>OY728127.1:681297335-686297335 GCA_963277665.1 Viscum album | reverse complement strand
ACTCAAGGTTGATGGTTCTTGTAACATGTATGTTATTCCCTCCTTCTTTTGGGAACCCAATGTTTATGAATGTGTTCTTATGAGATGAAACTCATTCCTTTCCATGGATTAGTTATGTTCATTTTGATATATGTTTATTGTGTCATGCATGATAAATGATAATGTTATGATGTGACAGGTGCGCCCGAAATTCTATAGCGCAATATAAATGTTTCAATGTGACGGGTGCACCCAGAATTATACAACACTCCAATGCATTGGGTAAAGTGATGAATCTCACGAGTTAATGTGAAATGATGTGTGAACAATATGTTGGCTTTGTTCACAAGTATGTGTGGTAGTTAACCACTAAAGCATGATGTTTCATTTTTATGCATTGCCACATTTCAAGTCTTTTATTTATGCTTCCTCTCATGTTCATGATTCTTTGCCTATGTTATGATTATGCTCACTCCATGCTATATTTTTCTTATCTATCCTCTTACTGGGATTTTATCTCACCCCTTTTTATGTATATCCTCAGGTGGCTACATGTACTAAGGAGATGTCAAGTGCCAATAAGAAGCTAGAGAAAAAAATGTTTATGCTTGATGTTGTAACTGTTATGTATGGTCCTAGTTTTCCCAAGACACTAAACCATTGGATCCTATATGTCTAACACTATTATGTTTTTTATCTTTAAAATTATGTAATAGTAATGTAAGAAAAATCTGGGTCGCTATAGTTGACATCATAGGAAAGGTTTAGTTAATTTGGGAATTAGGATTAGTGAACCATAGATAAAACCTCTAGCATGAGACTAATACAAATATGCACACAAGAATCTTTACATAGGGATCCCATAAGTTATGATTTTAGTGAAAATTGTTCAAATGAATAAGTTAATCATGTTTTGTTGACTTATGTTTTGTTATAACCTTTTCTATTTTAGAAAATGGTGGGAACCAGGAGAAACCAGGCCAACAACTCGTGCGAGGGCTAATGCAACGATTGCCCGAATGACATCCCCAATGATTTGAGAGGCATAGTTCAGAACTTCATGGTGATGCTTACCCAATTATCCTAGGTTATGAATAATAACCATAATAATGGGGAACATCCTCCTTCATTAAAGAGGGAGAAACTGGCTATCAAATGTTTTATGTGGCAACTACCATCGACGTTTAGTGGATCTTCTGATCCACTAGTTGCAGAACAGTGGGTCAACTCCATGGAGAAGATCTTTTCTGTGCTTCATTATTCTGAGACGGAGAAGGTGACACTATCCGTTTATCGTCTAGATGTATAGGCCGATCAATAGTGGGCGTTGCTTAAGAACACCAAGCCAAGGGAGGAAATTGAAGAGATGGAATGAGAAGACTTTAAGATAATATTTCTTAACAAGTATTTCCCAAGAACTCTTTGCATGAAGATGGAGAGAGAATTCATAGAGCTCAAGAAAAAAGAAGGAGAATCTGTCACAACCTAAGAAGTGAATTTCACAAGGCTTGCAAGGTATGATTCAGGTTTTTTTATCAACAATGATAGAAAAATTGATAGATTCTTTAGTGGATTAAAACCACACCTTCAAAAGGATCTTGCAATTAGAGACTTTGGGAGTTATGAAGAAGTTGTTTGGTGTGCCCTCAAGGTGGGGATGGAGTTTGGAGAATGGTCCCACGGCTAGGGTGATAAGAAATGAAAGATGGAGTTTCAAGTCGGAGGATCTAATGAAAAAGGTGGGAAGAAAACTCAACGACCCACACACCAAAAATGTGGGAAGTTGCACCATGAAAACTACCTCAAAGGGATGGGGAAATGCTTCAAGTGTGGGAAAGAAGGACACCATGCTCAAGAGTGTCGAAAAGACATAAAAAGTAAGGATAATGTGGAGGAATAAAGGATAGAATCACCCATGGTTCAATGCTACAACTGTAGGGAGCTAGGGCACTATGCAAGCCAGTGCACCAAACCTCGAGTTCTCAAGGAAAATCAGCGTCATCAGCCACCAAAGCTAAAGGAATAAGGGAAGGTTTATTCCATCACTACTGCGGAAGTAGAGCAAGATAATGAAGTCGTACAAGGTACACTTCCTATTCACTCAATAATGTACAAAGTCTTATTTGATTCTAGTTCAACGCATTCCTTTATATCTTGAAAGTTTTCTAGAACTATAGAATCGAAGCCCCGAAACCTTGAAGTAGAGATATCTGTAAAAACACCAAGTGGTGAAATCATTGCAACCCAAGTGTTTGACTCTTCTCCTGTTGGCGTATGTGGGAAGATTCTTCCAACGAATTTGTAATACTTCCCTTGGTGGAATTCGACGCTATAATGGGAATGGATTGACTCTCATTATATAGAGCACATATCAACTGTCGGGAAAAGAAAATATCTTTTCATATTCCGAACCATCCCATGATCCTCTAAAAATGCAAGGAAGATCATGAATCTCCTTTGAAAAATCCTTCATCTGTGTGGGTGTTGATTCCCTATGAAGAAGCATACCTCACCCAAATGGTTGATTCAAAGGAAGGTTCCAATCTTGTGGAAATTCCCATCGTGAGGGAATACAGTGATGTATTTCCTGAAGAGTTACCCAGAATTCCCCTGGATCATGAGGTAGAGTTATCAATAGAACTCATACCCGGAGCTACTCCTATCTCAAAGTGTCCCTATAGGATGGATCCTATCGAACTGGAGGAGTTAAAGAAGTGGCTACAAGAGCATTTGGACAAAGGGTTCATACGCCCTAGTGAATCACCTTGGGGTGCACCAATGATCTTTGTGAAGAAGAAGGATGGAACAATGCAGCTATGTATCGATTATCGGGAACTCAACAAGATCACCATAAAGAAAAAGTATCCTCTTCCAAGGATTGACGACTTATTTGATCAGTTAAGAGGATCTCAATACTTCTCAAAGGTGGATCTTCATTCTAGATATCATCAGCTAAAGGTGAAGAAAGAGGATACTTATAATACTACCTTCCATACAAGGTATGGGCACTATGAGTTTTTGGTGATGCCCTTCAGACTTACTAATGCCCCTACAATCTTCATGGATTTTATGAATAGAGTCTTTATACATTACCTCGACAAATTTGTGGTAGTGTTTATTGATGATATTCTCATCTACTCCAAGAGAAAGGAGGAACATGAAGAACATCTAAGACTTGTGTTGGAAAAATTGAGAAAAAAGAAGTTGTACGCCAAGTTTAGAAAGTGTGACTTTTGGATGAAGAAAGTCACATTCTTGGGACATGTGATCACAAGTGAGGGAATTTCTATGGATCCTTCAAAGACAATGGTGTTTGAGAAATGGCACAGGCCCTCTAGGGTCACAGAAATCCGTAGTTTTCTTGGATTAGCTGGGTACTACCAACGTTTTGTGAGAAATTTCTCACGATTTTCAAGCCCGCTAACTAAGTTAATAAGGAAAGGGGTAAAGTATGTCCAGACAGAAGAGTGTGAGGGAAGCTTCAAGAAGCTAAAGAGAAGGTTTATCACAACACCTGTACTCACACTAACAAAAAATGGATAAAGTTTTGTGATATATAGTGATCATTTTAAAGAAAGTATTGGGTTGTGTACTCATGAAAAATGATAATGTGATAGCCTATGCCTCACGATAGCTGAAGATCCATGAGTAGAACTACCTGACGCATGATCTAGAGCTAGCAGCCGTGATTTTTGACTTGAAAATCTGGCGGCACTACCTTTATGGAATGAAGTGTGACATATACACCGACCACAAGAGCTTAAAGTATATATTCACACAAAAGGAGCTCAACATGCATCTGAGGAGATGGTTAGAGCTAATCAAGGATTATGATTTCTCTATTCACTATCATCCTGGAAAGGCGAACAAGGTAGCTGGTGCTCTAAGTAGAAAAGAACATGCTACTCTATCCATGTTACAGATTGAGAAAGACCCTATATTCTTGGATATGCAAAGGATGGATTTAGAAATCATAAGGGCAGGGGATACATCCTACCTTTCCCGAATGATTTCACAACCATACATCCAAGAGAAGATTAAGGAAACACAAAGGGATGATGTGGAGATATAAAATAGGGTGAATGTAGTAAAGGAAGGGAAGATTCAAGAGTTCCATATCGATGATGATGGTGTGATTCGATTTGGAATGCGGATTTCTGTGCCTTTATCACCTGGGAAAAAGAAGGAGTTATTAGACAATGCACATAGCTCAACATTCTCTATCCATCCTGGGAGTACCAAGATGTACCGTGATCTCTGAGAACACTTCTGGTGGAACAAAATGAAGAAGGAGATCTCAGAATATATCTCAAGGTGCTTAGTATGTCAGCAAGTTAAAGTAGAGAAATAAAAGTCCAAAGGGTTGATGCAGCCATTGCCTATACCCATGTGGAAATGGGAGAATGTTACTATGGACTTTGTCATGGGTATCCTGAAGACGTCCAAGGGAAATAATGAGATATGGTTTGTGGTTGATTGACTCACCAAAACTGCCCATTTTATCACTATTCGGAAAGATCTCTCGCTTGAACAACTTGCAAAGATATATGTGAAGAAAGTGGTGAGACTGCATGGTGTTCCACTCTCAATTGTCTCTGACCATGATCCAAGGTTCACATCTAAATTCTGGAGGAGCCTTCAATATGCTAATGAATTAAATTTCATCATGACCTATCACCCCCAAACTGATGGCCAATCTGAAAGGACTATTCAGACGCTTGAATATATACTAAGAGCCTACTCTCTAGAACTCAAAGGTGGATGGGATAAACATCTCCCATTGGTTGAGTTATCATACAACAATAGATTCCACTCGAGTATTCAGATGGATCCATATGAAGCTATGTATGGGAAGCGATGTAGAACTCCAACCTGTTGGGATGAAGTTGGAGAAAGAAATCTACTTGGACCTAATCTTGTGCAAGAGATGACAGATAAGGTTCAAGTCATCCAGAAACACGTCAAGGCTTCTCAAAGTCGGCAAAAGAGATACGCTGAAAACCATCGAAGGGACTTGGAGTTCGACGTTGGAGATAAAGTCTTCCTTCAAATATCACCATGGAAGAGAGTCATGCGGTTTGGAAAGAAAGGGAAGCTAAGCCTAAGGTACATTGTTCCCTTTGAGATCCTTGACCGCATAGGAGCTTTGGCCTATCGGATCACACTTCCACCAAATATGGCTCAAGTTTATGATGTGTTTCACGTATCACTCCCGAGGAAGTACATACCTGACCCCTCACATGTACTAAACTCAAAGGTCGTAAAGCTGGAAGATGATCTATCTTATGAGGATTAGCCAGTAGAGATTCTGGACCGGAGATATAAGGTCTTACGCAACAAGAAAACCCACCTTGTCAAAGTGTTGTAGAGGAACCATAATTTTGAAGAAGCTACTTGGGAACTAGAGGAGGTGATGAAGGAGAAGTACCCTCACCTGTTTGTGTAAAACGAAATTTTGAGGGTGAAATTTCATAAGGGGGAAAGAATGTAACGACCCAAAGTTTTTCAATGGAAATTACCTTCTTATAAATATGTCATAAAATCACATGAAAACACAACATAATGAACTACTAAGTGATAAGCAACCTTTAAACATAAGTTTGTCACTTCTATGTTTTGAATTTCAAAAATCCGACATACACGGTTGTGTTTAAGACGATTTTTGGATTCTAATAAAACAAAAATAAATTTCGGTGAATAGTAACCTACCCTTATGAATAGTAACCCACCCATATGAATAGTAATATGACCCTTATGAATAGTATATTTTCCAAAATAATAATAAACTTACCCTTTAATAATTAAATAAAATTAAGGCATCTTATAAGTGACAATTTAAACACAGTAAAAGTATTGGTATTTTTGTAAGTCATAAATAAATAATTATAATTAATTAATTAATTTAAATGATTTTTTTTACTTAAAATATGTTCATAAATTTAAAAATCTATGCCTTCTATATTTAAGATAATTTTATGTGACCTTAAGTAATTTTTGAAAGCATTATAAAATCAGTAGTAATTTTAAAAAACTATTTTTTAAGTAAATTATGATTTTAATTAAATATTAAATTAATCTCATTTAGAAATTTATTTTTGAAAAATGTACTTCATTTTTGGATTCTACACATCCAAAAATGTTTGGGGTGAATTTTTGGGATTCTTCTGAAATACTTGAATTTTTGATGAATAGTGAAATACCATAATTTACAAAATAAGATAAATAAGCTAATTATAGAGTCATGTGTGATGTTATAATGATGTAAGTACACTTGTTCTGTTATCACATGATAAGATTACTATTATTGGTCATGGAATACTCACTATTCCTTTTCTTGTGGGGAAATAATAAATTATTGAATTTTATATTGAGAAATCCCCTCTCCCCTCTACTATAAAAACCACCCTTCACACCCACATTTCCTCACACCTCTCAAGATTCAAGCCTTGTCTAAACTTTGCCCAAGAATCTTCCCTAGCCCCTACCCAACGTCCAAGATCTCCTGGTCGCATAAAAATACCAATCCTAGGTCCCTTAACGAGGATCTCAAGAGAAGGATTCAAGAGGTAATTTCCCTCTTTTCCTTTAATTTCCTTTCAATTTCAAGTTCTTTTCTTATTCTCTCCAACCTATCTTCATCCAACTGGTATGGTAACTCCAGTATCATACATATAATGTAATTTTATAATACTAATGTTATATTATACCATCCAAACCCCTTCTCCTCTTTATTTTATGTTATAAAAGAAAACGTTGTTCATGAGGTGTTAATCTATCACCTTCAAGAATGACATGTTTTATTTTTTCTATTTCTACCTTTATATCTGGTCATGAAACCTTTTTTATGGTTTAAAAAGGATATTTTATATGTATTATTTCCTATTTTAATTTCTGAAACTAACTTATGTACATATTACTAAATGAATAATCAAAACAAGTTCGTTGTGGTCGAAAAAACGCCCAAATTAACCCAAACAATCATTATTTAATTCTTATCTAATGATTCATCCAAATGGTATATAATATAATTAATTTTAAGATAATTTAAACTTATATAATATCATTAATAACATGAAATTTCATTTCTGGATGTTTATCCATGTTCTACACAAACTTTCATTTATGAATACAAGTGAGCCACTCAAGAAAAACCATAAAACAAACATTCCCAAACAAGGTTTTTAAACTCTAAAACTCATCCAAAGGCACATAAAATAACTTAATGAAACCATAATAAACCATATTAATGTACAAACTCTTCTATAATTTCTAATTAATGAATATAATATCATTATATAGGACATTAAATATAAGGAAGCGTTCAGATACAAGATAAGGGGAAATTCTTGAACCCAATTTCATCCTTCAGGTTCTCCCTCTTTCACTCCATTTTTTATATGGTTATTCCTTAAAAATTATTTTTCAATCATTTTATTTACTTTTCTAGGATATAAATGTTTACCACTGATGTTTTCTTCAAACAAAATGTTTTCCAAAAGAACTCTTCTTTTAAGAACTCACCTTTTACTTCTCACTCAAGGTTGACAGTTCTTGTAACATGTATGTTATTACATCCTTATTTTGGGAACCCAATGATTATGAATGTGTTATTATGAGATGAAACCCATTATTTTACATGGTTTAGTTATTTTCATTTTGATATATGTTCATTGTGGCATGTATGATAAATGATAACGTTATGATATGACAGGTGCACCCTAAATTATACAGCGCAATATGAATGTTTCAATGTGACGGGTGCGCCCGGAATTATACATAACTCTAATGAATTTGATAAAGTGATTAATCTCATGAGTTAATGTTAAATGATGTGTGAACAAGATTCTATCTTTGTTCACAAGTATGTGTGGAAGTTAACCACTAAGGCATGATGTTTCATTTTTATGCATTGCCACATTTCAAGTCTTTTATTTATGCTTCCTCTCATGTTCATGATTATTTGCCTATGTTATGATTATTCTCACCCAATGCTATATTATTCTTATCTATCCTCTTACTGGGATTTTATCTCACCCCTTTTGATTTATATCCTTAGGTGGCTACATGTACTAAGGATAGGTCAAGTGCCAATAAGAAGCTAGAGAAGAAATGTTTTTGCTTGATGTTGTAACTGTTATGTATGGTCCTAGTTTTCCCTAGACACTAAAACTTTGGATCCTCTATGTATAACACTATTATGTTTTTTATCTTTAAAATGATGTAATTGTAATGTATGAAAAGTTTGGGTCGCTATAGCAGCTGGGAACGAGTCCTATATCCATGGATTTGGTACTCCCCTTTCGCATTAGGGTGAGAGTCCTCCATACTATTTCTGTAGATAGATATGTTACAACCCTGTCACACCAAGTTTTGGAGCCTCTATACATTGATATTATACTCCCTTATCTTTACAAGGCACAAGACCTCCATACTTATTGTAAAAACATAGAGTGAAATCCCCCTATCAGTATATGGCATGATTCCTCTACTTGGAAATTTCACCCCCTTGAATTTCCATCATAGTGAAAATATATGGGATGATGTAGCTTTGGAATAATGAGGAATATGGACACTTTTGATACCAATACACATCTTTTTGATGTGACCTAAAACCATGAAAGTGAGTCAGTTTCTCAAAAAAAGTATAACATCAAGGTGTGGCGATTGATTCCCTTAGACTTGTGTGTTCAGGGTAGACACATGAGGTGATGGGAATCATATATGGACCATGGAAATATTGGATACTATTATTCTTAGTCTAAGATGTGATATGGAGATCCCTTTACCCTCTCATTTGGGATTCTTTTACTGAGCATATATATGACTGAGCGCGTGCGCGCGCACACACACACACAAATATCTTTTTTCGATACCCACTCCTTGGGTTTTTTTTAGTATTCTTCTAGGAGAGATGAAGATGTGTAGAGTATGACACATACTTATGTTTCTTTCTTCTTGTGGTTGAATGAGTCTACTCTACTACTATAGGTAGCAAAGACTCGATGCAAAGTTTATCTTCTCACCATTTCAAGATCCTTGTGTTTGGATGAGTTTATATTCACTCTCTTGTCAGGTTGAGATGTACTCTTTTAGTGTACCTTGTCCCATATACTACTTTCCTATTCATTTGTATCTCCCAATTATCCCTAACCACCCTTTTTCAGGGTGTTCTACTAGGTATGTATATAATCACCCTTTCATGGGATTCTCCCAACATGTGTCATGTCTTTTGAAGACGACGAACATTTTGATGTGACTTCAAAGGAGCTTAGGGATACAGGGTGTTTGGACCATGTATAGTGGTTTTAGTATGGGATTCAGGAGGTGGGATCTCTCAACTATTTTACTTTTCTAGTTTTCTTTCAGTTTGGGACACATTTGTAGTTGGGAATGTATTTTTTCCCTTTACTTCTCAGTTTACAATAATGTACTCCATACTCTTTATAAGTCCATGCATATTTTGATTACTTATAGTAGTGTTGTATCTTTTATTTCCTTCCCTCTGTACCATTGCATTGATTTAGTTGTGTGTGTTTGTATAGGTACTTAGGAAAATAACTCCCCAATTTTGTTATTTCTTTGATGCTTGTCACCACCCCCAGCCCTATGGAGGTGGGATTGAGGTAGTTACAGCTTGAGCCTCAGCTTGGGCTGGTTCATGAATGATTTGTAATAGAGAAAGTTCATTCCTTGGGATGTTGTTCAGACGTTGTTCCATAAGATGATTGGTTGGGTTTAGGGAAACCATTTCAAAGTGTCTCATTTTAGACTCTCATTCCAGGGATTCTAGTGATGGTGCAGGCATCCAATGTATCAATTCACTAAGACCTTGAGTACATGCATTCCGACTCAGCATGCTAAGAAATTTATTGTGGGGATCAATGGTACATGAATCATATAGGATTGAGTCTTTGACTATCCTTATAGAGTTATCTTCCCATTTATTTTGATATATATATGTGTGTGTATGTGTGTGTGTGCTCATCTGATCATGATACTCCTAAATAAATTTTAGGATGCCTCTGCGATGATAGCCAACCAGGATACCTGCTCCAGTTCTGAAGACCCTATGAGTGATGAGGCCTTAGTTCAGGGTCCATCTTGTGATCCCCTTCTTCTAGGTAGGCAAGTAGTATCACTTCTACCTGTTGAGAAACAAATCATCCCAGCAAAGTAGGATGGGGACATGTGCAAGCTAAGCGCACTCCGCGAGTTCTAGTGTTAGAGACTGCTAAGGTTCCACAACAATCCAGATACATAGGTAATGAAGGATTGGCTAGAGTCAGTGGCCTACATATTCAAGCTTATCTGGACACTGAAAGATCAGATGGTGTCATTGGAAGCTAGCCTTTTCCATGGAGTATTTGGGTGTTGGTGGAGCTTGGTTACTCAAATACACGATGAGTCGACACTCTTATGGGATGACTTCCAGTATCTATTCTGTGAAGAGTAATACCCCTAATTCTTACGCTCAGTCAAGATCAAGGAGATTCTGGAGCTTCAAAAGGGAGGGATAATAGTGTAAGAGTATGCAGATAGGTTCACAAACCTTACATGATACTATCTCAACATGATCTGTGATGGGTACTTATGAGAATGAAATTTTGAGCAGGGACTCCACAAAGAGATTTCATCTAGTGTTGTGCACTTTTGCACTCCCACCTATATTGGGGTATTGGAGCACGCAATTGTGATAGAGATATTTCTATCATAGGGATTCCATAGAGCTGGAGCTAGTGGTGGGTGAAATAGAGTTGAGTTGTGTGCAGCATCTAGAAAGTGCCTGAGATCTCAGAACAAGATACCCTTTTGTGAGTAGGATCAAGGACTTGGTTATATAGTGTAGGGGAAACATAGAGAACCAAGGAAGCCTAAGGAGGTACAATTTTATTCTTATGATAGGAGTGGTCACATGGAACATGACTTCCTGACCATGCATGTAAAGAAACATAGGAAAATTGGCGACATACCTCCACTATAGAGGTAGGCCCGTGATCAAGGATCTTCCAGGTACATGCATGGTGTAACGCCCCGAATCTCATTACCCAGAGTCAGTGCATTATTACATAACATTAGCATGATCACAAGAGATCAAGTCTCGATAGACTTATTAGTTTAGTAGCCTTGGAAGTACTAGATACGTACATGAGTTTTATATTACATCATGAAATAAAAAACAACAACATTGTGTCCCCTTTGAACACACTCATATCCTTTATCCTATCCCTGTAGGTTAATCATAATATAATTATTCTCATCCTGTAAAAAATAAAACATATAAATGGGTGAGGTCAGATGCTCAGTAAGGATAACAATATAGCAAAAACTATCATAAATAAGCATAAAAATTTAAGGCAATGTATAAGACTAAAACACAATCCTTTTAAACATAAACTCCAGCATAATATGGAAAAAATAAATCAAATAATTCCATTTACTTATTCACATGGATATTCTACTAGTCAAATAATCACATGTAATATCAATATCCAATTTCATAATGATGGAATGCATAATGTCGGACATCATAACCACATAGTCAAGGCCGCATGCCAAGACTACAAATAAGATTTTTTCAAGGCCTTGTGCCAATACACTAGTTTGTCTCATGAGACCTACTGATGCATCAAGGATCTATAGTGGGCTCCACCCGTTACTTACTATGTCCAATGCATTCCTCATATGAAATGGTTGAAACATAACATAAACATTCGTATTAAAACTAGCATACAAAATGTTAATACTTTAACCATAAACAATGAATGGTATAAAAATAACACATCCACAGTAAAAAATATCACAAAACCTTCAATACAATATGGAAAACTGTATCATAATAAATCAACTTCAACAAGAGTAAATCCATGAAAGGATGTTGACATAGATGAAATCAAAACTATTTGAGATAAATATCTCTTTCAATTTTGAAATCATTTAAAAGTCACGTAATTATAAAAAAAAATTATTTGAAAATATTCTTATAAGCTTTTAAGGGAAGCTTCTAAGGTGTTATAACGACGGAAAATAGCCGTACCCACCGTATAAGTTAAAAAAACATTCTTACCTTAATTTGTTGAAAAGGCCATAAAGCACCTTATTTAGAAAGTGACATAAAGATTCCTTTCAAACCATTTTATAAAAATTCAAACAAGGGTATAAATGGCTTTAAACTATAGTATAGTAAATAGTAAATATGTTTTGAAATACATTTTTAAGAAATACATATGTGGATGATAAAGAGGTCCCAGTAGATACTCATGTATAAGCAACCTCAGATAATAAAGAGATTGTAAAATTAACCCTTACCTTGTAATTTTCCTTGGTCGAGGGTAAGTTAAACCATTGTATAATAGTTAAATAATTGTTATTAAATTATACAAGAACCACATAAATAAATATTATATCATATACAATCTTCTAATATTTCTTTGTTAATAATATTTTAGTAGTATCATTGTTTCAGGTGTTAACTGATTCGTTTTCCTTTATATGTTTTGTTACATAAGTCATGTTTGTTATGAATAGGATGTATTTGATTCATATCTAGAATGATATTAAGTTATTAAAAATTATTTTTAAATCATCAAATGAAAATTATTCTTGAATGGTTACGATGATGAATGAATCTCATCACGTTCATGGAGATGGTAATCCGTACGTACGCACGAGGGAAAAATATCATTCTATTGATAGTAAAATAGTTTGTAATTGGATGGTATATCATATATACAGAATTATTAACATGTTAAATTTATTATTTACATCAATTATACTCATTATTATACCCATCCAAATAATGAGGTGTTGAATAACAAACTACACCACGATGTGGAGACGGTAAGCCGTACATACGCACGTATGATGACTTTGCCATTAATAGGATGGATAGAATAATTAATATGGTTGTAACATATTTATAATAATATCACAGTATGTAGAAGGTACTGGGTTATTATTTTGGTATGGAAACAACAAATAAAGAGGAAGTGGAAGAAGAAAATAACTTTGAAAGATGTGATGAAATAATTACCTCTTCTTCAAGTTCTTCCTTTTGATTTGAAAAAAAGGGATCCTTAAGTTGTCTTTATGATCAAAGTAAGGCCTCTAGAATAAATTGAGGGTATTTGGGAGGATATTTGAGCAGGTATTGGCCGAGACAAATGGATTTGGAGGTGTGATTTTGAGAGAATAGGAAGTACCCTTTTATAAGAGAGGTGATGGCCACTTTTGGAAAAGCTTGAAATATTATTTTATTATAAAATCATTTTCGGTTTATAATGGCTCCAAATGGATTTATTTCTAGGATAATGTGGGTATGGGTCTAAAACATCTCAAAAAATATGTTTTATACAAGTTTAGGTCACCATATTAACCTTATCTTTTAGATTTAACTCTTAGTTAAATAGTTTAGCTTTTACAATGTCTTCTTGTATTATTATAATAAATGGTTAATAAACTTACTATAAAAAGAAAAAAGAACCCCAAGTGGTTAATTATTGACATATCTAACCTTATATAATTACTTTTGCAGAAACGTATATTTTTAGGAATATTATATCATTTAATAATATAGTATTTGTTTTAAAAACTCGTTTATGTCAATTTTGACACTATTTGGTATTTTGTTTTTGTGAAAGTCATAAAAACTTTATCACTTAGAAATTTTTTTATTTAATCAACCCTAACATGTCATATTAACCTATAAAATTATTTTAATGCATCAAAAGTCTCAATTTACATTTATTTGGCTATTTATAATATCAATTATTTTAATCTTTCATTAATAAAGTAATTACTGCATCATCATTATATCATAAATAAATTTAAATATTTAATGTCTAGAAATTATAAATAGAATACAATTATGTAGGAAATATTTTTTATCTTTCTAATGAATACTTATAGTCTAATTTATCTTATGTATAACCCTATATATAAAATGTTTTAGTTATTAAAATTTGAATTTAACACTTTTAACTCTTCTTTAAATAAAATAATAATAAATGTTCTAATCTAATCCAAGTAGATAAAAAAGGATCATATTTTATTCATAAGGTTGATTTTGGTCAAAAAACACTTATCCAATATAATTAGGACATGTGTTAGGGTAATTATAATATCATTTTACCTTTAATTGATCTATTTAATTATAACCGTGGTAAATAAAATTTAAAAGTTACCATTCAAAAAAAATTATTTTCATCCTATTGAACCACATTTTACTTAATGATGTCAACCGTGTCTCTTGGATTTTTGAAATTGAATTCACAGAAGCGTTAAGATTACGTTTTATGCAAATTTGCAAATGTGCCTAGAAGGTGGGTAAAAAACGTTAAAAAGTTCAATAAAATTTTATACATCTAATATTATTATAAAATGACTCCAATGAATTAAATCAAACTAATATAGGTATTATGTATCTATTTTGATTTAAAATAAATAAAATAAATAATTATTTAAATAAAAATTCAGTTTTAAACAATAATGCAATGTTTTTCACAATTCATCAAAAATTGAAAGTTTTCAGAAAAATACCAAAAAATTGACCCAAAGATAATTTTGATATTCCAAATAAAAAAATGAAGTCCATTTTGAAAAATAAAATTTATAAAATTTCAAAAAGAGGGTATTACTATTCATAACGACTAGTTTGATTGGTCGTGGTGTGCTAAAACTCGAAGTTGTGTACAATACAAGCTATTGCATTATTCAAAGAGAAACATACCGTGAAAGATTGGGGTGTTACACATGGTGCTTTCTAGGGAGGTGGAGTTAGAAATGGAGCATGAACATCTATGGGTGGTGGATTCTGCTATGTGATCCTTCCACCACTACCACCACGAGGCCCATCTCAGGCTTAGGGAGTTGGAAGTCGGGGCCGCAGACAACTCTGGCTTTGGAGGATTATGATATCATAGCGAACAAGATGATTATAGGTACCCTCTGTGTCATTTCTAACTTTTACAATATAAATTTATAGACACTATTTGTTGGTACTCTTTTCATTCCCCTCCTTGATCGTGGTTTAACTAGCATGACGCAGGGCGTCGGTGTAACCCTATATCGATGTTGTTCGACATAGCTTCGAATGCACGAGGATGATGGGTTATTCGCCCACTGAGATGTGTTTTTGTGATGCGAGCAGAACCATGGGGGTGATTCAGTGTCACTAAAATACGTTATTATCAAGTTGTGGTGGAGGAGTCCCTTTGACTTGTGCATTTATGGTGAGTTTTTGCAATGGAATGTCGGATTAGTTCCTGATATTGCCAGTGGAGTTTTTTTGCTTGACCTTTTTCATGGGATTCCACTCATGGGTGTTTCGGAGTTTCTAGTTTGGGGTTACTCACATTCCAATAGAGGAAAAGATGTGTGGGGTACACCTCATGCTTTCTGTGTATATATTCTCTTGTTTGGATGAGTCTACTCACATGCCTTGTTTGTTGGTACAATTGTGTGCTTGGCGGCAACCTTGATGTAGCGGCAAAAAATTATCACGTACGAGTCAAGGCAGTTGAGACCCCATGAACAGATTTACTCAACTCAATACCTATACCTAGAAGTAGAAGTCTTCACCTTGAGGATGTGGAGGCACTAAATTCTGGGTGACGTCAACCATGAGATACTATGTGAAAAGATATCCGTAGGAGTTTCACTTGATTGTTTTTTCTGAAGAAGGGAATCACGTTATCCTTTCTTTGGGAATATGTATGGAAAAGCCAGATGTAGGATCAGTATCCCCACCTTTATAATTAGTTGTTAATTTCAAGGATGAAATTTTTTTAAGAAGGGAATAATTTAGAGACTCCTTTTTTTTCTTGTAATCCTTTGGAATATTCTTAATGAATATTTTCAGAGTCAGGCACTGAGACAGTGCCTGATTCTGATTCCCAGTGTGCCCAGAATTAATTTTATAAAAATATTAAATATATTTTATATAGCTTCAACATTTTTAATTAATGAAAATGGGACAACTCTCAAATATTTTATCGGATTTGAAATCTGAGACCAAGATTGGGTCTGAAATATGGTGTTTACCCTAAATGCAATATAAAATGAGTATATGTGAGATGTTCAGACCCCTAGATCGTTGGAAGTGCGTTTAATGAATGAATGAATGAATTATTTAAATAATTAGTTGATGTTTCATCGCAACAGATAGATTTATAAATATATCACCCAATAAAACCTTTCTAGGGTTGTCTAATATTTTTGATGAATCTATTGACAATAGATCCTCCCTTCTCCCTTTGGTTAATGATGAAAAATCCTCAAATCAAGATAATGTTACATATCAGAGTAGATCAAAACGTAGTGAATGCAATGAAATCCTTTGATTGTTAGTGGACACATTCACTGATTACAAATGAATCAAATATCTAGGTAGGAATTTTCATTGTTGATTTATTATCCCTGATTGAATTTCCATGAAGAACGTGAATTAAATTTGTTTGAATGAATTAATTCATGGATTGAAAAACAATTGGTTGAAATAAATTCCCTTATTATTTATCTTGAAACTGAAATTCTTGAATTATAATAAATATTTATTTGGAAATTCCTCCAATTCTTCATCATAAAAAATGTTGGAAAAACTAACACAACCATAGATTGATCCATGTTTGTGTTTCATAAACCTTTCTTCCTCCACCCTACGTGCATTGTGTTTTCCTCCTTTGACTGGAGATCCAAGAAAACAAATTTTCCTGCATTTTTCTTGAAATGGTTTATTCCCAAACCAAGCTTAGGATCGAGTCGCAACATTAACGACTATGACCTAGACCAGATCGGTGTTCTTTGGTATTCGACGGCGGTGACGTCGATAGCCAGTTCGGGCGAGGCAGGCAGTAGTGGCTTGGTGGTCTGAGGGAGACAGATCGGAGCATGGCATCATGGCGAGCCCATGGTGGCTGGGATGACATGACACAGAGTGACCGACGGAGCAGAGAAGCATGACGATCCTATGGTGGCTGGGATGGCGTGGCGTAGCCATGATTTGAGGTGGATGGAGGCGGAGGACGAGAGTCGATGAGTGTAGATAATATTTTTTTAATGTTTTTAAAAAATATTTTTTTCCAAAAAACGATTAGGGAAAAAATATTTTTTAAAATGCACCTGAAAGGCGGCATCCCGGATGCCGCCTTTGCATTTCGGGTGAAAGGCGGCATTTGCGATACCGCCTTTCCCCTATTTTTTTTTGAAAATTTTTATATTTATTTTTATTTTTTTGTTTTGTTTATATATATATATATATCAAAACAAAAGATTTCAACAGAATTTCTCTGCTATTAAAGATCCAGCGCTACAGCCGTTACAATAGTCTGGATTCTAACAGAAACTCTTACCCAGACCTCCCTTTTATAAGAGGGATGCCCTGAAAATCATTCTGCATTTTCGATGTGGGATTCAGGTTCTCCCTTTCCTGCACAGTACATTCTGCATTTCCGATGTGGGATTCTGTTTCAAGTACGTGACTTTTAAATACAATAAAATATAAAATATAAGGCCAATATAAATGAAATTTTAAACATTGATTAAACATATAATAAATAGTTGAAAACAAAAAGAATTTCCTCAAAAATGTTGATGAAAAATAACCTATAACCTTTCAAAACCGCCTACTTGAAACTTAAAAATGTTTCAAGTACGTGAATTTGAAAGACTATAAAATATAAACTATAAAACGAATATAATTAAAACTTTAAACATTGATTAAACATATAATAAATAGTTGAAAACAAAAGGAATTTACAAAAAAATGATGATGAAAAGTAATTTATAAGCTTTCAAAACCACCTACTTGAAACTTAAAATTTTTCAAGTACATGAATTGGAAAGACCATAAAACATAAAATAGAAGAACAATATAAATGAAACGTTAAACATTGATTAAACATATAAGAAATAGTTGAAAACAAAAGTAATTTTCAAAAAAATGTTAATGAAAAATAATTTATAAGCTTTCAAAACCGCCTACTTGAAACTTAAAAATGTTTCAAGTACGTGACTTTGAAAGATTATAATTATATTACTAATTAACTAATTAATTATTATATAATTAATAATTATATTAATAATTAACTAAATAATTATTATATAAGTAATAATTAATGAGTAATAATTAATAATTAATAATTTAATGAATAGTTATAATTAATATTTATATTACTAATTACTTATTAATAATTAATAATTACTAATTAATAATTATAATGAATAATTATAATAAATATTTATATTAATAATTAACTAATTAATAATTAATAATTACTAATTACTAATTAATTAGTTATAATTATTAATTATATTTCTAATTAACAAAATATTTATTATATATGTAATAATTAGATTACTAATTAATTATTATATAATTAATGATAATATTACTAATTAACTAATTAATTATGAAATATTTAATTATTAATAATTACTAATTAAAAATTATAAAAATTATATTTAATAATAATATTACTAATTAACTAATTAACTATTATACAATTTAAAATCATATTACTAATTAACTAATTAATTATTATATAATAATTTTTAATAAATACTAACTAATAATTATAATGAATAGTTATACTTTATAATTATATTACTAATTAACTAATTATAAAAAGGGCCTCGACTCTATCTTTCTCAAAAAATTAACTAATTAACTATTATATAATTAATAATTTTATTACTAATTAACTAATTAGTTATTATATAATTAATGATTAATAAAAACTAATTAACAAATTACAAATTATATAGTTAATAATTATATTACTAATCAACTAATTAATTATTATATAATTAATAATTATATTTCTAAGTAACTAATTAATTATTAAATAATTAATAATTATATTTCTAAGCAACTAATTAATTATTAAATAATTAATAATTATATTACTAATTTACTAATTATATTAGTAATTAACTAATTATTTATTATATATTTTATTATTAATAATTACTAATTAAATAACTAATTATTATACAATTAATAGTTTTATAATTAATAATTATATTATTAATTATAAAATTAATAATTAATAATTAATAATTAATAATTATAATTAGTAATTATAATTACTAATTATAATTAATAATTATAATGAATAATTTTAATTTATAATTATATTACTAATTAACTAATTAACTATTATATAATTAAAAATTATATAACCAACTAACTAATTAATTATTATATAATAATTTTGAATAATTACTAATTATTAATTATAAAGGATAAATATAATTTATAATTATATTACTAATTAACTAATTAACTATTATATACTGAATAATTATATTACTAATTAATTGGTTTTTTATTATATAATTAATTATTAATAATTTCTAATTAACTAATTAATTATTATATAATTAATTATTAATAATATTAATTTAATAATTTAATAAATTATTATATATTTAATCCATGTTTTAACTTTAAATTATATCGGTCTTATAGTTTATATTTTAGTCTTTCAAAACCGTATACTTTAATCATTTTAAGTTACAAGTAGGTGGTTTTGAAAGCTTATAAATTATTTTTCATGAACATTTTTTACGAAATTATTTTTATTTTTTAATATTTGTTATATGTTTAATGTAACGCCCCGACCCCAGCTACCCAGAGTCGGTGCATTACTTCGTAACATTGGCATGATCACAAGAAAGATCAAATCTCGAAAGACCGATTAGTTTAGTAGCCTTGGAAACACTAGATATAATCATAAAGTTTTACATTACATTTCAAAGTGAAAAACTACCACAACAACAAAGTCTTCATATCCACACTATTAACCCCTCATAATATCCCTTCAAGTCAATCATAATTTACTTCTTCACTACCTGGGAAAAATAAAACATAGAAAAGGGGTGAGCTCAAATGCCCAGTAAGGATAACAATATAGCGGAACATTCAAAATAAGCATAAACATTTAAGGCAATGAATTACTAAAACAAAAGCCTTTTTAACTTGAACTTCAACATAGTATGGCAAAAGTAAAATGAAATAATGCCATTTACTTATTCACATGGATATTCTACTAATCGAATAATCACATGCAAAAATCAATAACCACTTTCATAATGTTGGAATGCATAATGCTAAATGTTAATTTCTTTGTCTAGGCCTCATCCCAAGACTTAGGGGTTACTTCTAACCGGAACCCAACCCGGAGTGCCTCTAATAACCGGACACCAACCCGGAGTGCCTCTAATAACCGGACACCAACCCGGAGTGCCTCTAATAACCGGACACCAACCCGGAGGGCATACTTTTACCAGTCCCTAACCTGGAGGGCTTACTTTAACCAGTCCCCAACCTGGAGGGCTTACTTTTACCAGTCCCCAACCTGGAGGGCTTACTTTTACCGGTCCCCAACCCGGAACATACTTGTTTAGCACATTCATCTGAAGAAAAGTTTGAAATATAACATAAACATTCGGATTAAAACTATCATACGAAATGTCAATAGTTTCACCATAAACTATGAATGGTATAAAATAGCACATCCACAGTCAAACATATCACAAAACCTTCAATACAATATAGAAGTTTTGTATTATAATAAATCAACTTCAAATAAGCGTAAAATCCATTAAAGGATGTTGACATAGATGAAATCAAAAAAAACTTTTTAGAGAAATATCTCTTTCTATTTTTGAAATCATTTAAGAGCCATATAAAATAAAACATTTTCTTGAAAATATTCTTGTAATCTTGTAAGGAAAGCTTTGACGATTTTATAACGGCGGAAAATAACCGCGCCCGCCGTATAAGTAAAAAAAACATTCTTATCTTAATTCTGTCGAAAAGGTCAAAAAGGACCTTGTTTTGAAAACGACGGAAATATTCCTTTATAAACCTCTTACAAAAAGTCAAACAAGGGTATAAATGAATTTAACCCATATTCTTGTAAATAATAAATATGTTTTGAAATACATTTCGAAGAAACATGGATGTGGATGATAAAGAAATCCCAGTAGATTATTACGTATAAACAACCTCGGATAATGAAGAGATTGTGAAATAACCCTTACCTTGTACTTTTCCTTGGTTGGGGTAGGTTAACCTCCTGTATAATGGTGAAATAATTATTATTAAATTATACAAGAATCATATATATTAATATGATATCATATATGATCTTTTAACATTGATTTGTTAATAATATCTTAGAATTATCGTCGTTTCGGGTGTTAACTTACTTGTTTTCTTTTATATGTTTTGTTACGTAAGACATGTTTGTAAAGGATAGGTTGTATATTATTCATATCCAGAATGATATCAAGTCCTTAAACATAATTTTTAAATCATTAAATGATAATTATACTTGAATGGATACGATGGAGAATGAATCTCATCGCGTTCGTGGAGACGGTAGTCCGTACGTACGCACGAACGCTACTTCCATTTAATTTTTATTTTAAAAGAATCGAATCCAAATGATACATAGGTATATTACTATTCCAGTATAATATAATATTTTATATATGTTACTTAAGTTCATTAACACCATCCTTTATACGTTCCATGTGTGGTATGAACGAGTCATATCATTTTAAGGGGGCGGTAGTCCGCACTTCCTCAAATGAAATTATCGTATGTATATACAACATGAAACGAATAATGGTATGAAATAAAATGGAATTACAGAAGCTTATATATAAAATATATATCATTAATATCATATTTAATTACAGTGCCATCATAATGGCCACCATGAGAGGCGGTAAGATGTATTTGAACAATCATCGTTTCGTGAGGCGTTAGTTTTCCATCCACAGAAACATTATGTTCATCATCCATTAGATGGAGTTGTGTGTATGTGTAGTTTTAATACTTCTTATAAAAACATCCTAGTATATTGAGGATACTGGTGTTGTTACAAAAGAATGGAAATAAAAAGAGTTTGGGGGTTGGAGAAGCAAAATAAATGAAAATAATTTAAGAGAAATCGTTACCTTTAATTTAGGTAACTCACTTTGGTTGGAACCAAAGGACTTCTTGAAATGATTTCTGCCTAAGGGGAAGCTTCAAGGAGGAGGAGAGGGATGTGGGGAGCTTAGTTGGGCAGAGTTTGGACGAGCCAAGTGGCTTTAGAGGTGTGAGGAAATGAGTAGAAGTGGTCTCCTTTTATAAGGGAGAGGAGGGGCTCTTTAGGAAAGAGTGAAAGTATTACTTTATAATATAATTATATTCGGTTTATAATGGTCCAAAAATCATTGAGGTCGAAGATAAGATGACTCATATTCTAAATAACATCAACCAATAAGAATTGGACAGGTTTTAGATAATATTTTAATCATTATAATATTATTTATTTCAATGATTTATTAATGAGGTAAACATTGCATCATTATTGTGTCATTAATAATTTAACATATTTGATGTCTAAAAATTATAAATAAAATATCATCATGTAGGAAATCTTTTTATCTTTCTAATGAATATTTATAATCGAAAATCCAACATGTATAACCCTATGTAAAAATTGTTCTTCTAAAAGATGTAAGCTTATGCCATTTTTATTTTTATTTTAACTTTATTAATATAAAGTGTCCCTACCACATACAAGTGGCTCCAAGGGGTCCCCAAATTGACCCAAGGATGCTCATGGTCGGGTATGTGTCCACCAATAAGGTTAGGACACGTTTTAGGGTAATTTTGTATTATTATAATATTATTTTTTTAACCCTTATTTACCGGATTTACCCTTAACCATGGTAAATAAAATATTTACCACAGTAATTATTCAAAATGTCTAAAAATAAAAGTTACCTATTTACACAATTTGAACATCCTGATTCCAAATATGGAATCCATTTTTCTAAATTCAAAACACAGAAGTGGCAGAAATTAATTTAAAATTAATTCCCGCTGTCAAAACAAAAAGCGTGTTTTTAAGAGATAATAACTATCAAAAGATTGACACTTGTTTATGTTCGGTTTAATTGTAAAATTATGTCCAATGACCAACATTATATTAAATGGTAAAAATATATTCTAAATATACTTTAAAACCACTCAAATTCATAATTTATCACTATTAATTATTTTGATTAAAAAAGTTGTTTTTAATTAAAATTTAGTAATTTTCACTATTCATCAAAATATAAAAGTTATCCGAAATGTACCAAAATTTCACCTTAGGCTAAATTTGATATTCCGAATCCAAAAATGAAGTCCATTTTCAAATATAAAATATATATAATTTCAAAAAGTAGGTATTACTATTCATAACAGCTAGTTTGATTGGTTACGGTGTGTTAGAACTCGAAGTTGCGTACAACACACGCTACTGTTTTATTCGAAGGAAAGCGTACCGTGGAAGCTTGGGATGTTTCATTTTAAATTTTTTGATGTCTCCATTTAGTCAAAAAGTTTAAAATATTGTATTTAAAAAGGTTTCACTATCAAAAGTTGATAAAAGTGTAATACTGAAAATGAATCTGTTCTTACATTATGACTAAGAAACTCATAATATGGATTCTAAAATTATAAGGATTATATAAAGTTTAAAATTTATTTAATACTATTCATGACCTCTTTTAATGGCTTTTTTTTGGTAAGTCATGGTGCAATTGAACTCAGTGTTGCGTGTAGTGCAAGTTATTGAATTATTTTGAAGAAATAACACACTATGAAATCTTGGGGTGTTACATTCTCCCCTCCTTCAATAAATTGCGTCCTCGCAATTTGAAATTGTTCTTCAAAAATAAAAGGTTGAAAATAGAAAATATATTTGTGGGAAAACCCACATCGGAAATTGGGTTACTAAAATTTAGTCTTAATATGAGGAAAAGAGAAATTAAAGGGTCACCACCAAATTATGATCTCGATTAGGAGAACATTGGTGGCATTTAGAGACATATAATTGGAGGAAAAACGTAAATATTTATAGGTAGTGATTGAGGTCATCAATCAAAAACAAGTATAAAATTGAGGTCCTTAAATTCATCAATCTATGATGATTTGAAATACCATCGGTTCAACAAAACATAGGGTATTAGGATAACACATTTTTGACGTTTCAAAATATCCTAGTTGAAATCCCACATCGAAAAATGAATTAATGAGGCCTCCATTTAAAATAAAGAGTCGAAAGTATGAAGATTACCGAAAATAACACATACTAGGGTTCCATGTAGGAAAATATGGATATGGAAGAAAAATCTAACCATCAATTATCTGATGGAGAGTGGTAGAGAACATGGCTATGAAAAGGCCAACAATCCCAAAGCCATAAATTTGTGATGATTTAAGGTACCATCTAGGACAACATTTTTGTTCTAAGTTTCTATTATTAATGTTGAGAAATTTATTTATGAGATTGGCTAAGATAATAAGGAGATATACTTACTTTATAATTAGAATTTTACCCATTAATAAATTTCTACCAAAAACTCATCTTTCACTCTAAAAGATAATAGAACGTAATTTTTTTTTTCTATTTATACTATTCGTACAGGGTTCCAAAATAAATGAATTTATAATTCATCTACCAGATCTTTTTTTTAAAAAAACTACATTATTTAATTCGGACATCTCGTGGGACAATGGTAGGTGATACACCCTTGTCGCCCTTCGGTTGCGGGTTCAAGTCTCGCAGCCTTGCCGGACGCGATGGGTTGCCGCCCGACCTCCGGGTTGTCCTTTTATGGCAATCCAAAATAATCCAAACTAGAACTATCCAAAATACTTCTATCCAAACACACAGTCCAACATTTATAAGTAAGGTAAACATAATGTAGAAACTTTTTACCCCGTAATAGCATATGAATACCTTCATCATGTATTCTTTTAATACACCGAAACATCCAAAATTACCATATTCCTTATTGATTACATTCATGCTCCCTTATTCCATATAGAAAGCTGGATATACTTTATTAATCCAAAAATGTTTTAAACCCCAACAATGATGGAATATACAAATCATTAATCAGTTCCAAGGTAGTCAAGAATATCCAATATAATATTTCCAAAACAATCACATATTATTCCAAAATCACTACCTCAGTATCAGAACTATATTATGATTTATCATTCTCTCAACCATATATTTTCCAAAAATTTATCCTTCTATTGAGTCACTTTTCTTTGTTCCACACTATCTCAAGTCCTTAATGAAATAGTACTGCAGTACAATCCTTATATACTCCATGATTATTGTAACAAGTACATTGTTGATACAACACTCAATTGACATAATTAACATAAGAGCTATAATCATTCCTCTTCATCTGTGGTAGTATCATAACTTGATTATTATCCAATAGCATCATTTGCGGCATAGTCTGATGACTGGGACATAGGTTCGCATAGTGTCCAAACTCCTTGCAAATGAAGCATTGTACATTTGAAACCATTTTCTTACCCTTGCAGTCACGTACTTTGTGCCCTTTTTCTCCACACTTATAAAAAACTCCCATTCCTTTCAGGCAAGTTCCAGGGTGTTTCATTCCACAGTTACCACATATGGTAAAATTCTTCTTTTCCCTCTTCCCTTTATCCATCTTTCTCTCTTCTATCCTTTTCTTCTCTTGCTTCCCTTCAAAGCCATAGGACTCAGTAAACTCTTTACTTATCTTATCAACACATGATATTATTTCTTCATATGATGATAATACATGGGAGACTATTTCTCTTATAAATTCTAGCTTAAGACCAGGAAAGATATGATCCTTCCTTCTCTTTGGATCATGTGCATTTCTGGAGGTCTCATTCCTTCTACTGGGCGCCATTTCTAAACAATGGCATACACTAGATCAGTTTATGAATTAAAATACATAATCCCATACTTACAAAACACTTAACATAAATTGAACTATTTATGAATATAATCCATAATCATAAAAATGTTTTCTTTGAGGAAGTATATACTCATAAACCCTTCATAATGATTTGTAAAGAAAATGAGAGTTATCCTAAGCATATCCCCCGGGAGTGTCGTAACCAAGAGTGCAGCAAGGCCCGTTGTCGTGCACCAGTTCCCGTTCGAGTCTAGCTCAAAGCGGTGTTTTCGGGTTTTACCCCTAGGTACATCTGTGCCAGAGCCGCCTCTACCTGCTCGTATCCAGACATGGATGTATTGCTCGGAAAACTCACAAAATCTCTACAATACCAAAATTCTAGGAAGTTCTTCTATACTAATCCTCAAAGTTCATCTTAGGTCTACGTGCTCTAATCAGAGTTTATCTAAATCTAGCTTCCAAGGTTTGTACTAAACTTCCTCTGATACCAACTGTAACGCCCCGACCCCAGCTACCCAGAGTCGGTGCATTACTTCGTAACATTGGCATGATCACAAGAAAGATCAAATCTCGAAAGACCGATTAGTTTAGTAGCCTTGGAAACACTAGATATAATCATAAAGTTTTACATTACATTTCAAAGTGAAAAACTACCACAACAACAAAGTCTTCATATCCACACTATTAACCCCTCATAATATCCCTTCAAGTCAATCATAATTTACTTCTTCACTACCTGGGAAAAATAAAACATAGAAAAGGGGTGAGCTCAAATGCCCAGTAAGGATAACAATATAGCGGAACATTCAAAATAAGCATAAACATTTAAGGCAATGAATTACTAAAACAAAAGCCTTTTTAACTTGAACTTCAATATAGTATGGCAAAAGTAAAATGAAATAATGCCATTTACTTATTCACATGGATATTCTACTAATCGAATAATCACATGCAAAAATCAATAACCACTTTCATAATGTTGGAATGCATAATGCTAAATGTTAATTTCTTTGTCTAGGCCTCATCCCAAGACTTAGGGGTTACTTCTAACCGGAACCCAACCCGGAGTGCCTCTAATAACCGGACACCAACCCGGAGTGCCTCTAATAACCGGACACCAACCCGGAGTGCCTCTAATAACCGGACACCAACCCGGAGGGCATACTTTTACCAGTCCCTAACCTGGAGGGCTTACTTTAACCAGTCCCCAACCTGGAGGGCTTACTTTTACCAGTCCCCAACCTGGAGGGCTTACTTTTACCGGTCCCCAACCCGGAACATACTTGTTTAGCACATTCATCTGAAGAAAAGTTTGAAATATAACATAAACATTCGGATTAAAACTATCATACGAAATGTCAATAGTTTCACCATAAACTATGAATGGTATAAAATAGCACATCCACAGTCAAACATATCACAAAACCTTCAATACAATATAGAAGTTTTGTATTATAATAAATCAACTTCAAATAAGCGTAAAATCCATTAAAGGATGTTGACATAGATGAAATAAAAAAAAACTTTTTAGAGAAATATCTCTTTCTATTTTTGAAATCATTTAAGAGCCATATAAAATAAAACATTTTCTTGAAAATATTCTTGTAATCTTGTAAGGAAAGCTTTGACGATTTTATAACGGCGGAAAATAACCGCGCCCGCCGTATAAGTAAAAAAACATTCTTATCTTAATTCTGTCGAAAAGGTCAAAAAGGACCTTGTTTTGAAAATGACGGAAATATTCCTTTATAAACCTCTTAAAAAAAGTCAAACAAGGGTATAAATGAATTTAACCCATATTCTTGTAAATAATAAATATGTTTTGAAATACATTTCGAAGAAACATGGATGTGGATGATAAAGAAATCCCAGTAGATTATTACGTATAAACAACCTCGGATAATGAAGAGATTGTGAAATAACCCTTACCTTGTACTTTTCCTTGGTTGGGGTAGGTTAACCTCCTGTATAATGGTGAAATAATTATTATTAAATTATACAAGAATCATATATATTAATATGATATCATATATGATCTTTTAACATTGATTTGTTAATAATATCTTAGAATTATCGTCGTTTCGGGTGTTAACTTACTTGTTTTCTTTTATATGTTTTGTTACGTAAGACATGTTTGTAAAGGATAGGTTGTATATTATTCATATCCAGAATGATATCAAGTCCTTAAACATAATTTTTAAATCATTAATTGATAATTATACTTGAATGGATACGATGGAGAATGAATCTCATCGCGTTCGTGGAGACGGTAGTCCGTACGTACGCACGAACGCTACTTCCATTTAATTTTTATTTTAAAAGAATCGAATCCAAATTATACATAGGTATATTACTATTCCAGTATAATATAATATTTTATATATGTTACTTAAGTTCATTAACACCATCCTTTATACGTTCCATGTGTGGTATGAACGAGTCATATCATTTTAAGGGGGCGGTAGTCCGCACTTCCTCAAATGAAATTATCGTATGTATATACAACATGAAACGAATAATGGTATGAAATAAAATGGAATTACAGAAGCTTATATATAAAATATATATCATTAATATCATATTTAATTACAGTGCCATCATAATGGCCACCATGAGAGGCGGTAAGATGTATTTGAACAATCATCGTTTCGTGAGGCGTTAGTTTTCCATCCACAGAAACATTATGTTCATCATCCATTAGATGGAGTTGTGTGTATGTGTAGTTTTAATACTTATTATAACAACATCCTAGTATATTGAGGATACTGGTGTTGTTACAAAATAAGGGAAATAAAAAGAGTTTGGGGGTTGGAGAAGCAAAATAAATGAAAATAATTTAAGAGAAATCGTTACCTTTAATTTAGGTAACTCACTTTGGTTGGAACCAAAGGACTTCTTGAAATGATTTCTGCCTAAGGGAAAGCTTCAAGGAGGAGGAGAGGGATGTGGTGAGCTTAGTTGGGTAGAGTTTGGACGAGTCAAGTGGCTTGAGAGGTGTGAGGAAATGAGTAGAAGTGGTCTCCTTTTATAAGGGAGAGGAGGGGCTCTTTAGGAAAGAGTGAAAGTATTACTTTATAATATAATTATATTCGGTTTATAATGGTCCAAAAATCATTGAGGTCGAAGATAAGATGACTCATATTCTAAATAACATCAACCAATAAGAATTGGACAGGTTTTAGATAATATTTTAATCATTATAATATTATTTATTTCAATGATTTATTAATGAGGTAAACATTGTATCATTATTGTGTCATTAATAATTTAACATATTTGATGTCTAAAAATTATAAATAAAATATCATCATGTAGGATATCTTTTTATCTTTCTAATGAATATTTATAATCGAAAATCCAACATGTATAACCCTATGTAAAAATTGTTCTTCTAAAAGATGTAAGCTTATGCCATTTTTATTTTTATTTTAACTTTATTAATATAAAGTGTCCCTACCACATACAAGTGGCTCCAAGGGGTCCCCAAATTGACCCAAGGATGCTCATGGTCGGGTATGTGTCCACCAATAAGGTTAGGACACGTTTTAGGGTAATTTTGTATTATTATAATATTATTGTTTAACCCTTATTTACCGGATTTACCCTTAACCATGGTAAATAAAATATTTACCACAGTAATTATTCAAAATGTCTAAAAATAAAAGTTACCTATTTACACAATTTGAACATCCTGATTCCAAATATGGAATCCATTTTTCTAAATTCAAAACACAGAAGTGGCAGAAATTAATTTAAAATTAATTCCCGCTGTCAAAACAAAAAGCGTGTTTTTAAGAGATAATAACTATCAAAAGATTGACACTTGTTTATGTTCGGTTTAATTGGAAAATTATGTCCAATGACCAACATTATATTAAATGGTAAAAATATATTCTAAATATACTTTAAAACCACTCAAATTCATAATTTATCACTATTAATTATTTTGATTAAAAAAGTTGTTTTTAATTAAAATTTAGTAATTTTCACTATTCATCAAAATATGAAAGTTATCCGAAATGTACCAAAATTTCACCTTAGGCTAAATTTGATATTCCGAATCCAAAAATGAAGTCCATTTTCAAATATAAAATATATATTATTTCAAAAAGTAGGTATTACTATTCATAACAGCTAGTTTGATTGGTTACGGTGTGTTAGAACTCGAAGTTGCGTACAACACACGCTACTGTTTTATTCGAAGGAAAGCGTACCGTGGAAGATTGGGATGTTTCATTTTAAATTTTTTGATGTCTCCATTTAGTCAAAAAGTTTAAAATATTGTATTTAAAAAGGTTTCACTATCAAAAGTTGATAAAAGTGCAATACTGAAAATGAATCTGTTCTTACATTATGACTAAGAAACTCATAATATGGATTCTAAAATTATAAGGATTATATAAAGTTTAAAATTTATTTAATACTATTCATGACCTCTTTTAATGGCTTTTTTTTTTGGTAAGTCATAGTGCAATTGAACTCAGTGTTGCGTGTAGTGCAAGTTATTGAATTATTTTGAAGAAATAACACACTATGAAATCTTGGGGTGTTACATTTAATCCGTGTTTTATGTTACGTTTATATCGGTCTTATAGTTTATATTTTATAGGCTTTCAAAGTCACATGCTTGAAACATTTTTAAGTTTCATGTTGGTCGTTTTGAAAGCTTATAAATTATATTTCATCAATATTTTTTAAAAAATTCTTTTTATTTTCAAATATTTTTTTTATGTTTAATCTATGTATTAAGTTTCATTTATATTGGTCTTATAATTTATATTTTATAAGCTTTCAAAATCACATACTTGAAACTTCTTAAGTTTCAACTAAGTGGTTTTGAAAGCTTATAAATTATTTTTTATCATCATTTTTTATGATTTTTTTTGTTTTCAACTATTTTTTATATGTTTAATCCATGTTTTAAGTTTCATTTATATTGGCCTTATAGTTTATATTTTATAGTCTTTCAAAGTCACGTACTTGAAACAAAATCCCACATCAGAAATGCAAAATGTTCTGTGCAGGAAATGGAGAACTAGAATCCCACATCAGAAATGCAGAATGATTTCCAGGGTAAGCTCTCTTATAAAAAGGAGCCCTGGGTGAGAGCTTCTGTTAGAATCCAGACTGCAGTAATGGCAGTACTGCTGGATTTTAAATAGCGGATAAATTCTGTTGGATTTTTTTTTTGTTTTTTTTGTTTTGTTTTGTTTATATATAAACAAAACAAAACAAAACAAAAAAATAAAAAAAAAATAAAAATTTTGTATAAAAAATATTTTTTTTTCTGTTTTAGGGGAAAAGCGGCATCTAGGATGCCGCCTTTCACCCGAGGCCAAAGGCGGCATCATGGATTCCGACTTTGTGGCGTATTTTTAAATTTTTTTTAACCTAGCCTATTTTTTAAAAATATATTTTTTTAAAACTTATTTAAAAAAAACTCATGTAGATACGGGATCTATGGGTGTAGCGATTATAGCGGGCGTGATTTTTGGGAAGCAATGCGATGTAAGGTGCATCGGGTGGCTGAAACTAGGGTTTATGGGGGGGGGGATTTGTAGAAGTTGATGAATAGAAAAAAGACAAAAAGATAAGGAAAAATAAAAAAATTAATGTAATGAAAAAAATAAAATCCGAGGGAAGGGGCGAGGATGTGCTGCAGGTGCATAGAGTAAGGGGTGAGGCATGGCCTCTCTCCTCTTTTATTTCATTAATTAGTTAAAATCATAATAATAAAATATATTACTATTATTGTTAAATTTTTTTCCCATCATAAATATTCCATATGGAATCCGTTTGATAAACTGTCTACGGTAGCATAATAATAATATTGAGATGATCATTTCAAGACCAATGTTTGATACTTAATTTGAGTTCATGGTTCGGCTGCCTGAAATTCCTAAAAAGTAATAATAATATAATTATTATTATTGTTCTGAAATATTGTATCTCACATGCCTTCTTCGTATGACTTCATGAGGATGAATCATCTATGATTCTATGACTTTGAAGTTAAGGCAGATGTTTTAATACCAATTTCAGGTATTTAATTTAGACTCATGGCTCGAGCCCACAAGACACCATTTGAGCATGATGCAGTGAAATGTGAATTTTTTCCTAAGTGTCCGATTGAGGTAGGTGAATTGTATATCTTGAGCATTATTCCATGAGGATTGCAACGGTGTGATCCATTTGTCTATCTAAGGCCGTTTGAGGAGTCATATTAATGAAATGATGTTTTTACCCTTCAGAATGATAAATATCCATGTGTTTTTTCCTAGATTTTGGCCAAGAATTGTCATTTAGTACACATACACGCCATGTAGTATTATAAAGACATCAAATCGTGTTCTGCCGAGGACACAACCGGACTAAAGAGTGGGACCACACATCATGTGGGTCCCTGATATGTCATGTACCTCTTTTTAAGGAAACTTCACTGTTCCGTATCTCATTTATTTTAAATCATATTTTGGACCATGAGTATCCTATCTTTAGTGTTTTTTTCTTGTAGAACATGATGGTTCCATCCAATTTCACTTTTGAGATATGATGTGATATGTTCCGAGCATGAAGCTTCTTTAGGTTGTGCTTGATGATGGTAGTGATCAGGCAGGATCATTAGAGAGTTTAGATGGAGATGTTACTCCACTATTGTATCAGTGTGTAGGTCCTCCAAATTTCCTATAAATTTAGAGATGATACTCTTGGCCGTATAAGTGTGTGGGTCCTCTATACATGGATATGGTACTCCGCTATCATATCATTGTGTGGTTCCTTCACATTTCTTATCAAGGTAGAGATGTTACTCTACTATCATATCAGTGTGTGGGCCCTCTATCCATAGAGACAGTACTCCCATGTCACCTGAATGGACTGAAGGCCTTAATTATTTATTTATTTTTGACAATAACCCTTTTAAGGGTTTATGGGGAACTCTTACATGGCTTGTAGGCTTCAGGAAAATACATGACCCGACAATCATAAAGGAATTCATTGAGAATATTACTACTTGAAACTAACCCGCCCTAGCATCTGCATCGTGATCAGATCTCCACCTTTGCATGGATGATCGGCTAGTTGTACTATGGAGAGATGCATAGGTTTGGTACCTATGGAAAATTCCATACCCTCTCATTCTTCCAAATATGATGGATCTTATCTGGTGAATGTGCCTGCTCTAAATCCTCCACTAGAGATTATTCATTATAGTATTTTTCTGGTTTGTATCTTCACATTAGCGGGGTCCAAAGGCCTTGAGGTGACCCAACAACATTTAGGTGGATTGAATTCTATACAGTGGCTCGAAATCCTTACTGACCCAAAGTCCCAGGTGGCCATAAGGCCTTATGGACTGAAGGCCCAAACCAGTGGCCAGAAAGTGAATAGTTCCAACTGCTACAGTACCAAACATTACCTACTACAGTACCTACTACAGTAACTGATATAGTTCCCACTACATTGCTACTATAATACCCTGAAAATATGCCTCCACCCGAATTCTAACCTGGGTCTCATGGATTCACTTGAAGAGTCCTCACCAACTGGGCTGAGGCACATGTGCATAGTACTCCCCTATCACATCAGATCAAGGGTCCTCCATACCTGTTGTCTAAATAGAGACGATACTCTCTGGGGGCACCAAGGTGCGGGTCATCTATCCATAGAGATGGTACCTTCCTATTTCATCAGGGCTCGGGTCCTCCACACTCTTTCTATAGATAAATACGGTACTCCTCTGTTACAAAAGGGCGCGAGTCCTCTATCCATGGAGACGATACTCCCCATCTTACTAGGTCATGAGTCCTCCATACTTATTGAGAAAACATAGAGTGGAATCCCCCTATTGATATAGGGCAGGGGTCCTCTACTTGGAAATTTTACCCCCCGACTGCGTGGCACAATGACGAGATGTTGTGTGATGTAGCTTTGGAGTCACGAGGAAGAGAGAATCTTTCCCCACTGAGAGGCATTTTTGTGATGTAAATTAAAGTCGTGCGGGTGAGTCATTTCCACCCAAAGTGGATAATATCAAGTTTTGGTGATTGAGTCCCTTATACTTGTGTGTTTAGGGAGGATGCATGAGGTGATGGGAATCATAGATAGACCTTGGAACTATTGGCTACTCTTCTTCTTAGGCCGAGCTGTGAGATGGAGATCTCATTACCCTCTCATTTGGGATTCTTTGACTGAGAATATATATATATATATATATCCTTTTTCAGTACCCACTCCTTGGGATTTGGTTACTCTTATTCCAGGAGAGGTGAATACGCATGGGGTATGCCATGTGCTTTCTGTATCTAGATTCTCATGGTTGAATGAATCCACTCTCCTGATATAGGTAGTGAATAATCGATGATGATTTTATCTTCTCACTATTTTGAGTTCTTTGTGTCTGGAAGAGTTTACTTTCACTCTCTTGTTGGTTTGAGCTATACTTGTTCACTATACCTTGTTCCATATACTGCTTTCCTATTTAGTAGTATCTCTTACTTCCCCCACCCCTTCACCATTTTTCGGGTCGTTCTAGTGTGTATGTTTATACTCACCCCTGCATGGGATTCTCCCAACATGGGTCATGTATTTTGAATATGAAAAATAGGTTGATCATGAAATTTGGGGATCATAGGGATATAAAGTGCTTGGACCACATATGGTGGTCGTATCTTGGGATTCAGGAGATGGGCTCTCTCAGTTGTTTTACTTTTCTAGTTTTCTATCAGGTTGGGACACATTTCTAGATGGACATATATTTTCCACTTTACTTTTCAGTTTACTCTACCATACTTCATATTTTTTATAGGTCTATGAATATTTGGCTTATTTATACCAGTGTTTCATCTTTTATTTCTTTCCCTCTGCACCTTTTCATTGATTTGGTTGTGTGCGTTTGTATAGGTACATAGAAAAAGGCCTCCCTAAGTTAGTTATGCCTTCAACGATTGTCGCTACCCTCTATCCTATGGAGGTGGTCTTGGGGTAGATTCGAATCATGTCCTAACTTGGGTAAGTTTGTGAAAAAAAATTTATACCCCAAAGCATCAAAATGTTGAAGAGAGTCATAATGTGTCACAAAAGAAGAAATCCATATTTTTTTCTACTATTGGTGTTGTTGGAAGTTTGCGTATTAGGAAATTAATTTTTGAAATAATATTTCATTGTATGAAAATTAAATAATGCATGAATTTTGGGGGATAAAAGATAAATAGAAGTGAGAACCTACACAACAGAAGAAAAACTCACTGAACAAGAATCGGTTTTTCTAGAACTGATTTGATTAAAAATTATGTGATTATTGAAATAGAAGAGGTCATTGTTATGATGAGTACTATTATATACCAATGATGAACAAATCATCTGTTGATATGGATATAATATCAAAAAAATAAGTTAATCATGTAAGAATTTAAGATTATAGGTCTTCTGTGGTATGTGAACAAAAGAAGAAGGGTTTTAACTGAACAACTCTCAAGAAGGTTGTGAAGAATGATGTGAAGATTTCCACACCAATGAAAATATGCCTCTATTATAGTAGAAAAGGTCTCATCATGGACAATTGTGAATTGGATATGAATATTCATACTAAAAGAAGCAAGATGGAATTGAAGAAATAATAAATCCATAATAGAAACAACATGATTGATTTGGTGAACAACATATATGATGAAGAATTTGAAATGTTTCCTAAAAAGGGTATCTTGATGAATTCTAAAATTGCGTGTTAATGGTGTAATATATGTTTAAATACAAGTAAAAAATGTTTGATATGGTTTCCTGGAAAATAATATTTTTTTAAGAAGAAAGGGAAAGCATCTTCAACTTCTTATGCTAAAAATATTATAGGGAAGAAGGAGCCTACATACAAATTGAAGAATGAAATGTTTCTAAAAAATGCTTGATCATATGTCCAAAACAATTTTATGAGGCAAGAAATATAGGACATGTAGAGAAAACTAAATCTGATTTGTTAGAAAATGTGAAGAATCCTTTTTCATCTAAAAAGATAGCTAGGTTGAGAAGCAACTCATATATCTGATTCTCTAACTGAAGAGCATCAAAGAACTGACTTATTCCCATATATACATTGTGTTTGATTTTTATGCATGGAATTGAAGGTAAATAATTTATTCATGGAGAGACATAAATTTGAATAAATCTATGTATATTTTACATCTAGAAAGTTTTCCATCATGGAATGTTATTCACATCATGTTGTTTTTTTCTACATCTAAAATAATCTCATAATATGATTGGAGTTTATTATTGAACAATTTTAGTCATAAAGAAGAAGTATTTAGTGCATATCTTTATGGGGATCATATAAGATCAACCACTAGATATTTATATTTCAATTGATATATTATGAATATCAAAGTGTCTGGTGAGGTATTATTTGAAAAAACTTAGGTTGTTAAAAACCTAGAAATTGGAGCTTGTCATCATTGACATATGTTGGTTACATTATTCTATTTTTCATGATGAAAAATCAATTATAAAAAGGTAAAGGTAATTTGAAAGGGTTAATCCATTCTTGCTTATGAATGTTTCTAATCTATTTGGTGGGATGTATCCAAGAGATTAATTGAAAATACTTTGAACAATTCCAGATAAGTGGTTTTTGGGTTGGAATCTAATACTAGATATTAATTGAAAAAATTTCTGAAGTTTATGTTGTTATCAATAACTTTAGAATATGAAAATTAAATGAGTGGTAATTATGAGGATTATAGATCTGATTAGTAGTTCAAAATACATATTTAATTAGTTGTTTGATTTGAAACAATGTTTCCAATATTTAATGAATTAGAGAATTGGAATTATTTATTTGGTTTTAATTATTTATATACATTAATATTATTTTTCATTTGGCCCTTACCAAAAATAAATCCATCCACCACTATTGGAAAAATGACCTATACCCACGGTTCAAAACCGTGGGTATAGCCTATACCCACGGTTTTGGGAACCGTGGGCTGGAACTTCGTCGGGATAGGGGTCTTGAACTATACCCACAGTTTTATAGAACCATGGGTATAGGTGTTTCACACACCAACACGCTGGTGTACAGCGTGGCAGGGAACTATCCCCACGGTTTGCAAACCGTGGGGATTTTAAAATTTTCAAAAAATCGCAGGCAGTGGGTTTTGAACCCGCGCCACACGCAGGGATTCCGCAACGCAATGCAACAGCGGCCAACTGAGCTGACATATTTTCATTTATATATAGATAATTTTATTATAATATATTAATACCAATATTGTTATCTAAAAAACCCGATCGGCGGGTTTCGAACACGTGACCTGGAGGGACAGAATTCTGCGGCAAACCAACTAAGCTGCCGAATTTTTATTAATTACTATTGGTATCCTTATAATTAAATTATTTAAGACATTGTTCCCGTGTAAAATTTATTTCATCCCACCCAATTTTTTCCCCATTTTTCCCCCTTCATAACACGGGAAACCTATACCCACGGTTTTTAAAAACCGTGGGTATAGGCCTTGGAAAAAAATACCCCCTATACCCACAGTTTTTAAAAACCGTGGGTATAGGACTTCACAAAAAAACCTATACCCACGGTTTTGGAAAAACCGTGGGTATAGGTCTTCAAAAAAAATCTATACCCACGGTTTTGTCAAAAACCGTGGGAATAGGGGACTTATACCCACAATTTTGACAAAACCGTGGGTATAGGTTCCCATACTATCTTATACCCACGGTTCTGGAAAACCGTGGGTATAGGGGGGAAGGTACAACCCTATAGAAGTTAGCATGGAATAAAAGGAATTAAAGGTATGCCCATAGGAACATTGGAGTAGTGGTGAGCCACCGTTCGGGGTGGCATGATGGTAGAGTTGGGCACCAACATGGGCAGTGCCAGTGGGAGTAGTGAGCATTTGGTAACCATTTCTGTAGGGAAATGGATTCTACTTGTTTAATAAAAGAGAGCACTAATGCTTGCTATTTTTATATGGGATGCTAAAATATGTGATTTTCTATTCATCCACCATTAAGAATACATAAAAAATAAGCTCCATATGATTTGAATTATCCTATAAATTTGAACAAAGTCGTGTGTCATCTCATACCTTTGGCTATCGGGAGATCTTCTGTTCATCAGGATTTCTTCATCCATGTCATCTAAATGATCTATCCATGATTTATGATCATAATTTCATCATTATAATGATTCCAATGAGATCTTAATAACATTAAACTTGATTTCCATGTGTTAACAAAGATCAATCTATCGAGATACAGTGTGGATAAAATATTGTTTTTTGGTGATGGTGATATGTCGTGATGTGAAGTAGTGTTACTCAAGATGTTGAAATGGATGGATGTCCATGAATTTTAGAGTGTTACATCGATATGGTTTTCCAAAAAATACCTGAGACTAGATCATTTTTTATTAGCCTATCACATATCCAAAATAGAATTTTAGAGATCTTGAGGGAGAAACACAACACCATGGAACAAGTGTTTTGTGGGGAGGAGGTTTCGAGAATATTTTATCTTATATGAAGAATAATAGGTTCTCATAGGGCTTTAATAAGTGTATAACACTCTCAAAGTTTCTTTACGATGTAATTAGTTTCTATAAATTAATTAGATAGTGTAATACACATCTCTCTTGGATTCCATGAAGTACACTAAGATCCAATGTTTTCTTGAATTAGGTGTGAAGGCTTGCATAAAGTGCACCATTGGGTTTATGAGTCTTACACATAGAAAGAAAATATATTCATACTATTTTCATGAATGAAAAGTTCACATAGATAAGAAACTTTCATTTTCATCGATTCGGGTTTGCACGAGTTTGCATGAAAGAAGTGTGAATATTATGTTAGTTTGAAAAGTTTTTGAGAAGACTACATACATTGAGAATGTAGTATAAAATATATAAATGCTTCAATTCATACACTTTCATTGAGTATCAAATAGTTGAAAGTGTGTGCATGAAGAAAAATATTTGAGGTAGTGTACAATGAATGTGTAAGTGATCTAATCACTATAGGAATAGACTGTGATTGAATATGTGAATTAATTATAAAATAATTAAATCAACATTAAATTAAACTTTCATAATAATTTTTTTTGAAAAACATGCATTTTTTTATACGTTCATGATGATTGAGAAATGCACATGTGATATACTTTTCATGAATAGTGAGCAATGATGATTTTGTGACTAAATCCAAGATAGAATTTCCATTAGGAATTCGTACGGAATTCATTTCTGAGTTATTCAGTGTTCAGGGAGGTCAAGTATTCAGTATAATAATTAATATTTTCCTAATAAATATTGTACTAAGGAAGTTGACCATCTATAGGAGATAATATTTATTTGAGTAAGACCATCATTAGTGAAAAGGTTCTTGAATTGAACATGATCCAGTTTGATCCAAAAATCTCATGGAAGAAGATCAAGAGATAATCCAACCATTATATCATATCTTGTGTGACTCAAGATATTAGAAGTATTCAGTGGGACTCTAAATCAGAAGAAGTCTCTCATGGGACTCTGGATCATACCGATGGGATGCTGGTAACACTGTAGGATTAAGTATAAAGATCCTCCTATGGGACTCATGAGTCACTTGTGTAGGTGGTAATATGTGATCTCTATTGGATATATAGAGAATAACATTATGCATCTTAGTGTTTAAGGGACAAGGACATTCCCTACTGTAACCATCTACATAGAGTGAAGAATCTGTAACTGGGGGTATAAAAGGTTACAATAGGGATGTATGTCTTAGTAATGAAACTTGAAAAAATATCATGTGTTTTATATCATTTAAATTATTCATTTCATACAAGGTCATCTCATCCTAACATGTGAAAAATGTTTGAATGGGGTTAAAGAAAATAAAATAATTCAGTAAAATAAGTCACACCTGATTCACCCCCCTCTCAGTGTGATTACGAGATCCATTTGTCACTTCGATTAGTATCAGAGCACAAGGAAACCTCTAATTAGATCTACTATACTATTATAATTGTTTTTATTAGAATTATATTAAGTGACGATTTTATTTTGAAGAAAATTAAAAATAGATTCAGATGGAAAATCCTATCTCTACTCCTCCTATTAGAAATGTTGAAGTTTCAGTCAAGACTTAGAAAAACTGGATGAAAATGGTGGAAAAGAAGATAAAGATGAACTCAAAGATAAATAAAGATTATCTTCTAGATTAAGGAACTAATATTGGTAAATTTTTAGTGAAATAAGTGGAATATATTTCTGATGAATCAAGTTCTAGCTATAATGAAGATTTTCTCAATTCTAAAATTAATGAGTATATGAAGAAAGTTCCTAAATAAGTGGTCACATGTATGATTAGAGTATTTAAGGAACTTTGGGATCAAAAATTTCAACTATAAAAAGAGTTCAATGCAATAGAAGTGGCATTAACTAAAATTTTTATCATATCTAATACTCTCACAAAACTTGTGAAAGCAAAGGAAGAAACAATATCACTTTTCAAATAAAGATATCTTAGAACTATTGAAGAATTGAAAAACAATATTTGTGAGAAATATTTTTTTAAATGGTCATTACTGAAGTTATCCATGCACATAAAAATCTGCATAATACATCTATGAATGAAAAATATACATAAATGAATGATAAAGTAGAAAGAATCAAGGAGATTGACAATTTGATACTAAAGGAAAATCAGATTCATGAAGATGAGATTTGTAAGATGAATATTTAGTGGGAAGAAAGCATGAAATTAGTTGAATATGATAATATTTCTCTCACCTTAAAATGTATTGAACTATAAGTGAAATTGAGAAACTTGGAAGAGACATAATCTAAGAAGTCCCAAGTTACTAAGATAAGTAGTATTTCCAAGTATTCATCTCATAAAAGTTTTATTTCTGAAATGACTCAACCCAATGGAAATAATAGCTTGATATTATCAAAGGGTAAATCTACTTAAGGCTCATTGAAGAAGGAAATCATTTTTCCAGATAAATCTATGTGTACTAATGTTGTTTTGATGACTAGTGAAGATTTAACATTAAGATATGGAAAATCATGGGTGAATAAATATTCTCAGAAATCTATTACATCTTCAAATATGGATGTAAATAAGTTTTGAAATTTAATTCCCCAAATAAAGAACATAATAAGAAATGTGCTACCCAAAATAATCAAAATTTCAAAGAGAGTCAAAATGTGTGACAAAAGAAGAAATCAAGATTTGTTGGCTACTATTGGTGCTGTTGGAAGTTTTGGTATCAAGAAATTAATTTTTGGAATAATATTTCATTGTATTAAAATTAAATAATGCATTCATTTAGGGGTAGAAATGCTAAATAGAAGTGGAAACTAGAGAAAAAATCAAAAATAACATAAAAGAATCTATTTATTAAGAACGGATTTGATTACCTTGAAAATTTCTGTGTTTATAGAATTTTTTTTCATTGTTATGATGAGTGATGGTATATACCAATCATGCACAAATAATCTGATGATATGGATAAAAGATCACAATAATAAGTGAATCATGTAAGAAATTAAGATTATATGTTTTACTTGTGATGTGAACAAAGGAAGAAGGTTGCTGAATGAACAAATCCTGAGAAGGTTGTGAAGAATGATGTGAAGAGTGTCACAACAAAGAAAAGATGATCCTATTATGGTGGAAAAAGTCACATCATGGAAAATTGTGAATTGGCTATGAATATTCAAAAAAAAGGAACAAGACATAATTGAAGAAAGAATCAATCCAGAAGTGAAACAATATGATTGATTTGGTGAAAGAAATATTTGATGAAGAATTTGAAAATCTTCCTAAAAGGGGTAACTTGATGAATGATAAAATTGTGTGTGAAAGGTGTAATATGTCTGTACATACAAGTATTTTTTTGACATGATTTCCTAGACAAGAAGAATTATTAATGAATAGAGGGAAATCATATTTGAATTCTTATGCTAAAAAATATTACAGGGAAGGAGTCTACACACAACGTGAAGAATGAGCATGTTTCTAAATAATGCTTAATCATTTGGTCAAAATAATTGGAAGATGCAAGAAATAAGGAATAAGAAGAGAAAACAGAATCTACTTTGTTAGAAAATGTGAATAATACTTTTTCATGTAAAAATATTTCTAGGTTGAGAAGCATCTCTCAACCCCATTTATCTAAATGAGGAGCATAAAAAAAACATTATTCGCATTTATTCATTATGTTTATTTTTCATAAAGGAAATTGAAGGTAAATAATTTATTTATGAGGAGACCTAAATTTGATAAAATATATGAATTTCTTACATCTAGAAAGTTTCATATCATGTAAAACTATTAGCATCATTTTGTCCTTTTGATACATATAAAATAATATCATAAGATTATTGGAATTATTCTTGAGGTAATTCAATCATGATGAAGAAGTATTGAGTGCATCTCTTGAGGGGGAGCATAGAAGATTATCCACTAGATATTTATATTTCAGTTTATATATTATGAATATCATAATTTCTAGTGAGGTATGATTTGAAAAACATTGGTTATTAAAAATATATAAATTAGATCTTGTCATCATTGAGGTATGTGTAGGTTCTGGGTGCAGCAGAAGCGCGTTGGTGGGTTTGCCCAACTTTAATTTTAACATTAAACAACGTTCAATCTGAGATCCTTCATGATATAAAATGCCAGATCTTTAGAATAGAACGAAGAATGAAAAACAAAAGAGGGAGTCTCGGAACCACAGAGATAGGATCATCATATGTTGGTTATAATTAATTTAATTAATTCACAAGAATTACCTTGAAGGAATTCTTTCTTCGTTGATGTCTCTGGTCACGATCCGATGTGATCTGTCGTTGTGTCATAGAATCCAAGTGTAGGATCCCTCTAGTGGTGATCCACACGTGATCCATGTATCTTTGGATGTCGCCGAAGGGATATCTGGGTGCTAGCGCGGAAGAACCTTCACGTGCGATGTCCACCTTCGATCGCCTTGATCCGGTGGTAGTGGATCTCTCTCAGTCTTGAGAGCATTCTTGTAGGAAGGAGTTCTTTCTGCCTTGAGATAACTCTCTATAATTTTTGTGCATAATGATTTTCTTAAAGGTGTTGGGGTTGTGTGGATATTTATAATCGGGTTTGAGGTTATAGAGTTATGAAAATAAATAAAAGCGTTACACATTTTATTTATTTCATTAAATATTATTGCAAACCCCCATGTCGAATCATTAATTCCTTGACATGCGCCCACGCTGATTATAATAAATATCATTTAATAAAACAATTTTATTTCCTCAAAATTCCGATTGGAAAAACTACACGATGTGTAATCATAAATACACAGCGTGTACTTGTTTTCCAAAAAGGAAAACTACATTGCATGTAATTATTAACACATGGTGTGTACTTGTTGTTCATTCCCTTTCAAAATTGAAAACTACACAAAATGTAATAATTAATACACGGTGTGTACTTGTTATCATTTTATTATTCCTATAACATTAAAATGATCTAGGCTTCCTTGAATAATTATTAAACCACGTACGAGAATAATCTTTATTCTACTTGAGATACTTGGATACAATTAGTGTGTGACCCTCTAGGCCTCTTTCTCATTGGAATTAGGTGGGCTTTCTTAAAGTCCAAGATTAATATCTAGCAACGGGTCAAGGCACCCAAGAGAAAGAAGTTGATGCCGCATTGACGTGTCACCTCATACGAATGATTACCGTGTAATTTAATCCCTTTCTCTCGATATCTCTAATCAAGCGGGTTGCACGCTAGTGCCATCAACCCATGTGCTCGATTATTCTTTCTTTGACTTCCCAGAATTGAACTTTCCCATACCTTACCATGGCCATGGATTTATTTATGATATATCAATTCCATCAAAGGGCCTGAGATATCTACTTCTCTTATGTAATAGAAGGGAGAAATCCTTTCTCACATTATCTATTAATGCAGTATTACTCGTGATGCACCCAACGTGCCCTACCTCACTACGAACAGTGTGTCATCACAGTTTTTGTCAATACATATAAGTGCATGATTTTTAATACCCATTAATAATAATCTTAAAGTCTAAGGACCAATACACATGTCTTTATATAGGAACATCCAATGACACTATGAAATGTGGATTTCCTACTAGCGGGTCTCGTTCTCATAATATCCTCTTTGATATTACCAAGGTCGCACACCATGAGAAAGTGCCTCAAAGTTTTATGAGTCATCACCCCTAATGGACTGTATTATTTGTGTCCCTAAAATAACATCATCCGACCATAGAACATATATTCAAGAACAGTGTTATGTCACTTTCGGGTTCTCATCATAGCAGGGATCCACTATGACCCTTTAATGCAACAACTGTCCTTAGAACATTATCACATGCATTGTCATGCAAAAGAACAATCAAGATGTGATAAGGTATTTATTAATGATTAAAGTACAAAGTAGTTGGTTCTAGGCCACCAACTCCAACAGTATGATGGTTACATTATTATATATTAACAATGAAAAATAAATTCAAAAAAGGGAATGGTAATTTCAAAGGTGAAATTCATTATTGAACATGAATGTTTCTAATCACTTTGGTGAGATATATGCAAGATATTAATTGAAAATATTTTGAAAAATTCTTGATATGTGGTTTTGGTGTTGGTATCACATGCTAGAGATTCATTGTCAACATCTCTATTAAATTTGATCACTCTTGTTTTCTACATAGAGATTTTCTCATGCAGACATAGAGTAGGTTAATTTTATCACTTTTCTTTTTTATTGGTGATTCCATCCTTCTCTGGAGTAAATGTGACTGTATGTATCATAAGAGAAGAGGATGTTATTAGACATTGAATTTTGGAGATGATAATTCCTTTCCATAATTATATCTTTGGTTTTATTTCCAATAAGGGGGAGAATATATCATTGAATTTTAAAATAAAATAGGTATTTACAACAAATCAAAAGGGGGATATTAAAGATGATAAGTGGTTTGATTAAGTTTAATTTTTTGTCAATAACTTGAGAATATGAAAATTCAATGTGTGTTAATAATAATGTTTATAGAATTGGTCAATAGTTCAAAAGAGATGCGTCATTAGTTGTTTGAGTTGACAATTTTTTTAATATTAAAATAATTAGAGAGTTTTAATTTTTGGTTTTGTTTTATGTATTGGTATACTTGAATATTATTTTAGATTTGTACCTTACTAAAAAATAAGTCTAGATACACTAACCAACCATGAGGGACCCACACCACAATAAAGGTGGGAAGGTGCAACCTCGGCCAGGCTAGCAAGGCAGAAGAGGCATGTGAGGAACTCCCATAGGAACTTGGAGAAGTGGTGAGCCACTGTGCAGGGTGTCAATGCAGTAGAGAAGGGAACTAACATGGGAGGTTCCAGCGGTAGTAGTGAGCATTTGGTAACCATCTTTATAGGGATAGATACAACTTTTTTTAATAAAGGAGTGTTCCATTGCTTTCCATTTTGATTTGGGATACTAAAATTTGGGGTGTACTATTCGTCCCCAATTAAAAATACATAAATATGAATAAACATATGATTTGAGTTATCCTAGCTATTTGATCAAAGTTGTGTGTCGTATCTTACCTTGGGTTGTCGGGAGAGAATTTTTTCATCAATATTTATTTATCCATGTCATCCAAATGATCTATCCATGACTTCTGATCATAATTTCATCCTTCTGATGATTCCAATGAGATCATAATCACATGAAAAATTATTTTCATGTGTTAACTAATATCAAACCACCACAATAAAGTGTGGAGAAAATATTTTTTTCAGTGATGGTGATATCTCATGATGCGAGGTAGTGTCACATGAGACGTTGAAATAAATGGATGTACATGATTTTTAAAGTTCCATGTTAGTGTGTTTTCCCTATAAATACTTGAGAATGCCTCATTTTTTATCAGATGATCACATATCTGAAAGAGAAATTGAGAGAGCTTGAGGGAGAAATAGAGCACAACAGAATAGGGGTTTTGCAAGGAAGAGGTTCCATGAATATTTTAGCTTACGTAGAGAGGAAGAGGTTCTCAAATTCCTTTGATAAGTGTATAACACTCTCAATGTTTCTTTGTGAAGTAATTGGTTTCTTTAAAGTAATTGTATTGTTCAATACGTGTCTCTCTTGGATTCTAAGAAGTACATTTAGAACCAGTATTTTTTTAACTTACGTGAAGGCTTTCATAAAGTAGACTATTGGGTTTATGAGCCTAGAGTAAAGAATGTATTGTGCACAGAATGAAAATATATGAATACAGTTTACGTGAAGGAAAAGTTCCAAAAAGCATAAAATTTCATTTTCTCCTATTTGGGTTTGTATGGGTTTTCATGAAATAAGTGTGAATAATATGTTTGTGTGTGTGTGAAGGCTTTGAGAAGAACACATAAATTGAGAAAGTAGTATAAATTATATTCATGCTTCCATGAATACACTTAAATCGAGTATCAAATAGTGTATAATGTATGTATGAAGAAAAATATTCGAGGTAGTGCGTACTGAATGTGAAAGTGAACTAATCACTACATAACTAGATAGTGAGTTTATTTGTGCATTAATTATGAAATACCTACATCCACATGCAATAACATTTTAATAATAAAATGTTGGGAAGAAAACGAATTGTTTTATATGAACAAGATGATTGAGAAATGAACATGTGATATAATTTTTATGTATACTGAGAAGTGAATAATTTGAGATTAAAGTCGGGATATATTTTTCATTTGTAATTCAGAAGGGATTAATATATGAGTTATTCAGTCTTCATCGAGTTCAAGTCTTTATTAGAAGAATGAATATTTTCCTGAGCAATATTGTGCTAAGGAGGTTGACTATCTATAGGTGATCGTATTTATTTGAGAAAGGAAATCATCAATGAAAAGGTTATTGAATTGTACATGAGGTTGTTTGACCCAGCAAGCTCTTGGAGAAAGGTCAAGAGATCATCCTATTAGTGGATCATATCTTTTATGACTTAAGATAGTGGAAGTCTTCATTAAGAATCTGAAGCATAAGAAGTCCCAAGAGGGACTCTATAGAAAGTCGGAGGGATGCTAGTAACATTGTGGGATGTAGTATAAAGATCCTATGGTGAAAGTCAAGAGTCATTATGTAGGTGGTAAATTGTGAACTCTAGTGGGAATCTAGAGAAGAAAACTACGGGACTTAGTGTTTAAGGGAATGAGACTTTCCCTGCTTGTAACCATATACATATAGTGAAGAATCTATAACTGAGGGTATAAATCGTTTCTGTAAGGATTTAGGTCATAATATTAAACCTTGTAAAAATATTGTGTGTTGTGTCTCAGTCCATCCATCCAATGGCCTTAAGACCTTAAATTTTTATTATAATAAATCCCCATTTTAAGGGAAGAAGGGGGAACCCAAACAGACTTCATGACATTAAGACAAATCACGACTCGAAGGTCAAAGATATTAAAACCAAATAGAAAACATGGAGCTAACCTTCCACAACATTTGATTGGATGAAGCTCTCCACCATTGCTAGGCTGTTTGGCAAGAAAGTGTCCTCTGTCAAAGAACAATCCCGATCCGATGACTGACGTCATACCCTCTCAAACAACCAAATCCGTAAAGGCTGTAAAGATGAACCACCATCTCTAGATCCTCCTCTGGGGAAGTTCCATGTGGTCTGGACCGAATGCACTATCTTCCTCCCTCCACTGCCTTTAATTCCAAAAACCAGAGCCACCTTTAGAATCAAACCATACAAACAAACATCATCCACAATACTGTAGAACCTTCACACCAGGAAGCCTGATTCATCCTCCAAAATGAATCCATCAGTCATAGCAACACAAAATCCAAAAAATACCAACCAAATTGTCTAGCATATTAGATTCACCTAAAAAATTGAACACCATAAAAATAGAACAACACCTCAATTAAAATCCCCCACTCCATGGAACAAGAGCTGGGGATGACTTCTGGGACACCATGGATGAATAAACGCACTTCCCAGAGCTTGCTAGCAACCAACGCATCTCACCGACTGGGAGAGTGGCAAAGGGATCATAAAACCAGAGAAGTAAAGATTCGAATAGGGATTCAACGGAGAGGCAACCACCAGAACCAGACCAAAAAAACCTCAGAAACACCATACCACCAATGCCTGTAGTGGATCATCCTCACATCCCAAATCCACATGAAAACCACCACTCAAATCCACCTCGGAGAGAGTGAAGGATTATTGGATTAAGAGAAAAGGAACAACCCTCCGGCAGACGTGAGTTAAGTCGAGTCTGAATCACAAACTTTCCACCTTTGAAGCCAAACCACTCAAACAAACAATAACAACAGTCCAAATCATTAAAATCACCATTGTAGAACCCATGATAGCTTTCGAAACAAACAAGCTGCAGGAGGCCAAATGAACCTGCAGTGAATCGGGGATTCTTCGGCAACAACCCCTCCACAAGAGAAACAACTGCACACCTCAAACAGAACAGATCAGAAGAAACCAAACATCCCCCCTCTGATTCTCACGTAGCCGGCATCGAGTCACACTGGAACTCACCCGAAGTTAGAGGCCTGCTGAAACTAGATCTGGAGACCAGAAGCCGTTGCCAGCCACAACGACGCACGCTGGAACCAGTCCAGCCACCGTGCTGACGCCAAGCCAAGATCCAGTCACTAGAAGACGATGCCAAGATCCATACCACCAGATCCCGCCAAGTCGAGATCCAAGCCACACTGTGGACCAGAAGAAACACACCAACATTGATCCAGGTTCCAGATCTCCGACGCTAGGACGAATCAACGGACCAGAGGAGGGAAGGAGAAAACACGCAATGGAAACCCTAGGCACTCAGGAGGGAAGGGGGGAGACACCGCTCAGAGGCAGGAAAAAACTTCCACCTTTTGTTGTGTCTCATTTATATTGCGCATTTCATACATGATACAATTATCCTAACACGTGACATAGGTTTCAAGGGGGTTAAATAAAATAAAATAATTTAGTAAAATAAGGTGCACCTGATTCACCCCCTTAGTATGACTGCACAATGCATTGGAAACTTCATCACATAATGAAATATCTATACAAATGTATGCCACATAAATATAAAAAAATCATAATTCCATAAAAATAATAGAATGGATAACTCATGGAAAATGAGAATCCAAATAAATAAAGTAGCAATCTAGGTAAATACCCAATAACCAAGAAAATAAATCTTAAGGTATCCACATTGTATAAAATAAAGGGTATAAGTCCAAGTTAATAATTTCCCCAATAAATCTAATGTATGATTATCTAAGTGAACATGATTTAATTGAAAGAATAAATTATAGGGTATTGATAAAGTAAATTCATTGGAAGAAAGGATATATTTATGTTAAAGTGATGATAGAGGCGGTGATGGATCATTCTTCTCATAGAGATTTAATTTAAACCACACCATATATATATAGGAATATAGACGATGAACTAGATGTAACACCCCCGAATGATAAAGGGTTAAATGGCTAAATGATATGACTCATGTCAACAAGGTGCACCTTCCTTTTCGAGAGCCTACCTGATTAGAACTCCACAGTTAAGAATGCTTGGAATGGAGTAATGATTAGGATGGGTGACCTTCTAGGATGTTTCCCAGGGTGTGTGAGTGAGGAAAAAGCACACTAGAAAAGACATGTGTCAGCCTGTGGGGACAATCATTAGTTAGATGACCTATTTAGGCATGTGAGTGGGCCCCTTGGTGGGGACCATGTGTCTGCAGGGCAGCTGGTGGTACCTGGTGGGTCAGGACCTGACGAACATGTTAAGGCGGGGTGTCTGTGCTGTCACAGGGGCCCAATTGTCACATTTGGTATCAAAGGTGGTACCCAGCCTTAAGTGTGGTGCACTGCATGGGTTGAGATGTAGGGCCCCAAACGAGGACATTGTGCTCTAAGGGGGGGGGGGGGGTGATTGTAACACCCCTGAATGATAAAGGGTTAAATGGCTAAATGATATGACTCATGTCAATAAGGCGTACCTTCCTTTTCGGGAGCCTACCTGATTAGAAATCCACAATTAAGCATGATTGGACTGGCGTAATGATCAGGATGGGTGACATTCTAGGAAGTTTCCCAGGGTGTGTGTGAGTGAGGAGAAAGCACACTAGAAAAGACATGTGTTGTCCTATGGGGACAATCATTAGTTAGATTACCCGTTCATGCATGTGGGTGGGCCCTTGGGAGGGGACCATGTGTCTATGGTGAAACTGGTGGTACCTAGTGGGTCAGGACCCAACAAAAATGTCAACGGTGCCCTCATATTTTTAATCCAAGCAGTGGTTTGAAACTTAGAAAACACCGCTCACGCATTTACTGAACGTACCCAAAAAAAAGTTTAGAAATTCATTCCGGGCACACCGGGCCTCAGAATCATGCGCTGTCAATTTTCGCAGACTCGTAATAATTCCATATAATTAAAAAAATACATGAAAAATATGGTTCTTTACGTTCTCCCCACCTTAGGGATTTACATCTCCGAAAGCCACAACATAGACTAATGAAACAAATGGGGGTACTGAGCATGAATCTGACCCTCCCACTCCCATGTTCTCTCCTAGAGGTTTTCGTGCTTCCAGTGAATATACACCAGAGGTATCGACCACCCATAAAGGACTCACTCCTATCAATCCTCAATCTCTACTGGAACCTCCGTAAACATTGCCCCATCGTATAAGTCCAGCTCACCGTGGTTGATGATGCGAGATGGGTCGTGCATGTATCTCCTAATCTGGGATACGTGGAAGAAATCATGCACCTTATCCAACTGTGGTGGAAGTTCAAAGTGGTATGCCACCTCGCCTATCCTCTGAAGTATCTGAAATGTCCCGATAAACCTCGGTGATAACTTTCCACCTCGGTCAAATCTCCGCAGTCCCCATTGAGGAGAGACTCGTAAGAAAATGTGGTCCCCCTCCTGGAACTCCAAATGTCTCCGTCTTCTATCAGCATATGGCTTTTGTCTGCTTTGTGCAGTCTTAATCTTCTCCTGGATGGTCTGCACCTTCTCATTGGTAGCCCGTACCAACTCTGGACCCATAAGTGCTGACTCCTCTAGGTCTGTCCAGCATAGAGGTGATCGGTAGGGTCGGCCATATAGGGCCTCGAATGGTGCCATACCGATGGTGGAGTGATAAATTTTGTTTTAAGAGAACTCAACTAAGGTAAAGTGATCCTCCCAACTACATAAGAAATATAGGATGCATGCACGTATCATGTCCTCTAGCATCTGAATGGTCCGCTCCGTCTGGCCATCCGTCTGAGGATAAAAGGTGGTGCTCAAACACAGCTGAGTCCCAAACGCCTCCTACAATCCCTTCCACAACCATGATGTAAAACGTGTGTCACGGTCAAAGATGATCATCGTTGTAACCCCATGAAGTTGCACGATTTCCTATACGTAGAGGCTTCCCAAGACCTCTTCTTATCTCTACTCTTGGATAGGTAGGAAGTGGGATGACCTGGTGAGCCGATAAATGATCACCCATATGAAATAATGACCCTGGATGTAAGTGGAATCCCTATCACAAATTCCATGGAGATCCCATACCACTTCCACTCCAGCACCTCTAGTGGATGAACTAAGCCGGCTGGAACCTGATGCTCAACTTTCACTAGCTAATAAGTGAGGTATCATGAAATGAACTCTGCCACTACCTTCCTCATCCCTGGCCACCAGTGCTAACACCAGAGGTCCTGGTAAATCTTCGCCACAACAGGATATACCACCAGAGGGGACGTATGAAACTCCCTCAACACCTCCTCCTGTAGAGCCACTGGTACCATGGTATATCCTCTGAAGAAGATGACGTGCTCCCCACCTTTAGAAACTCCATCAGGTGCCTGCCCTGAGGATATATGAGCACGTCAAGCCTCACAGTCAGTGTCCCTAAGATGCGCCTCCCTGACTCGCTAAAGGAGTGGGGGTGAGACTATCATATATTGGAGGTATGTTGCTCCATCTCTATCCACAAAGGATATCTGCAAAGCGACTAGCTGCTCTGTCGCCTCACTCAGCAACTGCAGACCAAACCTCCTACTGAGTGCATCTTCTACCACGTTCCCCTTCCCAGGAGTATAGAATATCTTAAAGTCATAGTCCTAGAGGAACTCTAGCCATCGTCATTGTCTCAGGTTCAGGTCCTTCTGAGAGAACATATACCCGAGACTCTTGTGATCAGAGTAGACTGTAAAATGTTCACCCATCAAGTAATGCCACCACATCTTCAAGGCAAAGACCACTGCCGCTAACTCCAAGTCATGGGTAGCATAGTTCTACTCATACTAACTCACCTGTCATGAACCATAAGAAATCACTGCTCACTCCTTAATCAGGACACATCCAAGCCCAGTCCCTGATGCGTCGGAGTAGACTACATACCCAATGCCCTCTCCTGGAAGCCTCAAGATGGGGGAAATCATTAGTCTCTGCCTCATCTCATGGAAACTCTGTTAGCGTCTCTCCATCCGCAGGAAAGGTTTCCACTTCTTTGTCAAAGCTGACATGGGTGATGCACCTCTGGAAAAGTTAGACACAAAAATCTGGTAGTATCCAGCCAACCCTAGGAAACTCCGCACCTCTGTCATGCCCCTAGGTGGATCTAAAGATAGCACAACCTCTATCTTCTCTGGATCCACTGCAACTCCATCCTATGAGATAACGTATCCCAGAAAGTGGACCTCTTGTATCCAGAACTGAAACTTCGAGAGTTTACCATAAATCTGGTGCTCTCGGAGTGTATCCAGAACCACTTGTAGATGATAGGCATGATCCTCCTATGTCTCTGAGTATATCAAGATGTCATCGATGAACACCACCACAAAGTGATCGAGGTATGGCTGAAAGATCCTGTTCATGAGTCCCATGAACACCGATGGGGTGTTAGTCATACTGAAAGGCATAACCAAGAACTCATAATGACCATACCAACATCTGAAGACCATATTCCGCACATCCTCATCTCGTATCCAGAGTTGATGATAGCCTGATCAGAGGTCTATCTTCAAAAACCAGCGAGCTCCATTCAGCTGATCGAAAAGATCATCAATCCTCTAGAGTTAAGACTTGTTCTTAATAGTCACCTAGTTTAGGCACCGATAGTCCACATAGAATCTCAAACTCCCATCTGCCTTCCTGGAAAACAAAATCGGGGCTTCCCATGGAGAAACACTGGGTCTTATAAACCCCTTTCCCTATATGTCCTCCAACTGTACACATAACTCATGAAGCTCTACGAGAGGCATCCGATATGCTGGTGTAGATATCGGTGCCATCTAGGGGTATTGGTCGATGTAAAACTCTACCTCTTTGCATGGAGGTAGTCCTGGAACATCATCAGGGAATACATCGACATACTGGTCCACCACTACAGGACAACTCAGACTCTCAAGATCAACTGCTCTGAGGATAAGGCTAGCCAACTGATGAGTAATCGGATGAACCCTTCTCTGGGTAAGTCCATCTTATGTTGCAAAGGTTCGCTTCTCATTGGTGATGGAAAAACTGGCCTCATTCGTGCGGGCACACCACACTTTGCACCAAATACAGTCAATCTGAGCATGGAATGTGGATAACCAGTCCATACCCAATATGACATTGTAAGGCCTTGATGCCGCTACTAGGAGATCCCAGCCGAAGCTCTTGCCTACTAGAGTAAGCTCACACTACCGACACCAGTGTGTAATTGTCGAATCCGCTCCCATAGGTGTCTCTAGATGTAAGGATAGAGCCAACGACTCCACCAGAATCTCCGAGCTCCGAACAAGGGCTGTGGCAATAAAAGAGTGACTAGAACCTATGTCTATAATTACTACAGCTAAGGTGGAGTAGACATAGATCATACCTCCAATCATCTCTGGAGTATCGTGGTCATAGGCCTCAACTTCATGGATCTGAGCACGTCCCTATCCTCCTGCTCCCTGTGGTCGGGGTGGACCACCTAGTGGTGGCGACCGTAGAATCTCGAAACATTGCCCACCTCCTGCTGCACGACCAACTCCTCTACCACGTCCACCACCCTACAGAACTCATCATTCGAACCTTTGTCTCTGCCTCGGTGGTCCCTAGAACATCTGCCGGTCGTCGGTATTGTTGGTCAGGCATTCACGATCCATATGAACCTACCCGCCGCACGAGTAACACTGTGTTCCCCTCGCCTGTATCCTTCCGCCTTGTGAGCCTTACACCTATGACCCTACATCCCAGGGTCATCAACCATAAGGTCTAGTCTTCTTGGACCTCTGTGTCATCTTCCTACTACCACCTGCAGATGACTCAGCTACCTGTCATCTGGAGGTAGCTCTCACTGTTGGTGTCTGTTCAACAAAAAATATCTTCACCAAAAGTGCCTGCTCAAGCACCCCAACCAGCGCCAGAATGCTGAGAGATACCATAGATTCTCTGATATCCCATTGGAGATCCTTCTCAAAGGTCCAGGCCCCAAAGAAAGGGTCTTGTACCATGTCGGTGGAGTAGCAGGAGAGATCAACGAACCTCGCTGAGTACTGGGCCACTATCATGCTGCCCTGTTGTAAGTGCAGCAGCTCCTGTATACGCACGGAATGTAAGGTCATTGGGAATAACTCAGACCTGAAAAGGACCTCTAACTCCACCCAGATGAGGGTCACCTAATCGTGTATCTAGAGCATCAAGCTCCACCATCTCCCTTCAGCTTCCTGAAAAAGGCTGGCTGCCAGGATCACCATAAAATCAGCTGGTGTCCCAACTAAGCGAAGAACTCTGGCCATAGCCTCTAGCTTGTCCTTAGCCACCTACAGGTCCATCTCGCCTCTGAATCTCAGAGAAATATTCCACTGGAACTCGTGAAACGCGCTCATTTAGCATGCATCCTCTGCTGGTGGGGATGGTGTCAATGACTGCCCAATGGGAAGTGGTGCTGCTGGTACACCACCCGAAGGAGCTAATGCCATGAGAGGGCCCTACACCAAGGCCTCATCGCTCGGTGGGCCGTCATTGCATACTCACTTAGGTAACCTGGGTAGCTGTATTCATGGAAGCATCCTGAAAAGAAATAGGTGTGCCATGATTAAAAGTTATTCCTGGTGAGCTGACTCAAGAAGACACAAGAAAGACTTTTCAAAACACACGCAATCAGTGTTTTCGTGCGCTAAGTCAGAAATCAGAATTCAGGGTCCTGATGTATGGATACATAGGCCTCCGCACCCACATTGGACTCCCCAAACTGAAAACCACACTCAAAAAACTTAACACTATTTCCACATAGAAAGGATCAGAGTCCCAGTTCTTTGGTAGAACCAAACTCCTCTAATACCACTTTGTCATGACCTATCCCCCAGGGCCTGTTCTGTGACTACCCCAAGCCCGCCTTCTATAGGCCAGGGGTTGTAGACTAGCATTGAAAGGCATATTCTCTAAAATGGTAAGTCATTTCCTTTAAACCTATACAAACACATGGTCCGGGAATACAACAAGAAGAAACTGTGAAGTAAACTGCTGTAGTAAAAGAGTGCTGAAAGTAAAAGGGGTCAGAATACAAGCCCAACTGTAAAAGTACAAGTACGAATAAAAGTACAGTACAAATAAAAGAAAAAGGAAAACAACTACTAGGTCATCCTCCAAGGTTCCTACCTGAAGGGTAGGTACAGATCGCCTCCACTGCACTCCAAATCCACTCGTCTCCTCTGCGTCATGTCACACTGAACGGTCCACCCCCGAGCACCATCTAGTCCTGGATCCCTCATCCTCGATCAATTCTATACATCGTCTGCACAAGACACAACAAGGTATGGGCGAATCCCATGTAGGGGTGAGTATAACGATACTCAGTAGGGACCCTGAGACTCTGAAGGTCTCCTAGTGTTCCAAAAATAAAAACCACAGGTTAACAACCCAAAGGTAGATTACCACACAGGTATAGTACCACATAGCATAACCTAAATCACAAGCACAAAGTAAAGATAGCTCACACCAAGATTTATTCTAGGGGTAGTAACAAGTAACATCCCCAGTCACAACGTCGAATGCCTAGGTTGCTGGAGAACTCCTCTTTTATCGAGTATTGTGGGCCTACCACATCATAGAGAGGCGCTTCCCACTAACCTTGAACTACTGAAGTACTACTCCCCATCACGTACTGTGGATCTTCCAGGTCACACAGAGCCGTCTCCCCCAATGTGGTCTGCTAAGGTAATCCTCCCCATCACGTACCGCGGCTGCTCCCCACCGTGGCCTGCTAGGTTACACAGAACCGCCCACCACCATTGTGGTCTGCTAAGGTACTCCTCCCCATCACGTACTAGGAATTTCGAGTCACCCTGAGTCGAAAAGTCAGTAGTCGTCAGGTCTCAGCCAGTCGCAGGGTTCTATACGTAGTGCGCTTAGGAGAACCACTCCCCAAGCCATCAGTCGTATCTCAACCAGAAATAAATCTCACAAATAAGTAATATGATGATCCTCCAAGTCATAAGGGTTCCAATACAATAGACGACGTGTCAGTCGGATGCCCGGTCTGTGCCTTATTGGCATTTTAGTGCCGAGGGCCCATTTGGATTTGGGTGCGATCCAACCTGGCCAAAATTCCAAGTTTCTCTGAAACTCTAATGTAGTAGGAAAAAAGGACCATCTCGCTCCAAGGGTCCCAACGTCGCAGACATTTCATTAAACGGGCATCTGGTTTTCAAGATAAAGTCCTTTGAGTGTTTCTAGGCCTGGTGGGGCCTAGGTCCGGTCTGACTCGGTCGGACCGACCCGGCCCGACCCGATCTGGGCTGGGCCGAGGTGGACTCATCCTGATAGGTTGATGTATGGTCCTGTCCGCAAGAGGGGCAACCTGGCCCTTATAGGGCAGTTCGCAAAGGGGCGGCCCAACCCGCATAGGGCGGCGACTTGCTAGGGTGGCGACCTGCTAGGGCGGCGACCCAGTCCGAAGGCGGTGACCCGGTCTGAGGGCGGTGGCTCGACATGAGGGCAATGCTTCGATCCGTGGGCAGTGTCCCAGCATGAGGGCAGCGGACCAACTCCAAGGGCGACGGCCCGACTCTGAGGGAGGCGGCCCAGTGTGAGGGTGGTGGCCCAGATCCAAGGGCGGCGGCCCTGCTCGAGGGCAACGACCTGCTCTGAGGGCGGCGACCCGATGTGAGGGCGACAGCCTGGTCCTAGGGCGGTGGCCCGACATGAGGGCGGCGGCCTGAATCTGAGGGCAGTGGCCCAGTTCGGTCCGATGCGGGGGGGGGGGTGTAACCCCCCGATCTCCCAGATTCCTGAATGGTCCGAAGGCCATTCGGTTGGCAAGGCGGAGACACCGCTCGGTCGCAGCAGAACCTGCCAGACGTGGGTTCGGCCTCCTCCGCGGCTTCGATCGTGTCTTATGTTCACCAGTATTGAACCGGTCATTCCACCTTCGTTCCTACTGCTGTTCGTCTTGTCGGCCGCCTCCTCCATTCGCTGCAGCTGACGACCCGCAAACTTTTTCTTGCGGCGTGGGTCGATGTGCTCACGGTCTTCCAAGGAGGCGCAAGAATAGAAAGAAAGCGGAGGGTTCAGGCTGGGTTTGTTAGGCCCGATCCCTCTGAGTTATCTCGTATTATGGAGGATATTAAGGGGTTTAATAGTCAATTGAATTAAAGAACAAGATAAACCCCACAAAGGTTCCCTATAATAATCCTCCCGCAAAGACGAATGAATAGCGGGTCAACCTATTAGTCGGTTGACCCACGTTCTTCGTATAATTTCATGAATAGGGAAGAGGGAATCAAGAATGCACAAACAAAAAAAATAACCTTCTACCTTGAAATGTTGGAGAGCGCTCGCGATTGAGGGAGTCTCATTGTTCACCATCCCTACAACAAGCTGTCCTCGCCGCCGCTCGAACGTCAAACTCCGGTTCAGGGTTTCGGTGTTGCATGTCACCTCCTACTGGGGTCGGCTCCATCCTCTAAGGGCTCAGTGTTATGGAACTCCAACAGAACTTCGTCGCTTGGCGAATTTTGTCCAATACCCCTCCCCCAAGCTCTATATTTATAGGAGAGGGGGAGTGTAAGTAACAATGCAGGGAGGTAATGAGGCTCATTAATAGGAAGTTTCCTAATTTACCCCAACGTCGCTATTACATATATTGGAGGGTCAATCCATTTATTGGTTTAACACATCATTGGTCCCACCTTTACACTTTTCCGTTGGAGGAATAGAATAAAAAAAATAAAAAATTTATTTTATTTATTCTATTAAAAAGTTCCAAAAACTAACTTTTTCTCTGGACCTAATGCGGTCGAAGTGAAGCCTCCCTTAAGCGAATTCCGGCGCTCCAGATTCAACGGTGCCCTCATATTTTTAATCCGAGTAATGGTTCAAAAGTTAGAAAATGCTGCTCATGCGTTTACTAAATGTACCCAAAAAAAAGTTTAGAAATTAATTTCGGGCATACCGGGCCTCGGAATCACGTGCCGTCAATTTTCACAGACTAGTAATAATTCCATATAATTAAAAAAAATTACATGGAAAAATCCGGGTCATTACACCAGCAAATTATTTTAATATTGAATATATTTGTGAAAAAAATTCCTTTTAAGGAATTAAACATAAGAAATTTTAAAAGAGTTGAATATAAAATAGTATTGATCGATATGAAAATTCCCCAATGGAAGATAAATATTTGAATATGTTTTAAGAAGTAAATAACATAGATTTGATGTAAAATTGAAATAAATATGGAAAATGTTAATCAAGGGTATAAATGAAAGGAAAATATATTTTATAAAATGAATAATTATTAAGATATTCAATATAAATAACATCTTTATAAAATAATCTTGATAATAATATGGAGGAAAATGGAAGAGAACTCTTGATCATAATTTTTATAACTCTTGGTGACATTGTCCTAAAAATAGAGTTATAATCCATTTTAAAGAATCAATTTAAAAATATAATAAAATGAATTTTAACATTTATTTTAATAATAAAATTTCCCAATAAAAAATCCCCGAAATTACAAGAAACTGGTAGAGGAAGATATATATTAAAAAATATTACCTTACAAACACCATATTTTTAGCATATAAAAATAAAAGGAAGGGTAACATGAAGACATGAATATCCTTAGAAAAAATATGGACAATGAATCATAAATTATATAAAGAACTCATTATAAAAAAGTTAAAAATAAAGAGATAGAGACATAGGGTGATAGAGAACATAACCGGAAGAATGTATAAGAATGGGAAAGAACCTTTATGATTAACTTATGGTATGAACTTTGAATAAGTATGAAAGGTAAGTATAAAATTAGTAATTTAAAATAAATAGAAGAAATTAAGTTAATCTTTTAATCATTAGGTTATAAGTATTATAAGAGAAGATAGACAATATGGAAATAATACTTGAAAATAAAGAGGGTTTGGAATAGACAATTTATTACCTCGAGTCTTGGATTGATTAATATATCTTATAACATCCTAAATAGTTAAAATATATTTATTAAATACATGTTTGGGAAACATATTAATCTATATTTAATAATTATTATTCATTATAATTCATTTATTAACATTTTATTATTTATTTATTTGATTAATTTTACTTGTGTCGGTCGTTTTGAGGTAGCTCAGTTCTTGATTCCAAATCTACAAAAATGAAATGGTATGAGTTGATGGTAATTATACAACAGTTACATACACTCTATAAGTATCAAGTAATGGTTTTTATGTTATTCTAGATGTACAATATTTTAATAGTTTAATATATTCAGTAAAGGAGATCCAAATCAATAAGCGATTAATCCTATGCTTGTTTTAAGCAGTTTAAAATAGAATTGATTGTTTACATTTAATATCATTAATATAATGGATGTGTTATTATTAAAAAATTATAAAAAATGATATTAATTTATTATTAACATTATATTAAATAATTAAATCAATTTTAAATAATATCCATAAAAGGAATAAGTGAATATAAAACATCATCATTCACTTAAGTAGCATAAAACCATTATAGTGAATGACGTTTTTAAGAAAAATTAAAAGGGAAAAATGAAAAATATTTGAGTTTAATAAAAACATTAAATTGTAATTAAACTATTATACTAAAGTTACTTTTAATGATCACTTAAATTTTATTAGGGGAAATAGGATAATCAAAATGACAATACAAGGGTTTTGAAATATTTACTTTGATATAGTAACAATTTATTTAAAGGGATTGATGATAGGGAATACATAATATATAATAAATAATAGATCAAAAGGATTAAAATTATATGTAATTATAAAAATTCTAGTGTATAAATAATATATTTAAAAGATCTTATAACAAAATATTTTCAGAATAAAGGTGTAAGATAAGGAACCCTTACTATGCTCTTCAAGAAACCTCCTTTATTATTAACCTTAAGGCTTTTAAGAGTGGTCTTTTGATAAGACCTCACCTTCAATACTTGGTAAGTAAGGTTTGGAGGGATATTTTGGTAGATATTTGGCTAGTAAATGTTTTTTTATGTGAATAGGAATGGATGGAAAAGTGGTGTATTTCTGAATGAGAGGAAAGTTTTTCCATAAAATTTTGATTAATTTATTATTTTTTATCAAGTCTAGGAATAGTTTAAATTCATGTTAATAATAATATATTTTTATTAAAAAATATATATTTTCTTGATAATTAAACACTTAAAAAACCGAAATTTATTATTTTTATATTTAATTCAATATAAACAATCAAAAATTGAATTCTCTTAGATAAAATATAATTTGGAATTTGGGAATTAATTTATAGGATTGAAAATTAATTTTATTATTTTTAAATAAATTATTTTACTAATTAAATTCGATTTAAAAAATTCTTGATGTTTTATAATTTATTAATTTATTTTTAAGCCATTATGATGTCATAAACAGTACATTATTTTCAAGAATTGTAAATTTACTATTCAAAAAATTCCAAATTTTCAAAAAAAAAACAAAAAAACACTAATATAATTTTGACATTATTATTATAAAAGAGGCCCATTTTATCAAAATAAATATATAAATTAGGTAATTATAATATTTAAATTTAAATATAAAAATTAATATTTTTAATAGATATGTAAAAATTCTTTATTACAGATTTACACTTATATATATTCATTTATATAATTGGAGAAATAATTTTATGCTATTATAATATTTATATTTACGTGTTACATTCATGTTTAAATATTTTTTATTAGACATTTTACTATTCTCAATGGTCAATTACTATACCCAATAATTATTTATTATTCCAAATGGCTATATTTGTATTCTAAGTCATATAATTTTTATACTTTCTATAGATAACACTCATTCACTTTATTCATCATTTACTACAATTCCTCTCTGGGTTCTCTATTTTTAATTTATAAAATACCAATTAAATTTATAACGATTCATTTCTTTTTTACAATGTTGTTTGTAGGTGAAATATTTATAAGAGATATCAACACACCATAATTTCACATTCTAGTTATATTATTTACATGTATTTATTATCTCATTATACTATTTTTAATTTTATTGATCATAGTTATACTTCATATGTAATGTTTTATATTGATGAAATAAAATGATGTTTTCTTTTTATGCGTTTCCTTTATTTTATTTATATTAGTCTTTTGATTTACTTCAATTAATATTTATGAAATAAACTTATATTTAATAATGTTAAGGAAAATAAGTAATTTCTAAATATTATAGATTATTATCTTAAAAAATGAATTTAACATTCATATATATAATTTGAGACTGAAAACGTAAAAATATTCATTGAAAATTTTGGATATTATAGTATTCTTATTCCTATATGGTTTTATTCATGTCCTGTGATTCGAAAATTATAATGATTTTAAAAAATAAGATAATAATATTGGAATAATATCAATATGATCTTTGAGTTGAGGTTTCTATTATAGGAAATATTGATGTTCCCAAAAGTCTCCCTAATATTTCGAGGCCTCAACCTAAAATTCATGAAAATATATTTAAATATATCAATTCCTTATATTAATATGATTATAATTGTATAAAATGTTTATTTTTGGAATTAAAACTTTATAGATTTTTTAAAGAGTTATTTAAACATAATTTTTTTATAAAAGTTTGAAATATTTAAATCCTTATTAATTCATATTACAAATAATATATCACTATTTAGATCATAAATAAGAGAATCTAATGCGACTAAGGATACATAAATAAAAAAATGGATTAAAAGTTATTAAATAGAAAATTTTCATTAAATTACACCCTTTATCTATCACTTTATGTTCTTAATGATTTATCACTATGATAAAAATTACAATTTTAAGATATTTGGGATGAGAGAAACATTCATGGAAAATTTATAAGGAATTGAGAACTTTCTCTATTTATAAAACCACCATAGGTGGTAGTGCATGATGACGATGTAAATAAGTCATGATAATTTTCTTATTTGTGATCAAACAACCAATGAAGGGCCACATGGCTCTCCCCTTCACATGATTATATGTAGAATTTAAAAGTAGACCACATTGAGTCATTTTATAGAGAAATTGAATGGTATTTGTGTGCCTACATATCAATATAATACAGTGTGTCACTAGTTCAAGTTGTGTGGATATCGGTAATCTAATAATTAGATTGAATAACTATTAATGAAGGCGATATTTCATGTGGGGGAATGACATAAATAGATCAAAGTTGTATAATCGAAGATAAGATGGTTGGTCATTCAATGGAAGCTAGCATGATGTGAGTCCCATGTTTGGTATGTATGTGGAACCTCCGCACTTTTCTAAATTATAAAGGGTTCATGGGGGAACATGGGGTCTCCAATTTGGGAATTAAAAACTCTATTTTTATTTTTTTGACCTATACTAGTTAATATAACATTGTCTAAATATTTTTTGTGAAGTTTAATTATTAAATTTTACTCATTTAAATCTAATATGAATTGTGATCCTGAATTAATTTATTTTTGTATTGGAATTCAATAGAATATTTCCATTAGGGATATAGAATATTTATGGTTTTGACATTGACTCATCATAATTATGATGATTACTATTTATGATGAGGTGGTTGGTTATTGATGTAAATTAGGAAAATTATTTATTAAGTCTATGTAGACTTCATGCATGGATGTTTTGGGTGTATTGGACTATTTCAAAGTGATGTGGATGATAGTAATCATTATTATGCTACTAAAAGTACTAGAAACTCCAATTATGTTGAAAACACTCATGGATATGATGTGTAATTACTTATAACTATATGAGAAGATTAAATAACTAGAAGTTTAATTTGTTTTATTACTCACTTTTTTTTTATTTTTGTGATGATTTATTATGATTGAAAGATGTTGATGATGAAAATACACTAAATTATCCAATCTCATTCTCTCCCATTACCCTATTTCATAAATATATAGTGATACATTCGAGTATTTATTATTTTCTCAAACACTTCCTTGGATTTAAGGTATATGATACACCTTATTTTTTATATTAATTCTCTATGAAAACTCAAGAATTGATTTGGATGATGATATAATTGATTATTTACTCTTTATCTCATTAAAATCTCTAGGTTTGTGGTAAAAGAGTCATAGAGGTGTGGCTCTAACTTGAAGATAAAATGAATCTTTAGGTGCTTCATTAAAAATAGGATTTCTAATGGAGTGGGATACTATTGATATTATTTTTTGTTATTTAGGAATATTATTCCTATTTTATATAACAACCTTCTGAGTGTGGGGTGGGTGAGTTTTAATATATTTTTAGGGAGGTGTGATATGGTAAATTCTATGGATAAACGTCGAGTTATGATTATTACCCCTCTTTAGGTTACTGAGAGGTGGAATGAGGCATGGGATAAGGGATTGGGATTCTAGTTACCTATAATAAGACATAGTTTATGGGGGTGGGGGTTTCTTGAGATATCTTAAAATATATGACTGTTTGTGTGTTTGTACATGTATAACATATAATTTAGTGAGTATCAAAATATGGATTGTGATGATTGAATAAGTAAAGTGATGAAATTATATCTAGTTAATTTATGACTCTATTTTGGTTCCATGTGATATTGATATGAATGCACATTTATTTATTTACACGAGTTAGTTAACTGGATGAGATGACTATAATGGGTATTGTTACTCAACCTTACATGTTCACTTGTGTGTTTTTTCTATGCATTCATACAAATTAGTAAATGCATATTGGAGGTGATTTGAGATGAATATAGATTGTAGATGGTAGGATTTCATGATACTTTTAGAGAGTCTTTTGGTATTTTTTGAGTTGATTTTTTTTAGATGTGATATAATGATTTTGGTTTTAACAGGTTTCATGTGGAATACATGAATATTTCCATAATTTATATAGTAGTATAGTTTATTTTGTCATGTATATTGTCAAAGGTTATCATGTAAGTAGGAAATGGGTCATTTATCAAGGTAACACATTATTTATGAGTGGATACCTAAACGTTGGTCATTAACCCCTGACCACATAGATTTTATCTTAAGTAGATCACTTAGTAAGAAGATAGGACAAGAAACATGAAACAATATAATATATTTTCAATTATAATATAGTGAGTCATCAATATCACATAACTATCATTGTTCAATACTTGAATCCCAAATTTTGATAACATCACATCACTACTATTATTCCAAAAACAAAGATTTAAATCATATCACAAATTATGATATCCCAACATCACTACTGTATTATGATACAATGTTTTTAGAATAACACTTCATAGAATTTCACAGAGAAAAATACCTCATATCATTATTTGTGATATCAAAAACAATAGTGGAGATTCAATCATTAAAGTAAAATGTATATTCCAACTAATGATACTCTTTATTATTATCAATGATATTTATTATCTTAAAAATTTCCATAATTTTCTCTAAATTCAAATTCTTATAAACATCATCAATCTTAATCTAATTCCATTATTGAGTTTTTTAGACATCAAATGTGACTAAATATAATAGAAAAAAATAAAACACTTTTCTATAAGAACATTGCATGAGAGGTCTAAAATTATAATTATAAAAACTTGATTCCAACACATGAAATGATGACTAGGCATTGTACACAATCGTTTATCCAAAAAATAACATACAAAATTATGTGGAATTAGATAAATTATTAAATATCCCTTTCCAGCATACATACCTTATAGAGAGTTTATAAATCTCTCAATTATACCATTGCCCTACAAAATCTATTATGTTCATACTTCAAGCTTCATCCTAATGAACCTCTATTTGATACCATGCTATTTCCATAAACATTTAACAGAATAAAAAATATTAATATCAGATCATAACATTACACACGTATTTAAAAAAATTAATCCATAAAGGATTTAGAGTTTACTAAAATAATTCTACCAGTAATGGATAGTTATGAATCTAAACATTATATTCCCTTAAAAAATTCCATCCTAAAAAAGATTAATATTTTAACACATACTTTCAAAAATAATATATATATATATTAATTTCTTTGTTTTACTTATTAAATAAATAATATTTTCAATTTCTAATAATGAAATCCCTAGGAAAAAAATAATTTACCAAAATAAAATCCGCCACATCTATCCACCATGAATAATAATAATTTTCCATAATAATAATTTCCCATTTAATTACATAATTTACTCACTAAACAACCCATTCAAAAACAACATAATTAATTTTTATACATTTTTTAATTACACTCATATCAATTTAAAAATATTTAGGAAATTTACTAAAAGAAAACACACATCACAATAAAATAAAAAAATAATTCATAAAATAACAATAATTTAATTTATCATTAACTAACCGGAATAAAGTGATTTAAATATATAATTAAAGGTTAATTAGAAATTTTAAATTTATTTTGAACAAGTTTAATTGAAAAATATGATAATTATTTATCTTGACACTAATTATTTAGTTAACTCATCATTGACCATTAATTATAAACTTTTAATTATTACATGATCATTCTTATTTTATCAACTGATTTTTTATAAAAAAATATCATAATGATATACCAACATATGCCCAAAATAATAATATCATATTTGGAAAATAAAAAATTCAACATACTTATTAATAAATCACAGACATTTTATTTGATATTTTTTTAACTCGATACATTAAATGTCAATATAAAAAATCAATCTCTATACAAATCATAATTTAATGAATTGTTTTTTCCTTACATGTATACATATTTCTAAAATAATAAAAAATTAATATTTATCAAAACTATTAGTAAAAAATATATTTATCTAATGTTATCATAGTTAAAATTAACACACTTTATTTTTTATTTTTTATAACATAAAATAATCATCCAAAACATTTTATGTGTATATCAAGAATTTAATGTCATTTTAAAAAGTCAACATCCGTAACATTAAGTCATAACATTTAATATCATTCAACAATCTAATTCCACAATTCTCAACCTCATGGAATTACATCAAATTCATTGAAAAAAATAAATTTCAATGGTCATTTTAACAATTAAATTATTCCCCACAACAATATATTAAAATAATAATAATAATAATAATATCTTATCATCTTACATAATGATTTAAAAAATCATAAATTTAATTCAAAATATCATTATATGTCCAATTAAAACATTTTACTTAATAATAATTCATATATACAAATTTAAAAACACGATTCCCATGTTATTTCATAATATCCATGCTATAATTTATTTAATTCAATATAAATTTAGGTTATAAAGTCCTTAATTAATAAATTTTACCATTTAACACAACACATATAACTTATATTTTTATCATATATATTATTACAATATTTTTCAACCAGAAAATAACCTTAAAGAATTAATATCACCAGTACCTCACAAATACTCAATAAACTTCTAAATATGAATATCTAATTATATTACATATCATTTACATTGAATCAATCACATATCAATTTAAATACTTAAATTCTCATTAATTATATCATAACAAATAAATATTTATAAAAAGCACTAATATTTAAATTATATTTCTATTAATTGGAAACTATTTCCACTTTTTCGTCTAAATTAATATAAATCCACATTTAAATAATCCAACTTATAAACCCATCAATGACATGATTCTTGTGTTCTTTTAAATGATGCATCAAGTCTGTTATTAATTGCAATACATCATAATTGTGAGTTAAAATTGGAGAAATCCTTAATAAATCACAATTTTTTGAATATTACCCTAGAAACTTGAGCTTCCAATATAAATATTTTGATCTAACATATTTGTAGGTTAATTATAATGTACTAAGACATTTCTATCATTAAACCAACATCTAACTCAACAAAGAAAAAATTCTATTTGGTACCATATTTTCATCACCTAGTTTCACCACATAATATCAAGACTAGGCATTGCCTACTATTAGTGATCCGTATAATAAAATATAAAATAATAATATTTTATGTATAATATACACAACTCCTTATATTTATTAATATCGCACTAAGAATATATTATATCTTTAGTTTAACACTACTCGAATAAACCTCACATGTGTCTACTTCAAACTCCATCATAATTATTCTATCTCTGATGCATTTCCTTTTCCCCCACAAAATTTAACAAAGTAAAAAATATTAATTTTGTGTCTTCATATTAATACTATAAATAAATAATAAACCTTTATTCTTTAGTATTTATCTTTAATAACCACTGATGATGATCCTTAGACTAAAACTAAAAGTCTCTTGTCTTATTAGGTATTCACCAACCATTTGAATCTTTAAAATATTTTGGAAGGATATTATTTTTTATATGGTTTGATAGTGCACCAGAAAACAATTATAAATCACACTTAATTCTTATTTGTTTAATCCTATTTATGTAGTTATATGTGGATGCTCAAATTATCAAGTATCTCAAATATTTCATTAGAGTTCCATGCATTATAAATTTTTTAACGTACACTTTATTACTCATATAAAACCAATTGTGAACATTTGACATTAAACAAATCATAATAATGCATTTAAACTCCCAAAACATCATCTAAAAATGTTTAGACTAGACATTTAGTAAATTAGTTAGAAACAAATTAAGTGTTAGGGTATAACAACCATCCAATTTATTAAACATTAATTCCAAATTTATTACATAATATTACACTTAATATAACCCGAAAGATCAAGAATTATATTTTATTTTATAATTAGGTACATATAATAACATCTTGAACATGGTATACAATAACATTACTGAAAACATACTTAACATGCTTCTAAAATTCCATGGCTTTTAAAATTTCAGGGGATAACCTGGTGACAAACATAAGAAAGGGGTGAGCTATAAATCCTGGTAAGGGAATAAACCAGTAATAAGATAAAGAAGATAATACATGTTAGACAATAGACATATAAATGGGGCATACAAGTAACATGAATAATAAAGCTTGATATAACATGCTAATCATAATATGGGAAATATGGATGCAACTTAAAACATTGCATCATAAACATAGGTCAAGGATAAAACACCAAGAAATCATTGTGGAAAAAGTCCCAAAACGTAATAATTTTCACTCCCTATCCCAACAAGATGTATTATGATACTAAACATTACCCAATAAATTGGGATGCTATATAATTCTAAGCTCACCCATCACATTCATTTCATTCTCATGCTTAACTATGCAACATAAATCATACAACTTGGATTCATTCATCTTCATATTTTATTGAAAGATCAAGGAGCATGGAATATATAAATGTAAGTCTCAATTAAAATATATATAAGTTTATAAAGGTTTGATACCTTTATATTAAATGGGTATGGTATTCACTACCTAATGGTTATGGAATTGAAAATTGCGTTGAAATTTCAGCAACATAACAACGTCACATAAAAATTCATAAAAAAGGTTGATGATAGTGAAAAGGGTATCTCATCATTTTTACATAAAATAGACAGTAATAGGTACATGTAAAGACATTTAAAAACATAAATAATTTTATTTATAAGGAATAATATAAAAAAGGTGACTAGAATAAATAAGAGATGGTGAGAATCACTTACAAAAATTCAGTATGGTATTGGGTGTACATAACGAATCATGGGAGTCTTAATAAGAGTGAAAAGGGGATATAATCATTTATAAATTAAATGGAAGGTAAGTGGGATATGTAATAACATATCCCAACATGATAAAATTTCATTTAAGAGACATAACATAAAATAAGTGCTCTAATGAAAATGAGAAGAGTGAAATCCCTTACTACATTTCGACATGGTAACAGGTGTACATAAAGGTTATTTGGAGAGATTAATGATAGTGAAAGGGGGATATAATCATTTATACGTTAAATTTAAATTAATGGAAATATGTAAGAATATATCCTGAAATAGGAAAATTAAAATTAAATGACATGACATAAAATATGTTCTTGATAAAAAGAGGATATTGGAAGATCTCTTATTAAATTTCGACATGGTAACAGGTGTTATTAAAGGTTTATGGGAGGGATTAATGATATATAAAGGGTTATCTAATTATTTATACATAAAATGGAAATTAAGGGGGTTTTAGTAAAACATAACTAAGAAACCGAAAATTTAAACTAAGAATCATAACATAAATGTGGTTCTTGAATGGAAATGAGAAGAGAGAAATCCCTTATGGAATTTAAACATAGTTATGGCTTAGGTAAAGATAAAAATGAGATAGGATAAATTGTATCTAATTAAAATAAAATACATTTGAAATTATGGAATGTTTATAAATAAATTAAATCATAAAAATTGTAATTAATAATAAAATTTCCAAAGGAGGTGCTTGAATTGAATGGAGGAGAGGAAGGTGAGGATCCCTTACTAAATTCTGGCTTGGTAATGGGTGTATATAATGGTTCATGGGAGAGTTTAATGAGATTTAAATGGGTATATCATTATGTATACATAAAATGGATAGTAATGTGGGTTTTTTAAAAAATACCCAAACAACCAAAAATTGAAACTAAGAATCATAACATAAAAGAGGTGCTTGAATGGAAATGAGGATAGAGAAATCCAATACTGGAGTGTGTGAATAAAAATGCATGGGAGGGGATTATTGAGAGATTTGTGGATCCTTATGAGGACTATAAAGAGTTTATATCAGAGTATGTACATAATTTAAGGGCTTTTAGTGAAGTTAAAAGGGATCCTAGGTGGTTTTATATAGGAAAATAGGGGATTTATTTATTATTTAGGTTTTGGACTCTACAAAATAAAATAACCAAAACCACAAAGCATCCCATGGTTTTTGCCCATGGTTTTTTCCAAATTGGAGTGGTTTTTTTATTTTATAATCATAAGGGCCTAAATTATTAAAACAATTCACTTGATTATGTGGAGATGAGTCACACTCTTAAAGAAAATATTTTAAAACCTTAAAATTTATTATAGGTTTTGGAGGATTCATAATAGATTTACAAAGTAAATAAAATAAAATTAAAATCACATTATTTTCAATATAAAAAATTTATTTGGTATTTTATCCCATTTATAGCAATTATTACATCAATTTTTGGTAATTATGATGTCATAAAACACAAAGTATATTTATATGATACTTAATCATTCCCCGAAAATTCGATTGTCTTAGAAAATCATGAAAAAATCACCATTGGATAATTTCACCATTATGATTATAAAAATAATATTCATCTTATCTAAATAATTTTCTAAATATTTGAATTTTTAATTTTAATATAAGATCAATATTTATTAAGAACTTTTGGTTTTTTGACAATAAGAGTTTTTGAACCCTTATAAAAATTACATTTAAATTCATAAACATTATATGATCATTTGTATTAAACAAAAATTATTTAATAATAATATTTTGTTAATATATTATTTTATTTATAAAATCCATTAATTAATCAAAATAAATTCCATAATTGAAATTACATATTACTTAAAAATACAATTTTTGTTTTATCATATTAAAGTGTAATATTTATCAAATTGATTTCTTATTCATTTATAAAGTAAAAATGATAAGGAATAAATACAATTAATATTTAAATAAAAAGTAAATATAAATATTCATAATATTAAGTTTAATTTTTTTCTAGTATATTTTAAATTATTTTTACACTTAATTAACCTATTTTCCTTTTACCATGATAATTAATATTTAATATAGTTACTGTTCATATTGTTCAAAAATTAAGTTGAAAATATTTACTAATATTAATTATTATGATTCCAAAAATTCAGTTCATTTTATTAAAATCCTTTCATAGAGGTGGAATAATTTAATTTAATATAAAACCCACAAGCATATTGAAAATAGGTTTTTCTAAAAATACATTTTTTAAGGGAAAAACGATTTCACTTTAATTCTATAACTAGTAATCTTAATTATATGAATTTAAATTAATAAATATATATATTTCATAAAATAATTTCATTTATATCATTTATAATTATGAATTATTTTAATTAATTAATATTTAGATACATTATTTATTTTAAAATTGTTCTCAATAAAATGAATTCTTAATCTAAAAAACAAACATATACTCAAATCCAGTATAAAGATGATTAAAATATAATTATATGAATTAAATATAACTAAGGAATACTTAATTAAACATTAAATCAAATTAAAATAATAATTTTACTTTTAAATTAATTTAGTTATCAAAATAACTGACAATTTTACATTAAAACAATGTTTTCACTATTCGATAAAAAATCTTTATTTTTCGAAAAATACCTAATTTTCACCATAAGTTAATTTAGATATTATGATTTAAAAAATTGAGATTTTTTTTCAAATTTATTTTCTAAATGTTCTATAAATTAATTATAATATTCTTTTCTTAAAAATAAATAAAAAACATTTTTAAAGAAAACATATTTTTATGAACATAAAGACATTACAAAAATTTGAGTGATTATAAATATATTTAGAACACACACACACACACACAGATATATATATATATATATATATATATATATATATATATATATATATATATATATATCATAAATTTTTTATTACTACTCAAATACACAAAATTAATTGAATTTTTAAAATATTAATATTTAATTAATCGTTGTTTGTTTGGGTTAGGTGTGCGTAACTTATATGCTATCAAACATAGTTTTCTCTTAAAAAAACTTGGGGCATTACATTCTTCCACGATTTAATAAATTGAATCCTCACAGTTTAAATTTTAATAGTTTAAGAAATGTTTTTACACTTTATAATATCTTTATTGAAAACCCATATCATAAAAAGTGTCAATGAAATGCCTATTTGAAAGGATAGAAATAGAAGTATGAAGGTCATAACATTACTAAGTTTCCAAGTATGAAAACATTAGTGGGAAGTGAAAACATAGTCATAGAAGAGAAAAATAACACAAAATAACTAATATAATGTGATATATAAAATGTTTAGAATAAATTCACTGGATAAAAAACAATAAATCTATGATGGGTGGTAAGATCATCAATTCATTGGAAATTATTGTAAAGGGATAAATTGTAAATTTTATGTATTTATTAACTTATGAATTTATGGGATTCAATCTATGTTATTCATGATATATTTACTAACATATATTCTAATGGGAATTTTTTGTTTCCTTAATAATGGTTCATAATGATCATGTGAATTTACCAAAGTATATACCCTAGGAGTGTCAAACCACGGGCACAATAAGACCTATTTTTATGTACCTTGTTATGCTGAGTTAGTCTCAGAACACATTTTCAGAGTTGTTACCCCTAGTTACATATATACCAAAATCCACATCCACTTGTAGTTACCATACATATATGTATTTGGTATATAAAACATCTAGTGACGCTAGAATTTTACATATAACATTACATGATTTTAAGCATAATTATACATCAAAGTAAAAGACAATGATCGTAAAGTCAAGTGTCTTGCAAGGCTTGGTATATAATCAAACCTTATAAAAACAAATTTTTATTTAGATTACATAATGAGATCCTATCTACCATTGTGCTCATACATCTACATAGGATAACCTGGGGATAACATGAAAAAAGAGATGAGATGAATGACCAGTAAGGGAATAACCATAAGAACAAAGCATTAGCACATAGTATAGAAGGAATGACATGATGATATAAATGGAAGTTCACATAAGTAACCCTAAAATATAAAAAAGTAATCATATAAACAAGGAGTCATAGTAATGTGGAAGAATAAAAAAACATGAATTTAGTATGAGTCAACGCTAAAATCTAAGACCATTTCCCATAGAAGCACAAGACAAGGCTAACCAACAAGACCATTGCACATAGTATCACAATACAAGGATATACTCCAAGAACATATCAAATAACATCTAATGAGACTCAACTTTACCCAATTCATTAGAGCGCTATCTGGACACACCCATCTTAACTTTCCATGAATATGTTTTCCACATAAAGAATTATACATAATCAAGATTACATAATCATAAGGGGTACCCATGGAAAGAATTAGGTACCAAAATCATGTCATAAAAAATAAAAAATGGGTGTATCATAAAAGTTTCCATGAAATAAAGGAACTAAAATACACATGGACACTCATAAGGGAAAATAGGCATGTTTCATTATAACAACCCATACTTTTATTAATAAAAATTCCTCTTGATCTAATGAAATGTCTTATTATGTAAAATAATTATATATAACATATGAAATTCCTCGGTTTTAGGTTCTTTGGATTTTAAAATTACATTAAGAATTGTTACCATTGCTAATATAGACGTTGAACAGTGATCACATAATTAGTATGAATATAGAGCTTTAACAAATCCAATTTACTCAGACAAAGGAAGCGATGACCTCATCTAGTAGAATTTATCCATACAAAGCCCATTTTTCAGAGCTCATAAAGGAGGTGGCGTCACTAGTCTTCACTCTTGACCAAGGCCAAGCCTATTTTCAACACGTCAAGCTTGAATGGAACCACCTACGTGAGAAGTGGGAGTTAATAGAGATTACCACCCGAGTGATGTTATCCGAGCCACCCCAAGAGTCTGTCACCATCACACACCTTACCCTTAGGTATTATGTGGGTATAAGGGGTTATGTAACAAGACTCTATCACTATGATTATGTGCATTATCTTTGTATAGAATAAATAATATACATTCATTTTATTATTGCTACTTTGTAAATAATTTTTAAAGAACAAATATTATTTTTAGTTTATATTCAATTAAGAAATCTATTTTGATGAATTAATGTATTTTTTAATTAAATAATATTTTAATAAAATATTATTAATAAATTAATTTTTATTAAATATAAATGATCGTATAATTTTTATGAATACAATTGTAATTTTTATTACGGTTTGAAAGCTGTTTTTGTCAAAAACCATGAATTTTTGATAAATTTCAGTTTTTATTTTAAAAGTAAAAATTCACATATTCAAAAAATTAAATAGATAAAATGAACATTATATTTGGAATCAGGATGTCAAAACTATCTAATGGTGAATTTTTCATAATTTTCTGAGACAGTCGATTTTTTGGGTAAAAATTAAATACCATTTAAATATATAATGTGTTTTATGACATCATAAGGACCAAATAGTGATGTAATAAAATACTATAAATGTAATATCTGACCAATATATATTTTAAATTTAAAATAATGTGATTTTATATTTGTTTTATTTATTTTACAAAGCCTTAGTGGACCCTCCATGACTTATAAAACATTTTAACATTTTAAAATGATTTCCTTGAGAGTGTGACTCACCTACAAATAATCAAGCCTAATATTTTAATAAGTTAGGACATTGGACTTATAAAATAATTTTTTCTACTCCACTTTATAAAAAATCATGGGCAGAAACCATGGTATGTTTTTTGGTTTTGATTAGCTTAAAGCGTGGTGTCCAAAACCTAAATAATAAAGAATTCCCTCTCCTTTCCTATATAAACCCACTCAATATCCCATTCCTATTCACTAAAACCATTTGGATCTTGACCAATACATGACCTTATCTCTTTATAATCCTATAAAGGTTCCCCAATCTCCCATGAATCCTCTCTCAAGCCTCTCCCAAGCCTTTGGGATCACACTTCCAAGTAATGGATTTCTTCCTTTCCCATTTTTCCAAATTTATTTTTGTTTTTATACAATTTTATTTTCAATTAAAAATGTTAGGGTATGATTTCACACATTCCCCATAATGACCTAATTATTTTTTAATGATGATATACCTCTTTCTCTCTTATTAATTCCTCCCATGCACACCCGCTACCATGCTGGAATTCCGTAAGGAATTTCTCTCTTCTCATTTACATTCAAGAAATTCTTTTATATTGTGCATATAAATTACATTAAATATGTTGGGACATGTATCTATATGACCCCATTACTTTTCATTTCATGTAAATATGATTATATACCCCTTTATATCTCATTAACCATTTTTTCTTATGTCACACCCTTATGCTGCCGAATTGAACCACAATTCTTCAAGCCAAAGTCATTGTGTAGTGAATACCATGACCATTTCTCTATCAAGGGTATTCACCTTTATGAACATTTAATTATTTATTATATAATTTTATGTATGAATTCCACAATAATTTATCGTGGAATAAATTATTATATTTAATTAATCCATGTTGTATGATTTATGTGGCACACTTATGCATGAAATGAAATGATTAAAAAGGGTGCACCCTGATAGCGCTCCAATGCATTGGGTTAATATTAGTATCAGGATACATCAAGTAAAATGAGGGTTTAATAATGATATATCAAGTGAAATTAGGGTTTACTTGTGATCCATGTGTAATGATCCTTGGTTCATGCTAATATCATGTTAAATGTTATTGCCACATTTTCATGTTATGTTAATCATGCTATATCATGCCTTTATGTAGATGTTTCTCTTGTGATCCATTGATATTCCTATTTCCTAACATGTAAAATATTCTTTATGTTATGAATTTCTTACTCCCTTACTGGTATTTATAGAACACCATTTTTTTATGCATGTCCTCAGGTTATCCCATGCAATGCTAAGTACGAAGGAATGTTGTAGTCATGTAAATGAAGTTTTCAATAAAGATATTGTGATTTATGTTCTAAGTTGTTATGTAATGATCCTAATTTAGAAATACACTATACCTATTTATCCTCAGAGTTGTCTTAAGTGCAAGTTTATATAATAAATAATGTTTAAGATTGTAATAAAAAAGTGGGTTTTTTATAGTTGGTATCAAAGGATAGGTTTAGTTATTTTTGGGATTGGGATTAGAAAACCCTAGTGAAAGCCTTAGGGATAATACTAAGTATAATAAAAATATCCATAAATTTTAGTGAGTATTGAGTAAGTGTTTTATCAATAAAATACATCCATGTCTGGATAAGAGCAGGTAGAGGTGGCTTTGGCACAGATGTATCTAGGTGTAAAACCCAAAAACACCGATTTGAGCTAGACTCGAATGGGAACTGGTGCATGAAAATGGGCCTTGCTAAACTCTTGGTAATGAAACTACCAAGGGATATGATTTGGTAAATCCATAAGCTTAGTATGAACCATTATTAAGGTAATAAAAAATACCCCTTAAGAATATATGTTAGGAAGTAGATCATGGATAACATATATTAAAGCCTATAAATTCATAGGTTAAGGAAATAGTAGTAATTTATAAGTCATCCCTTTTTGTCTTTGGATTACCCTTTATGTGTTACCCCTAACTTTTCATTTATTCTAGACAATGTCCGATAATAGGAGGAATCAGGCTAACAATCGATGCGAAGATCAATGGGACGACTGTTCTAATGAGATGCCCAATCTGATGGGAGTGGGGATCACAAAATTTGTCACAATACTCTCTTAGCGAACTCAAGTTTTGAATATAAACATGGGTTAAGAGGAATGTTCAACCCCCCCCCCCCAAGAATGAAAAATTCTCAATTGAGAGCTTCATGAGATAAATGCCTCCTACTTTTAATGGATCATCTGATCCCTCAATCGCCGAACAGTGGATCAACTCCATCGAAAAGATATTCTCAATCCTTCAATGTTCCAAAAAAGAGAAGGTTCTTCTAGATACTTATAATATGGAGAGTCAAGATAATAAATGGTGGACATTGATCAAAAATAAAAATCCCAAGGAAGTGATCGAGGCTTTGGAGTGGAAGGATTTCCATTTTTTTTGATAAATATTTTCCGTGAAACCTCTAAATTAATATGGAAAGGGACTTCCTTAACCTCAAGAAAAAAGTCGACGAATCCATCCGAGCATACAATGAAAACTTTACAAGACATCCATGATACACCTCCAGCTTTTTCATTATCCCTAAATGCAAGGTTGATTTCTTATTTGTTAGGATAAAACCTAGCGTTTGCAAAGCCCTGACGATTCACAACTTTGATAGCTATGAAGAAATTATTCGATATTCCCTCAAAGTCAAAATTTAGATCGTTGAATCTCAGAGGTATCATGGGTATAAGAATTAGAAAGTTTACTTTAATTCTGGTGGTCTGATGGATAAATACAATGGTGTTAAGAAATTACAACACCCCACTTTCCAATGGTGCAGAAAGAAGTACCCCGGAAATTTTCTAAAGGGGACGAGAAATGATTTAGTTGTGGAAGAGAAGGGAACCTAGACATTAATTATTGGAATGAAAAACCCCTACACCGATATAGGATAGGAATGCTCCATTCGACCCTCAACACACTGTTCATTGCTTCAACTTCAAATAACCAGGGAACTTTTGAATCTAGTTCCCTAAACCAAGGGTTTTCGAAGGCAACCAAAAACCTCCAGGGAAGAAATGGTGAGATTTCACCATCACTACCACCTAAGTGACCCCCCTCCAAAAAAAGTGGCGACAGGTACTCTAGTTATTCATTCAATAATAACGATCGTACTTTTTGATTTTGGTTCTACGTATTTTTTTATATCCCGAAATTTTAGTAGAACAGTCCCAACACCACCACAAATCATGGAAGTAAAGATGTCGGTGATAATAGACAATGGGGAAATCATTGCAACCCATGAATATAACTCCTCCCCTGTCACAATTTGTGGATTGAACTTCCTAGATATCCTCTTTATACTCCCTCTGGTGTTATTTTATGCAATTCTTGGCATGGATTGACTTTCCCTATATAGAGCCAACATAAATTTCCATGAGAGGGAAATCACTCTCTATATGGGGAATCAACACCCGATTATATAAAAGTGAAAGGAGGAGGATGAATCTTATTTAGAACCATCATCTCAAGCATGGATATTACTTCTCTATAAGCATGCGTATCTTGCTCAGATTATTGAGTCTAAGGAAGCAACCATCCTTGAAGACATGCCTATTGTGAGGGAATTCTCTGAAGTTTTTCCCGAGGAATTGCCTGGTCTTCCTCCTAGAAGAGATATTGAATTCTCGATTGATATTATACCTAGGGTGTTTCCAATATCCAAGATTCCATATAAAATGGCTGTTTTGGAGCTTGAGGAGTTGAAGAAACAACTACATGAGAATCTGTATAAAGGGTTTATACGCCCAAGTGCTTCACCATGGGGTGCACCAGTCCTCTTCGTCATGAAGAAGGATGGGTCAATGCACCTTTAGATTGATTTTCGTGAGCTCAAAAAAATCACAATAAATAACAAGTATCCTCTACCAAGAATTGATGACTTGTTCAATCTGCTACATGAAGCACAATACTTCTCCAAGGTGGATTTGCGGTTGGGATATTACCAAGTAAGGGTGAAGAAGGAGGATATCCCCAAGACTACTTTTTGTACAAGGTACAAGCACTTTGAATTCACATTAATGCCTTTTGGACTCACTAATGCTCTTGAAATATTCATGGACTTGATGAATAGAGTCTTTAGATATTACCATGAAATTTTTTTGGTAGTCTTTATAGATGATATTCTAATATACTCCAAAACTAAGGAGGAGCATGAGGAGCATCTAAGCACTATACTAGAGACCTTTAAAAAGGTTAATCTCTACGTAAAGTATAGAAACTATGAGTTATTGTTGAAGGAGGTCTCATTCTTGGGTCATATCATCACAAGAAATAAGATATCTATAGATCCCTCCAAGATAGATTCAATTGAGGGATGGCCGAGGCCAACATCGGTGACATATATCTATAAATTCTTGGGGTTTGCTGGATATTATTGTCAATTTGTGAGAAATTTCTCATGATTGTCAAACCCTCTTACCAAGATAACTCGGAAGAGAGTCATGTTTTCTTAGAGTGATGAATGTTAAGAGAGCTTCAAGAATTTGAAAATGAGGCTTATCACTGCGCCCGTGGTCACATTACCCACAAATGGAGAACTTATTGTGGTATTTAATGATGCTTTGAAGAAGGTCCTGGGTTGTGTGTTGATGAAAAATGACAAATTCATTTCCTATGTTTCAAGGAAATTGAATGTTCATGAGTAAAACTATCTAGCACATGATCTAAAGTTTGATGCAGTGATTTTCACTATAAAAATTTGGTGATATTACATTTTTGGGGAGAAGTGTGAAATATATACAGACAAAAAAGCCCCAAGTATATATTCACATAGAAAGAGTTTAATATGTGCCAATGAATATGGTTAGAGCTGATAAAAGACTATGAATGCTCAATCCATTACCACCCTGGGAAAGAGAACAAGGTTTTGGATGATCTAAGTAGAGAGGACCCATCAATTATATCATTGATTAAAATTGAAAAGGATCCAATATTCTTATATTAGATGAATATGGACATGGGAATCATAAAGAAGGGAACATCATCAATAATTTCACAAATTATTACTCAACCATCTCTTTTGGAAAGGTTAAAGGATTATTAGAAGGATGATTTGGTAATTCATAAGAAAGTGGAAACTATCAAAAAAGGAAAATCTGTGGAGTTTAATATTAATGAAGAAGGAATTGTGAGATTTGAGACAAGACTATGTGTTCCATCAAATATGGAGTTAAAGAATGAAATTTTGATTGATACATATAGTTAAAATTTCTCCATCCACCCAGGAAACAAAAATATGTATCAAGATATCTGAGGGAATTATTGGTGGGATAACATGAAGAAGAAGATAGTTTAGTATACATCAAAGTTCCTCGTATGTCACCAAGTGAAGGTGGAGTGGCTGAAGTGTAAGGGGATGATGCGACCATTACCCATACAAATGTGGTAAAGAGAGAAAATTACCATGGACTTTATCACTGTACTTCCAAATAAATCCAAAGGAAAAAACACAATATGGGTTGTTGTGGATTGTCTTATAAAGACTGCACACTTCATTGAAATTCGGGATGATTTCTCATTGGATAAACTGGCACAGATATACATCAGATAAGTGATAAGGATGCATGGAGTACCACTATCTATTATATCCTACCAAGATCCAAGATTCACCTATAAGTTATGGAAGAGTCCTAAACATGCTCTGAATACTATGCTAAACTTTAGTATAACTTATCATTATAAAACTAATGGCCAATATGAGTAGACTATCCAAACACTTGAGGACATGTTGAGATAATTCTCAATGGACTTAAAAAGAGGATGGGATCAACATATTCCTCTAGTTGAGTTCTCTTAAAATAAAAGTTTCCACTCAAGCATCCAAATGGATCCTTATGAAGCCCTTTACAGGAAGAGGTGCAAGACATGACATGTTGGGATGAAGTTGGGGAGAGAAAACTCCTAGGTCCAGAAATGGTCAAAGAAATGGTGGAGAAGGTTAAGACCATCCAATAGCTCATTAAAGTATCTCAGATTCAAAAAAAGAGATATGTTGATAATTTTCAATGAGACCTAGAGTTTGATGTTGGAGACATGGTATTCCTCCGCATATCACAGCGGAAGAGAGTAATGAGATATGGGAAGAAGGGAAAGATTAGTCCAAGGTACATCAACCATTTTGAGATCCTTAATCGCATTAGAGAAGTGTCCTATAGACTAGCACTCCCACCGAACCTATCTCAAGTACATGATGTATTCCATGTATCAATCTTAAAGAAGTACATAACTGACCCATCGCATTTACTCAATCCAGAGGTGGTACCATTGGAGAATGACATCTCCTATGAAGAGAAGCCGGTAAAGATCTTATGTCATAGGAAAAACTTTCTGAGAAATAAGACAATTCCCCTCATAAAAGTGTTGTGGAGAAACCAAAAATTTGAAGAAGAAACATGGAATCAGAGGAAGTGATGATGCATAGTTACCCATATATGTTTTAGTGTGGTAAAAGGAAATTTCGAGGGAAAAATTTCTTAAGGGTGGAAGATTGTAACGACCCAAAATTTTATTAATGAAAATTCCTCTTGATATAATTAAATGTATTATTATGTAAAATGGTTATATAAAACATATTCACTTCCTTGGTTTTATGTTTTTGGATTTTAAAATACCATTAAGAATTGTTACCATTTCTAATATAGTCCTTGAACACTGATCACATGATTAGGATAAATATAGGGATTTAAGAAATCCAATTTACTCAGAAAAAGGAAGGGATGGTTTCATCCAATAGAATTGATCCATATGAAACACATTTATTGGAGATTAAAAAGGATGTGGCTTCAATGGGATTTACTCTTGACCAAGTGCAAGCTTAGCTTCAACACATTAAGTTTGAACGAAACCCCCTACGAGAGAAGTGGAAGTTAATAGAGATTACCACACGAGCGATGTTATCTGAGACACCCCAAGAGTCTATCACCATCACACACCTTACCCCTATGTCTTATGGGGGTGTTATAAGGGGTTATGTAACAAGACCCTAGCACTATGATTATGTGCATTATTTTTGTATAGAATAAATAATATGAATTCATTTTATTATTTTTACTTTGTAAATAGTTTTTAAAGCACAAATAGTATTTTTAGTTAATATTCAATTAAGAAATATATTTTGATGAATTAATGGATTTTTTAATTAAATAAAATTTTAATAAAATATTATTACTAAATTAATTTTTATTAAATATAAATGATCGTAAAATTTTTATGAATACAATTGTAATTTTTATTAAGGTTTGAAAGTTATTTGTATTAAAACCCATGAATTTTCGATAAATGTTGGTTTTTATTGAAAAAGTAAAAATTAAAATATTTAGAAAATTATTTAGCTAATATTAATATTGTTTTTTGAATCAGGATGTTGAAATTATCCAATGGTGAAATTTTCATAATTTTCTGAGACAGTCGAATTTTTGGATAAAAATTAAATATCATTTAAATATATAATGTGTTTTATGACAACATAAAGACCAAATAGTGATGTAATGAAATTCTATAAATGGTATTTTAGGACTATATATGTTTTAACTTTAATATAATGTGATTTTATATTTGTTTGATTTTATTTTACAATGCCTTAGTGGAACCTCCAAGACTTATAAAACATTTTAACATTTTAAAATGATTTCCTTGAGAGTGTGACTCATATCTACATAATAAGGCCTGATATTTTAATAATTTAAGACATTGGAATTATAAAATAATTTTTTTCACTCCACTTTGGAAAAAACCATGGGCAAAAACCATGTTATAGTTTGTGGTTAAGATTAGTTTAATGTGTATTGTTCAAAACCAAAATAATAAAGAATTCCCTCTGCTTTCTTATATAAACCCACTAAATCTCCCATTCTTCTTCAATAAAAACATTTAGAGCTCTACCAACCCCTGACCTCCTCTCTCTGTAATCCTACCAAGGCTCCCCAAGCTCCCAAGAAGCCTCTCTGAAGCCTCTCCCAATCCATTGGGATCACACTTCCAAGTAAGGGATTTCTTCCTTTCTCATTTTTGTCCAAATTTATTTATGTTGTTATAGCCTCTAATTTTAAATTAAAAATGTTGGGGTATGATTTAAAAAATCCCCCATACTTCCCTCCTTATGTTTGAATGATTAGATTCCTCTTTATCTTTCATTAATTCCTTCCATGAACACCCGTTACCATACCAAAATTCTGTAAGGAATTTCTCTCTTCTCATTTACATTCAAGAAATTATTTTATTTTGTGCACCTAAATTACGTTACATATATTGGGACATGAATATATATGACCCCTTACTGTCCATTTCATGTACATATTATGATATACCCCTTTCTCTCTAGTCAACCATTTTTTCTTATGTCACGCCATTATGCTGCCAAAATTGCACCGCGATTCTTCAAGCCAAAGTCATTGTGTAGTAAATACCATTCCCATTTATTTATCAAGGGTATTAACATTTATGCACATTTAATTATTGATTATAGAGTTTCATATATGAATTACACATTCCTTTATCATTGAACAAATGATTATTTTTAATGAATCCATGTTGTATGATCTATGTGGCACACTTATGCATGAAATGAAATGATTAAGAAGGGTGCGCCCTGATAGCGCTTCAATGCATTGGGTAAAGATTAGTATCATGATACGTCAAGTGCAATGAGGGTTTAATCATTATAACTCAAGTAAAATGAGGTTTTACTCATTATCCATGTGAAATGGGACTTGGATCATGATAATATCATGTTAAATGTTGTTTCCACATTTCCATGTTATGTTAATCATGCTATATCATGACTTTATATTGATTTTTCTCTTGTGCTCAATTGATATTCCTATTGCCTAACATGTACTATATTCTTCATGTTATGCCTTGCTTACTCCCTTACTGGGATTTATAGATCACCCTTTTCTTATGTATTTCCCTAGGTTATCCCATGCAATGCTAAGTATGAAGGAATATTATGGTCATGTAAAATATGTTTTCAATAAAGATGTTGTATTTTATGTTCTAATTTGTTATGTAATATTCCTAATTTCCCCAGACACTAGAACTATCGATCCTCAGAGTTTTCTTAAGTTCATGTTTATATAATAAATCATGTTTAATTGTGTAATAAAAATTGGGGTTGTTATATTCATGGTAATTTATGTCAAGTAGAAGTGAAGACATTTAAGAAAAGTATTTAAGAAATTTTAGAATTAAAACATTTTTGTGAGATTTTAAGAAAAATACTATAGATCCTTTAAAATATAAAAGGTAAAAATCCTTTGTATAAAACCACAAATTAACCAAAAAGTTATTCATAATAAAAATACTGATTTTATAAAGAAAATTGAGGCTTAAAAGATAAGATATAGTTCACTTTAAATTGGGTAATAATTTGGGAAGCTCCCTTAAAATAGGTTTGTTTACCGGTAAGTATTGAGGATGGAATCACCTAAAAACATGTATATACTAAAAATATAATGATTAATTGAACTTTATACATTATTTTGGGGCATATAAATAGTATTTATAAGTTTTACATGAAAATAAAAGACAACCTTAGTTGGGTAAAAAAGATGATAAAGAAACTTGAAGGAATAAATGAGGTTTGGGTTGAATCCCTTACGGAATATCGACATGGTATCATGTGTACTTAAGAGGTATTAATGAAATATAAATAGGTTTATCATCATTTAAAAATAATTAGGACATAATGGTGGAGGTGGGTAATCATACCCCATCACTAGGAATTACACATAAAAGGGAATAACATAGAGGATAATCTTGAATAAAAGTGAAATGGAGAGGACCCCTTACCTTAAATCTGATGGTATTATCCACCTGTTATTAATGACCTGAATAAAAAAATTAGGTTTATTAATTAATAATTCTAGAACCTCTTTTATGTTTAAATTATTTAGTATAAACTTAATGAGTTCATTGATAACCTTTTTGATTGGTTATGTGGTTCAATTTCATTGCTCGGGTCTGTTTGCTTACTTGGTTTTAAAGATAGGTTAATGTTCAGATAAACATGTATGATGAAGGTGGTTGTATATAATTGAAGTTATATTTTATTATTTAAAATCCAGAAGTTTAAATGGTTGAAAATTTAATTTGGATACTTGGAGTGAAGTTGAATCATTATATAAAACTTTAGTGACAACCTTTTGGGTTACTTGGCGATTTTTGACCACAATGAACACATTTTGTTTTATAAACCAAAACCATGTGTACAAAAGGATTCAAGAACAATATATGAGAAATAATACATATATTATGGTCTGGATAAACTGTGAAAATGGTTTCATGATCATAATTTAAGAAGGTAATAGAAATTGAAAACCCATCGTCCTTGAATGTGGTAAATTAACACATCTCAGATTGTGTCTTTACTACTAAAATAAAAGAAGGGTAAAGGAGAGATGATAATAAATTATCCCATTATCATAAGAAAATTATATTTAATTTAATTTATTGGATTTTTCATAACATTTGGATGATAACAGGTAAGGATATAAGAGAAAATAAAGGAACTTAAAAATGAAAGAAAAAGAGAGGAATTTTACGTCTTGAATCAGCCTTCCTCAAAGCCTCTTAAGGGGAGAGGATTTGGCCTTTTGAAGAGACTAAGATATATTTATATGTGGGGGAGGATATTTAAGAGAGATTTGGGTAGAATATAGGAAAGGAATAATGTTTTAGATGATTTAAGAGAAGAGGTAAGGAGGGCTGGTATTTATAGTGGAGGAGAAGAGAGTTTTCATAATACTTAATTCCTTAGTTTATTATTTTCCCTCAAGACTAGAAATTATGAATATTCCTTGATCAAATAGTAATAATTTCATGTGAGTTCAAACTAATTGGGCTTACATTAGTAGATCATCATCAATTACTCAATAAATCCATTATTTAGCATTTATCGTAAATTATCGTATTTTACTATTCATAAAAAATTCAAGTATTTTAGAAAAAATCCAAAAAATTAACCCTAACCATTTTTTGACGTGTAAAATCCAAAAATGATCTCTGTTTTTCAAAAATAATTTTCTAAATATGATTAATTTAATTTTTAATTAAAATTAAAATTTACTCAAAAAATGACAATTTTAAAACATTTATTTCCTTATTCCCAGATATAGGTATATCGTACTTCCACTTGAATCTTATTTATATACTATCATAGGTAAGGTTACTATTCATTAGGGTATGCCACTATTTAAAAGGGTACCATTACTATTAATAAGGTTATGTTACTATCAATCACAAATTATATTGGTTATATTAGACTCCAAGTAACTTATTGATTACAACCGTGTATGTCAGATTGTCAAAATTCAAATCACAAAAGTGAAAAACTTATGTTTAAAGGTCACATAGTACATAGTAGTTCATTGTGTTTTTATTTCATGTGACATAATTATACGAAGGAAATTTTTATTGAAAAATTTTGGTCGTTTCATTATTCCCCCCATATGAAATTTCACCCTCGATTTTTTTTTCATTCTAAGACATAAATAGGTGAAGGTAATTTTCCTTTATTACCTCATCTAGTTCCCATGTTTTCTCTTCGTACCTATGGTTCTTCCACTGTACTTTGACTTGATTAGTAGTATTTTTATGTATAAAATTATCTCTACGATCAAAGATCTTCACTAGTTGCTCCTCATAAGAAATATCATCCTCAAATTGTACCACCTCTGAAGAGAGTACATGTGAAGGATCTGGTTTGTACTTAAGAGGGATACATGGAAGAAATCATGTACTTTGGCCATGGTAGGTGGAAGTGATAGTAAATAATCCACAACTCCAATATTATCAATGATATAGAAGGGGTCGATGTACCTGGGAGTTATCTTCCCTTTCATCCCAAATCTTATGACCATCTTCCATGGAGATATGTGTAGAAATACCATTTCTCCAACTTTAAACTCAAGGTATTTTCAATGATTTTCGGCATAAATCTTCTATCAACTTTGTGATTTCTTGATGTGATGCATAACGGTTTTTACCTTCTCCACCATTTCTTCGACCATTTCAGGTCCTAGCAGTTTACACTCACTAACTTCACCCCAACACATCGGTGTTTTTCAACTTTTCCCATAAAGGGATTCATATGGTTTTATTCAGATGCTTGAGTGGAAACTGTTTTTGTAGGATAATTCAACCAGTGGAAGATGTTGGTCCCATACTCCTTCTAAGTCCATAGAACATGCTCTCAACATGTCTTTGAGTGTCTGAATAGTTTACTTAGATTGGTCATCAGTTTGAGGATGATAGGTCATACAAAAGTTCAGTTCAGTGTTTAGTGCATGTTGGAGACTTTTTCCAGAATTTCGAGGTGAATCCCAGATCTTGATCGGATACAGTATATAGTGGTACTCCATGAATACTTACCACCTATTTGATATATATCCATTCAAGTTGATATAATGAGAAGTCCCCTCGAATTTAGATAAAGTGAGATGTCTTTGTAAGTTGATCCACAATAACCCATATAGCATTGTTTCCTCTGGATGTCCTTGGAAGTCCAGTGAAAAAGTCCATGTTAATGTTATCCCACTTCCATGTTGTTATGGATAGTGGTTTTATCACCCCCTTAGACTTTTTCCTCTCATAATTCACTTATTGACATACCAGGAACATTAATGTATATTTAACAATCCTCCTTTTCAAATTGTCCCACCAAAAGTTTTCTTAGAGATCTTAATAAATCTTTGTGCTCTCTCACTATAATCAATACAGAGGTACATTAATCCATCAATATTCTTGAATAAGAGGACCGACACACCCCACGGTGAAGCACTCGGGCGTATAAAACCCTTCTCCAAATTCTCTAATAACTACTTCTTCATCTTTTCCAACTCTATGGTGGCCATTATATAAGGTGTCTTTGATATAGGTAGAGAACTAGGAATAAGTTTAATTGAGAAATCAACCTCTCGGTCAAGAGGCAGACCATGAAACACTTTAGGGAATACATCAGTGTAATCCCTCACGACAGGCATGCCTTCAAGCACGATTCTCTCCTTGGTCCCAATAATTTGAGCTAGACATGCTTGATCATAAGGAATTAATATCCAAACATGAGACAATGATTCTAAAGGAGATTCATCTTCCTCTTTACACTTGTAAAGAATCGGAGGATTATTCGGGATGTGAAGAGTGATCTCCCTTTCCTGAAAATTGATGTTGTCTTTGTGTAAAGATAGCCAATACATGCCAAAGATAACATAGAACATCACTAAAGGAAGTATGATGAGACTTTCTCAGAGGTTCAGTCCACAAAAATTAACCAGGGTGGATTTATAAACCATGGACACAATAATTTCCCCATTTTCTATTCTTAAAGATAACTTGTCCTCCAAATTTTGTGGTGGGGCTTGAATAGTTCTAATAAACTTGAAAGATATGAAAGAATGCATATAACCAGAATCAAATAGTACATTCTCCCTTCTGGAATGAATAACTAGCACATTTGTAACCACATCATTTTCTAGATCCACCTTAGTAGTAGTAATATAATACACCCTTCCTTGTTGCCTTATAGGTTATTGTTGATTTCCTCTGACAACCCTTGGATTAGGGAAATTGTTCTCTTAATTCCCATGCTCTTTACAGTTTTAACACTACACTATAGGATGAGTGTTGATCTGAACCTTCTTTTCTTCTTCCATATTAGCGGGATTCTTCATATCCATTTGGAAATTTTAATCCAAATGTCCAATTCTTCCACATTTGAAGCAATTCTTTCTTCCCTTTAGATAGTTCCCAAGATTCTTCTTCCCACAAATTTTACTAGTGGGATATTCAATATAACAAAACTACTCTTTATTTCACACTTAAACATATTTTATTATATAAAAACTTCACTTGATACAACATAGAAGATCGAGAGGTATAGTGTCTTTGGGTATTAGGAACATTACATAAAAACTTAAAACATGAAATACTTATCTTTATTGAAAAATTATTTTATATGACCACACACATTCCTTTATACTTAGAATTTCATGGGATAACCTGAGGACATGAATAAGAAAAGGGTGAGTTATAAATCCCAGTAAGGGAGTAAAAAAGGCATAACAAGAATAATACAGTACATGTTAGGAAATAGTCATATCAATGGAGAATAATAGAAACATGAACATAAAGTCATGATATAGCATGATTATTATAACATGGAAATTTTGTGACAACATTTAACATGATATTAGCATGAGACAAGGCTCATTGCACATAAAACATGAGTAAACACTCATTGAACTTAAATTAGAATGAGTAAACCCTCATTTTACTTGAATTATAATGAGTAAACCCTCATTCTACTTGACATATCATGATACTAATCTTTACCCAATGCATTGGAGTGCTATCAGGGCACACCCTTCTTAATCATTTCATTTCATGCATAAGTGTGCCACATAGATCATACAACATGGATTCATTAAAAATAATCATTTATTCCATGATAAAGGAATGTGTAATTAATACATGAAACTATATAATCAATAAGTAAATGTTCATAAAGGTGAATACCCTTGATAGATAAATGGGCATGGTATTCACTACACAATGACATTGGCTTGGAAAATCGCGGTGCAATTTCGGCAGCATAACGTTGTGACATAAGAATTCATAAAAATGGTTGATGAGAGAGAAAGGGGTATCTCATTATATTTACATTAAATGGACATTAATTGGGTCATATAGATACATGTACCAACATAAGTAATTGAATTTATATAAATAATATAATAGAATTTCTTAAATGTAAATGAGGAGAGAGAAATCCATTATGGTATTTCGACATGGTAATAGGTGTACATGGGAGGAATTAATGAGATAAAAGGGGTCTCTCATCATTAGAAAATAAGTAGTGAAGTATAGGGGAGGTGAAAAATCATACCCAAACATTTTTAATTGAAAATACAAGGGTATAACAATATAAATAAATTTGGAAAAAAATGAGAAAGGAAGAAATATCTTACTTGGAAGTGTGATCCCAAAGGCTTAGGAGAGGCTTGAGAGACGCTTCTTGGGATATTGGGGCACCTTGGGAGGATTATATAGAGAGTAGTACATATTTTGTTCTTGATACAAAGGTTTTTGGTGAATAGAAAGTGGGAGTTTGGGTGAGTTTATATAGGAAAAGAGAGGGAATTCTTTATTATTTAGGTTTTGGACACTACACATTAAAATAACCAAACCACAAACCATACCATGGTTTTTGCCCATGGTTTTTTCCAAAGGGGAGTAGAAAATATTATTTTATAATTCCAATAGACTAAATTATTAAAATATTAGTCTTTCTTATGTGGAGGTGAGTCACACTCTCAAGGAAATCATTTTAAAAGTTAAAATGTTTTTTAAGTCTTAGAGGGTCCACTAAGGAACCATAAAATTAATAAAACAAATCTAAAATCACATTATTTTAAAGGTAAAACAAATATTGGTAGAAAAAACCATTTATAGTATTTTATTACATAACTTTTGGGTCATTATTATTTCATAAAACAAATTATATAATTAAACAATATTTAATTTTTAAACAAGAATTCGTCTGTCTCAGAAAATTATGAAAAATTCACCGTTATATAATTTTGACATCCTGAATCGAAAAAAAAATCATTTATCTAAATAATTTTCAAAATATGTGAATTTTTTACTTTTAAAATAAAAACCACCATTTATCGAAAATTCATGGGTTTTGAGAAAAACAGCTTTCAAACCTTAATAAAAATTACAATTGTATTCATAAAAAATTATACAATCATTTATATTTAATAAAAAATAACTTAGTAATAATATTTTATTAAAATATTATTTAATTCAAAAATCAATTAATTAATCAAAATAGATTTCTTAATTGAATAATAAATGAAAAAACTATTTGTGCTTTTAAAACTATTTACAAAATAACAATAATGAAATAAATGAATATTCTTTATTATGTACAAAAAAATAATGCACACAATCATAATGTTGGGGCCTTGTTACATAATCCTTTAAAACACCCGCATAAGGCCTAAGGGTAAGGTGCGTGATGGTGACATACTCTTATGGTGGCTCAGATAACATTGCTTGGGTGAAAATATCTATTAACTTCCACTTCTCCCATAGAAGATTCTGTTCAAGATTAATGTGTTGAATCTCGGCTTGACTTTGGTCAAGAGGGAAGCCCAATGATGCCACCTCCTTTCCAAGTTTCAATAAATGGGCTTTGTAAGGAGAAATTCTACTAGATGAGGCCATCCCTTCTTTTTTCTGAGTAAATTAGATTTGTTAAAGCCCTATATTTATACTAATCATGTGATCACTGTTCAACAACTATATAAGAAAAGGTCACAATTCTTAACAGTATTTTGAAATCCAAAATCATAAAACCAAGGTAGTGCATATGTTATATAACAATTTTACATACTAATACATTTAATTATATCAATAGGAATTTTCATTAATAAAAGTTTGGGTCATTACAATCTCCCCCTAAGGAAATTTCACCCTCGAAATTTCCTTTTCCCACACTAAAAGAAATTTGGGTAACTTTGCTTCATCACTTCCCCTGATTCCCACGTTGCCACTTCAAACTTGTGGTTTCGCCACAACACCTTAATGAGGGGCATTTTCTTATTTCGTAGAACTTTTTCCCTACAATCTAAGATCTTCACCAGCTTCTCTTCACAGGAGAGGTCATTATCCAATGGTACCACCTCTGGATTGAGTACATGTGATGGTTCAGGTATTTACTTCCTCAAGAGTGATACATGAAATACATCATGTACTTGAGATAGGTTCGGTGAGATTTCTAATCAATAGGCCACTGCTCCAATGCGATCAATGACCTAAAAAGGGCCGATGTACCTTGGACCAAGCTTTAAATTCTTCCAAAATATCATAACTCTCTCCCATAGTGATATGCGGAAGAATACTATGTCTCCAAAATCAAAATCTAGGTCTCATCAACTATTATCAGCACAACTCTTTTGTTGACTCTGAGCAGCTTTAATGTGCTACTGGATGTTCTTAACCTTATCCATCATTTCTTAGACCATTTCTGGACCTAGGAGTTTTTGCTCCCCAACTTCATCCCAACATGCCGGTGTTCTGCACCTCTTCCCATAAAGGGCTTCATAAGGAGACATTTGGATTCTTGAGTGGAAACTGTTATTGTAAGAGAACTCAACTAGAGGAAGATGTTGATCCCATCATTCTTTAAAGTCCATTGAGCATGATCTCAACATGTACTCAAGTGTTTGGACAGTCCGCTCAGATTGGCCATCAGTATGCGGATGATAAGCCACACTGAAGTTCATCTCAGTATTTAGAGCATGTTGAAGACTCTTCCAAAACATAGAGGTGAATCTTGGGTCTCAATAAGATACAATAGATAGTTGTACTCCATGAAACCTTATAAATTCTATGATATATATCCATTCTAGTTCATCCAATTAGAAATCCTATCGAATTTTAATGAAATGTGCAGTATTTGTAAGATGATACACAACAACCCAGATATGGGTAATGTTTGCATCATCCCCATATAATTCTACCTCTCATCCTTCACTTGTTGACATACCAGGAACCTTGATGCATACTCAACGATCTCCTTCTTCATGTTATCCCACCAATAATGCTCTCAGAGATCTCATTACATATTTGTGTTTCCTGTAATAATGGATAAATTCTAACTATGTGCATCATCCAAAAGTTCATTATTTAACTCCATATTTTATGGAACACATAGTCTTATCTGAAATCTCACAATTCCTTCTTAATTAACCTTGAACTCATAGGATTTCCCTTTTCTAATAGTTTACACTTTCTTTTGAAATCCCACATCATCCTTTTGAGAATCCTTTAACCTTTCTGAAAGATACAGTTGAGAAATTATTTGTGAAAGGATTGATGATGTTCCCTTCTTTATGATTCCCATTTCAATATTCATCAAATATAAGAAGATTGGATCCTTTTCAATTCTCATAAATGATATAATCACTGGGTCCTTTCTACTTAGAGCATCTTATACCTTGTTCTCTTTCCCATGGTGGCAATGGATTGTGTAATCATAGTCTTTGATCATCTCTAACCATCATCGTTGGTGCATGTTTTACTCTTTCTGTGTGAATATATACTTGAGTATTTCTTGGTCTATATATATTTCACACTTATCCATAAATAGGTAATGTCACCAAATTTTCAAAGCGAAGATTACTATAGCTAACTCCAGATCATGTGTTGGATAGTTTTTCTAAAGAACTTTCAATTACCTTGAATAATAGGTAATGAATTTGTCATTTTTCATCAACACACAACCTATTCCCTTCTTCGAAGCATCACTAAATACCAAAACAATTTATCCACTTGTGGGTAGTGTGAGTACGAGTGCAGTGATAAGCCTCCATTTCAACTCCTTGAAGCTATCTTAGCATTCATCACTCCAAGAAAAATTTACTCCCTTCCAAGTTATCTTGGTAAATGGGTTGGAAAATTGTGAGAAATTTCTCACAAATCGATAATAATATCTAGCTAACCCCAAGAAGCTACGAATATCTGTTACCAAATTTGGCCTCATCCATCCCTCAATTGTAGTTTTCTTGGAGGGATATGAAGATATCCCATTACTTGTAATGATATGACCCAAGAATGATACCTCCTAAAACCAGAACTCACACTTGCTATACTTTTCATAGAGCTTCTTCTTTCTTAAGGTCTTTAGTACAATGCTTAGATTCTCCTCATGATCCTCCTTGGTTTTTGATTATATTATAATATTGTGTATAAATAATACCACAAATTTTTCAGGGTAATCTCTAAAGACTCTATTCATCAAGTAAATGAATATTTATGGAGAATTAGTGAGTCTGAAAGGCATTACTTTGAATTCATAGTGCCCATACCTTGTACGAAAAGCAGTCTTGGGGTTATCCTCCTTCTTCACCCTTACTTGGCAATATACTGGTTGGAAATCCACCTTAGAGAAGTATTTTGATCCACATAGTTGATTGAACAAGTCATTAATTCATGGAAGAGGATATTTTTTCTTTATCGTGATTTTGTTGAGATCATGATAATCAATGTGAAGGCTCATTGACCCATCATTCTTCTTGATGAAGAGGACTGGTGCACCCCATGGTGAAGCACTTGGGCGTATAAACCCTTTATCCAGATTCTTCTATAGTTGTTTATTTAAATCCTCAAGCTCCAAAAAATCCATTCTATACAGATTCTTGGATAATAGAAATTTCCCAGGTATAAGATCAATTGTGAATTCAACATCTCTTTTAGGAGGAAGATCAGGTAATTCCTTGGGAAACACTTCAGTGAATTCCCTCACAATAGGCATGTCTTCAAGGATGGTTACTTCCTTAGACTCAATCATTTGAGAAAGATACACATGATCATAGAGTAGTAATATCCATTCTTGAGATGATGGTGCTAAGGAAGATTCATCCCCCTCCTTGCACTTGTACAGAATCGGGGGTTGATTCGCCATATGGAGAGTGATTTGCCTCTCACAGAAATTTATGTTGTCTCTATATAGGGAAAGACAATACATTCCAAGAATTACATCAAATTATACTAGAGGAAGTGTGACGAGGTTATTCGGGAAGTTCAATCCAAAAATTATGATAGGGGAGGAGTTATATTCATGGGATGAAATGATTTCACCATTTTCTGTTCTCACCGACATCTTTACTTCCATGATTTGTGGTGGTGTTGGGATTGTTCTACTAAACTTTTGGGATATAAAAGAATGTATAGAGCTAGAATAAAAAAGTACATTCTCTATTATTGAATGAATAACTAGCGTACATGTCACCACTTCATTGTTGGGGTTCACTCCAGTGGTAGTGATGGAAAAATCTCACCCTTTCTACCTTGGAGGTTGTTGGTTGCCTCCAAAACCCTTGGCTTAGAGAACTGGTTTGCAAAGTTCCCTGGCTATTTACAGTTGAAGAAATGTACAATGCATTGAGGGTTTAACAGAGAGTTCCTATCCACTTTCTTAGTAGTGAGTTTTTCTTTTTGGAAGTTATTGGCCAGGTGCCCTTCTCTTCCACACCTAAAGCATTTCCTCTTCCCCTTCAGGAAATTTCCAAGGTGATTCTTTCTGCAACTTTGGAAAGTGGGGTGTTGGAATTTCTTAGCACTGTTGGATTTATCCATCGGACCACTAGAATTAATTTCCACCTTATTCTTCTGATTCCCATGATACCCTTTACATTTTCCGATCTCCATTTCGACCTTGAGGGAACATCAGAAAATTTCCTCATAGCTCTAAAAGTCATGGATCACTAGGGATTTCTGTAGGATAGGTTTTAGCCCACCAAAGAAGTGGTAAACCTTTAATTTGAGGGTAATGACAAAGCTGGAGACGTATCGTGCAAGCCTTGTGAAGTTTTACTCATACACTTTGATGGATTTGTCATATTTTTTCTTGAGTGAAAGGAAGTCCCTTTCCATCTTAATTCGGAGGCTGCGTGGAAAATATTTATTGATTTTTTTTCCAAAAATCATTCCATTCCAATGACTTGATCTCCTCCTCAGGATTATTATTTTTGATCAATGTCAACCATTTATCATATTCCCCCTCCATACGATAAGCATCCATAAGAACCTTATCTGGTTCATAAAATTGAAGTATAAATAATATATTTTCAATGGAGTTGATCCATTGTTTGGAAATTGAGGGATCAGATGATCCATTAAAAGTTGTAGGCCTTTGTCTCATGAAGCTCTCGATTATGAATTGTTCTTTCTTGGGGGGGGGGGTTGAACGTTACTCTTGAACCATGTTTCTATTCAAAACTTGAGTTAAATGGGAGAGTATCTTGACAAAGTTTGCGATTGCCTCTCCCATCAGATTGGGCATCCCATTAGAACAATCATCACATTGATCTCCGCATCGGTTGTTAGCCCGAGTCCTCCTATTTCTAGCCATTGGCTAGAATAAAAGTAAAGTTAGGGGTAACACATAAATGTTAATCCAAATACAAAAAGTGATGAATTATAAATTACTTCTATCTCCTTAACTTATGAATTTATAGGCTTTAATCTATGTTATCCATGATCCACTTCCCAATATATATTATTAGGGGAATTTTTTTATTCCCTTAACAATGGTTCATACTAATATTTTTAATTTACCAAATCATATCCCCCAGGAGTGTCGTAACCAATACTGTAGCAAGGCCCATTGTCGTGCACCAGTTCTCGTTTGAGTCTAGCTCAAAGCGGTGTTTTTCAGTTTACCCCTAGATACATCTGTGCCAGATCCACCTTTACCTTCTTGTATCTAGTTAGGGATGTATTTGATTGATAAAACACTTACTCATAACTAAAAAAAATTTAGGGATGTTTTTATTATACTTAGTCTTATCCCTAATTCTTTCACTAGGGTTTTCTAATCCTAATCCAAAAAATAACTAAACCTATCCTCTGATACCAAATATAATAACCCTGCTCTTTATTTCACACTTAAACATATTTTACTACATAAAATATTCACTTGAAACAACCTAGAAGATCAAAAGGTCTAGTGTATTTTGGGATTAGGAACATTACATAACAACTTAAAACATGAAATACACATCTTTATTGAAAACTTCTTTTACATGACCACACACATTCCTTCGTACTTAGCATTTCATGGGATAACTTGGGGACATGCATGAGAAACAGGTGGTTTATAAATCCCAGTAAGGGAGTAAAAAAGGCATAATACGAAGAATATAGTAAATGTTAGGAAATAGGAATATAGATGGATCATAAGATACATATGAACATAAAGGCATGATATAGCATGATTATCATAACATGGAAATATGGCGACAACATTTAACATGATATTAGCATGATCCAAGTATCATTGCACATAGAGCATGAGTAAACCCTCATTGAACTTAAATTAGCATGAGTAAACCCTAATTGAACTTGAATTATCATTATTAAACCCTCATTTCACTTGACATATCATGATACTAATCTTTACCTAATTCATTAGAGCGCTATCTAGGCACACCCTTCTTAATCATTTCATTTCATGGATAAGTGTGCCACATAGATCATACAACATGGATTAATTAAGCATCATCATTTATTCCATGATAAAGGAATGTGTAATTAATACATGAAAATATATAATAAATAAGTAAATTTGTATAAAGGTGAATACCCTTGATAGAGAAATGGACATGGTATTCACTACACAATTATATTGGCTTGGAAAACCACAGTGCAATTTCGGCCGCATAACGACGTGACATAAGAATTCATAAAAATAGTTGATGAGAGAGAAAGGAGTATTTTAGGGTTGGGAATATGGGTCATGTATTGGGAATATATGCCTCTGGGACTTCAGGTCATGTATTGCGGGTCATTTCAGGCTTTGTGCCTTGGGCCTACGTGTCATGTACGAGTTCCCCTTCAACCCTTAAAAGGGGGATTATCCATAATAAAATAAAAAATAAGGCCTTCGGGCCATTCAAGGAGAGATAAAGGGGTATCTCATCATATTTACATTAAATTTAAAGTAATGGGGGTCATATAGATACATTTCCCAACACAATTAATAGAATTTAGATGCATAATATAATAGAATTTCTTGAATGTAAATGAGGAGAGAGAAATACCTTACGGTATTTCAACATGGTAATGGGTGAACATAAGAGGCATTAATGAGGGATAAATGGGTCTCTAATCATTCAAAAATAAGGAGGGAAGTATAGGGGAGGTTATAAATCATACCCCAACATTTTTAATTGAAAATACAAGGGTATAAAAATATAAATAAATTTAGACAAAAAAGAGAAAGGAATAAATCCCTTACTTCAAAGTGTGATCCCAAAGGCTTGGGAGAGGATTGATAGAAGATTCTTGGGAGATTGGGGAACCTTTGGAGTATTCTAGAGATTGGATGGAAGATTTTAGTCAAGATCCAAAGGTTTTGAGTGAATAGGAAGTGGGATCTTTGGTGGGTTTATATAGGAAAAAAGAGGGAATTATTTATTATTTAGGTTTTGGATACTACACATTAAACTAATCAAAACCACAAACCATACCATGGTTTTTGCCCATGGTTTTTTTTTCAAATTGTAGTGTAAAAAAGTATTTTATAAGGCCAATGGCTTAAAATTTTAAAATATTAGGCTTTCTTATGTGGAGGTGAGTCACACTCTCAAGGAAATCATTTTAAAAGTTAAAATGTTTTTTAAGTCTTGGAGGGTCCACTAAGGCACCATAAAATTAATAAAACAAATATAAAATCACATTATTTTAAAGGTAAAACTAATATTGGCCTAAAATAAAATTTATAGTATTTTATTACATCACTATTGGGTGATTATGATGTCATAAAACAAATTATATAATTAAACGATATTTAATTTTTACCCAAAATTTCCACTGTCTCAGAAAGTTATGAAAAATTCACTATTAGATAATTTTGACATCATGAATCCAAAAATAATATTTATTTTATCTAAATAATTTTCTAAATATGTGAATTTTTTACTTTTAAAATAAAAACCGACATTTATTGAAAATTCATGGGTTTTGACAAAAACATCTTTCAAACATTAACAAAAATTACAATTGTATTCATAAAAAATTACATGATCATTTATATTTAATAAAAGGTAATTTAGTAATAATATTTTATTAAAATATTATTTAATTCAAAAACCCATTGATTAATCAAAATATATTTCTTAATTGAATATTAACTAAATATACTATTTTTGTTTTAAAAACTATTGACAAAGTAAAAATAATAAAATAAATGTATATTATTTATTCTATAAAAAAATAATGCACAAAATCATAGTGCCAGTGTCATTTTACATAACCCCTTAAAAAACCCACATAATACATAAGGGTAAGGTGCGCAATGGTGACAGACTCTTGGGGTGGCTAAGATAACATTGCTCGGGTGGTAATCTCTATTAACTTCCACTTCTACCATAAGAGATTCTGTTAAAGCTTAACATTTTTAAGATAAACTTGGGATGGTCAGGAGAAAAGTCTAGTGACACCACCTCCTTTTTGAGCTCTAAAAAATGGGATTCGTAAGGAAAAATTCTACTGGATGAGGCCATCACTTCCTTTGTCTGAGTAAATTGGATTTTATAAAGCCCTATATTTATATTAATCATGTGATCACTATTCAAAAACTATATTAGCAATATTCACAATTCTTAATGGTATTTTAAAATCTAAAAACATAAAACCAAGGAAGTTCATATGTTATATAATCATTTTACATATTAGGAAATTTAATTAGATAAAGATGAATTTTCATTAATAAAAGTATGGGTCATTACATTCGGGATTATTTCCATCATGGGATCTATTTGTTGAACCACCCATGTTGTTCTCCATTTTTTTATTCTTATCATTAGGCCCACAAGACCACTGAAAGTCTCCAATCTCCATTTTATCCTTGAGGGCATAACAGAAATCTCCTCATAAATATCAAAGTCTTGAATCTCTAACACCTTTAATATACTCAGATTTATTCTGTTAAAGAAGCGATCCACCTTGCTTTCAATGTTCATGAAAAATCTAGAGGTGTACCTTTCAAGCCTTGTAAAGTTTGCTTCACACACCCTGATTGAATCATCTTCCTTCTTCTTGAGTCCTATGAACTCTCTTTCCATCTTGATATGGAGGGTTCAGGGAAAATATTCATTGAAAAAAATTCTCTTGAATTCCTCCCAATCCATGGAATTAATTTCCCCTTGGGAATTTGTATTCTTGATTAGTGTCCACCACTGATCACCTTAGCCACCAAAACGACAGACCGCCAGTACAGATTTCTCTTCTTCTGAGCACTGGAGTACAAAGAAGATATTTTCAATGGAGTTAATCCACTATTCTTTAAGGAAGGGATCAGAAGATCCACTAAACATGGTAGGTCTTTGCCTCATGAATGATTCTATGACAAATTTATCTTTCCTTGGAGTAGGAGGGAGTTCCAGATGATTCAAGTTTTTATTCATAACTTGAGCCAGCAGAGCAAGTACTATCATGAAGTTTTGAGCATCCATTTCTGTCATATCAGGCATATCATTAGGGAAATCTTCACATTTCCTATCACATTGGCTGTTGGAACATTTTATTCTATTTTCTTCCATTAAATAAAAAAATAACTTACAATTAGAGGGCTTTATTACATAGTTATTGATCATAAAAAGGAATCTTTTGAGGATAAAATGATAAAATTTTAGGGGAAAAGTATATCCTAACTTGTGATTCTTTAGGTTTAAATCTAGGTTACCCTCAATCTATTTCTTAACTTATATTCTTATTGGATTTTTGTAATCCCTTAATAATGGTTTTTACTAAGTTCATGAATTTACCAAACCATATCCCCTAAGAGTGTCAAGCCAAGAGTGCAGTAAGACCCGTTGTCGTGTACCAGAATACTCAGGTCAAGCCTGAATCTTCTTGTTGGAGTTTCACTCCTATGTAGAACTATACCAGAGCCACATCTACCTGTTTTTATACAGACAAGGATGTATTTTATTGATAAAAACTTACTCTATACTTACCAAAATTTAGGGATGTTTTCTTATACTTCGTCTCATCCTTAAGGTTCTTACTAAAGTGCTCCATTCCTAATCTCTAAAAATAACTAGACCATACTCTGATACCAACTCTAGAAACCCTATCCATTTACATATAACATTACATGATTTTATGCACAATTATACATTAGAGTACAAGACTATGATTGTAAAGTATAGTGTCTTGGAAGACTAGGTACATAATCAAACATTATAAATACAAATTTTTATTTAAATTACATAATGAGCTCCTATATCCCATTGTGATAATGAATATTAATAGGATAACCCTGGGATAACATGAACAAATGGACGAGATAAAAGCCTATTAATGGAATAACCATAAGAACAAAGAATTAACTCGTGGGATAAAAGGCATTACAAGATGATATAAAAAGGTATTTAACATAAGGAATCATAACTTATAAACAATGAATCATATACAAATGGAGTCATATTAATGTGAAAGAAACATAAAATACTAATTTAGTATGAGTCAAGGCTAACCACCAAGACATTTTCCCATAGTATCACAAGCTAAGGCTAACCACCAAGACCGTTACACATAGTAGCATAAGACAAGGCTAACCGCCAAGACCGTCACACATAACGTTTCTTGAGACTCAAATTTACCCAATGTATCGGACCGATATCTGGGAACACCCATCTTAACATTCCATGAATATGTTTTACACATAAATAATCATACATAATCAATCATAAATAATCATAAGGTTTACCCATGGAAAGAATTGGGTACCACAATCATGTCATAAAAAATAACAAATCGTCATATCATAAAAGTGTCTATGAAAGAAAGGAACTAAAATATAGATGTACATTTATAAGGGAAGATAGTCTTGTTTAATGGTAAGTTATTTCAAGTATAAGTGATTACATGTAACAAAAGTATTTAATAAATTTTAGCATTAAAACATTTTTGTTCGATTTTAAGGAAAATACTACAGAGCCTTTAAAATAGAAAAGGGAACAATCTTTTGTATAAAACCAGAAGTGAACCAAGAAGGTATTAATAATAAAAATAATTATTTTATAAATAAAATTGTGGATTAAAAAAGAATATATATTTCACTTGAAATTCATTAAGAATTTGGGAAGCTCCCTCAAAATAGGTTTGCTTATCAGGAAGTATTGAGGATGGAATCACCTAAAAACATGTATATCCCAAAAATAGAATGATGAAAGGAACATGATACATGATTTTATAGAATATAAACAGTATTTATAAGTTTTTCATAAAAGGAAAAGACAACCTCATTTGGGTAAAAATTAATATAAAGAAACCTGAAGGAATAAAGGAGGTTCGGGTTGAATCCATTACGGAATATCGGCATGGTATCATGTGTACTTAAGAGGGATTAATGAAATATAAATGGGTTTATAATAATTTAAAAATAATGAGGAAAGTAGGGGGAAGGTGTGTAATCATACCCCACCACTAGGAATTACACATAAAAGGGCATAACATAGAGGGTAATCTTGAATAAAAGTGAAATGGAGAGGATCCCTTACCTTAAATCTGATGGTGTTCTCCACCTGTTATTAATGACCTGAATAAACAAATTAGGTTTATTAATTAATTACAGAACCTATTTATATTTAAATTATTTAATATAACCTTTATGAGTTCATTCATAACCTTTTTGATTTGTTATGTTGTTCAATTTCATTACTTGGGTCCGTTGGCTTGCTTGATTTTAATGATCGGTTAATGTTTGGATAGACATGTATGATGAAGGTGGTTGTCTAGAATTGAAGTTATATTTTATTATTGAACATCCAGAATTTTACATGGTTTAATGTTTAATTTGGTTACTTGGAGTGAATTTTAAACTTTAGTGACAACCTTTTGGGTTAATTGGTGGTTCTTGACCACAAAGAACACGTTCTGTTTTATAAACCAAAACCATGTGTATAAAAGGATTACAGAACCCTAAAAGAAAAATAATACATATAGTATAGTCTGGTTAAACCATGAAAATGGTTTCATGACTAGAATTGAAGACGGTAATGAAATTGAAAACCCACCATCCTTGAATATGGTAAATTAACAAATATCGGATGGTGTCTTTACTACTAAAATAAAAGAAGTGTAAAGGAGAGATGTTAATAACTTATTAACTTATCATAACAAAATTCTATTACATGTAAGGTACCAGAGGTTTCATGAAATTTGGATAGGATAGGTAAGGATAGAAGAGAAAATAAAGGAACTTGAAAATGAAATAAAAAAAAGGAATTTTACCTCTTGAATCAACCTTCCCTGAGTGCCTCTTAAGAGGATAGGATTTGGAATTTTGAAGAGACTAAGCGATGTTGGAAATGGGGGAGTGTGTTGAGGATATATTTGGGCAGAATATAGGCAAGGAATAGGGCTTGATAGGAGTAAATAGAAGAGGTAATGAGATTTGGTATTTATAGTGGAGGAGGGGAGGTTTTTTATAATATTTAATTACTTAGTTTATTATTTTCCCTCAAGACCAGAAATTGTGATGGTTCCATGAAAAAAATACTAATACATGCATTTGATTTCAACCCAATTGGGCTTACATCAGCAGATCATCATCAGTGACTTAATAAATCTATTATTTAGTATTTATCGTAAATTATCATATTTTACTATTCATAAAAAAATTCAAGTATTTTAGAAAAATACCAAAAATTCCCCCTAAACATTTTCAATGTTTAGAATCCAAAAATGAAATCCATTTTTCAAAAATAATTTTCTAATTATGATTAATTTAATTTTTATTTAAAATCAAAATTTAATCGAGAAATAGCAATTTTAAAAATTTTATTTCCTTATTCCTAGATATAGGTATATCATAATTCCACTTTAATCTTAATCATATAATATCATAGGTAAGGTTACTATTCATTAGGGTATGTCACTATTAATAAGGGTAACATTACTATTCATAAGGGTATTTTACTATTCACCAAAAATTAAGTTGGTCATATTAGACTCCAAATAACTTACTGATGGAAACCGTGTATGTCAAATTTTTGAAATTTAAATCACAGAAGTGACAAAATTATGTTTAATGGTCACATAGTACTTAGTAGTTCATTGTGTTATGATTTCATGTGACTTAATTATAAGAAGGAAATTTATATTGAAAACTTTGGGTCGTTACAAACCACTTACTCTATATTTACCAAATTTATGAATGTTTTCTTATACTTAGTCTTATCCCTATGTATTTCTCTAGAGTTTTCTAATCCTAATCCAAAAGATAACTAAACTTTTACTTTGATACTAACTATAACAACCTTATTTTTATTACACATTAATAAATGATTAATTAAATAATATAATAATTAATAAAACCCTAAAAATTAATAATTCTAGTGTATTTGGGAATTAGGTACATTTAATAACATCTTAAACATGGGATATAATATCATTATTGAAAAATTACATAACATACTCCTAAAATTCCATGGCTTTTAAAACTGCATAGGACAACCTACGGACAAACATAAGAAATGGGTGAGATATAAAGCCCAATAATGGACTAAAAAAGGCATGACATGAAGGATTTAATACATGTTAGAAAATAGGAATATTAATGGGGGTATATAATGAACATAAATAATAAGGCTTGATATATCATGATAACCATAACATGGGAAATGTGGAAACAACTCAAAACACTGTGTCATAAACATAGGTTAAGGATAAACTACCAAGACATCATGGTTGAAAAAGTCCCATAAAATAATTAGGTTCAACCAATTTTCCGACATGATTTATCATGATACTAATAATTAACTAATGAATTGGAGTGCTATATAATTATGGGGGCACCCATCACATTCATTTCATTATCATGCTTAAGTGTGCCACATATACCATAAAATAGGGATTCATTTATATTCAAATTTTATTCCATGTTCAAGGAGTGTTTAATAAATAAATTTAAGTACATATTCAAATACTTATAAGTGTATAAATTTTGACACCCTTTATAGGAAATGGGTATGGTATTCACTACACATTGGTTTTGGCATGGAAAATCACGGTGAAATTTCCGCAGTATAATGTCATCACATAAAAATTCATAAAATTGGTTAATGAGAGTGAAAAGGCTATATAATAATTTGAAAAAATATGAAGTAATAGGTAAATATAAATAAATATCCCATCATAAATAATTTGATATAGAATTCATAAGATAAAAAAGGAAACGTGAATAAAAAGAGAAGAGAGAAATCCTTTATGAAATTTTGGTATAGTAACAACTTAGGTAAAGATTGAAATGAGAGATGATAAATTATATCTCATTAAAATAAAATAAATTCGACAATATGGGATTTTTATAAATTAATTACATCATAAAAAATTGCATTTAAAAAGGCAAATTCCAAAGGATGTTCTTGAATTGAAAGGAGGATAGGAAGGTGGGGATCCCATACTTAAATTCGGCATGGTAACGGGTGTACTTAAAGGTTAATGGGAGGAGTTAATGAGAGATAAAGGGGTATAACATTATTTATACATTAATTTTATAGTAAACGGGTTTTAGTAATTCATTCCCTAACAACCACAAATTGAAACTAAGAGTCGTAACATAAAATATGTGCTTGAATGGAAATGAAAAGAGAGAAATACCTTACTTGAGTGTGTGACTACAATTGTTTGGGAGGGGATTATTGAGATTTTGGGGTATCATTTTTAGGACTCTAGAAATTTTAGGGTAGAGTATGGATGTTCTCCAAAGAGTTTGAGTGAATAAAAAATGGGGCATGAGTGGTTATATATAGGAAAAGATGAGGATTTATTTATTATTTAGGTTTTGGACTCTACAAAATAAAATATCTGAAACCACAAAACCACCCATTGTTTTTCCCATGGGATTTTATAAATGGGAGTGGTTTTTATTATATTATAATTAAAAGTTCCTATATTTTTAAAATAATTACCTAACTTATGTTGAGGTGAGTCAAACTCTTAAATAAATGATTTTAAAACCATAAAATATATTATAGGTTTTGAAGGATTTGTAATGGCTTTACAAAATAAATAGAATAAACATAAAATAACATTATTTTAAAATGGAAAAAAATATTTGCTCTTGGATCCCATTTAAAGTAATTATTACATTATCTTTGGTACATTATGATGTCATAAAACACAAAGTATATTTATTCAATATTTAATTTTCAATGAAAATTCAAATGTCTTAGAAAATTATGAAAAATTAAATATTGGATAAATTAAAATTTATGATTTTAAAAATAAAATTCATTTTATATAAATAATTTTCTAAATATTTGAATTTTTACTTTTAAAATAAAATCGATATTTATTAATAAATGTTTGGTTTTTGACAATAACAGCTTTCAAACCCCTATAAAAATTACATTTGACTTCATAAAAATTATATGATCATTTATATTTAATATAAAAAATTTAATAATAATATTTTTTAAAATATTATTTATTTAAAAAATATAATAATTCCTCAAAATAAATTTGTTAATTGAAATTTCATACTACATAAAAATACAATTTGTTTTTTATGGAATTAAAATATATTTTTTTATCAAAATAATTTCATAATCATTTATAAAGTAAAAATAGTAAAGAGTAAATATATTAAATATTTAATTAAAAAGAAATATAAATATTCATACTATTAGGGTTACTTTGTTTATAGTCTTTGTTAAATTATTTTTACCCTTAATTAACCGATTTTCCTTTACCATGGTAATTAATATTTAATATAGTTATTATTCATATTTTTTATAAATTAAGTTAAAAATATTAACAAATATTAATTATGATGATTCCAAATATGGAATAAATTTTATCAAAATCAATTCATAGATGTGGAATAATTTAATTTAATATAAAACCTCCAAGCATGATGAAAATAGGTTTTCCGAAAAATACATTTTTTAAGGAAAATATGATTTCACTTTAACTCTATAACTAGTAATCTTAATTATATGAATTTGAATTAATAAATATATATATTTAATAAAAATAATTTCATTAATATAATTTCTCATTCGGGGTTATTTTAATTAATTAAAATGGAGATACATCATTCATTTTAAAATAGTTTTCAGAAAAATGTGTTTTTAATACTAAATATAATCTTATACTAAAATAGGTTATAAAGATGATTAAAATATACTTAATTGAATTAAATATAACTAAGTAATACTTATTTAAACTTTAAATCAAATTAAAATAATAATTGGACTTTTAAATTAATTATGTTATCAAAATAGTTGACAATTTTACATTAAAACAAGTTTTTTCACTATTCACTGAAAAATCTATATTTTCTAAAAAATCCAAATTTTTCACATAAGTTAATTTCAATATTATGATATAAAAAATGGTTTTTTGAAATATATTTTATAAATTTTCTAGAAATTAATTATAATATTTGTTTTGTAAAAATAAATAAAAATCATTTTTGAAGAAAAATTTATTTTGATGAACCAAAAGGCACAACAAAAAATTGAGTGATTATCAATATTTTTAGAACACACACAGATATATATATATATATATATATATTTAAAAAATTAGTTAGTACTACTCATATAAACAATTTTAGATGAGATTTTAAAATATTAATATTTAAATAATCATTGTTTTTTGGGTATGATATTGTATAACGCATACACTATCAAACATAGTTTTCTCATTAAAAAAACTTGAGGCGTTACATAGTGTGAAATATCCCATATTGTAAGTTGTTAAATAAATATCACCCTAAGTAATATACCTATATTACATTTCACAACCTCTATATCCCATATTGTGATATAACTCTAGTTCACACAAACCATTCAATAAAATATCAAATTCTCATGAACTCTTCTCCACCTATGATTTGATTCCATTAACTAACCTTTAAATTGCTATCTTATTTCTCTTATATTTTGGATCATTAACCTCCGATATTAATAACATTTTATTTATTTATTCTAAATCCACTAACCTTCATGTTTTTCAATATCCTCACACAATTTATACTTTCCCCTATTTATATCGCTCTCCCTAAGTTTTCTTTGAGTATGATAACCAACTCTCACATGATTTTGATATGATATTTCATCCATACATTCTTTTATAACACATTCTATATTAGATCATGTAATTATATACTCTTGGTGACCTGATTAAGTCCATCCCTTCACTTCCTCATGTCATTATGGTACTTTATTTTACCTCTTTTTTCATTTTTGATGCTTCATATGTCATAAAATATTGCATTTATTTATAGTTTGGTTTAAAATTTCATGTATTTAATATAATAAGATAATATTATTTATATATCTTGATTTTATCTTGGTGACTATAATTGTATACATATTGATACATTAAATATATGCATTATTTCAAAACAATATTCTAAATATATTGTTTATTGGCTATTTATTTTCTTTCTATTGAGCATAATGTTTTTTAAATTATGTTTTGGACATGTCATATGTATGTTTTTTTATTGGATATACTATTTTGGATATGTTTTTAGTTTTTATTAACATTTATAAACTTATTTTTTGTATTTAATTTTATTATTGAATTTGGTTTATTTACAAATTATGATATGTTCAATTTTATAAAAGGTTATAAAAAATATTGTTAAATATATTTTTTAAGATTTATATAATGGTTTGTTAGTTTTTGAGTCCCATGAAAGTAGGCTTATCAAAATTATTTTAGCATCCAATATTCTATAAGGAATAGGTCATCCCACTCTAAAAAATCTAGATCATTGAATAACATAGAACACTTTTTAAAGAACCCCACCAAAGGTTTAATAATGTTTTCAATATTGTAAATAAATTATTATGGATGAAATAATTTTCAAATTTTAGTGTTCACAGGGATTTGAATTCCCCACTCTAACATTTGACATTCCAACCATTCATATTCACAATTTTTAAATTTGAACCATTAAATTTGAAATGAAAGATAGGGATAAATATAACCACTTGATATTGAATTTTATAATCCTATAACTTGGACATGAAATGGTAATTAAATTATAATTTTTATATATATACTTTATCTCCGTACCATGTCCATTTTGTTTAGCTTTGTATTGTTATTTTATTTTTTTGTGTTTGTTCTCAATCATTTCAACTATGATCAATATTGTGATTCATTTACTATTTATCACACAATTTTAATTTTTTAAATACCTCAGGGTTTCAATTATTGGATGTAATCTCATTTTATAACACATTATTAGTAATAGAGTAAATATATAAAATGGTTTGTATCAATGGGTAAGATTAATTTTTAGGGGAACTATTTCTGAACTCAGATTCCACCATCATGACATCACTAAAAAAAATTACCTATCGTGGATTATGAAAGATGAATTTCATTTGGATTATAATTTCCTTAGTGATATGATTATATTTTTTTAATAGTGTGTATTCAATTATCCAGTATTATTAAGGAAATAAATCCCTCTTTTCAACTAGATTAAGTGATATACCTTACATGACCTGAGGGACTAGTGGATCAATGGCCCATTACCAGTAATCACTGTATTTTAATACCCCATGATAATGTCATGAAATATCACCCCTTTTAATCCCATATTTGGGAAAATTTTCAGCTGATAGGTGTCAGCACGCCCATCACTCTTTTAAGCTTCCCACCTAGTAATTATTGCATGTCATCATGCCACACTACCTGCCAAGATGTGTCATATAACCTATCTCGTTTTCACATTTCATGTTATGTATCTCCCCCTCTTCCAAGAAATATCACAATTCTCTACAATTTTAAATTCTATGTAATGGAGCCCCTCTATCCTGATTGGTTAGAGGGAAAGTTGGTAGATTCTAATGTACTTATCACTCTTTCAAGCTACCCACTCAACAATGTTTCATGGATCCAAGTTACACTTCCTACCATATGTTTGGTATCAATCAATTGGTCACTCCAAATCACCTTTTACTATATGGTGTCCTAGAGGCCCTATGGCCCGGAGGCTAATGGTTTCTTAAAGGCCATGCGGCTCAAAGGACCAAATCGATTTCCCATAGGATCAATTCAAGTGAATAGATCCAATAATATAGTTACCACTAAAATAACTCAAAAATACACCCTCACCTAGTTTTGAACTTAAGCATTTTAGATTCCAAGTAGGATCCTATGCCACTCAACTAAAGGATCATTGGTATTGAGATGAATATATTCTTCACATTGATCTTTAGGAAATTTTTTCCTCTATTACAATCATTCACATGAAATATTCCCCTAGTTAGTAGGATACTAAGCATAAATTATCTAAACTAATGAAATTATTATTTTCTTATGATTGTAATATAGCTAATAAACTATTATTGTAATAATTTTACCTTAATAATATATTGAATAAAAATTTATTAACATGTAGTAGATATCAAGATTCATTCTAATTTTATGAATCTTATATGTAAAATATATAAAATAAACCAAGAATCCATAAAGGACTACTTGAATATTATAAATTTAATAAATTGATGTTAAAAAAAATAAACATATGGATATATTTATCTTTTAAGGTATATATACCTTATGAATTGAATATCTATGTATTGGTAACCAATACATTAGAAAACTTAATCAAATAATTTTATTCCATTCCCTAAAGTGACTATGTATATTTACTAAAAAATATATTTCATTCCCTAAAGTGGATGTAAATATATTTTATTAATATTTATAAAATATAATTTTTTCCTAAAGGATGATATGAATATGATTTATTTTAATATTATATTGAAGAATATTTTTTATTGATAATTTTCTTCCTATGGTACCAATATAAAAAAAATATCATTTTTTGTTTACTTATTAATTAAAAAAATTGTCTGATTTAATTTACTAGATATCACCCCCTGAAGTGAGTGATATTTTTATTAGAATTTATGGTGAACCCCGAAGTGAATGAAATTATTCATGATTTTTTTTATAATTTTTTTCTCATATTTAAATATTTGTTTAATCATAGAATTTGATCAAATGATTTTAATTTATTCCCTAGATTAAATATAATTATAATAGTCATTTGATAAATTATAATAATCATAATTATTTTTCCGCATATCTTCTCACTTTTACATTCATGTAATTTTAAATAGGTGAGGGATCCTCTCCCTAGTAAAATTATTTTAAAACCAATTGAACTAGAAGTTAACAAGAATTCTATATTGACTAGGTGATAAGCCTTATCCATTTTAAGTATATTATGAACTCATTAATTAATTTATGATCAAACTTTATCAGTGTAAATTCTAATAATAATCATAAATGTAAATATTTTTGACTTTTTTATTAAATTAAATTAATATGTTAAATAGGACCAATAATAGAGTTCTTATATACACCAATCTTGAAGAATAAATTTTATAAAATAATTTTAATTAAATTTTTTATAATAATTGGTATATGTTTATTATATATTATATCCCTTTAAGATCTAGTTTATAAAAATTTAAGTACCATAATTGTTAATGAAAAATTAATTTAAGGCACCATAACAGAAAATATATATCTAACAGTTGGTACATAAACTATTAGTAAACAATTATTTGTTTTCTCCAAATTCATAATAAAGTATATTGAGAATTAAAAATATTTATAAAATGGATATTTCATTTTTACTATAGATAAAGTATGTGTTTAATACCATTATATAAAATAAGAATTCATAATAGAAAAAAATCATGATAATTTTTCATGGTTTTATTTTTATTTATACAATGTGAATATATATACAGTTAAATCAAATATGGTAAACCAAAATTTTACTAATCCCAATACATTAATTGTATATCATAATCATTTAGGACATCCATGATCAATTATGATGGAAAATATTGATAAATGTATGCATGAACATAAATTTATTGATAAAATGGTATACATCCATCTAGGTCGAATCATTAATTTATTTAATAGATTTATATATGCTAAATTTTCATCTATGAGAGAATTGTTTTTATTCTATTCATGATATTATGAATGATCCATGTATGAATAAATATAATGGATTACCATGGGTTATCTATTATTTATATCATTATAATATATATTGGAAGTGAATTCCCATTATATATGTGAAGTATCAATTATTATATATATGTGTGTATGCAAACCCCTACCATATGAACCCTATAAATGTTTTATGAAAAAATGAATCTATTTAATAACCACATATATTATTATTTGATGGTGAATTTATGTCATATGAATTTCATGTTGAGTAAAATAATTATTGAGCATCACACACCATATATAGAATGATCCTCTAAAATATATCAACAACACTTATATAAATAAGTTAGTTGTAAAATGTTACAAATAAATAGTCTATTATATTTATTACGCACACAAAAAATGTGGTTGAACTGATTATTTCAAAATAATTTTTAATCATGAGTATAAATAAATAAATAAATTTTCACTTCAAAAGTAAAATGAATATATCATTAATAACATGTTTTTTTTTCATATATTGTCTCATAAGTGATTCTGGTATTAGATAAATTATGACATCCCATTAATTAATATTAATTATATTTTTTTTGTGATTTAAAAGTTCATTGATAAAAATGTATTTTTGGAGATTTCAACATCAAAATAATCAGAAAAAAACAATTGAAAAAATATGTTCTATATCAAACTTATGAAAGTTTGGATTGTTTATCTAAAATATTAGGACAAATGAAATCATATGATATTGTTATGAGAGTTTTCTTTTTTTATTAATTGGTTATATAAAAAAATATTATCTCTGATTAATGTTGTAATTATTTATCTATACGTTATCATTGATTATAACATATATATATGAATCTATAAAGGGTTCAAAGTTCCTAATGAAAATTCAAAATTATGAAAAGTTCACATAATCATATAAATTATCATATGTGTTGAACTAAATAAGATATATCAAATATAATCATTTTAATTCATGGAAGAAAATTATGGGTATCAAAGGGATGTATAAAATTATAAAAAAGTATAAGAACAACTACTAAACACCATTACTCCCAATATCTATCTATATATTCAAAATGAATAATAAAAAGAAAAATAAAATTCTATACCTTTCACTAGTTGATCTAATTTGTAAAATCTTTTTAGAAGAGATTGATCAAGATAACTAATTCACCAAAATACTATCTATGGATTTAATACATTTTTAAAGGACTATAAATTTAAAGTAAATTTTTTCCATAAATTCTTTGGGATTCTACGAGTATGTAGTTTCTGACGGCACTTGATTCTGAGGCCCGGTGTGCCCGGAATCATTTTCCTAAGTTTAGCTCGGGTACGTTCAGTGAACGGATGAGCATGTTTTTATAACTTTTGAACCAGTGCTCGGAATTGAAATCCGAGGGCACCGATGAAACCGCAGTGCTGATAATTGATTAAGAAGACCTTTACTGGAGTTGCGTTTGCTCGGGAAGAGTTGTTTAAATTTGTGGTTTAAGTGTAAGTGAAATAAAATTTAGTTATGAATTTTATTTCTCTTTTCTAAGTGTTAGATCCTAGGTGTGGGAGTTGGAGTGGGAACCAGTGGTTGTTAACTTCCGATGATAGGATTAAAGGTGATGTGGGGCTCACACGAGCCCCCACCTTTTCAAATTCCCCATAACTCCCTAACTCCTCTAAAAACCCTCTCTTAAATTATGTGACTCTCCCTCACATCAATGTTTCCAACTTAACACTCCATTAATTTTGACAACTCAAGATTAATTAGTGAATTCAACTTTTGAATTTTGAAAGGTTTGGAAAAGTAAAAATAAAATAAGGGGTATCTTTTTATTTTAGGGGTTGTTGTGTTGTGTGGATAATTGAGAGAGGGAGAGTTCTACACTTTGAAGAACATCATCTTCATCCTTAAAGAACGTGAATAACACCGACATGCCATTCCATATTCTCTCCTCGTCAAAGAAAGGTAGATGCCTTTTTCTCATCGGACGTTCTCCATCGACGTACAGAGCCTTACCCCGTGACGCTAGCTTCCGCGAACTACTTTGAGGCAGGGGTTAAGTTCAAATTTAATCAATTAAATTTGCGCTTTATTTGTCGTTGTGATTACTCGTTCTTTGGAAGCTTGCTATCGGTATAATGGGAGGAGGTCGGACCACACAAACATGGACGACCCTCCTACCCTTTGTTTTTGTTCTTCATTGTGGCTTGAAATGAGGCGACGCGGTGCCGTTGCACCACGCGGTGACGAGAGAACCGCGGCCGGAGCGGGCCGCGATGAAGGAGCGCAGCGCTGTCGCGCTGCGCCAGTGAGGCTGAAGGAAGCCGCAGACGAGGGAAGGCCATGGCGGAGGGGTGCAGCGCTGTCGTACCATGCCGGAAGGGGAGGTAACACGGCCTATGGCCGCGACGGTTTGGGGGAGCGGCCGAATGAGCCGGCCGCTGGCGCCAGCTGGAGGCGGGACCCTTCGGGTCCCACGAGAAAAATTAAGGCCGACCTTAAATGGCTGGATGTTTATCAATAAAGGGGGGAAGCACCCCCCCCACATCCTGCTCGGCCGAAGGCTGAGCCACCGGCCACGCGGGCCGGGCCGCCCGCGCCGGGCCGGACCGCCCGCGCCGGGCCGGGCCGCCCGTGCAGGGCCGGACCCTCACGCCGGGCCGAGCCGCGCTAGCCGGGCCGGGCCACGCCCTAACGGACTAGACCCAGACCTGGGTCGGGTCGACCTGGTTCGGGCCGACCCAGGGGTATCAGGTAGGGTCGGACCGGGCCTGAACCCCCTGTTTTCCGGACAGATCCGTTCAAATGCCAATAACTTGGGCTATGGACCTCCGATCGATGCACCGTCAGTTGCGTAGCGATCCTTGGATCGAGAAGGTAGTTTCAGAATATTACACTCAAGGTTTTGGAGAACTTTGTGTATGGCCGGGTTGGTTCGTACATGAAACCAACTGGGCTCTCGGAGCGGAAACGCTTATAACTTGAGCTCCGGACGTCCGAATGACATACCGTCGACTCTGTTGGATTCTTTTTAGTGAGACGGTTCTTTTGGATTACTGATATTGTGGTTTGGATGCAGCTGGAGTACGTTCGGGTTGGTTTTAGCTTAAAAACCAACCGGGCCCCTGGGACGAAAAATCCAATAACTCTCAAACCGGACGTCTGATTGACGCGCCGTCTGTCGCGTTGAGTTCCTATTGATGAGACAGAACTTTGGGATACATCAACTCCGGACTTCATGTCAGTTGATGTATCGAACCCCTTGACTAGTGGAGCGGACCCTCCCGGAATCGAGCATGCTGTGTGCGGGAACCCTAGAGCTGGCTGCGACTGCGATGACGATGACGACTGTACTTGGATCCTCCATGGGTTCGGCAGTGACGACGACTGTACTGGAATCCTCAATGGGTTTGATGACGATGACTACTTTTCTTATATCCTATGTGGGTCCGGCAGTATTTGACTACTTTTCTTGTATCCTACGTGGGTCTGGCAGTATTTGACTCTGTACTTGTATCCTATGTGGGTCCGGCAGAGTAGCTGGTATTGTATCCTTTGTGGGTCCGACAACTTAGCTGGTCTTGTATCCTATATTCGTCCGACATCTTAGATGAATCAGTGGCTACATATGATCATCTCTTTCATATTACGAAGTGTATGCCTGTGTGAGCTGAGTCTTGACTTTCAATCATTATCTTCGATATGATTGACTTGCTTTCCTGTGTGGATTGGGTTGTGCTTTCCTGTGTTGATTGGGTTGTACTTTCCTGTGTGTACTAGATAGAACTTGGGCTCAGATGTTGGAGCCGAACTGGAATTGATGACTTAAGTATATGTATGGGAATATACCTAAGTAGAGTTGGTTGTTACTTCGTGATTGTATCATTCCTTTGTGGTTTATCCTTCGTGGATTCTAGGAGACCTTCGGGGGACTCGGGGTCCCTACTGAGTAGCGTATACTCACCCCTGCACGGGCTATGCCAGCACTTAGTTGTGTTGGATACAGATGACGGACAACGCTGATCGAGGTAGGAGCTCGTGGAGCTGGACGGTACCTGGAGGTGGATCACTGGACGAGATGTACACGGAGCGGACGGCTGGGGATGAGGATCAGAGGAGACTATCTGTACCCACCCTTCAGGTGGAATTTCCAGAGGGCGGCTCAGTGTTGCTGCTTTAATTTTTTACTGTTATACTCTCTTTTCAGTTGTACTTTACTTTCAGTTGGGTTTGTATTCTGGCCCATTTACTTTCTAGCACTTACTATTGTACTCAGTTTACTTAGTGTTTACTTCTGCTTGCATACTATGTGGTGTTTGTTTTCCTATATAAATGAAATTCCTTCCCTTATATCAGGATTTACGCCTTTGGTGGTAGTCACTAGCCCCTGGCCTATGGGAGGCGGGCTTGGGGTAGTCACGACACGGGTCCCGAGGACGGGTCGTGAAAAATTGGTATCAGAGGAGTTCGGTTCTACCGCAGAACTCAGGACTCTGATCATCCTTCTATGTGAAGCAATAATGTTAAGTGTATTGAGTGTGGTTATCAGTCCAGGGAGTCCAATGTTGGTGCGGCGGCCGACGTATCCATACACCAGGACCCTGGCTTCTGATTTCCGACTCAATACATGAAAACATTGATTGCATGTGTGTTTCAAAAGTTTTCTTTGTGATTACTTTGTGTCAGCTCACCAGGTATACTGTATTGACCGTGGCACACCTGTCTCTTTTTAGGATGGCCCCATGACAGCAACCATCTAGGGTTCCGAGCTTTGTGTGAGATGACAACCCACTGAGCGACGAGGCCTCAGTGTGGGGCCCTATTACAGCGGAGGCACCAGCGATACCTCTACCCGCCGAGCCACCGATGCCACCAGCCCCATAAATTGAGAGTGCACGTCGCCTTAGTGCACTGCACGAGTTTCAACATCAGAGACCGCCCAGGTTCCATGAGGAGATGGACCCTCAGGAAGCCGAGGATTAGATGGAGGCTGTTGTTCGAGTTTTCAGGTTAGTAGGGACACCAGCAGACCTCATGGTGATCCTTACAGCGAGTCTCCTGCACGCGGCAGTAGGTAGATGGTGGATCCTGATGCTCCTAGTGCACGATGAGGCATCTCTCCTTTGGTCGAACTTCGAGAGCCTCTTCCACTCGAAGTTCGTTCCATCTACCCTCCGTGTGGTGCACATTCAGGAGTTACTACAGCTTCGATAGGGAAACATGACGGTAGCCCAGTAATCAGCGAGATTTACCGATCTCTCGCGCTATTCAACAGACATGGTATGAGACCCATTCTTCTGGTCTCGGACCTTCGAGCAGGGACTAAGGCATGAGATCAGGGCTTCGATGATCTCCCTCAGCATTTCAACGCAGGCAGGAGTACTAGAGTGAGACCTTCTTGTAGAGATATTTCTTGCTAAGCCTACACCAGCAGCGAGACCTGCCGCAGGGCAGCACGTAGCGGAGTCTTATGTAGCTGGTAGTTGATGGATGTCACAGGGGTCCAAGCAGACCAGACCATCAGGCGGACGACTTCAGGATACTGGCTCATAGGTGCGGGGCAAACGACGTAGAGCCAGCCTTCCGAAGAGCAGACAATGCTATGCATGCGGCGGGCAGGGCCACATGGCTCGTGACTGCTCGACCCGCCGTGCATAGGAGCATCAGACGGTTGAGGGACCACCCAGGCAGAGACAGAGGTTCGACTGTGGCAGTCTGCAGGGGGAAGGCGGACGAGGCAGAGGAGCTGGCCGAGTAGCAGGTGGTGGATGACTTTTTGAGGCTCTACCACCACCACCATGAGGAGGTCCACCCCGACCACAGTGAGCTGGCGAACAGAGACAGTCCCAGCTCCAGGCAGTGGAGGCCTATGACCACGGCGCACCAGAGATGATTCTAGGTACTATCTGTGTCTACTCCACCCTTGCTACAGTTCTTATAGACACAGGAGTGAGTCATTCTTTCATTTCTACTGCCCTTTTTTGGAGCTCGGAGATTTCGACAGAGTCGTTGGCTCGATCCTTATGGCTAGAGACTCCTATGGGAGCAGACTTGACGATTACGCACTGGTGCCGGCGGTGTGAGATTACTCTAGGAGGTGAGAGCTTCGGCTGAGATCTTCTTGTAGAAACATCGAGGCCTTATGACATCATCTTGGGAATGGATTGGTTATCTATAGTCCATGCTCAGATAAACTGTATTAGGCACAAGGTGTAGTGTGTCCGCACCGATGGGAGCAGGTTCACCTTCACCAGCGAGAAGGGAGCCTTTGCAGCACAGGATGGACTCACGCAGAGGAGAGGACAACTGATCACTCATCATTTGTCTAGCCTCATCCTAGGAGCAGTGGACGTGCAGAGTCTGAGTTTTCCTGTAGTGGTGGATCAGAATGTAGACGTCTTTCCTAACGACATTTCAGGACTACCTCCTCGTAGAGAGGTAGACTTCTATATTAACCTGTACCCCAGGACAACCCCAATATCTACTACAGCATATCGGATGGATCCCACTGAGCTTCGAGAGCTATGAGTACAGTTGGAGGACTTGCAGGGCAAGGGATTCTTCCGACCCAGTGTTTCACCCTGAGATTCCCCGATTTTGTTTGCCAAGAAGGCGGACGGGAGCTTGTGATTGTGTGTCGATTACCATCGCCTAAACCAGGTGACCATGAAGAACAAGTATCTGCTTCCTAGGATTGACGACCTCTTCAATCAACTCAAGGGAGCACGGTGGTTCTCGATGATAGACCTCAGGTCAGGCTATCATCAGCTCAGAGTTCGAGATGAGGATGTGCAGAAGACGGATTTCAGGTGTCGGTATGGCCACTAAGAGTTCTTGGTTATGCCTTTCGGCGTAACCAACACTCCTGTAGTGTTAATAAGTCTCATGAACAGGATCTTCTAGCCTTACCTAGATCTATTTGTCGTAGTCTTCTCGAAGGGGGTGTTTCAGTGGATCCTACGAAAATCGAGGTAGTGCCAGCTTAGGAGCCACCCAGGAGCGTGACTGAGTTGTTGAGAGAGTTTCACGCATCCCAATTAGTGGTACATCTAGGAGTGGTGAAGATGTACCAGGATATCAGATGACAACAATGGTGGCCGGGTATGAAGAAGGCTTTGTTAGATTTCGTTTCTCGATGCCTCACCTGACAGTAGGTGAAGGCAGAGCACCAGGTACCAACACGCTTGGTACAACCCTTGGAGGTCCCGGAGTGGAAGTGGGATGAGATATCTATGGATTTAGTGACTGGAAATCCATGTACATACAGAGGACACAACTCTATTTGGGTGATCATCGACCGACTCACCAAGTCGGCCTACTTCTTACCCATTAGGGAGCAGGGCTCAGTGGAGAGATTGGGACACCTCTATGTTCTGGAGATCATACGACTTCATGGTGTTCCATCATCTATCATCTCTGATTGAGATGATTGCTTTACTTCCTAGCTTTGGAAGGGGTTACAGGAGGCATTTGGGATGCAGCTACGCCTGAGCACAGCCATTCATCCTCAGACGGATGGTCAGACAGAGAGGACCATTCAGACTCTCGAGGATATGCTTCATGCATGTGTCCTCGACATTGGACACAGCTGGGAGGATCACCTACCCTTGGTGGAGTTTGCATACAACAACAGCTACCACTCCACCATCGGGATGGCACCATACGACGCATTGTACGACCGACCTTGCAGATCACCTCTGTGCTGGACAGACCCAGGGGAGTCAGCACTTTTGGAACCGGAGATGGTCTAGGCCACGACAGAGAAGGTCCAGGTCATCCAGGAGCGGATAAGGATAACTCAAATCTGACAAAATTATTATGCTGATAGAATATGGAGACCACTAGAGTTCGAGGATAGAGACTACATTTTCTTACAGGTCTCACCTCGATGTGGATTACGAAGATTTGGTCAGGGCGGCAAGTTGTCTCCGCACTTCATCGGACCATTCTAGGTTCTCATCAGGATAGGAGAGGTGGCTTATCGCCTGGATCTTCCACCTCAGTTGCACCGAGGGCACGACGTATTCCATGTATCTCAGCTAAGGAGATATGTGCACGACCCGACACATATCATCGATCATGGGGAGCTGGAAATTGATGACAGAGTGACTTTTGTGGAGGTCTCAGTGGAGATCAAGGATCGAAAGGAGCGGGTCCTATGTGGATGGTAGATACCTCTAGTGCGCATCAAGTGGCAGCATGGGAACCTCCAGGAGAGCACATGATAGCGGGATGCTTAGATGCGTGCTCAATACCCTCATTTGTTTCCCTAGTTTGTGATGTATCTTTACGGGGACGTAAGGACCTGAGGTGGGAATAATGTAAAGACCCATAAATTTAAAGGAAATTTTTTTCTTAAATTCTTTGGGATTTTATGAGTATGCAATTTCTGACGGCACCTGAATCCGATGCCCGGTGTGCCCGGAATCATTTTCCAAAGTTTAGCTCAGGTACGTTTAGTGAACGAACAATCAGGTTTTTCTAACTTTTGAACCGGTTCTCGGAATCAAAATCTGGGGGCACCGATTAAACCGCAGCACCGATAATTTCTTAAGAAGACCTTTACTGGAGTTGCGTTTTCTCGGGAAGAGTTGTTTAAATTTGTGGTTTAAGTGTAAGTGAAATAAAATTTCGTTATGAATTTTATTTCTCTTTTCTAAGTATGAGATCCTAGGTGTTGGAGCTGGAGTGTGACCCACTAGTTGTTAACTTCCCATGAGAGGATTAAAGGTGAGGTGGGGCCCACATGAGCCCCCACCTTTTCAAATTCCCCATAACTCCCTAACTCCTCTAAAAACCCCCTCTTAAATTATTTGACTCTCCATCACATTAATGTTTCCAACTTAACACTCCATTAATTTTGACAACTCAATATTAATTAGTGAATTCAACTTTTGAATTTTGAAAGGTTTGGAAAAGTAAAAATAAAATAAGGGGTAGCTTTTTATTTTAGGGGTTGTTGTGTTGTGTGTAGAATTGAGAGAGGGAGAGTTCTACACTTTGAAGAACTTAATCTTCCTCCTTGAAGAATGTGAAGAACACTGACACGCCGTTCCTTCTTCTCTCCATGTCAAAGAAAGGGAGACGCCGCTTCCTCCTCAGACGTTCTCCATCAATGTACGAAGCCTCACCCCGCAATGCTGTCTTCCGTGATGCTAGCTTCCGCGAACTAGTTTGAGGTAGGGGTTAAGTTCAAATTTGATCAATTAAATTTGCACTTTATTTGTCATTGTGATTACTCGTTCTTTGGCCGCTTGCTATTGGTATAATGGGAGGAGGTCGGACCACACAAACACAGATGACCCACCTCCCCTTTGTTGTTGTTCTTCATTGTGGCTTGAAACGAGGCGACGTAGTGCTGTTTCACCACGCGGGGATGAGAGAACCGCGGCCGGAGCGGGCCGCGATGAAGGAGCACGGCGCCGTCGCGCCACGCCGGTGAGGACGAAGGAAGCCGCGACCGAGGGTGGGCCGCGGCGGAGGGGCGCGACGTCGTCGCGCCGCCCTGGAGCACCATGGAGGGCGGCGGTCGGGGCGGGACATGGCGGTGGGGCGCGGCGTCGTCGCGCGGCGCCGAACAGGGAAGAGCCGCGACCTATGGCTGCGGTGGTTCGTTGGAGCGGCCGGCTGAGCTGGCCACTGGTGCCAGCTAGAGGCGGGACCCTTCGGGTCCCGCAGGAACAATTAAGGCCGACCTTAAATGTCCGACCATTTATCAATCAAGGGGGAACCCCCCCCCCCCCCCCCGCATCCCGCTCAGCCAAATGTCGAGCCACCAGCCACACGGGCCGGGCCGCCCGCGCCGGACCGGACCGCCCGTGCCGGGTCGGACCACCAGCGCCGGGCCGGACCCCCGTGCCGGACCAGGCCGCACCAGCCGGGCCAGGTCGTGCCCTAACGGGCCGGACCTGGACCTGGGTCGGGTCGACCCAGTTCGGGCCAACCCAGGGATATCGGGCCGGGTTGGACCGGGCTCAAACCCCCTGTTTTCCGGACAGATCCGTTCAAATGCCCATAACATGGGCTACAGACCTGCGATCGATGCACCATTAGTTGAGTAGTGATACTTGGATCGAGATGGTCGTTTCGGTATATTACACTGAAGGTTTCAAAGAACATTGGGTATGGCCGGGTTGGTTCGAACACGAAACTAACAGGGCTCTCGGAGCGGAAATGCTTATAACTTGAGCTCCGGACGTCCGAATGATGTACCGTTGACTCTGTTGGATTCCTCTTAGTGATGCGGTTCTTTTTTATTACTCTTCTTGTGGTTTGGATGTAGCTAGAGTACGGTCGGGTTGGTTTTAGCTTAAAAACCAACTGGGCCCCTAGGACGAAAAAGCCAATAACTCTCAGACCGGGCGTCCGATTGACGCGTCATCTATCGTGTTGAGTTCCTATTGACGAGACGAAACTTTGGGATACATAAACTCCAGAATTTGTGTCAGTTGATGTATCAAACCCCTTGGATTGTGGAGCGGACCCTCCCGGAATCGAGCATGCTCTGTGCGGGAACCCTAGAGCTGGCTGCGACTGCGATGATGATGACGACTGTACTGGGATCCTCCGTGGGTTCAGCAATGATGAAGACCATACTGGAATCCTCTGTGGGTTAGACGGAGATGACTACTATTCTTGTATCCTCTGTGGGTATGGTAGTATTTGACTACTGTTCTTGTATCCTATGTGGGTCCGGCAGTTTTTGACTCTGTACATGTATCCTATGTGGGTCTGGCAGAGTAGCTGGTCTTGTATCCTTTGTGGGTCCGATAGCTTAGCTGGTCTTGTATCCTATGTGGGTCTGACATCTTAGATGAATAAATGGATACATCTCATCATCTCTTTAGTCTTACGAGGTGTATGCCTGTGTGAGCTGAGTCTTGACTTTCAATCATTATCTTCGATATGATTGACTTTCTTTCCTGTGTGGATTGGGCAGTGCTTTCCTGTGTGGATTGGGTTGTACTTTACTGTGTGGACTAGATCGAACTTGGGCTCAGAAGTTGGAGCCGAACTGGAATTGATGACTTAGGTATATGTATGGACATATACCTAAATAGAGTTGGTTGTTACTTCGTGATTGTATCATTAATTTGTGGTTTATCCTTCGTGGATTCTGGGAGACCTTCGGGGGTCTTAGGGTCTCTACTGAGTAGCGTATACTCACCCCTGCACGGGCTATGCCGGCACTTCGTTGTGTTGGATGCAGACGACAGACAACGCTGATCGAGGTAGGAGGTCGTGGAGCTGGATAGTACCTGGAGGTGGATCACTGGACAAGACGTACACGGAGCGGATGACTAGGGTCGAGGAGCGGAGGAGACTATCTTTACCCACCCTTCAGGTGGAATTTCTAGAGGACGGCTCGATGTTGCTGCTTTACTTTTCTACTGTTGTACTCTCTTTTCAGTGGTACTTTACTTTTAGTTGGGTTTGTATTCTGGCCCATTTACTTTCCATCACTTACTATTGTACTCAGTTTACTTAGTGTTTACTTCTGTTTGCATACTATGTGGTGTTTGTTTTCTTACATAAATGCAATGCCTTCCCTTATATCAGGATTTACGCCTTTCGTGCTAGTCGCCAGCCCCTGGCCTATGAGAGGCGGGCTTGGGGTAGTCACGACATGGGTCCCGAGGACGGTTCATGACAACATCAAATAGAATGCTAATAAAATTTCATGAGAGTATAAAGGGAACTAAAAATGGGGTTTCTCCAAGTAAGAAAGCCCAAAACACTCACCAACCTTCACCTCATTGAAATTCTTATAGTTTTTTAAATAATGACATTAGGGAAACAGGGGTTTAAAATTAACATGAAAAAATATGAAAATGATATGCAATGAAATTTAGAAAGAATAGTGGGTGTTCCTTGGGAAAAATTCCATGAGTGAATCTTCCTTATCCAATTTTATATTTTTCTCTCTTACTTAACCTCACTAATTAGTTAAACTCAAACCTATCACTTCAGAATCTCCCACTATTCTAAATGTAATGGGAAAGCACATTACAACAACTACTATACTATCCCCTTGTGTTTTCATATGGAATGTGGAGGGGAAAACCTCTTAACCAATAATATAAATCCCATGCCACACAAATTAGCATGCCTTATCAAGAATAGAAACTATACTATTCATGTATAGAAACCACCACACCTATAGTTACTTTGGTTTTAATATTTGAACCTTTGGAATATTTTAAATAATTTTTATAGGATGATTTATTAAGCCAAAATGGATTTTTATGAATTGTGAATCCTCATTAATAATATATTATAAGTAATATGATATTTTTAGTTCACCTAGGAATATTCTTAGGAATAAATAATTTCCTTCAAAAGAGAGCCTTGGATGGGAAATCTAATTCAAGTGTTGCATCCAGAATGGGGGTTTTACCCTAGGAGTGGTCTAATCTCCATTCACACTTGGGTCCCTAACGTCGATCCATTTGTGGGTGGATTAATTAATTAAGTTTGTTTATTTAGTTAATTAATTAATTAGTTGGTTCGTTAATTAAGAGGTTGACCCAAACCCTCTACATATAAATTTTCTTATCCCCTCTTAGTAGTTTTAGATTTCATAACCATAGTTTGATGGGGAGGAAAAAAGGAAGATATTAGGGGGAAATCAAGGAAAGATTTAGAGAATTTATGGAACTTAAGGAACAAAATTATTCACCATAATTACTGATGATTCCTGACACAAATGCGTTCTTCACTAATGCTTGATCCAATATTTAGGTAGGGATTTTTAGTTGTTTTGTTTCTCTATTATTTATGACTTTGTGTATGGATTTCCCATAACCATATTATTCCCCCTAAATTTATTATCTCTTTCAACTTATGATTTTAAATTTGGCATGTAAATTCATGGATTCTATATGGTTTACCTTCTATTCTATGTATTCCATGTCAACGATTGATTTTTAGGTATCAAAAGAGCCATATTTTATTCTTACCATTGGTTTTATTTGAGGTTCCCTCCCCTATTACTCACACATTCATCACGAGCCTTAATTTTGGCTTGTGGTTTGATAAATAATGTTCTAATTCAACATGTGATTAAAATCCAAGACCATGAATAATGGTTTCTAGGTTCGACTATGAGAAATGTGGTTGGAAGGAGGATTGTTGTTAAATGATAGGAAAATAGAGGAATGGAGACCTTGTTCCTAAAGTATCGCATCATTGTGGCATAAAATATTTATATATAGAGATTTTGATTCATTTTTCTAGAATGACACACTCAAATATCTACCTTTAAAAGAATATTATGAAGTTTTAGGCTCGATTAGAGGTGATAACGGTGATGGATGCATGATTTCATGATAAATACTATGTCTATACTTGGATATATGACTACATGGAATATAGTCTGAAAGGAAACATGTCATGTACCTCCATAGTTGTGGCATTAGGGTTCTCAAAGAATTATAAATATCACATAGCGTGTTGAGTTTATTCACCCACAGTATAGTGCATGGAACACATGATCCACAAATCATCTGTCTATAGAGGCATTTCATTTTTTTGAGACTAAAAAACTCGACTGGATGGTAGTATATGATGAGTACCCATGTGGGAATCACATATTGTGTACCACCCTTGACACATTGTGTACCTCCAGATGGTACTGAGTCTTGTATAAAAAATACACACTGAGTCCCCTACCAATCCCACACATTATGTACCCAGTTATACATGCTACATAGGTAGATGGTTACATTACATGTGGTGAGGGATTAGATAATCATTGAGGGGATACATGTTGTGTATCTGTATAGTTCATGTTTTATACTATCCCAAACTTGGTAGTTTTAAAATATATTTCCTTGGGACATGGATTTAAGCATTTAAGTAGTCCATCTTGGGTGTTTTTTCACATTGATCATAATTTGGAGCTTACCTTCACCATCATAGGAGAGAGGTAATGCGATGTGATCTTAATATCCTTTTTAGATTTGTATGGGTGCTGATGGGTTTCAGGAATAATTATCAAAGAATTCAGGGTCCTAGTGCCTATATCTCATATATCTTATAGTATAATCATATGTTCTGTGATACACCCATATGTTGTGTGTTACCATTTTTTGTTGTGTTTTATTTGATGAGGTTCAGGTTATATTTTATGATTATAAATATGTGAAGGGGCTGATTATTAGGTAGTTTGGTCTCTCAAGATTGTTTTTTTGATTATCCTATGGTCGTTCTGTACAGAGTTGAAATTACTTTTATGTCGTAGGTTCCCTCTCTTAAATTATATATGGGTTTATATGGGTTATTATTCCCCTCCAAACTTTTTGGTTTCTGAGATGATTGGTCGTTATTGTTCCTTTGTAGTTTTTGGGGTGTCTTACTGAGTATATATTTATTCACTACTATATGGTTGGCTTTTACCATACATTTCATTTATTATATGGATGAAATGTTGCTTGGAAGTGACTTTGGTGAACTAGGTGTTGTTAGAGCTTAGTATTACTGGGAGTCTATGGTAGTGGTTAGTGATTGTATATGGATATTTTTCATTGTGGGGACCTTTCCACCTCTGTTGTTAGGTTTTCCCTTTTAATTGATTGGCATTCCTCTTTCCCATTTTTGGTACGGATTATTTTTTATTAACATTTGTGTATTTGTTTGATTATCACATGCACATTACTTATATATTATAGTTAGTTAATTTTATGTATTAAATATTATTATCTTATATGAAGAGGTGTGTGTTGTGTACAGGTTAATTAGTATAAGGCCTCCCATTATGTGTGATATGACTAATCTATGCTAGTAACTAGCCTCTGGACTATTGGAGGTTGGATTGTGGTGGAATTATCATATTTCCACCACCCAGTAAGGGAATTAGTAGTTGGTCATGTCAGAGTAGTATAAGAGTGAGTCTATCTTAGGGGCAGAGTTTGGAGATACATGTCTTGTGAGGATTTATTTGGGAATTTAGTGAAATCATGTTAAAGAGACTTAATCTTGGATTTTAGTCTATGGGACTCAGTGATGATGTGGTGACTGGTGTATCTATTCACCAAGATTTTTGATAACCTTTATAGTGATTAGTTATACTGATTCACTGGTTACATGGAATAAATCTATGATACATGAATCATATAATAATGGGTTATTGATTTCCATATCATTGTGCAAGATTTAAATATATGCTTTACTAACCAATTTTTTTCTTGTAAAATTGTATGATTCTTCCACACAAATTGCCATCTTGGATTTTTAGGCAAGGTAATGGAATGACTATTCAAGCGATTGAGTCTATTTTCAGTAACTGTCTTAGTGAAGAGGCCTCTATCCAAAGTCTTGTTCAAGAGGTGTTTCCATTAAGTATACAAGGAGTATCATCTATTACTATTGTGTAGTTATTAGTTATACTTCACATAGTGTAGGTGAAAATTTATATTTATATTGAGCATTCAATCATTCATAGAGGGAAATATTAGTACACACATTGGGGGAGTGTGTTTCATGAGTTATGTTGGTTGAGACCACATCAGTTTTGTGGTAGTATTAACCCTAAAGTGGTATAGGAATGATTATAGATAGAGGTTTGAGTATTTTTCCTTGTTAGGATGCCTATAAGACATATTGTAATGGTTGCAACCAGTCTTCTATCAGGTGTAGTGAGATATTGGTGGTCCTTGATTATCTAGACTATTGATGATGTGATGATTTCCTAGATATAGTTTGAAAATATATTTCATGAGGAGTAATACCCAGTGACCTTAATATTTGTGTGCATCCAACATCTACAGGGGATATATTAGACAATAATTTAAATCATTAAGTACATATCAAGATTCACTGATATCATATTGTACTTATAGAGAACCTACTTTTATTACATAACCTATTATATCATTTTTGAGACAGATAACATAAAATAATTTCACAATGAGGATCCAAAGGATTTATGTCTTGGTAAAATTAGGACCATACGTAAAATTTAAAAAATAAAACATAAAAATTTATTTAATTCCTTCTTCTCTAGTTTTTTATTAGACCTCGTGAGAAGTAATCGTCTGAGAATATACAAAAAATAAAGAGGTGATCTAAAAACCCAGTAAGAATATAGATAATATCATGAATCAATATAACATGGGTTGATCACAATCATCATGATATAATCATCATCATAATCATGAGAGTAAGTATTTGATAAAGGCATGGAATGTGGAAATGCATAAAATGAAACATCATGTCTTAGTGGTCAACTACCACACATAGTTATAAAAAATGATAGCGTCATGTTCATTCATATTTCACTTTCTATAATTATAGTATGAAAATTACCCATGAATTAGATCTATATATAATTCCAGGAGAACCCATAACATCATAACATTTATATTGTGCTATATATTTCTAGGTGCACCCGTCACATCATAACATTTACATTATCATGCATTCGACATAGAACATATATCAATCATGGACATAAAATAACCCATGGAAAAGAAATGGGTTCTATAAATCATACATTCATAGATAAAAATTGTGGTTCCCAAAATAAAAAGGGAATAGAATTCTTTGTATAATAATAATCCATCTTGAGTGAATAAGAAATAAAATCAAGAGAAGTAAAATATGTGTTTTTAAAAAGAAGATTTATTTTGTAAAAATTTTATAATTCATCATAAAATCATATTGGAAACATGTATATCCAAAAAATAAAAGGTACTTATAAAGAAATGATATTTATGGAACATTAATGGAACATTAATGGAACATCCATACTGAAAATGGAGTGAAAGGGAAAACCCAAAGGAAGAGAGTTGGGTTTGAGAATCCCCTTACCTTGTGTTTGAATGAAATATTCTATTAATATACTGAATAATCAAATCAAATTAATTAATTAATTAATTAATAACCTTTTATACAAGATTTTTTTTCATTATAGTTTTATTAATTTTATTTATGGTCTTTTTGATGAGTTATATAGTTTAATTTCACCATTCAAGAGTGTTCATTTTCCTGGTTTTCATGATAGGTTTACATGAATATTAGTATGGATGTTTATGTAGAATGGGTATAATTATCCAAAATTGAAAATATATGTTATTAATTATCATAATATGGTATAAATGGTTATACATGTCATTTTTTAAAAAGTTGATGATAATCATTTTGGTAAATTTTGTTTGTTTTCAATCACTACAAACTCGATTCGTTTTATCACTTAATATTATGTAAATACTTTATTTAAAAAACATAAAAAGGGTTAGAAAATATATTTTAAAGTTTTTTCCAACCAATATAGTTTTTTTATGAATATAATTTAAGGTTTTAATGTAAAATGAAATTGCATCGTCCACGATGTCAGTAAATTGACACATCATAGGTGATGATTTCATTTTTAGAATAGAAGAGAGAGAGAGAGAGAGAAAAGAGTTTGATGGTTGATATTCCATTGAAATCATAGAATTAAATTATAAAAAATATAATAGATTTACCATGAAAATTTTTACAGAATAGGTGAGGAGAGAATAAAAAAAGAAAAATAAATTAAAATAAAAAGGAAGAGGATTTTACCTCTTAAATCTCTCCTCATTGAGAACCTCCTTAGGGCAATGGTTTTTGTATTTTAATGAGAATAATGTCTAATAAATGTAAGGTATGGTCTTGAGAATATTATTGGGAAGAATTTTGACAAGAATAAAATCATTTATGGTGTGAGGAGAAGATGTGGTGAGGGGTGGTATTTATAGGGGAGGAGAGAGGTGTTTTTTCATTATTTTATTCATTAGTTTATTATATTGGATGAAGACTATGAATAGTTTGAGAATTATATCAAAATATTTTAAAATAATGAAGAGTATTTATAGATTATGTTTATTAAATTAGTAATGACTCAAGGAATAGTTTTTTTAACTTATAATGTATATATACCGCAAATCATATTATTTTACTGTTCACAAAAATTCAAGTATTTCAAAAAAATCCCAAAAATTCACCATAATTTTTTTGATGCGTAGAATTAAAAAATCAGCTTTATTTTATAAAAATAATTTTCTAAATATAATAAATTTTATTTTTAATTAAAATCATCATTTACTCGAAAAATACATATTTCAAAATTAAAACCGATTTTCAAACACATTGAAAATTTAATTAAAGTCACATAAAATTATATTATAATCATAATACAACAAAATATTAATTTATGAATTCATTTTATGAAAATATATTTTATTTCAAATTATTAAATAAATTGTAAAATCATAATTAAATATTTATGAATTACAAAAATACCAACACTTAATTTATCATTATTAAAACATTTATTTACTTATTCCATAAAATAGATACATCATATTTTCATTCATAAGATACCTAAATTTTATTTTTTAATTTAAAAGTTTTAGTTTCAATTTTATTGGATGAATTACTATTCCTAAGGGTCATGTTACTATTCCAAAGGTCAAGTTACTATTCCATAGGTATAGGTTCCTTAATTTCTAGAAATACATATTATTTAAATCATTCATCATTTATAAAGTTTTTATTGTGTTATATATGTGATTTTATGTGATTTATACTATATGAAATTATTATAATAAAGGAAAAATTCCATTGATAAAAGTTTGGGTTGTTACATTGTTCCCCCTTTTTAAATTTCACCCTCGAAATTTAGTTTTACATAAACAGGTGTGGGTACTTATCCTTCATCACATCCTTCGGTTCCCAAGTCACTTCTTCATAGTTATGGTTCTTCCACAACACATTGGAAAAGTGGGTTGTCTTGTTCTGTAGAACCATATATCTATGGTCCAAAATCATTACCGGCTGCTCCTCATAAAAGAGATCATCTTCCAATTGTACCACCTCTAAGTTTAGTACAAGTGAGGGATCTGGAATGTACTTTATTAGGAGAGATACATGGAATACATCATGAATTAGAGGCATACTTGGTGGAATTGCAAGGTGATAGGCCACTGCTGCTATGAGATCAAGGATCTAAAAGGGGCCAATGTACCATAGGCTAAACTTCCCTTTCTTTTCAAACCTCATGAATCTCTTCCACGGTGATATTCAAAGGAAGAATTTATCTATCACGAACCATACCCCGGTGCCCATGTCGTGGCTACCCCAAGCCCACCTTCCATAGGCAAGGGGCTGGCGACTAGCACTGAAAGGCGTAATCCCTAAAACTAGGAAGACATTGCCTTTATAACCTGTAATCACATGAAACCAAGAACATAACAAGATACAGACACAAGTAAACTGAATTGTAAATAGAGTGAGTACAGAAAGTAAAAAGGGGCCAGAATAAAAGCCCAACTAGAAAGTTCAAGAAACTGAAAGTACAAGTAAACTGGAGAAAAAAGGAAGTCAGCTGCTGGGTCTTCCTCTAAGGTTCCTACCAGAAGGGTAGTTATAGATCGTCTCCTCAGAACTCCACTTTTGTTCATCTCCTCTGTGTATCGGCTCATCGTAAGGTCCTCCTTCGAGCACTGTCTAGTCTTGGTGCCCTCAGTTTCGATCAACACTGTCCGTCGTCTGCACCAAACACAATAAGGTGCTGACATAGCCCGTGCAAGGGTGAGTATAACGATACTCAGTAGGGAACCTGAGACCCTCAAGGTCTCACAAAATCCACAGAGGATAAACCTAAAATCATGAAGTCAACTGTCAACCCTACATAGGTATATGCCCATACATATACCTAAGTTATCATGTAAACCCATCTCAATCATGAGGAAACATAGGGTCCAACCCAAAAGCCCAACGCTCAACTATCCCACAAAGAAACGAAAAACAAAAAGGAAAGTACCTCATAGGTACTCCACACAGAAGAATACCACCAAGGTATTACCATAAAGGAAAGTACCACAAAGGTACGAACTCAGCTCATTCCAGGTATAACTTAGGTACGGTAGTAGAGATGATTAGTTATAGCTATTAAATCATCTTACTCCGTTAAGATGCTCTACTGCTGACCCACAGAGAATCTCTAGGAGCTGACCCACACAGGATCGCTAGGTGATAACCCACAGAGGATCACTATGAGATAACCCACATAGAATCACTAGGAGCTGGCCCACACAGGATCGCTAAGAGCTGACCCACACACGATTTCTAGGAGCTGACCCACACAGGATCGCTAAGAGCTGACCCACATAGAATCACTAGGAGATGACCCACATAGGATTGCTAGGATCTAACCCACACAGGATCTCTAGGATATCACCCACACAAGATCCCTAGGAGCTGACCCACACAGGATCGCTAGTCAGTCTTCTCGTCACAGCCAGCTACTGGGTTCCCGCACTAGGCATGCTCATCACCAGGAGGGTCTTCTCTCGAAGCCACTAGTCGATAATACAATTTCCACGAAGTCCCATGAAGAAGTATCTCAAATTACCATCAAATCATAGGGGTCTTAATGCAAAAGACGATGTGTCAATCAGACCCCTGGTCTATGAATTATTAGTCTTTTAATCCCAAGGGCCCTATTGGATTCATGCTCGATCCAACCCGACTGCACCCCATCCTTATCCAAATTTCTAGTGGGTTATACTCAAAGGGACCGTCTCCCTCCAAAGTTCCCATCACCACTGATGGTTTTTCAAACAGACATCCGGTGCCAAAGTTATGGCCCAAGTAAAGTATGGGGTCGTATCTTGTCCGGGTCCGGTCCGACTCAGTCGAACTGACCCGACCCGACCTGGGTCGACCCGGTTCAGGTCGGCCTGACCCGAACTGACCCATTGGGTCAATCCCAGCCCATGGTGCATCCCGTCCCACTGGGCGGTCCGACAGGCCGCGTGGGCCGTGAGGGGCCACGGAGGCCGCGGGTGCCACGGGGCAGTGGAGGCCGCGGGTCGGCTCGGCTGCGGATGGTGGCTCGGCCGCGGGGGTGCCACGTGGGTGCGGGGCGGCTTGGACCAACCCGGGACTGCTCGGCTGGGAGGGCTGAGGCCATGGAGCAGCTTGGCTAGGTGGTGCCGTGAGGGTGTGGGGGCGGCTCGGCCCGGACCCAGGCGCCTCAGCCGGGAGGGCGGAGGCCACGGGTCGACTTGGTGAGGCCGCGGGCGGCGGCTCAGCCGCAGAGGGTGGTGGATCGACCATGGGGTGCAGAGACCGCATGGTGTAGGTGGCCATAGGGCAGTGCCGTTGCGCCGTCATCTTCGTCGCGGCCGCTGGTGGTGCTGGCCGTCGTTCTCGTGCCCAACCATGGTTCGTAGCTGTTCCTCCATCACGATCAACAATTAATAACAAGGTTTGCGGAGAGGACGGTCCATGTTTGTTTATCCCACACTCTATGCATTAGAGCAGTGGAAACCAGCTATAATTCCTTCTTGAATTATGAAGAATTATCAAGAACGAAAAGAGAGAATAATTTCAAACAACCACCCTACAACTTCCCGAAAATAATCATACACAAATAAAACCCTACCATGGATTTTTCATTGACATTGGCATGAGAAAGAAGTCAAAGAAGGCGAAGAGAGTTCCAATGATCTTTGCTTCTGAATCTAGGCTTCGATGCCGAGCTCACTTATCGTCCTCTTCCTTGATTTCCTAAGAAAATTATTCGAGGGAGTTCTTCATTGGAGAATTGAAATCCTCCCAATATTTCTCCTCTCCCCAAATACACCAAATTGCCAAGTAGCCAAAATGATATGTTTCCCCAATTTAATTGTTGGCACAATTTCAAATTGGGTAAATTAATTACATAGGTTGGCATAATAAATTAAAGGGGGTGGAACCATTTAAGTTGGGGATGTTTAAGAGGCATCCCCACACTTGTGAGGGAGTTCAAGGGGTTCAAGGGGTTTTAATCCTCGGGTGGTCCCCACCACCATAACCTATCATGGGAGGTTTAGGCTCAGTGGTCCCCACCTCCATAACCTCTCATGAGAGGTTTTTAGTTCAGGTGGTCCCCACCTGTGAAATATCCACATGGGTGGTTTCAAAACAAAATAAAAATAAAATTTTATACCATTTTATTTTATTTAATTCCTTTACAAAAAACCCAAAATCTATCTTTCACTATCGACCCACTACGGTCAAGATGAAGGTCTCCTAAAGTGAATACCGGTGCTGCGAGTTCAACAGTGTCCTCAGATTTCAATTTCGAGCACCGGTTCAAAATTTAGAAAAACCCACTCACACGTTTACTGAACGTACCCGAACAAAAGTTCATAAATTCATTCCAGGAACTTCGTGGCTCGGTCACATGCCGTCAATTTTTGCAGACTCCTAAAATTCCCATATATTTTTTAAAAAAATTACATGGAAATTCCGGGTCTTAACATTATCTCCAATGTCGAACTCCAAGTCCCTTTGGCAGTTGTCAACATAGAAATTTTTCCGACTCTGAGAAGCTTTGACGCGTTTCTAGATAACTTTAACCTCCTCTGTAATATCCTAAAAAAGATCAATCCAAGTATATTTTGTTCTCCAAATTCATCCCAATAGGTTGGAATTATACATTTCTTTCCATATAGATCCTCATATAGAGGCATCTGAATACTCGATTAGAAGTTATTTTTTTATGAAATGTCAACCAATGGGAGATGCAGATCCCATCCACCTTTAAATTTCATTGAACAAGATCTTAGCATGTCCTCAAGCATCTAAATCGTCCTTTCAAATTGGCCACCAGTTTGGGGGTGATAAGTCGTGCTGAAATTCAATTCAGTACTCAAAGCATGTTGAAGACTCCACCAGAATTTAGATGTGATCCTTGGATCATGATCAGATAAAATTTTGAATGGAAACCCATGAAGTCTCACCACTTCCTCCGCATATATATTAGAATTTTTTTCAAGTGGGAGATCTTCCTAAATAGAGATAAAGTGGGAATACTTGGTGAGTCAGTCCACCACAACTCATATCGCGTTGTTTCCTTTGGATGTGTTCAGGAGACCGGTAACAAAGTCTATAGTGATATTCTCTCATTTCTACATGGTTATAGAAAATGAATGAATCATCCCATTGAACTTTTGATTCTCTAATTTAACATTCTGATATATCAAACACCTTGAGATATATTCCACAATCTTCTTCTTCATGTTGTCCCACCAAATGTTTTCTCAAATATCATGGTACATATTGGTGCTACCAATATGGATATAGAAAGTTGAGTTATGGGCATTATCCAATAGATTCTTCTTTACCTCAGGTGATGAAGGCACACAAAGCCTTGTTCTAAATCGAATCACACATTCATAATTAATATAGAACTATTTCAGCTTCCCCTACTTTACTGCATTAACCATCTTATGAATCTCTAGATCATCCCTTTGTGCCTCCTTGGTCTTTTATTATATTGATGGTTGGGAAATAATTTGGCAAAGGTAGGATATATTACCTATCTTTATGATTTCCAAATACTTCCTTTTAATATACAAGAATATAAGGTCTTTCTCAATATGCGTCGTGGAGAGAGTAGCAGATTCTTTTCTGCTAAGAGCATCAGCTACCTTGTTTTCTTGACCAGGATGATAGTGAATAGAGAAATCATAGTCTTTGATTAGATCTAACCATATCATTTGAAGAATGTTTGTAATGACCCAATGTTTTTCAATGGAAATTAACTTCTTATAAATATTTCATAAAATCACATGAAAATACAAAATAATGGACTACTTTGTGATAAGTTTCCTTTAAACATGAGTTTTTCACTTTTGTGTTTGGAATTTTGAAAATATGACATAAAGGGTTGCAATCAGTAAGTTATTTAGAGTCCAATAAGAAAAACTATATTTTTGGTGAATAGTAACCTACCATTATGAATAATAACATACCCTTATGAATAGTGATATAACTTAATTAATAGTAACCTTACCTATGGTAATATATAAATAATATTCAAGTTGAAAGTATGATATACCTATATTTTAGAATAAGTAAATGAATGTTTTAAAACTGGTTTTTGATAATAAATTATGATTTTAATTAAATATTAAAATAATAATATTTAGAAAATTATTTTTGAAAAATGGGCTTCATTTTTGGATTCTACACATCAAAAAATGGTTAGGGTGAATTTTTGGGATTTTTCTGAAATACAAGAATTTTTGATGAATAGTGAAATACCATAATTTACAAAATAAGATAAATAAGCTAATTATACAGTCATGCATGATGTTCTATTGATGTAAGCCCAATTGGTTTGGGATAACATGATAATATTACTATTATTTGTCATGGAAGACTCACTATTCCTTGTCTTGTGGGGAAATAATAAACTAATTAATTTTATATTGAGAAATCCCCTCTCCCCTCCACTATAAATACCATCTTTCACACCCTCATTTCCTCACACCTCTCAAGATTAAATCCTTGTCTAAACTCTTCCCAAAAATCTTCCCTAGCCCCTCCCCACGTCAAATATCTTCTGGTTTCATAAAAAGACAAATCTTAGCTTCTTTAAGGAGGATCTCAAGAGGAGGATTCAAGAGGTATTTTCTCGCCCTCTTTTCCATTAATTTCCTTTCAATTTCAAGTTATTTTCTTATTATCTCACCACATATCTTCATCTAAATGGTATGGTAACTCCATTATGATACATATAATGGAATTTTATTATAATATTGGGATATTAAACCATCTAACCCCCTTCTCCTCTTATTTTTATTTTATAAAAGAGAACGTTGTTCGTGAGGTGTTAATTTATCACCTTCCAGAACGACATGTTTTATTCTTCCATTTCTACCTTCAGATATGGTCATGAAACCATTTTTATGGTTTAAATAGAACATTTTATATGTATTATATCCTGTTTAATGTTCTGGAACTAACTTATGTACATATTACTAAATGATTAAACAAAAAAATATCGTTGTGGTTGAAAAACTGCCCAAATTAACCCAAACAATCGTCATTTATTTATTATCTAATGATTCATCCAAATGGTATATAATATAATAAATTATAAGATTATTTAAACTCCTTTAAGATAATTAATAACATGTAATATTAGTTCTATATGTTTACCCATGTTCTACCCGAACTTCAGTTTATGAATACAAGTGAACCGCTCAAGAAAACCATAAAAACAAACATTTCCGAACAATGTTTTTAAAACCTATAACTCATAAAAAGGAAAATATAATAACTTAATAAAACCATAATGAACCATATTCATGTAAAAAAGGTTCATTATTTGTCAATTAATGAATCTAATGTGGTTATACAAGATATTAAATCGAAGGAAGCGTTCATATATAAGGCAAGGGGAAATTCTCGAACCCAACTTTCATCCTTCAAGTTCTACCTCTTTCACTCATTTTTTGATATAGTTACTCCTTAAAAATCATTTTTTCATCATTGTAATTAATTTTATGGGATATAAAAATTTTTAACTGGTGTTTATGTCAAACAAAATGTTTTCCAAAAGAACTCTTCTTTTAAGAACACACCTTTTACTTCTCATTCAAGGTTGATGGTTCTTGTAACATGTATGTTATTCCGTATTTCTTTTGGGAAAGTAATGATTATTAATGTTTTATTATGAGATGAAAACCATTCATTTTCATGGTTTAGTTATGTTCATTTTTGATATATTTTCATTGTGGTATGCATGATAAATGATAATGTTATGATGTGACGGGTGCACGCAGAATTATATAGCGCAATATGAATGTTTCAATGTGATGGGTGCACCCAGAATTACACAGTGATCTAATGCATTGGGTAAAGTGATGAATCTCATGAGTTAATGTGAAATTATGTGTGAAAAGGATTCTATCTTTTTTCACAAGTATGTGTGGTAGTTAACCACTAATATTTGATGTTTCATTTTAATGCATTGCCACATTTCAAGTCTCTTATTAACGATTCCTATCATGTTCATGATCCTTTGCCTATGTTATGGTTATGCTCACCAATTGTTATATTATTATTATATATCGTCTTACTGGGCTTTTAGATCACCCCTTTTTATTTATATCCTCAGGTGACTACATGTACTAAGGAGAGGTCAAGTGCCAATAAGAATCTAAAGACGAAGGAATTAAATAAATGTTTATGCTTGATGTTGTAATTGTTATGTATGGAACTATTTTTCCCAAGACACTAAACCTTTTGATCCTCTATGTGTAATAATATTATGTTGTTTATATTTAAAATTATGTAATAGTAATATAATAAAAGGCTGGGTCACTATAGTTGGTATCAGAGACAAGGTTTAGTTAATTTGGGAATAAGGATTAGTGAACCCTAGAGAAAACCTCTAGCATGAGAATAAGTAAAAATATGCACATAAAAATCTTTACATAGGGATACCATAATTTATTATTCTAGTGAAAATTGTTCAAATTAATAATTTATTCATGACTTATTGAATTATTTTTTGTTCTAACCTTTTCTATTTTAGAAAATGTTGGGAACCAGGAGAAACCAGGCCAATAACTCATGCGAGGGACAATGCAACGATTGCCCAAAAGACATCCCCAATGATTTGGGAGGTGGAGTTCAGAACTTCATGGTGATGCTAAGACAACTATCTCATGTTATAAACAATAACCATAATAATGGGGAACACCCTCTATCACCAAAGTGGGAGAAACTGACTATCGAATGTTTTATGAGGCAACGACCACCGACGTTTAGTGGATCTTCCGATCCACTAGTTACCGAATAGTGGGTCAACTCTATGGAGACGATATTTTTTGTGATCCACTATTCCAAGATAGAGAAGGTGAAACTATCCATTTATCGTCTAGATGGAGAGTCTGATCAATGGTGGGATTTGATTAAGAACACCAAGCCAAGGGAGGAAATTTAAGAGATGGAATTGGAAGACTTTAAGATAATGTTTCTTAACAGGTATTTTCCAAGAACTCTTCGTACGAATATGAAGAGAGAATTCATAGATCTCAAGAAAAAATAAGGAGAATCTATCACAACCTATAAAGAAAATTTCACAAGTCTTGCAAGGTACTCTATTAACTATCATACAGGAAAGGTGAACACGGTAGCTGATCCTCTAAGTAGAAATGAATATGCTCTTCTCTCCATGTTACGGATTGAGAAATACCCTATATTCTTGGATATGAAAAGGATGGATTTAGAAATCATAAGGAAAAAGGATACATCCTACCTTTCCAAAATGATTGTGCAACCATCAATCCAAGATAAGATTAAGGAAGAACAAACAAATGATGTGGAGATACAAAAGAGGGTGAATGCAGTAAAGAAAGGGAAGCTGCAAGAGTTCCATATCGACTATGATGGTGTAATTCAGTTTGGAACGTGGATTTGTGTGCCGTCATCACCTGGGATAAAAAAGGATCTATTGTACAATGCACATATCTCAACATTCTCTATCTATCCCGGGAGTACCAAAATGTACTGTGATCTCTGAGAACACTTCTGGTGGGATAATATGAAAAAGGAGATTGCAGAATATATCTCAAGGTGCTTGGTATGTCATAAAGTTAAAGAAGAGTGAAAAAAGTCCAAAGGGTTGATGTAGCCACTGCCTATACCCATGTGGAAATGGGAGAATGTCACTATGGAATTTTTCAATGGTCTCCCGAAGACGACAAAGGGAAATAATGCGATATGGGTTATGGTTGAATGATTCACCAAGACTTCCCATTTTATCACTATTCAGGAAGATCTATCGCTTGAACAACTTATAAGGATATATGTGAAGGAAGTGGTGCGACTACATGGAGTTCCACTCTCAATTGTCTCAGATCGTGATCTAAGGTTCACATCTAAATTCTAGAGGAGCCTTCAACATGCTTTGAGTACTGAATTAAATTTCAGTATGACCTATCACCACCAAACTAATGGACATTCTGAAAGGACTATTCAGACGCTTAAAGATATGCTAAGATTTTGATCTCTAGAATTCAAAGTTGGATGGGATCAGAATCTCCCATTGGTTGAGTTCTCATACAACAATTGCTTCCACTCAAGTATTCAGATAGATCCATATGAAGCTTTTTATGGAAAGCGATGTAGAACTCCAACCTGTTGAGATGAAGTTGGAGAAAGAAAGCTACTTGGACCCGATCTTGTGAAAGAGATAACAGAGAAGGTTCAAGTCATCCAGAAACACATCAAAGATGACTAGAGTTGGAAAAAGAGATACACTGACAACCATCAAAGGGAATTAGAGTTCGACATTGGAGATAAAATCTTCCTTCGAATATCACCATGGAGGAGATTCATGCAGTTTGTAAAGAAAGGGAAGCTAATCCCAAGGTACATTAGCCCCTTTGAGATCCTTGAACGCATGGGAGATGTGGCCTATCGACTTTCACTTATACCAAATATGGATCAGGTTCATGATGTGTTTCACATATCACTCCTGAGGAAGTACATACTTGATCCCTCACATGTACTGAACTCAGAGGTGGTACATTTGGAAGACAATCTTTCCTATGAGGAGCAGCCAATAGAGATTCTGGATCAGAGATATAAGGTTCTATGCAACAAGAAAAAAACCTTTTCAATGTGTTGTGGATGAACCATAAGTTTGAAGAAGCTACATGGGAACCGGAGGAGGTGATGAAGGATAAGTACCCTCACCTATTTGTGTAAAGTGAAATTTCGAAGGCGAAATTTCATAAGGGGGGAAGAATGTAACGACCCAATGTTTTTCAATAGAAATTATATACTTATAAATATGTCATAAAATCACATGAAAACACAACATAATGAACTAATAAGTGATAAGTGTCCTTTTAAACATAATTTTTTCAATTTTGTTTTTGGAATTTTGAAAATCTAACATACACGGTTGCAATCAGTAAGTTATTTGGAGTCCAAAAAGAAAAACTTAATTTTTGGAGAATAGTAACCTACCCTTATGAATAGTTGCATAACCTTAAGAATAGTGATATAACATAATGAATATAAAACTTACCTATGATAATATATAAATAATATTCAAGTTGAAAGTATGATATACCTATATTTTAGAATAAGTAAATGAATGTTTTAAAATTGGTTTTTGATAATAAATTATGATTTTAATTAAATATTAAAATAATAATATTTATAAAATAATTTTTCAAAAATTGACTTCATTTTTGGATTCTACACGTCAAAAAATGGTTTGAGTGAATTTTTGGGATTTTTCCGAAATACTTGAATTTTTTATGAATATTGAAAACCATAATTTACAAAATAAGCTAAATAAGCTAATTATAGAGTCATGCATGATGTTCTGCTGATGTAAGACCAATTGGTTCGGGATCACATTATAAAATTACTATTATTGGTCATGGAATACTCACTATTCTTTTTCTTGTGTGGAAATAATAAACTAATAAATTTTATATTGAGAAATCCCCTCTCCCCTCCACTATAAATACCACCTTTCACACCCTCATTTCCTCACACCTCTCAAGCTTCAATCCTAGTCTAACATCTTCCCAAACATCTTCCCTAGACCCTCCCCCACGTCCAAGATCTTCTGGCCTCATAAAAAAACCAATCCTAGCTTCCTTAATGAGGATCTCAAGAGGAGAATTCAAGAGGTATTTTCTCCCCACCTTTTCCTTTAATTTCCTTTCAATTTCAAGTTATTTTCTTATTATCTCCCCACAAAACATCATCCACATGGTATGGTAACTAAAATATCATACATATACTATAATTTTATGATAATAATGTGATATTATACCATACAACCCCCTTATCTTCTTCTTTTTATTTTTATAAAAGAGAACGTTGTTCGTGAGGTGTTAATTTATCACCTTCAAGAACGACAAGTTTTCTTCCTCCATTTCTACTTTCAGATCTAGTCATGAAACCCTTTTTATGGTTAGACTAGAACATTTTATATGTATGGTATCTTATTTAATGTTCTGGAACTAAATTATGTACATATTAATAAATTATTAAACAAAACAAGATCGTTGTGGTTGAAAAACTTCCCAAATTAACCCAAACAATCATCATTTATTTCTTATCTAATGATTAATCCACATGGTATATAATATAATAAATTATAATATCATTTAAACTCTTGGAAGATATTTAATAACATGTAATATCAGTTCTGGATGTTTACCAATGTTCTACCCGAACCTCAATTTATGAATACATGTAAACCGCTCAAGAAAACCATAAAAACAAACATTCCCAAACAATGTTTTTAAACTCTATAACTCTTCCAAAGGCTCATAAAATAACTTAATGAAACCATAATGAACCATATTAATTTAAAAAAGGTTCTTTAATTGTAAATTAATGAATAAAATGTGGTTATACATGACATTAAAGCGAAGGAAGCATTCAGATATAAGGTAAGGGGAAATTCTCGAACCCAACTTTCATCCTTCGGGTTCTCCCTCTTTCACTCCTTTTTTGATATGGTTACTACTTAAGAATCATGTGTTCATAATTTTATTTCCTTTTTTGGGATATAAATTTTTTTCACTGGTGTTTATGTCAAAAAAAGGTTTTCCAAAAGAACTCGTCTTTAAGAACACACCTTTTACTTCTCATTCAAGGTTGACGGTTCTTGTAACATGTATGTTATTACCTCTTTATTTTGGGAAACCAATGTTTTTGAATGTGTTATTATGAGATGAAACCAATTAATTTTCATGGTTTAGTTATGTTCATTTTTAATATATTTTCATTATGGAATGCATGATAAATGATAATGTTATGATGTGACGGGTGCGCCTGGAATTATATAGCGCAATATGAATGTTTCAATGTGATGGGTGCGCCCAGAATTATACAGCGCTCCAATGCATTGGTTAAAGTGATGAATCTCATGAGTTAATGTGAAATGATGTGTGAACAAGATGCTATCTTTGTTCACAAATATGTGTGGTAGTTAACCAGTAAGACATGATGTTTTTTTATGTATTGCCACATTTCAAGTCTCTTATTAATGATTCCTCTCATGTTCATTATCCTTCTCTTATGTTATGGTTATGCTCATAAATTGTTATATTGTTCTTATATATCCTCTTACTGAGATTTTAGCTCAACCATTTTTATGTATATCCTCAGGTGACTACATGTACTAAGGAGAGCTCAAGTTCCAATAAGAATATAGAGAAGAAGGAATTAAATAAATGTTTATGCTTGATGTTTTAATTGTTATGTATGGTCTTAGTTTTCCCAAGACACTAAACCTTTGGATCCTCTATGTGTAATACTATTATTTTGTTTATCATTAAAATGATATAATAGTAATATAAGAAAAGTTTGGGTCGCTATAATGTTGATATCCTTTTGGGTGAATATATAATTTAGGATATTGTGATTAATATATATGTCATAATTTTCACCTAAGTGGTAGTGCCGCCATATTTTCATTGCAAAAATCACAACCTCTAGCTTCAGATCACTCGTCGGGTAGTTTTCTCATGTATCTTCAACTATCGTGAGGCATAGGCTATCAATTTATCATTTTTCATGAGTACACAACCCTATAATTTCTTTGAATCATCACTGTATATCACAAAAATTTCTCCACTTTTCTATAATGTGAGTATATGTGCAGTGATCATCCTTATCTTTATCTCCTTGAATCTTTCCTTGCATTCTTCTATCTAGACATAATTTACCAAATTCCTTGTGATCATGGTTATATATCTTGACAATCATGATAAATTTATCATAAAACATCAATAGTAACCTTCTAAGCCAAGAAAACTATGTATTACTATTACACTAGAGGGTTTGGGCCATTCCTCAATTGCCTTTGTTTTTGAAGGGTCCACAGAAATTCCCTCACTTAGGATCACATGTCCCAATAATACGAATTGCTGCATGGAATAGTCACACTTTCTGAACTTGTCATATAACTTCTCCTTCCTTAATGTCGCCAACACAAACCTTATATATTCTTCATATTTCACCTTTATGTCGGAGAAAATGAGAATATTATCGATACAAACTACCACACATTTTTAGGTAATGTATAAAGACTCTATTAATAAAATCCATGAATATTACAAGGGAATTATTAAGTTTGAAGGGAATCACCAGAAACTCATAGTTCACATAGCTTGTACAGAATGTAGTATTTTGAATATCTTCTTTCTTCACCTTAAGTTGATTATATCCATAATAGAGATCCACCTTTGAGAAGTAATGAGATCCTCATAGCTGATCAAACACGTCATAAATCCTTGGAAGAGGATACTTGTTATTTAAAGTGATCTTGTTGATCTCCTGGTAGTCAATACACATCTGCATTGATCCATCCTTTTTTCTTTACAAAGAGCACTGGTTCACCCCAAGGCGATGAAGTAGAGGATATGAATCCTTTGTCAAAATTTTATTACAAATTCTTATTTAACTCCTATAGTTAGATCTTTGATATCCTATTGGGGGAATTTTGAGATAAGAGTATCTCCAGGTATGAGTTCTATTGAGAACTCTACCTCATAATCTGAGGTAAGTTTGGGTAACTCTCTTGGAAATAAATCATTTTATTCTCTCTCAATGGTAATTTACCCTAGGTTGATACCTTCCTTTGACTCAACCATTTCATAGAGGTCTGCTTCTTCATAAGGAATCGTCACCCACACTGTTTTGAGGATTTTACAAAGGATATCCGTGATCTTCCTTTCTTTGTAGAGGAGCATGAGATAGTTCAGAATATGAAATGATATTTCCATTTCATAAAATTTTATGTGTTCTATATATAATGAGGAACAATCCATCCTTATCATAGAATAAAATTATACTAAGGGAAGTACCACATGATTTTATGTGAGAATATTCCCACATACACTAATAGGAGAAGAGCCCAACACTTGGGTTGCAATGATCGCACCATTAGGTGTTTTTATAGATATATTTACTTCATGGTTTTAAAGCTTTTATTAAATAGTTCAGGAAAACTTAAAAGATAAAAAGTAATACGTAGAACCAAAATCAAATAAGACTTTTTCTATTCTTGAGTGAATTGTAAGTGTACCTTGTATGACTATATTTTTTATCCACTTCAGTAGTATTGATGCAATAAGACTTACCTTAGTCCTTTTTCTTTGGTGGCTAATGATCCTGATTACCCTTAAGGACTCCATGTTTAGTGCACTAGCTATTATAATTCCCTTTCTCTATGCAGTTGCAGCATTGGACCATGGGTGGTACTCTCCATTCCTCCATTTTATCATCCAGATTCATTATGTATCTTCGATATTCATGATCTTGGTGGCCTTATCCCCCACACTTATAGTATTTCCCCATCCCTTTGAGGTAGTTCCCATGATGCTCCTTCCCACATTTTTGACATGTGTGTGGTTGTAATTTCTTCCCACCTTTATCATGAGATCCTCCAGCTTGAAACACCATATTTTGTTTCTTATCACCACAACCATGGGACTATTCTCCCTATTCCATCTCCACATTGAGATCACATCGAACAATATCTTCATAAATCCCAAAGTATTCAATTTATAGAGCTTTTATTATAATTCCCCGACCCCAGTTACCCAGATTTGATGCATTATTTTAATACATTGGTATGATTATAAGGAATCATGTCCCGAAGGACCGATCAGTTTAGCAGTCTTGGAAAATAGATTACATACATTAATATTACATTACACTTTATAACATACAACAAAACATAAATAATACTTTATGAATGAAATTATTCCCTTAGCATAACCCTGTATATCAATAACAATACACTTCTTGGAATCCTAGGAAAAATAAAACATAGAAAGGGGTGAGCTCAGATGCTCAGTAAGGATAAAAATACAGCAGAAACTTTCATAAATAAGCATAAACATTTAAGGCAATGTGTAAAACTAAAACAAAATCCTTTACAACATAAAATTCATTATAAAATGGAAAATGTAAATCAAAATAATTCCATTTACTTACTCACATGAATATTTTACTAGTCAAATAATCACATGAAATATCAATAGCCACTTTCATAATGATGGAATGCATAATGTCAGACTTTCATAACCACATAGTCAAGGCCTTGTGCCAAGACTATAAATAAGATTTTGTCAAGGCCTTGTGCCAAGACACTAGTTTGTCTCATGAGACCTACCGATGCATCGAGGAGCTATAGCGGGCTCCACCCGTCACTTACTAAGTCCATTGCATTCCTCATATGAAAAGGTTTAAACATAACATAATCATTCGTATTAAAACTAGCATACAAAATGTCAATAATTTATCCAGAAACCATGAATGGTATAAAATAACACTTCCACAGTCAAACAGATCACAAAACCTTCAATACAATATGGAAGTTTTGTGTTATAACAAATAAACTTCAAATAAGCTTAAAATCCATCAAAGGATGTTGACATAGATGAAAACGATTTGTAAAACTCTTTGATAGAGATATATCTTTTTCATGAAAACATTTAAAAGTCAAACAATTTAAAAAGGAATATATTTAATGAAATTTTTGAATCAAAGTGTCCCATACCACTTTGAAACTTTTCAAAGGAATTAACATTTTAAAAACATTCATGTTCATATAAATAAATACTTAAAAACCATTTTGAAAACATAGACATTAATGAGAACAATTTATAAGAATAAATTTATAAAACATTTAAAATAATGTTTTAGTAAAAAATTCCCTTAAAAATAATCCCTTTGAAAACTCTTTTATAAAACATGGACATGGATAATAAATATGTCCCAGTATATACTTACATAAAAACAACCTCAGATAATAAAGAGATTTTAAAATTAACCCTTACCTTGCACTTTCCTTTGGTTGAGGGTATGTTTAACCTCTTGTATAATGACCATTGTATGTTATTATATTATACCCGAACCATATTCATATTTATTATATCACACATGATTCATTTATTGTAACGACCCAAAATTCTGAATAAAATTTGTTTCCTAACTTTGTGTGTTATTTTATTTTATACTCAACAAAACTATTTTATTTAATAAATTGAGTATAATTAAAATAAGACCATTAGGTTTCGACTGTTATATGACAATTGGTCAATATGACCATTGGAAACTAAAGGTTGTGATTATTTTATATAAATACAAGTGATCTTGATTAATTAATATAGAAAGATGATTTGATGGCCCCATCCAGTAGTCTTGGGCCGATCGAAGCCCATCTGACAGAACTCGGGAAGGAGGTAGCACCTTTGAGCTTTGCTTTGGACCAAACCCAAGCCGAACTTTATCGTGTGAAGCTGGAACAGAATCGCCTACGTGAGAAGTTCAAGCTGATAGAAATCACTACTCGGGCAATGTTTGTCTAGCCACCCTCAGATTCTCTCACCTTAGCAAACCTTACACTTAGGTCCTATACTGGGGTTATAAGGGGCTATGTAGTGAGATCATAACTACTTTGTGTAATCCTTTGAGATAAATAAATTTTTTATTTCTTCCTATGGTGAAGTTTGTGATTTTTCAGATGTCTGAATAAATATAGGATGTATATTGATAAATTTTGGAAAAAAGGTATATTTTAAAAAAAATTATGTAAACCTTAAATAATTAATAATTTTCAATGGTTTTCAAAAAATGGTATTCTACAATTGTGTTTAGTAAGAAATTTAGAGTCTAATAAGATCAACTTAATTTTTAGTGAATAGTAAATTATGAATAGTGATTTTACACTTATGATTAGTAATGTGATTAAATGTATTAAGAAACCTCACTTAAGTAAGTATTAATATAATCTAGGCACCTTGATTAAGTAATGTGATTCAATAAATTAGGTAAATAACTGTTCCAGAAAGTATTGGTTAAGTATTAGTTTTTTTCGAGTGAATAGTGTTTTTAAATTAAAAATTAAATTAAAAATATTTATATAATTATTTTCATAAAATAGAGTTCATTTTTGAATTCAGAGCATCGATATTTGGTTAAGGAAATTTTTTGGGATTTTTCTGAGAAAGTTGAATTTTCGATGAATAGTGAAAATACAATATTTGAGTTTTGGGTGTTTAATTACATCATTAAGGATGTAATAATTATGCAATAATTCTGGTCGACTTATGAATATTAAGATAAGTCATGAGGTGTCCTAAGTGGCCAATACCATGGGAAAATACCATGGGCAAGCCCATGGTTTTTCCAATACCACCAATGAGGTGTCCCTTGGCCATTAATACCCTGTCCCCTCACTTCCCCTATAAATACCAAGCCATTATCTCATCCTTTCCATTACAAAATCCTCATAAACAAAGTTATGGTCTCATTAACTCCAAAGGAGTCCTCCCAAGGTTCCCTAAATCCTCCCAAGGTCCCAAACTTCAAGATTTCGAATTTACTCTTCAAGGTAAGGGATCCTACCCCTCTCTTTCTTTTCAAGTACTATTTTGTATGTCATTTAATTTAAGCCCCATGTTATTATGTTGGGGGATGTTATTTTATATTCCTATTACTTCCCTTTTCATTTTCATATTATGAGATATTCCCTCTTACTCTCATCATTTCATTTTATGAATGTTTAAGTGGCACTGTTAGGCTGCCGAATTTTTGTAAGGGATTCTTTCACTCTTCCCATTTTCAAAGTTCTACTTTCATGTCAAGTTTTTCAAGTTTTTTTTTCATTTTGGGGTATTATCTCTATATTCATCATACTATCATTTTATTTTCACATTATGAGAGACCCTATTTAATCTCATCAATTCATTTTTTTGAAGTTTTAAGTGATGCCGTTAGGCTGCCGAATTTTTCATAAGAGAAATCTTATTTTCGAATTCCTTTCATGTTTTTCATTTAATATGGTATGTACTTAAAATTTCATTACCATATTATTATATCCTTTAAATTATATCCCTATACTATTTTATGGATCATTTATGAGTGGGTGACCCATTTCCCTTCTCTTTTCAATGTTTTCTAAAACCCTGCAACATAGCCGTTATGCTGCTGAATTTTCGTCTCAAAATGTCTCTCTATTTTTCTCAAATTATTTTATTTTATTAAGTGAATACTCAAAACTATTTATTCTAAAGGGGTATTCACATATATATCAAAAATTTTTATTTTAAATTCTGGGATTTACATACATGAAACCCGCTTTCCTTTTCCATGGGTTTAAAGTGACATAAAGATCACATCTTTAAAGCAGTTTTTAAAATGTTATGGCTATGAAATGAAACCCATTTATTTTATTCTATATGGGTTATTTATGAAATTATTGATGATGATATATGTGGATCACATGGTAATAAAGAAAAATTAAGGGTTCTCCCTGATAGTTCTCCAATGCATTGGGTAAAGACTTAATCTCTAGAGATGACCATTTTAACAATACATTGGTGAATAAACTTGGTAATTTTTTAATGTAACCTTGGGGATGAACCTTGGTGATACAGAAATGATTGTCTATGTTAAATTTTGTAGAAACATCTTCAAGTTATAAAACACATTATTTTTATTATGATATGCTTCATGATATCTTTCTAATACCTTAAAGTTATTTATCCTGACTTTATTGATGTATCTCAAGTTCACATGTAAAATGTTTCTCTTGTTTCCCTTACTAGGACTTTTTCTCACCCTTTCCTTTGATGTATGCTCCCAGGTTATGAGATGTTGTAATGAACTTAGGATGAACAATGAATAATCCTTTAAAGTTTTTAAGAATAATGTTTTTTGTCGCCATATATTAAGTTCCTGGTTTCCAAGACACTAAACCTTAAAGATCCTAAGTTTTGTAAAATGTAATGAGAAGTTATGTTATAAAAAGGCGGGATGATATAGTTGGTATCAAAGGATAGTTTAGTTATTTATGGAAATTAGGATATGAAAACATTAGTAATAACCCTATAGAAAAGATTAAATATAAGAAATCTTCCTGGTATTTTGGTGAGTATTGAGTAAGTGGCTTATCAAGCGAATACATCCTTGTCTGGATAAGAGCAGGTAGAGGTGGCTCTAGCACAGATGTACATAGGGGTAAAACCCAAAAACACCACTTTGAGATAGACTCGAACGAGAACTGATACACGACAATGGGCATTGCTGCACTCTTTATTACGACACTCCTGGGGGATATGTTTGGTTAATCATAAGCTTTTTATGAATCATTATGAATGAATTATAGAAAAATGTAATTGTCTAAGAATGAAGTTTTAAGACATAAAATCATTTTTTGTTAAAATATTCGTAAATGAAATAATTTTCTCACGAAGGATTTATTCTTTTAGAAAATTTCCCCATCATCTAGGAATATGTTGACGTATTTTCGGAGGAGTTACCCGTACCTCCCCCATAAAGAGAGGTAGAGTTATCCATTGAACTCGTACTTGGATCTTATTCAATGTCATAGACCCCCCTAGAGGATGGAAAATGTGGAGCTAGAGGAATTAAAGAAAAAACTCTGAGATATTTTGGAGAATGGGTTTATTCGACCAAGTGTGTCTCCTTGGGGAGCACCAGTTCTCCTTGTGAAGAACAAGGATGGATCGATGCAGCTATGCATTGATTATAGGGAACTGAATGGGATAACAGTGAAGAATGAATACTCTCTTCCAAGAATTGATGACTTATTTGACCAACTTCTTGGGACTCAATTCTTCTCTAAGATTGATCTTCATTCTGGTTATCATCAATTGAAGGTGAAGAATGATGATATTCCAAAAACTGCCTTCTAATTAAGATATGGGCATTATGAGTTTGTTTTTATGTCCTTAGGACTAACTAATGCAACTGATATTTTTATGGATCAAGAAAAAGTTTATTTTGGAAACTTATGTTTATCAAATGGATATATTTTTTATGGGAAAATGAATTGGTGATTAAATGATAAATGTTATTTTGGGCGATGTTTTCTCTTTTGGAGAACTATATGCCTAAGGGAAATAAAATACTACAAGATTTAAATTGAGGAGGAATGGTTGATTTTTTTATGTACTTATTGTGGACATATGGTGATTTGGGTTATTTCTGGAAAATGATGAACCTAGTATAGAGAATATGTGAATAGGTTAATTACACTTTAGTATGAAACTTTAATAGTAGTAAATGTTATTTAGATATAAATGATATGATTTATTGGGAAAGTCTATGTGATCAAAACCTTCTGAGTTTTGAGTTCTAATATTAGTTTAGATTATTATGAATAATTTTAAAGATGATTGTGTATTGAATGGTCTTTCTGGAACTTTGGGTACTTTTTTTGAATTTTGGAGATTAATAGTCATATTTCTTTTTATAAAGGATTATCATTTTTTGGGATTATATGATCTCGTACTAACCATTTTAGTTTCAGTTTATGGCTAAAGAAAAGGGAAAAATATAGTTATTCTTTTGTGGATTATGTGATTCTCTAGAAGATTATTCTTGTGCTTTTGATGAGACCAAGTATTTTTGAATGCTCATTGTTTGGAGAAAATATTAGTCTTGGTGAAAACTTATTAAAGGATGAAACTCTACTTGAAGGTAAGTATATTTCCTTATTTTTTTATTCTATGTAGTAAATGAATTGCTCAAAATTATTAAAAGGAACGTAAAACAAAAACATTGTTGGTTTACGTTTCTACTGGGTAATCAAAGACTGTTTAACACATCTTAAGTTTGTGATCTTCTTTTGGTTAATTTTCTTCTAATCATGTTTTCTATCACTCTCCATCAGAACTTGACCCTTTCTTTTCTCTTCCATATCTATGTTTTCTTACATGGAATCCTAGTCTGGGTTAACTCGGGTGACCTTTGTACTTTCCTTTCTTTCTTTTAAAGTAATAGTTTTACAGACTCTTTTTACGATATGTGACTTTCAAATAAATTTCCAAGACCAATTTTAAAATTGCGAGTAAGTAATTTATTAACGGGGGAAGATTGTAATGACCCGGAATTTTAAATAATTTTTTTTCCTAAATTTTTGTGTTATTTTATTTTATACTCAATAAAACTATTTCATTTAATAAATTGAGTATAATTAAAATAAGACCATTGGGTTTCGACTGTTATATGACCATTGGTCAATATAACCGTTGGAGATTAAAAGTTGTGATTATTGTCTATAAATACAAGTGATCTTGATTAATTAATATAGAAAGAAGATTTGATGGCCCTATCCAGTAGTCTTGGGCCGATCGAAGGCTATCTGACGGAACATGGGAAGGAGGTATCACCTTTGGGCTTTGCTCTAGACCAAACCCAAGATGAACTTCATCGTGTGAAGCTGGAACGAAATCGCCTACGTGAGAAGTTCAAGATGATAGAAATCACTACTCGGGAAATGTTGGCTGAGCCACCCTCGTATTCTCTCACCTTATCACACCTTACACTTAGGTCCTATGTTGGGGTTATAAGGGGCTATGTAGCGAGATTGTAGCTACTTTGTGTAATCCTTTGAGATAAATAAATTTTTTATTTCTTCCTATGGTGAAGTTTGTGATTTTTCAGATGTTCGAATAAATATAGGATGTATATTGATGAATTTTGGAAAAAAGGGATATTTTAAAAAAAATTATGTAAATCTTAAATAATTAATAATGTGTAATGATTTTAAAAAAATGGTATTCTACAATTGTGTTCAGTAAGAAATTTTGAGTCTAATAAGATCAAATTAATTTTTCGTGAATAGTAAATTATGAATAGTGATTTTACGCTTATGATTAGTAATGTGATCAAATGGATTAACTAACATCACTTAAGAAAGTATTAATATAATCTAGGCACCTTGATTAAGTAATGTGATTCAATAAATTAGGTAAATAACTCTTCTAGAAAGTATTGGTTAAGTTTTAGTTTTTTTCAGGTGAATAGCGTTTTCTAATTAAAAATTAAATTAAAAATATTTAGAAAATAATTTTCATAAAATGGAGTTCATTTTTGAATTCAGAGCATAGATATTTGGTTAAGGTGAATTTTTGGTATTTTTCTGAGAAAGTTGAGTTTTCTGTGAATAGTGAAAATACAATTTTGGAGTTTCGGGTGTTTAATTACATTATTAAGGATGTAATCATTATGAAATAATTATGGTATAATTATGAATAGTAATATAAGGTATGAGGTGTCCCAAGTGGCCAATAACATGGGAAAATACCATGGGCAAGCCCATGGTTTTTCCAATACCACCAATGAGGTGTCCCTTGGCCATTATTGGCTTGTCCCCTCACTTCCCCTATAAATACAAAGACATTCTCTCATCATTTCCATTAAAAATCCTCCTAAATGATGTTTTGGTCTCCTTACCTCCCAAGGTGTCCTCCCAAGGTTCCCTCAAGCCTCCCAAGGTCCCAAATATCATGATTCCGAAGTTACTCTTCAAGGTAAGGGATCCTACCCCTCTCTTTCTTTTCAAGTACTATTTTGTATGTAATTTCATTTAATCCCCTTGTTCTTATGTTGGGGGATGTTCTTTTATATTCCTATTACTTCCATTTTCATGTTCATATGATGAGAGATCCCCTCTTACCCTCATAATTTCGTTTTATTAATGTTTAAGTGGCGCTGTTAGGCTGCCGAATTTTTGTAAGGATTCTTTCACTCTCCCCATTTTTAAAGTTCTACTTGCATGTCAAGTCTTTCAAGTTCCTTTTTTCCATGTTGGGGTATGATCTCTATATTCATCATAATATAATTTTATGTTCACATGATGAGAGACCCTATTTAATCTAATCAATTCATTTTTTTGAAGTTTTAATTGATGCCGTTAGGCTGCTGAATTTTTCATAAGAGAAATCTTATTTTTGACTTCCTTTCATGTTTTTCATTTCATATGGTATGTACATAAAATTTCATTACCATATTCTAATATCCTTTATATTCTGTCCCTATACTATTTTATGTATCATTTATGAGTGGGTGACCCATGTCCCCTCTCTTTTCAATGTTTTCTAAAACCCTGCAACATAGCTGTTATGATGTCGAATTTTCATCTCAAAATGCCTCTCTCTTTTTCTCAAATTCTTTTATTTTATTAAGTAAATACTCAAAACTCGTTATTATATAGGGGTATTCACATATATATCAAAATTTTCTATTTTAAATTCTGGGATTTACATACATGAAGCCCGTTTTCCTTTTCCATGGGTTTAAAGTGACATAAAGATCACGTCTTTAAAGCAGTTTTTAAAATGTTATGACTATGAAATGAAACCCATTTATTTTATGCTATATGGGTTATTTATGAAATTATTTGTGATTATATATTTGTCACACATGATAATAAAGACAAATTAAGGGTGCGCCCTGATAGCGCTCCAATGCATTGGGTAAAGACTTAATTTCTAGAGATGATCATTTTAACGATACCTTCGTGAATAACCTTGGTAATTTTTTAATGACACCTTGGGGATAGACCTTGGTGATATGGAAATGATTTTATATGTTAAATGTTGTTGCCACATCTTCAATTTATGAAACACGTTATTTTTATTATGATATGCCTCATGATCTCTTTCTCATACCTTAAAGTTATTTATCATGACTTTATTGATGTATCTCAAGTTCACATGTGAAATGTTTCTCTTGTTTCCCTTACTGGGACTTCTGCTCACCATTTCCTTTGATGTATGATCCTAGGTTATGAGATTCTGTAATGAACTTAGGATGAACAATGAATAAGCCTTTCAAGTGTTTAAGAAGAATGTTTTTTGTCGTCATGTATTAAGTTCCTGGTTTCCAAGACACTAAACCTTAAATATCCTCGGTTTTGTAAAATGTAATGAAAATTTATGTTATAAAAAGTCGGGATTCTATATTTATGAAATTATAATACCCATTTAATAATTATTTTCATGTTAAATTAACATTTCAGGTAATAATCACTTTCTTTATCGTACGTATTTTAACTTGTTATTCTTGACCGTATCATTTAGATCATGATTTAAATACTTCCAGAATACAAAACATGATTCATATATCATATATATTTAGAATATAAATATTTATAATAGGTAGATATATAAAATGGAAAAAACCGTTTTTGGAGACAATAGGCCGTACGTATGCATAAACGATGTTTCTATTTTCATATCGTATTGAACAGAAGTAAGTGAATAAGATATATGTAAGTACATTTACACACACACACACACAGATATATATATATATATATATCCCCAGAAGGATTATATTGTCATATATTAAATACTTATTAGAAATATATATTTTTATAATCGTTGATGAATGGTGAATGTGGAAATGAATCTCATCGCGTCGTGGAGACGATAATCCGTACGCACACACGAGCGACAATATAATTTCCTTAAAGGTGTTGAATTGGATGGTATATTAATTTTACAGAGACATTAGTATGTTATTTTCATTATTTATATATATATTAATCATCATTATATCCATCCAAATAACACAGTGTTCAATAACAAATTACACCATGGCGTGGTGAAGGTAAGCCGTACGTACACACACATGGTGACATTATCATTCATAGTATGGATAGAATAATAAATATGGTTATGCCATATTTATAATAAAATAAAAGTATATATAAGGTACCAGAGTTATTATTTTGGTATGGTAATAACGAAGAAAGAGTAAGTGGAAGAATAAAAGAACTTGAAAGAGGGTGGTGAAATCATTACCTCTTCTTCAGGTTCTTACTTTTGATTTGATCAAAAGGTCTCCATAGGTTATCCATATTACAAAAGGAAGGCATCTAAGATATAGGTAGGATAGTTGAGAGGATATTTGGGCATGGGTTGGCCGAGAAAAATGGATTTGGAGGTGTCAATTTGAGAGAAGGGGAAGTGCCTTTTTATAAGAGGGGTGAGGGGCACCTTAGGAAAAAATTAAAATATTATTTTATAATAAATTCATTTTCGGTTTATAATTTCTCAAAAATATTTTTTTTAAAGGATAAGGTGGGGATGGGTCTAAAACCACTCAACCAATAGGTTTTTGACAGATTTGGATCACTATATTAACCTTATCTTTTAGATTTAACTCTTAGTTAAATAGTTTGACATTTACCATGTCTCTTTGTATTTTTATATTATATGGTTAACAAACATATTATAAACTTACAAGAGAATCCAAAGTGGTTCATTAATGAAATATATAATAGTATTTAAGCTCTTTTACCGAACCTTTGATTTTTAGGACTAGAATACCAATTAATAATATAATATTTTTTTAAAAACTCTTTTATGTCAATTTTGACACTATTTGGAATTTTATTTTTTATAAATTCATAAAAGCATTATTACTTCAAAAAATATTCATTTAATCAACCCTAATATGTCATATTAACCTATAAAATTATTGGAATTCATAAAAAGTCTTAAATTACATTTATTTGGGTATTTATAATATCAATTATGTTAATATTTCATTAATAAGGTAATTACTACATCATCATTGTGTCATAAATAAATTAAATTATTTAATGTCTAAAAATTATAAATAAAATACCATTATGTAGTAAACCTTTTTATCTTTCTAATTAATATTTATAGTAGAATTTATACTATGTGTAACCCTATATTAAAAATGTTTTAGTTATTAAACATTGAATTTAACACTTTTAACTCTTCTTTGAATTAAATAATAATAAATGTAATAATCTAATCCAAGTGGACCTAAAGGATCATATTTTATTCCTAAGGTTGTTTTTTGTCGAATTATAATTATAAAATAGAATTAGTACATGCGTTAGGGTAATAATAATATCATTTTTACCCTTAATTACCCTATTTACTTTTAACCGTGGTAAATAAAAGTAAAAAGCTACTATTCACCAAAAATTATTTTCATCTTATTAAACCAAATTTTACTTACTGATATCAACCGTGTCTTGCAGATTTTTGAAATTAAACTCACAGAAGCGGTAAAATTAAGTTTTATGTAAATTTGCAAATGCTCTTAGGAGGTGGGTAAAAGACGGTAAAAAGTTCAATAAATTTTTTTATATCTAAAATTATTATAAACTAACTCCAATGAATTAAATTTAAATTATATAGGTATTATGTATCTATTTTAAACTAAAATAAGTTTAAATAAAATAAATTATTATTTAAATAAAAATTCGGTTTTAAACTATAACTTAGTGTTTTTTACTATTCATCAAAAATTGAAAGTTTTCCAAAAAATACCAAAAATTCACCCAAAGCTAATTTTGATATTCGAAATTCAAAAATTAAGTCTATTTTAACAAATTAAAAACATATAAATTTAATTTATTAATTTAAAATTAATTTCCATTTTCAAAACCAAAAAGCGTATTTTTAAGAAATAATAACTATCAAAAGATTGACACTTGTTTATGTCAAATTTCAAAGTGAAATTATTTAAAATGACCAGAATTGGATTAAATGGTAAAAATGAAATCTATTTATACTTCCAAACCATTAACTATATAATTTAACACTATAAGTTATTTTTATTAAAAAAGTTGTTTTCTGTTAAAATATTGTATTTTTTACTATTCATCAAAATATGAAAGTTATCAGAAAAGTACCAAAAATTTATCCGAACTAAATTTTTATGTCTTGATTCTAAAGAATAATTTAATTTCATTAAATTTAATATATAACATTGTTAAATATTGGTTTTAAAAAAGGGTTCTCTATTAAAAGGCGATAAAATTGCATTTTTTTAAAAAATACTTCTTTTATCTGAAAAAATGAATTTGTTCTTACATTATGTCTAAGAAACTCATAATATGGATTTATAAATTATAAGGATTATATAAAGTTAAAAATTCAGTTAATACTATTCATAATCGCTTTTGAACGGCTAGTTTGTTAAGTTGTGGTGCGCTCAAACTTGGTGTTGCGTATAGCGCAAGCTATTGAATTACTTTAATGAGATAATGTACTATGAAATCTTGGGGTGTCACATTTATAAGGCTTGTGTTTAAGCTAAGAAAGTATATAATAATTTTTCTATCATTATTTATAACAAAACCTGAAGCATACCTTGTAAGCCTTGTGAAATTTTCTTCATAGGACTTGATGGATTCAACTTCCTTTTTCTTCCACTCTATGAATTCTCTCTCTATATTTGTAAGAATTTTTTTAGATAAATAATTGATAATAAAAATTTTCTAAACTTTTTCCACTCTATATCTTCAAATTTTTTCCTTTGGCATGGTGTTCTTAATCAATGACCACCATTGGTCTACCTCTCCATCTAGATGATAAATGAAAAAAATTAAAATTCTCTGTATCAGAACAAAAAAGAATCGAAAATAATTACTCCGTTGAGTTGATCCACTATTCTGGGACTAGTGGGTCAGAAGATCCACTAAATGTTGGGGTTCATTGTCACATAAAATACTCGATTTCCTATTTCTACCTCTTAGGTGAAGGAAGATGTTCTAAATTGTTCAGGTTATTATTCATAGAATGAGATGTTTGGGTAAGAATCACCTTGAAAATTTTAACTCCACCTCCCCACACATTGGGATGTTGTTTGGGAAATTACTACATTGTCCCTCACATGAGTTTTTTGTCATGGTTTCTCCCGGTTCCCTCCATTTTATAAAATAGAAAATGTTAGAACATAAGTAAAAAATTCTTGAATAAATAATTTATTAATTTTAAAATTATTTCTATAGAAATATCTTGTGGGATCCCTATGTTTTGAATTTTTCTTAAACAAATATTCTTGGGTTCTTACTTGTACATAGTATCATACTAAGGGTTTCCACTAAGTTTATCTAATCCTAATTCCCAAATTAACTAAACCATGATATGATATCAACTATATCAACCCTACTTTTCTTACATAACTTATTACATCATTTTAAAGACAAAAACATAAAAGAACTGCACAAATATGATCCAAAGTTTTAGTGTTTTGGGAACATTAGGACCATATGTAACATTTACAAAATAAAACATAATCATTTATTCAATTCCTTCTTCTCTAGATTATTATTATCCCTCATCTTCTCATTAGTATAAGTAATAATATGAGGATATACATCACTGAAAGTAGTGAGATAAAATCCCAATAAGAGGATATATAAGAACATGAATCAATATAACATGGAGTGAGAATAATAATCATCCTAAAATCATAATCATAATCATGATATGAAGTATTTTACAAAGGCATAGAATGTGGCAATGCATAAAAATTAAACATCATGACGTAGTGGTCAACAACCACACATAGTGCTGAAAAAAGATTGCATCATGTTCATGCATATTTCAATTTATCTCATGATATTATTAACATTACACAATTAATTAGAGAACTGTATAATTATGGGTACACCCTCCACATCATAACATTTAAATTGCACTATATAATTATAGGTTCACCCGTCACATCATATAATTTACATTATCATGCATGCCACATAAAACATATATTAATATTAAACATAAGATAACATATGGATAAGAAATAGGTTTCATAAATCATCCATTAATGGATAAAAATTTTGTTTTTAAAAATAAAAAGTGAATAACAGACTTGGTAGAATAATCATACATCTTGATTGAAGAAGAAATAAAATCATGATAAGGAAAACATGTGTTTTTAAAAGGAAGAGTTGTTTTGGAAAAATATATTCTTTTTTTAATAGAATAAGATTAGAAGTATGTATATATAGAAAATAAAATTGAAGGATAAATATATGATATTTAGTGAACATTAATGGAACATATATACTAAAAATGGAGTGAAAGAGGGGAAACCCAAATGAAGAGAGTCGGGTTTGAGAATCCCCTTACCTTATGTATGAACACTCAATCCTATTTAATATCCTAGATAATAATATTATATTCATTTATTAAAAAATTAATAACCTTTTATGCATTAATTTGATTCATTATAGTTTTATTAATCTCATTTATAGGCTTTTAAATGAGTGATATAGTTTAATTTCATCGTTTAGGAGAGTTCGTTTTCTTGGTTTTTATGATCAGTTTACTTGAATATCAGTATGGAAGTTTATGTAGAATAAGTATAAGTATAAAAAATTGAGAAATATATTTTATTAATAAACATACATAGGTTTAAATTATTATATATATATATATATACCATTTTTTAAAATAGTTAATGAAAATCATTTGGGTTAATTTTGGTGGTTTTCGATCACAACAAACTCAATTTGTTTTATCATTTAGTATTATGTAAATATTTTTCTTCTAGAACATAAAAAGGGTTATAAAATATATTTTACAGTGTTAAAAACCATTATATCAGTTTTAGGAATATAATTTAATGTGTTAATGTAAAATGAAAACACATTGTCCATGATGTCGGTAAATTGAGACATCACAGGGGATGATTTAATTTTTAGAATAAAAGAGAGAGATAAAAGATTTTGATAAATTATATTCCATTAACATGATATAATTATAGTATATAAAATATTAATGAGTTATCATGAACATTTGGATTGATGAGGTTATGAGAGAAGAAGAAAAGAAAAATAAATTAAAAGAAAAATGAAGTGGATTTTACCTCTTAAATCACTCCTCCTTGAGAACCTCCTTAAGGAAATTTTTTTGGTCTTTTTATGAGTCCAAGGGATCATGTAAATGGTAAAGGGTCTTGAGAAGAGTATTGGGTAGTATTTTTATAGGGATAAAAGATTTTAAGGTATGAGGTGGGGGAGGTAGTGATGTGTGGTATTTATAGGGGAAGAGAGGGGTCTTTTCTCATTATTTTATTCATTAGTTTATTATATTGGATCAAGACTATGGATATTATGAGAATTATAACTAAATATTTCAAAATAATTAATGGGAGTTCTAGATCATGGTACATACATTATAGATGACTCAATGAATATTTCATTTAACTTATAATGTTTGTATACCGTAAATTACCGTATTTTACTATTCACTAAAAAATTCACGTATTTTGGAAAAATCCCAAAAAATAAATCAAACTATTTTTCAATGTGTAGAAATCAAAAATTAACTCCATTTTATGAAAATAATTTTATAAATATGAGAAATTTATTTTATTTATTAAAAACATAATTTACTTGAAAAATACATATTTAAACTTTTAATATGATTTTATAACTCATTAAAAAAATAATCAAGGTGTCATAAAATTATCATATAATAATAAGACAACAAAATATTAATTTATCAATAAATTTTATGAAAATATATTTTCTTTTAAATTATTAAATTAATTATAAAATGAAATTAAATATTTATGACTTGAAAAAATACCAACACTTAATTTATCATTTTTAAAAAATTTATTTACTTATGCCATGAAATAAATATATCATATCATCATTCATAAGATACATAAATTTTATTTTTAATTTCAAAGTTTAAGTTACTATTCTATTGGACTAATTACTATTCCTAAGTTTTATGTTACTATTACAATGTTCAGGTTACTATTCCATCGGTAGAGGTTCTTTAATTTATAGAAATACATCTTATTTCATTTATTAGTCATTTATATAGTTTTTATTATGCTATCTATGTGATTTACTTGATTTATAAAATATGAAATTATTATAAGAAGGGTAAAATTCCAATGATAAAAGTTTGGGTCATTACAGTACTCCCTTAATATGTTCTGTGATGGGTTATTATAAGCATGGAGGTTTGAGAACAACCTCTATAGAGACATTTTAACCAATGTTTTTCCCCTATGTATCTCCACTTATGTAAGGGTTTTTAGCAGGCCTTAGTGATGGTGATATTCTTGGCTAAGGGACAGTAGATTGAAGTTGTTGATAATAGTCATCACAGAGAAGATTCATCATCCAAAGTTAGATGATGTCAAGCATCTACATCATGATATACGAGGTTGGTGTATGGGTAGTCTTAAACCTAAGGATAAAAAATTTTGGGATCATGTAGAGGATCTAGTCCGCTATGGTATATGGTTTACTTGAAATATAAAGGACATTTTCATATAGCTTGATATTTTTTAACTCATTATATTGATGATGGAGGTTAGGTGGTTGATGGACCTCCATGTCAGAGTTTGGGGGATGACCAGGGACCTCCCAGAGGCTGTAAGGGTGGTCCTATGGGAGTATGGTTTATTAGAATTCAAAAGAGGAGGATCTAGAGGAGGAAAACTTTATTTTATTCTTCCACCAGTACCATCATCAAGCCATACATTCTAGATTTAGAGAGATGAAAATCCGGAACACAGAGAGATATAAGTGACAGAGGGTTATAGATTTGTGGTTCCCTACAATATATGAGATAAAACATATTTATTATCCACACTATCACTCATACTCATAGACATCAGTGTAATCCATTCCTTTTTTGTTTATCCCTAGTTTTAGAACTAGAGATTCAAGTGGATCTGCTAGCCAAAATTTTTGGATAGAGACTCATAATTGTATTGATCCCATGATAATTAAAATATGTCTATGTTCTTTGATTTCACTAAGTGGATTTATATTTTCATGGGACCTTACAGTTTCTATGAGGAATTCATATGAAATCATCCTTTTTATGGACTTGTTATCTACAGTATATACCCAGATAGACTACTATAATTGGAGAGTGAGGGCATTCATGATGATGGATTATGATTACTCTACATAGGTGAGAAGGAATTTCAGTTGAGATGAGAAATTCCATTGCATAAGAAATTATAACTAATCACCCATTAGTTGTAAAATTTAACTCTTTGTGTTATAGAAACCATAAATAATCAGCTTCCATTAGTGGTGGAGGAGTGCATGGATATTTTACATGAGGATATTCAAGTATTTACCCCCCATCAAGTGGTCACCTTTTGTATCAATTTTCACATCAAAACCACTATGATATATTCCAAATCTTATCATATGTCCTCATATGAGCTCATGAATCTAAGTGTGTAGTTTGAGGAACTTATGAGGAAATATTTCATTAGGCCTATTATGTCTCGCAAGCATCTCCAGTTTTGTTCACTAATAAGGAGGGTGGGAGATTTATACTTTGAATTGACTAAAACCATATAAATCAAGGGGAAATTAAGAACAAATAACCTTTATCAAGGATTGACGAACTCTTCAATAAGATGAATGAATTAAAGTCGTTTACATAATTTCATCATCATTCTGGTTATCACTAACTTCAAGTTCATGAGGAGGATATTAAAAATATGGAATTTTGATTCCACTATGACCGTTATGAGTTTCTGGTGACTCCCTTAGGTGTGATTAATTCCCTACTTGTGCTCATGGGTTTTATGAAGTGTTTTATTGGATAGTTCATGGTTGTCCTCATTGATGATATCCTCATCTATTCTTGTGAAGCATCTAAGGATTTTCCTAAACATACCTCGAGGAATTTTCTAGATGGAAATGTTATAAAGTGATGATTTTTTATTAGAGAGGTCTAGTTTATAGGTTTGTTATTCTTAGATTATAGAGGAGATATGGACAAGGAAAAGATCTAGGTAGTGTTATATTAGTAGACACCCAAGAGTCTACATGAGGGGTGGTGTTTCCTTAGGTTGGTATGGTACTACAAGATATTCATGTTGGAATTATATAGTATTTCATCCCCTATGAATTCCATAACCCAAAATTTTTAGCCATTAATTTGGTCTGAGTAGTGAAAAAGGTATTTTGAGGAGCCGAAGCAGAGGTCAATGAGTACCCTTGTCTGGTGAATTTCAATTGAAGAAGTTGGGTATGTAGTGTTCTATGATTCCTCTAGAGATAAACTTGGTTTTTTACTAATTTATATTAAAGTGATGATTTCTTATGGGTCTAGGAATTTGTGACTTCATGAGAAGAACTATGCACCCCATTATTGGGAGCTAATAGTGGTAGTGTTCTCCCTAAGGAACTGGAGGAGCTATATTCATGGAGAGCTAATCATAGTTTACTCTGACCACCAGGGCCTTGAATATATCTTATCTCATAGAGATATTAACCTAAGGTAGAGTCAATGGTAGGAATTATTAGAGGATTATGAATTTGAGATCGCCTATACTCCATGGAAGGGAATCTTAGTGGTTGATTCCCTTAATAGGAATTTCTATTCTCAGTTGATGGGAAAAGCATCTAAGTAGTTGGCCTCTTTCAAGATGACCTTAATAGATGAGGTAGAGGTGTATTATATTGAATAAATGGTGGCAAGCCTTGTGATTATTCAATGCACGAGGGGGGCTTAGTTGGAAGACATTAATTTTGAGTTTTTTTAGGACCATATTTTATTGAGAGAAACAATTGATGGATATTTTAAGGGTGGAGAGCATGTTTTCCTTTTATGAGGATAAAATGTGGTACCAGTCACATTGCATGAGTATGTGTTAAAGAATTTTCATAATTCCCCACTATTGGTTTATATTGGAGTGATGAATATGTATTGGAACCTCATGCATAGGTTTTAGTGGCCAGGTGTGAATGGTAATGTTGTGAAGTTTTTCATGTGGTGCCACACCTGTTAGTAGATAAAGGAAGAGAATCAAGTCCCAAATGGTTTTTCATTACCCTTTGAGGTTTCAGAGTAGAAGTGGGATGACATATCAATGGATTTAGTGATAGGTTTTCTATGATTAGTGAGATACAATGTTTCTATTTGGTTGATCATCAACAGACTGACCAATTCAGTCTACTTCATTTCTATTTTGGAATAAATTTCAATATAGAGATTGGAATTCTTGTATAGATATGAGAACATATTATTTTATGGATTAAATTTAAAGATAATTTATTATTTAGATGATTTATTCCCATATTTTTTATGGAGAGGTTTGGAAGTTTCATTTATAGACTGAATTTCTAATGAGTATACCCTTTCACCCTCATATCGATGGTCAGAACAAATAAACCATTCAGGTTTAAGAGGGTATGATATGGTTCTATGTGTTTATGTTTTTATGTAATATAGAGGATCACTTAACTTCAGTGGAATTTTCATAAAAAAATAACTACTACTCTTGCACTATCATAAGTATGGGAGGCCATACATGTAAACTATAACAACCCCAAACCCATACTCCAAGATCTAGTACTAAAAAATAATATTTATATTTCTGGATTTGATACTGATAAAAATGACCTATTTTTATCCATCCAAAACATACCACATCAAAGAGAAATATTGGATCACTTATATACCCAAGGATATTTCAGGTTTAGAGTTTTATATAATTAAGGAAAACTCTTAAATATCAATATCCATATATTCAAGGGAACATTTTCCCCACTATACCTAGATTTTCCTATTCAACATTAATTCTTCAACATCTCCCATAAAATTCTTCACTCATGAAACCTTTATAAAGATAATTAATTTAACACCATTCTTCATAACCTGAGTAAATAGAATTCATATGAAGGGTGAGATCAAACACTTATTTAGGTAAAATATAATAATTAACAACTACATTTCATTAGTGAGTATAAGATGAGTAAAATGGTATGATGACATAATCAAATTGCATGATTATAACATAATATAATCCATACCTATCATAACATGGATCATAAATCACAATATGTGGCATAAATATTCAATATGATATAAGATTAATATAAGTAAATAATCATGATCCATGTGAAAACAATACTTGAGAAAAAGATCTATTATAAATCATAAAAATAATTTAAAAACTATGTAGGTATCACGTAACATCAAATATTAATCATGGAATAACCTAACTAGATAATTTTAATCTCTATTAGGAGTAAAATACTAATATTAAACTCTTTTATATCTTATAACTAACTTAAAATTAGTTAAATATGTGGTCTCTTAGGAGTAACTTCCATCTAGTTAACTCTATATCATTACCTAATGAAATTGAGGGCTATAATGGAGCTAACCATCCTTGGTTTATAATTTAACCATCCATACTTAGTTATTAATGTAACAACCAGTATTTAGTTTATAACATAACTATATATCATCAGTTTATTATGTAACCACCCATCCTTGGTTTATAACAGGACAACATGTCCTTAGTTTATAATGTAACCACACATCCTTTTTTTTATAAAGGAACCAACCATCCTTCGATTATAATATAACCACACTTAAATCATCCACACATATGTATATGTACTAGAGTATGAGGAAAAAAATTAAAAGGTTTCAATTTTCAACATAATAATAACCATTTGTCTTTCATAGCTGGATTTACTTATGGAAAAGAAATGGGTTCTATGATAATATATTTAATACAATAATAATCCATCTAGAGAAAAGAATAATTATGGTATCATTACAACATATCACAACTGGAACATATGTAATATGAATGATTTTTATCATTGATGAATAGAAATATATTTAAAAGATCATTAAAAAATTCTAGAGGTAAATACCCTTTCCACTTTGGAAAGCACTTTTAAAAAATAAAAAGTTTCATAATGTTACGAAAAACATTATATTTGAAAGGAAATAAGGAAATTTTTAAATTAAAAATAAAATAATTGAGTGTCAATGATGGTATAAATTTTTTTCATGTTGTAATCATTCAAACAAAGATTTGGTTCACACCTTTAGTAAAATGTACTTTATTCCAAAAACAACAAGAAGATTATTTTTAAATATGTTTGTAGAAATTTAAAAATTGGTAAAATTTAATTTAAAAAATCATTGAATATTATTAAAAAATTTTCTATAAAACAATTTAGAAAACATTGATTTGGAAGAAATTTTTTTTGGGATAGAAAGTGGAGAAATATGGTTAGATTTTCATTAAAATATTTTACGAACCATTTGGATTACCAAAGAGAAAAAAACAACAACAAAACTTAAAAATTAAAAAAATAACCAGAGGTTAAAATAAATTAAAGGTGTTTATTAGATAATTATCATATAATTTCCTCCATGTAAATTTAAGCACAAACAATCCTATTTGAAATGGGATTGAAACATGAACCACCGACCACTTTAGTAATATCCAAATCAAAACCTAATGAAAGAGAGAGCCTTATATGAATTTTTAAATACCTATAATTATCGTGATAATAATCATAAGATGAATTAATGTGTATTATATACACCACACAAAGCAGATAAGTGGTGAATATGACATATTTATCATAAAAATAAAAGTGAGACAAGAAACCCTTACAAAGATTATATCATTCAATTGAGAATTAATCAATGGAGAGATTATGTGTAAAAATTGTAAATTCACATAAAAAGAGTTAAAATAAAACAAAAAATAATTAGTGTTCATTACACATATAATCTTTTCATAACATAGACAATGAAGGAGTAATATAAGCCAATGAAATGAAGTTGAGTAATGAAATCCCTTACCTCGAGTCCAAAATTATTATGTATGTCCTTTAACTATTGTATAATAAAGTTATATTAAATATTTAATTATTTAATATCCTTTTAATGATTTGTTAACTTATCATTAAACCATTTATTTCATTCATTTTTATGACATGTTTAATTACTTAATCAGTCATTCCCTTGTTAGGTGTTTTAAGGACGTTCTGTTCATAATTTCATAACAACCTTAGTATGTTGACCATGGTCAAAGAGGTAATTACTATATAATATAAAGAATAATAATCATGATATAATTATAATTATTATAAAATAATTATTCTTTTATAAACAACAATTTTACATGGTTATGAAAAATTAATTTTGTTACAATCACAGAGAAGGTAGGTCCTATGTATGCATGAGTAACCTTTCCATTTTTTCAATGAACATAAAAGAAAGAAGGTAAGTGTAATTTTAGTTTTTAATAATTATTTTTATAACATGAATATAACATTTTCTCTTTGAATACATTTATATATACCATCCATGTGAATTAGTGATGAAAAATGAATCACATCGCTTCATGGAGGTGGAAATCCACACGTAAGCACAAACGATGTTATCATTTTTCAATGAATGGAATCGTATGAAAATAGATGATATATTATAGCAATAGAATGATACTAATTTAATTAATATCATATATATAATTTAAATATATCATTATAACAATTAATGAGAGGTCGTGATGGAAAATAAATTACATCGATTCGCGAGGTGGTAGTCCACCATACACACGAATGATGGATTCATTTCCCATTAGATGAAAAAAGATATGGATTAAATTTAATAAATAAAAAAAATTAAATCTCCATATTTTAGGATCTAAATATATATGTAAATGGGTATGACATGGAACAATACAAGAGGGGGGGGGGGTGAATTGTTGGTTTAAAGGTTTTGTATTAACCTCTTAATAAGAAACTTAGATTAAGAGATATTAAACTAATACAATACACAAAGACTCTTATAAAACAATACAAATGATTGAAATAGTCCTAGAACCATTGGATATAACATGATACTACAAGTTATTAAAAACAACTGTATTTGAATTGAATACAATGATCAAATTAGAACAAATGTAAATGATTGTACCATACAACGTATAGAAATTTTTAACACAATATGAAATGTAAATGAACGTATCATAATAAAAACAATTAAAATAGAAAAGAATATGAATATAAAGAAGAAATAAAATTATTCCATTTGTATTAAAAATAGTTGGGGAAAATTAAAGGGTATTACAATTCTTTTATTCCAAAGAGCAGGGTATCCTTTCCCCTAGGATAAAAGGTCTATCTTACCACCACCTGAGTAATCCCTCAATATGATGATTGAAACATCTATATTTCTATCCATGGAATCAATCGATTAAGAAGGTAATTGACACCTTTGTCTTTCAAATACTTTAAATCCTTTGATACAATGACTAACATCACAGTCTTCCTATCCCCAAAAGCCCCCGATCATTATCAAAATGATCAGTCACACAAAGAAATACAAAAGTAATTATTGAAATAAAAGAATTAGGAATAAGCCATTCACGCCATGCATCGTCAATGCTTCTCGCATGAATCAAGAGAGAGGTTACACCATCTCTCTCTAGAACTTAAATCAGAATAGTGTGTCTTCTATGTTCAATCATCAAAGTCTTGTACTCTTTGGTTCAGATGACCTTCTATTTATAGGCCTCCTATCCAATAGTCATATCTGATTTTAGCAGTCATATTTCCCCAGAATACATGGAGGGACTTTGACACCTAGAATTATAACATTCAAAACAAAATGGAATACACGACATCATTTTGATTAGTATATAACTAACTCCATGACATCGTTTTGGTTAGAAAAAAATAAATACAGAAGTATGAAATAATGAGTATGATGAATATATAAAGCATGAGTAAAAGGATAATGTGAAATATGTATACGGTATTTGAGTAAGGCATGAGTACAATGAAATACATGAATGAAATGAATAACAAGGGTATGATTCATAACATGGATATGATACATAACATTGTTATGATGTATAACATGGACAAAATACATAACATGGTTATGATGTATAACATAGAAATGATGCATAACATGGTTACAATGCATAACATGGATACGATACATAACATTGTTATAATGCATAACATGTATATGATACATAAGATGGTTACGATGTATAACATGATTACGATGCATATCATGGATATGATACAAAGCATGGTTACGATGCATAATGTGATTACAATGCATATCATAGTTATGAAGAAAAACAACATATGTGGTTATGATGAAAAAAAACATATGTGGTTACGATGAAAAACAATATTTTTGGTTACGATGAAAAATAACATATTTGGTTACGATGAAAAAAAAGTAATTTGTGATTTCCAAAACAAAAAAGATGCATGGGAAATTTTAAACACATTTTGACTCAATAATCTCCCCCTTTTTAGAAAGCACAAAAAATAAAGGATTATCTCCCCCAGAGTTTAGTAACTCTTTTGAAAGTATTAGTAAATACGACTAATTCCAACTTAGGATAAAAATTATCCCTAAGGATATTATTCTCTTTACTTCATATATTATTATGAGTTCTCCCCCTTAATAAGGTATTCTCCCTTTTTCATTTTTATGAAAAAATATTCTATATAAAGAAATTTATTCTTTTCTAAATTATTCTCCCCCTTTGTGATTTTCAAGGAGTTAGTGAAACAAAGTATACAGATTAATAAAAATTACTTGAAATGAAATAAGTTTTTATTACAACAAGAGTTCAAAAAAATCATTCCTTATCCTTTTGTTTTTCCAAGAGTTTGAACACAGAGAGCTTCATCTTCTTGAACTCTTTTATATCCTCCATCGAAATTTCAATATATTCTTGCTGAGCCTTCAGCCTCTCATCTTATTCTGCAATAATATTTTATTATTTACAAAGCCTTTATTCATGAAGTTGATTGAATAATTCTTGTTCTTTGATCCTTACTTCCTGGGAATTGTAATCATCCATTCTTACTATGTAGGTCTTTTATAAGATTATAACTCAATTTGAGAGAAAAACAGTATCAATACATCTATTTTTCAATTTTTCCTTTATATGTTCATGATTTTCAAAGGTTATTCCTTTTGAGGTACCTAATCTTTGAAAGGATTATACCTTTTCATTAAAATCAGTAACCAAATTTCAGTAGACTGAATTGAGGTCATTTACATGATTCAGAAATTCATCAAGCTTGTCCACATGAAACTTGAGATTTTATTCAATGTTGTACGACCACTTAACAACTTTGTTACAAGTCTTTCTATGACGAGAAACACGTTCTTTGAAATCATTAAAATAGGGATCATGATTCAAATACCCATCCATCAGAATCTTGAAATAATCATTTCTTTCATTATGACTATTTGCAATGATATCTATCCTGGCATCAACTTTTAGAATGAATGTGATAGTCTTTTCCCATCTATTAATGTCTTGTTAAATATATTTAATTCTCTTCACCGTGAATGTATTTTCTAAATATATATCTTCATTGTATTATGGAAGATCTACAGAATGAGTTTCATTGCCGATAATATTAGCTGGTTTATTCTGATTCTTATCAGATTCTTATTCTTCTTCTTTATCTAAGATTTCAAAAACTTTATTACATGTATTCTTATAAGAAAATCCTTTTGATGACTAAGGATCAGGAGATGTAAACTCAAAGGATAGTGCTTCTGACAATTATATTGAATGATTTTTTTGTTTGTAGCTTCATTATCTTCCAATTATTCTTATTATACTCCTTATTCTTCTTCACATTATTATTCTTCTTATTTACTTTATTGATTGATAATTTGTGTAGCTGATTGTTCAGTTTCCAGTTCTTCTTTCCCTTTCTCTACTAGATCCAGTTAGCTTTGAATAGCTGGTTCCCTTATGACTATTCTAGTTCTTTCTTCCTCAACTATCTCAATAAGACTATCAATATCAATATCTTGAGCCTTTATCTTCTTCATTATCTTATTATTTTATTCTTCTTTTAAGGTTTCTTCGGTTCTTATTTTTTAATCCAGGGATTCAGTAGGGTCCAATCTGAATTGTGGATCACTATATTTCTATTCTGCCTTCTTTATCCATTATGCTTCAACCTCATCTGATATTTTCTTCTATTTCTTTGATTTCTTGGGGTTTGAAAACTTAGCTAAATTTCTTTTGCTTGATGTTTATTTTTATGGTTTTGAAATTTTTTCACTCCCTTCAGCTATTTCTTTTTATTTCTCAGCTTCTGGATACTTCTCAAACTTTTTGGACTCGGGGTTAAATCCTAACTTGAATCTCATGATTGTATCCTTACTTATAATAGTCTCCTTGAAAGTTATTGGATCTTATTTAATTAATACATTGTAAAAAATAATACATTATTTCAAAAAACTTTCTTAGGATTTTAGGAAACATGATCAGCTAAGACTTGATTGCACCAGATTTAAGTTTCATGATGGTCAAGAAAATAAAACCCATGAGATTGAACTTCCTCATATTTACTAGGTAATCAAGAACATAAAAATCAAATACTTTCAAAGTTTCCTTATCACCCTTTATTAGTACTAAGAAACCTTGCATCCAAAGGGAAATGAGATGATTGTCAGTTGATAGATGATTAACCTTTATCTTATCATCTTGAATCTCAAAAAGAGATCCATCTAATTTTATTTTGTGAAAAGTTCCTCCTAGTTTTAGTAATTTGTGGGAAGGGTAAAGAGCATCTCCCTCAGATGGTACTCCCAAGAAATAAGCTACTTGTTTAATTGAGGTTGTCTATTTCTTTTAACACATCACAAACAACACCTTGAATCCATTATCTATCACCATTATGTTTTAGAATTCTAACACTTCTTCATAAAACATAAAATCTTGATCTGACTCAGGTTTTCCATTACACATGGATTACCATCCTTGGAAATTTATTATTATTTTCACAACAAAGACTCATAAGTATCATCAAATTCTAGAGAAAATAACCTTTCACCTTGAAAGGTCATAGAAGAGAAATCTTTTAGATACATTTGTTTTAGAGATGAAGCAGTTGACTACGACCTGAAAGACTTGAAAATAAATCTAAATCACTAAAGTTTTTTATAGTTATGAAAGCTAAGTGCTTCTATGATTTGGAAAACTGAGTTGTTTCTGATTATGAACCATGCTGGATATTTATATACCATCATAACTTTTATGAAATTCAGAAGGATTTAGATGTGATATGGGTAGGGGGATCTTTTAAAAAGTAATTTGATAGAGGATATTAGATCTAAAATATCCAATGGTTGAGAATGAATTCGAACTCTTGAGGTTTTCCATAAAAGAAAATTTATTCATGATGAATTCAATTAGAGGTAAAACAAATGAATGTATTAAAATACCAAAATTTTTAAATATAATGTAAAATTTAGGTTTTTAAAAGTTATACCTATCAGAGTATTCAGATAGATATGTTGGTTTCAATATATTATTCTTATGATAACAATACTTAAGTACTATAAGAAAACATATGAAAGCAATAAAGTCTGATAAAATTATAATACAGATAAAATTGTAAAATCGATTAAATTCTAATAGAAATAAAATTTAAATATCTATAAATTTGTAAAACTGATAAAATTTTAATAACGATAAGAATGTGAAAATAATAAAACATGAAATCGATAAAAAACATGAAACCGATAAAACATGAAACTGGTAAAAAAATATGAAATTAATAAAACATGAAACCGATAAAAATATGAAACCAATAGTGAACATGAAACTGATAAAGCATGAAACTATTAAAAAAATATGAAACCAATAAAACATGAAACCGATAAAACATGAAACTGATAAAAATATGAAGTCAATAAAATGTGAAACTGTTAAACATGAAACCAATAAAAGAACATGAAACCGATAAAAACATGTATACTACCCCTTTGGAAAGGAGTAACTTAATGTAAGGAGATGGTTTAGATAGGAAGTAGATGTGAATGATTACTTTAGAGTGATCATTCATATCTTCTGTTTAATGTATTCAAATCTACCAAAAGATAATAGTTTTGTAAAAATGTAAACAAGTTGTTCTTACATTCCGATGAATTGTAAAATAATATCTCCTTTTAGTGTGTGGTATCTAATAAAGTGATGCCTAATATCTATGTGTTTTTAACGTGAGTGATGTGCATGGTTTTTACTTAGAGCAATGGAACTAGTATTATCTCATTGTATTTGTGTTTTGGAAAAACTTATTCCATATTTAGTGAGTGTGTGTTGCATCTACAACACTTAAGCACAACAACTTCCAACTGCTATATATTCTGCTTCAGTTATGGAAAGTACTACTGAATGTTATTTTTTTGCATGAAAAAGAAACTAATGAATCTCCTAAAAAATTTCAAGTTCTAGATGTACTTTTTCTATCCATTTTATAACCACCAAATATAGAATTAGAAAAACTTTTCAGAACAAAATCATTTCCATAAGAATAAAATAGTCCTAAATCTATGGTTCCCTTTAAGTAGCAAAAAAATATTTTTACTTCTTTTAAATGGTATTATTTTTGATTATCTTGGCATCTTGCACATAATCATATAGAAAACATTATGTCTAGATGAATAGCAGTTAAGTATAGTAATCTTCCTATCATACCTTTGATTTTTTTTGATCAAATGGTTTCCTAGTTTCATCAAGATCAAGAGTATTTGAGGTTCTAATTGGAGTACTGATACTTTTTGTGTTATCATAGCCATACTTTTTAAGTAAATAATTGATATAATTATGTTGGGATGTATAGGTTCCTTCTAGTTTTTGAGAGATTTTAAAACCTAAAAAGAATGTCAAATCACCCCTCATACTCATTTCAAACACAGATTTCATGAGATTTCAAAAAGAATCTGTTATGGATTGATGAGTTAATCCAAATATAATGCCATTATCCTAGATTTGAACAATCAAAATATTTTTGTTTTCCATTTTTATAAAAAGTGTTGGATCTGCAGTTCCTTTAGCATAATTTCTTTCTAAGAGAAATCATGTAATCCTATCATACCAAGCTCTAGGGGCTTATTTAAGTCCATATAAATCTTTGATATGTTTAAAAACATGATCAAGGTGTTTTGGGTCTACAAAACTTTGAGGTTGTTATAAAAAACATCCTTTTGTACATATCGATTAAGGAAAGAACATTTTATATCCATTTTAAAAAGTTTGAAGTTAAAGAATGCTAAAAAGGCTAACAGAATATTAATAAATTCATGTCTAGCCACCAGAGCATAGGTTTCTTCATAGTCTATTCCCTCTTGTTGATTATATCCTTTAGCAAAAGTCTTGTTTTATTTATTATAATGACTCTATTTTCATTACATTTGTTTCTAAAAATCCATTTTACTCCAAATATAGTTTTTTCTTTAGGTCATTTAACAAAGTTATAGACTTTATTCCTTTCAAAATCATTTAAATCATCTTTCATTTATTTAATCCAATCCTCATCACCTAAGGATTCATTAAAAGTTTTAGGTTTAAATTGGGATATAAAAGCAAGATGTTCTATTTCAGTTCTCAAGGAATTTCTAGTCCTTATGGGTTGATTTACATCACTAATGATATTATCACTAGGATGATTCCTAAGAAACAATTGTTTTGGGATTTCTAAAACTTGTTCATCAACATAAGGTAGAATATATTCTGGGTTAAATATCTCAAAAACATTTTCTTAAGTATTTCCCTTTTCAGAATAGTTTTCAATCAAAGTTTGATAATCAGTTTGTGACAAAACATCAGTTGATGTAGGAAGTGGTTTTTTTTAAAAAAAGTATTAGTTTCATCAAATTTAACATGTATTGTTTTTACTCACTAGTACGAGATTTTTTGTTAAAAAATATTTAAGCCTTAGAAGTAGTGGAATAACCTAAAAAGTTTCCATCATCATATTTGGGTGAAAATTTATGTAAGTAGTATTTAGTATTCAATATGAATACTTTTAATCCAAATACTCTAAAGTAATAAACTTCAGATTTTTTTCCAGTCCATAATTCATAAGGTGTTTTATTAGGAAAAGGTAAAATTAAAACTCGATATATAGTATAACATGCAGTACTTACAGATTCAACTCAGAAATGATTAGTAATTGAGTATTCACTCAACATGGTTCTTGTAATTCTATAATGAATACCATTTCTTCTTTCAACAAATCCATTTTTGAGGGGTTCTTGGAGAAAAAAAAGTTGTGAGTAATACCTTTCTTACTATTTTTTTTTTCAAAATTTGAGTTTTGAAACTCTCCACCATGATCAATTTGAATAGTTATCAGTGGTAGGTTTTTCTCATTTTTAACATGGGCTCTAAAATTTTTCAAAAAAGAAAAGGATCCTGATTTATTTTTAAGAAAACAGACCCATGTAAATATAGTGTAATAATCAACTAAAAAAATACATATTATTTGCCTCCAATACTTCCATTTAGTGTAGGAAAAAAATATCCATGTTCAATAACAATAATTAATTAGTAGATGAAACTTAAATTTTGGATTTAAGGCTAGATTTTTGTTTCTTTCCATATTGAAATGGATTATACAAATTTTGAAGAATCAAACCTAAGATATGATAGATCCTTAACAAGTCTTTTCTTTGAGAGATTTAATAGTTTCTTAAGGTTAAAATGTCCTAACCTTCTATGCCATAACTAATATTGGTGTTCCATTTCACTTAAGCAATGTAAGTATTGGCTCATAAGGTCTTCTAAGTTAAGTGTGTATACATTCTCATGCCTATGGACAAAGATAATGAATTCATCCTTGGAATTTTGAACTAAACATTTATCATTCCTAAAATTCACAAGGTAACATTCATCACATAATTTACTTATGATTATAAGGTTGTTCTTAATACCTTTAACAAACAAAACATTTGAAATTAAAATATTTACGAAAAGAAAACTTTTACCTATACCAATAATATCTCCTTGAGCATTATCTCTGAAGGTCACTCTTCCACCTTTAATTTCATTGATATTTTCAAATAAATCTTTATTTCAAGTCATATTTCGAGAACATACACTATCCATGTACCAAATATTCTCATTGTTGGTACAATTTTTGTTTTCATGAAAATAAAACAATTATATTTTCAAAACCCAAACTTTTTTTGATCCATAAATGATAGGTAAAATAACTTTAGAAACCCAGATTTGTTTTTTAATGCGAGATTTATGAAATCCTAAATATTGGGTTTTTTAAGGGAAAAATTTATTTCCTAATGTCCACCACAATGAAACTTAGTAAAAAATGGGTCACTTTTAGGAACTAAATAGATATGTCTAAAACAGGTTTTGAGTAAGAATAACCTATTATAGAATTATTTCTTAAAGGAGTATTTGAGAATACATCTTTTCAAAGTTTTCCTTACCTAATTTAAATTTTGATAAAAATTTCTTAAAAGAAAAAATTTCAGATTTTAGTATAATGACTAAAATTTCATTTTCACAAGAAACTGTTTTGGAATTGGTTTTTGTTTATAATTTTTTTCTCCAAAATAAGTTTTTCATAGTCTTTAGAAAGTTTATCTATCTCAGAATTTACTTCCATAAGGTTTTTTAGTATATTTCCTAAATTAAGAGTTTTCTGATCAAGATATTTTGAATGATCCGATACTTCTTTTTTAAGGATAGATATTCTAGAATTTGACTTATTATTATTTATCTTGAGTTTAAAATTATCATTCTCAAGTAGTTTGGAAAATATAAACACTTCTTCAAAAAAAGGTAAATTATCCTATGTTGAGGAATATTCTTCATCCGAATAATAAGAATATTTCTCATCAGTGTAGTTGGTGTTTAAAGATACATTTGTAAGAGATTCTTCTTTGTGTACCTTATCCATGAGACAATGATTTTAAATAGTTAGTATGGCTATAATTCCAATATTTTTCTGACCAGAAGATTCATATTTAGATGATTCATCTAAAGAGTCACCACCACTGGAAATCCAAGTATAATTTTCTTTCAAGACTTTCATAGACTTAGACTTGTAATAATTTTTCTTATTTCTTTCATAATGTTTATCCTTTATGTCTTTACTTTTAAGTAAAGGACAATCTAGTCTAATATGACATGCTCTTTTACATTCATAACAAGTTACTTCTGAGTCTATCTTTTCCTTTATATCTCTCTTTGAATTTGTACTGAAAATATTTCTTTCCCACTATATTTTTCATTCTTCGAGCAAGATTGGATAGTTCTTTCTCTTAATGATAATTTTCACTTTATTTAGTTATAGAAACAACTCTCTTAGCTTTAGATCTTGTTACCCTTTCTGGAGTCTTTGCTTTAGATATAGTAGTAGAAGATAAACTTCTATTACCATTCTTATTATTATTAATATCTTCTTATCTTTTCATTCTTATATCTTTCTATAAGAGAGTACCAAATAATCCATCAAGATATATTTGAGTAACATTCCTATTTTCATTAATAGCTGTCTTTTTTGATTCCTAATCATTGGGCATGATATTAATAATCTTGTCCATAAGTATCTCATCATAAAGTACTTTTTCTACCATACATTGAATATTGTTGACTATTTTCATAAATATTTTTTGAACTTTTCATACCGGTTCTCCATAGGAAAAAAACCAAGATATTCAGCTCGAAGCATGGCTCTACTTGTTTTTATAACTTTAGATGTACCAAAATGTTTGACTTCCAGTTTCTTCCAGATAGAGTTGGATGCTTCGCATGATGATATCTGACTATATATATTATTGGCCATAGATTATAATAAAGTATTTCATACCTTGTTATTCAGTTGATATTCTTGTTTCTATTGATTGGTGAAAGTTTTGACTTCCTTGTCTGGAATTTTGTAATATCTAGTGAGCATCACTAAATTATCTACTCCAGTATTAATAAAAAATTTCTTCATTAAATCTCTTCAGTACTTATAATCAATCCCATCAAAAATAGGTGGTCAAGTTGGGTTTAGATTATCAATTGATCCAATATTTATTCCTTCCATCTTATAAAACTCAATATTTCCCTCCACACGTTAGTGTAGTAAGTAATTATAAACAAAGGTTTTAAAACAAAAATATAACTGAATTATAGAAAGAAATAAAGAAATTAAAACAAATCAGTGGAAACCTCCTGTGATACCAATTTTAGGATTGAAATATAGATATAAATGTATATAAGATGTAAAAATACAAGAGGGGGTGGGGTGAATTGCAGGTTTAAATGTTTTTTATTTAAACACTTAAGAATAAACTTAGTTTAAGAAATCATAAAATAGAAAAATTCACAAAGCCTCTTATTAATACAATATGTAATGTAAATGAATTTATTGTAAATAATAAATTTACAATATAAAAGAATATGAATAGAAAGAGGAAATAAAAGGATTCTCTTTCTATTAAAAATAACAGCAGAAAAGTAATGGGTATTACAATTCTTTTATCCCAAAGAGCTGGGTATCCTCTCACCTAGGATAATAGGTATGTCTTACCACCACTTGAGTAAGCCCTCGATATGATGATCATCATGTCTGTATTTTTATCCACGAAATCCCTCAATTAAGAAAAAAATCTACACCTCTATATTTCAAATACCATAAATCCCTCGATATAATGACAGGAAAACCGTCTTCCTATCCCTAGAATCCCTTGATCATTATCACAATGACCAGTCTCACAAAGAAATACAAAGCACTTATTGTAATTGATTTAATTATGATGCATTCATTTAAATTACATATTATATTAAAAGATTCTATATGTTGTATGTTAGAATCATTTACATTTTTTATACTCTAATCATTGTAGTCAATTAAAAAACAATTGTTTTTAATAACCTATGGTATCACATTATATCCAATGTATCCAAGACCAGTTCGATCATTTTTTATGTTATAAGAGGCTTTGTGAATTGTATTAGTTTAAGATCTCTTAAAATAAGTTTCTTCATAAGAGTTTAAATACAAAATTAGTAATCATAAAATTCACAACCTCTTGTATTGTGTCATATCATATACATTTACATCTATATTTTTATCCTACAATTGGTATTAGAGAAAAAAATGAGTACAATGCAATAAATAAATACAATGAATAACAAGGGTACGATGCATAACATGGATATGATACATAACTTGGTTACAATGTATAACATTGAGACAATACATAGCATGGTTATGATGCATAAAATGCATATGATGCATAACATGGTTACGATGCATAACATGGATACGATATATAACATGGTTATGATGCATAACAGGGATAGGATACATAACATGGTTATGATGCATAATTTGATTACAATGCATATCATGGATACAATACATAGCATGGTTACGATGCATAACGTTATTATAATGCATATCATGGTTATGATTAAAGACAACATATGTGTTTTTGATGAAAAAAATAATATGTGGTTATGTTGAAAAATAGTATTTGTGGTTACGATGAAAAATAACATATATAGTTATGATGAAAATCAAGTAATTTGTGATTTCCAAAACAAAAAGTTGATTGGGAAAGTAATTTTTTTTTGACTCAACATGTATATTTGAGATAATTATTTTATTATATCACATTGGTTTGAAGTGTTTTGATGGAGGAATATGGATAAATAAAACTAAAACATTCAGTTAAAATATATACCGCTGCTTCAGACAACATAATTTTCATTACACCTTAAGCCCTTTAACGTTAGTATTATGACCAAAATAAGAACTATAGGATGTGCATAGGGATTTTAGGAAGGATTTTGGGAATTTATTTTATGAACCAAATTGTTCATGAAGTGTGTAGAGGAGAATAAAGGGGGTGTTCTTTAATAGGTGAGTTATAGCTCACACTTAGTATTTTTGAAAATATTTAAATGTTATTAAACAATTTTAATTAACAATTGTCTCATAAATAATATAATTTATATAAAAAGTGACAATGGATGTAATAAATCCTTAAAATAATGTTTATACAAGTGTTTAGGTCATTTTAACCCCTATCACTTTATTTCAAACCCTAGTAAACATGTTTTAACCTCAACCGCAGTAACACCTTTTTCAATACTAAAGGGTTAAAAAATTTACTTCTATGGTAATTTTTTATCTAAAATGGTAATGGGATGAAATTTTATAACATACCTCACCCCAAATTATCCTATTTTAATATTTTAATTATTTTTAAATCATTTAATAAAATATTATATAACATAAAATATCATTAATGTAATTTTTGGGACTATTCATTTAATTTGACTTTAAAGTTAGGAAGAAAAAAATGGATTTTGAATATATACCAGTTAACCATCCCTGATTAATTATAATTACCCATATAATTATTATAAAACCAAAATTCATATAAATATTAATATTTATGATTTTTAAAATTATTTAGAAAATTTTTATAAATCATGAACAAGCATTGTATCAGTATTGCGTAAGAATTTAAGGTAATTATTCCACCATTAAAAATAAAAAAATAAATTAATATTATAAAAATAATTTATCAATTTTAAAAATAATCATTTATAATTAACCATAACCTATTTTATCAGAAAGATAAAATATTATAGTTTTTAAATGAATAGAGAGTGACATTTTGTATATTTATTTACTTAAAATAATATATATGTCATTATCAAAGAAAAATGGGGAAAATTTATATAAATAAAAATATTATATTATTATGGTAAAAAATCACTCATCAAATAGATTAAATTCATGTGTTAGTGTTATTTTAATGTTTTATACCATAATTTTAACCTAGTTTTACCCATTTTATTATTATTGATGTCTCAAATATTTATTCAGGGCATGATTAATAATGACCAAAAATACAAGGGAACTATTTATAAAATTCAAACATCCTAATTAAAAATATTAAAACCATTTTTCAATATTAAATTTCTTAAAGTGTAACTAATTAATTTAAGATGAAAAAAAAACAAAATGCAATGAAAAACAATTTTTATAAAAATGCATTTTAAGCCAAAAAATGATCTTATACCGAAAATCAAGTATAATGACGATAAAAACATAATTAGTTATAATTTATATAATTAAATAAGTTTTATATTAATTTAATATCAAATTAAAATCATAATTGTACATTTTAAAGAAAAGAAATGACATTTTTCAAAAATCTGTATTTTTTATTATTCATTGAAAAATCAATCTTTTAGAAAAAATAAAACAAATTCAGCCTAAGATAATTTTTGATATATATATATATATATATTTAAATATGATATATTCTTTATCAAATTCATTTTATAAAATTATCTAAAATTCATTATAATATTCTCTAACAAAAATCAATAAAATCATTTTTGAAGAAAACTTATTTTGAAGCATAATAATAATAATAATATTTCAATAATATGGATATTACTATTTATACTTACCAACTTAATGACTATTTTATCACTGTACCATTTAAATAATAATATTTTTATATTATACAACAATTATCATAAAGCTCAGTGCTACGTGTTATGAAAGATATCAAGTATAGTATTATTTTAAAATAGATTTTTGGGCAGTAACATCACCCCTATACTAGATGGAGATATAAGACTCATATATGATGGGTCCAGAGTTGGTGTGGGTGAATATGGAGAAGGTCTAGGTGATCCAGAAGAAAATGAGGACCACTGAGAGCCAATAGAAGTCCTATACAGACCAATTACATAGGTAATTGGAGTTCAAGTAGGGATATCAAGTGTTTCTAAAGTTATCACCATAGCACAGGCTATGGAGATTTGGTAATGGAGGAAATTGTTTTCTAGAGATTCATCGGTCTATTAAAGATCCTATGAAAAGGTGGGTGAGGTTTCTTTCCACATGCTGTTTCCCCCATAGATAGACAGGCTTTACGAAATTTTCCAAATGTTGTAGATGAGGAGATTTATTCATGACCTATCACATGTCATTGAATAGGGTGAGATATACATCAAGGATAGATCCACTTTCTATGAGTATCTATTGGAAATCAAGGGCTAAATGGATATGACTCTTCATGGGTGATTTATTCCACTATTATGCATTATTTTGCATTATGAAACCCTTTAATAGATATTATTGGAGTGTGGAAACTAAATGAGAACTCAATACCCTCACATTTTATTGTGATTTTTGCTTTTTGGGGAAAAACCCTTGAGGTGGGGAGGATATAGTGAATCTTGTTTCACTGTTTTATCCTTTATAATATTTTAAAGAATTTCTCTAGGATGAGTCACTAAGAACTCATGGAGTTATAGACATTGTAGAACCATGAAAATAATATATTATAAATAATATATTATTTTTAGTGTATGCATGTGTGTTCATGAAAATAATGAATTTCCTTCTAAACTGATCCTTAGATGGGAAATATGAGATTGTGGTTTCATCTGGAATAAACTTTTTTACCTTGGTGTAGTCTAATATTTATTCTATTTATAGCCCAAGTGGTTGAGCAATTGTGGGTGGATTAATAAATTAATTTAGTTGTTTTAATTAATTAATTAGTTATTTAAGAGTTTTGCCTATACCCACTATATTTAAATCACCTTAAACCCTCTTACTAGGGTTTGTTGTAATAACCATATATTAGGAGGGATAGTGATAGGATAAGATTATTTCGAGATTGTGTAATGATCCAAAGAATTTCCAAAACCAAAGGAATTAAATTATTCAAAAAAATTGCCAATAATCCTCGACACAAAAGTGTTCTTCATCAATGATTGATCCAAGCTTAGGGTAAGGCTTTTTTATTACTACGTTTCTTTTTTCAAGTATGTATTTCCTATTTTTCTATTTTAGGGAATTTATTATTTCTATGTGGTTTACCTTCTTTTTTATGAATTTTTCATCTATGGTTAATAGTCGGGTCTCACAAAGACCATCATTTATTCTCACCTTTGTTTTCCCTTGGTTTTCCCTCCCCAATTCTTTATATATTCATTTTCTACCATCATTTCAGAGAAATGTTTAACAAATAATGGTGTGATTCGATGAGTGATTTAAATATTGGACCATGAATAATGGTTTTCAAAATCATCTATGATGAAAAATTCTAGAGGGAGGATTATTGGGCGATGAGGTATTATTGGAGGTTCGGAGACTCCACTTTCCAAAGTATAGTGGCATTGTGGTGTAATATCATTTTTAGAGTGATTATAATTTTTTTTTCTAATATAACACACTCAATGATCGACCTTTGGAAGAACTACTTCCATGGTTAAGGCATATGAAGAATGATATAGCTTTATTAGAGGTAAGAACTATGATGATATCATGATTTTGGAAAAAATGCTTAGTCTAGGCTTGAAGAAGAAACTATACGATGTGGAATTCAAAAAAACACATATTGTGTACCTCCCTTGGAATGGATTTAATGATTTAAAATAGTTGTAAATATTACACTGTGTTTTTATTAGATTCACATGTTTTATAGTGATTGTCTCCCATGGACTGCATTTCATGTGTCCATAGAGGCACATCGTGTAGTCTAACACTTCACGAATCAACTAGATATAAGTACACATCAGGTACCCACATGGTTGTCACATTTTTTATACCACATTTGACATGTTGTGTAACTTGATTCGATAAGGATTCATTTATTTTAGATACATTTTGTGTCTTCCACTAATCCCACATGTTGTGTAACCTATTATACATGTTGTGTAGATAAAAAATTACATTCCATATGTAAAAAAAGTATATGACTAGGTAATCATTAAGGTGATACACATCATGTATCCCTGTAGTACATTTCATGTACCATCCCGTCCATGGTATCTTTATGTATCACTAGGCTAAATATTCGAATTTAAGTGTGTGAGTATTTCGTCATATGAATTTATCCAAATAGAACATGATGGGGAAACATACCTTAAGAATCAGAGGTGAGAAATGAGGTGTTTTAAGATGATTACCATCCTTATATCTATAGAGGTGAGGAAAGGGTTTAGGTATGATGATTTGATCATTTAGGGGTTGAGTATCTCCATTATATGTTATGTGATACTATTATTTATTATGTTCTCAAACCTTCTTTTGTGTGTTTCCATCATTCTTTGTGAGTTGTTTGATGATGTTTGGGTTCTTATTTATGGTTCTATATATGTGATAGGTTTTTTAGTAATGTATTTTCAAATCCCAGGGTTGTGTGCTAATTCTATTATGGCTATGTTGTGCAGAGTATGACTTCCTTCTGTGTCTCGGGTTCTATCTCTTAAATAATATATGGGTTTATACGGGTTATAATTTCCTTATTATATTTATGGTTTTGAGTTGAGTGTTATTTGTTGTTCCATTATGTTGAGTCAATAAGGTTTCCTTATGACTTTCTCATTCCTTCATGTTTGGGGGAGATTGTTGAGTCAATAAGGTTTCCTTATGACTTTTACATTCCTTCTTGTTTTGAAAATAAAAAACACCTTATCTTAAGGAAAATCTCTTTTACCCTATGATTTTCTTTCATAAGGAAAATTTTCCTTCCCCAAGGAAACTTATCCTTATCATTTTTTTCATTGTTCATATTTTATCTAATTATAAAATTCGATTTCGTATCCAAAACCTCAGAATCTTAAATATTTTGATATAAAGCATTCTGTTTTCAGGTTCCGAATTTAGGTTGTGAATTCTCTGAATTCATGTTCTGAACTTTCTAAGTTCAGACTCCGAGTTCTATGAATTCAGACTCCAAAATTTCTAAGTTCAGACTATGAGTTCTCTGAATTTAGACTCTGAACTTTCCAAGTTCAGACTCTGAATTCTTATGAATTTAGACTCCAAATTTCGTTGAAGTTTAGACTCAGAATTCTTATGAATTCAAAATCCGAATTTCCTTGAAATTCAGACTCCGGAATTCTATAGAATTCAGGTTCGGAATTACTTTGAAGACAGAATCCTAATATCCATGTTTTATAGACACCGAATAGTTTTTTATTAGACTCCGAACTTTCATTTTTTCCTTACACTCTGAAAAATGAATTTGGTTAAGTAACCATATTTTTTTCTTACTCATTTTTTTGTTATAAAACGATGTCGTGCATTCAGTTACTAACTAAATGTTGTTTGATTGACACATGTACAGGTCCCTCCAAAATTCAAGGAAAGATATAACTATTGGAGGAGGGAGCCGACCATTGAGAATGTTCCTATAAATTGGAGCTCATTTGAAAGAGCTCACAAAAAGTTGATCAATCTAGATATTACAAGATGTTGAAGTGATTTCTAGAGAGAGATACTTTTAATGATTTGTGTGTACTGAACATCTTGTTTAGAATTACTTCATGCGACTACGAATGTTGTTGAGTACATTTGAGGGCTTCCAGGGATAGGAAGACCGAGGTGCCGACTACCTTGAAGTTCAAGGGCTTGCAGGGATATCAAGACAGATTCTGATCTTTGTATCGAGGGTTTACCCTGGTGTGGGTAAGACAAAATTTCTTGAAAGTATAAATCAAGGGACCTTTATCCAAGGTTGTTGTATACCCTTATCTTTGGGTTAAAAGATATACTACTTGTTACTTTTATTATTTCATGTTTTCCACTACATTTTGTTTGTTAAGGAAAGTATAACTATCTTATACTTCTGTATACTTGTACACTTTGATTTTGTAAGATTTTATACACTTTAGGGTAGATTCTTTATCTTTGTAAACTTTTGTTGAGTGTCATTTCCGGAACCACATTTCTGGAATTGCATTCTCAGAATCACATTTCCAGAATCAAGCAAGTTTGTAGAACTTAGAGGTTTTTTGAATTTACCTTGTTTAACCTTGTTAAACAATAGAAAGGTTTCTAACCAACTTTAAAAGTTCCCAATTTTTTTAAAGTATAAAATTCACCCCTCTTGTATATTGAGCATCTACATCATCATTTAGATTCTATAGTTGGTATCATTGGAGAATATCATACTCCATACCAACCTAACAATTGGTATCAGAGAAGGTCTCTAAAATACTTATATTCAAATATAAATTTTCTTGCTCATGTTTTTCATTGTTCTAAATTTTCCATGATTAGGATATTTTTATCCTTGTTTATAAACTTTTATTATTGACAAGTTTGTGTGGAAAGATTTTATTTAAGATGGAAATAATCAATGTTGGTTCCATATACAACCTAAATCCTACTAGACCACCTATTCTTGATGGGAATGATTAAGAATATTGGATAGATTGCATGAAGACATTTATTATCAATACTAGAGTAGACAATTTTGTTATACTTATTGGAGGATATAAAATCCCTGACAAGGAAGTTAGTACATTCACCAACCAAGAAAAGCATGAATATCAACTGAATTATAAGGTACACAATACTTTTCTTTGTTCTATGACTAGAAATATATATAGCCAGATTTCATCTTATGAAGAAGAAAATTTTATTTGGAATAAACATGAAGTTACACACTTTGGAACCTCAAAAGTTATTGAAAATAGAAGAGCCATGCTTAGAGCTGAATATCATGGTTTTTTATTTCCTTATGGAGAACCTATATATAAGGTGAAACAGAGATTTATGACTATTGTAAACAACTTACAATCTATGGGTGAGAAAGGATTATATGATTAAGCTGTTGTGGACAAGATTATAGACATTATGCCCAATGAGTGGGAATCTAAGAGGACAGATATAGATGAAAATAGAAAGGTTACACAGATTTCTCTTGATGAGCCTTTTGGAACTCTTCTTCAACATGAGACTATAATGAAGAGAGATGCTGACAATGTTAAGAAGAAGAATGGAAATGGATGTGTTGCTTTTACAACAACTTCAAATCATATGAAAGCCAAGAATCCTGAGATACTTTCTAGATCTAAATCTAAGAAGATTGTTATTCAATCCGAATCTAGTGGAAGTGAATATTCAAAAAATGAATCAGCCAATCTTGCTCAAAGGATGAACAAGATTGTTGGACAATAGAACTTTCAATCCAAATACAAGAAGAATGAAAGAAAGGATAACAAAGACTCAGAAGTCACTCATTATGAACGCAAAAGAGCTGGGCATACAAGGCCTGATTTTCCTATGCTTAAGAGAAATGAAAGAAAGGAAAACAATTTTAAAAGAAATAGGAATAAGTAATAAAAATATAAAGCTAATAAAGTTCTGAAATCTAATGACACCTAGAGTACCAGTGATAGAGACTCTTCAGATGAATCATCATATTATGAATATTCTGGTTAGAAGAATATTGGTTTAATAGCCATACTACCTATTGAAAACCATTGCTTAATGGCTAAAGTACACAATGCTGAATCCATTACCAATGTATATTTAAATAGTAATAGTAAATATTATGAATTCTCAGATGAAGAATCTTATTTTGATGAAGATAATACTTTACCTACCTATGAAGAAGTTTCTAGGTTTGATAAGCTCCTTGAGAATGAGAATTCAAAACTCAAGAAAAAGCTTGATAAGGAAAATTCTAGAAATACTATTCTTAACAAGGAAATATCAAATCTTTCTAAATATCTTGATAAGAAAATTTTTTATTTTTAAAGTATTTGAAAAAACCTTGAGGAAGTTAATTCTGAGAAGGATAAAATTTATAAGGATCTAGAAAAAGTAATTTCCCTGAAAAATGTTTTCGAGCCTAACTTTAGTTTTAAAACTAATGTTTTAGAAGATAATAACTTATTTATTAGACTGAAGTCAGAAATATTTTCCTTGAGGAAGTGTTTTTCAAACTTTACCTCAGGTAAGGAAAAATTTGATAAAAGGTATTCTCAAATCTGACCTCTAAGGAATAATTCTGGTTCTAGTTATACTAGTTCAAAACCAATTTTCAGTAAAAATTATTTTGTTCCTCAAAGTGATCTATTCTACATTAAGTGTTAGTGTGGTTGGCATTGGGAAAAAATAATTTCTTTAAACAAAACCCAGTATTTAGGTTTTTATAAAGCTTATTTCTCTAAGAAAATGTGGAAACCTAAAATCTTACTTTCTGAAGTTTCTAGATCCAAGAAAGTTTGGATTCAGAAATTCTAACATTTTTATTTTCAGTAAAATAATGAAAGTACCAAAATAAATACTTGGTACATGGATAGTGGATGTTCCCAGCATATGACTGGTAACAAAAAATTCTTTGAAAATATTATCAAGATGAAAGGAGGAAAAGTAACTTTCAGAGATAATGCTAAGGGATAAATTATTGGTATATGTAACATTGTTCTTCTTGTAAGAAAATTGATTTAAAATGTTTTATTTGTTAAGGGTCTTAATCTCAACCTCATTAGCATAAGTCAATTATGTGATGAAGGTTACCTTGTGAATTTTAGGAATGAAAAGTTCTTAGTACACAATTCCAAGGAAGAGTTTATTCTTTCTGCCAATAGGCAAGAGAATGTATACACACTAAACTTATAAGGCTTTAGGAGCCAAGACCTACCTTGACTTAGTAAAATGGAAGATCATTATTGATTGTGGTATAGAATATTAGGACACTATAACCTTAGGAACCTATGATAAATCTCTAAGAAAAGACTAGTTAAGGATCTACCGGAGCTTAGATTTGATTTTTCAAAAGTCTGTGATCCTTATCAGTATGGAAAGAAACATAAATCAAGATTTAAATCAGTTGGTTAAGTCTCAACCACTAATACATTACAGTTAGTGCATATGGATCTTTTTGGTCCTACACAAACTGGAAGCATTGGAGGAAAATATTATGTATTTTTCTTAGTTGATGATTACACTAGATTTATGTGGGTCTATTTTCTAGCAAAGAAATCTGAAGTTTTATCTTATTTAAAAAGTTTTAGATCCCATGTTAAAAATGAGAAAAACCTTCCTTTGATAACTATTCATAGTGATCATGGAGGTGAATTTCAAAATTATGATTTTGAAAAAAAATTTAGTAGAAAAAGAATTACTCATAACTTCTCAGCACCCAGAACACCTAAACAAAATGGTGTTATTTAAAGAAGAAATAGAATTATTCAAGAGATAATAAGAACCATGTTGAGTGAATATTATATAGCCAAACATTTTTGGGCTGAAGCTATAAGTACTTCTTATTATACTATAAATCATGTTTTCATTAGACCTTTTCTTAAATAAAACTCCTTATGAGTTATTGAATGGTAGAAAACCGAGACTTTCCTACTTCAAGGTTTTTGGTTGCAAGGTATTCATTCTGAATACTAAAGATAATTTAAAAAAAATTTCACCAAAATTTAATGAAGGAATTTTCTTAGGCTACTCCACAACTTCTAAGGCATATAGAGTTTTCAAAAAAAAAAAACTTGTACTGTTGAAGAAATAGTACATGTAAAATTTGATGAAACAAATAACATTGTTTTTAAACAACCTCAACCTACATATTCATATGTGTTTTCAAAAACTGATTATCAACCTTTGATAGAAGATCCTTTTAATAAAGAAAATGTCCAAGAAGATATTTCTGAAACATATACCCTAGAATACTTCCTACCTGTTGTTGATGAATAGGTTTTACAAAAACCAAATTAGTTGTTTCTAAAGAATCATCATAGTGATAGTATCATTGGTGATGTAAATCAACCTGTAAGGACTAGAAGTTCCTTAAAAAATGAAATAGAACAACTAGAATTCCTTTCCCAATTAGAACTAAAAAGTACTGATGAATCTTTAGGTGATGATGATGGGATAAAAGCTATGCAAGACGAGCTAAATGAATTTGAAAGGAATAATGTCTGGACCTTGTTTGAAATACCTAAGGAAACTTCTTTCATTGGAGTAAAATGGGTCTTCAAAAAAAAATATGATGAAAATGGAATCATTGTAAGAAATAAATCTAGATTGGTTGCTAAAGGCTATAATCAACAAGAAGGAATAGACTATGAAGAAACATATGCTCCAATATCTAGACTTGAATCTATTCGTATTCTACTCGACTTTGCAGCATTCTTCAATTTCAAACTTTTTTAAATGGATGTGAAATGTGCTTTCTTTAATGGTTATGTTGAAGAGGAAGTTTTTGTTGAACAACCACCTAGTTTTGAAGATACAAAACATCCTGAACATGTTTTTAAACTTACCAAAGCCTTGAATGGACTTAAACAAGCCCCTCAAGCTTGGTATGATATAATTACATTATTTTTGTTTCAAAATAATTATGTTAAGGGAAATGCTGATCTAACCATTTTTATAAAGAAAGATAAGAAAAATATTTTGATTGTTAAAATTTATGTTGATGAAATTATATTTGGTTCAACTCAGCAATCTTTAACTGATTCCATTGCGTATCTAATGAAATTTGAGTTTGAAATGAGTATGATGGGTGAGTTTACATTTTTCCTTGGTTTTCAAATTTCTCAAAAACCAGATGGAATCTATATATCCCAACATAATTATATTAAAGATATTCTTAAAAAGTATGTATATGACAACACTAAGAGTATAAGTACTCCCATTGGTACCTCAAATTCACTTGATCTTGATGAAACAGGGAAACTAATAGATCAAACATCTTTTAGATGTATGATAGGAAGTCTAATTTACGTGACATCTAGTCATCCATACTTGATGTCTTCAGTATGCTTATGTGCAAGATATCAATCCAATCCTAAGGAATCTCATTTAAAGAAATTGAAAAGGATTTTTCTCTACTTAAAGGGAACCATGGATCTTGGACTCTTTTATACTTATGGATTTGATTTTTTATTAAAATGTTTTTTAGATGCTGACTTTGGTGGATGTAGAATGGATAGAAAAAGTACATCCAGAACTTTTCATTTCTTAGGAGATTCATTAGTTTATTGGTCATGCAAAAAGAAACACTCAGTAGCACCTTCCAAAGTTGAACCTGAATATGTAGCAGTTGGAAGTTGTTGTGATCAAGTGTTGTGGATGAAACACACACTCACAGACTATGGTATGAGTTTTACCAAAACAAAAATGTTGTGTGATAATACTAGTGCCATTACATTAAGTAAAAATCCTGCACATCACTCTCGTGAAAAACACATAGATATTATTCACCACTTTATTAGGGATCACACACAAAAATGGGATATCATTCTTCAATTTATCGGAACACAAGATCAACTTGCATATATTTTCACAAAATCTTTACCCTCAGATAGATTTGAATAAATTAAATAGAAGTTAGGAATGATAAGTGTAAGGTAATCTTCCATATTAACTTCTGGTTGAAACCTATATCCTTATAGTAACAAACTCCTTTTCATAGGGGGAGTACATTTGTTTGATAGATATCTACATTTATCATAGTCTAATTTTTTTTTGTAGTCTGAAAATTTCGAACTTTAAATTTTCGTAATGAATATTTTCTAAATTTTCATAAGGAATATTTTATAAATTTTTGTAATGGAGAATTTCAAAATTTTTGTAATGAAGATTTTATAAATTTTCATAATGAAGATTTTAAAAATTTTCATAATGAAGATTTTCTAAATTTTCGTAATGAAGATTTTTCTAAATTTTCATAATGAAAATTTTCATAATGAAGATTTTCTTACTTAATTTTTTTGTAATGGAGACTTTCGTATTAAACATTCTCATAATCAAAACTTTCAGAATCTAAAGTTCTTTAAGAAGAATTTTCTTCAATACGAATAATCTTCCTAGCAATCCGAATGGTATGTTTCCCTTCTTAAATTTTTGTAATTATATTTTACTTGTTGGTATTTTCATCTATTTTTAAATTATCATAATCTCTTTTTCTTAAATCCAAATGTTTTTATTAAAAAAACCTCAAAAGATCAGATTCTATCAAAATTTCCTTCTAACTATCATCTCAACCGTCAAATCTGATTAGAATATTTTTCAACCGTTGGATTGAGTATGGAAGCTGAACCATTGCCTCAAATGCCAATATAAAGGACCCCCAAATGGTTTCCCTACATCGATTCTAAATATTTCATGTGTTGAAGCCATGCCCTCCTATATAAGCCCATTCCGAACTTCTCATATTTTCTCAACTCTGAATGTCGATCGTAGTATCTTCCCAGAAAGACATGTCAACTATCAAGCCAATTTCTGAATGGATGATTTACAGAGAAAGGATGGTACATCCAAATTTCTTTGATAAGTATGATTCTATAATCTCAAAGGACATCAAGCTGAATGGATGTGAGAGTGTTTGCGTATCGAAACCATGAGCTGAGGATCTGGTATATCTGGACTTGTTGGTTGAATTCTATGAGTCATCAAGTTTTTTCAAGGAATATGGAAAAGGTAAATTCTATTTCAAGATCTATGGGAATACTTATGCTATTTATTACACCATGGCAACCAATTTGATTGGAGTTCCCTATGAGGGTGTGGCAGAGTTTTTTTCCCATACATTGCCAGATATCCAAGGAAGTTTTGTTAAGGTGAAGGCTATGAATTGTCTTAGTCTTTCAGATGTTAAGACTCCGAAAATTGTTCACTTATCTACAAATTATCAGATTCTTGAATTGTGGGTTAAAGGATTCCTCATTCTGAGAAAAGGGGACAATGATACTTTGAAGAAGAGTGACATATATATCATGAATTTCTTGGTAAACCTAAGGAATATTAACTTGGTTATGCATATTCAAATTACAATTGAGAATATAAAGAATGGAAATATAAAGCATAAAATTATTATATATCCAGCCATTCTCTCCAAGTTGATTGTTTTGTGTTTATAGTCCTTCAAAATACCTTGTAGTTCTAATATAAGAAATTACAAATTCATGCTGGTAAGTGATTACACTATGAGAAGGATGAATGTTGGATTTTATAATGAATCCAAGGAATTTTATGACTTGTGTGAGGAATAATTTGAAGCTATATAGAAGAAACATGAGGCCACAGAGACCTCTATGAAGGGAGGAAGGAAGAGGAAAGTGAAGGAAGTGGAAGAAAATGAAAAAACTCTAGAAGCTAAGGAAACCCAATCCGGACCACCAAAGCCTAAGAAGAAAAAAGAATATCCGGATGAGGGAGTAGCAAAATGGAGGGAAGAAAAGCAGAGAAAGAAAGCAGGGGAGCCTAGCTTTGTTTTGGATCCTACTGAAGCAAAAGATTTAAAAGAAAATACTGCCGATGATTTTGAAAAGAAAACATAAGAAAAGAAACAAAAGAAGAAGATGACTGAAGTAGAGATTGTGCAATATTTTTCGAAGGATGCTGAGAGAGCCTCCGAAAATATTCTGGTACCACAATCATTCTTGGTAGAAGCTTTACTAGAGACACCGAGAAAGAAATTTTTGAATCCAGAAAAAGTCCAAGAAATAGTAGTGGATGAAGAAAAGGAGGAAGAAGGCAGTGGCGACACCAAATATCTCATTAAGTAAGTAGAAGATTTTTAGGAGAAGGAAAGTCTATCTGAGAATCTTTCAATCCAAACTTCTGAAGTAGAGTCTTCAAAGCTTGCTACCCCTAGGAAATATGAGAAAGGTAAAGATTACAAGTTTGAAGAAGAAGTGAATAAGCTATCTGAAGAAGAAAGTTCTAATCATGATTTCGTTCATCCAGAAGATTCTAAGGCAGCAGATGAGAAGGAAGAGTTAGAGGAAGACAAAATTGTTCAACAGTCTGATGGTGAACATGAATCTCTTGACCAAGTGGAATCCATTCCGAAAGTTGATAAAGGAAAATAGGTTGTTGTTGATACACCTACCAAGGATGTTGTAAAGAAGAAGTATACTGGTGGTTCTTCAAAGAGGAAAGCTATTGAGTTAGAGAAAGATCCCTTACCAAGCAAAGTTTCTGATTCAGAATCATCATCCTTTGGACATGATTTCGTAGTGCAGTCCTTAAAGAATCTTGTTGGAACTATACCAATATTTCCAAGCATAAACTTGAGATTCCAAATGCTTCAGCACACACTAAATCAGAAATCAGATTCAGAATCCATTGTGATGGATAAGTGTGTCAAGCTTGAGGCTGATATCAATTTTTTTTCATAAACTACAAATCCCACAAAAGATCTTGCAAGAAAATGACTTGTTGGTCAAGGAAAACTATATAAGACATGATAAATCTTGATTAATTATAAGATAGTGTCAATGATTCATTTGACACTAAATATGTAAAGATCAAGGATCTCACAAATAGTTTTGAGGAAAACCTATCCCTGGAACAGAATTATCAGATTCAAGAAGTGAAAGATCTGAATGGGAAGTTTTATTCAGTTGCTCAGAGTTGGAAAAGAGAAAGGGATCTCAGGATTGAGATAGAAGAAAATATTGTAAGTAGTAAGAAGCCTTGAAGGCTCAGGCTGATATTCTTAAGGCTCAGGAAGAAAGAATCAAAGCCTTAGAGAAGAAAACTGAGGATTAGGATCAGATTCTCAAGCGAGAAGAGGAAGATCACAAGAATATCAAGAAGCTCAAAACTAGTGTGAAGAATTTGATACCGAAGGAAAAGGAAGGATAAAATTGTTCAATTCTGATCTTTTGTTGTATTCTTTCCTTTTATAAATTTTTCCAATCCTAATGAAAATTTTAGTTTTTCTTCATATATTTTTTTGTTGTATACTACTAATATTTCAAGTACCATATTTTCTTTTCCATTCCCTTTAATACTTTTTGAAAATCACAAGGGGGGAGAAAGGAAAAAAGAATACTAAGAAAAGAAGAAATTTCCCTAAGGGGGAGTCCATCTAAGGGGGAGTTCTTATCCAAGAATATTATCGTATGCAATAAAATGCTAAGTCTCATTCCGAAAATCAAGAATACAATCCTTAGTGTTTCCAAAGCCTAAGGGGTAGTTAGTCGTATTAATCTTTGCTCATGTGTTAAAAGAGATAAGTTTTATTTACAACTCCATAAAATTTCTAAGCCCTTATATAATTTTTCGTAAGGATGTTTATGCTTTCCAAAAATGGGGAGATTGTTGAGTCAATAAGGTTTCCTTATTACCTTTTCATTCCTTCATGTTTGGGGGAGATTGTTGTATCAATAAGGTTTCCTTATGAATTTTACATTCCTTCTTGTTTTGAAAATCAAAAACACCTTGTCTTAAGGCAAATCTCTTTTACCCTATGCTTTACTTTCATAAAGAAAATTTTCCATCCCCAAGGAAACTTATCCTAATCATGTTTTTCATTGTTCATATTTTATCTAAGTATAATATTTGGTTTCGTATCCAAAACCTAGAAATATTAAATATTTAGATATAAAGCATTATTTTTTCAGGTTCCAAATTCTCTGAATTCAAGTTCCAAACTTTCTATGTTCAGACTCTGAGTTCTCTGAATTTAGACTCCGAACTTTCTAAGTTCAGACTCAGAGTTTTCTGAATTCAGACTCCAAACTTTCTAAGTTTAGACTCCAAATTCTTATGAATTCAGACTCTGAATTTACTTGAATTTCAGACTCTGAATTCTTATGAATTCAGACTCCGAATATCCATGAAATTCAGAATCTCGAATTCTATAGAATTCAAGTTCCAAATTACTTTAAAGATAGAATCCGAATATCCATGTTTTATAGACACCCAATAGATTTTTCTTAGACTCCGAACTTTCATTTTTTCCTTACACTCTGAAAAATGAATTTGGTTAAGTAACCATATTTTTTTCTTACTCATGTTTTTGTTGTAAAATGATATCGTTCATTCAGTTACTAACTAACCGTTGTTTGAGTGACATGTGTACAGGTCCCTCCAAAATTCAAGAAAAAATATGACCGTTGGAGGAGGGAGTTGATTGTTGAAAATTTGCCTATAAATAGGAGTTTATTTGAAATAGCTCATAACAAGTTGATCAATCTAGAGATTAAATGCTGCTGAAGTGATTTCTAGAGAGAGATAATTTTCATGCCTTGAGCGTACTGAACATCTTTTTCAAAATTACTTCATGAGACTCTAAATGTTGCTGAGTACCTTCGAGGGCTTCTGGGGATAGGTAGACAGAGGTTCCGACAACCTTGAAGTTCGAGGGCTTGTGGGGATAGCAAGACATATTCCGATCTTTGTATCGAGGGCTTACCCTGGTGTGGGTAAGACAAAATTTCTTGAAAGTATAAATCAAGGGACCTTTATCCAAGGTTGCTGGATACCCTTCTCTTTGGGTTAAAATATTTACTACTTGTTACTTGTATGATTTCAATTTTTCCGCTGAATTTTGTTTGTTGAGGAAAGTATAACAATCTTATACTTCCTTATACATGTACACTCTAATTTTTTAAGATTATATACACTTTAAGGTAGAATATTTATCTTTTTAAACTTTTGTTGAGATTCATTTCTGGAACCACATTTCCATAATTGCATTCTCAGGATCACATTTCCAGAATCAAGAAAGTTTGTAGAACTTAGAGGTTTTTTTAATTTACCTTGTTTAACCTTGTTAAACAATAGAAAGGTTTCTAACCAACTTTAAAAGTTCCCAAAGAATTTTTAAAGCATACAATTCACCCCACTATTGTATATTGAGGATCTACATCATCATTTCGATCCTACAATTGGTATCATTGGAGAATATCATGCTCAATACCTAACTAACACATTATAGTTTCCAAGGTATCCATCTAGGTATATATATACTCACCCCAACATCGGCATATTTTCCCACATGTGTTGTGTCTTATGTAAATTGAAAGTAGTTCACCGGTAACCTTCATAGATGGAGGATTTGAGGATATTAATAGTACGTAGAGGTGTTGGTAGTGGTTAGTGATCATATCTAAAATATATTCAATTTAGTGGCCTTTCTCCCTCATTAATTAGGTTATTTTTTCCTTTTATATTTATTGGTCATGTATCTTTACCTTTTTGAATTATGAATTATGTTTTGTGGACTTGTATGGATCTTAATGGTTATTGAATGAATTTAATTAAAATATTAAAATTAATTAATTTTTCATACATTGAATTATTATATATTACGTGGATTTTTTCATTGTTTATAAGTACATTAGGTTAAGGCCTACTATTATGTGTGATATGTCTACTTTGAGTTAATCACCAACCCTTAGCCTATTGGAGGTGGATTTGGAGTGGCACGCTCTGCTTACCACCACCCAGGATGGGTACTTATGGGTATATGTCTATTAGTACCATTCTATAGTATGTTATGAATATTTAACATTTGAATAAAAACTCAATGAATTGTAATTTTGACTGCTCTATAATAAAAAATGAAGAAGAATGTGAAATAAGAGAGAAAGAATATAAATATCCAATTCAAACCCTCAAATAAATCACACCCACATACCATCATGAAAATATAAATAATAATAGGGAAATATATTTATATTCAACTAAACTATTTCACTTCCCCCCTTGGTCCACCCACACAGGGGTCACCTCTCCAAAACCATGAAATGAGAGAACTTACGGAAGACGAAACACAAAAAACTAATGAAAAAAGTAAAAATATAAAAGATAAAATATAAATTAGGTTTTTGAATACTTTAATGATTATTTCATATCACAATTTCTTAAATTTAAATCCCCACTATAAATATTGAGTATATGGTATTGATACCATATTGCATGAGTTCCTTTGTGTGATGTTGACATGAGGGTAATTAGAGATCAAAATTACATCATCTATGATTGAAATTCTTATTGTAGTTTTCAAATTAATCCATGTTCCCCAAGATTAATTTTTCATGTATGAATGACACATGGGAAGAGATCATGGTAATTTCCTAATTTTTAAATACATGGAGAGTGGTGATATTATCTTTCTCGAGAGTCCCATGCATGGAATCTGTGTGGCTTTTGTATTGATCCAACAATCTTCAGAAACAATTATTGGTGTTTCTAGAATAATACTAAGGTATCATGATTAATTATTCAAGTTTCATCATTTTACATGCTTTTAATGGTTTTTTGGGTCTTCTAATTATTGGAAATAGGGTACCATAAACCCCTAGAAATATTCCCAATCATAACTGGAAAAAAATACCACTTTCAATGAGTTAACTACTCATAATTTTAGAAGATGTGAATAATCACATGAAGGATCATTTTATTCTTTTTGTGGAATTTCAACATTTTAATTTTATCATACATAACTCACTATATGGCTTGGTTAATTATACATAGTGACAATATATGCAAAGGTACCCTTTGTAGTGCTTTCCTGTAGTCATTATTACATATCATGTGGTTGACCTAATATATTTTAACATTGTGCATCATCTGGATATATAATTATTTCATAGTGAATTGAGGTGGGTCTATTCTCTCAGGACTCATCTTTATCTTAGATTGATATGATGTAATAACATTGTCATGGGATTTATTAATACATGAGTTAGATTTTGAGGTTATTAATCTTACATCATTTGGGATTCATAGCTAGTTAATCACATGTGAGTTTCTACGTAGGGGTTAATCTCATGTTGGTATTCATATTTTCATTTAATCTAATGTGAGTAATCCATGATTCACTTTTCTCACACGTGAGTGTATATTCCTCTTTTTTTATCTCACAGAACCTTACAAAATTGAGATTCAATCACACAAAATCATCAAAAATAAATTTATCTCATTCATAACACTTGTTAAACATTTTAAAACCAATCTAAAGTGTATTATTTTTTACAAAATTAATTCTAAAATTAATAAAAAATAAAAAATAATGAAATCTATCTATTTAAAATAAAACTCAAATTTACTCCCAAATATAAAAATGTGATAATTTCCCTAAATTATTAAAAATATTTTGGAATTTATAAAGTTAAATTCAGATAATAATTTACACATTTTTTCATTTATAACTCCCTTATATGTAGTATATTGTATTCCTAATAAATATATACACTTAAGTTAATGTCTAAAAATTGAATCAAAAGTGTTATTAAGATCTCATTTTCCATCCTAGCCTCATCTTTATTCCATTATGATTATGTTATCCTATTTCATTATGATCATGAAAGTTTATTCAATCACATTGAAACATTCAAGAACATATCTAACTACCTCATAAGGAAATGTATCTCTAGTTCTCAAGAAATTTATATTTTGAAAGGTTCCCTCTTCATGGGATCAAGAACAGTTTCCATAAGCTAGCAATGTTACTAAATATACACTCAAAGAGAATGGTTTTACTGAATCAAAATAAGTTTTTCATGGGTTTCATTGGGGCTTAAGATTGGCGGTTTGATGTTTAAAATAAAAGTATTTAAATAGAGATTTTATCTCTTAAATTTTAATGCATTATTTTACATGAAAAGGAAATAAAAATAAATTTTTCACTTCCTCAATAAAATGCATCACCAATATCAAATATCCTCATCCAACTTTAATGGTAAAACACATATTAACATTATTTTTAATGATTTAATCATCCTGTTGTCATATTTTATTATTTATATTTTAAAAAAACAATCAAGGATACATGAATGAAAATTGCATGGAATAAACTATGAATGAAAATTCACTCCCATTTCAATTATTGTTAAGGTCATTAATCATCCAAAAAACACAGTGGAAAATTCAATCCCACCTCCATTTTAGTTTTTTTATATTTAACTTTTTTAATTTTTATAAATAAAAATAGCGAAAAAATTAATTTTCAGGAATATAATGAATTATTCTCCCTCTATAAAAGGAATCATTACATATGTATCCCCTCTAATATAAAACTCCAATAAAAATTATTTCTATGAATAACCACCCCCACACTTGTATAAAATTTTTAAACATGTATTTAAACATCAAGAGATGGCTGGGAAGGGATTTAGATTATTATGTAGCTCTTATAAGGTCATTCCTAATCTTTAAATATCATAAAAAGGAGGACCAAGTGTAAAGTAGTCTTGAAAATAGTATAACAAAGAGGCTTTGAATTTCAAAAAATACCTTTATCATTTTAAACACATCTAAAATTATAAAATTTTGGATAATTCAAAAAATAAAGTTATATATTGTGAATAATACCTCATGATATCAAGAAATATAGAAATATATGAAGATATCAAGAAGCTTTAGAAACCTCTCTGGTTGTGAAAGTTTTCATTAGATAGTATGTTACATTCATGGAACTATCAATATACTCAAAATTCATTAAATTCTCAAAATTATTTAGAGATGAAAAATATATCCATAGTCAAAAGAGTTTTTAGATTTCTTATTCAAGAATGTTACCATAATTAAATCAATGGTGAAAAATGATAAAAGTGTCTAAAAAGATCAATTTTAACAAAAAAATAAAAATGAAGAATAGAGAACTAAAAAAACTTTAATCTAAAATCAATAATTTTTTTAAAAACCATACATTTTATAAATGAAATTACATTATTAAATGAATAAATTCATTATTAAAAAATTAAGTTACAGAAAACACAAGAAATAATTTGGTTATTTTAGATCATTATTTGGTATATCAAATTTAAAAGACTATTAAGATTCATAACTTTTGATAATGCAGTCATTGTAAAATTACCATTAAGATAAGTATATTAAAGGTTATGATGAATTTCATTTCATATAGAAAAATAAAGAGATGACCTAAAGTAGTATTGTACCCTATTAATATTATTTGGTAGATATTCCAATGGATATGGAATCAATGGTATTTTTCCATGACTATGCTCAGTCTAATATTCAACAATTAAATCATGAGTGAAAATGTTTATGAGATAAGTTCAAGCTCATCAAGATCATAATGCAAACCATGTTCTCCAAACCACACCGAGAAAATCTCACCATCGTACACCTTACCCTTAGGTAATTTGATAGTGTAATAAATGGATATGTATCTAGACTCTAACAGTATGAATTTATATCTTTTTATAGTTATTATGTTTATATTTTATTACTTTATAATTATTTAGAATAAGTTGGATGTAAATTTTATTTTGATGCAATTAAATTGAAGTTATATTTTTGGGATATGTTTAGTTTCAATCAAGACACAATTTTTGATGAATTCAAAAAAAATTATATTTTGATAAAATATTATTATTTAATAATGTTATCAAATATAAATGATAATATAATTTTATGAAGTAAAATGTAATTTTTATAAGGGTAAAAAAACAATTATTGTAAAATAACCCACTATTTTTCCATAAATAGGTATTATTATTTAAATGTTTAAATTATAATATTTAGATAATTATTTTTAGAAAATAAATATTATTTTTTAAATTATTATGTTGAAATTATCCAATGATGAATTTTTCATACTTTTCTAAGTCATAATTTTTTTTGACTAAACATTAAATACGGTATGTATTATGACATCATAATAATGCAAATTTGATTTAATATATTCCATAAAAGGTATCCAATACCAAATATATAGTTCCCCTTTAAAATAATATGTTTTTAAGTTATTTTTTTAATTTTATAAAGCCTTAATGAATCATCCAAAACCATTATTATATTTTAAGGTTTTAAAATCAATTCTTTATAAACATGACTCACTTCCACACTACTAAGGGAATTACTTTAATGTGTTCAGTTATTAGCCATATAAAATAATTAAAAATAGTTCTATTTGGTATAATCCATGTGAAAAAACTATGGGAAGGTTTGTGTTTTTTGTTACTTTATCATATAGAGTCCAAAACCTAAGCATGGAAATTAGTAATTTCCATCTGTTTTATATATTAACCCACGCAAAATCTCATTAATATTCACTAAGCATGAAGTTAATATGAAATTAACTATCTGTATCCCTCCCAAAGTTCCCTAAATCTCTTAAGAATATCTACCCAATCTTTAAGAAGCACCCTCTCAAGGTAAGGGATCCTCACTTTATCCTCTATATATAAAATCCTTCTTTATTTCTTGCCTTTTTTATTTCCAATTTTTTAAGTTGGGATATGTTTTTACACATCCATATTATTATCTATATGATTACTAAGTAATGAGAGAACCATTTCTATTTAATTCACCCCTTCTATAAACCATTATATACACCCATTATATTTCCAAAATTATCCTAATATTTTCTACGCCAAACATTTATGTAGTGAATACCCATAACCATTTCCACTCAAGGGTATTAACCTAGTCATACCTATCATTAATTGATTGGGGATTTATAATTAATTAACCTAAACTCCTTAATCATGGGGTTAACATTGATGAAATACATCCTTATCTTGTATGATCTTTGTAGCACACATTTTCATGTACATGATATGAAAGTGACAGATGGGACTAGAATTATATATCCCTCCAATGCATCGTATGTTTTATTTATCTCCTGATATGTCATGTGTGGTTCACATGAGGTTAACATATGAAAACTATGTTATGAGGTCCTGGAATTTATCCTTGACTTATATTTATGATGTCATATTTTATGTTGTTGGCACATTCCCATGTTTCCTTTATCCTATCATGTTATATCATGTTGCATTATTAAATATTATGATTCTCACCCCTCTAATGCTACCTTGATATGAATCTTGGATGAAATGTATGGCTTTACCTTATTTCATTCTTTTTTTATTCCCTTACTGGGCTATGTAGCTCACCCCTTTCTTATATATATCCTCAGGTTATCCCGTGTAGTTTTAGATGATCTATGGAATATAAGAGCATGTTTAAGAGATTTTAAATAATACAATTGTATTTATTTTGTAAGTTTTTAGGTTATGTACCAAATTTCACAAATACACTTGGACTCATGATCTTCTGGGATTGTATTATCTATACCTTTATATAATAAATAATGAAATAAAGTGTATTAAATGTAAGGGTTATCATAGATGTTATCAAAGTAGATTTTAACTATTTTTGGGAATTGGGATTATAAAACTCTAGTGAAAACCTTAGGGTCAAGACTAAACATAGGGAAACATCCCTAAATTTTTGTAAAGTATAATGTGGTTTCCAAGTAAATACATCTATTTCTAGATACTACAAGTGGATTCAGCTCTAGAATAGTTGTACCTAGGGTTAATATCCTTGAAAATGAATCATTGAGCTAGAATTGATCATCACTTAATTCACAACATCAGACCTTTTTTCATACCCTATTTAACTCTTCTAGGGGACATGCTTTGGAAAATTCACAAGCTCCATATGAACCATTATTAAGAAACAAAATTTCATGTAATATTTTATATCAGGAAAAAGATCATGGATAACATATATTGAACCCTAAAAATACATAATTTAATGAATACATGTCATTTATGAGTTATCCCTTTAATGTTCACGGTTTTCTATTTATGAATTTAATATTTTAAAAATTCTTACCCTTAATTTTTCCTTTATTTTTATTCAATGGTTGGACATAAGAGAAATTGAATTAACAACCAATGTGTGGGTCAATGTGAATACATCCCAAATAAGATGCCTAATATGATGGGATCCAAGGTAAGATGTATTTTGATTTTTCCAAACCAACTATCACAAATCATGATTAAAAACTAGCACATAGTTGAATTTCTAAACTTGACAAAGAAGAGGAGGATGGTGTCTCAAGGATGTTCTTATAATAAACGTGTTAAAGGAAATATGATTCAATTTCCTACGTATGAAAAATATGTAATGAGTATCTATGGGAAATTTAACAAAGTAAATCAAAGATGTTTAAAGTGTCAAGATATAGGGCATAAAGTTTCCAATTTCTATGATAAAATTAAGAGTTTTATTAACATAATAGAAGGAAATAAAGTTCAATCTAAGGTACCATTAACTTTTTAATGTCATAAATATGTATTAGTTTTTCATTATCAAATACATATCTCTATTCCAAGGGGTAACAAGCATTATGATAAAAAAGAATCTATAAAGATAAGGGAATAAGGAAATTCAGATGCTGATATGGATCATGATGACTAAAGTACCTGTAAAATCAAATCCAGAGTTGTGTTTGTCTCATTTTATTTTCAATTCATTCCATATTAAAATATATTTTATGTTTTCTAAGAATATTGAATCACCACCAAAAATTATTCAATATCATCAGGGAAATAATTCTATGGTTATTGTTTTAGAAGCTAAATTTTTTGGGGATATTATTGATAATATTATCCTTATCCCTTTATTGGAATTTTATGAAATTCTAGGTATGGACTGGATGTCCTTATATTATGCTAACATAAATTTTCAATAGAAGGAAATCACCCTCTTTATCATGAATCTCCCTTTGATTCTATACATGTTCAAGGAGTATGATGAATCTATTTTGGTATCATCATCTCAATAATGGATATTATTTCCATATGAGAAAGTATTTCTTGCCCAAATGATTGATACTAAAGAAAATATAATCCTTGATGGCATGTAAAGTGTAAGGATATTCACAGATGTGTTTCGAAAATAATTGTATGTTCTTCCTCTAAGACACGAGGTTGAGTTCTCAATTGAGCTCATACTTGGAGATTTTTCAATATCCACGAATACATATAGAATTTATGTTTTTGAACTAGAAGAGTTGAAGAAAAAATTATAAGTTAATCTGGATAAAGGGTTTATATTCCCATGTTCATCTCTGTAGGCTGCACTAGTCCTCTTCATTTAGCATAAGGATTGGTCAGTACACCTCTACATTGATTATCAAAATTTTAATAAGATCATGATAAATAAAAAGTATCATCTACCAAATGTTGATGTCATATTTGATCGACTATATGGAGCTTAGTGCTTCTCTAAGGTGGATATTCATTCATGATATTATCAGGTGAAGGTGAAGATGGAGGATATCCCCAAGACTAAATTTCATATAATGTGTCGTCACTATGAGTTTATAGTGATTCCATTTGGGATCACTAATGCTCTAAAAATCTTCATGTACATAATGAATAAAGTCTTTTAGGTATTACCTCAAAAAAATTTAGTATTATTTATAGATGATATTATTATCTACTCTAAAAGAAAAGAGGAATATGAAAAGCATGTAAATATTATAATGAGGACTTTAATAAGGGAACATTTTTTTTAAATTGAATTAAATGTAATTTTTAGATAGATAAAGTTACCTTTATGGGGAATGTTGTCACCATGAAAGGGATATCTATGGATCCATAAAAAACAAAGGAAATCCAAGATGGCCCAAACCAACATCTGTGATGGAAATTCATAATTTTCATATATTAGATAGGCACTATAATTGATTTGTGAGAAACTTGTCACAAATTTCAACCCAAAAAACCAAGATTATTTGTAAGGGAATAACGTTTTTAAGAATTGATGAATGTGAATAAATCTTTAAAGAGATGAAGGGGCTAATAACTGCACCTATTCTCACATTACTTACTAGTGGGTAAGGATATTTTATCTAAAATGATGTGTCCAAAAAGGTATTGGGTTTTGTACTCTTGTAATATGAAAAATTAATAGAATATTACTCCCTCTAATTAAATATCTATGATAAAAACTACCTGACACATGATCTAGAATTATATTTAGTGATCTTCATATTGAATATTTGGTGACATTATCTCTACAAAAAAGTGTGATATATATATAGATCATAAAATCCTCAAGTATATATTCACATAGAATGGGATTAATATATTCTAATGAAAGTGGTTGGATATAATCAAGGATTATGATTTTTCAATCCATTACCATCTTGGGAAGGAGAAAAAGGTGGAAGTTATATAAGTAGAAAGGATCCCACAACCCTATCCATGATGAGAATCGAAAGGTATCCAATATTATTGGATATGAAATGGATGGATATTGGAATAATAAAGGGATATTCATCCAAAATTTCTAAAATAACTTCTCAAACATCTATTCATGAGATCGTAAATGAGGACCATAAGGGTGATAGGGTGATGTAGAAAAAGGAAGAAAATATTCTGGATTTCAACTTTGCTGAAGATAGAGTTATAAGTTTTGGAATCCATATATGTTTCTAATAAAAACCATAGATGGAGAGGAAAATTATAGATTATATACATTGTGAATCCTTATTTATTCATCCAAGAATCATTATGATGTATAATGATTTGAAGAAAAACCTTTGGTGGGATAACATGAAGAGGGACATTTCAGAGTTTGTATCTCGATGCTTGGTATGAAAACAAGTCAAGGATGAATTATAGAAGTCTAAGGGTAGGATTCAACCATTTCCCATACCAGTATGGAAATGGTAAAACATAACTATGGATTTCATCATAGTAATCCCTTAAATACCTAAAGGAAATAACACTATCTGGGTTTTAGTTGTTCACCTTACCATGTCAATATATTTCATTTCTATTAAGGAATAATTCTCTCTTGATATACATTCCAGGATATACATAAGGGATGTGGTAATACTTCATGGATTTCTACTATCTATTGTATCTGATTGAGATCTAAGGATTACCATGATGTTTTAGATAATCCTTTAGAAAGAGTTGGATATATAACTAAGATTCAAGATTAGTTAACACCCTCATATGGATGGTCAATCCAAAAGAACCATTCAAACTCTGGATGATAGGATGACGTCATGTTTAATGTATTTTTATTGATGTTGTGGCCAACACCTTCCCCTGTTTGATTATTCATATAAAAACTATTTCCCTTATATAATTCAAATGGATCCCTATAAGGATCTGTATGGGAAGAGGTATCAAAATATGAAATGTTTGGATGATTTAAGAGAGAGAAAGACCTAATATTATCATTGAAATGATAGAGAAGGTTCAAACCATTCAAAATTATATAAAATCTTCCAAAAGTCAACAGAAAATACATACAGACATTCATTGATAAGACCAAGAGTTTGAGGTCATAGATAATGTTTTCATTCATATATTTCATGGAATAACATCATGAGGTTTGGGAAGAAGGGAAATATTGGTCCTAGGTACATCGGCCCCTTTGAGACCCTTGATCATATTAGAGTTGTGGCCTATTGGATATCACTCCCACCTAACATATCTCAAGTAAATGGTGTCTTCCATGTACCCTCTTGAGAAAGTACATATCAAACCCCTCACATGTACTAAATACATAGGTGTTACTATTATATAATGATATTTAATATGAGGATAATTCAATGAATATCTTAGATAATGGAGACAAGGTTCTAAAAAATAAGATAACTCACCTAGTCAAAGGGTTGTGCTAGAACCACATGATTCAGGAAGCGATGTGAGAACCAAAAGAGGTGATAAAAAAAGATTACAATTATTTATTTTAGTGTATAAAATGAAAATTTCACAGGAATTTTTTTAATGTGGAATAATATAATGACCTGAACTTTTATAAATGAAATTCATTTTTTAAATGAGTAATTGTATTATTAAGAAATGAAGTTATAGAAAAAACATGCACTAATCTAGTTATTTTGGACCATTATATGGTCTATAAAATTTGAAATAACATTAAGATGATAATCAATGATAATATATACATTTTATAGTGACCATTAATATTATTATATTAAGGTTTATGACAAATCCATCTAACCTAGAAAAAGGAAGTGATGGCCACAACCAATAGGATTGTACCCTATGAAGCCCATTTATCAAATATTATAAGGGAGATAACATCATCCATATTTGACCTTGACCAATTACAATCACATATTCAACAATTAAAGCATTATAAAAACCTTTTATAGGATAAGTTCAAGCTCATCGATATCACATCCCAAACTATGTTCATGGAAACACCCTAAGAAAATCTCACCATCACACACCCTGCATTTCAAAAATTCATAGGTGTAAAAAATAGATATGCATCTAGACCTTAACAGTATGAATTTTTATATTTTTATGATGATTATTTTTATATTTTATTAATTTATAATTATTAAATAATAAGTTTTATATAAATTAAATTTTGATATGATGAAATACAAATTGTGATTTTGTGATATGTATAGTTGAATCAAGATGCTTTTTTTGGTAAATTTAACATTTTTCAAAATAATTTATATTTTAATAAAATATTATTTCTAAAAAATATTTATTAAATATAAATGATAATATAATTTTAAAAAATCAAAAGTAATTTTTATAGGGGTCATAAAAACTGTTATTTCCTAAAAAACCAATATTTTTCTATAAATAATGATTTTTATTTAAAAGTATAAATTCTCATATTTATAGAATTATTTTGATAAAATAAATATTATTTTTGATATCATAATGTCTAAATTATCCAATGATGAATTTTTCCTAGTTTTCTATGACATTTATATTTTTGTGTAAAAATTAAATACAATATAAATAAATAGTATGTATTATGACATCGTAATAACCCAAAATTGAAATAATATTTAACATAAAATTTATACATGGAAAAGTATATATTTCCAATTTTAAATAGTGTGTTTTTAAGCTATATTATTAATTTTATAAAGCCTTAATGACTCATAAAAAACCTATATTATATTTTAAGGTTTTAAGATCAATTCTTTATAATCATGAATCACTTGCACATTATCAAGGTAACTATTTTAATGTGTTAGGTTATTATCCTTATAAAATAATTAGAAAAAATCCTATTGGTAATAAAATACAGGAAAAAACCATTGGATGGTTTCTGGTTTTTATTACTATACCATATAGAGTTAAAGACCTAAGTTTGGAAATTAATAAACAATTTCCCTCTCTTTTTCTATATTAACCAACCCAACCTCCCTTTCCCATTCAATAAAAATTCTTGATGCATGAATTTAATTTGACCATACCTATCTATATACCTCATAATTTTTCCAAAATCTCTTAAGAAGCTCCTCTAATGATTTAAGAATCACCCTCTCAAGGTAAGGGTTCATCTCCTTCGCCTCTTTATTCATGATCCTTATAACATGCCAATTTTATTTTCAATTTTCCATGTTAGGATATTTTTTTACACATAATTATTACTTTAAATATGATTATCAAGTAATTATATCCCAATTTTTCTATTATTCGCCCATTCTTTATACCTCTATGTACAGTCGTTATGCTGCCAATGTTATCTTGCAATTTTCCATACCAAACATTTGTGTAGTGAGTACCCGTCTCTATTTCTACTCAAGGGTATTAAACTAGATATAATTATATCTCATTGATTTTGTATCTACATGTATATAAATTTCACTCCTTAATCTTGTGGATAAAATTAATTAAATACATCCTTATGTTGTTTGATCTATATTTCACACTTATGCATATACATGATATGAATGTGACAGGTGGGGCCAGAATTATATGGCCCTCAAATTAATTGGGAAATGTTTTTATCTCATGATATGACATGTATAGTGAGTGAGAGGTTATCCTAAGAACAATATGTTTTAATTTCTTTGTTGTTGGAATTGATTTATATTTATGATGTCATGTTTTTTGTTGTTTCCACATTCTTATGTTTCTCTTATTCTATCATGTTATATCATTTCTCATTGTTAAAGATTATGATTATCACCCCTCTCATATTATCTTGATATACCTCTTGGATCACATGTACTACTTTAACTTATGTTATGCTTTGTTTATTCACTTAATAGACTTTATATCTATCCCCCATTTGATGTACATCCCTAGGTTATCCTGTGTAGTTTAAAAGGATCCATGGAATATAAGAACATGTTATGGAATTTTTAAATAACTTTTTTGTATTTATTTTACAATTTTTTATGTTATATACTTAATTTCCCCATGATACACGGAATCACGATCTTATGGGATTGTATATTTTTACATTTATATAATAAATAATGAAATAAAGTTTGTTAAAGGCATGGGTTCTCATATATTTCCCACCCCCACACTTATATTCCAATAACCTCATAGAAACTCATTTATAAATTAAGAGGTTTACAAAAAAGATATAGCATAAAACTAATGAGATGGATGGATACTGTAACACCTAGATATTTTAGTCCATTTTTTCCTATAAATAAATATTACATTGAATAGATTTTATCACACTTGTTACAAAACTAAAATGAATTGTGATATATTTTACAATGAAAGATAATCATTAATTTATCATAGGAATAAAATGTGAAATATCATCTAAAAATTACAAGAAGAGAAAAACCTCAAGTAAATAAAAATATAGTTAAATTGATTTATTTTAATTCGTTACATGTTTTTTAAATAATAATTTTATAATAATTGAATTGAATAAAATTTAATTTTTAGAAGATAAATAATTAATGGTATGTGATTAAAATCAATTAGTGTTAGAAAAGCCTTAATTTTCAAATATTTTTTTTTATTTTTATCTTAATAAATTAATCCGAATGTTTTAAAATGATTATTCTTGTAAAAATTATCAATGTTAAAACAAATATATTAACACTAATTTAATTTTTAATTGATATAAAATAATATTAAGAATACTCATATTTTAAAAATTCATTTTTATAAAAAACCCATTTTTGTTATGTTTTATGATTTAATTTAAAATTTAAATAACAAAATTTTATAATTTGAATTTTATAATAAACACTTAATTTTTTTCATAAATTAAAAAATTATCTTAGGGTGATTCTTTTAAGAGTTTTCTAAAAAGGTTTATTTTTGGGTGAATAGTAAAATCACAGTTTTAACAAATACCGCAAATTTTATGACATCATTGTAATATAATAATGTAATAAAAATTTAAGAAGAATATTTCTTAAAAAAAATTTTATTTAAGGAGTAAATTAAATCATTTAATATTAATATCTTGAATTTATAAAACTGTGATTGACATTTTCAAACTACTATTATATTTTATTCTAATAAAAATGATTTTGGTCCTTTTACTTTACTTAAGTATTAATTAGATGATATTAGATTTTGGATTGTATAAAATCCAAATAAACATCCTATATTTAATCATAAACCAATAAGTTTTACCTTTATTAGTTTTCATCATAATATTTTTCCTAAATAAGTATTTTTATGCTTAAAAAATACAATTTTTTTAATTTTTTTCGTGTCATATTTAATAGTATTAATATTATTTTTTATCCATTTATAAATTTAATCAAGTAAAATAGATTTTATATTTTTAATGATAATGATAAAATTTGTTAATAAGTCTAATTTCATATTTGGTCATAAAAATAATTTACCAAATTAAACATTAGTTATCACTATAAAGGTTAAAATTAGGTAAATATATTAAATCAAGAGGTAAAGTCTAAAAATATCACACAAACTCATCTATAAATGGGTTAATGGTGGATTGAAAGACCTTAACCTATATTTTTATATTTATTTTTTAATTTTTGATCCACTTATCTTTATTATACCATCTTTTTATATTAAGATATTAATATTTTAAAAAATGTCACCACTCTCACTTATAAAAGGATCCCTTCACCGCCCAACTTTTTCTCACACAAATAGATTCTAATATCAAAAAACAAAACTCAACAAAACCCCCTCCCCAACCATATTTCACAAATTATATTGGTTTTATTCTCACAAAACTATTAATATAAAAAGGATTAAGGAGTAGTCTAATAGAGGATATTAGAGGAAGATGTAATTATTTTTACCGAGTTCTTTTTGGTTTATTTATTCTTCAACATCCTCCAAATATATTATACTCATACTAGTATAATTAAATAGTCATCATTATTATAATTAAATATTATCATTTTCATGGTATAACCATTATCTACCTCCCTCCCATATATTAGAAAATTAAAAGATTACTCGTGTTGTGACTGGATTACAGCCTCCATGAATGTCATTTTTAATTTTTCATTAACACATTATGTGGATGGTTATAAAATTAGATTTAATAAAAAAAATTTATATTTATTACATGATTATGATTCTATAAAGATAAATTAGGAACTCTATTAATAATATTAACAATAAATGGTCATTCTAAATGTAACCCTCTAAAATGATCCAACCAAGAAACTATTCTTAATTTGAATCTATTTCTGATAACCTATTGAATTGTATAATTTATTTAAATAATAATGATAAATAAAATATATCTATACAATTATTTAAATTATGATACTATTTTATTTCTTATTTTACCATGACCAACATACCAAATATGTTTTGGAGAAATTGACCAAACAACCCCAAGTAGCTGATGAGAGAAAAATATATACAATAAATAAATATAATATGATAATAAGTAGACCTTATAAAATGAAATATACCTAAAATTTTTATGAAAAATATATTTAAAAAGATTAATTTGGTTATTCAGGATATTAGAAAAACACACTAAAGGATTTGGGATTTAAGGTAAGGGTTATTAGTCTCAATTTTATTTCCTTGAGACATAATTCTTATTATGCCAATATTTAATTTTACATTACATAAATACTACCTTATTGAATTAAAATATGTTAAAATAAAATTTACTATTGGTATTTTCACTTTCATTTAATCTATACGTCTTCTCCATTATTTGATTCATATATTACCTAAGTCATAAGGGTTGTTGTGAAATTTATTTACTTTCATTGAGTTATAACCATTATTCTTTAAATAATCCTTTTAACTTTGTTTTCATCCACTATATGATTTTATTATATTGTATTCTCTATTTATTTCTTCGTTTTACAAGTATTTATTACATTTAATCTCCTTTTGGTTCACAATTCAAACAAATGATTGCTTGTATGTGGACTCGACCTTGTATCTTCTTTATGGGAGGTGATATTTTTCATCCTTGCTCATATTCTTTATATTGTTATAAGAATACTCTTATCTATTCATAAATGATTAATTAATGTAATTTTACAATTCCTTTGACTTTATTTACCATGGTTCAAAAAGAATCTTTTTAACATTTTCCATACTGGTCATATTTTTCATTCTTTACAAAAGTGTGAAATGAATCTCATTTTTATCATTTTATATAAGAGAAAATTTTATAGATTTTATAATAATTTTTTTAATATAGTTTCTTATTAAAAGTTTCATTGTTTTCTCAAATAAAATGTTATTCCCTTTTTTTTGGTATTTTTTTTAAAACAATGGTTAATTTTTTAGAAGAATAAATATAGTGATTTCATCAGACTTATATATATATTTTTATCTTACACTAAAAATTTCATAAATTTAACTTAATTGTTTTAAAGGTTTCAATGTTTAGGACTATTTTAAAATTTATGTATGAAATTTCCTCTTTTAATCCCTTGAAATGGATTTTGGTATGAGACTTTCATGTTTTTTTAAAACCCATATTACAAAAAATTTATGAAAATTATTTTTATAATTTCATTTATATTTTACATTAAAACTCTAAATGATCTATCTTCTTTTGAGTAAATATTCATGTATTACCCTTTAAATGGTCTAATTAATTTATAGTTCAATCCTCAACTTGTTCGTGATGGTTATGTTCTTATCACCCATCATCACACTCTTATTTGTTTTATTAATGTATGTATTCATTAAATTCATGCATATATTCTATATCACTTATACAATTTATACATGGAGATCTATAGTATTGAAATAACCATATACCCATTAATTTATATAGTTCCATTTTGAAGGGTTTTTACCAAGAAATTTGTTTTTTATTGAAAAGTCAAATATTAACAGTGTGTGTACTTTTTATTACAATATTAATGCTTATTTGTTACTCAGGCATGTTGTTTGTGAATTTTATTTTTTATCTATTTCAGAATAAGGTTAATTAGTTAAGATTAATTTTTTAAGGGTGGGTTTAAGAATTATTTATCCCCTCGATGCATCGGTATTGTCTCATTAGACAATCTATCTTGGTTATTTGGTGTTAACCTTAACTGTTTATGTATTATTTCATAGAAAAAGGCTTTGATGGCATATTTATAATGGATTACATTATGAATTACACCATTATGAAATCATTTTATATTGTCCATATGATTATTTAAAATTTTTGTGTTATCCATATATATATTACATGATCATGTTACCTATTATATAGCTTATTATTATTATTTATTTTATCTATATTATTAATTCCATGTTTATTCCATGATAGCTTTAATTATACACTGCCTCTTACTAAGCATTTGATAGTTCTCTTATTTTTTTATATTTCCCCATGCTATGAAAAATATTATTATGTATGAAATGTATATATGGGTGTAATGTGTAAATAATTTTAGAGGAGATATTGAAGAATTGTTTTCAAAAGAGTCTTTGGTTTAGTGGGAAAATATCATTTAATAATAAAATATGGGCATTGTTATTCAAAGGTTTTTCCTAAATCTCTAAAACTACACACCTAAAATGTATTGGGTTTGTGAGTGAATAAATATTTTTTGTTGATGTTATACTTATGAAAGGTCATGCTTTAATCCCTTTATTCAGTTTCATATCTAGTATGTAAAGGATATGTTTTTAATATACGATTTGGGAGTGCAGGTCTAGGGAATCATAGATACAATTTGAAATTTATTTTGGATGAGGATTTTCTTGAGTGTAAATTCCCTCCATTAAAAATGTATATGTAAAAATAAAAGAATTTAAAAATATTATTAACATAAAATTTAAGAACAAGAAAGAGAAGGGAATAAGGTCATTTTTTAAACCCTAAAGTTGGTACCAGGTTTTTAGTACCCCTAGTTTGGTAGTTCCATATATTATCCATATCCTAAAGGGGTATTGATAATACATGGTAAGAAACATGATGAGTGATTTATTCTAGTTCCCATTAGGATACACTTCATTTTGTTATATATATTCCCTTTTTCAAATATAAATACAATCCCTTCAAACTTATTGGTGTACTTGAAAGGAAGTAGGTCGACTCCTATTTTTTATTTTTTAGGAACTTTGTAGGAATCATCATAATAACATGAATAATGGATGGGATTAATTGATTCTTCAACAACATCCCTGACATTGTGTGAGTCATCAAACAACTTGATTTTAGTAAAATTAAAACAAAATGATTTTGGATTGAAATTACCCCTTTTATATATAGAATCTTGTATTTCTGTCTTGATATGGAAGGTCAATGGAAAATATTCTTCTTTAGATTCTAGAACAAAAATTTTGTCACTTATGGGTGATTTATTCTCATATTTACTATTCATGAAATTCATTTTTTTATTCCGACACCAAAATCTAAGGAGTAGAACGTTTACATTTCATTTTCAAAAAAAAAATAAAGTAAAAAATAAAATATGAACCCTCTCCCTACAATGGATTGGCTAGTATAACTAATCTATTAATCACCTTAAAAGATGTTTTTTGGTCTGAGAGTAGATTCATAATGTGTTAATGTTCAGCCTCAAATTCTTCTTCCACATAAAATATAGATGGTGCATCTCTGAGGCCAGCTTCTTCATATTTTTATGGTTTCTATAACACTCCCATATACATTTATTAAAATAATTTACATTCTTCAACTTCGATTTCTTCCTCATCCAAAACTTTGGGAAAAAAATTTAATTGCAGAAAATATGTGTGAATTTATCAACTAGTATTTTATGTTCATCCTAGGAAGCTTGTTGGATTGAATTCATGCAGTCAAAATCCATGTTTTTTTAGTTTTTTTAAATAAAAAAGGAAAAGTATCTTCAAAAGTTTAAAAATAGTGAATAGAATGATTTTCAATTTCCAACAACAATTATTATCACAAATCAACCCTTAATTATTAAGTATATTTAAGTGTTCTATAATATTTAGCCTTGTGTTTTAGTTTTGAGTCGAACCAAGTTTTAAAATATTAATTTTTTTTTTATTTTTAGCATAGGAGAACGATTAGTGAATATTCAATAGAAATCATGCGTAGACCATGTAAGGATGTGTGTAGTTTTTAGTAGAGTCAAACTCACGTTAAGGATATGGTTTCCCTAACCATATAACATGCACATATAGGGTGTTCAAAGGCCTAGATATGGCCATGTGGTCAGAACACAGTTTGTCCAGCCATGCAAGCTGAAAAAAAATCATCACCACCCTCATCATCAGCATCATCACCACCACCATCATCATAATAGTCAACATTATCATCATCTACTACCAAAACCCCACCCCTTTCCCTTCCCGTATGTGACCAAGCCCCTTCCCCCCTCCTCTCTTGTGAGGTATCCCCTCTATGGCCCCTTCCATTTTCATGTACGGTCTCCCTTGGCTTCATTTCTTTGACATTTCTTACTATAATAATCTCTGGTAAGTATTTACCCTTGTCTTTCATATTCTTTTTCACCTATTCATTGGTTTTCATCTTTCCCCTTTTTTGATAAACACACCTAGGGAAACCTATAACTTGATTTGGGTGTTATCTTGGTTTATTCTTTGTTCTTAGGGTCTGTTGGGTTAAATTGAGGACATTCATTCCCATGGTCATTAAAGTTAGTGATTTCATCATTGGTTCTTGGTAGGTTTTATAATATTTTAATTATTTTACTCAATTTTAATTCGTATTTTTTTAATTTTTGGGTTTTTAATATTTTTTAGTATACCTTAGACCTCCTTTGGGTAGCTTTAGATAATAGTCATTGAAGGATTATTGCATGTGTATACATAGGTACACATGCACACACATATATATCCTCTTTGTATATATTCCCTTATGTAAAGGGAAATATGTACATTGGGTCAAAAGGTTATATGTGTGTGTGTGTGTGTGTGTGAATCTGTTTATGAATGTAAGCATGAAATAGTTTTGGGCTTCCATGATCATAGGAAGTGTTTTTGGAGGTATGTTCCCTATGTTTTAGAATTTAATTTTAATTACCTAATTGATGGAGTGTTTAAAAAGTGTGTTTTTAATATTAAATATTATATATATGCTATAAAAAATGGTACTGATTCTTGGTATTATACTTCCCCATGTTTTTCATGTATACTCTTAGTTTTGGTATGAAAATTATTTATTTAAATATGTTATCAAGTTTGTTTCAAAATTTCAAATATATTAAATTATGAAAAGTGGTTTTTAATTTGTGTTGGGTTTTTAGATGGTGGTTTTCAAAAATGTTTTTGTGTGAATTTTTTTTTAATTTTTTTAACCCATCTTCCAAATGGTTGGGAATGGTTTTCTAACATGTGTGGGATTGTAGCTAAAAGGGGGATAGGTGTATTGTGAAATAAATTAGAAAAACTGGGAACTGTGGGTATATAGTGGGGTTACTAAGGACTAATATGCCAATTGATTTGGCATGGCATCGACCTAGGAACCCTATAAATATTATTGTACATAACTAACTAAACCGAATAATGATGCTTTTGGGATCACTATAAATTTTGATTTGACCTCTCTATCCGCTTGTTTATGAGAAAGGATTATGTGGTTAGATCAACGAGGTATGAGGATCTTATGAACTACTCGACCTAGTTTCTTAGGGATTTCCAATGGTGATTCTCACTTTTACTCCTATTTTCTATTGTACTATTTTAAATTACCATTTATTATTTTCCTTTAGATATTTAAAATAATAAAAATAAATTTTACCTTCCTCTGATTTATGTACCTTTTTGAATTTTTTTTCTTGTTTTGAATCTTATTTTATTAACTTGATCCCTCTTGTAAATGATTTATTGTAAAATATATTATCCTTTGGAAATATTTTTTGAAATGAGTTGAAAAGTTTTTTTCTTAAAATGTAAACTTGTTACATGATTTTCCTAAGAATAGAAAACTCCATTTTTATATATATCCTATTTTCAAAATAGAATGACTTGGTTTTATTTTTAAAGGAAAGGCATAAGGAGAAGTTTATTTAGACACACCTATTGAGTTTTAAAACATATGACCATATCTCTATCTTTGTTGTTATATTTAGCTGAATCTTCCAATTTGGTCTCGGTCACCATGGAGCAACGTTGGTTCAGTGGTTAATGGTGACCCATGAGGTCACATAGAGCTACGTCTAGATGATTTTTTTTCACTATTAGTTACAATTATATTTGTTTTTCATTATCAATTTATCTATTTTTTGTGGGATTAATCAGTCCAAATTGAGTTTTATCTGATTCCTAGCAATATTTTCTATCCCAGGAGGATCGGGAATGCCTCTCAGGCCTTGTTGCGATCCGGTTTGTGTGATAGGTTAGGGGTCGACTCGGGTTGGTTCATGAAAAAATGGTATCAGAGGATTAACCATTTTTATTTGGTGATATGCACTAGTTAATAGTTAAGAGTTTTGGAATTCAAGTATCCAGTCAATGGTAGGTTCTTGATATCCATGTATTCAAAAGGATGCTTGAATTTCCTGGGTGGGTTTTCCTCAAAATTCATTCTTGGTTATTAAATTTTTATCAGGTTCTTAATTTTTGTTTGAGTGTTTATGGTAGGTTTTGAGGATTTATTGGTTATTATGGGAGGAATTTAAGGTTTTCATGGATATTATGCATGGTATGGGAACCCATTTCTAGAACATGAAACTGCCTCTGATGACCTCTGATGCGCTCACCCGGTTGGCATATGACCTGCCAAACCATGTGTCCAAGTCATGTTTAGCAGTTGTTCCTCTGAGATTTTTTGGATTTTTGATTTAGTACTGGAATCATTTTTCTTGTTTTTAGTATTATTTTGATTTTATTTGTGGGTGTTCCATTTGGATTATAAAAATCATATCTAGTTTATCAAAGTTTTTTTCCAAAATGAAAACCTTGGGTTATTTGAAAATGAAATGGGTTGATTTGGTAATGGGAACTATTTTTGAGATGAAATAATTTTGGAATTTTTTGGGAATTTTTTTAATGTTTTTTGAAATGTTATATAGAATTTTTTTGAAATGGGGAATTTGAAATTGCTTTGTTTTGTAATGATAAAGAGTGGCATCAAATTGGATAGGAATTTGAATTTGGGTTGAATGTTTTATTTTGGGAATGTATATTTTTTTGAATTAACCATTGGTATTCCAATTAATTAATAGATATATGGATGTATCCATGTTGAAATTGGATAGTTTTTTGTATGTGTGGATGTTTCCTTGTGTTGGTAGGGTTGTATATATATATGAGTCTTCATGAAATACCATTGGTAAGTTCCCAACCTTTCTAACTTGTTTTTATTTTTGGAAATGTTTTCAGTATGGATATTGTGATGTCTTAAAAAGTGTGTGTGTTGAAATTATTTTAGTCCAAGGGGAATTGAAATGGAAAGTGGGTATTAAAATGTGTTTTTATGTTCAATTGATTTTGAAGTGGAAAATGGTTTTGAATTCAGAATGAAATTGTTTCTTTCTAAAAGGGTATTTTTGTTTTGTGGTGTGGTGCTTAATTTTTTAATTGCTGTTTTTGGGTTGAAATGTTATCTTGGTTGAGATTTGGTTTGATATTGATCTAGTTGGGTTTTCATGTTATTGTGAGTATTCCTCCTAAAATGCTCATAAATTATTATAAGGAGTCTCTTCTGGTGGTTGGTTTTGTCCAGACAACCAGTGCAGTGGTGGAGTCAAGTTATTTTCATCTATTGCCTATTTTTTGTGTTGTTTTGGCATCATTAGATGTTGAACGATAGCACCGATTGTGTGTGTTCAACCAGGTCAACAAACAGTGAGGGGTTGTGTTGACCGTCTTGAACATGATAATTTATTTACACTGGAGTTAGCATCAAGTGATCTGTTTAAAGATACTCTCTTTATTTATGGTCTCCATATAGATATTATGGATTGTGTTTTATTACCTGGGAATGTTTTTTTGGGGAGTTGGTTAATGAAGTTTCCCTAGCTGAGTTGGTTTGTAGAGGGAAATATGTGGTAGTTGGAAGTCTAGTTTCTTAAGGTTCTCATGAAGGGTTCCTTATCCGATGAGGAGTGTGAACCAGAGAAACCTATTCTTGGGGTGTCTTCTTCATCAATTCCTACTTATCATTTCTCTAAACAAGTGTTCGTTTGAATCTAGTATGGTTAATTTAATATCTTGTTGTAATCCTCTGAAGGCTTTTTATCAGTGTGGATACTTGGGACACCTCGAGTAGTTTTGTAGGTTGTGTTACTTGAATAGGAAGCCTCATTTATAGGTTGTTAACTCCTGAATGTAGGGAATAATATGATTCAATATATCATGGCTCCATCTATAGGTATCAAAGTGAATATTTTCATGTAGAGAAGGAACTATCAAGTGAGGGGGGAATGTGGATCCAACTTGTTGTCTCTAACATCGAAGAAGAAGTTGTTTGAGTTTTCAATTCCCATGGTTGTCTATTTTGGAACCCCTTTTTCTTTAGTGGGTTAGGTAGATTTATTTTGGAAGGTTTTTGGTTTTTAGTAGTGCTTTTTAGATATTATTGTGTCATATGGAAATTATGAATCTTGGTTCAGTATGGTCTTTAATTTTTATATCTTTTAGGTGGGGCCCCTTGTATTGGGGGATCATCCATCCTAGTCGGTTTTAAATGGTGGGGATACCCACTATGTGTCTCGTTGATTTCTTGTCCTAAAATATTAAGGTTTAATTTGGGATGTCAAGAGGTATCACTAGTGTTGGAGATATTTTTTAAATTGATTTGTTTTTTTTGAGAAACGGTGTCTGACAGAAATTGTGGGGAGACCACCATAAAAAGGGACTTGTGGTGATTTGGATCTCCAAAATTATTGATGGGGTAAAACTTTTCACCATCTAAAACAACCCTAATGAGTTTATTTTGTGATTTCTTTGTTAGGGGTCAGAGTGTTCCTTGTTTGAGGTTGTGTTTTGAGACACGAAAGTCCTTCTCTATCAATATTCAGTTTAACGTTTGTGTTCATTCATTCTTATAATATTTTTCCATAGGTGTTTGTTAATTTTAAAGGATGGAAATTTAGATTATTTTTGGATATAATGGTTTTGGTATTTAAAAGAGAAGCTATTTTTTCATTTTTGAACTTTGGGTGATAGAGGTTTCAATTTAGGAGCCATTTCTTCATGCCTCGTGTCTTGATCAACCGAGTCTTTTTGGACTTTATGGGTGATAAAAGTGTCATAATAGGGATAATTGTCACACCCAAACCCTAACATAATAATTATACTTAATTATTCAATTATATTTAACATTATTTTTGAGTTTCACACCAGACTGAGTTTTACAAATTTAATTTTTGGATTTTTCAGCATAGGAATATGATTAGCGCATGGTTATTAGAAACCATGGGAAAACCATGTGAGTATGTCAACATTTTTTTGAATATATGAACACAATGTGAACATAAATTTTCCCTAAACATGAATTTTTCCTGTTTGGGGTGTCTAGAGGCCCAAAAGATAGCCGGACAATTGGAACATGATTTGTCCAGCCGTGCAACCAAACTATATTGGATGAAAAAATTGTTGTTGTTGTTATTAGTATTATAATTATTATTTTCATAATAATATAATACCTATCAACCCATCACTTACCCCTTCATGACTAGGATCCCCTCCTCTCTGACACAACACCCCCCACATCCCACTTTCCTTCGTAAGTGTGGCCTCCCTCAGCCCCATTTTTTGGTTGTTTATAACAACAATCATCTTTGGTCAATATTTTACATTCTATATCATCTTATTTTTATCCTTTTTATTGTTTATATTCTTTATAATATTGTGATTCAGGCACCTATGGAAAACCCTAACCCGATTTGTGTGTCTTTTGGTTGATTATCAGTTCTTAGGGTTTGTGGGGTTCGATTGAGGATCATTATTTTCATTCTTGTGGAAGGAATCAATTTCTCCTTTGGTTCTAGGTATATATTCTTATATTTTAATTTTTTCCATTAATTTTAATTATGTTTTTTTCTAATTTTTGGGTTCCTAATATTTTTCAGAAATACATTGGACCTCCTTTTGGTAGATTTAGATCATCGGTGTTGAAGGTGGTTTGCATGTGTATACATAGGTAAGAATATATATATACACATATATCCTTCTTGTATATATTCTCTCATGGAGAGTAAAATATGTGCATTAGGAGAAAGGGTATATATATAAATGCGTGTGTGTGAAGGTGTATATGTGTGTAAGTGTGAATAAGTTTTGGGTTTCCATCATCAAAGGCAGTGTGTTTTGAGGTAGGTTCCCTATGTCTAAGACTTTAATTTGAATTCTTTAATTTCTTGAGTGTTTTAAAAGTGTCTTTTAATATTAAATAGTATGTAAATGATATGAAAAATGGTTCTAATTCATGGTATTAGACTGTCATGTGTTTTTTGGGATTCTGCTATGTTTTTACATGTATATTCTTTATTTAAATATGTTCTCAGGGTTTTTTTTCAAAATATAAGATATATTAAATTCCAAAAAATGGTTTTTAAAATTTGTTGTGTATATAAATGGTGTATTTTTAGAATGTTTTTGTGTGAAAAATTTATGAATTTTACTAACCCCTCTAAAAATAGTTGTAAATATTTTTCTATAATGTATTTAATTAGGACAAAAACGGGGTTAGGTGGATTTTGGGATAAATTAGAGAACATGGGAACCCTAGGTACCTAGGGAAGTTTTTAAGGACCAGTACATCGATTGAGTCACCATGGAACTGATTAAGAATCCAGATAAAGATTATGATACATCACTAACTAAATATAATGAAATGATTTATGGACAAATACAAGTTTGGATTCAACCTCTCTAGTGTCTCTTATAAGAGAAAAGATTACGTGGTTTGATCACCATGGTATAAAGATCCCAAGACCCAGTTGATAGAGATGATTAGGTATTTCCCATGGTTCTTGCTCTCTTTTACTCCTATTTTATATGGTGGCATTTCAAATGCACATTACTTAGTTTAATTTACATGTTTAAAATAATAAAAAGTAAAATTTACTTTCCAAAATTTTATGGTCTTTGTTTATTTTGTTTTCCTTTTGTAACTCTTGTTTTAATAGCCTGATCTATCTCTTAAATGATTAATTGGAAAATCTTTCATTATTTGGAAAACTATTTTGAAATCAGTTGAAAATATTTTTCTTAAATTGAAAGCTTGTTACATGGTTTTCTTAAATGATTATAAAACAATATATATATATATATATATATATATATATATATATCCTATTTTAAAAATATATTGACTTGGTTTTCTTTTTTATTGTATTATATGGGGAGTAGTTTATTTGTGCATGCCTACTGAGTTTTAATACTCACATATACATCTCTATATTTTTTAGCTTTTAATAAAAATTCTAGCTTGATCTTGGTCAATATGTAGCAATGTTTTCTTCGTAGTTGATGGGGACCCACAAGGTCACATGGAGGTAAGTCTAGTTTATTTCTTTTCCTTTTTCAATTGTAGTTTTATTTATTTATCTATTGTTTTCGGGATAAATAGTTACCAACTATGTTTTATCTGATGCATGGTACTAGTTTCATTCCCATAATGACCAGGAATGCCTCTACAACATTTTTTTGGGATATCTTGAGTGACCGTTTTGGGGTCGACCCAGGGCGATTCATGAAAATGACAAAGTTGATGCACCACAATCTTGTTAAAGGATTTAGTGCATCAAATTGAATGTTAAAAATAACATATCAATGTACTTTGGGAGTTGACCACGAGTTTATCTCTAAGTAACCAATCCCAAAACACTAATTGTTCTTCACTTTGTTGATATTATTTTATAGTTTTTTAAATAATGAAATTAGAAGAATGAGGGTTGAAAAAAATTCACGCAAAAACTAATTAAAATTATATGTAATGAAATTTATGAATAATGGTGGAAATATCATGGTTTAATTACCAAAGTGAAACTTTATAATCCTATTTAATATTTTTCTCTATTTCTTAAAGACAATTGATGGCGATGATGGGTTTTATATGATCATATAATTACTATTTATGAGGGAAGACAACCAAAAAACAAGGGAAATATATCTTCAAGAAATTTACATATAAATAATACTATAAAACAGATTACCTAGAATCCACAAATATCCATAGTTTAGATCTTCCTTTAGTGGAGAGTGTTTGAGAACGATTGTGTGGAGTAGTAAAAAAAATAACCCTACCTTAGAGGGAATACATCAGGCAGAGGATCGATGAATGCTACATGAGGAGACTTGAAATCTGAAGGGGTGCTACCCCCTTCTCAGATGAGATAAAAAATGTTTCAATAGGAAGACAATTTAGAATAGTCTTATACACATCTCATTATGCACACATAATAGGATATGATCTCAACCTCTTATATAGAAGAGTCCCCATGCTCTATCTATTCATAACACATCATATGAATTTATGTTTGTGGGGTATAATTAAATTATCATTTTCAATGAATTTAATGAAAATAATTTAATCCATTCATAATAGATTGTAACTAATGAATAAACCATTCAAGAGAAACTGAATAATATATATATATATATATATATATATTATCCATGCATCACATGCATGAAAAATACATTCACCATATGCATTAATAAATGTACACTATATATATAATATAATATTATATATATATATATATATCTCATGAATCTTATTCATGTATATTTTAGTCCACATCTAATAATATATCACTTGAACTAAAATATCATAAGGACTTTATAAAAAATATCACAACTCTTTTTGAATCCATCAAAACTCTTTTGTATATTATTTTTCATCAAACACTATTTGTCCAAAACTCTATCCTTATTCAAGTTCCTAACTATGTGACCCTATAAGCCTTAAAAGTGTTGAAACAAATATGAAATCCATATTTCATATATGTAAGAAAAGTGTGGCCTCTATCAAAGTGTTAGTTCTACTCAAGCTATTAAGAGGGATGGTGTGATCGGCATAGAACATACTCATATATCTATATGAACATTTCCACCACAATATGTGTCATATACAACATATATATACCTATATAATCCCTTTTTCTATGACATCAAGTGACCAATAAACATGTAACATGTCAATCTAGTATTTCCCTATCATAATTTATTGATTCTATAAAAAAGACTGACCAACTCAATGAATATATCACATGAAATTCATTAATATGATAAGTACATCACCTGTCACATATCTAAGTAGTTTAAGAAATCATATGTGAAATAAATAATAGTGGCCATAAATTTCCTCAATATAATTAAATCAAGGTTCAAATTTATATTATTTTCATACATGTGTGAAAATTCCATATTGGTTTCACAAAAAATGACATGTTCAACAACATACCCAACCACTCTTGTATTAACAAAGTTTATATGTTGACTTTTACAAGTACGGTATCGAATTATGAAGCTTCTTATGCTAGGTATCACTAAAACATTAGGTAATGAGGATTGATAATAAGTAAATAACCCTAAGAATATATATGACCATATGACATTCCATGAGATATACTTTCAAAGATCAGTCCATGTAATAAGTCTCTACTTATTACCTTATAAATCTATTCTTTATATATAATATAAAACCCTTTGTAATAAGTAGATGAGTCTTTTCAAGATAATATTAGCCTATCATCACAACCCAAATTACTCCCTGATTATCATTGCTTAGGTACAAATCAATGTTTATAATTTGAGGGGATATTAATCTTTCAACCATTTGTGTAAAGTAATGTTAAAGTAAACATAAATAAATGATAAAAAATCATTGCCTTTATTATAAACACTGATATGTTTACAACCATTATAACCAATATCTTAATATATTCTATATAAATTTAATATTGTTACTACATAAATTTATTTTGAATATTATATCCATATATAATTCTCGTCACATCCCTATGTTACTATCTAATAAAATACTCCCGCTAACCTCTTAGTGAGTAACATTTATAAAGAGAGCTAGTTTGAATAATGGTGAAACTTAGGAATCAAATTCCCTATGTTCAATTAATTGAACATATATTTACACAACATTATGTAATAACAAAAATTTTATAATATTTAAATTCTTGTTGGCTTAGAACTCTTTCAAATCACATCATCATCATCCTTGTAACCGTTTACATGAAAAGTTTCCTGTGAAATCTTTTGTAAATAATGTATCTATTTACATTATCACTTTACCAGTGCATCCTGAAATATTTTAAGATAAAGTTTTATCAAATATTTATGATAACTAAAATAAATATTTATATTTCTCTTTTCTATCATACCTTAAACTATTTTTTCATACCCAGTGATACAATTTGCGAATAGGCTGGTATAAACCTTTAGGAAATAGTGATGTTCATTTTTTATGGTAACTAAATGTAACTATTTTCATTTTTCTTTACCATCACATATCCTAAAATTATTTTGGATAATAATTTAATAATCACTATAATATTATACTTGTAAAATAATTTATCTAATAGTGATATTCACTTTCTCATAGTAAGTAAATGTAACTATTTAAATTTATTATTTACTATCACATACCCTAACTCATTGGGATATTTAGTGAAAAATCACTCAAACTCATATTAGCACAATATTTTATTTGTTAAAATTAAAATTCCCTAAGTCTAAAAATAATACCAATAACTTCTTAGACATTATATTCTCATTGGAATATCTTTTTAAGACTCAACAAAAACTACTTTATGTTTAAAAAATAAAACGTATTTTCTTTTAGTGGTAATATCTAAAAAATAAACTATTGTTTCTATATCACATATGGAATTCAGTGTGTTTAGATTATTTTCTTAAAAATTAGTATTTAATCCACTAAAATACACCACTACTGGGTGAGAATCAAATTCCAACATTTTTTTTACAAGTAGTAGGAGAAAAAATTTATCCTGGATAAAAAAATTAATCTACATCTTCTTCTAAAAACATGTTATAAAATCCAATAAATCATAAACCAAGTCTATTCAATTAATCATATCATGTTTTTGAAAACAAAGCTTTTTTTAAAACCTCTTATCATATAATATAAGTGGGTTAGAGATACACTTCCTTTACATTGATTTATTCAATATTGGTAAACATATTTACATTCAATTTCTTAATGTATAATATATTTCATTCATAACTTGGATGAAAAATTTAATCTCTTTTCAATTATTCCTATGATTAAGAACTCCAATATATTTACAACACTCGAAAAACATACATTTGAAATCACATATTTTTAAAGATTAAACAATCAATTTCTATAACATTAATACCATACATGGAAATTATATGAATTTGAAAAAATCTACTTAGTTATTCTAGATAATCTCATAATATGGAGTCAATAATCCTTCATGAAGGTACCCTTAGGTTTAAAATAACTCTAAGTCACTTGTTAAAGAAATATCATTGAACATTCCAACTTTATTACTTCTAGTTTTGAACTTTTACATCCTTGCATTGTCAGTACAACACCCGAACTTAGACATCATGTTCTTAATTCATCTATTCTCAACAATTTGAGAATATCATGTAAAATTCTATTCAATTTATTCATCTTATTGAAACATATATATAGATGATAATATAATTAATTCCTTAACCATAATAATCCTTATAGTAATTCATGAGTCTCTCCAAATATATTCAATCATATTGAATAACATTGACATGCCTAGTATTATTGAGTATATGAGATTATAATTCCTTAGTTAAATTAGAATCTTGTTACTTTGAAACCTTAAATGAATCATTCCATGCTTCTATAATAATCTTTATTTTCTTATTTAACAACTTCAATACTTAGTTATTTAGTAAGGAAAGTTTCTAACACATAGAATATTCTATTCTCTCAAAAACCTTTCTTAAGCAACCAGTATTAAGAGTTTCTTACTATAACTTCTCATTTCATGGAAAAATATAATATTTACTTTGATTATGATGATGAATTTATCTATAATATAAATTTTTATCAGATGAATATCATGTATTATATCTTTTTATCAAGGAATTTTAGGTAAATTTATCCCACTAAAATTTATGACCTTGTATATCATATCCATTTAGTGATCCAAGATCCAGATTTCATTAATAAAATATTCTTCTAGGTCATTCCTATCATCAATTAATTATTTAGATTGGGAATCTTCCAAATCAAAAAAGTTTTGAATCTTGGATAATTGAGAAAATAACTATTTATCCAATTACATCATATAGATAAGCTCAAATCTATTCCTCTGGTATCCTTCCCAAGGGTTTACAAGCTAAGTGTAACCCAACACAAGTTCCAAGAAGAGGCTAACAAAAGACAATCCAAGGGAACCCTACCAGGGTAAAACCTACTCATAAATGACACCGTGTTATCTATCACTTTCTTTCCATACACATGATAATTTAGAGGGACCCTACTAAGGTATAACCTATATAGTTGAATTATCGAGGTCCCTCAAATTCCATTTTGAAAGGAATCTCACACTTAGTATTTGAGGGGTTTTTTTAAATTATAACTAATTTAATATGCATCATATGCATATTAAATTCATATGTTTTAAATATCATTTAATCATTATATTATATTGTTTTATTTTCTTTTGTGTATACATGATTATAATAATTTATTATTTTAAATCCCCATTATAACCACTAAATTAATGTTTTCAGACCACATTAATGTGTAAATATTTACACAAACCATAATTTTGTGTTAATCACCTAAAAAAAGATGTCAAGTATATTCATACATGTCTAGATGCATCATATTAATAAGGTACATGAACAATTTAGATAAATTCATAGATTTATATGAGATTTAAAAACTCCATATGAATAATCTTGGAATGATAGATAGACAACAACATTAAATTTCCTTGTAAAGGAAAGTAGGTGGTCCAAACCTAAGTCCCTTTACATGGGGAGAATTTACATAAGGGAGAATTTAATTCATCAAAAACTCTATCACCTAATATTCACAAAATATTCCCAACAACTATTCTCAAGCTCATAACTAAAATTACACACCAAGGTTAAGCTAGAATAAATACTTTGTTCTATGAGATCAAACCTTCCATGATAAGAAATCCACTATCGTAGAAGTGATTTATCTATAAAAATGGGCATAAGTAATATTCATATTTCATAATTTTTTTCTAAACATGATATAATGGAAATTGAACAATTAAATAAATAGTCTAGTTATTTTCCAAAATATGAAACATTTATTAATTATTCATACGTAAATACTAATTATTAATATTTTATAATTTAGAAATAATATAAAAATTTACTATTCATTTCAATATGAACCCATTCATATTTTATATTATATGGAATTTATATGAAATTTCACGAACTATAAACATTTTACAATTCAATATCTATTATATAAACATTTTATATAATATAAGTATCATATATCTTGTAATTTATAAAAACTTTCTAAATCAGCACTTTTTATTTCTAAACAACCCTTTTATTTTTAGATCATAAGGCATGCCATTTAATTTTTGAGACGGTATTTTTAAATATTTACCTTTAATTTTTCAGGAAATATTTCATAAACATCTATTTAATTAATCATGAAAAATTTATAAATAATTTTTTTGTTTATAAAATCCTTAAAAATTAAATATTCCCAAAATATATTTTAATATGATTTAAAAAAAATATAAACCACTAAAAAAATTTAATTTTTTAAAAACAATTTTTTAACATTATTTTTTTTACCCTTACATCGAATCTTTATACCACCTAAGGGTATCACCTTATTACCCTTACACAGATAATCTATGTAAGGGTTATTAATGTTTTTAAAATACCATGTATAGGTAATTTAAAGGTTTTCCCTTACAAAGACTGATTGAAAAAAAACTATGTAAAGGTAATATGCAGAATACCTTTATGAAACTCCCTCATGTAATGGTGTTACCTTCACACAACTCCTTTGCATTTGGGTACTATGAATTTTTCATACACTTCAAAAAGGTAAACTTCAAGGTCCTTTATATAGTGGCTCTAAGACCCTTACATATCAGGGAAATGTGTAAATGACCCTTATGTAAACACCTTATGTAAGGGTACTACCTTTATGCAACACATTTTTATAAATGTAACAATGAGGTTACCCTTATGAAGATATTTTGTGGAAGGGTATCATGTAATGGTAAATCATATTTACCATTACAAAGCACTACTTTTTATGGATACTACCTTTACAGAACCCATTTGGGTAAAGGAAATACAAAGGTTACCCTTAAGAAGACCTTATCTATATGGGTATGATCTTTATGTAACCAACCTACATAAGGGTAAATCAAATTTGCCTTTACGTATCTTACACAAGGGTCTGTAATCCTCCTCTAGTTTTATGAAAATTCTATTTTTTTTGTTTTTCTTTGAAAATCAATTATTTAAACAAAAAAAACTTTAAGAAAATACTTTGATACCACTTATCATTTTTTAGGATCATATAATGTCCATTTTTAGTAGAAGAAAACCCGTAACACAGATAATCTATCTTCCAGAAATTAATGTGTAAATAATAATATAAAACAAAGTACCTAAAATTTATTAATAGTATCAGTTTTGATCATCCTTTCATGGAGAGTGTTTGTGGAAGATCATGAGGAGTATTGAACAAAATCACTCATCGTTTGAGGGATTACACCATCCAAAGGATACAAAAATGATTTGTGAGGATACCTAAAATCTGAATGGGTGATAGAGCCTTCTTGAATGAGATAAATAGAGTTTTAGGAGGAACATCATTTAGTATAGTCTCATACACAATGAATCATGTACACACAACTGTAGAGGATATCTACCTCTTATATAGGTGAAGCCTGAAGCTCCTCCTATTCCAAACGCATCATATGAATTTTTTTCAATTTGGTGTAATTCATTAAATATTTTCAATGAAGTTAATTAAAATTATTTAATCCATTTATAATGGATTATAACTGATGAATAAATAATTCAGGAGAAATGAATAATATATATTTCACATATATATATATATATTATATTCATGCATTGAATTCATGTAAAATATATACATTATATATATTAAAAAATGTAATATATATATATAATGTCATATTATATATATATATATATATATGTTTCATGAATCAAATTCATATGTACATTTATCTCATGAAAGTATATTTTAATTCAAATCCAACAGGTTAGACTCAAACCACTCATCCGAAAATCACCCATTGTTCCAAATGTAAGGAGGCATCATATTACAACAAAAAGTGCACTATACACTTGTGTTTTACTATGAAGAGTAGTGTAAAACACATGTCAACCAAGAATACGAAGTCCTAATAAATCAAATTAGAGGGTCTTTCCATGAATAGAATCTCCAATACTCATGTCTAGAAACCACTATACCATTCTCCATTGAGCTTCCCATCTCTACCATGTGAATGAAAACTTAATGAAGGGAAGCATTAAATTAAGTACAATGTATGAAGAAGGGGAATGTGAAATAATAGATAAATAACTGAAACCTATAATTCAAGCCCTCAAATAACTTTCACCCATATACCATCATGAAACACGAAATAAGAATAGGAAAATATATTTAGATTTATTTACACTATACTAGTTCCACCCACTCAATCTACCCATGCATGGGTTATATATCTATAACTATAGATATGAGAGGGTTTTTGAGGGAGGAAACAGATTCATTTCTCATAGATGAATGGAACATGGGTAGATATTATGGATACTTTCTAATTTGGTAAGATAAAAAAATAAGGATATTACCTTGTTTGGGAGTCTCATGGATGACCACCCAATGAATTTTTGATTAATCACATGGTCTTCAAAAATTCATCTTAGTGCATGTAGAATAATCCCAAGATCTCAGGTATAATGATTTAAGGTTTACTGTGGTCCATTATTTTCATAGTGGCTTGGTTTTTAAAATTATTGGATGTAGGGTATTGTAAAACTATTTTTATATTCTCATTTTTAACCAGAAATAGATCCCATTAACATGGGGTTTATAGTATACAGTTCTGTAAGATGGGCTTAATAACACACAAGGTCCTTGTAATCATACATAGGCTTTCAAAATTATTATTTAATCACATACAGCTTATTGATTGGTTTTATTAATCTTACATAGTGATAATATATGTAAAGTTACTCTTAATAGTTCTCACATATAATTATTCGAACATAGTATGTGGCTGGCCTAATCTATTCTGACATGGCACATGATATTGTCATATTATTCTTAGGAAGTTTCATTGAGGTGCAGTTATTTTGAAACCTCTTGGTATGATAATGTTCTAATAGGATTCATTAACTTTTCCAAGAGATTTTATGCATATGTGAGGCAGAGGTCCTGGTTGATAATATTATATAGCATTTTAGAGTTGTGTCTAGTTAATCACATGTGAGCGGCTATGCTAAGTTTAACCTGATGTAGTTCTTGGGATTTTCATTTAATTTGACTTGATCCAACCATAATTTGATATAATCACATTCAAGTGTAAATTCATTATTTTAATCTCATAAAGCCTTATGGAATTGATATTTAATCACACTTGAGCCTCTAAAATCCTTTTAATTATTCTACAATACATGTTCAATAATTAAAAACCAATTTTAAGTGTTATATTTGTTCCAAAATTATTTCTAAAATTAATAAAACAATAAAAACATGAAATTAATCCATTTATGATAAAACTCTAATTTATTCAAAAAAATATAAAATTATGATAATTGTTTTAAATTAGTAAGAATATGAAGGTATATTAGATGTGAAATTTGAATACATTTTAAAAACATTTTTTTGCATTTATCAATCATTAAGGAGAAACCAATGTGTTCCCCCCTTATAATGTATCCATGGGTTACATAAATCTCCCAATACTCAGGAAGGATCATCCCTTATCCATGGTCTTATATAACGTTTTATTTACTGGATAAGAGAGAGATAAAGCATGGAAGTGCTTCAACTATGGAGTTTCTATATTAGAGATCGACACCCATGTATGTGGATTGAGCCTTATATAGGCATGAAATGACCCTCTTTAGAAATCTAATGTTCTATTATATTTATTAGGTTCTTCACAAACACTAAAACATTATAACTCCTTATAATGTATAACTCAAATATCAGAATAATCAGTTAATGTGTAAATGATTATTCTAAACATTCAAACTCATTTAATTATCATATAATGATTATTGTAACTAATGTGTGGTAGTTTTAGTGTAAGATTCATGTGAAACTAAGTGTTATAAAATAATTTAGGTGTTGTGACCTAAGGTACCACTACACCATAAGAGGTGGATGAATAAGGTTGTCTTCAAATTGATTATTTTCTTAAAAAAACTAAATATTAACTTCTTGTTGAAAAACACACCTTGAATATAATATAAAGTTAACACACATGTTGAAAAACATAATAAAGAAATAAAAAGAGGAATGAACATAATGATTTTTACTTGGTTCATCCGTAATGGGTTGTATCCAAGAAATATATATCAATAATGAGTTGATATTCTAATAAATCACTACTTCAATAGTATATCATTACAACTATAGAAAATCACATTACTCATAAATGTTCCACAGCCACTTCCACTCTTCATCACTCTCCTTTTAAGAGGTATACAAGGATATAGTTTACATTTATGTCAAACTCAAAAGATATCAGTAAAAAATTAGCACAAAATAATAGTGTTTTCTGTGACGCTTTGATCTTTACATTTAGATCTTCAAATACATGCATGTAATATTAATATTTCATGTCTAATCTTGAATTCAACATTAATACATCACAATTTACATTTCAATACCATATATCCAATTATATTAACCACAAATCCTCTAATTTAGGATCTTTAAATTTACTCTCTCTCATTTTCCCTATGTAATGCTTTATTCCATTTCACAAAAACCTATAAGTATAATTTGAGAGATTTTGAATTTAAAATAAAAAATTTAAATCAAGATAAATTCAAAAATCTATTGTTTAAATTTAATAATTATAAGATAATTATATAGGGACAAAAATTTTAATACTAGGAATAACCTATAGTTTTTTAAATTCCACAACATATTCTATTTTAAAAATGTCTGTTTTGAGAACTCCATTTAACTGTACATGCCATGTTATAACACATACCAAGACACAGTTCTATTTTTTATAATAAACACCCAAAAAAATTCATTCTCTAAGGCCACCAACCTGTGTTCCACTAACCCCAAGTTACCCAATATACAATATGCCTACCTCTATGGTGTGGTCCTCTTAGGCATCCCATTTTACACATTGTTTTAGTAATTCCAAACTATCATCTTCCATGACCATTTTAGGGCTCCTCAATTTTTATAGGGAATCTTCCAATGAATTTTTTTAAGTTATTTAGTGTGGCTTCCATCACTGTTTATAATAGGAACTCTATTAACACAAAACACCAACCTCTACGACATGATATGAATATGCTCAACATGTCAAGGTCATCATAGACATATAAACATCTAGGGAAATGACTTACATTTTATTTCCATATTTCGAAGTCTCACTGAATTATTATATTCACCATAGCCACCACGAAGTCCATCATGGAATGGGTATCTTTTTAGTTTCTTAATAAAAGTATTCTATATTGAAATTGATTCTAAAACACTCAAGGATACATCGGTACTACAATGACCATACCCACATTGAGTATCACCATGAAGTGGGGTTGTTTCCTTAACGAAATTCTCACTATATTTCCAAAACATCACATAACATCCATGATATGATTCCCAGATTTCTAATGGATTCCCTATTGAACATTGACAACAAATCCAATCGAAAACTATGGTTGCAATAATAGGAAACACAATGCATTACACCATAGTGTGGTGAAATTCACCACACCATTGTGCACCCTAGAATTAACCATGATGTGGTCCAAACTATAATAAGATAACTCGTTGAGGTTTTCCTAGCTGTAAGAAGGCAGATCTTCCACAACACCAAGTCTTACACCAATAGGATTGGGGATGGAAATAAGTTTCGAGAAGGAATAATTTAAAATGGTAGGTCTTAACCTAGTGTACCTATATGCATGTACCCAACCATCTCCATGAAACAGTGTAGAGGAATAATAAAAATTCTTAACATTTATAATAAAACCATGAATTCAATAACCTATAGAAAATACATAAAACTACAAAAGAATAAAACCAAAGTTTAAAGGGAAAAAATAAATTACCAACTAGAAGTGAAGTACCAACCTAACAATAAGTGGGATAAAGGAAAACTAAGAGATCCTAGATCCTAATATCCATGTCCAAACCACCGTACAAGGTTAATGAACCAAAGTATCACTAGCTCCACCTATTTCACTGTCGATCTTCCTATCGTCTACATAAGACAAAATATGTGTGCAAAAAACCCATGTAAGGTTGAGTATATACATACTCAATAGGATTCCTCGAGAACCAAAAAGGGAGAAATAACTAGATACAATAATGGTTATCTCAACCCAAAGCATGATAGAAATAAAAAACAAGATATACATATATACTCATAAAGAAACTCAATCGAGAGAGAAAGTGGATCTCCATATCCACAACGTAGCCAAAAGTCAACAGGTCTTATTTTAGCTCTAGAATTTAATCTTTAATGCCCAACATCACACACAACCTCACTAGAATCTATGTTCAGGGGCCCTCTCTTAGTTACTATGCTCCATGGATGAGGGATCCAAAACTCTCATGGAGGACCTGCATGCAGTTAGAGATTAAAGACAGGGGAGTATCACTCCGTAGATAGAAGACTCACACCCAGTGTTGGGGAGTACTGAATATACCTATAAAAAAAGTATGGTTGAACCACACCCTAGAGTGATAGAGGAGTACTAACCTCAACATATCATTGATGATACTACCTGATCACTGTCATCATCAAGTGTTTCCTTAATAAGTGTCACGCATAGAACACCTTGCATCATATCTTTAAAGCCACTATGAAGGCTACCATAATTTTCTACATGAAAAAATCCTTATAATTGGATAAACGGTACCAAAAATCTGAGTCTCAAATAAGGATATAAGATACAAGGACGTTTTTGGAAGGAATATATGGTGTGTATGGGGGTCCACATGGTGTGTAACCCCACCTCATTATCTGTTCATGTTCTCACCTGGACAGGGAATGGAAAGAAATGTCCTACAACACAACATGTATAGTTGGTAAATAATGTGTATTTCAAACTAGGTTCCTAGGAATGTCCTCTTAATATATAGATCAACTAGACAAATATAGACACATGGTGTGCCCCCATGTTACACTACGTGTATGACCACTCGGGGTCTTGGGAATGTACATTTGGAAGATGGATAGCTACCCAAGTAGGTTCACACAGCGTGTGGGCCAGGATATAAGGTGCATGGTCCTTAACTCAGCTTAAAATATTAGACATAGTAGAAAAATTAGAAAACACCATGTGATCTTCTGTACTAAATGGAATGTAGTCTTGTTTTTTTTGCATAATTCTATATCCTTCATGTGGTTCTCCTGATCTTCATTTCCTCCACTTTCCTCATTAATTGAGAACCTAAAACTGATGAGGGTATTTTATGATCGTTAATTATGGGCCTTCGATGGATGAGAATTGAAACCTGGTTATTTACATGAAACTCGTAGTTCATCATGTCACCAATTAGGACCCCAGATCCACAGATTCATTTCCTTCATACAGAAATGAATCTTTATCCACCGATAAATCATCATCTTGTGAATATTTTTTGAAATCTCTATGAATATGGGGATTTGATCATACTCAAACCTACCCTGAAAATGTCAAACTGTGACCTCATGGGATAATAGAAAAGAATGAGAATAATGGTGGGGGAAAATCAAAATAACAAAATTTATTCCAATGTTGGCCAAGAATTTTCAACCAAATAATATATAAATGAAATATCTGGGTTAATAGAAATAAGAAAAAAGGATTCAATTGTATTAGCCATTTAAAGGGAAACATGGATCATACGAAGGGTAAAATAACCCATATATCAATAAAAAGATAATTAAATATATGATCATCAATGAAATTGAGGGTGGAAATATATAAATAACCACCCTACCTCAATTTAGTATCAATCATTGGCGAAGAATGATTTATCCAGTGTTGAAGAAGACCTATTGTGTTCACTAACTCTTAATCCACCTCGATCTGATCACCATCATCCTTCAATATCAATCCACCAATGAAGAAAACCCAAAAATCCTATCAAATCTTCATAGGTTTATGAAGCTAACCCTATTGATTAGTTATAACATCATACATATAGATAATTTTTTTAGGTTATTTAATAAAAAAATTATTTTTTTTAAATGAACCGACCAATGGATTCCTCAATCAGACATCCTATGCTGACCATCCTTAGTTCATGCTTAGGGTAATACATGTGTTTTAGAATCATCCATGGCCACATACTTCTCATCTGAGGTCCCAAACAATGGGTAAATCTATTTACACTAAAATGATGAATGTGCGTGCAATAAAATATATTATTATTTTTAATATATTAATTATAGGTTCTTGGGACACCCAAAAACCACACCGAATATGAGGATAGATCCAAATAGATTCATATAAATATTCAAAAAGGATAAATCCATCAAAACTAGAGTCACTGAATTCTTCCCTCCTTCAATAATTTTTTCCCCAAAAAACACAAGTTACACAAAGAGGTAGGGGTAGTGAGTCCACATATGGCTCTATCACTCATAAGATCTCTCCTTAACATTCATATGATACCAAAAAAACATAAACCAAGGGAATGGTCCATCCACATAGGGTCCTCTCCTACCAATCCTAGATCACCATTGGGTACTCTATGAAGGTGGATCCTTTCTCAACATCCAACTCTCCCCAATCAATAACATATGTAAGATTGGGCATATATATCCTCAATATTACACATAGAAGATATTATCCACTTGGTCCAACTACAGGGGGGAGGTCTAAGTGGTAAAAAGACTATACTAAGCCTCTATAGGATCTCAAACGGCTCTATAAGCCCTAGGCATAACTTTCCACCCTATACAAACCTCTACAATCCTCATCGAAGGGAGACTCTCAAGAACACATGACCTCCCTACTCAAACTCAAATTTACTATGAAGTCAATTATCATAATATTTATATATTCTATGGACTGTTCTTATACTCTATTAGATCACTTGAACCTTCTCCATCATTTCATACACCATTTCTTGTAAGGAATCAGCCCTAAAAATTACATATTTTGGGTGATTATAAACTAGAATTCCCTTTCTCACATTCCCAAAGATATTTTATTTTTAGTGATTTAGATATCTAGCTCATAAATATTAACTAAATAATCTATGTATATATAAAGTAGACACTTTTTTCAGCATTTATTTTTTTCCCAATATAAATCTTTTAGAATAAACCTGATTTATTTTATTGACAAATCTTCATGAATTTCAACTTGACTTATTTTTTTCCCTAATAAATCATTAAAACCTATGAAAACCATTTCTAAATGTGGTATGAGCAAGGAAATATCAATAACCAACATAAAAGGAAAGAAATAAATTATTAGTCCCTGAATATTTATAAAATTAGATTTTTTCAAAATAAACGTTGGACTTAAAATAAAAATTTTCTTACCAAAGAAATCACCTTATCATCCCAAAGATTTTTATAAAACATTAAATGAGGAATAATAAAGGGAAAATAGAACTCATAAATTATTTTTTGAAAACATGAAAAACTCATAATAACTTTTTCCCAAAGATAAACTTTTCACCCTTAAAATTAAAATATAATGTACTCTAAATATAATATCATTATATTTCATTTAAAAATAATAATATTCCCACAAAACCCATATAAATAAAAGATAAAAAATGTAGGTTAATTGGGAAATCATTTCCATATAACTCTTATAATTACTCTTACAAATAGAATAACCATACAATTGACTTTCATACCAAATGTGTTGAAGGGATATCATGGACCCACCCATCCTTGGTTTATCATGTAAACACCCATCATTGTTTAATAACATAATCACCCATACATAGTTTATAACAAAACCAACCATCATAATAACAATTCCCAAGAACCAAAATATAATTAAAATACACAAAACCTTGAAATTCTCAAAATTACACTCATAAATATATTCTTGAAGAAATTAACCTTTCCATTTTGAAATTGATTATTTAGAAAAAAAATGGTAAATTAATAAAGAAAACATTATCATTGAATGGAAACTTGTAAAAATGTAGATTAATATTCAGATAGAAAATTATTCATGATGAAAGATAAATTCATTCATGTCATATAAATTAAAAAACAATTCTTTCATTCATTTTTCAGAAAAGTCACAAAGTACCTCATTTGGAAAATAAAAAAGAGAGTTCTTTCAAAAAAAAAATTAAAAAATTAAAAATGTGTAAAAATAACTTTAAACAATCATAAGATAATTAATTAATCATTTTCATGCATGATGTGAAAATATTTATTATTTTTACTAAGTATGGAATAGGGGATGACCTAGGTCATTCTCTTAAGGAGTTGAGGTGGTCAATCACTAAAAACACCTAATTCACTTTATTTATTTATGAAATAAAATTTAAATAAATTATTTTTTAGAATTTTGAATGAAATACTAAAATTGAACATGAAGATGCAATGAAATCATAATGAATGCAAACAGAATGAAGTTAGAAAAGAGATATTACTGAGAGAATCACCCCAAGTGAACCTTAATTTCCTTATTGTTAATTTCAAATTTAATTAATTAACACACTCAATCATATGTTTGAAGATATAATTATACATATGGTTGTGAATATATAGATCACTTGATCAAATACACTGCACATCCACCTCCTCAATTGAGGTAGAATATTAAAGAAGCAAAGCGAATCCTCAGGTGTTAATTGGAGACACAAAAGTGCCTTTCCCACTAAGATCCACATCATCCTAACTCTAAGAAAAGTAATAAAAATAAATAATGAATGTTAAAATATTTAGGTTCATCACTGGATTACTCACACAAGAACTTCCTTGGGTTATCTACTGATGATCATGACCATAAGATTTCATTATGAAGAAGAAAACTGGGAGAGAAAATGAGAGAGTGATAGAATAAGAGGGTAATGAGAAAAATAAAAATAAAACAAAAAATTAAATTATATAAAGAAAATGAAATAAAACATGAGACTAAACTATAGCATAAATTTTTCCAAATATTCATTATAATGGCCAATCCCTTGAAAGGTTATAAAAATAAAAATTTATAAGGAGATGAGTGAAATATTTTGGCTCCAAAATATTCCTCTAAAAGTTTATGCATTGGAAACAAATTTAACAAATGAATTGGGGAATTTTTTTTTAATAAAGTTTTTAACCTATGTATTTATCATTTGGAAAATAATTAGCTTCATTTTCCATTTTTTTAGAGATTTACAAGAAATTTACTACATAATATTAATCTAGTCTGGCTAGCTCTTTATATTCCACATATCCAATTTACCATGCATTTATGACATTGATATCGGTAAAATTAAGTGGTTCCATAGTAATGAATGTTGTGACTATGAATTTTATATATATCCATATCTAATTTCAAATCTATTGGGATATCTGTTTTTGAGATATATACCCAACTTCAAAACACTCTTGATCTAAGTACAAATTTCGATGCCTAACTTGTGGTCTTCTTTTCAGCCTCAAATATTTGGATTCAAATTTTGATCAAATTTTATAAACTATATCCTAAAAATCATATAATCCTAAAAAAATTTATTATGTAATTTAATTTATTTTAGAGAAATTTATGTTAGGAATACAGAAGAAAATTAAAAAAGTTAAAATAAAATATTAGGCCATTTTAGAAATTAAGCTCAATATACTTATAGAACCTAAAAATATGAAAATATTCATTAAAATAACAATTTTTTGGGATTAAAAAATGTAAATTAATAGTTAAATAATTTAAAATATTATATATATAAATTCCCCCACACTTAAACATTGTACTCTTGAGAAATCATCTAATATCATGGTCAAAACAAACTTCCCAAAGAATAAATGAATCGACAGCTCAATAATCATATCAAGGAAAATATAATGCCTCATACATGGATAAAAATCCATAAATATTCCAAAAACATAAATATACATTCAATATCATGTTAATCCTTATGTTCATGTCATACTTACCTCCCTAGAAAATTATTTATCTCTTCACTCAAGGTTTTTTGTGTGGAGTATTTCTCATATTCAAAAAAATTTGTGATGTACATAGTTTTGATAAACTACTAGTATATATGATTTATATAGTCAAAAATTATCTAATAATGTAGAATTATTCATGTTTTTTTTTGTGGCTGAGGGTTGGTGGGTTTTAAATGTAAAAACATCTAAGGTAGAATGGGTAGTGTTAAGCTCTAAAATGAAGTAAATACATGAAATCATTTTTTTCTCAAGAATGGTGTGGTCCTCAATCAGCTCGAAAATTTTTCACCTCCAAACACCTATTTATTTTATTTGGAATTTCACACTTGGAATTTCAGTATCAATTGTAAATTTATTCCCTCTTTCTCCCCCTTTACATCATTGTTTCAGCTTCAATTCAGATTGGGATTTCTCTTCAGGTCATATTTTTGAGGAAAATAGATTCATCTTTTGATATTCAAATATTGGTGAACACCCAGACAATATTTATAATGATATTTAGGCCACAAATACATAGTTAAATCAAGAAATTACTCTACCAAAGAATTAATAAATATTAAATATCTTTTAATTCAATTTAAAAAATTCTTTAGGAAAGAAAAATACAACTCAACTTCTCCCTCCCATATACTTGAGTTCAACAATAATAATGAAATTAACATCTAGAGTAGATTATAAAGGGATAAATAGATTGTAATTTATCTTCATAAATAGGTATTTCATCAATAATATGGAATTTATAAAGCTCATATGTAAAGGCATGCCAACATAATAGTTCAATGAAAAAAGATATTTTAATGTTGTGCCTCAATCATACTTGACACATTCCATGAATCATAACATATTTGAAAAAGATAAAAACAGAAATTTTTACAACATAAAAAATGGATCAATACTCTCAATAAAAATATAAGTGTAAAAAAATATGTCAAAAAGGTTTAAAAACCACTCAGATTGGGAAATATTTTCAATTTGGAGAGCACTAGTGCACACACATTTCATAATCAATCAAAATTCATCAAATGAAAAGATCAAAAATCAAGAAACAAATCCATTCATACATCATTTAAATCCACAAAAATTAAAATCTAGTAATGTTAAAAAAATACTAATATGCTTAAAATTTCATAAAGTATTAAATTAATCACAAGAATCATAAAAACACATAAAAAATGAAAATGGAAAACACAAAAAAATCAGAAAAATATATGAAAAATAAAATTGAGGAACATAAAAAATTCCTAAAAATATATTAAAATCCTCCCCACACTTATTCAATTTACTAAGATCTTTTTAGTTAGAATAATATCAAAAATTTATTTCATAAAAAATTTTAGTTGGGAAGTAAATAAAATAAAGAAGATAAAAGACACAACCTAATTTATTTTTCAGTGGAATCCTTGAGTTAATATCATAGATACTAACACACTGAACCTAAGATAGATCATTGATAAAACATAATTAAAATAAAGAAAAATAAATATAAGGGGGAAATAAAAGAGAAAATATTTTTTTTGACCCCTAAGAAGGTGATAGGTTATTACATCCCCAATTCAGGTAGTTACGGTGGATTATTCCCAATGAGAATGTGGATGTGTTTTCCTTGAGATGAGCCACCACATGTGAATCTTATTAGTATCCATGAGTATACATAAATAATGGAGAACCAAAAATATTATAAGAAAATTCAAATCCCAATGAAATAATAAACATAGAATTTTAGGTCCATAATGGGAGGGAAAAGAAGATGTGGGTGCTCTATGTTTACTTTTATGGTGTCCTCCTCCATATAGTATACAAGCAGTTTGGAGGAGACAATTACACCACCACATGCATTTCCATATCTTCTTCTTCTAACATTAATTTTATGAATACTTACATAACATTCAAGGACTACTCCATTTGTGTTATATCATAAATTTCATAACATGAAAATTCATAAAATAATTTGGTTTAGATAATATTATAACATGAAGAATCAATAATGAAATCTTCCTATTCAAGTAAGTCATATTAGAAATTGATATCTATTAAAAAGGAACATTAGAAACTAAATATAAACTAGTGCATCTTAATTATTATCATTTAAATAAATAAAAAGTTAGAGAGGTGGTTAATTTTCATTATCAAGGATGGGAGATCATTCTATAGGTTATCCTCAACAAATCAATTCCAGGATTCTTCCAAAAAAATTTAATAAACCATAATTATATCAGCTAGAATGTGATCTTCATGGACATACATGATATATGTTTGAGTGTGTGATGATGTAAGTAATTACTTTATTATCTCCTTCTCAAAAAGCTCAGGTTCTTTAACATAAAAAACCATTAGTGAAATATATTCCACTACTCATTCTGGTTCTAGATCTAGATTAGGTTTTAGTTTCTCTTGACTTGTATGCACATCTTCATCTATCGACTTTATTTTTTCTCTATGTTTTTCATTGAATAAATAATCATTTACAAATGTAATTAAATATAATTGTGAACATATTATTTTACCTGATATTGGTTAGTCTATGTATAACATCCCAAACCCACACTCCTAGATCCATTGTTAAAAATTATAAAGTTTACATTTCTGGATTTGATGCTGATAAATATGAACCATTTTTTTCTATCTAAAACATGAAAAAACTAGATAACTTACATTATTGAGGAACTTTAAAGTTTATATTTTTAGTGTATTAGGAAGAACTCCAACCAAAATAGTACCCATGTTATAAAATGAGTATTTCTCCCACATAACACAATTTTCTTATTTCAGTTTAACTAGTCATCATCATCCATATGAAATAACTTATAGACATAATTCATTCATCCTATTTCTATATAACTTGGGGAAAATGAAATATAATAATTGTGATATCATATTGACAATATGGGAAGCCATAATAATTAACAATGAATGCCATTAGTGAATATAAGAAGAGCATAAGGGTATGATGACATAATAAAAGAGCATGAGTGAAACATAAAAGAACTCATACCCTTAAATAGCTATATAATAAAACATTAAACCATGGAATAAGTCTTTATAAAAGGAAATATTTATACAAATCAATAATCATGATCCCTGAGATATCAATCTTGATAAAATGAAACATCATAAACCCATAGAAATAATAGATCAAACATATTGTTATCTTGAAATTGAAAATGAGCCTCTACACAAGTGGTAGAGGTTCCTTCTTGGAATCCAAAAGACCCAAAATCAAATCCGAGCAGGGGAGGAATTCCTAAGTACTTCAGTAGTGGAGCTACTATAGCAGCGATGGAACTGTTGTAGCAACGTTACTATAGCAGGCACTGTAGCAGCTAGGGTACTATAGTAGTACTATTCACTGAAGGGTCCTTTGGGGAAAAATGGTCTTTCAGGCCTTGTACTGAAGCCACTTAGCCTTGGGAAATTTGGCTATGTAATGGGTATCCCTCTACCTAGACAAAAATAAGTCTCTTATTTAATAATAAATGAGGATTTGGCCCCAAAATAACTAAAAATATATTGTTATCTTGAAATACCATCTCATAGAACCCTTAAATAACTCTTTAAAATATAAATAACCATATGGCCAAATTAAAATATAATTATTCAGAGAATACAATCATTACCTAATGAATTGGAGTGATATCTGGGTTCACCCATCATATAAGTTATAAAACGCTCACCCTGGTCTATTTGGGTGAACCCATCATATATAATATCCAAGACCCACTACATGAATAAAGTACATAGAGATTTAATTTCATCATAAAACTCATAGAAACAATCATTTTTCTTTTTATAACTTGATAATACAATGGAAAATAAATGGGTTTCATGATGATATCTTTTAAACATGATTAAACCATAGAAATAAATAGGTTTTATAATAATCTCTTTCCAACATTATTAACCCATGGAAGAGAAATGAGTTTCATAATAATTTATTTGAAATAATATTATTCCATATATAGAAAGAAATAGGATGTTATAAATAATAAGTATTCCCAATGGAGGAAAAGTTAAGACAAGGGTTACTGTAATTGATGAATGGAAATACCATTAAAAGGTCATTGAATACATTGTTTATGAAAATATCATTTTCATTTTGAAAATAGCATTTAAAAACATAATTTGTTTGAAAATATTTTTATTTGAAAATAATTTAAAAAAAATTAATTTAAGAAATATTGATAATTTTTTATATTAAAAATACACTTTTAAAAATTCAAATTAATCTTTAAATAAATTCCATTTTTTCAGTAGGTAATTCCGTACATGTCGTAAAGACCATTTATTTTCCATGTTAAGAAAGATAGAAAATTACCTTGTTCAGAAAACAATAAGAATATTCCTTTGAAAAAAAACTTAAACAGATAAAAATGGGTAAAAATTTCTTTAATTAATCATTTTTAAAAGGGTAAAAACATTTTGGAAAATATTTTTAGAAAATAGTTTTTTCGAAGAAAACAGATTTTTGACTAATAACAGAAATAAAGTCAGATTTCTTAAAAACATTTTATCAACAATTTTAGGTACCAAAGAGTAAGTAAAAGGTAATATTAATTATAAATATCATGTATAAACATAGCATAAAAAAATTAATGAGTTTATATAGATATTTATCATAAGATCTCATCATTGGGTGCATGATCATAAACAATCCTAAAAAAGGTTGGGATTATAACATAAAACTCATACCACTTTGGTATCTTTGAATCGTAATACCCATGAATGTATTCCATTAAATTAAATATAAAGTACAATGAGAGTAAATAAATTCATGATATTAAATATCATAGGGGATTTATATACACCTCATAAATTTGATAGGTGCATTACAATACATAAGTCTAAAAAAATGAAAATTATGACAAATATCTATTACAGCTTTGGTAAATTTTAAAAAATAAAACCCATGAAAGATAGATAATAAAATGGATATTTAAATCTCCATATATTTATTTATAATAATCAAAAAATACATCACAATTTATTGTATACAAAAAATAAGTGGTGAATAAGGCATATATCTCCCTGAAATAGAAGTGAGATAAGAAAAACCCTTACCTCAAGTTCGATCCATCATGCTTATAACTTATCTTCCTGGATAATAAACTTATGTATATTATTTTATTTATTTAGACATTTTTAGAGTGTATTTTCAATTTTATTAAACTTATTAATACATTATATAAAATTACTTAATCAATTAATTTTATATTGGATGTTTTGACAATATTTATCTTAAGTATCAAAAATTACATTGGTAGGTTGACTATGGTCAAAGAGTTAATTATTTAAAAATCTAAAAAAATAATCATTTCACAATTATTATATTATTACATCAATTATAATTTTTAAACCCAATGTTAATTATGGTGATGAAAAATAAATTGGCATTACGATCATAGATATGGTAGGTCGTACGTATGCATGAGTAATGTTTCCAATTTTTCAATGATCATTATGAAAAGAAGGTAAGTAATATTTTATCTTAATATAATTATAATAATATAATAAATCACATGTTATTAAATTATATATACTTATATATATCATTCCCATGATATGGTAGTGAAAAAAGGAATCACATCACATCGAGGAGGCTGCAGTCTACACATCTACGAATGACGTTATCATTTTTTCAGTGAGTGAAATGGTAAAGATAAAATAATATATTATAATTAAATAATGATAAATATTTATTTATATTCATAAATATTTCATTTATATAACATAAATTTATTATTTTTACCCGTATTACCTTCCATGTAATGCTTTAGTGAAGAACGAATCACATTGCTTCGTGAGGATGTAGTCCACCATACACATGATCAATTTTATTGTATCCATTACAGAATGGAATTTAAAAGGGTATATATGATATAATTACTCAATACATATTATTATGTTATAAATATCACTTATAAACTTTATATCCATCATCATACTTAACCATGATAGGTGGTAATGAAAAAACAAATGACATAATTTTGTGAGGTGGTAGTCCGCAACACACATGAATTATTATTTCAAAAACTATTTAATAGAAGTTTGTGTGGTTGTTGGTCATACCCTTAACATAAAAACATCTCAATATATTCAGGATAATTAGTTTATTATATCATCATGGTCTAATAATTATTGAATAAGGTGTATAAAGAATTAAAATAAAGACACTTGTTGAAGAACATTACCTCTTATTCTGGTATCCTCCTTAAGTTTTCATAAAATCATTTAAAAGATGGATTTATTCCTGAAATAAATCCTATAGGATAATTTTAGGGAAGCTGTGAAGTGATTTTTTCAGGGTTAAGATGAGAAAAATGGCTTGAGATGTGTGAAGAAGGGATGGGATTCAGTTCCATTTTATAGTTGAGGAGGAGTATCATTCATATAAATACTCAAAAGTATTCAATATTGGGGGGTAAATATTATATAAAGTGAATCCATGATTGATAATTAATGGGTTTTAGAGATTATATGCTCTATTAAATCCTCAAAAAAACAATAAATAACACGTTTTAAACATTTTTTCCTTAACTCCAAAGTTTCCTTATTTGTTTCAGTTTTTCTTATGGTGACTAGTTTTATAACCTAAATAATTTTTTTTAAGACTATATTAAATTGATACATATTAGGTAATTTATAAATAGTGATTCTAATAATTAAAGCCAATTTATCAAATGAAATTATTATGTGTGTTTAAAATTAGTTTTAACAGAAGCGCGAGTAATGTGAAAAAAACACAACTTTAACATTGACCCCAATAACCGAGTTTTTTACTAATTATGGGTCAATATATTCATTATAAAAGAAAAATTAGTCCATTAATGGGACCTAGACTATATTTATTTAATTTTATAAATCACTTGGAATAATATATTATTATTTTTAATTTTAAATCATTTAATAAAATATAATTTATTATAAAATAACATTAAAGCCAATTTTGACACTATTCATTTAATTTGAATTTTAAAAAATATCAAGAAAAGGATGGAATTATAATATATTATTTTCACACATATGTGAAATGATATATTTATTTAAAAAATAATTTAATATAATAATTCATCCAAATTACATCTCTTTTTATTTTTATTTTTAGAATTAGTTATTTTTTTGTTAACTAGATAATTACTACATTGGTATTTATTAAGAATTTTAAGTCCCTAATTCATATATAAAAAATATATATATTTTTTTATGATAAAAAATTTCATTTATAATTCAAAATAATATTTATAACTAAACCAATTTTGTTTTCCCTTATCCCTAAGCATTATAGATATTAAAAGGAGGAAAGTTGTTTTTAGTCTTTTTCTTTACTTAACTTATTATATGGGTCATATTCAAAGGAATGTGGAAAGTAATTTACATATTTAAAATAATTTTATGGAAAATGTTTAAATAAATTCATTAAATAAAATTAATATAATATTTTAGGTCATTTTAAATCCTATAATTCTACTTTAACGCCACAATATACTCATTTTTACCTTAATTATACTAATTGTTTTTTTTCTTGATTCATTATTAATTTTGGTAAAAAATAAAATTGGTGTTATTATAAATTATAAATCATAATTATTTAAAATTTGGAATCAATTTTTCAAAATTCAATTCACAAAATTGGAAAATTTTAATTTAATATTTACCCCAGACGCGGTGAGATAACATATTTTTAAGAAAAGCATTTTTTAGAAAAAGATGATTCTATATTAACTCTAGAAATAACAATAATCATTGTATGAAAATAAATTAATATTTACTGATATATATATATATATATACATTATATACATTTAATTTAAAACATTACCCATTAGGTATTATTTTAATTAATTAAAATAGAGATGTATTATGCATTTTAAAAGAGTTTTTAGGAAAATCCATTTTTAAACCTAAAAAAATTATACTAAAACCCAATATAAAGTTCATTATAATTAATTAAGTGGATTAAATGTAACTAGAAAATAATTAGGTTAATTTAAAACATATTTTTACTTTGAAATTCTTTAATTTATTGAAAATAAAAAACTTTTTTACAAAAATCGGTATTTTCACTATTCACTGAAAAATCAATATTTTCTGAAAAGTCCCAAAATTTCACTAAATGTAAATTTTGATATTCCTAATATGAAAATGAATTTAATTTTATAAAATAAATTTTATATAATTTATAAAAATTTATTATAATATTTTTTTCATGAAAATAAATAAAAAACATTTTTGAAAAAAATAATGTTTTGAAGAATTAAATCACTCTACAAAAACTTGATTGATTATTTTATAAATATTTATCAATAATTTATATTGATATATATATATATATATATATTATAAAGTATTTAATAATATTTACACCTTCCAATTTAATGGCTAAGTTATAATTGTAATATATATCATGGGTCATTGAAGTTTGGTGTTATTTGTTGAATAGGCTATCGAACAAAAAAATATCAAGGTTACGTGTATCTCAAGCTATCGAAGTGATTAAATTTATTTAAAAATAAATATATCTTAAAGTCTAGGGGAGTGACATTCTCATCTAATCTCAGTGTTACATTTCCTTTACGCCATCGAATAAAATTTTATTCTTTTAAAATATCAGGGTATTACCCCATGTAGAATAATTTGAATTGAAATAAATAATGAAAAATAATATTTTTTAGTTTTTTTAAATGAAATAAAATAAAATTATTTAAAAAAATTGAAAAAATAGTGATTTAAGACCTGTTTTTCCCCATCTGTGATGCCAATTTGATGAATCCTTATCGTGCGCTCTGTCAAAATATTTATTATTTTTACTAAGTGCAGAATAGGGGCTGTCCTGGGTCATTATATTGAGTAGCTATTGCAGTCAATCACTAATTAATTCTAATTAATAATTATTTTTTTAATTTTTTTATTTATGAAATAAAACTAAAATAAATGAGGTTTGAGATTTCAAAATGAAATAATGAAATTAAACATGCAGATGCATTGCAAACACAATGAATGAAAACAAAATGAAGTTTGATAGAAATGATATATTCCCAAAAGAATCACCCCAAGTGAACCTTCATTTTTCTTATTATTAATTTCAAATTTTCTTAATGATAACACTCCATCATATGTTTTAGCATCCACTTCTACCAATTCTTGTGAATATATAGTGTACTTCATCAACTACACCACACATCCACCTCCTCAATCATGGGAGAATATTGAAAAAGAAAAAACTAAACCTATGGTGGAAAGTGAGACTTAAAGGTGCTCTTCCCACTTAGATACACATCATCCTAACTCTAAGAAAGTAAGAAAAATTAAGAATTAATATTCAAGGACTTATTATTTATCACTAGATTATTCCCCCAAGAACTTCCTTGGGTTATCTACTCATGAACATGAGAATAAGGGTTTACAATAAAGAAGAAAATGAGGATATAAAATGAGAGAGAGGTAGAATAAGAGAGAATTGATAACACTAAAAATAAAATATTAAATGAAATTATAGAATGAATAGAAAATAAAAAATCATAATAAACTACAACTTAAATTCAACTAAATCATCATTCTAGTGGTCTATCACTTAAATGGTTATAAAAATACAACTTTATAGGAATATGGTGAAATATTTTGGCTCGAAAATATTCCTATGAAATTATTTTTCATTGGATTCACATTTAATGGTGGAATTAGAAATGTTGTCTTCTGAAAAGTAATTCACCTATTTATTTCCCTTTCTATAAATAAATTACAACTTTATTGGCCATGTATGGAGAGAGTTATATCCAATTTACTCCATAAACTTAATCTGGCCTACTTGACACTTTATATTCCACATATTCGGTTTCCCATGCATTTATAGCCTTGGTATCAGAATAATCATGTGTTTAAATAGTAATTAATGTTGTTCCTAGTAATTTGATATATACCCATGTTGAATTTAATATCCAATGGGCCTTCCATTTTCAAGATATAGGCCCATATTTAAAATTATCCATATTTGGGCATTGATTTTGTGGCCTAACATGTGAGTTTCTTTTAGGCCTCAGATATTTCTATTAGATGTTGTCCAGTCTTATGAAATTTATCCCGATGATCATAGAATCCTAAAAAAATAATTACAAAAAATTATTTAGTTTATAAATATTTATGGCAGAAATATAAAAGAAAATTAAAAAAGTTAAAATAAAAAATTAGGCCATTTTATCAATTAAACCGAAAATACATCTAAAACCAAAAAAATATGAAAATTTCGCATAAATTGAAAATTTCATGGGATTGAATCATTTAAATTTAAATTAAAATAACTGAAAATATTTATTCTTTTAGGATTAGTAAAAACCTTGTTTAAAATATTTTTTTGAAAATATGGATATGGAAGAATAGAGTTTTTAGGAAAACTTTAAAAAAAGAAAACAAAATCACTTACCTTGAGTATAAATAATCACATACATTCTTTATAATTATAAATAATATATTATGTTAATTTTACAATTTATTAATAACCGTGTTCATGTTTCTTCCTCCTTTATTTTACTTAATACCATTTTATATACAATTACTTAATCAATTAAATTCACAATGGCCATTTTGATGATATCTGGCTCATATGTCAGAAATGACATCAGTAGGTTGAATATGGTCAAAGTGGTTATTATTAAATAATATAAATAATAAAAAAATAAAATAATTATCATTTTTAAACATTAATTATACTTTTAAGTCCAAATATTAAATATTGTTATAAAAAATGAACTACGTTACAACCATGGATTCGATTGGTCATACGTACGCATGAGTAACATTTTTATTTTGAAACAATCATTATGGAAAGTAGGTAAGTATTATTTTATTTTTAATTAATTATAATAATATAATAAATATCATATTAATCCCTTAAATATAGTTATATATATCATGTATGTGATTTTGTGATGAAAAACGAATCACATTTCTTCGTAGAGGTGTTAGTCCACACGTATGCCCAAATGATGTTGTCATTTTTCAGTGAATGGAAAGGTAATAAGGTAAATGATATATTAATATTTAATAATAATAAATATTTTATTAATATCATATATAAACATTAATTCCATAATTATAATCCATCCATGTGATATGGTGATGGAAGTAAATTAGATTGATTCCAAAGCAGTATTCTGTCGTACATATGAACGATTGTTTCATTTCCCATGTGATGGGATAGGAGATGTATATTGGTTGTTCCATTAAAATAATATAACTTAAGTATATGTAATATAATGGTTTCATTATATATTAATGTTTAATTAATTTTTAAGAAGTGGGTATAATAAATAAATTAGAAACGCTTGATTAAAAATATACCTCTTTTTCGAAAAACCTCCTTTGTTTAACACCTTAAGACCTATAAGGTTTGTGTTTTTACCTATTTAAGGAATATATAATTTTGGGAGTAAATCTAGGAAGTTATTTCAGTAGTTATTGTATGAATTAAAATATTTTTTAAGTGTGTGGTAAAGGGAATAGGAGGTTCCCTTTTATAAGAGAAGGGAGGGGCACTCATGGAATTTATAAAAATATTAAATTAATAAAAATTTATAATTATAAATTACTAAAAATTAATTTATTTAGAATATAAGATTATAATGGTTCTAAATAATCTTATAAAATAAAATTTCTATTACTTTTTACCACATTTTTAACCGTATCTTTTTTTGTTTTAATTCCTCCTTAACCCCTTTCACACTTACCGTGACAATAAAGTTTTTTACTCATTGAGGGTCAATATAGGCACAATAATTGGAAAAAATTCCCATAAATAGAAAATGGTCGATATTATAAACCATATTATAATAAATTCATAGAATATAATATTTTTATGAATTTTATATCATTTTATAAAATATTATTTGATATAAAATATCATTAATGTATATTTTTAGAACTATTCATTACTTTGACTCTAATAACACCAACACAATAGGTAAAATTAAAATTAATTATTTTATTATATCCATAATATTTAATGTTAATATATAAATTTTTTGGATCACATTATTTATCTCAAATGAAATTACTTTTAATATTTTTAATATAATTAATTTTTTATACATTAATTGAATAATTACTGCATTAGCATTGTGTAAGAATTTAAGGTAATTATTTATTCACTAAAAATTAAAAATAAATTACCCTAATGAAGATAAATATTTTGGATTAAAAAATAATATATATAACCAAACATATCCCTGGGTAATATCTATGTTAAAATATTATACATATTAAAAACAAGAGTGTAATATTTTTTAATTTTAATTAAATAAAATATTATAAAGGATATAATCACACCAAAATATAAAAAAGGAATTATAAGAGAATATTTAATGGTTATGTACGAAATTTAATGATATGATAAATTTTTGGAAAGTGTTATGGTGATTTTATAGTCCTTATAATTTTATTTTTAACCTTAATTTACCAATTTATCCTATTACCATGGTAACAAAAATTTATAAATTTAATATTTATATTGAAAACAATAAAAGGTACCCATTTAAAAAAATTGTACCTAATGATTCCAAATGTGAAATACATTTTTTAAAAATTCAAAACACATAATTGGACAAATTTAATTTAAAATTTCACGGGAAAAATTCAATGATAAACGAGTTTTTCAGAAAAATGACTTTTTAAAAATATAAAATATATTTTTTCTAAATTAAAGTATAAATTTCATTTATAAAACCATAATTTAATTATTTCAAATAAAAATTAATTATTTATATTTTAAAAGTAATCCAAATTATAATTTTACGATGTAAATACTTAAAAATAAAATAAATACTTTAGCAAAAAGTAGTATTTCTCATTATTAGTTGAAAAATCAATCTCTTGAGAAAATTTTCAAAAAATAATCCTAAGATAATTTTGACATTTTGAATTAAAAAATGAAATTAAATTTTACAAATTATAATTTTTTTTATAAAATTCACTCATAAAAAATCCAGAAAACTCCTTTTTGAAGAAAATGTATGTTTGAAAAATTGAATGTCATTACTAAAAATTGAGTTCTTATTTAAAATAATTAATTAATATATTAGAAATTTTTATAACCATTATATATTTCATAATAAAGTAAATTTTATTCATTACAATCAATTTAATGGCTAGTTTATAATGGTGATATTTAAATAATATTAATTCATTGTTTATTTAAGCTCAATGTTGTGTATCTTCTACGCTATCAAACGAAGTACTTCTTTTTAAAATCTTGGGATACTAAATCTATAGAACAAAAATATATGTCTCATCAATCTTAGTTGATAATAAGGGCGTCTTGTACAGTCTCCCATATAGAGCCTCAAAATATTCCACGGTGATGGTATAAATATAATTGTTATTATAAGAAAACTATGCCAATGTAAAGTGGTCCTACCAACTCCGGGAGAAGTATAACATGAAATATCTCAACATATAATCTATTATATGGATAGTATACTTGGTATTCCCATTTTTATGGGGGTAAAATTCTATATGCATACTCAACTAGGTCCCAAAGGCCTCCTATAGGCCTCTCCACAACCATGATGTGAACAGAGCATCACGGTCAGAGAAAATCATTGAGGGTACCTCATGAATCCATATGGTATCTCACATATACAACTACCCTGAAATCTCCCTTGAAATCCACTCCCTGATGGAAAGAAAGTGTGAAAACATTTTGAGTTAGTCAAAAATCACTCAAATAGCATTGTGGTCTCTCATTGTCCGTAGAATCCCATTCATAAAGTCCATGGATATGTTATTCTATTTACACTCAAAAATCTCAAGAGGTTGTGTCAAACCTATAGAAACCTGGTGATCAGCCTTCACCTATTGACATGTGAGAATCTGTGAGATAAACTCATGTATGCTCTACCTCATGAAATCCCACCAAAACTTCCATTGAAAGACTTTGTATATCCTTTACACATCAGTATGTATATCTAAAGTGGATGTGTGAAACTCCCTCATTACCTTCTCATGAAACTTGATTAGAACCACCATATATATCTAGAAAAGGAAGATGTTCCCCCCTTTGAAAAATCCATCTGATGCATCTTCTGAGGATATATGGTTATATAGAACCTAAAAGTCGATTTCTCCCAACTCAGCCTCTCTCACATGTTGAATAAGAGTAGGAGTCACTACCATATACTAAATAAAAATGTAACCCCTCTCTTCCACCAGGGTTAGTTTCAATGAATTCAAATAATCATATGCCTCCCCTACCAAGAGAGAATTGTACTTTTTTCTAAGGTAATCTTCCACCAAGATTCCCTTCTCAGGAGTATAGAATATCTCAAAGTTATAATCTCACAGGAACTCCAACCAATGTTGTTGTATCAAGTTATGATCTCTATGAGTAAAGTTGTACCAGAGACTCTGGTGTTCTGAGTTAATAATAAACCACTCTCCCAAAAGATTATGCATCTACATCTTCATAGAGAAGTCTATCACTTCCAACTCTATAATATGAGTCTCATAGTTATACTAATGGGGTCTCAGATTAGTATATCTATATGAAATCATTATCTTCCTCTCCGTCAACATGAAAGCGATCACATCTCCAGAGGCATCAAAAAATACTATGTGCTCCATGGGTTCCTATGGTATTCTCAATATAGGAGAAATAGTCAGCCTCATCCTCATCTCTTTGAAGGATATCTCACACTATTCACTCTAGATAAATATCTTCCCTTTTCATAGAAAGGAAGTCAAAGGGGATACAATCCTAGAGAATTATACCACAAACCTCATGTAGTACCCTGCAAAGACAATACATCTGTGCACCTCTAAGATGATCTTGGGTGGCTCCGATGGAATCACCACATCAGTCTTCACTGGGTCCATAGCTAAACCATGATCTGAAACGGCATACGAAAAAAAAACTGAACCTCACGAATACAAAACCAGATCATCAAGATCTTACCATAAAGCTGGTGCTCTCGGAGTAAGTCTATGACTATATTTAGATTCTTTGATTGATCCTCCTTTAACGAATAGTAAATAGGTATTTCATCTATGTTGACAAAAAAAATTGGTCCAAGTATGGCTATAAGATCCAATTCATATGATCCATAAACACAACAGGGACATTTCTCACACAAAAAGGCATCACTAGGAACTCATAATGCCCATAGCGATAACAGAATTTCATATTCAGAATATCAGCCTCACAAAAACTAAATTGGTGGTAGCCATATCTAAGATCAATCTTCAAGAACTAAATCATGCCTCTCAACTAGTCAAATTGGTCATAAATCCTCATAACTATGTACTTTTTCTTTATCGTTACATGGTTCAAGTTACAATATTCAAGAAAAATCCTCAAGATCTCATCTTCCTTTTTCACGAACAATACTAGAGCTGCTCAGGGGAAAGATGGGTCTAATGAATCCCTTTTCATAGATGTCCCTTAACTACACCCTTAGCTCCCAAACCTCAGTAGGGTCCATCTAATATACCACAGAAGATATCAGTGTGGTCCTAGGGTATAATTCAACAAAAAAGTCCATCTCCCAACTCAGATGTAGTATCATAACTTCCTTGGGGAATATTACTAAAAAGTCATCCATTACCAAAGGAATCTGAATTCCTTAATATCCCACTGTGATAAGGTATAAATTCACTAACTAATGGGTGATGGGTTATAGATTCTACTCTCACGACCCACTCACTCCACCATGATATCTATCTCACCCATAATGAATAATCTCTTCCATTCTATCTAAAGGAATCTAACTCATAAGTGATGAAAGAAAATTTTGGATCATAACATGGACAACAAATCTATACCCAAGATGGAATAATAATTTTTCATCATGATGACCAAGAAGTCCCATGAGAAACTATCTCCACAAAACTACAACTTGCACTATCATCATATAAATGTTATTGAAGATTCTCACCATATAGAAACCTCACATCTTATCTTTTAGGATAAAGTCTCAAATGGAATCTTTATCTATCTCATGAAGGATACATTTATAAAGGAATGGATCATGATATTTTATACTAGTATTGTGTCAAAATTATAAAAAATAAAATCATACCTTGAAACATCTTGTGTGCAACCTATTCCTAGAACTTTATAGGCCGCAGCTACCCACAACCTGGACTGCTAGCTCTTTGAGCCTTACATGTGCCTTCTTGTGGTGGTGGTGGGAATAGATCATAGCATCGTCCTCCATCAGATTATCCTCTCTCCTAATATATTCCTTCTCCTATTTCTGCACAACCTCCCTAGGGGATTCTCTGACTACACTTAAGAGATCCCTGGTCATAGAGATGCATCTATGGTGGTGGTCTATCAACTGTTTTCCTTTCCTACTCTACACAATAGGTCAGGAAACCATGTTCTATGTGACCCCTCCCATCACATGTAAATAATTTTCCCCCTCTAGGTTGGTTGGATCCTCTATATAATCCATAATACATATATCCATGCATCTATGTTTTAGAATGATAATCCATCCTCTACCGATGAATCTACATCTAACACGTACTACCTATTACAAATAACTCACTCACATGATGCCCACCGATAGCTTGAACTTCCCAACATCCTTCTTTTAGGAAGATCTCAGTCACCAATGCCCACTCTAGCACTACAACACATTTTTGAAGACATAAGGAGAACACACTGGCATGGTTGTCTATGTAGAGACCCTGCTCTAACTTCCTCTCCGGGATGATGTCATCACGCACCATATCAATGGATTATCATATGAGGCCAGTAATCTAGACGTTATACTCAACCATTTTCATATCTACCTATTATGTCTCAAGAATCTTCTAGATCTAAATTTTGTATAAGCATGATGGGTAATACTATATAAGAATTTTTTTTGGAAGTCAGACCATGATAGCATCATTTCATCATGATTCTGTGTCACCAACTCCACCAGCACCCTGCTACAGCATGGAAAAGACTGTTTTTGGTGAAACCATCTGATCAATTATGGTGAAAACTATCCTAAATACTTGGACCACTGACTTAAGCCAATATTATAATATTTTCAGATCTTGATCTCTATGGATCCTCAAAGGTCCTTGATGCTGGAACTCACATTGTGTGCTAATCTTGGGAAAATGATCAGCCTGAGTTGTTGGTACTATCTTCTACTCAAGAAGTGGGGGTTATTCCCCATACCCACCAAGAGGAAACACCTCTTGAGATGGACCATTAACTGAGGATTCATCACTCATCGAATCATATCCATAATCCTGAATCAGTAACCTGGTTGGATGTCTTTGCAAAGGCATCTTGAAAAGTGATCCAAATGTACAACATTTATATGAGCATATATATGGGGAGGTGATTGAATAATGAGAGTCAAACGAATCTATCCTATATGAATAATGTACCGATATTACCCACAACCAATGTCACAGTATTTTGATATGAAAATCAGGTAGTCAAAGTCCTAGTGAATGGATACATCAGCCACCACACCCACACTGGGTTGCTTAGCCTAAAAGACACAATAGAGACAATCTAATTCCATTTACCTAAGTCCAAGACAATCCTCACAAAGGGGAAAATTCAAAACATCATCCTAAAGAATGAACTGCTCTGATACCACTATGTAACGACATGAACCATTGGGGCTCACCTGGCCAGTGGAAGGATTAGTCACCACAACCCCAAGACCACCCCCAATTGGCATAGGGATGAAAAAATCATTGAGAAGGCATAATTTAAAATTATAGGTCTCAGTCGAATGTGTTTCTAAGCATGAACTCAACCATCTTGTTGAAACAATGTAGTGGAATAGTAAAAATACTGAACATCTAGACTAAAATAATGCCTGGAACAACCTCTAGGGAATATATCAGAGTATAGTAGAATAAAACCAAAGTGTAAAGAGGAAAAAATAAATTCCCAACCGAAAGTGAAGCCCCAACCTGAAAATTACTAGAATAAAGGAAAATTAATAGAGATTAGCTCCTAATATAATATTCTCCACCACTGTATGTAGTCAATGCACCCAAGTATCACTAATCTCCACCGACATCACCATCGATCTATCTATCATCTTCATAAGACATGACATATATGGGAAAATCCCATGTAGGGGTGATTATATACATACCCAGTAGGACTCCCTGAAAACCAAAAAGGAAGCAATATAATGAAACAAAAACGGTCATCTCAATCCATTATAAGGAGGAAAAAACATTGTTAGATCAACCCAAAGAAAGAAGGAAACGAAACCCAAAATATAAATACATGATCATAAAGAAACCCAAGAAAGAGAGAGAGGTGATATCCATCTCCACAGACCATCCAAATTCAATGATTATATCTGAAACTCCAAAACTCCATCTATGATTCCCAAAATAAAACAAAAAATCACCAGAATCCATGTGGATGGGATTTCTCCTTGCTACTATGCTCCACATCCGAGGTAGCCACAACTCTTGTGGAGGACCCGCACGCTATCAGAGCTCGAAGAAGGGGGAGTATCACTCTGTAGAAAGAGTAGCTTCACCCATTTTGGGGAGTATCAACTCTACTTGTAAAAAGATAATGGGGGCCCTCACCTTGGTGAAATAGGGGAGTTCCAACCCCAACATTTATTTGATGATCCTACCCTATCACTATTATTTTCAAGTGTCACATAAATTATTTCAATGATCATAATACCGCACATAATATCTTGAAATTCACTATAAATTCTACCATCATGTTCTACACAGAAAAACACCTAGGATTGTCTACTTGAGGCCCAAAATAAAAGTATCATAGACAGAGATGTGATAGGAGAATGTTTTTGTAGGGAATACATGGAATGTATGGGGGTTTACATAGTGTGTGACCCCACCTCATCATCTAGTCATGTTTTCCTCTAGACATATATTGGGAAGAAATGTCATACCAAATGGCGTGTACAATCGGTAGATGACGTGTACGTCATCCTAGGGTCTTGGGTGTGTACACCTACACATGACTCAGTAGGGAAAGTAGGGAAACATAGCATGTCCCCATGGTACACAACTTGTATGACCACCCAGGGTATTGGGAATGAAAAACTGGCACACAGATAGATACCAGGGTAGAGTCACATGACATGTGGGCCTTGAAGGTACCAGGGTGCACAAAAGAAGCTGGTGGGTCAGGGATTCTAAAATTTTCATTGCTAGGATTATGAGACTTTTTGTCTCCGATGATCCAAGTTCTAGTATGGTCTAAGGATCTCATGTAAATTAAACATATCACAAAAATTAAATTGAAAACATACATTTTTCTGATCTAAAGTCATGCTTGACATCTACATATCATAAGTGATCTCTTATTGAATTATCCAATGTAGAGTCCCTCTAGATCATCCATACCCACTTCAAAAATTTATAAGAGCATCGATCATCAAATTTTAGGTGCTAGCATGGAGATCTGATGATGCCTTCAATGCCTGGATGATCATTACGTTGACGTGCTTGCGATGCGTGAGGGGTAACATGATCTGATCACATATATCTAGAGCTCCCCTCTCTAAAAATCAAGATATGATAGAGAGGATCTAAAAAAAATGTCACTGAATAGACATTATTCAAGAGTCTCTCCACTTCTATTTATAGTGGCTTCTAAAAATATTCTGAAGGGTTCCCCATGTCCCATTTATTAAACATCCACTAAATAAGTAATAAATAAATAATTATGAAGAACTAAAATGTGCCATAATAATTAATTAAATTTTACCACATTATTTTAATATATATTAAATATATTATTTGATAAAACTGAGTCATTAACTTGACTGAGAATTTTGACTAATATTAAATAAACCTGGAATATTAAAATAATATACATTCCATTAATAATATTCCTCATATTTACATAAACGTTTAAATTCCTTTAATTAATATATTCAACCCAATTATTCTTTAATTGGATAATAATGAATTTATTTATTTAACAGTGATCAATAACATTGAAAACACTCTGGGCCTGTGGTGGGGCCCACCATATCCAATATTCTTATTAGACAGAATATGGAATATTATTGAATATTCTATTTCTCAGGACCCTCTAAGACCACATCTTAATAGTAGTGAATAGTATTCAAAGGCCAAGAGAGGATTATAGAAACCCACCAAGTCCCCTAAAGAGATAAGGAGTAGTTATAGAATTGACAACCAACCTACGAACATGCACTGTTTAATTTATTCTATTTGTATTTCATATCTCATAAAGCATAATGCACACTTATGTCATCATGCTTTCTTTATATATTATTTTTTGATCTAACTAGATGGATTTACCCTCTATTATCTTGGACAAAGACTTATGAAGGTACTACCATCATGATCAACCAGGAATAATATATATTACTTCCTCAACTCAGAAGAGAAAAATCATATCTTGACCAATCAACCAATTTCATACATGTCACAAACCATCCCTGGTACCCTAGTAACCTGATAACCGATCCATCCCTAACATATCCTGAAGGGTGTTACTAATCCCCATTGGTTGGAGACTAGAAACGGACATCATACAAAATGAAAGTGGGAATGATTTTTCCACTAACAGAGTGGAAGTAAAAGAGACAAGTCAGCATGGATACAAAATAAATTCTGTTGTGACATGTGTACGAGAAGTAAAATAGGCTTAAACAAACCAAATTAATATAACCAAAAGTAATATAAAATGGTAAGAACAACCCAATTCCCTAAGGACACAACTAACCATGTCCAAAAATCAATAGTTAGAACCACCTCCAACTGATCCTTTTCCCTTTCTCAATCGTGGAAGAAGATATAGACACCTGAATCCAAAAGTAGGGTGTGATCAAAATCACATTAGAGTTTCTACTAAAGGTCCCACAACGAGATTACAACATCAAATTAACCAAGAATGTTCATTCAATTTTTAAATAAATAGGTTTGTCAAACCAAAATCATATTTAAACAAATAATGTTTTTCAATTCAAAAGATGTAAATACTTTATCAATTACTACTTCACATTTTCAATGATGGAAATACATTTAAAATGATGGATTTTTTCTTTAATAAAAGGGTACTTAAGAAAATTGTACTTTTCACAAAATGGATTAAATACATGATTTTATATAAAATAGTTTTTATAAATCCACAAGGCATGTGAAAGAGTTTACAGTAATAAAATATGTATAAATTTGAATTACAAAGAAGAGAAGAGCATGTTACTATGAAAAATAGGTATGATAGTTCAATAATATAGGGAAACACAAATGTGAAATGGAAAATATGTACATACTCCCCTTTGGGCCTAAGGAAAAGAGGTCTCATCACCATATCCTATGGGATTTGGTGTGTTGATATGAAATTTTATATCATTATAAGTCTTAAAGTTCCACCAAAAAATAACTCACTAACTACGTAAGGATTTCATATTCTCTAGTAAAAAACAATAATGGAATATTTATTTTAATACATATTAAAATACAATTAATCTCACTCTCTATTTCAAATATACCAATTTTCCCATTAAAACATTACAGGTTTATAATTAAGAAACATGCATTTTCATAAAGATGAAACCCTAAGGTTTCCATCAAAACATTTTTAATTAATTTTTCACAAATAAGGATTTGAAAAAAATTCATGAAATTTCACATTATGGTTTCAAAAATTAAATTCAACCATTTAATATTCAAAAAAATTCCATCAATTTCATAACAAACCCCCAATTCAAAGGAATCCGGGGCTTTCACAATTTTCCATCAAATAAATTTTACACAATTAAAGTCAACAATTTAATTGAAATTTGTTTTTGGAAAATCCACAATTTATATTCAATTATTTAAATTTCACAATTCTCTATAAACACTCCCCAATCCAATAGAATAGTGGGTTTTTCAATTTCATGCCAAAACCCATCTTTCTTCAAAACTCCAATTCAATGGAATTGATTTTTTAGAAAAAATGAAATGAAATCCATTTAATCAAAATCCAAAAAATTTCATTTAATTCAAACTATAAAAATTAAAAAAGTAATTTATGGTTAATGTAAATTAGGCATCATAACAGAACCACCTTCATTGGAGTCTCTAGATCTCAAAGTGTCAAACCTTAAATAGGGGTTTGATGAGGAAGAACTAAAAAATGGAAACTGGAATCACACATAGGTTTAATATCCCAAAAATAGAGTTTATTAGATCCATAAAATAATACAGAGATCCATGGAACCCTAGATATAAGAAGAGAGACCGCAAGAGAAAGATATCGAGATGATAAACCTCACCATGAGAAGATCGAAGGGTGATCCTCTAGCTTCAAATCGCATACAGGAGGAATATAAGGGGTCAATAATCATTATTGGGAAATACAAGGATTGGATAAACTAGTTTGAGGTCATTACAATCTGTCGGGGACCTAATAGAAGGGTTAATAAATTTTTATTAACAATTCAGATCCATTAAAAAATTGTCTGCATAGTTTCAAAGGACGAGGTGTATGGTTTAGAAAAATCACGTGCAAGACGTGCACATATTTTAAATGGGACACATAGTTTCCTAAAAAAAGATTCATGGTCTGTAAAACCATTCTGAAACCATGTGAATCCTACTATGCAATTTTTCCAATTTTCTATAGTAGGGCCCACAGTATGGAGAACCGTGTGCCAGCAGTGGGCCAACTATGAACTTGCCCAAAAACTTCCAAAAAATTTCATAATTTCACCTGATGCAATCCCAAATGAAACCCAACCAAACCATGGTAAAATATAGGTTTAGTAATACCTAAAAATAGTAAAAATATGTTACTACCTCCCAACCATATATACTTTTTATCCCTAGAAATATTACAAAGAAGCTTACCTAGCAAAAAATGAGGTCATTTATCTCTCATCAGTGCCTCCCTCTCCCACGTATCATGAGAATAAAAACCGTGCTTCTATAGCACACAAACCAAAGGTACCATCTTCTCACAAATTATCATAGATTCAGAATCAACAATCCTAACCATACATTCAACCATAGATAAATCATGTTCAACATCAAGATCATGCTAGCTCAGAACATGATATAGGTCAAATAAATACTTCCGTAGCTGAGAAACATGGAACATGTTATGTATCAATGTAAAATGTGTAGAAAGTGATAAATGGTAATCAACTTTCCCCATAATGGCAACCACCTCAAAAGGTCCCACAAAATAAGGAGAAAGTTTCCCTCACCTACCTTGTCTTCGATAACCCAATGGAGGTGAAGCATTCAAGAACATCTGTTCACCAACTAATAATTCCAAATCTATATAGAGATGATTAGTATAAGAATTCTATTAGCTATGCATCACCCAACGGAGGTGAAGCATTCAAGAGAATCTATTCACCAACTAATAATTCCAAATATCTATGGAGATGATTAGTATAAGACTTATATTAGCTATGCATCACCAAAATTCTACGATGAATCAATTAAATCTTTGGTGTAATATCTTGCACCAAACATGGTCCAACCAAGGAAAATTCACTAATATCTGGCCAACACAAAAGAGATTTATAAGGATGAAAATATAAGGCCTCAAAATGATCCATTATTATTGATAATTTGAAACTATTGTTATAATAAAACTCAAACAACCCCATGTGATCATCCTGATCCCCACAGAAGTCTAAAACACAAGCAGAAATCATATCCTCAAGAATCCGTATAGCTCTTCTTATCTAGACATCCGGCTATAGATGGCATGCTGTACTCAAATGGATATGAGATATTAGTGCCTATTGAAGGACTCTAAAAAAGTGATAAGTGAATAAAGGATCCCTATAAAAGACTATAATATATGTAACTAGGTGAAAAATAACAATATCATTCACATAGAAAATTCTGAACTATTCAACTTTGGTTGTATCACGAATGGGTATAAAGTGATATGATATAGTTAGTCGATCAATCAAAACCCATATTAGATTCTTTTTTCTATGGGTACGTGGAAACCAAACCACAATGTCCATAGAGATCTCATCCCACTTTCATGTATGGAATGGAAGTGGATGGAGAAAACTTGAAGGCTTCTGGTGCATGGCCTTCAACTGATGGAACATATAGCCTTGATAGATAAACTCTGAAATGCCATATCTCATACCTGGAAACCAGAACTAATGTAACATATCATAGAACATCTGTATGGATATTGGGGGTACTACCCACATGGAATAATGGTAGTCCCCCATCATATATTTCCTTACTGAAGACGATGCAACCAAATGGTTCTCCTAGCATATAATTTCCTCATTGGAGAATGATCACTGGGAAACTGTATCCCCACTATAAAGATATTCTCTAATTCTTTGGAACTCATTGTCACGTTTTTGATCCTGAAGAATAATTTCTAGAAGATAGGATTTCAACAATACATTGGAAAAGGTGACATCGAACACTTCCTCTTGTAATCCAATATGAAACTGTGAAAATAGATCCATTAAACTCCACTCTTCCGATGATTCTTTCACTACCTAGATCAGAATTTTTCTACTCAAAGCATCTTAAATGACATTCTCATTCCTTGAGGTGTAGGAAATTTCAAATTGAAATATTTTAGGTATTCTATCCAACACTTATGGTGGAGATTAAAATATTTTTGAGATAAGATATAAATCAAAATCTTTTAGCTCAAATACACAGTAACCATTTTTCAATAAAGGTAATTCTATAAAATCTTAAGTGATTACATCATAGATACATGTTCAAGGTCCTGGGTAGGATAATTCTTCATGTGTGGAATAAGATAAATCAATCCATAAGAAATAAAATGATCACATTTCATAATAATGCATCAAAAACCTGATCCTTATGCATCACAAAAGGCCACATAGCCCTGCCCGGGGTTTGGAAGAGTCAACACTGACACAGTAGTAAAAATATTATTTATCTCAACAAAATAACTCTAAAATTTATCATTCCAAGAAAACTTTACACCCTTATGAGTTTGGACAGTCATCAGAGAATCCATCTTTGAGAAGTACTTAATGAACCTGTGGTAATAACAGCTATACCCAAGAAGATCTGAATCTCAAGGACATCCCATGGTTGTTCCCATGTCATTCAATCCTTCACGTTAGTAGGATCAACTTATATCCCATGTTCTAGCACCATGTGTCCCAAGAATTTCACTTCCCGAATCCAAAAACATCACTTCAAAATATTGGAATAAAGTTGTTGATTTCTCAATAGACTCAGGACTGTTCTCGGATGATGCACATGATCCTCCTTGGACTTAGAGTAAAAAACGATGTCTTCCACAAAGACTGAAACAAAGGTATCTAGATAATATTATAAAATCCTATTCATTAATTCCATAAAGACTGTAAGATCATTGTTTCGTAAAAAGGGAATAAAAATGTAATCATAATGACCATAGCTACTCTAGAAGGTGGTTTTTTAAATTTTAGACTCATTTATCCTCAACTGATGGTAACCAAAGAAATGATAAATCTTTGAGAATCACTTTTCCCCTTTAAAATAATCAAATAGATCATCAATATATGGAAATAGATACTTTTTATTTACCATCACTCGATTGAGATTTCAGTAATAATCACATAAGATAAGTGAACCATCAACTTTATTATTAAAGAGAATTGGTGCCACCCAAGGTGACACATTCAATCATATAAATAATTTCTCAAGAAGATTTTCCAACTGGGACTTCAACTCTTTTAGTTCAGCTAGCTCCATATGGTAAGAGGGAATAGAAATTTGTTGAGTACAAATAACTAAGTCATTGGAAAACTCAACCTCCCTTACTAGTGGTAAACTAGAGAAGTTAGAAAGAAACACATAGGGAAGCTCGATGAAAACTAGAAGGAGATAAACACTCAATGATTAAATCTCATGATCAAGGGAAAACACTGATATTACTTTCCCCATCTCCGGATAAGAAGGTCTGGATCTACATGACCTTGGGTCCCATTCTCCTTGAAAGACACAGAACACACCACTGGGTGTAGTAAAGGAGACCAATCAAAGATAAAAACCAATCCAGGAATTAATTGAAATGAGTCACTCTATCCCAAATATAAATTCAATAGGTTTCATGTAGAGAAGTAGAAAACTCCATGAAATCTTTAAATATGATAGATAGAAGACACAAGTGGTACTACAAAGACCCTACTCTCTCTTTGTACTAAGGGGTGTAGTAATATCTATGGAACAAGATAAAATCTCAATAGTAATATTATGAAGATTAAAAATACAGGTTGAAATAAATGAATGAGATGCCTGTATCAAATAGAGATGTCAATAATTATGAATCTATAGTAATGGTACCTCTCACGGTCGGTAGACCCATATCTTCTTCCTCTAGAGACTCTTCCACTACATGAATTTAATTCATTCCAAATTCCTATGGATGAAACCCATTTATACATGAAGCATATGATTTCCTCGTAGTTTTAAAAGGTGCTGATGAACCCATTCCACTATGCAGAAATGTAATAAATATAAAATAATCTATAACGTCCCGGACCCGAATGCCACTCAATAGTGCCCCAATCCTGATTGACCACATGGCCTCAAGAACATGTCTATAATTTCCAGAGTCTACTGACTAGTAGTGAGGGAGTAGGTGAGTCCTTTGGGAGGATATTCCCTCATTACCAGAGTATATCACAGTAGAAGTCAATCACATCAGCATAAGAATATAAAAAAGAAGACAATTGGAAAGTAAGAAAGACAAGAATATATAACAAATTAGAAGCTTTCACATATTCAATTATGCATATAATACATGCATGTAGAAAAAATATCAAAATGGTACATGGAAATACAATACGGTACAAGTATGAAAAAAATAAAGAGTTCAAAAAGTGTCCCAGTAGCATCACAAGCCTTATATTGGTCCCATGCTCTCCTGATCCAAATCCAAAATGAATAAATTACACTAGGGAGTTTTACCCTATCATAACCTGCAACTATATAATCTATTTGGGTCCCCAAGGAGGCCCAAGCAGGGTGTGATATTGCAACCTAGTAGGTAACCACCCAAAATTCTATATAGTTTTAAGCAACATGACATAATATGCTGAACAAGTGTAAATAAGAAGTAATGTAACTGTCAATGCCCAAGGAATATAACAACTATAAAATATAATAACAAACAACCTCCTAAGGCTCCCTACAACAATTGTTAGATCCTAACAAGGAAGCTAAAAATAATATAAACAGGAAACATGGCCTCTCCATACATCTATCCACATTCTGTCCACACATCCTTGCTCTATAATGAATCCATATCCAATTCCCTTGGCCATGTTTTATATCCCAAGTGTCATATATCCCATGGTAGTTTCATATAGTGAATTGTAGACCACGAAGGTCCAGATCCAAGGTTTCAAAGACCAAGGCATCAACATCGAGTCCTAGGAGAATCTTGATGTAAACTCTATATAGGCACTAGTTGGAGTGTTATGATCATGTATACCAACATGTCATATGAGAGTCCAAGCAATCCAGATCCAAGGGTTAGAAATTCCTGTGGAATACCATAAAATCAAGACCCTTGCATCATACTCTATCCAAGTCATCCACTACCGCATTCTGGATCCATAGAGATTCATCCATGACTTCTATACAAAACATGAATTCATTCATACCATTTAACAATTTAATTCTATATGATTCTACCCACTCATATGATCAATTTCATTAAATTACATATAATGAGTATTCCCACTCACTTAACACATTTAATACCAAAAACATCACATGAGTATACCCAATCATGTATTCCATTTCCATTTAATCAAGTTACATGGGTATACCCACCCATTTATCATAAATCTCAATTAGACATGTCACATGGGAAAACCCACCCATTTTTTCACAATTCAAAATTTAACATATTCCATGGGTATACCCACCCCATTCAATTAAATCCATCCAATCCATTTTACACATCACATTTAACACAACCCATTTGACCAATTCAACAATTAACCAATTCAAGTTCAATATAAAAAATAAAATTAGAGTAGGAAAACAATATCCTAATCATCTCATTCAACCCATTCGACCGATAATTGGACTCATATAACAAGGAAAACCCAAAAAAACCCTCTGGGTGGTTTAACATGGAATTTTCATAGAATTTTCATAAATTTCACCCCATGGGTGGCCTTGGTTTGGGAAAAGGGTACCAACACATGACAATGAATCCTATGGGTATCCCTAATAGGTCCATTTACAACTATTTCATGTAACACATTCCTAATCAGGGACTCTACAGAAATTCATGAAGGCAATGTAATGGATGATTCTTTAAAAAGAACTAAATAGTGAAAGAAAAGTATAGATCGACTAAATTAGATTGATAATGGAGTTATCATCGTGTATCAAGTACTGAGTCAAGTCAGTTTAGGATAAAACTAATTAACGAACAAAGAACGAAAAATTGGGGAATATAAGCCTAAATCCAAATAGTGAAATTGATAACCACAAGAATCGAGAAAGGTTAAAAAGGAAATTAGATCTTATTGATTTGGATCTGATGAGATAAACTATGATCGAATCAGAGAGTGGGTGTAGAAGAATCCCCAAATCCTAATTTTGCTGAGGGAGAGGGCTCTCAAGGTGGGTTCCTTGCTATGTGTTGAAGAAAAAAAAATTAGGGTTATAAAGGATTTAATTTAAAACCTAAAATTATCTTAAAACCCAAAAATATAGGGTCTTCATGGTTTAGTCACACGATTTGGAAAACCATGCACCAAACATGCTTGGTTTCTGTAGGGAAAAGGGGAACCCACATGGTTTACCCCCACAGTTTCCAAAATGTGTGGAAACCATGTTCTAAGCCTCTATCAAAGTATGAAAAAACTGTACACATAACTATATGACCATGCATCATACTATGTACGGTTTGGCCAAACCGCATGGCTAGTACTACTCCTTTATCTAGCCTCACACATTTTATTCAAAACATGTGGCCTGACCCGTACGGTTTACACTAACCATGTGCCAGGCCATTTTCATCCCAAAACTTGGTTGAGGGCATCGAAAAAGCCTCAGAAACATCCAAATCACTAGTGATCATGTTTGGTACTCATGTATAGCCATAATTAAGCATTAAAAAGAAAAATAAGGGATTCTTACCTCATACAAAAACCTTAGTTCTTACAATATTCTCTCCTTACAACAATTCTTCCCTTAATTTCTCTCTATAGGGTGGTCAAGATTCATCTGAGAAAAAATATATCCACTGAGTACATACGTCTGCCTCCCTCTCCCATGTCTCATCCTGTAAACAGTTGTACTGCCACAACACCTATAATAGAGGAATTGAACATCCTCATAGAAACTTCTCTCTCCTTTCAATGATACAAATATGATTCTCCTCAAAGGATGAATCTACATGTAGCTTAAACACCTCATGATGAAAAGTGTGAGGTGAGTCTGAATGATAATGGCATAATTGAGATATGTGGAAGACTTCTTACATTGCTTGGTACCTCTAATATAACTGCAACCTATAATCTACCGATCATACTCTCTCTAGAATCTAGAATGTACCAATGTATCGTGGTGAAATCTTAGCCAGTATCCTCATCCTGTTGTGTCCTAGCCTCATTCAAACATGCATGAAAAACTGATCCCCATCCTTGAACTCTAGAGGTCATCTATACCAATTGACGTATGATTTATGGTGACACAGTGTAGTAGCCATATATTTATCAATCAACAAGACCTTCTTAGAAGTATCTTAAATAATATTTGGTCCCAATAAAACTACCTCACCTGCCACTAACTAGTACAGGGGTGATAGGAATGAATTTCCATATAAATCTAATAAGGTGACATATGTATAGTCTCCTGATAATAATTTTTGTAGGTTAACTCAACAATGGAATTTTCCTCTCCTAATAACCCCAAAAATCTAGGATGCATGATCACAACATGTCCCCTAGCACCTGTATCATACACTCTAACTAGCCATCAGTCGAAGGGTGGTATGTTGTGCTCATAAGCACATGTGTACCCAAACCCCTCTAAAAATCATTTCAGAAACATGACATAAAGTGAGTGTCCTTATCTGAAATGATATTGCATAGGACCCCATGAATTATTACTATCTCACAGATGTACAAATTTCTGATTTTGTCCTCATTGAAGGTATCCTTGATCGACAATAAATGAGAAAAATTTATTATCCTTTCAACAACAACATACACAACATCTTTACCTTGAGGAAAACTCATTAAATCTGTCACAAAATCCATCATGAAACCATCCCATTTCCACTCTAGAAAAGGTGACTACGATAAAATCACGGCTACTCATTGATGTTCCCCCATCACTTGTTGACAGGTGGAACACCTTGTAACAAAACCAGCTACATCACACTTCATACCCAACCCCCAGTACTGATGGTGCTAGTCATGATAAATCTTGGTGACTCTGAGATTCACTTCCCATGTTAAGGTATGAAATTTCAACATCTTCTCCTCACCTATTTCCAATGGAACCCAAATGTGTCCATGGATATGCAAGATCTCGTCCTATCCTATGATCCAACCATGAGGTGGATCCTCACTAGCCACACTATCCCATAGGACTAGACACTCTAAATATGATATTTGCCTAATCCTTACTTTGTTTAGTAGGGTAGAGGTCACATATAAGGATGATAGATAAGTCTACCCCTAACTATTGTGCACCTCCAAGTGCATCTTAGAGAATAAATCCATAAGAAACCAATCACCACTAGCCAACTGCACAAACTGTATCTCAGTCCACCTACTCAGTGCATCAGCCACTGCATTTCCATTACTAGGCATGTCAGCAATCTCAAAGTAAAAATACAATAGGCACTCCACCCCCCTTTGGTACCTTAGATTCAAATTGCATTGTATAAAAATATACTTGAGGTTTTTGTGGTCTATGTACACCACAAAATTCTCTCCAAGTATGTAATTTCTCCAATAGTATAAATCATGAACAACTGTAGATAACTCAAGATCATGCATCCTGTAATTACTCTCATGTTGGCTCAGCTACTGAGACCCATATACCACAACTCTATCTCTATGTATCATTACTTATCCCATACTGATACCTGATGTATCACAATACATAGTGGATCTCTTTCCCTATTTTGGTAGTATCAGGGCTAGTACTGATTTCAACCTTCCGTTCATCTCCTAAAAGGTTGTCCAACAAGAATCTAACCATACATACTTCACACCCTTCTTAGTCAAGCCCATAAATGGTGTTTCTAAGCAAGAGAAGTCATGTATAAAATGTTTTTAAAAACCAGTTATCCCAAAGAAACTTCATATGTCAAAAATGTTCTTGGGTTATTCCCAAGTTACTATAGCTCTAACCTTCTTTGGGAACACTGGTACTTCTATCTTCGAGATGATGTTACCTAGGAAGTGAATTTGATCCTTCTAAAAGTGTCAATTTGTGAGATTAGAATATAACTAATGCTCTCTCAGTGTATTCAAAAATATCTCAAGATGTCTATAATTGATTTGTTGGTTGTGAGAAAACACCAAGATATCATCCATGAAAACCACCACAAAAGAATCTAGGTAAGGAAGGAACACTCAGTTCATCAAATCCATGCACACTACTGTCACATTCGTGAGACCTAACAATATAACTAGATAATAATATAGACCATACCTACTAAAAAAGGTTGTACAAGGTATGTATGTAGGTCTACCATGAACTTGGTGATATCCTGACATCAAATTAATCTTTGAGAACACTTGGGATACTCTAAGTAGATTAAACAGGTCATCTATCCATGGAAATGGATATCGATTTTTAACTGTCAGCTGGTTTAGTTTCAGATAATCCATTCATAGACTAAGAGTTTAGTTTGAATTTTTTATAAAAAGGATTGGATAACCCCATGGATAATTATTGGGTCGAATAAACCCCTTCGCCTCTAAATCCTCTAGTTGCATCTTGAGCTCCTGCAACTCCATCGTAGATATCCTTTAAGGAGGAATGGATACCGATGAAAATCCTTGCACTAGATAAATGGAGAAATCCACCTCTCTCTTAGGAGGTAAACTAGAAAAGTCATTCAAGAACACATCCTTGAAGTGATCAACCACTGGAGGATAGTCCCCCTAGCTCACTCCCTAATCATCCAAATACAAACTAATAATCCGAGCTGTCATTCCACCTAGCCCATAGTGCTTGGATCTATGTCAAGTCACCTGTAAATCCCATTCAACCTTGCAAGTATACACCTCACCCCTGGTGATGTAAAAGTCACCCTCTTATGGTAGCAGTCAATGAAATCTTGATAAGCTTCTAGCAAGTCTATACTGATTATGGTGCAAACCCTATCATCTTGAGGACATAAAAACTCTAGATTAAGTGACACCTACCAACCTCAAGGGGGAACACCTTACTCTAGCACACATACTCCATTCTAATTCCTAAAGGTGTGTCTAGGATCATAAATCCCTCATAAATAAAAAAACCAAAGTATTTTTACCACCAGTGAGGATATAAAACTATGCGATGCACCTATATCAAAAAGAGAAGATGAAATAATAGAGGCTACTAGGATCATCGCTATCATAGTTTATTTAATGGAACCCAACTCCTAGGGGGTAGGGTTTATAGAATAGAAATTGCCTACACCACAACCCTATGACACAACCTCACTGCCTTAAGTTGGCCCACTCTGATGTCTCGGTGTAACATGTGTCTGGCTGCCTATGCCACGACCACCACTACCTTGGCCTAATTAGTCAGCATTGCTCCAACTGCATTCCTGACATGGAACTAAGGATCTTTCTCTAGGACTTGTTATTTGAACTTACCCCCAACCACTCATGGGTGTAGGGATGATCTTGTAGAAATGTTGCATGTGGACCATCTTGCTGCAAGCTCAGCACTCGACTGGGTCACAATCACACACAATCTTCATGTGGAATCTCCTACCAAACTAGTAAGAAAACACTTAGCTTCTAATACTCACAGACTGGCAGGTAGTCATCTCATAGGAAGCCTCAAAATATAACTTCCTCCTAAATATGTATAACTACTTGGTCTAGAAACAACACTTCCCTATTCTATGCCCCTAATATATCTCAGGTTTCGATCATAAATAAGCACCTGATTCACAATATCAGCAATATAGGTCAATATGAACACATTTACCTGATATTTAATAGCATTTCAGATACCTTCCTCTAAGTGTCTCACTCTAGATAGCTCATTAGTAAGGTACACAAGCCCAAAATATTGTAACTCTGTATAGTGTGTTGAGTACTCCATAACCGTCATCACACCCTTCTCCAGATGCATAAACTCACTATCCCTCTATACCCATATAGTCTCAGGGTAAAAGTAGTCATATAATAGATTTTGGAAATAAGCGTAACCCATATCTTGTATCCAATCTTCATGGTTCAAAAAATCCTACCAACGCTTTGCTGCTCCACATTTCATATATGTGGTGAGCTTGAACCACCTATTAGAAGGCATCTCAAGATGCTTGAGAATAGATATCATGGTCTCAATAAATAACTCTGAAACTTGTGGACCACCATCCCCTAAAAACATGGGTGAATGATTCTATTGGAAAACTCGTGTCATCTCTTCCATAGACAAGGCAGTCGGTGGTTCTCCCAAGAAAGTATGCATATAGAAAAAGAAACCTCATAGAATTGTGCCTCATCACCGGTGTTTGGAAAAATAACTAGTGAAATAGATGGTACTAAAGGAGGATCCTCCCGTAGCCCATGGACCACCGCCTCTGGCGTGTGGTTTTCACCTTCATCCTGATATACTACTTGAGGTCATCATGGGGTAATCTCTCTACAATTCCAAAAAACACACCTTAGAGAATAAATGAGTTCAAATATGGTAGCTCAAAAGTGATATACATGTCAAAGTACTCCTAAACAAGTTATACCCCACATCCCACTCCTAAATCAAGGTTTGTAAAAAGGATTGGTAACAACACAACTAAAAGCACATATTCCTTCCCATTCAAAATCCAGGTCTGGGTAGAAATTATATTCAACATTTTCTATTTCCATTTCATTTCCACTATAACTCACATTTAATTTACATTTAATTTCCCTAATTAATTTTTTAAGAGGTTTAACCACTAGTTCCCCAATTCCAAATCCATGAGGTCCCATAACACCTCATGAACCTAAAACTTGGTTTCCATTCAATCCATACGTGTCAAATTCACTATAATAATTAAATTTCACTTAGTGAACCATTTCCCAATCCATAAGGTCCCATACACCATAAAAACTGAAATATTGTGTCACTCCTCTATCCACTTCACAACATCTAACACAACTACAGATATAGCTATCATAATAACTATCATAATACCTATCATAACAGCATTCAATGAGTAATGAATCCTAAATGGCATGGAATAATGAATGACATGTGATTTATAAAAAGTACCAATATAATGCATGAGATGTCATACCCACTTTTCATTAGGATTCAATATAAATAGAACCCTCAATTGTATCAATAGTAATAACAAAAATCAATTGTTCCACCCATTGGTGGATTCAAATCAACTGTAATAGAAAAAATCTATAAAATCACAATTCCATTCGAGGTAATTTGGATTTTCCCTATACACGGGGTAGCTACTCCCGAGCACAAATTATTACCAAATTACATTTACTTTTGATACCTTTATATTGTCACCAAATCGTAAGTCAAAATAGAATATAAATCCTCTGATGCAACATTGTAACTTCCCAAACCTGGATTCTACTCAACAATGCCCCAAACCCAGTTAGCCACATGGCCTCAAGTGCATCTTCCCAAACACTAGAGGTTGTTGACTAACAGTGAGGTCCTAGGTGATTACTTGGAATACTATTCCATCATTACTAGAGTATATCATAGAGGAAGTCAATCACATTCCCTAGTAGAATCACATAAACAAGAATACAATTGGAAAGTAATCTAGATAGAAATATATAAAAAAATCCAGAACAATCACATATTCAATGATACATATGATACATGTATCTATATAAAAATCCAAAAATAGGTACTTGGTAATAAATTACATTACAATTATATAAAAATAAAAAGGCCAAAAAATATCCTAGCAGTATCGCAGACATCACCTTAGTCTCATGCTTTCCTGCTCCAAAGTCATAATCAACAACATGTGTTAGGGAATCTTACCCTATCAACACCTATAACCATATAATCTATTTGGAACCCCCCATTCCATATCCATGGAGATCCATCCATGGAATCTATACAAAACATGAATTCATTCATACCATTTAATAATTCAATTCCATATGAGTCTAGCCACATATATAATCAATTTCATTCAATTCCATATAATGAGTATACCCACTCATTTAATATATTTCTTACTGAAAACGTCACATGAGTATACCCACTCATGTATGTCATTTCCATTTAATAAATATACCCACCCATTTTTCATCAATTTCAATTCAAAATGCCACATGGGAATACCCACCCCTTTTCACCATTTACAATTTAACATATTCCATGGGTATAACCACCAATTCAATTAAACCCATCCAATCCATTTAACACATCACGTTTTATATAACTCATTTGATAAATTCAATAAATAAGCAATTCAAGTTAAAAATGAAAAATCAATGTAAAGGAGGAAAACCATCTCCTAATCATCCCATTCAACCCATTCCACTTATAATTGGATTTCTAAATCTTGGGAAACCCAAAACACACCACTTGGATGGTTTAACATGGGTTTTTATAGAATTTTCTTAATGTAAACCTCATGTGTTACCATGTTTTGTGAAACAAGTACCAATTCATCACAACAGATCTTATGGGAATCTCTAATAGGTTTTATTACATCTATTGAAAGTAACCCATTCATAGTCGAGGATACTATAGAAAGTTCATCGGGCAACGTAATGTCTAATATCTCTAAAAAGAACCATATTCTGAAAGAAAATCATAGACCACCTACCTTAGCTTTGTAGTGGAGTTCTCGTCCGATATCATGTCCTGATTCAACCCAGTTTAAAAGAAATCATAAGAATGAAATAAGAATGAGAAACTAGGGAATATGATCCTAAGTAAAAATATCATGATCAATAACTATAATAATAAATAAAGGTTAAAATGGAAATTATATCATACCGATGTGAATCAGATGTGACAAACCACACTCGAATCAGAGATCAAATGAAGAAGAATCCTCAAATACAAGTTTAGTTGAGGGAGAGGGCTCTCAAGTAGGGACTTCTTATTGTGCGTTGAATAAAACCCATTTAGGGTTATAAATGATTTTATTGAAAATATAAAATTATTTTAAAAACCCAAATTATAGGGGCTGCATGATTTAGAAAACCATGTGCTGACCATGCACAGTTCCTATAGGGAAAAGAGGTACCTACACAGTTTCAAAACCATGTGGAAACCATGCGCTAAGCCTCTATCAAAGTCTTCAAAAACTGTAGACATTTTCGTAAGTTTGTGAGGATCATTATACATGGTTTTTCAATACCACATGGCCAGTACCACCTCTCTATCCATCCTCGCACGATTTAGTCAAATAGTGCGCTAGGCCATTTTCATCCCCAAACCTAGTTCTGGACACCAAACAAGCCTAGTACACCTCCAAAACACCCATGGTCAAGTTGTTAACTCACGTAAAGACATATTTAAGAATTAAAAAGAAATATAAGGTATCCTAAATTATATGAAAACCTAGGTTCTTATAGAATCTCTGTAAGTTACCTGAACATCTGTAGGAGCCACAGTTTGTGGGTGCCTCATTGCAAACCCTCTTTGAATATCCTAGATTTCCTCTCTAGTCGAAATTAAAAGGACCTCATCCTGGTGATACATGAGGTATATAATGATCATACTATCTGTAATTATCATGACAATCATCATTCTTCCATTTTCCCATGAAGGAACTCACACTGCCCCTTAGAGATAAAGAAACTCCTAATAACCCTAACTTACTAGCCTGGTCCATTTCAACCATTAGCTCTCTATCCATTCCATAATTACAAGAAGTAAGTTTCAACAAGAAAAAAAATGAACAAATATCTTGAATATTTACCAACTAGAAACTTTGAGCCTTCATGTTCTCATTTGACAAAATCTCAGGTGTGAAATTCATGATCTCAACAAAACAGTTTTCATACTCTATCATGGTCCTATCAGCCTACTCAAGTTTGAAAAACACAATGTACTTTGCCAATAGATTTTACCTGAGATAGAACCGGATGGTGAAAATATCCATGATGTTTTTACAATCTAATCCCTCATATTTCTTGGGCATATTCATTGTGTCCCAGTATCTCCTTGTTGATCCTTCTAGCATGAAGGTGGAACACTTTACCTTTATTTTGTCGGGCATGTCCAAGAACCCAAAAAAGTGCTCCATTCTGCTCAATCATTCCTCAACCTCTTGAGGATCATTTGAGCCTTTCAATGGTTCTATCTTCTTGTGAGGGAAATCTTGAGAACAAATCTTGAGAATGTCCTTAAGATGTTCCATAGCTGGAGCCAAAACAAGAACTAGAGGTGGTGCTGCCCCAGAGCTTGGATAGAGCACACAATCACCTCAACCAGATTTGGATATACAAATAGGATTCAATTGTTTAGGTTTAGAAGTAGCTTCTTCATGGTTCTGATTCACATTTCTTCTTAGAGGAATGATTCTACACAACATCAACAAATAGAAATGAAGACATTAGATTAACACTCAAACAGAGTAACAATGGAATTTAATACCACTTAATTGAACAAATAAGATTTAGATTTCACTCTATCCGAATCAAAACAATGAAAATACAAGAAATAATCTATAAGAAGTATTTTCCTAACCACTCCTGGTGACATAAGGTTCATTGCGGTGTTATATGACTAGGTACTCAATTCCAACTGCCTGATAAGTCCCAACAAGATTTCACATTTCATACTGACTTCAAGAGAAGAAGTTCAAACTGAACCTCTCTCTGATAACAATTTTTCACGAACCAGCCCGGGTAACCTTGTAACTCGATAACAGAGCTAGCCCTGACGTATCCCGAAGGGCATTCTAGATCCCCATGAGTTGGAAACTGGCACCTATAATTATAAAAAAATGTAAGTGGTAATGATTTTTACACTAAAAAAGTAGAATTAAAAGAGACAAGTCAAAATTAATACAAAAGAAACTCTATTGGAAGATTTTTACCAGAAGTAAAATAGGCATAATCAAGCCAAAGTAAAATAACAAAAAGTACTAGAAAATAGGTAGAACTACCCAAGTCCCTAAGGACACAACTCAACAATTCCACAGATCAACAACTAGAACCACCTCAAATTGATCTTTTTCCATTTCTTGATCATAGAAAGAGATAATCTACAAACACCCTAAGGCACAAGTAGGGTGTGATCCAAATCCAAGGTGGATTTCACCAAAAGGTTCCATAAAAAGATTCCAATATAAAATTAACCAATAATGTGCTTTTAATTTTCAAATAAATAGGTTTGGCATACAAAAATCATATTTATAAAAATCATGATTTATAATTAAAAATACATAACTAACTTAGAGATTCATACTTCACATTTCAAATTATGGAAATAAATTTCAAATGATGTAATTTTTCTTTAATCAAAGGGTGATTTATTCAAATTAAACTTTTAAGAAAATTGATTAAATAAAAACTTTTATATAAAATAGTTTATATAAATCTACAAGGCATGTAAAATAGTTTACAACACTATCATATATATAAATTTTAATTACAAAAAAGTGAGCAACATGGTCATATGCCAAATAGGTATGATAGTTCTAGGATATATGGACATGACACTATGAAACCAAAAATATGTGCACAGGTCCCTTTGGGCCTATGGAAAAGGTGACTCATCACCATCGCTTAAGGGATATGATCTGTTGATATGACTTTTTAGAACTTTGTAAGTTGTAAAGTGCCACCCAAAATAACTCACTAACTACCTAAGGATTGCATGTGATCTAGTACAAACAATGATGTGGAATTTATTTGAAGACTACTTAAAATATAATTAATCCCATTATCCATTTCAAATATGTCAATTTTCCATTTAAAATCCATTATGAGGTTTTAATTAAAAACATTCCTTTTCACAAAGATGAAACCCTAAGTATTACATCAAATCATTTTAAGACATTTTCAAAAATAAGTATTTTAAACTAATAAATTATATTTCATAATCCACTTTCACAAATTAAATTTAACGATTTAATTTTCAAAAAATATCATAAATTTCCTAACAAACACCCCAATTAAATGGAATTGGGGGTTCTCACAATTTTTCATCAAATCCATTTTCAACAATTAAATTTAAAATTTTAATTGAAATAATTTTCCATGAAATCCAAAATTTAAATTTTAAAAACTCTAAAAAAACAAACACCAATCTAATGGAATTGAGGGTTTTCCAATTTCATGTCAAAAACCCAATTTCCTTAGAAACCCCAATTGAATGGAATTGGGTTTTACAAAAATAAATTTAAATACATTTAATCCAAATCAAAAAAATTAAATTTAATTCAAAAAATTGAAATTAAAAAAATGAAATATAGGGTTAATGTAAATTGGGAATCATACTAGAACCACCTGCCTTAGAGTCTCTAGATCTAGAAGCGTCAAACCCTAAATAGGGATTTACCAATGAATAATGAAAATATAAATAGGAATAAAACCTAGGTTTATGACCTGAAAACAGATGGTATTAGATCCATAAATCAATATGGGGATTTCTGGAGCCTTAGAGAGAATAATAAATACCACATGAGAAAGAGATAGGGACGAGGAAACTAACCACAAGAAGATCAAAGGGTGTGCCACTAGATTCAAATCACTTCCATGAGGGATCAAAGGAACCAAGAATCCTACTTGGGTGCTCCATGGATGGGATAAATGTGTTTGGGGCCATTCCGATCCATCAGGGACCTGAAATATGGGTTAAATGTTTTTTAATAAAAACATGGATCCATTAAAAACTCGTCTGCATGGTTTTCGGGGTAGAGGCACATGGTTTAGACAAACAGTGCACAATTTTTGTGCCCATTTTATATGGTATGAATTATTTCCTAAAAAACGGGGCATGGATATTAAAACTGTGTATAAGACGACTATCCAATTTTTTGGAAAAGCATGTTCCAATAGTGCACTAGCCGATAAACATCCAAAATTTTCAAAATTTCACCCGATTCAACCCCAAAAAAAACCCAACCAAATATTGGTAAAAATAGGGGTTTATGAATACCTTGAAATAATTACCTGATGTTACAATATCACCAATGAAGCACCCAACACAAGCTACCTCTCCACAATTTAATTATCATGGGTTTTTCCTTGTATCAAAGTACGTGATCAAATGTCACACATCAATAATGATCTCAAGTTAGGAGACCAATACACATGTACATAGATAGGAATAACCAATGAAACCCAAAACATGTGGTGTTTTTATTTAAAGTTATGTACTTGTGATATCAACTACAAGATATCATGAAGTGCGAACATCATAACAATAAGTATCCATGCTTATAGGCCGCCATCACCTAATAGTCAGACATCAACTATTTCTTGTCTGTCAGATGTATCTAGACCATATGAAAGATATTTATGGTTAATTTAACAATATCTCAAGGTTCTTATTATATCTTAGGATCCTATATAACATTTTTATATGACAATTACTCTATTAACATTACCATTAACTAGTATATGTATAAATATCTACAATATAATGGTAATTATAAATCATGTATATCTAACAATTCACATGATATGGTAATCAAAAAGTATTTATAAAGTTGGGTCTAGGGAAACCACTTTTAAAAAAATCCCACTTCCACTAAATCCAATATGCTAAATAACCCTGTTAGCACTCACACAATAAATATCATGTTTATACCGAGTTGTGACTTTAGTTATTGGGACTACTATATTTCCACCACATGGCTATTCTGCTATGTGCGACCTAACCTAATTGAGTAAAACTTTCAAGATATGTAATCCTATAGTGTAAAACCTTTTTTCCAATTTCAAAACGTGAAATATTGGCGAGTAATAGTAATAGAATTTTTATAATGATAAAAATTTTACATACTATGTGTGATTCCATGAACTATTAAAATAATTGTGTTTAATAACTACTTCTTAGCTGCCTTAGAATCTGTAACATACTCAGTTTTTGAAGGTATAACTACCACTAGCTTGAATGAGATTAGCTTGTTCATTACCTTATCATAACTGTGATATTAGATCACATTGATCTTAGGAAAACTAGTTTGTGTCCCCTAAAAACTAGTATCCCTTCTTCTCCATATACCAGGTATATATCCTTTGTACATACTCCAGTACTATTAGATAGTTCTGACTTCTTCCCTTGTAGGTCTCCTAGATATAACTGATATTTTCCTATCATAAGTTATGTGGTGGAAATATCAGAGCTTGTACATATCATTGTATATGTGATTAATCCATCACAAAATCATATGTGATTCAACTCACTACTTTAATATCCTTTTATACCCATGTATGTTTACATTGAGATATTTAGGCCATGTGACACCAGCAATAATTTTCTCTCTAATTTTTCCAACTTGTATGTTTAAATACAATGTCAGAATATGTATGATGGACTAGGCCCAAGAAACTATTAGATCTACCTCAGTTGATCCCATTACCTTGAACTTAGGTTACTACTTTAAGTCAATCTATAGAGAGTTACATTCATCTTAGTCTTAACTAATTTTAATACCAATATCTATTTTCCATATGTTACCAAACATATTTCCCCTAGAAAATAATAGTTCTCCCACAAACCTTTGGTAGAAACCTGGAAAATATTCATTCATAATGAGTGTAATATTATCTTGTAGCTTAGTTTAATCTTGAGATGTATTTAGTAACTTTAAACCATTAATGGAATTATATTATGTAATAATCCCTTTCTGGTTTCTTTATATTTACACCTTCCATGATAGGTGGTATTGACATCCAATGCTCAATAATATGATCATATAAATTACTTATGACATGTAAAGTCCTAATGGATTTAGGCATAACAAATTGGTATAACCAATTGAACCTTATTGGTACCACACTTATACCATCCATGTATCATATCACTTGAATACCCACCATAGTATTCAAAATAATAATCCCTGTTGCACTTTGATACATGAAATCCATTATTGAATTTTAATTGACCTTGTCAATATTAGTTGATTTCCATATGCTGCCTAATTTTAGGAATTATTATTCTCAATGAATAATGTTTCACCAGCCACAGTGAATATTAAACCATCACCATGGTCTTATCCATTCTATGAAGTATGTTTCTATGGAACACTCCTCTTCCACAAGATCTCAAAGAACTTATTCCTTTGACAACTATTTTTTCACCTCTAGCAATGACTCAACCCAAGTCAATCTTGCTCCCATGATCCCAAGTAGAGATTTACACCCTTTTATCAATATGTAGTCTATGAATTGACTATCACTTTTCTATCATAGGGATTTCTGTAATATCATAAGAAAACTTTTGGATAATTACTTTAGATTCACATTGTATTTTTCTTGAAGAATGTTTTTTTATCTCATTTACAAAATCTTTGCATCTAAACACATGTTCATATAAAATAATGGATTTCCATAAAATTTTAACTCATTTTATATCTATTTTTCATTATTGTTAGCACATGGTTATGAGATAACACTATTATTTACAAATATCATCTTAAAATATAATGGAATTTTCTATAATATATATCAAAATTAAATCTCCTTATATTTACATCATGAAACTGATATGAAAAACAAAATTTTCATTTAGGAATTTATCCATGCTAAATTTTATTGATAAATTTTAACATGTAATACTTATCATAAATCCTCTATATTATCATTATAGAACTTATGTGGATAAGATAATTTGAATCTAGGCATTACTCCATGCTACATTATGTTGATCGATGAATGCATGGGAAATATATTTTTCAGCAGACCAGCCCGAAGCAACTCATATCTTCTGACCATGCATATATTTTACTTCACTTTAATATTCCTTAAATACTTAAAGGAATCTTATTAATTATAATAATATAACTCTATATTACATTTGAATAGTTCACATTCTCTCATAGAACTAATTTTGAATGATTTGTGGCACACCTTTTGCTTTAAAGGCTTATGTGTCTAAACTAAACAAGTATAAATGTTTATAATACATAAGGTGTTAAGCCCAATGGAGTATAAATACCAAACTAGGTATATCCTTGACGTCCAATTTTAGTTTTACTATAAAAATAATTATCTTTCCACAACTGGGTATATTATTCTTACATTTTATATTCATCATATATTGGATATGATTCAAGTATTACTGAACTATTGATTGAGTATTAAACAGAACATAAAAAATTCATTCCAAACTAGAATAATGTATCTTAATATATAAAGGACACATGATGTAAATGTTTTGGTTATACTCAATAAAATTTCTACTAGAATAAATCACTTAAAAAATAGAAGTTGTATACTTCTCATTGCTAACTTAGGAATCACCCTTTCTCTACCTCTTAGAGAATACACATTTCTTATTATAAGGTTTTTGTACTTACATGTTTACTATATTTCAATACACATGTGTGAAATACATATTTTATTTAATAACCAAGAAGTACGATTGAATCATTACATTTTCTATTGATGAATGTTTCTAAAGAAGTAGTGATAACTTTCTTCTTTAATTATGTTTATTATGATTAAAATTCAATAGATTAATTTCATGATAGGTAAGAAAAATAACCTTATATCAATTACCTAATTGTTTGAAGGATTTTTGGAAGGTTCTTTTAGCGTCGCTCCTTCCATTGGTCATATCGCCTTGTCTTTCAACTTGTTCTCCATAAGAACTAAAGGTGTTTAATTATTTAATATTATTATTTATTTGGAATACCTTACCTAAAAGGTAATGAATCATTTACTCCATCCTATTAATTTTGTAATCTTAAATTAAACTGGAGTATTTAGGTGAAAATTATTTGATAAAGAGATCCATTTAAAGATCATGATTCATATTTTAAATTTACACGTAATTAGTGTGATGATCACTCATTCATATCTGTACTTCTGTTTCTCCTTGCAAGCTTATAGGATATGAGACTACACACTAATAGAATCTTTACCAATACCCATGGCTCAAACCCATGGGTATAGGAAATACTCATAGTTTTATGAACCACATATACCCATGGTTTGAAAAAACTTTGGGTATAGGCCACCTATACCCATGGTTCTTATACTATTTTTTTATTCAATTTCAATGAAAATACCTACAAATGGGGTTTGGTCAAACCGTGGGTATTGGCCCTTTATTAAAAAAAATCCTCCACTGGAATTTGATCTCAACACCTTATGCCAACACTCAAATGACTCTACCACTATTCTATAACACATTTTGTATTATTATATTCAAATATATATATATATATATATATTTATATTAAAGTATTTATTATTATTTTTTATTATTAAGAAAAATTTTGGGCCAACCTATACCCATAGTTTGGTCAAACCGTGGGTATGTGTCCTTAGTTAGAAAAATCATCTACTGGGAATTGATCCCAACACCTTTCACCTATACTCTAATTATTTTAACACTATTATATAAGACTTTTTTTGTTCATATATTCATATATATATATATATATATATGTTTGTATGTATGTATAACAATTTATTTATATAATTTATTATTATTATTATTTTTATTATCATGGGAAAAGGGCCGACTTATACCCACGATTTGGTCAAACTATGAGTATAGGTGACCTATAACAACAGTTTACCTAAACTGTTGGTATAGGTGCCCAATAATTTCTAGTACCCATGGTTTGGTCAAAATGTGTGAATAAGCACTTCTTGTGAAATATTTTTTCTCTACAAAACCTATTACCATAGTTTACAAAAACTATGGGTATAAGGGTGACTTATACCAACTATTTTTGGAGAAACGTGGTATAGTTCCTTCCCATCAAAATTTTTCCCCCAAGAAACCTATACCCACATTTCTCTAAAATCCGTGGGTATAGGGGTGACATATACCAATGTTTTTTGGAGAACCATGGGTATAGGTCCTTCCTGTAAATTTTTTCCCCATGGATATAGGTGTGACCTATAGCCACAATTTATTCTAAAACCATGAATATGTCCTTGTTTTCTAGTAGTGACATGTGAAGTTGTCTATGTCATGATCTTGTAACCACAACTTATATCAGACGATGATGTGAGAATTATTACATAGCAATCATATACATCATAAATGATTCTCTTTTAATCATTTTTACACTCTTGCTTCATGAGGTGGTTTAATAAGAATTGGGGACTCTTCCACCTTGAATTTATAATATTGCAGTATTATGAATAAGCACTTGTACTACACTTGGAAATTCATGCTAGTTTAGACGTTAAATTTGTTAATGATTATTGCAATGTATTTTTTTGTTTTACTTATCTTTTTTACAAAAATAAAATCAATAATATTGTACTTTTATCTTCATTACTAATGTAGATATTATTGAATAATTAATTAAACCATTAAATGTCTCAAATGATTTTATTGAATTCTAGAAGCCCTCTGTACTAGAATCGAAATACTCTATCACTTGAGTATTCTAGAGGTAAGGATATTTATACCTCCCATCATAGTCTACAATCTATGCCTACACAAGTACTCTGAGAGTTCAAGGTAGGCTTTAAACTAGCCAACTACATTAAATCGTGGCTCCATGATCTGTTGAGTGGATCCCCAACTTCTCAAATGGTAACATTGACCCGCTCAATGATTTTCCTCTAAATTGATAGAAAGTTAACTACGACTAATCCTTACTACCGAATTCAGTTATGACAACCCATCATTATTATAAGAACTCCCCATAAGTAGGAGGCACCCTCCACTATGCCTCACTGAGAACCACCGACACTTAGTTGTGTTCAAATTCAAACGAAGAAAGGTGTTTGCAACTTAATATTTATTTGAGGGTTTCTAATATATTTTCTTGATGAATGTAACCCATTTATATTAATCTTGTTCATATTATGTTGTTGCACTCACGCCTGAACATTAAGAGAAAGAAATTCATCACTTCTTTATGAATATTTATTGTTTATTATTTTATGTGTTCCCCCACTGTCATGCAAAATCATAAAATTATAAAAAATGAATTATGGAAATGAACTAACCGACTAGTCTCGAGCATCTAAAACTAGTTGATCTATTTAAACTCAATAGACCAACCTCGACCTCGGGGTATCATACCTGATTTGTGGATTGACTCATGATTCAACTTTTCCCCATCCAATGTTTCCACTAATCATCTAGATTTTACCTCGACTTGGCATAGTATGTGTTTTACATCATCCTCATCATGGTGGGGTGCACATCGTACATCACATCTATTAAAAGTAAAAGTGTACTCGCACACAGGCAAGGGGAAATCGGGAGTGTAATGTACATATAAATAATGACGAAAATGAAAACCCCTATACATATTTAATAAAAGGGAGATGCACATACCATGATAATAATTATTTACTTACAATCATCCCATAGAGATAAATAAATAATTAAATTAAAGTAGACATGCATGGGTTGGTCAATGCTCATGACTGGTTAATGGGTAAAATAAAGAGTGATAAAAATTAAATTACAATAAATTAAATTTTGATGGAATTCAATTTAATTTAATTAATTAATTAAATTTATATAATTTAATTCTATTTGGTCCCTTAATTAATTTAATTTTATACCAAAAATTAAATTCATTAATTAATCAATTTAATACCAAAATTAAACTATTTTTTTAGGTATGAAAATTATTATTTTAAATCAAAATTAATATTTTAATTAATTTAATTTAATAATAAAATTAAATTAATTAAATAAATTAATTTTGGTTAACTCGTGACCCAAAAACCATGCATAAGTCCATTATGCACCGTGAAAAGCTTATGCATGGCTCTTCTAGGCTAGGAAGGCCTGCCCAGACCCATTCAGGGTCAGCCAGACCCACCCTAACTCACTTTAGGGTGGTTCTAGTCCAACATAACCTGTTAAAAAATGAGGCATTGGGATGGTAGGGGTACCTCAATATAAAAAATTCTGAACGGATCAGATCTAGCTAGGAAGGGAACTATCTAGCATCGAAGGTGGGTTGAGGGGAACTGTGAGGGTAGTAACAAGTGGATGTTGTGACAATCGTGGTTCTCGATCACTAGGAAGGAACCCATTACAGTGTTGTCGTGCAAGTGGTTATTCAGGCGACTGGGCATCTCGATATGGTGACCTCTACATTTTCAGATCTAGATGAAGGAGAAGTCATCCATGTTAGACGCATCACATGGGATACTTTTTTGAGGTAGTAGTGTCATTGATGGAAAGAAGGGTGGTTGAGAATCCTTATCTAAATCTAGGAGGTGGTTGGATATTGCACCAATGGAGGGATCCATGACTTCTATTGGGTAGTACAGTCATATTATCTACCGGATGATGGAAATGAGGCTGGACAAAGAAGGTGGTGTCCAAAAATAGTTACTAGATTTAGAGGTTCCATAGACAAGGTGAGAGGGTTGCAGACAGTGGTAGTTTGCACTGCACCAGGGTGGAGTCGGTGAGTTTGGGGGAACCAGGATGGTAGGCTGTAGCTGTTGGAGGGTGGAGACCATAGGGGGTCTGGTAGAGGGTGTGCTGGTTGTTCTCGGGTAAGGAGGAGGATAGATAGAGGGACCCCTCCTTATTGACCTCTATTTGTTTTTTAATCCTTCTTTTTTTACTTTTGAATTGCATTTAAAAACCAAAAGCACTTTGAACACAACCATTTTTTCATTTAGACTCAAATTATGATAATTTAAATTATAATATCATTTTTTTAAGAATTCCACATCATTGTGGAATTATGTTCAAGACCAAAGAATATTGTTCCATCCATCACTAGTCAGAACACTTATAAATCAGAAAACAAAAGAGAAAAAATGTACATATCAAATATATGCTTTAATAACCATCAAAACCACAGTTTTTTATATAGATTTTTTTTAAGATGACCATAACTTGGTCATACATCCTCGGATCAACTCACATTTGAAACCATTCGGACCGATTTAATACTCTCTCCATAATTTTAATGAAACATAATTTTTCTTGTCTAGGATAATTTACATGATCACTCTAATACTAATTGAAGGTATTGAGGCACAAAACGAAAGCTAGTGGAGTGAGGATTTTCAAATTTTCATCACCGGGAAGACTAGACTAGTCGTCGCCAACAATTCGAGCAATGGTGTAGTCTGATGATCTCATGTAAATTAAACAGAGCAGAAAAATAAAATTGAAAACATACCTTTTTATGATCTAAAGTCACTCTCGACATCTGCTTGTTTTCAGTGATCACTTCTTGAAAGGTCCAAATAAAATTCTCTCTAGATCGTCCACATGTTCTTTAAAAATCCATAGAATATTTGATCATTGAATTCTGGGAGCTAACATGGATATCCGACGATGACTTTGTCACCCCGATGATCATTGCATCGATGTGCTTGCGATGCATGAGGAAGAACTCGACCAGAACACTTGGATCCAAAGTTATTTTATCTAGAAATAAAGAATGGAGAGAGAGTCTCTAATGAATTCAAATTGATTAGTCATTGTGCTAGAGACACTCTCATCCTATTTATAATGGATGCTAAAAATTATTATAAGGGTTCCCCAGGCCCTGTGTATTAACCGTCCATTAAATAATTAATAATTAATTAATTATAACGAACTAAACTGCATCATAAAAATTATTCAGATTTCATTTCACACCTATATTATATATCAAATATATTATGTGATAAAACCGAGTCATTAACTCGACTCGAAATTACTTATAATGTAAAATGAACCTGGAATATTAAAATAATATTAATTTGATTAATATTATTCCTTATATTTACTTAAACTCTTAAAAAAATTTAATAAATAAATTCAGCCCAATTATTCTTAAATTTAATAATAATGAATTGATTTATTTATCATTGTTTGATAACATAGAAAATCCTCAGAACCTATTGTGGGTCTTACCATTTCCATAATCCTATTCTCCAGAATATGGAAGATTCTTGAATAAACTATTACCTGTGACCCTCTAGACCCTTATCTCGATAGTGGTGAATAATATTCAAAGACCTAGAGTAGAGTCTAGAAACACATCAATACCCCTAAAGAGATGATGAGTAGTCACATAAATGACAACCAACCTATGAACAGACACTGTGTAATATAGTCTCTTTGTCTTTTATATCTCATAAATTAGGACACAAACTTGTGTCGTCATTATTTTTTTCTTTATTATTTATTTATTAAATTGGATGGATTTATCCTTGAATTCCTTTGATAAAGACTTATGATGGTACTACCATCCTGATCAACCAGACCCCAGATATATTACTTCCATAACTGAGAAGCGACAAATCATATCTTGACCATTCATCCCATGCCATACCACTAATGATGCACCCAGCACAAGATACCTTGTCACTATTTCATTAATATGGTTTTTACCTTGCATCAAAGTATATGATCAAATGGAAAAAATTCATAATTATATCATGTTAGAAGACAAATACACATTCCCATAAATAGGAACAACCAATAACACTAAAAACATGTGGTTTTCCTATTGGAGGGTTTTTCCTCATGATATCAACTACTAGAGATCAACAAGTGAGAACTTTATGAGATGAAATCTCTATTATTATGAACCACATCACCTGATAGTCAGACATTAACTATGTCCATTCAGTATGATGTATCAAGAACATATGAAATATGTTTAAGATTAATTTCACAGTATCTCGAGGTTCTCATTATAGCATGAGATCTACTATAATATTTTGATAAAACAATTAATCAATAAACATTACCATTAAACAATGGACACAGAAATATATACACTATAATGGTAAGTATACATCATGTATATCTAACTATACACATTACATGGTAATAAAAAATTATAGATAAAGTTGGGTCTAGGGAACCCACATTTACAACAATTCCATCCAAATGATGTGTGAGCCTCAACTCAGCTAAAAACCAAAATCTTCATAGAAAATGAAGAACACATCATGTGTTCTTCCATACTACACAATTTTTAATTGATTTTTTTATAGAATTTCATATGCACCACATGATTCTATAGATGCACCTTCATCACAAATTTTCTCATTGATTGACCACCTGAAACTAATGGTGATCATATCCATCTATTAATTTTAGAATCTAGCTATTTTTACGAAGCCCATAGCACATCCTATCACAGCCTATCACTTCACTAAATCCCTGATCCATGGAGTCATCACCCGTATCCTACAATTAATCTCGATCCATCTTCAAATCATCTTATTTTACATCATCCACGAAATCACTATGAATATGTGGGTTCAATATCTCTTGAACGCATCTCGACAAAGTCAAACCACGAACCCATAGGTTAACAGTGAAGAACGGAAAGAAAAACGGGATAAAAAACAGTAAAAAAGTTTAATCCATCATTATCCAAACATTATCAACCAATGATCATATAGAAAGAATATCCAATGTGATAGAAAGAGAATCAAATGTATTTAATCAGATTATACTTATAAAAAGAAAACATGGCTCATACAAAGGATGAAATAAATCACAGAACAAGAAAGGGATAATTAAATCCATTATAATTAATGAAATTAAGGGATCAAATCCATAAAAAACATGCCTTAGATATATTTAAGATTTATTTTTGGTGAAGAAAACATTTTTTAAAGATGAATAAGACCCATTACTTCTGTTTCCTCTTGATCCACCATGATCTGATCATCATCATCCTTTGACCTCAATCTGCCAACAAAGAATGCCCATTTCACCACTCAAATCCTCTAAAGGTTACGCGACTAACCCTGGCGAATTTTTATGAAGTCATACTTATAGATGAAATTAGGTTAGGTTATTTGATAGAAAAATTAATTAATTAATTAATTTATTTTATTAAATGCATCCACCAAAAGCCTTCTCAACCGTTCATCTAACATTGACCAACATTAAGTCACGCCTAGGGTAAAACCAACATTTTAGAGTCAACTATGGTCTTAGATTTCTCTTCGAAGGTCATAAATAGTGGGTAATGTCATTTAAACTGAAATTATATTTTTGCGTGCATTAGAATATATTAATATTTTTAATATATTAATTTCGGAGTCCTGAGACACCCAAAAACTATGTTGACTTTGAGTATAAACCCAAATAAATACATAGAAATATTCAAAGGAAACATCCATCAAAACCAAAGCTTCAACACAAACGAACATGTTGTGGTGGTGCCTTTAGTGCACAATTATATCAAGAAGTTTATAGAAATGATTTTATCATCCCATGGTTTTTATAAATTTATTTCTATACATTAATCATTGTATATATCTAAAAGTTTTTAATAAAATTATATTTTTTAAATAGTTTCTAAATATAATAGATTTTTTGATTATACAATTATATGGAATGTCCTTGTATTTCAAATTATTTATTTGAAATATGAAATCATAAATTTTGAATAGATTTTAAATATTTATGAAAATTCAATTAATAAATAATTAAAATTCTTACTTTCAAGAGTCATATATATTATATATTATAGGAATATATCTCAAATTGGATATTTATTCACATATGATGGATCAAAAAAAATATTTTACAAAACAAACTATTTATACGACTTCCTCTCGTCATACATATTTTATTACTATTCATTAAGAAGGATGAAAATGGGTTGATTGAGATAAATTATTCATCGTATCTAAAAAATGTGGATATACTAGGAATAATGATGTTCTCACTACTTTATATGGAAATAATGTCATTTATACCATGTAATTGGAGAGTGGGTGTATCAAAGGTAATATGACAAAACATACCTAACTAAAATTATTTTTCACCCATGACCGTCAAAAGAATGATGAGATTGATATTCTATAAATTAAATCATGTAATTGTTTTGTTGATTTATTCAAAAACGATTTCCCAACCTCATCTTTAGAGGAAACAATTTTTAAAATTGGTATGTGAATATTACAAAACATATCGTTATTTAATGAGAGTAAGTTGATAATATTGTACTTGTTTTTCCCAATACGTGGTTTTTCTCATCAAGTTTTCATGATAAAGTTTTGGATAATAAAAATTGAAATTTATATGAAATTAAATTATCTTGGTTTAATTTGTTTCTTCCTATGAAGTTTTTTAAGTAATGGTTTTATAATATTCCAATAAATTTATGACATCTAAGTGGGAGATAAATAAAAAATTATAGATGTCACAATTTTCAACAATTGTGATTATCATGGGTATAACATCCAAAATATAAATTTTGATATATCAACCTTTCATATCCACACTTTTCAAATGAATACCATTTGATATTAAATAAAAGATATAGATGAATGTGAATCCTTGATGTAAAATTGTACAATTTTATAAATAATACTTAACAAATTAATAAAATTAGACCTTTTAAAAATATACATTCTCTATATCTCTTTTTATACATTTTAACATTATATTTTGACTCATTATTAATTGGTTCAACCATGGTTGGGATTAAAATTAATATAAAACTAACCACATGCATTAGATTTTGAAATATCCCCTGATTTTAGTTAGCATTGTGGATTTATCTCATAACATTGTTACTTATACCTGTGTAATGTGGTCTATACCAGGACCTGATTTTTTAAAAATATTTCCTTAAAATTTGAAAATAATATATATATATATATTTTTTATAAAATACACAAAAAGAAATCAAAACCCCAATTTTTTCAGATAGAGTGGGATAAGTTTTATGGACTCATTATAATTATGAGCCCCAAACTATGTTTGGACAAGGTTTTCCATTGGAATCCTATATTATTGGGCGCATGTACAAGCCTTTTTTAATTGAAAATATTTTATGATATCAATGGATGGATAGTGAACCCTCATAATAGGGTTTCTTAGTTCTTTATTTCTATATCTATGTTAATGATTGAGAAAATGATGAGTACATTAACATTAGGATTTTCCAATTATGTGATGGATGACATGATGTTCTGATTTTGGTAAGGATTCCAATGGTGGACCAAGAACAGGGAAGTGGAGGAGGATCCCAACTCACACTGATGTTAAGTCTATGATCCCAGACCCAAAGGAGCATATCATGGATTCGAGGATCAAGAAGTGAACAAGGCCATTTAGTGTGGAATTGGAATCAAAGTGATTATAACCAATAGGGAGATTGCAATAAGGGAGATTATCTTTTAATTTCAATATCACATATTTAAATCTCCCCATTGGATATAATCATTGTTGGTCCATTGATTGGGTCCTTAAATCCATCCAAATTCCATGCATAAATTCAAGTCAACTCTTAAATTCATTTAGCAAAATGATCATGAGAGGATATGTGACCATTCACCATTCTCATATCATTATTCTGGTTGTGGATTTATGGGGTTCTTAGAGGAGTTCTCAGAATATTCTTAAGTATATGCCCACGTTACATTTGAAAATTGCTTTATAAAATCTGTTACCCCATTTGTATAAATTTATCTGATCACCCTCTTCATCAGTAATAGTGACGTGCCTCTTGGGAATATGAAAGCGGTGATCCATTTATGTTCTGACCCATATAAGGGTGAGGCTTTGTATATTATCTTCCAAACTGGTAATTGCAACATCACATTGTGCTCGACAGCAGATAATTCCTCTAAGTAGAGTGAGGATTTAAGCTCCAATGGGTATCTTTTAGTGCCAACATGATTTACAATATAAATACCTTATCTGAAAGTGGAGCTTCAGATACAGAACAATGTGGTTTGAATCATGCATGTTCATCCTAAATGTTTTCATTGATGTTGGTTTTAGCATTTAGGGATTTTTTCTAGCTATTTTACCATGATTATTGAATATAAATTTGGTTGGTTTTAGGACAGAAGCCTTTTATGTTCTTCAAATTTATTTATGATGTACTAAGGTTTCCTATTGTCTATATTGTGAAATGTGATATATGTATTGCATGATTCTTCTGTTACTTTTTTGGGTTTTTAGTTTAGTCAAATGTGATTGTCCTTTTAAATATTTATAGATCCTTCGTAATTTGGGGGAATTCCTAATTTGATTCACGATTTAACACATTATTTTATTCCTCAAATGACATTGGTGTGACATACAACTCATATCATTTTTGTTGGATCATAAGAGTTATAATGGCTATAATAGGGGGAATTATAGTTAAAAAAATTTTAAAAGATAAAAACCGAACTATTTACTAAATTTTAATGGATTCAGTTGAATATGATGATTAGAGTTACTTTTAACAGACTCAAAGTTAGTCCAGTAAATAAATGTATAGAAGAGTTTAGAAAAAAAAATTCCTTATAAATCACATATTAGAAAATATAACTCTTAAAAACATATAAAATAAAACCTTAAAAAGTTATATATTAAAACCAGGGTTAGCCCTAGGTCGAGCCCCACAATCCCCTAAGATAGGGAAACAAATAGGCAAGGTAAACAAATATAAATAAAAGGGTATAAATTTCACCCTTTTTAGTCTACCTCTTTATGAAATCAAGGGGAAAATTTATGCTATTGGTATTGGGTAATAAAATTTATGGGGTTGTTCTTTATTAAAAAAATAGAAACTTTATAAAAAAATGATTATATTTTTACATTTAGTGAAATGGATGTCAATAAAATTGACTTATGGTATCCATAGTTTCTACCAAACTGTCAGGTATCTCTTTCTTCCATAGAAAGGCCTCGATCACTAAGTTCAGAATCAGCTTTATCTTCCAATCTCTGGAAGCCTTCGATAAGCCTGATCAGATCCAACTATTTTTCTATCCTTCTAATACCTCAAATGTAACCTTGATCAGACAAAATAAAAATGAAAAAACATGTGAAAAAATGTTCTATAAATTTTACAATCCCCACATGGAATCTATAGAACAAGAAATCAATGAAGGATTAAAAATTGAATTTAATAAAAAGTTATGATAGAAAAATCTTCAAACTTGTTTATTTCACAATAGAATATACTCCCAGATCCTCAAATGCGCTGTTATTTATAGGTATTACTCCAATATATATATTTTTGTGATTCTTAGATTTGGTTGCAACAACCTCAGATGATATACATCTTGATAGCTCAACAAGCATATCTTCATCTAGTTTCATTTTTATAAGAATCATTAAAATGATGTAAAAATTATTTTTTATAATATATACCATCTTAACAATTTGACTACAACCTTTATCCGATGGAACAAAATTTGTTTAGGCCAATGAATCAAATTAGGTTAGTCCAATAGATCCGACTTGATCAGTCTGATGGACAAGAATCATTATTTCCAATGGACTTGACTTTATAATTTCAATGGACCAAACTATGTGTGGAATGTTTATATTCTTTAATTATAAAGATTTATATGTTCAGTAGAATAAGTTGTTTTCTAAAAAACATTCAAAAAACATGAAAAATTTAAATTTAGTAAAATATCATTTCTTGGAAAGTGTGTTGTGATTTTCAAAACTAAGTATATAATGTAGAATTTAAACTTTCAACTCAACAATCTTTCCATTTTTGAAAATCCAAAAACACAAAAATTAACAATAAAAACTAATAACTTTTAAAAACATAAAGAACCCTTTTTTCGTTTTAGGAACACATATACCCTTATCTTTCTTATATCCCCTTTATTTTTAAATATTTTTAGCATAATGTTTCCAAAATAAAAGATATGATATATTATTAATAAATTCACTTAGAAACTCCCTCAATCAATAACCCCCCAATCATTTCTCCCCCTAAATCATTTCTCTAAAATATTCTCTCCCTTTGTGATATTCAAAATGAATTCTAGATATAGAAATTACCAGAAATGTTATGAATAACAGTTCTATGAAACCATTTAGTTTGAATAAACATTCATCCAAAAAAATGGAAATAACATTCAACTAAATAGAATTGAAAAAATGCTCATACATAACATGCGGAGGAAAATTCATCCAGACATTCATTTATACAAATGTTTTTTATATTACATTATGAATTTTGAAGGAAAAATAAAACCATTATTTCTTTTTTAGCTTCTTGACAATGATGTTAATCTTTCAGAACTCTTCATAATTCTTCTCATTATCTTCTACTATTTGTTAGGTCGAAATGTACAAAGTAATAAACAAGAGGGAGGGGGTGAGTTGTGTCTTTTCAAAATCATCAACAACTCTCTATTTTAATACCCACTATAATTTATGTGAATATGTAGTGTTATTATTATGTATGAAAATATACAGTGAATAAAAAAAATAAAAAAAACACATATTTTTATAATGGTTCGGGGCACAAAGATCCCCTAGTCCACTATACAAACCAGTTTCTCAACGAGCTTGGTAAATTTCACTAGAATTGTCCTCTTATCACAAGACTAAGAATCCAAAAATATGTGTAGGAAATTGACACCTTAGAAACAAAAAATATTCCAAATACTTCTGGTTATACCCACAGATTAGATCGAGAAGCTGATACTCCACCACAACTGAGTACGAGAAGTTGAAACTCAAATAAATAAAAAGAGATTGATTTGTTCAAATAGGTTACACTTCACAATTAAAGTAGCCTGAAATTTAAACCAGATGGATGTTATTCTTGAAAAATAATAGTCCTTAAGAGATAATGATTCTAAAGAGATCCAGGATGCATATAGATCTTCAATTTAATAGAAAAAAAAACGAGCAGTCACAAATTTATAGTAGAACAAGATAGAATATATATCTCCAAAATGTAGTCCTTTAACAGAGTTGTTCATTTTCTGTAGAACTATAAAAATATTATGAATAAGGCATTATTTTATATAAATCTCTTATCACATTTTTTTGAAGATATATTATGAAGAAATATATATAATAGAAAATACTTTCTTTGGTTGTCCATATCCAAAATAATAACCTAATTTATCACACCATATAAAATTTCAATTTACTAGGATATTATTAAATTTCCTTAGAAATAGGAGAGATTTTTTCCAATGAACACTACTCTCTAAAAGAATCAAAATGATCCTTGAATCGGCCTTCATTTTTTTCTTGACCATTGCAATAATATCAGAATGAAAACACTGCTTGAAGAACTTTGTTGTTGAGAACATATTGTAGGGTTGAGTTGTGTAGAGAAGGGTTCTTTTGTGTAGCATAAGGTTCATTTCGGTAGCATAGAGTTCCTTTCCATATAGTATGGTTCCTTTTCTATATATCTATCCTTGTGATAATAAAATCCAAAAAGTATCATTTATTAACCATAAGTTCAATTTTCCCGAATGTAGGGTTGCAAATAGTAAATCGAGGATGAAACATAGAGGTTTCTGATCCATATGTGTTTCAAATTTCCAAACATAAGGATGTCGATCCATATGTATACTCTTTAGCGTAACATAGGGTTGATACCATACACAAATGTTAGTTTTTTAGTGTAACTTAGGGATGAAAATAGTCTTTAAAATATCACCCCATAACACTAAATTCATATAAAATAGAATATAAATTTCTTCAAAACTCACTTAATAAGACTTTATTATAAAACAACTAGAGGTTTTTTCCATCAAAATCATCATAAAATATAGAGTATTTTTGAGACAATACATGACCAAAAATCTACCCCTTTATGATGATCACAAAACCCATAACCTAATCCTTAAGAAAAATTAAAGAGAATATAGGATTTGTGAAACACAAAAGTCAATATAGAAATTTTTTCAAAGTTTATGTTTCATACAATTATTTATATAAAGAAAAATTTCAAACGAAAATGTTGTGGCTGAAAATATATTCCTCATATCCCATAGAGATTGTTTTCTTTCCATAAACATAGATCTTCTCCCCCATTTTGTGATATCAAAAAGACAGTTTGAGAGAATAAATGAAATAAAACACAATTTAATATAGAACAGAACTATAAATGAATAGTTATGTATTCTGGAAGAAGAAAAATAAATTGAAATATTGGAAGTGATGTATTGAACTGAAATTAAAATAAATAAATCTAAATATGAATAAGAAAAAGCTAAATAGATATTATAATGTTTTTAAAGGTTATATTACAATCCAAAATCAACAAGGGTCTTCAAAATGTTTGGATGAAGTTCAATTTTGGCATGGAGAGAGGGTTCTTCTAGATGATGAAATGCTTGAACTACACTTCTAAGATCGTCCAGATTTAGAAATAGACTCTGAAAATGGTTGTCGAATACTCCTGTCCAGTGATGAAGTCACTTCCTTGAATCATTTCAGACCTTCAAAATTTTAACCAAATTGGTTTTCAAAAAACTAATTTAGAGCTTCTTCTAATTAAATGAAATAGATATATTTGTCTTTAGATTGTCTAATAAATGGTCCCAAACACGATTCATTCGAAGTTAGTTGACTCACCAGATGTCTCTAATTTTCTAACAGAACATTTAAAGGTATGCTATCACACTGATTAGTGTGTATCTCATACATAAAATCAGACAACACATAGGTAATTACTTCAAACATCCTTTGAAATTTTGATGGTGTCTGTTGAGAAGAAGTAGATGCCTGATTATTTACTCTGAGAGATTGAAACTCTCTCCCAATCATCAACATAATTTCATCAAACACTACCTTTTTGATATACTCATCCTTTAATGAACGAAATTATTTTTAAATCTTGGCCATAATCTGCTTAAGATACACAACTAAAATTATATTTTCTTTTAATTCTCTTAAATGAATATTTTGATATTCAAACACTAATTTTGGTGCTAAAACAACCTTGTATTACTCAAACTTTTTCTTTTCAGCTTCCAAATGTCCTCTTAAAAACCAATTCTGAGCCTCCAATAACTATATCTTTATAACTTGGGAATTACCCTATGAATCTGAAGATTTAGGAGATTTAGATCCTTCTTGATCAATTTTTATTAAAGCTAGGATTGTCTCACCAGCACCTTTAGGTCTATTACCCAAATTAGATCCTCCCAAAACACTAGGATCTAGTAGAATTTGATTGTGAGATCTAGGGATATCTTCCCTGTGAAGTTCTTAACATTGAGTCTCCTAATCAACTTTCTCAACAACTTGAGCCTCACCTCCAGCTTCTCTTTTCTGACAAAGTGGAGTGACATCCACACCTCTAACATCAGCTTGAATAATTTTTTTTGGAACATTGACTAGAACTCTTCTTCTTTTCTGAATAAGATATTCCTCTGGCCTTGAAGTTCCTTCATCATCAGGCCTTTGAAAAACTAATACAACTGAAGAGATAACCCTTTCTCCCCCTTATCAACTGCTAACTACATTTTTTGCTTCTCCGAACCAACTAGAATCAAACTATTACCAGAGTTTCTCCAGAAAAAACCTATATTTTTTACCATTCAAACATCCAATGCATTGTTATGGTGACATGTTTTTCCAAAAAACATATTCAAAATATTTCATTCACTTCGTTGAATGAAAGAAATAATAAAACCATAGGGATAATATCCCATCTTTGATTCCTCATATTAGAAATGATTTAGATATCTTATCATAAAGTGAGAAAAAATAAACATTACATTGTTAAAAATTAGAAACATGATATACGTTTTTGGATAGAGAACCTTCTCAAGATCAATGATCCTTGGAAACATCCATGATTGAATAAACTTCATCACCACACGACAGTCAGGAGAGAGTTCTTCTTTAAAAATCCTTTTGATAGTTATTGTACAAAATAATTAAAATATAATATACTCATACGTATGTCTTCTATTACTGATATTCCATAAATCAAATTGAAACTCCCCCTCATGGGGACAACAAACCGACTTAACCATTTCAATAGAGCACAAAAAAATCCTAATTATCAATCAAAGAGATAATAGTGTCTTTATGAAAACCAAGACTTAAAGAATAATTTTTAAAAAACTCATTAACTTCTATTTCATAAAATAATATAATTTCATCTTCTCCAAATGCATAAAACAAACCATGAAATCACATAACTTTCTTGAGTGATATATTTTTTGATTTTAGATAGCTAAAATATATTACCTTTGTATTCACCACCTTGTGATATTTTTCTAAGGAACAAACATTGTTATCCAAATTAGAATCCACAAATCTTTGTTATATTTCCATCTTGGAAGGTTTCTGGATGGAAGGGATTGAAGGTTTAGGGTTTTAAGTAGATGGGAATTGAATGAAAGAGGTACTCTGTGAGTTGAATAGAGAGGAGTACGAGAGCAGGAGAAGGAAAAAAGTTTTCTCATACTGATTGAGGATGTACTCATTAGGATTTTCATTTTGAAGAGACAAATAAAATAAAATTTAAATTAAATTATTTTAAATAAATTTAAAACAAAATTGATTAAAACATATTAAATTAATGTTATTAAAATAAAATAAGATAAAGTGAAAATAAATTGATAAAAAATTACATAAATCCAAATATTCCTAACTCCCCCTTAATAAAAAAACTAACACTGGGAAAGGGTTTATAAATACTATCAGCTAATTGATATTCATTATTAATAAATTCTAAAGAAATATCCTTTTCAAAGACACGATCTCTTAGAAAATGATGCCCTATATCAATGTGCTTAGTCCTAAAATGATTTATAAAATTTTTAGAAATATTAATATCACAAGTATTATAAAATAAAATAGGAATACTATTAATGTTTAATCCAAATTCTTGTAGATTTTTTTTATCCAAAATACATTTTCACAACAACTGCTAGTAGAAACATATTCCGACTCAGTGGTTGATAGGGTAACTGAGTGTTGTTTCTTACTAGAAAATGAAACTAATGATTTTCCTAAAAGGTTATAGGCTCATGAGGTACTTTTTATATCTAATATGAAACCTCTAGAGTTAGCATCTGGATATGATATTATATTAAAATAATAATTTTTGGGGTAAATAAGAGATTGAAAAACAATTCCCTTTAAATATCTATTTTTTTTAGCATTATTGAGATAGGATTCTTTTGGATTTTACTGAAATCTATCACAAATATATAAATAAAATATAATTTCTGGTATTCTAGCAGTAAGATATAACAAACTACCAATCATATATCTTTATAACTTATTGTCAACTGGTTTTCCATCTTAATAAAAATCAAATTTTATATTAATACACATAGCAGTTGTAAATTTATTGTTGTTCTCAAGTCCAAAATTTTTCAATAAATCAATAGTATACTTTATTTGATTTAAAACATTTACAAAATATTTATGCAAAATATGGAATCCTAAAATGGAATTTTTTTTCTCACATTATACTCATTTAAAATTAATTTTGCATTAAATTTGAAAAATCGTGGAAGATTTTTTTATTATTTGAGCCAAAAATAACATTATCAACATAAATTTGTATTAATAAAATATTAGAACAAAGGGTTTTATTTAAAAGTGTTGGTTCTTCCAAACTAAAATTAAATCCATTTTTCAAAAGAAAATAACATAATCACTCATACGATGCTCTAGGTGATTGTTTAAGGCCATAGAGAGATTGGGTATGGTCAAAAACAAAATTAAGGTTATGAGGATTTTTAAAACCAGGGGGTTGTTCAAAATAAACATCATCCATTAAATAACCATTTAAAAAGGAATATTTAACATCCATATGTTATAATTTAAAAATCATATGAGATGAATAGGTTAAATGAATTCTTATGGTTTCTAATCTTAATACAAGGGAAAAAGTTTAATCATAATCTATACCTTCTTCCTAATTATATCCTTTAAGAAATAATATGGATTTATTTTAGGTTATGATCCCTTGATCATCCTATTTATTTCTAATAACCATTTAGGTTCCTATTAATGGATAATTAGATGGTCTCAATACTAGTTCCCAAACTTCATTTCTTTTGAATCGATTTAGCTCTTCTTGTATGGATAACAAACAAATCTCATATTTTAAGGTTTATTCAATAGTATTAGGTTTTAACTAAGATATAAAGGTATAAAATTATAAGAGGTTTCCTATGTATCATATAGTTCAAATTTTTGAGTCTAGATCTCCTACTACAGTTTCATTAGGTGGTTCTTTAGGGTTCTAAATTTTCTAGGCAAGACACTTTTAGGTTCTTTAGTATCATGTTATTTAGAACTGGATTATATTTTATCAATATCATTTTCAAAATAATTATAAGAGTTTTAAATATTAGGTTATCTAAAGAATTAGTGACACCATCATTTTAATCTTTCTCTTTTATGATAGGGTCAATTTAATAAAACTTCACATGAACTGATTCTTCAAAAATACTTAAATTTATATTAAACAATCAATAAAATTTAAAGATATTATAATATCTCAAAACTATTCCTTCATTGTCTTTTGTATTGAACTTACCAAGGTTGTACTTAGTATTCAAGATATACACCTTGCATCCGAAAACATAAAAATACATTAGTTTTGGTCTTTTATTATTAAAGAGTTCATAAGGTGTATTTTTGAAAATAGTCTATATTAAAACTCTATTCATGATATAGAAGGATATGATTATAACTTCTACCCAAAAATAGGTAGGAAGACTATATTTAGTTAGTATATTCCTTGCCATTTCTTAAATAGTTCTATTTCTTCTTTAAATAATTCTATTTTTTTGATGTGTTCTTGGTGCAGAGAATGTGAATTTCATACCAAGATTTGAGAGAAAAGAATTAAATTCTTGATTCTAAAATTATCCACCATTATCACTTATTAATGAAATCATTTTAAAACATTTTTCATTTTGATCTATTTTACAAAAAACTTTAAAAAAAAGTGAAAACTTCACTTTTGAGTTTTAAAAAATAAACCCAAGTAATTCTAGTATAATAATATTCTAAAACATAAATATATAATTTAACAACCAAAATTTATATCCTTTATGGTCAAAAAAATCCATATGGATAAGTTTTAAAATTTTAGATGTAACAATTTTGTTAATAAATTTGAAAGGTGATTTCTGCTGCTTGCCAATTTAGCATGCATCATAGAATATATCATTGTCAAACTTAAGACTATGAAAATAAGAAACTAATAGTTTCTTAGATAATTTATGTAAAACATAAATATTATAGTGTCCAATTATCCTATTCCAAATCCATGATTAATTTTTCTTAGAAGATAAAAAATTCACTTTCTATTTACATAAGGAATTTAAATCCAAAGTATAAACATTATCAGTTCTTCTTGTCCTAAATTTAAGTAACTTATCTTTAAACACATAGTAAAATTTTTAATAAAAATCAATATAAAATCCATCGACAAAAAGTTGAGAAATATTTATCAAATTGGTCTTTAACACTTAGACATAGTGTACTTTGTTGATTGTGATAGTCTTTGGATCTCTAACACCTCCAACTCCAATTATTTTTCTTTTGGCGTTGTCACCAAAAGTGATAAGACCTCCATACATTTGTGTTACTGTGTGAAAATTTGATGGATATCCACTCATATTCCTAGAAGAACCACTGTCCATATATTATATAGCATTTCTCTTTCTATGTCCTATTATCTGCAAAAGTATTTAAAAAATGTATGTTTTGGTACTCATATTTTATTTGTTCCAACAGTCTTAGATAGAAATTATATGGGAATCCATATCTCCTTTTTCATATTATTTTATTCAAGGAAACTCTTATAAATAAAATCTCTTCTAATTCCACTTATTTAAGGTTTTTTTAAATAACAGTTATTAGTGATATGACCTTTTGTTCCATAGTGATAAAAGGTTGTATTTTTAGAATTGGGAACAAAATAGTTCTTATAAAATTTTGATTTCTCACCCTTGATTCCTATTCCATATCATTCCCTTTTAATGAAATTCTTTCCAGAATATCATTTATGATATTTTCTCCATTAGTAAATAAAAGTGTAGTACTCTTATAAGTTTATACTTTATCTTATAATTCTTTGATCCTTTTTTCATGATCAACACAGTTTGTTGTGGATGAATTAAATTTTCCCATAAACTCTTGATGTTGTTCAAGATAGGTATATCATTCACCTAAAATAGTGTTATGAATATTTTTTAAATACTTATGCTACTTTATCAAAGAATCATATATTTATTCCAACATTGAATATTAGGAAAGTAGTTTAACATTTGAGAAACTACTAGTATTAGAATCAAAAGAATAATAAGTTTGTACCTTTTCTTCTTCTTCATTGGACATAAATCACATATTAGCATTTAGATTTGATTTCTACTTATCTAAATCAAACATTGAAGTAATGCTGGAGTCTTCAGATACACTCCATTTAGCTTTCCTTACTCTTTTTTCCTTTATGCTCATAATCAATATTATTTTGATATCTCTTTTCGGCCAATTTATTTTATCATTATGTTGAGGAAAATTATGTCTGATATGACCCAATTTCTTTCATTCATAACATCTGACTTCTCTTAGTCATTTATCATCTTTCCTGAAGGTTTTTTTGATTCCTCTTTTATTCTTTTAGAACTTTCTGAACATCTTATCTAATTGAACCTATTTTATTTTTGAATCAGATGAATCTAAATTCATATTGTCCTTGAATTATTTCTTGGATATTATGTTATGTTTATGATCTGTTACTTAGATAATTATTCCATCTATTTATTTTATTCTTATGATCTTAATATTCATCTTTCATTTATTCTTCAAACACCATTAGTGTCCCAATTAGTTCTTTCATTGTATCATCTTGGAAAAGTGATGATTTTCGAATAGCAGTTGATATGTCATTCCATTAAAAAGCTAGTAATACTTGTACTTTTAAGGCTTGATCACATTATTTGATGGGTTCACCGAAGGCTGTAATATTGTTGGTATTGTTTAAGCCTTTCATTCATCTTTGTGATGATTTATCCATCAAACATTCTAAAGGTTTAAAACTTTAGATTTGTTCTGGGATACCTCATCTATCTTAAATTGTATGTTATGTCACAGGAAACTAAAATAGTTTTTCACCTTTTATAGATAGTAGGACATTGTGAAACATGACTGAAATCATCTGTTCCAAGACCACAAATAATAGCATTCACAACTTTCTAATTCATGTCATATTCAGCTTCTGTTGTAGCATCCCATGTTTCCATTTTCATAGGAATATTATATGGGGTAATTATCTTTAATTAAACTCTGAATCCATGATTTTTAATATAAATAATCATACTAGATTTGAAACACACATAATTTTCACCATTTAAGTATGGATCTCAAATCATTGAAATTCTTTCTCAAAGATCATCCATTTCCATCTTGTATAAACCTTAAAATATTTATCATGCTATAGATTTATCAAAAAACTCACCTCTAATACCAGTTTTTAGGTTGAAATATACAAATTAATACATAAGAGGGGGCTGAATTGTGTCTTTTAAAAATATTCAATAATTATAGATTTTAATACCCACTATAATTTATGAAAATATGCAGTGTTATTCTTCTGTATGAAAATATGAAATGTATAAATAGAAAGAAAGAACAAATCTTTTTTATTGGTTCAGGGCACAAATATCCCCTATTCTACTCTACCAATCACTCTCTCAGCAATTTTGGTAAATTTCACTAGAGTGGTCCACTTATCACAAGGCTAAGAATCCACAACTGAGTATAGGCATTTGACACTATACAAACAAGAAAAATTATAAAGCCTTCTAATTCTATAACAGATAACCAATTATCCAAATCTTAGATCAAGAAGCTGATACTCCACCACAACTAATTATGAGTAGTTGAAACTCAAATAAATCAAAAGAGATTGATTTGTTGAAACAGGGTAAACTTCAAAATTGTAGTGGCACATAATTGATAGTAGATGAATCTTCCTCTTCAGAAACAAAAGTCTTCAAGAGATAATGAGTTTTAAGTGATCCAAGTTGCACATATATATTCAATTTAAAATAAGTATCAAAATAATGTAGTTGAAAACTTACAATAGAATAAGATAGAACATTTATATTTCCAAAATGTATTCCTTTAATAGAGTTTTTAGTTTTTTGTACAACTGTAAAAATAATTTTAATAAGGAAGTATTGTATGTGAATCACTTATCACATGTTCTTTATGATATATTCTAAAGAAATATATATAACATAAGTTACTTTATTCAGTGTTCTAGATCCAAAAGAATATCCTAATTGGTCGCAGAAATTCAAATTTCAATTAACTAATAGAGTCATAACATCCTTTAGAAATAGAAGTGATTTTCTCCAACAAACATGGTTCTTTGAAAAAATTAAAAGGATCCTTGAATCGGTCTTTATTTCTATCTTGACCATTGCAGTAATATCAGATTAAAAACACGTCTTGATAAACTTCTCCATTGAGAACACAATGTAGGGTTGAGCTGTGTAGTGTAGGGTTACTTTGCATAGCGTAAGGTTCCTTTGTGTAGCATAGGGTTCCTTTGCGTAGCATAGGGTTCCTTTGCATAGTGTAGGTTTCCATTGCATAGTGTAGGGTTCCTTTTCCATACATTTATCCTTGGCAACATAAAATCCCGAATGTAGCAATGATTAAGCATACGTTCAATTTTCCCGAACGTAGGGTTGAAAACATTGAATCCAGACCCCAATTTAGGGTTGATGATCCACACGTGTGTCAATTTTCCAAATGTAAGGATGAAGATCCAAACATAAAATCCTTATCATAACATAGGGTTGATAACATATTTAATAGTTCTTTTTTTCAGCATAACATACAGATGGAAATTTTGTTTTCTAAATAATTCTTGTAATGCTAATTTCCTTTAAAATAGAATATAAATTCTTGTAAAACTCACTTAAGAAAACATTATTATAAATAAATATGGGTTTTTCATAACATAAAAATAATCATAAAATGTAGAGTATTGTTGATACAATACATTCTCAACACTATTTTCTCTACCTTGGAAAGTCTTTCCTCTAGACCATTAAACCATAATAATTCTTTATTTAGATTAAAAATATCTTCCTCAATATATTTGATCTTGATATTACTTACTTTATCTTCTAAAATTCTTCTTCAAGTAACAAGTTCTTCTGCCTCAGTTCCAAAATTTTGTCATCTTGAGATTCTAATAATCATTTTAAGTGTTGAACTAATTAAAACTTTTCATAAACCTCAAAAGATAACTTTTGAAAATAATCTACAGTATCCAATGATGACCTCTTGAAAACTTCAATTTTATCAGTATAAAATTTCATATCCCTCTCAGTGTCTTTCAACCATATAAAAATATGATTTACTCTAATTCATTCAAACTTTTATTCAACTTTGAATGCTTTAAAATCTACCACATTTTGCACAACTGTTTTAGCTAATTGGTTTAGAGAATCCTATTGTTCTATGACATTTAATCTTATCTAGATGTGATTACACTGGGATTCTATGATTGGAGGATATGGAATTTAATCCACTAATTTCTTCAAAGATTCTTTAAAATAGGTGAATATGCTTTCCATTTGGTGATATGACTGTGTATTTTGAGAATATGTTGAATTTGACGAAACATCAGAAACATGTCTCCTTGATGTTATGAAATAATATTTATCCTTCCCTTTATCTATATTTTTCAGCATTGGAAACTTCCATGACACCAACAATTCTACCAGTCTCAACATTTTCTGATAATATAGTTTTAAATTGTTGATTTTCAATTCCTTTTGTTAAACTCTTCATTTTTTTAGGAAACTATGTCAACATACATTTGTGACTAAGAACAAAAATAATATGTTTCTAAATCATGTTTTCCTTTATCTTTTTCTTCTTTAGATTCCTCTAAAGATGTTTTTATAGACTCTTTCTCCAAATCTTCCTCTATCTGTTTGACTGATTTTTCATTACATCACAAATCTTCTTTTCTATAATTCTTAACAGCTTTAACTTCAACCGAAACTTGTTCCGGTAATGATTTTTCAACTTAAAATACTTTTCCTTTTCCTTTTTCAACAAAAAAAAGTGCTTTATAAGTTCCAACAACTTCTAGTTCTAGAATATTTGATTGGGTAACCACAATTTAAATGGATAGAGTAATTGGTTGAACTACTGATAATGGTGAAATTTAAAGAACTCTTTGGATTTCCTTCCATGTAATTATAGGAATCACATCATGTGATCTTTCAACACCTTTCATTAAAATTTCAACTAGTTTAGCATCTTGAAGTCACTTCTTCTGTTTCCTTTTCTTTTCTTCATCTTTCAACTCTTATTTAGTCTTTTTCTTCATAGACGAATGTTATTTCATAATACATTAAATACAATGAATGCATTACATAGTTGTGCAACACTCACAAAATCATCATTCATGTAAGGATCATCCGTGATATGGTCTAAACCACCGACATCATGGTGGTTCCTTTGGTGTAAAATTCCATTAAGATGAATATAGAATGGAAGTTATCATCCCATGACTTATACAAATCGATGTATACACGTTAACCATCATATAATTCTAGATGTTTTGAATCACATCAATAATCTTAATGATGACAGATTTTTTGATCATAAAATTATAAGGAATGTCCTTGTATTTTGAATTAATAATCCATAATATCAAATATAAAAATTGGAATGGATTTATATATTCATGATAATACCCTTAATAAATAAATAATTATCTTGATTTCAAGAGTTATATATTTCATACACTCGGTGAATAAATCTAAAATTTTATATTTATTAACATATAGTGGAACAACTAAGGTATTTTACAAAACAAACTATTTCTATGACATCCTTTAGTCATGTCTTGTTGATTTCTATTCATTAAGAATGTCGAAAATGTGTTAGTTGAGATCAACTATTAATCATATAAAAAAGAATTCTGGATTGACCATGAATAATGATTTTTTCACTACTATATATGAAAAAATGTTGTTTATACCACATAATTGAAGTGTGAATATATCAAAGGTGATATGACAAAATATACCGTTCTAGAATTATTTTTTACTCATTATATTTAAAAGAATAATTTCATACTTGTAGAATAATTCATGAAGGAATTGTCAACCTCAACTTTAGAGGAATTTTTTTATAAAATTCGTATGTGAATACTACCAAATCTATCATGGTTCAGTTATAGGAAGTTGGGAACATTGTACTATTGTTCTCTTTACCAATTTCCTTTCATCAAAGTTTCTTGATAAATATTTTAATAATACATCATAAAATTGATATGAAATTAAATTATATCATCTTTTTTTATTTTTTTGGTGATTTTTAAAAAAAACATTAAAGGTTTCATAAGATTCAAATAAATTGATGATATCTAACAGGAAGTGTTATAAATAATTTGTTATGGATGCCTAAATTTTCAATATTTTTTATTCAAGTGAATACAAATTCTCATTTAATATTTTATATTTCAACTTTTCATATTCGCACTTTTCACATTCCAATCATTATATTTGATATAAAAAATAGGGATGGATCATGAACTTTTGTATAATTGTATAAGTTTATAAATAAGATATGACATGGTGAAAAAATTAGACCTTTTATCTATATAATTTCTCTATATAAAGTTTATCCTTTTAACTTTGTATTTAGACTCGTTCGTCATAGTTTCATGTATGAGACCCTCCACCTAGGGTTTCTTAGTTCCTTCTTTATCGATCTTACAAACGATCGAGCGACAGAGGAGCAAGTTAAGTTCATGATGGAGAGGTTTTATGGTACTGGTGAAAATGGAGGACCAAACAATTCGATGTGGTGGAGGATTCCACCTCAATGCCGATGTCAAGGTGATGATCCCGAACCCGAAGGAACAAAGCATGGATTTGGGAATAAGAAGTGAAGAAGGTTATTGTGGGGGAAGAGGACTCATGAGATAAATTGCAGGAAAATGAGAGTCATGACACCAATGTGAGGATTTCATCTGAACATCGAGTTTTACAATGTATTCCAATATCAGGTTATCAAGTTTTTTAATTTATTCCAATAAAAAATCCAAAAAAGGGATTGAACATTGTGTCCAATAATGATTTGGGTAATTTATCTCAAATATTTTCTCCAAAAGGAAATGATTTGAAAATAATAAGAAACAGATATAAAAAATTAATAAAATATATAAGGTACATTACTAATAATATGAACAGAGATAATACATGCTACAACATTTGGAGAGTTGGTATCCCATGGAAACATAGACTTTAATTTTTAGACTAACCCTCCACAAATTTTCTTATAAATTAAAACAATTTTTCTCCATTTTTTCAAAATTATGAAGCATATATTGTATCAAAAAACATAATCCCTTTACAAGAAATCACTAAGAATTAAATCACTATTCTTTTCCTCTTATCTCTCCACCCATGAAATATAATTATGTAACCATTTTCTCTCAATCTTATTCATATTCTTACAAAATTGTATGTGTTTCCCCAATTCCTTATATAGTAAGTTAACTCTCACCTCTTGATTTATTTTTTTATTTATTCCAAAATCAAATTTCCCAATCACCAGAATCATGGACTTGAAGCTATCATATTTCAAAACATTTAAATCTCTCCCTGCATCATATATCCAACTTTTTATTTCTATACATATTATCTCTCGCATTTATCTACTGCAATCTTTAGTTTTAAATGTATTTGTGGTTATTTTTTTCTTTCTTTATCTTCCAAAAACAATTACTAATAGATTACACTTAATGTAGATATCCATTGGTCCAATATTATGCGATTAATTGGTTGTTTTCTTTCCCATACTGGTTTTAATTTGGGGCCTCTTTAACTTCAAATTGATATCTTAAATTTCTTCTTTATCATCATCACAACAGTATAATTCATCAATATCTTGAAGTATATTTCCTTGATTTTTATATTATTCATTTTAGATTACATAATGTATTATCTCCTGATTTATGTGATCCAAACATTTCTTACAAGTGTTGGAATTTATATATCCTCTAACCAAGTGTTGTTTCATATGACCAATTCCTCATTTATTTGTTTATAAACTAAAATTGAAAGCTACTAAATCTTTTCCACTTGTATTTTCTTGATTCAAATACTTCCTAGTTAGGTTACTTGCACTACATGGAACTACACTAGTTGGTGTTTCAGAATGTTCCTCTATCATTACTACACTACTTAGTGTGGTTTTATTGTGATGTTGAATCATAAAAAATTACACTAGATTCATAATTAAATACAATTCAATGAAAGTGAGAAAAAAAGAAAATAAAAGAGGAGACATATGTAATGAAATGTGTAGTTTAATGGCCACAACCATCATGGAGTTAAAGGAGATGGGTCTAATGAAGTATGAACTCAATCCATTTTTTCATGACTTAGAGCCAAGTCATCCTATAACCAGTGGAGTCTTTTGGATCCATGAATGAGATATGACATGTTTATCTTTTATTCCTTCTAATAATTTTGATAGGGTTTGGTCCCTTTTTGGCCAAAAATACATTTTTTCTCATGGTTGGACTTTGGTGTGACTAAAACCTCCAAACCTATTCACAAGGCATTCTTATTGATGAGATTGTCTCACCTTATTTATGGTGATATACTCAGGGCTTCCTCACAACACCTTGCACTAAATCACACACCTTATTATTCCTTTGAAAACTATGACCAACCAACCTCAATAAGTTCATCCAATGAACAATAATCAAGTTCTAAGTACTTAAAAACTTAAATATTTCACTCTTTATATAAGAAATTAAAACTATAAATTACCATGAAAGAAATTTTTGAGTGAATGATGGTGAAAAATCTCTAACATTAGCAAGACAACATATAATTTCAATACATAACTCAAGATATCATTTGATATTTGGAAACATAGTTGGGTCATTTTGTAATAAATATAAATAAAAGTATGTTCTAATGTTCTATGTTTCATTAATTTCAACCAAAGTGTAAATTATACTAGAATTGTTTTGATAAGCGTGCTTAATGCGTGACAAAGTTGTCACGGTGGTGAAACCCATCCTTATGAAGGGGTTGAGTATGATGATTAAACACACTTCTTATTGATTCCCCTAATAGAAAAAACATGTGGTGAATTATAGTTAGAAAGTATTTTAATTTATTGAATCTACATTAGAAATTATGTAAAAAAATTCCATAAGAACAAATAGGAACTAAAGGAAATAAGATTAGTGATTTTATCCCATAAAGTGATTAATGTTATGAAATTTTAAAAAGAAAATCATAGAATGTTGATAAGAGAGATTTATGAGGGAGATGAGAGAGAAAGGAATAAAAATTATGATTATCATAAAATACTATATTTTACTTAAATCATGATGGGGGTGCCTCTTTTTAACTGACTATGGTGTAATGATCATGACGTAAATGCCCAAACAATATCGAACTAGGTCACCGTAACTATTCAGGCGCACCTCCTAAGCACTATAGGTGAGTGTAAATGTTAGGGGTTGAAATAAATGTGAGTGGGATATGATATTACTACATGTAAAGACCCATAAATTTAAAGGAAAAGTTTTTCTTAAATACTTTGGAATTTTACGAGTCTGTGGTTTTTGACGGCACTTGATTCTGAGGCCCGGTGTGCCCAGAATCAATTTCTGAAGTTTTGTTTGGGTACGTTCAGTAAACGTATATGCGGGTTTTTTTGTCTTTTGAAACGGTGCTCGGAATTGAAATTTGAGGACACCGATGAACTAGAAATGCCGATATTTTCTTAAGGGGACCTTTACCACAGTTGCATTTTATGCGGGTTGAGAGTTAATTTTAGGGGATTTAGAATAAAATAAATAAAATTGTAGTACAAAATTTTATTTAAAGTTGTTAGTTATATCCTACAAGGGGAAGTTATAGGTGGGGCTCACACCCACATAACCTCCCATGAGAAGATAATGTGAGGTGGGGCCCACATGAACCCCTAACCTTTCAACTCCCTTAAACTCCCCATTAATCCCCCCATAATTAATTTGAAAACTCTCCCCTTAATTAGTGTGATCTCTTCACCTCCCTCTCTCCCATTAATTTTTTCCAACACTTTTGATTAATGAATTGAACCGGACAATTAATTAATTAAAGTGTTTGAATTTTTAAAATTCATGTGTGAATAAAATAATAGCTGTAGCTATTATTTTAGTTTGGTACTCGTTGTGTTGAGAGAATTTTGGGAGAGCTCTTGAGAAATAGAATAATAGAGTTCTTATTTTGATTAAGAACCAGCGAAGAATGATGATCATCTCCTTCGATCTTCAGCCAAGCCAAATGAGAAGGATCCACCTACAAGGAACGCCGAAGACACGCCATCCTCAACCCCTTATTCCCTCACATCAACGAGTTGACGCCTCCTCCCCATGACTCCATCTACGAATGAACCTTATTTCGAGGTAAGGGGTTTGTTTCAATTTTAATTGAATAAAATTGTTCTTCGTCCCTTGTTGAAACCATGTTTTATCTTCGGCATTATGATACCACCTAACGCGGAGGGCGCGGGCCGAATGAACATGGCCCGACGACCCTAGATTGACCCCTGTTTTATTTTGATGGAATAGGTGGTGGTGACCGGAGGAAGCGGCGACCGTGTGCCGCCGCATGGAGAAGAATAATAGCCCACATCCACGGGCTGCTCGACCGAAGAAGAATCGGCCGGCCGTATCCAGCTGAGCTGGTGGAACCGTGGTGCCCCATGGCACCGCACTGTAGAGGACCGTATCCCACGCTACGTGTGCCGCTTCGGCGGGTGAACCGGCCGGCTTGTCAGCCGACCGGGTTGATGAAGGCCGCAGAACCCGCAGGTGCTGCGCAAGAGGACCGCGGCCTGCCCGTGTGGGTTGCTCACACCGGGAAGATTGGCCGGCTTTGGCCGGCTGGACAGGAGGGTGGCGCCGCTCGGTGCCACCGGTTCGAGAACCCCCCCAGCATCGCTCGGTCACCCGGGCTGAGCCACTCGGACGGCCGAGCCGAGCCGCGGCCCACCACGCCAGGCTGCGTGCTTCACCAGGCTGGTCTGACACCAGCTGGGTAGGACCCTCCAAAACCGGGTTGACTCGACCCGTTAGCCCACTGGGCTTAACGGGCTGGGACCGTTACGCTTAAATGTGAGCAACTTCACGACCGTGCGTCCGATCTACGCACCGTCTGCGACACTGGGTTCCTCATGAAAAGGTAGTTCTTTTGCGATATTCTAAGTGAGTTTTGGATAACTTTGGAAAATATCCGGGTTAGGAACGAGCGTAATTCCAACTGGGCCCCAGGAACGGAGAATCCAATAACTCTCAGACCAGGCGTCCGACTGATGCGTCGTCTATCGCGTTGGGTTTCTTTTGTTGCGACGGAACTTTGGGATACATCAAATTTGGACTTTGTGATAGTTTATGTATCGACCCCTTGGAATGAGAAGCGGACCCTCCTAGAATCGAGTGTGTTGTGTGCAGGAACCCTAAAGCTGGCTGCGACTGTGACGACTACCGTACTGGAATCCTCCGTGGGTTCAACGACGATGGCTACCGTACTTGAATCCTCCATGGGTTCAACGACGATGGCTACAGTACTGGAATCCTCTGTGGGTTCGATGACGACGACAACTATACTAGAATCCTCTGTGGGTTCGACAGCGATGAATACTGTACTTGTATCCTAAGTGGGTCTGACAGCTTGACTTGTGTTCTAGTATCCTACATGGGTCTGAAAGAGTAGCTGGTCTAGTATCCTATGTGGGTCCGACAGCTTTGCTGGTCTAGTATCCTACATGGGTCCGACATCTGAGATGAATCAGTGACTACATCTGATCATCTCTATCTATATACGAAAGATGTATTCCTATGTGAGCTGAGTCTTGAATTTCAATCATTATCATCGATGTGATTGAATTATTTCCTATGTGGACTGGGTTGTGCTAGGGATTTATAGTTGGAGCCGAACCGGGATTGATGACTTAGGTATATGTATGGGAATATAACTAAGTAGATTTGGTTGATACTTCGTGATCATATATTTCTTCTATGGTTTATCCTTCATGGATTCTGGGAGACATTCGGGGGTCTCAGGGTCCCTACTGAGTATCGTATACTCACCCCTACACGGGATATGCCCACACTACATTGTGTTGGATGCAGACGATGGAAAACACTGATCAAGGTGGATACTTGAGGAGCTGGATGATACCCAAAGGTGGGCCACTTGGCGAGATGTACACGGAGCAGATGGTCGGACCTGAGGTGCTGAGGAGTCCATCTGTACCCACCCTTCAGGTGGGATTCCTGGAGGACGACTCAGAAGCTATTTTTTTACATTACTATAGTTGTACTAGTTTTCCAGTTGTACTATACTTACTGTTGGGATTGTATTTCTGGCCCCTTTCCTTTCAGCACTTACTTTTTTTATACAGTATTTACTTAGTGTTTACTACCATTGCGTACTCTATTGTGTTTGTTTACTTTCATAGAGGAAATGCCTTTCCAAATTAGGGATTTACGCCTTTGGTGCTAGTCTCCATCCCCTGGCCTATGGAAGGCGGGCCTAGGGTAGTCACAGCACGGGCCCTGAGGACGGGTTGTGACAAATTGGTATCAGAGGAGTTGGTTCTACAGCAGAATTCAAGGCTCTGATCATTATTTTCTGTGAATAAATAGTGTTAAGAGTATTGAGTGTGGTTTTCAGTCCAGGGAGTCCAGTGTTGGTGTGGCGGCTGATGTATCCATACACCAGGACCCTGACCTCTGATTTCTGACTTAGTGCATGAAAACACTGATTGCATGTGTGTTTCAAAAGTTTTCTTTGTGATTTATTTGTGTTAGCTCACCAGGTATACTGTTTAAACTGCGGTGCACCTGTTCCTTTTCAGGATGGCCCCACGAAAGTAGCCAGCTAGGGTTCCGAGTTACGAATGAGAAGGTAGCCAACTGAGCGACGAGACTTCGGTACAGGGCCCCATCACAGCAGAGGTACCAGTGGTACCACTACCTGCTGGGCCACTGATACCACCAGCTCCAGCATCCGAGAGTGCACGCCACCTGAGTGTGTTGCACGAGTTCCAGCAACAGAGGCCACCCAGGTTCCGGGGAGAGATGGACCCCCAGGTAGTTGAGGATTGGCTGGAGGCTATCGTCAGAGTTTTCATATTGGTAGGGACACTAGCCGACCTTATGGTGATCCTTGCCGTGATTCTCCTGCATGCAGCAAAAGGCAGATGGTGAATCCTGATACTCCAGGTGCATGACGAGGCATCACTACTCTGGACAGACATTGAGATCCTATTTCGGGCAAAGTTTGTACCAGCCACCCTTCGTACAGTGCAGATTCAGGAGTTACTTCATCTGCAGCAGGGCAGTATGACAGTAGCTCAATACTCAGTGAGGTTCACTGACCTCTCACGCTACCCCATGGATATGATACGGGACCCATTATTCAGGTCCCAGACCTTCGAGCAGGGAATCAGGTATGAGATCAGGGATTCGATGATCTCCCTCAACATCCCGACGTAGGCGGGGGTGCTGGAGAGAGCCCTTTTATCGGAGAGCTTTCTCGCTGAGTAGTCACCAGCGTTAAGACCCTCCGCAGGACGACACATAGCGGAGTCTTCTACAGCCGACAGTAGACAGTTGACGCAAAAGTCCAAGTGGACTAGGAAAACAGGTGGGCGACCTCAGGATACAGGTTCGGTTGTGCGGGGCACACGAAACAGATCCAGTTATATGAGGAGAAGAAAGTTCTATGCATGCGGTGGGCAGGGTCACATGGCTCGAGACTTCCTGACCCATCCAGCAGATGAACAATAGGCAGTAAGGGAACCTTCTAGGCAGAGGCAGAGGTTCGACCGTGGAGGTCTGCTGGGAGCGGGCAGACGTGGCAGAGGATTTGATCGATCAGCAAGTGGACATGAGTGGGGCTTGCTTTGTTGTTGTCATTGTTTATGGATGCTTTGTGTCTTTGTACTTTGAGTTGAAGTAATAAAAGACACTTTTCCTTGTGACGTTTGCTTCCCTATCCTTTTTGTATGGTTGATACTGAGAGGTTCCAGTTAAAACCGTTGACTTGACCCTCACATTCGAGATTCCTATTGGAGGAGACCCAGTGACCACACACTGCTGCCGACAGTGTGACTCGACCCTTGGAGGCGAGAGTAATGGTTGGATCTATTGGTAGTAGTGTCGAGGCCTTATGACGTCGTCCATGGCATGAAATAGTACCGTTGATGTCATGATTGACTGTATTAGGCAATGAGTGTGGTTCATCTAGGGGATGAGACCGGATTTCTCTTTTTGGAAAAGGAGAAATCTTAGCAGCTCTTATAGGATGAAAGTGAAAAAGGGTGTAGTTGAGTTCTTTACAAATGGCTAGTCACACCCATAGGTTGTTGAGAGAATGGTTTACGGTTTACTCTAATCTCAATGTCTCATGTGTGTCTTCTAGTATAAGGACCTAGACCTAAGACGATGACATTGACTTGAGTTCCTGCGGGACTATGACATTGAGATAGTCTATACACCTGGTAATGGGAATGTTGTAGCTGATTCTCTCAGCAGGAGATTGGGAATTCATCTTCTAGGAGAGGCGACAGAGCAGCTAGTTGCGTGGAAAATATCCTTTGTGAATATTGATGGAGCAGCCTTTGTTCAGTCTGTCACAGTCACTCCTCCACTTCTTCAGTGAGTCAGGGAGGCACAACGTGGGGATATTGACTGTGAGACACGACATGCTTAGATATCCTCAGGACATGCACTTGATGGTTTTTCTAAAGGAGGGGAGCACATCATCCTCTTTAGGGGACGTACCATGGTACCAGTTGCACTACAGGAGGAGGTGCTGAGGGAGTTTCACACTTCCCCTCTAGCAGTACATCTAGGAGTGGTGAAGATTTATCAGGAACTCAGATGACAACACTGGTGGCCGGGTATGAAGAAGGCAGTAGTAGAGTTCATTTCACGATGCCTCACTTGTCAGCAAGTGAAGGCAGAGCACCAGGTACTAGAAGGCTTGGTACAACCCTTAGAGGTTTTGGAGTGGTAGTGGCATGGGATATCCATGGATTTTGTGATGGTGCTTCCACGTACATCCAGGGGACATGACTCTATATGGGTGATCATGGACCGACTCACCAAGTCGGCCCATTTCCCACCGATCAGAGAGTGGGGATCAGTAGAGATCTTGGGACACCTCTACATTCGAGAGATCGCATGGCTTCATGGTGTTCCATCGTCTATCATTTTTGATTGAGATGCTCGATTCACTTCCTGGCTTTGGAAGGGGTTATAGGAGGATTTTGGGATGCAGCTACGTCTGAGCACCACCTTCCATCCTCAGATAGATGGTCAGACTGAGAGGACCATTAAGACTCATGAGGACAAGCTCTGTGCATGTGTCCTTGACTTTGGTCACAACTGGTAGGATCACCTACCCTTGGTGGAGTTTGTGTACAATAATAGCTACCACTCCACCATCGGGATGACACCATACGAGGAACTGTACGACCGACCTTGCAGATCACCTCTGTACTGGACTGAACCTAGGGAGTCAGCACTTTTAGGACCACAAATGGTTCAGGCTATGACGGAGAAGGTTCAGATCATCCAGGAGTGGATAAAGACTACACAGAGAAGACAGAAGTCCAATGCTGATAGGTGATGGAGGCCACTGGAGTTAGAGGATGGCGACCACGTCTTCCTACGGGTCTCACCTCGACGAGGTCTATGGAGATTTGGCTGGGGTAACAAGTTATCTACGTGTTTCATTGGACCTTTCCAGGTCCTTAGTAGAGTAGGCGAGGTGGCTTACTGTATGACCCTTCCACCTCAGTTGCACCAGGTGCATGACGTCTTCCACATATCTCAACTAAGGAGATACGTGCATGACCCGTCCCACATCATCGACCACGGGGAGCTGGACATCGATGACGGGGCGACATTCCTGGAGGTCCCAGTGGAGATCAAGGATCGACAGGAGCGGGTCCTATGTGGATGGTTGATTCCTCTGGTGCACATTCACTGGAAGCACGGGAACCTCCAGGAGAGAACTTGGGAGTGGGAGGATTAGATGCGAGCTCAGTACCCCAATTTGTTTCCCTAGTGTGTGTTGTAGCTTTACGGGGACATAAAGCACTAAGGTGGGAGTAATGTAAAGACCCGGAAATTTCAAGGAAATTTTTTTCTTGAATACTTTGGAATTTTATGAGTCTATGATTTCTGACGACACTTATTCCGAGGCCCGGTGTACCTAGAATCAATTTCTGAAGTTTTGTTTGGGTACGTTCATTAAATGTACGTGCGTGTTTTTATATCTTTTGAAACGGTGCTTGGAATTGAAATCTGAGGACACCGATGAACTCACAGCGCCGATATTCGCTTAAGGGGACCTTTACCGCAGTTTTGTTTTATGCGGGTTGAGAGTCAATTTTTTGGTGATTTATAATAAAATAAACAAAATTGTAGTAAACAATTTTATTTAAAGCTGTTAGTTATATCCTAAAAGGGGAAGTTATAGGTGGGTCCCAAACCCACATAACCTCCCATGAGAGGATAATGTGAGGTGGGGCCCACACAAACCCCTAACCTTTAAACACCCTTAAACTATCCATTAATCACCCCTTAATTAATTTGACAACTCTCCCCTTAATTAATGTGATCTCTTCACCTCTCTCTCTACATTAATTTTGCCAACACTTTTTATTAATAAATTTAACCCTACAATTAATTAGTTAAAGTGTTTGAATTTTTAAAATTCATGTGTGAATAAAATAATATCCTTAGCTATTATTTTAGTTTGGCAGTCATTGTGTTGAGAGAATTTTGGAAGAGCTCTTGAGAAATAGAAGAATAGAGTTCTTATTTTGAATAAGAACCACTGAAGAACGATGATCATCTCCTTCGACCTACAGCCAAGCCAAAGGAGAAGGAGCCACCCACAAGGAATGCCGACGATGCTCCATCCTTGACCCCTTCTTTCCCGACATCAACAAGTTGATGCCGCCTCCCCGTGACTCTGTCAATGACTGAACCTTATTTCGAGGTAGGGGGTTTGTTTCAATTTTAATTGAATAAAATTGTTCTTATACCTTTCTTGAAACCATGTTTTATCTTCGGCCTTATGATACTGCCTAATGTGTAGGGCATGATCCGAATGAACACGGCCCGATGACCCTCCGTTGACCCCTATTTTATTTTGATGGAAGAGGTGGCAGTGACCAGAGGAAGCGGCGACCATGTTCCGACCGCGTAGAGAAGAACCGTGGCCCGCATTCGCGGGCCACTCAGCCTAAGAAGAATCGGCTGGTCGTAGCTGGCCGGGCTGGTGGAACAACAGCGCCCCATGGCACCGCACTGCGGAGGAAAACGACCCGCGTTCCATAGGTCGCTTCGGCAGGCGAACCGGCCGGTTCGTCAGTCGGCCAGGTTGATGAAGGCTGCATCACCCGCAGGTGCCGCACAGGAGGACCGCGGCCCGCCCATGCGGGAAACTCGTGCCAGGACGACTGGCTGGATTCGTCTGGCTGAACAGGAGGGCAGCGCCGTCAGTTCGGGACCCCCCCCCCCCCCCCCCCGCCCCTCCCACATCGCTCGACCACCCTGTTTGTGTCGCGGCCAGCCACGCCGTTCCGAGCCGCACCCCGCCGGGCCGGGCCACACCACACCCCACCGGGCCAAGCCGCACACTTCACCAGGCCGGTCTGACACCAGCCAGGTCAGACCCTCCAAAACTGAGTCGACCCGACCCGCCATCCCACTGGGCTTAACGGGCTGGGCCCGTTACGCTTAAATGAGAACAACTTCACGGCTGTGCGTTCGATTGATGCGTCGTCTACGGCACTGGGATCCTCGTGATGAGGCGGTCCTTTTCCAATACTCTAAGTTAGTTTTGGATGAATTTGGAAAATATCCTGGTTTGGAATGAGCGTAATTCCAACCGGACCCCTGGAATGGAAAAGCCAATAACTCTCAGATTGGGCATCCGTTTGACATGCTGTATATCGTGTTTGGTTCCTTTTGACGAGACGGAACTTCGGGATACATTAACTCTGGACTTCGTGATAGTTGATGTATCAACCCCCTAGATCGAGGAGCGGACCCTCCCGTAATCGAGCATGCTATGTGCGGGAACCCTAGAGCTGGATGCGACTGTGATGATTACCGTGATGGAATCCTCCATGGGTTCGACGAAGATGGCTACTATAATTGTAACACCCCGAGCTTCCACGATAAGCTTCTCATTCAAAAATGCAATATCTTGCATTGTACGCAACTTCGAGTTCTAAAACACCGCGACTAATCAAAGTAGCCGTTATGAATAGTAATAACCACTTTTTAAAATTATAGAAATTTTATATTTCAAAATGGACTTCATTTTTGGATTCGGAATATCGAAATTAGCCTATGTTGAATTTTTGGTATTTTTCTGAGGACTTCTAATTTTTTATGGATAGTGAAAAATACTTAAAAACAAATTTTTTAATCAAAATAATTTATAGTGATAATTTATACTATTTAGTGGTTTTAAAGTATAATTAGAATATATTTTTACCATTTTATCCAATGGTGGTCATTAGAATTATTTTAACATTGAAATTGGACATAAACAATTGCCAATCTTTTGATATAAATTGTTTCTTAAAAACACGCTATTTGTTGTAACAGCGGGAATTAATTATAAAATTAATTAATGCAACTTATATGTTTGGAATTTTGTAAAATAGACATCATTTTTTAATTCAGAATATCAATTATAGCTTAGGGTGAAATTTTGGCCTTATTCTGAAAAACATCAATTTTTGATGAATAGTGAAACCACTAAGTGGTTGTTAAAAACTGATTTTTCATTAAAATGAAATATTACCACTTCTGTGATTTTATTTTCAAAAATCCGACATACATGGTTGTCATTAAGAAGCAAAATGTGGTTCAATGAGATTAAAATAATTTTTTTTGGTGAATAGTAACTTTTAAGTTCTTAATCGCGATTAGAGGTAATTAGTGTAGTTTAAGGTAAAAATAATGTTTTAATAATATGCGATGAGCATGACACTTGTCCTACTACTATTGGATGAGTCATGGACGACCAAGACAACCCATGGTCAACTTGGGGACCCCATGGAGCCACTTTAGTTGGAAAATGACATTAATATATATTTATTTAATGTTAAAATTAAATTGACACAAACATGAGTTGTTTTACTAAAACAGTTTTCAAGTGGGGTTACACAAGTCCAAATTTTGACTATAAATATTAATTAGAAATATAAAAAGATTTCCTACATCATAGTATTTTTTTTATAATTTTTAGACATTAAATAAATTAAATTATTTATGATATCATTATGATGCATCGATGACCTCATTATTTAACGATTTAATTAAAATGAGAAGATAATGCAAAATCCAAGGCTTACACTTGTCCAAAGCCTATTGGATGAAGATATTTCGAACCCTTATCACCTTATCCACGAATTATATAAGTGTGGGACCTTTATAATCCGAAAAGCATTGTATAATAATATAACATTTCAATCTTTCCAAAAGAGCGCCTCCTCTCCACTTATAAAAGACCCCCACCTCTCCCACCTTATTCACACCTTCAAGCCATTTGGCTCGGCCAAACTCTACCCAAATACTCTCCCAACTTCCCTCCCTTACTCTTAGAAGCCTCAATTTGGGTAGAACTCTTCCCAAGTAAGCCTTTGGCTCAAATCAAAAAGAGTTACCCGATTTTCAGGTAATGTCTTCTCTAATGTTGTTTTGTTTTATTTTTCTTCTCCAACCCCCTAAACTCTTTTTATTCATTTCTTTTGTAACAACACCAGTATCCTAAATATACTAGGATGTTGTTATAATAAGGATTCTAGCTACACTTACACACACCTACATCTAATCGTTAAAGAACATACGGTTTCTGTGGATGGCGAATTTCTGCCTCACGAAACGATGATTGTTCAACACTCATATAACACCTTCAAAGGTGGCCATTAAGATGTAACTTTTTTTATATATGATATATAATATGTTTATGTTTTACTTATGCTTCTGTATTTCTCATTTATGGCATACTTTATGATTTCCATTATGGGTAAAACGTGATAATTTCATTTTAGGAAGTGCGGACTACCGCCCCCTCAAAGTGATTTGAATCGTTAATGCCATATGTGGGATGTATAAAGGATGGAGTAAATGGTATTATACACTATATTATACTGGAATTATATTATACATTTATATCATTATGATTTCCTTCCATTAAATATGAAATTGAAATGAAAGTAGCGTTCATACGTACGTACGGCTTACCATCTCCATGAACGGTGCATTTCATTTCTTACCTCTAAATGTTACGTAATATTATAAATGAATGTATATACTTGATATATGAGATATATATGACATCTAAATCATGAATATAATTCTGGATATAATGGATATTCTACCACATAAACAACTTGTAATTATAAGAATTTTATTGTTGACTCAAGTACCAAAGATCGACAAAACGACCGTTATTAACTTAAATAATTACATAATGTTCATATCATTGTAATAAGTGATATAATAAGGATAATGAAATTGAAAATGGTTCTTAATAAGGTATATATTAACTCTAGTTTATTATTCAGGAGGTTAAAGAATGGTTGAGTCAAGTCAGACACGAGGTAAGGGAATTTCATAACCCAACTTCCATTCTTTGGGTTAATATCCTACTTTCAAATTATGTCATGATATTATTATGTACTATCTTGTATTTTTACATTATTTATGTGTACTTATAGTGAATACACATTATAGATGTACTTTATTTAAAAAAATGATCATTGTAAGGGAATTTCTTAACCCAACTTCCATTCTTTGGGTTAATATCCTACTTTCAAATTATGTCATGATATTATTATGTCCTATTTTGTATTTTTACTTTCTTTATGTGCATCTATAGTGAATACACATAACAGATCTATTTTATTTTAAAAATGATCTTTTTAAGGACTTCGTCTCAATCTCCTTTCATTGAGGCATATTTGGTTTTATACACAATTTTCTTTTATACGGTGTATAAACCCCTTTGACTTTTACATTTATTCAAAAGGAATATTTTTATACGATGCGTTTTGCTAAACAACAAAAGGGAATGTTTTTCTTTCCGTACTTATGCGGCGACAACGACATCTCTTCCGCCGTGACCATTATTTGAGTTTCGGCTTCCTCTACAATCCATCATTTTTTTAATGAAAAATAAATACAATGTTTTAAATTTCTTTTATTTTGGTATTGAAAATGGTTTTGAAAGCATTTTTATTATATCAATGTGTTGTATTGATATCTTGTGATTGAAATGTAGAAATGTTATGTTTCCTTTATGCATGTTTTATGTGATACGGTTATGTTATGGTTTATGATATATTTAAGCCTATTCATATGAGGAATGAATTGGACTTAATAAGTGACGGGTGGAGCCCGCTATAGCTCCTCGATGCATCGGCAGGTCTCATGAGACAAACTAGTGTCTTGGCACGAGGCCTTGACAAAATCTTATTTGTGGTCTTGTCACGAGGCCTTGGCTACGTGGTTATGATAGTCTGGAATTATGCATTCCATCATTATGAAAGTGGTTATTGATATTGCATGTGATTATTCGACCAGTAGAATAAACATGTGAATAAGTAAATGGCATTATCTCATTTTACTTTTGCCATATTATGTTGAAGTTCATGTTTAAAAGGCTTTTGTTTTAGTTATACATTGCCTTAAATGTTAATGATTATTTATGAAAGCTTCCGCAATATTGTTATCCTTACTGAGCATCTGAGCTCACCCCTTTCAATGTTTTAATATTTTCCAGGATGTGAAGAAGTATTTTATGAATGACCAGCAGGGATAGTCAGAAGAGGATATGAGTGTGGACTATGAAGACTTTGTTATTAGTTTCTCACTTTATGATGTAATGTAACATTTATGAATGTATCTAGTGTTTCCAAGGCTAATAAACTAATCGGTCTTTCGAGACTTGATCTTTTGTGATCATGCCAATGTTACGAAGTAACGCACCGACTCTGGGTAGCTGGGGTCGGGGCGTTACAGTTGGTATCAGAGGCAGTTTAGTACTAACCTTGGAAGCTAGATTTAGAAAAACTCTGATTAGAGCACGTAGACCTAAGATGAACTTTGAGGATTAGTATAGAAGAACTTTCTAAAAATTTTGGTATTGTAGAGATTTTGTGAGTTTTCCGAGCAATACATCCCTGTCTGGATACGAGCAGGTAGAGGCGGCTCTGGCACAGATGTACCTAGGGGTGAAACCCGAAAACACTGCTTTGAGCTAGACTCGAACGGGAACTGGTGCACGACAACGGGCCTTGCTGCACTCTTGGTTACGACACTCCCGGGGGATATGCTTATGATAATTCCCATTTTCTTTACAAACCATTATGTAGGGTTTATGAGTATATACATCCTCAATGAAAACATTCTTATGATTATGGATTATATCCATAAACCGTTCAATTTACTTTAAGTATTTTAAAAGTTTGGAATTATTCATTGTAATTCATAAACTAACCTAGTTTATGCCATTGTATAGAAATGGCGCCCAGTAGAAGGAATGTGAACTCCAGCAGTACGTATGATCCAAAGAGTAAGAAGGATCGTATCTTTCACGGTATTAAGCCAACATTTCGAAGGGAAATAGTCTCCCATGTGTTCTCAACATATGAAGAAATAGTATCATGTGTTAATAAGATAAGTAAAGAATTCTCTGAGTCCTATGGCTTTGAAGCGAAGCAAGAGACGAAAGGGATGGAAGAGAGAATGATGGATAAAGGGATGAGGGGAAAGAAGAATTTTCCAATATGTGGTAATTGTGGGAAGAAACATCATGGAACTTGCCTAAAGGGAATGAGAGTTTGTTATAAGTGTAGAGAAGAAGGACACAAAGTGCGTGACTGAAAGGGTAAGAAAATGGTTTCAAATGTACAATGCTTCTTCTGCAAGGATTGGGGACACTACGCAAACCACTATCCAAATCATCAGAGTATGCCCCAAATGATGTTATTGGATAATAATCAAGTTATGATACTACCACAGTTGAGGAGTAATGATTAGAGTTCTTATGTTTTTATTAAAGAATTTTGTAATTTGAGTGTTGTATCGATGATTTACAGGTTATAATAATTATGGAGTATATAAGGATTGTACTGCAGTACTTGTTGATTTCAGTAAGGTTTTAATATGATGAAGGTAATTATATTTTTAGTATGTGAAAATAAGAGAAACTTTACTTTGTTTGGGGAATCTGATAAATTGATTTTGGAATTAAGAGACCTTTTAGAGAAAGTCTGGATAGAGGTATTTTGGATAACTATAAAGGTTGCAGTGGATTAAGTTGATATTTGGATAGTATTGTTTAAGGTTAAAAAATTTATGAAGATTATTTTTGGAATATTATGATACTATAGTTTTAGGAAAAGGACAACCTGAAGGGTGGGGCATAACCCGTCGCATCGGACAAAGATGCAGGAATCGAACCCACAATCATAGTGCGAAAGGCCTTTATTTCCTACCACTAGCCTACAGGAATTCCCTGGTTATTACAAAATAATTTTACTGATCTAAATTGTATGTGTTAACATTTGGAACCTTATACAATTAGGAAAAGTATAATATTTCTGGGTTCTATTATCTTTTTGAGTGAAAGATGAGTTAAAGGTTGAAACTCTAATTGTCAAGCATAAATATATATATACCTATCTCTTATTCAATGAATAAATTAATTCTTAAACTTTAGTAAAGGGATATTAAAACAAAAAATTAGTGTTATCCTAATACCTTATGTCTTGTTGAACTGATGATATTTTAAATCAACATAGATTGAAGGCTTTGAGGCCCTCAATTTGACAGTTGATTGTGATTGATGACCTCAATCACTCCCTACAAATATTTACGTTTTTCCTCCAATTATATGTCTCTAATTTCCACCAATGTTCTCCTAATCGAGATCATAATTGGGTGGTGACTTTTTCATTTCCCTTTCCCTCTTATTAAGGCTAAATTTTATTAATCTTATTTCCGATGTGGGTTTTACTCATAGGTAATTTCTCTTTTCAACCTTTTATTTTCGAAGTAAAATTTCAAATTGCGAGGACGCAATTTATTGAAGGAGGGGAGAATGTAACACCCCGAGCTTCCACGATACGCTTCTCATTCAAAAATGCAATATCTTGCATTGTACGCAACTTCGAGTTCTAAAACACCGCGACTAATCAAAGTAGCCGTTATGAATATTAATAACCACTTTTTAAAATTATAGAAATTTTATATTTCAAAATGGACTTCATTTTTGGATTCGGAATATCGAAATTAGCCTATGTTGAATTTTTGGTATTTTTCTGAGAACTTCTAATTTTTTATGGATAGTGAAAAATACTTAAAAACAACTTTTTTAATCAAAATAATTTATAGTGATAAGTTATACTATTTAGTGGTTTTAAAGTATAATTAGAATATATTTTTACCATTTTATCCAATGGTGGTCATTAGAATTATTTTAACATTGAAATTGGACATAAACAATTGCCAATCTTTTGATATAAATTGTTTCTTAAAAACACGCTATTTGCTGTAACAGCGGGAATTAATTATAAAATTAATTAATGCAACTTATATGTTTGGAATTTTGTAAAATAGGCATCATTTTTGAATTCGGAATATCAATTATAGCTTAGGGTGAAATTTTGGCCTTATTCTGAAAAACTTCAATTTTTGATGAATAGTGAAACCACTAAGTGGTTGTTAAAAACTGATTTTTCGTTAAAATGAAATATTACCACTTCTGTGATTTGATTTTCAAAAATCCGACATACATGGTTGTCATTAAGAAGCAAAATGTGGTTCAATGAGATTAAAATAATTTTTTTGGTGAATAGTAACTTTTAAGTTCTTAATCGCGATTAGAGGTAATTAGTGTAGTTTAAGGTAAAAATAATGTTTTAATAATATGCGATGAGCATGACACTTGTCCTACTACTATTGGATGAGTCATGGCCGACCAATACAACCCATGGGTCAACTTGGGGACCCCATGGATCCACTTTAGTTGGAAAATGACATTAATATATATTTATTTAATGTTAAAATTAAATTGACACAAACATGAGTTGTTTTACTAAAACAGTTTTTAAGTGGGGTTACACAAGTCCAAATTTTGACTATAAATATTCATTAGAAATATAAAAAGATTTCCTACATCATAGTATTTTTTTTATAATTTTTAGACATTAAATAAATTAAATTATTTATGACATCATTATGATGCATCGATGACCTCATTATTTAACGATTTAATTAAAATGAGAAGATAATGCAAAATCTAAGGCTTACACTTGTCCAAAGCCTATTGGATGAAGCTATTTGGAACCCTTATCACCTTATCCACGAATTATATAAGTGTGGGACCTTTAGAATCCGAAAAGCATTGTATAATAATATAACATTTCAATCTTTCCAAAAGAGCCCCTCCTCTCAACTTATAAAAGGCCCCCACCTCTCCCACCTTATTCACACCTTCAAGCCATTTGGCTCGGCCAAACTCTGCCCAAATACTCTCCCAACTTCCCTCCCTTACTCCTAGAAGCCTCAATTTGGGCAGAACTCTTCCCAAGTAAGCCTTTGGCTCAAATCAAAAAGAGTTACCCGATTTTCAGGTAATGTCTTCTCTAATGTTGTTTTGTTTTATTTTTCTTCTCCAACCCCCTAAAATCTTTTTATTCATTTCTTTTGTAACAACACCAGTATCCTAAATATACTAGGATGTTGTTATAAGAAGTATTCGAGCTACACTTACACACACCTACATCTAATGGTTAAAGAACATACGGTTTCTGTGGATGGTGAATTTCTGCCTCACGAAACGATGATTGTTCAACACTCATATAACACCTTCAAAGGTGGCCATTAAGATGTCACTATTTTTATATATGATATATAATATGTTTATGTTTTACTTATGCTTCTGTATTTCTCATTTATGGCATACTTTATGATTTCCATTATGGGTAAAACGCGATAATTTCATTTTAGGAAGTGCGGACTACCGCCCCCTCAAAGTGATTTGAATCGTTAATGCCATATGTGGGATGTATAAAGGATGGAGTAAATGGTATTATACACTATATTATACTGGAATTATATTATACATTTATATCATTATGATTTCGTTCCATTAAATATGAAATTGAAATGAAAGTAGCGTTCATGCATACGTACGGCTTACCGTCTCCATGAACGGTGCATTTCATTTCTTACCTCTAAATGTTACGTAATATTATAAATGCATGTATATACTTGATATATGAGATATATATGACATCTAAATCATGAATATAATTCTGGAGATAATGGATATTCTACCACATAAACAACTTGTAATTATAAGAATTTTATTGTTGACTCAAGTACCAAAGATCGACAAAACGACCGTTATTAACTTAAATAATTACATAATGTTAATATCATTGTAATAAGTGATATAATAAGGATAATGAAATTGAAAATGGTTCTTAATAAGGTATATATTAACTCTAGTTTATTATTCAGGAGGTTAAAGAACGGTTGAGTCAAGTCAGACACGAGGTAAGGGAATTTCATAACCCAACTTCCATTCTTTGGGTTAATATCCTACTTTCAAATTATGTCATGATATTATTATGTACTATCTTGTATTTTTACATTATTTATGTGTACTTATAGTGAATACACATTATAGATGTACTTTATTTAAAAAAATGATCATTGTAAGGGAATTTCTTAACCCAACTTCCATTCTTTGGGTTAATATCCTACTTTCAAATTATGTCATGATATTATTATGTCCTATTTTGTATTTTTAATTTCTTTATGTGCACCTATAGTGAATACACATAACAGATCTATTTTATTTTAAAAATGATCTTTTTAAGGACTTCGTCTCAATCTCCTTTCATTGAGGCATATTTGGTTTTATACACAATTTTCTTTTACACGGTGTATAAACCCCTTTGACTTTTACATTTATTCAAAAGGAATCTTTTTATACGATGCATTTTGCTAAACAACAATAGGGAATGTTTTTCTTTCCGTACTTATGCGGCGACAACGACTTCTCCGCCGCCGTGACCATTATTTGAGTTTCGGCTTCCTCTACAAGCCATCATTTTTTTTAATGAAAAATAAATACAATGTTTTAACTTTCTTTTATTTTGGTATTGAAAATGGTTTTGAAAGCATTTTTATTATATCAATGTGTTGTATTGATATCTTGTTATTGAAATGTAGAAATGTTATGTTTCCTTTATGCATGTTTTATGTGATACAGTTATGTTATGGTTTATGATATGTTTAAACCTATTCATATGAGGAATGCATTGGACTTAATAAGTGACGGGTGGAGCCCGCTATAGCTCCTCGATGCATCGGCAGGTCTCATGATACAAACTAGTGTCTTGGCACGAGGCCTTGACAAAATCTTATTTGTGGTCTTGGCACGAGGCCTTGGCTACGTGGTTATGATAGTCTGACATTATGCATTCCATCATTATGAAAGTGGTTATTGATATTGCATGTGATTATTCGACCAGTAGAATAAACATGTGAATAAGTAAATGGCATTATCTCATTTTACTTTTGCCATATTATGTTGAAGTTCATGTTTAAAAGGCTTTTGTTTTAGTTATACATTGCCTTAAATGTTAATGATTATTTATGAAAGCTTCCGCAATATTGTTATCCTTACTGAGCATCTGAGCTCACCCCTTTCAATGTTTTAATATTTTCCAGGATGTGAAGAAGTATTTTATGAATGACCTGCAGGGATAGTCAGAAGAGGATATGAGTGTGGACTATGAAGACTTTGTTATTAGTTCTCACTTTATGATGTAATGTAACATTTATGAATGTATCTAGTGTTTCCAAGGCTATTAAACTAATCGGTCTTTTGAGACTTGATCTTTTGTGATCATGCCAATATTACGAAGTAATGCACTGACTCTGGGTAGCTGGGGTCGGGGCGTTACAATACTGGAATCCTCTGTGGGTTCGATGACAATGGCTACCGTTCTGGAATCCTTCGCGGGTTTGAAGATGATGACAACTGTACTGGAATCCTCCGTGGGTTCGACAGTGATGACTACTATACTTTTATCCTAAGTGGGTCCGACAGTTTGACTTCTGTTCTAGTATCCAATGTGGGTCTGAAAGAGTAGCTGGTCTTGTATCCTACGTGGGTCCAACAGCTTAGCTGGTCTAGTATCCTACATGGGTCTGACAGCTTAGATGAAGTAGTGACTACATCTGATCATCTCTATCGCTATATGAATGATGTATTCCTCTGTGAGCTGAGTCTTGACTTTCAATCATTATCATCGATGTGATTGACTTCTTTCCTGTGTGGACTGGGTTGTGCTTGGGCTCGAGAGTTGAATCCTAACTAGAATTGATTACTTAGGTATATGTATGGGAATATACCTAAGTAGAGTTGGTTGATACTTCATGATCGTATCTTTCTTCTGTGGTTTATCCTTCGTGGATTCTAGGAGACCTTTGGGGGTATCAAGGTCCCTACTGAGTATCATATACTCACCCCTGCACAGGCTATGCTCACACTACGTTGTGTTGGATGCAGACGATGGATAACACTGATCGAGGTGGAGACTTGAGGAGCTGGATGGTACCCGAAGGTGGACCACTTAGCGAGACGTACATGGAGCAGACGGTCAGACCTGAGGTGCTGAGGAGGCCATCTGTACCCACCCTTAAGGTGGGATTCCCAGAGGACGACTCAGTAGCTGTTTTTTTACATTACTACAGTTGTACTAGTTTTCCAGTTGTAATGTACTTACTGTTGGGCTTGTATTTCTGGCCACTTTCCATTCAGCACTTACTTTTCGTATACAGTATTTACTTAGTGTTTACTACTATTGTGTATTCTGTTGTTTTTGTTTACTTTAATAAAGGAAATGCCTTCGCAGCTTAGGGATTTACTTCTTTGGTGCTAGTCGCCAGCCCTGGCCTATGAAAGGCGGGCTTGGGGTAGTCATGGCATAGGCCCCAAGGATGGGTCGTGACACTGCATATAATAATATATTAAATTATATATGATTCATTCCCATAATTTAAATGGCCTATTTGAACACTAGGTACACCATGTGTGTAATCAATTAATTGATGGAAACCAATTGAATAATAAAAAAATACTAAATGAATGAAATGCAATGAAAATGTGATATTATATAACAATAGTTCAAAAAATATATAATTTTTATGAAATTGAGTGTCTCCAGGTAGAAGAAAATTTTATACATAAGATGGGGGGAAAAATAGTCCCCAAAGGACAAAATTGGGGAGTCCTACAAATGGGAATTCCCATGAAACCATCATATAATGACAATAATGTTGAGGGTTGGTCCTTCCATAAAAATATAAAAAATAGACCACCCAAATATCACACTCCACATTTGAATGAATCCCATGAACTATGGAGTTTCCCTTAATTGGATCATGAATAAAAGAATCTACATGCCTCCTATAAAACCAAATCCTGTATGTGATCATAACATATATTTTCGGTGGTCACCATCCCAACCCTTACTGTCTTTCATAAAAAAAGGTTTATGGGAAACTAATGAAAATATATAGGAATTAACAACATGGTATATCAGAAAAATAAGGCATTCATAAATTTAATAACAAATAACCCTTAATATAGGGAGGGTCTATACATGATCTGCCTACTTCGAGTTTAGGCTTGGAATCTGATACAACCAAATAAAACTGAATTAGGGTTAAATAAACATTCAGTTAAGGATAAAAGAAATCATGTATAAAAATTAAAAAAATATTATATCTCCTTCATTCAAAAAAGGGGATGGGGTATTAAAATTTAAAGTGTTTTGATCCCAACCCATTCCAACAATATGTTTACCACATAAGGTCCCTCACCCATTCCTTATATAACACATCACACACATTACATCATTTCTAAGAATAGGTTCCATGATTAAGATAATAGTTTGACATGAAGAACAAATTGAGTAACTATTTTACTAATAATTATTTACAATTAAATCATGTATTACAATCAATACCTCATTTAAAATCATAGTGGGAAACAACATAATAAATGGGAGGTATAATTTTCACATATATCTCTTGCATGTATAGAGAATAAGTAAATATTAATTTGTAAGAAATATAGACCAAAGATTATAATTGATATTAATGGAATTCTAATATGATAAGAATAAGATTAATCAACCAAAATAATTCACATCCTTCATGAAAAGATTTATAAAAAATTCATTAATTGAGATAATATTATTATGATTAAATTCACATAAATGTAAACATTCCATACCAACCCTTTATGAGTATGTGAGTAATAAGGTACGACATACCAAAATTAATGTAGAAGTATCCGTTGAGGTTAAGAGGGAGATGGTATAATACTATTAGAACCAATTAACCAACCTAACATAGGAAAATATTAAGGCTTTTATTGCTGAAAATATAGTAGAATAAATTTAGAAAGAAATGTAATATACTTACCTTCAATTCCTATATGATAAACCCACACAATAACTAGATGATGAGAATATAAGAGGAATTAATGATATTTACAAGACCTAGTGATTTGGATTAGGAGATTACATTCCATTCCTGGAAGATAAGATAAAAAAGATATGATTTGAGGGAGAACCCACCCACATTAAATCGAATATGATCTTTCAAAACCATTTAGAGACACTATGGACCAAAATTAATGGTAGACTTTCTTAAGAGTAATGAAGAGAGAGGAAGATATTGGAAGAGATGTGTTCATGACTAAAAATGATAGGAAACGCATGCCAAAGGAATTTTAGGGATTATATTTTTAATCAAAAAGTGTAATTCCCCCTCAAATATAAAAAAACACCTATAACTCTATTTAGTATGCAATATAGGTCACCGGGTAGTCAGTGGGGTTGATAGCGTTACTATTGGCCATGGTACCCCACTAGTTACCAAGTTCATGTCTACCAAATTCTTGTTATTTTCTAAACAACTTGGTACCTTTCATCCTCATTTAAATCTCCTATAAAACTCCTATAACTTCTTCATAATTCAAAATTACCCCCAAAAGGAGATTAAAATACTAGAATTAAAGGAGAGTATTAACCTATAAAGATGAGGGTCTTTACAACCTCCGCACTATCAGGCTTCTTGTCCCTAAGATGATTCAACTAGATTTGTGAGGGAACATATTTGGTCACTAAATTCTCATCTCATCCTCCCCTCCCACATTTCACCGCAAGTCTTTCTAGCTACCCCCTAAAATGAACTAGACGAATCACCTTTCCTTCCAATAATTCTTCACTCTGATTGATTATGGAAATGGGATGCTCCATAGAAGATGCATCAGCTTGAAGTCCCATATCATTATATCAAATTACTTCTATAGGATCAGGTATATAATTCCTCAATTATGAAACATGAAATATCTTATTCATGGTAATAAATTTTTGAGGAAAGGAAAGTAGATAGGATGTCTCCTTGACTCACTTCAAGATATTGATAGTTTTGATAAATCTCCAGGTAAACTTCCCCTATTTGACTATCCATTGGGGACCTAACTGAAGGGACCATAAAGGATATAAACCACATTGATAGGGGGATACATGTTGGTGATTTTAAATCTTTTTATTCCCTTTTTACCTATGTTACTTGTTAAGGTGATTGGATTACTCTTATTCTCTCTTCTAACCTTTGTTATTTATTACAAAAAAACAAAACACACACACACAAGAGGCACAAAAATTTAAAATTTTCACCACTAAATGTGATATTGATAGTCCTTGGAGTGAGATATATTCCTCTATGTTCACACAAACCACTAGTATTAACCTATGAGATTTACACTATAGTCTCCTGACAGTGTAGAGTGATCACCCAACACACTTGTTTAGTGCATCATAAACTTAGGTACACCCCATAACTTTATAAAGAATTTTAGGGATAACAACAATATATTTTTATACCAATAAATAATAATTACTTGTTTTATATGTTCTACCAATTTCTTATTCTTCTTCTTACCTTGTACAATAGCAAGTCACTTCTTCTATTTGTATGCACAATAGTGCATATAACTTCTTATTCTTCTTCTTCTTCTTATTCATAGTAGTAAACTGATATGATACAAATTCTTCTTCCTCTTCTGACCCATGAAAACTAAAATGCAAAACCACTGCTTCTTCTATGAACTTCACGACCAACTCAGTAACTTATTCTTTCAGTAATATCTTCTTCTTATTCTTCATCTTATCTATGAACAAAAGCTTAGAAATTTCTTCTTATTATGATGAAAATCATGACTAAATCAACTAGTTATTCTTATTCTTATGTTTTTTTTCTGAATCTTCTATAGTGTATGAAAAAATGCACTAGATCTTCTCTATTATCAATGGGCTTCGACACACATGAATTATTAATAATAATATTAGGGTCGAGGATCTTCTTCTTCTCTTGGAACACATGATATTTTTCTATGATATAATAATCTAAACATCATCTTGCGTTTTTACACTAATTTAACTAGCTATAATATATATATATATATATATGTAAGAACCCATACGTTCTTTTTAGGTATGTTTTCCTTTTCTGGTTTTTTTGAGGAAAAAGGATATTCTGGAAATTTTCCAAGTACACGCCATGTACTTTATGAGTACACATCGTGTACTACCTTACTATAGGAGGCCGTGTGCTGGCCATGTAGTAGCCACACACATGTCCATGTCGGAGTAACTTGGAGGTCGTGTAATGTGGAGTACAGAAAAGGTGAGTACACGCTGTGTACTTCAAAAGTACACTCTATGTACTTTCTTTTTTTCATTAAATGCACAAGGGTCGTGTCTGACAGACATAACCGACTTCTTCTAGATCTGGTTCGTCTGAGAGCGAGGGTACAACCTCAAATCTTCGATGAACCCCCCAAGCCTTCGTCCATCCTCTGAATCGAACAACGTCAGTTGCATTGGAGTCACATCAGTGAGTTATCTCTTCTCCTAGAGCATCATCTTCTGTTTTCTTCTCTTTCATGGGTTATCATGGGTTGAAAATTTTGTACGTTTTATTAGATATATGGTGTTATGATGATATTCAAGCCTCGAGGTTCAAGTATATTGATCTCCCAATGCCAAGGTAGGTGGTTTGCACCTTTCTGTAGAAAGTCTTTGAGTTTTATGTGCAAATTTTCCCAATACCCATGATTGGGGTATTGCACATTTACCGTTCTAGCCATATTGTTACTCTACTATGTTGGTATTCCTGATTAGATGATTATTGATTGTGAATAGGGTGAATTTTTGTGATTTGGATGTATTTCCATGCATGTTTTTTCCTGTTTCGACCTTTGGGTCTTGTTTTCCTGTTAGGCTATTGATTACTTTCCCATGCCTAGTATTGTAGGATAGTGTGACAGTTGTTCTGATATGTTGTTGTGTTGTAGAATGCTAGCCAAATAGTTCATGAGGTTTACCATTGCTGTAACGCACTGCTACAATTGCTTGAATTACATAGGGCCGTGAGAACCTGGTGTATAGACCATAGGGAGAATTGACATTGAGTGCTTATCCAGAGTGTCTTTATAATTATACGATGCAAGACCACAGGGGGAATTGATGTTGAGTGCTTCCCCAGAGTGTCTATAGTTCCTCGATGCGGGCCACATGAGGAATTTATGTAGAGTGCTTCCCTAGAGTGCCTTTAGTATGATACGAGACTATAGGGGGGAATTAACGGTGAGTGCTTCCCCAGATAGTTTATACTTTAGCTGAACCTTAGGGGTGAGACTGTATGTGCTTCCCAAAGGGTTGCTTGTACTTGTTGGGATGAAACATAGGGGTTAGGCTGTGATTATTTCCCAGAGGGTTACCTATTGTGTTTAGCTTCTTTCTTAGCTGCTGCTTGATATTGAAACTATGGATTGTATTTTTTCTGCTGAGTACTTTCTATTTATTGCATTCTGTACTTTTACCCTGCCATATACTCACTGACTATTAGGCATAGATCTTCGGGTGGTAGGATAGTGGTATTTAGTCTCACACCGTATTTGGGTCATGATTTTGGGCCCAAAAAGATTATATTGTTGTAGGTATAGACAAGGGAAATCTCCCTTCTACTTTAGGTACTTGACTTACTATGGAGCTGGGGAGCATAGGACCAAGCATAGGATTACGATGTTGAGGAGATGTTTATCTGTTTATTTTGTACTTTGGTTTAGTACTGGTTTCATTCCGCATTGTGACTTGTTTGGATGCTTTCCTAGACATATATGTATCATGCATCATTTATATATATATATATATATATATATATATATTCTCAAGTTGTTTCTTTATCAGTCTTCTGTTGTTACTATTGTTTGGTATTATTATTGCTTCCGCTATTAGATATATATGTTTACATCTGCTATGTACTCTGCCAATGAGGGAATATATTCCCCACTATCACACCCAAGGCCCTCACTACTAGTCGGCAGCCTCTGGCATTCTAGGTACCGTCCGATGCTAGTACTCTCAGCCTCAGTCAGTGCTGTCCATCGTCTGCATCCAACACAACGAGGTGCGGGCATAGCCCGTGCAGGGGTGAGTATAACGATACTTATTAGGGACCCCAAGACCCTCAAGGTCTCAAAAAATCCAAAAAGGATAAACCGTAAAGTTTGAAATCAATATATATCCTTACTTAGGTATATTCCCATACATATACCAAAGTTATCATGTAATCCATCTCAATCATGAGGAAAACACAAAAGTTAATCACTCAGCTCAACCAGGACTTTTATTCTCATTATCGAAACCATGACTACTGGATAACTCCTCCTCTATCTAGTATAGTGGGCCTGAAATGACACCAAGGTGCTTCCCACTAACCTTGGACTACTGAGGTACTCCTCTTATATAGTACCGTGGGTCTACTACGTCACCAAGGTGCTCCCCACCATGGGTATGCTGCCACAACTAGGCGCTACCCCTAATAGCCTATAGAGGTACTCCTCCTGTAGAGTACCACGAATCTTCCCCCACAACGCGGCACTCCTCCGACGTGGGTCTTCTTCCACAACCAGACGCTCCCCACTAGGCTATTCGAGTAACTCTGAGTCAATCGGTCAGCAATCGTCAAGTATCATCCAGCTACAAGGTCTCTGCACTATGTCTGCTCATCTTTGGAAGGATCCACTCCACAAGTTATTGGTCGATACAGCAATTGTCACGAAGTCCCACAAAGAAGTATCCTAAAGGTCCGCTACATCATAGGGGTCTCAACGCAGCTGACAATGCTTCAGTCGGACACCCAGTCTGTGATTTATTAGCCTTTTAGTCCTGGGGCCCGATTGGATTCGTGCACGGTCCAACCTGTCCGTATGTCAACTATACCCCAAACTACATGGTAATATACTAGAAGGGACTGCCATTCTCCAAGATTACTAGCGCCACTGACGGTTTTTCAAACAGATGTCTGGTGCCAAAGATATGGCCAAAAGAAAGTGAACGGGTTGTAATGGGCTTGGGTCTGGTCCGACCTGGTTCAGGTCGACCCGGCTTGACCCGTTGGGTCTGGCCCAGCCTGTTGGGTGGGCTTTGTAATGTCCCTGTTCTGGAAGCCACCCAGAGGTGCTCGTACCCGGTTTGTCACATGTCCTCAAGCACATTTCCCCGAATACTAGAGTGTTTGTAGTTCCTCAACTTGGGCCACAAGGGAAATTGATGTTGAGTTCTTCTCCAAAGTGCCTTTAGTATGATACAAGACTATAGGGGGAATTAATGGTGAGTGATTTCCCAGAGAGTCTATAATTTAGATGAACCAGAGGGGCGATACAGTGTGTTCTTCTGAGAGGGTTTCTTGTACTTTTTGGGTTGAACCATAGGGGCTAGGATATGAGTACTACCCAGAGGGTTACCTATTGTGTTTAGCTTCTTGCTTAGCTGCTTCTTGATATTGAAACTGTGGATTGTATTTTTCTGCCGAGTACTTCCTGTTTACTACTTTTTGTACTTTTACCCTGCCATATACTCACTGACTGTTAGGCATAAATCTTCGGGTGGTTGCCTACTAGGATTTAATCTCACACCCTATTTTAGTCATGCTTTTGGGCCCAAACATATTATGTTGCTGCAGGTATAGACAAGGGAAAGCACCCTTCTACTTCAGGTACATAACTTGCTGTGGATCTGGGGAGCATGGGACCAAGCTTAGGCTTGCGATGCTAAGGAGCTGTTTATTTGTTTCTTTTGTACTTTGGTTTAGTACTGGTTGTATTTATCATTGTGACTTGTTTGGATACTTTCCTATATATATATGTATCATACATCATTTATCTATATATGCTCCAGTTTTTTCTTTATCAGTATTCTACTGTTACTGTTGTTTGGTATTATTGCTTCTTCCGCTATTGTATATCTATTTACTTATATTGTGTACTCTTCCAATGAGGGTATAGTTTCTCGACTATCACACCCAAGGCCCTCTCTACTAGTCAGCAGCCTCTGGCATTCGGTGAAATGCACTTGAGGCCATGTGACCATCCAGGTACAAGCACCTCTGGGTGGATTCCGGAACTGGGATGTTACAAAGTGGTATCAAATGATTCTTTTCTCTTGACTTACTATTTGGATCCTTTAGCCATGGATAGGAAGGAATAGGTACTTGGTAATAATCCATGCTCGGGAGTAGCTAACCCATGTACAGGGAAAATCCAATCTACCTTGTTATTTCATTTTTTCTAGTTTTCAATTTTACAGTTGATTCGATTTCATCTTTGGTTGATTCACATGTATTGTGCGGTTACCGTTGAAGTTATTAAGGTTATATTTCTGTCGAAACCTGAGTAGATGAGGGTATTCCATCTCATGCATCATATAGGAACTTGTTATGAATCACATGCCATGCATTCTTTCCATCCATCTTGGATGCATTAGCGACTTCATGTTGTTGTGATAGATGTTGTGTAGAATATGCAAGCTATTGTGATAGATGCCTTGATATAAATACCTATTTTTTGATAGAGTATTGTGTGTAAGGTATTGTTTGAGTGAATTCCAAAATTTGGTTCTTGAGGTGTTATGGGCCCTCATGGACCAGAATTTTGTGGATCATTGCACTGATATTCTTTTTTATATCATGTATAAGATTCAAAACATTTATTGGCAGGGAGTATGGGCCCTCATAGATCAGAATTTGGCACTTTCAATGTTCAGTTCAATGTTTTTCTGGGTTCTGAAGTAGTTTATGAGGCATACTGTCCGGAAAAAACCCATAATACATGTTGTGTAATGTTTAGTACATGCCATGAGTTTTTCTGTTCAGGAAGAAATTGTTTTTATTAAGTACATGCTATGTACTTTATGTACACGCCATGTAGTCTCTGACAGTACCGTAGGCCGTGTCGGTAGAGACATGAAATGAAATGATTAAGAAGGTGCATCCTGATAGCGCTCTAATGAATTGGGTAAGGATTAGTATAATGATAAATTAAGTTAAATGAGGGTTTAATCATACTAATTTATGTTCAATTAGGTTTTACTCATGATCCATATGCAATGAGCCTTGGATCATGCTAATATCATGTTAAATGTTGTTGCCACATTTCCATGGTATGATAATCATGACTTTATGTTCATGTTTCTCTTATTATCCATTGATATGACTATTTCCTAACAAGTAATATATTATTCATGTTATGACTTGTTTACTCCCTTACCGGTCTTTAAGGATCACCCTTTTCTTGTTCATGTCCTCAAGTTATCCCATGCAATGCTAAGTACGAAGGATTGTGTGTTGTCATGTAAAAGAAGTTTTCAATAAAGATGTTTATTTCATGTTTTAAGTTTTTATGTAATTTTCTTAATCCCCAAAGACACTATACCTCTCGATATTCTATGTTTTATCAAGTGAATATTTTATCTACTAAGTTATTTTTATGTGTGAAATAAAGAGAAAGGTTGTTATAGTTGGTATTAGAGGATAGGTTTAGTTATGTTTGGGATTAGGATTAGAAAACCCTAGTGAAATCCTTAAGGATAAGACTAAGTATAATAAAAATGTCCCTAAATTTTGGTGATTATTGATTAAGTGGTTTATTAAGAAAATATATCCCTGTCTGGATATGAGCAGGTATAGGCGGATCTTGCACAAATGTATCTAGGGGTATAACCCGAAAACACCGCTTTGAGCTAGAATAGAATGGGAACTGGTGCACAACAATGAGCCTTGCTTCAATCTTGGTTATTACACTCCTGAGGGATATGATTTTGATAATTCATAAGCTTAGTATGAACCATTATTAAAGGAATAAAAAAACCCCTAAGAATATATGTTTGGAAGTAGATAATAGATAACATAGATTAAAGCCAATAAATTCATAAGTTAAGGAAATAGAAGTAATTTATAAGTCATCCATGTTTTTTCTTTGGATTTCCCTGTATGTTTTAGCCCTAACTTTACTTTTATTCCAACCAATGGCTGGTAATATGAGGACTCGGGCTAATAGCTGATGTGAAGATCAATGTGATGACTATTCTAATGAGATGCCCAATCTGATGGGAGCAGGAATCATAAACATTGTCATGATAATCTCAGTTAAATCATGTTCTGAATAGAAATATGCGTCAAGAGGAACATTCAACCCCCCCCCCCCTAAAAAAACAAGACTCAATCGAGAGATTCATTAGACAAAGACCATATACTTTTAATGGATCATCTGATCCCTCAATTACAGAAAAATGGATCAACTCCATTGAGAAAATATTCTCCATCCTTCAATGTTCTGAACAAGATAAGGTACTTTTGGCTACTTATCATTTTGTGGGTGAAGCTGATCAATGGTGTACATTGATAAAAAAATATTAATCCTGAGGAGGAATCAAGGTGTTATAATGAAAGAATTTCTGAAAATTGTTTTTTGATAAATATTTTCCTCACACCCTCCGACTTAAGATGGAAAGGGACTTCCTTTCACTAAAGAAAAAAATAAAGAATACATCAGAGCGTATGAGGAAAACCTCATAAGGCTTGCATGATCTGCCATCAGATTTTTTATTATCCTCAAATGCAAGGTGGACCGCTTCTTTGGGGTGATAAAAACTAGACTACAAAAATACATAGTGATCCGTGACTTTGAGAGATATGAGGAAATTGTCCGATGTGCCCTCAATATCAAAATGTAGATTGGAGAATCTCAGAAGTATCATGGGGATAAGAAGCATAAGGTGGAATTCAATTCTGGCAGTCCAATGGATAAATCCAACAGTGCTAATAAAATCTAGCACCCCACTTTCCAAAGGTGTACAAAGAAGCACCCTGGAAATTTCATGAAGGGGAAAAGGAAATGCTCTAGGTGTGGAAGAGAAGGGCACCTAGCCATTAACTGCCAACAAGAAAAACCCACAGCTATGAAAGAGGAGATGAATTGTCCATTATACCCTCAACACATTGTTCATTACTTTAACTGCAAATAACCAGGGCACTTTTCAAACTAGTTCCCTAAGTTGAGGGTTTTCAAAGGCAACCAACAACCTCCAAGGCATAAAGGGAGATCTATTTGCATGACTAACACTGATGTGAACCCCAAAAATGAAGAGGTGACAAGTACTCTAATTATTCATTATAGAATATAGAATGTACTATTTTATTCTGGTTCTCCACATTCTTTTATATCCTGAAAGTTTAGTAGAACAATACTAACACCACCAAAAATCATGGAAGTAAAGATGTCAGTGAGAATGGTAAATGGGGAAATCATTGAAACTGATGAATATAACTCCTCCCCTCTCAAAATTTGTGGATTAAACTTCCTGGAAAACCTCATCATACTCCCTATGGTGGAATTTTATGTAATTGTTGGCATGGATTGGATTTCCTTATATATATCCAACATAAATTGTCATGAGGGGGAAATCACTCTCCATATAGAGAATCGACACCCAATTTTGTACAAGTTTAAGGAGGAGGATGAATCTTAATTTGCACCATCATCTCAATAGTGGATATTAATGCCCTATGAGAACACATATCTTGCTCATATGATTGAGCCTAAGGAAGATACCATACTTTAAGACATGCCTATTGCAATGGAATTCTCTGAAGTGTTTCCACAGGAATTTACTGGTCTTCCTCCTAGAAGAGATGTGGAATTCTCAATTGATCTTATAACTGGGGTGTTTACCATATCTAAGACTCCATATAGAATGGTTGTTTTGGAGCTTGAGGAGTTGAATAAGTAACTATAGGATAATATGGATAAAGGGTTTATACGCCCAAGTGCTTCACCATGGGGTGCACCAGTTGAAACATCCCAAGTAAGTAATGAAGAATAGATATTTTTTATATATGTCTATTAATGAATTAGATAGTGTTTTAGAGACTTAAAATGAGAATAAATCTAATCTTAAGCATGAAATACACTAATATTTTTAAAAGATTGTTTTACTGCATTTTGATGGAAAACCATTATAAAATCAAGCTTTTGACAAGATTATAAGCTCTATTTGTCAAAATAAACTTATTATTTATTATTGGAACATTAAAATTTACTTTGGGTAAATTTTTGGAATTTTTCCGATAAAGTTCATTTTTTAATGAATAGTGAAAAATGTTGTATTTTAATTCAAATAATATTTTTAATCTAATTTATTTATATGATTAGATTATCTTTTGAATTGGTTTTAAAGTTAAATTAGAATATATGTTTACCATTTAATCCAATAGTGTTCATTGGAATTAATTTCACTTTGAAATTGGACTTAAACTAGTGTCAATCTTTTGATACTTATTGTTACATAAAAACACACTATTTGCTCTGACAACGAGAATTAATTATTAAATTAATTAATGTAACTTATATGTTTTGAATTTGGTAAAATAGAAATCATTTTTGAATTCAGAATATCAAATATATCTTAGGGTGAAGTTTTTTTATTTTTCTGAAAAACATCAATTTTTGATGAATAGTGAAACCACTAAGTGGTACTTATAAAAACTGATTTTCTGTTTAAATGAAATTTTACCACCTCTGTGTTTTTAATTTCAAAAATCCGACATAAATGGTTGTCATTAAGAAGTAAAATTTGGTTCAATGGGATTAAAATAATTTTTTGGTAAATAGTAACTTTTAAGTTTTTAATCGCGATTAGAGGTAATTAGTGTAATTTAAGGTAAGAATAATGTTTTAATAATATGAAATGAACTTGAAACATGTCCTACCCTTATTGGATGTGTCATGGACGACCAAGAAAATCCATGGGTCAAATTGGGGACCCCATGGAGCCACTTTGGAAGGCAAATGACATTAATATCTTTTTATTTAATGTTAAAGTAAAAATGTCACAAACATGAGTTGTTTTACTAAAACAATTTTTAAATGGGGTAATACAAGTCATATTTTTGACTATAAATATTAATTAGAAATCTAAAAAGATTTCCTACATCATGATATATTTTTTTATAATTTTTATACATTAAATAAATTAAATTATTTATGACACCATGATGATGCAGCGATGACCTCATTATTTAACGATTTAAATAAAATGAAAATATAATGTAAAATATAAGACCTAAACTTGTCAAAAACCTATTGTATGGTGGATTTCTAACCCTTTTCACCTTATCCTCGAAATTTATAATTGTGGGACCTTTTTTATCCGAAAATATTTTTATAAAAAATTATCTTTTCTTAACTTTCCAAGAGTGCCCCTCCTCTCCTCTTATAAAAGGCCCCCACCTATACCACCTTACCCACACTTCCAAAGCCTTTGGCTCGGCCAAAACCTGCCCATTTTGTCTCTCCAAATCAATCTCTAACTCTTAGAAGCCTCAATTTTGTCAGAAGTCTTCCCAAGTAAGCCTTTGAGCTCAAATCAAAAAGAGTTACACGATTTAAAGGTAGTGTCTTCTATTGTGTTCTTATGTTTTATTTTGCTTCTCCAACCCCCTAAAATATTTTTATTCATTTATTTTGTAACAACAACAGTATCTTCCATATACTAGGATGTTTTTATAAGAAGTATTAGAGCTACAATTACACACACCTACATCTAATGGTTAAATAACATACTGTTTCTGTGGATGGCGAATTTATGCCTCATGAAACGTTGATTGTTCAATATTATTTTAAAACCTTAAAAGGTGGCCATTAAGATGACACTATATTTATATATGATATATAATATGTTTATGTTTTACTAAAGCTTCGGTATTTTTCATTTATGTCATACCTTTATGGTTTCTATTATGGGTAAACACGATATCTTCATTTTAGGAAGTGCGGACTACCGCCCCCTCAAAGTGATTTGATTCATTAATGCCATATGTGGGATGTATAAAGGATGTAATTAATTATATTATATATGATATTATACTGGAATTATAATATACCTTTATATCATTATGATTCCATTCCATAAAATACGAAATAGAAATGAAAGTAGCGTTCATGCGTACGTACGACTTACCGTCTCCATGAACGGTGCATTTCATTTCTTACCTCTAAACGTTGTGTAATATTATAAATGCATGTATATACTAGATATATATGATATATATGATATATAAATCATTATTATAACTATGGATATAATGGATACATCAACAAATTGTAATTATAAAGAGTTTATTTTTGACTCAAGTACCAATGATCATTAAAACGACCGTTATTAACTTAAATAATTACATAGTGTTCATGACATGGTAATAAGTTATATAAAAGGAATAATGAACTTGAAAAAGGTTCTCAATAAAGTAGAAATTAACTCAAGTTTTTTATTCATGAGGTTAAAGAACGATCGAGTCAAGTCGGACCCGAGGTATGGGACTTTGTCTCAATCTCCTTTCATTGAGGCATATCTTGTTTTATACACAAACTTCTTTTTACGATGTATAAACCCCTTTGACTTTTATGTTTATCCAAAAGGAATATTTTTTATATGAAGCATTTTACTAAATGACAAAAGGGAATGTTTTTTTCATACGTATGCGGCAACAATGAATTCTCCGCCGCTGTGACCATTATTTGAGTTTCGGATTCCTCTACAAGCCATACCTTTTTTAAAAGAAAAATAAATACCATGTTTTACTTTTCTTTTATTTTGAATGGTTTTCATAATGTTTTTATTATATCAATGTGTTGTATTGATATCTTGTGATTGAAATGTGGAAATGTTACGTTTCCTTTATGCATGTTTTATGTGATACGATTATGTTATGGTTCTTGGGCATTGTTATGAAGACGGGTGGTTCCGTGATAAAATAAGGGAGGGTGAGCCCGATATAGCTCTCCAATGCATTGGGTAACGCGAAGGAGTTAAACGTTAAGGTTTCTCCGAAGAGATTTAGGGAATATACTATGATGGGTATTCCAAATGTAACTAAGAGGGTTACTCCCTACGTAAGAATGTTATAAATTCCTCAAGTTACCTTTATGTCTTATGATTTCTATGATTTATTCATGATTTGATGAGGTATGTTAAAGTGCTTTTGTTTTATGAGTAGAGTATGATTTCATTGATTCTTGTGTATACATGTACTCATGTCTCCTTTCCATATTTTTATATCCCTTACTGAGCTTTTTATGCTCATCCCAAGTTTTTGAAATGATTTTCATAGGTCAAGGGAAGGGTAAATAATATGATGATAGTGTCAAGGAAGTTTCAAGAAAGAATCCATGTTTTATTTTAAATATGTTTCCGTTGATGAAAAAAATGAATACTATCTTTTATGTAACCAATTTTTTTAAATTTGGAATGTAATGAAAGTTTTATGATCTAATTCTCTAAAACTCTAAACCTGAAAAGATTCTCAATGTGTAATCTTTTAATAACTCAAGATTAAGTATTGTTTAAGGTTGGGGCCTTATAGTTGGTATCAGAGGTCGGTTTAGATAACTTTAGGAGTTAGAATTCTATTAAATTATTATCCAAAAATATTTTTTTATGGTCAAATTGAAATGATATAGCATTTGAAGATTACCATGTTGCTTTATCTAAGACATGTTTATTCAGAATGGTTTTCCGCAGAGGAAACAGGGAAGCAGTGCTAAGAAGGTATACAGAAGGAAATAACCTTCCGAATCAGCATCCTGAGATTGTCGGAATTGGAAATGAATAGTTTGTTGCAGTAATGGCGCAATTGACTCAAGCGATAAATGGTGGTGGTATCCATGCACGAGATCGGACATATCAACCGCAGAGGAACATGTCAGTGGTGGAACATTTCATGAGGCAACATCCCCCATCATTCAGAGGATCATCTGACCCTGTGCTAGCTGAAGGGTGTATTAAAGAACTAAAGAAGATTTTCGATGCCATGGGGTGTTCAGACAATCAAAATGTTAGTCTTGCTATTTACTGTTTGGAGGGTGAAGCAGATCAGTGGTGGTCGATGGTTAAAAATATCAGGGACGCTGATGATATTGATGCTCTCGACTGGGATGAATTCAAAGGTATGTTTCTTGAGATGTATTTTCCTAAGGCTGTTCGACATAGGATGGAAAAACAATTCCTAGAATTGAGGCAAGAGGAGGACTCAGTGGCTGCCTATGAAGAAAGGTTCACTCGATTGGCAAGGTATGCTCCAAATTTTATCCGAGACCTTGATAGTAAAATCAATCGTTTTTACTCAAAATTAAAGCCAAAATATCGAAGGGAATTAGCTTCTTGTGAGTTCAAAAGTTATGAAAAGCTTGTTTGATGTGCTGAGAAGGTGGAAATGAAGTTTTCCGATGATCAAGTGTTCTATGACAACCAACTTAAGAAGATACCGAGGTGGTAGGAGAAAGGGAATAAATTTTCAAAAAAGTCTAATGGTAAGAAAAACAAGTTTCCAGTTTGTGATAAATGTGGGAAAATGCATGCTGGTGAATGTCTTCTGAATTCTGGAAAGTGCTACCGATGTGGTAAGATGGGACATAAGGCTCGTGATTTCACTAAAAAAGATCAAGGTGATGGAAAGTCCAAATTTTATTTACAGTTAGTGAAATGTTTTAAGTGCAATGAGATGGGTCATTATGCAAATGAGTGTCCGACAAAGAGCTCGAGGGATGGGAAGCAGTTAGACTACAAGTAGAAAAAGGTGGTGAAATCCTTTGCAACTACTTCAGTAGATGTTGGGCCATCAAATGAAGTTGTATGAGGTACTTTTTTTTTTGTTTTTTCATATTATGCCAGTGTGTTGTTTGATTCGGGGTATACACATTCGTTCATCTATGAAACCTTTTCTAGTAAAATGGGAATACCATCTCAAGAAATGACTCCTGAACTTGTGGTAAAAACACCTGGGGGAAATGTTGAGGCAAAAAGAATTTATACGAATCTTCCTATCCTTATCCGTGTAAAGAACCTACTTGCGAACCTTATTTTTTTTAACTCTAGTAGAGTTTGATGTTATCCTGGGTATGGATTGGCTCTCTATTTACCATGCTAAGATTGACTTTAGAGCTAAAGAAGTTTCTTTTTAGAAAGAATTTCAGTTTGTGTACAAGAATGAACCCTTACTGTTAATAACATATCAAGAGTCCAAGAAACTTGTAAAAGATGGAAATGAACGTTACCTTGCACACATTGTTGAAAACAAGGGAACTGTTCAGATTAATGATGTGCCAGTGGTAAATGAGTATCCTGATGTTTTTCCTGATGAGTTGCCTGGAGTAATACCCGATCGGGAAGTTGAGTTTACGGTAGACTTAGTTCCTGATGCTAAGCCAATTTCAAAACCCCCTTATCAAATGGCTCAAATTGAACTTTTAGAGTTGAAGGATCAATTTCAAGATTTATTAGAGAAAGGTTTTATTCGACCTAGAACATCACCATGGGGTGATCCTGTTTTATTTGTTAAAAATAAAGATGGTTCAATGAGACTTTGCATTTATTATAGAGCCTTGAATAACATCATTGTTAAGAACAAATATCCTTTGCCTCATATCGATGATTTGTTTGATCAGCTCTAGGGAGCTCAGTATTTTTCAAAGATTGACCTGAGATCGGGGTACCATCAGTTGAAGGTAAAGGAAGCAGATATTCCGAAGACTGTGTTTCGTACAAGATATGACCATTATGAATTTTTAGTAATGCCTTTTGGGCTAACCAATGCACCTGCTGTATTCATGGACATAATGAATATAATTTTCCATGAGTTCTTGGATAAGTTTGTGGTTGTTTTCATTGATGATATTTTGGTGTTTTCTAAAAGTAAAGAGGAGCATGAAAGACATTTAAGGGTTATTTTGCAAACCTTGAAAGAAAATCAATTTAATGGGAAATTCAGCAAGTGTGAGTTTTGGTTGCAACAAATTTCTTTCCTTGGTCATATTGTTTCTAAATATGGGATAACTGTTGATCCTGCAAAAACAAAAGTTGTTGATGAATTGAGAATACCCACAAATGTAACTGAGATTCGTAGCTTCCTTGGTTTGGCAGGCTATTACCAAAGGTTTGTTAGAAATTTTTCACAGTTATCTAGTCCAATGACTAAGCTAAATCGGAAGGGTGTTAAGTTTATCTGGACAAAAGAATGTGATGATTGTTTTCAGGAATTGAAAAGAAGATTGGTGAATGCTCCAGTTTTGGAAGTTCCTTTTAGGAATGGTGAGTTTGATATCTACAGTGATGCTTCATTGAAAGGACTTGGTTGCATCCTAATGCATAATGATTAGGTAATTGCTTATGCTTCATGACAGTTGAAAACTCATGAGGTAAATTATTCTACACTTGATTTGGAATTAGTTGCTTTTGTTTTCGCTTTAAAAATTTGGAGGCATCATTTGTATGGAGTAAAGTGTGAAATATATAATGATCACACAAGTTTAAAGTATATATTCACTCAGAAAGAATTGAACATGAGACAGATGAGATGGCTGGATTAATCAAGGATTATGATTGTACAATTCATTACCATCTGGGAAAAGAAAATAAAGTGGATGATGCTTTGAGTCAAAAAAGTAATGCTTCATTAACAATGTTGTGTTTGGAACGTGATCCTTTGGTTAAGGATTTGATGAACTTTGGCATAGAAGTTGTTGGTGCAGGATGTCCTTCTGTTTTGTTTCATGTATCAGTGAAATCTTCTCTATTAGACAGAATCAATCAAGCACAGAAGCAAGACAATGAGTTGTAGAAAAAGGTAGAGCTGGTTCAGAAGGGTAAGTTGCCTGAATTCAACCTTGATAATGATTGTGTTTTGAGATTTGGGAAGAGATTGTATGTGCCTTGTGATTCACAGTTGAAGAGAGAGTTGTTATGTGAAGCTCATAGTTCTCCGTTTTCAGTTCATCCTGGCAGTACTAAGATGTACAGAGATCTGCGGGAGTATTACTGGTGGGATGGAATGAAAAGAGATATTGCTGATTTTACTGTGAAGTGTTTGACATGTCAACAGGTTAAAGCAGAGCGGCAGTTACCGAAAGGGTTGGTTCAGCCTTTACCAGTGCCAGAGTGGAAATGCGAGAATATATCCATGGACTTTGTTATGGGATTACCGAAGACATCTCGAGGTAATAATGCAATCTGGGTTATTGTTGATCGCTTGACTAAATCTGCTAATTTTCTTGATATACGAGATACTTTTTCCCTAGATCAAATTTCCCGTTTGTATCCTAAAGAGATAGTCAGGTTACATGGAGTTCCTCTCTCCATTGTATCTGACCGTGATCCCAGGTTCACTTCTAACTTTTGGAAAGGCCTTCAGAAGTCGTTGGGTACTGAATTAAATTTTAGTACAGATTTTCATCCTCAATCAGATGGGCAGTCAGAACGAACAATTCAGAATTTGGAAGATATGCTACGTTCTTGTTCAATGGATTATCAGGGAAGATGGGACCAACATCTTTCTTTGGTTGAATTTTCATATACTAACAGTTTTCATTCAAGTATACAGATGGCACCATTTGAGGTGTTATATGGGAAGTAGTGTCGAACTCCAGCTTTCTAGGATGAAGTTGGTGAAAGGAAGCTGATGGGACCAGAATTGGTAGAAGAGTTGGCAGAAAATGTTCAGCTGATATAGAAACACATGATAACAGCTCAGAGTAGGCAGAAGAGTCATGCGGACAACAGGAGGAAGGATCTCTCTTTTGAGGTAGGTGATCATGTTTCTCTCAAAGTCTCACCATGGAAAAGTGTGATGCGATATGGTAAGAAAGTAAAGTTGAGTCCAAGGTTCATTGGACCATATAAAATTCTGGAGAGAGTTGGATCAGTTGCTTACCGAGTGGCTTTACCTCCGAGTTTATCTCCGGTACACAATGTTTTTCATGTTTCGATGTTGAGAAAGTATATGTTAGATCCATCACATGTTTTGAGTCCAGAGGTAGTTCAGTTGGAAGAGAACTTATCTTATGAGGAACAACCGGTCCAAATTCTTGACCACAGGGAGCAAGTGTTACGGAATAAAGTGATTCATCAGGTAAAGGTTTTGTGGAAAAACCACATGAGTGAAGAGGCAACATGGGAATCTGAAAATGCAATGAGGGCTAAATACCCCCACTTATTCGATAAGTAAATAAATTGCGGGGATCCCATTTTCTAAAGGGGGAAGGATGTAACATCCCATGTAAGTAATTAATAATAGATATTTTTTATCTATGTCTATTAATGAATTAGATAGTGTTTTAGAGGCTTAAAATGAGAATAAATCCAATCTTAAGCATGGAATACACTAATATTTTTAAAAGATTGTTTTACTGCCTTTTGATGGAAAACCATTTTAAAATCAAAATTTTGACAACTTTATAATCTCTATTTTTCAAAATAAACTTATTATTTATGATTGGAACATTTAAATTTACTTTGGGTAAATTTTTGGTATTTTTCCGATAAAGTTCATTTTTTAATGAATAGTGAAAAATGTTGTATTTTAATTCAAAACCTCCTTTTAATCTAATTTATTTATATGATTTGATTATCTTTTGAATTGGTTTTAAAGTTAAATTAGAATATATTTTTACTATTTAATCCAATAGTGGTCATTGGAATTAATTTCACTTTGAAATTGGACTTAAACTAGTGTCAATCTTTTGATACTTATTGTTTCATAAAAACACACTATTTGCTTTGACAGTGGAAATTAATTATTAAATTAATTAATGTAACTTATATGTTTTGAATTTTGTAAAATAGACATCATTTTTTAATTCAGAATATCAAATATAGCTTAGGGTGAAGTTTTGGTATTTTTCTGAAAAACTTCAATTTTTTATGAATAGTGAAACCACTAAGTGGTACTTATAAAAACTGATTTTCCATTTAAATGAAATTTTACCACCTCTGTGTTTTGAATTTCAAAAATACGACATACATGGTTGTCATTAAGAAGTAAAATGTGGTTCAATGGGATTAAAATAATTTTTTGGTGAATAGTAACTTTTAAGTTTTTAGTCACGATTAGAGATAATTAGTGTAATTTAAGGTAAGAATAATGTTTTAATAATATGAAATGAACTTGAAACATGTCATACCCTTACTGGATGTATCATGGCTGACCAAGAAAATCCATGGGTCAACCTGGGGACCCCATGGAGCCACTTTGGAAGGCAAATGACATTAATATCTTTTTATTTAATGTTAAAGTAAAAATGTCACAAACATGAGTTGTTTTACTAAAACAATTTTTAAATGGGGTTATAAAAGACATATTTTTTACTATAAATATTAATTAGAAATCTAAAAATATTTCCTACATCATGATATATTTTTTATGATTTTTATAAATTAAATAAATTAAATTATTTATGACACCATGATGATGCATCGATGACCTCATTATTTAACGATTTAAATAAAATGAAAATATAATGTAAAATATATGACCTACACTTGTAAAAAACTTATTTTATGGGTGTATTTCGAACCCTTGTCACCTTATCCTCAAAATTTATAATTGTGGGACCTTTTTTATACATATATATTTTTATAACAAAGTATCTTTTCTTAACTTTTCAAGAGTGCCCCTCCTCTCCTCTTATAAAAGGCCCCCACCTCAACCACCTTACCCACACTTCCAAAGCCTTTGGCTCAGCCAACCCCTGCACATTTTGTCTCTCCAAATACCTCTCTAACTCTTAGAAGCCTCAAATTGGGCAGAAGTCTTCCCAAGGAATCCTTTCAGCTCAAATCAAAAAGAGTTACCCGATTTAAAGGTAGTGTCTTCTATTGTGTTCTTATGTTTTATTTTTCTTCTCCAACCCCCTAAACTCTTTTTATTAATTTCTTTTGTAACAACACCAGTATCTTCCATATACTAGTATGTTGTTATAATAAGGATTCAAGGTACACTTACCCACACCAACATCTAATGGTTAAAGAACATACCGTTTCTGTGGATGGCGAATTTCTGCCTCACGAAACGATGATTGTTCAATATTCTTTTAACACCTTCTAAGGTGGCCATTAAGATGACACTATATTTATATATGATATATAATATGTTTATGTTTTACATAAGCTTCTGTATTTTTCATTTATTACATACCTTTATGGTTTACATTATTGGTAAACGCGATATCTTCATTTTAGGAAGGGCGGACTACCGCCCCCTCAAAGTGATTTGATTCGTTAGTGCCATATGTGGGATGTATAAAGGATGTAATTAATGATATTATATATGATATTATAATGTAATTATAATATACCTTTATATCATTATGATTCTATTCCATAAAATATGAAATAGAAATGAAAGTAGCGTTCATGCGTACGTACGGCTTACCGTCTCCATGAATGGTGCATTTCATTTCTTACCTCTAAACATTGTGTAATATTATAAATGAATATATATACTAGATATATATGATATATATGATATATACATCATGATTATAACTCTTGATATAATGGATACATGAACAACTTGTAATTATAAAGAGTTTATTTTTGACTCAAGTACCAATGATCGTTAAAACGACCGTTATTAACTTAAATAATTACATAGTGTTCCTGACATGGTAATAAGTGATATAAAAGGAATAATGAACTTGAAAAAGGTTCTCAAGAAAGTAGAAATTAACTCAAGTTTATTATTCAGGAGGTTAAAGAATGATCGAGTCAAGTCGGACCCGAGGTATGGGACTTCGTCTCAATCTCCTTTCATTGGGGCATATCTTGTTTTATACACAACCTTCTTTTTACGGTGTATAAACCCCTTTGACTTTTACGTTTATCCAAAAAGAATATTTTTTATATGAAGCGTTTTACTAAATGACAAAAGGGAATGTTTTTGTCGTACGTATGCGGCGACAATGACTTCTCCGCCGCCGTGACCATTATTTGAGTTTCGGCTTCCTCTACAAGACATTAAATTTTTTTAAAAGAAAAATAAATACCATGTTTTACTTTTATTTTATTTTGAATGGTTTTCATAATGTTTTTATTATATCAATGTGTTGTATTTATATCTTGTGATTGAAATGTGGAAATGTTATGTTTCATTTATGCATGTTTTATGTGATAAGATTATGTTATGGTTCTTGGGCATTGTTATGAAGTCGGGTGGTTCCGTGATAAACTAAGGGCGGGTGATCCCGATATAGCTTTCCTATGCATTGGGTAATGCGAAGGAGTTAAACGTTAAGGTTTCTCTGAAGAGATTAAGGGAATATACTGTGGTGGGTATTCCAAACGTAACCAAGAGGGTTACTCCCTACGTAAAAATGTTATAAATGCCTCAAGTTACCATTATGTCTTATGATTTATATGATTTATTCATGATTTGATGAGGTATGTTAAAGTGATTATGTTTTATGAGTAGAGTATGATTTCATTGATTCTTGTGTATACATGTACTCATGTCTCCTTTCCATATTTTTATATCCCTTACTGAGCTTTTTATACTTATCCCAAGTTTTTGAAATGCTTTTCACAGGTCAAGGGAAGGGTACATGACATGATTATAGTGTCAAGGAAGTGTCAATAAAGAATCCATGTTTTATTTTAAATATGTTTCCATTGATGGGAAAAATTAATACTATCTTTTATGTAACCACTTTGTTTAAATGTGGAATGTAAGGCAAGTTTTATGATCTAAATCTCTAAAAGTCTAAACCTGAAAAGATCCTCAATGTGTAATCTTGTAATAACTCAAGATTAAGTAATGTTTAAGGATGGGGACTTATACCAGTCCTCTTTGTCAAGAAGAAGGATAGGTTAATGCGCCTTTGCATTGATTATTGTGAGCTCAAAAAATAATGATAAAGAACAAATATTCTCGGCCCCGAATTGATGACTTGTTCGATCAACTACGCAGAGCACAATACCTTTCCAAGGTTAATCTGCGATTGGGATATTACCAATTAAGGGTGAAAAATGAGGATATACCCAAGACTAATTTTCGTATAAGGTACATGCACTCTGAATTCATATTAATGCCTTTCGAATACACTAATGCCCCATAAATATTCATGGACTTGATTAATAGAGTCTTTAGAGATTACCTCGAAAAATTTGTGGTAGTCTTTATAGACGATATTCTAATATACTCCCAAAACAAGGAGGAGCATGAGGAGCATATAAGAACTACACTAGTGACCTTTAAAAAGAAGAAGATCTATGAAAAGTACAACAAGTGTGAGTTCTGGTTGAAGTTGTTCTCATTATTGGGTCATATCATCACAAGCAATGTGATATCTATGGTTCCTTAAAAGACAACTGCAATTGAGGGATGGTCAAGGCCAACATCGGTAATGGATATTCATAGCATCTTGGGGTTAGCTGTATATTATTTCTGATTTGTTATAAATTTCTCACGATTTCCAACCCTCTTACCAAGCTAACTCAGAAGGGAGTAAAGTTTTCTTGGAGTGTTGAATGAGAAGAGATCTTTAAGGAGTCGAAAAGTTGGCTTATCACTGCGCCTGTGCTCACAATACCCATAAGTGGAGAACTTTTTTCTGGTATTTAGTGATTCATAGAAGAAGGTCATGGGATGTATATTGATGACAAGTGACAAAGTCATTACTAATTCTTCAAGGCAATTTAAATTTCATGAGAAAAACAATCCAAGACATGATTTGGAGTTGGTTGCAGTAATCTTTGCTTTAAAAATTTGGTGGCATTACCTCTTTTAGGGGAAGTGAGAAATATGCACGGACCAAAAAAGACTCAATTTTATATTCACATAGAAAGAGTTGAACATGAGCCAACAAAGATGGTTAAAGTTGATAAAAGACTAGGAATTCTCAATCCATTTCCACCATGCGAAAGACAAAAAGGTAGAAGATGCTCTAAATAGAAAGGTCCCAACGATTCTATCATTGATAAGAATTAAAAAGGATCCAATATTCGTATATTTGATGAATATGGACATGGGAATCATAATGAATGGAACATAATAAATCCTTTCACAAATGGTTTCTCAGCAATCTCTTTTGAAAATTTTAAAGGATGCTCCAGATGATTATGTGGTAATTTAGAATAAAGTTGAAACTATCAGAAATGGGAAATCCTTGGAGTTCAATGTTAATGAAGAATGAATTTTGATATTTGGGACAAGAGTATGTGTTCCATCAAATCCATAGTTAAAGAATGACTTTTTAATGATGAAAATACTTCAAATTTCTCCATCCAACCAAGAAACAAAAATATGTATCAAGATATCTGAGAGCATTATTTGTGGGATAACATGAATAAGGAGATAGATGAGTATACATCAAAGTGCCTGGTATGTCATCATGTGAAGGCGAAGTGGAAAACGATTAAGGGGGTGATACAACCATTACCCATATCTTTATGGAAATGGGAGAACATCACCGGGGAATTTTTAAATGGACCTCCGAAGACATCCAAAGGAAAAAAATGCTATTTGGGTTGTTGTGGATTGTCTTATAAATATTGTACACTTAATTAAAATTCAAGAGGATTTCTTATTGGATCGACTGGAATGAATATATATCCAAGAATTGATAAGGATGTATGAAGTACCACTATCTATTATATCCGATCGAGATCCATGATTTACCTCTAAGTTCTGGAAGAGTATTCAACATGCTCTAAATACTAATCTGAACTTGAGTATGTCTTATCATCCTCATACTGATGTATAATCTAAGTGTAATATCCAAACACTTGTGGAAATGTTGATAGCATGCTCAATGGACTTCAAAGGGGGATGGGATCAACATCTCCCTCTGTTTGAGTTCTATTATAATAACAGTTTCCACTCAAGCATCCAAATGGATCTTTATAAAGCCCTATATGGGAAGATGTGCATAAAACCGGCATGTTGGGATGGATTTGGAGAGAGAGAAAATTCTAGGTCAAGAAATGGTCGAAGAAATGGTGGATAAGGTTAAGACAATCCATCAGCACATTAAAGCTTCTCAGAGTTGACAAAAGAGCCATGCTGATAATCGTCGATGAGACTTAGAGTCTGATTTCAGAGACATGGTATTCTTTCACATATCACCATGGAAGAGAGTTATGAGATTTGGGAAGAAGGGAAGGCTTAGTCCAAGGTACATTAGACCTTTTGAGATCCCTGATTGCATTAGAGTAGTGGCCTATCGACGAGCACTCCCACCGAACTTATCTCAAGAACATGATGTACTCCATGTATCACTCTTGAGGAAGTACATACTTGACCCACCACATGTACTAAATCCAGAAGTGGTACCATTGGAGAATGACCTCTTCTATGAAGAGAAGATGGTGAATATCTTAGATCATAGAGAAAAAGTTCTAAGAAATAATAAAATGCCCATCGTGAAAGATTACTGGAGAAACCACAAGATTAAAGAAGAAATGTGGGAATCAGAGGAAGTGGAAAAGTAGAGTTACCATCATTTTTATAGTGTGGGAAAAGGAAATTTCATGGGTGAAATTTCTTAATTAGGTAAGATTGTAACGAACCAAACTTTTATTAATTAAAATTACTCTCGATCTAATTAAATTTCTTATTATGTAAAATGGTTATATAACATATGAAGTTATTTGGTTTTGTGATTTTGGATTTAAAAATACCATTAAAAATTCTTACTGTTTCTAATATAGTCATTAAATTGTGATCATATTATTAGTATAAATATAGGGATTTAACAAATCCAATTTACTCATAACAAAGAAGTGATGGCCTCATCCAGTTGAATTTCTCCGTACTAAGCCCATTTTTTCGAGCTTGGAAAGGAGGTAGCGTCACTGGGCTTCACTCTTGACCAATCTCAAGCTGAACTTCAATAGGTTAAGCTTGAACGGAACCGCCTACAGGAGAAGAAGAAGCTGATAGAGGTTACCACCAAAGTGATGTTTTCCAATCCACCCTATGAGTCTATCACCATCACCACCTAAACATTAGGTCATATGCGGGTGTTATAAGGGGTTATGTAACAAGACCCTAGCACTATGATTATGTGCATAATTTTTGTATAGAATAAAAAATATACATTCAATTTATTATTGTAGCTTTGTAAATAGTTTTAAAGCACAAATAGTATTTTTATGTTAATATTCAACTAAGAAGTATATTTTGTTGAATTAATGGATTTTTGAATTAAATAATATTTTAATAAAATATTATTACTAAATTTAGTTTTATTAAATATAATTATTGTATAATTTTAATGAATACAATTGTAATTTTTATTAAGGTTTGAAAGCTATTTTTGTCAAAACCCATGAATTCTCAATAAATGTTGGTTTTTTATTTTAAAAGTGAAAATGAACATAATTAGAAAATTATTTAGATAAAATGAATATCATTTTTGGATTCAGGACATTGAAATTATCAAAATTTTAATTTTTCATTATTTTCTAAGACAGTCCAATTTCTGGGTAAAAATTAAATACCGTTTAATATATAATGTGTTTTATGACATCTTAATGTCCCAATAGTGATGCAATAAAATAATATAAATGGAATTTTTGGCCAATAAATGTTTTAAATTTTAAATAATTTGATTTTAGATTTGTTTTATTGTTTTTATGGTGCCTTAGTGGACCCTCCAAGAGTTATAAAACATTTTAACTTTTAAAATGATTTCCTTGAGAGTGTGATTCACCTCTACATAAGAAAGCCTAAAATTTTAAGAATTTTGGCCATTATACTTATAAAATAATTTTTTAAACTCCCCTTTGGCAAAATACATGGGAAAAACCTGGGGTTTGGTTTTTGGTTTTGATTCGTTCAATGTGTGGTGTACAAACCCTAAATAATAAATAATTCCCTCTCTTTTCCTATATAAACCCACCAAAGCACACACTTCTCTTCACTAAAACCCTTATAGAACGTCCCTACCCTTCCCAAATATCTCTAAAATCCTCATAAGGTGCCCCAATATCCCTAAAAGCATACCTCAATACCTCCCATGCCTTTGGGATCACACTTCCAAGTAAGGGATTTCTTCATTTATCAGTTTTATCCATGTTTATTTATGTTAATATACCCTTGTCTTTTAAATTTAAAATATTGGGGTATGATTTCAAACATCCCCCATATTTCCCTCCTTATGTCTGAATGATGAGATACCTCTTTATTTCTCATTAATGCCACCCATGTACACCAGTTACCATGCTGAAATTTCATAAGGGATTTCTCTCCCCTCATTTATATTCAAACAATTATTTTTATATTATGCATCTAAATTCCATTACAGATGTTGGGATGTGTATATATATGACCCCCTTACTGTATATTTCATTTTAATTTGATGAGATACCCTTTTCTCTATCATCAACCATTTTTATGAATTCTTATGTCACGTCGTTATGCTACCGAAATTGCACTGCGATTTTCCAAGACAAACTCATTGTGTAGTGAATACCATGCCCATTTCTCTATCAAGGGTATTCACCTTTATAACCATTTACTTATTGATTATATAGTTTCATGTATTAATTCCACATTATTTTATCATGGAATAAATAACGATGTTTAATGAATAATTGTTATATGATCCATGTGGCACACTTATGCATGAAATGAAATGATTAAGAAGGGTGAACCATGATAGCATTCCAATGAATTGGGAAAACATTAGTATCAAGAAACATAAAGTGAAATGAGGGTTTACTCATGATAATTTAAGTGAAATAATAGTTTAATCATTCTCCATGTGAAATGATCCTTAGCCCATGCTAATATCATGATAAATGCTATTGCCACATTTCCATGTTATGATAATCATGTTATATCATGCCTTTATGTTCATGCTTTTCTTATGCTCCATTGATGTGACTATTTCCTAAAATGTAATTTATTATTCATGTTATCCATTTTTTAATCCCTTAATGGTTTTTATATCTCACCCTTTTCTTATGAATGTCCTCATGTTATCCAATGCAATGCTCTGTATGAAGGAATGTGTATGGTCATGTAAAGAGAAGTTTTCAATAAAGATATGTATTTCATGCTTTATGTTGTTATGTAATGTTCCTAAGCCCCAAAGAAACTATACCTATCGATATTCTATGTTGTATCAAGTGAATATTTTATGTAATAAATTATTTTTAAGTGTTAAATAAAGAGTAGGGTTGTTATATATTCTATGAATGGATCATATAATTTTTATGATTATAATTTCATGTACTATATAATAATCAAAAATTTGAGATGTTATGAATTTATAGAAATTAAAAAGTATCTAATTTAGTGATATTTTATATATACTAAGCTATAATGAAATTATCTCTTGTGAGGAATCATGAATAGGTGAGCACATGCAACTCAATTCATCTTGGGGAATAGAATAGTATAATCTTCTCTATTAAAGAGAAGATTTTATTGTGTAACCTATTGGGATTATATCAGAGAATCTACGCTTTGGTAAATCTTACTATTCATTTAATTGACTTTTCTAGTTTTTATAATAAATCATGTAATAATATTATGTCCCTAATCTATTAATTTTTTACTACATCCCAGTATGGTTAATTTTAATTTTTTTATTAGTGACTAATATTTCTATATTTTTCAATGTCAATATAATGAAAAAGTTTTAAAAATGTCAACTTATTCAATCCCCCACCCTTTAAGTGGTGAAACACCTCTATTGGATCCTAAAATTAGACCAAGTGACCCCACTACCATACTATACATGGTTAGAGTTTAGTAGATGGATTTTGATGCTTATAAATAAATTATATTTAATGATAGTATGAGGTACTATATATGGTCACTTAATAAAAAGAAACTTGGTTCACATCTTAGTTATGGATGTTATTATTGGATTAATTCATGAACTAATAATGGATCATTAAAAAATACATCCATTAGATTAATGACTATGAAAATTAATAATTTTATGTTTTAAAGGATCTAAAAATGGATTATATGTTACATTCTATCTAGATATGGGATGTTAATATTATCAGGGTATAGTTTGACTATAATGACACATGCAACTATATCGTAGAAATGGAACCTTCCTTGGCCCATTATGGTTTAGCTTGTTGATAATCCTTTTATAGTATAGAGGTTTGAATTTTATATCTGATATTGAAAGGGTTGAAAATGGTGATAAAAAATAAGGCACAATCAATACAAATGTAAATAAGATTTAACTATTATGTTTTTCTGTTCTAATAATTTAATTTTTTATAGTACATATCCCTTTTTTTATTATGGTTTACATTGTTTACTGGAAGATAACTTTTTTCCTTGTTACATAATGGATAGAAGTTTGATGTATCGTACCTATCAGATTTAAACCACGTTTCAAAATAATTTGGAGCATTTTTTAGATTTTTTATTTAACAATGATTAATATGGAAGTTTTATATAGTTTCCATGCTATAAATGTGTTTTATATCTATGTTTAAGCTGGGAAGAAGTTAAATACCATATAAGAACATTTGGATTTCAAACAAACTATTTTATCTCGTATCAAATGGAGGGACGAGTCAATATTCTACTATTCATGAACAAAATGAAAGAAGTGACATGAAAATTTGATATTTGATCAGTTAACATTTGTGCATCAACCTGAGAGAGATAGTATGTAATTGAAATAGGGAAAGGATATCATTACACATGAGGAAAATAATAAAGATGAGGATGTTGAGAGAGTGATTTTTTTATGATTCCAGAACCCCAGTATATCAGGAATGTACTAAAATAACCAAGTTGTAATTTTTAATGTGGTTATGTCATGGAAAAATTTTATTTAATTTATAATACCGTCGTTGATTATATTATTACATTTTTGATGGAATTTCTTTCTAAGGGTGCTGATATTCCCTCAAATCATTACATGGATTAAAAGTTAATTAAGCAGCATAGATTTTCTACCAATATAGTCCATGTTTGTCTGAATTATTTCCATTTATTTTGGGAGGAAACAGATGACCATAATGACTGTAATGGATTTGGAACATCTCGATTAAAGACAAATGTAGATGGAACACCGTCTCGTGTTACCTAAAAGTCGTGTGGCGCTTTCTATTTATTCCAGGGCTTCAAAATATATTCGTGTCTAAATAAATGTAATCCAATATGAAATGGAATAACGCTAAGATAATTAAAGGTATTGACAAGTTGGTTCATCCTAAAAATGGATTATCATGGTGGAAATTTTATGCATAACATTTTGATTTTGTAGATAAGGTGCATATTGTGAGGTTGGGTCTATCCTGTGATGATTTTAATCCATTTGGACATATGTTTACTGCTCACATCATGTGGCTAGTTTTTATTCATGTTTATAATATTCTTCCATGGATGTGTATGAAAAAAAACTTTATCATTAATCAGTATAATAATTCTTGGACCTTCTTATCCAAGTAATGATATAGATGTTTACATACATCGTTTAATAATAGAGTTGAAACAACTTTGGTATTTGGGTGTGCAGACATTCGATGCTTCTTCAAAGAATACATTTTTGATGCATGCTTTCCTTCTATAGACCAGAAATTATTTCCCTTCTTATGCAATGATTTTTGGGTGAGGAACAATGGAAAAACAATCATTCCCCATTTTTATGAAAAATAAAAGATCAAGAAGGCTTAAATATCATTGTAGTTTCTGTTTCATGGTACATCGATGATTCATTCCAATGGATCATCAATACAGAAAGAATCATCAAAGGTTTGATAATACTGTTGACACTGAACAACCACCTCAACATATGTTAGGATGTGATGTTATTAATGAATTGAAAGATTTTAGTCTTTCATTCAGGAAATGCCAGTTGAAATCTAAAAGGAGGAAGAATGTTGACACTGAAGCCACACAAAATTGGAAAAAGAGAGGTATTTTTTTTAGTTTTATTTTATTATTCCAATTTATTATATCATTGTTTAGACGTAATGAATATTGAAAAAAATATATTTGAAATGTTTGATGAAACTCTTTTGAATACCAAGGGGAGGACCAAAGATTACTTCCAATCTCATCAAGACTTGTTGGATTGGGGTATTTGACTACAACTACAACATGTGTGTATCGGTGAAAACAAATGTAAATTTCATTATGATTATTATGTGATGAAATTGTTAGATAAAGAAAAATTTATAGTAGTAATGGAGAATATCAAGGTTCCTGATGGATATTCCCGAAATATATTTAAATGAGTCAACAGAAGAGATCTGAAACTAAAATCCCAAAACTCATGATTATCACATCCTTCTTGATGAATTGATTCCAATAGAAATTTGGAATTTATTATCCAATAATGTAATGGTGATATTGATTCGTTTGGGACATTTTTTTGACCTTTTTTCTAAAAGGATATCTAATAAATTATTAAAAAAATGTAGCAAGAGGCACCATTAATTTTGTGTGAGGTGGAAAAAAAGTTCCTCCATTTTTTTCACTTGAAGGTTTCATTTAATAGTTCATCTACGTACTAAAACACTTCTTGGGGGGCCAATTTCTTTTTTGTGGTTGTATCCTAATGAAATAAATATGATCAAAATGAAATAATATGTCTGAAACATGAATTATGATGAAGGTTTGATTGTTAAGCATTATCAGGATCAAGAATTTATGGATTTTTGTTCAATGTATTTTTCTGATGGGACCACAAGACATAACCGGCCAATGAGAAATGGAGATGACTATTATAGGGAAATCAATCCCCCATTTCCATCTCTTCCTAAAATAGGTGGAATTTTTGGGTCTTATACATTGGAAACATTGAGCCTTGAAGATTATTATATGTCACTTCACACAGTCTTGTTTAACTGTGGTTTGTTTGATCACTATATCAAGTAAGTAATTTGAATGTTTATATGATATCTCATATTATGATATTTCACATATACCTTACAATTTTAATATAATTTAATGTAGGGAACATAAAAAAATTATATTTATAATTCATCTATCTTTTATTTTGAGGAGAGAGGGTTTGCATAGCATAAATTTTATAACCTGTTAGAATCAAAGATATTAACATTAAATTAATTAGCTTAAAATATATATATATCCATTTAATTATATAATTCATATAAATTTTAGGTGTTGGGTTTACTTGTTGACTCTATTTATCACAAATTAAGATCATTTTCTTTTGGTCCTAATTCATCGGGTTGTGAATGCAAATATTTAATAATCAATAGGTATAAATTCATTACAACTGATCGAGCCGTGAAAATGAGAACACATCATGATGTCACTATGATAACTGCTAAAACAGATTATTATTCCAATGTATTTGATAATCAGCCTCAATATGAAGATGTGTATTATTATGGAAATGTTTAGAAAATATTATTACTGGATTACTACTCTAATGGTATTTTCATTATGATGAAATGTAAATGGTTTGATTGAATAAGACGAAATGGTACATTTATTGATGATTATGGATTCAAAGTTATTGGAAAGAGTCGATTCCTACATAGAAATGAACCATACATTTTGGAATAAATTTATAAACAAGTGTTTTATGTAAAAGATCATTTATTTTCTGATTATGTTGTCATTAATGACGTAATACCAAGACATATTTCTCATGATGCTAGTGAATAAATTTCCACCATTGAAACCCCCATTGGTGTTGAAAAAAATATTACATTTGATGAATCAAATTGTCCCATTGTGAGAGTTGATGTGGAACTTGATGTTGTGGTGGGTAATATATAGAAGCAACAATATATGTTAACTTTTCATTCAGTTTAAATTGACATGAGTTTCTCAGGTTAGTATTACTATAATCACTTTAATTATGTTTTAGTTTTAAATGATATGTTTGTTTTTTGTATTTTCTAGTGACATTTAATTAAATTAGATATGAAAGAACTGTTTATAAAAAAATTACATTTCTTTATTATGAAGATTATGCCAAATACTATAGAAGGTCGAAGTATGATACTATTTGATCCCGACCGACCTGAGAGTTAGCATGCATTGCCTCCTTTGCTTCCCTCAGTGAGTATAATAATTGTAAATTTTTTATTCTGTATTACATATAATTTCATGTTAATATTCTTTATCCATATTCTTTTAGGGAAATTCAGTTCCACCAGATTTGAATCCTCATCCAACTAGCATGGGTCTAAGTGTTGATGCTCCTAGACCTAGACAAAGCACCTATCAAACCCATTCCCACACAAACCCACTAGTAGAAACCCCTTCAACCACACCTTTCCATCCCTACTTGAGTTTATAGGGATGTTCTTATCCATGCATCCTTCATCATATCAGCTACCCTCATATTCACAATACATGTCTTTTTCACCTTCAGGGATGATCCCAGTGATGCCTCCATAATCTAATTTTTCCACTTCTTCCCATGCGATGACTACACCGCCTCCACAGATGTTCCCATCTTTACCATATCCATATCAAATGATGTATCCCCTATCCTAATACCCATATTATTCCATGTCTACATATCCTCCAATTCCTACCATCCAAGCAGCATCTCATGAGTATGTTCCTTCATCTTCCACTAGAGTGCATGAAGGCCACTTAGATCATGCACTAGTACATACACTTCCTTCAATGATTACTAAGCCAAGACATCCCAAAGATCTATAATGGTCTACTAAGCAGCCTGAAAAAGTTTTTTTAATTATAAATATTTCAAATTATATCACATTATTTTTTCAATGTTGTATCATGACTTAATTCTTCATCCCATCCTATTTTTCTTATTTAGTGGGATCTTCTACTAGGTGACATGGATGCACTCGGATAAAATAATCTTGGAATCGCCAGACACAACTAAGAGTGGATTACAATCAATAAAATATGATGATAGGTCCAAATGCAAGGAAGTGTAGAATTTTCATGGCCACTTTAGCCAAGTATCATGATATCATTATGGTTGAACCGGTTTCATGGAGATATATCTGTAAAGGAATCGTGGAAAAATAAAGGGAGGCAATATAGGTAAGAAAATTTTAGAAATTTATTTATATATTATTTTTGTATTTGAATGAAATAATATGTTCATTACAGAGTCGGTTTAACTTTCCAAATGGAGAAGGTGTTAATACTGGAAGGTTGATGGATTTTGGGGAGTTACAAAACTCTTAAAAGCATGATTTGTATGTTGGTTGGAAGAGCAGGGTTGTTACTTCCCTAAAGGGTGTACCCATATTCCCCAATTGTCCAAAACTTCAATACGAAAAAGTGATTGTACATTATAAGACTAATGAGTTTAAGGTAATCCCAATATTTAATAGTTTTCACATAAAACATAATTATTATTACTTGTAATGGAATTTTTTAGTAAGTGTTAGAGAAAAAATCAGAGAAAAAAGAATCAATGACACATCTGCACACATTGGTGTGCACTATAATGCTTGAGAAAGAGAAGTGCCAAGTACTTTAACAGGGTATTATGATGTTATAAATTATGTTCTTATAAAATTATTATTGAATAGATATAGGCCAGATTTTTACATTTCTTATATATGGTTGTAATCTAGATTTGTGCATTTCTCATTTGCAGCAAGCTATATTGGGCATCGATAGTCGTGTACCTCATGCCAATTTTTTTTCTCCTGTAGAAAGAAAAGGGATGGAAGTGCATTCAATGCATAGAAAAATAATAAGATTGTAAGGTTATTTATTTATATTTTAAATATTTATATTAAATTCATAATTTAATCTATTTATAATTTCAATAGTCTTCCTTGGAAGCCCTCAATGATAAGGAAGATGACAACTTCCAGTGACATGATCATTTAAGTCTAGTATTAGGCGAGGAGCACCCAAGGAGAGTATGATGTAGACTAGGGATAAACATCATCCCCTCTAGTTATTAGTCCTCATCGGGATTCTATCAAGCCTATTAAACCTCTAATATGGAAATCTCTCATGCTGAAGTAGATAATAAAAAGAAAATATCTTTATAGGAGTGTGAAAGAAGAAAAAAAGAGCATGATAGAAGTAGGTTGATGACCAGAAATTTCATGAAAGATATAGAATTTTTGATTCAGTCACTTCCATCATAGTTTGATGATACTTTTCAATCATATATGGAGTCAATGTGCTCTTTAAATTATGCATCGGGTGATGCCAATGAGGATCATAGTGTTGATGAAGGTGGTGGCGATAGAGTTGTTGGTGGTGATGATGTGACTGATGTTGCTATTGGTGATGATTTTGCTGATGATGTTTCTAATGGTGATTATGATGGGCATGGGGATTGGGATGGGGAGGTTGGTGATGGGGGGATATTAATCCCCTCAATTTAAGACTTAGTAAGGAGACTTGTGATAGTGCATTAAGAACTTGAGATGATGTTCACTAACACTTTTATGATTTTGAAACTACTATGTACCTATCCACTTTCAGGGATCCTTAAATTTGGATGAGATATGGGAAAATGATTTAAGAGCTATGTGTTTTAATTTTCCTTGAGTTAGACCTAAAACATTATGTGATGACATGTGTTTAATGTAATAGATAATGTTATTCTGTGATTTTGGTATATGGGATTATTATTATTATTCATGTGTTTGGCTACATGTTTCTATGATTAATGGAACCGGATGAAGTAGTTATGTGTTATTTGGGTGGCTTAGTTTTCACTTATTACTTTATTTCCATCATAAGAATAATTTTGTTAAATCATTTAGATAGTTACAATTTTTTATATTATCATGATGAACACCTTTAGATTCTAGGGGTTTCATTAGTTTCTACTGAGTATTATATTATCACTTCCTTTATGTACACACTTAGTGTGTATATAGATAATATGCACGGTGTTTCATGTAAAGGATAGAGGGTATTTTATCTCTCAAAGGTTTACCAGTCTTGTGCTATGAGTTCTATTGAGGAATGATGAAATAAGGTAACAATAAAAACCAATTATCTGTGATGCTACCTTTGAATTTTTTTACCTTTAGTTTTAGAGTATTTCTTGTCATAATGTTTCAGAGAAAAAATCATGTATAAGGATAATGTAAAACCCAAATATTCCTCCCATTGAATAGTTGTTTTAACGAATTCTACAAACACAATTGATTTCATGAAAAAAAATAGAGAGCAATCTTGGAGTGTCCAAGGACATTCTGGCTAAGGTGATGTTCTTCCTAGTGACATTTATGGGATGCTATTCATTTTCTAAAGATTTATTGTCTTTATTTTTTTCAGGTTCTTGGATAATCATCATGGTGTATGTTTTCCAAATAGTTTATAGTCCAAATTCAACCAATCAATTATGTCTAGGTTGGGTTTCCTCATCCAAAAAATTGTCACTATTTAATGGCTTTCCACTTATTTATTTGGAAAACCCTTCCTGTTCTGCCAAAAACTAAATTATTAAGAAAGAAATAAGGATTTGTTTATTGATCACTCAATTTGTAGTCATGTTTCTAGAGTAGGGTATACATTAATACAACTTCAAAATTCAACTTGTGATACCTGAATTTAAATGCCTCAGTTACTAAGGAATATTTTCAAAGTAAATACTCTTTGAATAAGTATATGTCATTTTTTAGAATTCAATAGTACTTTTGGATATATAATGAAGATTTGGACATGTCTAGGGTTACGTATGAGTAAAATCCACAAGAAGATGTTGCAAGTTTGTACATATTATAATCAATTTTTATATACATACATTCACTTTGTATGTTAATTTCAGATTCTATAAAACAAACAGGGTTATTAATTGACCATTTACTACACCTAGACTTATGCCATGTAATAATTTTCATTGAAACTCAAAATTAAAACTATGATCACTATTCTTATTCATCTTGGAAGATCATGGCTATAGATAATAGAGGGGGATGAGTGGCATGACCATGTCACTCTATATAAATTAGTAATATAATATTCTAAAGAAAATTTTAATGTTACAAATTCATTCTTTTGGGAATAATATTCCTTTTATAAAAACACATCTACTTGATTTATTAGACTATTTTATCTTATAATCAACTCATAATCACATTCAGATCAATTCATATTTTTACAAACTTATGAATGAATTTAATTGTTATTCCTTTTTAAAATTTATTCTCAACCCTATAACTGTAAATTACTCTTACATTCCACAACTAAAAATATAATATTTTTAGTATTTTGAACATCTCAATCTTCATCTAAAAAACTTACAGTGTCCACTTTTTTTTCTGATGGATCTTTTAAGATTATACCATCCCCATTATCTGTATGTTGAACTTCTCAGATTTCTTCTTTAGATACTTTTATCTTCTTTATGAATATAATGCTTCACCAGGCCCATGTGTTTCTATGATCATCATAACCCTCTTCCCATTATATTTTTATTTATGCATGAATGAGATTCTAATTATCTCAATGTGCTCAGAAATCTTATTTTTATTATTTTTAAAATCCTTTAACATATAAAGAAATGTTTAGTATGAATATTTAGAAAATGAACAATGAAACATGGAATAATATTTCATAAATGACATCGTATTAGTAAAACAACATGCATTAAATAAATGTGTGCAATGTAGATCATGTATGATAATTGCATAAAAAAGACTCTCACGAGACCAAATATTTAAACAATATCTTCATTTCTATCTAATATAAATATTTTTAGTTTCTCTATATATATTTATTCAAATAAATTAGTGTTTACTAATTAAACTTGAAAATCTATTTGGTGAATGTAAAAATTTTATATTAAATATAAATCAATAAGAATTAAAATAATAGTAGTAATAGCCACATGAACTTAGGTATTGGGGGGGCAGGTTGGTGGGTAGAAGGGGGGTGTTTCAGGTTTGTGGGGAGAAGGGGGGTGATGGGTAGAGGGAAGGGGGTTGGGTTGTAGGTTATTATGGGGAAGAGGGTTCTTTGTGGAGGGACGGGGGGGTGTAGGTGGTTGGGTAGAAGGGTGGGGGATATAGGGTAGTGTGAGGGTGGGGTGGGGTGAAGGTGGTTGGGGAGAAGGGGGGGTGCTGGGTGGAGGGGGGTTGCAGGTGGCTGGGGAAGAAGGGGGTGATGGGTTGAGGGGGGGGGGGGGTGCAGGTGGATGAGAGAAGGGGGGTGAATGGAGGAGGAATGGAGTGGTGTTGGTGGTTGGGGAGAAGGGTGGGGGATCCATGTGGCTGGGGAGAAGGGGGGATGGGTGGATGGAAGGGGGGATATAGGTGGATAGGTAGGGGGTGTTAGGAGGAGGGAAGGGGTGGGGTAAAGATGGTTGGGGAGAAAGGGTGTTGGGTGGAGGGAGGGCTGGGATGCAGGTGGATGGGGAGAAGGGGGTGGGATATAGGTGGCTAGGGATAAGGGGGGGTGTTGGGTGGAGGGATGGGGGGATTTAGGAAGATGGGGAGAAAGGGGGGTGTTGGGTGGAGGGAAGGGGTATGGTGAAGGTGGTTGGGGAGAAAGTGGTGCTGGGTGGAGGGGGTGGCTGCATGTGGATGGGAAGAAAGGGGGGTGCTGTGTGGAGGGGAGGGGTGGGGGATATATGTGGATGGGGAGAAGGGAGGTGCAAGTGGTTGGGGAGATGTGTGTGTGTTGTGGGGGGATTAGATGAGGATAGGTGTCAGGGATGTAAAAATAAATATATACACATGGTGCATTAGAAAACACACATTGTGTATTCTAAAAACTAAAAAAGTGAATTCAAAACATCATTCCCATTCTTCTAAATAGATTATATATGTGGTTATAGTAGGTTAAGAAATTATAATTCCATCAATATAGATGAACCTTTTATCTAGAATTCCAAAATAATTTCGGTGCTCACTTTAGATCATTACAACTAAAATATAACAAATCGGAGTGGACATGGATGGATTGGTAGGATGAAAAAAATTCTATAATAGAACTTCTAGACTCATTCTTATTTAAAGACCACCCTATTCCTGACCATCGGTCAAATCTTGTGTTCAAATTGTTCAAATTTATTTTTTCCTGCAGTGCTTCTTATGTAATAATCATCAGAAAGACCTCAATATTCAGTTTTTTATCTATTCCACTACTTCAACACTTTGGAATTAAATTTTATATGCTTTTTATGTGGATCCTCCTCATACTAGTATCAATAGTCCCCATACCATTGTTCTTGACCTATCTCAGATGTGAATTCATCACTGAATCATTGCGTAACATCCCCGAATGCAGAATAATATTCTTCTACACCGCTATAAAAACAAGAGTGAAATTTTCTTACAAATTTAAGCTATATAATAACAACAATCCATGATATCAAGATAAATAAAAATTGTAGCTATATATCCTAAGACTACCATGTGTCATCAATAAATTCATTCTCAATCTCATGGTTGACTCTATCATAAGAATGTACAACCAAATGAAGATTTTAATCCATGGTTCATCCTAACATAGAAATCACATACAAATAACACATTCTCAATTGTCTAATAATGTTGTTGGTGTGGTTTCAAACTCATCAATCCCTTGTTCATGAAAGATATTTTCCTGTAATCCTTTCAATATCACTTCCAAAACATTATTTGACTCATCGATAGAGACATTGTCACATATATTAATCAAAATTACATAATATTGAAATCCAACATGGCATAGTTCAAAAACCAACACCAATGTCCAAGTACAATAGTATGTGTAATTCAATGGTTTTATTAGAAACCACTAAAATTAGTCGTCAAACTTTTATTATAGTCATTGATGAACCATCAATAAAACTCACCCTTATACCACATCAAATCCATCTAGATCCCAACAATAAAAAAATATATCTAATACAACATTTGAATACTAAATCAATAATTCTTCAAGGAAATAGGTGAAATTGGATTTACCTATTCACTGGTATCATAATAGTGTCTCAATAGTCCACCAACAAGTCTCACTACATCCATGAACCTTACTAAATGATATTAATTCCTCCACAACTAATTCAATTCTATGTTATATTTGTACATTCTTATTTCTTCCTCGATGAAGAAAAAAACTACATCAACACACCACATTCTTATTCATTACCACATTTAAGGATTGAAAAAGGACACCTTCCTAATACTTGAGTATAGACAGGAAACACTAATCAATATCTATTCTAGGATCACCTAAATTTTCACCTATTTTATGCACTGATAGTCAACTTTAGTGAGGTTCATAATCTTTCACGGAAAATGATAGAATCCCTACCATATATATTTCATTACACCACCCCTTGAGTGAAATGATCAATATATTCCCCAAAATGTATTATTTTCACTCTTCATGAGCCATAATATCCAATACCTTCAACAATTATCACCATCCATTATAGAGGAAACATATCACATTCTCAATGGAAATTCATGATACCTTACCCTCAAGTTTTTTATCAGTTGTATTAGATATTTTTCAGTACATGGGTACATATATTTCAACAAAGAAATTGGGAATTGAGCATGAATAGTTCCCACTTTCCCACTAATATTAATGATTTACATGAAAATCACATTGAATAATGCCTCTATACCTCCAATGATAGACTCTCACTCTAAAAATAATTCTCATAGGAAATTTTCTATAATCAATATCAGTCTAATTCAAACCTAATGGATATATTATATTGCACCAAATATTGAAAAAACATGACTCATTCTCTTATGAGTCACATATCATCAATACTAGGATCATGTTTCTAAATAAATAGCCACACACCACTGCATGTTGACCTTATCTATATAGAACCACCTTAGTACTTTATTCCTATGAATCTTAATATCTCAATCATTATAGGGGAAACCAAATTATCATCCTCCACAAAGGTTTCATTCCTAACCACTATAGTCTACCCATGATATGTCCATCATTGATCTAACCAACTAGGATGATGGTGGACAATATATAAGGAATATATATTCATAAAACACAAATATGATACAACTTATTTTGTATCAATTTTGTATTTAATGAATATCCACACACATATAATATCTTTGAGAACTCACAAGTATAGGATACACCTATCAAATGTCACTCTCACAAGTCACAACTCCCCTCAGACAATAATAAGAAGTTCATGTTATTTAACAACAATACTCTGCTCACCAATATCCTATTTTACATTTCATGGTTAGTAGGATTTACCATATATAATATAAAAATAACTGTACATTGTAAAATATGTACTCCAATCTCAATTACCTAATGAATCATACATGTCATCAAATTTATTTGGAATTAATCATAGTTTTTACGAGGTATCAAAACACTCTTCATCATAGCCAATGCAACAACTCGATGCATGATTTCTCTGTTCTTAGACACTATATAATATCTTGTAAGTTTTATCCCCTCTATAAATATTAAAGTCATATAGAAAAATCCATTTATTAGATGGATCAAATTCATTTTGGATAGAGCATACAGAGGAAACCCATGACCTTCGGGTTGTGGAGAAGTCCTTAGATGTCACAATGGAGATATCATGGGTTTTATTTATAGTCTATATGGAATAATTCATCGTTAGAAGATGAAATTATTGGTTTTATTAATTTTTTTGATAAGTAAAATTAAAAATTATTGAATAATATTTACCCTTTTCTCATTGTAGAATTATTGAAACCATTTTTGTGATTAATGTTGACTATTTTGTTTTTTTGAAACTGGAGTGTAAATTATTGAAACAATTTTTTATGAAGAAACTAGTCTATTTAACTGGTATTTGTTTTTTATACTATGTTTGAATTTTTTATTAAATTGTGGTTTGTGTAACTGGTCTGTGTTTTTTTTGCAGGTGAAGGATGGATATACCCATGGTTTACAAAACCTTGGGTATATTATGTTGGTGGTAATAATCTATACCCATAGTTTTATAAACTGTGGGTATATTATTTCCATTGTGATTAAATATACCCGTGGTTTTATAAAACATTGGTATAGCTATATAACAATGGTTTAAATAGAACCATGGGCATTATGGAATTATCCAGGGCTATACCCATGGTTTCTTTAGAGTTGTGGGTATACCTCTATACTGATTCCTCGGTAGCCCATAGTTTACGGAACCGTGGGTATAGCCTATACCCATGGTTCTAGGGTCTATACCCATCGATTCAAACTGTGGGTATAGGTATGTTTTCTAGTATTGGAAATCCATTATTCCCCTAGTGTATTCCAAGCATTCTAATCACAAAACACTTCCTCGTATCCTAGGTAAAATAATACATAAGAAAGAGGTGATCTCAGATGCTCAATAAGGGTAAGCGTACAATGGAAACTATTAATAAATAAGATATAATCATTATAGAATGGTAAATAACTAAACACGTTCCATTTAATAAATAATAAGAGTATAATATGGTAGGAATAAATGATGATCAAATAATTACATATAAATAATCACATAAACATGAAAATTAACCACGAATATTCTAAATAATTGAATAATCACATGGAATATCAATAATTGAATTCATAATGATGTAATACATAATGTTGTTCATCTAAATCATACCATCAAGGCTTTTTTCTAAGACATCTAATACTATCAAGTCATTGTTCCAAGACATCATTATAAATGGGAAAGGACTTGGTTAAAACCCAATCTAGTTTGTCTCATGAGAACTATTGATGCATCGAGGGGATATAGTAGGCCCCCCTAGAACATAATAATTCTAATGAATTTATATTTGGTGAAACATAATCATCCCAAACAATCATATTGAAACAATCATACAAAAAGTTAATAATTTCCCCAATCAATAATCATAATCACAAACCATCTAGAGTAATATGGTGAATGGTATTAAAATGGTACATACCCAAATAAAATAATCATAAAAAACTCAATAAAATATGGTATATGGTATAAAAAATATATCATCCTCAATAAATAATAATATTTAACAAAGCATGATGTCATATATGAAAATATAAGATCATTGAAAATTCTTTAGGAAAATACCCTTTTTGACTTTGAAATCACATATATTTAAAAATATGTGCAATTTTAAAAGAAAGAAATTTAATTTAAAAGAACCTTGTATAATTTAAAAGTAATATTCAAAAAATTTACATTTCATGACAGTGATAAATTCATTTTATTCCATATAAGTTAAGAAAAACATTCAGTTCATACTGTTTAAACAGTACCTCATTCGAAGAATAGAAAACAAATATCCCTTTTAATTTTTTTATGAAAAGTATAACATGGGTGAAAATGAATTTTAAAAAACATAGGATAATAGTAAATATATTTTTAATTTTTTGGAATACATTACTAGGAATAAAAATATTCTCCAATAGAGAAATAAACATAAACAATCCTGAATAATGATATGATTGTGAAATAAACCCTTACCACCATTGTAACTTTTAAATGGTAAGAACCATGAAATCAATTAACTCAAATTAAACCTAAAACAATATGAATAATAATATAATAATGATATAATATATCAATGTAAAAAGAAATAAACTAAACAAAATAAATAAGTGGTGAATATGGAATATCTCTCATTAAAGTAAAAGTGTGACGAGAAACCCCTACCTCAGGTTCGATTTCCTTTGTACATGTTTGAAAAATTGATATAATAAATATAGATTTATTATATATATATATATATTTTATAGAACCATAATCATATATATCATAACATTTATTATTTACTTATATTATTTCATCTATCATAAATTATTTATTCATTGTTAAAATCAATGTTTTGGGTAGTAACTCCTTCATTTTTCATATATGTTTCAGTTTGGTAGTTCTCATACTTATAATTTTATCTTAGATATATCATATAAAAAATATTATTTATGGTTTAAATAATATATATATATATATATTTATTTATTTAAAATAATCCATAAATAGAGAGATAAAAAAATGAATTACACCATTCAAGAAGATGGTAGGCCGTACGAATGCCTGAATGCTATTTTCATTTTTCAATGGATGGAACAAAAGAAAGGTAAAGAATAATTAACCTTTAAAGAGTCATATTATTTAATATATATCATATATATTAATTATTTCTTTATTTATAACCATCAATGTAAAGTGGTGATGAATAATGAATTACATCTCTATGTGGAGATGGTAAATCATTTGTATGCATGAGCAATGTTTTTATTTTTCATGAGATGAGAAAAATTTGGGATATCATTGTATAAAAATAAAAATAAAATCTTAGTAAATATATGATACTATATTTATTAATTTATTATGTAAAAAACACATAAATTGAAAGTATAAGAATAAATAAATTGAAAGAGTTTAGGTAAGACAATTACACATGTAAATACCTTGATCACATATTTTCTAAAAAACATGGTAATAAATTGAACCACCATAAAGCCTTAATGAAAACATGAATTATTCTTAAAATAAAATATCATGTTATCTAATATATTCTTTTAATCCAAACATGTAATAAAACTAGAAAAAATAAAATTAACCATCAAATCACTAACCAATTTTATAGTCACCAATTCTATCCCATAATCATCTCTTTATTTTTATTATCTCAACATCAAGCACAAATTAAGGTTTTCTACCCTCAATCATGAGTTTTCAAAAATATCAACTTTCCAAAATATCACTTCTCTTGGTTATCGATACTATTCAACATATGATTCGAATTACTTAAAGAGGATTCACTACAGTACAATTCTTATACATATCATGATTCATATAATTATAATATCATTTATAAAATACTTTTACAACATAATTCATGAATCCAAATACACAAGAACTTTAATCATTCAACATTATTCTTAAACCATTAACTACAATTCCTCAACTTTTCTTTTATACCTCCTTTATTTCATATTTCATTTTTAGTCTCTTAACCATTATTATTACTATAATTACTTATAAAAAAATTCATATTTTATTCCCAAGATTTACCCCCTAGGTTAATGATTTACATAATTCCCATAAATTCCACATTTAAAACAATCAACTATTGATCATTAATTAGGGATACCATTATTCTCATCCATTTTATTAACTAAAATTTCAATTTTTACTTGGAAATTACTTGATTTGTGCCCTTATTTTCCACAACTAAAACATCTTCCCATTCCTCTAATACATTAACATGGGTATTTTTTCTCAAATTTTAGATATATAAGAAACTCAATATTTTTTCCTCTATGATCTCCACCACTTGAGATATCAAAAAACTCTATCATTCACTTCTTTGGTGATACTACGAGTTGGTTAAGGTATATGTTGTTAATAATATATAATGATAAATAATTAGGCATAATCATAATATCTTTTACTATAGTCATCATCCCATTTGGTTGCTCATCAAAACATTTTACAACAACTTTAATGTTAATATAGTTACTTTTTTTAACAGTAATGAATAAAAACAAAAAGAATAGTGTGAGTAGTAATAATCAGAGTGGGAAACCGCATGATTCCAACCTTAAAAAAATATTACATTATCCTATACATAAAAATATACCCTAGGTTAGTCATTGGGTTATGTTATATAATCTATGTTTTTGAAAATATAGTTCTCAAGGTATATACTAAACTTCCATTGATACCAACTATAAAGACCCCAACTCTAGTATCCTAGAGTCAGTGGACACATTATTACATTGGCATAAGACATAATGAATTTCATCCTGAATGAATGAACAGTTTAAAAGTTTTGTTAAAGTAGATATGTACATGAAATTGACATTACATTTTAAAACATAAAACACAAAAATATTTTTATTTTATAATTCCATTATTCCCCTTAGTTTATTACCTTCATACCAATAAAAAAAACTTCCACGTATCGTAGGGAAAATTAAAAATAAGAAAGGGGTGATCTCAAATGATCAGTGAGTGTAATCATATAGATGAAACTTTGAATAAATAATACATAATAATTATGGAAAAATAAATAACTGAAACAAATTCCTTTTAATAAAAAACTTGATAATAATATAGAAGTAATAAATGATGAAAATATAAATCCATATAAATAATCACATGATAAGGAAACTTAACCATGGATAATATAACAAATAAAATAATCACATGGAATATCATTAACTAAATTCATAATGACAGAATTCATAATTCCAGACATCTAAAACATACCATCAATGATTTTTGCCAAGAAATAAAATAGCACAAGGCCTTATTCACTGACATCTTTATAAATGGGTAAGGGCTCGACCAAAACCCAATCTAGTTTTTCTCGTTAGACCAACTGATAAATCGATGGGATATATTGGGTCCCGAAAATCACATAATAAGTCTAATGCCTTACTCATATAAAAGGGGTGAGAAATATTCAACATAAATATTCGTATTGTAACTACCATTTGAAAAGTTAATAATGTACTGAATCAATAAACATAATCATAAACCATCTGAAGTAATATGGTGAATGGTATGAAAATAGTACATCCCCAGTCAAAATGATCATAAACCATTAAATAAAATATGGTATATTTTATAATAAGAGATCAACTTCAATGAATAATAATATTCAAAAAGGATGTTGATATATATGAAAATAGTTTTATAAGATAATTGAAAAATTCTTGAGGAAAATACCCTTTTTTACTTTGAAATCACATATTTTTAAAAATATGTGAAATTTTAAAAGAAAAAGCATTATTTGAAAGAAACATAGTAAATTATTATTGGAATATTCAATTAATTGATGCATCATTACTATTGGAAATTCCATTCATTATTTATAAGCTACAAGAAATATTCATTTTATACCATTTAAAAAGTACCTTATTCAGAAAATGAAAAAAAGATTCATTTTATAAAATTTCATAAAAATTAAAACATGCATTAAAATTAATTTTAAAAAAATATTACAGTAGTAAAGTTTTTATAAAACCTTACATGGAATAGAAATATTCCCCAGTGGAGACATAAACATAAACAATCGTGAAGAATGATGAGATTATGAAACAAACCCACACCACTTTAGTAACATTCTAATTGTAAGATCTATGAAAGAAATGAATTCAAATGGAAATTTAAATACCATTAAGACAAAGATATTCATGATTTAATGTATCAAATGTATAGTATATACACCATAGAAAATTAAGAAGTGGGTAATTGGCATATGTGTCACAGAAGTTAAAGTGGGATGAAAAACCCTTACCTCAGGTCTGATTTCCTTTGTACGTGTTTTAAGATAATATATAATAAATATATATTTATTATAAATATATTATAGAACCATAATCATATATATTATAGCATATACTAGTTACATATAATATTTTATCACCCGTTTATTATCAATTCATTATTAAAATTACTGTTTTAGGTGGTAACTGCTTACTTTTTCATGCATGTTTTGATTTGGTAGTTCCAATACTTATAAATTTATCATAGTTCCATAATATATAGAATAATATTTTTGGTTAAATTATCAAATAATATATATATATAGATCCATCCATAATGATAGAAATAGAAAAATGAATTACACAATTCATGGAGACAGTTGGTCATACATACACATGGATGATGTTTTTATTTTAATTTAATATATATCATATATATTCATTAGTTGCATTTTTATATCTTTCCAAGTAAATTGGTGGTGAAAAAATAATTACACCGCTGCATGGTGATGGTAAATCGTACATACGCCTGAGCGATGTTTTCTATCTTCATAAGATGGATAAAAGGTGGAATATGGTTATATAAAAATCATAATAAAATATAAATATATATATATTATAATTTAATTATTAATTTATGAAAGAAACAACACATTAATAGGATGTATAAGAAGAAATAAACTGAAAGAGTTCAAGTAAGATAATTTCCTCATCTCTGGGAGACCTTCTTTAGATCCTTTCTTAGGGGACTTAAGGTTGGTCTTCTAATTAGAAAAGTAACTATAGAACATGGATTGGGATGTTTGGAAGAGGAATAGGCTATAATTGGTCGATATATAAGGATAAAATTGGTGTGAATAAGTGGGGGAGGATTTTCCCTTTTCTATCTGGGGTGAGGGGTACTTTTGGAATTTTTTCAAAATATTTAAAAAATAATAAGAATATTCTAGAGCCAATTACTCTCAAATATATTTTGAAAAAATTGGGGATGAAATTTTTTTACCATATATTATATAATTTGTGTATATTTAATATTTTTATGATTTTTAAATAATTTAATAAAATATTAATCCCATAAAATATCATTATTGTCAACTTTGATACCATTCATTACATTGGCTTTAAAAACATCTATACAATAAGTAATATTTGAAACAAATAATTTATTATATCTTAAACATGTCATGGTCTCCATATAATTCAATTATCACCTTAGATATCTCATATTATATTAATTTTAATATTTTTATATCATTTATTTGATTTTTCTATTACTTAAATCAATATTTTATTAGTGTCGCAAAAGTGTATAAGGTAATTATAAAATTTTTAAAAATAATGAATAAATTTATATCATTAAAATATGTTTATTATGATTTAAATATCTATTTATATTCATTATATATTTATTTTAACTCACATCTATATCTTGAAATCATATTTAATGTGTAATTTTGAATTTTCTAGCCTTGCGCAAGCATTGCACAAGAATTTAGGTATTCAACTATTTATATAACTCTAAAATTCTTGTATAAACCAAAAAATAATAAATTGTAATTAATATTTAATATAAAATTATATAAATTACTTATACCTTTCCAATTATTATTTACAGGATACAAAATTTGACGTTTACAGTGCTGCCTATGCTCTACGTCAGCACTTAAAATGATTTTAATATTTATTAGGGAATAAATTATAATATTCATATTTTAAATTATATTTATATTATTTTATCATACTTGAGACATTAAATATTTTTTTATAAATTTTTATATTATATCTATGTATTGTTAATATCACAAAAGATACCGCATTTTATAAAACCAATATTTTTTTACTATTCACTAAAAAACTAATTTCTTCAAAAATGTAAAAATAATCATCCTAGGATAAATTTGAATTTATGAATAAAAAAAATTGTATTCCACTGAATTAAATTTCTATAATTGGTATAAAATAACATTAAAATAATTTCAAAAAATGCGATGGAAATCTCTTTTTAGAAAAATACTATTTTTCTTAAAAATACCTATTTATGTATACAGATGATTTGATGCCAAATTAAATTATAAAATTGATTCAAATAGAACTAATAAAATTATAACTAGTATATAAAAACTAATTTTTATCTCAACCCATATAAAAATAAAATGGAACTTCACAAATGGTTGAAACGAAAATAATGTTTTCAATAAAAATTAGTATTTTCACTATTTACTAGAAAATAAATATTTTTAGAAAAATATAAAAATATCATCCTAAGATAATTTTTACATGATTATTTCAAAAATTATTTTCATTTTATCAAATAAGTTTTCTAAAAAAGGAAAATTAATTATATTATTTTCTCATAATTAATAAAAATCATTTTTTAAAGATTACATATAAAACGAATTTAATAAAATTTAAATATTTATTTCATAAGAAGTAATAAATAAATTCATATTAATTAATAACTCTCTATATTTTATAATATTTTTAATCTTATTCACACCATCCAATTTGATTATTTGGTTATAATGGTCATATTTAAATAATAATATTTTGGTGTTGATTTATGTTCAGTGTTGCGTATTGTATACGCTATCAAACACAGTGTTCTATTAAATTATTGGGGTGTTAAAAATTATATCCCACACACTTTTTTTGTTCATCCCTCACTCAAGTAAATTTCATACCATTATAGTTAACTTCAGGGATAACAATATGATATTCTGACACCAATTAAGAATACTACCTTACTATAGATGTGTTGTCTCTTTTTTCTTCTCCTTATTCCATTTCACTATGGCATGTCACTTCTCCGGTTTGTATGCAAAATACTACACACAAATTTTTATTCTTATTCATAGTATAAAACTGATATTCTATTACTTATTCTTCATCTTAAATCCTTTAAAAATTGAAATGCACAACAACTCCTTCTTCTGTAAACTTCATAACTAACTTGGTCGTGTTTATTTCACTTTTCTCTTCTTGTTATTATTATTCTATATGAACAAGAGTGAAAAAATCTCATTTTCTTCTCATTAAAATCATGACTAACTCATCCAACTCTTATTATTATTCTCATTTCTTCTATTTCTTATTTAGTTCACAAAAAACTGAAATAGATATTCTCTATTCTCCACTAACTTCAACCCATATAAATTATTCAGAATAATATATGTGTTGAGTCTCTTCATCCACTCTTAGAACAAAGGAAATTTTTCTAGGAGATAATACCACCTAAATTCATCTATTTTCTCACCTTTTTAACTAAAAATAATATATATATATATATAGACTAATATTTAGGATAGCTAGTTATCTTTCTTCTCCATCCATTACCATTTTTTATATTCAAAGTTTTTTGTGAATAAATCAATTCAAATCTATACATATTTAATAATTTAATAAACACATGGAATATTAGATCTTTATTTCACACTACACTACCTTTATAACCACCTAACAAACACATTCAATAATAATATATAGACATGTATAAGCCACATGGTCTTAATTATTCATCAATCCAAGATGCATGCCTTTAAAATAATTGTGAATGCTTGAATACATGGATGATATAGTGATGTGATTGTGGATTATTACTTCTTTAATTCTTCATCATATAATCCCATGATAAATAAAATTCATTTAAAATGTATATCAATATATGAACTCATTTAGTAACTTCTATCCTTTGTCTATCCCCAATAATCAACAGACATTAATAAAACTACATGTGCATGAATGGAATTTAATATGATTGTGTAATATTCATTTTGAGTGAATAATAATTCTGAAAAAACATCCATTTTCTTCTTCTACCAATGATATTTTCATGTATTAAAAATCATGTAAATATATTCATGTATTAATATTGATTACAGAAATTTCATTCTTGAAGAAACATTCTTCGTGATTTCTCCCTTATTAATTCATCATTATACAACCTAAATCACAATAAAATAATGTATCATGATATTTATTTTCTATATAAGTACTCCTAAAATATAATCATCTAAATGAAGTATCTTAACCACTATATGTTTCTACCCATGTTTAACTATATACAAATTTTAAATCATCACAAAAAAACCATTGAAATCAAACCACTATATGGTGTTACTCATTATTTTGAACTAGGAATTATCCATTATAGCACGATATTATCCAGGACGTATTAATACCCATATCAAACTTCATTGAAATAGATATCTTATTCTCAAAATGGCCCCCATTGATGCACCACATCAGGGGAATCTCTGTTTTACTTATCTTGTTAGTAAGGATCACAATAACTGTATCATGGTGTATATACATCATTAAAGAAATCAACTCTTTGATTTGACTAAAATATCATATGGAAAATAGATCAACCATGTTCCATGAAGCCACTTTATTGACCATACACCATCTTCTTGACCATCCACAACATATAAACTACATGAATTCCACAATCACTCAACCTACTTTGTGATACCCATAGCCACTCAAACTGTCTGGAAAAGACAATGATTTATTTAAATATATAAAAAAACTTTCCATAAATCCTAATATGACATTAATATTACTGGTATTAACCTTAAATAATTAGCGTGTCTTGATTGATACCCTTAAGTATAAATATAACTAACCTTTACATTGTAGTATAATTATCTTTACACAGGGGGATTACATACTCAGTGAGTCTTCTGGATACACTTTATACAACACCTTTTTTACCATTAAGAAATTGGCTGTTCTTCATCACATCTTTTATATAGGTGAATTATACCTTGATGTATGTCAATAAAATAATAAATAATTTTATTAAAGATATTAAACTTGTCACATACCTATATGAAAAAAATCATTACCTTTATATAGGTTATGGTTTTTCTCAAATTATTTTGTACACCTTCAAAATTCACTTACAACCTTCATTTATCTTTTTCTATGAACATCATACAATAGTTATGGATGTAAAACCAAATTTTAAAACAAATTTTCCATAAATATTAATATAAATTAACTTAAAAATGAAATACCTTTTAATTTTATCATATAAACAATGAATTCTTCACCTTAAGCTTGTGTGCTACCACTTTTTCTTCAAAGAAACTTATTCAACATATTAATATTCATTTATAATAATACAACCCATAGAAAATAGGCTCAACACTAAACTTAATTAAACCATAAGAATGTATTGGTCACCAATTTTAAATTACATGGGTTTTTTTATTGGACTACCTTATATTGTTTTCAACTTTGAGCTATTCCTAATCATTTCTAATTTAGTTATGACTATTTTATCATCTCTTGAACAATAATAGGTATGATCATAGATAATTAAAAAAATTATATCATGTATAGAGGATATTGAAAAGGATTATCATAAAGAGCATTGGATGGATATATATGAATCTATGGTTGATAGCTAATGTTATACAATAATTCCACTAATGAAAGGTGATCCTTATAGGATCCACCAGAAGAAAGGATACAATATCACAATATATCCTTTAGGATCTGTATAGTTTATTTGAATTAGTGATATCTTTGAGGATAAACCCCTATACTCAACCTCACTAGAGACCCCAAATCGCTATATACCCCTTTCCAGATTCGAGATGTGGAACTCAAACCCATTTTAGAAATGATACTAGCTGGAACACCATAAAAATTTATAATGACACTGAAATATAAATTCTTAAGCCCATTAATGGATGGAGATTCCCTGAATTGTATAAATTGATCCATCTTAGTTATACAATCCATGATCGCCCAAATCTTATCTCAACATATAATATATCTTCTTAGATAAATTACAAATTCCATAGTAATTTCATCCCATTTTAAAATTAGTAGAAAGAGTCTTTTAAGTGCATTAATATATCTTTGATTGCCTTTGTTTACTTATTGACAAGTAAAGAATCAAGGAATGAACTGATCCATATCCTTATATACACACAACCACAAAATTAGAAACAAATATCATGATACGTATTCATGATTCTATGTTATATAGTCCATCAAGAATCATGAAACTCTTTCATTACTTCTTCTCTCATACTAGTTTGGACTATGTGTCTTTCATGGATATATAAGTATAAATTGGTATCTGTAAACCATCCATAAAGGATCATCACACCATCAGGTTTCTATTAAATAATGATACATTTAGGATTAAATATTTGGGAGTCCTTGATGCACTCCATGATATTAAACATAAGATTAATGTGGTATAGCTATATCCTACCATGATATTCAATAAAATCCAAATAATATTAAATCATAAGATTCATATATCTGTTTTTTACTTTTTTATCTTACATTTTTTGAGAGTGAAAATTCCATTTTATGGAATTGGAAATAAAATTTCCCATCTGGGGAGAATACTGGATATCATAATACAATGATTAGTGACATTCTACCCAATGATGCTACCTCAAAATGAAATCCAGTTTAGAAAATATTTATTTAATGATTTTTTGGTGATTAAACACCATGAAGTGTCTTATAAATAGATAATTTCTCTGACTATTTAGAGTAATAATGATGAAAATTAATTCTAAATCACGGAAAAGGTAGTTATATTCACAAGTTTGAAATTTTATTAAACTATATGCCACAATTCTATGATATTTCATGATAATTTATCCATGTTTTACTGATGATGAATCAAAATATGCCTAAAATTATTCCCCTGGTTGAGGTAAAACCAAAAAGTGTTCCATGGTCAACATTTTAATCAGATCCTAAAAATCTATATCATATTGGATAGGACATAAAAACTTAACTCCCTTATTTGATAAATCTATTATAAGAGCATAATTCTTGTAGAAATCCCAAATAAAAGAGTTATAGTACCCCATAATTTCAATAAAATAATTAATTTAAAAAACATTTGAAGGGAATTCCAAGGATATCACAGATTCCACATTTTCATGATCCACTAAGATACTAGCTTCAATAATTATATTCCTAAGGAACATGAATTATTAGATCTAGAATTATTATTTGGATAAAATAACATAAATTTGGTGCTCTCACAAAGACACTAAGACAATTAGAATATGTCAATATTTCCCATATATATATTTGAAATATATCAAGATATCACCACAAATACTACAATGAAAGTGCCTAAGAATGGATAAAATATATTATTCATCAATTTCATGAACATGAATAGAGAATTATTCAATCCTAACAGCATCAACATATATTGAAATTGATTATATCCTCTCCAATAATCTATTTTTGGAATATCATCTGATCTGACTTGATATTGTTGACATTTTGAGTAGAGGTCAACATTGGAAAACAAATTTTCCCCTTTTAACTTATCAAATAAATCATAAATTATGAGAAAAGTATAAATAATATTATCCATCACCAGATTTAACTTCAATAAGTTTACATATAAACCTATAATTTCAGAGTTCTATAAACATAAATTGAAGTGCATGCCAGAGCATCCTTGAAGGATGGGGAGAGGGAGTCCCTGACCTGAACCCAATGTCTTTAAAGAAAAAATAAGGTTCAAATCCACGAGAGGATCCATTCCTACCAAAGGTGGAAGTTATTAAGAGAAACTCACACCATCCTCATAGATAATAAATAGTGGATCAAGACCCTAACCACCAAATGATGGGTGAACCACCATCACAAGTACTATTGGGAGGATCATATCTCACTAAATAGACAATAAATATTATTCATGTATTAGATAGAATTTCATTTTTTATTGGTGTTTTATGGAGATTTACTCAAGTCAAGATCCCAAGATGGATGCAATTTGGGTTCACCAATCAGGGTTTCCACTTCCGTTTCACAATCATTTAGTTCTAAAGGTAATTTGGGATTCCATAGGATTATTTCATAGGTTCAGATAAGGAACCCTTCACATGTACCATACTATGGTTGTGTACATATTTATATATATGGACCTCTCTTCACCATTCTCTATTGTATCTTACTACATGCATACGAGTCTATCTCCTTCTAGTGGATACTCTTTTTCCATTCTAAAATGGGTTTCTATTCTGAGTACCATCTTTAAGGGAAAATAAATGTTAAGTAAAAAACAAAGGTTTTGGGTTTTATGGCTCTTCAACCCTTTGAATAATCCCTGTAAATACAAGCCTCTTCCTTGAGAGGTGATCTAGTAGTTTCCCATACACTGACTCATGCTCTTCCTCTAGTAGGACTAGTCATGAAACCTTAGTGGCTAGTTCCCTTAGTCCTGGATTCCACCAATTCGGATCCTCCCTACCCCCTATGGATGACTAGATTGATCCCCTCCTCTATTCCCTATGACTTTCTACCTTTACACCTCTTCCCATCAATAAAACAAGGGTGATTAAGCTCATTAAATATGAGGGTGATCCCCATACAATATCTTTACCAGTCGTCTGTCTCCATAGGATAGTTGATGACATGTTTGAAGTCCTAACTCAGATAGTTGATGAAAATGATATTGATGGTTCCAAATGTATTTTTTTGAACAAGATATATTCATATTCGGGGAAACTTGTGTTAGGAGTCACTTTGTGGATGAAACACTATTAAGTGACAAACTCCACATAGAACTCCCACTCTATCTCAAAATCATTATTATGTTTAGGATATAATTACCAAAGAAATTTATTTTAAATCATCAATTATAGGTTACCGATGAAAATTGAGATTATGTAGTGTGTCCTATAAATGTATTATAACTAAATAAATATCCCAATATACTTTTAATATTATGACTACATCTCCCCGGGATCTTGAGGGTCATGATTTAAATCCAATTATCTACATTTGTTATGATATCTCACAACATATTTAATGACAGTGGTTTAGAATCCCATTCCATGTTATACTTTTTATCCAATGATATTTTCACAAACCAATATTTCATTTATTTATACCCTAGATGTAAAGAAAAAATAGGATCTCTTACATAGTTTTTTATCTAAATTTCATATTAGTAATTACATGCATGACAACCCAAATAATATAAACATTTATAAATTCTCGAATTGATATCTGATGGTGTAGAATATTGAATCCTCATCAAAATAAGCCATAGTCAAGGTATCATATTCTTTTTTCTATAGTTTATATGTTGATTATTTATGATAAATATGATATATCAAAAATGGATGTTTTATAGAACTCAATTTTATCATGTAACCCTATAAATTCATCATAGTTAATAATGGGATATTTTAATACAATTATTGATCAATCTAAAAAATAGGAGGATTAATTTTCTCAAGTAAATATATTACTGATTTCAACTCATTTTTATCACATAATAATCTAATGGACCTAAGATACTAAGTTAATAAATTTATATGGTGTAACAATAAGTGTGGAAAATGTTATATATAGATCCTTATAGATAGATGTTTTTATAAATTACAAAGGGTTTCATCCTTCCCCCAATTGTCAATAACTCACACTAGTTAGTAACTTCCTAATCACTCTCTACTTATGATACAATTTAAAACAGCATCTGGAGGCAACAATCGTTTCTTTTTCTCTGTGTAGTTGACCCAAGATAAAGACTTTATATATTTGAACATACCTCATAGAACCTACCCTTGAAACAATACATGTGGGTGTATCTTAACAACATACTTATATGGCTCAAAGCAGGCCAGTTTGAGTAAAAAAATAGTTATCCCAATGCACACTATATCTTAGAGCCTCTCAAAATTGAAATTATTCTTCCCAATTTCTGTCTATAGGAGTGATGAAAGGTTGAAAATTTTATGATCTTAATGATAAAACAAAGAAACTTTTCAATGAATTTTATAAAGGTGAAAAAAATTCAAGGGAGATATCATGATCCTTTTGGTTGAGGAAGGGGGATAGAAAAAAAATTGTGTTTCACCAATATATCAATGAGAAGAAGTTTACATTGAACATGAAATTACAACTCAATGATGAATTATATATAAGTTATATTTTGGTAATTATAAAACTTTCCACCCCCACATCAATAATTTATTTTAGGAATGGGGATAGAAATGAGTGGAGGATATCCTAGGGATGAAACTTAAGAGACACACTTTAATAATATCCCAAGTGTAGTGGATTATCTTAATGATGACCATCTAAAATGGATTCCATAAGAGGCATGTGTAAGAGCCTATATCTTATGTTTAGTTATGGATCTTGATTTTGGGTGTTTTTGAGAAAAGGGGGAGCTTTTGGAAATTTTATAAGTACATTCTGTGTACTTAGGAGTACACGCCGTGTACTTTGGAGTACACAGTGTGTACTTAGGAGTACACGTCGTGCACTTAGGAGTACAAAATGTATACTTAGGAGTACACGATGTGTACTTAGGAGTACATGTCGTGTACCAAGTTGTCATAGGTATCCATGTACTAGTCGTGTAACGGCCGAGACATGGTCGTGTGGGGTGACAAGGTGTACCACTAATTATGGGGGATGGTTAAGGAATATACATGACGTGTTCATTAACAGTACACACCATGTAATTTTTCTTTTATTCGACCAATCAGACCGAGGACGTGTCTAATCCCTAGAAACGTCTTCTTCTGGCCGTACCTCACGATAGAGCATTTGGAATCCCCGATTCTTCTCTAAGCTACTGATTCTTCATCCTTTCTCTAAATCAAACTCTAGTGGGTGCGTTGGAATCCCACCTGTGTGTCCTTTCATCATCTAGATCATCTCCTCCTGATTTATTCTATCTCTTGAGTTATTCAAGGTTGAACTTTTTTGACGTTTTTGTAGATCTACATTGTTATAGGATGATTCAAGGGTCGATGTTCGAGTTTGTTCATCGTACAACATCAAGGTAGGTGGTTTCTTCCTTCCATTGCCTGTCATCGACTTTTATATGCCAAAGTGCTGATTACCCATGTTTCAGGTATTTTGGGTTAAGGAAATTGAACCCTATTTTATCTTCCTTAGATTTACTATTGGATTAAGGTTTTGTTGTTGTAGTGTTTTGTGAAATTTCATATTTAAGGAACACCCCATGAGTGAATTTCCTTGTTTGATTATTTAGGGATATTTGGTCTAGGTTTCCTGTGAAGAAAACCATGTTTCCTTTCCTTGCTTGATAGGATGGAACTGTTTGAATTTTGCTTCTTGTTAAATTCTTGTGATATGCACTGGATTTTTTTAATCCATGTAGTAGTTGAGATTACTTTGGGTTTCTTGATATCGTTCAAGAAAAATTGAATTGCACAAGGCTGTGAGAACCTGGTGTAGTTAGACTATAGGGGGAAGTGACGTTGAGTGCTTCCTTAGAGTGTATGTTTTATTTCACTCTATGAGACCATGGGGGATTAATAGTGAGTGCTCCCTCAGAGTGTCTATAGTTTACATTATGATACCGCAAGGGGAATTGAGATTAAGTACTTCCCAAAAGAGTCTGTAGTTATTTTGGAAATACCAAAGGGGGAATTGACGGTGAGTGTTTCCTCAGAGTGTCTTTTCCTATTTATTGCATTATTTTTCAAGAGGGGTTAGACTGCGTGAGCTACCCAGAGGGTTAATGTAAATATTTAATGTTTTTTATGCCTCTCACATCCTATTTGGGTCATGATTTTGGTCCCAATTTTATTATATGGTTGCATGTATTGATAAGGGAAAGCACCCTTTATCATCAGGTGCTTGATCGCTATGGAGATGGAGAGCACGAGACTAAGCTGAGGCTTGCGATTCTACTGGAGTTTATTTGTTTTATTTTTTACTTTCTCTTAGTACTTTATTTCCATCATTTTGACTTTTTTGGATATTTTCCTAAATATATGTGACATGAATCATTTATATATGCGCTCTAGTTGTTTATTTACTTTCACTTTTCTGATGTTTACTTGTTGTATGATATTATTACTTCTGCTACTATTTATTATTTGTTGTTACAATATGCATACTTTGACAATGAGGCCATATTTTTTCCACAACCACACCTAAAGACCTTGCTTCTAGTCATTAGCATTTGGAATTCGGGAAAATTCTCTTAAGGCCATGTGACCAACTAGGTACAGGGCACCTTTAGGCAGTATCTGGAACTGCGAAATTAGAAATTTGTATCAGAGGGGGTTATTTTCTTCTTTGTCTTACTGTTTAGAGCCTATAGATAGGGATAAAAATGAATATGTAGTTGGTAATAATATGTTCCTGGTACTATCTAACCAGTGTATAGGGAAAATCCATGTTACCTCAATTATTTAAAATTTTCTGGTTTTTCAATTGTTGCAGTTGATCTGATTTTACTATTGGGTGATACACATGTTTTGTTCTGTTATGGTTTATATCATAGAGTTTATATTTATTTCTCATCCCAATGAGATGAGGGTATTCCATCTCATGCATCATATAGGTACTTTATTGGGATCACATGTCATGCATTCTTGTCATTCCATTTAGGGTGCATTACTGATTGAATGCTATTGTGATAGATGTTGTCCTAGATATGAATGATATTGTCATATATTCCATGATAGAATACTTTATTTTTCATTAGGTTATTGGAAAATTTAAATTTTCATTTGAATGGGTGCCAAAATTTGATCCTAAATGTGTTATAAGCCCTCTTGGATCAGAATTAGGTGGATCATGTTGAACTTTAATTGAATAATGTTTTAATGATATAACATGAATATGATGCCAAGATTTGATTTGCGGGGATTATGGGCCCCCATGGATCAAAATTTGGTATTTTAATTCTTGTTTCAGTATTTTATGTGGTTCCAGAGTTGTTTATGAGGCTTACTTTCTAGAAAAACATAGAATAAACAGCGTGTGATGACAAATACATGACATGTATCCTTCTATTCGGGAAGAAAATGTTTTTCTTAAGTACACACCATGTATTGTATGTACACACCATGCAGTATTTGATAGTGTGATTGACTGTTTGGGCAGAGACACATAGTTGGGAAATATTTGGTGGAACACGCAGTGTACTGGGAGTACATATCATGTTGTAGAGATCGTGTCTCCGACCCTGTGACTAACAAAACAGGAGGATAAAACTTTAGTTGCACATGTCGTGTCCTTTTCTTGCATGCCGTGTGTAGTCGATCGTGTCTCCGACTATGTGAATAACGACACAGGTGTTTAGAACTTAAGGTGTACACTCATTTTCTAGGGTGAACACGCCATGTTGTGTTACCCAAGAGAGAACTATGTGTGTAGTCGTGTATAGAAACTCGGGTAGGGGGGATTGATTCAGGTACACACCTTGTATCATGGAAAACATGCCATGTGTATGGGTGTTACATGACCAGGGTTGGAAGAGGTACACGACCTTGTTAAAACACAAAGGAACACACTTTGTGGAGGGTATACACGTCGTGCAACCCTATTTTAAAAAACTTGTTTGTTTTCTCCTCCTTCTCATTTCTTACCTCCAAAGTTTTAGTCCTTGATCATCTTGAACAAAGGTGTTCCCTTGACCTTGTAGAGTCATTCCACTGAGACTTCCTTAGGTTGTGCGCCAGATATAGGGCAATGATCATACACTAGAAACGGTGGACCAAGGACTACCAAAAGACCCTCCCGTCGTGCCCTTTCTTGGAACCAACTGTCATTCCAGATACAGGTGCCGATGCACATTTCTGAGGTGGATTCAATATAAGGATGCATAATTTCTTGGGAGAACCACATCCTGCCCTATATATGGATAGTTGACATGGGGTTTTCAGTAGTAGCATCCTCCCACTTTCTTAGCAGATGGATGACTTTAGGATGTAGATTAATGGTTGGAAGCTATGTTGTCTATCTTCAAGAGTCAAAAGACACCTCTTGAGAGGAGGGTGAAACTCGCAACCTACATGCTTCGAGATTCCACAAAGAGATGATGGGTTGTGATATCATAGGTGAGAAGCCAGTGATTTATGGCTTGGGATGAGTTCCAATGTACCTTATATGACTACTTCTACCCAGATACCATGAGGGATGACCAAGCCCAAGAGTTCATGAGTTTGGAGTAGGGTACTCTCTCAGTCATGGAGTATTCTTCTCGCTTCACAGAGCTACAACACATCATACCCATTCTGGGGGGTGATGACTTATTTCTTGCAAGGATGTTTGAGTATGGTCTTTGACATGACATCTGATTCTAGGTAAAAATATTTAAGTTGACTTCCATATCTTCTATAGTCAACCTGGAACTAATCAATGAGTGCAACCAGAGGGATTTTGGAGTTGTGGGCTAGGGTGGTTTTGCATCAAGAGTTTTTACTCTTTTGAATGATTTCAGGAAGTGTTGTAGGGAGTCTACACGTGGATATCTAAGTAGGAAGGATTTTACTTCAGGTATCCAGGTGGTGTTCTACCAGTGTGGGAAGGGAGGAGATAAGAAACCGCAGTGCCCAAGAGACCCAGTTGAGTGCTGATATTTCTACAAGATGGGACATCTTCATCATTTCTACAATTTCCACCTTCCATAAGCTATTGAGGGAGGATCTGTTTCTACTCCTCATACTGGAGCAGGGCCACCAGTTTTACATCAGATTGGGGGCTGGAGTTCTTCAGGCCATTCAGTCTGAGGTTGTGGTTGTGGCCACAGTGGTCATACACAGGGTTTTTGACAACCATAGGGTTGATCGGTTCAGGGATCTCAAATAGATTCACAGGGCCACATATCAGGTCAGGGTTTTGTTCTGGAGCATATCTAGTAGGATAAGGATCCCAAAACCTCTATGGTCAGAGGTACATTTTTGGTTTCCATAGTTTTATCTTCTGATCTTTTCGATATAGGGGCTTCTCATATCTTTATATATTTGCTGGTTATGGTAATCATTGGGCTATGTATCTTCACTTTTGATGATATTATGATGATGGAAACTTCGTTAGGGATTAAAAAAACTAGTGTACGTCAGTGCAAGGAGTTACCACTTGAGTTTGGTGGGTGTCACTTCTTATTGAACCTTTTTGTCTTAGAGATAACAAGCTATGACGTAATTATCGAAATGGACTGGTTAGCTCCCTTCCAGGTAGTTGTCGATTTCTATCACCATAGCGTGAGTTTCAAATCACCATAGGGGGTTTTTTCTATATAAGGGTGAGTGGGATGTCCAGGTGAGAAGAGGTATACTCGAGCATCATGGGTTGTGAGGTGTTACAACCCAGATTGTTGGTCTGTATCTTGATGACTAGGGGACTTCCCAGAAGGATTTTCCTCCAGTGGTCTATCATTTTCTTGATGTATTTACAGAAGACTTTTCATGTTTTACTTTAGAGCAAGAGGTTTACTTTTCTATTGAAATTGTTCTAGGGGAAACATCAGTGTCAATTACTCCTTATACGATGGATACACTAGAGTTGCAGGATCTCAAGAAGAAGTTAGAGGAGTTTCATGTAAAGGGTTTCATCAAACCCAGTACTTCTCCTTGGGGTTTTCTTGTCCAATTTATGAAGAATGCATAAAGTTCCCTTAGAATTTTCATGGATTAATAGAAGCTGAACTAGTTGATAGCCAAGAAAAGATATCCCTTTCCAAGGATTGATGATTTATTTGATCATCTTCGAGGAGCCCAGGTGTTCTCGAAGATTGACTTGTGATCCAGTTATCATTAGTTTCACATTAGACCATCAGATATACCTCTTACAGCCTTTCAGAGTAGGTATGGCCTATATGAGTATGTGGTTATGTCATTTGATCTTAAGAACATGCCAAAAGTTCTCATGGAACTGATGAATTGAGTGTCCCATCCTTACTTGGATTATTTTGTGGTAGTCTTTGTGGAATATATCTTGGTGTAATATCAAACTCAAAAAGACCATATAACCCACCTTGAGATTGTTTTGAGTACACTGAGAGAGCATGAATTATATGCTAATTTTTTGAAATGCCGCTTTTGGATGGACCTGATTCACTTCTTGGGCCATGTTATCTAAGATACCGGAGTATCAATAGACCCAGAGAAAGTGATATAAGTAGTTTCCTGGGAGAATTTGAAGAAAATATTTGAGGTATAGATTTTTTGGGGTTGGATGGTTACTATAGGTGCTTTATAAATGACTTGTCACACTTAGTAGCACCACTGATGGGCCTGACTAAGAAGGGTGAAAAGTACTTGTGGACAGATTCCTATGATTCAACCTTTCAAGAGTTGAAAGGGAGGTTTAATTCAGCACTGATATTGATCTTACCAGATCCTGGAAAGAGTTATACTATTTACTAAGATGCATCAGGTATCAGGATGGGTGAAGTGATTATTCTGGTTGAAGGAGTCATTGCATACAGGTATCAACAGTTGAGGCCACATGAGAGGAATTACCCAATGCATGATCTTGAGTTCATTGCAGTTGTTCATGATTTTTTCTGTTAGATAAATTATCTATTGGGAGAGAATTTTGGGGTTTTAACTGACCAAAAAAGTCTCAAGTATATCTTTACTCAGCGTGATCTGAATTTGAGAAAATGAAGGTGGGTTGAGTACCTTCAGTCTTTTGACATTGAGCTTGCCTATATGCCTGGGAAAGGCAATGTAGTGGCTAATGTGTTGAGTAGGAGGACTTAGATACATGCTATTTAGGATGCCAATGGTGAGTGGTAGCTTATGGCTCTATTCCTTAAGATGCATTTGGTGGTGCATGATAGATAGGGGTCAAATTTTCTTTCTTATATAGTTGTTACCTCTACTCTACTAGATCATGTGTGGATGAGGAAGTTATCAGAATCTAAAGGCCTAGTCCCATGGGAGAGTGTGTCAGGAAAGGACACTACTACTGGATGGACCATAGGCAAGGAAAAGATCTTACATTTTCATGGACACATATGGGTATCAGTAGATATACGTTAGGAGCTGATGTGGGATTTTCATTACTCATTTTGGGCAGTTCATCTTGGTGTCACCAAGATGTATCAAGATATAAACTGTTAGTATTGGTTGCTAGGTATGAATAGTATTGTTGCTAGTTTTGGAATGAGATATTCCACCTGTATTTAGGTGAAGGCAGATTATCAGTGACTGGAAGGGATTTTACAGTAGTTACCCATTCCCTAGTGGAAGTGGAATGATGTCGCGGTGGATTTCATGATAAGGTTACCAAGATATACTCAGGGTAATGATGCAGTTTGGGTTATTATCGATAGGCTCACAAAGGTTCCACACTTCTTAATGATCAAAGAGAAATTTAGTGTTGTTGATCTCAGAAGGTGGTACATCCGAGAGATTGTACGTTTGCATAGGGTTCTGCACTCTATTGTTTTAGACCGAGAAACCCGTTTTACTTATCGTGTCTGTCAGGGATTATAAAGGGAATTGGGTACATAGGTACTTCTGAGTACATATTACCATACCCAGACTGATGGATAGTCTAAGGGTAGGATTCAGGTGTTGGAGTAAATGCTTCAAGCATGCATCCTAGATTTTGGAGGTTCTTGGGAGAAGCACATACATCTGGTGGAGTTTTCTTACAATAACAGTTTTCAGACGAAAATTTAGATGGAACCTTATGAGGCTTTGTACGGTAGGCCATGCCGATCACCCCTATATTGGATGGAAGTAGGAGAGACATCTATGTTGGGATCTCGTCTTGTCCAGTAGACCACTAAGCAGGGGGAGTTGATTCAGAAGAGGAAGGCTACTACATATTCTTGATAGATGTTTTATACTGATCGATGAAGATGACCTCTAGAGTTTGAGATCAGAGATCATGTTTACTTACGTGTCACACTGTGGTTGGGACACAAAAGGACTAAGATACAGGGTAAGATTTCACCGAGATATATCAGGCAGTTTGAGGTTTTGGAGAGATTCGGTCCAGTTTCCTATCAGTTGAAGTTACCTCCGAGGTACTGGGCTCTGCACGACATCTTCCACCTTTGCATCTACGACATTACTCCTCAGACCAATCTCATATTTTTAAACCTGAGGAGGTTTATTTGGAGGTGGACACATCATTCGAGGATAATCCTATTAGAATTATAGATCGAAGTGTGAAGGTTCTCCGTGAACAGTATGTTACTCTGGTACGCGTGATGTGGCAGCACGACCAAGTACAGGACGAGACTCGGGAGAGGGTGACTTATGAATGATCACAGTGGCTAGAGTTATTCAAGGATTCTTCTTTACCACCTTGTTAGGGAAAATTGGGGATGAATTTTTTTAAGGGGGGTATGTTTGTAAGAACATAGATCTTCTTTTAAGGTATGCATCTTGATTTTGGGAGTTTTTGAGAAAAAGGTGAGTTTTTGGAAATTTTAGAAGTACATGCCATGTACTTAGGAGTACACGCCATGTAAAAAAGTTACCATGGGTAGCTGTGTACTGGTCGTGTAATGGCCGAGACAAGACAGTGTGGGGTGACTTGGAAGACCACTAATGTCGGGTCCAGTTGAGGAAAATACACAACATGTTCATTAACAATACACACCATGTAATTTTTCGTTTACTCGACTAATTGGATCAGGGTCACATATAATCCCCAAAAATGTCTTCTTCAGGACGTACCTCATGAAGAAGAGTCCAAAATCTCTGATTCTTCCCTGAGCCACTAATCCCTCATTTTTTCTCTGAATCGAACTCCAACGGGTGCGTGGGAATCCTAACGATGAGTCCTTCCTTCTTCTAGAGCCACTCATTCTGATTTATTTATCTCTCAATTTATTCAAGATTGAATGTTTTTTGTCCTTTTTATAGATCTACATCATTATAGGCTTATTTATGGGACTCTATTTGAGAGTTTTAATCTTACAATGTCGAGGTAGGTGGTTTGTTGACTTTCATTGTTTGTATTTGAGTTTTATATGCCAAAGTTCTGATTAACCATGTTTTATGTGTTTTGGGATAAGGAAATTGAACCCTATTTTATCTGCCATAGATTGGTTATTGGATTAAGGGTTTGTTGTTGTAGTGTTATGTGAAATTTAATGTTTAAGGAACACCACATGGGTGAATTTCCTTATTAGAATGTTTATGGTCGTTTGGTCCAGGTTTCCTATGAGGAAAACCTTATTTACTTTCGTTTCTTGATAGGATTGAACTGTTTGAATTTTGATTCTTGTTAAATGCTTGTGATATGCATTATATTTGTTTATCCATGTTGTAGTTGAGATTAATTTGGGTTGCTTGATATTGTTCATGCAAAATTTAATTGCACAGGGCTGTGAGAACCTGTTGTTATTAGACTATAAGGGAAATTTATGTTGAGTACTTCCTCATAGTGTTTGTTATATTTCATGTTATGAGACCACAAGGGGGGTTGATGGTGATTGATCCCTCAAAGTGACTATAGTTTAAGTTATGTGACCATAGGGGGAATTGGCGTTGAGTACTTCCCCAGATATTTTTTAGTTATTATGGAAATACCATAGGGGGAATTGATGGTGGGTTCTTATTCAGAGTATCTTTCCCAATTTATTGAATTATTTGGCCAAAAGGGTGAGAATGTGTGAGCTAACCAAAGGGTTAATGTAAATATTGAATGTTTTTTTATGCATCTTCCTTACCAAAGAAAAATCATTGATTCAATCCTGTTAGGAAGTCCTATGAGATACGTATTTGTGATACATACTTGACTAAATGATGAACATTAAATGATAATGAATGTACATGGAAACTGTAGTATTTTTTACTTTTGTGTACTCCTAGTTTCTTTGATGCACTTCCAATATTACATGTTATATATAATCACTCACAGTTAGGCATAGATCTTGTGGTGGTTTCCTACTGGGATTGATCTCACATCCTGTTTGGTTCATGCTTTTGTGCGCAAATCGATAGTATGGTTGCAGGTATAGATAAGGTAAACCACCCTTCTTCATCAAGTTCTTGATTTCTATAAAGTTGGAGAGCATGGGACCAAGTAGAGTCTTGTGATGATGCTAGAGTTTATTTGTTTTCTTTTGTACTCTGGATTAGTAATTTATTTCCAACATTGTGACTTGTTTGGATGTTTTCCTAGACATATGTGACATGCATCATTTATATATGTGCTCCTGTTGCTTATTTAATTTCAGTCTTCCACTATTTACTTATTATGTGGTATTATTTCTTCTACTACTATTTATTATTTGTTATTCTGCTCGGAATACTTTTCCAATGAGGGCATAGTTTACCCACTTTTACACCTAAGTCCCTCACTATTATTCGGAAGCCTCTAGAGTTTGGGGAAATGTTCTTGGGGCCATGTGACCAACTAGGTATGGGGTACCTTTGGGTAGTACCCAAAACCGAGATGTTACAACATGAGTAAAAGAATCTAGTCACAACCTTACTCTGAACGACTCTCTTAGCACTGATGGCTTTCCTGGATCCTTTAACATTATTTCATCGGAGATCATAGAACATAATGTGATTAAAACAGTCATTGGTGGAATTATAACTAGAGATTCTTTTGGATCTATGACACATTCCAATCATGGGGTGTGGAAAAAATAATTATTTACCAATTTAAAGTGTAATATATTTGTTATCCTAGGTTGTCTCAGGATAAGAGTGCAACAAATTTAGATTATTGGATTTAAATTAGAGGGAAAGAATTTGTTTTTGGATTTGATTCTTTGAAAACAAAAATAATCAGTGAAATAAGTGATAAAAAAATAGTGATATTAGAAAGGTGATTAGGTTAGGTTCACCCTTCCTAATTCAATGGTATCTTAGTTTAATGTTATCAAATCCTCTTATGCAAAGATGATAAATTTCATATTCCACAATTTTTGCATCTCACTCCCTTGTTCAAATGGTGATGGTGAGAATAAACCTCACTAAAATCTTGTATCGATCTACTCTGCTTTCTATGAGTGAAAGGGTATTAATGAATACCCTCAATTGACATAGTCAATATCTGACCAGGTGTTTTTTCCTAAATAACCAAGAGTGTCCTCTACCCCTCCCCCACGTACTGAAAATCACCGAGTACTTAACAACTAATACCAAGTTTATTATATCATATATAAACTAGATCACAGTTTAGGGAGATAATAATAATTGACTAAGTAAATAATAACAATAGAATATAAAACCAAATATGAGCATACTTGATAATAAAAACTGGTATTAGAGTACTGGAACCAGCTTAATCGATGAAAGAAAAAGATTTTATTCCATGAAGTGATAAAAATAAAGCATTAAAAAATAATTACTTCCCTTCCCAAATCAATTAGAATTTTAACCATCCATGTTGATGGGAAAATGATAAAATAAAGAATATTAAGGCATTACAAATTACAAAAACAAAAAATGAAGAACAAAAAATTTCTTCTCCAGAATCAATCTGTAAATTTTTATTATTATTTTATCTAATAAGACATATTAATATAACCAAAATATATTCTTAGTAATTGTTCAAAATTGAAATTTCTATTTATCCTCAAATTTTTTAAAAAATTTCAAAATTTAAGAAATGTAATTCCTAATTTACTAAACAAATAATTTTATATTTGAACAGACTATCCATTTTTCTCCAGTTTGATAAGTGAATCTACTATATTAATGAGAGAATTTATCCTTGAAATTTAAATTTTAAATTATCCCTCAAGATCTATTTCATTAAAAACTGGATTCACCTCATTGGGTTTCTCTTATCCCAATATATGATTCATTTATTGAGGAGTTTTCAATTCTACCATTAAAAAATATTTTCTACATTGATTTATTTTATTTAGTCTCCATGTAATTAAAATGATCACTAGGTCTGTTTGAATCAATTTAATACCATGAATAATGGAATCCTAAAAAAATAATTCCTAAATTTTGATCATTATTGAAAAATTTATGTCTGAAATACCAAATAGATAAAAATGATTGAAATTTTAGAAGGAATTTTCACATTTATGTTCAAAATGTCCTTAAAATAAAAAAATGTCACCATTTATATAAAATTGGAAAATTTGGATGAATTTATTCAATTAAATTAATATGGTATATAATGAAAATTTCATGTATACCCATTCCCCCTGACTTAGCATTTTGACTCTTGTTCAAGTAAGAATCAAAATAAAATCAAATATAATTTAAAACATATACCCATGAGATCCAACGAATAAACACCAAGAACCAAAATATATCATGCATCATAAAAACCCCTTATTTTATATTCTTAATTTAGATTATTCAATCCATTTCTACTTCATTTTTACTCCCATGAACAAAAATCCCCCAACTTATATGAATTTTCTCTCATGACACATATGTTAATATTAAACAAGGATTTTCTCATCAAAACCCATGAATGAATCACCATAGTCTTGATAAATTCTTACATCTCCACAAGATTTGAGTCTTGTAAATATTTTTATCAAGAGTACTTTTCATGATTGTTCAGAAGATTTTTGTTGGTAGATTTTATATGTCAAAAATTACAAGAAACAATAGGGGGGTGGTTATTTTTGAAGTAAAATTTCATGATTATAATTTTCACTCATGTATGATATCCTCCTCACTCCCCTTACTTGAAAATAAAGTCCAATCATTATGAAAACTTTAATGCAAGTGCACACTATTCCTAATTTTAACATTAAAAATTATATGTACTCCATTGTCTTTAGCAAAATTGAATTTTTGATTGATATTTTCTAATTTTGAATAGATTTATTTTTGAAGTCACTAAGGGTGAATTTAATTTCATGAAGTTTATTTGAATTCCTACCCCTAACCATGAATTAAAATACATATTTTTATCTTCACAAACATTATTATTCATTTATTTTTTTCTGAAAAATTAACTCAATAATTTTTCAAATTTTACTCAAAAGTATCAATGAGGTATAAATTTAATAAGAATAACTTTCTCAGTAGAAAAAAAATCATTATTTTATTTTCAACCTTATGTATCCCCAAATGATGAATCACACCAAATGATTGCTTACCACCACACATAAGTTCCACTAGATCATTCATTTTCACTTCTAGAGTAGGTTGGATGAAAAATCGACATGTAATGTGACTAACTCAACATGTTGTTCATGGATAATAAGGGCTATAAGGTTTAAATTAATTAGTAAGGACATAAAAAATGGATTCACATAAAAAATGGGATTTTAAGACCAAATAAATTCCTCAATCATTTGAAACAGAAGTACCTAAAACCCTCAAATTTTGACAGAAACAAATCAAATTATTGTTTGGTAAATCATGGATTAGTTCTCTGAAGAAATTATGTTAATGAAAATAATATATCAAAAATGTTTTATAATCCCCGTGGTAAGATTCATTTGAAGATAAAATAGTGATAAGTGTCATGATATTAAAAAATTATAGTTATTTTCATGAGATTCTCAATGTTTTTTATTAAGAAACAAATTCTTTTGCAATATTTTTTTATATTCGTATTCATGGAATAAATTAGTTCACCCATTGATATGGGTTTCAAAAATGTAATTTATAATCATTTTTCCTCACAATATAAAAAACACATAAAAATGAAAAATAAATACAAACAAAAATAAAAAAGACGCAATTTTTTTGAAAAATAGATTTTTGAGAATCATAAGATACAATGTTTTCCCCCCACACGTAAATGATATAGTGACCTCAATGAATTTAAGTATATTTTACATATGATAACATTTTAAAATGAATCATAGAAATAAAAAATTAAATAGAGGTACAACTTGATGGATTTTATTGATAAACTGGTTAGAGTATTGTGATCTCCTCCACTGTATCTGAGGGAAATTCCCCATGGGATTTCTTCAAAATATTTCATTTAATAGTGAATGAGTCTTTATCAAATTCCTTCATATTTTTCATATATCTTAAATTATATACATGATTAAATAAAAATGGACCTTCCCATCTGGAATAATGTTTACCTGACGTTATCTTTAGTCTTAAGTTGAATAATAGTACTTTTCCTCAAAGATAGAAGTATTTCACTTGGATCCGTTTTTCATGAGCCTCCCTCATTACCTATTTTTAAATATTGGAAATTTCAAAATATTATATTCAAATTTAATCCTGATATTTTAGTTATAATATTATATATTTTATATCTCATTCAAGATTCAAATTCATATCACTCATATCCCAGTATTAATTATGCTTCAATTCCCCAGGCTTGTGACAAAATTTCTAATAAATAATCCTACATGGGATCATTCCTATCAAGGAATTGTAGGTTTTCCTCTAATAAAATAATGTATTTTCCAAATTTTGGATCAAATCCTTCTTATTGGGATTAACATTCTTTTCTAAAATTTATTTAATTTCACTGTTAGACACTTCGGCTTGACGATCATTCTATAGATGAAAGGAATTTTATGATTGATGATGCACCTCATAATTTATTAGAAAAATAACTATTATTTTATTGAAAAATTGAGTCACTTGACCAATGATGATATCTTGAGGCACTTAAAACCTAAAAAATAAGATAGATTTGAAAAAATCCCAAAACAATTTAGCATCATAAGTACTGGTGGATTTTACTTCCACCAATTTTTAAATTTAATATACTTCAAGAAATATAGAAGAATTTTCAAATGTAATTGGGATTGTTCCCATAAAATAAATTCCCTAAAATTCAGAAAACTAAAAAAATTAGTGGATTTTGTATCATTTATTATTTCTTCCAAATGTGTCCAGAAAACTGAAAATTTTCACACTTTTTCAAAATTCATGCACATATTTAAAAAGTGTGGGAAAAAATTATAGATTATAAAACCTTATTTACTATCTATTGAGGTAAAAAGTGGCCACAATAAGATAATGTGTGACAAAATTCAAAAATAGATTCAATTTCACTTTCAAGAATGTATCTACTTATCACCTTTCATTGAAAATTTTCTAAATAATTGGAACCTTTGAAATATAATATCTTGATTCAGGTTTTTATTTATTGAATTTTGTCGGAATTTAAGTGATATGGGACCTGATATGTTTCAAGATAATTTAAAATGCTATCAAACCAAGGAACTTCCCCTTCACTCAAGTACAACCTCTCTATTATAATGTGATCATTCAATGGTTCTTAGTATGGCATTTTAACATTAGATGTGTAGGAAAGTATACTAATGTGATTAGACACTTGGTTATAAATTCCATTATTTTCTTTGTTTTCTAAATTGAACACCTTCATTAGTATTATCCATCTCAGTTACCATGGTTTTGGTTTAGCCTTTCTCATCAAACACCTAAGAGCTTCATGATTAGAAAACAAAATGAATTTATTTACAATAATGTACTATCTAAATCATTATAAATCAAGGAAATATTATAAAAAATCATTTTTTGTGGTTTTTTAATTGAATTGGGACACATATAACACTCTTGAGTCATATTAAATGACTTACATCTTTCCATCAATTCTTAAAAAATGACTAATCTAACTTCTCGGTTGATCGTAACTAAAGTATCTTGAATAGTTATCCCCAATTTAGTAGTGGTATCACTGGTGGAGTTATAAATATATGATTTAACTAATAAATGGATTCCCTACACTTAAAATTGAAATTGAAAATTGTATCTCTTAAAACTAATATTGGTAGAGGGAGGTAAATCTTACTGAAATCATTGATAAACCTCCAGTAAAATCCTACATGTCTGAAAAATGATCTACATGTTTCAAAAATGTTGGGTAAGGAAAGGAACTTTCAACTTTAATTTTTTATTTATCCATTTCAATGAATTTTTATCAAATGAAGTTCCCAAGGAAAATTCCTCTATCAACCATGAAATTATAATTTTCAAAATTTAAAACAATATTATTTTCAATGACTGTTTTCAATAATTTTTCAATATTTTTTTAAAAAAAATTAAAAGAATTTCTAAATACTTTAAAACATAAAAGAATACCTCTAATCAATCCTCAATGTGATCAAAAAATATACTTACCTTGAACCTCTAAAATGTTCCCAGAACATTACATAATCCAAATGGAATTCTTTGGTAAGCAGAAGTGTTGAAGGGACAAGTAAAGGTAATATTATCCTGATCCTCAAGATCAAAGGGTACCTTAAAATAACATGAAAGTCCATACAAAAAGATATAATGATTTCTTATTTCAAATATCTACAATATCTTATCAATGAAGGGGTTGAGTAAATAATCTCTTTGAGTGACCTAATTTAACATTCTAAAGTCTATACTCACTATCCATCTATTCAGAATTATCACAAGGATTAATTCATTTTTTCCACTACACATAGTGGTTAATATAGTATTATTGGGACATATATGTATAGGTATTACCCATTAAAAATATTAAATGTAATGGATGATTCCAACTTCCAAGACCTTTTATGTCTTCTTCTTCACAACCTCCATCAAAGAAGGATTCAACCTCTTTTGGGGATGTCTAATAGGTTTTGGTATCTCCCTCAAGAATAATTCCATGTGAGAATATTTTTGGATTTAATCCTAGGATGTCACGTAAGATCCACCAAATTTTATAGAAATTATATCTCAAAAGGCCAATAATTTATTTTTATTTGGTTTCAGATAGATTATTTTAAATTTTCACTGGTAATTTTTCTCCTTCAATATAGTATACATATTTCAAATTAGTGTGATGTAGTTGCAATTATAGATTCATGGGTTTTCCAAGGGATGATATTGAATTTAGCTTCCCTACCTCCAAATATTTAATCACTTATGTTCAATAAATCTTATCATTTTCATCATCGTCTTATAAATCATCAAAGAAATCAAATGTTACCTATTCTTCCAACTTGCAATCATAATTTCTATATTTTGGGTAAATCACATGTTTCATGGTATTTTCAATGGAAAAGTGATCTTATTATGATTTTAATTCATGTATAACACCTAGCTCATCATTAGGGTCAATACTTTCTTTATGGGAGAGTTGAAAGAGTGAATTACTTCTTGAAGCATGATTCATGGAATCAAGAATTTTAAAGTGTATAGTACTATCTTCAAACTCCATGGTGAGTATTCATTTATGATAATTGATAAGGGTATTGGCCATCATTTTGAAAGGTATCCTCAAAATGAAGGGTTATTGTGATGGGATCCTATATTTTTCTATGTTCATCACATAGAAGTTAGATGGGAATCATAGATATTTGACTTTCATGAGCACATATTCCAAAACTTATGCTAGGAAAATCATCAAACTATTTGTAAGATGGACCACCAATATTATGAGATTCAAGTCTCCCATATATTTATAAGTATATAATAAGATAGTAAATATGTTAATTTAATAACCTATATCATAAAAATAATTAGATAAGGTTAAAAATACATTAGAGCATGGACTGAAAAATGACCCTAGATCTTGAAATTTGGTTGGAAACTATGGTATAATAATTGTCGATATACTTCTTCCCAAGATAAAACTCTCATTAACTTGAAGTCTCTTATTCTTGGATCAAGGATACTTAATAAATTTATTATAATTGGGATTTTTTTTGATAGATTCCAAAAAGGGATGTTGATTTCATCTTTTTCAAAGTATTCTTGTATTTATCCTTGTAGTTTTTCTTTTTCAAGCTTCTTTTCCCCAATTATCCTAAAAGGGAATGATAATGAAATATCTTTATTCTCTATTTGATTCTTTTTATATAGTGTTTCATGTATTTACATTATAAACATTGTCCTTCTTTCATATCTCCTATTTTATTTTCTTTGTTAGTTGGATTAATATTTGGAATTCTCCTCAAAATTTTCATCCTTCATTTTTCCATGTTTAGGATGAAATTTCTGGGGTTCAAGTTTCTGAATCTCATTTCGATGTATTTTTGTAACATTGATTACATTATCCTCTGTATTTGAGATTTTTTGGGTTATATGTTTCCCTATATTTTTTGACAGCACATCCATAAGACTTACAAACTAGTTTTCTATCTTATCCATCTTATTTTATAGACCCATAACCTTTGATATTAGATTTGGATTCTTAGATATTTGTGTGCTTTTTGAGGGGTTATCATTAATATTTTTTTTTGAAATTAGGTTTTTGATAACAATGTTTCTGGAATGGATATTTGTAAGCATGATGAAAATTTTGTGGGTTCTGGTATTTCTATTGGTATAAGTGTTGAATTGGGTATCGGTTTAGATAAAATGATCAATATTGGTTTTGGGTTCCAAATATAGTTTGTTATTGTGAGTTTTGTTTTTTTATGGTCAATTTTTTTCAAATATACATTGCATAAATGTTTCTGCACAACTTTCTGTACCCTAAACTTCAATACACTTGTTAGTAAAATGATTAGTTTTAAAGAATAAAGCACATAATGTTGTCGGTTATTATTTTCTCACTAATTGTATTTATCTTTTTCATGAAAATCTGTAGGTTATAGGCTCTAAAACCATTCATTGTAATCTCCTCCCAGTGTAATAGGGAATTCCTTCAACTTCACCTACTCCTCATCTACTTCTTTAGGGATAAAAGTAGACCAGACATATGATAACTCTTTAATATGTTTTTTTGGGTATTATAATTCCAAGACAAGGAATTTAAGAACTAATTGTATTATGTTATGTTTTATCTAAAAGTAATTTTTTTAATTTTAGCATGATTTGTTTTGATTATGGAATTTTGAAACACAAAGGTCACTATGTGTTTTTTTTGGATTTATCACCATGATGGAAAGATCAAAGTGAACACTTGAAGTTTCACTCGAGTCTGCAAGAGAAAGTTTCACACATTTAGATTGAAAATTAACTTTTTAATGTCGATTCATCAAGGGTCATTCAATATAAGGATCTAGGGGATAAGGATCCGTGTTAGGGGTTCAAGTGAAAATAATTGAAAAACATATTATTGGAACCACCTCTATAAAAACAACTCCATGTTTTAAAATGTTCCTATCATGGGGTGTAAAAAACAATTATTTCCGATGTTAAAATATAGTATATTTCTTAACATAGGTTTTCTCTAGAGAGGACTTCACAACCATTATATTTTTCGATTAAAATTAGAGAAATAATTTGTTTTATGGTCATGATTCATTGAAAATAAAAGTAATCTATGAATAAATTTATTAAAAATAGTTATATGAAATGAGTGATTAGGTCCTAATATGTCTTCAAAATTCAATGTTAACCCAGTTCAAAGTTATCCAATCCACTTTTGTTAAGAGGATAAATGTGAGATTCTAAAATCACTTCCACTTAATCCCTTTATCAAATAGTGACATTGAGAATAACCATTACTTAAATCTTATCTAGATATACAAACTTTTCTATGTGTTGGAGAGTTGTACAAATGACCTCAGTGGTCTTAGGGAATATCCGACGTTGCCTTTCTTTTCCTAAACAAACAAAAATTTTCACTACCCCTCTAACACATACTCAAAATCATTGATTACTTCACCACTAAGCCCTAGTCTATTTTATCATATATAAACCTGAACTTAGTGGAGGGAGATAATTATTATTGAATAAGGTAATATAATTAATAGAATATAAATCCAAATATGAGCATACTTGATAATCAAAACTAATATTAGAGTATTGAAACCAACTTAATGGATGAATGAAATGGATTTTATTCTATAAAGTGAATGAAATCAAAAATTAAAAAAAAAAATCCTCCAATTCCACAATAAACTATAATTTTACCTAGCCATGTGAAGATAAATCAATAATAATGGGTAATAAGAAGGTGTTACAAAACTAATAAAATATAAATGGAATAACCTATTTTTTTATCCAGAATCTATCTAATTTTTTTATTGTTTCCTCCCACCAGAGTTCTTAATGTCACAAATATTTATTTTAATATTTTTTATAAATTTTCTTTTCTATTGAACAATAAATTTTCAAATATTTAATAAAATTTATATCTGAATAAGAAAATATCCTTTTTTATCAACAGATTCTTCATCTTCCTGCAGTTTGATGTGTGCATATACTAGATCAAAAAGAAAATTACTACTTAAATTGAAATTCCACTTCTAGTTATATTTCATATCGAATAATAATCTCCTCATTTGGTTCCATATATCCTAATATATGATTCATTTATTTAGAATGTTTCAATTATGTAAGCCAAATTATTTTCAATATTTATTTATTTTTTTGGGCCCCATGAAGTTCGAATGAGCATATATTCATGTTGAATAAGTTGAATCCTATAAACAATGGAATCCTAAAAAAAATTAATTCCTCAATTTGGATCAATATTTTAAACATTATGTCTTAAATACCATTGATATAAAAAAATGTTAAATTTCTATAATTAAGGATTTTTCACATTAAAACTCAAAACATATCTAAAATACAAAAATGATGAAATTTATCTCAAATTGGATAATTGGTAAAATTTATTCAATGATTTTTTTTGTAAATTAATTAAATGTTTATCTCTATAACTCCACCCTTGTTCTCATTCCTAAGGTGGAAGATCCATGTTTTCTTAATTAATACTGGCCTATTTTTATGTTTAATTTCCTATATAAGGTATAGAGCTCCATTATCAATAATATACCATTGAAAATGATCCCCAAACCGATATTGGATTACAAAAGGATTTATCAATGGTAGAATTATGAAAGGGGGAATTGATATAGCATACAAAATGATATTTGATCTCAATATAAAATAATTTAGGACTAACATAATGATGACATTTGACATGGAAAATGATCATAATAGGGCGAAATGGAACTAAATATTGAGGATCATAAATGATTTAGTTTATGAGAGTGGGTTTATGACCTGACCTTATATTTCTATTCCTCACCTTGGATTGCAATATATTTTATGTGAAAAAATTTCATACTCTTAAATTTAGTTCATTGTCTTCATTATGGTGATACACTTTCACCCAACTAATTCATTATGACTTAAACTTTTACTAGTAAAACCCCTAAAGGTGATGTTTCAATGTTTTGGAATATTATGTTTGTTGAAAAAGATTTTTGATTATGTTATAGGAGTTTTTAGATGATTAAATATTTTTCATTAATGGTTCTAGAAAATATAGAATATTTTCAGAAAGTTTTGTATTTAAAGTGGATATGTTTCTTACTATATTCTAAATTTTTGGTTCTTGAAATATAGAGTAATATCAATGTTGATTTCATAGAAAAGGAGGGTTTTTCATGCAATTACAAACTTGTGTAAACATGTGTAAATTTTCTAAAAGGTGGTGATTTGATTTCACCTCATAAATATTCGGAAACAATTATAGTTCCATGAATGTCTAGAAAATTCATGTAAAATAAAGTTTTGTGAACATTGTTCATGAAAATACAATGTTATGTGAAGAGTTTATGTTACAAAAAAAAGAGAATATGATGGTGACTTATTTTCTACCATGTAATGTGGACCAAATGATCAATGATAGATGAAAATTTGTGTGAATGTTCAAAAATTCCTACAAATAGGCTGATACTTCCCTTATCTGTTGAGAGTAGTAATTGGAGAATATGAATTCTTTATTGTCACACAAGACTTCTATGAATTTACTTATTAAATAAAATTTTACCCAAACATGACTTTCCTAAAGAAAATATCTTTTGTTTTCATGAAACAAGGATTTTCATGGATGTTTGAGAGTTTATCAAAAGTAATGAGTTTAATACAAGTGCGTGAGTTGTGTGAAAGTGTGGGTGTTTAATGAATGTTTCAAAAAGGGTGTGAGAATGTAAATGTTTAAAAATATTTAATATAATTTTCCAAAATTTATATGTTAAATTTGAATTTATCATTTTGATTAAATAATATCTTTTTCTCACACCCATTTTAGTGCAACTAAATAAAAGAAAATACAGATCATCAAGGGATTATTTTAGAGGAGTAGTGAGTTATTTTTAAAATAAAGAGTAATGAATTATCAAGTTTGATTGGTTGTAAACTAGGATAGATAGTAAGTATTCTCCAAACATTGTAACCAAAATTCAATTATTGATTTTGACTTATTAGCATATTTCCTTTATATGTTCATGGGATTATCCTTGTTAGGGTGAACCAAGTAAAATTATTGCTTATCATACATGCTTTAAATTATCCTTATATATATTTGTGAGAAGAATAAAGAAGGGAGTTTTATTTAATGAAAAGAGAAGATCAAAATGGATATTTGTTTTAATCCTTCTTACCTTGATTCAGCTCCCCATTAGGATATTTAATCTAGTAGGTCCAAAAATTGGTTTTAGAGATAATGATTAAATTAAAATAGAACACTACTAATTATCATTAGAGATAAATGTATACACAACTTATATTTATGTTTTTTTAGTTAGTATGGAGATTGGGGATTTATCCAAATTATACTTTAATGAAGTAGATATTGACACTAAAGGAATCAATTCTTAAGCGGGGGTTTTTCAAATAAAATATACATGAAGGTGATTTCATTTAAATCCTCACAAACAATGTGGGGAAAGCTAATTAATATTTATGAAGGCGAATCAAAAGACCAATAATCTAAGTTATAGGTTTTTCAGAACTAGTATACGAACTTGTGATGAACCCAAACAGATACGTTGATTCATTATTTGATTGGGTGAATGTAATTATAAAGAACATTCATGATCTTAGAGAAATACTTAATGATTTTAAGAATTTAAAGTGATTTATTAGGATTATCCCCCCTTGGTTAAATGCAAAAGTCTATTTAATTGATGATAAATATACAAAGGATCTTATGTTAGATATATTACATAGTAATTTTATTTAATTTGAGATGAGAAATATTGATAACGAGGTTGTGGAATAGGGGAATACAAAAGAGATTTCATTAAAATATTTGAAGAAGCTTAATATAGAGAATGATAAGAAAAAATGAGAGGTGTATGAATACATTTGATTCCTTTACTTAAATCATTTAAGTGGAAAAATAAATGTTTAAATGAAATTTCCACCAGTACACTTTATATGTGAAAAGGCTAGGAACCTTGTGATATAGTGTCCCAAGAAATTTCAAAATTATTATAAGGATAATAAAGTTACCATGGTGAAATATTCAGACAATGTGAATGGTTGGAGAACTATCAAACAAAATTTCTTTAAGAAAAATAACCTAATTTCATAAGAAAATAATAGTTTCAAAGAAACCAAGGTAGAAGAAATGAATGACTTCAAAGATCACAGATAATATGATATAGTGGAAATTTTATGCAACCCCAAACAAAGGAAGACAACAATGATGGTGAAGGGTAAGTGTAAGGGGATTTTATCTCTAAACCAAATTAAAGGCTACTCTTGAATAGATAGATGTTTAGAGAGTTAAAAAGGAATAAAAATTGAGTGGTTCATGATTCCAAACTCAATATATAGATATAAGAAAAGGAGAAGTCATAGTTGAAGGAAGATATTGACAAACTTAAATATTAAAACCTCTAAAACCTTGATAAGGTTATTGATTATAGGGTCAAAAATGAATAATGAGATAGGTTAATAGATTGTTGACTATCATAGTGAAATAATCATTCAAACATATCAAAGTGATTGAATAGGATCATGTTGTTCTATACTGAAATGTTGAGGACCGGGAGAGACTCTTGATTCATGGAATGAAATTTAGAAAATAGATCATACATGTGATAAGAAATGTGAAATTGGAGCATGGAGTTCAAATAAAATTGTTAAAGGTGTGCCAATAAAAGAAAAACACATTAGAATGAAAATTTACAGATAAGTATTAATCATAAATAGAAACTAGTGATGGTCAAAACCATACTAGAAACACCCACTCTGAAGATGAATTTTTACTTGGACATGTCTCAGAATCAAAATAATTAGAGAACCCAAGGGATAACAGGTTATGTTGTAGATACACACAAGAATACACATCATATCAGGTGTTATTATTATGTAATGATTGGATATTCCCAAAATGTCTTTTCGAAAGCCAAGATGTACTAGAGGGAATAAGAAGAATAGAGGCAGTTGAGTAGATTTAAATATTATATGCATGATATTAATGGTAAGTGTTTTTGGTGTGGAGATTTTATACATATAAAAAAACATTTCTCAAATATATATATAATAATGTGCCCAAGAAGATCCAAAATGATCATACATATTATCTTAAGGAATTATTAAGCGGGTTGAAATCACAAAACCAATTTTCATATTTGAAAGATGAAGTTGGAACATAATTTTTTAAATAAGATAAAACATTTCAATCACCACTAGGTGTGAATTTAAGGAAATGGATTAAAAATAAATGAGTATACAAGGAAGTGCTTATATATTTTGTCCTAAATGCATCAGATCATGATGGTTTGTGGATCCTTGATAGTGGATTCACCCCCCACATGGTAGGAACTAAGGATGATGTAACATGATTCATGTATGATATAGAGGGTGTCCTAATAGTTATAAATGATTAAGTAAAAATTATTATTGGCTCTAGTAAATAAAAATTTAGGGGAAAATATATGATACAAGTATATTTCTTGGCTGTTGAATGTCTCAGTTACAATTTTCTAATTTTCAGTCAACTATGAGACTTGGGTAATGCAATAAGCTTTACCATAAAGATGTGTATATCCAAGAGAAAATATAGTAAATTTTTTTATAAAATTAAAATGACAAAAGGGGGATATCTACCTAGATATTAGAGAATAAGTAATGTGATTTTTTTCTGAGAAAGAAGAAAACATATTGTGGAATAAGCAAATTGGGAATTTAAGACAAAAATACTTGAAACATCTAGTGAAAAATGATGGATCTTCATATCTCCCTAAAATATCATGTGATTTCACAAACATGCGTTATGTTGTTCAAAAAGTGAATATTATTTAAAATATGTTCAATATAAAAGAAAAGCAGTCAACAAAGTTTCTTTAATTTGTTCATGTTTATTTGTGTGGAATGATATCACTATGGGTCATTAATAAGAAGAGATAATATATTCTTTTCATTTATTATATTTTTATGATAGCATGGATAATTATCATCACTAACAAATATGAGGTTTTAAGTTTCAATAATCAGTATCAAATGGATGGTGAAAAGATATTCTGGTAGAATATTTTGATATTTGGAATTGATAATGAGACAAATTTCATAAACACATAGGTGAAGGATTATCTCTAAAACACAGGATAAGGAACTGAGTCTCAACTATGATAACTACTCATTAAATTGGTGTGTTTTTAATAGAAACATGATTATAAAAAATAGGAAAATTATTATTGAGAAATACCTACCAAAGAATCTTTAGAATAAGAGATATTTACATCATCCTATGTTTCAAACGATGAATCTTAATCCCATGAGAATAAAAGGCTCCACATGATATATGGTATGGAAAGGATTTGATGTTGTTGAGTTAGTTTTTAATATTTGTAAGTAAATTTTTAATTACCAATAAGGAGAAACAAAGTAAGTATGGGTCTCATGGAGATGAAGTAAATTTTCATGGATACCAAGGAAAGATAAAATCATGTAAATACATTAGTAAGTGGAAAGGATATGTTGTCGAAATAAATGGTTGCACCTTATTAGAAAATGAGTTGAATATTTATAAAAAAAATGAGATTATTTTTTAGGATAGTGATTTAGATTTGAGAAGGTTAGGGATATAATAAGTTCCTACTGAATAATTTTAATATGACACTAATTATGAGAAGGATTAAGGTAGAATCACATCTATGTAGAATCCACAATGTACTTATAAAGTTGATTAGAAGAATATAATCGATGACCATAAATTTCCAATGAAGAAAAGGAGAATAAATTTTCTACCCAAAAAATCTTTCTTATCTTAGATGGATCTAATTTTTTTTGAAGAATTTGTAAAATATGGTAATTGTGTTCAAGTGATAAATAAATAGCTTTATTAAATTTAAAATAATAAAACATGGGAGATTATCTCTATGCTGAAAGAAAAGAATATCATTAGGACCAAATGGGTTTTATATAAAAACTAATTTAAGAATGCATGATGATTCAAAAATAATAATTAATGATATGCAAGGGATACTCCCATATTGAGGGCATTAATGTTGATGAAAAATTTAAACCCATGGTAAGGCTGGAGACAATTCAACTATTCTTAGCTATATTAGTGAAATGGAAATTCATGGTTTTATAGATGGATGTCTTGTCAAAATTTAGAAAAGGAATAATTAAATAAGATTTTTACAATGAATAAACAAATGGTTATTTCATTCATAATGATGATAACAAGGATTTTTAGTTGAATAAGGACTTTTATGGGTTGAATAAGGCACCAATAGCATAGTATTCATAAGAAAATCAATACTTAAATAATGCTTATTTCCAAAATAGTGGAGTTGATGAAAACTTATATGTTTTTAATGATGTTGATGAAAGTGTATTGTTTCTAATGTATTTTTATGACATTATATTTGATGTATAAGATGAAGCACAATGAAAATGGTTTGCAGAATTCACAATGTGGGAGTTCAAAATGTCAATGAATAGAGAACCGATTTTTTTACTTGGTCTATAGGTATCACAAGGACGGAATGGTATATCTATATATAAATATAAAAATGATAATAAGGTTCTAAGAAGATTTTTCATGTTTTATTCTAAGGAAATGGATACACTAGTTTCTTCTCAAATGAAGTTTTCAAAGGATGAAAATTGAGGCGCCCTAGACCCACACAACTAAATCATGTGCTTAAAGAGATTTCTTCAAACACATTCTTTGAAACAAATAATCATGGAACTATATTTGTTTTACATATTTTCTATAAATTAAACATTACAACGTACAAAAAAATCACACAATCATAAGATTATAAGGTTTAGTGTATTTTAGAACTAGTTTCATAAGTGACTTATTTTATTATACTTATGAAAATTTATCTATAATAAAACCACACTAGACTACCTTATTGAATTATCATTGGTTCCACTTACTTTTATAATCTATGGAAGGGAAACATAAGAATGGGGTGATGTAAAATTCTTATTAAGGTAAAACATATCAATATGTCATTAAGGGTTATATCAAAATCATATGGGAAAACATGAGTAGGGGAGAAATATCTTATTATAAGAACATGGAAAGAATAGAGATTTCTATATGGAATTATAAAAGGCTATATAAACATAAATTAATAGAAATATAACATGGAATAAGTTTGTGAAATCAAGAGACAATAATCATGATCCATGAAGTATAATAAAGGAACATAACATCGGTATATGAAAATATCACATTGTCAACAAACCCAATCATGCCCACGCTTAAAGTTTTGAAAACAAATCAAGTATGTACACCTTTAAAGTTTTTAAAAAATACAAGTATGTAAAACCATTATTTTTGTGAAAAAATCTATTTATATTCACCCTTTATGTTTGTTAAAACATCCAAGTATATCCCCCAATTATGTTTCAGAACAAATCCCAGCATGTTCACACTTTATGTTTTCAAACAAATCCAACTATGTCTACCCTTTAATATTGTGAACAAATTCAAGTATGTATACCCCTTATGTTTGTAAAAAAATCAAAGTATTTCCATGATTAGGTATATCATGAAATTTAAAATTTTACCTAATTCATTTGAGGGCTTTAATGGATCTGAACTGTCTTAGGCCTTTATCATACCTAAACTATCTTAGGGATTTATCGGACCCAAACTGTCTCAAAGCTTTATCAGACCCAAACCATCTAACAGATTTATTAGAACCAAACCATATCATAAGGATAATACATAAAAATGTGTTCCATATAAAAAAATTATTCAATATCATAACTCTAAGAACCCATGGAAATAAAATGGGTTTCATGTTATTTCCTAATGGAATCACTGAGATTGACATCAAGAATGTAAATAGTTCATACCCAAAATTCAATCATGCTAAAAGAGTATTTTATAAAAAAATTAGATGGTGATCCATGAAAAATAATTTACAAGGATATAAATCCATTATAACTAAAGAGGAAATGGAAGTAAAATCATAAATGAGTTTTATAATAAATTTTTGTATCTCTATAATAAAATATAGTGTTATGGTCATATTTAAAATTCATTATCAAAAGCACATTTATTATAAATTGAAAATAATAAATTTTCAAAATCAATATTTGGAAATAAATATCAGTAAAAAAGCCTTGAAAGTACGTGAAGGATTCAAAATCTTGATTTGAGAAAACTTTGAAAACCATTACTTTTAAAAATAATATTCAATAATGAAACCTTGAAAATGTAATAAAAGTTTCAAAAAGGTGAAGAAAAAACATTGTAAAATGTTATTTTTTGAAACATAAACATCATTAATAGATACTTAAAATGATATCAAAAATTAAAATACATGTGGAGTGGAATATGAAACATTTTATTTTTATATTATGGAAATCATTTAATATTTTAAAATACCTTTGTTGAAAATTTACATTGTAGAAAGATTAAAATTAATCCCTTTTTAAAAGATAAGAAGAAAAATATGAAAGAAACACAAGATAAACATACTTTGGAGTCAAAATATAAAAAATCACATTGGTGGGGATGAAAAATATTGACATGGAGTTAAAATTATTATTAAATATGATGAGAATTATTATTAATAATGATATACTTTCTTTGGGGAAGAAATTCATCGAGGAGGAGTACTGGGTTAAAAACATTAATTTTTCCTAGAGATAAAGAGAAAGTATCATGAAATAAAATAATAGAATAAAATAATCTAATATTAGAATAAATAACTTCAATAATATTCATTATAACTCAATGAAGGGAGTTGAGTAATCAAAAACCCTTATAACTTTCGTATCATTTGAATTGAAAACCATTTAAAAAAGGAACATGATATAGATTTTCTAAACTTATGAACTTCCTTTACATGGAAAATAAATTCATTAGTTAGTAATCAAAACATATCAAAGATATTCTGAAAAAAAATAAATATGTCACAAGTAATTAAATTTGAGATAATGTACCCTTTATCTTTTATTCCCACTTACTCGAATGTTCCCTAACCTCATTGATAACATAATATTTTTCTTAGAAATATCCATATAAATGATGAACTTAAGAAATTTAATTGAGATTATAGGCTTATAAATATGATATAATCTTATAATAGGAGTAAAATTTAACTTTATTTTAATGAAATTTTGTGAGATATGTGTAGTATGAATTGGTGGATGTGATCCCCTTTTACAAGTGGTAAAAATGACACCTTTTTGAACTCAAATTATTTTTCAAAAATGGAATGAAACTATTCAAGGACCAATGGATCCAAAAGTCCAAAATAATGAAGTTTTTGATGAGATAAGGTTCTAGAATCATTTTACACTTATTTTCACACATGTTTTCAACATGTTTAAATCCTTTAACAACTTGATTTTTACATTTTACCATTATGTTTTTTATCTTGAAATCTAATTTTTACCCCAGTAATTTATATTTTATTCAACATATAATGTGACCCCTCTTAACAAACCAGGATTTTCCAAACATAGATTTAATCATCCTACAATATAATTCAATTTTTAAATAATATAAAATTAACTTTTAAGTTAAAACATTTAATATATATAAAAAATGTATTGTATAAAAATATTGTTTTCACCACTAGGTGTTCTTAATATAATAAAACATTATTATCCAATTAAATGTGGGGTAAAAATATTTTTATAAAATATAATACTTCATACTAATATATTTATATAAAATATAAAATTTATAATTTTGATTTATTAGATAAAAATTAAACAACATTAATAAAAAAAATCTTTAAAAATAACCCTTTCACCATTATCATAGTCACTAACTTTAATATTAGTAATCATGTTTTTACCTAAAATTAAATTGTCCTTATTACATAATATGAACATGTTGATATAAAATATGAAATCAATTTTTTTATATTTATTTTCTACAATTTATAAAAACTGGTGAATAGAAACAATTTTTACAGTAAAATATTTCTTAAGTTACCAAAATATTAAACATGGGTTTCATAAATTGAACATAGTATTTATTTAATTATTTATTTTAATTTATAACTTTAAATTTTTATAAAAGAGGTTTTAATGGATTTTAATTAATTCTTTTATTATGATAATCATTGACAATAAAAACCACAAGTTGAGGAGTGAATAGATGATTAAAGGTGAATTTTGGCCGAAATGGGTTCAAAATCCACCCAAAGGGATGGATTCATGAAGGTTGAATCCTTTGTGAAAGACTAGGGTTTCATGAATAATGTCAATGAAACATGAAGATCCATATTATTTAAGGAAGGTAATACTTTATGAAAAATATGTTCCAACCTTTGAGACACCTATAAATACCCCTTTCAACCTTCATTTAATGGGACCACGACCATAAAACTTACAACAAAAGCTCTGAAGTTAAAAAACTTTATCCTTAATGAGCCTATGGTGAAATTTATTCCAACATGTATCCATATTTTTGGAGGATCCTACCATGAGTAATTGATAACATAAGGCCATGGTGGAGATGACCTTCTTGAAGGATCACACCCTTATCACTAGAGGTATATATGTCATGACTTATAGGGTTTCAAGAGACCGCTATCATTTATGAAACCCCCATTTCAGAATCAAGACACCAAACTTGGACAAGAAATCCATGTTTCATAAAGGCCTCAGCCTCACGAGCCTTAAGTTAATGAACCCCCTTACCTTTAGAAATATCACATAAAAGGTCCCTACATGATGTATCATTTTGGTAGATATAACTTCTTAAAAGTTGAGTTCTCATGGATATAATTCATGTCCATGCTAGGGTTAATCATTCCTTGACCATCTGTAAGGCTAGTATCATCAACCCTCATATAGAATCCATTTTATAAAATAATGTAAAAGATGACATTGCCACCTCTTGATCCTAATAATAGGCACAGAAACCTCAAGAGCCCATCCTACTACCAAAAACATGCAGTTTATACACCTTTTGATATCTAGAAGAACCTATTTAGTGGAAACATAAGAGCCAAAAATGGTGGAATCTCAAAGGGAATCCACTTTATTTTCCCTTTGAGGGTATTTGGCATCCCTGTAAACCCTACTTTGGAATGGGCTCCATCATTCCAAAGTTTTAATGAAGTCTCCACTCTAGAAAGTTAAACTACACAGAACCTCCATCCTAGTCTCATGATATTAAAATGTGTGAAAAAATCCTAGTCAAAATATGTTAAACTACATGATAACATCCTACTCGCATGACATTATACAACACATCAATGTCCTAGTTATACGATGTTAAACTATAGGAAAATTTCCTCAGTACAAGACGTTAAACTATAGCCTTATACTGTGTGATAAGCATAGGGTTCATCATGTGACAAAAAGAAGATGATACCTCATCCTCTAGTTATATCACATGCATAATTCCAACATTATCACTTGATGTCACTCCTTTTGTGGTATAATAATCCTTACCCCATGATGTTAAACTGCACGAACCAGTCCTATTGCACGACCCTAAACTATTCACTGAAACTACATGGGTTTTGATCCCTGTCCCCTAAAAGGGTAATAGGACACTTCCCTGAAGGTCAATACCAACATCATGAAAAATCTTTCTATCTCCCCCCTTCTAGGAAACCCCTCCAAAGTGTAATTATTCCTCCTTGGGGGTGAACTCAACCTCTTACTACCCAATCTTGAGGTCCCCATTGGACTTTAGTGTCACCAAGAAATTATAACCCATATTCATCTTGGTACATGACAATAATATATAGGAAACATCCCCACAAGGTTCATAACCAATGAACGTGTCTCCACAAGACTCTAAACCTATGAAAATATCCCCACAAGAATTTAAACCTTTGATAAAATCCACACAAGAAATTATAACTTTAACCACACCCCCAAGACCTTAAACCTCGAATTGTGTCCCCATAAGACTCTAAACATTTAACCCCTCCTAATGTATCAGAATATATACCTCATTTTAAAAACATGAGATTCCCTGGGTGATGATCCTAGGAAGCCTTATATGACAAGAATATGTTTCTTGACATTATGATTATTATATGCCTTTTATAAAACATAATAAATGAAATTCACTATGTCTGATAAGTACATGACCCCTGAGGTAGTGATCCTTGGATGAATTATACCCCTAGAACCAGTTTCCATATAATGAACACATGGTGACTTGGGTTCTACAACTAATATTCCTCATAGAATATGTTCCCTCAATTTTGAAAGTGAAACCCTTTATAGACAACCAACACACCCAACACCTATATATGTCGAGACATGTCCAACACCACTATCATTTCTGATCATAGGTAGCTTCCCTATAACAATATCAATCAGCATAATTAACTTAAACCCACTTCAATTTGTTGTTTGGAAAAAGGTTTATGAACAAGTATCCAATCTATGAGGGAGATCTGAATTAGGCGATAAACTCCAAGGAGGAATCCATGGAAGGAGGAACCGACTTCCAATCAACCAATTCTAATCATGGATCCAACATCATCTATCCTATTTGTAGAGAATGCCTAAATTTTGATAGTGGGAAAGAAAGTTAACCACATTGGATGGGTGGAGACCATTCCAAGCAGTAAAACAACATTAGAAGAGGCCTAAAATCACATCCTGATGTGGACCTTGGTGGAAGCATCAGAAAAAAATGGTTCCCTCGATGTGAATCTCTTATCATGAAATTTTGAGTAGATGAGTAATATTAGAAACAACTAATTTTTGACATTACTGGATCTATAAAATTACAATGTCGGGATTCATAAAAAATATTAGATATTGACATGAAAATATTCTTTTACAACTGGGAGATAATGGAGAATTTTGGGTATCCCCAATCTAAGACATCATTGATGTGGATTCTTTTTGAACCTTAGAGGGGATGAATAACATTTGGAAAATTGGGAATCACCTTCTATAGTCATATACTAAAGGTTAACTTCATATATCCTACAAGAATCAAACTAAAGTAAACTCTCATCTACCCAAAATCAATAAGTATTATGGAAGGAGAACTGGTGGAGTGAAAATACCACATAAAAACACTCTTACCATAAAGAATACCACTATCACTGTGACTGGGTTCCCTCACCCCATCTCTTGCTCCGAGCTCATATAGTGGATATTCATCAATACCCATGTTCATTGATATGAACAAGTAGGGGTTAACCCAACTACGGACATGTCCTGGTGGGATACTGAACCAATAAAATCTCATTAATGTCACCACCCTCAAGGGATACATATGGGGAAATATCCACCCCCGTTGTTAGGATGAAATGTTTCAGGAGCCTTTCCCTGGAACACTCTGAAAACTCACCTACCTATTTCAATGAGGTGGGGTACATTTGAGTAACACCCATAGAGACCACTATCTAGTAGTCACCCAGGAGGCCTCCTTCCAGAACACATCGATAATTCTGAATGACTCACAAAATAAAGAGCATGATGATCCCATACCTTCTGAATTAAACTCAGTATAGAATACCTAAAACCAACCTTGGGGGAAGGCTACAAACCCTGCCCAATAGGAGGCCTCTCCAATAGATTCATTGGATGCTATCATCATCAGTGCACCCTCACTGAGCCTCAGAACCATTGCATGAGGGAATGTATTCACTCGATTAGGATCAAGAACCCAGCTACCTACCAAGCATGTTGGGTTGACACTTCCCATTGTGGGTTCCACCAAAAACCATCATGGTCTATCCAATGATTAATAATTTCACTATGGAGGTACTCCCCACAACAAGATCAATTGGAAAATAGGTCCTCCACATGACAAAAACATCCCCTACCGTGAAGACCCTTCCCAAGGAAAGAGGTAAAACAATCACTATGGGGGTTCTAACCATGGAAACAACCATAATGTAAATGGAATAAATCCTTGTGACCCTTAGAGACTTGTGATTTGGGATCTCCAATTTCATCAAAGGTAGGAATGGGGGAAACATAAGATTACTATTGACCTATCAATGTCTGAGGTGAAGAACGAATCAATGGAAACTACTATGAGGTTAAGGTCCACAAGGTCCCCAAATCTATCTAAAGGTAGCTACATATAGATTGTATTTTTGTTTTTTCTAGTGAATTTCCATGCAACTGTATCTTCCACTCTCAGCTTTCCTTTTCTACACCTCCACATTGGAGGTAGGGGAGATGCCAGAGTCTAGATTAGTTCCCTTTAAATTATGGTGAACATTTTACTAAGCCACAGAGGCATGTTTACCTTCTCAACTAGATGGATCCTATGGATAACTCATCCTATATGTATATGGATATGAATCTAGCCTCACCCCTAAAATATACTTCATCATTTCATGGATTATTGGACATTGTGATTCACCCTCTACCATAAAATAAATAGTAGGGTAAGGGTGTGTTTCTTCCACCCCGAATTTCTTGACCATCACTGATTGGATCTTGGGGTGACTAAGAGCAGTACTACCCTGTAGATGGTGAATAAGAGAAGATCTTGGGGGAGATCCTAGCCACCAACTAGCTATTAGTTTGTTTTTAGATACCTATAACTTTGTGCTTCCCCATTTTAACGTTCCTTATGGAGGATCATGAAGTGTGCATCCACCAAAATATGTGGGAGACAATAAACCACATATTTGATCACTAACTAGACTATCCAGGAAGATCTGAGCATCTGGAGGAAATTAATTAACAGTTCATGAAGCTAGATATTTCTACACTCCCACTAGCATGGTACCCCGATTCATTTGGATTCCACCAGAGTTTTATACAGACCTATATTAGGAGCCACACTGAGATTCAATAGATCAAGAAAGAGTCATATCTCCATGTGTATATCATAGGCTAGGGGTATTCCACTACCCTCAATTTCAACCCTCCTCAACAGTGATAATGTGATCATCATTTTGGCTCACCAGATGATGTTGATAGTTTCAATCCAACCACCAATGCTATAAATTTCATCAAGATTAATCCCATGGATGATCAGAGAAACAAAGAGGATGATTCGGGGAAATATGGGGAGAACCCACCCCAAGGGGAGACTTGATATCAAGAAGATCTCATAATAGGTGTCATACTCATTAACCGAGATAGACACGGGTCCATAGAGACCCCCACCCCACTATGGATCTGTCACCCTGTCATTGACATATCAACAACTGAAAAGGAACCAGTGTTCCCATTGTCCATTATAGGACCACAATAGAAAATGAGGTATATGAATTGATTTCTACTTTTCTATACGATCTTAAGGGTTACAAGAGGCTCACAACTAACCTCCTCACCGAGCACCACCTAAAGAGAGAAAAGGTCTGATGGGATCCTATCCTCCTATAGAAATATATCTATTAATTCTTGTCTAGGAACCCTGAGGTTAAGTATGTGGTGCCACACACCCAATTAATGTAGTGGATGGTAGATTTTGAAAATAAACAAGGTATGGACCACCTACACCACTAGAGAAATGTGATGTACCACAATTAGACCATGATATCTTCGCATCTCAAGCTAGTAGGCTGGTAAAAGAATCAGTGACTACCAACCCAAGACAAGATGATGTGATGGCCACTATCACTACCCATTTTTAGGCTTTAGATATGAAACAAACTTCAATACCACCTGATGTAAATATTTATCTCTTATGGGTGGACCACATTTATCTACCCCCATAAATTGGAAATATGAATTTCTCTTTGTTTAATAGAATGGGTGATCCACTGTAGCACCTGGGCCACTTTACCTCACAATGTGGAATAATAATAGGAACTCTAAAGAAATAGGAATCCACCAAAATTTGGTGTTTTATCCAGACCTTGGAAGGACCCATTTTTTATTGTAGAATTAGCTAGCCTTGAGATATATCATGGGATGCAAAGTTCTCCTTTAGTATTTCCTACACTAGTTTAGCCCCACCTTACACAAGTCCATCATTACTGATTTCTCCAAATTATATTATAGGGTTGATGAGATAGTTTCTAAATTAATTACTAGATGTAAGGGGATCACATAATCCCTCAATGTACAGTTTCCTAGGAAAAAATATTAGGAATTTTTGTGGATAATGTTCAGGAAAAGATAGTCCCTACCCTCATCTCCCTGAGATATCTGAGCGGCATTCAAGAATTTTTTGAATGATCTTAGCATTTGGAAGAAGTATTATAGTATACTAAGAAGTGTTCATGCCCATTACCCCTACCATCTCTCACAAAAAAGGTTATGAAGGAATAAATAAACACTGCTATCAAAAATCAATCCCTATATCCAGTTTGCCTTTAGGAACCATCATTGGATATGACTCACCAAGCACAACCCTTACATGAGAATACTTCCAAATATTTCTATCAGGGCTAAGAACCTATAATTACCTTCACATAAAGGTAAAAAAAAGTTCTAATACTTCAAGGATACATAGGTATAAGGATACTTCATTTATTCTATGGATAAGAACATCCTGAAGTTTCCTAAGTCATGGAGGACCTAATAGGCTAGACACATTGACCATTACAACTAATAACCATACCAAAAGTCATTGGAAATAACATAAAATATTTTTTCATCTTCAATGATTGGATCCAGGACTAGTTTGACTATGGCCTAGTCGAGCTAGGTGATGTCCAAATATCGGTGGAATATGTCTTTTACACCCCAAATAGTGAAAAATAAGACCCTAGTGATTGGAAATAGATTCTTGGATGAGGTACATAGAAGTACAAGGACTAGATGGCCCATAAGATAGTCACTCTCACCCATTGAATTATCTGTGATATTTTGAGACAATATTCACTTCCTATGATTGAATAATCCTCTCAGCTACCCCATTGACAAAAAATCTTACCATTTATTCGGAAAATCAGCACCAACAATGAAAAAGAAATTAAAGTCCCTCATTAGTGCAAAAACTGTGATGCACTCTCAATGAATTCATGCCCCCTAAATTAGGAGAATCCCCCAGAGTCCTGGCCATCTTAGAATATTCCACTGAAAAAGAATAGAGTTATACTTATACGAATTCTATCAATCTATTGGATAATTTTGTGGTACTCATTGAGGAGGAACACAGAATGACCCTCTAAAGCACTTATAGATGATTCCATCAATGGAAGGGTATGCACCATTTAAGTAGGAATGATATATAACACAATACTCCAGAAAAGAAAATTCTTACTACAGATACTAGACAACAATCCATGTTTAGGGATCAATATCCATAATAATATTAGGCCAATCTATCAAGTACACCTCTATAATTAATGATATTGGTTAATTTTTCATCTCAGTCACATCATCTTGGCACTCAACCATTGCCAGATAAGGCTTAATATCATCTTTATAGTGCTCAGATGAAGCCCTTTATCAATGGAAGGATGCATCAGGCTCTAGATAGGCCCCAAAACCTCATCCAAAAATTCCCAATATGCTCTTTATTAAACAGAGAACCTCAGTAATCATAAATATTCTTCTTACCCAAAATTATTATATGCTGAAGAAACTACCCAATATACCAGTGATTTTCCTAACAATTCATGCACTATGCCTATAAAATGAGTTGCGTAAGGATCTCATTCAGGCCCTAAAGATACCTTTTTAGTTAGAAACTAAGGTATCTACAGTTTAGGGCTATCATGTAGAGGCATTTTGAGGAAGAAGAGTGACAATCCATCATTTCCTTCTCTAAATAAGATTATTGTGAAACTATTTAGGGGAAATGAACTTGTTTTATATCAGACGAGTTTAATGGACTAACATCCATCATTTCATGGTGGGAACTTCATTCGAGATCAATCTAATACAAAAATAGACATTCTACAATATGGGTCTCATGAAAGAATATCTAACTGCCTCTAACATGAAAATTTAGGGGTATAAGATGAGAAAGTAGAAGCCACATGATAATATTTGACTAGAGACTCAATTCAGTGACCTGGATATAACCACTAAGTCCATAGTTGTCTCATAGGACACTGATTACAATTCCATTTTGGGATGTCCATAGATCCGTCTGTAGGTAGGGGTCCCCCTTTATACCTCTAGTGCCTTAAATACTCCCTCAATGGTTGAGTAGGGGTACTCTAGGGTGATGATGATCGCTTAAAATTCTGTTAAACCCATTACATGGATGATGGGTACTACATAAGGGTGGATATAGAGTTCCATACTGATGAGGTCATGCATATCCAAGCCCCCAATGACCTAGTACGCACCTTAGTGGATCCTTGAGTTGATTTAATATGTGGATTCGTCCCTCCAATACACACATTAAATTTAAAAACCTCATACCATGGGAGCTATTTTATTATCCCCAGACATAAGGAATGATCAAATATTATCTCATATCATTACAAATTTTAGCCTCAGTTTATAACAAAAAACCCTACTCCCATTACATAAAAAGAGGCCCTTGGCCACCAATCATCAACAGAACCACATGTTCTTTAGATCAAGGATGACACAATAGAGGTCAACCCATCATAATTCAATTGAAATAAAAGGTTATTCTCACCATCATAAACTACATGATATTGGCCCACTAGATTTTGTATTCATATTCTCAACATAGTAGGAATACCTCTTTGAGGATCCTACTCCTATAGAATTCGATGATAATGCCACCCCACAATCTCCATCCCCAGAGGAGTCTCCTTATTTCTCAAATCCCAAGGTTTTGGATGATAAATAGGATTTTTATCACACACCTGATACCTTTGAAGAGGATCTATCTACCATTTTTGATGGGTTGAACTAGGTTAATCATGGCACTGATGAATATTTGAGGCTGACAATAATTAATGCAAACATTCCCTAATAGAAAAAATAGTGATATGTGGCCTTTATAAAGAAGAACCATGATTTGTTTTCATGGATTTAAAAGGAAATTATAGTGCACAACACCTACATTGTTATTGACCACTTTGGCCTCATAGAAAGCCACCATGGGTTCAAAAAACCTCCTAGAAAGATGAACCGTTCACACAATGCCATTTAGATTCATACATTGAAAATATTATCAAATACATCTTCATCAAGGAAGTCCAATAACCCATGTGGAAATCCAACATTATCCCAGCCATGATGAAGAATTAGAAGATCATATTCTGCATTGACTCCCAGTACCTCAACCACTATTTCATGAAGGATGATTTCCCCCTCTAGTGATGGAGCTACTAATTGAATTAATAACATGTTTTCAGGTCTTATCCTTCATGAATGGTTACTTTGGGTATAATTAAATTTAGATGGACCTAAAGGAAGAATAATCAATTAACTTCATAGTTTCTTATGGAACCTTCTATCACCAAGTGATTCTATTTAGATTGAAGAACGTTGAGGCTACATACTAGAGTTCCATGCACCACATCTTCTATCCTCTCCTCAAAAAATTGGTGGAGTGTTATGTGGATGATTTGTTGGTCAAATACTTCCAACTCCAAAACCATATCAATGAACTTGATAATGTTTTCTACTTCCTTTGTTCCCATCATATGAAGATGAATCCCCTAAAGTGTGTGTTTGGGGTTACATCTAGAAATCTTCTAGGATTCTTCATTAAGTATTCAGACATCAAAATATATCAAGAAAAGATCAATTCTATCAACCATATTCCCCCCTTTCATAGTATCCTGATGTAGTGGGGCCTTTATAACCACTTGGCCTATATACGATGAAATATTTTGAATCTAGATGGTAAGTGTAAGATCTTATCAAAACTCACAAATAATGTTACCATTTATTAGTGGGATGTAGAATGCCAAACTAAATTTTAAGACATTAGGTAGTATATTTTACATCCTCTAGTTTTGATGTCACCCATACCAGAAAATCAATTAGTCCTTTATGTGACCACCTTGGAATGGTCCCTTGATGACCTCCCATCCCAAAAGAATATTTAGGTTAGGGAGAAAATGTTATACTAACCCATTATTATGCTACTCTACATAGAGACAATATATTCTCCCATCGATAAATTCTGCCTCACCCGGGTCTTCACAGTTCAGAAGTTGCGCCACTACATAATGCACTAAAAGAAACATTTTGTATCTCATGTTTATTGGATAAAGTAGATCCTCAACTTCATTATATTTATTTGGTGATTCGGGTGTCGATAAATAATCCTAAAATAGTTCAACATCAAGCTTATCCACAAGAAATATTTCAAGGGACAAGCATTAGAAGATTTTTTGGAGGCACATCCAACCCCTGAGGAGCTTCTCCTAGAAGTAAATATCCCAAATAAGTCTATCCTATCTATTTATCAGGACTTGTTATGTTTGAAAATTCACTTTTAAAGTGTCTCCTAGATTTCAAAAAGAATAAGGCTCAACAACCCCAAACATAATAGGGTGGGAGTTGGGATTTTATTTCTCAAATATTCATATTAAATTTTCTCTTATTCATTCCATTTTTCAAAATACCGCACTAACATTGAGACTAAGTATCTGGATCTTGTCACTAGTCTCAAGTTGGCTCTCAAGAATGAATTCCCCTAGCAGCATGTTTAGGGAGAATTTGAGATAGTCATCAATAAAATCAATGGTGATTATGTTATCAGGAAGCATGAGATCATCCCCTAATTGGAGTAGACTGATTAGATGATGGACTATTTACTTTACTAGTCAAATGTAAATCATGTAACATGATAACAGAATGTCTAAGATGATTCCTTGTAAAATCTAGACATATCCCTCATAGTTCCCAACTAATATTACATAGTCATTCATGTAGCGCATCAGAGGGTTATCTACCTCATCACATCTGATGAGGAAGTTATATAGGTAAAACAATTTTACACTAAAAATATAAATAAGGTTTCTAAAAGACCTTGGTTGTCCAATAATCAGAAGATTAGATGATTCCATTTATTGAGTATCTTTAACATAGGACTCTCCTCCCAGAATGAGTTGAGAGTGAGTGAATCTATTAGTGTGTAATAAAATCTACCCTTTGTAAAGATCCCAACCCAGATAAGACTCACTATAGGAATGGTTTTGATGGAATCCTCCTCTATTGAATCCAATGGAAGTAGGTTACTAATGTTATGAAAGAGGTCCACATTGGGATATGTGAGGCCTATCAGAAAGAATTGAAGCCATTTTAGTAGATTAAAAACATCATAACTACATTGAGATCACTAAGACATGTCATGCATGATTGATCCATGATAACTTCATTCATAAACCATTAGATATTATCCATGCCACCAAGTACTTCTATTCCTCTTCTGTTTGGTGTCCCGATGTTGTGGGGACCTACCTGCCAACAATTGCTCAACAATACAGGTTCATTCTAAATGACACAAACTAGTTCTAAAATAGGTAAATCTATACCTCCCAAATAACTCTATTCCTAATCATTGATTTAGTTTATGAAATCCCACACCGTCCATAGATTCAGGATCCTCAACTCCATTCTCATAGACAATGACTTCATTTCCTTTATTACTGAGATGAAAAAATTATAATCTATATACAACATCTGGTCCAACTATACCTCCTACATTCAAGTGTTTTTGAATATGATGATCTAAATATTCAATAAATATACTCTCTAATACCTTGTAGAAGATGGTAGGTCAGAATAATATGAGTAATCCTTTTTAGCTCACCAATTACATTTGGGATTATTTGAAGAAAACTCAAAATTCTAACCAGGCGACTCCATACTCCCTTATGTATTGGTTAAAAGAAATTTTACATATAGAGTTTTAGATTCCAAAATTCCAGATGACCATTTATGAACAAGAGGTTCCAAATAAGAGAGTTGAGGTCCATCTAAGTGATTTGGAAACCCTTGAAGAAATAAAGTTCTAAGAAATTAAAAAATTGAAATACACCAGGATTTCATGGAATGAGTGTTCAAAAAAATCATTTATCCCATCCTTCAAGGAGATGTGTTATTATCCCTAAGTACACTAATGACCCATGGGAAGAGTCCACCAAATATGAAACCCAAATAGGAATCACCTTACATCATTAATATGGTCTAATCCAATGGTTCATACTCCATAATCACAATGGATGGGGACCATATCATACCTCCCACCAATGTCAGGTTCCTCAAGTGGAACTTCATGTGAATCTTTATATATCATCCTAGTCAGAAAAATTTAAATTACTATAAAAAATCCTGGTTATATGAAGTAAAACTATAAGGCACTATGGTCAAATATATATATGTCCTTAAACTGTATAAAAAAATCACCATAATCACACGATGTTTAACAATAGAAAAACATCATTGTCATGAAATGATAAAATATACCACATCATGGTAAAACCTATACGATGTTAAACTATAGAAACCAATCAACCTAGTCATGTGATGTTAAAGTATAATACAATGTCCTTGTCACATGACATTAAACTATATGGAATAATGGTTAAATATATATGACCTTAAACTAAAGAAACTCTTCATCCTAGTCACATGATGTTAAACTATAGGAAAACATCCATGTCCTAAGATGTTAAATTGTGTGACACCACTATCCTCATCATATAACATTAAAATTCATTCCCAACATTCTTATCTCTAGATGTTAAACTACATAGTACAAGTCCCCATCACATGATCTAAAACTACATCATAACTTTAGACGTCACTTGAGAGGGTTCCCCATTCTAGTGTCAGTCATCTAACAAGCCACATTATAAAACTACATATGGATTGATTCCCATTTATAATGGGATACGTAGAGACACTCAGACCTCGTGTACTGAGCCCAACCAAACCCCAAACCTTTTTAGGGCTTTTCCACTGGGGAACATGTTCAATTATTGCTATCTAATATGATCATTTATCACATTAGAGTGTATTGATGAATAAATCAAAGTGTATTTAGTTATCTCCCAAACATCCAAACATATTCACTTCCACACCTCATTCCTTCATTGATTTAGGTCCCCATCATCCTATCAATTAGAATAGGCCACCGGAAGGTGATGGTTCTTGAAAAAACAAGCTCGCCTGTCATCCTAGGAACATGACTTGAGGGATCTACAACAATAGTTAATGGTTCTTAGGTTTTTAACATGATCAAAGATCAATCATAAATTTTCTCACTCCATCGTCAACCAATGCATTTTTGGGACCAATAATTTGAATAAGAACATTAATAATTCCCTTCCCATTAGTTTCCCCATTTTGTTGTCAATATCATTAAAGTCATGATTAACATACATCCAACCTTCCTCTTTTTGGTGGGGTTTTTACACCCTTGGTGTTATTCCCCCATGAATTTTTCCATGTTTACCAAGTAAATAGGAATTATTGGAACCTTCCCAAACCATCTTCTTTTTCCCCTATAGTGTTTCCCTTACAACTAGGGGAAATCCTTGACACTACTTATTTCTCACACTAAGAATGGTTTATGTAGTTTTTGTATTTTTATTTTGAATAACATCAACCTCGTTCCAAGTAACATTTCTATAAACTATGTGAAACATGTCTTGAAGGTGTTTTATGTGGTGAAATTCCTTCTAAACCCTATTTTCACATTGGTTTTCTAATCATATGCAATGCAAAAACGTCCATAGGACACAAACCACAATGGTCAATGTTCTATTACCTTAAGATTTTTTATTCCATTTTGGTCTGGGCATCATGACATTAAACCATGTGCACACCTTTGGACAAATCTATACAATCATAAACTACAATAAGCATCATCTTGGTCTCATGACCCTTAAAATGTATGAAAACATCCTTTTCAAAATATGTTAAATTATATGATTCTAAGTCTACAATTCATGAACTTAAATTGTATAATTATAATATTCCCATATTATGTTTTAATATACATAATTCTCTTATCATCCTCGCTTGAGAAGATTCCCCCCCTCATTTTTTGGTGTTGGTCTCCTATGATGCCACATTTGTAACTACATGTGGCTTGATTCATAGTTGTTCCTTGGATACATAGTGATTTTTAAAAATCATATCCTTAGACTAGATTAAAATTATCCCCCTCAATGATACTATCTTTTATATCATTCAACATCTAAGACCTCTATTACCCTCATTCTCGCTATTACTGGTGGAAGAAACCACACCATTCTTAACTTTGGTCTAGACTAGTGATATTAAACTATGTGAAACTTGTTTTAAATACATCTATGTGGTAAAAGGATGCCTTAGGAGATATTTTAATGTTATTTTGGTACTATCTCCTATGCCACGTGAACCTATCAAAGATCCCCCCCTCTTTGGTCCGAGCTCAATGTCTATAAACTAGTAGGATTATGGTCCAAAAAACAAGACTATAAACTACATGTACTTGGCCCCCTATGGCCGTCAGCCCATATATGTTCTAAATATCCACTATCTTTTCATAGACTAATGCCCACCTCCTTTAGTGACATCATCACTTGAGAGGACTGCCCATTTTGGTGACAACCACCTATTACAACACATTCCGAAACTACATGTGGCTTCTTTCCTAGATCCATGTGATATGTTGAGATGATAAAATATCCTATATCAGGCCAAAATTAATTTTTTATCACTCCTACCATGATTCAGTGCCCCTCATACCATTCTAGATCTTGGTTCCTTCTTGTATACTAAGTCAAAGTGGCACTTATATTGAAATGTTCTAGGCATTATGACTTTAAACTATGTGTAAAATTGAATTATAATGGGCCTCTTGGTCCTCTATTCATGTAGGGTTTCTAATACCTTTTTTTTGTATAACATTTCTATTTCTTAGGTCCAAACTCTATTAAAATAAACTAGAATCCTTGGTCTAAACATCATTACCAAAAACTCTTATGCAATCACTCATACATAAAATCCTAAATGTGTTCCCACGCAATCCTAATTGAATAACCCTTAACCACCCCATGAAAGAGGGAAAAATATTATTAGGTTGAAATACTATTTTGGTGAAATCGTAGAAAAACATATGTCTTCACCCACCAAGTCTCCCCTATGACTTGGGTAAAAGAAAGGGTGTGAATAGAAATGTTACAAGGCTCTTGAGTCTTTCTAATAAACCCAAAAAAATACTAGATGTTCTCATTAGAACCCCTATTTCTAGAAAAAGAGATATCCAATCCTTCCTCCCTTCCCCCCCTCCTTCATGAGGTCCTCTACTAGGAAATACCCAATATATTCCCATTTCATTAATCCATATTCCTCAATAGAGTGGATGTTATTCACGTTGGATAAAAAATCCTAGTCACATGATGCTAAATTATGATTCACACATCCTGTACACATGGAATTATACTTTATGAAAGTACATCATCACCTTACGATGTTAAACTATGAATTAAACATCTTTTCAGTAAGACATTTAACTACATGTTTCTCATCCTTATTAAATGATTTAAATCTAAAAAATATCTAGGTCCCTCACTTTATATGAAATTTTATCTTTTTTGGTGTTGTTATCTTACCATGCCACTGGATTTATTACACTATCACATGATAACCAAGAAAACTCTCCCATTAAAAGATAGGTCTAACCCTTATTCATTCTGAGATGTCCCTCAATGTTATCTGATGCATGGTGGCATAATTCATGGAGCATTGAACTTTATCAGAACGTTTATTTAGTTCATCCCCATGCTTCATGCCAAACATATTTTAGATTCCAACCTTATTAAATGACCAAATGGGAACTACTAACGGTGATTGTTCCTATCCAAACCAGCTTACCTCCTTTCTTTACTGTACTCCTTGAAGGATTTTTGAAATCAATTTTGACAGGGCCTATGTTTTGAAGAAAGTCAATGGTCGAGTCGCATTTGTATGTCCTTAATCATGGTAGTGTGATTGTGGAACTTTTATTTTGATCATGATTAGATATCATACTCATTCATATTATTTATTATCAATGTTTTCCAAGTCCTGGACCTCTTTATTCACATCCTTATCTTCTGCTTTGTTTGGGTAGAATCTAATTCCACCAACATCACCCCTCTTGTGTACTCACTCATTCTAGTTAATCAAGTTGGATATGAAAAATACATATCTCCAATATATATATTCATATTTGATACTATCTTAGTGGTTTATGGATCAGTCTAACACAAATTTTTCAATCACTATCTAACACTCACATATATGATAGAAATATTTTGTTTGAGTCTTATTACTTTTAATGAGTGTGGCTCACATGGGCTTATATATTTATAGTTTTCTATCTTGTAAATATTATTGAGATATGAAAAGGGAATTTAACTTAGGTTATTTATGAAAATAATTTCATTTACATTAATAATGAGGGTTATACATAGGAGAGAGTATCTCCCTTATTTCAAAAAATTCCTCTATGGCTCAGTCTGGGAAAGGGACCACTCCTTCTCCACCAGCCACTACATAGTAGACTTGAGGTTCTACCACTGCTTGGAAATCTCCACTACCTTATCCTTAGATGAAAGGAGAACCTCATCATCCTGGATTGGAAATTGACCTTGGTCAGCCCAACATTCCCCCACCATGGAGTCCACTCAAGACAATTCATCATAGGATGATTCTATCTATAATCGTAGACGGTTGATCATTTACCCTTTAGCAATAACAATGAGCACATGATGTTGTGACTCCCCCTCAAGATGATGATATCTTATTTGGATACTTAGAATGCTTTGGTTTCTTTTTAGTGTGCTTGTACTGGCTGTCCTAAATCTCTTGACACTCCTCATGCACCTTCTTAGTGAGTAGGTCTTGAGCCAGAATGTGGAGGTAATGAGATTACACCCATTCAGTCCCTTGAATCACCAGTCAATGGTGGAGATACACCATCTAAATTATCATGTCATCCCATGGGGCATGGGAAATAAATTCCTAGACACACCTTTATTATCTAGGTCGAATAACCTGGTTCTTCTTAGCAACATTGGATTCAAATTCTTCATTACCCTTTGGTGGTATAAACTTGTAATTAGGGAAGGCTGAAAGAACATTTGAATTGGTATTTTACTTTGGAATCCTCTTAGAAGGGTTGGGTTTAATTTATAGGAGAAGATTAGCTTCAACTGAATCTTGACACACAACATGACACTCAATAACCTTTTTGGAATATATTTGGAAGGATTGACTATTATAGCCTCCCCATCCACACCCTTTGGGTTCATAAATCCAGTCATCACTATCTTCTTTGTGGGATTTGACTTCTCTAGCATCACCATCACTGGATGGGTACCCAATAGTGTTTGGAATACCATTGAAATATAGTTTAAGTGAAGCCGAACTTATGGTAGACAAAGATAATGTGAAACAAAAAAATGAAATATAGGATGTGTAAAGTTAGGCTAAAGGTTTAGATATTTTCACTGAAGGATCTGTCGATGATGAATTCACTACAACAATTGATGTCTCAACCACCAGAGGTTTCTATATAATTGGTTGTATTTTATCTTCTTAAAATAAACCAATAATTTAGTATAGAGAGTTAAAATAAGGAAATCAATTTTTTTTAATGGAAGTAGTAATATTTACATGTTCTCCCCTGGGGAAGTTAAGTCATTTCCTTATCCTCAAGAAGCACCTTGATGATAGATGAATGAATTCCTATGATCGTATTGTTGGAGGGAGCTATTGTGCTAGAATATTCATGGATTAGGGTATTCTCATCCTCCCTCAGAGATTCATCATGAATATCTCCTTCCACCACATGAGACAATCCATAAACAAGTTAAAAAGGGATGAGTTTGTAAGTCCAAAGTGTTAAAAACTAGCTCAAACATTCTGAATCCAGAGACACTCCATGTCAGAAGTGGATTATTTTTCCCTAGAGGAGTCTACTAAAGCATCACTCCCCTAGGACCCTTCTTGACTAATCCCTCCCCAAATGTGCCTTCATCTAGTCAACCCCCTAAGAGGTAAATAGAAGAGTAAATGTCTAGATTCACCCTCACTTGGGTATTTTGAGATTTCAGAACATTATGAGAGTGGAAAACATAATCAAGCTCCCATAAGTACATAGTAGCCTCTAACTGGATAGTTGATAATCCAACCGTGACATGAACCGGTCTAGGAAGGAAAATCCCATTTCTTTGATGGTGAATCGATGCTTCCTAGAGAGAGTTGAATTTAAAAATGATATTTTAGTTCCTCCAAGAAATAGGGAAGACCATTTTTTCAAGAACCCCCATAGAACACATGTGTTACCCTAGATCCAAAATAGACAATAGTGAATCCTTCCCAGAAGGTTTCCCCTACTCTTGAAGACATTTTATCAGGATCCTTGGTCTTGTCATTATAACCCCTAAAGGAACTGCACTCGTTGTTGGGGTTAGGATCCCTTAGATCCATCATTGCTACTCTCCTCGCTACTCCACCTCCCCAACTATAGCATGCTCCCACAACCAAAACATGTCCTTAGTGATGTGGCTATGGTATCCCCTCATTAGAATCTTCTTAGATGACTATATGAATTATTGTGTCCCGTAGGTATGCACTATACTAGATCTATGCATATTTATTAGAGAGCCCGAAGGGATAATTATATGATGGTATATCTTTCTAGTCCCCACTCCCTTCCCATGGAAACATGTTCCATATCTCAAAAGGACTATATTTTTGTGATCACTATGTAATCTAGTTTATACCTTCAAGGTGACCTCTATAGATAGCATAATTACCAAGTGAACTAGTATGGGGTGTATGGATTGAAAACAACCCTTCATTCCACCGAATCCACTAGTACCCCACATCAAAAGGCCAATATATATAATCATTAATATGAGGTCATTAAATAATTTTCCATGATGGTCCCTATTGGGAAGGGAAAGGGGTAGTGCATAAACTATTTGAGTATCCTGACTCTCTCCATTACATTGCCCCTTTCTAGGTGGACAAGATGAATTGAGATGACGGTTAGTGTTGAGAACCATAAATTAGTGTAGGTATGGTAGATCATGTTATGATAATCATACCCTCCCATGTCTATGGGAACTATTTAATCCCTCATTTTTATTAAATACAATTTCATTACGTTATACCAATAATAGATCTTTTGAAGTTTAATTTCATGGAAACAAGGTACATAATACATGAAAATCAAAAAAAATCTAATCCACTTAAAAATAATCTTCATTGGTTTATCCTATGTACATTTTCTACATCTCATAACCTAGGGACATAAAAAAAAGGTTGCGCATATGACCTAGTAAGGGAAAGTGAAATAGAAATATTTTACATGCGATCTTAAGGAAAATCTACAAGAAAGTGATGAATATAATTATGGAATGAGAAAGGTAACATGTGGAATATCATAAAATAATAAAATAATTCATATCATGAAATGTGTCTACAACATTTAAATGAGACATTCCTAAGCATGCCACAAAATGTTTTCACTAAGGTTCCACAAAAATTAACATTATTATTTACCAAGGTATCATAAAGTTGGTCACCTCTAGAGAATAAATTCTTTACCCAATGCAATGGAGTGATATCAGGGTAAAAATTCATATGTTTCAATTGACCCAAAAAATATATATCATATTTAAAAATTTCATAAATAACTCATGGAGAATAAAAAATAAGTTTCATATCAAAATTTGTGCATTTCAAAAGATCTTAAAGACATGATCATTATATCATTTTTTTACAAAAAAGGGAATTTACGTTTCATGTATGTTAATACAATAATAAAATAAATCATTTTTAAATACAATATAAAATCCTATGAAAATTAATTGGTTTTATTATTCACCAAAAGAAAAAAAAATCTTTTGGAGAAGAGAGAAATTATGAGATGAAAATTTACAGCATACTGGGTATAAAATGAAGTTTTTGAAAAGGGTAAAATGAGAGAGTACAAGGGTATTCCATTAAAAAAATACTATTATTATAGTAATGGGAAAAAATAAAGTGGAAAAAATAAAATAGTTTGGAAATTTGAAGACATACCACATTAAAAGGAAACTTGAATGCAAAAGAGAAGTGGATGTTTCCCATACCTTGAAGAGTTACTCCAAAACCTTTAGGAATGGAACCTTGGGGGCTTAATGAAACCTTGGGGGGGAAATAGGGTGGTAAAAATACCAGATATTCATGTATAGTTTATTAAGAGTGAAAGAAAATGGATAAATTTGTGTGTATTTATAATAAATGCGTAGGATTTTTTTATTTATTTCCAAATATAGGCCTTTGAAAACTAGGTTGTGGAAAATGAAAAACCGTGGGATTGCCCATGGTATTTCCCATTGTTTTGGATACTTAGGGACATAATTAATTTTTTTATAATACAAAAGATCTGATTTCCATTTTATAATAATTTTTTTGTTGTGGAAATGTAATGTTTCAACAAAATAATGTTTTTAATGAAAAAGTTTCCATTTTTGGATTTGGAAAGTAAATTATAGTTTTTGAAATATGATTAAGATATATTAAAATATATAATATTAATAAAATAACATAATTTAGGTAATTTATTGTGTTTAATTAGTTATTAAATCATTATTATATAGTTATAAAATCATTAAACATACAAAAAACCCCAAAATGTATTTTTTACTATTCAAGAAAAAATAAAGTATTTTAGAAAATTCTCATAAATTAAAAATAACTAAATTTTGATGTGAATATTTCAAAAATTATGTTCATTTTATCATAATAATTCTCTATTTATGATAATTTAAACTTTTAAAAATAAAAATACTTAATTATTATAAAAATAGCAGGTTGATAATGCATAGTTATATTTTCGACACTTAAAAATTTTCAAGGGCATGATAAAATTATTGTATCATTTATATTTAAATAAGAGTGTTTTTAAAATAATATTTCATTAAAATATATATTATTCATAATATTTTATATTATAATAAATATTTAATAATTTTTTGGAAAGTTCAACTTGTGTTTAAAAAATCAATTTTCCAAATTCCATGTCAATTAAAACGTTATTTTATTAAGCAAAAATTATCTTAAAAAATGGAATTCATGGAATAAAAATATTATTTATACAATAGAATTAAACATTAAGTAACTAAATCGTGGAAATATAATCCCTTATAAAACCCGCGTATGACCTAAGGGTAAGGTGTAAAATGGTAAAAAAATCATAGGGAGGCTCATCTAACTTATCTTGAGTGGTAATTTCCCTAACATGAACTTCTCACATAGGTGATTTCATTCTTTCTTCACTTGTTGAAGCTCTTCTTGGGATTGGTCAAGGTAAAACCCAAGTGATGGTACCTCCCTATCATGTTTTGATAAATGGGATTCATATGGAATGAATCTACTAGTTAAGGCCTTAAATTCTCCTTTCTTCATTAATTATACATTTTCATTTTGACTTATAAACACTAATTATAACATTAAAATTATTATCAAGAGTATAGTTTCCAATTGTAAAATTAACCAATGGTCATATAACATTTGAACCTTTATGGTCACATTTCCCTTTATACTCACTTAATTATAATATAGATATGCTTTTTTGTGCAAAATATAATATAACACACATTTTCTCAAGAAACAAATATCATTTAAAATTCCGGGTCACTACATTCTTCCCCCTTAAGATATTTCATCCTTGAAATTTTCATCTTGTTCTCTCAGTTGAGAAAATATTGGGGGTAATTCTGTCTCATTGTCCCTTCTGGTTCCCAAATCACTTATTGATATACATGGTTCCTCAACAACAATTTAATGAGTTGGGTATTTAGGTTTCATTAAACCTCACCTCTATAGTCCAAGATATCCACTATCTGCTCCTCATATGTGAGGTCATGTTCCATTTGTACCACATTCGGGTTCAGTATATGTGAGGGATCAGGAATCTACTTTTTCAAGAGAGATACATCTAATGCATCATGAAATTGGGCTAGATTTGGTGGAAGTGCCAGATCATAGGCCAATTATCCTATACAATCAAGGATTTCATAGGGGCCAATGTACCTAGGGAAAAGCTTCTATTTCTTCCCAAACCACATGACATTATTCCATGGTAATATTCAAAAAAAAATCACCAACATAAAAATCCAATTCCCTTTGAATATTTTCATCATAGATATTCTACTAACTCTAAGAATCCTTTATTTATTTTTGGATGGAATAAATCAGTTTTGTCATCTCATTCAAAATATCAGACCCACGCATCTTTCTCTCACCATCTTCATCCCAAAAAGTTGATGTTTTACCTCACATTTCATATATAGCTTCATATGGTTCAATTTTAATACTTGAGTGGAAGATTTTGCGATATGATAAATCAACTAATTGGATGTGTTGATCCTATCCAAATTTAAATTCCATTGAGCATGTTCTCAACATGTCTTTGAGTGTTTGAATAGTTCTTTCAGATTGGCCATCAGTTTGGGGGTGATAGGTCATACTAAAATCTAATTCAATATTCAAATCATATTGAATACTTATCTGGAATTTAGATTTGAACCTTGCATATTGATAAAAAATAGTAAAAAGTAAAACACAATGAAGCCTCACCACTTCCTTTATATATATCTTTTGATGTTGTTCAAGAGATAAGTATTCTTGAATAGTAATGAAATGGTAAATCTTAGTGATTCAGTCCTCTATAACCCATATTTCATTGTTTCCTTGGGACATTATCAGGAGACCAATGAAAATCCCCTAGTGATATTATCCCACTTCCATGATAGCATGGGTTGTGGTTTCAATACCCCTTTAGGAATTTGTTGCTGTACCTTCACTTATTTACACATCAAGCACCATGTGGTGTAGTCAACAATGCCCCTTTTTATGTTATCGCACCAATAACAATCAAAAAGGTCCCTATATATTTTATTACTTCTAGGATGTATAGATATTGTAGATCTATGAGCTTCATCCATGAACTCCTTTATTTGTAGAATATATGGGACACATGGACTTGTAATTTTTTTTAGTAAAACTTATTTATCAATATTGAATTCATAAAATATCCCATTATTCACAGCATCTATCTCTATTTGTAAAAAAAGTATCTTTTATTTGATCTTTGTCTATATTATCTAATAATTATGGTTGATAAATATTTTGTGATAGGACTGATGATATCCCTTCCATCATGATTCCCATGTCCAACCTTACTATGACTGTGATCAATGGATGTGCTTAAATCCTCATCATCTCCAAAACAATAAGGTCTTCCCTACTTAATGCATCAAAAACATTGTTTTCTCTTCTAAGGTGATAATGAGTTTAACAATCATAGTCTTGAATAAGTTTCAACCATCTACTCTATCTCAAGTTTAGTTTGTTTTTCAGGAAAATATACATCAGTCATTGGTGGTCTATGTATATATCACATTTCTCTCCATAAATTCAGTGCCTCGATGTATTCAGAGCAAGAATAGCCATATATAGATCTGGGTCATGCAAAGGATAATTATTATCACGAGGCTTTAACTACCGAGATTCATAATAAATCACCTTGTCAATTTGAATGAGGACACACACAATCCATTTCAAAGACACATCGCTAAATATAAAAAATACTTCATTGATAAAGGGTATAGTTAACACAGGTGTAGTAACAAATCTATTTTTCAATTCATGGAAACATTCTTAATAATCCTTTTTCTAGATGAACTTATCCCCTTTTCAAGTTAACATGGTTAGTAGATTATACGGTAATGAAATGTTTTTCAAAATACTTCTATATTATCCTGATAATCCAATAAAACTATGAATCTCAATTACTGTTGTAGGATGAGGTCACTCCTACACAACCATTGTCTTGGTAGGGTCAAATGCGACTCCATTATTGGTTATCATATTCCCCCAGAAAGGAACATGTTGTAACCAAAATTCCCATTTTTTGAATTTTAAAAATAGCATATCCTTCCTCAGAGTTTTTAATATATCCCTTAGATGATACTCATTCTCCTTGGTTATTTTGGAAGATATTATAACATCATCAATAAAAACTAGTTCAAATATATCAAGGTAACCCTTAAAGACACCATTAATAAAATCCATAAAAATAGTTGGAGCATTAGTAAAGATAAAGGGTATAAAAAAAATCATAATGTCCATATCATGATTGGATGTCAATATTTAGAATATATTCTTTCTTTACCCTCAATTGATGATAACCAAATCGAAGGTCAATCTTGAAGAAAAATTTATCTCCTTGTAGCTGGTCAAATAAATCGTCAGTCCTCGGAAAAGGGTACTTGTTTTTCACTATGATCATGTTAAATTCTCTATAATCAATTAATATCCACATTGATCCATCATTATTATTCAAAAAGAGTATAAGTTATCCCTAGTGAGACACACATAGTCAGATAAACCCCTTCTGCAAAAGATCTTGAACTTATTTCTTTAATTCCTCCAGCTTTACATTTTCCATTCTATATGGGGTCTTTGATATCAGCTTGGATCTAGGTATGATTTCAATGGATAACCATACCTCTTTTTTGGGGTGGAGGTCTAGGTAACTATTAAAAAAATACACTAATGTATTCCTGAATGATTGGGAAATTGGATATTATTATATTTTAATTTTTTTTCTTTCTCTTCACTAATAATTTCCAAAATAAGTTTAATGGTGGTTCTTCATGATAAAGATCTGGTAGAGATATCTCTCCTTTATAAATAACTATAGGTTTTCCATTAAGGACTACTAATATTTCCTTGCTTCTATAGTTTATCCTAGATTTGTTCTTTGAGATCCATTCCATCCCCAGTATAGTGTCAAATTCCACCATGGGAATGGTTACTAGATTTTTGATGAGATAGTTCTCACCAATGTGAATACTAGAGCTTCTATATACTGTTGATACATGGATAATACCTCAAGAAGTATTGAATGATAACACTACTTCTAGAAGTTCAGGGATTTATTCTATATTATTTGGAAATTTGGATGAAATAATGGAATGTGTAGAACTAGAATAAAATAATGTACTTTCTAAATTTTAGAGAACAATGAGAGTACCTACCGCCACATCATTTGGATCTTCTACTTCAGTTGTTGTGATAGAAAAAGAATGACCTTTCTCCCTTGGACTATGTTATGGTTGATGGTGATTTCCCTCTACCATCTTCTGATTTATATAGTGATTGGAAAAGTACTCAAGTTATCCACACATTAATCATTGGACTTTTGGTTGGTACTACACTATCTTACCTTTGTTGTTAGTTTTGAGATGTTTAGGTTTCACCTCACTAGGATAGTTCTAAGCTAGATGGCCATGTATTACACACTTTTAACATTTTAAAATCCTAAGAAAGTAGTTCCCCAAATTATTCTTCCCAAATTTTTTCTTGTGGGATGTTACACATTCTTTCCTTCTCTTTGATGATAAAAGTTCCATCCCAATTTTTTCTCTAGTGATCTCTTATTTTCATTAGATTTATGTGACCACTATATCTATCAAATCTCTAGTTCAACCTTCATAGAAATCCAAACTATCTCCTCATAGCTGTTATAATCTCAATTGGCTTTAATTATCCATAGATGGGGTATTATTTCACTAAATAATCTATAAACCTTTCCATTAGTATCCATAACAAATATAGAGGTGTAATAAGAAAGACTTGTAAAGTTCAACTCATAGATTCCCACTGATTCATTTTCCTTCTACTTCAGTTCAAGGAATTCCTTCTCTATTTTCATTTTCATTGAATGGGGGAAATATTTATAGAAAAATATTACCATTAAATCTTCTCACACTATATCATCAATCTACCTTATTGGATTCATTTTTTTAATCATCATTCACCAATGATCATCTTCTCCCTCTAATTGGTACACAATCAGATTGGATTTCTCTTCTACTAAATAATTGAGTACATAACAAATATTTTATATAGATATTATCCATTATTCATTAATATATTGTTTTTTAGATCCACGAAAATAAGGTGGTCGTTGGTGCATAAATTATTTAAAGGAAATATGATCCCTTGATGGTGAATCTAGCATATCGTCATGATTAAAGTTATAATTTATAAGTCGGGTTAGTTGATTCATCATTTTCATGATATTTTACATTATGGATTTCATTGAAGGTCCATCATCACATGGTTCATAGTTATCATCCTTTAAAAAATTCCTCATATTTCATACCATTTTATAAGAAGAAAATTTTAGTGGGAAACAAGTTTGTTTTAAGCATCTTATAATTTGATGTTATAAAAATTCATGCTCAAATATGTTATTATTTAACAACAATAACATTATTTATATATCCTAATTAATGGTTTATAAAAATCTTGTGATTAACCAAACATATCCTTTGAGTGTGTTAAGGGAGGAGTGTAGGATCTCCCATTATCATACCCGAGTTCCCATTCAAGTCAATCTCAAATCGGTGTTTTCAGGTGTTACCCCTAGATACATCTAATCTAAATCCACATCGACTTATTTTTATATAGACAAAGAATTATTTACTCAGAAACCAATTACATAATACTTTACCCAAATACCAGAATGTTTTAATATATTTAAAATTGTCCTTAGGGTTTTTTCAAATGTTTAAAAATAATAATTTACACAAATAAATAAAATTTCCTTTGATACTAACAATGTAATCCCACCTTTTTATTACATAACGTATCATTACATTATAAACACAAAGGATATTTTAATGTTTAGTTTCCGGTAAAGAAGATACATAATACATGAGGGAATAAAAAATTCTTCAAATTAACTTGAAAATATTGTTCATTGGTTCATCCAAAGTACATTTAATTCATCTCATAACTTGGGGACATACATCAAAGTAAAGGGTGGGATAAGTTTCATTAATATAAAAATCAAGGGAATTATTTTACATGCGATCTTGAGGAATATCAATAAGAACGTGAGGAATATCATAATGGAGAGAGAAAGGGAACACGAGACATATCTTAATAAAAATAACATGATTTATAACATGAAAATTTTCTTACAAAATTTAAATGATACATTCATAGAAATATCACTACGTTTTTTCATCAAGGTGTCATAAAAATTACCAAGGTTATTAACTAAGGTATCGTAAAACATTTCAGATCTAATGATTAAAATTTTACCCAATGCATTGGAGAACTATCAGGGAAACCCCTTATTATGTATTAATTAATGTGAGACACATATATCACAAATTAAACATTTGATAAATAATCTATATAGAATAAACAAATGGGTCTCATGTCAAAATTTGGGCGTTTCAAAAGTTCTTAACGACATGATCATTATTTCATTTTTAACCCATAAAAAGGGATACCAATTTCATGTATGTTAGTCCCAGAATAAAGTAAATCATAGTTATATCTAGTTGAATACTCCTATACAATAATTAGGTATTTTTATTCACAAAAATAAAATAAAATTTAATTTCTTTAGGAGAAGAGAGAAATATTGAGAAGTAAATTCAGAAGCATAACAGGTATAAAATGTGATTTTAGAAAATGGTAAAATGAGAGGGGATAAGGGTTTCCCATTAATAAAATACTTTAATTAAATTAATGGAATAAAATAAAATGGAAAAGGAACTTATTTTGTAAATTTTAAGACATACCACATAAAAATGGAACTTGAATGGAAAAAGAAGTGGATATTTCCCTTACCATGAAGAGTTAATCCTTAATCATGAGGAATGAAACCATTGGGGCTTGAGGACACCTTGGGGGTACTCTTTGGGAGGTAAAACTACCATAGATTCATTGATTATGGATTGAGATTTAAAGGAAATGGATAAATTGGTTGGTATTTATAGAAAAAGTGGAGGATTTGTTTATTAATTTCCAAATATAACCCATAAAAATTTAGGATGTGGAAAAAGAAAAAACATGGGCTTTACCAATATTTTTTCCTGTGGTTTTGAACACTTGGGACATATTTTATGTTATTTTAACCCAAAATATCTGATAATCATAGTATATTACATCTTTTGGCATGGAAAAGTAATGTTTTTACAAGATAAGGTTTTTAATATCAATTTTTTCATTTTAGACTTTGGAAAGTAAACTATAGGTTTTGAAATTGATTAAAATATATTAAAATACTTGATATAGATTAAATAATATATGTTAATTAAACATGTCACATGGAAATACCCACTAATGTATTCCATTTCCATTTAATCAAGTCACATGGCCATACCAACCCATTTATCATCAATTTTAATTAGAAATGTAACATGGTAATACCCACCCATTTTTATCCATTCACATATTAACTTAATCCATGGGTATACAAACCTATTTAATTAAACCCATCGAATCCATTTAACAAATCATGTTTAATAAAACTCATTTGATCCATTCAATAATTAACCAATTCAAGTTCAACATAAAAAATCAAAGTAAAAAAAGGAAAACCATATCCTAACCATCCCATTCCACTTATAATTGGCTTCCTATAATAAGGAAAACCCAATACAAACCCTTTGTGTGGTTTAAAATGGAAATTGTAATAATTTTCTTAAGCTGTACACCATGGGTGACCTTGGCTCAGGCAATAGGTACCAACACGTCAAAAATAATCCAATGGGAATCCTTAATAGGTCTGATTACAACTATTTCAAGTAACTGATTCATTATCTGGGATTCAATAAAAATTATGACAGGAGGCATAATGAATGATAGATCTAAAAATCACCAAATGATGATTGCAAATTATAAACCAGCTACCTTTGCTCAGTAGTGGAGTGCTCATTCAGTATCAAACCTTGATTCAAATCATTTTAGGATAAATCTTAAGAAAGAACAAAGAATGAGAAATTAGGTCATATGATCCTAAATCCAAATAGTGCAATCTATAGATAGAAGAATCTAAAAAGTATAAAAATGAATGTAGATCTTACCCATGTGGATATGATGAGACAAATTGCACTCGAATCAGAGACCATACAAAGAAGAATCATCAATTCCTAGTTTAGTTGAGGGAGAGGGATATAAATGGGGGTATCCCTGCTTTTTGTTGAACAATACCCATTTAGGGTTATTTTTTTAATTTAAAACATAAAATTATTTTAAAAACCCAAATTACAGGGTTTTTATAGTTTAGAAAATCATGCACCAACCATTAATAGTTCCTATAGGGGAAAGGGGCACCCACACTGTTTCCAAACCATGTGGAAATCGTGCGCTAATCCTCTTTTATTTTTTTGTAAAAATTGTAGACATGGTCACATATCCATGCAACCCATTCCTCATGGTTTTTAAAAACCATGTGCCTATAACCACCCCTCTATCCATCCTTTAATGGTTTTTTCAAACCGTGTGCAAGCCCATTTTCAGTCCAAAACAAGGTTCCAGACTCTGAAAAAGCCTCGTACACCTCCAAAATGTAATGTCCCGGTCCCGGGTGCCACGCAACGGGTGCCCCGAGCCCAGTTCGCCACGTGACCTCAAGCGAATTTCCCCAAATGCCAGAGGCTGCCGACTAGCAGAAAGGGCCTAGGTCTGATTGTTGGGAAACTATGCCCTCATTTTTCAAAGTGTAGCGCAGCGGAATACTAAAATCAGCATACAACAAATAGCGGAAGCAGTAAACACTCACAACTAAAATAAACTACAGCAGTGGATATAACCAACAGTATATGAATGATGATGCTACATGTTTCAAATTCTAAGAAAATAGCCAGAACATTTTATACATCACTGTGATACAACCAAAAGAAAAGTACAACAAAACGAGTAAACAGCTGGCAGCGGCATCGCGAGCCTAGGCTCGGTCCCATGCCCTCCTACTCCACAGCAATAGTCAAGTACCTGTATAGGGACTCTTTCCCCTATCCACACCTGCAGAAACGTAATCTGTTTGGGCCGAAAATCATGACCCAAATAGGGTGTGAGAAATATATCTCAGTAGGCACCAACCAAAGGCCCGTGCCCAACTACGTGTAAGCATGCAACAACAGTGTGCAATAGTAAAATGCAAAAAAGTAAGCAGTACTCAAAAGTAACTAACTTAACAATTAAATTGCAATTTTGTTATTCATTTAATTTATCTAATATAGTATCATTCCGTGATCAACATCACCACGCCCCCAGGACAACCAGTATCTTGCCCTCAGGCTAATATAGTGAACCACGCCCTTAGGCTATACAGAATCTCTCCCTCAGGCATTGTAACAGAATTCATGCCCTCAGGCATACGAAGTGTCAACCTCAGGCACAGAAGTCATGCCCTCAGGCTAATATAGTAACGCCCTCAGGCTAATATAGTCACTCCCTCAGGCTAATCACAACCATGCCCTCAGGCTAAATAGGTAACCGGGCCATGCCCAACATATCAAAATGCAGTAAACAAGCAATTCCTCTCAAGGTAATTCTATAGTTACTACATTTAAGGCATACCCTCGGGTATCCAGGCCAAACGGCTAAACAGAGGAACACACCCCCGGGGTGGTTCCGGATCCAAGCAACGATCCCAATAAGCATTTTATTATCAAAATTTAATCACCTATGCAATTCTAGGAATTAAATATAGCAATGGCCTTAGCCACACGACACCCCAACATGGGTTTGTGGCACGAAAATGCACAAAAACGCACAACAGTTGGAAAATAAACACCAAGACACCTACCTCAAACGCCAACGAACGCTATACCAGAACGCCAACTCCAGAAACACCCAAGAACAACGTAGATCTAACGAATAACAAAAACCATTCAGACGTAAATAACTTACGTTAGGAGAAGAATTGGCAAGAACCAACCAAGGAGGTGGAAGCCCTTACCCGTGCGGTTCCAAAAGGATCGTCCGAGAAGCAATCAGATTCGAGAAGAACGCCCGGCGGTTCTTCAAAGATCTGGCCTCCTCCTTTGGCTCCAAAACGGCTCAAACGCCTCCTCTGCCAAATGAGGAGGCTACTGCCTGTTTTAAGACCGAAAAACAAAGTACACGGCGTGTACTTCAAAGTACACGGCGTGTACTCCTTTTATTTAACTATTCATTTGGAAGCATCGCCACACTGTTCATCTTCTGACAAGAGTACACGGCATGTACTCCCAAGTACACGGCGTGTACTGTCGGCCAACTGGTGGCGACTCCACCGCCTTACTTTTTACCCTGCCGACTGACTACATGGCGTGTAAAGGACCTCTACACGGAATGTAGTCAGTTCCTACATCCTCTGTCGCCGGTGAGGCTACACGCCCTGTGTACTTATCCCAACATGGCCAAAAGTACACGGCGTGTAGTTTCAAATTTTAGCATTCTTTTCCATTTTCCATATTTTTTTCAAAAACACTTAAGGAAAAGGAAAAGAAGAAACTCGTACCTCAAAATTAAGAACCGGGTTCTTACAAACTTCCCCCCTTATAGCAATTTGTCCCTGAATTGCCCTTTCCAGGGTGGAAAAGATAAAGCTCAGAACAGTTCTGGCCACTGAGCACGTACGTCGGCCTCCCGCTCCCAGGTCATGTCCTGCACTCGGCCATGCTGCCATAACACCCGTATGAGAGGAACTGACCGGCCTCAGAGAACCTTCGTGCTCCTATCAACGATACGGATCAGATGCTCCTCAAAGGACGCATCATGCTGAAGCTCAACCTCCTCTGGGTGAAAGACGTGAGATAGGTCTGAATGATAGCGATGCAACTGAGACACGTGGAAGACGTCGTGCATGGCTCAGTATCATTGCGGTAACTACAACCGATAGGCAACCAGCCCGACTTTCTCCAGAATCTCAAATGGTCCCACATACCTCGGTGAAAGCTTACCCTGTCTCCTGATCCGTTTGTGTCCCATCCTTGGCGAAACACGTAAGAAAACCTCATCTCCGACCACGAACTCCAAAGGTCGTCTGTGGTGATTAGCATAAGACTTATGACATGACTGCACAGTAGCCATCTACTTCTAAATCAACTGGACCTGCTCAGATGTCTCCTGCACGAGATGTGGCCCCAGTAAATCTGCCTCACCTACCTCTAACAAGCACAAAGGTGATTGGCATGGCCTACCATATAAAGCCTCGTATGGTGCCATCTCAATAGTCGCTTGAAATATATTGTTATAGGAAAACTCGAATAAGGGTATATGCTTCTCCCAAGAGCCCCCATAGTCTAGGACGCATGCACGCAACATGTCCTCTAGCACCTGTATCGTCCGCTCTGACTGGCCATCTGCCTGAGGGTGGTATGTTGTGCTCAGAAGCACCTGTGTACCCAGTGCCCTCTGAAAACTCTGCCAGAAACGAGACGTGAAGCGGGTGTACCTATCTAAAATGATAGAACGTGGGACCCCATGAAGACGTACGATCTCTCAGATATACAGACATCCGAGATCATCCACACCGAAGGTCTCCTTGATCACAAAGAAGTGAGCTACCTTCGTGAGTCTGTCCACAACAACCCACACGACGTCATTGCCTCGAGGTGACCTCGGCAAACCCGTCACGAAATCCATCGCGACATCATCCCATTTCCACTCCGGAATGGGCAACTGCTGTAACAGCCCAGCTGGTCTTTGATGCTCTGCCTTCACCTGCTGACAGGTGGAACACCTCGTGACAAAACCGGCTATCTCTCTCTTCATACCCGGCCACTAGTACTAACATCTCAAGTCTCGGTACATCTTGGTAACCCCGAGATGAACTGCCCAATCTGAAGCATGAAACTCCCTCATCATCTCCTCGCGTATATCCCTTGGAACCCATACTCGTCCATGGAAATGCAAAAACTCATCGTCGCCTATCGCCCAACCGGGAGGAGGGTCCTCACTTGCCACCGAATCCCGTAGAACTAGGCCTTCTGAAACCAATAGCTGCCTTATCCTCACCCTGTCTAGGAGGGTAGAAGTCACAGATAACAAGGAAAGATAAGTCTGACCCTGACTGTCATGCACCTCCAGATGCATCTCAGAGAACAAAGCCATAAGCTGGCACTCACCACAGGCCTCCTGCACTGCCTGTATCTGAGTCTTCCTGCTCAGTGCATCGGCTACTGCATTACCTTTACCAGGTGTATAGGCAAGTTCAAAATCGAAGGACTGCAGGTACTCAACCCACCTTCTCTGCCTCAGATTCAGGTCACGCTGAGTAAAGATATACTTGAGGCTTTTATGGTCGGTGAAAACCACAAAATACTCTCCCAACAGGTAATGTCTCCAACAGAGCAACACATGCACAACTGCAGCCAACTCAAGATCATGCGTCGGGTAAATCCTCTCATGTGTCCTCAACTGCCGAGACCCGTACGCAACAACTCAGTCGCCCTACATCATAACGGCCCCCAACCCAATCCCTGACGCATCACAGTAAACTGTATAGCTCTTCCCCTGCTCTGGGAGTATCAGGATCAGTGCTGATGTTAGCCTTCCCTTCAGGTCCTGAAAAGCTTTCTCACAAGATTCTGACCAAACGAACTTCACACCCTTCTTAGTCAGACCCATCAACGGTGCTGCTAAGCGGGAGAAGTCCTATATAAAGCACCTGTAGTAGCCATCCATCCCTAAGAAACTCTGTATCTCAAACACGTTCTTAGGATGATCCCAAGAAACTACTACTCTCACCTTTTCTGGGTCCACTGCAACTCCTGCCACTGAGATGATATGACCCAGGAAGTGAATCTGGTCCATCCAAAAGTGGCACTTAGAGAGATTAGCATATAACCGATGCTCTCTCAGTGTACTCAATACGATCTCAAGATAGGTGGCATGGTCGTGTCGAGTGTTAGAGTACACCAAGATGTCATCCATGAATACTACCACAAAAGAATCAAGATACGGATGGAACACATGATTCATCAGATCCATGAAAACTGCTGGAGCGTTCGTGTGTCCGAACGGCATAACCGTATACTCATATAGACCATACCTGCTCCTGAAAGCTGTGAGAGGTATATCAGATGGTCTAACGCGCAGCTGATGATATCCAGATCTCAGGTCAATCTTTGAGAACACTCGTGCTCCACGAAGCTGATCAAACAGATCATCAATCCTCAGCAAGGGATATCTGTTCTCAACCGTCAACTGGTTCAGCTTCCGATAATCCACGCAGAGCCTAAGGGTACCATCCGCCTTCTTCGCAAAAAGGACCGGATAACCCCAAGGAGAAGTAATGGGTCGGATAAAACCCTTTGCCTATAGCCCCTCTAACTGCCTCTTGAGATCCTGCAACTCAGGAGTGGCCATCCTATAAGGAGGAATGGACACCAGTACTGGTCCTAGCACAAGCTCGATAGAGAAATCCACCTCACGCACCGGAGGTAGACCTGGAAAGTCGTCCGGGAAGACATCCCTGAAACGATCGACAACTGAAGGGAAAACCGTCTGACGAGTCCCCTGGTCATCCAGATATAAGCTCGCAATCTGGGATGTGACTCCACCTCACCCATGATGCTCTGGTCCAGCTCGACTCGCCTGAACATCCCACTCGCCCTTGTATAGAAACTCCCCGCCCTCTGGTAATGGGAAACGCACCCTGCGACGATAGTAGTCTACAAAGGCTCGAAAGGGAACCAACCAGTCCATCCCGAGAATGACGTCATAACTCGTCATCTCCATGACATAGAGGTCCCAAAGGAAGTGACACCCTCCAACCTCAAGGGGGCACTCCCTGCACTGACGTACACTAGCCATTCTCACCCCCAATGGAGTGTCTAGCGTCAAGATATCGGAAGAAGTAAAAACAAAAAGCCCAAGGCTCTCTACCATGGGTACAGATATAAAACTATGTGTAGCACCCCTATCAAAAAGTACGTAAGACAAGACAGAATCTACTAAAATGGTACCTCTGACTATCGAATGTTTGGGATCCTGCTCCTGCTGGGTCTGTTGAACTGCATATGCCTGCCCAGTGCCACAACCCTGCGGCACAGCCTGGCTACCCTGAGCTGCCCCGCCTTGCTGCCTCTATGATCCTGGTGTCTAGCTACCACGGCCACAACCACCATCTCTGCCTGCACGCCCTGAAGTATTACAGTTACCTGACTGGTAAGAAGCCACTAGTCCTGCTCCCGCATGCGGAGCCTGCACAGAAACCCTCTCACTAGCCACTGGTAGAACCGCCCTGCAAAAGCGCTGCAGATGACCCATCTTGCCGCAAGCTCGGCACTCCACTGGGTCTCGTGGACACTGCGGCCTCTTGTGCCCCTCTCTGCCACACTGGTAGCACCTGATCAGGCCACCTAAAGAGACTTTCTGGCTGGTACTGCCACCCTGAGAGAAGTCCATCTGTCTCTTCCTCTTGCCAGTAGACATAGTACCAGTAACTAGTGCCGAACCACCCTAGCCCACACCACTAGATTCTCATAGGTTCCTCTCTATAATCAACGCCTGGTTCACAATTGCATGTACAGTAGGTAACCTGAAAACATTCACCAGCACTCGGATGTCATACCGAAGACCATCCTAAAAACGTCTGGCTCTCAGCATCTCATCACCCACCAGCATGGGTGGAAATTGATGAAGCTCCATAAAACGAGCATAATAGTCCATCACCGACATAGCGCCTTTCTGAAGATTCATGAACTATCGAGCTTTATCTTCTGTCAGCGTCTCGGGAAAGAAGAAGTCATAGAAGACTGTCTAAAAATCCTCCCACGCCATGTCCCTGTGATGCTCTGACTGGATGGTAACAACCCACCACCTCTTGGAGGAATCACATAGCATGTAAGTCGTGAGCTTGACCCTCCACCCTGGAGGCGTCTCTAGATGCTAAAAAATAGTATACATCGATCCTAGCCAAGACTCTACGGCCTGTGGTCCGCCATCCCTTGAGAACGTAGGTGGATGCTGCTGCTGAAAGATATGCGTCAGCTCGGCCATAGATGTGGCAGCCTGCGATGCTCCTTGAAAGGTATGCATGAACCACAATAAGCCTTCACGGAACTGCGCCTCCACGCCCGTGTCCGGTATAACAGCTGGTGCCGCATCCAGCTCTGTTGGTGGATCAACTGGTAGCCCATGGCCCACCATCTCCAGAGTATAATTGTCGCCGCTCTCTTGGCGAACAAATCACGGTCGTCTAGGCGGCATGACACTACAAGGTCAAAAGCACGCCTCAGATTCAAGATTATTAAGACTGAACGAAGGAACCACAAAGGAACAAGAGGAAGAAGGTGTTTTTAAATTTGGAAAACAAGACTACATGGCGTGTACACTGACTACACGGCGTGTACTTGACTTCCTTTCCCCTGCCCGGGTTCTTCTACACGGCTAAGACACACGGCTTTTGTTCAACAAAACTACATGGCGTGTATAATATCTGCACGGCGTGTACGGTGTTATTTTCCAACTACCCGTGTCGTATGTGACATGGCCGACTACTCGGCTTTTCTCCAAACGGCGTGTTACACCCGAACACGGCGTGTACACTATCTCGTTTCCCAGCCACACAGCTAACTCCACACAGTCTATCCTCAGACAAGACTACACGGTGTGTCCCAAAGGTACACGGCGTGTTTAGGGAGAGGTGACATCGTCCCGTGTTGTTAGTTACACGGCCGAGTCCCCAGATCACACCACACGGTGTGTACAAAATTTACACAGCGTGGTTTTCCCCAAGGGCTTCCTTACCCCGTGTCGCCGCCCACACGGTTTGTGACACGTGAAGAGACTACACGGCGTGTACTCCTGGTACACGGCGTGTACTCAAAAAGTTTATTTTTCTTCCCGAACAGAAGAACACACACGGCATGTATGAGGTCCTACACAGCGTGTATTATGGGTTTTCCAGACAGTATGCCTCAGAAACTTCTCCGGAACCCATAAAATACTGAAAACAACACCTAACTGTAAAATTCCAACCCGTGGGGGCCCATACTCCCCAAGAATCAAAGTTTGACAGCTTATCTGTGTTATAACAACATAAACAGTCAATGATCCACCAAATTCCGATCAATGGGGGCCCATACTCCCCAAAAACCAAATTTTGGCATCTATTCTATAGCCAGTTCACATAAAAACTATCCTATCACATAGTAGGTATTTTTATCAGTGCAGCTATCACAACAGCATTCCTTTCTAGCATAGAAACTATCACAACAACATGCAATTTCTAATGCACCTACATGGCATGGAAACTATGCATGGCATGTGATATCTAGCATGTGCCTATATGATGCATGAGACGACATACCCTCATCTCATCGAGTTTCAATTAATTAGAACCCACAGATAAAATATAAACGGCACAATCCAAGTGTGTCACCTAATGGTGAAAACATAACAACCGTAAAATTGAAAACTCAGAAGAATTGCAAAATACGAGGCAGACTTGCTTTTCCCTGTACACGGGTTAGCTATGCCCGGGCATAGCTTATTACCAACTACCTTTCTTCCTATCCCTGACTACGTCTTCAAACAGTAAGTCAAAGAAAAGAACCTCCCTCTGATACCACTTTGTAACGTCCTGGTCCCGGGTGCCACGCAACGGGTGCCCCGAGCCTGGTTCGCCACGTGACCTTAAGCGCATTTCCCCAAACACCAGAGGCTGCCGACTAGCAGCGAGGGCCCAGGTCTGATAGTGGGGAAACTATGCCCTCATTTGTCAAAGTGTAGCGCAGTGGAATACTAAAATCAGCATACAACAAACAGCGGAAGTAGTAAACACTCACAACAGAAATAAACTACAACAGTGGATATAACCAACAGTATATGAATGATGATGCTACATGTTTCAAATTCTAAGAAAACATCCAGAACATGTTATACATCACTGTGATACAACCAAAAGCAAAGTACAACAAAACGAGTAAATAGCTGGCAGCGGCATCGCGAGCCTAGGCTCGGTCCCATGCCCTCCTACTCCACAGCAACAGTCAAGTACCTGTATAGGGACTCTTGCCCCTATCCACACCTGTAGAAACATAATCTGTTTGGGCCGAAAAGCATGACCCAAACAGGGTGTGAGAAATATATCTCAGTAGGCACCCACCAAAGGCCCGTGCCCAAATGCGTGTAAGCATGCAACAACAGTGTGCAAAAGTAAAATGCAATAAAGTAAGCAGTACTCAAAAGTAACTAACTTAACAATTAAATTGCCATTTTGTTATTCATTTAATTTATTTAATTTAGTATCGTTCTCTGCTCAACAGCACCACACCCTCAGGCCAACCAATATCTCACCCTCAGGCAAATATAGTGAACCACGCCCTCAAGCTATACAGAATCTCACCCTCAGGCATTGTAACAGAATTCTCGCCCTCAGGCATACGAAGTGTCGCCCTCAGGCACAGAAGTCACGCCCTCAGGCTAATATAGTCACGCCCTTAGGATAATATAGTCATGCCCTCAGGCTAATATAGTCATGCCCTCAGGCTAATCACAACCACGCCCTCAGGATAAACAGGTAACCGGGCCATGCCCAACATTTCAAAATGCAGTAAACAAGCAATTCCTCTCAAGGCAATTCTACATTTACTACATTTAAGCCATACCCTCGGGTATCCTGGCCAAACGGCTAAACAGAGGAACACACCCCCAGGGTGGTTCCGGATCCAAGCAATGATCCCAATAAGCATTTTATTATCAAAATTTAATCACCTATGCAATTCTAGGCATTAAATATAGCAACGGCCTCAGCCACACGACACCCCAACATGGGTTCGTGGCACGAAAACGCACAAAAATGCACGACAGTTGGAAAATAAACACCAAGCCACCTACCTCAAACGCCAACGAACGCTGCACCAGAATGATGACTCCAGAAATGCCCAAGAACGATGTAGATTTGACGAAGAACAAAAACCATTCAAACATAAATAACTTATGTTAGGCGAAGAATTGTCAAGAACCAACCAAGGAGGTGGAAGCCCTTACCCATTCGGTTCCAACGGGATCGTCTGAAATAGAATCGGATTCCAGACGAACGCCCGGCGGTTCTTCAAAGATCCGGCCTCCTCCTTTGGCTCCAAAATGGATCAAACGCCTCCTCTGCCAAATGAGGAGGCTACTGCCTGTTTTAAGCTCGAAAAACAAAGTACACGGCGTGTACTTAAAATTACACAGCGTGTACTCCTTTCATTTAACTATTCATTTGGCGGCACCGCCACACTATTCATCTGCCGACAAGAGTACACGGCATGTAATCCCAAGTACACGACGTGTACTATCGCCCAGCTGGCGGCGACTCCACCGCCTTACTTTTTACCCTACCGACTGACTACATGGCGTGTAAAGGACCTCTACACGGCGTGTAGTCGGTTCCTAAACCCTCTGTCGTCGGCGAGGCTACACGCCCTGTGTACTTATCCCAACATGGCCAAAAGTACACGGTGTGTGAAAACAATACACGGCGTGTATTTTCAAATTTTATAATTCTTTTCCATTTTCCATATTTTTCTCAAAATCACTTAAGGAAAAGGAAAAGAAGAAACCCGTACCTCAAAAATAAGAACTGGGTTCTTACACAAAACACCCATGTTCAAGTTGGGAACACATGTAATGATATATATAAGAATTAAAAATAAAATTAAGGGTTCCATACCTCATAAAAAAACCTGGGTTCTGATAGAATCATAGTAAGTTCCCTAAACATCTACAAGATCCACAGTTCTTGGGTGCCTCAGTGCAAACCCTCTTTGAATATCCTAGCATTCCACACTCGTACCAAATAAAATGACCTATTCCTGCAGTATTAGGAGGTCTAGAATGATCCTATTATCTATAAATATCCTAATAATCACCATTCTTTCATTTTCCATTGAAGGAACTCACACTTCCAGTAGGAGAGAAAGAAACTCTTGATAACCTTGACTTTCTATCCTGGCCCATTTCATCCAGTAGCGCTCTATCCAGTTCATGAGTATAAGAAGGAAGATTCAACAAAAAAACCTAATAATTAATATCATGAAAAATTCTCAACTCAAAGTTTCAAGCCTTTATCTTCTCATTTGACACAATCTCAAGTGTGAAATGAATGATCTCAACAAAATGGTTTGCATGATCTGTCACGATCCTGTCAGCCTACTCAAGTTTGAAAAACACCATGGACTTGGATAATGGAATTGACTCAAGAAAGAACTAGTTAGTGAAAGTATCCTTGATGTTTTTACACTATAATCCACCATGATTCTTCGTTGTCAGTATCATGTCCCACCATCTCATTCTCAGTCCTTCCATCAAGAAGGTGGAACACTTTACCTTGATTTTTTTCAGGCATGTCTAAGATCCCAAACAAGTGATCCATTATACTCAACCATTCCCCAACCTCTTGGGGATCATTTGATCCTTTTAATGGTTGTATTTTCTAGTGAAGGAACTCTTGAGAAAAAAAATCTTGGGAATATCCCTATGAGGTTCCACAGATGGAGCCTAAATAAGAGTTGGAGGTGGTGCATGTCCCAGAGCATGGACAGTGTGCAAAACTCTTCAACTAAATTTAGATATAAAATAAGATTCTCATGTTGAGGTTCCTTAGTATCATCCTACTAGATCCTATTTACATATATTCTCAGAGGTATGATACTACACAACATCAGTAGAAAACAAAGAAGACATCAGATTAACAATCAAACAGAGCTACATGGGAAATTAATCCCAACAGATAGAAAAAACAAGATTTGGATTTCACTCTATCCAATTAAAAATAAGGAAAAGAATAGAACTAATATTCAAGACCGCTTTCCCTAAAAACCCATGGTGAATTAAGGTTCATTACGATGAGACCAGGCTAGGCACTCCAATACAACTACCTCCTATATCCCAACAAGATTTCCCATAACATACCGACTTAAAGATATGAAGTTCAACCTGAATGTCCCTATGATACCACTTTGTCATAAACCAACCTAGGTAACCTAGTAACCTTAGAACTGAGCTTTCCCTAACATATCTCTAAGTGCATTCTGGATCCCTACGGTTTGGTGACTAGCACCTAGCATCATACAAAATGAAAGTGGGGATGATTTTTACACCAATAAAGAAGAAGTACAAGAGAAAAATCACTATACATACAAAAGAAACTCCACTATGAGATGTTTAATAGAATTTAAATAGGCTTAAACAACCTAATGTATAAAAAAATACTAGAAAATAGGATGAATTTCTAAAGTCCCAAAGGACACAACCCACCATGTCCATAGATCAATAGCTAGAACCACCACCAAGTGATCTTTTTCCCTTCTCGATCCTGGTAGAAGATAATATACAAACACTCGAAGGCACAAGTAGGGTGTGAGGAAAATTCCTGTAGGATATTAACCAAAGGTTCCATAACAAGATTAAAATATCACATTAACCAATAATATACTTTCATTTTTTAAATAAATAGGTTTGGCATACCGAAATATTATTTAAACACATCATGATTTACAATTCAAAAGATTTAAATACCTTAGGAATTCATTTTTTACATTTTAAATAAAGGAACTGCATTTCAAATGATGGAATTTTTCATTAATCAATGGGTGATTTACACAAATGGAACTTTTCACAAAATGTCTTAAATAAACAATTTTATATAAAATAGTTTATATAAATGAAAAGGGCATGTAAATTAGTTTATAATAATAAAATATATATATTTTAATTACAGACAAGAGAGAGACATGGTAATATTCCAAATAGGTATGATAGTTCCTGGATATATGGATATGACACTATGAAATGGAAAATATGTACATATTCTCCTTTGGTCCTATGGCAAAGGGGACTCGTCACTGTAGCCTATGGGATGTGATGTTCTAATATGATGTTTTAGAAAAATTTAAGTCATAATATTCATCCAAAAATTACTCACTAAATACGTAAATCTTTCATGTGCTCTAGTATAAAACAATGATGGAAAATTTAGTTGCAGACTCCTCAAAATACAATTAATCCAATTATCCATTTCAAATATGCCAATTTTCTCTTTAAACCCATTACGGGTTTTTAAGTAAAAACACACCTTTTCACAATTATGAAACCCTAAGGATTCGATCATACAATTTTTAATCCATTTTTCACAAATAATGATTGTAAAATAATACATTCAATTTCACAATCCACTTTCAAAAATAAAATTCAACAATTGAATTTTCAAAAAAATCCATCAATTTCATAACAAACCACTAATTAAATGGAATTAAGGGTTTTCAAAATTTTCCATCAATTCCATTTTCCATAATTAAATTAAATTTTTTCATTAAAACAATATTCCATCCAATAAAAAACTTAAATATCACATTTTTCAAAAAACACACTCCAATCCAATGGAATTGGGGGGTTTCCAATTTCTTGTCAAAATCCCATTTTCTTCAAAACCACAATTCAATTGAATTGGGTATTCCAAAAAAATAATTTAAATCCATTTAATTGAAAAAAACAATTACATTTAATTCAATAAATTGAAATAAAATATGGTAATTTAGGTTTAATATAAATTGGTTATCGTAATGGAACCACCGACCATGGTGTCACTAGATCTCGAAGCGTTAAACACTAAATAAAGAAATTACAAAGAATAAATACAAAAAAAAATATGAATCAACCCTTGGTATATGATCCAAAATATAGAGGGTATTGGATACATAAATCAATATGAGGATCCATGGAACCTTAGATAGGAGAAGAGAGACCACAGTAGAAAGCGATAGGGATGAGGAAACTAACCACGAGAAGATTTAAGTGAATTCGTCTAGCTTTGAAACTCTTTTGGGAGGGATATTAGGGGAAAAAATCCTTCTTGTGAACTCCAAGGATGGGAGAAACTAGTTTGGGGTTGTTCCAATCTGTCAGGGAACTAAAATAATTGTTCGGTAATTTTGATTAAAAATCTGGATCCATTAAAAACTACTCCACACGGTTTCCTAGGAAGAGGTGAAAAATTTAAACAAACCGTGCACAAGACATGTTCGAATTTTATATAGTCCACATTGTTTCATCAAAAATGGTTCACAATTTTTAAAACCATGCACAAGTTGTGCAAAGATGACTATCCAATTTTTCTAATTTGTTATAGCAAGAAGCACAGTTTGGAAAACCATATGCCAAACATGTACTAGACGATAAAATTCTAAAATTTTCAGAATTTCACCCAATAAAACCCCAAACGAAACCCAATCTAAACATGGTAAAAATAGTGGTTTAGGAATTCCTGAAAATAATAACATGATTATACAAGACCCCAAATGACGCACCCAACCCAAGCTACCTCACCATGATTTCATTATCATGGGTTTTTCTTTGTATCAAAGTATGAGATCAAATGTCCCAAATTGATAATGATCTCAATTTAGGAGACCAATACACATGTCCATAGACAGGAATAACCAATGTAACCCAAAACATGTGGTATTCCTATTGACAATTTTTCCTCATGATCTTAACTATTAGAGATCACCAAGTGAAATATTTATAAGAAAAAGCCTCAATGCTTATGAGCCCCCATAACCTGATAGTCATACATAAACTACGTCCAATCATTTTGATGTATCTAGACCATATGGCATATGTTTATGATTAATTTCACAGTATATTGATGTTCTCATTATATCTTAGGATATTCTATTTCCTTTTTATATGACAATTAATCTTTGGACATTACCATTAAATAGTGGATGTAGAAATATCTACATAATAATGGAAATTATAAATCATGTATATATAATAGTAAACATGATATTGTAATCGAAAAATAATGATAAAAGTTGGTCTAGGGAACCCACTTTCACAATAATCCAACTTTTACTAAATCAAAATTGTTAACTAACCTTGTTATCTCTCACATGATAAATATTATGTTTCTGCTAAGTAACCGATTTATTTGTTGGGACTGCTACATTTCCACTACATGGATATTCTACTATGCGTGACCTCACTAAATTTATTAAAAATTCTCAAGATATGCAAACCCCAAATGTTTCCCATTTTTTACAATGTGAAAACGTGACATATTGGCTAGTATTAGTAACAAAATTTTCATAATGATAACACTTTTACATACTAGGTCCTATTCTTGGAACTGGAGAAAATCATTTTTTAACAACTACTTCCTAGATACCTTAGAATTTGTAACATACTCGGTATTTGAAGGTATGTCTACCACTCGTTTGAATGAGATTAGCTTGCTTATTACTTTATCCTAACAGTGATATTAACACATATTATATAAGGAAAACTAGTTTGTGTCCCCCTAAAAACTAGTATCCCTTCTTCTCCACATACCAGGTACATATAATTTGTACTTACTCTAGTACTATTAGATAGTTCTGACTTCTTCCCTCGTAGTTCTCCCGGATATAACTGATATTTTCCTATAATAACATATTTGGTGGAAATATTATAGCTTGTACATATCATGGAATATGTGATTAATCCATCACAACAACATATGGATTTCAACTCAACACATTAATATCCTCTTATGCCCATGCATGTCTACTTGGAGAGATTTATTCCATGTGAAACCAGCAATAATTCTATGTCAAATTGTTCCAACTTGTATTTTTTAAAAACGATGTCATAATATATACAATTGACTAGGTCCAAGACACCATTAGATATACCATAGTTGATCCCATTCCCTTAAAATTAAGTTGCTAATTTATGTTAATATCTATAGAGTTACTTTCATCCTGGCCTTAACTAACTATAATACCAATATCTATTTTTCATATGTTACCGAACATATTTCCATCGGAAAATACTATTTCTCCCACAAAACATTGGAAGACATGTGGAAAATATTTGTTCCTAATAAATGTTATATGATCTTGTTTCATACTTGAATCTAAAACTGGATTTAGTTACTTGTAACACTTACTAGAATTATATGATGTAACAATCCCTTTCGGGTTTTCATCATATTAACACCTTCCATGATAGGTGGTCTTGAAATCCAAGGCTCAATAATATGATCATAGAAATTGGCTATGATAAGTAAAATTCTAATGGATTTATGAATAACAACTTGGTATAACCAATTGAGACTTATTGGTACCACACTAGTACCATCAATGTATCGTCTCAATTGAATACCCACTATAGTATTCAAAATAATAATCCCCTTTTCACTTTGATACATGGAATCCATTATTGAATTTTAATTTACCTTTTAAATATTATATAATTTCCATATGTTTCTTACTTGTAGGAATTATTATTCTCTATGAGTAATATATCACTAACCACAGTGAATAAAACACAATCACCGTGGTCTTATCCTTCCTATACAGTATGTGTCTCTGGAACATTCCCCTTCCGCAAGGTATCATGGAACTTGTTCTTATTCCAACTATTTGTGAAACTCTATCACTAACTCAACCCAATTGAATCTTTCTCCCATGATCCCAAGTAGAGATTTCCACCCTTTTATCAAAATGTGTTCTATGAATTTATTATCACTTTTCTACCATAGTGATTTTTTAATATCCTAAGAAAACGTTAGGATAACTACTTTTGATTCAAATTGTATTTTTCTTGATTAAAGTTTTTTATATCATTTACAAACTCTTTGAATCTAAACACATGTTCATATGAAATAATGGATCTCCATCAAACTGTAACTCATATGATATTCATTTTTCATTATTGTTAGCATCTGGTTATGGGATAATGCTTTTATTTTCGAAGGACATCTTGAAATATAATGGATTTTTCTACAATATATATCAATAATGATTCTCCTTATATTTACATCACGGATCTGATGTGAAAAAGGAGATGTGATTTTATGAATTTATTTGTGCTAAATTTTATTGATAAATGATAAATTTTAAGACTTATCATAGATCCTACTTATTATCATCATATCCCTTATGTGGATAAGATAATGTGAATTTTTGAATTAATCCATGCTACATTATATTGATCGATGAATGCTTGGTTAATATATTTTTTCGCAGACCAACCTGATGAAACTAATATCTTATGACCTTGAATATATTATAAATCACTTTCTTATTCTATAAACACTTAAATGAATCTTGTAAAGTATATAAATATACATCTACCTTACCTTTGGAATAGTTCACACTCTCTCACTAAACTAATTCTGAAAGCTTCATGGTGCACCATTATCACTAAAGGCTTCTTTGTCCAAACTGAAAAATTATAATTGTTGATAATATCTAAGGTGTTTAGATATATGAAGTCTAAATACCGAACTGGGTATATCCTTCAAGACCACATTTTGTTTTTCTTGAATAATAATTATCTTTCCTAAAATGGGTATATAAGTCTTAAATTTTTTATTCATCTTGTATTGGATATGATTCATGCATTATTGAACTATTGATTGACTACAAAACACCAAAAACAACATTCATTCCAAACTAGAATAAGTATCTTTGTATCTAAGGGACACGTAAGATATATTATTTTGTTATAATCAACAAAATTTTGATTAGAATAAATCACATGGATGTAAAAGTTTTTTTCCTCTCATTTATAACATAAAAACAACTCTTTCTCTACCACTTGGATAATATACCTGACTTCTTCTAATGTTTCTATACTTACATGGTCACTATATTTCAATACACATGTGTGAAATGCATATTGTATTTAATACCCAAGATGTATGATTGAAAAATCACATTTTGTATTGATAAATATAGCTGAAGAAGAAGTGATAACTTGCCTCTTTAATTCAGTTTATTATGGTCTTATATTTATATCATGATATGAGAAGAAATTAACCTCCTGTTGATTACCTCTTTCTTTAAAGGATTTTGTGAAGGTTCCTTTGGCATCACTCCAACCATTAGCATTTTCTCCTTTTCATTCAGTTTTTCTCCATATGAACTAAATATTGTCCTTTTTTTAATATTATTATTTATTTTGAAAACCTTACCTAAAACGTAAGGAATCATTTAATCCATTATGTTCATTTTGTAATCCTTAATGAAACTAGAGTATTTAGGTGAAAATGATATGAGAAATGGATCCATTGAACGATCATGATTCATCTTTCAAATTTAAACATAATTAGTGTAATGATCACTCATTCATATATGTGCTTCATTTTTCTCCTTGAAATCTTATAGTAGATGAGACTACGTACTACTAGAATATTTACCTATACCCATGGTTCGAACCCGTGGGTATAGGCTATACCCACGGTTTTATGAACCACCTATACCCACAGTTTGATCAAACTATGGGTATATTCCACATATACATATAGTTCATAAATATTTGGAGTATGCAATTTCAATGTAAATACTAATACCCATGGTTTGGTCAAACCGTGGGTATAGGTCCTTTATTTAAAAAAATCATCCACTGGGATTTTATCCCTGCCCCTTCCTCCTACACTGCAATGACTGTACCACTATCCTATAACACATTTTGTATTATTATATTCAAATATATATATATATATATATATTAATGTATTTATTGTCATTGTTATTATTATGCAAAAACAATGGGACAACCCATACCCAAAGTTTGGTCAAACTGTGGGTATAAGTCCTTTATTAAAAAAATTATCTGGTGGGAATTGATCCTAGCACCTTTTTCTTATACTCGAATGAGTTTACCACAATCCTATAACACATTTTTTGATATTATATTCAAATATATAAATTGGTATGTATGTATATATATATAAATATTTAATTATAAAAAATATTTATTATTATTGATATTAGTAAGGGAAAAAAGGTCAACTTATACCCACGGTTTGACCAAAATGTGGGTATAGGTGACCTATACTAATGGTTTACCCAAACCGTTGGTATAGTTACCCAAAAAATTATTATACCCACGGTTTGGTCAAATAGTGGGTATAGGTGACCTATACTAATGGATTGGTCAAACTGTTGGTATAGGTTCCCAAAAAATTACTATACCCACGGTTTGGTCAAACTATGTGTATCGGTTCTTCCCATGAAAGTTTTCCCCTACAAAACCTATTACCACAATTTACAAAAACTATGGGTATAGGGGTGACCTATACCAATGATTTTTGGAGAACCGTGGGTATAAGTCCTTCCTGTGAAACTTTTTTTCCCCACGAAACCTATACCCATTGTTATCCAAAAACCGTGAGTATAAGGGTGACCTATACCAATGGTTTTCTGATAACCACATGTATAGGTCCTTCCTGTGCATTTTTTTCCCGTGGCTTTAGGTTTTACCTATAGCCACAAGTTTTTTCAAATTCACAGCTTTATCTTTCTTTTCTAGTAATGAGATGTGAAATCATCTATGTACTGATCTTGTAACCATAACTAACAGCAGACATTCATGTCTACATTATGACATAACCATCAAATGAATCATACATGAGTCTATGTAGGTATTTTTCACTCTCGCTTTTTGAGATGGCTTAACAGGTATTGGGGAATCTAGCACTATGAATTTCTGATATCGTATTATTATGCATAAGCACTTGTGCTACACTTAGAAATTCATTCTGGTTTGGACGTTAAATTTGTTTATGATTATCGATATTTATTTTATTTTTGTATTACTTATCATTTTATAAAAAAAATATTGTAGTTTTATCTTGATTATAGATTTAGACATTATTGATTAATTAATTAAATCATTAAATGTCTCACAATTTCATACAATTCTAGGAACCCTCTATGCTAGAATCAGAATACTCTATCACTTGAGTATTATAGTGGAAATGATCCTTGTACCTCCCCTTATAGTCTACAATCTATGCCTACACCAGTACTCCAAGAGTTCAACATAGGATTTTGACTATCCAATAACATTAACTTGTAGCTCCTTGATCTATTACGTGATGTCCTAGCTTTTCAAAATGGTAACATTGATCCCCTCAATGATTTCCCTCTAAAGTTATAGAAAGTTATCTATGGATAATCCTTACTACCAACATTAGTTACGTCACCCCATAATTCTTATAAGAACTCCCCAGTTGTATGAGGCACCCTCAACTATAACCCACTGAGCACCTCGAACACCTGGACATGTTTAAATTCAAACGAAGGAAGGTGTTTGGGACGTAATTTTTCATTGAGTGTTTATTATATATTTTCTCTATGAATGTACTCTTTTTATATTAATCTTGTTCATACTATGTTTTCACACTCACAAATGAACATTAATAGCATAACATTCATTTCTAATTTATGCACTTTTCTTGTTTATGATTTTATTTGTTCCACTGTTCTCATGAAAATTCATAAAATAATGAAAAAATGCACAATAGAGAAAAACTAACTGACTGGTCTTGAGAATCTAAAACTGGTTGAACCATTTAAACTCAACGGACGAACCTCGACCTAGGGGATCATACCTGAGTCGTGGGATGACTCAAGATTCAGATCATCCCCAATCCAATGTGTCCACTACTCGTCTAGATTTCACATCAACATAGCATATTCTACCTATTACATCATCCTCATCCTGGCGAAGTCCACATCGTACATCGCCTCCATTAAATGTATAAGTTTACTCGCACATAGTTGAGGGGAAATCATGAGTGTAATGTAAATATAAATAATAATGGTAATGCATACCCTTATACATATTAAATAAATTGATGATGCATAGACCACCATAATAATTAATTACTTATAATCATACCATGTAAGGAAATAATTAATTAAATTAAAACAGACATACAAAGGCCAGTCAATGCTCAAGACCGGTCAACGAGTGAAATAAAGCATGATAAAAATTAAATTTCAATAAATTAAAGAATGATGGTATTAAGTTAAATTAAATGAATTAAGTAGATTTAGATAATTTAATTCTACTTGGTCTTATAATTAATTGAATTTTAATTCACATAAATAAATAAATTAATTAATCAATTTAATACAAAAAATAAATAAATTTATACTGGTATTGAAATTATTATTTTTAAACCAAAATTAATATTTTAATTAATTTAAAATAGTAATAAATTCAAATAAATAAATTAAATTAATTTTGGTTAACCCGAGTCCCAAAAACCCTACGGAATTCCATAATGCATAGTGTGAAGCCCATGTAGTGCTCTTTTGGGCCAAGTAGGCCTACCAAGACCCATTTCATGTCGGGCAGACCCACCCCGACTCACTGCAGGGTGGTTCTAGTCCAACCGAACCAATGAAAAAAATGAGTAAGTAGGGTAGTAGGTGTACCTCATTGCTGGAAACAGTGGAGTGACCCGATCTAGTCGGGAAGGGAGTTGTCCTGCATCCAAGGTGGCCCGAGGGGAACCGTGAAGACACCAGCAGTGGGATGTCGAACTAGTGGAAGATCCTAACGCCTGGGAAGGAACCCGTAGTGGTGCGGTTTTGTACGTGGTCATTCGGGCGGCTGGTCAGCTCAGTCTGGTGACCTCCACAACAGAGGATCTGGATGAAGGAGTAGTCAGCCGTGTTAGACTCGGTACAGGGGATCCTTTCATGAGGCAGCGATGTCAGTAAATAGCGACTGGCTTCAGTGGTGTCATATACAAGGAAAGAGGGTGGTAAATAGCGGTGCTCCGCACGACACCAGGGTGGTGTCAGTGAGTTCGGGTGAACCGAGGAGGCCGCCTGCGGCTGTAGAAGGAGTCCGAAAACCATAGGGAGATTGGTTGAGGGTGTGCCCGCTGCACTTGGGTAGGGAGGAGGAGGGACATGGGGACCCCTCCTTATTGACCTCGGTTTGTTTTTTAATCATTCCACATTTTTTTCTTTTTAATTGCATTAAAAACCCAAAAGTACACTGAACACAACCATTTTTATTTAAGACACAAATTGGGAAATTTTAAATTAGGGTCATTTTTTTGTTTTGAATAATTCCACATCATGGTGGAAAATTGTTCAAGACCAGAGATGATTGTTCCAACCATCACTAGTCAGAACACTCATTTATCATGAAACAAAAAAGGGAAAAAATTTCATGTATCAAATATATGTTTTAATACCCAACAAAACCACCATTTTTTATCCATAAATGATTTTTAGGATGACCATGAATTGTTCATAAAACCTCAGATCAATCGTATTTGAAACCGTTGGGACCTATTTAATACTCTCTATTTAATTTTAATGCAACTAATTTTTTTGCTTGTATAATTTATGCGATTGATCATATACTAATTCAATGTATCACGGCACGTAGTGTAATCCAGTGGGTTGAGAATTTTAAATTTTTCATCAACGGGATGACTATACTTGTTGTCTTAAACGATTCGAGCCCTAGTACACTCTTAGGATATAGCGTAAATTAAACAAAGCAAAAAAATAAAATTAAAAACATACCTTTTTTGATTTGAAGTCGGAATAAACAAATTTTTTTTGCTGGAAATCACTACATGGAAGGTTTAAAGAAAAATCTCTCCAGATCATCCTCATGTGCTTCAAAAATCCACAGAAGAGTCTATCATTGAATTCTCGGTGCTAGCGTGGAGATCTGACGACGTCTTGATCACCCTGATGATCACCACATCAATGTGACTACGATGCACGAAGAAGAACATGATCCGATCCTTGGGATCCAGTGCTCCTATCTCTAAAAAGAAAGAGAGGAGAGAGAGACTCTATAAGGACCCAGCCTTAAACATTACTTAATCTTGAGTTATTTCAATAATACATGTTGAAGATCTTTTTAGGTTTAGAGTTTTAGATAATTAGATCATAAATCATGCATTACATTCCACATTTTAACAAAGTGGTTACATAAAATATAGTACTCATTTTTCCCATTAATAGAAACATATTTAAAATAAAACATGGATTCTTTCTTGACACTTCCTTGACACTATCATCACATCATGTACCTTTCCCTTGACCTGTGAAAAACATTTCAAAAACTTGGGATGAGCGTAAAAAACTTAGTAAGGTGTATAAAAGTATGAAATTAAAACATTAGTCCATGTATGAAATCACACTTTACTCATAAAATATATTCATTTTAACATACCTCTTCTAATCATGAATAAATAATAGAAATCATAAGACATAAAGGTAACTTGAGACATTCATAACATTCTTACGTAGGGAGTAACCCTCATGGTTACGTTTGGAATATCCATCACAGCATATTCCCTAAATCTCTTCGGAGAAACCTTAACGTTTAACTCCTTTGCGTTAACCAATGCATTGGAGAGCTATATCGGGCTCACCCACCCATAGTTTATCACGGAACCACCCGTCTTCATAAACAATGATCAAGAACCATAACACAATCATAACACATAACTTAAACATAAAGGAAAGATAAAATTCCCACATTTCAATAACAATATAACATTTTAAGATATTGAAATAATGAATCCATTCTAAAAACCATTTTCAAAACCATTTAAAACATTTAATAAAGATATTTTTAAATGAATGTGTCCCATACCACTTTGAAGATTTTAACATTTTAAACCATTAATATCCATATAAATAAATCGTTAAAACCATTTTGAAAACATGGATATTAATGAGAAATATTTATAAGAATAAATCATCAAAACATTTAAAACGATATTTTAGTTAAAGGGTTTTTAACAAAATGGGAGACACTTGAATACAATAATTGAGGAATAACATTTAATCAGAACATTATAATATCATGAGAATAAAGGGATTTATGATATAATATTCCAAAGGATAGTATATGCACCATATAAGAGTGAACTGGTGCAAAACAACAATGAAGTCTCAATAGAAATGTAAAATGAGATGAAATCCATTATAAAGAAGACATCCTTAAATTAAAGATAAATCAATCCCATAATTATGTGTGACAAATATAAATACACCCAATATAAGTGGATATTAAGTGTAAAACAATCAAAGGTCATTCACAAATATTCAAAGGATGGAATATTCAATAACTACAAGTTGAACCCAAAGAAATCGAAATTGGGTTAAGAAGTTCCCTTGGTAAAATTCGACAGCCTAACGACATCACTTTAAAATTCATAAAATTAGTTGATGAGAGAGAAAATGGTATCTCAACACTTGGATATAAAATTTACATCAGTAAGGATATATAAGAACATATCCCAACATAAAAATATGTAAATTAAAAGACATAACAAAATAAGTCTTTTAAAAAGAGGAGTGTGAAAGGTTCCCTTACCGATTTGGGAAACTTTTGAAACGTACACCACATGAAAGAAGGGTCATGCAATGAAGATGTAAAAACCCATAAATGATATTATATTATACAAATATTAAAATAATGTGTAGTACATACACCACACAAAAAAAGAAATAGTGGCAATGTATCATGAATCTCACAGGAATAACAAGTGAGATGAAAATCCCCTTATTAAAATTCGGCAGCCTAACGACGCCACACAAAACTTCCAAAAATGGATGGATGAGATCAAATAGGGTCTATCATCATATTAAAATAAAATTTACAGCAATATGAATATAAAATTACATCCCCCAACATAAGAAAGAGGATCTTAAAGTATGTCACATAAAAAAAGTACTTAAAAAGAAAGAGAGAGGTAGGATCCCTTACCTCAAGTCTGACTTGTCTTGTTTGTTTCTTTATATTCCTGAATAATAAAATTTTTCCAATTTATAATTTCTTAAGGACCTCATTTAAAGTTTATTATTCCATTCATATCACATATTATAATGTTATAATAATTAGTTAATTATGTGAGTCCATATCAGATGTTTTTGTCGATGTTTGGTACATGAGTAAAAAATGAACTTGTTTGAAAAGAACTGTCCATGTAGTTATAATTACTTCATCTACAGAATAGTATTAATGATTTAAATATCATATATATCCAGTAAATATTCATTTTATACTATTACATAACATTTTGAGAAAAAAAAAATGAAATGCACCGTTCATGGAGACGGTAGGTCGTACGTACGCATGAACGCTACTTTCATTTCTTTGTCATATTAATGGAATTAAAAATAATTGAGAGATATATGTATTATAATTCCAGTATAATATATATGTTATATAGGTCACATAATTTCATTAATTTCATTCTTTATACATTCCATGTATTGCATGAATGAGGCACATCACTTGAGGGGGCGGTAGTCCACACTACCTCATATGAAATTATCGCATTTGCACAACATGCAAAGAATAAAGGTATGTTTTAAATATAAAATAAAGAAGAATATAGATAACATAAATACCATATATATCATATATAAAATACATTGAAATCATAATGTCCACCTTCAAATGTGTTAAAAGAATATTGAACAATCATCGTTTTGTGAGGCAGTAATTCACCATCCAATGAAATAGTATGTTCTTTAACCATTAGACAGATGTGTGTGTAAGTGTAGCTCGAATCCTTATTATAAAAAAATCCTAGTATATTTAATATACTATTTTTGTTACAAAATAAAGGAATAAAAAGAGTTTATGGGGTTGGAGAAGCAAAAGAAAAAAAAAGAGCATTAGAGAAGTCATTACCTTTAAATCGAGTAACTCCTCTTGGTTTGAACCAAAAGGGTTTCTTGGAGAGCTTTCTGCCTAAGGTAAGGCTTCTAAGATGAGGAGAGGGATGCAGATAGAAAAAATGGGTAGAGCTTGGTCGAGCCAATGGCTTGGGAGGTGTGTGTAAAGAGGTAGATGTGGGGGCCTTTTATAATATGAGAGGAGGGGCACTCTTGGAAAGTTAGAAAATGTTACTTTATATTAAAATGAGTTTCAAATTTTAAAGGTCCCACATTGATATATTTAGAGTATAAGGTGATAAGGTTTTGAAATCCACCCATCCAATAGGTTTTTCACAAGTGTAAGACTTATATTTTACCCTATCCTCTCATTTTATTTAAATCGTTCATTTATGAGGTAATCGCTGCATCATCATGATGTCATAAATAATTTAATTTATTTAATGTCTAAATATTATAAAAAAACTACTATAATTTAGGAAATATTTTTATATTTACAATGAATATTTATAGTCCAAGAGAACATTTATGTAGACAAAATTAAAAATGTTTTACTCGGGTGATACATTCTTTAGTGATATTCTCCTTCCTTTAAAAAATAAAATGATAAAGTGTCACATTCACCCAAAAGTGATTCCATGGGGTCCCAAAGTTTGGAACAAGGCATCCCATGGTCGGCCATGATAAAACCAGTAGCATTAGGACACATGTTGGGGTCATTTTTTATTATTATGATATTATTTTATTATCCTTAACAACCCGATTACTAAATAATCAAGATAATTAAAGACAATTACTATCGTTACTATTCATAATGTCAAAAAACAAAAGAGTCTTAATTACATATTTTGGACCTTATGATTAAAAATATGGAATCCATTTTAACAAATTACAAACATATAAATTGCAATAATTAATTTAAAAATAACTCCCGTTGTTAAAACAAATAGCGGGGTTTTTTGAAACAATATCTATGAAAAGTTTGGCACTTGTTCATGACCAATTCCAAAGTGAAATTAATTCTAATAACCACCATTAGATTAAATTGTAACAATATATTCTAATTAAACTTTAAAACCAATTAAAAAGATAATGTAACCATATAATTAAATTAGATGAAAAAGCAGTTTTGATGTAAAATGCAGTATATTTCACTATTCATTAAAAAATGAACATTTCCAGACAAATATCAAAAAAATTGTCCAAAGTAAATTTCAATGTCCCAATCATAAAGAATAAGTTTATTTTGACAAATAGAGCTTATAAAATTGTCAAAAGTGATATTTAAAAAAGGTTCCCCATCAAAAGGTGGTAAAACAATCTTTAAAAAAATATTAGAGTATTTATTCTTAAAATTGGATTCATTTGAATTTTAAGCCTCTAGCATTTATTGGATAAATGTAAAAATATTTAACAAACATATGTAATAATTTTGTAGTTATTTCTGTTCATTCCCGCCATTACAATGGCTAGGCGTTAACTATTATAATATTATTATATTATTAGTATGCAACGTAAGATTTCAAAGAAACTCGTTGTTTCATATTAGGTACGCTATAGAGCATAGCATTCCATTTAAAGTAATATTAACATTTTATTCATAAATATTGATAAAAATTTGAATTTAATATTATTTATTTACCTGGGATGTTACATCCTTCCCCCCTTTTGGGAATTGCGTCCTCGCAATTTCAAAATTGGGCTTGGAAACTTCATTGAATGTCTCACATCGGAACAAGAGTTAGAAAACCATCACTTTAAAAGAAAGAAAGAGAAGTACAAAGGTCACCCGAGTCAACCCATACTAGGATTCCATGAAAACATGGATATGGAGGAGAAAAAAAGGTCTTGTTCTGATTGAGAGTGATAGTAAACATGTCTAGGAGAAAGTTAACCACAAGAAAATCAAAAACTTGTGATGGGTTAAACGGTATTCGATTCCCCACACTACTAGAAATATGATCTTTCCCAACACTTCTATACCGACGGTTTGTAAAAACTGTTGGTATAGCTACCATTTCCCAACGGTTCACCAAAACCGTTGGGAAAGCCATAGATTTCCCCACCTTTCCCAACGGTTTGGCAAACCATTGGGAAAGGGTCACTCTTTCCCAATGGTTTATGCGAAACCGTTGGGAAAGGGAGTGTTTTGAGCCTCTTTCCCAACGGTTCACCAAAACTGTTGGTAAATAGTCCTCCCTTTCCCTCCTCTTTCCCAACGGTTCAACAAAACCATTGGGAAAGAGTCCTATTTCCCAACGGTTCACCAAAACCGTTGGGAAAGGGTCCTCTTTCCCTCCTCTTTCCCAACGGTTCACCAAAACCGTTGGGAAAGAGGAGGGGAAATTTCAACTTCCGACCTACATAGATTAAACCCACCCAAACCTATCCCAACGGTTTTGAAAACCGTTGGGAAAGGGCTATCCCAACGGTTTTGAAAACCGTTGGGATATGTTCTTTAATTTTTTTCCAGATCTACTAACCGAGAACATTATATAAATAAAAATTTTAAATAATTATGATAATACATATATATATTTATGAAATTATGTTTAAAAAGTGATGTTAGCTTAGTGGTTAAGTCGTTTGATTATAAACAAGGGGTCCTGGGATCTAATCCCAGCGGGTGTTTTATTTTTGGAATTTATATACCAATGGTTCCATTACCGTTGGTATAAATTTCATATTACCTATACCAAAGGTTTCCAAAACCGTTGGGATAGGTTTATACCAACGGTTTTCGGAAAACCGTTGGTATAGACCTATCCCAACGGCTTACTTGGCTACGGTTCTCCAAACCGTTGTTATAGGCTATACCAACGGTTTGGAGGCCTATACCAATGGTTCCAAACCGTTGGTAAAGGTTAGTTTTCCAGTAGTGCCAGTAGGAAAAGTTAATAGAAAACATTTTTGTTTTAAGTTAATTTTCATTGAGGAATTCATTTTTGAGCTTAACTAAATCATAAGGAAACATACTTAATTTTCATGTAGACTTTCAACTTTTACTAGATTCTTTACTCAAACTCATATTTTCTCCAAAAGACGAGTATGTAGGATGACTTGTTCACATTAAGAGTACTATAATAAACTTCTTGAGAATCACCTAATCTACAAAAGAGAACTATATATTTCACATGTCTTTAGACCTTAACCAAAACAAAACCAAAATGTTTAGTACGAGATCAGATAATACCCAAAAAGGATAATCTTTTACAAGAAGAAAAACTACTCTTAATCTCCAAAATTTGTCAAACAAAACGCAAAGTTCAACAAAGTCAATCCAATAAACAACTACCAATAAAATTCTTCAAAGTAAACCAAACTAAGATTGAAACCAAAATCTCCGAAGTATTTAATCACATAGTATTCTAAGGTAAAATTAACATTTATCTCAAAATAACATCATTTGCTCTTAAAGTCTCATATTGAAAAGTAATCAACCTAATCCCATATTCTCCATGATAGGTTAATAATTTCCATAAATAACCCAAAATCAACTTATTCTAGATTTGTCACGACCCGTCCTCGGGGCCCGTGCCGTGACTACCCCAAGCCCGCCTTCCATAGGCTAGGGGCTGGCGACTAGCACCAAGGCGTAAAATCCCAGTAAAAAGGGAAGGCATTGCCTTAAGAAGTAAACAAGAACCTCAGAGTAACAAGCGGAAGTAAAGCAATACAAAAAACTAGAACAACTGTGCTGAAGTAAAGGGGCCGGAAATACAAGCCCAACTATAAAGTAAAGTACAACTCGAAAGGGAAAACAGCAACTGAAAGTACAAGCGGCTCCTGGGACATTCTCCTCGATTCCTACCTGAAGGGTAGGTACAGATGGCTCAGCTCCTGGATCGTCGACCACGGATCCTACCTGAAGGGTAGGTACAGATAGCTCCACAACTCCTCGGGTCCAACTGTCCGCTCCGAGCACGTCCCGCTCAGTGGTCCTCCTCCGGGTACCGACCTACTCCGTAAGCCTCAACCGCAGTCTGCGCTGTCCGTCGTCTGCAACCAACACAACGAAGTGCGGGCATAGCCCGTGCAGGGGTGAGTATAAGATACTCAGTAGGGACCCCGAGACCCCCCGAAGGTCTCCTGAAATCCACAAAGGATAAACCACAAGAAGATACAATCACAAAGTAACATCCAGTATTGATTAGGTATATGCCCATACATATACCTATGTCACCAATTTCCGTTCGGCTCCAACACCGAGCCCAATAACAACCCAATCCACAAGAAGAGTAAACAGTAAATCCACACAGGATAACAGTACAAGTTCACACAGTTTATAACAAGTTTATGAAATCAACGGATAACTATTACCCAGGTATATGCCCATACATAAACCTAAGTTATCAAGCGACCCATCTCAATCATGAGGAAACACAAAGATCATTGACTCAGCTCAAACCAGGATTTTCATTATCGAAACCGTAACTGCTGAAGAGCTCCGTCTCTAGAGTGTACAGTGGTCCTGTCACGACTCCGAGGCCACCGCTCACTAACCTAAGACTGCTGAAGTACTCCTCCTGTCGAGTACCGCGGGTCTGCTGCCAACTACCGGGCGCTCCGTCCGCTGAGGGTCTGCTGCCAAATACCGGGCGCTCACCCAAATAGCCTACTGAGGTACTCCTCCTGTCGAGTACCGCGGGTTTGCTTCCAACTACCAGGCGCTCCGTCCGCCGTGGGTCTGCCGCCAAATACCGGGCGCTCCGTCCACTGGGCTAGTCGACTAACTCCAAGTCGAGTCGGTCAAGCAGTCGTCAGGTCTCAGCCGGCTACACGGTCTCCGTACTCTGCACGCACGTCTCCACCGTCGCGGGTCTGTCGCTACAACCAAGCGCACACACTCCGTAGAGTATCGCGGGTCCGCTGCTACAACCAAGCGCTCCACCGCCAAGGGTCTGCTGCTGTATCCAAGCGCACCACCACTGTCAAGTACCACGGGTCCGCCGCTACTCCCAAGCGCTCCACCGCTCAAGGTAAAAAGAAGGTTCAGCTCACACAGGTTCGATAGTACTGTTCCACGTAGGATCGCTGAGTGCTGTAGTCGTCGTCGTCGAATCCACACAGGATCTCTGTACTGTCGTCGTCGCAGTCACAGTAGCAGTAATAGTCGTCACAGTAACAGTCGCAGCCAGCACTAGGGTTCCCGCACACAGCAAGCTCGTACGGAGGGTCCGCTCCCCGAGCCGAGATGCTGATACATGAACTGTCACAAGGACCAGAGTTGATGTATCCAAAAGTTCCGTATCGACAATAGGAACTCAACGCAAGAGACGGCGCGTCGATCGGACGCCCGGTCTGAGAGTTATTGGCATTTTCGTCTCCGGGGCCCGGTTGGTTTTTAAGGCAAAACCAACCCGACCGTACTCCACCTGCGTCCAAACCTCGGGCGGAGTATGCCAAAAGATCCGTCTCACTTAGAGGATTCCATCAAAGTCGACGGCACGTCAATCGGACGTCCGGAACTCAAGATATGAGCGTTTCCGCTCCGAGGGCCCGGTTGGTTTCGTGAACGAACCAACCCGGCCGTACTCCACCTGCGTCCAAACCTCGGGCGGAGTATGCCAAAAGATCCGTCTCACTAAGAGGAACACAACGCGACTGACGGCGTGTCAATCGGACGTTCGCAGCTCAAGTTATGAGCGTTTCCGCTCCGAAGGCCCGGTTGGTTTCGTGAACGAACCAACCCGGCCGAACTCAAAGTAAACCGAAACCTTGAGTGCGATATACCGAAAGGACCGTCTCGATCCAAGGATCGCGTTGCCGCAGACGGTTCGTCATTCGGAGGTCCGAGGCTCAAGTTATGGGCCAAAAACCAAATCTGGTTCGAAACGGGGGGGTCCGGGTCCGGGCCGACCCGGCCCGACCCCCCCCCCCCCCCCCCCCCCCCCCCCCGGGGCGGCGCGGCGGCGGCGGCGGCGGGCCGCGGTGGCGGCGGCGGCGGGCCGCGGGGGCGGCGGCGGGCCGCGGTGGCACGCGGGGGGCTAACCCCCGCTTCTTCAGAAGGCGGCGCGGCTTTGCCGCGCCGTTTGCAACAAATCGGCCCCCACGTGGGGGCCGGTTTTGAAATTAACCGGGGGGCTGCTCCCCCCCCCCCCCTTCCATGGAACCACCCCCCTCATTATGAGGGGGGTTTTTAAGAACCGGCCGGGGAATTAAATTCCCCGGTTTTAAGTCATCCGGCCGGCCAGCTGGCCGGCCGGTTTTTACCAACGGGACCGGAAATTCCGGTCCCGCCTTTGACTTCCGACGCCGGCGGCCCGGCCGCCGGTCTCCTCTTCCGCCGCGGCCCAGAACCGGCCGCGGTCTCCTCGTCCCGCCGCGGCCCGGAACCGGCTGCGGTCTTCTCGTCCCGCCGCGGCCCGGAACCGGCCGCGGCGTTCGTCATCCGGCGCAGTGCGACGGCACCGCGCCCCTTCGCCGTGCTTTGATTCTTTCCAACGCGGCGCGACGGCGCCGCGTTCTTGAAAAATTCTCCTCGGCGTATCGCGACGATGCCGCGTAAAATATAAGCACGATCATCCGCGTGGTGCGACGGCACCACGCCACTTGCTTCCGCCCGCATGAATAAACATGAACGATGGAGGGGGGTTCGGCTGTGTTCGTGCGGTCCGGCCCCCCTCACGTTAAAATAAAAACGCAACTTAAAATAAATCAAGTCACACGTTAGTCTTGATAAAATCACGATCAAGAATAAAATAAGGAAACCAAAAGAAAACGACAACCCCTATCTCTGGTTTAAGATTCGAAGAATCGTCTACGTCCCGCGGAAGACGGCGTCGCGGAGGTCGGGCGTCGCGGTCGTCGTTCGTCAAATCCGTTGACGAAGTGTTATGCCCGAAGAGACACGACGTTGGCGGATCTTCGTTTGCCGACGAAGAAGGTCCGAGGAGGAAGAAGGGGTCCGAAGATACCGGGTCGCCGAGTCGATGATCCTTGACGAAGTGTTGTCGTTCTTCGTTGAGGATGAAGACGTTCTTCGCCGGAGAAGATGAAGTTCTTCAAGAGACTTAGAGCTCTCTCCTCCAATCCTCAACACAACCAAAATAACCCCCAAAAATAAAATAAGCTAATCTTATTTTATTAAGTCATTCTATGAGTTTCAAAAATTCAAAAACTTAAATCCATTAATTGGATTAGTGTGTTGGCATGATTAAAGTGAGGAGAGGGAAAGTCACCCAATTAATGGGAAGTTTAAAGGTTAAGATGAGTTACACATCTTAAGTGGGGGGGGGGGGTTTAGAGGAGTTAGGGAAGGTGAGGGGTTGGGCTCGTGTGGGCCCCACCCCACCTTTATTCTCTCAAGGGTAGTTAACAACAAGTAGGTCCCACCCAACTTCCACACATAGGTTTAAACAAGTAAAAATAAAATTGTTCATCACAATTTTATTTAACTCAAACTAAAAACTCCAAAACGTAACTTTCAACCCGCAACAAACGCAACTCCCGAAAAGGTCTCATTAAGCGAATATCGGCGCTGCGAGTTCATCGGTGCCCTCGGATTTCAATTCCGAGCACCGGATCAAAAGTTAGGAATTCCCGCTCGTTCGTTCACTGAACGTACCCGAGCCAAACTTCGGAAATTAATTCCGGGCACTCCGGGCCTCGGAATCAGGTGCCGTCTGAAACCGCACTCTTGTAAAATTCTAAAAAAAATTAAGAAAAAATTTCCCTTGAATTTTACGGGTCTTTACATTACTCCCAGCTCAGGGCTTTACGTCCCCGTAAAGATACAACAAAAAACTAGGGAAACAAATGAGGGTACTGAGCACGCATCTGAGCCTCCCGCTCCCATGTGCTCTCCTGGAGATTCCCGTGCTGCCATCTGATGCGCACAAGTGGAATCGATCGCCCACGCAGGACCCGATCCTGTCGATCCTCTATCTCCACCGGAACCTCCGTAAAAGTCGTCCCATCGTCAACGTCAAGCTCCCCATGGTCAATGTTGTGCGTCGGGTCGTGCACGTATCTCCTCAGCTGGGATACGTGGAAGACGTCGTGCACCCGGTGCAACTGAGGTGGTAGAGCCAGGCGATAAGCCACCTCGCCAATCCTGCTGAGAAACTGAAAGGGTCCGATGAATCGCGGAGATAACTTGCCGCCTCGGCCAAATCTCCGAATTCCACGTCGAGGTGAGACCCGCAAGAAGACGTGGTCACCATCCTCGAACTCTAGTGGTCTCCGCCTCCTGTCATCATATGACTTCTGCCGGCTCTGAGCTGTCCTCATCCGCTCCTGGATGACCTGGACCTTCTCTGGTTCCACAAGAGCTGCAAGATTTCTTCTTTGCCGATAAGAGAAATCTGGTCTCATCCCCTGGATGAACCACATTCTTTGCCTAAAACAGTCAATCCTAACATGGATGATACTAATCCATACCAAGGATGACGTCGTAAGGCCTCGACGCTACTACTAAGAGATTCAACCGTTACTCTCGCCTCCAAGGGTTGAGTCACACTGTCGGCATCAGTGTGTGGTAACTGGGTCTCTTCCAGTAGATGTCTCACAAGTGAGGGTCAAGTCAACAGCCAAAACTGGAACCTCTTAGTAACATCACGAAAGAGGACAAGAACGAAAATATCACAAAGGTATGCGTCTTTTATTATTGCAGCTCATAATACAAGACGCTACACAAAAGCAACAAAGAACCAGAAGTACTAAGGACGTATCCACTAGTTCTGCTCCTGTCCATCGGCTCCCAGAGCTCCATGATCGAAGGCCTCGGCTGCCTGAAGCTGAGCTCTCCCCTGCGGTCGGGGTGGTCCTCCTGGTGGTGGTGGTGGAAGAGCCTCAAAGCGTCGCCCACCACCAGCTGCTCGTCCAGCTCCTCTGCCTCGTCCGCCTCCTCCCTGCGGACCGCCACGGTCGAACCTCTGCCTCTGCCTGGGAGGTTCTTCACTTAACTGCTGATCATCAGCATGGCGGGTCGGACAGTCACGAGCCATGTGACCAATCCCGCCACAGGAGTAACACTGCCCACTCTCGGCACGCCTGGCTCTGACTCCACCCCGGCTTCCCCGTACAACTGAGCCTGAGTCGTGCAGTCGGCCACCGGTAGGTCTGGTCTGCCTGGAACCCTGAGTCATCCGTCGGCTACCTACTGCAGATGACTCTGCCACGTGCCGCCCTGCGGTGAGTTGCTGTGATGGTGTAGACTCAGCAAGGAAACTCTCGATCAGAAGTGCCCGCTCCAGTACTCCTGTCTGAGTCGGTATGCTGAGGGAGATCAGCGATGCCCTGATCTCGTGTCTCAAACCCTGCTCGAAGGTCCGGGCCCGGAAGAAGGGGTCTCGTACCATGTCTGTCGAGTACCGAGAAAGGTCGGTGAACCTCGCCGCGTACTGAGCGACCGTCATGCTGCCCTGCCGCAGCTGTAGAAGCTCCTGAATACGCACCGCACGAAGGGTGGCTGGGACGAACTCCGAGCGGAAGATGCTCTCAAAGTCCGTCCAAAGTAGAGATGCCTCATCGTGTACCTGGAGCATCAAGCTCCACCATCGTCCTGCTGCTGCGTGTAGTAGGCTCGCAGCGAGGATCACCATGAGGTCTGCTGGTGTCCTCACTAGCCCAAACACTCGAACCACTGCCTCCAGCCAATCCTCTGCTGCCTGGGGATCTGTCTCCCCGCGAAACCTGGGCGGTCGCTGGCGCTGAAACTCATGCAGTGCGCTGAGGCGACGTGCATCGTCAGCGGCTGCTGCTGGAAGCATCGGGGGCTCGGCGGGTAGAGCTACCGCCGATGCCACTGCTGACAAAGGGCCCTGTACCGAGGCCTCGCCGCTCGGTGGGCTGTCGTCACGCTCGACTCTCGGAACCCTAGCTGGCTGCCGTCGTGGGGCCATCCTGAAAGGAGACAGGTGCGCCACGGTCAAACAGTATACCTGGTGAGCTGATATAAGTAATCACAAAGAAAACTTTGAATCACACACGCAATCAATGTTTTCGTGCATTAAGTCGGAAATCAGAAGTCAGGGTCCTGGTGTACGGATACGTCGGCCGCCGCACCAACACTGGACTCCCTGGACTGATATCCATACTCAATACGCTAAACATTATTGCTTCACATAGAAAAGATCAGAGTTTACGGTAGAACCGAACTCCTTTGATACCAATTTGTCACGACCCGTCCTCGGGGCCCGTGCCGTGACTACCCCAAGCCCGCCTTCCATAGGCCAGGGGCTGGCGACTAGCACCAAGGCGTAAAATCCCAGTAAAAAGGGAAGGCATTGCCTTAAGAAGTAAACAAGCACCTCAGAGTAACAAGCGGAAGTAAAGCAGTACACAAAACTAGAACAACTGTGCTGAAGTAAAGGGGCCGGAAATACAAGCCCAACTGTAAAGTAAAGTACAACTCGAAAGGGAAAACAGCAACTGAAAGTACAAGCGGCTCCTGGGACGTTCTCCTCGATTCCTACCTGAAGGGTAGGTACAGATGGCTCAGCTCCTGGATCATCCACCACGGATCCTACCTGAAGGGTAGGTACAGATAGCTCCACAACTCCTCGGGTCCAACTGTCCGCTCCGAGCACGTCCCGCTCAGTGGTCCTCCTCCGGGTACCGACCTACTCCGTAAGCCTCAACCGCTGTCTGCGCTGTCCGTCGTCTGCAACCAACACAACGAAGTGCGGGCATAGCCCGTGCAGGGGTGAGTATAAGATACTCAGTAGGGACCCCGAGACCCCCCGAAGGTCTCCTGAAATCCACAAAGGATAAACCACAAGAAGATACAATCACAAAGTAACATCCAGTATTGATTAGGTATATGCCCATACATATACCTATGTCACCAATTTCCGTTCGGCTCCAACACCGAGCCCAAGAACAACCCAATCCACAAGAAGAGTAAACAGTAAATCCACACAGGATAACAGTACAAGTTCACACAGTTTATAACAAGTTTATGAAATCAACGGATAACTATTACCCAGGTATATGCCCATACATAAACCTAAGTTATCAAGCGACCCATCTCAATCATGAGGAAACACAAAGATCATTGACTCAGCTCAAACCAGTATTTTCATTATCGAAACCGTAACTGCTGAAGAGCTCCGTCTCTAGAGTGTACAGTGGTCCTGTCACGACTCCGAGGCCGCCGCTCACTAACCTAAGACTACTGAAGTACTCCTCCTGTCGAGTACCGCGGGTCTGCTGCCAACTACCGGGCGCTCCGTCCGCTGAGGGTCTGCTGCCAAATACCGGGCGCTCACCCAAATAGCCTACTGAGGTACTCCTCCTGTCGAGTACCGCGGGTTTGCTGCCAACTACCAGGCGCTCCGTCCGCCGTGGGTCTGCCACCAAATACCGGGCGCTCCGTCCACTGGGCTAGTCGACTCACTCCAAGTCGAGTCGGTCAAGCAGTCGTCAGGTCTCAGCCGGCTACACGGTCTCCGTACTTCGCACGCACGTCTCCACCGTCGCGGGTCTGTCGCTAAAACCAAGCGCACACACTCCGTAGAGTATCGCGGGTCTGCTGCTACAACCAAGCGCTCCACCGCCAAGGGTCTGCTGCTGTATCCAAGCGCACCACCACTGTCAAGTACCACGGGTCCGCCGCTACTCCCAAGCGCTCCACCGCTCAAGGTAAAAAGAAGGTTCAGCTCACACAGGTTCGATAGTACTGTTCCACGTAGGATCGCTGAGTGCTGTAGTCGTCGTCGTCGAATCCACACAGGATCTCTGTACTGTCGTCGTCGCAGTCACAGTAGCAGTAATAGTCGTCACAGTAACAGTCGCAGCCAGCACTAGGGTTCCCGCACACAGCAAGCTCGTACGGAGGGTCCGCTCCCCGAGCCGAGATGCTGATACATGAACTGTCACAAGGACCAGAGTTGATGTATCCAAAAGTTCCGTATCGACAATAGGAACTCAACGCAAGAGACGGCGCGTCGATCGGACGCCCGGTCTGAGAGTTATTGGCATTTTCGTCTCCGGGGCCCGGTTGGTTTTTAAGGCAAAACCAACCCGACCGTACTCCACCTGCGTCCAAACCTCGGGCGGAGTATGCCAAAAGATCCGTCTCACTTAGAGGATTCCATCAAAGTCGACGGCACGTCAATCGGACGTCCGGAACTCAAGATATGAGCGTTTCCGCTCCGAGGGCCCGGTTGGTTTCGTGAACGAACCAACCCGGCCGTACTCCACCTGCGTCCAAACCTCGGGCGGAGTATGCCAAAAGATCCGTCATACTAAGAGGAACACAACGCGACTGACGGCTCGTCAATCGGACGTTCGCAGCTCAAGTTATGAGCGTTTCCGCTCCGAAGGCCCGGTTGGTTTCGTGAACGAACCAACCCGGCCGAACTCAAAGTAAACCGAAACCTTGAGTGCGATATACCGAAACGACTGTCTCGATCCAAGGATTGCGTTGCCGCAGACGGTTCGTCATTCGGAGGTCCGAGGCTCAAGTTATGGGCCAAAAACCAAATCTGGTTCGAAACGGGGGGGTCCGGGTCCGGGCCGACCCGGCCCGACCCCCCCCCCCCCCCCCCCCCCCCCCCCCCCCCCGGGGCGGCGCGGCGGCGGCGGCGGCGGCGGGCCGCGGCGGCGGCGGCGGGCCGCGGTGGCACGCGGCGGCGGCGGCGGGCCGCGGTGGCACGCGGGGGGCTAACCCCCGCTTCTTCAGAAGGCGGCGCGGCTTTGCCGCGCCGTTTGCAACAAATCGGCCCCCACGTGGGGGCCGGTTTTGAAATTAACCGGGGGGCTGCTCCCCCCCCCCTTCCATGGAACCGCCCCCCTCATTATGAGGGGGGTTTTTAAGAACCGGCCGGGGAATTAAATTCCCCGGTTTTAAGTCATCCGGCCGGCCAGCTGGCCGGCCGGTTTTTACCAACGGGACCGGAAATTCCGGTCCCGCCTTTGACTTCCGACGCCGGCGGCCCGGCCGCCGGTCTCCTCTTCCGTCGCGGCCCGGAACCGGCCGCGGTCTCCTCGTCCCGCCGCGGCCCGGAACCGGCCGCGGTCTTCTCGTCCCGCCGCGGCCCGGAACCGGCCGCGGCGTTCGTCATCCGGCGCAGTGCGACGGCACCGCGCCCCTTCGCCGTGCTTTGATTCTTTCCAACGCGGCGCGACGGCGTCGCGTTCTTGAAAAATTCTCCTCGTCGTAGCGCGACGATGCCGCGTAAAATATAAGCACGATCATCCGCGTGGTGCGACGGCACCACGCCACTTGCTTCCGCCCGCATGAATAAACATGAACGATGGAGGGGGGTTCGGCCGTGTTCGTGCGGTCCGGCCCCCCTCACGTTAAAATAAAAACGCAACTTAAAATAAATCAAGTCACACGTTAGTCTTGATAAAATCACGATCAAGAATAAAATAAGGAAACCAAAAGAAAACGACAACCCCTACCTCGGGTTTAAGATTCGAAGAATCGTCTACGTCCCGCGGAAGACGGCGTCGCGGAGGTCGGGCGTCGCGGTCGTCGTTCGTCAAATCCGTTGACGAAGTGTTATGCCCGAAGAGACACGACGTTGGCGGATCTTCGTTTGCCGACGAAGAAGGTCCGAGGAGGAAGAAGGGGTCCGAAGATACCGGGTCGCCGAGTCGATGATCCTTGACGAAGTGTTGTCGTTCTTCGTTGAGGATGAAGACGTTCTTCGCCGGAGAAGATGAAGTTCTTCAAGAGACTTAGAGCTCTCTCCTCCAATCCTCAACACAACCAAACTAACCCCCAAAAATAAAATAAGCTAATCTTATTTTATTAAGTCATTCTATGAGTTTCAAAAATTCAAAAACTTAAATCCATTAATTGGATTAGTGTGTTGGCATGATTAAAGTGAGGAGAGGGAAAGTCACCCAATTAATGGGAAGTTTAAAGGTTAAGATGAGTTACACATCTTAAGTGGGGGGGGGGGGGTTTAGAGGAGTTAGGGAAGGTGAGGGGTTGGGCTCGTGTGGGCCCCACCCCACCTTTATTCTCTCAAGGGTAGTTAACAACAAGTAGGTCCCACCCAACTTCCACACATAGGTTTAAACAAGTAAAAATAAAATTGTTGATAACAATTTTATTTAACTCAAACTAAAAACTCCAAAACGTAACTTTCAACCCGCAACAAACGCAACTCCCGAAAAGGTCTCATTAAGCGAATATCGGCGCTGCGAGTTCATCGGTGCCCTCGGATTTCAATTCCGAGCACCGGATCAAAAGTTAGGAATTCCCGCTCGTTCGTTCACTGAACGTACCCGAGCCAAACTTCGGAAATTAATTCCGGGCACTCCGGGCCTCGGAATCAGGTGCCGTCTGAAACCGCGCTCTTGTAAAATTCTAAAGAAAATTAAGAAAAAATTTCCCTTGAATTTTACGGGTCTTTAAAAGATTCATAAGATCATCTAACTAAAAAAAATTTGTCATAATAATCCAGAGACTTCACGTAGTCCAGTGGTAGGCGATAAATACCAGTCGCACTTTGGTTGTGGGTTCAATTCCCACAACTTCGTCCGACGCGACAGGTTGTCACACAGTCTACGTGTTGTCCTTTTTCCAAAACTACATAATTATTATAAAATTCCCCAAAAATCGATAAAATCTTCAAAAATAACCATAACATAATTTAACCTCATGTTTATCTCATGTCGTTCATATTCTATCATAACATATAGTAACCCATAATTACCTCAAAAGTAAGGATCATATAAACCCTTAATGGTTACCATTATAATTATTACCTAAAATTCCACATCGAGTTGGTTCTCTCGTACATGATGCATTAGAGAACTCACCAAGTTTCAAGTGGTTGATCATGACTCCTAATATTTGGTTTAGAATAACCACGAGATTTCTCACTGAGTCCCCCACTTCATCCAGTCTCTTAATCAGAGAACCACCATAGTTTCCTTCAAACCCATTGTCACTTTGGTTCCTACTAGATCCATCCATTTACTAAAACCAAAAAGGTTAGTGTGAGTATATCAACAAAATCATCATGTACTAAAGAGGAAGATAAACACTAAGATATAATTATCCAAGTTATCTCAAACTCATCCCAACTTTCATAAATAACAATGACTCTATCTAATATAATAACCATTGTGGTTATACACAACTTTTCACATATTCTTAAACAACACTCTAAGCTCTAAATTTCTATAAACCAACCTTTTATACCAGCTATAAGGACCCAACCTTAAACATTACTTAATATTGAGTTATTTAAATAATACACATTGAGGATCTTTTCAGGTTTAGAGTTTTAGAGAATTAGATCATAAATCAAGAATTACATTCCACATTTAAACAAAGTGGTTACATAAAATATAGTACTCATTTTTCCCATTAACAGAAACATATTTAAAATAAAACATGGATTTTTTCTTGACACTTCCTTGACACTATCATCACATCATGTACCTTTCCCTTGACCTATGAAAAACATTTCAAAAACTTGGGATGAGAATAAAAATCTCAGTAAGGGATATAAAAGTACGAAATTAAAACATTATTCCATGTATGGAATCATACTTTACTCATAAAACATAATCATTTTAATATACCTCATCAAATAATGAATAAATCATAGAAATCATAAGACATAAAGGTAACTTGAGGCATTCATAACATTCTTACAAAGGGAGTAACCCTCATGGTTAAATTTGGAATACCCATCACAGTATATTCCCTAAATCTCTTCGGAGAAACCTTACCGTTTAACTCCTTCGCGTTACCCAATGCATTGGAGAGCTATATCGGGCTCACCCGCCCTTAGTTTTTCACGGAACCACCCGTTTTCATAAACAATGCCCAAGAACCATAACACAATCATAGCACATAACTTAAGCATAAAGGAAAGATAAAATTCCCACATTTCAATAAAAATATAACATTTAAAGATATTGAAATAATGAATCCATTCTAAAAACCATGTTCAAAATCATTTAAAACATTTAATAAAGATATTTTTAAATCAATGTGTCCTATACCACTTTGAATCTTTTAACATTTTAAACCATTAATATCCATATAAATAAATCCTTAAAACCATTTTGAAAATATGGATATTAATGAGAAATATTTATAAGAATAAATCATTAAAACATTTAAAATGATATTTTAGATAAAGGATTTTTAACAAAATGAGAGACACTTGAATACAATAATTGAGGAATAAAATTTAATCAGAACTTTATAATATCATGAGAATAAATGGATTCATGATATAATATTCCAAATGACGGTATACGCACCATATAAGAGTGAACTGGTGCATAACAACAATGAAGTCTCTATAGAAATGTAAAATGAGATGAAATCCATTATAAAGAAGGTATCCTTAAATTAAGGATAAATCAATCTCATAATTATGTGTGACAAATATAAATACACCCAATATAAGTGGATATTAATTGTAAAACAATCAAAGTTCATTCACACATATTCAAAGGATGACATATTCAATAACTACATGTTGAACCCAAAGAAATCAAAATTGGGTTAAGAAGTTCCCTTGGTAAAATTCGACAGCCTAACGACGTCACTTTAAAATTCATAAAATTAGTTGATGAGAGAGAAAATGGTATCTCATCACTTGGAAATAAAATTTACATCAATAATGATATAAAAGAACATATCCCAACATAAAAAGATGTAAATTAAAAGACATAACAAAATAAGTCTTTTTAAAAAGAGGAGTGTGAAAGGTTCCCAAACCGATTTGGGTAACTTTTGAAACGTACACCACACGAGAGTAGGGTCATACAATGAAGATGTAAATACCCATAAATGAGATTATATTATACCAATAGTAAAATAATGGTCAGTACATACACCAAAAAAAAATAAATAGTGGAAAATGTAGCATGAATCTCACGGGAATAACAAGTGAGATGAAAATCCCCTTATTAAAATTTGGCAGCCTAACGACGCCACATAAAACTTCCAAAAATGGATTGATGAGATAAAATAGGGTCTCTCATCATATTAAAATAAAATTTATAGCAGTAGGGATATAAAATAACATCCCTGATCATAATAAAGATGATCTTAAAGTATGTTACATAAAAAAAGTAGTTAAAAATAAAGAGAGAGGTAGGATCCCTTACCTCAAGTCCGACTTGTCTTGTTCGTTTATTTATATTCCTGAATAATAAAATTTTTTCAATTTATAATTTCTTAAGGACCTACTTTAAAGTTTATTATTACATTCATATCACATATTATAATGTTATAATAATTAGATAATTATGTGAGTCCATATTAGATGTTTTTGTCGATGTTTGGTACATGAGTCAAAAATGAACTTGTTTGAAAATAATTTTCCATGTAGTTATAAGTACATCATCTCCAGAATAGTATTAATGATTTAAATATCATATATATCCAGTAAATATTCGTTTTATACTATTTCATAACATTTGGAGATAAAAATAAATGAAATGAACCGTTCATGGAGACGGTAGACCATACGTACGCATGAACGCTACTTTTATTTCTTTGTCATATTAATGGAATTAAAAATAATTGAGAGATATATATATTATAATTAAAGTATAATATATATGTTATATAGGTCACATAAGTTCATTAATTTCATTTTTTATACATTCCATGTATTGCATGAACGAGTCACATCACTTGAGGGGGTGGTAGTCCACACTTCCTCATATGAAATTATCGCATTTGCACAACATGAAAAGAATAAAAGAATATTTTAAATATAAAATACAGAAGCATATAGATAACATAAATACCATATATATCATATATAAAATACAGTGACATCATAATTTCCACCTTTAAAGGTGTTAAAAGAATATTGAACAATCATCGTTTTGTGAGGCAGTAATTCACCATCCACTGAAACAGTATGTTTTTAACCATTAGACGGATGTGTGTGTAAGTGTAGATCGAATCCTTATTATAAAAACATCCTAGTATATTTAATATACTATTATTGTTACAAAATAAAGGAATAAAAAGTTTTTAGGGGGTTGGAGAAGAGAAATAAAACAAAAGAACATTAGATAAGTCTTTACCTTTAAATCAGGTAACTCCTCTTGGTTTGAACCAAAAGGGTTTTTTAGAGAGCTTTCTGCCTAAGGTAAGGCTTCTAGGATGAGGAGAGGGATTTAGAGAGAAAACATGGTTAGATCTTGGCCAAGCCAATGGCTTGGGAGGTGTGTGTAAAGAGGTAGAGGTGAGGGCCTTTTATAAGAGGAGAGGAGGGGAACTCTTGGAAAGTTATAAAATGTTACTTTATATTAAAATGAGTTTCGGATTTTAAAGGTCCCACATTGATATATTTCTAGGATAATGTGATGAGGTTTCAAAATCCACCCATCCAATATGTTTGTGACAAGTTTAAGATCTATATTTTACACTATCTTCTCATTTTATTTAAATCGTTCATTTATGAGGTAATCGCTGCATCATCATGATGTCATAAAAAATTTAATTTATTTAATGTATAAAAATTATAAAAAAAAATAATATAATGTAGGAAATATTTTTATCTTTCCAATTACTTTTTATAGTCCAAGATATCATTTATGTAGACAAAATTAATATTTTTTTACTCAGGTGATACATTCTTTAGTGATACTCTCCTTCCTTTAAAAAATAAAATGATAAAGTGTCACATTCACACAAAAGTGATTCCATGGGGTCCCAAAGTTTGGAAAAATTCATCCCATGGTTGGCCATGACAAAACCAGTAGCATTAGGACACATTTTGGGGTCATTTGTTATTGTTATTATGATATTATTTTATTATCCTTAACTACCCGATTACTAAATAATCAAGATAATTAAAGATAATTACTGTCATTACTATTCATAATGTCGAAAAACAAAAGAGTCTTAATTAAATAATTTGGACCTTATGATTCCAAATATTGAATCTATTTTACCAAATTCCAAACATAGAAATTGAAATAATTAATTTAAAAATAATTCTCGTTTCCAAAACAAATAGCGGGGTTTTTTGAAACAATATCTATGAAAATTTTGGCACCTGTTCATGACCAATTCCAAAGTGAAATTAATTATAATGACCACCATTGGATTAAATGGTAAAGATATATTCTAATTAAACTTTAAAACCGATTGAAAAGATAATCTAACCATAATATTAAATTCGATGAAAAAGCAGTTTTGATGTAAAATGCAGTATTTTTCACTATTCATTAAAAAATGAACATTGTCAGACAAATACCAAAAATATTGTCCAAAGTAAATTTCAATGTCCCAATCAAAAAGAATAAGTTTATTTTGACAAATAGAGCTTATAAAATTTTCAAAAGTAATATTTTAAAAAGTGTCACCATCAAAAGGTGGTAAAAGAATCTTTTAAAAAATATTAGAGTATTTATTCTTAAAATTGGATTCATTTGAATTTTAAGACTCTAACATTTATTGGATAAATGTAGAAATATTTAACAAACATATGTAATAATTTTTTAGTTATTTCTGTTCATTCCTGCCATTACAACGGCTAGGCGTTAACTATTATAATATTATTATATTATTAGTGTGCAACGTAAGATTTCAAAGAAACACGTTGTTGCGTATTGGGTACGCCATCGAGCATAGCATTCCCTTTAAAGTAATATTAATGTTTTATTCACAAATATTGATAAACATTAGAATGTAATATTATTTATTTACCTGGGATGTTACATCCTTCCCCCTTTTGGAAATTGCGTCCTCACAATTTCAAAATTGGGCTTGGAAACTTCATTGAAAGTCCCACATCAGAACAAGAGTCAGTAAAAATATCAATTTAAAAGAAATAAAGATAAATACAAAGGTCACCCGAGTTAACCCATACTAGGATTCAATGAAATCATGGATATGGAGGAGAAAAAAAGGGTCATGTTCTGATTGAGAGTGATAGTAAACATGTCCAGGAGAAAGTTAACCACAAGAAAATCACAAACTTGTGATGGGTTAAACGATATTCGATTCCCCAGTAGGAAACGTTAATAGACAAAATTTTTGTGTTAAGTTACATTTCATTGAGGAATTCATTTTTGATCTTAACTAAATAATAAGGAAACATTCTTACTTTTCATTTAGACTTTCAAATTTTACTAGATTCCTTACTCAAACTCATATTTTCTCCAAAAGACGAGTATGTAGGATGACTTGTTCGCATTAAGAGTACTATAATCAACTTATTGAGAATAAAATAATCTAAAAAAGAGAACTATATATTTCACATGTCTTTAGACCTTAACCAAAATCAAACCAAAAAGTTTAGTACGAGATCAGATAATACCCAAAAAGGATAATCTTTCACAAGAAGAAAAACTACTCTTAATCTCCAAAATTTGTCAAACAGAACCCAAAGTTCAACAAAGACCATCCAATAAACATATATCCATAAAATTATTTAAAGTAAACAAAAATAATATTAAAACCCAAATCTATGAAGGATTTAATCACATAGTTTTCTAAGGTAAAATTAACATTTATCTCCAAATAACATCAGTTGCCCTTAAAGTCTCATATTGAAAAGTAATCAACATAACCCCATATTCTCCATGATAGGTTAATAATTTCCATAAATAACCCAAAATAAACTTATTATAGATTCATAAGATCATCTAACTAAAAGGAATTTTTCATAATAATCCAGGGACTTCACGTAGTCCAGTGGTAGGCGATAAATACCAGTCGCACTTTGGTTGTGGGTTCGATTCCCGCAGCTTCGTCTGACGCAATAGGTTGTCACACGGTCTACGTGTTTTCCTTTTTCAAAAACTACATAATTCTTATAACATTCCCCAAAAAGCGATAAAATATTCAAAAATAACCATAACATAATTTAACCTCAAGTTTATCTCATGTCGTTCGTATTCCATCATAACATATAGTAACCCATAATTACCTCAAAAGAAAGGATCATATAAACCCTAATGGTTACCATTATAATTATTACCTGAACTTCCACATTGATTTGGTTCTCTCGTACATGATGCATTAGAGAACTCACCAAGGTTCAAGTGGTTGATAATGACTCCTGATAGTTGGTTTAGAATAACCACGAGATTTCTCACTGAGTCTCCCACTTCATCCAGTCTCTTAATCAGAGAACCACCACAGTTTCCTCCAAACCCATTGTCACTTTGGTGCCTGCTATATCCATCCATTTACTAAAACCAAAAAGGTTAGTGTGACTATATCAACAAAATCATCATGTACTAAAGAGGAAGATAAACACTAAGATATAATTATCCATGTTATCTCAAACTCATTCCAACTTTCATAAATAACAATGACTCTATATAATATAATAACCATTGTGGTTATACACAACTTGTCACATATGCTTAAACAACACTCTAACCTCTAAAGTTGTCTAAACCGACCTTTGATACCAACTATAAGGACCCAACCTTAAACATTACTTAATATTGAGTTATTTCAATAATACACATTGAGGATCTTTTCAGGTTTAGTATTTTAGATAATTAGATCATAAATCATGAATTACATTCCACATTTAAACAAAGTGGTTACATAAAAGATAGTACTCATTTTTCCTATTAACAGAAACATATTTAAAATAAAACATGGATTCTTTCATGACACTTCCTTGACACTATCATCACATCATGTACCTTTCCCTTGACCTGGGAAAAACATTTCAAAAACTTGGGATGAGCATAAAATGATCAGTAAGGGATATAAAAGTACGAAATGAAAACATTAGTCCATGTATGAAATCATACTTTACTCATAAAACATAATCATTTTAGTATACCTCATCAAATCATGAATAAATCATAGAAATCATAAGACATAAAGGTAACTTGAGGCATTCATAACATTATTACGAAGGGAGTAACCTTCATGGTTATGTTTGGAATACCCATCATAGTATATTCCATAAATCTCTTCAGAGAAACCTTACCATTTAACTCCTTCGCGTTACCCAATGTATTGGAGAGCTATATCGGGATCGCCCACCCTTAGTTTATCACGGAACCGCCCGTTTTCATAAACAATGCCCAAGAAATATAAAACAATCATATAACATAACTTAAGAATAAATTAAAGATAAAATTCCCACATTTCAATAACAATATAACATTTTAAGATATTGAAATAATGAATCCATTCTAAAACCATTTTCAAAATCATTTAAAACATTTAATAAAGATATTTTTAAATCAATGTGTCCCATACCACTTTGAATCTTTTAACATTTTAAAACATTAATATCCATATAAATAAATACTAAAAACCATTTTGAAAACATGGATATTAATGAGAAATATTTATAAGAATTAATCATTAAAACATTTAAAATGATATTTTATTTAAAGTGTTTTTAACAAAATGAGAGACACTTGAATACAATAATTGAGGAATAACATTTAATCAGAACTTTATAATATCATGAGAATAAATGGATTAATGATATAATATTCCAAAGGATAGTATATGCACCATATAAGAGTGAACTGGTGCATAACAACAATTATGTCTCAATTGAAATGTAAAATGAGATGAAATCCATTATAAATAAGGTATCCTTAAATTAAGGATAAATCAATCTCATAATTATGTGTGACAAATATAAATACACCCAATATAAGTGGATATTAAGTGTAAAACAATCAAAGATCATTCACACATATTAAAAGGATGACATATTCAATAACTACATGTTGAACCCAAAGAAATCGAAAATGGTTTAAGAAGTTCCCTTGGTAAAATTTGACAGCCTAACGACGTCACTTTAAAATTCATAAAATTAGTTGATGAGAGATAAAATGGTATCTAATCACTTGGACATAGAATTTAAATCAATAAGGATATATAAGAACATATCCCAACATAAAAATATGTAAATTAAAAGACATAACAAAATAAGTCTTTTAAAAAGAGGAGTGTGAAAGGTTCCCTTACCGATTTGGGAAACTTTTGAAATGTACACCAAATGAAAGAAGGGTCATACAATGAAGATTTAAATACCCATAAATGAGAGTATATTATACAAATAGTAAAATAATGGGCAGTACATACACCACACTTAAAATAAATAGTGGAAAATGTACCATGAATCTCACGGGAATAACAAGTGAGATGAAAATCCCCTTATTAAAATTCGGCAGCCTAGCAGCGCCACATAAAACTTCCAAATATGGATTGATGAGATAAAATAGGGTATCTCATCATATTAAAATAAAATTTACAGCAATAGTAATATAAAATAACATCCCCCAACATAAGAAATAGGAGCTTAAAGTATGTTACATAAAAAAGTACTTAAAAAGGAAGAGAGAGGTAGGATCCCTTACCTCAAGTCCGACTTGTCTTGTTCGTTTCTTTATATTTCTGAGTAATAAACTTTTTTAAATTTATAATTTCTTAAGGACCTCCTTTAAAGTTTATTATTTTATTCATATCACATATTATAATGTTATAATAATTAGTTAATTATGTGATTCCATATCAGATGTTTTTGTCGATGTTTGGTACATGAGTCAAAAATGTACTTGTTTGAAAAGAATTGTCCATGTAGTTATAAGTACATCATCTATATAATAGTATTAATGATTTCAATATCATATATATCCCATAAATATTCATTTTATACTATTCCATAACATTTGGAGATAAAAATAAATGAAATTCACCGTTCATGGAGATGGTAGGCCGTACGTACGCATGAACGCTACTTTCATTTCTTTGTCATATTAATGGAATTAAAAATAATTGAGAGATATATATATTTTAATTACAGTATAATATATATGTTATATAGGTCACATAATTTCATTAATTTAATTCTTTATACATTCCATCTATTACATGAACGAGTCACATCACTTGAGGGGGCGGTAGTCCACACTTCCTCATATGAAATTATCGCATTTGCACAACATGAAAAGAATAAAGGTATGTTTTAAATATAAAATACAGAAGAATATAGATAAAATAAATATCATATATATCATATATAAAATATAGTGACATCATAATGGCCACCTTTAAAGGTGTTAAAAGAATATTGAACAATCATCGTTTCGTGAGGCAGTAATTCGCCATCCACTGAAACAATATGTTCTTTAACCATGAGATAGATGTGTGTGTAAGTGTAGCTCGAATAATTCTTATACAAATATCCTAGTATATCTAATATACTATTTGTGTTACAAAATAAAGGAAAAAAAGAGTTTAGGGGGTTGGATAAGCAAAATAAAACAAAAGAACATTAGAGAAGTCTTTACCTTTAAATTGGGTAACTGCTCTTGGTTTGAACCAAAAGGGTTTCTTAGAGAGATTTCTGCCTAAGGTAAGGATTCTAGGATGAGGAGAGGGATGTGGAGAGAAAAAATGGGTAGATCTTGGCCGAGCCAATGGCTTGGGAGGTGTGTGTAAAGAGGTAGAGGTGGGGGCCTTTTATAAGAGGAGAGGAGGGGCACTCTTGGAAAGTTATAAAAGGTTACTTTATATTAAAATGAGTTTTGGATTTTAAAGGTCCCACATTGACATATTTCAAGGATAAGGTGATAAGGTTTAGAAATCCACCCATGCAATATGTTTTTGACAAGTGTAAGACTTATATTTTACCCTATCTTCTCATTTTATTTAAATCGTTCATTTATGAGGTAATCGCTGCATCATCATGATGTCATAAATAATTTAATTTATTTAATGTCTAAAAATTATAAAACAAATACTGTAATGTAGGAAATAATTTTATCTTTCCAATGACTATTTATAGTCTAAGATATCATTTATTTAGACAATCGTAAAAATGTTTTACTCAGGTGATACATTCTTTAGTGATATTCTCCTTTAAAAAATAAAATGATAAAGTGTCACTTTCACCCAAAAGTGATTACATGGGGTCCCAAAGTTTGGAACAAGGCATCCCATGGTCATCCATGACAAAACCATTAGCATTAGGACACATTTTGGGGTCATTTTATATTATTATGATATTATTTTATTATCCTTAACAACCTGATTACTAAATAATCAAGATAATTATAGATAATTACTGTCGTTACTATTCATAATGTCCAAAAACAAAAGAGTCTTAGTTACATAATTTGTAAATTCTGATTCAAAATATGGAATCCATTTTACCAAATTCCAAACATATAAATTTCAATAATTAATTTAAAAATAATTCCCTTTGTCAAAACAAATAGCGGGGTTTTTTGAAACAATATCTATGAAAAGTTTGGCACTTGTTCATGACCAATTCCAAAGTGAAATTAATTATAATGACAACCATTGGATTAAATGGTAACAATATATTCTAATTAAACTTTAAAACCAATTAAAAAGATAATTTAACCATATAATTAAATTATATGAAAAAGGAGTTTTGATGTAAAATGCAGTATTTTTCACTATTCATTAAAAAATGAACATTCTCAGAAAAATACCAAAAAAATTGTCCAAAGTAAATTTCATTGTCCCAATCATAAATAATAAGTTTATTTTGAAAAATAGATCTTATAAAATTGTCAAAATTTAGATTTAAAAAAGTTTCTCCTTCAAAAGGTGGTAAAACAATCTTTAAAAAAATATTAGAGTATTAATTCTTAAAATTGGATTCATTTGAATTTTAAGCCTCTAACATTTATTGGATAAATGAAAAAATATTTAACAAACATATGTAATCATTTTTTAGTTATTTCTGTTCATTCCCTCCATTACAACGGCTAGGCGTTAACTATTAAAATATTATTATATTATTAGTGTGCAATATAAGATTTCAAAGAAACTCGTTGTTGTGTATTGGGTACTCCATAGAGCATAGCATTCCCTTTAAATTAATATCAACATTTTATTAACAAATATTGATATACATTAGAATGTAATATTATTTATTTACCTGGGATGTTACAGACTCTGATGAATTCATAGTGAATAGTCATTGTGCAAGAAAAACTCACTTCCTATTTATAGTGGATGATCAAAATTCCTGAAAGGGTTCCCCATCCCCTGTTTATTAAATGTCCATTAAATAAGTAATAAATAATTAATTATTATGAACTAAAATTCATCATAAAAATTATATATATTTTATCAAATTCCTGTAATATATATTAAATATATTATGCGATAGAACCGAGTAACTAATTATACATGAAATTTCCTTTAATATTAAATGAACTTGGAAGATGTAAATAATATTCATTCGATTAATATTATTACTCATATTTACTTCAACTTGTAAATACATTTAATAAATAAACTCAACCCAATTATTCATTACTGGAATAATAATGAATTTATTTTTTTAGTTGTGATCGATAACTTAGAAAACAGTCAGACCTTGAGGTGGGGATTACCATTTCCAATATTCATAATATCCAGAATATGGAAGATTTTTTAATACACTACTGATTGTGACCCTCTAGAACCTTATCTCGATAGTAATGAATAGTATTCACAAACCCAGAGTAGAGTCTAGAAACACATAACTACTCCTAAAGAGACAATGACTAGTCATAGAAACAACACACGACTTATGAAGATGCACTGTGTAATAGAATCTCTTCATTTTTCATATCTTATAAAGTTGGATGATCACTTGTGTCCTCTTTATTTATTTCATTATTATTTGTTGATGTAACTAGATAGATTTAACCTTGACTGCCTTGGACAATGACTTATGATAGTACTACCATCCGGATCAACCAGACCCTAGATATATTACTTCCTTAACTCGAAAGTGACAAATAATATCATGAGCATTAAACAAATATCATACCACTAATGATGCACCCAACACATGCTACCTCACCACAGTTTCATTATTATGGATTTTTACCTTTTATCAAAGTACTTGATCAAATGGAAGAAATTGATAAAGATATCATGTTAGAATACCAATAAACATGTCCATAAATAGGAAAAACCAATGACACTCAAAACATGTGGTGTTATTATTAGCAGGATTGTCCTCATGATCTCAACTACTAGAGATCAACAAGTGTGAAATTCATGAGAAGAAGTCTCAATGTCTATGACCCCCGATACCTGATAGTTAGATATCAACTGTGTCCAATCAGTATGATGTATCTAGACCATATGCAATATTTTTAAAATTAATTTCACAATATCTCAAGATTCTCATTGTAACATGAGATCTACTCTTACATTTTGATACGACAATTAATCTATAGACATTACCTTTAAATAATGGGAAAAAAATATCTTCACTGTAATGGTATGTATACATAATGTATATATTACTATACACATGATGTGGTAATAAAAAAGTACTGATAAAGTTGGGTCTAGGACACCCACATTTACAATAGGCCCAACCACATGATGTGTGATCCTTAACTCGGCTAAAAAACCTAGCCGTAATGGAAAATAAAGAACACGTTGTGTGTTCTTCTGTACTACATGATGTGTAGTAACGTTTTTACAGAATTTTAGAGTCTTCATTTGGTTCTCCATATCCACCTTCACTACAACATTCCTCATTGATTGACTACCCGAATTCGATGGTCATCACCTCCACCTATCAATTTCAGAATCTAGCTACTTGTACGAAGCCCATAACACATCCTGTCACCGCCTGTTCCTGATCCAAATCAAATATCCATGGAGTTATCACCCAAAACCACCAAAGAATCTCGATCCATCTACATATCATAATATTCTCCACTGTTCATTAAATCACCATGAATCTGGGTGTTCGATCGCTCTTTAACGCACCCCAACAATGTTGAACTATGTCCCCATGGGTTAGCGGTGAAGAACGAGATGAAAAGTGGGGGAAAACAATAACAATGGTTAATCCATCGTTATCCAAATGTTCTCGGTCAATGATCATATAAATAAAATATCCATATTGATAACAATAGAAACAAAGTTATTCAATCGTATTGTCAATTTAAAATGGAAACATGGATCATACAAAGGATGTAATAAATCTAAGAACAAGAATATAATAATTAAAACCATGCTTTTTTATGAAATTAAGGGATGAAATGCATAAAAACATGCCTTAGATCTATTTAGGATCAATTTAGAATGAATAATGAATTCTCCAATGATAAAGAAGACCCATTACTTTTGTTTCCCCTCAATCCACCTCGATCCAATCCTCCTCATCCTCCGATCTCAATCCGCCAACAAGGAATGACCAAACCTCCACTCAAATCCCCCCATGGTTATGTGGATAGACCTAATGAATTTTTATGAAGTCAAACTTATAGTGGAAATTTGGTGATGTAATTTGATAAAAAAATATAAAAATAAAATATTTACTTTATTAAATGCATCCGCAAACGGTTGGCTCAAACAGACATCTGACATCGACCAAGCTTAAGTCATGCCTAGGGTAAATCCTGCATTTCAGAGTCTACAATGTTCTCAGATTTTTAATCTGAGGTCCCAAGAAATGGGTAAATTCATTTACACTGAAACGATGTGTGTGTGTGCATTAAAATATATTAATATTTTTAATATATTAATTTTAGAGTCCCAAGACACCAAAAAACTATGCTAAATTTGAGGATAATTCCAAACATTTTCATAGAAATATTCAAAGGAAAAATCCAACAAACCCAGAGTCTCTACAAAAATTACCATTTTGTGGTGGTGCCTTTAGTGTACAATTCCATCAAGAAGTTTATATAATTGATTTTATCATCTCATGGTTTACATAAATTTACATATATACATTAATAATTATATATATCAAGATGTTTTGAATAATATTAAAACATTTAATGAGTTTCTAAATATAATAGATTGTAAGATCATACAATTATAGTGAAATCCCTTATATTTCAAATTATTCATTCGGAAGATGCAATCAAAAATTTTGAAAAGATTTTATATATTCATTAAAATGAACTTAATAGATAATTAGACCTCATACTTTCAAGGGTGATATATTTTATACACTAAGGGAGTATACCTCATATTGGATATTTATTCACATATGATGGAACAACCAAAGTATTCTACAAAAAAACTATTTACACAACTTCCTCCAGTCATAATTATTTGAATTTTCTTTATTAAAAAGATTGAAAATGAGTTGATTGAGATTAAATACTCATCATATTAAAAAAATGTGGATATACTATGAATAATAATTTTCTCACTAATTTATATGAAAATAATTTCTTTTATACGATGTAATTGAAGATTGGGTGTATCAAAGGTAATAGGAGAAAACATACTTAACTAAAATTCTTCTTTTACTGACGACCTTCAAGAGAATCATGATATTGATATTCAATAAATTAATTCATGTGATTGTCTTATTGAGTTATTCAAAAAGTAATTACCAACCTAAACTTTAGAGGAACCAATTTATAAAATTTGTATGTGAATATTAAAAAACATATCATGATTCAATCAGAGGAAGTTTATAATATTGTACTAGTTTTCCCAATACTAGGTTTTTGTCACTGAGTTTTCCTGATAATGTTTTTAACAATACAACATAAAATTGGTATGAAATTAAATTCTCCTGACTTCATTTTTTTCTATGATGCTTTTTATGTAAATGTTTTATATGATTCCAATAAATTGATGAAATCTCATGGGGAGATAAATAAATAATTATGGATGTAAAAATTTTCAACATTTTTTATTTTCATGGGTATAACTTCTAAACTCTAATTTTTCATATTTTAACCATTAATATCAATACTTTTAAAATTTCTACCATTAGATTTTACATGAAAGATATATATTCATATTGATCCATGATGGAAAATTGTACATGTTTATAAATAAGACACAACAAAGTAATAAAATTAGACCTTTTACCAATATAAATTCCCTATATATCTTGTTAAATTTTTTTAGTAGTATATTTAGACTCGTTCATCACTGGTTTAACCATGTTTGGGCTTGGAATTCATCTGTGACTAACAACACACTTTATATTTTGAAATATCCCTTGAATTTAATTGGAGTTGTAGACTCCTCTCATAACATTATTACTTCCACCTGTGTAATGTGGTCCATACCTAGACATGATTTTATAAAAATATTTCATTTAAATTTGAAAATAATATATATATATAAATATATATTTGAAAATAAATAACATGAATTCAAAACTCCAGTTGGTTTAGATTGTGACGGTTGAATTTTCTGAACCTATTCTAATTATGGGCACCAGACTATGTTGGTACAAGGTTTTCCATTGGTAGCCTGTTGGGTTGGGAGCATGTCCAAGACTGTTTTAATTAAACACCTTATATAATATCAATGGATGATCAATGAAACCTCCTCCCAGGGTTTATCAGTTCTTCATTTTTTCATATATGTTAATGATTAAGAAAACGAGGAGTACGTTAACTTCATGATTTTCCCCTTCCGTACTGGATTCCAAGGTGTTATGATTTTGGAAAAGATAAAAATGGTGGACCAATAACTTTTAAGTGGAAGAGGATCCCACATTTCACTGATTTTAAGGTGATTATCACAGACCCTAAAGAGAAGAGCATGGATTTGAGGAATAAGAAGTGTACCGGGCCATTCAATGCGAAATTTGTAGCGAAGCAATTATAGACATTGGGGAGATAACAAGTTGGTATTTTATTTTTTAATTTAAGTTGAGCATCATAAAATATCCACATTGGATATAATCACTATCATTCCATTGAGAGGGTCTTTAAATCTATCCAAATTCCATGCTTGAATGCAAGGAAACTATTAAATTAATCGAGAGGCATGATCATGAATCAATATGTGACCATTAATCATTCTCATGTACTTATACTAGTTGTGGATTTCTAGGGTCCTTATTAGAGTTATCAAAACATATTCTAAGTATCCATCCACATTACATTCATAAATTTATTTTATAAAATTAATCACCCCATTTGTAAAACTTTATCTGATCACCCTCTTTATCAAGAGTAGTGACGTGCCTCTTGAGAATATGCTAGTGGTGAACCATTTCTTTTATAACCCATTAAAGGGCGAGGCTTCGTATCTTATGTTCCAAAATGGTGCCTGAAACATCACATTGTGCTTGAAAACAGATAATTCCTCTGAGTAGGGTGAGGATTTAAGCTGGAATGGGTATCTTTTGGTGCCAAAGTGATTTACAAAATCAAGATATTATCTTAAAATGGATCTTCACATGAATTAAAAGGTTGTTTGAATCCTGAATTTTCATCCTAAATTCTTCCATTGTTGCTGGTTTTAGTATTTAGGGATCTTTTTTTTCTACCTACTTGTTTAGCATGATTGTTTCATATATTTTTTTTTTCGGGTTCTAGAGATGTATTCTTCTAAGTTAAACAAATTTATTTATGATGTATTAAGTTCCCTTATTTTCTAAATTCTAAAATTGGATATTTTTATTGCATGATTCTTCTACTACATTGTGGGGTTTTCCATTTAGTATGATGTGATCATATTTTTAACACTCTATAGAGCCTTTGTAATTTTTAAGTGTTCCTGAATTGGTTATTTATTTAACACATTACTTTTTTTCCTCAAATGAAATTGGTGTGACATACAACAACTATCATTTTGTTTGATTGTAAGAGTTATAATGGCTATAAGAGGGGTGAATTGTAGTTAAAAACTTTTAAAAAGTATAAAACCCAAACCTCTTAATTTTACTTTATCGTATTCAGTTATGTCTGATGATTAGAGTAACATGTAACGAACTCATAGTTAGTCCTGTAAATCAATGTATAGAAAAGTTTAGTAAAATAAAATTTCCTTAAAAATCACACATTTGAAAATATAACTTGAAGAAAAAGTAAAATAAAACTCTACAATGTTTTATATTAAAATAAGGGTTAGCCTAGGGTTAAGCCCCAAAAGCCCCTGAGCTAAGGAAACATACATGCAAGGTAAAAAAATATAAAGAAAAGGGAATCAATTTCACCCTTTCTTACTTTACCTCTTTATGCAATCATGGGAAAAGCTTATATTATTAGTATTGGGTAATAGTATTTTCTACATCATTCTTTATTTTAAAAAATAGCAACATTATAAACAAAATGATTAAATTTTAACAGTTATTGAAAATAAAGTCAATAAACTCGACTTAAGGTATCCATAGTTTCAACAAAACTGTAAGGTCTCTCTTTCTTCAGCTAAAATCTCTCAAACACTAAGATCAGAATCAGATTTATCTTTCCATATCTAGAAGACTTCGATAATCCCGATCAGATCCAACCGTTTTCACATCCTCGGAAGACATTGATTTTAGCCTCGATCAGACACAATAAAAATGAAAAAACTTTCTAAGGATTTTACATTTGTCACACGGAATACTTAGAACAAAAACTGTATGAAATATTATAAATAGAATTTAATGAGAATTTATGGCATAGAAATATTCAAACATGTTGAGATTGCAAAAGCATATGATCCTAGCTCCTAAAATGTACTATTATTTATAGGTATCCCACCGATAGTCATATTTATGTGATTATTAAAGTCGGTTTCAATGACCTATAATGATCTCCATCTTGATAGCTCAACAAGTATATCATCATTTGGTGTCATTTTTATAATCATCATTAAAATTTTGTAAAAATATTTTTTTCTTATAAATATCATCTAAACAATATAATTATGAAATTTATTTTGATAGAAAAAATGTATTTAAGATAATGAATCAAATTAGGTTAGTCCAATAGATCTGAACTGATCAGTCAGATGGACTATACTTAGTCAGTCCAATGGACTTGAATTCAGAAATTTTGACAGACTAAACTATGTGTGGAATTTTTGTATTCTTTACTTATAATGATTTATCAGTTTGGTAGAATAAGATGTTTTCTAAAAGACATTCATAAAAGTTGATAAATTTAATGTTAGTAAAATACTATTTTTAGTAATGTGTGATGTGATTTTCAAAAATAATGATATATGGATGAAGTTAAACTTTCAACTAAACAATCATACCCTTTTTGAAAAGAAGAAAACACTACACTTAAAGATAAAACCTAACAACATTGAAAAACATTTGAAACCCTTTGTTCATTTTAGGAACACATCCCCCATTATGATTCTTATATCCCCTTTCTTTGTAACACCATTTTTGACATTATTTTTATAGAAGAAAAGATAAGATAACTTCTTAATAACTTTTCCATATAAAATCCCTCAATAAATAATCCCCCCAATCAGTTCTCCCCCTAAATCATTTCTCCAATATATCCTCTTCCTTCATGATTTTCAAAATGAATTCATGTTGTGAAAACTACCTGAGATGTCAGGAATAAAAAGTCTATGACACCATTTAGTCTGAATAAAAAGTCATCCATGAAAATGGAAATAACATTCAACCAAATGGAATTGAAAAGAAATTCAAACATAACAGGTGGAAGAAAATTCATTCGGACATTCATTTGAATTTTTTTATTACATTAAGAATTAAAAATAAAAAAAAATCATTGTTTATTTTGTAGTTTCTTTACAATGACTTTCATCTTTCATAACTCTTCATAATACTTCTCATTCTATTGTGTTATTATCTCCATGTTGGAAAGTCTTTCCTATTGAACAATAAACCTTCATACTTCTTTCTATATATTAACTACTTATTTCTCAAGAGATTTGATCTTGATATTACCAAGTTCCTTCATCTTATGAACTTCTTCTTCAAGCAACATGTTCTTCTACCATAGTTCCAAAATTTCATCATCTTGAGATTATAATAAACATTTTAAGTGCTCAACTGATTCAAACATTTCATCAACCAAATAAGATAAATTTTTAAAAGAATCTATAGTCTCCAATTAAGACTTCTTGAAAACTTAAATTTTCTTATAATGAAATTTTATATCCCTCTCAGTGTCTTTCAACCATCTAACAATATGCATTACTATACTTATTTCAAAAATTGATTCAACTTTTAATGCATTGAAATCTATGTCAATCTTCACAAATTTTTCAACTAATTGGTTTATAGAATCTGATTTTTCTAAGTTATTTAATATTATATGGATTTTCTTGCACAGGGATACAATTCGTGGAAGATATAGAATTGCATCCACTAATTTCATCAAAGATTCATTAAAATAAGTAAATATTGTTTCCATTTTCTTATATGATTGGTTAGATTGAGAATCAATTGAATTTGATGAAACATTAGAAACATGTCTCCGTGAAGTTATGAAATAATATTTCTCCTTCCCATTATCTCTCTTTTTTACCATTTGAAACATCTGTGACATCAACGTTCCTATCAGTCTCAACATTGTCCAATAATCTTATTTTAGATTGTTGATTTTCACTTCATTTTTACAAACACTTCCTTTTTAGAGACAACCATGTCAACATCTCTTTGTGACTAAGAACTAAAATAAGATGTTTCTAAAGGATTATATTATTTACATTTTTCTTCTTCTGATTCCTCTGAAAATGATTATTTAAACTCTTCCTCCAATTATTCCTCGAACTATTTGACCAATTTATAATGACATCCCAAATATTCTTTTCTAGTATTTTTAACAGCTTTAAATTCAAACAGAACTTGTTTCAGTATTGATTTTTCAAATTAAAATTCTTTTCCTTTTCATTTTTCAAAAACAACATGAGCATTAGAAGTTCAAAAAACATCTGGTTCTTGAAGAATATATTGGGGAAACACAATTAGAATAGATAGAGGAATTGGATGAATACTGATAATGGTGAAATTGGAAGAATTATTTTTCTTTCCTCCCCTGTAATATCATGAATCACATCATGTCACCGTTCAACACCTTTCATTTAACTTTCAACTACTTTATCTTCTTGAAGCCTCTTCTTATGTTTCATTTTCTTTTCTCTAGCTTTAAACTATACTTTAGTCATTTGCTTCAAATCTGAATGTTGTTTTATAATGTAGGAAATAAAATGAAAGCATTGCAACATAGTGTAGAAACACTCAAAACGTCATCATTCATACTGGCATTGAAAGTGATATGGTATAAACCACCAACATCATGGTGGTGCCTTTTTTTCACATTTCCATTAAGAACAACACATAATTGATTTTATCATCCTATGATTTTTATAAATTGATGTATACACATTAATCATCATATAAATCCAGATGTTTTGAATCACATCAGAAATCTTAAAGATGGAAGATTGTTTGATCATAAAATTATAAGGAATGTCCTTGTATTTTGAATTATTCATCCAGGAGTTCAAATCTTAAATTTGGGAAGGATTTATATATTCATGATAATATATTTTATAAAAAAATAATTATCTTTCTATAATGAGTGATATATTACATACACTATGGGAATAGATCTCAAATTGGGTATTTTTTCACATATAGTGGAACATATAAGGTATTTTACAAAACAAACTATTTATATAATATAATTTAGTCCTGAATTATTGATTTCTATTCCTTAATAAAGTAGAAAATGTGTTGGTTGAGATCAGGTATTCATCACATAAAAAAAAATTGTGGATTGACTATGAATAATGATGTTCTCGCTGCTATATATGAAAATAATGTTGTTTATACCACAAAACTGAAGTGAGAATCTATCAAAGGTGATATGAAAAGACTTACCACCCTAGAATTCATTTTAAACATGAGATTTAAAAGAATCATGTCAGTCTTGGAGAATAATTCAAGAGGAATTGTCAACCTCAACTTTAGAGTAACTGTTTTATAAAATCGGTATGTGAATACTACCAAATATATCATAGATCAATTAGGGGGAGTTGGTAAACATTGTATTATTGTTCCCTTTACCATTTTTTCAACAAGATTTACTAAAAAGGATTTTAATAATACAGCCTAAATTTTTCATGAAATTAAATTGTCTTGTATTTTTTTTTCAATGAAGTGTTTTTTTGAAAAAACTAAATGTTTAATAACATTCAATCAAATTGATGATATCTAAGAGGAAGTGTTATATAAAATTAGTTATGGATGCCTAAATTTTTAAAATTTGCGATTCAAGTGAATACAACTTCTCATATAATCTTTGATATTTTATCTTTTCATATTCACACTTTTCACATTCCAATCATTATATTTGACATGAAAAATAGGGATTGATCCTGAACATTGATATAATTTTATAAGATGATAAATAAGACATGACATGGTGATAAAATTAGACATTTTATCTATATACTTTCTCTCTATTAAGTTCATCCTTTAAAATTCATATTTAGACTCATTCTTCATTGTTTCAAGTATGAGTCCCTCCCCCTAGGGTTTCTCAGTTATAGCATTTTTGATCTAATGAATGATAGAGCAACCAAGTATAATGTAAAATTTGAGATGATGAGGTTTTCTGGTAAGCATACCAATGGATGACAAAGCAATTCGAAGTGGTGGAGGACTCTACCTCAACACCGATTTCAAGGCGTTGATCGCAGTCCCAAAGGAGTAGTGCATGGGTTCATGGAACCACAAATGAACCAAGTTATTATAGAGGAAGAGGACTTGGGAGAGGAACTACAAAAAAATAATAGTCCAAAAACAGACGTGAGGATTCCATCTGAAATCGTTCAGGATGGAAGATCCATGGTATATGGCATTGAGGATTATCCTTCTATCCAAGAAGGAGGTGCAGAGTGTTATTTTTCATTTTCCCTCAATGATCAAGAAGTGATTGATTTCCCCATCTATTTGGAGCCCTTTAGAATCCCAGTATACCAAGTTCCATTATTCGTCTGAAACTTAACCAATATTCTTTCATTATTTTAAATCTTTAAAATGTTTAGTCATAGGTTCAATTGAATAATGTTGTTTCCAAACCGATATCCTTTAACATATGGAATCCAGAACAGTTGAAAACCATGCTGGTTACATTTTATCTAACTCTTTTTAATAACATATTTTCACTTATATAATGCATTCTTTAACCTTAGGGTTTCAATGTCCTTATCCTAGAGATAGATTGTAACACATCATAGTTTCTAGTTGATTAAATTTCTGATGAGTATACCTTAGAGTCTCTTGTTTTCTGAATTTATAGACTTGTATACTGATCTCATTGGTTTTATGGAAGCTGTAAAAATTCCAATTTTTATATTTCTTTATAGGTTTAATCTGTATATATGTAGAGAGGGAAAGAGATAATAATATCAGTTTGAATCGTGGATATCCATTTTCTATTAAAATCCTTTTTTGATTTTATTTTATATGAAATCTTTTAGAAAATACTTTTAATATATTATATCGATGTTGTTTTTAATTCGATAATTCAAATCGATACTTTTGTCTCCTTTCATTTCTTGATATAACATGGCTGACTGCTCCTTGGCCATTCAATGTCTGAATGGCCATAAAGATTGCATTCAGTGATGACTAAATCTAAAAAATAAATTCCCCTCCTGAAATATCCCAATTGGATATAATCATTGTTGGTCCATTGAGAGGGTCCCTCAATCTTTCCAATTATCAAGATTGAATAAGAAGCATGGATGAAAGGAAACTATTAAATTCAGTGAGAGGTGTGATCATGATAGGATATGTGACCATTCAACATTATCATGTCCTTATATAGACTATAGCTTTCTATTTTCCTTAGACGAGTTATCAAAACACTTTTTATTTATCGACCCACTTAATTTTGGAAATTAATTTATAATTTATGTTTCCCTATTTCCATTAATATTTTTGATCAATTCATTGTGCTTAAATGGAAAGATATGAGAAACCTCTTTATCCTAAGGAATAGTGATGCGACTCTTGGTAATATGAAACTAGTGAGAAGTTTCTATTCCAACACAACGAAGGGTGATGTGTTACATTAGCTCATGTTTTAAACTGGTAATTAGTTCATCACATTGCGCTTAACGATAGAGAATTCCTCTAAACCGGGAAAGGATCTAAGCTCTATCGGGTTTCTTTTGGTGCCCAAATACTTTAAAAATCCAATTCATTATCTAAAATTGGTGATTTAGTTATGAAAAAAGGTTGTTTGAATGATTTTAATCCAAAATGCATCCATTAATGCCAGTTTTAGTATTTAGGGAACTTCTTCCCTACTTGCTAGTTTAACATACCCTTTGTTTGTAAATTTGGTTTGTTGTTTCTCAATTCCCTCAATTATAATTCTGTAGTATCTATATTTTGAAATGTGATATTTGTACTTCATGTATCTGCAACTTCTTTTTTTGGATTTTCAGATAAGTTTGATGTGATTAACCTTTTAATTCTCTATAGATCATTTGTATTTTGATTGTATTTTTAGTTCTAATATTATTGGACTTTTGATTCTTGATAGAAATTTTTTAATTTGGTGGCGTTGTTCTGGTATTTATTCTCAATGGAACACATTAATTTTTCCTCTAAAATGAAAACGGTTCATGCACACACACTGATTTAATGATTGAAACACAAATCATATTATCGCAAATACATATGTATATATACAACCAGGAGGTACAAAAGTTATTGGCTTTTTTTCATATGGTTCCCACCTTTCATAATGTTGTTCACTGTTCTATTTTTGGAAGATTATTTCAACACCAGTATGTATAATTGAAATGTTATCAATTATTAACTGATTACTATCAATGTTAATGAGGACATTCCAATACTTTGTTATGTAGTGGTCTTACACAACAAAACCCATGGTTGTCAAATGCATGTCGTGCATGTGGAATGCAGTTATTGTCTCTTGAATATAAGGCACATTCCATGAAAATTAAAGTCCATATTAATTATTTCAATCAAAACACAATAAAAAATTAACATTGGATAATATAAATATTAAAATAATCAACGAGATCTTCATTTTCCACTAAACCATTCGTTTGGATCATATAGTCCTGAATCTATCTTCCCATGATTCATCTCATCAGTAACTTGTGTATTATTTGTATCATATGATTTTGAATAAGTTTCTAAGATTTATTTTTAACTGAAATTATATTCAGTCTTCATGAAATAGTGGTTGTAACATATGAACCATATGTTAAATCATAGACACCATCATAATAAAATTAGTGGTTATTATTGACATTCTCATCCTCCCAACTATTTGTTCATTATTTCCATCAGCGATGTCATGGATTTGAGATTGATGCATTAATGCCTTATTATGTTTGATAAAGACCAAATAAGTTAGATATTATTGAGTTAGCTTCTTCCTTTGATTTAAAAATGCTATAAAGTTTCTAATAATAAATAGAACACATGAAAAAATAAATTTACGTGCTTAAAAATGTGTTAACACTTAGCTCACACCCCAATGCACTGCATGTGACGTAAAAAAACAATTTTTTCTTCATGTTTATGGTATAAATTGAAATCATATATCACTATTCATCTAGAGTTTTTGTTGTTCACATTCCAATCACCCGTGGATTTGAAAATAAATCCTCAAAATATCTCTATATAGTAATTTCATCCTTGATTTTCAATTAGATCTTAAGGATTGAAACCAACATTTTATTGAATTTAATTAATTCATCTTAAATTTAAAATTTTAAATAAATATTCAAATTTGAATAATCACATTCCATGTTCAATAAAACACTCTCATGGTAAATTTTTCAGTGCTATCCATGTCATTATAAATATATCTCATTAGTGAATTTTTCCCCATTATCTAATTAGATCACTTCTACAAGTGGATTGACAAGTTCAAGACGATACAAAATAGAAATCCAAAATGATTATATCAATAACATTTTATAAACCTATTTACCTAGAACCTATTTGTCACATACATTTGAGGTGAAAATAGTTATGATGTTCTCATTTTGGTATTAAATGTTTTCCATTGTTGGGAAAATGGAAAAAAATCAAGTTTCTGTAGGTCAAATTAACTCTTTCATCCCTATAAATTATCTCATTATATTCAACACTCTTGAGTATACCTAAAAAGTCATATGGAATTATCCTGTTTCACTTTCTTCATGATAATATCATGTTTTCCAATGTCTTCCATTATCAAATCTAGACAACGGATCACACATAGTGTCTAATAATTATTTGGTCACTTTATTTCAAATATTTTATCTAAAAAATGATTTGAAAATAATATGAAACATACATAAAAAATTAATAAAAATTTTAAACAACAATACGAATAATATGAATAGAGATAATACCTCCTACAACATTTGAAGAGGTAGTATCCCATGATAACTTGAACTACAATTTTCAGACTAACCCTCCAAAAATTTTCTTCGGAATTCTAAAGTTTTGTCTTAATTTTTTTTTCAAAATGATGAATAATAGATTATATCAACAAACACAACCCCTTTACAACAACTCACTATAAATTAAATCACTATTATTTGGCTCTCATCCATCCACCCAACATACATAATTATGAAACCATTTTCGATCAATCATGTTCATATTCTTACACCATTGTATTTGTGTCCCCTAATTCATTATTTAGTAAGTGAAGTTTCTCCTCATGATAGATTTTTTTCTTTTTCCTAAATCAAATTTCCAAATCAACTAAATCATGTAGTGAAAACTATCATATTTCACAACATTGAAATCTATTCCTGTATCATATAACCATGTTGTTATTTCTCTACATGTTCTCTTTTGAACTAATATATTGTAATCTTTAGTTTTAAATGCATTTATTATTATCTTTTTCCATATTTTTATTCCTCAAACGATTTATTTTGGATCAAACTTATTGTAAATATCCATTGTTCTAATATTATGCGATGACTTAGTTGTTTTCTTTCCAATACTAGTTTGAATTTGGGACCTGTTACCCCTCAAGTTTATCTATTCAATGTATTCTTTATCATCATCACAATAGTATAATTTGTCAACATCTTGAAGTATATTTCCTTGATTTTTATCTTCTTCCATTTTCTTAATATATTGCTTTATCTCTTCCTTTATGTGATCCGAACATTTCTTAGATTTGGTTTAATTTTCATATCCTCCAACCAAGTTCTATTTTATATGAATAATGCCCCATTTATTTGTTTATAAACTAAAATTTAAAGCTACTAAATATTTTTCATTTTCATTTTCGTGATACACATACTTCAAATTTGGGTTCCTTGTACTGCTTGGAGATACACTAGTTGCTGTTTCAAAAATTTTCTCCCTAATTTCTTCATTACTTAATGTTGTAGTATAGTGATGTTGAATCATAAAAAAATTACACTAGATGCATAATTGAATACAATTCAAAGAAAGGAAGAAAAAAAAAGAAAATAAAATAGGAGAAAGGTGTAATGCAATGTAGAGTTTAATTAGCACAACCATCATGGTAGTTTGAGGATATGGGTGTAATGTATTATGAAATCAATCTACTTTTTCACTACTTAGTGTCTGTTCATCCTATAACTGGTGGAGTCTTTCGGATCTGTGAATGAGAGATGACCTATTTATCTTTTTTCCTTCTAAAAATATTGATAGCATTGGTCCTTTTTTTGGCTCAAAATACATTTTTTGTGGTTAGCATTGAGTGTTACCAATTACTCCACCCTTATTCAAAATGTGTGACTCTTGATGAGGTCGCATCTCCTTATTTATGGTGATCCACTCAGTGCGTGCCTCACAACACCTTGCCGCAAAGAACACACCTTATAACACCTTTGACAACTATGACCAAAACATCCTCAATAAGTTCATCCAATGCACAATAATCAAGTTTCAAGTACTTAATAAACATAATGTTTTCACTCTTTATATAAGAAATGAAAACTATAAATTACTATGAATGAAAATTTTCAGTGAATTATGGTGAAAAATATTTAACATTAACAAGAAAACATATAATTTCAATTAATAACTCAAGATAATATTATATACTTGGAAACATATTTTGGTAATTTTGTAATAAATATGAATAAATATTAAGATTTAATGTTCTATATTTCTTTAATTTCATCAAAAGTGTAAATTTTAGTACAATTGTTTTTATGAGGGTACTTAATGTGTAAAAAAGTTGTTATAGTAGTGAAACCCATCCTTAGGAAGGGGGTGGGTGTGATGATTAAATATACATCTTATTATTTCCACTAATAGAAAAAACTTGCGGTTAATCAAAGTTAAAAAACATTTAAATTATTGAATATATATTAGAAATTATTTAAAAAAACATTTCCATAAGAAAAAATAGAAACTAAAGGAAAAATGATAAGTTAGGGTATCCCATAAAGAGAATAATGTTCTGAAATTTGAAAAATAAAATCATATAACTATAATAAGGGAGATATATGAGGGTGATGAGAGTGAAAGAAATAAAAATTATGATTATAAAAAATACTCTATTTTACATAAATTAGTATTGGGGTGCCTATTTTTAAAGGAATATGGAGTAATAATCATGACCAAAATACCCAAACATTATCAAACTAGGTCACCATAAAACTCTTGGCACACCTCCTAATCACAATAGGCTAATGTAAATGTTAGGGTTTGAATGAATTGTGAGTGGAATATGGTTTTACTCAATATAATAATATATTAAACTATATATGATTCATTCGCACTATTGAAATGGATTATTTTAACACTTAGTACACCAAGTATGTAATCAATTAATTTATGGAAAAATAGATTAATAAAAAAATACTAAATTAATTAAATGAAATGAAATTGTGATATTATATAACTATGGTCCAAAAAAATCTATAAAGTATATAGAATTTAGTTTATCTATGTAGAAAAAATTTATATACATAATACAGGGGGAAAAACAATCCCCGAAGAACAAAAGTGGGGAGTCCCACAAATGAGAACACCTGTGAACCATCAAAGAAAAATTGCAATGTCTAGGGTTGGTCCTTTCTTAAAAATATCAAAAAAGAGACCACCCAAATATCACACTCCATGTTTGACTAGCTCCCTTTCTCTGAGGCCTCTCCCTTATGTGGATTACAAACAAAATAATCTACATGAATCCTATAAAAACACATCCCGTATGTGGTCATTTAATACTTAGTAGGCGGTCACCATCCCACCCTTATAGCCTTTTATAAAAAATGTTTATGTGAAAATAATGAAAATCTATAGGAATTAACAACATGGTATATCAGAAAAATGAGGTTTTTATAAAGGTAATAGAAAATAACCCATTAATACAGGGCGGGTCTATACCTAATCTACCTACTTCATGATTATGATTGGAATCTGAGACAATCAAATACAACCAACTTAGAGTTCAATAAACATCTCTTTTAGGAGAAATGAAATCATGTATAAAAAATTAAGGAAATATTGAGCTCGTACCTTCAATAATTGGGGAAGGTGTATACAAATTTATAGTGTTGTGAGAGCAAACCATTCCATCAATATGTTAATTTCATAAGGGCACACTCTTATTCCATTTATAACACATAACACACATTCTAACATTTCCACGCATAAGTTCCATGATTTAGATAATATCTCGACAGGAATAACCAATTGATTATACATTTTACTAATCATTATTAACACTTAAAACATGTATTACAATCAATCTCTCATCTAAAATCATAGTGGGATATAACATAATAAAAGGGAGGTATATATTTCATATACATCTCTTTCTTTTATAAAACATAAACAAATACAAATAGGTAATAATAAAGACCAAGGATTATATTTGATAGTAATGGAATTCAAATATGATATGCATAAGCTAAATCAACCAAAATAATTCAAATACTTCATAAAATTATTGATGAAAACTTTATTAATTGAAAAAAATATATTATGATTAAATTCACTCAGATGTAAACATTCCAGACCAACCCTTTAAGAGTATGTGAGTAAGAAGGGATCGCATACCAAAATTAAGGTAGAATTATCAGTCGAGGTTAAGAGGGGGATGGTATAATGCTGATAGAACCAATGAACCAACCTGACATATGAACATATTAAGGATTTTATTTATGAAAATATAGGATAATAAATTTAGAAAGCAATGTAATATGCTTACCTTCAATTCACCTGATCTAAACAACCATAGTAGATTGATGAAGATAATACCATAGGAATTAATTAGATTTAAAATACCTAGGGTTTTGGATTAGGAGATTACATTGCCTTCCATGAAGAGAAAATAAAAATGAGAAGATTTGAGGGAGAACCAACCAACCTTTTTGTCGAAGATGATATTTCACGACCCTATGGAGATACTATAGACCAAAATTAAATGTATACATTCTTAAGAGGAATGAAGAGAGAGGAAGATCTTGGAAGTGATGTGTTTGAGACTAAAAATGAGGGGAAACCCATGTAATAATAATTTTAGGGATTATAGTTTTATTCAAAGTGACTAATTCCCCCTCAAATATAAAAAATGCATGTATCTCTATCGGGTACCCAATATAGGTCACTAGGTAGCCAGTTGGGTTGATAGTGTTACTATATCCCATGATACCCCATTGGGTACCCCATACATGTCCACAAAATTCATGGCGTTTTACCAACACCTTGGTACATTTCATCCTCATTTACCTCTCCTCCAGAACTCCTCTAACTTCATCATAATTCAAAATTACACCCAAAAATATATTAGAATACTAGAATTAAAGGAGAGTATTAACCTGTAAAGATGAGGGTATTTACAAAATTACCTCTATTGGGCTTCTTATCCCTTATAATATTCAACTAGATTAATTAGGGAACAGGTTTGGTCACTAAATTATTATATCAGCTTCCCCCTCCCACATTTCACCACAAATCATTCCATACTGCCCCTTAAACTAAACAAGAGGTATCACCTTGCCTTATAATAAATTTTCACTCCAATTGATGATGTAAATGGGTTTCCCCACCTAATATGCCTAAACATAAATCTCAATATCATTATATCATATTAATTCTATAGGATCAAGTATATAATTAATCAATTATAAAACATGGAATATCTTATGCATGGTACTTAATTTTGGAGGCATGGAAAGTTGATAGAAAGTATCCTCGAGTCCCCTCATGATTTTGAATGGTTTGAAAAATCTCTCATTCAACATCCCCAATTTGATAATCCATTATCAACCTAATTGAAGGGACCATATGAGATATAAACCAAATTTAGAGGGGGGGATCCATGTTGGCAAATTGAAATATTTTTAAACCTTTTTTTACCTCTGTCACTTGTTAAGGTGAATGGATTACTCTTATTGTCTCACCTTAACCTTGTTAATTCTTCCAGAAAAACCAAACACACACACAAACATGTGAGGCACAACAATTTAAAAGGTTCAAAAATCAATGTGATATGGATATTCTTTAGTTTTATCTAGATTATTCCACATTCACACAACCCATTTGTATTAACCTTTGAGCTTTACACTATAGTCTCCTTACATTGTAGAGTGTTCACCCAACACACTTTTTTGGTGCATCCTGCACTGAGGTACATCCCTTACCTTTATAATAAATTTTAGGGGTAACAATATGATATTTTGAGACCACTTAAGAATAATTACTTATTGTATATGTGCTAGCTATTTCTTCTTTTTCTTCATACCCTGTAGAGTAACAAGTCACTTATTCTATTTATATGCACAATAGGGCATAAAATTTATTATTATTATTATTATTATTCACAATAGAAAACCAATATGATACACACTTCATAATACTATTCCAATTCATGAAAACTGAAATACACAACCACTCATACTTTGATGAACTTCACGACCAATTCAGTCACTTATTCTTAGAATTATATCTTCTTTTTATTCTTCTTCTTCTATGGGAACAAGAGTGTAAGAATATCTTATTATTGTATTGAAATTCATGAACAAATAATCCCCTTCTTATTCCTATTATGTTTTCTTCTGATTATTGTTTAGTGGATGAAAAATTGCATAGGATCTTCTCTGTTCTCCATGGGCTTCGACACACAGAAATTCTTAATAATAATATCATGGCTGAGGCTCTCATTAATCCCTTGGAACACATGATATAGTTATATGAGATAATAATATGAACTTATTATTATTTTTTCACACTTCTTGAACCCACTGATATATATATATAATAATATTCAAGAGTTAGTTATCTTTCTTCTCATTTTTATCTCTCATTTTTTGTATTCAAAATGTAATGTGAATACATTAATTCAAATCTTTATATATTTCAGCATTTAAAAAACACATGTAATATCATATCTTGAATTAATGTTTCACCATTTTCATATCCACCTAATATATACATTTAATAACTGCATCTAGAAATTTATACACCATGTGGACTTCATTCTTCATCAATCCACGATGCATTCCATTAAGAATCATGGTGTATGCATGGATACATGCATGATGAAATAATATGACTGTGGCGTATTGTTTTTGAATTCTTCCTTATCTCAAATGAAAAAAATTGCATGAATTTAAAATATATATCAATATATGGATTCAGTCCATATCTTCTATTCTTTATCTATCCATAATAATCAGAACACTTTAAGCATGGAATTTATTATGATCGCAACAAATTCCTCTGTGTTGAAGAATAATTTTGAAAATACATGATGTTCCTTCTTATTATAATAATATTTTCATTTATTAAAAATACATATCAATATATTCATGTATTAATATTGATAATGGAAGTATCATTCCTGAAAAAACATGATCCACAAGCTCTTCATTCTTCATTCTTCATTGTACAACCCAAATCATGACAAAAATAGGGAATCATGTTATTTTTTTCCATATAAAACTTCTCACTTGGTTTCCTCTGAATGAAGTATCATAAACACTGAATATTTCTCATCATGTCAAACCATAAAAGACTAAAAAAACATCACAAAAACACTCACTGAAAGTGTACCACATTCTGGTGTCACTTGTTGTTTTGAACTGGGACTTCTCCATTACACCATGACATCTTAATCCATATTTTCTACATAAAGAAACAACTTAGTGGATAACATAATCTCAAAACAACCACCATTTTTTCAAAAAATAATGGGAATAAACATTTTACTTATCCTCTACACAAGGATCATGATAATAATACCGTGATTCATATATATCAATAAAGAATTTTTTTTACTTTACATTGAATTAAATATCATGAAGTCACAAGATTTACAGTGTTACATTCATTGACTTAATCAATCATGCACCATATTATGGATTTTACACATCATATCAACCATGTGAATCCTATAACCACACTACCTAATGTGAAATACCCACGATAATTCAATCTATAGTGTAAATACCATGGTTTATTTAGTCTTGGAAAAACCTTTTCATAGATTTCTAGAAGACCTATACTCTACTGGATTTACCCATACATAGGTAGTATGGATTGAGTGTTGTTGAGACCAAGAGGTGTTGAATTGTGTTTCAAATGACATAATTTTTTTGTTATGTTGTATTTTATTTTCAGTACCTAAATAACTTCAAAATATTGATCAGTACTTGTAATGTATTTGGAAAAAATATTCTAGACAAGGATATGCCAGTCAAATAGATTGAGGTGATCCAATAGTGGATAAAGCCAAATATTTTTCTAATTGTATTCCAAGTACCAGTAGTTAGAGTTGTTAAATAAAAGGAGATTAGGATACCCTTTTCTATTCTTAAAAGTTCCAAATATCAAGATTACATCAAGGTATTCATGATTCTATCCAATATTGTTCAATTGAAGGAATTAAAGGTATATAGGGATTTCGAACCAAGTATAATGGAAAAAGAACAATTTTGGAATTATTGGACATAGATATTCTGGATGAAATTTTAGGTGTTCATTGGATAGAGTAAAGTTTGAGATTCCAATGAACTAAGAATGTTTGTGATGGCTATCAGATAGAGGTTTCCATGAACATTCATAAAAAAACTATTTGAGAGAGGCTATTAGATATAAGTTTCTATATGATATGATTGGAAATTTTTTTATAGAAGTAAATCAGATAGAAATTTTTTGATAACATTCATCAGATAGTGGTTTCCAAGTAGAGGCATCTGAAATATTAGTTCAAAGAGATCTAGATAGTGGAGGTATGTAAATATTATCAGACAAAAAAATAGAGTTTTACCAGGAAGAGAATTACTAGGAAGTGAATTTATTACAAAGTGGAATCAAATAAATGATTGAGGATATTTATAATTTCTTTTTAATGTCCTAAATTGTGATAATGCTGATTTTTTATTTTTGTAATCATAAAAATAGACGTGTTTTGTGGTTGGTTTAAAGAATATTGTTGAAACTGAAATTTTTGGGAAAGTATTTATTAAATTTGATGACTAAATTTAATTAGATAATTAAAGGTGGTCGACAGAATAATTATTTGAGTGTTAATTAAAACATTTATTGGGAAACTAGAATTTGATGTTCGAGCTGCTCCCTATGTTTTCTGATAAATGATGCCTATTTAAATGGGAGCATGAGCACTGTGAAGGGGGTTACTATTTTATGAGTTGTTGAAGAAGAGATGCGACAATCGAGGATCTTGAAAGATCTCTTATAGAATCATAAGACATTGTGCTACCAGATATAGGGAACCATAAAGAGTTACATGATTGAGTGGTATCAGAAAATGTGATACCAGAAGTTCGGTATCAAATGAACAAAGTATTAGATAGAGGTCACTAGATAGAGTGTACAGAATAGATAAGTTATCATATGACGGAAAAAAGACGAAGGGTGCCAAACTGATACCTACAATATATATATGTTATCATATAGATAGGTTCATATAAAAACTTAAAATAGTTTTTCTTTGTAACAACCTGATTTTTTCCTCCATAAATAAATACTGTGTTTTATAACATGCATTACATGATATAACCACCATAAAAGAATAAAAAAATATGCGAAAAAAATTATTAACAAATCTATAATACACACAAGGATATTAAACCATTAAAATATATTACCTTTATAAGATAAATAATTAATATAAGTTAATATTGAAAATGTTATTTTCAACAAATGTATTTATTTATATTTTTTTCTTTTAAAAAATATAATTACAAATTTTAGAATTTAATTTGTTAAATTAAAATTAATTTTTTAATTCTTATCCCCAAAATTTACTTAGTATGAATATTTTATTTTTTATTTCCGAAAATATTTATTTTTAGTAAACAAATATTTCTTTTTTCTGAATATTAAAATTTTATGATTTTATCATTATGTTAGAATGTCCTTAATGTTTAAAAAAACATTTAAGTAATAAAATATGTATTTAAGGATTAATTTTTTACATTTAAATATATTTTGTGAGGTTATAAATCACAAGTACTACATTTTTAGAACTAAATTAAAATGATAGTCTAATAAAAACTGTTTTAGGCCTTTTATTTGAATGGAGTATTTTCAATGTGATATTCAGATGTGGATTTCATTGAAATATTCATAGATTTAATTCAATCTATAATAAATTATTTTATTTCAATAAAATTAGTAATATTTTTAATTTATATATATAATTAAAGATGAAATAAATTAATTTTTCTAAGAACTTTTTTACGTGATTATGTGTAGTGTGTTTATTTAAAAATAATCTTCTCACAAATTATTTAATTTTATATGATAAAATGATTTTAATATTTTAAATCCGAAGTTTTAATTAATTTAATATGGTCAATTTTAATTTTATCGATCAAAACTAATTACTAAGGTTAAAACATTGTTACCCCGATAAAATCTAAATTTGGTAAAAACTCTCTTACGAAGGGTAAAGGGATAAAACATGTTAAAAAGATGTTTTCAAATTAATATTTTATGTGAGTTTCAAACCAAACCCACCTCCTAAAGTTACAATTCACCATAAAATTACTCCTTAATAAAATGATATTTTTATTTCCATTATAACCCAATCCGAGTTACTAATTCCCCTAGCTAATGTAAGTTAGCTTAAGCCCTTAAATTCCAAGGAGTATTCAAATGAATGATCAAGTCTCCAATATATGTATTGTCTAATTCATAAGTTTTTCTTCTTAATCATACTCTTAAAATATCTTATCACCATAATAATATAATGAATTATGTATCATTAGTATAATTTTATTTTTTATATAAATGGTACAACCCTTTTTTATTCATTTCCATCCACATATAAAAATAAAGGAACATTAATCGTGCATGTGCACAAACCACTTCCTCCAAAAAGAAAGGGTTTTTGTTTTTATTTATATTTTTCATTAATTATCCAAAAATCTTAAAATATTGTTCAATAATATAAAAAATCAAAATGATATCATTATTTATCTGTTATAATGAAATTATTTCAAAAGAAACACCTCCTTAACCATACTCACCCTTTGAGTTAAAGCTTGTTCAAGTTTGGATTCGTCTAACAACTTATATGAAAGATGCTATAAAACTCTATCATGGATGACTATGAGAACATAAATACTAATCTTATTATAATATTATATTCATATATTCATTTATATATGGTTTTCAATATACTATATTAATAATTTTACTTATTATTAAAGTATCATCTTCATTCACTGAAATCACCGAAACAATCCAACATCGATTCCACTTTCACGCAACATAACTAAAAATATTATGAAATGACATAAGATATTTATAAATAAATATAAGTTATATATTAATATATCTTAAATTATATATTAGTGTTAAAATTTGAAACAAATAACAGATAATAATATCAATATTATAAAATGTTCACAAAAGGGTAAATTTATTAACACATGATGTTGAAAAGATATTACAACAATCTAATACATGAATAAAATTGCTATTAATGAAGAGTATGAGTAAAAATGTATATGAATAGGGTTATAAAATTGGTAATTAATATGATTATATTTATGATATAGGAGGTTAATGTAATTCCATGGGAATTAAGGGTAAAGGTAAGGGACTTGGTAACTCAAAATCCATTCTTTGAGTTATATAATTTCTTATAAAATGTCAATTTTTCTAGGAATTAACTTTTTAAACGATGACATATTTCAATTTTTTAGGGGGAAAATAGTTTTTAATTCAAATTCAATTTTATGAAGTGTTCCATTTTCACATTATTTTTAATAAATCAAAAGTGATTTTTGAAAAGAGACTCATAAGAATGACTTTTACATCTAGGAATTACAAATATTTTTAAGAAATATCTTTTGTGATTTGGTTTTCATTTTAATCTCAAAATTTAAAAATTTCTATCTACAATGAATTTATGTTTCATGTTTCACCCTACGTTCTTCTATTAATAAGTGATTATTTTTGGGTGACCATGTTTTCAATGTTTATTGATTTATTTCATGTTGTTATGTTATTTGGAAATGTTAAAAAACCCATTTTAATTTCCATGTGTTATTTATGAAAACTAATTGATTTTAATTTGAATGTTTTATAAAATCCATTTTATTTACATGGTTTATTTTTTAAAAGTGAATTAGTTTTATTTTATGTTTTATGAAACCCATTTTATTTATATGGGTTCTTCATGATGTGTAAAGGGAATGAATTTTAAGTGGCACACGTAAATAGGGATGAATGATAGGTGGAATCCTATATCACCCCCCAATTCACTAGTTAGGAGTTTATATCTCATGAGATAGGTATTCATGTGTATAGTATAGTTTCTCTTAAGTATGAGCACTGATGGTGTGGCTCATAAAGGTAATGTTTCCCTATAATAATGTTTGTTTCGTAGATAAATGATTTTATTCATTATTATATTATTCTTTAATGATTCAAGGTTTATGCTAAATTCTTATAAACAATGTTAGATCAATTATATTTCCTTGTTGATATTTTATGGATTTAAGTTATTACACCATGAAATTTGAATCTCACTTTTGTTTTTTGGTTATCATTCGTGATGTTATAATATTTATCTTATGCTCATGTTCGTTACTTATTCTTATGAACACATCGTTAATTAAATGTTTATTCACCACATTATAAGTATTTGAGGTCAAACTTTTCTTATTTTTTAATTATACAAGTTATGAGGACGAGTCTTACTAATGGGATATATAGAGGATGGTTTAGTATGTAGACTTTAAGTATAATTGATATTAATTAATGTAAAATAAGATGATTATAAAGCTAGTATCAAAATACACTGAACCTTATAGTACTTGTGATATTATTATTTATGAAATTTAATATTTTAAAACATGTACATGATGTAAAATAAAAGCATTCATATCTTGAGATTCTATAGTTGGTATCAAAGAAAATTTTTAGTTATTTTTGGAGATTAAAGAATTTATTTTTGAGAATTAATGTTTTAGAACCTTAGTGAAATCCTATGAATGAGTCTAAGTATAGGATGATATCTTGAAATATTGGTAAAGTCTTGAGTAGGTGGATCTCATATAAATTAAATCCCTATCTAGATACTATAAGTGGATGAAGACCCTATAATACAAGTACCTATGGGTGATAAATATGAAAAGGGTGGATTGAGTTTAACTCAATCGTCAACTGATGCATGACAAAGAGACCCATCATTACACCTAGTTTGACTCTCCTAGGGTATATAATTTGGTTGATAAAATTATCTTTACAAACCATTATGAAAGATTTATTTATTGTTTAATTTAATGGATTATATTAAAAAGTATGAGAAAACACAAACCTAAAGTTAAAATACGAATGATATAGGTGTAAAAGAATTATATACTAACATGATATTGCCAAAAAATAAGAAACTTTAAGGATAAATTTATTTATTTCTATTTTTTACTTATGATGTTAATTTTCTCTCACTCATGGTAACTCCTTTTTGGTTTTATTATTGTATTTAACTATAAGTAATCAGGATAATTATACATGAGATGGTTAATGCAATATTTTCCCAAAAAAACCAATGGAATGAGAAATGGACTAAAAGACCTCATAGATATAGTCACTCAACTGTATCAAGTTATGAATAATAATTTAAACTATATTGATCTACTAAACATACCTAGGAGGGATTGTTATGCTATTGGGCCTTTCCTGTGGAAATGTCCACCCTCGACTAGGGATCTCCAAATCCACTTATCAATGAGAGATGAATCAATATGATGGAAAATATATTTTATATTCTCCAATGATTAGAACTTGAGAATGTTGTTTTGTATGTATACCATTTTGAAGGTGAGGCTAACCAATGGTACAATATTATAAATAATATAATGATTAAATAATAAGTTGATTTAATAGAATGGGAATATTTTAAGAAAGTGTTCTTTATAGAGTATTTTTCTCAAACTCTTAACACAAAGATAAAAAGGTAATTATTATAGTTAAAACAAAATGTGGATGAATCTCTTTATATATAAAAAGAAAATTCTATGAGGGTTTCAAGATAATCCAATGGTTTTATTTATGATCCATAAAGTAATATTGACAATTTATTCGGTGGATTGAAGCCTAGTATTCAAAAGAATTTTCCTATAAGGTACTTTGAAAGCTATGATGATATTTTTTGATGTGTACTAAAGGTGTAGATAAAATCTAAGGTTTCTCTATACTCTAGATATGGTAAAAGGTAGGTCTAATACCAAGGTATACCTAATGGTAGTTCACATCGGGATAAGATATTTTATCCACCAAAATTCTAGATGTGTAAGAGGAATCAACCATGTAATTTCCTTAAAGGATCAGGGATGTGTTTTAGGTGTGTTAAAGTAGGCCACCAAGCCTAAAACCATTGAATTAAGGAAAAGAGGATGGTTAAAAAAATAGAGTAGGAAAAGGTAACAGAAAATGATCTAGCCACACATTAATGATTCATGTGAAAGAAGTTTGGATACTATAAAAATCAATTTCACAATCCTTGACCTAATGAAGAAAATAGACCCCAGTAGGCTCCCAAACAGAGGGAACAATTAAGGGTATTCATGATCACTACCGCTAAGGTAGAACACATTAATGAAGCAATGAGAGTTATACCTACTCTTTATTCTAGATATTTAAGTACATTATTTTATTCGGGATAATTTCATTAATTTATATTATACAATTTTTCTAAGAATGTGGAATCACCACCTCATGTAATAGATATCAAACTATCTATAAAAATATCTTGTGGAAAAATGTTCACATGTAATATATACATATATTCTCTAATTGAGATTTGTGAGGGGATAATTCCTACATATCTAAATAATCTACCCTTTATTTAATATGATGTGATTTTGGGTAAGGATTTTCGATCCCTACATAGATCCCATATCAATTTATAGTAGAAGGATATCTCATTTCATATTCCAGATCATCTTATTCTCAAGTATCAATATAAGGACAATCTCCATTAGAAATAAATTACATAATATGGGTTCTGATACCCACCAATGAGGTACTCTTGACTCAAATGATCATGCATGAAGTCAATATTGATGACATTCTTATTGTGTAGGAATATTCTGATGTTTTTCTTGATGAATTTCTCAGTCTTCCCCCAAAGTGTTAGGTTGAGTTATTGATTGAATTCTTATATTAATAATTTCACATAGAATGGATCCCCATGAATTTTAGTAATTAAAGAAGAAAATAAAATTGAATTTTGGAAAGGGTTGTATTTTTCCCAGTGTTTCACCATGGGGATAACCATTAAACTTTATTATAAAAAAAGATAGATCAATGCAACTTTTCATTAACTATCACTAGCTTAACAAGACCAAAACTTTGAATAAATACCATTTTCCTCATATTGATGATATATTCAATAAAATCAGAAGATCTTATTACTTATAAAAGTTTGAACATCAATGTATATATCATTAGTTTATGGTCAAAAGGGAGGATATATCAAAAACAACATTATGAATGAGGTATAGAAACTGTGAGTTTAGAGTGATTCCATTCAGATTAACTAATTCCCAATCTATATTCATGGATATAATGAATAAATTCTTTAGGGACTACCTGGACTATTTTATGGTTATATTTATAGATGAAATTATTATATACTCAATGTGTAAGGAATAACATAGAGATCATATTCATATTGTATTAAAGATATTAAGAAAGGATAAGTTGTGTTCCAAATTTATAAAATGGGAATTCTAGATAAAAAAGGTGTCATTATTATGTCATGTAATCACTATAAAGGGAATATCTATAGATACTTGAAAATATATTTTATTGAAAAATGTCCAAGACAATCTACAATAACTGAGATATATAGTTTGTTTTGGTTTAGGTGAATACTATTGATTCCTTATAAATAACTTCTCATGGATATAAACTCAACTACCCAAATTAACATGAAATATATTTAATTTTATTTTCCTAAAAAATCTCAAGATAGTTTCAAGGAACAGAAGTAGTGGTAGGTCACTACTCTTGTATTTAAATTACCCTACTGTGGATAAGGGTTTGTAATATATAGTGATTCCTTGAAGAAGGGATTGTGATATAAACTTATGAAAAATAAAAAGTTAATTTGTTAATCATCATAATAATTAAAAAATAATGAGAGGAATTACCCAACCATTGATTTGGATCTAGGTACAATTATATTTTCATGAATATTTTGAAACATTATATCTATGGAAAAAAGTGTGAATATATATTGGTCACAAGATCATGAAATATATATTTACATATAAAGAGTTAAAATTTTTCCAATGTAGATGGTTGTAACTGTTCAAAGACTATGACTACTCAATATATTACCACTGTATAAAGGTAAAAAATGTGGTTGATTCTTTAAATAGGAATGATCATACTACATTATCATTGATGAGGGTTGAAATAGACCCAATAATCATGGATTTATAGATATGAACCTTGAAGTCATAATAGGAGGAGATAAATCATATCTTTACTAGTTGATTGATCAACATTACATTTACATAAAGATTAAATAATATCAAAAAGTTAATGTAGAGCTATAAATAATTGTTATGAATATTCTAGAGTTCAACATTGATAAAGATGGAGTTATAAGGTTTAGAACCCGGATATGTTTCTTATAAAAACCAAAACTCAATAGGGAACTTTTTATGGTGCTTATATCTCATCCTTATCTATTTATCTAGGAATCATGAATATATATAGTGATATAAAGGAAAACTCTAGTCAGATAATATGATGAGAGTGATTAAAAAATATGTAACTCGATGCTTTTCATGCCAATAAGTTAATGATAACTTAAATACGTTTAAGGTTATATGGACACTACTACCTATACTAATACGTATGTGGGACAACATCACTATAAATTTCAATATAGGTCTCCCTAAACATTTTGAAGGCCATAACGCTATTTGAGTTTTAGTTTATTGTCTTATAAATTCATAAACTTTTATCACCATCACAAAATATTTCATCTGTGACCAACTCACAAAAATAATATAAGGGATGTAGTGAGGTTTTATAGAGTACCATTTTTCACTATATCTGATTAGGATCCAATATTTAGCTCCATATTGTAGAGAATTATTTTGAAAGAATTAGATATAGAGATGAGTTTTAACATTGTTATCATCCATTTATTGGTGGTCAATATAAGAGGAAAATTAAACCTCTAGATGATACGCTGAGATCTTATTTGATGGATTTCAAAGGATGTTGGGATCAACACCTTATCCTGGAAGAGTTCTCATATTACAACATTTTCCATTCTATAATTTAGATGACATCATATGAGGCTTTTTATCGGAAGAGAAACATGACTCTATCATGTTGGGATGATGTTGGACATAGGAAGATAACCAATCTGAACCTTGAATAAGAAATGATAAAGAAGATTCAAACCATTCATTGACATATGAAAACAACTAAAATCTAATAAATGAGTTAGGTATATAATTGTTGATGAGATGTAGAGTTTTGTGTTAGTGAAAAATTATTCCTTGGAGTATCTCCCTCGACACACGTTATGAGATTTGGGGAGAAAGGGAATTTTATCCCTAGGTATATTATTTACTTTGAGATCCTTGATCATCTTAGGGCTATAGATTATCACTTAACACTCCAACCAGACCTCTCCCAAGTACATGATGTGTTCCATGTATCACTTTAAAGGAAGTATGTTCTACGACCTTCACATGTACTAAACTTGAAAGGTGTGTAATTTGAGCATGATCTATCATATGAGGAATAACTTGTGGAAATTTTGGATTGAAGAGAAAAATACCATCACTTGTTTTCTTCCATGTAATAAAATTTTTAGGAAAATATTCTTTTTAGGGGGGTGGAATATGAAAAACTGATTTTTTCTTCCTCCTTAAATAAATACTTTGTTTGATAATATGAATTACACAATACACACAACATAAATGAACAAAAAAATATATGAAAAATATTATAATAAATCTACAATAAGCACTGGGATGGTAAAACATTAAAATCTATTATCTTTAGAAGATAAATAATTAATATGAGTTAATATTGAAAAAGGTTATTCTCAATAAAAGACATTTTATTTGTATTGTATTCTATTTTAAATATTAATTTAAAAAATTTTAGAATTTACATTTGATAACATAAAATTAATTCTTAAATCCCTCTCATCAAAATTTACCTATTATTAATTTTTTTATTTTTTCTAAAAAGATTTGTTTTTAGTCATAAAATCTATTTTTTTGAAAATTATAATTTTCATGATTTTATCTTTATTTAATCATTTCATATATTCTTAAAAAACATTTCATGTAACAAAATATTAATTTAGTGGGTAAAATTATGCATTTTTATATATTATCTAAGCTTATAAATCCTATATCCAACATTTTTAGAACTAAATTAAAATGTTAGTTTAAAAAAAAATATTTTCATTATTTTTTTGAAGGATGTTTTTTCAAGGTGAGATTTTGTTATGTATAGAATTTAAACCCCATAAATTTTATTATATTTATAATAAATCGATTTATGTAAATAAAATTATCAATAATGATAACTTTAACTTATATATAAATTTCTAAAAGCAATTCTTGCACGATTAAGTGTGTTTATTTTAAAATTAACTTTTAAAAAATATTTGAATTTTCTCTAAGAAAATTATATTCAAATTTTAAATCATAAGTTTCAAATTAGTTAATAAGTTCAAACATAATTTTTTTTTCATAAATATTAGTTACATAGGTTAGAAAATAGTCACCCCAATAAAAAGAAAAAATGGTAAAAATTATTTTACTATGGTAAAAGGGATAAAAAATGTTAAAAAAATGTTTTAAAATGATTGGTTGAGGTTATTTTCAACCCATACCCACTCCCCATAATTTTTTTTATTTTTTAATCCATTTAATATTTAATAGTGTTATGGAATTATTGAAAACTAATGTGTGTTTACAAAATTTTCTTTTTCTTCTCTCATAAAAGGATTCCACTTCCACCCATTAATGTTACCATTCACAATTAAATTACTCCATGAAACTATAAAATTTTAATCCCACTATAAACCACTCTATCTTCCAAAATACTCTATACATAATATGTTATATGAAGTACTTTAAATCTAAGGAGTATTCCAATGAAAGATCAGGTATCCAATGTAAGTTTTATCTCATTCTTAAGTTTTTCTTCCTAATCATACTCTTATATATATATATATCCCATAACCCTAATAATTTTCAAAATTAATATCATTATTATAATTATATGTTTCTATATTAATTTTACAATTCTTATTTATTACTTTCCATCAACATATAAAAATAATTTAACACCCATCATGCATGTGTGCAGAATACAACCTCCACAAAGATACATTTTTCAATTTTATTCTAGTTTCTCATTATTTATCAAAAAATCATTAAATGTGGTTAAAAATGATAAAAATAAAAGTAAAATAATAATTATTCCATTATAATGATATTATGTCAAAATAAACACCTTTTTAACCATACTCACCAATCAAGTTAATGTGTGTTCATGTTTGGGTCGATTTAACCAACTATAGGAATGATATTAATTTTTTTTTATCATGGATGGATATTAGAACATAAATAATAATAATATTATAATATAATAATAAAATAAGTATTTTTTTGTGGTTCTTGAAATACTATATTTATTATTTAACTTATTATCAAAGCACCATATTCATTCACTAAAATCACCGAAATAAGCCAATACTGATTCCATTTTCTATCATCGTAACTAAAAAAATTATGCAATGATATTAGATATTTATAAATCATTGTAGGTTATATATTATAGTGTATTAAATAATATATTAGTTATTAAATTTTTATGAAATAATGGAGAATAATATATATATTATAAAATATACGCAAACAGTTAAAGTTATTAACACACGATGTTGAAAAGAGATTGAAAAAATCTAATATATGAAGAGAATTTTTATTAATGAAGAGTATAATTAGAAATATTTATTAACAAAGTTATAAAATAGTTAATTAATATGTTTATATTTATGATATAGGAGATTAAATCACTTCTATAGAAATTAATGGTAAAAGTAAGGGGCTTGGAAACTCAAACACCATTCTTTTTGTTAAACAATTTATTATTGGACTTAATTTTTTCCAAGAAATTAATTTTTGAAAGATGAAATATTTTTATTTTTCGGGGGAAAAAGACTTTTTAATTTAAATAATCTTTTATGATTTGTTTAATTTTCACATTTATAAGAAAATAAAAGTGAATTTTTGAAAATAGACTAATAATTATGACTTTTATATCAATGAATTCAAATAATTTTCAGGAAGGATATTTTGTGATTTTTTTCATTGTAATCACTATATTCAAGAATATCTATCTTCAATAAAGTTATATTTCATGTTTTTACTTGATTTTTTTTATTAACATGTGATTTTTTTTGTGATCTTGTTTTCAATTTCAATTGATTTATTTCAAATTGTTATACTATTTGAAAATGTTATGAAATCCATTTTTATTTCCCTATGTGCATTATAAAAATTGAATTATTTTCATTTAGATATTTTTTAAAACAAATTTGATTTACAAAGATTATTTATGGAAAGATAATTATTTTCATTTGATGTTTTATGAAACCCATTTTATTCCATGGGTTATTTATGATGTTGAAACTGAATGAAATTTAAGTGGAACACATAAGTAAGGATGAATGGTTGGTGGGTCTTATACCAGCTTCTAATTCATTGGTTAAGAGTTTATATCTCATTATATAGGCATTTTTGAGTACATTTTAGTTTCTTTTATGAATGGGAACTGATGGTGTAGATATTGAAAGTAATTCTTCCCCATTCTAAAGGATGTGACATTGTTAAATTATTTTATTAATAATGATCTAATGATCATGTGATTAAAGGTTTATACAAAATTTTTATAAGAAATTTTTTAACTATTATGTTTTTGTGACACCATAATTTCAATTTTATGTATTTATATTTGATGAATGAGTTGGTCCCTTGAGTTGGAGGTGTTTCTTGCTGAAAATGGTAACATTTTGGGGACTTTTTGCAGGCCACAATATTAAGGAGAATAGTTAATCTAAACATGAAACCTAAGTGTGCAGTTCATACACATTTTAATAGTGGAGATCTATATATTTTCCACACATTTTGGTAAACCATGTGACTAAACTATGAAATAAACTCACAGAGGGGTATGTTTTCTTTTTTGGGACCTTTCTAATTAAGTTTTGTCCACTAGATCCCCATTTAATATCCCCCAACTCAATAACCTTCCATGGGGTTTCCTCCCTCTCTGAATCTCCTCTAAGTGGATTTAGAAGTGGTTTATTGGTGATCCTTCAGCTAGATTGATAGGTTATGGTTTCCTTCTTCTTTCTATTTGGAATTATCTAATTTTTCTCTTCTCCCCTAATCATATTTTCCATGTTTGTCTAATTTCCATATCTAGGGTTGTTCTAAAATTGTTTTTTTTGTTTTTAAGGGGTTCGATCCATCCTTTTAGATCTAAACTGATGGGTTTCTTCAAATGTGATATGATTTCACCACATGAGGTAGGTATTTACAATTTATTTCCTTTTTATTCAAGATGTCCATGAGTGATTGGTCTTATAGATTCATTTTTAATCTAGATAATGATGGGTGGGCTATATAGGTTTGGTTTATATAGGTTTTCCATAAAATCATCTGGTTTTCATGTGGCTTAATGGGTTTAATTTATTTTTTAAAAACATCATTAATGAAAATTGTAATCCTATGACTTTTACATATTAGATAATATTTCAGTAATGGTTTTATATAAGAAAAACTCTTCTTTGTTGGGAATTAATAAAACTATGATTTTACAAGTGGGTTTCCCTTTTGTCTTAAGGGATTTTCCTGATTTAAAAGGCATGGTGTTGTATTTTGAAATTAAATAGTGATTCCTATCGGTTGTGTTCTTTGTGTTTTGATATTGATTATAATTTCCCTTAGAATAGTGTTTGGATTTAAAATCATTTTAAAAAGGTATTTTCAAATGTATGTATATTACAATTAATAAGTGAAAGTCATGGTTGTCACTTTGTGAAATAATGTTAGAGTTGATTATTTTGTTGTTCCCTTGTAGAGATCCTTTGTGTTCATTGATCCTTTTAAGTGTATCCATGTGATAAATTTTGTGACATGATTCATGCTATGATTTTGGGCTGGGGATCTTTATTTGGGAAGTGTGGTAGGTGGGAAGGATGTGATGGTGATGTTACTCTTTGGGATCTGTTATTTTCAAGGGATTGCATTTTTTTAAAATTCGAACAACACGTTTAGTTATTCCATGAGGAACCCTACAATACTAAGTGGGAATTCATTGGATGTTTCTATGATTGTTGATATTATACACTATCTATTTTTCCCTTGTTATATGTAATACATGGATAGCGGGAGTGTCACTGATGAGATTGGGTTTAAAGTGATTTGGTTAATGGATGTGTGACCATTAACCTACCAGAAATATAACCAAATTTTAATGTATTATACTTTTCCCATTAGTACATAAGGTGTTTCCTCATGATATGTATCATATGTTTTGAATTTAATTATTTACTAGAATTTTAGTTTCATATTATTTGGATAGACTTTCTTTGATGTGTTGATCCTCTTATGGTCTAGTCATAATATTGAATAATGTTGTTCTAACTATTTATTTAAATTTTTCATAAAATCCTATGATTTAATTTTCATTATATTTTTCCTTTTTTGATTTATTAACTTTGTGTTAGTTGTGATAAATATTTTAGAGTAAAATGCTAAAGTTGTTTTCAAAGTAATATCTTTATTAGAAATTTCATTGAATTTTTTTTAAACCATGTGTGAGTTTATTTCCAAAAGTATTTTTTAAAATGAAAGGGAATTAAAAATCTATTTAATTTTTTTCAAACTAGTGGTTATGGTTTATTATATAAAATTAGTGAAAAATAATAATGGTGATATTATAGTGTCCTTTAACTCACACCCTTCATACTCACGTTGGTGGGTGTGTAGTCTTCACGTATTATGCATGTTGCTTCGGGTCTTGGATTTTAGGTTTGACTCGGTTTCATATTCATTGGGAACAAAATGGTTTTTGGGGTTATGGAGGTGACTCAAGAGTCACATAGAGATGATATTCAATATTTATATTTCATGTAACTATTTTATTTGAGTTATATATTGGCCTCTTTGCACTCATATTCTTTTTTCTTCAGTTTCAGTTGTTGTTTGTTATCATGTATTAAATGGTTATTTGTTAGAAATATATTTATTGAAATTTATATTTATTTATATTTTTCATATCATGTATAGATTTTTGTTATTGGATTCTTTAGTGTGATAGTATCCCCCAAAATTATTTTTGATACCCTTTGATGCTTATCATCAGCTAGGGGGGATCAATGATACCCCTCTGGTCAGTGGTGGGTCAGCTTGGGTGTCAGTCTAGTTGGAATCCTAAGCCGGTTCATTATAGTTTCTTTCTTGATATTTTATGGATTTTAGTTATTAAGCCGTGTAATTTGAATATAAATTATGTTTTACGGTAATCGCTCATTATGTAATGATATATATCTTATGCCCTTGTTTTTTTACTTATGCTTATAAACTCATCCTTGATGAAATGTTTACTCACCCCTTACTGAGTTTCTGAGATCACCATTTTCATATGATTTCATTCCACAGGTTATGAAGATGAATCTTACTAACATGATATCCATAGGATGGTTTAGTATAATTCCTTTAAATAAAAGTTATTGCAAGTATTATAAAATAACATGATTAAATCATTAGTATCCAAATATGAAAAACCTATGAGTCCTTGGGATATTATTATTTATGAAATGAAATATTTTAACTCATGTGAATAATGTAAAATAAATGGATGATTAGATTGGTTCTCTATATTCTTGATTAAAACTGTGTAGGAAATTGAAGTGGAAGAAGAAGAAATTCCATGAAGGAATGTGTGAAGAATGTTTGAGAATCATAGTGAAAACATATCAAAGCATGTTGGTGAAGGTTACTTTCATTGATGAAAAATTGTGTTATAATTTTATCTTTATTTGGATCACACGAACTGTCAAAGAACTGTAGAGGTATATAAGTAATGTATATTTATTACTTTTTGTAAACCACAAAGGATTTATTTTAAGTGGATGTGTGGTCTTGGATTATTTCCAAACCATGAAAATAAATAACTACTCATATTGAGTAGTTAACCTTGTACATTTTTATATTTGTATGGATATCCTTGTTGGATTTGTTTTTCTTAGATTAAATACTCTCTAATAGGAGTAGATGGGGTTTTAAAGAATAAAACGAAAATAGGGTGACCAATAATTCACCCCTATAAGTGGTTATATAGATCCTAATCATTCATTTCAATTTGCATCAAGGCCAAGATTTATTTCATTGAATCTTGGATTTTTTATGTTTGGAGAAAAATATGGTTGTTATGGATATTTATAACTCTATTTAGAATAAGGGTATTAATATATTTGATGGAAATAACTTTCATATATTAAAATAATTAATTTTATCCTATATTTTATCCATTGGCTATAAATTTCATTAAGACGCTACATATGGTTTCAATCGTTTGGTTTATGGAGCTCCCTTAATAGCCACTAATAAATATATCCTAGATAATTCTAGAAGATCTTATAATTATATTATTTCCTCCCACTATTAAAGTGAATTACTGAGGGTTAACGGAATTGTAATAGCTGAAGTAATCGAGGATAATTTGAAAAAAATAATTGACGGAAATAAAAATGTAAGGAAAGAAAATTTTAAAATCTGGAAATTGGAAAATGGAGATATTTAAATGGTAGATGATGAAACATTTTATCAGTTCACTATAAGGGTCAACCAAATTATAGTAACCATAAGATGTTTTGGTTAGAAATTGGAAGATTCATATATTATTGAAAAGATTCTATGAACTCTTCCTGATATATTTGACACCAATGTATCATCCTTAGAAGAGAAATATAATGAAACACACTCTCTAGATGATCTATATAGTATTATCATTATACATGAAATGAGAAGAGAGAAAAAAATCACGAACAATGAAAGGGATTATTGTGAAATCTATTTAAAGGATGCTAATCAAGGAATGTTAAGAAATGTTTCCAATGAATAAGACATTTAATATGAACCTAAATATGATGTTAGTAAATTTTTTGTTGAATTAATGACCTTTTTTTCTATAAATGTTAAAATAGGCATAAGGAAGTATAAAGTAATTTTACCATTAAAGTGTTTTTACTACAGAACTATTACAAATTTAATTGAAAACCATCCAAGGATAAAGGAAGATGAAGAATATAGAAAGTCAATAATACCATTGAAGAAGAAGAAAGAAAAATCAAACCCCTATTCAAATGGAAAGGATAATAAGTTCAATAAATATTAAAAGAAAAACATTCTATCCATGTGTGAGAAAGATGATGATAGTGAAGTGGAAGATAATTTTTTTAGTGATGATGATGCTAATAAGTTTTTTATTATAATGGTAAAAGTTGAGAGTTTTACCAATAATTAAAGAAAAAAATTAATAATAAGTAGAGGAATCTCATATGGAGTTTATTCTTAAAGGTGAATTAAAATAATTTCTTTCAAATTTTGTTATACATGATAAATATAACAATAATTTACATAAATAAAATTTATCCTAAAACAATACTCAATCATCACTTGAAGAAAAATCCATGTTTTTAAAAAATATTAATGATATGAAGAAGTCACATGATGAATAGAAAAACTTCCATATCAAAAATTAAGAATATATCAAGGTAAATGAGAAATAACTTGATCCTTTTCAATAGAAACTTAATAAATCTGAATAAGGAATATTAAACATCCAAAAATCAATGTAAAAAAGTGTGAAAGTTCCCAAAAGTATAAACCTCACAATTACAAAAAATTACCATCCTTAGAGGTTAAAAACAAGTTTAAAATTATTTAAAAGAATAAGTAATTCAATAGGATCACGTATGTATAAAAAAGTGAAGTTAACAATTATCAAATTTTTAGGGAATTAATATTGAAGGAAAATATACTAAAACTAGAGAATTTGTTATGTATGAGAATAATTCAAAGCAATAGGATAATATATTTTGATTCTACCAAAAAAATTAACAAAAAATATAAGGTAGATTATTATAAAAATGATGGAAAACAAGAAAATAGTTCTGGATAAAAAGAAAATTATAGAGGAAAGTATTATTTATATTGATATTGTTGGAATTTTGGGGACTTTGATAATAAAAATAAAATGTTTTGATTCAATAATAAACTTTAAAATGAATACATGAGGTATTAGAGGTTGCAATTTTTGGGTATTTAGTCCACTCAGATAAAATAATCTGAAAAATTAAGTTTGAAAAATAAAAATAGATTTTAAGCACCATAAAATATTTTTGAAATAATTTATCATCCCTAACATCATACTAGAGTATATATTATTATGATACCATATCAACAATGTTTATATGAAAAATATCATAAGCCTTATGTGAATATGGATAAAGGTAATGGAAATGCATTGTTTATTGAAATCACTCTTAAATCCTGAAAAGGGGAATAACCTTATATAATGGATAGTGGAAGTTCTTCATTAATGAATAAATATTTGAAGTAAATAAAAAGTGAAAATGAATATAAAGAAGGGATAATGAAATTTATAAATGATGAATCTAATAGAATCTACAGCATTGGATATGCTATTATTGCTAAAGAAAAATTAAAATATAGAAGTGACTTATTTGTTTATGGTTTGAAACAAAATTTGTTCAGTGTTTTACAACTTTGTGATAAACTAAATAAATTAGTATTTATAGAGACAAAATTTTTGTTAAAATTCTTGAATATAGAGATGTTGTAAGAAAGAGATAACGAACAAAAGGAAATCAGTTTCATGTTGGAGATACACATAGGTCATGCTATATGAGCATGATGAAAGAAAACCAGTTATGGTATAAATTAATTGGATAGATTTTCCATAGATATATTAACAAGTTGAAAAGAGAGGAAGTTTTTGTGATACTCTTGATATTATAAGAAGGATATATTGGTGTAGTTTTATATTCTAGAAAATAAAGTGTAAGGACCATGTTTTTCTAGACTTGAATTTTTAGCAGAAATTTAAATCTCTTGATTAATATTCTTGTAAAGGATAAATTGGAAAATTTAACCTATCATATGATCTCAAATAATTATTCAAAAAACATCATTTTTCCTGAAATAGGGTGTTTACCCTAGGAAAAAAGATTGGTAGAATTCAGTCATTCAAATTGTAGTAGAGTAATTAATAATTAATATTTAACTAATTAAATAATAATTTATTTGAAAAGGTTTTTTCAGACACATATCTTGTATAAATAATTGGATTTAGATTTTGTGTCCACTTTGGTGTCTAGAATGGAGTGTTTTTCTTAGGTGATGCATAAACCCAGGTCATGCACAAGGGGTCGGGGCTAGACCCTTTTTTCTTTTTCTATTATTTTTATTTCTTTTATATACCTTTTCCTTTTATTATATTCTCCACTGGATCTTCATGTACACCCACTTTGGGATTCCTTTCTCACATGAATAAGAGAAGAAATGGGATAGGGAGATAGAAAAAGAGGTAAATGGGGAGACATGTACCACCAAAGAGCTTAGGAGGAGCCATATCATCATTGACTGTGGAAACGAGTGAAGATTCATGAAAATTTACCCAAAGGTAGAATACTTATAAGTTTTTCTATAAATTCCCATATATTTTCAATTTTAAATTTTTAATTCTTTTTAGGATGACGTTGTACCCCTTATGATTCAATCTATACCTTTTGTGGAGAAAACATGGGTTTTGGATGATTTGAGGGGTTTCCCATTCAGAGATCTCGATCAAACATCATGCAGTTTAGGAATACATGTCATTTTTTTACTAATTTATGGAAGATGATCATTTTAGAAGTGTATACATGACATGTACTAGGACTCGAACATTTAGCTAAGTACCTGGAAAAACAACCTATGCAGTGGAACATAGTCGTATAGTGTACATGGATAGACCCCCCTGTGGATTGAACACCATATAAAGGTACAAAAATAGGATATATACGCATGGACATGCCATGAAAGGTACACCAGAAGGTAACCCATGTGGGGTACATGTTGTGTAAATGATCAACACAACATGTTCTTGGGGTTTTACCTGCCAATTCTTGCTAAAGTACACACCCACGTGGAGCATTGGGAGAACACACTGCGTACTAGGTATACACATCGTGTACTTCCCCATTGCTACCCTTTTTGTGTTTGTAATATTTTTATGCCCAAGAGAATAAATTACACCCCTGAGGAGTCTTTTTTGAGTATCTTTCAATGTAGATCTTGATGGTGTAATCCTTGAGGTGATTTGAGGATTCCTATGTGGAATTTAATTTTTTATCCTAAATTTAGAGGTTATTACTTCAGTAATCGAATATAGTAGTCTCATGAGAGTGAGAAATTTTGATATGATATAGGACATGATATATCTCTCTTTTTAGATTCTTTCATATCTATTTCCTTAGGGATTTATCTGTTACAATATGATCCCTTATGTCTCATGTGGTTGTGATATTAGATATTATTGAGGACCTCCTATAGGATGCCACTATCTTATTAATGTATTGAGGGTTCCATGTGGGATTCATTCACTTATATGATAATTCATGTAATACCTTTTAGGACCCCTTTACATGTATACGATTTTCAGGATCGCATATTGGACGCCTCTTTCTTATTACTATTATTCAGGGTCCCCATGTAGCATGCCTCTTACTATGTACCATTATAAGGATCTTGTATAGGATGTCTATGTTTTCTTATCATTATAGGATACCATGTTGGATTCCAACCATTTATTTCACTACTAAGGATCTTGAGTAGGATGTGTCTATTATGTTACGACTTGAGGGACCCAGTGGGTGCCCCGATTTCTGATCAACCCTAAGATAGTACATTGGTTTGGGGTTGAGATGATAGTGGGTTTCACCTTAGAACCTATATCAGACTTGTAATACCCACAAGATATGAAATTAGTTATGGGTTTGGGAATTTTTCCATCCTAAATTATTTATTAATTCTTTTACATAGTTACTATAAATGAAACTGTGATATCCATAGGTGCTTCAATGTTTGTGGAAGATGTTCCTAATGTGATGAATTTTCATTTTTGGGATGCCAAGATGTGTTTCCTGATATTTCTATTTTGATAACTTCTTTTTATATTGGGATGCCCAGACTTTTTCCTTGGGGCCTGGATTTTTATCCTATGTTTATGATATTTGTTCAGGACATCCCTTGGTTTGGGATGTTGGGCATGGTGTCCCTATTTTTATGATACATGGGAATAAAGTCCCTTGATTAATATACATGGTCATGGAATCCCTAATGATGATACTAATTGATGATTACAAACTCACCAGTGATGAGGATAATTATGATCCTTCTGATTTATTACTTGATCATGGATTCGGACAAGGTATTATACATCACATATAAATACTCAAGGTTTATTACAGTCTCCTCAGTGACAGGGATGATTATGGCCTCCCTGATTGATTACTTGATTGTGGTGTTGGACATGGAGTTCCACATTGTTGATATGTACTTTTGGATGATTATTCTATTTTAAGAGATGAGGATGATTATTGTATCCCTAATTATTTTCTGGATCACAGTGGTGCACATTGAAATCCTTATCGTTGATGTGACATATACTTGTGTATGATTACAATCTCTTAAGTGATGGGGATGATTATGATCTCCCTGATTAATGAACTCAATGGGTGGGAATGATGTCGCACCGATGATCACTCCTTATAAATCACCTAATCGCAAGACCCTAAGAGATTATCCCAGTTAAAATGTCGTGACTACCTACGAACCAAGACCTAGGGATAAGACATTAGAATGAATTCACATGGTGTTCATGGCATGATGTCCATATCTATAACGTATTTACAAGATTTTCCATTAGTATAGGACATCCCAAATTATAGTGATTAGAGGAGAGTATGGGTGATCCTAGGGTTAAGACATGTATCCCCCTGTGGTGATGTAACTTGGTTAGTGACATTTATGACATTGAATAAAGAAGGTATTGTCAATTTGGATTACAGACCCAAGTATCGACTTAATTATACATGACTTTATTTGTATGATATCCAGCTAAATTCCCCTTTTTACAGGATGTCTAGACAACTGGGATTACATACCCAAGGTTTGAATGTTTTTTTCATGTTATTTTTTTCACATTTATCATATATATTCGTATTTATGACTATATATTTATTTATTTATGAGAATATATATTGTCTAGTTGACTGGGACCACATAGTTGAGGATCGATTATGGATTCACATAAGTTATTTGTTTTATCATTTTAGTTGTTACTAGACTAGTCTGGGCATATTTCATGAGCATTCACTTATGATTGGAGATTTATAGGTTCATCATTGGGGTGGCCTCATGAGATTATGTCTCACCCCTATATGTGAACCTTCATGAATGTGCACACCTTATGTATAATTTTCAGGTTTATAATAGATTTAATGATGGATATGTATGAGGCGTAGGGTTTCATGATCGAGTGGACCACTCATGTGTATTATTATGATCAAGTTAGAGCAGCTTGATAGTATCTTAGAGATCAGTTGTGTGGTCTAGCTCAGAGTTAGTAGTGGATCTCTATACTTTTATTTTAGTTTCTTTATATACTCTTACATGTATTGTCATCCCAGTGGGTGTACAGTGTAGTATTTATGACATGGATGTTAATGATTTTTATAGTATTTCATTTATTATTTCTACATGTTCTATATCAGTTTATTTAATAATTCCACACTCTGTTTATCTACTGCCTTGTATTATATCTATTTTTTTCCAATATTTTTACTTTTATTTGAGGGAATATTATATCCATGGGAACACATTATACCCTCAATACTATTTGGTAGCCTCTAGTGGATGGAGAGGCGTGCTTGAGGCCTTATGGTGTACTATCTTGGAGAACTAGTTTAGTGGAATTCGGGACAGGATAATACAAAAAAGATTCCAAACTCAGTATATTAAAAGGTTGAGATACATTCTACTCATCTCTTAGAGATGATTAATTATCACATATCTGTGACCATGAGAATGAAATTGATAAATAGTCATAATTGATTTATTTACTTTATGGATGATTTCAATCATATTACATGTATTATTTTTTTGAAACAAAAATCAAGGGCTCTTATGTTTATTAACAATTTTAGAAGAAGTGCGTAAAAGGAATATAGATATTATATATAGAATATTTTTAATGATAATGGTGAAGAATAAAAAAATGGGAAGTTTAATTATAACATTGAACCCATTTAATCCATCATGAACACAACGCACCATACATGTCACAACAGAATGATATTTGTTGAAAGAAACAATAGATGCTTAGTTGAGATGACTCAAACAATACTGATTAAATATGATACTTTTTGATTCATTTATAGATATGATATTAGAGTAATAATTCACATTTTGAAACAATATTTCTATAGAAAAAAGTCTTATATGAATCAATATGATATGTATTATAAAGATACCCCTTGTTTGAATACTTATGTGTGTTTGGAATCCCTTTCATTATCAAGTTCAAGGGTGAGAATCATGGGAAATTTGTTCAAATATGTGTTGATGTTATATTTATTTCTTACCCTCCAAATAGTAGAGGATAAATGTGTTATAAAAATGAGGTAGGAAATATTTTTTGAATCTAGTAATATAAAACTTCATGAACAATTTAATGGAAATATTTCACATTTGGGAATAAGTATAATATAAAGTGAAGATAAAGATGTTTCAAGTAAACAACATGATAATGTTTCTAACTATAACAATGATATAGAAACTATATAATATGAAGAGATAGATTTATCCATTTCAAGTAATGAGGGGGAATTTTTCTCAGACCATCCATGGATGAGGAATTAAGTAGAGGTACAAAATATCATTGAAGATCAGGGGAAATAGGATAAAACTAGAAGAATATTGATGATAATTTCATATAACTATTTGTTTTCTCATACAGAGTGAAGAGAAATTGAATTAAATCTAGATAATCAAGATTAGATTGATTCCATGAATGAATAATTATATTAGATTGTGAAAAAATGAGATATGTGAGTTGGTACCTAGACTTGAAGATAAAAATGTGATAGGAACAAACTAGTTTTTCCAAAATAAATTGAATAAAAGAAGTGAAGTGATAAGAATCAAGGAAAGGCTTGATTGTAAAGGATAATAACAGGTTAGATTAATTGAATTTAATGATTAATTTACCCCTATTTGAATACTTAAAACCATAAATATTTATTTCTATATACCTATATTGAAAATATAAGATATTCCAAATGGATTTCTAGTATGATTTTCTCAATAGATAATTAGAAGAAGAATTTTATATTGAGAAACCATTTTGATTATTTCCTGGTAATGATGAAAAATATGTTTTCAAGTTGAATAAATATTTTTATGGATTGAAATAAGATCTAGGGACTGGGTATTCTAATCTAGATACATTATAAAATAAGTTTAATTTTAGAAAATTAAGAGTTGTCAAAAACCTCTAAAAAAATAAAATCAAGTCGTTCACTTATTGTGATTTTTTTATTGATGAAAAAACATTAATATAGAATAATAATGAAGGATATGAAGAAATTTCAAAATAAATAAATATTAATTCTCAAATTTCAATGCTTGGATAAATTTGGCACTTTCTTAGATTGAAAAGATAATAAGAGAAGGATCACATGTTCTTATTCCAAGAAAAATATTCTATGGAATTACTTGAGAGATTTAGAATGGAATATTAAAAACCCATATCAATAACTATATTAGTAGGAATAAATATATTTAAGGATGAATTTGGATATAATTTTGATCCTAAATAATTTATTAAATTGATTGGAATCCTATTGTATTTAATATCATCTAGACCATACATAGTCTATATTGTTACCTTGTGTTCTTGATTCCAGATTACACAGACAACAAAAAAAATTGGATGGAAAAAGAATATATAGATACATTAAGGAAACTAAGATTTATGGGATATAATATGAACATAAGGTAATGTTGTATCTATATGGATATACCGATGTAGGCTGGGTAGGTTGTGGCGATGGTATAAGATCCACATCTGGTGTAGTTTTCATTATAGGAAAAAGATGTGCGAGTTATATTACAATGTAATGTTGTTCTATTACTCTCATCACTATATAATCCTAGTATTCAGCTACCACTCAAGATAAAACTCAATTAATGTGGATGAAGAGACAACTAAAACATTTTTTGGTTGATATAAGGTGGCCCCTTATCTGGTGTTTCATTAATCAATGTTCATTCAATCTCACAAAAAAAAACAGTGCAACATTCATGATCTAAGAACTTTAATATTAAAAAAACTTTATCAAAGAACATGTATAAATAAATGAACATTACTTGGAGTTTTTTCATATAGAAGATAACTATTCTAATATATTCACTAAACCATTACTGAAAGAAACATTTTAGAAGATGAGATTGATTATGGGTGTTCAACCTCACTCTAATCAATGGTAAGGAATTTGATCTCTATCACATATCTCATATTGTATTTATATATTGTTTTCAAAGGGGTATTAATATAAAAAAATCCATTTATATGTGCATTAAATATCTTGGGGGAGCATATATTTATAGGTACTTTTCAAAATGGGTAATCTATGTTGTCATAATTTGTATATTATTTTAACAGTTTGTTTAAGTGGACGCATGAGCTTGTTGAAGTTTATCATAGTTTATGATGATAAATTTTTAAGTTGTGGAAAATGCTCTAAAATATTTCTAATCACCACTTTTTGGATAATATTATATTATTTTTCAATGATTCTAACTTCATACACCTATTTTTCTCACATAGGATCAGAATTATTGGATAGTGATCTATTACATGAGTTTCATAGATTTAGTTATTTATGTTCCTTTAATTAAGGAAAAATACAAAGGGAGATATTTTTGAGACAAGAAGATGTTGAATTGTGTTTGAATAGAAAATATGATTTCTTTGTGTTGAAATTTTTTATAAGTACATAAATCACTTGGAAATAATGATCATTCCTTAAAATTTTACAGATTGAATGTTTTAGACAATGATATATGGGTTAAACAGACTGAGGTGATCAGATGGATAATTTTACCAAATATTTGTTCAATAGTAACAATAGTTTTATCAAATTGAGATGTTTGAAAAAAAAATTATGAAATTATTTTCTATTATTCAAAGTACAAAATATCATGAATAATTCAAGGTATTCATGATTCTAGAAATTATTGTTCAAAGGAATTGAAGGTTTATGGGGCTTCGGAACTAAGAATACCATGTAAAGAAAAGTTTGGGAATTATTGAATAGAGAAATACTTCATGAACATCCCTAAGTTCATCAGACATAGGAAAGTTTGAGAGTCCACTAGTCAAAGAATTATTGTGAAGGCTATAAAATAGAGTTCACTGAGTGAAATCATCAAAAAATAGTTTCCATGTGAGACTATCATACCAATGTTTCCATAGGAAATAATTCGATGAAGTTTTCTAAGCAAGGTAATTAGACATAGGTTTTCTATAACATTCATGAAATAGAGGTTTCTGAACAATTCCATAAGATATAGTAACTCAATGAGCTTTATATAGAGGAATCATATAAATTATACTAGATGAAAAAATATTATGTTTTACTGGATGAAGAATTACTAGATAGAGAAGTTCCTTTAAAGTGGAATCATATGAAGGATTGATGATCTTTACAATGTTTTTGGAAATTCTTAAGTTGTGATGATATAGAGTTATTCATTCAACATTCATAAAACTATTCATTTTTTTTGGAATGATTGAAGAATATTTTTGAGGGTGATATTTGTGGAAGGTATTTATGATTTTTTAAATGCAATTTAATAAATTTTTTAAAGGAGGTCAAATAATGAAATATTCAAGTAGGAATTCAAATATAGAGTGGCAAACTCAAATTTGGAGTTCAAACTTCTCCCTAAGTGTTCAGAGAAATGATTCTTATATAAATTGCAGTGGGAGTACTATAAAGGATGTTGTTGTTGATGTGAGAGTTTTTAAAGATGTGTTGTTATGACAGATGATCTTGAGAGGTATTTTATCAAATCATCATATGTAATTCCACCAAAAAGAGGGTAACTGACAGAGATACCAAACATAATGGTATCAGATAGAGTGATACCAAATAGAGGGTATTAGATGGTAAGGGTACTAGATAGAGGTAATTAGATAGAGTGTACTAGATAGAGAAGTTATCTGATAGAGGGTAGTAGATAGACAACTACCCAAGGTATAACTTATTAGATGAAAACATTTGTAAAAAAATGTTTAGATAGAAGTTATTATTCACTATTGTACAAGAAATAGAAGTGGAAGAAGAACTTGTAGGAAGGAAAGTGTGAATAATTTCTAAGTAGCACAATGATAACATATTGAAGCCTATTGGTGAAGATTTATTTTGTTTTTGAATTTTTAATCATATTATCTATTTGAGTATCACATGAACCATCAAATGAATATAGTTTTATGAAATTAATAGATATTAAATCATTACTATAAACCAAAAATGACAAATTTCTTGTGGATATGTGGCCTTGTATAATTTTCAAACTATGACAAGGACAAACTACTCTTATTGAGTTATGAACCATGAAAATTCTTATGTTCTTATGGGTGTTCTTATGGGTTGTTTTCTAACATATTAAATTCTATCTAATCATAAGTTATTTCTATTTTAAAGAAGAAATATTAAAAAGGGATACCACTGATTCACCCCTACTTAGTGGTCACATAGATCCTAATGATTAATTTTAATTGGAAGCCTTATATAGAAATATAAATGACCCTTACATAGTAGTATAATTACCATTATATAGATGGACTACCCTTACATACTCCATATTACTTCTAGATTACCATTACACAACAACCTATTTAAACTTGTAAAACTGTATGGTGTTCATCATGAGCTATACATTGGTGGATTGCACCCATATGTATGTCACTAAAAATAATTTATATCATTACACATGATATTAAAATTGTTACATACCTATACTTATATAGTTCATTAACCACACACAAGTGATATATTTTTTTAACTTTTTCTGTACACTCTTAAGATCCACTTCCAACCTTCCTTTATATTATTCTTCAAATATCATTCAATACTGATGGATTGAACTCTAACTATTAAAAAAAACTCCATCAATATAAATAGACCTTATTTAACATCCGAAGTTATGAATTTCTTCTTTTGTTATATAAACAATGAAAATTTTCTCGTCTTAATCATAATATTATGTTCTACTACTTGTTCTTCCAAGATACGTCTTCAACCTATAGACATTCCTTGAAAAAAAGTAAAACTCACACAAAATGGGCTCAAAAAATTACCTCTTTTTATTTTTTGGAAATTCCTTCTATATGATATGTCAATATAATCTATTTCTAATAATTCACTCCTCCTTTCTCATTAGTATTTCATTTCAATTTGTCTCTCCCTTATTTTCAAGAAATAAAAAATTACTTGGGATAGTGGTATCAATCCATACTTAACTTAAGTGTCATCAACCATTACACTATAATTCTAGTTAATCCATGCTTTGTTTAGAAAACCAGAGGGTTTTATCTAGACAAAAAATCTGTCCCTTATATATAAATGACACCAAATTAAATAGGATAACTTAAAAATTGTATTCAAGGGCAGTACAACTATTTTTTAGGTTATGAAAAGTGATACCTAGGAATCAAGATACAGATTTATCAAAAATATATGAATATTAGTTTTCTGTATCCTCTTGAATACATAGATTAGAACATGAAAAAACTTATTAGGGTTTATAGAATACTTGAAACTTATTCAACCTTACAATTTTATGTAACTGATTAAAATATTTTATACCCCTTTATATTAGGATCTATTTTTCGTTACCAATATTAATAGAATTATAAAAAATACCTTATCAGTGACATTACTTTATAAATATTCTATAATAACCATATTTTCATGAAAAAATAATCCTGAAATCTTTTTAATATTCTATAATTGGATACTCCTCAGGAAGAATCCCCACTCAAATACATGTGGTTATCCAAACATGAACACTTCTACATATTCATCAAGGATGAATCATTTATTTTATTTCATTTTATGAAACCAATTGCGAAATTATTCAAGGACGGTCACTTAATCATTTTTTTTATCCAATATTGATAACATTATCATCTTATTAGTTTCTACCACTAAGACCATGATTTACCTCTAATTATATGAATATAAGTATGAATAAAACATAAAAATATTAAGGGAATAAAGTTAGGGTTCTTTATCCTTATTGTAAAAAATAATGCTGAGATGTTTTTCTCAAAAAAAATTCTCCATTATTCATTTTTACATATCTACATTTCTAAATTATTTTTATTTAAGGTATCAGGGATCTCATCACACCCTCTACTTCTCTATTCGACATGGTTCTAATTTATTTGTCCATTAAATCAAATTCAATAGCTTGTTAAATATTCATTACTTTGATTTATTATTCTTATGCTGAAAATGTTATTAAATAACCTCTTGAATTATGTAAAAACTTATTATATCTCACACATAGAAATTTTTCAAAACAAGGATCATTATTTTTTGAAAACCAATCATGAATAATTACTTCTTCATGTGAGACATCTTCTTTCCCTTCAGAACATGATTCTTTTTATGCTTCATACATCTTTATTGAATTCTCAAAATCTATTAGAAAATATTATAAAATCTCATTGGGTATATTTGATGTTTTTTTGGGATGTTCGCATGGATTCAAATGATTTCTTTTTATCTCATATGAAATTTTAAATTAAGAACAACTTTTGATATTATGGGAATTATTTTGAATATGATCCACATTCTTATTATTGTCCAAGGATCTCTCTCCTATCCTATTTGATATATTATTAAGTAAATTCTGATTTGAAGCTTCCTTTTGTATCATTCCCAAAGATTATTTTCCATTATTCTCATATGGCCTTATTTGATTACTTTTATTTAATAAATGTTGATATGGACATGCACCAATTTTATTACAACCACCACAATCACCACATAGATCTCTAAGAACCTAAAAAATATTGGAATTATACATATTTTATTCATTCTAGGATGTCGCTTACTCTTCTCTAGATCCCCACTTGAAATTAGGTTCTATTTTCCCTTAGCATTAAGAGGATTATACCAAAATCCAATGGATTATGCTCAAATATATTACAACACTAATAGTATCCTAAAAAACGTAATTTTACGTCAAAAATGAATACTATACAAAATTTCTTAATTCATTTACAAGCTATTTTTCGGTTTTCATCACCAATAGATGGAATTTTTTTGGGGAACCATCTATTTTAATAATTTTTCTACCCACCACATACAATGTAGTAGGATTCACATCAATTTTCCTCATCCATTTTAGTGTATGTTTTAATTTTGAGATGAAAATTTACATGATAAAAATTTAGTAAAATTAATAATATTAGACATGGGTAGTCCCTCATTCTATGATATTAAGTATGAATGATCATCAAATGATAATTACCCTTCTTTAAAAATAATAAAGTTATTTTTTAGTATAATCCTCTATTTGAAAATATGTTATAACAACTTCTTTATTCTTTATTTTTGAATACTCAATATGTGTCTTTTCAAAATTGGCCAATTTTACTTCCAATTATAGAAACCTCATATTTAGGGTTATCTTCTGATCTTCAATCATAATCACATTCTCTTCACAATACTTCTTTATTCTTAAAATTTCTTCATCATTCATAGTTATCTTATCTTATAACAATGTTTCAAGTTACTTTATCTTCTTGTATTTCACTTTCATATTTGTATCCTTGACATCAATGCCATTTTTTATGATTTGGTTCAGGTGAATAAATATTTTATTATAGATTTCAACTAAATTATTTCTTCTTGTGAAATTATTTGTTTTATTTATCCTCATATATTTAAGATATCACTTTAAGGACTAATCACTCTGACTCGCGGTGTGTTGACGGAGACAAGGCCTACTCTACCTCGCGGTGCCATGGCGGTTCGGCCTCGACGCCGTCGGGACCTGGTTTCTCCTCGGCCTCAACTGTTCATGGATCTAGTGTCATGGAGAGATCCCATTCCACTGTAGAGCAAATACCCCTTGTTGGATCGGTTGTTTCAGCAAATCAAAATCTTTCGACTCCTGCATTTCCGGTGAGATCGGATGTTGCGGGATCTGGAAAAATCGGAACTTCACCCCTTGGCGGCTCTCATTTTTCTGGACAGAATGTGTTGCCTAGTGGAAATTTAGCTTTAACTGGTGGTAATGTTTTTCCTTCGTTGTCTTATGCTACTGCTTTAAAGAATTCAAATTCTGCTTCGCTGCTTCACGAAACTCATCCTTTGGCTCGGTTCAAGGATCCATGTCCTGGTAGAATCATTCGGAAAGGTTCATGTGCGCATGTTGAAGCCAATCATGCAGCCCTTGCAGAGAGAATGATGCTTGGTAAAAATTCTCTGATTGCACATATTGTTCTCCCTAAGGGTGAGAAACAATGGAAGCTTAATGATTTGTTTCATAGAACCTCAATGTTATGGGGTTTTTCTAACTGGAAATGTGTCTCACTTGGCCATAGATTCTTTCATTGTTTGTTCGCCTCTGAGGAGTTGAAGTTGCAAGCATGGAGCAATGGAACCATGCTTTTGAAACCTGGATGGCTTCACCTACATGAGTGGTCTATGGAATTTAATGTTTCACGTGCAAGAAATTATTTTTCTCAGGTTTGGGTCCGCCTTCATGGACCCAATTGGGTCCTTTGGCACCCGACGATCTTGCTTGATACTGGTACTACTATTGGAAATCCCATCCGACTTGATAAAGAGACTGAATATGTCCATTATGGTCACTTTTCCAGAATATTGGTAGAGATAGATCTCAGCTCTACACTGATTGACAAGGTAATCCTCTCTACACCTTCTGACAATATCCAAATTGATGTTGAATATGAAAAAAGGCCACTTTTATGTAATCATTGTATGGCTGTTGGGCATTCTTTGGACTTATGTTGGAGGAACACCCCCTGTGATGAATGTGGGAGGAAGGGCCACCCATCAAATCTTTGTCGAAGGAAAAAACAAATGAAAAATACTTCTTTGGCAAAGGCTACCATTCATGATGGTGACTCAAGTAAAGAGTCACCTCCTGCTACTTTTGATGTTCTGATTACTGGGAAGTCTGGTTACCTGTCGACTGAGGATGGTGTTGCGCCCAGAGAGTCATCTTTGGTTGATGTAGAGAAGTCTATCTCACAATTGCCTCTTAAATACAAAGAAAAGCTAGTGGATGTGTCCCCCACAAAAGACCTTAGTGGTCCTTCTTGTGTAAATTTGAACCAAATATAGTCATCTGAGATTTCTTTACCTGTGCTGGATGCGGGGCAACAGGTTGATGATCGACATGAACCCCGTATTGGTAAATGGGGGTATGTTTCCGATGTTGAGGGAGATAAGGCTAGCTTCACTATTCCGAATAGTGGTGGATCTATCTCCTTCAAGGATATGGTCCTGGATGGGGAGGCAAGGATGACTGATGGTGAGGATTTTACTTCTGTTCCTACAAAGAGAAGACAACACAAGGATTACTCTCATATTCCTAAGACGGTGTCAACTAGATCAGCTTCAAAGGTCTCAAAAAAAATTGATGAAAATTATTGGAAGGCCTTTAACCAAGATAAGTCTCAGTCTGAATCGGAGCCTGCTGGAGACTCTGATTATGGGAATGACATGTCGTATTATGATTTTTAGTTTTTGAGAATGAGGGCATTACTGATTGTGTGACCCCTTTCGCCTCCTACCTGTTTTATTTTTCTTTATTTAATAAAGGGTCAGAAGCATATTCTTTTGACTTGACCTTTTAAAAAAAGTATTTAAATAAATTAATAAATACATATTTTGACATGTGATACTACCCACTAGTTCTTTGATATTCTTTAGGATAGTTTGGGAAATAATTTACACATAAATCTTGATATTTGAATATTTTTAGGTAGCCATAATATCTATCTAATTTGCGGTTAAATGAAACAAATCCAATTCTCTTTCAAAGATATATTTTTCCTTTTGGATATCATTGTATGGAGAAACTAAACTTTCATCTTCTTTGGAAAAAAGGGACATAATATTCCATCACCTTTTCTCTTTCATTTTCATGTTAAACATGGTTTTAATATAAATTGAATTATGATCAGCAATAGGAAATTTTCCACTAAAACTTCACTTCTTTATAAATTTGAAAAAATTAAAATATTCAATGATAAGAACTTCCAATATAGAGAATCCAATCAGAGGTGAACCATGATATGATATTAATTAAAGGGACTAGATCAGATAGGAACCACCCTGGGGGGGGGGGGTGAATCAATGTCCGCGATGTTAAATATTTTTATCCATTTATTTACCCCTCTCAGTTTTTATGTCAATATTTTACTTTTATTCTATCTCTTCACATTTTGACATTCTTACAAAAGAACTTAACACACGCACAAGATGTGAAATAAATTACAATGTTCACCATTCAATGTAATATTATTAGTCCTCAGTGTGAAGTATATTACTCTATGATAACAAAAACAACTAGTATCATCCTAGTATATTTAGAATATAGTCTCAAAATATAGTATATCTTGTTTAAAGATCCAAAATCTAGTATACATGAGTTGGTGGTTACTTTATTACATTGGAATAAGATACAAGGAATCAAATCTCCAAGGATTGAATAGTTTAGTAGTCTTGATAAAATAGATACATACATGAAATTCACATTAAAATTTAAAACATAAAATGAAAATATAATTTTATTTGAGAAGTCTATTATTCCCCTGGTGTATTCAATTCATACCGATCTTAAAATACTTCCACATATCCTCGGTAAAAAAACATAATAAAGGGGTGGAATCAGATGCCTAGTTAGGGTAAGTGAACAATGAAAACTATGACTAAATAATACACAATAATTATGGCATGATAAATAACTAAAACACATGAAATTTAATCAATAACATGAGTATAATATGGTAGGAATAAATGATGATCAAATAATTCTGTATAAATAATCACATGAACATGAAACTTAACCATGGATATTCTAAATAATCGATTTATCAAATGGAATATCAATAACTGAATTCATAATGAAGGAATAAATAATTTTGGACATCTAAAACATACCATTGAGGATTTTTTTCTAAGACATTTAATACTTTCAAGTCTTTATTCCAAGACATCTATATAAATGGGAAAGGTGTTGGTTAAAACCCAATCCAGTTTGACTCACGAGAACTAATTATGCATCGAGGGGATATAGAGGGCCCCTCCCATTATATACTAAGTGAAATTAATTCTTATAGGGTGACACAAAATCAAAATAAATATTCATATTCAAACGATCATAAAAAAAATTAACAATTTCCCCAATCAATAAACATAATCATAAACCATCTTGTGTAATATGGTGAATGGAATTAAAATAGTATATCCCCAGTCAAACTGATCATAAAACACTCAATAAAATATTTTATATGGTATCATAAAAGATAACTCTCAATAAGTAATAATATTAAATAATGTATTTATATATATATGAGAATACGTTAGTAAGATCTTGGAAAAAACTTGGAAAAAATACACTTTTTGACTTTGAAATCCTTATTTTTAAAAAGATGTGAAATTAAAAATGATTTTTTTTGAAAATAAAATTTTAAAATTTTAAATTAATATTAAAAAAATTCTGTTTTGTGAAAGTTATAAATTCCATTCATGCCATATAATTTAATAAAAACCTTCCTTTTATACTATTTAAAAAGTCCCTCATTTGGAAAATGAAAAAAAAATCATTTTATTTATTTTTTATGAAAAGACCAACATGGGTAAAAATTAATTATATAAAAATAGGATAATATTAAAAATATTTTTTGTTTATTTATAAAATATTACTGGGAAGAAAAATATTCCCCAGTGGAGACATAAACATAGACAATCCCGAATAATGATATGCTTCTGAAATAAACCCTTACCACTTTAGTACATTTTAAATGAAAAGACCCCTGAAAGAAATAATTTCAAATGAAACCTCAAATAACATGAATAAAAATATATTAATGTTTTAATATATCAATGGGACGTTATATACACCAAAAAAAGATATAAGTGGTGAATATCGCATATCTCTCATAGAAGTAAAAGTGAGATTAGAAATCTCTACCTCATGTTCAATTTCATCTATACATGTTTGAAACTCTTATATAATAAATATATATTTATTGTAAATATATTATAGAACCATAATAATATATATCATACCATAAATTCTTAACTTATAATATTTTATATCCCTTTCATTATTAATTCATTGTTAAAATAACTATTTTGGGTGGTAACTACTTCATTTTTCATATATGTTTTGATTCAGTTGTTCTGGTACTTATAATTTTATTGTTGTTACAGCGACTTAAAAATATTATTTACGATTTAAATATAATATATATATATATATTTAAAATCATCCATAAATATAGATATAGAAAAATTAATTACACCATTCATGAAGACGGTAGGCCGTATGAATGCATGAATGATATTCTCACATTTCTAAGGATAGAATAAAATAAATTTAGGAAATAATTAAACTTTTAAAAAATAATTATTATTTAATATATATCATATATATTAATTATTTACATATTTATAACCACCCATGTAAAGTGGTGATGTAAAAATAATTACACCGTTACGTAGAGATGGTAATCCATATGTATTCATGAGTAATGTTTTTGTTTTAATAAGATAGAAAAAAAGGTGGAATATGGTTTTATAATAATAATAATAATATCTTAGTTAATATACTATACTATATTTATAAAGTTATTGTGTAAACAACACGTAAATTGGAAGTAGAAGAAGAAATAAATTGTAATAGTTTAGGTAATACAATTACCTCTTCTTCATGTGACCTTATTTAGATCCTTTTAAGGGATATTAGGTTGGTCTTGTGATAAAAAAGGAACCTAAAAAACATGGATACAGATTTTGGGAAGATGAATTTTTTGGACTTGGTCGAGCTATAATTCTCAAAGTTAATTGAGGTGAGGGGCACTTTTGGAATTTCACAAAAGATAAAAATATATATATGACTATTCTAGATCCAAATACATAAAAATGGATTTTAAAATAATATGTGATGAAATATTTGACCAGTTAATATCACCTTTGTGATTATTTATGATTTTTGTTATTTTTAAATAATTTAATAAAATATTAATCCAATAAAAGTTCATTATAGTCGATTTTGATACGATATATTACTTTGACTTTAAAAACATCAAGGAAAAAATTAAAATTTGAACCAACTATTTTATCATATCCTAAAAATGTTATGAAAGTCTAGATAATTCCTATACCACATTAAATATCTCAAATTATTTTAATTTTAATATTTACAATATCATTTATTTGGTTTTGTCTATTAATTAAATGTATACATTATTATAAATGCACTTGAATAAAAGGTAATTATATTATTTATAAAAAATATTAATAAATTTTTATCATTAAAATAAGTTTATTTTGATAATGATATTGATTCATAATCATTAAATATTTATTTTAACTCAAATATATATCATGAAAACACATTTAATGTGTTTTTTGACGTTTCTGGCCTTGCGCAAGCATTGAATAAGAATTTGCATAATCCACTTTTTATTTAACTATAAAATTCGTGTATAACCATAAAAATCATTAATAATAGTTAATATATAATATATTAGTAGAAAATGACTAATTTCATCCCAATTATTATTTTTAGGACACCAAATTTGACTTTTCCAGTGCTGTGTAGGCTCTATATCAACACTAAAAATGATTTTCATATTTATTATGGAAGAAATTATATTCTCTAGTTTTTGAGTTATTTGTGAATAATATTTATATAATTTTATCATACTTTATTTTTTCCATAAGTTTCATAAATTTTCATATTATGTATATGTCTTGGTGATATCATAAATGATATCGTATTTCATAGAAAGAGTATTTTCTTTACGATTCACTAAAAAATTAATTTCTTCAGAAAAATTTAAAAAAAATTATCATCGGGTGAATTTTTATTACGGAATTGGAAAATAAATTTCATTTCATGAAATTAAAATCCTATAATTGATATAAATTAATTTCTAAATTAGTGCGTAAAACGCTATAGAAACCGCTTTTTTGAAAAAATACAGGTTTTCTTTAAAATGCATATTTATTTATAAAAATTATTTTATAGGAAATTAAATTATTAAATTGATTACAATAATAATAATTTAATTATTAAAATTATAATATATGTAATTTTTATTTTCACCAATTTTAAATTAAAATTTAACATTTCAAATTGTTGAAAGGAAAATACAATTTTGAATAAAAATAAATATTTTTCACTGTTCACTTGAAAATATTTTTTTTCTTTATAAAATAAATAAATAAAAACCTAATATAATTTTGATATGATGATTTCAAAATCTATGTAATGTTTCTCATATAAATTTTATAAAATTGGAATAAATATTTATATCATTTTCTCATAAGTGATAAAAACATTTTTTTTCAAGAAAACATATAAAATGAATTTACTAAAATTTGAGTTTTTATTTTATAATATTTGATAAGTAAATTTGTATTTATTAAGACCTATATATATTATGATATTTTTAATCACATTCACAACAATCAATTTAATGGCTAGGTAATAACATCCATATTTGTATAATAATATTTTTGGGTTTGTTTAAGCTCGGTGTTGCGTATTGTATACCCTATCGAACATAATGTTATTTTAAATTATTGGGGTGTTACATTCTCACATAATTAAATAAATTGGATCATCATAATTGGAACTTGTGACGTGTAATCAAGGGTTTTACATTTAAATATACCTTGGTGGAAAACCCACATTGTAACGACCCAAAATTTTGAATAAATCATGTTTCCTAATTTTATGTGTTATTTTATTTTTAAACTCAACAAAAATGTTTCATTTAATAACATGAGTATAATTAAAATGAGAATGTTGGGTTTTTACTGTTATATGACCATTGGTCAATATGACCACTTGAAACTAAAAGTTTTGATTATTGTCTCTAGATACAATTAATCTTGGTTAATTATTATAGAAAGAGGATTTGATGGCCTCACCCAGTAGTCTTGGACCGATCGAAGCCCATCTAACAGAACTTGGCAAGGAGGTAGCACCAGTGGGCTTTGCTCTAGACCAAACCCAAGCCGAAAATCATCGTGTGAAGCTAGAACGGAATCACCTTTGCGAGAAGTTCAAACTAATAGAAATTACTACTCGTACGATGTTGGCCGAGCCTCCCATGGATTATATCACCTTAGCACACCTTACACTTAGGTCCTAGGCTGGTGTGATAAGGGGCTATGTAAGGAGATCGTAACTACCATGTGTAATCCTTTGTTTTAAATAAAAATTGGGATTTCTTCCAATGATGATGTTTTTGAATTTTCAAATGTCCGGATAAATATAGTATGCATATTTTTGGTGAATTTTAGAGAAAGGATATTTTAATAAATGTATATGTAAACCTTAAATATTTAAAAATGTGTAATGATTTTCAAAAAATGGTCTTCTACAATTATGTTCAGTAAGAAATTTAGAGTCTAATAAGATCAACTTGATTTTTGATGAATAGTAAATTATGAATAGTGATTTTATTATTAGGATTATTAATGTGTCCAAATGGATTAGTAATCTCACTTAAAGAAAGTATTAATATAATCTAGGCACCTTGATTAAGTAATGTGATTCAATAAAATGGTTAAATAACGGTTTCATAAATTATTATTCAAGTATTAGTTTATTTGGGTGAATAGTGTTTTTTAATTAAAAATTAAATTAAAAATAATTAGAAAATTATTTTTATAAAATGGATTTCATTTTTGAACTCAGAGAATCGATATTATGTTAAGTTAAATTTTGGGGATTTTTCTGAAAAAAAGAATGTTCGGTGAATAGTGTATTTATTTAAAAATAAAATTAAAAATATTTAGAAAATTATTTTTATAAAATGGAGTTCATTTTTGAAATCAGAGAACTGATATTTGGTTAATGTGAAATTTTGGGATTTTTCTGAGAAACTTGAATTTTTAGTGAATAGTAAATATACAGTTTTAGGGTTTTGGTATGTTTAATGACATCATAACTGTGTCATGATGATTTCATGATATTTTTTAAGCGATGGTCGACTAAAGAGGATGAATTATTGTGTGGGGGTCCCCATGTGGCCTAACTCCATGGGAAGTACCATGGGAGGGCCCATGCATTTGAGAAAACCACTTTTGAGGTGTCCCTTGGCCATTAATGCCTTGTCCCCTCACTTTCCCTATAAATACCAAGAAATACTCTCATCCTTTCGACTCCCCACACTCCCCCAACTAAGTAATGGTCTCATTACCTCCAAAGTATTCCTCCCAAGGTTCCCCCAAGCCCTCAAGGTCCCAACCTTTGAGTTTTAAGAGTTACATTTTAAGGTAAGGGATCCGACCCCTCTCTTTCTTTTCAAGTGATCTCTTTTATGTCATTTCTTTTATGCTCCATGTTCTTATGTTGGATGAGGTTATTTTATATTCATTATACTGTCCTTTTTTATGTTCATATGATGAGATACCCCCTCTTACTAACATCATTTCGTTTTAATAATGTTTAAGTGACGCCGTTAGGCTGCCAAATTTTTAAGGGATTCTTTCACCCTTCTCATTTTCAAGTTCTCTTTTCTTTTCAAGTCTTTGAGGTTAATTTATGTTGGGGTATTATCTCTATATCTATCATACTTATCATTTATGTTCATATTATGAGAGACCCTTTTTGATCTCGTCAATTCATTTTTGTTGAAGTTTAAGTGACGCCGTTAGGCTGCCAAATTTTTAAGGGATTCTTTCACCCTTCTCATTTTCAAGTTCTATTTTCTTGTCAAGTCTTTCAAGTTACTTTATATTGGGGTATGATATCTATATCTATCATAATGATCAATTATTTTAATATGATGAGAGACCCTTTTTGATCTCGTCAATTCATTTTTGTTGAAGTTTAAGTGACGCCGTTAGGCTGCTGAATTTTTAAGGGATTCTTTCACCCTTCTCATTTTCAAGATCTATTTTCTTGTCAATTATTTCAAGTTAATTTATGTTGGGGTATGATATCTATATCTATCATACTGATCATTTATGTTCATATGATGAGAGACCCCTTTTTATGTCGTCAACTCATTTTTTTTGAAGTTTAAGTGGCGCCGTTAGGCTGCCGAATTTTTAAGGGATTCTTTCACCCTTCCCATTTTCAAGTTCTATTTTTTGTCAAGTCTTTAAAGTTACTTTATGTTGGGGTATGATCTCTATATCTATAATACTGATCATTTATTTTCATATTATGAGAGACCCTTTTTTGATCTCATCAATTCATTTTTGTTGAAGTTTAAGTGGTGCCGTTAGGCTACCGAATGTTTAAGGGATTCGTTCACCTTTCTCATTTTTCAAAGTTCTAATTCCATGTTAAGTCTTACAAGTTACTTTCTTTTATGTTGGGGTATGATCTCTATATCTATCATACTGATCTTTTATGTTCATATTATGAGATACTCTATTTTATCTCATCAATTCATTTTTGGTTGAAGTTTATGTGACGCCGTTAGGCTACAGAATTTTCATAAGAGAAATCTTATTTTGTCTTCCTTTCATGTTCTTCATTTCATATGGTATATTTTCAAATTTCATTACCATGTTCTTAAATCCCTTATATTATGTCCCTCTAATGTTTTATAGGTCATTTATGAATTTTTGACCCTTGTCCCCTCTCTTTTCAATGTTTTCAAAAACCCTGAAACATAGGCGTTATGCTGCAGAATTTTCGTCTCAAAATGTCTCTCTCTTTTTCTAAAGTTATTTTTTTTAAGTGAATACTCCAAGATCTCTATTCTATATGGGTATTCAAATAAATACCAAAATTTTCTATTTTAAATTCTGGGATTTACATACATGAAACCCGCTTTCCCTTTCTGTGGGTTTAAAGTGACATTAAGATCATGTCTTTAAAGCAGTTTTTAAAACGTTATGATTATGAAAGGAAACCCATTTATTTTATGCTATATGGGTTGTTTATGAAATGATTTATGATTATTTATGTGGCTCACATGATGATAAAGATAAATTTAAGGGTGCGCCCTGATAGCGCTCCAATGCATTGGGTAATGATGTAACCACTAGAGATTACAATTTTCACGATATCTTGGTGAATAACCTTGGTAATTTTCAAATGACACCTTAGGGATGGACCTTGGTGATATGTTAATGATTGTCTATGTTAAATGATGTAGCCACATATTAAAGTTATTAAAAATGTTATTTTTATTATGATATGCCACAAGATTTCTTTCTCATGCCTTAAAGTTATTTTTCATAACATAGTTGATGTATCTCAAGTTCACATGTTAAATGTTTCCCTTGTTTCACTTACTGGGCCTTCTGCTCACCCTTTCTTTTGACGTATGTCCCCAGGTTATGAGATGTAGTAATAAACCTAGGATTAACATGAGGAGAATCTTTTCAAGTTTTTAAGAAGAATGTTTTATTTTTTCATGTTTTATGTTCCTGGTTTCCAAGACACTAAACCATTAAGATCCTCAGTTTTGTAAAATGTAATGAAAGTTTATGTGATAAAAAGGCGGGATGCTATAGTTGGTATCAAAGGATGGTTTAGTTATTTGTGGAAATTAGGATATGAAAACATTAAGAATAAGTCTATAGTAAAGTTTATATATAGGAAATCTTCCTGGTATTTTGGTGAGTATTGAGTAATGGGTTGCCAAGCAAATACATCCTTGTCTGGATGCGAGCAGGTAGAGGTTGATCTGGCACAGATGTATATAGGGGTAAAACCCGAAAACACCAATTTTAGCTAGACTCAAACGGGAACTGGTACATGACAATGGGCCTTGCTGCACTCTTGGTTACGGCACTCCCGGGGGATATGCTTTGGTAAATTCATAAGCTTAGTATGAACTATTGTTAAAGGAACAAAGATAAAATAAAATAAAGATTCACATAAGAATATATGATCATGGATAACCTAGATTGGAACCTAGGGGATCACAAGTTAAGGTATACTTTTATTCTAAAAGTTATCCTTATATTCTTTAAGTTCCTTTTCATGATTATTAGCTATGTATTTAATCCCCTAATTATACTTTCTATTCTTAGTTAATGGTGGGAAATGGAAGAAAATGTCCCAACAACCAATGTGATAGGAAATGCGACGATTGCCGTATTAATATGACAGAGATGATTAGGGGATTAAAAGATGATTATTATTTTGGAAGACGTTCACTATTTTGGGGACCCTATATGATCAAGGTAAATATATTACTACGGTATTTTCATTGAGGAGTAAGGTTGACTTATATTTTGAAGAATCGATGAATTTAAGGTGGACTTATAGTAATTTAGGTTACTTAGGGGAATGATTAACCTATCTTGGGTAAAATATGTTTAGGTTAGCTAATTTTGTTATAAGATGTTAGGAGTGGTTGATGTTGTTTGGATATGAACAATAAAGTTTATTTTGGAAGACTATGTTATCAAATCCTTCTTGTATTTGGGTTTCAATCTTAGTTTGGTTTATTTTGAGAAATCTTAAGGACCATTATTTATGGAATGGTCTATGATGAACTTTGGGTAGTACCATGGAACTTTGAAGATTTAAAAGTAGTTTCTATTCCTATGGGATTATTTCTTTTTTGAAGAGTTGTTTTACCTTACCCTTTCTGTTTTTGGGATCAGGTTTAAAGATAGAAGAAATAGATAGTCAATCTTTTGTGGATTATGTGATTCTCTAGAAGATGATTCTTGTGTTTTGATGAGACCAAGTAGTTTTGAATGCTCATCGTTTGGAGAAAAGATTAGTTTTGGTAGAAACATATTAAAGGATGAAACTCTACATGAAGGTAGGAATATTTTCTTATGTTTTTGTTCTATGTAGTAAATGAATTCCTCAAAATTATGAAAAGGAACGTAAAACAAAAACGTTGTTGGTTTACGTTTCCTACTAGGTAATCAAAGACCGTTTACACACATCATAATTTTGGGATTTTCTTATGGTTAACTTTCTCCTAATCATGTTTTCTATCACTCCCCCTCAGAACATGACACTTTTTTTTCTCCTCCATGTCCATGTTTTCCTACATGGAATCCTAGTGTGGGTTAACTCGGGTGACCTATGTACTTCCCTTTCTTTCTTTTAAAGTAATAGTTTTACTGACTCCTTTTCTGATGTGGGACATTCAATGAAATTTCAAAACCCAATTTTAAAAATTGTGAGGATGCAATTTCTTAACGGGGGAAGATTGTAACGACCCGAAATTTTGAATAAATCTTGTTTCCTAATTTTATGTGTTATTTTATTTTTATACTCAACAAAAATGTTTCATTTAATAACATGAGTATAATTAAAATGAGACCATTGGGTTTTGACTGTTATATGACCATTTGTCAATATGACCACTAGAAACTAAACGTTTTGATTATTGTCTCTAGATACAATTAATCTTGGTTAATTAGTATAGAAAGAGGATTCGAGGGCCTCACCCAGTAGTCTTGGACCGATCGAAGCCCATCTAACAGAACTTGGGAAGGAGGTAGCACCAGTGGGCTTTACTCTGGAACAAACCCAAGCCGAAATTCATCGTGTGAAGCTAGAACGGAATCACCTTTGCGAGAAGTTCAAACTAATAGAAATTACTACTCGTGCAATGTTGGTCGAGCCTCCCTCGAATTCAATCACCTTAGCACACCTTACACTTAGGTCCTAGGCTGGTCTGATAAGGGGCTATGTAAGGAGACCGTAACTGCCTTGTGTAATCCTTTGTTTGAAATAAAAATTGGGATTTCTTCCGATGATGATGTTTATGACTTTTCAAATGTCCGGATAAATATAGTATGCATATTTTTGGGGAATTTTAGTGAAATGATATTTTAAAAAATGTATATGTAAACCTTAAATAATTAAAAATGTGTAATTATTTTTAAAAAATGGTCTTCTATAATTATGTTCAGAAAGAAATTTAGAGTCTAATAAGATCAACTTGATTTTTGATGAATAGTAAATTATGAATAGTGATTTTATTATTAGGATTAGTAATGTGTCCAAATGGATTAGTAATACCACTTAAAGAAAGTATTAATATAATCTAGGCACCTTGATTAAGTAATGTGATTCAATAAAATGGTTAAATAACGGTTTCATAAATTATTATTCAAGTATTAGTTTTTTTGGGTGAATAGTGTTTTTTAATTAAAAATTAAATTAATAATATTTAGAAAATTATTTTTATAAAATGGATTTCATTTTTGAACTCAGAGCATCGATATTATGTTAAGTTAAATTTTGGGGATTTTTCTGAAAAAAACGAATTTTCAGTGAATAGTGTATTTATTTAAAAATAAAATTAAAAATATTTAGAAATTTTATTTATAAAATGGAGTTCATTTTTGAAATCAGAGCACTGATATTTGGTTAATGTGAAATTTTGGGATTTTTCTGAGAAAGTTGAATTTTTAGTGAATAGTAAAAATACAGTTTTAGGGTTTCGGTATGTTTAATGACATCAAAACTGTGTCATGATGATGTCATGAGATTTTTTAAGGGATGGTCGACTAAAGAGGATTAATTATTGTGTGGGGGTCCCCATGTGGCATAACTCCATGGGAAGTACCATGGGAGGGCCCATGGTTTTGAGAAAACCACTTTTGAGGTGTCCCTTGGCCATTAATGCCTTGTCCCCTCACTTTCCCTATAAATACCATGAAATCCTCTCATCCTTTCGACTCCCCACTCTCCCCCAACGAAGTTCTGGTCTCATTACCTCCCAAGGAGTCCTCTAAAGGTGCCCCCAAGCCCTCAAGGTCCCAACCTTTGAGTTTTAAGAGTTACGTTTTAAGGTAAGGGATCCGACCCCTCTCTTTCTTTTCAAGTGATCTCTTTTATGTCATTTATTTTATGATCCATGTTCTTATGTTGGAGGAGGTTCTTTTATATTAATTATAATTTCCTTTTTATGTTCATATGATGAGAGAACCCCTCTTACTATCATCATTTCATTTTAATAATGTTTAAGTGACGCCGTTAGGCTGCCGAATTTTTAAGGGATTCTTTCACCCTTCTCATTTTCAAGTTCTATTTTCTTGTCAAGTCTTTCAAGTTAATTTATGTTGGGGTATGATCTCTATATCTATCATACTTATAATTTATGTTCATATGATGAGAGGCCCTGTTTGATCTCATCAATTCATTTTTGTTGAAGTTTAAGTGACGCCGTTAGGCTGCCGAATTTTTAAGGGATTCTTTCACCCTTCTCATTTTCAAGTTCTATTTTCTTATCATGTCTTTCAAGTTACTTTATGTTGGGGTATGATCTCTATATCTATCATACTTATCATTTATGTTCATATGATGAGAGACCCTTTTTTATCTCATCAATTCATTTTTGTTGAAGTTTATGTGACGCCATTAGGCTGCCGAATTTTTAAGGGATTCTTTCACCCTTCTCATTTTCAAGTTCTATTTTCTTGTCCATTATTTAAAGTTACTTTATGTTGGGGTATGATATCTATATCTATCATACTGATAATTTATGTTCATATGATGATAGATCCCATTTTATCTCATCAATTCATTTTTGTTGAAGTTTAAGTGGTGCCGTTAGGCTGCCGAATTTTTAAGGGATTCTTTCACCCTTCTCATTTTCAAGTTCTATTCTCTTGTCAAGTCTTTCAAGTTACTTTATGTTGGGGTATGATCTATATATCTATAATACTGATAATTTATGTTCATATGATGATAGAACCTTTTTTATCTCTTCAATTCAGTTTTTTTGAAGTTTAAGTGGCGCTGTTAGGTTGCCGAATTTTTAAGGGATTCGTTCACCTTTCTCATTTTTCAAAGTTCTAATTCCATGTTAAGTCTTGAAAGTTCCTTTATATTATGTTGGGGTTTGATATCTATATCTATCATACTGATCTTTTATGTTCATATTATGAGAGACCCTATTTGATCTCGTTAATTCATTTTTGGTTGAAGTTTATGTGACACCGTTAGGCTGCAGAATTTTCATAAGAGAAATCTTATTTTGTCTTCCTTTCATGTTCTTCATTTCATATGGTATATTTTCAAGTTTCATTAACATGTTCTTAAATCCCTTATATTCTGTCCCTATACTGTTTTATAGGTCATTTATGAATGTTTGACCCATGTCCCCTCTCTTTTCAATGTTTTCTAAAACCCTGTAACATAGCTGTTATGCTGCAGAATTTTCGTCTCAAAATGTCTCTCTCTTTTTCTAAAGTTCTTTTATTTTTAAGTGAATACTACAAGCTCTCTCTTCTATACGGGTATTCACATATATACCAAAATGTTATATTTTAAATTCAGGGATTTACATACATTAAACCCACTTTCCCTTTCGGTGGGTTTAAAGTGACATTAAGATCATGTTTTTAAAGCAGTTTTTAAAACGTTATGATTATGAAAATAAACCCATTTTTTATGCTATATGGGTTGTTTATGAAATGATTTATGATGATATATGTGGCTCACATGATGATAAATACAAATTTAATGGTGCTCCCTGATACCGCTCCAATGCATTGGGTAATGATGTAACCACTAGAGATTACAATTTTCACGATATCTTGGTGAATAACCTTGGTAATTTTCAAATGACACCTTGGGAATGGACCCTGGTGATATGTTCATGATTGTCTATGTTAAATGATGTAGTCACATCTTAAAGTTATGAAAAATGTTATTTTTATTATGATATTCCACATGATTTCTTTCTCATGCCTTAAAGTTCTTTTTCATGACATAGTTGATGTATCTCAAGTTCACATGTTAAATGTTTCCCTTGTTTCCCTTACTGGGCCTTATGCTCACCCTTTCTTTTGATGTATGTCCCCAAGTTATGAGATGCAGTAATGAACCTAGGATGAACATGAGGAGAATCCTTTCAAGTGTTTAAGAATAATGTTTTATGTTTTCATGTCTTATGTTCCTGGTTTCCAAGACACTAAACCTTAAATATCCTCAGTTTTGTAAAATGTAATGAACGTTTATGTAATAAAAAGGCGGGATTCTATACACATTGTAAGAATGTTTAATAAAAAATCATCTTGATAAGAAATAAAGATAAGTTCAAAAGTAATATAGATTAACACATACATGGTTTCCAAGTAGGAGAACAAAAGTTTTAAGTGAAGTAATGGATATATAATGGAACCATAACTCATAATGACCGATATAAATTGATATAGACAATGTTCATAAGAAATTTAACAACCATGAAACTATAAAAATATGTAGTTTAAAATGCCAATGATTTCTTGATAATAAAATTAAACAAATAATGTTTTTTATTTTTTGGGTTTTTTCAAAAGTAGTGGGATTATTTTACCATCTAGATAAACAATTTACGAAAATAAACTTACCTAATCCAATCCATGTCCTAAGAAAAATATTCTCAATTGGTTGTGCGCCAATATTTTTACACTTCATCTTCTAGACAAGTAAATGAATATTAGAGATGATTTTTATCATGCCAAAAGTAATTTTAATGAATCACAATATACATATTATGTTCCTTCATAATCTAAATATTTAAGATATCCAAAATGGTTATCATTTATTATCTAGTAAGATAAATCATACTTTTAACAAAATCAATAATATCCAAAGTTAAACATAATCTATACCATAAGAAGACAATCTTATGCCTCCTCCAAAATATTACTGACAATATTCAAAATTCCATGTATGAGATCACAAAATAAAGTTATAATTAATAAACCTTAAGCAGACATTAGTGTCCTATGTAAATACCATGATCAAATATTTTCTAAAAACATTATAATAACATGAATCACCATAAAACCTTAATAAACCATGATTTATTCTTAAAATATAATATCTTGTTGTCAAATATATTCCTTTAATCCAAACATGTAATAAACCTAGAAAATATAAAATAAACCATAAAATCACTAACCAATTTCTTGGCCACAAATTATACCTCATAACAATCTCTTTATGATTATTATATCATCATCGAGCACATATTATGGTTTTTTTCCCTCAATAATGAGTTTTCAAAAAGATCAACATCCCACAATATCACTTCTCTTGGTTATCAATACTATTCATCATATGCTTCCAATTACCAAAAGAGGACTCAATATAGAACAATAATTATATATCTCATTATTTGTATGACCAGAATATCATTGATGAAATACATTTACAACATAATGAATGAATCCTATGAAATAGGAACTTTAATCATTCAACATTATTCTGAAACCATTAACTACAATTAATCAACTTATTCTTTTATAACTTCTTCCTTTGATATGTCATTTTTAATCCCTTAACTATTAGTATTATAACAATTACTCCTAAAAACATTCTGATTTTATTCATGATATTTTCCCCCTAGGATAATTATTTACATAATTCCCCCATATTCCAAATTTGAAACATTAACCTATTGACCATTCATTAGGGAGACCATTATTCTCATCCATTTAATTAACTAAAATTTTCATTTTTAATTGGAAATTAACTGATTTGTTTCCTTTTCCACACCTACAACATCTTTCCATTCCTCTAATACATTCACTTGGGTATTTCTTTTCACATTTTCAACATATACAAAACTGAATATTTTTTAATCCATGGTCTCTACCACTTGAGATCTTAGAAAACTCTACAATTCTATTATTTATTGTTACAAATAGTTGGTTGAGGTGTATGTTGTTAAAAATATATAATTATAAAAAATTAAGCCTACTCACAATATCCCTTACTACAACCAGTATCCCAATTGGTTTCTCATCTACAAAGTTCTTTTTGGTACCATCCATGACTAAAAAAAATAGTGTGAGTTGCAATAATCAAAGTGGGAAACCACATGTTTCTATCCTTAAAAAACTGTAAAGACCTGGAAATTTCAAGTAATTTTTTTTATTAATTTTATTTGGAATTTTACAAGAACGCAGTTTCTGACAGCACCTGATTCCGAGGCCCGGTGTGCCCAGAATCATTTTCCGAAGTTTAGATCGGGTACGTTCAGTGAACGAATATAACGACCAATACTTTACATACATTGTTATTACTTCAGAATTGGATCACACTTATTACAACATATAACAAAACCAAGAAAGGACCATATAGGTATAGTGTCTTTAGAAACTGGGAAACATAAACAACTGGTTCATAAAGCATCTACTTTGGCTCCCATTTATTTCATCATTTTTAGATTCCCTTTTTGGAATATTCTACTTAATAACCTTCTTCATGACCTGGGGAAATAAAACATACAAAAGGGTGAGCTGAAATTCTCAGTTAGGGTAAACAAAAGAAATATCAATCACATCATATTCATAAGAACATAACATTTTGGAAATCTTAACCTGAAAAAGAGATCATAATATCATAACATGGGATAAATTATAATAGTGAAATGTAATCCCAACAATCATAACTTAAAACATGAAACTTTGTGGCATACACACATAATCATAGAGAATCATTTCTTATTAGTCAAGACTCATTGCCAAGCCAATCTTAGTGGATAAAGTCCATTTATGAACCGAGTCACCCTCGTTTCAGTCCTGTTTCACTGAACCGGTATAACCTACCGTTCCAGCCATGTCTATCTAATGAGATATAAAATATTTACCCAATGCATTGGATGGTGATATAGGTCCCAACCATCTCATAATGATACCATTCTTATGTGTGCCACAAAATCATAAACCATACATCATAGCATAAGCCATGTAATAAAAATGGGAATCTTAAACTTCGTGACATCATAAAACAATTCATATAAGATAAATGAATTCATAAAAATATTTCCATCACAACATAATCAAATCAATGTAATAATAGGTATATAAATAGAACCCTATATTATCTTAGATGGAAAATAATTTTGATAAAACACTTGAACTCCATTCTTGAGGAAAAAATCCTTTCTTCTTAAACAACACTTTTCCTTTATTAACATGTCGTACAATTCTAAACTAAAAGAAGTTAATGAAAAATAAACGTGAAAACTTGTAAAGGAAGCTTCTTGGAAATAATGTTTTAAAAATCCATTCATGCCGTATAAGTTAAAAAAAACATTCTTCTCGTACTTTTGTCGGAAAAGTAAAAAAAGTACCTCGTACGAAAAACGACAAAAGATTCCTTTCATATATTTTACTAAAAACTCACCAAAGGGTAAAATAGGATTTAAACAATTGTAGGTGAATGTAAATAATATTACATATTGAGGAAAGATGGATGTGGATGATAAAATACACCCTAGTAAATACTAAAGTATAAACAATCTCGGATAAAAATGAGATTGTGATATTTCCCTTACCTTAGGTCCGTTTTGCTTCGTAAGTGTCTGAACCTCCTGTATAATGATTTAAATAATTTTATTGACTTATTATAGAATCATAATTATTTTTATTATATCATATATGGTCATATTATTAGCTTCTTAGTAGTAGTATTTCATTGCTACTTGTTATTCGGGTGTTTATAAGTTTTTGTTCTTATGCGTGTTTTGTCGAATAAATTCTTATTCATATCTTTAGGTTATAGATAAATCATTTCAATAATGTTATTAGTGTAATATATATCATATTCATTAATTAAATTCATTTATATAATCATTATGAAATGAAGATCATGTAGAAGGAGTCGCATCATATCGTGGAGACGGTATTCCGTACGTACACATGAGTGATGATATCGTTCCTATGATCGTGGAATTGTATTGGAGTGTATGTATACTATTTCAGAATCAATATCACTTTATAATAGTCATATATAGTCATTATTTACACCATTATACCCATCCAAGTAAGGTGGTGGTGGAAAATAGATTACACCACGGCGTGGAGACGGTATTCCGTACGCACGCACGCGCGGTGATTTCTTTTTCTGTAGGATGGATAAATGGTGAAATAGGGTTGGTTCATACTTATAATAACATATCAGTATATTAGTGATACTGATGTTATTACTTCATAATGAAACAACTAAAGAAGAAGAAGTGGAAGAAGAAATAAAGATGAAAGAATCGGTAACAGACATTACCTCTTCTTTGAAGTGCTTCTTTGAGACCTTATTTTAGGGCACTAAAATTGGTCTTTTAATAAGACCAGGACCTCTAAGATGTCTCTAGGGAAGTGGAGAGGAGGAATTGGCAGGGTTTGTCCGAGCTTGAAGGCTCAAAGTGGTGTGAGGAAGAGGGGGAGGAGGTTCCCTTTTATAAGGGAGGAGAGGGGAAACTTTGGGAAAACTAAAAATATTATTTTATTATAAAGTCATGTTTGGTTTTAAATAGCTCTAAATTGATATATTTCGAAGCTAAGGTGGGGATTGGTCAAAATCCTCTCATACAATATAATTTAAACAAGTTTAGGTTCCTATTTTAACCTTATCATTTAGATTTAACATTAAGTTAAATAAGTGTACTTTTACCGTGTCTTCTTGTGTTCTTATACTATAAGGTTAATAAACTTACTATAAGAAGGAAAACGAACACAAAGTTATTTGTTATTAATATATATAACCTTATATAAGTCATTTGGCCGAACCTTATATTTTTAGGAATAAAATAACAATTACTAATATAATATTTGTTTTAAAAACTATTTTATGTCAATTTTGACACTATTTAGTAATTGATTTTTGTGAAAATCATAAAAGAATTATTAGTTCGAACCAAGTTAATTAAATCAATACTAACATGTCATATTAACCTATAAAGTTAGTGGAATTCATAAAAAGTCTCAAATTACATTTATTTTGGTGTTTATAACATCAATTATGTCAATATTTCATTAATAAGATAATTACTGCATCATCATTGTGTCATAAATAAATTAAATTATTTAATGTCTAAAAATTACAAATAAAATATCATTATGTAGGAAATAGTTTTAGATTTATAATGAATATTTATAGTCGAATTTATCTTATGTATAACCTTATATTAAAAATTATTTACTTATTAAACTTTTATTTTAACTATTTTAACCCTTCTTTAAATAAATTAATAATAAATGTCCTAATCTAATCCAGGTGGGCCTAAATGGTCATATTTTATTCCTAAGTTTGTTTTTGGTCGAATTACACTTATCCAATAGAATTAGGATATGTGTTAGGGTAATAATAATATCATCTTTACCCTTAATTACCCTATTTACTTTCAACCGTGGTAAAAAAAAGTAAAAAGTTACTATTCACCAAAAATTATTTTCATCTCATTGAACCACATTTTAGTCCTTGATATTAACCGTGTCTCTCGGATTTTCGAAATTCTACTCACAGAAGCGGTAAAATTATGTTTTATGAAAAAATCAGTTTTTTTAACTACCACTTAGTGGTTTCACTATTCATCAAAAATTGAAAGTTTTCAGAAAAATACCAAAATTTCACCCTAGGCTAATTTTGATATTCCGAATCCAAAAATGAAGTCCATTTTGAAAAATAAAATTTATAAAATTTCAAAAAGTGGTTATTACTATTCATAACAGCTAGTTTTAATAATATTTTAATAGCATATCGTTGTTTAGTGAAACTCGGTATTGCGTACGACGCAAGCTATCGAGGAAGGCCGCGATTTCGTATAAAGCAAGCCAAGAAAGTGTTGTGTAGAAAAAAGATTCCTTTGATGATTTATATAACATAAAAGTCTCGGGTGTTACATTCTACTCCACTTATAATGAATTTCGCCCTCGAAATTCGTCACTTTGTAACAAACAGATGAGGATACCTCTCCCTCATCATATCCTCAAGATCCCATGTAGCTTCTTCTAATTGGTGGTTCCTCCATAAAAATTTCACCAATCGAGTGGTCTTGTTTCATAGGACTTTTTCGCTATGATCCAGAATCTCTATCGGTTGTTCTTCATAAGAAAGATCTTGATCCAGTGGTATAACTTCTGAGCTAAGTACATGTGAAGGATCTGGTATGTACTTTCTCAGGAGAGATACATGGAATACATCGTGAACTTGAGAGAGATTCAGTGGAAGCGCCAATCGGTAAGCTACCTTCCCAACACGATCCAGTATTTTGAAAGGACCGATATATCTTGGGATCAACTTCCCCTTCTTTCCAAATCTCATGACCCTCTTCCAGGGAGATATTCATAATAACACTTTATCACCCACTTCAAACTCTAGGTCTTTTTCTCGGTTGTCAGCATAACTTTTCTGTCGAATCTGAGCTGCTCTTATGTGTTGTTGAATAGATCTGACCTTTTCTGCTATTTCATCAACGAGATCGGGTCCTAATAGCTTTCTTTCCCCAACTTCATCCCAGCAAGTGGGAGTCATGCATTTCTTTCCATAGAGAGCTTCATAAGGAGCCATCTGAATACTGGAGTGAAAGCTATTATTATAAGAAAATTCCACCAAAGGTAGGTGTTGATCCCAACCACCTTTGAAATCCATAGAGCAAGCTCTCAACATATCTTCTAGAGTTTGAATTGTTCTCTCAGACTGACCGTCTGTCTGAGGATGATAAGCAGTGCTGAAACTCAAATCTGTATCCAGAGTATGCTGAAGACTTCACCAGAACTTCGAGGTAAATCTCGGATCCCGATCAGATATAATAGAAAGTGGTACTCCATGCAATCTTACCACTTCCTTTATATATATCCTGGAAAGCTGATCCAGAGAGAAATCCTCTCTAATAGCAATGAAGTGTGCAGACTTTGTAAGACGATCAACTATGACACAGATAGCATTATTGCCTTTGGATGGTTTAGGAAGTCCTGTGACAAAGTCCATAGTGATGTTTTCCCATTTCCATTCGAGTATGGGTAATGGTTGTAACATCCCCTTAGACTTCTGTCTCTCAGCTTTAACTTGTTGGAAAACCAAGCATCGAGAGACATATTCAGTAACATCTCTTTTCATGCCATCCCACCAAAAGTACTCTTTCAGGTCTCTATACATCTTCATGCTTCCAGGATGAATAGAAAATGAAGAACTATGAGCCTCATACAACTTCCTTCTTTAATTCTGGAATGGGAGGAACACAAACTCGATTCTTGAACTTTATTATCCCATCACAATCAAGGTTGAATTCAGGAACATTTCTCACCTTCTTTTGTAACTCGACATCTTCTTTCTATGCCTCTTTAATCTTCACATGTATAGATGGCTGAACATTCATTTGAGAAAGATACGATTTTCCCCTTTCATTATAATTCCAGGATCCATCCTTTGTAAATCCATAAGTATTGGATCTTTTGTGATCCTCATCAAGGATAAAATAGCATGGTCTTGTCGACTTAATGCATCTTCCACCTTGTTTACTTTCCCAGGGTGGTAATGGATTGAGCAGTCGTAATCCTTAATCAGCTCCAACCATTTTCATTGACGCATATTCAGCTCATTTTGTGTGAAAATATACTTTAAACTTTTATGATCAGTATAAATATCACACCTTTCACCATAAAGGTAATGCCTCCAAATATTTAATGCAAAGATTACCGCAGCTGACTCCAAATCATGTGTTGGGTAATTTTTCTCATGTATTTTAAACTGTCGTGAGGCATAAGCTATCACCATATCATTTTTCATAAGAACACACCCCAATCCCTTCTGGGATACATCACTGTAGATCACAAACCATTCTCCACTACAAGGCAGTGTGAGCACAGGTGCACTGGATAACCTTCTTTTCAACTCCTTGAAATTCTCTTCACATTCCTCCGTCCAAACAAACTTAACTCCTTTCCGAGTCAACTTGGTGAGTGGATTAGATAATCGTGAAAAATCTTTCACAAAACGTCGATAATATCCAGCCAAACCAAGAAAACTTCGGATCTCAGTCACTATTGTTGGTCCCGACCATCTTTCGATAACCTCTGTTTTTGCTGGATCCACAGATATCCCATCTTTTGAGATTATGTGACCCAAAAATGAAACTTTTTGAAGCCAAATTCACACTTGGTAAATTTGACATAAAGCTTCTCCTTTCTCAGAGTCTTCAATATAATTCTCAAGTGATCTTCATGCTCTTCCTTGCTCTTTGAATAGACAAGAATATCGTCTATAAAGACTACCACAAATTGACCAAGATAGTCTCTAAAGACTCTATTCATCAGATCCATGAAGATAGCAGAGGCATTAGTAAGACCAAATGGAATCACTATAAATTCATAGTGTCCATACCTTGTACGGAAAGCCGTCTTTGGTATATCCTCCCTTTTGACCCTTAATTGATGATACCCTGAATGAAGATCAATCTTGGAAAAGTATTGAGCTCCACATAGTTGGACAAATAAGTCATCAATGCGTGGGAGAGGATATTTTTTCTTGATAGTGATCTTGTTAAGTTCTCGATAATCAATACAGAGTCTCATTGATCCATCTTTCTTCTTAACAAATAGAACAGGTGCTCCCCAAGGTGACGCACTAGGGCGTATGAATCCCTTATCAAGATTCTCTTGGAGTTGCTTCTTCAATTCCTGCAACTCAATTGGGGCCATTCTATAAGGTGTCTTTGAAATAGGCAAAGCACCCGGTAGGAGTTCTATTGAAAACTCAACTTCATGATTTGGTGGAAGAACCGGTAATTCCTCCGGAAAGACATCATCAAACTCCCGTACAATGGGAATATTCTTAATCGTGAGTTTCTCACCAACCATTTGAGATAAATAACCTTCATTTAGTGGAATCAATATCCATAAAATGGAAGAAATTTCCACTGGAAGGTTATGTTCATCCTTGCATCAATAGACGATCATAGATTGATCTGGAATATGAAATGTGACTTCCCTTATTTGGAAATTGATATGAGCTCCATGTAGAGAAAGCCAATCCATACCAAGAATCACATCAAATTCCACTATAGGAAGGATCACAAGATTTGCAGGTAGCACTTTCCCACAAACTTCAATCGGAGAAGAATTATAAACTTTTGATGCGACTGTTGTGCCATTAGGTGTTGTCACAGCTAACTCAACATCTAATTGTTGAGGTAATACGGTGATACCCTTAGAAAATTCTTCAGAAATAAAGGAGTGGGTGGATCCAGAATTAAATAAAACATTTGCTACTTTAGAGAGTATGGTAAGTGTACCTTTCACCACATCGTTATCGTACTCCACATCACTGATAGAAATTTCATGTGACTTTCCTTTGTCTTTAGCCTTAAGAGTTTGTTGACGTCGACCATCATCATCAACCCTTGGATTAGGGCATTTATTGGCATAATGTCCCATCTCCTTGCACTTGAAACATTGAAGTGTAGTAGGTTTATTCTATGTATCCCTTCCTTTGTTTGCATCAATAGACATCTTCTTCCCATCATCCTGGCATTCAAATGCTCGATGACCTTCCTTTACACATTTGAAACATTTACTTGTCCCTTTAAGACAACTCCCTCCATGTTTCTTTCCACACTTTGAGCATAAGGGAAAGCTCATCTTCTTTTCAGTGTGCTCTTTAGATTTTCCTTTGAATTCCATTTTCCTCTTCTTATGAAACCCATATGACTAATGGGTTACTCCAATCTCCATCTCGACTTTGAGAGCACATCGAATGATTTCCTCGTAGATATTGAAGTCCCTTATGGATAATGCCCTTCGAAGACTTGGTTTTAAGCCACTAAAGAATCGATCAATCTTACTCTCAGGTTGGATAATAATACCAGAAGCGTACCTTGTAAGTCTGGTAAAATTTGCTTCATAGGTACCAACAGATTCATCATCCTTTTTCTTCAGTTCAAGAAAATCTTTCTCCATCTTTGTTCGAAGAATACGAGGGAAGTACTTATTGAAAAATAAGTTTTTGAACTCGTCCCATTCCATGGACTCAATTTCATCCCTTTGCCTCATATTCTTAATAAGATTCCACCATTGATCAACATCTACTTCCAAACGATACACTGCTAGGATGAATTTATCATGTTCAGAACATTGAAGAACTGAAAATATCTTTTCAGTAGTACTAATCCATTTTTCAGCAACTAATGGATCAGTAGACCCGCTGAAAGAAGGTGGACACTGCCTCATGAAGGATTAAACAGAATGTTGCTCCTTCCTTTGCTCGTTTGGAACTCCTGCATGATTCATAGCTTGAGAATGTTGTGTGAGCATGGATACAAGATTTTGCATTCCATCTCCCATAACGTTTGGTTGCTCAGGGGGACAATCATTTCATTGCCCGTCGCATTCCGCATTAACACGATTCCTTCGGGTTCCAGCCATTGACTAAAACCAAGAAGAATAGTGTGAGCAACACTAATTATAATAGGAAAAACACATAATCAAGAATAAAATTTCACACTTAAGGTCTTATCCTAGGTTATTCATGGCCATTTCTAAAACCCTAAGATTGTGTTCTATACTTAGACTTATCCTTAGGGTTCTTACTCAGGCTTTCGCATCCTAGTTTCCAAAGGTTGACTATACCTTTCCTTTGATACCAACTATAACAACCCATACTTTACATACATTGTTATTACTTCAGAATTGAAGCACACTTATTACAACATATAACAAAACCAAGAAAGGACCATATAGGTATAGTGTCTTTAGAAATTGGGAAACATAAACAACTGGTTTATAAAGCATCTACTTTGCCTCCCATTTATTTCATCATATATAGAGTCCCTTTTTGGCATATTCTACTTAGTAACCTTCTTACTGACCTGGGGAAATAAAACATACAAAAGGGTGAGCTCAAATGCTCAGTAAGGGTAAACAAAAGAAATATCAATCACATCATATTCATAAGAACATAACATTTTGGAAATCTTAACCTGCAAAAGAGATCATAATATCATAACATGGGATAAATCATAGTAGTGAAATGTAATCCCAATAATCATAACTTAAAACATGAAACTTTGTGGAATACACACATAATCATAGAGAATCATTTCTTATTAGTCAAGACTCATTGCCAAGACTATCTTAGTGGACAAAGTCCATTTCTGAACCGATTCACCCTCGTTTCAGTCCTGTTTCACTGAACCGGTATAACCTACCGTTCCAGCCATGTATATCTCATGAGATATAAAATCTTTACCCAATGCATTGGAGGTAGATATAGGTCCCACCCATATCATAATGATACCATTCTTATGTGTGCCACAAAATCATAAACTATACATCATAGCATAACCCATGTAATAAAAATGGGAATCTTAAACTTCGGGACATCATAAAACAATTCATATAAGATAAAGGAATTCATAAAAATATTTCAATCACAACATAATCAAATCAATGTAATAATAGGGATAGAAACAAAACCCTATATTATCGTAGATGGAAAATAATTTTGATAAAACACTTGAACTCCATTCTTGAGTAAAATATCCTTTCTACTTAAAAAACACTTTTCCTTTCTTAACATGTCGTACAATTATAAACTAAAAGAAGTTGATGAAAATTAGACTTGAAAACTTGTAAAGGAAGCTTCTTGGAAATAATGTTTTAAAAATCCATTCATGTCGTGTAAGTTAAAAAAAACATTCTTCTCGTACTTTTGTCGGAAAAGTCAAAAAAGTACCTCGTACGAAAAATAACAAAAGATTCATTTCATATCTTTTACTAAAAACTCACTGAAGGGTAAAATAGGATTTAAAAATTTTTAGGTGAACGGAAATAATATTACATATTGAGGAAACATGGATGTGGATGATAAAATACACCCCAGTAAATACTAAAGTATAAACAATCTCGGATGAAAATGATATTGTGATATTTCCCTTACCTTAGGTCCGTTTTGCTTCATAAGTGTCCGAACCTCCTGTATAATGATTTAAATAATGTTATTGACTTATTACATAATCATACTTATTTTTATGATATCATATATGGTCATATTCTTAGCTTCTTAGTAGTAATATTTCATTGCTACTTGTTATTCGGGTGTTTATAACTTTTTGTTCTTATGCGTGTTTTGTCGAATAAATTCTTATTCATATCTTTAGGTTATAGATAACTAATTTTCAGAATGTTATTAGTGTAATATATATCATATTAATTCATTCAATTCATTTATATAATCATTATGAAATGAAGATCATGTAGAACGAGTCGCATCACATCGTGGAGACGGTATTCCGTACGTACACACGAGTGATGATATCGTTCCTATGATCGTGGAATTGTATTGGAGTGTATGTATACTATTTCAGAATCAGTATCACTTTATAATAGTCATATATAGTCATTATTTAAACCATTATACCCATCCAAGTAAGGTGGTGGTGGAAAATAGATTACACCACGGCGTGGAGACGGTATTCCGTACGTACGCACGCGCGGTGATTTCTTTTCCCGTAGGATGTATAGATGGTGAAATAGGGTTGTTTCATACTTATAATAACATATAAGTATATGAGTGATACTGATGTTATTACTTCATAATGAAACAACTAAAGAAGAAGAAGTGGAAGAAGAAATAAAGATGAAAGAATCGGTAACGGACATTAACTCTTCTTTGAAGTGCTTCTTTGAGACCATCTTTTAGGGCACTAAAATTGGTCTTTTAAGAAGACCAAGACCTCTAGGATGTCTCTAGGGAAGTGGAGAGGAAGAATTGTCAGGGGTTGGCCGAGATTTAAGGCTCAAAGTGGTGTGAGGAAGAGGGGGAGGAGGTGCCCTTTTATAAGGGAGGAGAGGGGCACCTTTGGGAAAAATGAAAATATTATTTTATTATAAAGTCGTGTTCAGTTTTAAATAGCTCCAAATTGATATATTTAGAAGCTATGGTGGGGATGGGTCAAAATCCTCTCATCCAATAGAATTTAGAAAGGTTTAGGTTCCTATTTCAACCTTATCATTTAGATTTAACATTAAGTTAAATAAGTTCACTTTTACCGTGTCTTCTTGGGTTCTTATACTATAAGGTTAATAAACTTACTATAAGCAGCCAAAAGAACCCCAAGTTGTTTATTATTAATATATATAACCTTATATAAGTCATTTGGCCTAACCTTAGATTTTTAGGAATAAAATAACAATTAATAATATAATATTTGTTTTAAAAACTATTTTATGTCAATTTTGACACTATTTAGTAATTGATTTTTGTGAAAATCATAACAGAATTATTAGTTCGAAAAAAGTTAATTAAATCAATACTAACATTTCATATAAACCTATAAAATTAGTTGAATTCATAAAAAGTCTAAAATTACATTTATTTTGGTGTTTATAACATCAATTATGTCAATATTTCATTAATAAGATAATTACTACATCATCATTGTGTCATAAATACATTAAATTATTTAATGTCTAAAAATTAAAACTAAAATATCATTATGTAAGAAATATTTTCAGATTTCTAATGAATATTTATAGTCGAATTTATCTTATGTATAACCATATATTAAAAATTATTTACTTATTAAACTTTGATTTTAACTATTTTAACCCTTCTTTAAATAAATTAATAATAAATGTCCTAATCTAATCCAGGTGGGCCTAAATGGTCATATTTTATTCCTAAGTTTGTTTTTGGTCGAATTACACTTACCCAATAGAATTAGGACATGTGTTAGGGTAATAATAATATCATCTTTACCCATAATTACCCTATTTACTTTTAACCGTGGTAAAAAAAAGTAAAAAGTAACTATTCACCAAAAATTATTTTCATCTCATTGAACCAAATTTTAGTCCTTGATATTAATCGTGTCTCTCGGATTTTCGAAATTCCACTCACAGAAGCGGTAAAATTAAGTGTTATGAAAAATTCAGTTTTTTTAACTACCACTTATGGTTTCACTATTCATCAAAAATTGAAAGTTTGCAGAAAAATACCAAAATTTCACCCTAGGCTAATTTTGATATTCTGAATCCAAAAATGAAGTCCATTTTGAAAAATAAAATTTATAAAATTTCAAAAAGTGGTTATTACTATTCATAACGGCTAGTTTTAATAATATTTTAGTAGCATATCGTTGTTTAGTGAAACTCGGTATTGCGTACGACGCAAGCTATCGAGGAAGGCCGCGATTTCGTGTAAATCAAGCCAAGCAAGTGTTGTGTAGAAAAAGATTACTTTGATGATTTATATAACATAAAAGTCTCTGGTGTTACAACGAACGAGTGGGTTTTTCTAACTTTTGAACCAGTGCTCGGAATTGAATTCTGAGGGCATCGATGGAATCATAGTGTCGGTAATTGCTTAGGAACAAATTTTCCAGAGTTGTGTTTGTTCAGGTGTGGTTACTAAATTTTCGGGTTAAGTAGATGAATAAAATAAAATGGTGCGACCAATTTATTTTATCTTAAGTTTTTTAACCTAAGTTAAGTGGATGATGTGGGACCCACAATATCCAACCCACTTGGTAGGATATTTTTGAGGTGGGGCCTACACAAGCCCCACCATTTCTTTTCTTCCATAAAACCGCCACCTTTAATTAGGTAACGCACCCGCACCCCCCCTTTTAAATGTATGTCAACTCTTGCGTTTAAACTTTATAATAAACGCCTCTATTAATTGGGCGGTTTAAAACGTTGCAATTAATTGAGTTAATTGTTTGATTTGTTTTTTAATTTTAAAACGTTTGGCGTGAGTAATAAAATAAGGTAACCCTTATTTTATTATTGTTGGGTTGTTGTGTTGAGTTTTTGGGGAGAATAAGAGAGTCTTGAAGTTCTTCGTTCTTTGTCGAAGAACGCGAAGAATGCGAAGAACGTGAAGAACGCCGACCACCGACGAAAGTCGACAAGAACGCCGGATCCTCAGAGATCGACGACGTGACGCCAACGAATCTTTTCTCTGCGATGCGATGACCCCCCTTCCACGACGCCTTTTTCCGTGACGTGAAATTCCACGAAGAGCCTTCGTTCAACTATGCTCGAGGTAGGGGTTAATTTTGTGTAAGATTATATTCCCGTGGTTCCTTCCATTTAAAACAAAGAACTCGGATCAACTCATCCTCAAGTTGATCCGCAAATTATTTCTTTTGCGGGTTGGGAATATTTATTTGTGGGGAAAACTGTTTGGGTTGATTTCTTTTGTTCATGAAAAATCCTTGTTGTTCTTCGTCTTTTGGGCCGCTTTTTACCAACTTAATGGGAGGAGGTCGGACCGCACGAACACGACTGACTCTCCTCCCCCTTTGTTTTTTTGATTCGTTGCGGCACGAAAAAATGCGGTGCTGTGCAACGACACCGCGCGGACATGAGAAAGAATGTGGCGAAGACGCGTGGCGCCTTCACGCCGCGCCGTTGAGGCCGAAGAAACCGCGGCCGGAGTCAGGGCCGCGGATGCGATTGAAGACTCCGCTGGTTGATCGTTGTGCGCGGATTGACAAGCGACGAAGCAGACCGCAAGGTTGTTTTGAAACCTTCGCAGTAAACTGCGGATCCCAGGAGAACCGTCGGCGTAGACAGCGGGCAAAACGGACCACCGGAGCGCGTCCGGTGGTCCGCGGAAGGTGTTGTCGGCACGGCTGAAGCCGTGACGGCGGCGGGACGACCGGATCCCGCGGCCGCGTGGGATCCGGGGAAGACGCGATGGATCGCGCCGCGTCCAGTGCAAAGGGCTGGGGGGCAGCGCACCCCCGCGTCTGCTCAGCGCGCGCGACACCCGCTGAGCCGGACCGGCCGCACCGGGGCGGGCCGGTCCGCACCCTGATGGGCCGGACCTGGGTTGGGTCGACCCGGTTCAGACCGACCTAGGGGGGATGGGCCGGGCCGGCCCGGGCCCAGACCCACATTTCTGACTGTTTTCAGTCTTTTGCCCATATCTTGGGATACGGACCTCCGATCGACACACTGTCAGTTGTGTAGTGATCCTTGGATCGAGGAGTTTGTTTCGGTATATTACAATCAGGGTTTCGGAGAACTTTTATTATGGACAGGTTGGTTCGAACACGAAACCAACCGGGCCCTGGGAGCGGAAACACTTATATCTTGGGTTCCGGACGTCTGATTGACATGCCGTCAACTTTGTTGGATTCCTCTTGATGAGATGGAACTTTTGGCATACTTATCCTGAGGTTTGGACGCAGTTGGAATATGGCCGGGTTGGATTGTACCCGAAATCCAACCGGGCCCCTCGAACGGAAAAGCTGATAACTTTCAGTCCGGACATCCATTTGATGAACTGTCAGCGGAGTTGGTGATCACGTTGAGAAACGGTCCATATGAGAATACCCTATGAGAGTTCGGGGTACAGTTGAGATATGGCCGGGTTGGTTCGCACACAAAACCAACGGGGCGTCCGATTGACGCGCCGTCTGCTGCGTTGAGACCCCTATGACGAGGCGGTACTTTGAGATAATTCTTCGTGGGGATTTTTGATACTTGGAGTATCGGCCTGTAGCTCGTGGAGCGGACCCTCCCAGAGACGAGTGTACGGAGTATGGAGACCGTGTAGCTGGCTCAGACCTGACGACTGCTTGACCGACTTGACTTGGAGTGAGTCGACTAACCCAGTGGACGGAGCACTACTTTGTTTGGATGCATACCCATGGCGGACGGAGCACTACTGTGTGACTGTGCAGAACCGCGGTACTCGTCCGGAGAGTACCTATGCAGGCTATTAGGGGGGTGTGCACTACTGTGTTTGGGTGGAATACCCTGGAGGGAAGCACTACTATGTTTGGGTGGCTGACCCGTGGTACTCGACAGGAGGAGTACCTCAGCAGTATTAGGTTTGTGAGCAGTACCTCGGAGTCGTGACAGGACCACTGTACACTCCAGAGATAGGGCTCTTTAGAAGTTACGGTTTTGATAATAAAAATCATGGTTTTAGATGAATCTTTGTCCTTTGTGTTTACCTCATGATTGAGATGGGTCACTTGATAACTTAGGTATATGTATGGGCATTACCTGGGTAGTGGTAATCCGTTGATTTCATAAACTTTGTGTTTTTTTCATGATTGAGATGGGTTACTTGATAACTTAGGTAAATGTATGGGCATATACCTAAGTAGATGTTATCTATTGAGATCTTCTTTGTGGTTATACTTGTTGGTTTTAGTGATACCTTGATGGTCTCGAGGTCCCCACTGAGTATCGTATACTCACCCCTGCACGGGCTATGCCCGCACCTCATTGTGTTGGTTGCAGACGACAGGCAGCGCTGGTAGAGGCTGAGTGTTCGAGGACTGGATGGTACCCGGAGGTGGACCACACGACGAGTCAGTATCCGGAGGTGGACTTTATGGTGAGACGACACTCGGAGGAGGTTGACGGGTGAGAGCGTTGTGGAGGTTATCTGTACCTACCCTTTAGGTAGGATCCGAGGAGGACGACCCAGGAGTTGCTTCCTTTCTTACAGCTGTTTATCTTTTTCTGTTGTACTTTTGTTCAGTTGTAGCTGTACTTTCACTTGGGTTTATATTCTGGCCCATTTACTTTTCACCACTTTCTTTTGTACTTAGTGTTTTACTTCCGCTTGTACTTTGTGGTGTTTTGTTTACTTTTATAAAGGCAATTCCTTCCCAGTTATCGGGATTTATGCCTTTGGTGCTAGTCGCCAGCCCCTGGCCTATGGAAGGCGGTCTTAGGGTAGTCACGGCACGGGCCCTGAGGACGGGTCGTGACAAAAACTATAGGACATTATCATATACTTAGAAATATACTCCAAGTTAGTCATTGGGTTATATTTTCTAATCTATGTTTTTGAAAATCTATTTCTCAAGGAATCTGCTAAACTTCCTATATTCCCAACTATAAAGACCCCAACTCTAGTATCCTAGTGTTGTTGGTTACATTATTACATTGGCATAAGATTTTATGAATTTCATCCCAGAGGAACAAATAATTTAGTAGTCTCAGTAATCTTGATACATACATGAAAGTCACATAACATTTTAAAACATAAAATACACAAATAATTTTATTTGATAATTCCATTATTCCCCTTAGTGTATTCCCTACATACCCATAAAAAACACTTCCTTGTATCTTAGAGAACATAAAACATAAGAAATGGGTGAGCATAGATGCTCATTCAGGGTAAGCGTAGAGAAGAAACTATGAATAAATAATACATAATCATTATGGAAAGGTAAATAACTAAAACACAATCCATTTAATGTATAACTTGTGAATAATATGGAAGGAATAAATGTGATCAAAAAAATCCATATAAATAATCACAAGAGAAAGAAACTTAACCATGTATAATCTAACTAATAAAATAATCACATGGAATATCAATAACTGATTTCAAAATGATGAGATTCATAATGATAGACATCTAAAACATACAATCAAATCTTTGTGAAAAGAAATATAATACCATTAAGTCCTTATACCAAGACATCTATATAAATGGGTAAATCCTCACCCAAAAAATAATCTCATTCTTCTCACAAGACTGACCGATTCATCGGGAGGATATAGTGGGTCCCACCAGTCACATAATAAGCACAATGTATTACTCATATGAAAGTAGTGAAACATAATAAACATAAATATTTATATTGAAACTACTATATGAAAATTTAACAATTTCCCTAGTCAATAAACATAATCATAAACCATCTTAGGCAATATAGTGAATAATATGAAAATAATACATACCCATTCAAACTGATCATAAAACATTAAATAATTGTATATGGTATAATAAGAGATGATCCTCAATGAATCATATGATTTAAAAAATTATTTTGACATATATAAATATACATTAATAAGATTATTAAAAATTTCTTGAAGAAAATACCTTTTTTCACATTGAAATTACTTATTTTTCTTAAAATGTGAAATTATAAAAGAAATTTTTTTATTTCAAAATAACCGAGTAAATTTTTAATGGATGCTTCAATGAGTAGAATCATCATGACTATGGAAAATTCCATTCATTCTGTATAAGATAAAAAATTATCCTTTTATAATTTCTAAAAAGTAACTTGTTCATAAAATTAAAAAAATATTCCTTTTAATTTTTTTTATAAAAATACATACCTTGATAAAAATGAATTTTAAAAAACATAGGATGGTTGTAAATTTTTTTATAAAACATTACTCAGAATAGAAATATTCCCTTTTGGAGACATAAATATAAACAATCCAAAATAATGATGAGATTATCAAATAAACCCTTACAACATTAGTAACTTTTTAATCGTAGGACCCCTGAAATAAATAACATCAAATGAAAATTTAAATACTATAATGGAAAAGATATCCATGATATAATATATCAAATGGATAGTATCTATGACACAAAAAATAAATAAGTGGGGAATTGGCATATGTCTCATAAAAGTATAAGTGAGATGAAAATCCCTCACCTCTGGTTTGATTTCCTTTATACGTGTTTTAAGCTCCTGTATAATAAATATAGATTTATTATAAATATATTATATAACCATAATCATATATATTATACCATATACTATTTACTTATAATATTTTATCACCCATTTATTATCAATTCATTGTAAAAATCACTATTTTAGGTGGTAACTCCTTCATTATACATGCATGTTTTGATTTGGTAGTTCTGATCCTTATATATTTATCATAGTTACGTCATATAAATAATAACATTTATGGTTTAAATATAATATATATATATATATATCCATAAATATGGAAATAGAAAAATGAATTACATAGTTCATGGAGACGGTAGACCATATGTACGCATGGACATAATTTTTATTTTTATGTAATATTTATGATATATATTAATTAGTTACAAATTGACAACCTTATAAGTAAAATGGTGGTGAGAAATGAATTTCACCGCTACGTGCGGATGGTAAGTCTTACATATGAACAAGGGATGTTTTTCCCTTCATAGGATGGATAAGTGGTGGAATATTGTTGTATACAACTAATAATAATAAATAAATAAATATACTATACTGTAATTATTAATTTATTATAGAAAAAAATTAATAGGATGTTAAGAAGAAATAAATTTAAGGAGTTTGGGTAAGATAATTTCCCCTTCTCTAGGAGACTTTATTTAGTTCATTTCTTAGGGGACCTAAGGTTTGTCTTTTCATTTGACCAGTAACTCTAGAACAAGGATATAGAATTTTGTAAGAGTAATGATATAAACTTAGTCAAGATATAAGGATAACATTTCTATGAAGAAGTAAAGGTGGAGGTGCCCTTTTCTAATTGGGGGGAGGGGTAGTTTTGGGATTTCTTAAAATATTAAGAAATAACAAGACTATTGTGGAGCCAATTAAATTCAAATGGATTATAAAAGAACATGGGATGAACTTTTAGATAGTATATTATCCCATTTGTTCTTATTTATTATTTTTTATATGATTTTTAAATAATTTAATAAAATATTAATTCAATAAAATATCATTATTGTCAATTTTGATACTATTCATTACATTGACTTTAAAAACATCAATATAATAAGTAAAATTAGAAAAAACTATTTTAAAATATCCTAAAAATGTCACGATATTCCAGATAATTCCTGGATAACCTTAAATATATTTTATTCAGTTAATTTGAATATTTGTAATATCATTTATTTTATTTTTTTGTTACTTAAATCAATAGTTTATTAGTTTTCAAAAAGCATATAAGGTAATTATATATATATATATTTTAAAATAATGAATAAATATATATCATTAAAATAAATTTATTATGATTAAAATATCCATTTATATTCATTATATATTTATTTTAACTCACATCTATATCATGAAAACACATTTAGGGTGTTTTTTTGAATTTTCTGGCCTTGCGCAAGCATTGCACATGAATTTGGATAATCCACTTGTTACATAACCCTAAAATTAGTATATAAACATAAAAATGATAATTAATAATTATTATTTAATATAAAGTCTATCAATTACTTATACCATCTGAATTATTATATTTAGGATACCAAATTTGACTTTTCTAGTGTTTCATAGGCTTTGCGTCAGCACTTGGATTGATTTTTGTATTTTTTATGGAATAAATTCTTATATATATGTTTAAATTATTTTTAAAATGTATTTATAATATTATATCGTACTTGAGTCATTAACTAATTTTTATAATTTTTTTATTATGACTACGTCTTGGTGATATCATAAAAGATACCGTATTTTATAAAAATAGTATTTTTTTCCTTATTCACTAAAGATTTAATTTCATCAAAAAATGTAAAAGTACAAATCCTAGGATAAATTTGGATTTTTTAGTCAAAAAATAAATTAAATTTCATTAAATTAAATTTCTATAATTGGTAGAAATTAACTTTAATATAAGTGCACAAAATGCACTGGAAATTACTTTTTAGAAAAAATACAGTTTTTCTTAAAAATAACTATTTATGTATACAGATGATTTTAGGACAAATTAAAATTTAAAATTGATTCTAACAAACCTAATAACATTATTCCTAATATTTCAAAGTTTTATTTTAACCAATATTAAAATAAAATGATAATTCACAAATTTTTGAAACAAAAATAATGTTTTCCTTAAAAATCGGCATTTTCACTATTTAGTAGAAAATAAATACTTTCATAAAAATATAAAAAATTAATCCTAAGATAATTTTGATATGATGATTTCTAAAATTGTGTTCATTTTATCAAATAATTATTCTAAAAGTGTAACATATTAATAATATTATTTTATCAAAAGTAATAAAAATCATTTTTGGAGAAAACATATAAAATGAATTCAACAAAAATTGAATGTTTATTTCATAAAAATAAATAAATATATTCGTATTAATTAATAAAATTATATATTTTATAATATTATTAATCTCATTCACACTGGCCAATTTGACAACTATGTTATAATGGTCATATTTTAAATAATAATATTTCAGGGTTCATTTGTGCTCAGTGTTGTGTATTCTATATTCTATCAAACATAGTATTATATTAAATTCTCTAGGTGTTACAAATTGTATCCCACACACTTTTTTTGGTTCATCGCTCATTCAAGTAAATCACAAAACATTAAAATTAAATTTAGAGATAACAATAAGATATTTTAACACCAATTAAGAAGACTATGTTCTGTTAGATGTGTTGCCTCTTTTTTTTCTTGTTATTCCCTTGCACTATAGAAAGTCAATTATTCTGTTTGAATACACAAAACTATAGAAAAATTATTCCTTTTCTTAATAGTATAAAAATAATATGTTAATACTTTTTCTTAATCTTATTTCCTTTGAAAACTGAAATTCCTGGCCACTCCTTATGTAAACTTGAGGACTAACTTGGTCACTTCTTCTTTAAATTTTCTCTTACTATTCTTATTCTTTTATATGAAAACGAGTTCCTAAATCTCTTCTTCTTCTCATGAACATAATGAACGACTCAACCCATTCTTTTCAATCATACCTTTTCTTCTATTTGTTCTTCGGTGCACCACAAACTATAATGGATATTCTCTATTCTCCATTAGCTTCAACACAAAATAATTATTCAGAATAATATAAGAGTTGAGTCTCTTCTTCCTCTCTTGGAACCAAGGATATTTTTCTATGAAATAATACCACCTAAATTCTTATTTTTTCACACTTATTTACCCCATAACAATATATATATGTAAAATAATATTTAGGAGAGTCAGTTATCTTTCTTCTTTATCCTTTCCCGTAATTCAATATTCACAGTGTTGTGTGAATACATCAATTCAAATCTATATATACTTAAATATTAAAAAACACATGGAATATTGTATCTTGAATTCCAACTACACTATCATTATAACCACTTAATAACTGTATGCAATAACAATATATAGGCATTTTTAAACAACATGGTCATAATTATTTCTCAATCCATGATGCATTCCATTAAAATAATCGTGTATACATGAATACATGGATAATATAGTGACGTGATTGTGGATTCATACTTGAATTCACCATCATATAACCCCATGATAAATCCCATGCATTTAAAATATTTATCAATATATTATTGCATTTAGTAACTTATATTCCATCCCTATCATTAATAATCATCATACATTAATAAAACCATATATTCATGCATGTAATATACTATGATTATGGAACATTCATTTTTAACGAATAATAATTCTGAAAATACATCCATTTACTTCTTCTACCAATAAAATTTTATTATATTAAAAAATCATGTAAATACCTTGATGTATTAATATTGATCGTGGAAACCTCATTCATGAAAAAACAAGCTCAGTGATTTATCCCTTCTCACATCTTCATTAAAAAACATAAATCATAATAAAAATAGAGTATCATGATATTTATTTTCTATATAATTAATCCAAACCTAGAATCATATAAATGAAGTATTATAAAAATTTCTTGTTTGTATCCATGTTTAACTATAGGTAATTTTTCAATCATCACAAAAAAACAATTCAAATCAAACCATATTATGTTGTCACATGGAGTTTCAAACTAGGACTTCTCCATTACACCAAAATATTCTCCATGACATATTGATCAGCAATTAGAACATCAAACAAAAAAATAAATGGATATATTCTTTTGAAAATGGACATAATTTATGCACCACATTAATGGAATATCTATTTTACTTATCCTATTAGTAAGGATCCCAATAACTGTAACATGATGTATATACATCATTGAATAAAACTTCACTTTGATTTGACAAAAATATCATATGGAAACTAGATCAACCATGTACCATGTGGTCACTTGATCAGCAGTAAACTATCTTATGGACCATCCACCTCAATAAACTACCTGAATTCTATAATCACTAAACCTACCTTGTGATACCCACAGACACTCAACCTATCGTGAGAAGACCATGATTTATTTAAATATAAGAAAAAACATTCCCTTAATCCTAATATGACCACTATATTACTAGTATTATCCTTACACAATTAGTGTCTCTTTAGTTCCACCCTTATGTATAAATATAATCTAACTTTACATTGTAGTAGAATTATCTTTACATAGCGAGATTATATGTTTAGTGGGTTTTCTGGATAACCATTATATAACACCTTTTTTATCTTTATGAAATTGAATGTTCTTCATCACATCTTTTATGTAGGTGTATTTTCCCTTATTCAAGTCACTAAAAGTACTAAATACTTGTATACAAGATATTAAAATTTCAGCATACCTATATGAAAATAGTTCATTACCGTTTTATAGGTTATATTTTTTCTCAAATTATTCTATAAACTTTCAATATTCACTTATAGACTTCCTTTCTATTATTCTTTGAACCTCATTCAACAATCATGGATGGAAGTCCAGATTTTAAAACACCTTTTCCTTCAATATAAATATAACTCTCTTAACTTCCAAATGAAATAACATATTCTTTTGTCATATAAAAAATTAATGCATCTCTATAAGACTATGTGAAACCACTTTTTCTTCCAAGATACTTCCTAAAAATATTGATATTCCTTTGTAATAAATAAAAACCACATAATATAGGCTCAACACAAACATTAATGAGACTTGAAGAAAGATTTGGTTACCAATTTTAAATTCCATGGGTTTTCTTTAATGTTCTGCCTTGTATTTTTGTCACCTTAAAGCTAACCCTAATCGTTTCTAATTTAATTTCTCTAGTTTTATAATATCTTGGTCAATAACAGTCATGATCATAGATAATTCACAAATTTATATATTTTATAGAGGAGAATGAAAAGGATTATCAAAATTTTCCATGGATGGATCCATATGAATCAATGGTTGAGAGCTAATATTATTCAATAATTTCACTAATGTGAGGTGATCCTCCTAGGATCCACAAGAATCAAGGATACAATATCATAACGTATCCTTTTAGATATGAATGGTTTATTGTAATTTCCCATAAATTTTAGGATAAACCTTATACTCAACCTCACTTGAGACCCCGAATCTCTATATACCCCTTTGCAGATTCGATATGTGAAGAGATGATAAAACCTAGAACACCATAAATCTTTATGATATATCTAAAATACAAATTCCAATGCACATCAATAGAAGAGTCTTACTTGATTGGTAGAAAGTGATCCATCTTAGTTAGACAATCAATGATCACTCAAATAATATCTCAACTTCTGAACGATCTTCATAGATCAGTTACAAATTCCATAATAATTTCATCTCATTTACAAATTAGCAGAGAGAGTGGTTTAAGTGAATTAATAAGTCTTTTATTCTCTTATTTTACTTATTTACATGTAAATAATAAAGGAATGAACCTATCCATATCCTTTTATACATAAGACCACAAAAATTATCAATAAATATGATGATACAGATTCAAGATTATAGGTTATATATCACATTGAGAAGAATGAAAATCTTTCATAACTTCTTATCTCATACTAGTTTGGACTATGATTCATCCATGAATATATAATAATAAAGTATTATATTTAAACCATCCATCAAGGATCATCACACCATCATGTTTCTCCAAAATAATGATATATTTATGATTAAATATTTTTGATTCCATGATGCACTCCATGATATAAAAAATATGATTAATGTGTTATAACTATACCCTACCATGATATTCAATAAAATCAAAATAAAATCAAAACATATGATTCATCAGTATCTATTCCAATTTTTTCTCTTACATTTTTTGAGGGTGAACATTCTTATTGATATAATTTGAAATAATATTTCCCATATAATGAGAATATTGGATATCAAAATAAAATGATTATAAACATTCGACCCATTGATGGTGACTCAAAATTAAATCCATTTTAGAAAAGATATATTTAAATATTTTTTTGGTGATTAAACATGATGAAGTGTCCACTAAATAGATAAGGCCTCTTACTATTTAGAGTTTGAATGATGATAATTATTTATAAATCATTGATAATGAAGTTCTATACATGATATTAAAAATTTATGGAACTATATGGCACTACTCGATGATATTTCATGAGAATTCAACCAATGTTAACTAATGATGCATAAAAATAGACCTAAAAATATTCCCCTAATTGAGGCAAAACCAAAATTTGATCCATAGTCAACATTTGAATCAAATTCTAAAAATATATATGACATTGTCTAGGACATAAAAAAATCACTCCCTTCATCGATAAATATATTATAAGAGTAGGTTTCTCGGATAAATCCCAAATAATATATTTCTAGTATCCCACAATTATAAGAACACAATTGATTTCAGACAAATTTTAATAGAATTTCTAGGATATCACTGATTCCACATTTTTAGGATCCACTGAGATACAAACTTCAGTAACTGTATTCCGGCAGAACATGAATTATTATATGTACAATGATCATTTGGATAACATAACATAAATTTGGTTTTCTCACAAAGACACTAAGACAATTAGAATATTTCAAACTTTCTCAAAACTATATTTGAAATATGTCAGGATATCATCCAAAAATACTACAATGAATATTCCTAATAATGAATGAAATACACAATCCTTAAATTCCCTGAACATGACTAGAGAATTATTCAATCCTAAAGGCATCGACGTATTTTAAAAATGATTATATCAACTTCAAAAATCTAATTTTGGAATATCATTTGATCTGACTTGATGTTAGTGGAATCTTGAGTAGAGTTCAATCTTGGAAAAAAAAATTTCCCTTTTAAGTAATAAAATAAATCATCAATTTTGGGAAAAGGATAAATATTATTATTCATCACCTTATTAAACTTATGGTAGTTTTCACAGAATATTATAATTTCATAAACTTTATAAACATAAACTTAAGTGTGTGACAAAGCTTCCTTGAAGGATGGGGGGAGTCCCTAACCTGAACCCAATTCTCTTTAAGATGCAATAATGTTTGCCACCACCAGAGGATCTAGTCCAAAAAAAGGAGGAATTTATGTAGAGAAACTCTCACCAATCTCATAGATAATAAAGAGTGCATCAAGACCCTCACCACCAGATGAAGGGTGAACCACCATCGTAGGAATTACCAGGAGGAGAATATGTCACCTAATAGACAAGAAAATTCTTTCATGTAGTAGATATCATTTCATTTGTTATAGGTGGTCTATGGAGATTCACCTTGGTTAGGATCCTAAGATAGATTCCATTTGGGTTCACATATCAAGGTTTCCACTTTAGTTTCACTATCATATAGTTCTGAAGGGAATTTTGGATTCCATATGGTTATTTCATAGGTTTAGATAAGAAACCCTTCACATGTACTATGTACATATATGTATAGATGGACCTCTCTTCACCATAACACTATTGAATCGTACTACATGAGGGTGAGTCTATCTCATTTTGGTGGAAACTCTATTTCATTTCTAAACTAGGTATTTATTCTGAATACCATATTTATGGGAACATAAATTTCAAATACAAAAGGAATGTTTTGGGTGTGAAGGTTCTTCAACAATTTGAGGATTGCCAATAAGTTCATGCCTCTTCCTTGAGATGCGATCTGGTGGTACCTTGTATACTACCACATGATCTCCCTCTAGTAGGATTGATCATGGATCATGAGTGGCTGGTTCCCTTATTCATGGAGTCCACCAATTTGAATCCTACCTACCCCATATGGATGAATGGATATATACCTCCCCTATTAACTAATACATTCAACCAATAATCCTCTTCCCATCCAAAAAATGAGGGTGATTGATCTCATTAACTATGAGGGTGACCCAATATATTATATTTACTAGTCTCTTTTCTCTATAAGGCAGTTGATGATATGATTGAGGTCCTAAATCATCTGGTGGATGAAAATTATGTTGATGGTTCCAAATTTATTTTTTAATCAAAATATATTTATAATCAAGGATACTTGTGTTAGGAGTCCCTCTATGGAGGAAACTCTTTCGGATGACGAACCCCACTAGGAAAACCCCATTATATCTCCTAATCCTTATGTTTTTAGGATATAATTTTTAATGATATTTCTTTGGAATCATTAATTATTGGATTCTAGTGAAAATTGAGATTATTGTGTGTCTCCTATAGTGGTGTGATAACTAGATACATATCCAAATCTATTTTTATGATTATTAATACTTATCCCTAGGGTCTTGAGGCTTCAAGATTTAAGGCCAATTGTCTCCATTCGTTCTGATCTCTATCATCACATGTATTAATAGTGGGTTGGAATCCCATTCCAAGTTTTACTTTTTATCTAATAATTTTTTCACAAACTATATTTCAATGAATTATTTCCTCTATATAATGAAAAAATAGGATCTCTTACATGGGTTTTCATGTATACTGCATATTAGGAATTACATATATTACAACCTGAGAAATATACACATTTAGATATTATTGAATTCATTTATAATGGAGTAGAATATTCAATCCTCATCTAAATACATCATAGTCATGGTATCATATTAATTTTTTATAGAGTATATGTTGATTATTTATGATAAATATGATATACCATAAAGGGAAGTTCTCTAGAACACTATTTTATCTTGTAACACTAGAAATTCATTATAGTTCATAAGGGGATATTTTAATAACATTATTGATGAATTGAAAACATAGGCGAGGGAATTTAATCAAGGAAATATATGCATGATTTCAACTCCATTTTATCACATAATAATCTAATATACCTAAGATACAAAGGTAATAACTCAACAAGGTGTAACAATAAGAGTGAAAACTGTTACTTATATATCTTTATAGAATATTTTTTTTCTAAATTACAAGGGGTTTTATCCTTCCTCTAATTGGCTACAACTAACATTGGTATGGAATATTCTGATCACACTCTACTTATGATACAATTTAAAACTGCATCTTGAGGGAATAATCATTTCTTTTTCTCTGAGTAGTGGACCCAAGATAAGTAATTTATATTTGTAGTATATACCTCATAGAACCTCCCCTTGAAATAATACATGTGGGTGGATTTTCATAGCATACTTATAATGTTCAAAGGATACTTGTTAGATTGAAAAAATTGTTAGCCTAATACACACTCTGCTTAGAGCCTCTCAAAATTAAAATTAATATGCCCAATTATTACCTGTAAGAGAGCTGAATTGTTGAAAATTTCATGATCTTAATGATAAAAAAAGAAACATTACAGTGATGTTTCTATAGTTGAAAAAAATTACTGGGAGATATCCAGATCCTTTTGTTTGAGGAAGGGGGATAGAAAAACAGTTTTCTTTTATGAATGTATCAAAGAGAATAAGTTTACAGGGAACTTGAAATCACTTCTAAATGACGACTCATATATAATTGCTATTGTGGTTGTTGGAAAACATTCCACCCCCACATCAATACATTCTTCTTGGAATGAGGATGGACATGGGTGGAGGATATTATAGGGATGGAACTGAGGAGAAACCCTTCAATTATATCCTGAGAGTAGTGTATTTTTTTAATGATGACCATAAAAAAGGGATTCCATAGGAGGAGTGAGTAAATAAATCTATTCGTAACGTTAATTTCGACAATTATCTTGGCCCTGATGGTTTTCCTGGATCATTCAATATTATTTATTGGGAGATCATTAATTAGAATAAGATTAAAATAGATAGAAGGGGGATTATAGCTACTATTTCTTATGAATCTATGACACATTACTATTATGGGGTGTGTAAAAAACCCTTATTTTCTAATTTAAAGTGTAGTATAGTGGTTATCCTTGGTTTTATTAGGAGAGGAGTGCACAAAAGTCTTTTTTTCACATTAAATTAGAGGAAAAGGGTTTTTGTTGTGGTGATTATTTGAAAACAAAAATAAACCCTGAAATAAGTGATAAAAAATAATGATATGAGAAGGGTGATTAGGTTAGGGTAAGTTGTCCAAATTCAATGCTATCCTAGTTCAAAGTTATCTAATACTCTTCTTCTATATTTATAAAAGTGAGATTCTAGAATTGCTTTATATAATTACATTGTTTAAATGGCGATAGTGATAAAAACTCATGAGAAAATATTATATTGTTCTACCCTTCTTTATATGAGTGTGAGGGTTTTAATGAATACCCTTAATTTACTTAGGCAATACCTGACCAAATATTTTTTCCTAAAGAATCAACAGTGTCCACTACCCCTCCCAAACATACTGGAAATCACCAAGTACTTAACCACTAATACCTAATTTATTATATCATATATAAACTAGATCCTAGTGTAGGTATATAATAATCATTGACTAAGGAAATAATAACAATAGAATATAAAACCAAATATGAGAAAATAAGATAATAAAATTGCTATTAGAGTATTAGAACTCTAATGACCCAAGCTTGACATACATGGACAATACATTTCTTTTTCGGAATACTTAATTCATTTCAAAAATATATTCCCAAAGTCCTTATTAGTTTAGTGTCTTTGGAAATGTGGAACATAATCTTCTAACCATGTGGAAGATATTCAACATATCCCACAAAGATCTTCCCATTTTGTTTCCCTACTTAAAACCTGTTTTATATCCTAGGGAAAAGAAAACATAAAAAGGGTGACCTAAAATGCTTAGTAAGGGTAAATATTGAGAACATAAAACAAAACATGAACACAATAATGTAAAAACATGAACATAGAATTTAAATATGAAAATCTTGAGTCATAAAATAAGTCTTAGAAGTACGTAATGAATAGATCATAAGGAAACATTAACCATGATAATTTAGAATTGGATGAAAATATTTAATTATGAAAAAAAACAAAAACAAAATATTATTTCTATAGAATCCAAGTCATTTCTGCCAAAACTATCATAGTATACAAATTCCATTGCTAAACCAAGTTTACTTGAGATTCTATCCATGTATTACTAAACCATATTTAGTTTCCATTCTAGCCCTCTATTACTAAACTGGATTTAAATTCCATTCTATTCATGTATATATCATGAGATATAAATCATTACCAAATTAATTGGATGGAGATATAGGTCCCACCCATCTCATAATGTAATCATTGTTACATGTGCCACAAAAACCTAAATAATTCATCAAAACATAACCTAAGAAATAAAATGGGTTTTTAAAACATCATTCCATTATAAAATAATCCATATAAAATAAATTACATAAATAAAACAATAAAATCATAGTAATAATAATGACAGAAACTTAACCCAATGTCAATTTAGATGGAAAATAATTTTGATAAAATAATTGAACTTATTTCTCGAGGAAAATATCCTTTCTTCTTCAAAATCATTTTCATTTCTCAAAATTTCTTGAAATATTAATAGAAAAGTATTTAGATTAAAATAAAAGTGAAATAATTTAGAGAAATCTTCATGGAAATAAGGAATTATAATTATGTAAAAATATGTTCATGCTATATAAGTAAAAAAAATCATTCTTCTCAAACTCTTTCTGAAAATGTAAAAAAGTACGTCGTATGGAAAATGAAAGAAGGATTCCTTCCATGAAATTTAATAAATAAATTCACCAATGGGTAAATTTAACTTCAAAAAAATTATATGAATTGAAATAATATTATATATTTAAGAAACATGGATGTGAATGACAATTATACCTTAGTAAATACTTATGAATAAACAATCTTAGAAAATAATGAGATTGCAAAATTATCCCTTACCAATAATAATCAGTCAAATCATATGACCCATAAAATAAAGAAAATTATATTCTTATTTAAATATCATAACCTAAATAATAAGAATCATGAAACATTTATGGGAATCATAAACACCACACAAAGGAAATGGGTGGTGTATAAGGGATATGTCTCATATAAATAAAAGTGAGAAGAAATAATTAATTACCTTAGGTCTCATTTCTTCTATATGTGTCTAGAACTCCTATATAGTGGGTTTAAACATATTATTAACTTATAAAATAACCATAATAATATTTATTATATCATATATTATTAACTTATGACTTTATATTACCCGTTTATTTATTAATTCAATGTTAAAGCAACATTTTGGTTAATAATCGTTTTATTTATCATATGTGTTCTGACATGTTATTCTATATCTTATTATATAGATCATGATTTAATGAATTATATACTGTAAAACAATATTAAACTATAATAAATATTCAGTATATAAATATATATAATATATAGATAAATTAAATAGAATGTACCATTCATGGAGACGTTAGGTCGTGCGTACGCATGAACATTGTTTCTGTTTCCTTATTGAATTGAATGGAAGAAAGTAAATGAAATATATATAAATATATATATATATATATATACAATAAAATTATTATGTCATATATTTTATGTTTATTTATTATATATACTTTATAATCATTGTTGAGTTGTTTATGTAGAGAATGAATCTCATCATGTCATGGAGACGATAGACCGTACGTACACACGAGTGTTGATATCATTCAATTAATGGTTAAATGTTATAGAATAGGATGGTATATTAATAATAAAAAATAATTATCATGTTATATTAATTATTTAAATCCATTATACTCATCATTATACCCATCCAAATTATGTATTGTTGTATAACAAATTACACCATGACATAGAGACGGTAAGCCGTACGTACACACCCATGGTGATATTGGTTTTCATAGGATGGATAAAAAGGTATAAGGTTATAAAATAATTATAATAGCATATAAAAATATAGAATATACTAGATTTACTACTTTATTATGGAAACAACGTATGAAGAGAATGTAGAAGAAGAACACTATTTTGAAAGAGTTGTTAAAAAAATTGTCTCTTTTTCGAGTATCTCCATTTCATTTGAACAAAATGTCTCTCTAGGATGGATTAATGCCCAATGTGTGGACTATAGGAGGGAGGTATGGATGTTTAGAGATTATTTTAGAAGAATTTGGATGATTCTAAGGGCTTTAAATGAGTGATTATGTGGATAGAGATGGTGGCCGATTAGAAGGAGGAGGGACACTTTTGTAAAATATAGAAATATTATTTTATAATAAAATGATTTTAGAATTATAATAGTTAAAAATTGATATATTTCAAGGATAATATCAGGACGTGTCGAAATAATATCATCTATTTGGTTTTATATATGTTTATGTCACAAAATTAACCTTATCATTTATCTTTAAACCTTAGTTAAAAACATTAAATGTTACCATGTATTTTTGTATTTTCATAATATATGGTCACTATAGATAAAATAAAATTACAAGAGAACCAAAAGTGCATATGTAATGAAATTTTCATCATAAAATAATTAATTTGGACGAATATTATATTTTTAAGACTATTATATCATTTAATAAACTAGTATTTTTTTTATAAACTCATTTATGTCAATTTTGATAGTATTTAGTACTTGATTTTTTTGGTTAAAGTCATAACAACAAGATTAATTGGAACCAAAGGCATTAAATCATCCCTAAAATTAAAATTTCATCAAAAAATTAGTGGATGGAATCAAAATGTTTAAATTAAATTTATTTTATCATTTATTTGATTATTTCATTAATAAGGTATTCACATCATCATCATTATGTAATAAATAAATGTATTTATTTAATGTCTAAATATTATAAATAAAATACCATGATGTATAAAGTTTTTTTTCTCTATAATGAATATTCACAGTAAAAAAAATCAATTATATAACTCCACTATAAAATTGTTTTTTGTAAAAAGATACATGTTTATGTTATATTTCCCTTTAATTTAAATTAATTATTATAACATGTCATTTTCACACCCAAGTGGCACTCAAATTCCAAAATTTAGGCCTAAGGATTGTTTTTATTTCCCAAGACTCATACAATAGCATTAGGACTTGTGTTAGGGTAGTTTTATATAATTATAATATTATTTTTTACCCTTATTTACCAAATTTACAATTTAACCATGGTAAATAACAAAATTATTGAAGTCACTATACATAATGAAAAAAATAAAAGGGACCCCTTTACATAATTTTTACTTCTAATTGAAAATATGGAATCCATTTTTCTAAATTAAAAATTCATAATTCGTAGAAATTAATTTAAAATTAATTCATACTGTCAAAACCAGAAAGCGGGTTTTTAAGAAGTAAAAACTATCAAAAGATTGACATGTGTTAATGTCCAATTTAAATGTTAAATTAAATATAATGGAATTTTTTTATTAAATGTTAATAACATAATACGATTAAAATTTAAAACCATTTAAAAATATAACCGAACAATATAAATAAATTAGATGAAAATACAATTAGGAATTAAAATACAGTATTTTTCACTATTCATTAAAATATAATTTATATAAAAAAATACCAAAAATTAAACCAAATAAAATTTTTATTTCACTCTTAAAAAAAATAAGTTTATTTTTTAAAATATAATATATAAAAGTGTTAAAAATTATAATTGAAATGTGTGTGCCATTAAAAGGTGAAAAAACCGCATTTTAAAAGAAATGATTCTTTTGTCTGAAAAAATGAATTTATTCTTATATCATGTCTAAAGAATACATAAGATGAATATTAATGTTATATAAAATTTAAAATGGGGTTAATACTATTCATAATTTCTAGTTTACATCCCATTAAATAATAATATTTTAATAATATATCATTGTTTAGTGAAACTCGGTATTGTGTACAACGCAAGCTGTCCAGGAAGGTCGCCCTTTTGTGTAACGCAAACCGTGTAGGTGTGGAGTGTACTGAACTCTTACTTTAGTGTTGCGTATAGAATAATACAAACATAGTTCTTTTATATATTGAACAAAATATATACTCAGTGCTCTGTGTATCATACGCCAACTTAGTGTTGCGTGTAACATATGACAAGTCGGTTTAGTGTGAAAGGAATGTTTAACTTTGTGCATTGAAATATATAAATTAAAATTTTAATTTATTCAAAAAAATGGTCCATTAAAAATTAAGGTGTTACATTAAACCCCCCTTAAAATGGATTTCCATAAAAAATTTTGGGTTTATAAAATGTTTACTACTTGAAAGTTTCATTCACAGAAACCTGCATTGTAAGAAGGAATACTAAAACATCATTTTAAAAAGGAAAGTTAGAAACATAATATTTACCCAAAGTAACTCATCACTGGGTTACCACATAATAGAATATCTGTGGGATAGTAAAACATGGTTATGGAAGAAAAACCTAATGATATAGTTTTGATGGATAGTGATAGAGAACAAGGTTTGTAGAAAGTTAACAACCAAAAATACATAAATCTACGATGATTTAAGGAACTATCTATTTCATATGATAATAAGGTAGTTGGATAACAATTTTTCTTTTCATGATCATTTTAATAAATTTGAAGAACGTTAGAAGAAATATTTACTTGATTTTAGTATAATCTCATCATTGGTCCTACCTTGAACAATTTGTACTTTATCTCTTATTCAAAGAAATGAATTTGAATTTGTCATTCCAAAATATTTATGATATCATGCGATCCATAAATTGAATTATAGGACATTCCATATGTTTTTACCACAAAAGTGTTATCACAAGTTATCAAACATGCATAAGTCCATATATGGTGAGATAACACATTATTCTAATAAACTTCATCCAATGTTTAAACTTTTCAAAAATTTGATAACCTTACAATGCTTCTGAAAGTTGAAAATTCAAAACTATAAAAGATGGTTCACAAACTCATTAAAATTTATCCCCAATATATCATAAGATAACTCTGGTTGGTCACATTCCAAAAATGTGAACACCTTCAACATGTATTCTCTACAGTCATGGTAAAAACATGAATTATCAGATGTCCTTATTGAAATCATGCATGTTTCATTATTCCAAAAATTACTAGATATATTCCTTATGTCCTAAAATGTTTTATAATTCATCCATGATATCATAAACCTCTTGTAAATTAATCCATAATTACATCTCAATAAACTAGCATCATCCAATGTACTTATTCAAATCCAACATATATTTAGACAAGTTTTATTATTTAACATAAGGGATATATTAAGGGTTATATTCCCCTTAATAATGTGTTCTATAAGTATATAACTGTACCCTTAAATAACTTTTCTATCTCCTTATAAATATTCATCATGTCCTTTACAATCATTAATTAAAAACATATACTAAAAACACTTATATAGTACATGATTAATATAACATAATCTTTGAAATCTGAAACATATACACCTCAATCATCCATCTTTATTTTTAAAATATTACTCATGATAAATCATCTACATATTTCATAAAATATGAATCATGTATTAAGGTTTTTCAACCTCAAGATTATTAGGTTTAATGTAAACAATACTAGAAGAACATCACGTACCTTTCACATGTCATTTACAATCTCTTTACCCTCAGTAGTGTGGCCAATACTCTTACCATCATCATGATTCTATTCATGATATTTCTAGCTAGGAAATCAATCTACATTATTCCAATAATTTATACATATGAAACATTTAATGGCTAATTATGTTTTATATAGTTCTTTCTATTGAATAAGACTTGAAAGAAAAGTGTGAGAAAAACATATCATATATTAAAAACAAATATGTAAGGTAAATTAATTATAATATTTCAATTTATGAAATCTTAGGATTAATTCTAGGTTATTAATGATTATCAAAAAAACTCTATGATTTTAACCTATACTTGAATTACCCTTAGAAAATCCCTAGAAATATCCTTAGAAATATCTATAGGGATCTCAATAATGTTTTCGCATCCTAGTTTCCAAAGGTTGACTAAACCCTTAGTATAATACCAACTCTAATGGCCCAATATTTACTTACATGGAAAATAAATTTCATTTTAAGAATAATTAATAAAATACACAAATATTCACCCAAATACCATATTAGTCTAGTGTATATGGAAATATGGAACATAATCTTATAACTTGGTAAAATATCTTCAATAACTCCCATATAGATGTACCCTTTGTTTCCTACCTAAAAACTTTTGTATATCCTAGGGAAAAAACAAAAAAAATGGAGAGCTCACATTTTCAGTAAGGGTAAACATCGAGAAAATAAAATAAACCATAAACATAATAATGTAAAAACACAAACATAGAGTTTAATATCAAAATCACGAGTAATGAAATAAATCTTTGCAATACATATGACATAAATCATAAAAGAACATTAACCATGATAAAATAGAATTTGAATAAAACATAGAATTTAGGAAAACAATTCAGCACATAATATTATTTCAATAGTAGAAAAGGCATTGTTGTCAAGAACATCATAATGGACAAGGTCCATTACTGAACCGAGTTTACTTCTTGTTACAACCATGTAATACTGAACCTGATTTACTTACCATTCTAGCCCCGTACTACTGAACCATGTTAAATTTCTATTCCATTCATGTATATCTCACGATATATAAATATTTTCCCAATTTATTTGAGGTAGATATAGGTCCCACCCATCTTTTAATGAAATCATTTTTAATGTTCCACAAAAATATAAATCATTCATTATAGCATAACCCAAGAAATAAAATTGGTTTCTTAAACATCATTCAATCATAACATAATACATATAAAATATAATTCCATCATTAAAACACTCAAATAATGTTAATAATAGGGATAGAAACATAAATATTTGTTATCTTAGATGGAAAATAATTTTGATAAAACACTTGAACATAATTCTTGAAGAAAATATCCTTTCATCTACAAAAACATTTTATTTTCTAAAAATGCCATGAAAATTTCAGATAAATGTTTTTTGTTGAAAATAAGCATGAAATAATTTAGATAATGATTCATGGACATAAGGAATTATAAATATGTATAAATCCAATCTTTCCTTTTATGTTAAAAAAACATTGTTCTCATACTTTTGTCGGAATAGTCAAAAAGTGCCTCCTTTAGAAAATGAAAGAAATATTTTTTCCATATCATTTAATAAATAATTTAAAAATGGTTAAAATTTACTTTTAACAATATTATAATAATATAAATAATATTATATATTTATTAAACATGGAATTGAATGATAAATATACCCAGTAAATACTTACGAGTAAACAATCACAAATAACAATGTGGTTGAAAAATTATCCCTTACCAAGTATAATCAGTTGAATCATATTCCTTATAATATAAAGAAAATTATATGAAAATTTAAATATAATAACATTAATAATATGAATCATAAAACATTCATGGGGAACATAAACACCACAGAAAATAAATAGGTGGTGAATAAGGCATATGTCCCACATAAATAAAAGTGAGACAAAATAATCCCTTTCCTTAGGTCTGATTTCATCCGTATGTGTCAAAAACCCATTTATAAAGGGTTTAAACATTTTATTATCTTATAAAAGAACCATAATAATATTTATGACATAATATAGGACTCACCTATCAATTTATATTACCTGTTTATTTATCAATTCCATGTTAAAGCAACGTTTTGGGTAATAATCGTACTATTTATCGTACGTGTTTTGAATTTTTGTTCTTGATCATATTAATGAGATCATGATTTAATTCCTTCCAGAATGTAAAAATATATTTATATGTATCATAAGTATTTATTATAGAAATATATATAATAAACAGATAAATGAAATAGAATACACTGTTCATGGAGATGGTAGGTCGTACGTACGCATGAAGGCTATTTCCATTTCCAAATCAAATTGAATAGAATAAAGTAAAAGAAATATATATAAAAATTAATAAAGTCTCATTAATATGTCATATATTTCATGATTATTTATTTTAATACTTTATAATAATTCTTGAATGGTTAATGTGGAGAATGAATCTCATCGCATCGTGGAGACAGTTGGCGGTGCATACGCACGAGAAACAATATAATTCACTTAATCGTTAAAAGGTACATAAGTGGATGGTTTATTAATTATAATGAATAATTATCATGTTTTATTCATTATTTAAATCCTTTATACTCATAATTATACCCAACCATATTAATTATTGTTGAATAAGTAATTACACCATGACATGGAGACGATAAGCCGTACGTACGCACACAAGGTGATATTGTTATTCATAGGATAGATAAAAGGTGGTATTAGGTTGTCCCATAATTATAATAACATATTAGAGTTTAGAATATTATGTATTTATTACTTTATTATGTAAGAAACATAATAATAATAAGTATTAGAAGAACATAATTTTAAAATAGGTGATAAAACAACAACCTCTTTTTTGAGTATCTCATATTTGTTTTCACAAAATTCCTCCCTAGTATCAATTTATGTCCAAAGTGTGGACTATATGAGGAATTTATAGATTTTGAGAGATTATTTGAGTAGAATTTGGATTATCAATGGGGATAGAAAGGTGTGAGTGAGTGGGTAGACATGGGGGCATTTTATATGAGGGAAGAGGGCCACTTTAGAAAAGTATTGAATATTATTTTATTATAAATTATCATTCGAATTAAAATAGTTAAAAAGTGATATATTTATAGGTTAATATGAGGATGGGTATAAATCCTCTAAAAAAATATGTTTTAGATGAGTTCATTCCACAAAATTAAACTTATCTTTTAACTTTAACCCTTAGTTAAAAACAACGACTCGTACAACGCCTTCTTGTATTTTCATAATATATGGTTACTATAGTTACTATAAAATGACAAGAGAAGAAAATTTGGATAATTAGTTAATTTTTTATCATTATATAAGTCATTTGAACGAATATTAGATTTTAGGACTATTTTATCCTTTAATGAAATATTATTTTTTTAAAACTCATTTATATCAATTTTGACACTATTTAGTAATTGATTTTTTTAAAGTCATAACAACATTATTCTTTAGAAAAAAAGCATTAAATAATCCCTCAAATGTAAATGTCATAAAAAAATTTATGTATGGATTAAAAATTTTCAAATTACATTTATTTTAAAATTTATAATATCATTTATTTGAATATTTCATTAATTAGGTAATCACTGCATAATCATTGTTTCATAAATAAATGTACTTATTTAATGTCTAAAAATTATAAATATAATACCATGATAAAAGAAATATTTTTATATTTATAATTAATATTTATAGTCAAAACTATCAATTATATAACCCCACCATAAAATTGTATAAGTAAAAATATACATGTTTTGTTATATTCCCCTTTAAATTAATTATTATAACATGTCATTTGACACCCAAGTGGTTCTCAAAATCCAAAATTTCATCCTAAGGAATGTTTTGGTCGCCCATGACTCATCCAATAGGATTAAGACACATGATATGGTCTTTTTATACAATTATAATATAATTTGTTTACCCTTATTTACCTAACATATCCTTTAACCATGGTAAATAAAAATAATTACGAAATTTAATATTCATAATGTGCAAAAAAAGGGAACTATTTAAGTAATTTTTAAGTTATGATTCCAAATATGGAATCCATTTTTCTAAATTTAAAAATTATAATTGAGAAAAATTAATTTAAAATTCATTCATGTGGTCAAAACCAGAGAATGGGTTTTTAATAAGTAAAACCTATCAAAAGATTGGCATGTGTTCATGTCTTGTTTAAATGTGAAGTTAAATCCAATGAACAAAATTTGATTAAATAATAAAAACATAATAAAATTACACTTTAAAAACTATTAAAGAGATAATAAAACTATATAAATAAATTAGATGAAAAGGAAGTTTTGAATTAAAATACAGTATTTTTCACTATTCATTAAAATATGAATTTTATCAGAAAAATACAAAAATTAAACCAATGTAAATTATGAAGTACCTCTTCCAAATAATATTTTTTTCCAAATAGAATATATAAAAGTGTTAAAACCTATATTTTAAATGGGCGCACCATCAAAAGGTGGCAAAACTTAATTTTTTGAAAAATAATTCCTTTATTAGAAAAATTGAATTTATTCTTATATCATGTCTAGAAAATAAAAAAGATGAATATTAATGTTATATTAAATTCAAAATGTGTTTAATATTATTCATAATGGATATTTTATATCCTATTAAATAATAATATTTTAATAATATCTCTTTGTTAAGTGAAACTCTGCATTACGTACAATGAAAGCTGTTGAGGAAGGTCGCTATAGCGTGTAACGTAATCTAGGATAGTGTTTAATGTAGTGAATTCCTCCTTTGGTGTTTTATATAACATAATCCAAATATTTTTCTTTTATACATTTAAAAAAATCTAGAATCAATGTTTTGTTCATCGTACGCCAACTCGGTGTTGTGTGTAATATAAGACTAGTCTGTTTAGTGCGAAAAGAAAGCTTAACTTTGTTTGTTCTAGATATAAATGAAAATTTTAATTTATTCTAAAAAATGGTCCATAAAAACACAGGGTGTTATGGAAACCAACATAATAAAAAAAGAATGATATTTCATTCCATGAAGTGAAATAACTCAAGTAGTTAAAAAAAATAACACCCCTCATTCCCCAATCAATAATTTTCTTACCATTTATCTGAAGAGAAAATGAGATGAATAGGGAAGAATAAGGCATTGAAAATTTAATAAAACAAAAAATGAAGAAAAAAATTAATTCACAAGAATCCATCAGTAAAATTTTTTCATTGTTTTATCCGATGAGACATATTAATATGACCAATATGTATTATTAATAAATATTCATAATTGAATTTTCTATTTACCCACAAATTTTTAAATCTATTTAAAAATGTATAAAAAGAAATTCCTAAATTATTAAATATATCTTTTTCTGTTTGAACAGAATATTCATTTTCCTTCTTTTCGATACATGAATCTACTATCTTAATAAGATAATTTATCCATGAAATTTAAATTTTAAATTATACATCATGATCTATTTCATATCTAACTGGATTCAACCCATTTGGTTCCTTTTATCCTAATATATGATTCATTTATTGTGGGGTTTTCAATTCTATCATCCAAATAAATTTCTTATATTGATTTATTTATTAAGTCCCCATGGAATTCAAATGATCACTCAGTGTATTTGAATTAGTTTATTTCCAAGAATAATAGAAACCTATAAAAAATAATTCCTCAATTTGGATCGATATTTCAAAAGTTATGTCTGAAATACCAAAGGGATAAAAATGATTAAAATTTCATAAGTAATGCATTTACATATTTATGTTAATAAATATAATTAAAAAAATTATATAATTAAGATAAAATTGTAAAATTAGGAATAATTTATTCAATGAAATTAGTATAGAATGTAATTAAATTTTTATATCTAACCATTTCACCAGACTAATCACTTTTAATCTTAGACAAGTAAGTACTAAAATCGAATCAAATAAAATTTAAAAAATATTCCCATGAGATCCACTAACTTAACCACAAGAACCAAAATATATCATGATTTATTAAATTATTTTATTTCAAGTTCTCCATTTATAAAATTTAATCCATTTATACTTCATTTATCCTCCTATAAGAAAAAACACTTACCTTATAAGAATTTCCCTGATCACACATGTGTTAATATTCAAAAAGGTGTTTCTCCTCAGAACCCATGAAAGAGTCACCATAGTCTTGATAAATTCTTATATCTCCACCTAATGTGAGTCAAGTAAATATTTTTTTCAAGTTTAATTTTTAGCTTTGTTAAAATTTTTTTGTTTGGTAGGTTTTATATGAAAAAAATTAAAAGCTAGGATTAAGAGAGTTTGGTAATTTTTGAAGAAAAATTTCATGATTCAACTTTTCAATCATGTATGATTTCATCCTCACTCCCATTAGTAGAAAATAAGATCTAGTCCTTATTAAAACATTAATTTAAATTCACACCATTTATAATTTTATCATTTAAAATGAAATCGTCTCAATTATGTTCCACAAAATAGAATTTTTTATTGATTTTTTCTAATTTTGAATAGATTTATTTTTGAATCCATCAAGGGTGACTTGAATTTCAACTTGTGTATTTTAATTCCTACCCATTATCTTGAATTAAAATAATTTTTTTAAACTTCAAAACATTATTTTTCATTGATTTTTACAGAAACATTAACTCAATAATTTTTAGAATTTTTCTCAAAAGCATCAGTGAGTTAAAATTTAAGAAGAATATGATTTTCTGTAGAAAAAAAACTTTTTCATAATAATATTTTCAACCTAATGTAGCACCAAATGATGAATCAGACCAAAAGATTGCTTCCCCCACACTTATGTTAAATAAGATCATGAATATTCCCATCTATAGTAGTTTAAATATGGGAAATTGGCTTGTAATGTCAATAACCTAACATGCGGTTCATGGATACTAAGGGATATACGAATTAAATGAATATGTATGGTCATAATTTAATGTATTCACATTAAAAATGGTATTTTAAAACCTAATAAATTCCTCAATCATTTAAAACACAAGTATCTCAAACCCTCAAATTTTGACATAAATGTTTTTTTAAAGAAATCATGGATCAGTTCTCTCAATAAACAAGGTTAATTAAAATAATATAAAAAAAATAGTTTAGAAGATCTAGGGAAGATGATTTTAAAGATTAAATAGTGAGAGGTGGCATGATATTCAAAAATTAGTGGTATTTTCATGTAATTGTCAAATTTTTTAACATGAAACAAATTATTTTACAATATTTTTTATATTTAGATTCATAGGATAAATTTGTTGTGTCATTAAAATGGGTTTAAAAAATGGAACAAATAATCATTTTTCTAACAAGTAAAAAACATATAAAAGTGAAATGAAAAAAATCAAAATGAATTTTTTTTTTGAAAAATTTATTTTTGAGAATCCTGAGCTATAATGTTTTCACCCACACTTAAATGATGTAGTCACCTAAATGAATTAATGTATATTTAACCTGTAATAATATTTTTAAATGAATCATAGCAAGAAAACATTAAATAGAGGTAAAACCTGATGGATTTAATTGATAAACATATTGGAGGAGTGAGATATCCACCACTAGATTTGAGGAAACTTTCCCATGGAATTTATTCAAACTGTGTCCATTAATAGTGAATTTATATTTCTCTCATTTATTCATAATTTGAATAGCTCTTAAAGGATATAAATAATGAACTATAAATGAACCTTCCCATCTGGAATAATTTTTACCTAACATAATCTGTAGTCTTATGTTGAATAATAATACTATGACTTTAAGATAGATGTATTTCCCTTGGACTAGTTATTTAGGAGACACTATAATTCCCTATTGGTAAATATTTTATATTACAAAAGCTTATATTCTAATTTCGTTCAGATTTTGTAGTTATAATATTATCTATTTTTCATCTCATTCAAGACAAAAATTCATCTCTCTCATATCCTAGTATGACTTGTGCTCTAGTTACCTCGGCATGTGAAAAAAGTTCTCATAAATCACCCTAAATGGGATCATTCTTATAACGGTTTTTAGGCTGTCCTATAATACCATAAGTTGTATTCCACCTTTTGGTTCTAATCCTTCCTATTCAATTTAACAAACCTTTTCTAAAATCCATTTAATTTCCCTTTTAGACACCTCAGCTTAACCGTTATTCTATTAATGAAAGGAAGTTGATGTTTTATGATGCACCTCATACTTTATTAGAAAATTCACTATTCTCCTATTGAATAAGTGTGTCCATTGATCATTGATGATAACTCTAGGCACTTAAAACCTGAAAAATAAGTTAGCATTGAAAAAATCACAACCAAATTTAGTATCATCAGTCATGGTGGATATTAATTCCTCCAATTTTGAAATTTAATCTTCTAAAAGAAATAGATGATAATTTTTAGATGTCATTGGGAAAGTTCCCATAAAATCAATTCCCCAAACTTCAAAAAAATTGACAAATTTAGTAGATTTTAGAGCATTTCTTATCTCTTTTAAATGTTTTAAGAAAAATGAAAATTTTAACTATTTTTTAAAAATTCTTACGCATCATTAAAAAGTGTGGGAAAAAAATCTAGATTAGAAAACCTTTATGTCTGTCTATTAAGATCCAAAGTGTCATCTATATGATAATGTGTAAAAATATCAAAAAACAATTCATTTTTACTTTCATTAATGTATTTAATTATCACTTTTTGATTGAAATTTTATCAAATATATGAAGCGTTTGAAAGGTAATATTATAATTAAAATTTTAGTTTTTGAATTTTGTGTGAATTTAAGGGATATGGTACCCGATATGTTACCAAATGATTGAAAAATTTAGAAAACCAAGGAACTTCTCCATCAATAAAGTACAAACTCTCTATTGTATTGTGATCATTCAGGGGTTCTTGGTATGAAATTTCATCTTTTTTAGTGCTGGAAAGTCCACTAAATAGATTAGACACTTGGTTCTCAATGCCCTTACTATATTTGATTTATAAATTGAACACCTTCATTAGTATAATCCATCTCATTAAACTTAGTTTAGTTTTATCCTTCCTCATCAAGAAACAATGATATTCATGATCAAAAAACAAAATGAAATTATTTACAAGAAGATATGATATTAATATTTATAAATCAAGTAAAAATTGTATTTTTTTTTGGTTTTGTAACAGAATTGGGACACAAATAAAATTATTGAGTCAAAGGAAAAAACATGCATCTTTCCATAAATTCTTACAAAAAGGACTAATCCAACTTATTTTGTGGAGGTATCATAATGTAGCTCGAATAGTTCTCCCCAAATTAGTGGTTTTATTAATGCTGGAGTTATCAACATCCTCTTTATCTCATAAAAGGTTTACCTACTCTAAAAATTGAAATTTAAAGTAGTATCTCTCAAAATTAATCTAGTGAGAGGGGGAGACATATTATTTAAATATTTAATAATCCTCCAGTATAATCCTACATGTCCTATAAGTGATCTAAATGTATCAAAAAAGTTTGGCGAAAAAGGAACTTATAACAATATTTTTTTATTTATCCTCTTCAATGTGTTTTTATAAAATGTCATTCTGATGTAAAATTCCTCTATCAACCATGATATTCCCATTTTCAAAATGTAAAACAAGATTATTTTCAATTAATTTTTTCATCAATTTTTCTATATTTTTTAAATAATTTTCAAAAGAATTTCCAAAGACTATGGAAACATAAAAGAATGCCTCAGTTAATTCCTTCATATGATCAAAAAATATACTTACCTTTCACCTCTGAAATGTAATGAGAACATTACAAAATCCAAATGGCATACTTTTGTAAGAAAAAGTGTTGAAGGGACAAGTAAATGTAATATTATCCTAATCCTAATGATAAATGGGTACCTTAAAATAATAAGAAATTCCATGAAAAAAGAAATAATGATTTTGCGTTTCCAATATATAAAATATCTGGTCAATGAAGGGGATGGGGAAATAATCTTTCAGAGTGGCCTAATTTCTCTTCAAAAAATATATATAGACTATCCATCTATTCATAATTCTTTGAAGGATTAATTCTCTTTTTCCACTCCACATTATGGTTAGTCTAATTTTCTTGGGAACTATATGGACGGGGATAACCCATTAAGAATATAAAATTGTATGGATGATCCAAACATCCAAGAGCTTCTATATCTCCATCTTCACAACCTCTATCATGGAAGGATTTGGCCACTTTTGGGGCTATAAGATAGGTTTTGAAATCTCCCTCATAAAGAATTCCATGTGATCATAGTTTAGGGTTTAATCCTTGGATATCATATAATATCTATCCAATTTTCATGAAAGTCTATCTCAAAATTACAACAAAATTTTTTTAGGTGGTTTGAGATATATTATTATAAATTACCACTAGTAATTTTTCTCCTTCCATGGGGTACACATATTTTAAATTAGTGAAAAGTAGTTTTAATTATATATTTAAGGGTTTTTCAAGGGATGTTATTGAATTTAGCCTCCCTACTTACAAATATTTAATCTCTGATGTACAATAAATCAAATCAGCTTCTTAATCATCTAAAAATAATCAATCAAATTAGATTTTACCTATTATTCCAACTTGTAATCACAATTTCTATATTTTTTAGAACTGAAAAGTTCCATGGTATTTTAAATGGTAAAATGATCTTATGAGGATAATAATTCATGGAACATAACTAATTAATCAATAGTTTTAGTGTCTTCTCTATACTATAATTGAAAGAGTGAATGATTTAATTTAGTGTGATTCACGGAGAAAAGAATTTTGAAGTGGATAGTGCTATCTCTAAACTCTATGGTGAGTGATCCTTCATGAAAATTGAAAATGGTCATAGCCATATTTTTGAAAGGCATCCACAAAATTAAGCGTGAGTGTAATGATATCTTATCTTTTTCTATGTCTAGCACATAGAAGTCATAAGGGAATCCTAGATCTTTGACTTTCATTATGACATATTTGAAAACATATTATACCAAAACTATAGAAATATTTGTATGATGAACCACAAATCCGATGGGATTCATGTCTCCCATCTTCAAATAAGTGTATTCTAAGATAGGAAATAAATTATTTTAAGAACATAGATCATATTAAGAATTATATAAAGTTTAAAATATAGTGGAGCATAGAGTGGGAAATGTCCCTATATCTTGAAATTTGGTTGGAAACTATGATGTAATAATTTTGAAGATTCTTCTTCCCAAGATAAACCTCACATTACCTTGAAGTCTCCTATTCATGGAGTAATTATACAAAATAAATTTATCATAATTTGTAATTTATTTTTATATCATCCAAAAAAAGGGATGTTGAGTTTATGTTTTTAAAAGGATTCTTTTATTTATCATTAATGTTTTTCTTGTTCAAGCTTTATTGATCTAGTTATAATATAAGATAATGATAACGAAAGATTATTCATCTATCTTTGTTTTATTTTAAAAGGTGTTTTAATAATTTCATTTCTAAAACTTTTCTTTATTTCCTCTATCCTGTTTTCTTCTTCTGGTAAGCTGGATTGGCATTGATAATTCTACTCAGAATATCCAGCCTTGATTTTTCCAAATTCTGGTAGAAATTTCTTGGGCTCATGTGGATGAATCTCCTTTCCATGTATTTTTGTAATAATTATTACATTATCTATTCTATTTGAGGTTTTTTGGTCTAGAATTTTCCCTATATTTTTATACAGCATGTCTCTAAAACTTCCAAAATATTTTTCTAGATTATCCATCTTGTCTTCTTGCGCCCAACCTTGGATCATAGCTTTTGATTCGTGGATATTAGTTTACATTTTTAGGGTTTATCTCTAGTATTTTTTTGGAAAAGATATTGTTGATAAAAATGTTTTTTGAATGGATATTTTAAATGCTATTGAAAAGTATGTGGGTTCCGGTATTGCTATTGGTAGAAGGATTGATTTGGGTATTAGTTAATATAAAATGATCTATTTTGATTTTAGGTTCCCAATCCTAGTCGGTCTTTTGAGTTCTCTTTCTATGGTATTTTTTTGGAATTTCCTCACTGTAAAGGTTTCCGAAAAACATTCTATTCCCTACACTTCCACACACTAGTTAGTAAAATGATTGGTTTCAGAAAATAAACCGCATACCATTGTTGGTTATTTTTTTCACTAAATTAATTTATCCTTGTCATGAAAATAACTAGTTTATAGGCTTTACAACCATTCTTTGGATGATCCTTCTAGTGGAAAGGGGAATTATATCCACTTCACCTACTCCACAGCCAATCCACGAGGCCTGAAAGTGGACCAAACATATGATAACTCTTTAAGGTGTTTTTTTGGGTATTCTACATCCAATCCATAGAATTTAAGAAGTAATTATATTTTTTTTAGGTTTTATATCAAAGTAATTTTTTAATTATAGAATGAAAATTTAATTATTTGGATTAAGTAATTGTAGTGTATAAATGTCTCAATGTGTTTGGTTTACATTTATAGCCATGATGGAAAGATAAAAGTGAACACATGAAGTTTCACTCAAAAATTAATATACATTTTCTAAATTAATATTGAAAATTAATGTTTTTAAGTCTATTCATCAAGGGGATTTCAATTTCAGGATCTAGGGTATAAGGATTAGTGTTATTGGTTCTAGTCAAAATAAATGAAAAATATATTATTGACACCACCTCCCTAGAAACAACACCACGTTTTGAAATGTTCCTATAATGGGGTGAGAAAAAACAATTATTTCTTATGTTAAAATGTTTTATATTTGTAAACCTAGGCTGTCTCTAGATAAGAGTGATCGGCATTCAAGTTTATCGCTTTAAATTAGAGGAATATGGGGTTTTTTGGTCATGATTATTTGGAAATAAAAGTAATTGATGAAGAAATTGATTCAAAAAAGTTATATGGGTAGAGTGATTTGATCATGATAGGTCTTACAAATCCAATGCTAACCTAGTTCCAAATTATCCAATCTTGTTTGGTTAATCTGATAAAAGTGAGATTACAGAATCACTTCCTCTCACTCCCTTGGACAAATGGTGATGGTCAGAATAACCATTTCTGAAATCTTATCTTGATATAAACTCCTTTTTATGTGTTATATAGTTACACAAAATACCATTCATTGTCTTTGTCAATACTCGATTGGGTATTATTTTGTAAACAACCAATAACTTCCACTACCCCTCCCACACATACTAAAAATCACCAAGTTCTTAAATACTAATCCTTGGTCTATTCTATCATATATAAACCTGAACTTATTACTGGGTGATAATTATCATTGAACAAGTAAATAACAATAATAAAATATAAAACCAAACATGATCAAACTTGATAATAAAACCAATATTGGAGTATTTAAACCAACACAATTGAAGAATGAAATGGATTTTATTTCATAAATTGAATGAAATAAAATATTAAAAAAATAAATCCTCCTATTCCATAATAAATTATAATTTTACTCCCCCATGTGAAGTGAAATCAAGAATAGTGTGTAAGAATAATGTGTTACAAAACTAATAAAATAGAAAAGGATTAAAATGAATTTGTTTTCATCCATAATCTGTCCCTAGATTTTTTTATTGTTTTCTCCCACCAGAGTACTTAATACTGCCAATATTTTTTTTAATATTTTTTCTAGATATTCTTTTCCAATGAACCATAAATTTTCAAATATTTTGGAAATATTTAATAAAACCTATGTTTGAATTTCTAAATATATATATATTCTTGGTCTAACATATTCTTCATTTTCCTCCAGTTTGATGTGTGCATAAACTAGCTGGATAATCTAATTTACCCATTCAATTGACATGAAACTTTTAGTTATATTTCATATCTGATAATAATCACCATATTTGGTTCCAGTTATCTTAATATGTGATTCATTTACTAATATGTGGTCAATTAAGTCAGCCAAATAATTTTCCACATTGATTGATTTATTTGGGCCGCATGAAGTTTGAACGAGAACCTATTATAGTTGAAGAAGTTTAATCCTATAAAAACGAAATCCTAAGAAAATAATTCCTCATTTTGGATAAATATTTAAATCCTTACGTCTTCAATAATAATGAGAAAAAATGAAAAAAATTCTATAATTAAGAATTTTAGCATTTAAGCGCAAAACATCTCTAAAATCCAAAAATGATTCAATTTAGCTCAAATTGGAATGTTGGTGAGAATTTATTCAATGAAATTTATTTGGAATATAATGAAATGGTCATCTCTATAAATCTATCCTCTTTATCCTTTCTAAGGTGAAAGATCCATGTACTTCTATTCAATATTGGCCAATATGTATGTGTAATTTATCATATAAGGAATCAACCTCCATTATCCACAATATACCCTTTCATATGATCCCCAAATCGACATTGGATTTGAAACATTGATTTACCAAAGGTTCATGTATGAAGGGTGCCTTGATATAGCATTTAAAATGATATTTGATCTTAGTATAAAAGAAGTTAGGACCAATATAATGATGAAATTTGACTTTGAAAAGTCTTATAATTGGTTAAATTGGAACTAAATACTAATTATTATAAATTTTTTAGTTTAGGAGGGTGGTTTTGTGACCCGAACTTCTGTTTCAATTAATCACTATGTTTCACTATAATTTTTTAGAGGAAAAAAATTCATTTTCTTAAAATTAGTTCATGGTCTTCCTTAGGGTGATCCACATTCACCCAGCCCATTCATTATGGCTTAAAATTTTGATGGTATAAAATACCTAAAGGTAAATTTTCAATGTTTTGGGATATTGTGTTTGTTGAAAAGGAGTGTTGATTAAGTTCCAGGAATATGTAGACAATTAAATATTTTTGAATAAGGGTTATAGAAACTATAGAAGATGATTGGGAAGTTTTGTTTTTAATGTGGAGATGTTTCTTAGTGTTTTCTAAATTTTTTTGTTTTACAAATCTAGAGGAAGATCAATATTGGTTTCATATAAATGGAATGTTTTTCATTCAGTTTAAAATTTTTGTAAACATCTGTAAATTTTATAAAAGGTTTTGATTTTAAGCCACATCATAAAAATTTAGAAACAATAATAGTTCCATGAATGTTTGGAAAATTCATGGAAAATAGAGTTGTGTGAACCTGGTTCATAAAGATAGAAAGTTATCCAAGGAGTGTTTCTTACATAGAAAAACATATGATGATGTTGACTTGTTTTTCTAGCATGTAATGTTGAATGATGGTCAATGATAGAGGAAAATTTCTACGAAGGTTAAAAAATTCCTACTTATAGGCTGCTACTCCCCTTATTTGTTGAGAGTAAGAATCAGAGAATCTAATGGATTTATTTTCACATAAGACTTATTTCAATATACATTATGTGTGAAATTTTTTACCCAAACATCATTTTTATGAATAAAATAACTTTTGTTTTCTTGAAAAAGTGATTTTCAATTATGTTTGAGAGTTTCTAAAAAGTAAGGAGATTAATGATAGTTCCTGAGTGGCATAAAAGTGTGGGTATTATAAGAATGTTTCAAAAAGGTTGTAAGAAAGTAAAAGTTTCAAAAACCTTAATGGAATTTCCCAAAATTTATAAGGTAAATTTTAATTCATCATTTTGATTAAATAATATCTTTACCTCACAACCGTTTTAGTGTGAAACAAATCAATGAAAACATAGATCATCAAGGGATTCTTTTAGATGGGTAGTGAGTTATTTTTATAAGAGAGAGTAATGAAATATGAAGTTTGATTGGTTATAAAATAGGTTTGATAGAAAGTCTTCTAAAAAATTTGTAACAGAAATTCAATTAGTGATTTCGATTTATTGGAACATTTCCTTTATATGCTCATGGTATTATCTTAGTTAGGGTGAACCAAGTAAAATTATTGCATCTCTTACATGAAATCATTTCTCTTTATATATAGTTGTGATATAAATATATAAGGGAGTTTTATTTAATAAAAAGTGAATATCAAAAGGGGTATTTGTTTTAATCCTTCTTACCTTGATTCATCTCTCTCTTGGGATATTTAACCTAGTGGGTCCATCAATTGGTATTAGAGCTAAAGGTTAAATTAAAATTCCACACTACTTATTATCATTGTACATAGATGTTTATAAAAAAGTTATTTATGTTATTTTAGTTAGTATGGATAGTGGGACTGTGTCCAAAGAAAACTCTAATGACGTAGATACTGACGCTAGAGGAATCATTCCTCAAGGGGGATCTTTTTCCAATAAAATATACATGAAGTTGATTTCATTTAAATTCTCACAGACTATGTGGGAAAAGTTAATTAATATCTATGAAGGTGAATACAATGTCCAAGAATCTATGTTATAGGTTTTGTGGAATAGGTATACAAATTTGGGATGCACCCAAACAAATGTTTTGGTGCATTATTTGATTGGGTTAATGTAATTATGTAGTAGATGCATGGTCTTATAGAATTACTTGACGATGTTATGATTTTTAAGTGCTTAACGTGGAGGCTTACACCTTGGTTAAATACAAAATTCTATGCACTTTTGGATAAATATATAAAGGATTAGATGTTAAAGATATTACATAGTACTTTTAATGAATATGAGATGAGAAATGATGATAGCAAGGTTGTTGAAAATGGGAACAAAAAAGAGGTGTCATTCAAAGATTTGAAGAAGCTTAAAATAGAGAGTCATATGGAAAAAGGAGAGGTGTATGAATTCATTTCATTCCTTTCCATAAATCATGAAAGGGAAAAAATTAATATTTAAATGGAAACATCCACCAAAAAGCTTCAAATTTGTAAAGGTTGGGAACATTGCGATAATTTTTCCCATGAAATTTTAAAATGATGATGAGGATAATAAAGTTACCATGAAGAAATATTCATCTAATGTGAATGGTATGTGATGTATGAATTATAATTTATATATGAAAAAGAACGCAATTTCATAAGAGAATAATAGTTTAGAATAAACCAAGGCATAAGAAATGAAATACATCAAAGACCATAGAGAATATGCTCTAGGGTATTTTGTAAGAATTCCATATACAAAGGAATAAAGATTTGATTATAAAGGGTAAGCAGAAGGGAGATTTAATCTTCAAGAAAAATTAAAGGTTACTATTTAATATATTTAAGTTTAGAGAGTAAAAAAATAATGAAAATTCATTGGTTCATGATTTCAAACTATATATGTAGAAATAAGAAAAAGGATATGTCCTAGTCAAAGGAAGATATTAAAAAACATAAATCTAAAAATATATAAATCCTAGAGAAGGTTATTGAGTATAAGATCAAAAAATGAAGAATGAGATAGGGTAATAGAAAGTTTGACTAACATAGTGAAATAATGAGTCAAACATATCAATGTGATTGAAGAAAATCATGTTTTTATATACTGAAATGTTGATGACTAGGAGAGAATCTTGATTAATGGTATTAAATTTGGAAAATATATCATTATTGTGATAAAAAATATGAAATTGGAGCATGGTGGAAAAATAAAATAGGTAAATAAGTGTTAGTAAAATAAAAATACACATTAGAATGGATATATATATATATATATTTATCATAAATAGAAAGAAGTGATGGTCCACTCCAGGGTGGAAGCACCCACTATGATGTTGAAGGTTGATTTGGAGATGACTCAGAATCAAAATACTTAGAGAACCCAATGTATAACTATTGATGTTGTAGAGACATACAAGAATAAACCTCATAGTAGATGTTATTATTATGAAATGATGGGATATTCCCAAAATTTCTATTCCATATCCAAGAGGTACTAGAGGGCATAAGAGAAATGGAGGAAGTTGAGTAGAGTTAAATATTCAAGGAATTATTTTAACGGTAATAATTCATGGTGTGGGTGATTTATACATATGACGAAAAAATTATCAAAAAAATATAGAATAATGTTCCCTTGAAGACCCAAAGTTATCAAACACATTATCTTAAAGAATCATTATGCAGGTTGAAAACACAAGATCAATTTTTATATTTGAAAGATGAATTTGGTCTATAATTTTTTAACAAAGATAAAACATTTCAATCAACACCAGGTGTATATTTAAGGAAATATATCAAAAGTAAAAGAGTATATAAGGTAGTTTTTATAGATATTGTACTAAAGGCACTAGATCATGATGGTTTATGGATCCTTGATAGTGGATAGACTCCCAATATGGTAGAAACTAAAGATCTTATAACAATATTCATGTAACATATGGAGGGTTCCATAAGAGTTAGATATGATGAAGGACTAATGATTATTGGATTCATGAAAGCCAAATTTAGGGGAAAATATATGATACATATATATGTTCTGGTTTTTGAAGTTCTTAGTTACAATTTTCTAATTTTCAGTCAATGATGTGACTTGGGGCATGCAATAATCATTACAAAGAAGATGTGTACAATCCGTAGAAAATATAGTACATCTTTTAGACAAGGAAAATGAATAAAGTGAAATATCTACCTAGTTAGTAGAAAATAAAAAATGATATTTTTCCAAGAAATAAGAAAAATTATTGTGGAATAAGAATATTGGTAATTTAAAACAACTATCCTTGAAACATCTAGTGAAAAATGACAGATCTTGATATCTCCTTAAACTATCATGTTATCACAAACACATGTCTTATGTTTTTCAAAATGAAAATATTATTTGAAATATGTTCAATATAAAAGAACACCAGTCAACAAAGGTTCTTCAATTTTTCATGATTATGTTTGTGGATAGATATCACCATAGGTCATTAATGGAAAGAGATAATATGTTCTTTTCATTGATAATTTTATTATGGTAACATGGATAATGATCATCAATAAAAAATATAATGTGGTCTATCTCGTTAATTAGAAACAAATTGATGATGAAAATATATTTGGGTAGAATATTTTGAAATTCTGAACTGATAAGGTGATAGATTTCATAAACAACTAGGTGGTGGATTATCTGTAAAACATAGTATAAGGAACTAAGTCTCAAATATGATAAATAATCATTAAATTAGTGTGTTTATATGAGAAATAGTATTATAAAAATATTTGAAAAGGATTACATATAAATAACTAACAAATAAGTTTTATAAGTAAGATATATTTACATCTACCTATGTTTCACAAAATTATTTTTATGTCCATGAGAAGAAAAAACTCCACATGAGTTATGGTATAGAAATTATTTTATGGTGAATAAATTTTTAATCTTTTTAAATATATTTTCAACTACCAATAATGGAAAACAATTTAATTTTGAGTCATATAGAGATGAATTAAATTTTATTCAATACCCAAGAAAGTGAAATGCATATAAATACTTTCAAATGTGGCTCTGAAAGGATGTGGAAATAAATGATTTCACAGTAGTAGAAATTTTTTAGAAAATTTATAAAAAATAATGAGTAGATTTATGAGGATAGTGATATATATTGAAGAATATTATGGAGAGGCAAATGTCATTCAAAAAAATTTGAATATGAAACTAATTATTAGAATGATGAAGTTATACTCAAATCCTTGTAGAAGCAACAATATAAGGATAAAGTTGATGAGAAAAATATCATTGATGACTATAAAGTTCCAATGAAGACATAGAGAATAAATTTTCTTCACCAAACACATTTCTTATCTTAGGTGGAATAAATGTGTTTCAAAGAACCTTTATAAGATGGGAATTGTGTTCAAGTGATGAATGAGGATAATGAATATATTAAAATGAATCAAATATGGGAGATTGTGTCCAGGTTGATAGAAATGAATGTCATAGGTCCAAATGGGTTTTCTATGCAAAAACAATTTGAATAAGATATGATTATTCAAAAACATTCTTGATTGGAGTTGAATATAATCTCCCAAATTATGGGCATTGATATTTATGAAAAATTCGAACCCATGGTAAGGATTGATACAATTCAACTATTCTTAGCTATATTAGTGGAATGGAAATTCATGGTTTTCTAAATGGATTTCATGGGAAAATTTCATAATACAATATTGAAATAATAGGTGTAAATTAAAAAACTAAATGGTTTTCTCATTCATGAAGATGAGAAAAAGGTTTTTTGTTTCATAAGTAATATTATGGGTTGAATTAGGAACCAAGATCATACTATTAATAACTAGATCAATACTTGAAGAATCATGGATTCCAAAATGGTGGAGTTTATTATAATATCTATGTTATTAATGAGAGTGATCAAAGGATGATGTTTATAGTTTATGTGTATGACACGATATTTGGGGTATAAGATGAACAACAATGAAAATGGTTTGCGTAATTCATGATGTGGGAGTTCAAAAGGTCAATGAATGGAGAACTAATGTTTTTCCTTAGTCTATAGGTATCAGAAGTATGGAATGGTATATCCATATATAAATATAAATATGATATAGAGGTTCTAGGGATATTTTTAATATTGGATTCTAAGGAAATGTAAACAGTAGTTGATTCTCAAATTAAGTTGTCAACGGATGAAAATCGAGGTTTCCTAAACCCACACAACCAGATCAGGAGCTAAAAAACCTTCTTTAAACAAATTATTTGATACAAATCATCATGAACCAATATTTATTTTATATTGTTTCTATAAATTAAACATTACAATTCACAAAAAGTCACACAATCTTAAGGGTGTAAGGATTAGTGTATTTTAGAACTAGTTTCTTAAGTGACTTATTTTTAGATACCTATGAACATTTCTCCCTAATCAAACAACACTATACTACCTTATAGAATTATCATATGTTATATTCATTTTCATAATATGTGGAAGGGAATCATAATAAAGGGGTGATCTCAAATGCTTAGTAAGGGAAAACATATCAACATGTCATCATGGGTTATATCAAAATCATATGGGAAAACATGAGTAGGGTATAAATAACATATTATAAGAATATGGAACAAATAGAGTTTTTTATAGGTAATTATCAAAGTCTATATAATCATAAATTAAAAGATATATACCATGGAATAAAAATGTGAAATCAAGAGACAATAATCATGATCTATGAAGTATAATAAAAAAATATAACATAATTACATGAAAATATCACATTATCAACAAACCCAATCATGCACACCATTAAAGTTTTGATCAAATACAATTATGTATGCCCTTCATGTTTTTAACTAACATAATTATGTAAACATATTAATTTTGTGAAAAAATTTAATTATTTCCACAATTTATGTTTGTTAACACATACATGTATATTCCACATTTAATTTTGTGAACAAATCAAAGCTTGTTAACCCTTTATATTTATAAACAAATCCACCTATGACCACCCTTTATGTTTTTGAACAAATACAAGTATGTATACCCCAATTGTTTTTTATAAAATAAAAGTATTTCCATTCTTAATTATATCATGAAATATAAAATTTTACCCAATTAATTTTAGGGCTTTAATGGATCCAAACTGTCGAAGGGATTTATCGGACATAAACCATCTCCGAGATTTATTAGACCCAAAATTTTTCAAATCTTCATCGAACCCAAAAAATCTAATGGATTAATTTAAACCAAACCATAAAATAATGATAATACATACACATTTGTTTCAAAAAAAATTAAATATCATAACATTGAGATCCCAAGGAATGAAAATGGTTTTCCAATAATTTCCAAATGGCCAAACCAAAATTGAACTCAAGAATGTTAATGGTAGATACCCAAAATTCAATCACCGTAAAACTGTATTTTCTAAGAAACTTTAGAGGATGATTCATAAAAAATAATTTATATGGATATGAATCCTTTTTAGATAAATAGAAAATTATAGTGAAATCATAAAAGTGTTTTATTATAAAAATCATTTAGAATTTTCCCAATTGATAAAGTTATAGTCACTTTGAAATGTTAATTTCAAAAGGGTACTTTTTATAAATTGAAAAGAAGTAATTTTTAAAATAAATATTAGGAATGAAATATCAATAAAAATCCTTGAAAATACAAGAAGGTTTAAAATATTTAAATTGAAAACTCTTTTATAAATTTTATTTTTAAAAATAATATTCAATAGTAGAACCTGTAAAAAGTCATAATAGTTTTAAAAAGTTTAAGTAAAAACATTGAGAAAATTTTGGTTTTGAAAAATAAACATCAGTAATAGATACTTGAAATTATATAATAATTAAAATAAATGTGGAGTGTAAGATATAACATTTGACTTTGAAAGGGTTTAAATCTGTTAATATTTCGAAATAACTTTATCAAAAATTCAAATTTTAGAAAGAGTAAAAATAAATTCTTTTTACAAGAGAAGAATATAAATATGAAAGAAACACAAGATGAAATATAATTGGGATTTGAAATATCAAAATTAACACCTATGGGGAAGAAATATATGGAAAAGGATTTGAAATCATTATTAAATAATATGTGAATTATTATTAACAAAGATATACTTTATTTGGGGAATAAATTCATTGAGGAGGAATATTGGGATCAAAAGTGTCATTTTACCTAGAGAGAAAGAGAAAGTACCATGAAATAAAATCTTAGAGAGAAACTATCTAATCCTGGAAGAAATAATTTCAATAAGATTCATTATAAATCAATGAATACAATTGAGTTATTAAAAACCCTTATAACTTTGGTACTGTTTGAATCTAAAACCATTTAAAAAAAGAATATGATATGGATTTTAAAAACTCATGAATTTCATGAATATGGAAAATTAATTCATTATTTACTAATCCAAACATATGAAAGATATTATTGTGAATAAAAATAAATATGTCCCAAGGAATTAAATTTTATTTAAGAACCCCTTACCTTTTATTTCCACATACTCAAATGTTCACTAACCTCATTGCTAAATTATGATTTCTCTTGTAAATATCAATATAAATTAGGTCCTTAAGAAATATAATGGATATTAGAGCCTTAAGAATATGATATAAGATTATAAATAGAATAAAATTTAAGTTTATTAGAATGATATTCTAATTTTATGTATAGCATGAATTGGTGGATGTAGTCCCCATTTATAAGTAGAGAAAATGGAACTTTTTTACTCAAATTATTTTTCAATAATGGAATGATAATATTTAAGGTTTAATGGATCCAAAAGTTATAAATAATTATTTTTTCGGTTAGAAAAGTCTAACTAATCCTCTTCTATATTTATTTGCACATTTTTTAAAAATTTAATGTCATTTACAACATTTGTTTTACATTTTACCATTTTGGTTTTTATCTTGGTAACTAATTTTTCCCCTTTAATTTATATTTTATTAAAAATATAAGGTAACCCATATTAAAAAACGTGGGTGTTACAAACATAAATTTAATCCTCATATAATCTAATTCAATTTATAAAAAACTTAAAATTAACTTTTAAGTTAAAACATTTAATACATATATAAAATGTATTGAATAAAAATATTTTTTTCATTAATAGGAATTATTAATATAATATAAAATTATTAATCAATTAAATAAGTGATAAAAATATTTGTATAAAATTGAAATCCTTATACTATTCTATTTATATAAAATATAAATTATATATAAATTTAATTTATTGGATAAAAATTAAACAGCATTAATAAAACTATTGTTTAAAAATAACCCTTTCACCATTATCATGGTCAATAAATTCAAACATGGAAATCAAAAATTTATACATATTATGAAGTTGGCCTTATTACATAATATGAACATATTTATCTAAAATATAAATAAATTTTTTTATTTTATTTTCTACAAGTTAGGAAAACTAGTTAATAGAAACAATTTTTAGAGTAAAATATTTCATATATTACAAAAATGTTAATCATGGGTTTTATAAATTGAACATAGATATTTTAAATGATTTATTTTAATTTATAAATAAAAATTTTTATAAAAAATTGTCTTAATGATTTTTTTTAATTCTTGCTTTATTTTAATCTTTGAAAATGGAAATCATGCAATTCAAGGTGAATTCTGGCCAAAATGGGGTCAAAATCCTCCCAACGGGATGGATTCATAAATGATGAATCTTCTAACAAATAATAGTATTTCATGAATAATGTCAAATAAACATTAAGCTCAATATTATTTGAGGAAGGTGACCATTTATGTAACATATGTTTCAAATTTTACGACACCTATAAATACACCTTCCACCATTCATTTAAGGGGACAAAGACCTTAGAACTTCCAACTAAAGCACTAAATTTGAGAAACTCCATCCTTCATGAGCCAAAGTTGAAATTGATTCCTACAGGTATCCATATTTTTTTAGGATCCACCCATGAGTACTTGAGAACATAAGGCCACAGTGGATATGACCTTCATGAAGGATCTCACCCTTATACATAGAGGCATATGCCTCATGAATTTTAGGGTTTCAAGAGACCTCTATCCTTAATAAAACCCCCTTGTGGGTACCAATACACCGACCTTAATTTGGAAATCCATGTTTCCTAAAGGCCTCATCCTCACGAGCCTTACATTCATAAACCCCATTCCCTTTATAGAAATCACAACAGAGGTCCCTACATGATGTATCCTTTTGATATATATAACTCCATGCAGCTTGAGTTCTCAACAACAAAATTCTTGTCCAAACTAGGTTTAATCATTCTTTGACCATATGTAAGACTGGTATCATCAATCGTCGTGTATATGCTCTTTTATCAAAGGATGTACTGGATAATGTTTCCACCTATTGATCTAAAGAATAGGCATAAAAACCTCGATACCCCTTTCTAATACCTAAAACAGGTAGTTTCTACACCTTTTGTGATCAAGAAGAACCTATTTAGTACAAATTTAAGCCCCAAAAAATGGTGGAATCCCAATGGGAAGCCACATTATATTCCCTTTGAGGGTATGTGTGATCCCTGTAAACCCTACTTCTGAATGGGTTTCCTCGTTCTTATGTATTAATGAAATATGTGTGGTATAAATTTAACCTACATAGAACCTCCATCCTAGTATAATGACATTAAAATTCATGAAAATATCTTAGTAAAAATATGTTAAACTACACGATAAAATCCTAGTTTCATGACATTAAATTTCAAGTCAACGTCCTAGTCTTCTGATGTTAAACTATATGAAAATTTCCTTGGTATATGATGTTAAACAGTAGCCTTACCCTATGAGATAAACATATGGTGAATCATGTGATAAAAAAAGATGATATCCCATCCTCTGGTTAGATCCTATAAAAAATCCTCTAATAATACCTTGATTTCACTCCTTTCATGGTATAATCATCCTTACCACATAATTTTAAACAGCATGGACCGACCCTATTGCACGACCTTAAACTATGCACTTAAACTACCTGGGTTTGTATCCCTATATCCTAAAAGAGAAACATGAAACTTCCATAATGGTAAATCCCAACATCATCACAAATCTTTAAATATCCCCACTCCGTGGAAACACCTCTTATGTGTGATAATTCCCCCTCGGGGTGCACTCAACCTCTTTGTCACAAACCAAATCTGGTCACCACCAATACCGGCTCCAAACCAGGCCCATGGAAAGGCCTGAAGGTTGTTCTTTATCCCCATGGTTTGGCACAAGTGTCTGGGTATCATTAATTTAGGTTCGGGAACGGTTTACCTGAGTATGAAGGCATAAAAATTTAAAAACAATCCATAATATATGTCTGAAATTTTCATGCCAAAAAAGTCATAAGAAAAAACCAGAACTAAATACATTTGTTTAAAGACAATACAAGTGGTCCAAAAACAAATAAATACATCAGTAATACATCCCCATGGACTTCACATGGGGTCATCACCCACAAGCTGTCTCCACAACTCTGCACCAACGATGGGAACTAACACCCCGAACCGCCACCACCCAAAGCCTTTCCTTTACCTGATTCAAACATAACCATGTCTTCATACACCCAAGGGGTGTAAGTAGGTTGTGATCCTAATAAAAATTGGATACCACCCAATTATTCCAAAGTGCATGCAATATATGGTGAAAAAGCAAGCAATTTTAATATGTAATGAAAAGCAGTTATAAATTCCAGGAAACATAACTTTCAATTGATTTGTTTTTCAAAATAAAACATTCAGAATGTTAAAAAATTTAAATAGTAATTTTAGATAATGTAGTATACTTCCAAACAAACCCATATTCAAGGGAAAATTATACAAATCCAATGAGCTACAAAATCGAGAACACCCCTAGGCACTAGATAGTCTTGGTCCCCGTGTACCTCATACCTCGGTGTAATGTAACCAAAATAAAATCTGTTCTCGTGCACAAGACACTAGTAGGGAACATACCCATAACCTATTGGTCCCCAATAATCATCTATATAGTTTATTTAGAGTTTTCATTATCCAAATTCTAAGTGAAATAGGAACAAAACTCATCTGGTCCACTAGTCATACTAGTACATATCCGCCCCACCTAGGTACCCGGGATTCCCCCTTTGTGCTCAAAATATTTCATCATTCTAAATAAATCCATTTAAATATAAACAATCACTAATGGTCACATACAAAAAGTACAGTATCTCTACACACTTTATACCACTTAAGTTATACAACAAAACTTTTTTATTTTTTTTACAAACAACATCACAAAAACTAACAATGCTTTGCACACAAAAATACCCTTTAAATCCCCACTTTGAACACGATGGGAATAATAATATTTTTAAACACCCAAAAATTTTATATAAAACCATTACATGATTTATAAAATGACCCTAATAATCATCACATAGAATAGCCATGTAAAACACCCAATTTGACACCAAATTGATACTAAAAAATTCATTTACTTAACAAACGTCACACAAAAAAAATTTCTCAGAAAAAACCAAAGAATAATAACATTGAAAACATTATTTTCATCCCTAATACAGTTAAATAAAACCAACTAAATAATTATATGGAATCCCTTAATGAACCAACAAAAGATTTATCTGGAAAACCCCCAATTTCACCAAAAATTGGCACTTAAAATTCAGTTGCATTATAATTGCCTCTAAAACCAATTTTTGAAGAAATATTAAAATTAAAAAGACATTAATATACCATAAATACAGTAGCTATGTCACCAATATTTCATACCAAAAGGAATCACCTACCAAATCAAAGCATACCCTTGATCATTGAGCAAAAATCAAGTCTCACCACTGCCACACAAAGAGGGACTCATATCGAACCTAGAACCACAATAATTGACCAAAAAACTCAAGGGTAAACCATAGGTTCGAAACCACACCCCTTGGTCATTTTTTAATTCAAGGAAATTGAAGGAAACTTCATGGAAAGAGGAGGAACTAAAGAGGAGAGACACTTACTTGATATTCTTTGAAGTCCGTCCATCAAATCCCCCTACAAATGGGGTTCCAAAGAGATGTTGAGAGACTTTTAGGTCTGAAATGGATGTTAGGTTATAAGAGGCAGATGAAGGGTAAAATTAGGAATTAGAATGGAGGGAAAAGAATAACAATTGAGAGTGTTATGAAGGAAAGAAGTTTCCACATCAAATCTAGGAGATTTGAGAAACCCTATAAAGTTCTGAACTAATTTGCGATGAATACCAGCTCCAAAGAGGGGGGGGGGAGAGGATGGGGTTGCGTCTTGGTTCATTGGTCTTGGGTGACACTTTTAATCCCCAAAAAATCTTTAAAATTGAATATGTTATTAATTAAACAATTTTGTTTTTTAAAACTAGAAATGGGCTTTCGTGCTGGCCCAATTCCTTAAATAAAAACCAAAATACACCATTATTATAGATTCCTAAAGGGTCCAGATTGAAATGGTAGTGTTAACTGGTCAGGGGATGAAATTTAAGAATTTTAATGGGAAAAAAATATTAAAAAAAGAAATAGTTATAAAAGAAAAAAAATTGGTTTTTAAATCTAGAAATAGGCTCACGGTTTGGCCCAAATCATGAAAACTCACCATTTCCTTATAAAATGTCAGGAAACCACAAAAACAAAGCATGAATGGAAATTAAATGAAATTTTCATTTAAAATAAGTCATTTATGTGACAATTCACCCCACCATGAAAGAAATTCCTCCCCTGAAAGTCAACCTAAAGCTTGATTGGAAAACAAGAATGAGTACTCTTCCTCAACCCATGAATTCTGATCCCATATCTCATGTGCATCATTCCAATGCTGCCAACAAACCCAAACCAATGAAATGGACTTCCCTCATATAAACTTCTCTTGGGAGTCAACTATTTGTACCAGATACTCAACAACAGACAAGTCGGGCTCTATCTCCAGTTCCTCACAACTCAGCACATGGGATGAATCGGGGTTGCATTTCTTTAATTGAGATACATAGAAGACATTATGGATGGATGTCAACTGAGAAGGTAAAGCCAACCTCTATGCGACATTTCCAATACGCTCTGTAATCTCAAAGGGCCTGACATACTGTGGCATCAGATTCCCTTTCTTCCCCAATCGACGATGGACCAAACGAGGGTCCCCTTTCAAGAATAACCTGTCACCCACAAAAAACTCTAGGTCTCGACACCTCCGGACAACAATGATTTATGGCAAATATAAGCTGTCAATAAACTCTTCCTGATTAACTTGACCTTCTCAGATGTCTCCTACACCAGACTCAGCCCTAATAGTGAGGTCTCACCTACCTCATCCCAACACAGTGTGGACCGACAAAGCCGACCATAGAGTGCCTAAAAAGGAGCCATTCAAATCGAGGATTGGTAACTATTATTATAATAAAACTCAAAAAACTCCAAATGGTTATCCCAGGAACCTCCAAAGTCCAAGACACATTCACAATGCATGTCCTCCAAAATCTGATTTGCTCACTCTGTCTAACCAACCGTCTGAGGATGGTATGTCATTCTTATCTTAATCTGAGACCCTAAGGCCTTCTCAGAACCGAGAAGTGAAATGAGGTTATCTATCTGAGACAACTACTAATGGCATTCCATGGAGTCTCACCACCTCCTAAAGATACAAATGTCCTAACTCATCCACTTTAGTTTTATCTCTGATCGGAATGAAGTTGGATGATTTGGTTGGATGATCAATCACCACCCAAATGGCATTCTTACCACAAGGTGTACAAGGTAAGCCAACAATGAAGTCCATGGTGACCTCCTCCCACTTCCAAGTTGGAATGGGTAACAGCTAGAGAAAACTAGAGGGCCTTTGATGTTATACTTTAACCTACTGGCATGTGTAACATCTCAACACAAATTCCACTATGTCTCATCTCATACCAAGCCACCATAACTGCAGACAAAAATCATAATACATCTTGGTGGAACCCGGATAGATAGCCCACTAAGACTGGAGGCTATCCTCCATCACCAAATTCCATTGGGAAAATGACACTACTAAATGGCCCTTGAAGCACATGATGTCCTCAGGAGACAACAATCAATCAAGGGATGTCTCCCAACCATAAAGAAACAGCATCAACCGCTATATAATCTCATCACTAGGATGTTCCTGCTAAATCAACTCTAACAGATATGGAGTCATCTGGATGCTTTCCAAGAACGCACCTCCATTGTGTTCCTTGGTCTTTATATGCATCTAAGAAAAGATCCCCATCAAATTACACTCATCTCTGGAATTCCTCAAGGCCTGCATTGGAACTATTATGATCAAAGCGTTAGCCACCACATTACCCATGATTGGGTATAGACAATGTCAAAGTCAAACCCCTGCAAGTAATCTATCCAACAATGATTACTCAAGTTGAGGTCATTCTGTGAGAAGATATTGGCTAGGATTTTGTTATCAGAGTAGACCAGAAACTTCTCCCCAAAAGAGGTAGTGACACCAAGTCTTCAAAGAATTCATCACCACTACGAACTCCATGTCATGGGTCAGGTAGTTCTTTTAATGTGGTCAGAGTTGGCGAGATCCATACACCACCACGTGATCATCCATCATATCCAGGAACCTAAGGACCATACCCAAAGCATGACAATAGACCACATACCCCTTTCTAGCCTCTGAAAAAATCAGCACGGGGGGCGGTAGTCAATCACCTCTTCAGCTCCTTGAATGATTCCTGACATTCTGGTCCCCATACAAACTTCACCCCCTTTCGGGTGAGTGCGGTCATCAGTAAAGTAAGCTGAGAGAAATCCCAAACGAATCACCGGTAATAACCATCCAGGCCAAAAAAAATCCTGATCTCGAACACATTCTTCAGCTACTCCCAAGACATAACCACCCTAATCTTATCAGGGTCCACTGAAACCCCCTTCTCAGGGATCACATGCCCCAGAAATATCACTTCCCAGATCCATAAAGTGCACTTTTACCACTTTAAATAGAGGCAGTGATCCCACAAAGTTCCCAAGACAATCCTCAAGTGATGTTCGTGTTCCTCCTCAGATCCAGAGTATACTAGAATTTCATCCATGAACACCATAATGAAGGAATCAAGATAATGAGGGAACACCCTATTCATGAGTTCCATAAAGACCACCAGAGCATTTGTCAATCCGAAGGGCATGAACAAATACTAAAAGTGGTCGAACATACTTAGAAAGGTTGTCTTTGGGATATCTGACTTCTTCACCCTGAGTTGATGATACCCTGAATGCATGTATATCTTTGAGAACCAATTTCCCCCCTTAAACTGATCAAAAAAATCATCTATTCTAGGAAAATGGCAATTTTTATTAATTTTTACCTTATTCAGCTTCCAGTAGTAAATGTACAACCGAAGAGATCCCTCAACCTTTTTTGTGAACAACACATGAGGAACCCAAGGAGAGATGCTTGAGTGAATGAATCCTTTGGATTCTAAGTCTTACAACTGTATCTTTAATTCCATCAACTCTGTGGGGGCCATGCGATAAGAGGGAATAGATATCAGCTATGTTTTCGGGGCCAGATCAATCGAAAACTCCACATCCCCCTCCGGGGGAAAACTGGAGAAATCATTTTGGAATACCTTTGAAAAATCATTCAATATATGAGGTAGTGAACCTCCATGGGAAATACTATCATCCTCTAGTGTGAGCGATGATAATTGGAATGTAAGACTTACCAACTCTGGGAGTGGAGGTCCTGCGCGACCCGACTGAGGATCCCATTTTCCCCAAAAAGCCTGACAACTCCCATCAGGTGCTTTGAAACTCACTCGCCGCCTGTATAAATCGATGTGTGCTTGGAAGTGTACTAGCCAATCCATGGCAATTATTATTTCAAAAAGATAAATGTCTAAGACCAAGAGGTCCCACTCTGTCTCAACCCCTAATATGGAAAGCACACACAACTGGCACCTGATACACTCCTCTTTCTTTCCCAGCGGCATAACCAATTCCATCGAAAAATACAACAACTCGGTTGGAAAGTTCAACATGTCCCCAAAATTGGTATAAATTAATGAAACATAGGCACCAATATAAAAAAGAACAGCAGAAATAGAATATGCGGCTGGAACAGTACCTCGAAATGTCAACGATCTCGCCTTTGATCATGCTGGTGCCTAATCCACTGCCTGGAGATGTCAGGTATCTACCTGAGGATGACTACTAGATTTTGGTTGTGCCCTGAACTGTCTTGGCCTAGAAGATGACCAAAAACTACCACCATAGACAAAAATCGATATCCTCCCATCCTTGACGTCTCAGACTTTACTAGCACTCCTCTTGGAGTCATTGACCCAAACCTACTTGAAAGTGGATGTACCACCCTGCAGAAGCGCTGCAAATGAACCATAACTCCACATTGGTAACAGGGCTTCACAGGAAGTTTGCTTTCCGGTCGAATGTGCCCCAGTTCCCATACTGGTGTCACACAACTGATCTCACATCAGAATTCCCGAATGAAAACTGCCTGGAGGAGTGGCCTGAACTGCCACCTCCCATCTTCACCTGATCCTCCATCTTCCTCTTCTTCTATATGTACCTTCCACTTCCAACTACTGATATTTTCCTAGAAAAACCTGCCCTGCTTTTATGGTCGATCTCCACCATACACGCCCGGTCAACAACCTCAGCATAGGTCCTCATCTTGAATAGAAAGACCTAGGAGTATATCTCTAGTCGGAATCCTTTCTCAAACCTTTGGGCCTTGAATTGTTCATTCAAGACAATTTTAGGGGCCTAAAGAACCAACTCAACAAAATGGTTGGCGTACTCCATTACAGAAAGATTCCCCTGAAAAGGTCTATGTACTCTCAGGACCTGTCATATGCCAAGGCCTTAGGTCAGTACTGTTCATTAAAGATGACCATGAAATCTCCCCAGCGCATCTTCTCATTCTTCCTAGTCTGAATCACCAACTCGCACCACTTATGACTGGGACCCTCCAATAGAAAGAAGGCACACTTCACCCTAAGCTCCTCGGGTTTCTCCAGGAACTCAAAAATAAGCTCGATCATTTCGAGCCATTCCTCTACTTCTTAGAGTTCTGAGATACCTCAGAAGGTAGAGGGCTTGTTTTTTGGAAAAAACTAAGCTTTATATTTTCTAGGGCCCATATCTTCTTCCCTAGAAAGAATATGATCATGATTAAATCCCTGACCCAGATCAAGGATAGCCCTGACCACAACCTCGACTAGCCTCTGATCAATCGGTGTGGGAGAACTCTCTCTAACTTCCTCCCATGGGTGCGTGAGAGAATTCTGGGGAAACATGTTGTAACAAAATTCAACAGTCACAAAACAATAATCAATACCACAATTCTAAAAATTTTAATCAAATACATAAAATATAAATAATATAAACACATTATGATAATAAAATAAACAACTACTCCACCTCCGCCTGATGTCCACCTGTGGTCTGCAGCCCAGACCTCTCACCTAGAAGTGATGTCAATCCATAAATTCCAACATCCCCTTGTGAATCAAGGCCTACCAAAAGAGGTTTGGTACAAGCACCGTACTCACAAACCAAAACATGATCCTCGATTGTCCTAGCTCTTGTCTATCTCGACTCATCCCAAAATAGCAATATAACCCAAAAACATTAACCTCCCCTGATACTATGTTATCAAAAACTGAATCTGGTTGCCACCAATACTGGCACTGAACCCAGACCATGTCAAGGCCCAAATGGAATTCCCTATCCCCATGTTCTGGCACAAGTTCTCGGGTAACATTAATTTAAGATTGTGAATTATTTACCCACGTTTGAAACCATAAAAAATTGAAAACAATCCAAAATATAAATCTATAATTTTCAATCCAAAAAAGTCTTAAGAAAAAACCAGAACAGAATACATTGGTTTAAAGACAATACAAGTGGTCCAAAAACAAATAAAGATATGATAAATTCATCCCCAAGGACTCCAAATGACAAGGGGTCATCACCAACAAGCCGTCTCCACAACTCCGCACCAAGGATGGGAAGTAACACCCCAAACTGCCACCACCCAAAGCCTGTCATTAACCTGAGTCAATCATAACCAAGTCTAATTACACTCAAGGGTTATAATTAGGATGTGATCTTAAGCCCAATAGGATACCACCCAATGATTCCAAAGTGCATGCAATACAAGATGAAAAATCAAGCAGTTTTAATGTACAAATAAAATCTTTTATAAATTCCAAGAAACATAACATTCAATTGAAACATGTTTTCAAACTAAAAATTTCAGAATGTTAAAACATTTAAATGGAAATTTTATATACTTTAATTTACTTCCATACACACCCAAATACAAGGTAAATTACCACAAATCTAATGAGCAATAAAATTGGGAAAACCCCTAGGCACGAGATAGTCTCGGGCCCCATGTACCTCGTACCTCAGCTTAAAGTAACCATAGTAAAATCTATTCTCATGCAAGATTCACTAGTAGGGAACATACCCATAACCTAGTTATACACAATAATCATCCATATTGTTTAGTTAGTGTTTTTTTATCTAAATTCTAAGTGAAATAGGGACAAAACCCATCCGGTCCTTTAGCCGTACTAGTACATATCCACCCCACCTAGGTACTCGGGCTTCTATCATTATGATCAAACAATTTCATCATGCTACATAAATACATTTTCATATAAACCACCACTAATGGTCAAATAAAAATAGTACAATAGCTCTACACACTTTATACCACTTAAGTCACATAACATAACATTTTTTTTCAAACACCTTCACAAAAACTAACAATGCTTTGCACACAAAAATCCCCTTTAAACCCCCACTTCGAACAATGTGTGCATAATAATATTTTCCAATGAATAATTTTCAACACCCAAAACATTTATATAAACCCATTACATGTTTTATAAAATTATCCCAATATGGATCACATAGAATAGCCGTGTAAAACACCCAATTTGACACCTAAGTGGTACTAAAAAACATCTACTTAACATACGTCACCCAAAACCAATTTTTCAGAAACAACCAAAGGAAAAGAACATTGAAAAAATTAATTTCAGCCCAAATATAGTTCAATAAAATCAACTAAATAATTATAGGGTATCCCTTAATGAACCAATAAATGATTTATATGAAAAACCACCAATTTCAAAAACAATTGGCACTTAAAATTAATTTCATTTATAGTTGCCACTGAAATCAATTTTTACAGCAACATTAAAATTAAATAGACATGAAAATACCATAAAAATAACATCTATGTCAAAAAGATTTCATACCAAAATGAATCACCTACCAAATCAAAGGAAACCCTTGAATCACTGTGTGTAAATCAAGTTTCACTACCGCTACACCAAGAGGGACTTAGATTGAACAAAAAACCACAATAATTGACCAAGAAAACCCAAGGTTAAACCCTAGATTCGAAACCCTACCCCCTAGTAATTTGGGACTTCATGGAAATTGGACGAAGCTTCCGGGAATGTGGAGGAACTAAGGAGGAGAGACACTTACTTGAGATTATTTGAAGTTCCTCCGTCAAATCCCCCTTCAAATGGGGTTACAAATAGGTTTTGAGGGACTTTTAGGTCATCATTGGATGTTAGGTTTGAAGAGGAGGTGGAAGGGTCAAATTAAGATTTGGAATGGGGGAAAAGAGTAATAATTGAGAGAGTTATGAAGGAAGTTACCTCTTCAAATATGGATTATTTGAGATACCCTATGAAGTTCTACACTAATTAGATATTAATACCATCTCCAAAGAGGGGGGAAAGAAGATGGGAGCTCTATTGGGTTCAGTGGGCCATGGTGACACTTTGAATCACAAAAAAATCCTTAAAATTGAATAAGTTATTAATTAAATAATTTAAAAAAAAAACAGGAAATGGGATTTTAGGATGGCCCAATTCCTTAAATAAAAACCCAAATTCACCATTATTATGGATTCCTAAATGGTCCAATTTTCAATGTCGGTGTTAATATATCAGGGGATTATATTTAAGAATTGGAATGGGTTTAAAATATTAAAAAAATGAAATATTTATAAAAGAAACAAAATTGGTTTTTATATCTAGAAATGGGCTCACGGTTTGGCCAAAATCATGAAAACTCACCCTTTCCTCCTAAAACGCTTGGGAAACCCCAAAAACCAATCATGAAGGGAAATTAAATTAAATTTACCTTTAAAATACGTCATGTATGTGACACTTTTACTAATATATATTGAGTTCCCCATTGGACTTCAGTGTCACCATGCAATGATATCCTATATTCGGCTTGGTACATAACAAGCGTATAGAGGAATCATCCCCAAAAGACTCAAAACCTCTGACCATGTCCCCAAAAATACTCCACACCAAGGAAAACATCCCCAAAATAATTTAAACCTTTTATCACATCCACACAAGGCATTAAATGTTTGACTGAACCCCCAATACCTTAAACCCATGATTGTGTCCCCATAAGTCATTAAACATTTAAACCCTCAAGATGAATCAGAATATATACCTCATGTAAAAACATGACATACCCTGGGTGATGATCCTTGGAATCCTTATATGATAAGAATAAATTTCCTGACAAGATGAGTGTTTTATGACTTGTGTAACACATAATAAAGTCTAGTCATTATGTATGACAAGTACAAGATACCTAAGGAAAGGATCCTTGGATGCATTATACCCCTGGAACCAGTTTCCATATGAAGAAAACATGGTGTCTTGGGTTATAGTCCTAATGTTATTTATAGATGAGATCCCCTCAAATTTTAAAGAGAAATCACTTATAGAAAACAAACACACTTAACATCCGCATATGTATAGACAGGTCCAATGTCACTATCAATTCCGACTATAGGCGTCTACCCTATCACAATATCATGTAGCATAACTAAATAATGTACAATTGAATATGGTGTTAGGAATGAGGTTCATGAACATGTATCAAATCTATAAGGGAGACCTAAAGTATTAAATTAACTCTAAGGAGGAATCTGTCGAAGGAGGGGAACAAACATCCAATCAAACCATTTTGATAAAGGATCCAACATCATTAGTCCTAATGGTAGAGGATTCCTGAATTTGGAAAGTGGGAATGAATTTTAACCACCTTGGAGTGGCTGAGACTAGTCCATGGAAGCAAGAATCACTAGGAGAGGCTAAAAATAACATCCTGACCTACACCCTAGTGGATGTATTAGAAAAAAATAGTGAGCCCAAAGTGAATATCTTATCCTTAAATCCTGATTAGATGTTTAATATTAAAAAACAATAATGTTTGACATCATTGGCTCCTTAAAATTATGAATTTAGGCTTCACCAAACAAAATTTTGACCCTTACATGAAAATATTCTCCTACAATAGGGAGAAAATGGAGAATTTTGGGTATAACCAATCCAATACATTATCAATTTGGATCTTATCTGAACCTTATAGAGGATGAATAACATTGGGAACATTGGGAATCACCTTCATTAGACATGAACTAAAGGTTATCCTCATGTATCCTATAGTAATCAAGCAACAAGAAACTCTCAGATGCCCACAATCAACAATCATAGTGCAAGATAATTGGTGGTGTGAAAATACCACACAAACATATTCTTATCATACTAACGACAACTGTCACAGCAACTAGATTCCATCACCTTGTATCTCACTCTAAGATCATCCATTTGAGGGTCATAAACACCCTTGTTCATTGATATGAAAAAGAAGGGGTCATCCTGACTAGGGATGTGTCCTAGTGGGATCTTGAAGCAATTCAATATCATTAATGTTGCTTCCATCAAAGTCAGAAAACAGGAAAACCCAAACCCCCCATTATCACAATAAACTGTTTCAGGTTCCTTCCCTAGGAACACTCTGAAAACTCACCTACCTATGGCAATGAGAAGGGGTACATTCAGGTCAAACCCATAGAGACCACTATCTGGCAGTCACCCATTATGGATCCTTCTGGGAAACACTGATAATTTCGAAAAACTCTATAGAATGATGAGCAAGATGATCCCATACATGGTCCATCAGACACATAATGGAATACCCAGAAACCACATTGGGGGTAGTCCCCAAACCCTTTCCAATATATGGCCTCTATAACTACTTCAATGGACCATATTATCATAAGTTCACTCTTTCTAGCCCTTAGAACCACTCCACAATGGAATTTATTTACTCGATTGGGCTTAAGACCCAAGCCACCTACCAGGCAGGTTGGGTTGACTATACCCATTATATGATCCACCAAAAACCATAATGGGCCATCCCATGATTTAGTATTTCAGAATATTGGTACACCTGAAACCACCATCAATTGGAAAAGAGGTACTCCTGATGACAAATTCTTCCCCTACACTGAAGATCCTTCCAAGGGAAAGAGGGGAAACATTCACTGTGGGGGTTCTACCCATGTAACTAACCATAAAGTACTTGGAAGAAATCCTTGTGACCCTTAGAGACTAATTATTTGGGATCTCCCATGTCGTAAAAGGTAAGAATAGGGGAAACATAACATCACAATTGACCTCTCAAAGTCCGAGGTGATAAATGAATCGATGGAAGAACCTCTAAGGATGAGGTCCACAAGGTCCCCAAATTTATCAAAAGGTACCTACATATAGAGGATATTTTTATTTATTCTAGATAATCTCCATGAAAATGTCTCTTATGCTATTGTATTTCCTTTTATCCACCTACACTTTAGAGGTAGGGGAGATGTGAAGGTCTAGATTGGCACCCTCAAATGATCGATAACATTTTACTAAGCCACATTGGCATGTTGACCATCTCAACTAGAAGTTTCCTATGGATTCCCCATACTATATGTATATGTATATGAATCTACCAACACCACTAAAATAATAATAATCATTTTAGGGATGATTGAACATTGTGATTTTGTCTCTAATAGAAAATCAATAGCAAAAAAGATGTGTGTTGCTGCCAACCCTAATTTTCTGACCATCACTAATTCGATCATTGGGTGATTAAGTGTAGGAATACCCTCTATATGGTGAATTTAAGAAAATCATGTGGGATATCCTAGCCACCAAATAGTTATTATTCATGTTTTAGCTTACTATAACTTTGTGCTTCACCATTCTAGAGTTTCTCATTGAGGATCATGAAGTCTGACTCCATCAAAATATCTGGGTGAAATTCAACCACCTATGATATAACCAACTAGCCTATCCAGGAAGACCTGGGCATCTTGAATCCATTCATTAATAGTTCCCAATGCATGATATTTCCACACTCCCATTGGCACGATGCCCTAATTTATTTGGATACCACCAGAGTATTATACAGACCTATATTAATAGGCACACCGAGATTCAATAGATCATGAAATAGGCATATCTCCATGAGTATATCAGAAGATAGGGGAATTCCATTAACCTCCATTTATACCATGTTCAATGAGGATAATGAGATCATCAATTTGGATTACCTGATGATGGTTGAAATTCCTCTCCAACCACCAACATGAAAATGTCATCAAGATTGATCCCATGGATGATTAGAGAAACTAGGATGATGATGTGGGGAAATATGGGGAGAAAACTCCATAAGGGGAGACTTGATATCAAGAATATATTATAATAGGAACCCACACTCATCAGTAGAGATCGACGTTGGACCATGGAAACCATCCCACTAGGGCTCTATTGCACTCTGATTGGCATCTCGATAGAGGAAAAGGAATTGATGTTCTGATTTTCCTTTCTAAGACCAAGATAGAAATTGAGGAAAATAGTAGACTTTTTTCTTTTCTAGAGGATCTTATGTGTTACAAAAGGCTCACTAGTGAACTCCTCACAGAGAAGAACCCAGAATGAGAAAATGTCTGAAGGGACCCAACCCTTCTCCATCCAAATATTTAGTCCTTTTCTATGAACCTAGGGGTTAAGCGGGTTGTAACAAACACCTAATTAGTGTAGTGGATAGTGGATTTGTAAAATAACCAAGGTATGGACCAACTACGACACTTGAGCAATGCGATGTCCCACTATTAGACCATGATCTCTTCACCTCTCAAGTTAGTAGGATGGTAAAAGCATTGGTGACTACCAAACCTCATAAATATCATGTGATAGCAACTATCACTACCCAAATTGAGAATTTAGAGATGAAATAATCTTCAATACCACCCTATGTGAAGATTTATTTGGTATGGGTGGACCAAGTTCATCTACCCCCATAATTTAGAAATCCAAGCTCCCCTTTATTTAATAAAATGGTTGATCTATTCTAGCACCTGGCCCAATTTAACTCATAATGTGGCCTAATTCTGGGAACTCTAAAGAAACAGGAATCTACCAAGATTTGGTTTTTTATCCATACCTTGGAAGGATCCATTTTTTTGTGGTACAGTTAGCTAGCCCTAAGATCTATCATGGGATGGAAAGTTCTCCTTTAGTAGTTCCTATACTAGTTTAGCTCCACCTTTCACAAGATCATCATTACTAATTTCTTTAAATGAAAGTATAAGGTTGATGGGCGTGTTTCTACCTTCATTACTAAATGGAAGGGGATCACATAATCACTATATGTAATTCTTTCCTGGGAACAAATATTGGGGAAGTGTGTGGAGAGTTTTCAATACAAGCATGTCACTACCCTCATATCCTAGAGATATCAGGGTGGGTTTGATGAATTTGTTTATAGAGCTTAGAATTTTGAAGAATTATTGTAGTATACCAAGAATTGGTCATTACAATTACCCCTTCCATACATCACAAAAAATATTTCTAAGGAATAAATAACCATAGATATATAGAAACAATATCTATATCTAAAATGAATTTAGGAACCCCCATTTGATATGACTCACAAACCAACACCCTTGCCTGAGAATACTTCACAAGATCCCTATTAGAGATAGGGACCCATAATTCACTACACATAGTGGAAACAATGTTCTACTCCACCAAGTATTTTTAGGTCTAAGGATACTTTATTATTTCCCTGGATAAGAACACCCTGAAGTTTCCGAAGTCCTAGAGGCCCCAATAGGCTAGACTCATTGATCGTTCCAACTAATACCCATACCAAAATTCATTGGACATAACATAAAATATTGTTTCATACTCTATGATCGGATCTAAGACTAGGTGGACTATGGCCCAATCGAGTTGGGTGATATCCCAAAACTGGCAGAATATGTCTTTTCCACCCTCAATGCTGAAAAAAGTCCCTAGTGCATTGAAATAGATTATTGGATGTGGTAAATAGAAGCATAATGATTGGATGTCCCATAAAATTTTCCCTCTCTCCCATAGACTTATTTGTGATCCTTTGAGATGGTCATTAGTTCCTAGGACCGAATCATCCTCTCAGCTTCCCCATTATCATAAAATATTCCCTAGTCTTGGGAAAATAGGCACTAACAATGCGAGGTAAATTAGAGTCCCTCATCAGTTCCAAAATCAACATGCACTCTCAATGACATCATGCCCCCTAAGTTGAAAGAAGTCCCAAGAGTCTGGCCTATCTTAAAATATTCCTCTAATGAAAAAAAAGTATTGTACAGCAATTAATGATATCAATATAGTGGATCACATTGTGATACTCATTGATAATGAATATAGAATGACACTCTCAAGAACTTCTAGCTGATTCTATTAAAGAAAGGGTTGGTTCCATTTTAGTAGGCAAGATATCAAAGCTAGTACTCCAAAAAGGACCATTAAAGCTACTAACTCTAGAAAACCATCCACGTTTAGGGATCAACATATATAGGAATCATATGCCACTCTAACAATTACACCTTTAGAACTAATCATATTGGTTAATTTTTCATATTATTCACATCATCTTGGCGCTCAACCATAGATGGATAAGGCTCCATCTCATCTGTCTAGTGCTCAACTGAAGCCATCCAATCAATGGAATGACACATCAATCACTAGAAAGGCCCCAAAACCTCATCTTATAATTCCCAATATTCTCTCTTTTAAATAGATAATCTTAGTAGGCATAAATATTCCCTTTACTAAAAATTATGATATGATGAAAAATCTAGCCAATATAACCGTGATTCTCCCAATCCTTGATGCACTGTTCCTATCAAAGGTGTTGTGAAAGGCTCTCATCGAGGATCTAAAGATACCCATCTAGTTTGAAACTTTGGTATCTACAGTTTAGGACCATCGTGCAGTGAAATATGAGAAGGAAGAGTGACAATCCATCATTTTCTTCTCTGAAGAAGATGAGGGTGACACTATTTATAGGAACATACACACATTTTATATGACATGAGTTTAATGGAATGAAAATCCATCATTTCTTGTTGGATCCTTTATTTGTGATCAATATTATCCCAACCTAAAAACTCTACAATCTCAGGATAATGAATGAATATATGACTCACTCTAAAATTAATATTTAGTGGTATGATAAGAGAAAGTTGAATCCACATGATAATATTTGGTTAGAGTCTCAATTCAGTTTCCTACTTGTAACCACCAAATTAATAGTTTTCTCACATGACATTTATTATAATTACCTTTTGGGAAGTCCCAAGATGAATCTGAAGGCATTGGTCCCCACTTTATACCTCCAGTGCCTAAAATACTCCCTCAATGGTTGAGTAGGGGTAGTCCAGGGTGGCGATGTGCCCTTCAAATTATAAAAATATCACTAATTGGATGATTAATACTACATAAGGAAGGAGAAAGAGCTTCAGACTAATGAATTCAAGCATATCAATGCCACCAATGACCTAATATCCACCTAGTGGATCCTTGAGTTGATTTGAAAGGTGGCTTCAAACCTCCCATCCACCGATTAGATTAAAAAATCACAGATTTATGGAGATATTTCATTATCCCCATGAAGAAGTAATGATCAAATACTACCTCATACACCTACATAGTATAGGCTATGTTGATAACAAAAAATCCCTAATCCCATTACATACCAAGAGGCCATTGTCCACTAATCTGCAATAGAACCACATGTTCTTGAGATCAAGGTTGACCTAATGGAGGTTGAACCATCATCATTAAATTGTAATAAAAGGTGATTATCCCCATTATAAACTACATTATATTGGATTATTTTATTTTTCCCATAGTCTCTAGAGATTAGGAATCCATTTTCAAGGATCCTACTCCTATCGAAGTTGATGAAAATGCCACCCCACAATGTCCAACTCTAGAGGAGTCACCACCTTCCTTTGATCCTCATGTTTTGGATGAGAAAGATTATTCTTATGACACACCTTCTACCTTTTAAGAGGGTGTATATACGATTTATTATGGGTTGAACTAGGTGAATCTTTCCACTGATGAATATTTGAGGCCGACACTAATTAATGCAACCATTCCCCCCATAGGAAAAATATTGATATGTGGCCTTCAAAAATAATAAAGATGATTTGTTTTCATAGAGATAATAGGAAATTATATGGCTAAACACATAGGTTTTAGTTCACCACTAAGGCCTCTTAGTGGGACACCATGGGTTCAGAAAACCTCCCAGAGAGATTCACCCTTCACAAAATTCCATGGTTGATTCAGACATTGGAAATATTATCAAATACAACTTTATCAGGGAAGTCTAGTTACTCAAGTAGAAATCCAACATTATCAAAATCAGGATGAAGAATGGGAATATTACATTCTTCATTGATACTCATTACCTCAACCACCATTACAAAAAGTATTATTTACCCTCCCAATGATGGAGTTACTAATTTCATTAATAATTTTTTTAGAACATATCCTTCATGCATGGGTACTCTAGGTATAATAAAATTTAGATGGTCCCAAAGGAAAATTAATCAACTACCTTTATAGTTCCTTAGGTAACATTATATAAACAAGTGATTCCATTTAGTATGATGAACATTGAGTCTACCAACTATTTTTCCCTGAAACACATCTTATATCCTCTCCTTAGAATGTTGGTGGAGTGTTATGTGGATGATTTACTGGTAAAATACTACAAACACCAAAACCAAATCAAGGATCCTGATAAAGTATTAGACTTCCTTCCCATCATCTAAACATGAATCCCCTAGATTGTGTGTTCGAGGTTACATATGGAATGTTCCTTGGCTTCTTCATTAGATAAAAAGACATCAAAATCTTTCCCAAGAAGATCAAAACTATCAAGAAGATTACACCCTTTCATTATATCTAAATGTTTTTAGGCATTTAGGTCCACTTGTCCTATATCTGATGATATATTATGAATCTAGATGGTATGTGTAAGACCTTATAAAATCTAAAAAATAAAGGCACCATTGATTAATGGGATGAATAATTCCAAACTATATTAAAAGGTATCAGGATGTATCAACTATATCCTCCAGTTGTGATGTCACCCATCCTAGGAAATCCTTTTGTGCATTATGTTACCACCCTAGAATGGTCCCTTAATGATCTCCCATCCCAAAATAATAATTAGGGTATGGAGAAAAAGATTTACTAACTTAGTAACATGATACTTGAACAGAGACAATATATTCTCCCATCGATAAGAGCTACCTAACCTTCTCCTTCACAATTCTGAATTTGTAGCAATAATGGAATCACCAAAAAAACATTTTTTATCCTGTGTCAATTACATGATGTATATCCTCAACATCCATATATTGAATGGGGGATTGGTGTGTTGGAAAGTAATTCTATAATAGTTCAACATCAGGATTATCCCCCAGAAATATGTCAGTAGAAAGTAATGGGAATATTTCTTAGTGGAACATCCATCCCCTGGGTAGATTCACCTAGGCGTTGATATCCCAAATTAGGCCATCATATCTATTGATTAGGACAAGATATGTTTAAAAATTCACTTTGAAAGTGCCTCCCAAATTTTGAACAGAATTTGGCTCAAAAACCCCAAACATAATAGGGTGGAAATTGGGATTTTCTTTATCAATCCTACATATTTCTTTTTTTCATACTCATTCCTTGTGTGAAAAGGCCTCACTAACAATGAGGATGAGTATCTAGATCTTATCACTAGTACCGAGTTGGATCACAAGATTGAATTCCCTTAACTGCATGCGAAGGGAGAATTTGAGATACCCATCAATAAAATCAATAGTGATTATGTCATGAGGAAGCCTGATCTCATACCCTTATTGAGGTAGACTAATGAGATGATGGCCTAGTTTCATTACCATTTGATGGAAAATCATGTTCCATGATCATAAAATGACTAAGACGATGCCTTAGAAACCCTAGCTGCATCACTCATAGATCCCAAAAAATATTACATATTCTTTGATGTAGCATATAAAATGTTCATCTCCCTCATCACTTCTAATGATGATGTTAGAGAGGTAAAAAAAATTTCACTAAAACTTATACATAAGGGTCCTAAAGCACCTTAGTAGTCTACTAATTACCCGATTCGATGATTCCCTTCATTTGGCATCTTTATCATAGGACAATCCTTCCATAATGATTTGAGATTGAGTTAATCCATTAGTGTGTAGTGAAATCTACCCTTTGGGATGGCCCCAAACTTGATAAAACACTCTATATAAATGGTATTTATGGAATCCTCCTCTGTTTCATCCAATGGAAGGAGGTTGCTTAGGTTATGAAAGAGGTCTAGTAATGAGCCCGTAAGGGTCACAATGCTTTAGGTTTTCCCTCCTGTCACTGCTTCCTTTAACTCGGGTTGATGCAGCGTTTCTCCCTGCACTCGATGAGATCTGGAGGCACTCCTATGTTGTTGTGGCTTCGTGGACTCGGTCGTCCCATTTCTACCATTTCTAGCCCTCCTTGACCGATTCCTTTCTCGCAGGATAGGGTTCCCCTTGGAGGCGCGGTGTCGGTCTGTGACCGAGTTCCCAGATCTAGCAGCATAGGGATATGCCTTGTCTCTGGTGTGGGCGGTGGGTGATTTTCTTTGGCCGTCGCGAGCATTCGGGTTGGCGACGATGAGATCTGGGCAGCGGGTCTCCTTCTGGCACCCTAGTTTTGTTCTTATATTTTTTTTTGAATTTGTTTATAGTTTGGGAGGATCTGGTTCTATTCATGGTGATGTTTTTATGAATATGTGATTTGGTGATATTTTCTGGATCTTTGGCTTCCTAGAGCCTTTCCCTGGTTCGTTTTCCACTTCGGTTTATATGTTTCGGAGGCATCAACATGTTTTGGAGGTGTTTATGCTTCTAATGGAGTTTATCCCAAAGATTCAGAGTCTTATGATATCATTTTGATTTTAGAACATTTATTTGATGATAAAAAAAATAATGTTCTTCATTTCGGTGGCCTCTTGTCATCACACATGATTCTGGTGAAGATATTTTTTGATTTTCAGTGATTATAATTTGGGGTGGATCGGTTTCTGGCTGATGTTTTGAGATTCAGAGATGCGGTGTCACTGACGTGGTGTGACGGTTCTAGTGATGATGGTGTCAATGTCAATGAGTAGCGGTGATGATGATGTATTGGAGTCATGCGGCCTGGATTCAGTTAAGGTGCAGGGCCGGAGAAGTGCTTCTGGAATTCAAATTTTTAAATTTGAATGTGGAATTCTAGGTGGCTTGTTTTGAATGTTGAATGTGGGTTTTTAGGGTGTTTTTAATTTTGAATCTAGAATTTTGTAAGGTTCCCACTTGACCATAAATTGGTTATTTTTGAAATTTATAAAAAAGGGTTTTGAAGTGAAAGAGGTCCACATTGAGATATATGGGTCCTATCGAGAAGAATTGAAGCTCTGTCACTAGATTCAAAGATTGAGGTATTTCTAGACCACCATAGATCAGAAATTCATTGAGTTCACCAAGATGTTTCTTGCTTGATGGATCCATTCTAAATTCTCCATCGACCATCATATATTCTTCATGCCACCAAGTTCTCCTCACCCTCTTCTATTTAGAGTATCAATGTTGTGTTCCACTACCTGCTAACAACAGATCAATAATATAGGTTCATTCTGAATGCCACATTATTCTAAAATGGGTGTAATTTATCCCTCTCAAAGAACATTAGACATGATTAGTGATTGAGTTAATGAAATCCCACATCGTGCATAGATTCCCGATCCATCACTCCATTCTCATAGACAACAACACCCTTTTTTTATTACTGAGCTGAATAAGTTTTACACTAACTAAAACATCTAGACCAACTATACCTTATGCTATCATGTGTAAGTGAATGGGATGATTTAGGTATTCAATAAAATAATCTCTAATATATGATAGAAGATGGTGGGTTATAATAAGAAGAGTTATCTTAATAAGCTCCCCAATTCCCTTGGGGAATATCTGAAGACAACTCAAAATTCCACCTAGGACACTCCATACTACATGGTGTAAGGAATATAAGAAATTTTACCTATATAGGTTTAGAATCCATCACTCCAGAAGACCATTTATGATCATCAGGTTCTAAATAGGAGAGTTTAGGTCCATCTCGATGATTTTTAATACCTAGAAGAAAACAATATCTAAGTGATAAAAAATATGGAAAGACACTATAATCCCATGGAATGAGTGTTTAAAACCAAAAAAACTCCTCTATTCCTTCCTTCAGTGACATATGGTATTACCCATAAGGACACCAATGACACATGGGAAGAAGCCATCAAATACGGAATACAAATAGGAAGTACCTTACACTATTAATATGGTCTAATCCAATGGTGAATACTCACTAATCACCATAGATGGAGAGCACATCACACCTCCAACCAATGTCAGGTTCTAAAAGTGGTTGTTCCTTTGCATTTTCATATATCATCCTAGTCATAAAATGTTAAATTAAAGTAAAAAACCAGAGTCACATGATGTTAAACAATAAGGAAAAATTTTCAAAGCTTTATGACCTTAAACTAGAGAAACCAATCATCATAATCAAATGATGTTCAACTATTGGAAAACATCCTAGTCACATGATGTTAAAATATACAAAACCATGGTAAATCCTATTGATGTTAAACTATAGAAACCTATAATCCTAGTCACATGATGTTAATCTATAGGAAAATGCCTTTTTTACATGAAATTAAATGGCATGGAACCATAGATTAATCTATATGAAACTAAACTGTAGGAAATATTCATCCTAGCCACATGATGTTAAACTATAAGAAATCATCCTTGTCCCAAGATGTTAAATTGTGTGAAACCACTGTCCTCATTATATAACATTAAAATTAATTAGCAACAACCTTACAAAAAGTTGTTAAACTATATAGTCAATGTCCCCATCACATTATATAAAACTACATGATACCTTTAGACCACACTTTATAGGGTTCCCCATTCTAGTTAGGTTATCTAACACATCACAATATATAACTACGAAGGTATTGATTACCATTTCTAATGGTATACATAGAGATTTATATACCTCAGGTAACACCCCAAGCTTCCACGATATGCTTCTTTTTGAATAATACAATAGTGTGTTTTGTACGCAACTTTGAGTTCCAACACACCACAACCAATCAAACTAGCTGTTATGAATAGTAATACCCACATTTTGAAATTTTATAAATTTTATCTTTCTAAATGGACTTCATTTTTAGATTTGGAATATTGAAATTAGCTTAGGGTGAATATTTGGTATTTTTCTGAAAACATTCAATTTTGATGAATAGTGAAAACACTAAGTTATAGTTTAAAACCGATTTTTTATTTAAATAATTATTTATTTTATTTAAATTTATTTTAGGTCAAAATAGATACATAATACCTATATAAGTTCAATGTAATTCACTGGAGTCAGTTAATAATAATTATATATATATATATAAATTTTATTGAACTTTTTACCGTCTTTTACCCACCTCCTAGGAGAATTTGCAAATTCACATAAAACATATTATTAACACTTCTGTGAGTTGAATTTCAAAAATTCAAGAGACATGGTTGATATAAGTAAGTAAAATTTGGTTCAATAAGATGAAAATAATTTTTTTGTGAATAGTAACCTTTTACTTTTATTTACCACGGTTAAAAGTAAATAGAGTATTTAAGGGTAAAAATGATATTATTATTACCCTAAAACATGTTCTATTTCTACTGGATAAGTATAATTCGACCCAAATAACCTTAGGAATAAAATATGAACCTATTTTGTCCAATTGGATTAGATTAGGACACTTATTATTATTTTATTTAAAGAAGAGTTAAAATCAAAGTTTAATAACTAAACTATTTTTAATATAGGGCTGTAAATAAGATAAATTAGACTATAAATATTCATTAGAAAGATAAAATAATTTCCTATATAATAGTATTTTATTTATATTTTTTAGACATTAAATAAGTTAATTTATTTATGACACAATGATGATGTATTAATTACCTAATTAATGAAATATTAAAGTAATTGATATTATAAATATCCAAATAAATGTAATTTGAGACTTTTTATGAATTGAACTAAATTTATAGGTTAATATTACATTTTAGGGTTGGTGAGATGAATTTTTTTCTAAGTAATAATGCTGTTATGAATTTAGAAAAAACAAAATACCAAATAGTGTCAAAATTGACGTAAAAGTGTTTTTTAAACAAATATTATATTATTAATTGATATTTTATTATTAAAAATATAAGGCTAAAAAAAGACTTATTCAATGATAGGTTTATCATTAATTAATCACTTAGGGATCTCTTGGAAGTATATAGTAATATTATTAACCATATAGAATAAAAATACAAAGAGACATGGTAAATGTCAAACTATTTAACTAAGAGCTAAATCTAAAAGATAAGGTTAATATAGTGACCCAAACTAGTCTAAAACCTATTGGTTGAGTGGTTTTCAACACATCCCCACCGCAGAATTTAAATAATCCACTTATGAGCCATTATAAACCGAAAATTATTTTATTATAAAATAATATTTCTATCTATACCTAAGGTGCCCCTCAACCCTCTTATAAAAGGGAATTCCCCTTTTCTATAATTCACACCTTAAAATCCATTTGTATCGGCCAAAATCTGCCCAAATACCATCTCAAATATTCTCCCTTAATCTTAGAGGCCTTAATTTAGTTAGAAAGACAACTTATGGACCCCCTTTGATCAAATCAAAAGGAATAACCTGAAAAAGAGGTAAATATTTCATCACCCCTTTCAAGTTCCTTTCTTCTTCCACTGACTTTTTCTTTGTTGTTTCCATTATAAAATAATAACTCTAGTATATTGTATATACTGTGGTTTTATTATAAATATGGTACAACCGAATTCATTATTCTATCCATCCTTTGAATGAACTGTCACCATACGTGCGTACGTACGACTTACCATCTCCACGTCGTGGTGTAATTGTTATTCAATACATTATTATTTGGATGGGTATAATAATGATGAGTAATAGATTTAAATAATAAATATATTTGATAATGGTTTTGTATATATGATATACCATCCAATTATATAATATTTTAATATCAAAAGAATGATATTGTTGCTCGTACGTACGTACGGATTACCGTCTCCACAAATGCGATGAGATTCATTCCCCATCGTATACATTCAAGACTAATTTTAATTAGATGATTACAATTAATATTTAAAGAATTTATATCATTATAGATATGAATAAGATAAATCCCATCCATAACAAATATGACTCACATAATAAATAACATAAATGGAAAAAAATCTGTTAACACCCGAAACAATGATAATACTAAGATATTATTAACAAAGAAATGTTAAAAGGTAATATATGATATCATATTAATGTACATGATTCTTGTATAATTTAATAAAAATTATTTAACCATAATACAAGAGGTTAACCAGCCCTTGACCAAGGAAAATTACAAGGTAAGGGTTAATTCTACAATCTCTTCATTATCCGAGGTTGTTTATACGTAATTATCTATTGGGACCTCTTTATCATCCACATCCATGTTTCATAAAAATGTATTTCAAAAAATTATTACAATTTACTAGACTACAAGTTAAAGTCATTTATACACTTTTTCTTGACTTTTATAAGATGTTTACAAAGGAATCTTTCTATCATTTTCCAAAAAAGGTACATTATAACCTTTTCGACTTAATTAAGGTAAGAATGTCTTTTTTATCTTATACGACGGGTGTGGCTATTTTCCGCCGTTATAAAATCACCAAAGATTCCCTTACAAGCTTATACGAATATTTTCAAAATAAATGTTTTCTTTATAAATTATGTGACTCTTAAATGATTTCAAAATAGAAAGAGATATTTCTCTAAAAAAAGGTTTTGATTTCATCTATGTCAACATCCTTTGATGGATTTTAAGCTTATTTGAAGTTTATTTGTTATGATACAAAACATCCATATTTTATTGAATTTTTTTTGATATGTTTGAATTTTGATGTGTTATTTCTATACCATTCATGGTTTATGGATAAAGTATTGACATTTCGTATGCTAGTTTTAATACGAATGTTTATGTAATGTTTAAACCTTTTCATATGAGGAATGCAATGGACTTAGTATGTGATGGGTGGAGCCCGCTATAACTCCTCGATGCATCAGTAGGTCTCATGAGACAAACTAGTGTCTTGGCACAAGGTCTTGACAAAATCTTATTTGTAGTCTTGTCACAAGGCCTTGACTATGTTGTTATGAAAGTCTGGCATTATACATTCCATCATTATGAAAGTGGCTATTGATATTGCATGTGATTATTCGACTAGTAGAATATCCATGTGAATAAGTAAATGTAATTATTTGATTTTATCTTTTCCATATTATGATTAAGTTCATGTTTAAAAGGCTTTTGTTTTAGTCTTATACATTTCCTTAAATTTTTATGCTTATTTATGAAAGTTTCCACTATATTGTTATCCTTACTGAGGATCTGAGTTCACCCATTTCTAGGTTTTATTTTTCCCTGTATGTGAAGAAGTATATTATGAATGACCTGCAGGGATAGTCTATGGGATCTCAGTGTTGTCTATGGAAAAAATTTTGTTGTAGTTTTCCATTTTATGATGTAATGTAAACCTTATGACTGTATCTAATACTTCCAAGGCTACTAAACTAATAGATCTTTCGAGACATGATCTTTTGTGATCATTCAAATGTTATTTAATAATACACCGACTCCGGGTAACTGTGGTCGAGGCGTTACAGTTGGTATCACAGGAAGTTTAGTACAATCCTTGGAATCTAGATTTAGATAAACTCTAATTAGAGAACATTACCCTAAGATAGACTTTGAGGATTAGTATATAAGAAATTCCTAGAATTTTGGTATTGTAGAGATTTTGTGAGTTTTCAAAGAAATACATCCTTGTCTGGATACTAGCAGGTAGAGGCGGCTCTGGCAAAGATGTAACTAGGGGTAAAACCCGAAAACACCACTTTGAGCTAGACTCGAATGGGAACTAGTACATGAAAACAGGCCTTACTGCACTCTTGGTAATGACACTCTCAGGGGATATGCTTAGGATAATTCTCATTTTCTTTACAAACAATTATGAAGGGTTTATGAGTATATACCTTCTCAAAGAAAACATTTTTTTATCATTTTTTTATATCCATAAACCATTCAATTTATGTTAAGTATTTTACGAGTTTGGAATAATGTATTTCGATTCATAAACTAATATACTTTATGCCATTGTTTTGAAATGGTGCCTAGTGGAAGAAATGAAAACTGTATCAATGCACGCACTCCATGTAGGTATTTACCTCCTGCTCAAGATAATTATATTTAGCTGGTGATGCAACTGGTGTTGATCAGCTAATCACCATACTGGGAAAACTCGCTCAAGTTATGAATAATAACCTTACCCATATGGAGCAACTTGATCCACATCATAGAGGATCAATGTCAGATCGCTTCATGAGGAAATAACAACCAACACTCAATGGGAGTACAAATCCATTAGTAGCTGAGAAATGGATAAATTCCTTAGAGAAAATATTCCATGCCTTGGGGAGTAGTGAAAGGGAAAAAGTTGTCATGACAGTTTACCGCCTCACTAGAGATGCTGATCAATGGTGGTCATTGATTTAAAACACAAAGGAAGATGATAAAGTATAAAATATGGAATGGAGGGAGTTTAAAGAGTTTTTATTATAAAAATACTTTCCTCGTGACCATCGAGTAGATATGGAAAGGAAATTTCTGAGTCAAAGGAAAAAAGAGGATGGGAATGTCACAAAGTATGAGGCTAACATTACAAGGTTAGCGTGGCGTGCTACAGATTATATACATAACCCAATAAATAATATTGACCATTTCTTTGATGGGTTGAAACCATTTATCCATTGAGAATTAGTCTCACAATCCTTCTCGTAATACGAAGATATTGTCTCATGTGCTATCAAGATAAAAAAATAATTCTCTAAGTCTTACGACTTTAAAGCAAAGTAAGAGAAGAAGAGATCTTTTGAACACTCTAGAAATGGAAATAAGGGGAAGAAGAGAAAAGTTGAATATCCATCCTACAGTAAATGTGGGAAGAAACACCCTGGTTCTTTCCTGAAGGGAATGGGAGTCTGTTACATGTGTGGTGAAAAAGGCCACCAAGCTCGTGATTACAAGGGGAAGAAAGAGGCTATCGATATTGAATGATATAATTGTAGGGAAAGGTGTCATTATGTGAACTATTTTCCTAAGCATAAAGGGAACTTACCTCAGAAAAGGTAAAGGGATCAATGCCAAGCTTATGCTATCACTATTGCTGAGGTTGAAGCTCCGAAAGGCGTGGTGAAAGGTAATTTAATGGTTTCCTCATGTTTAGAAAATTCTTTATTTGATTCTGGATCATCGCATTGTTTCATATCTTTCCAGTTTTCTAAGAAAATTAGATATTTCCAATTTGATTTAATAAGGTATTAGTCAGTCAAAACTCTTAAGTGAAGTATCGTTGCAACAATGTTTTGTGAATCAGTCCTCATTAGGGCATATAAATGTTATTTATTTGCTGATCTCATCATCATACCCTTGATTAAATTTGATATAATCCTCAGTATGGATTGGGTTTAGGACCATGATACAAAAAAATACTATAAGAAGAAGGAGGTTACTATTTTTGATGACGATGATAAAGAACACCTTATCTTTAGAGCAGAATCATCACCACCTAATTCTTATCTAGATCCACCCCCAGTAGCTCAACTAAATTTAATTATTGGGGAGGAAGATAATGAAATAACTATGGGTGAGGAAAAGAATGTTCAAATAGAGGATGTACCTATTGTAAAAGAATATGTTGATGTGTTTCCAGAAGATTTACCTAGACATCCCCCAGAACGAGAAATTGAGTTTTCCATTGATTTAATTCCTGGATCAAGGCCCATATTGAAGACCCCTTATAGAATGAACACTGTGGAATTAGTGGAACTAAAGAAATAACTAGAGGAATTCAGTAGTAAGGTATTTATTCACCCTAGTTTTTCTCCATGGGGATCCCCTGTCCTTTTTGTTAAGAAGAAAGATGGATCTATGAGGTTGTGCATTGACTATAGGGAGATCAATATAATAACAATAAAGAACAAGTTTCCCCTACCTCGCAAAGAAGATTTATTTGACCAACTGCATGGATCTACATAATTTTCGAAGATTGACCTTCGATCTGGATACCATCGGTTGTTCTTGAATAAGGACGACATTCCGAAGACATCATTTCGAACCAGGTATGGGCATTACGAGTTTACAGTAATGGCTTTTGTATTGACTAATGCACCCACTGTCTTCATGGATATAATGAATAGAGTTTTCAAGGTATATATTGATGACTTTTTAGTGGTATTTCTTGATGATATATTGGTATACTCCAAAATCTATGAAGATCATGAAAATCACTTGCGCATTATCTTGAAGACTCTTAGAAGACATGAATTATATGGGAAGTTTAGCAAGTGTGAATTCTGGCTTCAGGAGATTTCTTTTCTCGGCCATATCATCTCTAAGGATGGAATCTCCATTGATCCTTCTACGAAAAGAGAAATCAAAGAATGGCCATAATCGATGATTATAACTGAGGTATGTTGTTCTATTGGTTTAGTAGGTTATTATTGGCATTTCTTCCAGAATATTTCCCGATTGGCTAACCCATTAACCAAGCTCACACGTAAAGGGGTGAAATTTGTTTGGAAAAGAGAGTATGAGGAATTATTTGAATAACTTAAGATAAGATTAGTCAATGATACTATCTTGACTCTACCATTGGGGAAGGACAGGTTTGTTATTTATAGTGATGCTTCAATGAAAGGACTTGGTTGTGTCCTTATGCAGAATGATAGGGTTATTGCCTATGCACCACGACAACTAAAAATTCATGAGAGAAACTATCCTACTCATGATCTTGAGTTATCAGCTGTAATATTTGGTTTTAAGATTTTGAGACACTATATCTATGGTGAAAAATGTGAGATATATACCGATCACAATAGTTTTAAGTATATTTTCTCACAAAAAGAACTCAACATGAGGCAAAGGCGATGACTTGAACTACTCAAGGACTATGATTGCACTATACACTACCACCCGGGGAGGGAAAATAAGGTGGCAGATGCTTTGAGTAGAAAAGATCATTGAGTTTTGAAAAAGATGAGAGTTGAAAAGGATCCTATATACACGAATCTAGTAAATATGGATATGGGAATAACCATGGAAGGTGAAACATCAATACTTTTTCAAATGGTTTCCAAATCATATTTATTTGAAAGGATAAAGTGTTCTCAGACTGGTGATGAAGAGTTTCAAAAGAAGATTAAAATGTGAATGATGGGAGATTGATTGACTTTGTGTATGAAGATGGAATTTTGAAATTTGTGAAGAGACTTTGTGTTCCCAATATACCTGATCTAAAAAGATAATTGTTTTGTGATGCTCATAGATCCAATTTCTCTGTACACCCCGGGAGCACCAAAATGTATAGAGATTTGAAGGAACATTTTTGGTGGGACAATATGAAGAGGGAGATTTCTGATTTTGTGTCAAGATGTATGGTTTGTCAACAAGTGAAATATGGAAGGCAATAGCCTAGGGGAGTCTTGCAACCTCTTATCATACCTGAGTGGAAATGGTATAATATTACGATGGACTTTTTTATGGGACTACCAAAGAATCCTTGAAGGAAAGATGCAATATTGGTCATTGTTGATCATCTTACCAAGTGAGCAAATTTTCTTTTTATAAGAGAAGATTTACCACTTGAAAATTTAGAAAGACTATATATTATTGAAGTTGTAAGACTTCATGGAGTACCAATATCGATTATTTCTGATCGCGATCCTCGTTTTACATCACAATTCTGGAAAATTATTCAGAAATCCCTGGATACTAAACTTCATTTGAGCACTGACACCCACACTCAAACTAATGGACAATTAGAATAGACTATTCCAAGCTTATAAGACATTTTGAGATCATGCTCTTTTGACTTTCAAGGTATCTGGGATCAGTATTTACCTGTGGTGGAATTTTCTTATAACAATAGCTTCTATTCATGTATTCAGATTGCACCATATGAAGCGTTATATGTAAAGAGATGTCGCACACCAACTTGTTGGGATGATGTTGGTGAAAGAAAACTAATAGGCCCAGAACCTGTGGAGGAAACGATGGAAAAGGTGAAGGTAATATAAAACTACATCAAGGCCTATCAAAGTAGGCAGAAGAGATATGCTGACAACCGAAGGAAGGATTTGGAATTTCATGTAGGAGATCATGTTTTCTTGAAGGTATCTACATGGAAGGGTGTTATACGTTTCAGTAAGAAGGGTAAATTGAGTCCCAGGTACATCGGACCATTCGAAATTCTAGAAAAAATTGGGGTTGTAGCTTACCATTTGGCAATGGCGCCAAGTCTCTCCAAAGTCCACGATGTGTTCCATGTATCACTATTGAGAAAATACATGCCTAACCCAACACATATACTCACCTATGAGGAATTAGAACTGGAACCCGATCTTTCTTATTGCGAAGATCCTATCAAGGTTCTTGATACAAGAGAACAAGTGCTGAGAAACTAGACGACTCGTCTAGTGAAAGTTCTATGGAGAAACCATAAGATGGAAGAGGAAACGTGAGGACCTGAGGAACATATGATGAAGAACCACCCAATTATTTTTATACAGTAACAATCTAGAAATTTCAAGGATGAAATTATTTAAATGAGGGGAGAATGTAACACCCCAAGCTTCCACAATACGCTTCTCTTTGAATAATATAATAGCATGTGTTGTACGCAACTTCGAGTTCTAACACACCACGACTAATCAAACTAGCCATTCTGAATAGTAATACCCACTTTTTGAAATTTTATAAACTTTATCTTTCAAAATGGACTTCATTTTTGGATTTGGAATATCAAAATTATCTTAGGGTGAGTTTTTGGTATTTTTCTGAAAACTTTCCATTTTTGATGAATAGTGGAAAACACTGAGTTATAGTTTAAAACCGAATTTTTATTTAAATAATTATTTATTTTATTGAAATTTATTTTAGGTAAAAATAGATGCATAATACCTATATAATTTCAATGTAATTCATTTGATTCAGTTTATAGTAATTTTAGATATATAAAAATTTTATTGAACTTTTTACCGTCTTTTACCCACCTCCTAGGAGAATTTGCAAATTCACATAAAACTCAATTTTTCCACTTTTGTGAGTTGAATTTCAAAAATCTGAGAGACATGGTTGATATCAGTCAGTAAAATGTGGTTAAATAAGATGAAAATAATTTTTGGTGAATAGTAACTTTTTACTTTTATTTACCACTGTTAAAAGTAAATAGGGTATATAAGGGTAAAAATGATATTATTATTTCCCTAACACATGTACTAATTCTATTGGATAAGTATAATTCGACCAAAATTACATTAGGAATAAAATATGAACCTCTTTGGTCCACTTGGATTAGATTAGGACACTTATTATTATTTTATTTAAAGAAGAGTTACAAGAGTTAAAATAAAAGTTTAATAACTAAAACATTTTTAATATAGGGTTATAAATAAGCTAAATTAGACTATAAATTTTCATTATAAAGATAAAAAAATTCATAAATAATTTAATTTTATTTATATTTTTTAGACATTAAATAATTTAATTTATTTATTACACAATGATGATTCATTAATTACCTAATTAATGAAATATTAAATTAATTGATATTATAAATATCCAAATAAATGTAATTTGAGACTTTTTATGAATTATTGTAATTTTATAGGTCAATATGACATGTTAGGTGTGGTGAGATGAATTTTTTTCGAAGTAATAATTCTGTTATAAATTTATAGAAAACAAAATACAAAATAGAGTCAAAATTGACAAAAAAGAGTTTTTAAAACAAAAATTATATTATTAATTGATATTATATTCTTAAAAATATAAGGTTCATCCAAGAGACTTATATAATGATATGTGTATCATTAATGAACCACTTAAAGTTCACTTGGAAGTATATAGTAATTTTATTTACCATAAAGTATAAAAATACAAAGAGACATGGTAAATGTCAAACTATTTAACTAAGAGTTAAATCTAAAAGATAGGGTTAATATGGTGACCCAAACCTATCTAAAACCTATTGGTTGAGTGGTTTTTTACCCATAACCACCTTAGAATTTAAATAATCTACTTATGAGCTATTATAAATAGAAAAATATTTTATTATAAAATATTATTTCTATCTTTTCCTAAGTTGCCCCTCACCCCTCTTATAAAAGGGAACTCCCCTTCTCTCTAATTCACACCTTCAAAGCCATTTGGCTTGGCCAAAATATGCCCAAATGCCCCCTCAACTATCCTCCCTTCATCTTATAGGCCTTAATTTAGTCATAAAGACAACCTATGGAGCCCCTTTGATCAAATCAAAAGGAATAACTTGAATAAGAGGTAAATATTTCCTCACCCCTTTCAAGTTCCTTTCTTCTTCCACTTCCTTTTTCTTTGTTGTTTCCATTATAAAATAATAAATCTAGTATATTATATATAATGTGATGTTATTATAAATATGGTACAACCAAATTCATTATTCTATCCATCCTTTGAATGAAATGTCACCATACGTGCGTACGTATGGCTTACCGTCTCAACATCGTGGTGTAATTGTTATTCAATACATTATTATTTGGATGGGTATAATAATGATGAGTAATTTATTTAAATAATGAATATAACATCATAATGATTCTGTATATATGATATAATATCCAATTATATATTATTTTAATATCTAAAGAATAATATTGTCGCTTGTGCGTACGTACGGATTACCGTCTCCACGAACGCGATGAGATTCATTCCCTATCGTATCCATTCAGGAATAATTTTCATTAGATGATTAAAAATAATGTTTAAAGACTTGATATCATTCTGGATATGAATAAGATACATCCCATCCCTAAAAAATACGACTCACATAACAAATAATATAAAGGAAAAAGAATCTATTAACACCCTAAACAACGATAATACTAAGATATTATTGACACAGTGATGTTAAAAGATCATATATGATATCATATTAATGTTCATGATTCTTGTATAATTTAATAACAATTATTTCATTATTATACAAGAGTTTAACCTACCCTATACCATGGAAAAGTACAATGTAAGGCATAATTATACAATCTCTTCATTATCAGAGATTGTTTATACGTAATTATCTACTAGGACCTCTTTATCATCCACACCCATGTTTCTTAAAAATGTATTTTAAAAAATTCTTACCATTTACTAGACTATGGGTTAAAGTAATTTATACCCTTTTTTGACTTTTATAATATATTTACAAAGGAATCTTTCCGTCATCTTCCAAACAAGGTTTTTTATAACCTTTTCAAAAAAATTAAGGTAAGAATATCTTTTTTTAACTTATACGGCGGGTGCAGCCATTTTCCGCCATTATAACATCATAAAAGACTCTATTAAAAGCTTTTAATAATATTTTCAAAATAAATGTTTTTTTTATAAATAATTTTACTCTTAAATTATTTCAAAATAGAAAGAGATATTTCTAAAAAAAGGTTTTGATTTCATCTATGTCGACATACTTTGATGGATTTTAAGCTTATTGGAAGTTGATTTATTATGATACAAAACTTACATATTGTATTGAATGTTTTGTGATATGTTTAACTGTGGATGTTTTATTTTTATACCATTCATGTTTTATGGATAAATTATTGACATTTAGTATCCTAGTTTTAATATGAATGTTTATGTTATGTTTAAACCCTTTCATATGGGGAATTTATTGGACATAGTATATGATGGGTGGAGCCCTCTATAGCTCCTTGATGCATCAGTAGGTCTCATGAGACAAACCAGTGTCTTGGCATAGGGTCTTTAAAAAATATTATTTGTAGTCTTGGTACAAGGCCTTGACTATGTGGTTATGAAAGTCTGGAATTATACATTCCATCATTATGAAAGTGGCTATTGATATTACATGTGATTATTAGACTAGTAGAATATCCATGTGAATAAGTAAATGTAATTATTTGATTTTATATTTTCCATATTATGCTTAAGTTCAAGATTAAAAGGCTTTTGTTTTAGTCTTATACATTCCCTTAAATTTTTATGCTTATTTATGGAAGTTTCCACTATATTGTTATCCTAACTGAGCATCTGAGCTCACCCATTTCTAGGTTCTATTTTTCCCAGGATGCGAAGAAGTATATTATGACTGACCTGCAGGGATAGTCTATGGGATCTCAGTGTTGTCTATGGAAACGATGTTGTTGTAGTTTTCCATTTTATGTTGTAATGTAAACCTTATGAATGTATCTAGTACTTCCAAGGGTACTAAACTAATCGATGTTTCAAGACTTGATCTTTTCTGATCATTAAAATGTTATGTAATAATTCACCCACTCTAGGTAACTAGGGTCGAGGCGTTACAGTTGGTATCAGAGGAAGTTTTTTAAAAACCTTGGAATATAGATTTAGAAAAACTCTGATTAGATCACATTACCCAAAGAAAGACTTTGAGGATTAGTATAGAATAAATTCATAGAAATTTGGTATCGTAGATATTTTGTGAGTTTTCTAAGGAATACATCCCTGTATGGATACGAGCAGGTAGAGGCGGCTCTAGCACAGATGTACCTAGCGGTAAAACCCGAAAACACCACTTTGAGCTAGAATTGAACGAGAACTGGTGCACGACAACGGGCCTTGCTGCACTCTTGGTTACGACACTCATAGGGATAATATTCAATTTTTTCTTTGTAATATGACCATTTATTGCATTAGAGTGCATGGATGAATAGATCAAACAATTTTTAATTCTCTTCCAAGCATGCCAACACATTCACTTCTACACCTTATTCAATATTTGATTCATGTTCTCATCATCCTATCTATTCGAATAGCCCCCCTGACGGTGATGGTTCCTTAACAAACCCGCTCACCTCCCATCCTAGGAGCATGATTGGAGGCATATATGACAATAGTTAATGATTCCTTTGTTTTTAACCTGATCAACATTTAATAAAAAATTTTCTCGCCCCATCCTCAACCAATGCATTTGTGGGACCTATGTTTTGAATAAGGCCAGTAACTTATCCTTTCCCATCAGTTTCCCCCTTTTGTGTTTTGGATCCTATAAGTCATGATTTACATACTTCCCATTCATCTATTTTTGTTATTTTTTAACACACTTCATGTTTCCCCCATTAATTAGTGCATGTTTACAAAGAAAATCGGAATTATTGGAACCTTCAAAAACCATATTATTTTTCCCTTATAGTGGGCTCCCTTACAATATGGGGAAAGACCTTACACTCCCTATTTATAATAAATATCATGTATAATTTTGTTTTAGGAGTTTCCGTTAGCATAGTTTCAACCTTGGTCCAAGTAACATGTCCTTAAACTATGTGGAACTTGTCACTATGGTGTTTCATGTGTTGAAAGGAATTCTCATACCTATTTTCACATTGTGTTTACACTCTTATGAAATGTATGAACATCCCCAAGAAACCAACCACTATGGTGTAAGTTCAATGACATTAATCTTTTTTATTCCTCTTTGGTCTGAGCATCATGGAATTAAATCATATGCACACCTTTGGTGAAATATATAGGAACGTAAACTACAATAACCATCATCTTGGTATCATGACCCTAAAAATGCATGAAAACATCCTTATCACAATATGTTAAACTATATTATTATTATTATACAATTTATGACCTTAAACTATATAACTATAATCTTCCCATATGATTATTTAATATACATAATTCTTGTATCATCCTCACTTGAGAAGATTCCCTCCTCATTTTTTGGTGTTGGCATCCTATCACGCCACATTCATAACTACATGTGGACTGACTCACATTTGTTCCTAGGATACATAGTGATTCTTAAAACCCCTATCATGGGTCAAGGTGGAAATTATCCTCCTCATTGAGACTATATCTTCCAATATTCTTCCTATGAGACCTCTATTCCCATCATTATCACTACTATTAGTGGAAAAACCATCTCAGTCTTACCTTTGGTCCACAAAATAGTGCTCTTAAACTATGTGTAACATGTTTTAAAGATATCTATGTGGTACAATTCTACCTTAGGCCTTATTTTCATTTCAGGATGGTACTCTCCCATGTTCCATAAGAACCTCTCAATGATTACCCCCATTGGTCCAAGATCAATGACTATAAACTAGTAGACTTATGGTCCAAAAACCATGACTATAAAATACATGTACTTGGACCCCTATGGACCTCAATACACATATGGTCTGAATTTACACTAGTGTTTCATAGACTAATTCCCAACCCCTTCATGACATCCTCACTTGAGAGGACTTCCTGTTTTGCTGACAACCACCAACTACACAAAATTCCAAAACTACAAGTGGCTTGATTCCCAGATCCATAGGATATGTAGAGATGAAAAAATATTCTATATTAGGTCCAATTTAAAATGTTTTTGTCACTCATGCCATGTTTCAACACCCCTCATCCCATTATATATCTTATTTCCTACTTGTATACTAAGTATGTGTGGGGATTATATGGAAATGTTATAACCATTATGACCTTAAAATATGTGTACACTTATCTTCCAATGGGAATCTTGGTCCTCTATTCATATTGGGATTATAATAATTTCATTTCAATACAATCTTTCCCTTTCATAGGTCCATGCTCCATGACCTTAAACTAGAATCCTGAGTCTAAACATCATGACCAAAAATTATGTGCAATCATCTATACATAAAATCCTAAACGCATTACCACTCAATCTAACTATCATGACCCTAAACCACCGCAATAAAGAGGAACAAATTCTTATTAGGTTGAAAAAACCATAGTGGTGAAATCTTAAAAAAATTTAGGTTCTCACCCATCGAGTTCCCTTATGACGTGGGTAAAATTAAGGGTGTGGATAGAAAAGGTAAAATTATATTGTGGATTTCTACTAACCCCAACAAACATGTAAATTCTTTTTAACCCCCTATTTAGAGAAAAAATGAGAGCCAATCATTCTATCCTTTTTCTCCCCCTTCATGAGGTTCTCCTCCAGGAACTACCTTATGTATTCCCATTCCATGAATCCCAAATCCTCAAAATAGTGGATGTTTTTCACATTGGATCAAAATCTTGGTTACATGATGCTTAATTGTGCTACACATGTCATGGAAAAATGATATTATACTGTATGACATAACATCATCATCATACAATGTTAAACTATGAATTCAATGTCCTTGTTATAAGAAATTTAACTACATGATTCTCATCCTTATTAAATGATGACTAACTAAAAAATATATCGGCCTCTCACATAAGAGGAAATTTATCTCCTTTTTTGGTTGTATCTTACCATGAAACTTGATTTCCTCAACCATCACCTGATAACCAAGACAACGCTCCCCTTATAAGGAAGTTCTAACCCTCATTAATTCTTAGATTCCCCTCAACATTATTTGATGCGTGGTTGCATAATTCATGGAGCATTGAACATTATATGAACATTTCCCCATTTCACTCCCATGCTTCATGAATTACTTAATTTAGATTACCACCATCTTTCATGACCAAATGGGAATCACTAATGGTGATTGTTCCTCAAAAAACTATCTCACCAACGTTCCTTGGATCACACCTTGAAGTAATTTTGAAAAAAAAATTAACCGGGCCTATGTTTTGAACATGGTTAATGGCCGAATCTCATTTGTATGTTCATAATATTGATAGTGTGATTGTGGAACCCATATTTTGATCCCGGTTAGATGTCATCCTCATTCATCCTATCGCTTATCTTTGTGTTCCAAGTCCTTGACCTCTTGATTCACACCCTCATTTTTCCAATTGTTTGGGTAGAATCCAATTCCACAACATCACCCCAATTTTTCGCTCATGCATGATGGTAAATCAAGTTGGATATGGAAAATAATTCTTTCCAACTGATATATTCCATGTCGAGACTCTCTTAGTGGTTTATGGATCATTAAAACCCCAATTTTTCAATATATATTTAACACTCTCATATATGAGAGAAATATTTTGTTTGTATCTAGTTTCTTACATCGAGTGTGTCTCACATGATCTTAGAGATTTATAGTTGGCAATGTTTTTAATATTATTAATATAAAAAAAGGGAATTTCATTTAGGGGATTTATAAAAATAATTTCATTACCTTCAAGATTGAGGGTTATACATAGGCTAGAGTCTCTCCCTTATTTAAAAAAAATGCCTATATGGATCAGTATGAGAAATGGATTTCTACATCATAGCCATCCCTTACCTAGTAGAATCAATGATCTACCAGTAATTGGAAAGCTCTTTTACCTCCTCCTATGGATGGATAACCTCATTGACCTAGATTTTAACTCGACCTTGGTCAAACCCTCACACCACCACCAAGGATGCCGCTCTAGGTACTACATCCTAGTCCGATGACATCTGTAAACATTGTTGGTTGATGATTTCCACTTTATCAGTAATGATGACCTCATGTTGTGGTTCCTCCCCCTAGAGTAGATGATATATTATTATGAATCTTAGAGTCATTTGGTTTCTTTTTTAGTGTGCTTGTACTAGGTGACCTCAATCAATTCACACTCCTCATGCACCTTATTTGTGAGGAAGTCTCAAGACAACATGTGGAGTTTATGAGATTTCACCCCTTCAGTCTCTAGATTCACCATTCAATGGTGGAGATACTCCATCTAGATTACCAGGTAAGCCCATGGGGTATGTAAAACTATGGTCTAGAAACTCCTCTATTACCTATGTCTAACCACCTAGATCCTCTTAGAAACTTTGGAGTCTGATTATTCAAGATTCTTGGGTGGAACATGCCTATAATAGGGGAAGGATGAAAGAACATTGGTAGTGGTATTCCTAGTAAATCCTCTCAGAAGGGTTGGGTTTTTTTGATTGAAATTTTATCCTCCCCAACTCTTCACCCACGACAGGAGACTCGATAACCACTTGTGAAACATGAATGGAAGGATTGAATATTATATCCTCCCTAGCCACACTCTTTGAGGTCATAGATCTGGTCATTGCTATCTTATCTTGGGGCTCCGACTTCTCTTGCATCACCATCACTGGTTGGGTCCCCAACATAGTTTATACTACCACTGTGATATAGGTTATGTGAAGCCCAACTTATGGTAGATACAAAAAAAGTGAATAAAAAAATTACATATAGGAAGTGTAATGTTAGGAAAAAGGTTTATAGATTTTAACTGATGGATCTACTGATGATGGCTTATCTACAACAATTGATGTCTCAACAACCAGAGTTTTCTCCATAAATGGTTATATTTTACCCTCTTAAAAGAAACTAAGAAGTTATTATAGAGCGTTAAAGCATAGACATAATTTTTTTTCAAGGGATAGAGTACAAGGTTAAAATTGTCCCCTAGGGAAGTTGAGTGATCACCCTAGCCTTAAAAGCACCTTAATGAATGATGAATGACTTCCTATGACCATAGTGTCGAAGGGAGGTGTTGTACTAGCCTCTTCAAGGTCCAGGGCCTACACATTCTCCCTTAGAGATTCATCACGAATATATCCTTATACCAAACCAGATGATCCTTAAAAAATCTAAAAAGGAATGAGTTTGTAATTCTAAAGGGTTAAAAACTAACCCAAAACCATTGAATCTAGAAACTTTTCTTGTCTGAAGTGGATTATTTTTCCTTGGAGTCTAGTAATGAATAACTCTCATAGGACTCTTCCTTGATTGATCCTTCCATGGTTGTGCCTTCATCTGGTCAACTCCATGAGAAGTCACTAAAAGAGGGAATGTCTAGAAGAACCCACACATGGGTAGTTCAGGGTGTCTAAACACTATGAAAGGGGACCACATACTCTAGATCCCACAAGTACTAGGTAGAATCTAACTGGATACCTTAAAATCCAACCTTGACATGATCTGGTCTAGGGAAAAAAATACCCCTTCTTTGGTGGTGTATCCACGCTTTCCATAGAGTGTTGTATTTCCAAAAGATATTCCAGTTCCCCCAAGAATCACGGAAGACCATTTCTTCAAGTGCCTCTATACAACACATGAATTTCCCTAGAGCCACATTAGACATTCGATAATCCTTCCTAGAAGGTTTTCCCTACTCATGAATCCATTTTATCAGGATCCTTGGGCCTTTCATTGTGACCCCCATAGGAACTTCACCCAGGGTGGGTGTTTGGGCCCTTGGATCCAACATCACTACTCTTCCCGCTATTCGACCCCCTACTCTTGCATGAACCCTCAACAAAAATATGTCCTTAGTTATGTGGTTGTGGGAACCTCTTAGTTGAATCTTCCTAGATGACTTGATGCATCAGTCTGTCCTTGAGTTACGCAGTCTCCTGAATCCATTCATAGTTATGAAAGATCCCTAAGGGATCATTTTCTAATGGTAGATATGTCCATTCACCACTCCCTTACCATGAAAACATGTTTCATATATGTTTAATTACCATCGAGTAATGCTCACTATGTATTCTAGCATAGACCTTTGAGGTGAGCCACTAGTAATGGCATAATTGATGACTGAACTGGTATGGGTTTTAGGGCTTGAAAACAACCCTTAATTCTATCAAATAGACTAGTACCCCACATCATATGGACAAGACATATGATCATTGATATGTGGTCACTAATCCATTTTCCATGATGGTCTATATTAAGAAGGGAAGGGGGTGGAATATGAACTGGTGGAGAAGCCCGACTCTCGCCAGCATGTTGACCCTTTAAAGTTAGAGAGGTTGTATCACGACGATGGTTAGTATTGGGAACCAAAAATTTGTGTTGGGAGTTCAAATCATGTTATTATAATCATACCCTACCTTTTCTATGACCATTATGACATCCCATATTTTAATTACATAAACTTTTATTACATTCTACCAACAATGGATCTTTTAATGTTTAGTTTCATGGAAATAAGGTACATAATACAATAAAACATAAAAAATTATTCTAATTCAATAGAAATGATTCTTCACTAGTTCATCATATTTATATTTACTAAATCTCATAATGTGGGGACATACATAAAAGGAAAGGGTGAGCATGAGGCCCAATACGGGAAAAATCAAGGGAAACAGTTGACATGTGATCTTGATAAATATAAAAAAGAACATGATTAATATCATTATGTCATGGGAAAGGGAACATGAAGAATATAATAGAAAAAGAACAAGATTCATAATGGTCATGACCCACCTTCTCCAAGATAAGGGAAGGGATAACAAATTGCCAAACCCATCCTTCTTTAAGTTGAAGGAGATATAATGACCCATGATACCTGCCTTCAATAGGTCCCAGAGTGGCGACTAGTGCCAAGGGTATAGAATCACATGCAAAATGGAAGACATTACCCTTTCTATTTATTAGGATCATGATATAAGATAGTAAATCCCAAACAACACCAAAACATGTAAATCCAAAACAATACATTCCCATATGCATGTTCCAATAATAAGTGATATGAAAATATAAGAAAACTCCAATGGAAAGTACCAAAAGAAAAGAAAACCAGCAATGTCAAGGGTCCCAATGTTCAAACTAGTAGGGTCCGACATAGTCCTTGATGTCCTCTTGGAAACCTGAAAGCAGTTTTATATACGTAGGATGATTATACAATTATACTCAGTAGGGAATAACAAAAGCTCTCATGCACAAGTGGGGAGGCATTTTAATGCCCTATGAAAAAGGAGATAACCAAAGAACCTAGCAAAGAAATTATCCACCCAAACCTCACCAAGGAGCACTCTCAAAATTATGAAAGTCAAGTAAAGTAATACTAATAACACATTGATTTCTGGGTACCCCACACTAATTTCCCACAGGTTATTGAAGACATCCTACCCATTAGACCTCCCCAGCCATTCTCACAGTAGCCCCACTGCCATAACTCGCCTATACACACCTGGGCTACCACAACCACACATCCTTCCCACACACACCTGGGCCATAACGACCATGCTTAACCATACCCACAGACACCTGGGCCAGAACAACTACTGCTACGCCCGAAGACACCTAGTCCAGGACAACTACTGCCACGCCCGAAGACACATGTGCCTCATCCCTAAGGCACTTGGGAAACAACCTTATCACACACACCTGGGCCAATACCAACAATGTATCAGGCCTGAAGAATCTTGGGCTATAATGGACCTCAGGCCATCGCAACCTTCTCGAAGAGTCTTGGGCTACTCAAGAAAGGGATCATAAAGGAGCTAATAACCAGGCACTCACATGAGTGTTGTAAAAAACACCCTCACCCATGGAATGGGGGAATTCTACATGAAGTTCTCAACTTGGGTGGTGCAAGAATAAGAAACATGAGAACTAAATTATAAATATAGGTAAATAAGAACTCATCCCAACATAGGGGTTCCAAAACCATCCCATACACAAACACCCTCGTTACTATTCATTCATAATTAGCACAATAGCCATAACCAAGTCACAAATCATTCCTGGAAAACAATTTCCCATTTAACCTATTATTGTTATCACATTCAAGTGGTTCCATTTTAATAAATATTCACTACTGGTCATCTAACAGGAATAGTCGCAATCCAAGGAAGGAAAAACAACCAAGCAGCAGATTAATCATTCACACTCGGTTCTCTTGTAAAGTCACAACAAAAAAGGGATACATGTGATCCCTCGATGTACCGGAACCAAAAAAGTCCCAACACACCATTCATTGAGTTCTTTATTTCTGTTCGGTTAACCGAGGTGATCACACAAGGATTATTTTTCACTGGACATCCATTTAATCAACCAAGTTTATGTGATTAACCAATTTCCCTGTGACATACATTCAATAATCACAGAAGACAGGGGTCCATTAGTGTGCAAGGAAATACAACCAACTACCATAATTTTTAGTGGACATAAGCCCATAAAATTCACAACATATAAGAAAGGGTAAAAGAGTACAACAACATCCTCAAACACACCACTCCATTATTTAAAAGTCATTTTATTATCTTTATTAAGGTTTGGTTTCATCCATACCCATAGAAACATTATCATACCCACCCCACATGATACACAATAAAGAGAGATGAAGCAACAACCCTACTTGGATGATCAATGATCAAAGTTTTTCTCCTCGCGCTAAGAACTGGGGATGCACGACTTATAGGGGAGGAACTCCGGGGACTCCACGTGTGAGTAAGAAGGGCTCCAGCACAGGTGCACCACTAGCCTCAGGAAGGGGGACTCCAAACACACCAAGGAAAGAAAAGAGACTAGAAAAGAAGAAGAATAATGAATCTCGTGTGATAAAAGGTGAGATCCTAGAGTTATGAGATATGAATTTTGAACGGCTATAAAGGGGGATTGTGGGTTGACCATGTGGTTGGATGGTTACATATGATGGAATTAATTTTTATTTAATAATTATCATCAAATAGGTGGCCATAATAGTTGTGAGTTAAAGGGTTTCCTTTAAACAATATAAAACACGTAACAGGGGCAGAACTGGAAAGTACGAGAAAAAGGGTGTGACACTGAGGCAAAAACCACATGTTTTAGTAAGTCACGAGTCACCCGGATCTTGGGGGATTTTAGATATCATTTATGGTCCCTTAATGGCTTTGAAATGGGTATAAAAACACTTTTACATCAAAAGATACGTTGCGGGAGCATAAAAAGTCAGAAACTAGAAAAAAAGAAACAAGGGTGTGACACCGTTTCGTGAGACACTATAATAGTGCCTTGATCATAGTGCCACCCTCACAGTGCCACCTTCATGGTGCAATACTCACGGTGCCACCTTCATGGTGCCACCATAATAGTTCACCCTCATGGTTCCACCCGACTGGTGCCACTGTCACGGTGCCACCCTCACGGTGCCACCCTCTCAGTGCCACCGTCACGGTGGAACCCTCCCGGTGCCACCGTCATGGTGGCACCCTCACGGTGAAACTGTCATGCTACCACAATCACTGTGCCACTATTTTGGTGAGCGGTCATGATGGTGCAACCGCCATGGTGCCACCTTTATGATGTCTCCGTGACTAGTGCCACCATCATGGTGCCACTATTTCGGTGGAACTGTTTTATTGGACCGAGTTTTTGGAAAAGTACTAGACCTGGAGGGTTTGTGCCATTACATAAGATACCTCTCAAATAATTATATTCCTCGATAATCGAAACTAGACCTAGAGAAAAGATAGGGGTCTAAACAACCACCTCGAAAGATACCCCTCAGAAGAAAACCTCCTCAACATCTAGGAAAAACTATCCCTCAAGTAACCACATAAATATATAAGGGTTTCACTATTTAGAAATATGGATTAGGGAGTCCCTTTTCCCCATGTAGATATACTATCTACTTTGGGTGGAACTGACTCGCCCACATGGGTTTAATCGCATCCACCTTAATGCATCTCGATTAGGGATCAGGTACTCCCTTTTGCACAGTCAGGACTCTTCAAAAACATCCAGAGAATAAGTAAAACAGACCATCTCATAGTTAAAAAGGTCAATCAATTCATCACAAATAAAAAAAATAGAAACAAACTCAAAACAGATCTGTGTACTAGGAGAGAATATATGCCTCTCGTTCCCAGGTACTGTCCTTGAGCCCACCATGCCTCCATAACACACGAACCAAGGGAATGGTTCGTCCATGAAGAACCTTCTCCTCACAACCTTCGATCATCAGTGGTCGCTCTACAAATGTCACATTGTCCTTGAAATCTAGATATACCCAGTCGTGGAAGTGTGAATCATCATGTAGATACCGACGAAGCTCAGACACATGGAATACATCGTGTGCCCTCCGTAGTGGCGGTCGTAGTGCTAGCTGATAAGCCACTTCACCGTCCCACCATAACACCTCGAAGAGTCCGATGAACTTGGGGGAAAGCTTACTCCCTCTGTTGAACCTACGTTGCTCAAACTGAGGGGAGACCTTCAAGAACATGTGGTCCCAAACCTAGAACTCCAAGGGTCTCCTCCTATGATCGACATACGACTTTTGTTGGTCTTGATCCACCTTTATCCTATCTCGTATAAGCTGAAACTTCTCTGTTGTGCTCTACACTACCTCTAGGCCAAGAACACCTGCTTTCTCGACCTCTTCCCATCACATGGGTGAGCGACACAACCTCTCGTACAAGGCTTCAAATGGATCCACACTAATGAAAGAGTGGTAACAATTGTTGTAGGAAAATTATACGAGAGGGAAGTGTTATACCCACGATCCCCCAAAGTCCAAAACACATTCTCGTAGCATATCATCCAACTTCTGGATAGTGTGCTCTGTCTGCCCATCTGTATGGGGGTGGAAAGTAATGTTGAGGCATCAATGAGTGCCAAAATCATGTTGCGATACTTTCTAGACTCATGTGGTAAACCATATATCCCAATCAGAGACTATGGACCTCATAATTCCATGTAACCACACCTCTTCATCTAACAACCTCTGTGTTAGGTCATCCACCGCACTCGACTCCTTGATTGCCAAGAAGTGATCTAATTTTGTCAGTTGGTCCACCGCTACCCAGATAGCAATGCAACTCCCTTGAACTCTGGGTAGTCCCATGATGAAATACATCAATATGTCATCCCACATCCACTAGGGGACATCAAAATGTTGTAATATTCCTCTTGGGATGCGATGTTCAGCCTTCACCTATTGACACACGAGGCACTTTTCCACAAACGTTTCCACTTCCTGCTTCACCCCAGGCCACCAAAATTGACCCGTCAAACCCCAATACATCTTTGAACCTTATGGTTGTACCTCTGGGGGTGTGTTTTGGAAATAACCAAGAACTCTCCCAGATATTTACATGGGGACAAACAACTTTCCATGAAACAACATCCGGTTTTGGCCATCTTCCAACCATCCTTCTGGAGCATTGCCATGTACAACACGATCACGCATCACTTCATCCTCTATATCCCCCTACATGGACTCTTCCACTTGCTGCAACAGATAGGACTTCACTATCAATTTGAATAGACATCCTCTTCATTCCTCCACCATTTCATCCAGGTATAGGGTATCCAACTCCTCCTTCACTCTCCATGAATCTTCTGATTCTCAAACCACATCCTTCTCGGACTTCCTACTCAAGGAATAAGCCACCACATTATACTTTCCCAAGGTGTAGGAAACTTAGAAGTTGTAGTCCTGAAAAAACTCTATCCACATCGACTACCACAAGTTCAGGTCTCGTGGAGAGAAGATATACCTCAAGCTATTAAGATCTGTGAAGACCAAGAAGCGCTCCCTAATGTGGTAATGCCGCCACAAATTTAGTGAGAACACAACCACTGCAAGCTCCAGATCATGGGTGGCATAATTATGCTCATGGGAACATAACTGCCTAGACCCATAAGAGATCACCCATGTTTCTTGCATCAGTACACACCCTAAGCTTTGGATTGAAGCATCACAGAACACCTCAAATGTCACTTTTTATTCTTGAAACCTCAGTACTGGGACATTAACCTGCTTACCCTTCAGATAACTAAAGGCTAACTGGCACTGATCACTCCATATAAAAGCTTGGAATTTCTTATTTAAGGCTATCAAGGGTGCTGAAACTCAAGAAAAGTTGGGCACAAATCTCCAGTAGTACCCCGCTAAACCCAAGAAACTATGAGTCTCTGCCACATTCTTGGGTGCTACCCAAGAAATAACCATCTTTAACTTTGATGGGTCCACTTCTATCCCCTGTTCGGACACCACGTGTCCCGGGAAGTGCACCTCTCATGTCCAGAACTTGCACTTGGACAACATTCCATAGAGCTGGTGCTGTCGGAGGACCCTAAAACCATTCTTCAGATGGTCAGTATGGTCCTCCTCTGATCTTGAGTAGATCAGGATATCATCAATAAACATAACCATGAACCGGTATAGATATTATCGGAAGACAGAGCTCATGATCCCATGAATACAGCTATCGTGTTCATAACGATGAATGACATTACCATGAACTGAATGTGACATAACTTCACCTGAATGCCGTGATCGAGATGTTACCCTCCTTCACCCTCAACTAGTGATGTCCTAACTAGAGGATGATATTGGAGAACTATCATGCCCCCTTAAACTGATCAAAAAGGTATTCTATCCTCTAGAGAGGGTAAAAGTTATTGACCGTTACCTGATTCAGTCTTTGGTAGTTTATGCACAACCTGAGTTCACCATCTGTCTTCTTCACAAACAAGACTGTTGCACCCCATGGTGACATTCTGGGTCGGTCAAAACCCTTCTTCATCAGATCTTCAATCTGAATTCATAACTCCCGTAACTCAGAAGGTTCCATACAATAGGGATACATAGAAATTGGATGGGCACCGGGTTGCAAGTCTATCCCAAAATCAACATCACGTCGAGGGGGTAGAGTCACCACCTCTTCAAGGAAGATGCCCATGAACTCATTGAAATTTTTGAAGCATCCACCATCTCTGAGTCCACTAACACCACTAATATCTCTAATAATAAGGAATGAAAGGGATACACTCACTGGCTAACCTCCTGGAAACCCCGCTCACTGAAGAAAGTCACACACTGGCTGGCCATATTTGGAAACACAACCCATCTCTGGAAGTAGTCGATAATAGTACACACATTGAATAGCCAGCCGATGCCTATAATGACTTAATATGACTTCATGTGTAAAAAAAGAAGGTCATCAATGTACTGATGTGGTCCCAACATTAGTCTAAATCTCCGAAAAACATGAGACAAGCTGATCTAACCTTCGACCGGTGTACTCAAAACCAGGGGTACGAGAAGTCTCTCTACGTCTAAACCCAAGGTATGGGCTAGACTGGGTTCATAAAAGGAGTGTGAAGCTCTTGACTCAAAAAAAGAACCGGAAAGAGAATTAAACAAGATGATCGTACCTTGGATGACCTCCGGACCTACTAGAACTACTACTTCTGTGATGTGGAACTGCCCACGCCCAGCTCCTCTGCCCGTCAGCTTTCGGCCGCCTCCCAACCACGACCTAGTCAAGGTCCTTGAGGAGTGCCATGAGGTTGGCCTCCTCCTGCAATGTCTGCTCTCAGAAGAGCGGGAGCTCACTGTCCCTACTTCTGCTACTAAAAGGGATTGGCTAGAAATTACTGCTGCTAAGGTTGGCGCTGAACCTGATAGCCTCCACTATACTGAACTCCATCCGGGGACTGATTCTAAAGATTCCCATGACTACCACATATGATGAATATCAGCCCTGTTCCTAAAAATAAGTGGAGAGGACTGGGTGATTGAAACTCGAATTTCTGGGGCCTACTCCCCAATGGCTGAAACCAGGAAGGCCCTCGTGCATGAGGCTGACGGCTGACATCTTTCCCCTTTGACGAGCCCAACTAGCTCGCTTCTCATGGCACAACTCCCCACATGGGCATCCTATCCACCACTTCGGCCTTCTACTGGACCTCCAAGCATGTCAGTAGAGTGAAGGGATTAAAAACATACCAAAGAGAAGGCCAGAGTGCCTCCTTTAAATGTCTCGCCCAAGACTCATCATCTAGAAAGAGGTCTGGAGAAAAGAAAAGGAGATCCTTGAACGTGATCCCCATCTCCCTCATTAACATACTACCATGTTGAAGGGAGAGTAGCTACTGCCTCTTCTTAGCCTTCATTGTGGAAGAGAGGAATTCTGCCTGGAACCCCCTCTCGAAGTTAGTCTATGAAACTTCATCCTCCCTATTCTCCCCAAGATAGATCATCCACAACTAATGCGCCGCTTTCCGCATCTGGCTTACATCTAGAGGAACCCAGTACTCTGTTGAAGCCTGGATCAAGCTGAAAGCTATCACCAGCTCTTCGAGCCATATCTCTGTCTCCATGTAAGAGATGCTGCCCTCATACTTCCCAAGGGTCTGTCGCTAAATGGGAAAGAGCATCTTCTGCCATTACTCATCCTCCTCCTCTCGATCACCCCTCTACTGATCATATAAATTAGCCTTCTGGGCCTCGATCTCTCACACTACTCATGGTCATCGTCCAGGTTCCATAGATACGAGGTAAACAAGGAATGCCAAAGCCTGAGTAGTTTAAAAGATTTTTTTAATGTTTCTTAAAGTTTCATTTATTTTAGATCCCCAAAGTACCCAAGAAACACAAGAACACAAGTCATTATGATGCATGTTCCTTTCCCAGGGTCTATACCATGCAATCAGTGTAGCCTCACTTGGTCATTTGGTAGGTCCATAGTCCTAGCATCAGATCACGGGGGAGCCTAAAATCCCATGTCCTAGCTGGACTTCCCTGGCCTATTTCACGTGCCAAGATTTCCTAACACTTTTTCCCTACCATCCCATGCAATCCATAGTGCCTAACTCCAAAATCCATCCTATATCTCAACCACCCTTTGATATAATTTTTTCACGACCTTCCTTCACTATGTTGAGGGAAGGGACAACAGATTTCCATAAACTACCTTCTTCAACTTGAAGGAGAGATAATGACCACCGAGACCCACCTTCAATAGGTCTCGGAGTGGCAACTAGCACAAGGGTATAGAATCAGAGGAAAAATGGAAGGCATTTACCTTTTTATTTAGTAGGATCAGGATATAAGATAGTAAATCCCAAACAATACCAAAAAAGTAAAGCCAAAATAATCCATTCCGATATGCATGTTCCAATAATAAGTGCTACAAAAATATAAGAATAATCCAAAGGAATGTACCAAAATAAAAGAAAACTAACAACATCAACGGTCCCAAAGTCCAAACTAGAAGGGTCTGGCATGGTCCTCGATGTCCTCCAGGAAACCCAAAATAATTTTTATATACGTAGGGTGAGTATATAGGTATACCCAGTAGGTAAAATGAAAATCTCTCATGCACAAGTGGGGTGGAATTCTAATGCCCCATGAAAAAAGAGATAGCCAAAGCACCTAGAAAGGAAACTATCCACCCAAACCTCACCAATGAACACTCCCCAAATAACACAAGTCATGTATATTAATAGTAATAACACATAGATGTTTGGGTACCCCGTACCACTTTCCCATTAGTTATTGAAGAAATCATACGCGTCAGAACTTTCAGCCATTCTCACTACAGTCCCACTGCCATTCCCTGCCTGCACACACCTCGGCTAGCACAACCACACATCCCAACTGCAGACACCTAGGCCATAACAACCACGCATAACCACACCTACAATCACCTAGTCCATAACAACTACCACGACGCTCGAAGACACTTGTGCCAGAACAACTACAACCATGCCCAAAAACACCTATGCCTCATCCCGAAGACACTTGGGAAACAACCTGCCCGTACACACCTGGGCGAATCACCACAACATACCATGACCGATGAATATTGGGATATAATGGACCTAAAGCTGTCACAACCTGCCTGAAGAGTCTTGGGATACTCGGGAAATGGAGAAAAAAGGATCTAATAACCAGCCACTCATAGGAGTGTTGGAAAGAACACCCTCCCCAATGGAATGGGGGTGTTCGGCACAAAGTGCTCAGCTTGGGTTGGGTGTGAATAAGAAACATAAGAACAAAATTATACATACAGGTACAAAAGCACTCATTCCAACCTAGGGGTTCCAAAACCATCCCACACACAAACACCCTCATTACTATTCATTCATTAAAAGCACAATTGTAACACCACAAGCTTCCACGGTACGCTTCTCTTTGAATAATACAGTAGCGTGTGTTGTACGCAACGTCAACTTCTAACACACACCACAACCAATCAAACTAGCCGTTATGAATAGTAATACCCACTTTTTGAAATATTATAAATTTTATCTTTCAAAATGTACTTCATTTTTAGATTTAGAATTTCAAAATTAGCTTCGGGTGAATTTTTGGTATTTTTCTGAAAACATTCAATTTTTGATGAATAGTGAAAAAACACTGAGTTATAGTTTAAAACCAAATTTTTATTTAAATAATTATTTATTTTATTTAAATTTAATTAAGGTCAAAATAGATACATAATACATATATAATTTCAATTTAATTCATTTGAGTTAGTTTAGAATAATTTTTTATATATAAAAAGTTTATTGAACTTTTCATCGTCTTTTAACCACCTCCTAGGAGAATTTGGAAATTCACATAAAACTTAATTTTACCGCTTCTATGAGTGGAACTTAAAAAATACAAGAGACATGGTTATTATCAAGTAGTAAAATGTGGTTCAGTAAGATAAAAATAATTTTTCATGAATAATAACTTTTTACTTTTATTTACCACTGTTAAAAGTAAATAGGGTAATTAAGGGTAAAAATGATATTAATATTACCATAACACATGTACCAATTCTATTGGAAAAGTGTATCTCGACCAAAAACAACCTTAGGAATAAAATATTTTCATTTAGGTCCACTTGAATTTGATTAGGAGATTTATTATTATTTAATTCAAAGAAGAGTTAAAAGAGGTAAAATAAAAGTTTAATTACTAAAACATTTTTAATATAGGGTTATACATAAGATAAATTAGATTATAAATATTTATTAGAAAGATAAAAATATTTTATACATAATGGTATTTAATTTATAATTTTTAGACATTAAATAATCTAATTTATTTATGACACAATGATGATGTAGTAATTACAGTATTAATGAAAGATTAAGATAACTGATATTATAAATACCCAAATAAATTTAATTTGAAAATTTTTATGAATTAAAATAAATATCTAGGTTAATAAGAAATATTATAATTGGTTATATTGATTTTTTTCGAAGTATTAATTCTGTTATGAATTTATCAAAAACAAAATACCCAATAGTATCAAAATTGACATAAAAGAGTTTTTAAAACAAATATTATATTATTAATTTATATTCTCTTCTTAAAAATATATGGTTTGGAAAAATGACTTATATAATGATAGGGGTATCATTAATTTATCACTTTGGGGTCTCTTGGAGGTATATAGTAAATTTACAAACCATATAATATAAAAATACAAAGAGACATGGTAAATGTCAATCTATTTTACTAAGAGTTAAATATAAACGATAAGGTTAATATAGTGACCCAAACTGGTCTAAAATCTATTGGTTGAAAGGATTTATACCCATACCCACCTTAACCTTTAAATAATTCACTTTTGAGCCATTAGAAACCGAATGTGAATTTATTATAAAATAATATTTCTAGCTTTTCCAAAGGTGCCCCTCACCCCTCTTATAAAAGGGCACTGCCCCTTCTCTCTAATTCACACCTTCAAAGCCATTTTTCTCGGCCAAAACCTACCCAAATATTCTCTAAACGTCCCTAAATTCAACTTATAGGCCTTATTTTGATCAGAAATTCATCCTAAGGATCCCTTTTGATCAAATCAAAAGGAAGAACCTAAAGAAGAGGTAATGTTTTCACCACCCTCTTTCAAGTTCCTTTCTTCTTAAACTTCTTCTTTCTTTGTTATTTCTATTATAAAATAATACATCCACTATCTTATATATATAGTGATGTTATTATATATATGGTACAACCATATTTAGTATTCTATCCATCCTTTTAATGACATGTCACCATACGTGCGTATGTACGACCTACCGTCTCCACGTCGTGGTGTAATTGTTATTAAATACATCATTATTTGGATGGGTATTATAATGATGTGTAATTGATGTAAATAATAAATATAACATGATAATGATTCTTTATATATGATATACCATCCAATTATATATTATTTTAATATCAAAGTAATGATATTGTCTCTTGTGCATACGTACGGACTACCGTCTCCACGAACGCGATGAGATTCATTCCACATCGTATCCATACAAGTATAATTCTCATTTGATGATTAAAAATAATGTTTAAGGACTTGATATCATTCTGAATATGAATAATATATAACCTATCCCTAACAAACACAACTTATGTTACAAAACATATAAAAGAAAACGAGTAAGGTAACACCCGAAACGACGATAATACTAAGATATTATTTACAAAGGAATATTAAAAGATCATATATGACATCATATTAATGAATATGATTATTGTATAATTTAATAACAATTATTTCACCATTATAAAGGAGGTTAACCTACCCTCAACCAAGGAAAAGTACAAGGTAAGGGTTTATTTCACAATCTCTTCATTATCCGAGGTTGTTTATACGTAACTATATATTGGGACCTCTTTATCATCCACATCCATGTTTCTTAAAAATGTATTTCAAAACATTATTAATATTTTACAGAATATGGGTTAAAATTCATTTATACCCTTTTTTGACTTTTATAATAAGTTTATAAAGGAATCTTTTCATCGTTTTCCAAACAAGGTCCTTTTTAACCTTTTCGACATAAATAAGGTAAGAATGCCTTTTTTTAACTTATACGGTGGGTGTGGCTATTTTCCACCATTATAAAATCGTCGAAGCTTCCCTTACAAGATTATAAAGATATTTTCAAAGTAAATGTTTTATTTTATAATTATGTCACTTTTAAATGATTTCAAAAAAGATATATTTCTCTCAAATTGTTTTGATTTTGTCTATGTCAACATCCTATGATGGATTTTAAGCTTATATGAAGCTGATTTATTAGGATAAAAAACATCTATATTTTATTGATGGTTTTGTGATATGTTTGACTGTGGATGTGTTATTTATATACCATTCATGGTTTATGGAGAAAGTATTGACATTTCTTATGCTAGTTTTAATATGAATGTTTATGTTATGTTGAACCCTGTTCATATGAGGAATGCATTGGACATAATAAGTGACAGGTGGAGCCTGCTTTAGCTCCTCGATGCATCGGAAGGTCTCATGAGGCGAACTAGTGTCATGTCCCAAGTCCTTGACAAAATCTTATTTGTAGTCTTGGTACAAGGCCTTGACTATGTGGTTATGATAGTCTGGCATTATGCATTCCATCATTATATAAGTGGTTATTGATATTGCATGTGATTATTTGACTAGTAGAATATCCATGTGAATAAGTAAATGACATTATTTCATTTTATCCTTTCCATATTATGCTGAAGTTCAAGATTCAGAGGATTTTTTTTAGTTATAAACTGCCTTAAATGTTTATGTTTATTTATGAAAGTTTCTGCTATTTTGTTATCCTTAATGAGTATCTGAGCTCACCCCTTTCAATGTTTTAATTTTTACCAGGATGTGAAGAATTATTTTATGAATGACCTATAGGGAATGTATAAGGGGATATTAAGACAAGATGTTGTTGTAGTTTTTTTCACTTTATGATGTAATGTAATACTTATGAATATATCTAGTTTTTCCAAGGCTACTAAACTAATCGGTCTTTTGAGACTTGATCTTTTGTGATCATGCCAATATTATGTAATAATGCACCGACTCTGGGTAACTGGGGTTGGGGCGTTACAGTAGGTATCAGAGGAAGTTTAGTACAAACCTTGGAAACTAGATTTAGATAAACTCTGATTATAGCACATAGCCCTAAGATAGACTTTAAGGATTAGTAAACAAGCACTTCCTTTAATTTTGGTATTTTAGAGATTTTGTGGGTTTTCCGAGCAATACATCCCTTTCTAGATATGAGCAGGTAGAGGCGGCTCTAGCACAGATTTACCTAGGGGTAAAACATGAAAACATCGCTTTGAGCTAGGCTCGAACGAGAACTAGTGCACGAAAACGGGCTTTGCTGCACTCTTGGTTACGACACTCCCGGGGGGATATTCTTAGTATAATTCTCAATTTATTTACAAAACATTATGAATGGTTTATGAGTATATACTTCCTTAAAGATAACATTTTTATGATTATGGATTATATCCATAAACTGTTAAATTTATGTTAACTGTTTTACAAGTTTGAATTTATGTATTGCGATTCATAAACTAATCTAGTTTATGCTATTGTTAAGAAATGGCACCTAGTGGAAGAAATGGAAGCCGTATCAATGAACAAACTCCGTGTAGGTATTTAACTCCTTCTCAAGATAATTATAGTGGAGATGGTGATGCAACTAGTGCTGATCAGCTAAACATCGTACAGGGACAACTCACTCAGGTTATGAATAATCACCTTACCTACATGGAGCACACTGATCTGCTGCATGGAGGATCAATTCTAGATCGCTTCATGAGGCAAAAACCACCAGAATTCAATGGGGGTACAAGTCCACTAGAATCTGAGCAATGGATAAATTCCTTATAGAAAATATTCCACGCCTTGGGAAGTAGTGAAAGAGAAAAAGTTATCATGGCAGTTTATCGCCTCACTAGAGATCCTAATCAATGGTGGTCATTGATACAAAACACAAAGGAAGATGATGAAGTATCAAATATGGAATGGATAGGGTTTTAAAGGGATTTTATTATAAAAATACTTTCCTCATGACCATCAAGAAGATATGGAAAGGAAATTTTTGAGTCTGAGGCAAAATGAGAATGAGAATGTCGCAAATTATGAGGATAACTTTAAAAGGTTAGCGAGGTATGCTACAGATTATATACGTAACCCATGAAGTATGATTGATCTTTTCTTTGATGGGTTAAAACTATTTCTCTGTCGAGCATTAGTCTCACAAACCTTCTCGTTGTACGAATGTATTGTCTCATGCGCTATCAAGACAGAAAAAAAATTCTCTAAGTCTTACGACTTTAAAGAAAATAAAGACAAGAAGAGATCTGCTGATCACTCTAGAAATGGAAATAAGTGGAAGAAGGGAAAAGTTGATTATCCATCCTATAGTAAATGTGGAAAGAAGCACCCCGGTACTTGCTTGAAAGGAATGGGAGTCTATTACAAGTGTGGTGAAAAAGGGCACCAAGCTCGTGATTGCAAGGGGAAGAAACAATATATCGATGTTCAATGCTTCAAATGCAGGGAGATGGGACATTATGAAAATGAATGTCCTAAGCATCAGGGGAACTTACCTCAGAAAAGGCCAAGGGATCAAGGCCAAGCTTATACTATCACTACTGCTGAGTTAGAAGCTCTGAAAGACGTGGTGGCAGGTAATTTAATGGTTTCCTCAAGTTTAGCCAATTCTTTATTTGATTTTGGATCATCACATTGTTTCATATCATCCTAGTTTTCTATGAAAATTACATATTTCCAATTTGATCTAACAAGGGAGTTATCAGTTAAAACTCCTAAGGGAAGTATCACTGCTACAAAGTTCTCTAGATCTATCCCCATTAGAGCATATTAATGTTCTTTATCTGCTGATCTCATCATCATACCCATGATTGAATTTGATATAATCCTCGGTATGGATTGGATTTCGGACCATTATGTGAAAATATATTGTAAGAAGAAGGAGGTTACAATTTTTGATGATGATGATAAAGAACACCTTATCTTTAGAGCAGAATCATCACCACCTAATTCTTACCTAGATCCACCCCCAGTAGCTCAAATAAATTCAATTATTGGGGAGGAAGAGAATGAATTAAATGTGTTTAAAGAAAGGAAAGTTCAAATAGAGTATGTACCTATTTTTAAAGAATATGTAGATGTGTTTCTGGAATATTTACATGGACATCCTCTAGAATGAGAAATTGAGTTTTCTATTGATTTAATTCCTGGTTCAAGTCCTATATCAAAGACCCCTTATAGAATGGGCACTATGGAATTATTTGAACTAATGAAACAACTAGTGGAATTGAGTAATAAGGGATTTATTCACCCTAGTATATCTCCATGGGGATCCCCTGTCCTTTTTTTATGAAGAAAGATAGATCTATGAGGTTATGAATCGACTACAGGGAAATCAATGCTATAACAATAAAGAACAAGTATCGCCTACATCGCATTGATGATTTATTTGAACAAATGCATGGAGATCAATACTTTTCAAAGGTTGACCTTCGATTTCGATACCACCATTTGTGTGTGAAGAAGGAATACATTCTGAAGACAGCATTTCGAACTAGGTATAGGCATTACGAGTTTATAGTAATGCCTTTTGGGCTGACTAATACACCCTCTTTTTTCATGGATCTAATGAACATAGTTTTCAAGGAATATCTCGTTGATTTGGTGTTGGTATTTATTGATTATATCTTGGTATATTCCAAAATCTATGAAGATAATGAAAATCACTTGCGCATTATCATGAAGACTCTTAAAAGACATGAATTTTATGGGAAGTTTAGCAAGTGTGAATTATAGCTTCAGGAGATTTATTTTCTTGGCCATATTGTCTCTAAGGATGGAATCTCTATTGATCCTTATAAGACCAAGGCAATCCATGAATGGCCAGCCCCGGTGAGTATAACTGAGGTATGTAGTTTTATTGGTTTATCTGGTTATTATCGGCGTTTCGTACAGAATTTTGCCCGATTGGCTAACCCATTAATGAAGCTCACATGTAAAGGGGTTAAATTTGTTTGGAAAAAAGAGTCTGAAGAATGTTTTGAAGAACTAAAGAGAAGATTAGTCAATGCTCTTATATTGACTCTACCATCGGGGAATGATGGGTTCGTTATTTATAGTGATGCATCAAAGAAAGGACTTGGCTGTGTCCTTATATAGAATGATAGAGTTATTGTCTATGCATCATGACAGCTGAAAATTCATGAGCAAAACTATCCTACTCATGATCTTGAGTTAGCATCTGTAATCTTCTCTTTGAGGATTTGGAGACACAACCTATATGGTGAAAATTTTGAGATTTATACTAATCACAAGAGTTTGAAGTACATTTTCTCATAGAAATAACTCAACATGAGGCAAAGGTGATGGCTTGAACTACTAAAGGATTATGATTGCATGATACAATACCACACGGGGAAGGTAAATAAGGTGTTAGATGCTTTGAGAAGAAAGGATCATGGAGTTTTGAACAAGATGAGAATTGACAGGGATCCTATTTTCCTGGATCTAGTGAAGATGGATATGAGAATAAACATGAAAGGTGAAACATAGATACTTTTTCAAATGGTTTCCAACCCATCTTTACTAGAAAGGATTAAGAGTTCTCAGACCGATGATGAAGAGTTTCAAAAGAAGATTAAAGCTGTGAATGATGGGAGATTGAGTGACTTTGTATACGAAGATGGAATTTTGAAATTTGGGAATAGACTTTGTGATCTAGATATAACTGATCTAAAAAGGGAATTGTTGGATGATTCTCATAGTTGAAATTTCTATATACACCATGGGAGCACCAAAATGTATAGAGATTTAAAGGAACATTTTTGGTGGGACAACATGAAGAGGGAGATTTCTGATTTTGTGTCAAGATGTATGGTTTGTCAACAAGTGAAAGATGGAAGGCAACAGCCTGGAGGAGTCATGCAACCTCTTCCCATACCTGAGTGGAAATGGGATAATATTACGATGGAATTTTTCATGGGACTACCAAAGACTCCTTGAAGGAACGATGAAATATGGGTCATTGTTGATCTTCTTACCAAATAAACACATTTTCTTACTATAAGAGAAGATATACCACTTGAACATCTAGAAAGGCTATATATTAATGAAGTTTTCAGACTTCATGGAGTACCCCTATCAATTGTTTCTGATCGTGATCCACATTTTACATCAAGATTATGGAAGAGTCTTCAGAAGGCCTTGGATACTGAACTTCGTTTGAGCACTGCCTACCACCCTCAAATAGATGGACAATCAGAACGAGCTATTAAAACCTTATAAGACATGTTGATATCATTCTCACTTGACTTTCAGGGTATGTGGGATCAATATTTACCTCTAGTAGAATTTTCCTATAACAATAGCTTCCATTCAAGTATTCGGATGGCACCATATGAAGCATTATACAGAAAGAGATGTCGCACACCAACCTGTTGGGATGACAATGGTGAAAGAAAACTTGTAGGCCTAGAACTGGTGGAGGAAACAATGGTAAAGGTATAGGTAATCCAAAACCACATCAAAGCAGCTCAAAGTAGGCATAAGAGCTATGCTGATAACAGAAGAAAGGATTTAGAATTTTAGGTAGGAGATTATGTTTTCTGGAAGGTATCTCCATGGAAGGGAGTTAGACGTTTCAGTAAGAAGGTTAAATTGAGTCCCAGGTACATCAGAACTTTCGAAATTCTAGAACGAATTGGCGTTGTAGCTTACCATTTGGCAATGCCTCCAAGTCTCTCCAAAGTTCACAATGTGTTCCATGTATCACTATTGAGAAAATACATACCTGACCCAACACATGTACTCACTTATGAAGAATTAGAACTGGAACCCGATCTGTCTTATTGCGAAGAGCCCGTTAGGATTCTTGATATAAGAGAACAAATGTTGAGAAACCGGACAACTCATCTGGTAAATGTTCTATGGAGAAACCATAAAATGGAAGAGGCAATGTGGGAACCCGAGGAACTTATGATGAAGAATCACCAGAGTCTTTTCATGCGGTAGTATTCTAGAAATTTTGAGGATGAAATTATTTGAAGGAGGGGAGAATGTAACACCCCAAGATTCCACAGTACGCTTCTCTTTGAATAATACAATAGCGTGTGTTGTACGCAACTTCAAGTTCTAACACACACTACAACCAATAAAACTAGCCGTTATGAATAGTAATACACACTTTTTGAAATTTTATAAATTTTATCTTTCAAAATGGACTTCAATTTTGGATTCGGAATATCGAAATTAGCTTAGGGAGAATTTTTTGTTTTTTTCAGAAAACATTCACTTTTTGATGAATAGTGAAAAAACACTGAGTTATAGTTTAAAACTGAAACTTTATTTAAATAATTATTTATTTTATTTAAATTTAATTAATCTCAAAATTGAAACATAATATCTTATAAGTTCAATGTAATTCATTGGATTTAGTTTAGAATAATTTTAGATATATAAAATGTTTATTGAACTTTTCACCGTCTTTTAACCACCTCCTAGTAGAATTTAAAAATTCACAGAAAGCTTATTTTTACCACTTCTGTGAGTGGAATTTCAAACATTTGATAGACACAGTTAATATCAAGGAGTAAAATGTGGTTCAATAAGATAAAAATAAATTTTGGTGAATAGTAACTTTTTACTTTTAATTACCACGGTTAAAAGTAAATTGGGTAATTAAGGGTAAAAATGATATTAATATTACCCAAACACATGTACTAATTCTATTGGAAAAGTTTACCTCGAACAAAAACAACCTTAGGAATAAAATATTATCATTTAGGTCCACTTGGATTAGATTAGGACATTTATTATTATTTAATTCAAAGAAGAGTTAAAAGAGTCAAAATCAATGTTTAATAACTAAAACATTTTTTATATAGGGTTATAAATAAGATAAATTCGATTATAAATATTCATTAGAAATATAAAAAGATTTCATACATAATGGTGTTTTATTCATAATTTTTAGACATTAAATAATTTAATTTATTTATGACCCAATGATGATACAATAATTACCGTATTAATGAAAGATTAAGATAATTGATATTATAAATACCCAAATAAATATAATTTGAGACTTTTTATGAATTAAAATAATTTTCTAGGTTAATATGGAATATTATTATTATTTATATGAATTTGTTTCTAAGTAATAATGCTGTTATGAATTTATCAAAAACAAAATAGCCAATAGTTTCAAAATTGACATAAAAGAGTTTTTTAAAAATATATTATATTATTAATTGATATTATATTCCTAAATATCTAAGGTTTGGCCAAAGGACTTATATAATGATAGATATATTATTAATGGACCACTTTGGGGTTGCTTGGAGGTATATAGTATGTTTATTAACTATGTAATATAAAAATACAAAGAGACATGGTAAATGTAAAACTATTTAACTAGGAGTTAAATATAAATTATAAGGTTAATATAGTGACCCAAACCGGTCTAAAATATATTTGTTGAAAGTATTTCGACCAATCCCCACCTTAACCTTTAAATAATACACTTTAGAGCCATTATAAACAGAAAATAAATTTATTATAAAATAATATTTCTAGCTTTTCCAAAGGTGCCCCTCACCCCTCCTATAAAAGGGCACTCCCCCTTCTCTATAATTCACACCTTCTAAGATATTTGGCTCAGCCAAACCCTACCCAAATATTCTCTCAACTTCCCTCCATTCATCATAGAGGCCTTAGTTTGATCATAAATCCAACCCAAGGAGCTCTTTTGATCAAATCAAAAGGAAGAACCCAAAGAAGAGGTAATGTTTTCACCACCCTCTTTCAAGTTCCTTTCTTCTTCAACTTCTTATTTCTATGTTATTTCCATTATAAAATAATAACTATAGTATATTCTATATACTATGATGTTATTATATATATGGTACAACCATATTCAGTATTCTATCCATCCTTTGAATGACATGTTACCATACGTGCGTACATACGGCCTACTGTCTCCACGTCGTGGTGCAATTATTATTCAATACAATATTATTTGGATGGGTATGATAATGATGTGTAATTGATTTAAATAATAAATATAACATGATAATGATTTTTTATATATGACATAACATACAATTATATATTATTTTAATATCAAAGGAATGATATTGTTTCCCGTGCATACGTACGGACTACCGTCTCCATGAACGCGATGAGATTCATTCCCCATCATATCCATACAAGTCTAATTCATATTTTATCATTAAAAATAATGTTTAAGGACATGATATAATTATGTAAATGAATAAGATACAACCTATTCATAACAAACATGACTTATGTAACAAAACATATAAAATAAAATGAGTAAGTTAACACCCGAAACGACGATAATACTAAGATATTATTTAAAAAGAAATGTTATAATATATGATATCATATTAATGTATATGATTCTTGTATAATTTAATAAAAACTATTTCACCATTATACTAGAGGTTAACCAACCCTCAACCAAGGAAAAGTATAAGGTAAGGGTTTATTTCACAATCTCTTCATTATCCTAGGTTTTTATACGTAATTATCTACAGGGACCTCTTTATCATCCACATCTATGTTTCTTAAAAATGTATTTCAAAACACTCTTTCTATTTTACAGAATTTGTGTTAAATTCATTTATACCATTGTTTTACCTTTTATTATAATTTTATAAAGTAATCTTTCCGTCGTTTTCCAAACAAGGTCCTTTTTAACATTTTCGACAGAATTAAGGTAAGAATGTCTTTTTTTAAGTTATACGGCGGGTGTGGCTATTTTGCACCGTTATAAAATCTTAGAAGCTTCCCTTACAATCTTATAAGGATATTTTCAAAGTAAATATTTTATTTTATAATTATGTGACTTTTAAATGATTTCAAAAAAAGAGATATTTCTCTCAAATAGTTTTGATTCCATATATGTCAACATCCTTTGATGGATTTTAAGCTTATTTGAAGTCGATTTATTATGATACAAAACTTCCATATTGTATTGAAGTTTTTGTGATATGTTTGACTGTGGATGTGTTATTTGTATACCATTCATGGTTTATGGAGAAAGTATTGAAATTTAGTATGCTAGTTTTAATACAAATGTTTATGTTATGTTTAAACCTGTTCATATGAGCAATGAATTAAACTTAATAAGTGACGGGTGGAGCCCTCTATAGCTCCTCGATGCATCAGTAGGTCTCATGAGGCAAACTAGTTTCTTGTCCCAATGCCTTGACAAAATCTTATTTGTAGTCTTGGCACAAGGCCTTGACTATGTGGTTATGATAGTCTGGCATTATGCATTCCATCATTATGAAAGTGGTTATTGATATTGTATGTGATTATTTAACTAGTAGAATATCCATGTGAATAGGTAAATGGAATTATTTCATTTTATCTTTTCCATATTATGCGGAAGTTCAAGTTTAAGAGGATTTTTTTAGTTATACATTGCCTTAAATGTTTAGGTTTATTTATGAAAGTTTCGGCTATATTGTTATCCTTTCTGAGCATCTGAGCTCACCCCTTTCAATGTTTTAATTTTTCCCAGGATGTGAAGAAGTATTTTATGAATGACTTGCATGGAATGTATGAGGGGATAAAATGACAAGATGTTGTTGTAGTTTTTTTTTCATTTTATGATGTAATGTAAGACTTATAATTATATATAGTGTTTCCAAGGCTACTAAACTAATCCGTCTTTCGAGACTTGATCATTTTTTATCATGCCAATGTTATGTAATAATTCACCATCTCTGGGTAACTGGGGTCGTGGAATTACAACAATATCCATAAAAAAGTCACAACTCATTCCCGAAAAACAATTCCCCATTTAACATATTCTGGTTATCACTTTCAAGTTGTTACATCTAAATAATTCTTCACTACTAGGAAACTTACAGAAATAGCCACATGCCAAGGAAGGAAAAACCACCAAGAAACAAATTAAGCATTGAATCCCAGTTCTCTTGCAAATTCACAACAATATAATGGATCCATGAGATCCCTTGATGTATTGGAACCAAACCAAGTCCCAACATACATACCCTAACAACCTCAGATCCACAAACGAACAACTATACCACAATAGGGGATCCCATCCCCATCCTCGTCACCCCACCAGAATCAGGCAGAATAACCACACATACTACCAAGATAGAGAAATGGAGTTTCTAGATTCAAACACACCATTCATTGAATTGTTTATTTTCTTTCTGTGAACTGGGGTGATCACATAAGGATTCTTGTTCACTAGACATCCATTTTATCAACCGAGTTTACGTGATTAACTAATTTTCGTGTGACAACCATTCAACCATCACAGAAGACCTGGTTCCATTAGCACACCAGGAAAGACCACCAATGACCTTAATTTTTGGTGGACATAAGAACATACAATTCACAACATATAAGAAAGGGTAAACGAGTATAGAAGTATCATGGAATACACCCCTTCAATCCTTAAAAGTCCATTTATTATATTCATTAAGGTTTGGTTTCATCCATCCCCATAGAACCATTATCATACCCACCCCCACACGATACATAGTAAATAAAGATGAAGGAATAACCCTACTTGGAGGATCAACGATCAAAGTTTCTCTCCTCAAGCCAAGAACAGGGGATGAATGACATGCAGGGGAGGAACTCCGGGGACTCTAAGTGGGAGTAGGAAAGGCTCCAGCACAGGCGCACTATTAGCCTCAGGAAGGGGGGATTCAATATCACCAAGGAAAAGAAAGAGACTAGACAAGGAGAAGAATAATGAATCTCGTGCGATAAAAGGTGAGATCCTGGAGTTACGAGATATGAATTTTGAACGGATTTAAAGGCGGATCGTGGTTTCACCACGCGGTTGGATGATTACACATGATGGAATTAATTTTTATTTTATAATTCTCATCGGAGAGGTTTCCATAATGGCTATTAGTTAAATGGTTTCCATTATACATAGGAAAACATGTAAGAGGGGTGAAACTGAAAAGTACAGGAAAAATGTTATGAAAACAAGGAAAAAACTACATGTTTTGGTAAGTCATGGGTAGCCCAAAACTTAAGGGATTGTAGATATCCTTTACAGTATTTTAATGGATTTGAAAGGGGTATAAAAACACTTTTAAAAAAAATATACGTTGTGGGAGTAGAAAAAGTTGGAAACTGGAAAAAAAGGAACAAGGGTTAGACACAGTTTGGTGAGACATCGAAACGGTGCCATAGTCACGGTGCCACCCTAATGGTGCCACTGTCACGGTGCCACCCTCACGGTGCCACACTCAGGGTGCCACTATCATGGTGCCTCTCTCAAGGTTCCGCCATCACGGTGCCACCATTTCGATGAGCAACCATGAAGGTGCGACTGCCACAGTGCCACCATCACGGTGTCATCGTGACCAGTGCCACCATCACGGTGCCACAGTTTTGGTGGAACAATTTGATGGGACTGATTTTTTGGAAAACTACTAGACCAGGAGGTTCCGATCCATTACAATAACATGGTAATTGGTCTGTTACATTTAAGTGATACATTCATAATCATATCACCATGGTTTTTCACTACAGTGTCATAAAAATTACTAAGGTGATTCTCAAAGTTATCATAAAAGATGTCACCTAGATATGTTAAATTCCTTAACAAATTAATTAGAGATCTATAAGGATACACCCTTCATATTTATTAATTAATATGATCCACATAGGTCTTAATTAAAAATTTCATAAATTACACATGGATAATAAAAAAATGGGTTTCAAATCAAAATATGTGCATTTCAAAAGTTCTTAAATACATGATCCTTAGGTCATTTTTAACCCATATAAATGGAATTATGGTTTCATGTATGTTAATACTAGAATAAATTAAATAATTTTTACAACTATGTGAATAAACATGGAAATAAATAGGTTTGTGTATTCACAAAAATATAATAAAATGAATTTTCTTTATGAGAAGAGATAAAATTTGAGAAGTAAATTCAGTAGCATAACAGGTATAAAATGAAATTTTAGAAAATGGTAAAATGAGATGGGGAAATAGTATCCCATTAAAAAAATAATCTTATTATAGTAATGGGAATAAATAAAGTAAAAAAAACTTATCTTGGAAATTTGACGACAAACCACATAAAAAGAAAAATTGAATGGAAAAGAGAAGTGATGATTTCCCTTACCTTGAACAGTTAGTCCTAAAGCTTGAGGAATGGAACCTTGGGGGCTTGAAAAAACCATGGGGGAATTAGTGAGAGGTAAAGCTACCAGATATTTAGGCATTATTGATTTGGAGTGAATGTAAATGGGTAAATGGGTGGGTATTTATAATAAAAGTGGCGGTTTTTTTATCAATTTCCGAATACAGGACTTTCAAATCTGGGTTGTGAAAAATGACCAACCATGGGATTACATAATTTTTTTACATGGTTTTGGAAACTTTGGGACAAATTGTATGTTATTATATCATACAAGAGATGATAATTATTGTATATTACTTTTTTTGTCATGGAAAAGTAATGTTTCCACAAAATAATGTTTTTAATGTCAAAGTTCTGATTTTAGAATTTGGAAAGTAAGTTATAGGTTTAGAAATTGAATAAAATCTATTAAGAAATTATATTAATAAAATAAAATATTTTTGGTCATGGATTTTAGTTAATTAGTTATTAAATCATTAATATACAATTATGAATTCATTAAACATACTGAAGACTGCAAACTGTATTTTTACTATTCATGAAAAAATAATGTATTTTAGAAAATTATAATAAATTAATCATAACCAAATATTGATGTGTTGTTTTCAAAAATTATGTTAATTTTTTCATTATAATTATCTATGTATTATAATTTTAACTTTTAAATATAAAAATCCGTATTTATTAAAAAAATAATGGGATGATAATACTTAGTAAAATTTATAACTATTTCATGGATATAAAAAAATAATTTTATCATTTATATTTAAAAAATAGTATTTTTAATTTAATATTTTATTAAAATAACTATTATTCAAAATATATTAGTTTATTATAAATATTTATATATATTTTTTAAAGTTCCATTTGTGTCTGAAAAATAAATTTACCAAATTCCATCTCAATTAAACCTATACTCCGTTAAGAAAAACTATTCTTAAAAAAATGGAATTGATGGAATAAAATTTTAATTTATAAAAATGAATTAATATTTAAGTAACTAATTCCAAGACATTTAATCACTTAAAAAACCACCATATGGCATAATGTTAACGTGTTGAATGTTGATAGATTCATGGGGAGACTCATCTAACATTGCATAAGATGTAATTTCCACTAACTTGAACATTTCCCCTATATGATTTCATTCTTTCTTCACTTGTTGAAGCTCATATTGGGATTGGTAATGGGAAGACCCCAGTAATGATACATCCCTCCGATGTTCTGACAAATGGGCTTCATATGGCATGACTCTACTAGTTTTGGCCATCAATTATCTATTCTTCAACAATTATACCTTTTTCTTTTCTACTTATTAACACTAATTATAACATTAAAATTATTATCAGGAGTATAGTTTCCAACAATCCTATTAACCAATGGTAATATTTTACCAATGTTCATATAACGTTCAAATCTCAATGGTCACGTATATCTTTATACTCACTTCATTATTAATTAGACATGGTCTTGTTGTGAATAACATAATATAACACACATTTTCTCCGTAAACAAATATCACATAAAATTCTAGATCATTAGATTCTCCCTCCCTTAAAAAAATTCATCCGCAAAATTTTCAACTCATTATCTTAGTTGAGAAAATACTATGGTTACTTCTGCCTCATTGTATGTTCTGGTCCCCAAGTCAATTATTCATATACATTGTTCCTCCAAAACACTTTGACGAGTTGGGTAGTAATGTTTCATAGAACCTTGTATCTACAGTCCAAGATCTCTAGAAACTTATCATCATAAGATAAGGAATGTTCCATTTTTACCACATCCAGATTCATTTCATGTGAGGGATTAGGTATCTACTTCCTCAAGTGAGATACATGAAATACATCATGAACTTGAGCTAGATTTGGTGGAAGTGCAAGTCGATAGGCCACTTATCCTATATGATCAATGATTTAATAGGGGCCAATATACATGGGGATAATCTTATCTTTCTTCCCAAAACAAATGTATTCCTTCCATGGTGATATTATAATAAAATAATTTTTCACCAACATGAAAATACAAGTACCTTGAAAGATTTTCATCATATCACTTCATCTGAATATTAGAATCATTTATATATTTTTGTATGGAGTGAACCTTTTTTGTCATATATTGAAAAATATCAGGCCCAAACAGCTTTCGCTAACCAATTTCATCCCAACAAGAAGAGTTCTTACATCACTTCCCATATAGAGCTTCATATGGTCAAATTTGAATACCCGAGTAGAATCTGTTTTTGTATTATAACTCAACTAATTGTAGGTGTTGATCTCATCCAACATTATGTTCCATTGAGAATGTTCATTGGATTTCCTTGAGTGTCTGAATAGTTATTTCATATGGGATATTAGTTTGACGGTGATAGGATATACTAAAATTTAATTTAGTACTGATATAATGTTGAATATTTCTCTTGAATTTATATATGAGCCTTGGATCATGACAAAAAAAAATAAAAAGTGACACCCCATGAAACCTCACCACTTCTATTAAGTATATCTTTGAAAATTGTTCAAGAGATAAATATTCCTAAACAGAAATGAAATGGTAAATCTTGGTCAGTTAGTCCACTAAAACCCATATCTCATTGTTTCCTTGGGATGTTCTTTGCTAACCAATGAAAAATTAAATAGTGATATTATCCCACTTTCATGTTGGTATGGGTAGTGGTTGTAATACCACTTTTTTATGTTTTTTCTCTTCCTTCACTTATCGACACACCAATAACCCTATGGTGTAGTAAAAAATATCTATTTTCATGTTATCCTAACAATAATTATCATGAGGTTACCTATATATTTTAGTGCTTATAGGATGCATAGATAATGTAGATCTATGATATTCATCCATAAAATCCTTCTTTATTTCTAGAGTATATGGGGCACATAGACTCGTACAAAATTTCAGTACACCTTCTTAATCAACATTGAATTCAAGAAACATACCAATCATCACAACCTCTAAAATATTTTTTAATAATGGATCATTTCTATGGGATTTATTGATAATATATAGTAATGATGGTTGAGAAATCATTTGGGATATGATTTATGATATCCCTACCGTCATGATTCCCATGTCCAACCATACTAGGTCCTTTATCAAGGGGTCTCCTTGATACCTCATCATCTCTAAAAAAATGAAATTCTTACTTAATGCATCAATAACTATATTTTCTCTTCTAGGGTGATAACGAATTTAACAATCATAGTCATTAAGAAGTTCCATCCACTAACTCTGCCTCATGTTAAATTCATTTTTCATTAAAATATACTTCAAAAGTTGGTGTTTTGTGTATATATTAAATTTATACCTATAAATATAGTTCCTCAATATCTTCTGAGAAAACAGTACCACAGATAGATCCAGGTCATGCATAGGATAATTATTATCATGAGGCTTTAATTGTCCAGATTAATAAGAAATCAGGTTTTCATTTTTCATAAGGACACACCCATTCCCTTTTAGAGATTTATCGCTAAAAATAATGAATCCTTCTCTATTAGAGGGTAGATTTAACACATTTTCAGTAAACAATCTCTTCTTTAGTTCATGGAAACATTCTTCACAATTTGTTTTCCAGGTGAACATATATCATTTTTTGAGTTAGCATGGTAAGTGGATTATAAAGTCCATATTTTTATTCCAAAAATATCTTATATAATCCTACTAAATAGAGAAAACTATGAATCTTAGTTACTATTTAAGATGAGGACACTCCTCCATAACCTTTGTATTGGTAGGGTTAACTGAGATTCCTTCATTGGTTACGATGTTCCCCAATAAAGAAAATTTTGTAACAAAAATTCAGATTTAATTAATTTTACAAATATCATATCCTTCGTCAATGTTTTTAATATAACACATAGATGATCCTCATGTTCCTTGGGAATTTTAAAATATACCAGAATATCATAAATAAAAACTACCTCAAATTTATCTTGGTATTCATTAAATAATCTCTAAATGAAATCCATAAAAATAGCATGAACATAAGTCAAGCTGAAGTGAATAACAACAATATCATAACACCCATATCTTGATTAGAATGTAATGTTTGGAAAATATTCTTTATTTACCCTTAATTGATGATAACCAGATCGATGATAAATCTTGGATAAGAATTAATCCCCATGAAGATGGTCAAATAAATCATCAATCCTTGGAAGATGGTACTTTTTCTTCACTTTTTCCCAGTTAAGTTCTCTATAATTAATGAATATCCTCATTTATCCACCCTTATTCTTCAAAAAGAGAACAGGTGATCCCCATTTATAAACACTTAGTCTGATAAAACCCTTCTCCAAATGATTGTGAAGTTATTTATTTAATTCCACTAGCTCCATAATTTTCTATTCTATATGGGGTATTTGATATATGATTGGATCTAGGTTATACTTCAATGGAGAAATATAAATTTATTTACAGGGGAGATTAAAGTAACTCTTAAGGAAATATGTAAATATATTCTCGAATGATGGGGTCATTTTATATCCTTATAATTTCCTTTCCTCCTTTATTTTCACCTTCAATTTCTGTAAATAATTCTGAGGGTGGTACTTCTTGAAAAAGAGAAGGTAGGGATACCTCTCCTTTAAAAATAACTACAGATTTTCCATTAAATACTACTAAGATTTCATTACTTCTATAGACGATCTTAGAATTATACATCGAGTGCCTTTACATCCCTCGTATAGTGTTTAATTACACCATGGGAATAGATACTATATGTGTGATGAGTTTATGCTCACCATAGTCCATAATAGAGTTTTTATATACTGTTGATACATGGATAATACCTTAAAAATTATAGAAAAATGAATCTACTTCTAGAATTTTAGGGATTAATTATATATTATTTGAAAACATGGATGAAATAAATGAATGCATAGAATTAGAATAAAATATAGTACTTTCAAGATTTGAGAGAACAATGAGAGTACCTACCACCACATCATATGGATATTCTACTTTAGCCATCATGATAGAAAAATAATGGCCTTTATCCCATGGCCTATACTGAGGTTTATGGTTATTTCTCTATACAATATTTTGATTTAGACAGCGATTGGAAAAGTTCCAAAGCTATCAATTCTTAAAGCATTAGAAATTAGGTTGGTCATGTACCATATTACCTTGGGATTTATTCTAAATAAGTTGAGGCTCCAATCATTGTAATTGTTCCGATATTTATGGGCATATCTTACAAACTTTTAACATTTTCCACTCCTAAAAATAAATTCCCCAAATAGTTCTTCCCACATTTGTTTCAAGTGGGATGTTACACTTTATTTCCACCTATTACATGATCAAATTTTATCCCAAAGTTTTTCTCCAATTATCTTTTATTTTCATTCGATTTATATGACCACTATGTCTATCCAAAACCTAGTTCAAGCATCATAGAACTCCTCATTGTCTACTACTAGATATTATATTCTATGTTAGATATATTCTTCTGTAGATGGGTTCTTATTCCATCAAAGAATCTAAAAACCTTTCCATTAGGATCCATAACAAAAATAGATGTGTATTGAGAAAGGATTGTTTTGTTCATATGATTGATTCCGACTGATTCATTCTCATTATGCTTCAGATTAGGGAATTACTTCTCCATTTTTGTCTCTATTGAATAGAGGAAATATTTATTGAAAAATATTTCTCAGAACTCTTCCAACTCCATTGATTGGATTTTTTAATCAGTGTCCATCATAGATCCACTTCTCCCTCTAATTGGTACACAACCAGGGTGGTTTTCTCTTATTCTGATCAATGGATTAAAAAAATATTTTCTATATGGATTATAAATTATTCAACAATCAATGGGTTAATAGATCCAATAAAATAATTTGGTCATTGACACATAAAGGACTCAAAGGAATGTTGCTCCCTTCGAGGTGAATCTAGTATCTCAACATGATTGAAGTTATTATTTATAACTTGAAATATTTTATTAATCATTCTTATGAAGTCTTCCATTCAGTCTTCCATCGGAGGGCCATTAGTTCATGTTCTGTAGTGCTCATCATTTACATGTTTCATTATATTTCACAAAATTTCTTAAGAAGAAAAATTTATTGAGAAACATGTTTCTTTTATGAATCATAAAATTTTATGTCTTAAAAAATAATCATTAAATATGTTATTCATTAAATACAATTACTTTTTCTATATATCCTTACTAATGGTTTATAAAAATAACGTGATTTACCAATCATATACCCAAGAGTGTCAATCTGGGAGTGCAATGAGGCCTATTTATGTTCACCAGTTCCCATTATAGTGTAACTCAAAGAGGTGTTTTCATGTATTACCCATAGATACATCTGTGCTAGATCCACATCAACATATTTTTATCCAGAAAAAGATTTATTTAATCCGAAACCACTTACTTAATACTTCACCAAAATACCAGGATTTTTTACAATATATAAACTTGTTCCTAGGTGTTTTCATAAAATTTTAATATAATAATTTACAAAAAATAATAAACCACCATTTGATACTGACTATGGCATCCCATATTTTTATTACATAAATTTTCATTACATTGTACAAACAAGGGATCTTTTAAAGTTTAGTTTCATGGAAATAAGGTGCATAATACATGAAATTATAATAAATTCTTCCAATTAACATGAAATTATTTTTCATTGGTTCATCCAAAGTAAATTTACTGCATCTCAAAACTTGGGGACATATATCGAAGGAAATGGTGAGAATAAGGCCCGTTAAGGGAAAAAATTATGGGAAACATTTTACATGTGATCTTGAGGAATATCATTATGAAACTATAATGGGAACATGATGTACATCATAATAAAAATAGCATGATTCATAACATGAAAATTTTCTTAAAAAATTTAAATGATACATTCATGAGGATATCACTAAGGGTTTTCACCAAGGTGTCATAAAATTTACCAAGGTTATTCACAAAGGTATCGTAAAACATGTCATATAAAGAGAATAAATTTTTACTGAATGCATTGGAGAAATATTAGGTAACATTATTAATATGTATTAATTAATGCTATCCATATATGTAAAAATTAATAATTTCATAAATAACCAATATAAAATAAAAAATGTGTTTCATATCAAAATTTGGGCATTTAAGAAGTGCTTAAAGACATGATCATTAGGTCATTTTTAACCCATGAAAATGAAATGACGATTTCATGTACATTAATCACAAAATTAAATAAAAAATCTTTATATGTATTTGAATAACCCAATAATATAAACATGTACTTGTCTTCATAAAAAATAAATTAAAATAGAATTTCCTTAGGAGAATAGAGAAATATTAAGAAGAAAATTCGACAACATAACCGGTAAAAAATGTGATTTTTGAAATGGGTAAATGATAGGGGAAAGGGTATATCATTAATAAAAGACTATTATTAAATTAATGGGATAAAATAAAGTCTAAAAAATAAAATAGTTTGGAGATTTTAATAAATACCACATAAAAATGGAACTTGAATGGAAAAGAGAAGTGGATATTTCCCATGCGATGAAGAGTTAATCCTCAATCTTGAGGAATGTAACCTTGGGGGATTGAGGACACCATGAAGGAACTCATTGGGAGGTAAAACTACCATATGTTCATGTTTTTTGGATTTGGAGTGAAATTAAATGGATAAATTAGTGGGTATTTATATCAAAAGTGGAGTATTTGTTTATTAATTTACAAATATGGCCCTTGAAAATCTAGGTTGTGGAAGATGAAAAAACAGGGGATTTACCATGTTTTTGGAGACATGGGACATATTTCTTTTTGTTATTTTTACCCAAAAGAGACTACAACCATATTATATTACATATTTTGGTTGGGAAAAGTAAATTTTCCACAAGATAATGTTTTAATGTCATATTTTCCATTTTAGAATTTGGAAATAAAATTTTAGATTCGAAAATTTATTAAAATATACTAAAATACTCTATATTAATAAAATAAAATATTTTAGGTTGGTTATTTTGGATATTTAGTTATTACGTAATTATGAGACAATTTTAAAGTGATTAAAAATTCTAAAAAAATCATACTCTATTTTTACAATTCTTTGAAAAATAAATTATTTTAGAAGATTATCATAAATTCAACATAATAAAATTTTGACGCGACGATTTAAAAATTATGCTAATTTTATCATAAAATTTCCATATTAATGATAATTTTTACTTTTGAACATATACTTATTTATTAAAAAAAATTCGGGTTGATAATGTGTAGTAATATTTAAGACACTTAAAAATTTTAAAGGAGAAAATAAAATTAATTTATAATTTATATTTAAATAAGAGTATTTTCAACATACTATATCATTAAAATAAGTATTATTCAAAATATATGTGTTTATTATAGATATTTATATATTTCCTCTAATATACAGTTCATGTCTGAAAAATCAATTAATCAAATTCCATCTCAATTAAACCTATATATTATTTAGAAATAAAATTCTTAAAAAATAGAATTGATGGAATAAAAAAAATTCATACAAAGAAATTTCACATTATGTAACTAAGTCATGGACACAAAACCCCTTATAGTACTCACGTATGACCTAAGGGTAAGGTATGTGATGGTGATAGATTAATGGGGTGTCTTAGCTAACAAATTATGAGTGGTAATTTACACTAACATGAACTTATAATTTAGGAAATTTTGTTCCAGATATACTTTTTGAAGCTCAGCATGGTCTTGGTTAAGGGAGAACCCTGATAAAGCTACCTCCCTCCCCAGTTTTGAAAAATGGGCTTTAGATGGAATGACTCTACTGGTTGAGGCCATCACTTATTCTTTTTTCCTTAACCATCCTTCATTATTTATACTTAGAAATATTAATTAATTCTTTAAAATTATTAATAATAGTATAGTTTCTAGTGGTCATATTTACCAATAGTCATATTTGACCAATGTTAATATAACTGCAAAATCCCGATGTCAACATTTCCCTTTATACTCACTTCATTATTAAAGAGACATGGGTTTTTGTGCATAATATAATATAAAACACATATTCTTGGGAAAAAAATTTAATTTAAAATTATGGGTCATTATAGCCACCCAACCAAACAGAATGTGAAATGGTCTCCAAAAAAAAATGGATCCTATGCCTTTTATGTACTAAACACATTATATAACTTCACTAGCACCGACGTCCCAAGGTTGATGCACTTCCCTATATACAAAATTTTAGTCATGAAGAATGTGCTCAGATGACCCCCCATGTGTATATCACATATGGTTAGAAACCATCCATAGAGGAACATTGCAATTCCCCCCTCCAACCAAACCTTGGTAGAGAGGGCCTTGATACTGTACCCCCTAGATGGAACTGTGATGCCTATAGAATCTCAAATTAGGATCCCTTATTCCAAAACTATATCACCATCAGGTATTATTAGGGCCTACTTGGAGGTATTCTTACATTGGATCCATTCAAGAAGAACCCTAAACATTGTTTGAAGGAGATTTCATTTTTCACAGCTTACTTCACATTCCATCATGTACTATATCTAGTAGAGCATCCGCTATTAATTGAATTGGATCTTGATTGAAGAAGATATTCTCTATGGGGAGGAACTCACCATACATATCACCCTAGTCTAGGATCCCACCAACATGGTAAAGATCCCACAGGATTATGCCGACCTCCCCATGGTATTGGTTAAAATAATTTTCTATTGGTGACTATATTCTCAGCAACTTAGTCATGATATTTGGGTGGTGGTCTATATGGAACTGGGAGGACCACATCATTTCATACAATCCCACTCTCTTTATCCCCCTAAAAATCTTCTAATGACTTGCATATGTAGTATTCACAAGCTCACTCATCTATGATGTTTCTCCCTTGTCATATATCTCTATCTTCTATTGAACTATGAAGATTTTCCATTAGACCCACCTGGAAAATCATGTCAAAATATAGGGGGTGGAGTTTGTATAGTTATATTCCCCCATTAATTATCTTTATGGGATTACAAAGGGAATATGATGTGATCGAATCATGGCCCTTGATGCAGTTTATAACAGGATAACTATTCCATAGGTATAACCCTAAAAAACTCTTGAACCAATAGGTGGGGGAATCCTAATTGGAACATGGAATCACCACATAATCACTTAGTCCAAACCCATACAACGAAAGCCTTTGGAAGAGTGGGTAATACCTTAAGTAATTTTTCAGAATCTTGGAGAGTGTTTCATGATCCTACACATTTCAAAAACTCTCCCTGGTCAATATTTTCCCAACCATCTCCCTCCTTTGAGTGGTACCAGCTTATCTTCCTCAAGAGGTAACATAGAAGCATATAAATATTTTAAATTATAGTTTGTGAACTATTCATAAAATATATTTTACATTCACAAATGTTTATTTTTGTGATGTTTATCCTTAATAGAGGTCTTTTATAAGTCTTGTTTTTATAAATTCTATGTATTATAAAGACTAAGGATTTTTTTGATAGAAGGATCACAACAAATTTGAGTTTCATAAAAATATAGGATTTGAGAATATTCCATGAGAATCTAATATCCAAAATTTTGGGACCCTCCCCAAATTTATATGCTATGGGTGGATGAGTTTAATGAACCAAGTTATCCATGTTGATGTATTTTTTTTTGTTTTGGGATCATAATTTGATCCTCATATCTTTTGTCAGCTCTCATTATGAGGGGGTGGGATGTATTTTTTGATGTATAAAATAAAAAATTACAATAGAACTAGAGGATAACATTTATGATTTAAAGAAATTCTGGGACAAAATAGTGTGAAAAATCTATCCATGTTTCTTGATTTTCAAAACATGGGTCCTTTATGAAAGACTAGGGTTTTGATAAGGACATAAAATAACCAAAAAACTCTATTTTACATTAATATGGTAATACTTTTTACAACCTATGTATAAACCTTCAATAAAAAATGAACAGTCTCAAAAAACATTTATTTACAGGGACCACAACCTTTTTACATCCATAAGAAGCTCTGAATATGAAAAACTACATCCTTCTCAAGATATAGGAGAAATGGATTCAAATAGGTATCCTTATTTCATAAGGAGCCTCCCATTAGTATATGAAAAACTAAAACCTTGGAGAATATGAACATTGTCAATGATCACACCCTTTTTATATGGGGATTAACCTCAAACCTTATATGGTTTTGTAAGACCTATATCCTTCATGAAACCCCCCATGGGATCCAAGACACCACCCTTAGGCAGGGAAGCCGTATTTCACAATGGAGTTAACCTTGTGATCCTCATCTTCATGAACACCCTGGCCTTTAGGAAACTCACCTCAAAGGTTGAAATATGAAGACTCCTTTAAAAATAAATCTTTTTGAACATTGATTTCTCATGGCCCTTATTCTTTTCCAATACATTTTTACTCATGGCGTAACAATCCACATAACTAGTATCATAAGACCTTGTGTCTAGGTCCTTTTCTAAAATCATGGGTTAGAGAAAATTCCCACCTCTTACTACTATGTATAGGAATCCTAACCTTTGGAACCCTGATTATTTCCTTAAATGGGTAGTGTCTAAATCATTTTCTATTTATAACAACTGGTATAGTGGACATGTATGCCCCCAAAATAGTTATATCTCAAATAGAAACTGCTAGTGTTTCCCTTCAAGGGTACGCTTGATCCATTTAAAACCTACATGGGAATTTCCCCCCTTGTGTAATTCCCAATGATATCTAATCTGTAGGAATTTAAACTACCTAACACCCCTTCCCTCATTTCATTACACTAATATTCTCAAAAAAAACCTAGTTTCATGATGTTAAATTGAATGAAAACATCCAAGTTGTATGATGTTAAAATGCATGATAACATCCTTAGCGCATGATGTTAAAACATAGACATACCCTATGTGACCAACATAAGATGACTTATGTGATAATAATGATATGATCCCCCATCCTCTCAGAAAATCATATTCATAATCCCCACACCCTCACATGTTGTACCTCCTTTCATTGTATATACATACTTACTACACAAAATTAAACTACATGGACCAGTTTTGCTTCACGACCTTAGACTATGCTGTTGAACTACATGTTTTTTTATCCCTACCTCTTAATGAGGTACATAGGATACATTCCTATGGTTCAATCCTGAAACCATAAAATATATATTCAAATTATCCAAGGGAGGAGACAATCCTAGAAGTGTGAACATCCCCCAGGGGAACACTCAACCTCTTACTACCCAAGATGTATTTCTCAACTAGTGTTCTACATCACTATGTAATGATAACCAATATTCTTCACAATACTAGGTTAGTGTATATGAAAAATATCCCCCAAACTATAAACTAGTGACAATATCCTCACAAATCTCAAAACATGTGACAAAATCCCTACAAAACATTAAACCAATGATCCTGTCCCCACAAGGATTTAAACCTATGATCATATCCCCATAAGACCTTATACCTATGATCTTGTACCTAAATGACTCTAAACCCATGACCCTTCCTAATTCATCTGAATCTCCACACCATGTAACAATTATGTGATGCCCTGGGTGATGATCCTAAGAAGCATCATCTGGAAAGAAATTTTTTTATTGAAATGATGAGTGTTGTATTCCTCATGTAACACATAATAAATGCGAGTTTCCTTATCTAAAAATTAAAGGATTCCCAATGCAGAAAGCCTTGGATGCCTTATACTCCCGATGCCAGTTTACCCATAAAAAAAGGGATGCTTAGGTTCTACACCTAAGATGACTCATACATGATACACCATAGATTCTAAAAAGTAGATGGTTTTATAGATTACCAATACACCCAATATATGTTGATGTAAAAAAATGCCCAACATCACCATTATCTTCTACCACATATATATTTCCTATCATAACATAAAGTAGTATAATTAATCAGGGTGCACATCAAGATAGAGCTAGGAATGAGACTCATGAACATGTGTCAAATCTGTAAGGGAGAACATAATAAGGAAATAAATTCCAAGGTGGAATCAATGGAATGAGGAACTGACATCCCATAATTCCATTTCGATCAAAGAACCAACATCCTCAATCATGGTGATAGAGGCTGCCTGCTTTTAGAAAGTATGAATGAGGGGAAACCACATTAGAGGGACCAAAATCATCCCAAGGATGAAAACCACTCTATAAGATTCCCAAAAGTTAATATTGATGTGAACCTATATAGGAGAATCTAAGAGAAAAAATTTCATAAAATTGATGGTGTTAGAAAAATTTATATTTTATACTATTCACCTAGAAATCAAATATTTTATAAAAATATCAAAATAACCACATTAAGCTATTTTTGATATGTTAAATTTAAAAAATTAAGTTGATTTGTTAAGATTTAAATTCTTAAATTTATAATTTTAGTTTTAAATGAAAATAAAATATATTTAAATAAAATAGTTTTTATTGGGAAATAAAGTTTTAAAAAATATGTGTTATTAATCAATTTTTGAATTCATTTTCTAATTGATGAAAACATTTTTATTATTAAATAATGGTTTTATTATTCTCAATTTTTTAATAATAAATATGTCACTACTTGTTTTATCTTGGTTTTGGGTGTGTAAAATTCTATCGAACGTACTATTAATTTATAAAAAATATATATTTCAAAATATCATGGTGTTATAATGATATAAAAATGACGAATTTCATAGAATACAGTTTTATTATTGGGTACCTCATATACTTAAAAATCTCATAACCTAATTTTATTTTTACCACATGCTATGAAAAATGTTATCAAATAAATCCTAAATAATGAAACTTCCATATAGTGGATAGGGATCAACAATATATCAATGGAATAATTGATTTTTTTTGTAAAAACAATATATTAGAAAGAATTGTTGGGATACATAGAAATAGACTGGGATGGTTCATCAGATAATAGAAATTATACATAATGTGGAACATTTTATCATGGAGGGTTGTACATTTTTTATCCTAACAATAAACAAGACTATATTTCATTAAGCTTTGTAGAAGATGAATATATTGTTACCACTAAATATTGCACACATTTATTATGGATGAAGGATATTGTTGAATACATGGGATTTTAACTAACGTATTTTATCAGAATAAATTTTCATAATTTGAGTGATATTAATCTTAGAAAAATCAAATCCAAAACTCAATAATGAATCACATCAAAATACAGTTTAACTTTATAAAGGATAAAGTGGAGCATGGGCTAGTGAAGTTTTCGTATGTTCCTATAGAACATCAAGATGAATACATCTTGAAAAATTCCTTTCCAAAATAATAATTTTGAAGACATATGCTAGATCTAGTAGTCTACTCAACCCCCACACTTTAAAAAGTGTGGACGTGGAACCCCCACTCTCGTAGATTTTTTTGGAAATTTCCCTACATGATGATAAATGTTTTTTTCAATATTTCATACCTCAAAAGAGTTACATTAGGGTTTATTGAACAAGTAAGAGAAATATTATTCATTAAAGGGCGAAAATTATTCAAACTCACTATACGAGAGATTAATGTTTCTAGATAGTGGATAATATATCAATGTTGAATCAAGATGAGAAATTATATTTTGGGAGTTGTAAAATATAGTGATTCTAATGTTGTTCTATGAATCAAGACAAATAATTAATGGAGTGGACTTTAGGTTCATGATGTAAAAAATTTCCATGTACAGTTTAAGGACTTGTATTGAGGGATAAACACTAATCAAAATTTCATAACAAGAAATATTCAACATGTGATTCAATGAATAAAGTTATTTATTAATAAAAGATTCATTCCACTCTTGTTTATCACACTGATTTTGACTCATGTGGTCTATGATAATGTTTGGAGTAAATATTTTATAACTACTTAAGGTTGAAAATTTATAATTTTGGTTGAAGATTAGAGTGTCATTTTTTACAACATGTTCGTAATAAATGTCGGAGTGTTGTCAATAAATGAAGATATAGATATTTTAGTGAAAAAATCAATCAAGGTGTTGTTTTTGTGTTTTTGGAATTTAATTTTGGTTGAAATAGTGTGTTGAATAAGTTCAAAGATCATCTAGGCCATGAAATATGTATAAATAAGGGTCGAAGAATATCTAGAAGGTGTTTGGGAAGTTTCTTATTTAAATTAGAAATTTTTCTATGTGTTTTACAAATTTTAGTGTTATTTTTTTTTTGGAAGATCAAAGTTGATTTTAGAGAAAAGGAAGATTTGTTTGTGAAAGTGAAAATTTACATGGACATGTGAAAATTCTCATGAAAGTGGTGATTTAAGGTTGCCTCATCATTAGTTGGAAAATTTAATAGATTCACAATAGTATTGTGAATTCTTGGACAATAGATTTGTGTGAACTTAGTTCATACTAATGGAAAGTTGGGGAATGATGGTGAGTTATGCATGAAATTAAATGATAAAAGAAACTTGTTTTTATGGGAATATAAACTTTTGTGAATGGTCAGTGGTTGGAGAAAAGTTATGTAAAGGTTTTAAAATGCCTATAAATAGGGTTATACACCCTTATTTTTTGATATCATGAATTGAATAACCTAAAGATTTATTTTAACGTAAGACTTAAAAAATATACTTATTTAAATAAATCATTCACACAAAACAAATTTATGGAGAAAAAAACTTTTTTATTTATAAAAAGTGAGTTTCCTAAAAATTTGGGAGCTCTGTGAAAGAAAGCAGTCATATAAAAGTGTTTGAGTTATGTAAAAATGATGAAATTTCCCAAAAGTTGTGTTAAATTAAAAGTTTCATGAACCATAATAGAATTTGCCAAAATTTCCATAGTAAATTGGAATTAATCATTTGAATCAAATATTACATTCATGTCACACCCATTTTAGTGTAACCCAAATCAATGTACAAATAGATAATCATAGGATTCTTCTTGAAGAACAGTGAGATATTTTTAGAAGATAATGTAGGGGTATCTCAAGTTAGATTGGTTGTAAACATGGAGGGATAATTAGCTGCTCCAATCATTGTAACATCAGTGATTTTAGTGACTTTGGAACATGGACACATTATATTTTTATACTCTATAGATTATCCCAATTATGGTGATTAAGGTAAAATTACTATGTGTATATTATTCTTGAATTTCTATTTATAAATTTCCATGATAAGAAGAATGAAATGGTTTTTCTTAACAATAAAACATGATAAAAAGGTGTGGATATTTTAATCCATCATACTAAATGCCCCCCCACTCAAGGAATTTAACCAAATTGGGATAAAAACATTCTCAACATAAATCATAATTATGGAATCAATACTAGATTGATCTCACCTTTTAGAGGTATGTTTGGAATCACTAGAGTTTATAATCCATTTTTAATATATTACATTCACTTCCTTATTAATAGAAGACAAAAATATATTCATGTGATAAAAAAGATTATAATTGAGTATAGTTTATGTAGTGGGAAATGTATAAATCTAGATAATTTTAACATGCATATATCTACTACATGAACTCCCTAGAGATAAAATTTCATTGAGGTATGTCTTGAAATCACAAACAAAACATCCAAATAGAATACATGGGTGATTATTTGTCTTTGCAGAGAATTCTCATTCATAATTTAGAAGATATAGTTAACTGAATCACTACATGAATTAATAATTTATAATATTTGATTCATTTCATTCAATATAAGGATAACTATTGTAACAAAAAACACCAAAGTTGACTTGAAATTTCACCTGAGTCTGCCCTCCAGATGGTCCAAAGTGCATTTTAGATTTCTATGGGCTAGAGACAAGCGTTGAGCATAACCAACTAGAACTTGGGAATACTTTCTCCACTGGTAAACTGGAAATACCCATGCATTAAATGGCATGGAAAAATTAAGAGCATTAGTGTAAATAGAAGAAGAAAACAAGATACCACAAATAATAATGTACATCTAGTACAAAAATTCCACAATAAGACATATACATGGTATCTCAAAATAAACAATTCAATCTCAAAAGAAATGGGAGAATTTCAAAATAAGGCCCATGTACAACCCAATAGGTACTAAATAAAAAAATGACTCCACATGAGTCCATCCTTATGAGACCATGTCTCCACTATAATACACTAGATGGATATAATCAAGAATATCCACTTTGGTATATTTTTCACTTGCCTTTACCTATGTATTTCAAAATGAAATCAAAAAATTACAAGAAAGGGTCCAAGTAGGGTGCGAGGCACAAAGGCTAGTAGGATAATACCAAGAATCTATTTAAGAAATTTTATCCATGAAAACAAAATAAATATTTTAATGAAATTTCAAATCTAAATCACTTGAAAATAAACTATTTTCAAGTAAACCTTTAATAATATTTTGTTTTTCCATTTTACTATAGTGCATGGTTTTCAAAAATAATTTCCAAACATTTCTCAACAAGATAAATAAGTACACAAGGCACTACATAGTCAAACATAACCAAAATAGAACAATATAGGTGATCATAATATCAACATCAAGTAACCATATAAATATAAAATAAAAAAATGGGAAAAGTACATCTCGATACATCAAATGGGACTAATCCAATACACAGAGAATATAAACTATACTTTCATGAGTGAGTGAACCGAGGGGATATGACTATAAGGTTTAACATGAGTGAGTACATAAGTATGATAGCCAATATAATAATTGGAAGCTCACGTGGTATTCTCTAGGACCAAATTAAACATCTCACACTGTCTCTCGAAAACCAACATGGAAGATCACGTGGTATTCCTACTCAAAAGAACTCTCAGTCCCTTGGAAACAGATAGAATAATGCATGGTACTCCCTTTGTGGCTCACTTGATCACTCAAAAAAAACAACTTTCTCACACCCTAGTTAACCCATGTACTACTATAATTCCAACACATCCACAAAAAAGTCCTCATATCAATCAATCTATAACACAATCCTATTCATAAAAAAACATGACTAATTTATAAAAACATCCTTCCACAATATAAAACCATTTCTCAAACCATTTTTAAAATCCATTTAATCCCATAAAACGTCTTTGATCCATTTTATCAAGAACTTGGGGTGCACACATGACAACCCTTTTGGAAAACCATATTTAAATACCCAAAATTCCTAAACAATCCATGAATCATATAAAATAAAGAATAGAAAACAATATAAATTTATTTAAATGGATATTTGAACAAAACAAACCTAATGTGATTCATAATTTAGAGGCATGGAATGGAAAATGACCTTTAATAGAGACAATGACCTCATGTTCGATCCAAAGAACATAACCCTTGACGAAGATTATCCATATGAGGTAGAAAAAGGACTGAAACACCAATTCCACAAGAAATAAAATGAAAAACCCCCATTATAACCCTGTTTTTTTTTTCAAAACCACACATAGGGTTCTATATATCGATGAAAATGAAAGATCGAGATCCCGAGGGGGAAGAGGAAGAATAAATCATGAGTAAATCTACTTTCCTCAAGTAAAACACCTTAAATCCAAGGATCAATACACCAAGGAAGGATGAGGAGAACTATACTATGAAGGGAGGAGGCTTGTTCATACTAGATTGGAAAAAGAACCCCAAAAATATAAAAAACCAGTAAGGTAAATTTTGTAATTTCACCTTTTTTAATGAGTTGGATATGGTTGCACAGTTTGGATGCATATTTAGGAAAAACGTGCACCAACCATGTGGGTGCCACCATCCACCCAAAAATAGGTCAAACGGGTTTCTCTAGGGTTTCTCATGGTTTGAAGAACTATGAAAAAATGTATTGTCAAATTTGCAGAACCATTCACATTATTTGGCACATGGTTTAGACAAAGCATTCCCTAACTATATTCCCTAGTATCTCTCTAGAAAAACTATCAGTTTTGACCCCTGGTGCCCATGAACTACATGAATGAAACCAAGTATAAATAAAACTCAAAAAAAAACATGCCTTTGACCCAAAGGGAGTCACAAACACCCTAAAATGTAAATTACTAACCCTAAAAAATCCTCAAGATTTTCTAAATGAAAATAGTTGTGTACACTACTCCATCACCCAACAATCCCAATCCCATGTCTCATGGATATCAGCACTATTCTACTTGATCACACAGACCAATGAGATCACCTTCCCATAGACCACTTAAATCTGAACATCCATCATATGAAAAGGCTACTCCACCACTGTGGCATCAGGACCTAACTCCAAATCTTCACACTCCAACATCTGAGATTGGTTTGGATGGTATCTATTAAATTGGGAGATGTGGAATACATCATGAATGAAGGTCATCCATGGTGGAATCCCCAGCTAGTAGCTCACCATCCAAAGACACTCCGCAATACAGAACGAATATATATAACAGGACACTAGCTTCCCCAAATTTCCCAAGAGACAACATACCAATTGAACCAATACCTAGAGAAATATCTTATCACTAACCTGGAACTCCAATCGATGATGATAATGGTTGACATATAAATTTTCGTAGCTCTAAGATATTCCTTGATATTCTTGAATCATATGATCTATCTCAGTCATCAACTAGACATGGATTTGTCCAACCAAAGAACTCTCTCCCACCAAATCCCTAAAAATGGATATTGGAATGATCACTTGTACAAAACATTAAATTGGTATAACCAGATCTAGTCCTTATAGCAATTTTATATGAATAGTTTCCCAACCACATGTACCTTTCCCACAAACCACTGAAATGAAGCACACATGCCTGTAAAATATCCTTCAGAGTATAAATGGTTTCTTATATTGGCCATATGTCTATGTGTGATATGCGACACTCAACCTCAATTGGGTTATTAAAGCCTCCTGGAGTCCCTTCCAAAAGTGATATTTAAAATGGTAATCCAATTGTGACACTATATTCAAGGATACTCCATGATTCCAAAAGACCTCTCCAACATACATGAGTCTGAGGCCCTCTACCTTAATCGACTCCCTTATGGGAAGAAAATGGACTAATTTGAGGAAATGGTTTGAAATGACCCATATTAAATAATTCCCACTAAGGGTATGAGTTTTAATGATCATAAACTCCATTGAGATCTCATAAAACTTTGGCACTCGCATGGGAATAGTTTTCAAAAACCTAGTTGTTCTTTGATTCTTAGCTCTAATCCTCTTGTATGCCAAGAATCTATAGAAAATGTCCAATATGGATCCTCTCATATTGGGCCACCAATAATGACCTCTCAAGTTGTAAAACATCATGGTTTAATTGAGGTGAATGAATTTACTAAAATGATGCACCTCATACATTACACCCTTTATTAGGCTCAATGGAAAAACCAACCACTTTCGGAACAGAAGATAACAATTAAGAGACTGAGACCAATTACTTGAGGCCTCCCCGCCATTTAAAGAACTACTAATTTGTTGGAACTTGGGGTCATATTTATACACAATCCTCACCCGATCAATGAGAGACAGAGTAACCTATACACTAGAAATGAATACCTTCCATCTATCCACATGCATGTCCAGTGTTAAATCAAGAAAAAAACGTTCATTAAACCCCACTCATCTACTAATTCCCAAACTTCCTACATTGAAATTTTCCTTCTCAATGTGTAGACAACAACATTATCTTTACTAGGAATATACGTAATCTAAATATTAATAATCTGAAGGTAATTAACCCATATTGTCTACATTAGATTTATTTCCCTCTAAGTGAAAATATACTTTAGTCTCTTATGATATGAATACACTACAAAAGGATCCCTAAAGAGGTAATGTTGCCAGGTTTTTAGTGCATGCATGAAATCCAGAAATTCTAGGTCATGGGTGGGATAATTTGGGTCAGGTGGCCATAGCTTCCATGAGCTATAGGTTACCACATGGTCATACTACACTAGAACACACCAAAAATCCACAATAGAAGCATCAAAATGCTATGCATAAGATCTCACAATGTTAGGAGGAATAAAAATAAGAGAATATGTTAAATGATTCTACAACTATTCAAATTAACTTTTGATATTACCATCCCATTGAAACATCCCCATTTTACTACTCAAATACTTCAAGGGAGATGCTATCCTAGGGAATTCCTGAAAAAATGCCTAAAATACCAAGAAAAGCCTAGAAAACATTGAATCGTGAACTCATTATTAAGATGATCCAATGATATCAATACTTGAAACTTTTCAAGATCCTCTTAAACTCTTACCTTAGAAATCATGTGACCTAGAAACATCACTTCTTTAATCTAAAACTGGAACAATGTAAATTTAGAATATAGTTGATTCTCTCTCAAAACACCCAAAACAACCTCCAAATTGTGAAAATGCTCCTTTATCATATTGGGATACACCATGCTATCATCTAAAAACATTAATATGATGGAGTCCAAAAATCTATGGAAGATATAGTTCATTAGGGCTATTAAAATAGTAAGTGAATTGGTAATTCCAAATAGAATAACCAAATACTCAAAATTTACATACTGACATTAGAAAGAAGTCTTTATAAGACCCTCTTCATTTACCCTCATATGGTGGTACTCCAAACTCAGGTCAGTTTTTTAAAATCAACGGTCCCCTTTGAGCTGGTGAAGTATGTCATCAATTCTAGGAAATATGTATTTATTCTTAACTGTCACCTAGTTAATCTTACATTAGTCTATGTGAATACAATGGATACCATAATCCTTATTTAAAAATAGTAATGGAAATGCACATGGTGAAATGATAGGGTGAATAAGACCCTTTCCCACAAGATCCTCTTTCTTAACTTTCAACTCCTACAACTCATCTAGTGTTATCTGATAAAATGATAAGGAAATTGTGCTCTTCTTAGGGAGTAGATCGATAGTAAACGTAACCTATAACTGAGGTGTAATTCTCAAGATATAATCTAGAAACACATATGGGTAAATATACATGAACCTTATAAGAGAATCTGGAGAACATTGATCAATAGACTTAGGAAACAACCTAGAGAACTAGCATTAGATCAATCCCAACTCAGAAGCAACCGGTCCCATCCTCCCTAACCCGAGATCCCACACTCCTTAAAATATGTGTGTGATATGATTACGAGTAAGGAACTATCTCATATGGTGATAGAATTCAACTAGAAACTTGAATCTAATCAAAAAACCATGTTGAAGATGTTGTTGAAAACATCCAGGTCTAATACAAGGAAGTCCCAAACAACCTCTATTCTAGCTCCCAAAACATATCACTCATGGAACTTGAATCATTTCTACTTATTCTTTCCAAATGAGGTTAGAATTTAAATGAAATAGGGAATCTACTCATCCCACATACCCAGGTAATCAATCAACATAAGTGAATTGAAAGAATGGGATGCCACATGTCAAATAAAACAAATTCCATAGAAGAAGAAATAAACACCGTACCTAAAATAGTGGATGGCCTAGATTATGTGACCCCTATAATGGCCTCTGATATGTGGAGTCTCTATGGATATAAACCACCCTGATCCTTCTTTCCATAGTGATAATCCGCCTCACCATGAGGATGAGATTCACTACCCTAGGAATCCACTGATTGAACCTGAGAACCCTTCATGAACAATGGAGCCAAAACCACTCCCATGTGAATGCAATAGATAAAATCAATGTATATTCCCTAACATCAAACATTTATAGACTTAATTTAGTGTAACAACCCGACCCTAGTTACCTAGAGTAGGTCCAGTTCCCCTCGAAATTGTAACAGTTGTTTTTTCTTCCTCTTCTAGTGGTCTTTTGATTTCCACATGAAGCAGGATCCTCCGACCTCATGGGTTTGGGTAAGTATCCCAGAACTCCCTGTTCCCTTCCAAAATCCCTGTATTTTGAAGGTTATCGGGAATATTGTTAGTCAATTCATGTGATCAGACAGCCGAATGGTTGCTGTTAGCCATCATGTTTTCCATCGAATTTGAGTAGATGATGATGTCTCTAAGGCGCTGCTGGATTGGGTTTGGATTTCAGTTGTAGAGGAATTTTTGTGGAAGCAGGCAGATATCTATGATTTGTGGACTAACTACTGTGTCTCCTGTGGTTGGCTTGGGAACCTCGCCTCAGTGTGTTTTCATGGGTATAGGTTCAGTCTAGTGCTGATGTCGATGGAGATGGATGTTAATTGTGATGGTCATGGTGTGGTTGGGGAGGAACTTCATGATGTCATGATATTGGGGATCAATCCAACTTCATAGAACCATTTGGCATCTGATTCAGTCAAAAATTATATTCCTCATGGGCAGTTGGATGCTAACCCAAAGGTGGAAGACGTTTTTGGCCGCCTTAAATAGGACCTCATTGTCCAGTTTCGAATTCAGGCCCCTGGAGCTGAAGAGGAACAGGTTTTTGGTTTAGTGGACTCAGGTCCAGAGGTAGTTTTCTTTGGAAAGGGTCATATTTCGTTGGTAGGTGCTCTTCCAGATGAGAAGGGCCAGGTTGATAACAGCATTGAGGCAGATCGGACTGGAACTGGAATACAAGAGGGGTTTTTGCTAGATGAGGTAGTCCATCTAGACTCTATTGACAAAGGATTGGAATTAAATTCTATGTCTGAGGAGCTGGTCTGCCTTTCGGAATCACGACAAGGATCAGGGGGGTTAGATGAGGTGAGTGTTTTGGGTTCCCTAGACCCAAACACTTTCATATCAATGGTCCCATCCTACTCAAAGGCTATATGCTTTGGAATGAAGGTAGCCTCTTAGGTTAAAGAGGGAAGGGCGAAGTCATCAAGCAGGCTAAGCCCCATCCAGGAATCCCCAGTGCTAAATCTGGGCAACCAATTCGAATATTTTTAAGTCTAATACCTATTTTAGGTTCAAGATGAGGTTGAATCAGGTGATGAAAGTTACATCCAACTTTCAGTGGACAGTTTGGAAGGAATGAAAGGTAAATTACTCCATAGTACAAGAAGAAAGAAAGGAAAAAAGGGTAATAAGGACTCAGGTAAATGCATTGTGTCCAAGGAGAAAAAAAATCAAAGGGTTGTGAAGAATAATCGCACATGACAAAACCGATGTAAACAAGGTCAGCTAAGAAGGGTATAAACAAGGAAGTCTAGGCCCTCCAAAATGGAAAAAAGGAGTTCAGAATCAAGACCAAGATAATGAGGAAAAAGTGGAAGGGACCAAGGAGGAAGGTGAGGAAAATGGGGAAGGTAAGTATCTAGCTCTTATTATACATTCCCAATGAGGATCTTCCCTTAGAGCCATTCCTGCTGAAGGCCACAGAGGAAGACAAGGAGAAAATTTTGGAAAGACTCCCTCAAGTAGATGTTAATGAGGAGCTAGAGGCTTGGATCCATAAACAAGATAAAATCATGGCATGGGGTTTCAATGATGGGAGGATTAATGTTAAGGAGTATTATCACACATTGGAAAAGCTGGCTAGCCACTTTGAAGATCTACTCCAAGAGGACCCGAACATGACTGTGCATTCTCTTTTCTGGAAGCTCTACAAGGTAAGTGAGTCCCAAAATTTCAGGATTGTTTTTAATGATTTTGTAATTTCTTATGGCGTTTAACTTATTTTGTAGATCTGTTTCGGTTTCTCACTTTTCCACAAAAGTTTTTTTTGGAGTAAAAATTTAAAATTTGTAGTAGTTTATTGAGGAAACTTGCATAAATAAGGACAAAAATTTAAGGCAGTGTATAGGAATAAAACACAAGCCTTTTAAACTTAAAATTCATAATAATATGGAAAAGATAAATCAAATAATTCCATTTACATATACACATGGATATTCTACTAGTCTAATAATCTCGTGTAATATCATTAACTAATTTCATAATGATGGAATGCATAATGCCAGACATCATAACCACATTGTCCAGACCTCATTCCAAGACTACAATTAATATTTTGTAATGGCCTTGTTCCAAGAAAATATTTTGTCTCATGAGACCTACTAATGAATTGACGAGATATAACAGGCTCCTCCCATCACTTACTAAGTCCAATGCATTCCTCATATGAAAAGGATGAAACATAAAATAAACATTCGTATTAAAAATAGCATACGAAATGTCAATACAATAACCATAAACCATGAATGGTATAAAAATAACACATCCATAGTCAATAATATCACAAAACCTTCAATACAATATGGAATATTGTATCATAATAAATTAACATCAAACAAGTGTAAAATCTATCAAAGGATGTTGATATAGATAAAGTCAAAACTATTTGAGAGAAATATATCTTTCTATTTTGAAATCATTTAAAAGTCACAAAAAGATAAAAGAAAATATTTAATTTGGAAAAATTATTATAATATTTTAAGGGAATCATAGAAGGTGTTATAATGGAGGAAAATATCCTCACCCGCCATATAAGTTAAAAAACAATCTTACCTTATTTTGTCAAAAAAGTCATAATGTACCTTGTTTATAAAATGACAGAAAGATTCTGTTAATTTTTTTTATAAAAAGTAAAACAATGGTATAAATTAATCTAACCCATATTCTAGGAAATAGTAAAAATGTTTGGAAATATATTTGTAAGAAACACTAATGTGGATGATAAATAAGTCCTAGTAGATACTTTCAAAAAATTGGCCTCGGATAACAAAGAGATTGTAAAATCAACCCTTACCTTGAACTTTTCCAAAGTCATGGGTATGTTAACCTCCAGTATAATTGTTAAATCATTATTATTAAATTATACAAGAACCACATACATAAATATGATATCATATATGATCATCTAGTATTGATTTGTTAATAATATTTCAGTGGTATCATTGTTTCGGGTGTTAACTAATTCATTTTCTTTTATATGTTTTGTTACACAAGTAATGTTTTTTATGGAAAGGATGTTTTTTTATTCATATCCAGAATTATATATATGTTATTAAAAATTATTTTTAATCATAAAAGGAAAATTATTCTTTAATGTTTATGATGGGGAATGAATCTCATCGCGTTCGTGGAGACGATAATACATACGTATGCACAAGCGAAAATATCATTCTATTGATAGTGAAATCGAATGTAATTGGATGGTATATTTCATATAAATAATAATTAAAATTTTATATTTCTTATTTACATCAATTGTACTCATTATTATACCCATACAAATAATGAAGTGTTGAATAACAAACTACACCACGACGTGGAGATGGTAAGCCATACGTATGCACATATGGTGAGTTTTTCATTCATTGGATGAATAGAATAATGAATATGGTTGTACCATATTTATAACAAAATCAAAGTATTTTGAAGGTACTGAAGTTATTAATTTATTATGGAAACAAAAAATAAAAAGGAGGTGGAATAAAAAAAAGAACTTTAACGATGTGAAAAAAATTATTATCTCTTTTTTGGGTGCTTATTTTTGATTTTATCAAAAGGGATCCATAAGTTGGATTCATGATCAAAGTAAGGCCTTTAGGTTGAAGTGTGGGTAGTTGGGAAGATATTTGTGCAGGGGTTGGCTGAGACAAATGGTTTTTTGGAGGTTTTATTTTGAGAGAAGGGGAAGTAACCATCTATAAGAGAGGTGAGGGTCACTTTAGGAAAAGCTTGAAATAATATTTTATTATAAAATCATTTTCAGATTATAATGGCTCCAAATGGATTTATTTAGAGGATAAGATGGGTACAGGTCTAAAGTATCTCATCCAATAGGTTTTATACATGTTTAGGTCACCATATTAACCTTATCTTTTATATTTAACTCTTAGTTAAATATTTTAACTTTTACAATGACTTCTTGTATTTTTATATTATGTGGTTAATAAACTTACTATAAAATGACAAGTGAACCCCAAGTGATTCATTAATGAAATATATATCAATATATTAGTCCTTTGGAAAAACCATGCAATTTTATGTATATTATATCATTTAATAATATAGTATTTGTTTTAAGAACACATTTATGTAAATTTTGAAGCTACTTAGTATTTGGTTTTTGTGAAAGTCAAAATAACTTTATTACTTAGAAAAAAGTACATTAAATCGATAATAACATGTCATATTAGCCTATATAATTTTTTAATTAATAAAAATTCTTAATTTACATTTATTTAGATATTTATAATATCAATTATTTTAATATTTCATTTATAAAGTAATTACAACATCATCATTGTGTCACAAATAAATTAAATTATTTAATGTCTAAAAATTATAAATAAAAAACCATGATATATGAAATATTTGTATATTTATAATTAATATTTATATTGGAAGTTATATTATTTATAACCCTATATTAAAAATGGTTTAGTTATTAAACGTTGAATTTTACACTTTTAACTCTTCTTTAAATAAAATAATAATAAATGTCCTAATCTAATATAAGTGGAAAAGGAGGATCATATTTTATTCCTAAGGTTGATTTTGTTCTAAAAACACTTATCTAATAAAATTAGGACATGTGTTAGGGTAATTATAATATAATTTTAACCTTTAATTACCCTATTTACTTTAAATAGTGGAAAATAAAATTCAAAAGTTACTATTCACCAAAAATTATTTTCATCTTATTGAAACACATTTTACTTATGTCAATTATGTCTCTCATATTTTTAAATTAAATTTACAGAAGCGTTAAAATTACATTTTTTGGAAATTTGCAAATGTGCCTATAAGGTAGGTAAAAGACGTTAAAAAGATCAATAAAATTTTATATGTCTAATTTTATTATAAAATGTCCCTTATGAATTACATTAGACTAATATATGTATTAATTAACTATTTTTAATTTAAGATAAATTTTTATTTAAAAACAATTATTTGAATGAAAAAAATGGTTTTTATCTACAACGTTGTGTTTTTCACTATTCATAAAAAATTGAATGTTTTCAAAAAAATTCCAAAAATTCACCCAAAGATAATTTTGATATTCCAAATTCAAAAATTAGGTCTATTTTACCAAATTCAAAACATAAAAGTTTCATTAATTAATTTAAAATTAATTCATATTGTCAAAACCATAAAGTGGGTTTATGAGAAGTAAAAACTATCAAAAGATTGATATGTGTTTATGTCCAATTTAAATATGAAATTACTTATAATGACCAATATTGGATTAAATGATAAAAATATAATCTAATTATAATTAAAAACCATTAAAATATATAATTTATCACCATAAATTGTTTTGATTAAAAAATGTGTTTTCAATTTAAATTTAATATCTTTCACTATTTATAAAAATATGAATGTTATCATAAAAACACACAAAATGTATCCAAACTAAATTTTTATGTCCAAATTATAAAGAAGATGTTTATTTTGTGAAATTTAATATATAAAAGTTTCAAATATTTGATTTAAAAGGGGTTCTCCATTAAAAGGTGTTAATATTACATTTTTTTCAAAAATACTTATTTTATCAGAAAAATTGAATATGTTCTTATATTATGTCTAAGAAACACATAATATCGATGTTAAAATTATATGGAGTATATAAAATTCAAAATGAATTTAACACTATTCATAACTGCTTTTTGAATGGCTAGTTTGGTATGTCGTGGTGCGTTCGAACTCGGTGTTGTGTGCAACACAAGCTATTGAATTACATTAAACAGATAACATACTATGTAATCCTAGGGTGTTACATTCTCCCCTCATTTAATAAATTGTGTCCTCACAATTTGAAACTATTTTTCTAAAATAAAAGGGTAAAAATAGAAGATACCTATGTGGAATAGCCATATCAGAAACAGGGTTAATAAAATGTAGACTTAATAATAAGGAAATGGAAATGAAAATGTCACCACCAAATTAGTATTTCTAATAGGAGAACATTGGTTGAAATTTTAGAAACATAATTGTAAGAAAAACATAAATATTTATAGGGAGTTATTAAGGTCATTAATCAGAAACAAGTGAAAAATAAATTGAAAATTGAGGGCCTCAAAGCCATAAATCTACAATGAATTAAAACATCATTGGTTCATCAAAACATAAGGTATTATGGTAACACATTTTTTTATTTTAAGATCCTTTAGAAAATTCTTAAGAATTAATTTTTTCATAGAATAATAAAAAAATACATCACAAGTAGAGTTCCATCCATTAACTAATTTCTACTAAAAATTCATTTTTTACTCTAAAAGATAATAGAATTGAAAAATATTATATTTATCCTAATCATATAGGGTTTCAAAAAGAAATGAATTTGTAATTCATCTATAATAACCTTTAAAAAACCTACATTATACAAACAAAGACATCACATAGGCCATTGGTAGGTGATTCACCCTTGACTCCCTTTAGTTACGGGTTCAAGTCCTGCAGCATTGCCGGACGTGATGGGTTGTTGCCCGAGCATAAATTTGTACTTTTTATAAAAAATAAAAAAATAATCTTAAGAAATTCTTTAACCTTAAACCATAGTATCCAATTTCCAACTTAATCTATTCCAATATTTATACATATTCAAAATACATGTGTCCAAACTCATAGTCCAAAAATTTATAAGGAAGTTCAACATAACCAAATGAAGATCTCTTTTTCCCACATAATAACATGTGACTAACTTCATAATGTATTATCTTAAAACATTATAACACCCTGAATTACCATAAAACCATATTGATTATATTCATTCTCCCTTATTCCTTATGGAATAAAATATATATTTTTTGTATAATTTTTTCTGAATTCTCCAACAATGATGGAATAAACAAACCATTAATCAGTTCGAAGGTAGTCAAGAATATCCAATATAATTTATCCAAATCAACCATCTCTTATTCCAAAATAACTACCTTAGTATTTGGACCATATTAATGATTATATTTACTTTAACCATGTATTTTATGAAAAGTTTAACATGATATTGAGTCACTTTTCGTAGTACCATATAATCTCAAATCCTCAATCAAATAGTTCTGCAGTAAAATCCTTATTTATTTCTATAATTAATATAACGAGTACATCGTTGATACAACACTAAAATGAAATAATTCATTATTAAAAATAGAAGAACACTGATTATAACTTTTCATCTATGATAGTATCATAACTTGATTATTATCCAATAGCATTATTTGGGGTACACTCTGATGATGGGGAGATTGATTCACGCAGTGTCCTAACTCCTTGCAGATGAAGCATTGTACATTTGAAACATTTTTATTACCATTTAAATCACATACTTCGTTTCCTTTTGTACACACTTATAACAAACTCCCATTACCTTCATGAATTTACCAATGTGATTATTTCCATTATTATCACATATGGGAAAAATCCTTTTTCCCCTTATTCCCTTTATCAATATTTCTCTTCCCATCCTTTTCTTCTCTGGCTTCCCTTCGAAGACATATGACTCAGAAAATTCTTCACATATCTTATTAACACATGATACTATTTATTCACATGACAATAATTCATGTGACACTATTTACCTTCTAAATGTTGTATTAAGATCATGAAATATATGACCCTTATTAATCTTTAGATCATGTGTATTGGTTGTGCTCTCATTCCTTATATTGGGAACCATTTTTAGACAATAGCACACACTAGGTTAGTTTATGAATCGCAATTCAATACTCCAAACTTGTAAAATAAAAAATGTAAATTGAAAATATTATGCTCATAATCCCTAATCATAAAAAAAATTCTGTGAATAAGTATTTACTCATAAATCCTTCATAATGGTTTGTAAAGAAAATGCGAATTATCCTAAGCATATCCCCCGGGAGTGTCAATAATAAGAGTGATGCAATGCCGATCATCTTGTACTAGGATACCCTGGGTCCAGCTCAAAACTCCATTTTGGAGTTTTCACTTCTAGGTACATCTATTCCAAATCCACATCTACCTCTTTTTATCCAGACAAGGATGTACTTGCTTGGAAAACCCACATAATATTTTCACTACATGTTTTTTTTGGATATTCTTATATATTAATCCTCAAATTTTATCTTAGGGTAATGTTTTCTAATCAATGTTTTTCTAAATCTAATTTTCAAGGTTTCTACTAAACTTCATCTGATACCAACTGTAACGCCCCAAACCTAGTTGCCCAGAGTTGGTGCATTATTACATAACATTGGCATGATCATAAGAGATCATGTCTCAAAAGACCAATTAGTTTAGTTGTCTTTTATGTACTAGATACATACATATGTTTTACATTACATAATGTCATAAAAAACAACAAAATTGTCTCCCCTTTGAACAAACTCATATACCTTAGGCTATCCCTATGGGTCAATCATAATATACTTCTTCACATCATGGGAAAAGGAAAACACAAGAAAGGGGTGTGCTCAGATGACCCGTATGGATAATAATATATCAAAAACTATAATAAATAAGTATAAACCTTTAAGTAAATGTATAAGACTAAAACACAAGCCTTTTAAACATAAACTTCAACATAATATGGAAAAGATAAATCAAATAATTCCATTTACTTATTCAAATAGATATTCTACGAGTCAAATAATCACATGTAATATCATTATCTAATTTAATAATGATGGTATGAATAATGTTGTACATCATAACCACATAGCCAAGGCCTAGTTCCAAGAATAAAAATACTATTTTTTCCAAGGACTTATGTCAAGACACTATTTCGTCTCATGAGACCTACCGATGCATCTAGGAGATATAACAGGCTCCAACCATCAATTACCAAGTCAAATAAATTCTTTATATGAAAAGGTTGAAACATAACATTAACATTCGTATTCAAACTAGCATAAGAAATGTTAATAATTTAACCACAAACCATGAATGCTATAAAAATAACACATCCGCATTCAATCTTATCAAAAAACATTCAACACAATATAGAAGATTTTATCACAATAAATCAACTTCAAACTTGTTTAAAGTCCATAAAAGGATGTTGACATAGACGAAATCAAAACTATTTGAGAGAAATATGTCTTTATATTTTCAAATAATTTAAAATTCACATAATTATAAAAAACATTATTTTGAAAATTTTCTTATAAGCTTGTAAGGGAGACTTCAAAGATGTTCAAATAGCAGATAATAATAGCACATGCCGTATAAGGTAACAAATCATTCTTACCTTAATTTGTTGAAAAGTTCATAAAGTACCTTGTTTGGAAAATGATTGAAAGATTTATTACAAAACATTTTATAAAAATATAAAAAAGGGTATAAATGACTTTAACCTATATTCTAGTAAATATGAATAATTTTTTGAAATAAATTTTTAAGAAACGCGAATGTGGATGATAAGGAAGTCCCAGTAAATACTTTCGTAAAAACAACCTCGGATAATAAAGAGACTGTAAAATCAATACTTACCTTGGACTTTTACTTATTCAAGGGTACGTTAACCTCCTGTATAATAGTTAAATAATTTTGATTAAATTATAAAATAACCACATACATAAATATGATATCCTATATGAATTTCTAATATTGCTTTGTTAATAATATTTAAGTATTATCATTGTTTCGGATGTTAATTGATTTGTTTTTATTTCAATGTTTTTTTACATAAGTCATATTTTTAATGGATAGGATATATTTGATTCATATCCAGAATGATATTAAGTTATTAAAAATTATTTTAAATCATAAAATAAAAATTATTCTTGAATGGTTATGATGGGGAATGAATCTCATCGCGTTCATGGAGACAGTATTCTTCACTTACGCACAAGCAACAATATCATTCTTTTGATGGTGAAACTATATGTAATTGGATGGTATATTATATATCCATAATCACTAAAATGTTATATTTATTATTTACATCAATTATACTCATTATTATACCCATCGAAATAATGAAGTGTTGAATAACAAACAACACCAGGACGTGGAGACGGTAAGTCGTATGTATGCACGTATGGTGACCTTATCATTCATAAGATATATATAATAATTAATATGGTTGTAACATATTTATAATAACATAAATTTATTTATATGGTAGTGGAGTTATTATTTTTGTTTGGAAACGACAAAGTAAGAGGAAGTGGAAGAAGAAAAGAACTTTGGAATATGTGATGAAATTATTACCTCTTCTTCTAGTACATTCTTCTGATTGGATCAAAAGGTATAATTTGGTTGGCTTTATGATCAAATTTATGCCCCCAGGTTTAAGTGAGTGTTGTTGTGACGATATTTGTAGAGGGTTTGGCCGAGTCAAATTTCATTGGAGGTGTGATTTTGAGATAAGAGGAAGTACCCTTTTGTAAGAGAGGTGAGGGTCACTTTAAGAAAACCATGAAATATTATTTTATTATAAAATAATTTTCAGTTTATAATGGATCCAAATGGATTTATTTAGAGGATAAGGTGGTTATGGGTCTAAATAAACTCAACCAACAGGTTTTATACTAGTTTAGGTCACTATATTAACCTTATCTTCTAAATTTAACTCTTAGTTAAGTAGTATAACTTTTACCATGTCTTCTTGTATTTTTATATTACATGGTTAACATACATACTATAAAATTTATAGAGAATCCAAAGTTGTTAATTAATGACATATATATCATTATGTATTTCCTTTGGATGAACCTTATATTTTTATGAATATTAAATGATTTAATAATATAGTATTTGTTTTAAAAACTCGTTTATGTCAATTTTGACACTATTGTGTATTTGATTTTTTTTAAAAGTAAAAAAACATGATTAATTTTAAATAAAGAAATTAAATCAATAATAAAATGTCATATTAAATTATAAAATTATTTTAATTTAATAAAGGACTCAATTTACATTTATTTGAATATTTATAATATCAGTTATATTAATCATTCATTAATAAGGTAATTACTACATCATTATTGTCTCATAAATAAATTAAATTATATAATGTCTAAAAATTATAAATAAATAACATGATGTAAGAAATATTTTTATATTTCTAATTAATATTTATAGTCGAATTTATCTTATGTATAACCCTATATTAAAAATGGTTTAGTTATTAAACTTTGAATTTTACACTTTTAACTCTTCTTTAAATAAAATAATAATAAATGTTATAATCTAATAAAAGTGGATCAAAGTAGATAATATTTTATTCCTAATGTTTATTTTTGTCGAAAAAAACTTATCTAATAGAATTAAGACATGTGTTAGGGTAATTATAATATCATTTTTACTTTTAATTACCCTATTACTTTTAACCGTGGTAAATAAAATTCAAAAGTTATTATTCACCAAACATTATTTTCATCTTATTTAACCACATTTTACTTAATGATCTCAATAGTTTCTCTAGTTTTTTTAAAATTCAATTCACAAAAGTGGTAAAATTATGTTTTATGAAAAATTGAAAATGTGCCTAGAAGGCAGGTAAAACACGTTAAAAAGTTCAATAAAATTTTATATGTATAATATTATTATAAATGTCTCAAATGAATTAAATTAGACTAATATATTATATATATATATTTTTACTTTAAGATAAATATTTATTTAAAAATAACAATTTAAATGAAAAAGTCAGTTTTTATCTACAACATTGTGTTTTTCACTATTCAGCAAAAATTGAATGTTATCAGAAAAATACCAAAAATTCAGCCAATGCTAATTTTGATATTAAAAATTCAAAAATGATGTCTATTTTACCAAAATTCAAAACAAAAGAGTTTCCTTAATTAATTTAAAATTAATTCGCGTTGTCAAAACCTTAAATCGGGTATTTGAGAAGTAAAAACTATCAAAAGATTGATATATGTTTATGTCCAATTGAAATTTGAAATTACTTCCAATGAAAAATATTGGATTAAATTATAAAAATATAATCCAATTATACTTCAAAACCATTCAAATGTATAATTTAACACTATAAATTATTTTGATTAAAAATGTTCTTTTCAATTAAAATTTAGTATCTTTCACTATTCATCAAAATATGAAAGTTATCAGGAAAACACCAAAAATTTATCCAAACTAAATTTTTAGGTCTCAATTCTAATTAAGAAGTTTATTTTGTCAAATTGAATATATAATGGTCTCAAATATTGGATTTGAAAAGGGTCCTCCATAAAAAGGTTGAAAAATTACATTTTTTGTTAAATATTTATTTTATCTGAAAAGTTGAATTAGTTATTATATTATGTAAAAGAAAAACATAATATGGATGTCAAAATTAAATGGATTATATATAATTCAAAATATAGTTAATATTTTTCATAAATTCTTTTTGAACGACTAGTTTGGTAAGTTGTGGTGCATTCAAACTCAGTGTTGCATGTATTGGAAGTTATTGAACTACTTTAAAGAGATAATGTACTATGAAATATTGGGGTGTTACATTATACCCTCCTTTAAAAAAAATTTCCTCTCAATTTTAATATGTTCTTCAAAAATAAAAGGTTAAAAATAGAAAATACCTTTGTGAAAAATCCACATCAAAAATAGGGTTAATAAAAGTTTGTCTTAATAAGATGGTAAGGGAAATGAAAAAGTCACCACCAAATTAGGATTTATAATTGGAGAACATTAGTGGAAATTTGAGAAACATAATTTGAGGGAAACCGGAAATATTTATAGTGAGTGATTGAGGTCATCAATCCTAACCAAGTAAACAATAAATAGAATATTGAGGGCCTCAAAGCCATAAATCTATGATGACTTAAAATAGAATTGGTTCATCAAAACACAAGGTATTAGGATAACACATTTTTTGTTTTAAGTTCCTTTACCTAAAGTTTAATAATTAATTTCTGCATAGAATAAAAAAATACGTGATAAGTAGGGTTCCATTCTTTGACTAATTTCTACCAAAAACTCATCTTTCACTATAAAAGATAATAGAAGTCAAAAATATTCTACTCATCCTAATCGTATAGGGTTTCAAAAAATTTATAATTCATCTATAAAATCATTTAAAAAAACTACATTATATAAACTAAGACATCACATAGGCTAGTTGTAGGTGATGCACCCTTGTCACCCTTCGGTTGCGGGTTCAAGTCTTACATCCTTACTGGGCGCGACATGTTGTTGCCTGACCTTCAGGTTGTCATTTAAAAAAAAAAATCCAAAAATAAACATAATAAATGTTTTAACCTTAAACCATAGTATCCAATGTCCATCTTAATTCATTCCAATATTTAGACTTATCCAAAATACTTGAGTCCAAACTCATAGTCCAAAAATTTATAGGGAAGGTCGACATAACCTAATGAAGATCTATTTTTTCCACAGAATAACATGTGAGTATGTTCATAATGCATACTCTTAAAACATGGTAACACCCTGAGTTACCACAAAAACTCATTGATTATATTCATGCTCCCTCATCCCTTATATAATTATAGATATATTAATTTTATCCAAAAATTCCAAATACTTCAAAAATGATGGAATAAACAAAAAATTAATCAGTTCCAAGGTAGTAAATAATATTCAATATAATTTATCCAAATCATCCATATCTTATTCAAAAATCACTACCTCAGTATCAGGACTATATTAAAGTTTTTCTTTCCTTCAACTATGTATTTTCCAAAGAGTTTAACTTGTTGTTGAGTCACTTTTCTTAGTACCGTATAATATCAAATCCTCAATGAAATAGTACTGTAGTACAATCCTTATTTATTTCCATAATTAATATAACTATTAAATTATTGAAACAACACTCAAATGACATAATTCATTAATAAAAATATAAGAACACTAATTATTCCTATTCATCTATGGTAGTATCATAACTTGATTATTATCCAATAGTATCATTTGGGGTATACTGTGATGATTGATACATTGATTCACGATGTGTCCAAAATCCGTGCAGATGAAGCATTGTACATTTGAAACATTTTTATTACCCATGAAATAACATACATGGTGTCTTTTTTCTCTGCATCATCATTAGTTATTTATTTATTGGGAGAAGGAAAGTACAAGGAAAAGAAAGGGAAGACAAAAGAGAAACTAGGGGGTGAAAGTAATGCAAACCAAGGGCATCACCTCTAATGATTTTAACCCCCTTAGGGCCCAAAAAATTCTGGTCATAGAAACAAGACACGCCGGGGTTATGAGCCGCTAGAGAGGCAAGGTGATCTGCCACTTTATTCTCCTCCTGCCATGTGTTAACCATTCGAATGTTGGTGGATAGAATACCTCGACATTTCCTGATGATATAGGGAATCGACCAGGGAATAGACCTGATGCCTTGCAGGGAATTGAGGAGGATGAGGGAATCAGTTTCAGCTTCAAAGATGTAGATGTTCCCCTAATAGTAGAGGGAAATACCAGTGAGGAGGGAGTGAGCCTCTGCTTGAAGAGAAGAGCCGCAACCAAAGTGAGCAGTGAATGCCAAGATAACTGAGCCTCTGGTGTCACAGACAACCCCTACACCTTTCATAACTCCCAAGATGCAGGATCCATCTGTATTGAGCTTTAGGCCTATAGTGGGAGGAATCCATCAGATCCATTTTCCTTTCAAGGCAGAGCCATCAGGGATAGGGGCTTGGATGTTGGAAGAAAGAAGTTGGAGGGATGGAGCATCATTGTAACAGCCCGAGATTTTATGAAAACTATTCTTTTTAATTTTATTAATGTCTTGTGTTGTACGCTACACCAAAAGGAGCTTGCACAATATGCATCCTTGACTTTCCTTGCATTACACGCAATCGCGACCTTCCTCGATAGCGTGTGTAATACGCAATACCGAGTTTCACTAAACAACGATATGCTATTAAAATATTATTAAAACTAGCCGTTATGAATAGTAATAACCACTTTTTGAAATTTTATAAATTTTATTTTTCAAAATGGACTTCATTTTTGGACTCAGAATATCGAAATTAGCCTAGGGTGAAATTTTGGTATTTTTCTGAAAACTTTCAATTTTTGATGAATAGTAAAACCACTAAGTGGTAGGTTAAAAACTGAATTTTGCATAAAACTTAATTTTACCGATTCTGTGAATGGAATTTCAAAAATCCGACAGACACGGTTGATGTCAGTAAGTAAAATGTGGTTCAATGAGATAAAAATAATTTTTTGGTGAATAGTAACTTTTTACCTTTTTTACCGCGGTTAATAGTAAATAGGGTAACTAAGGGTAAATATGATATCAATATTACCCTAACACATGTCCTAATTCTATTGGACATGTTTAATTCGACCAAAAACAAACTTAGGAATAAAATATGACCATTTAGGCCCACTTGGATTAGATTAGGACATTTATTATTAATTTATTTAAAGAAGGGTTAAAATAGTTAAAATCAAAGTTTAATAAGTAAATCATTTTTAATATGGGGTTATACATAAGATAAATTCGACTATAAATATTCATTAGAAATATAAAAAGATTTCCTACATAATGGTATTTTATTTGTAATTTTTAGACATCAAATAATTTAATTAATTTATGACACAAAGATGATGCAGTAATTATCTTATTTATGAAATATTGACATAATTGATGTTATAAACACCAAAATAAATGTAATTTGAGAATTTTTATGAATTCCACTAATTTTCTAGGTTACTATGATATATTAGTGTTGATTTAATCAACTTGGTTCGAACATATAATTCTGTTATGACTTTCAGAAAAATCATATATCAAATAGTGTCAAAATTGACACAAAATAGTTTTTAAATAAAATATTATATTATTAATTGTTATTTTATTCCTAAAAATCTAAGGTTCGGCCAAATGACTTAGATAAGGATATATATATTAATAATAAACAATTTGGGGTTCGTTTGGCATGTTATAGTAAGTGTATTAACCATATAGTGAAAGAAAACAAAAAGACACGGTAAAAGTTAAATTATTTAACTTAGAGTTAAATCTAATTGATAAGGTTTAAAATAAGATCCAAACATGTCTAAATTTGATTGGTTGATGAGATTACAACCCTATCTCATCTAAGCTTCGAATATGAGTCATTTTTGGAGGTTTTTAAGTGGGGTTAGATTTATTATAAATTAATATTTTTAAGAATTCCTAAGGTGCCCCTCTCCTCCCCTATAAAAGGACACCTCCTCCCCCTCCTCCTCACACCGATTTGAGCTCTCAAGCTCGGCCAACCCCTGCCAAAATCTCTTCTCCACTTCCCTAGCAAAATCCTAGAGGTTTTGGTCTTCCTCAAAGACCAATTTTAGTGCCCTAAGAGGAGGTCTCAAAGAGGCGCTTCAAAGAAGAGGTAATTACCGTTACCAATTCTTTCATCTTTATTTCTTCTTCCACTTCTTCTTATTAGGTTGTTTCATTATGAAGTAATAACATCAGTATCACTCATATACTGATATGTTATTATAAGTATGAAACATCCTTATTTCACCATCTATCCATCCTACGGAAAAAGAAATCACCGCGCGTGCGTACGTACGGAATACCGTCTCCACGCCGTGGTGTAATCTATTTTCCACCACCACCTTACATGGATGGGTATAATGGTGTAAAGAATAACTATAAATAGTTATTACAACATCATATTGATTCTGATATATTGTATAATCCACTCCACTCCAATTCAATATTTATAGAAATGATATCATCGCTCGTGCGTACGTACGGAATACCGTCTCCACGACGCGATGAGATTCATTCTCCATGTTAACCATTTAAGAATGATTATAAAGTATATATAAGAAATAATAATGAAATATATGACATTATAAAGCTACTGGATTTATGTATATATATATATATGTATGTCATCTACTTACTTCCATTCAAGATAATAAGGAAAGGAAAATAGCGTTCATGCGTACGTACGGACTACCGTCTCCATGAACGGTGTTTTTCATTTCATTTATCTATCTATTATATATATATATATACTGAATATATATGATATATAAATCATATTTTATATTCTGGAAGTAAGTAAATCATGATATAAGTAATAATAATGTCAAGAACAACAAATCAAAACACCTACGATAAATGAAACGATTTTACCCAAAACGCTTCTTTAACATGGAATTTACAAAAGAACGGGTAATATAATGTCATAAGTGAACCATATATGATATCATAACAATGAATATGATTCTGTAATAAGTCAATAACATGATTTAAATCATTATACAGGAGGTTCAGACACTTACAAAGCAAGTCGGACCTAAGGTAAGGGAAATATCACAATCTCATTTTTATCCGAGATTGTTTATTCGTAAGTATTTACTGGGGTGTATTTTATCATCCACATCCATGTTTCATCAATATGTAATATTATTTCCATCCACCTACAATTGTTTAAATCCATTTTTACCCTTCGGTGAGTTTTTAGTAATATATATGAAAGGAATCTTTTGTCGTTTTCCGTACGAGGTACTTTTTGACTTTTCCGACAAAAGTACGAAGAATGTTTTTTTTAACTTATACGACATGAATGGATTTTTAAAACATTATTTCCAAGAAGCTTCCTTTACAAGTTTTCAAGTTTATTTTTAATCAACTTCTTTTATTTTAAAGTTTTATGACATGTTATGAAAGGAAAAATGTTTTTGAAGTAGAAATGATATTTTCCTCAAGAATGAAGTTCAAGTATTTTATTAAAATTATTTTCCATCTAAGATAATAAAAGGGTTCTATTATTATCCCTATTATTACATGGATTTGATTATGTTTTGATGGAAACATTTTTATGAATTCCTTTATCTTATATGAATTGTTTTATGATGTCATGTTGTTTAAGAATCCCATTTTTATTACATGGGTTATGCAATGATGTATGATTTATGATTTTGTGGCACACATAAGAATGGTATAATTATGAGATGGGTGGGACCTATATCTCCCTCCAATGCATTGGGTAAAGATTTTATATCTCATGAGATAGACAGGGCTGGAACGGTAGGTTATACCGGTTCAGTGAAACAGGACTGAAACGAGGGTCACTCGATTCAGAAAGGGACTTTGTCCACTAAGATAGTCTTGGCAATGAGTCTTGACTAACATGAAATGATTCTCTATGATTATGTGTGTATGCCACAAAGTTTCATGTTTTAAGTTATGATTATTGGTATTTCATTTCACTACTATGATTTATCCCAAGTTATGAAATTATGCTCTCTTTTGCAGGTTAATATTTCCAAAAGTTATGTTCTTATGAATATGATGTGATTGATTTTGCTTTTGTATACCCTTACTGAGCATTTGAGCTCACCCTTTTATGTTTTCTTTTCCCCAGGATATAAAGAAAGGTTTTAGGTAAAAAAAGGGGAAGATCTTTATGGGAGATATTGAAGATCTTTCACCACGATTAGAAGATTACGTTCCGAGTTTCCAAAGACACTAAACTATTATGATCCTTGTGTGTGTGTTTTTGTTATGTACTAAGTATTCCGCAAAAGTAATGTAATGTCCATGTACGTCAAGCTTCGGGTCTCTACAATCATGCCATTTACGGGAGAGTCTGACAAGGTCAATAAGAAGGTTTCTTTCTCTAGTGATGATGACTCTTGATGAGGAGTGGATTCCCTAGAATCTCTCTCTGTTTCTAGCATTCCATAAGCACCAACATCCAGCATGAAAAATGATGGAACACTCCATTTTCTCCGGACCCCTATCACCTGAGCCGTGGAACCAGCTGTCCAGAAAAGACTCTTCGCTCAGATTGCTGGAAGAGAAGGCAGTGAATTCCCTGAAGAAAGACCAGATGTCGCGTTCCCATTCATCCTTGAAGAAAAGGTGGGCCACACTTTCCTCTTTTTGATTATTGCAGCAAGAGCATCGTGAAACCATGTTGATTCCGCATCTTCTGATGTTCTCATCAGTGGGGATCACATTTTTCCTAATCCACCACGTTAAAAAGTTGAATTTCGTGGGAATTTCTTTCAACCAGACCTTGCTCCAACAATCAGTGTTCCGCTGGATAGAAAGAGATTTGTGATAATCATTTGCATAGAAGGCCCCATGGATGACGGGGTAAACACGCACAAATCCGGGTCAGAGGTGAGCTCAATAAGATTACAGGTGCCTTACTGCTCGACGTTCAGCACCACCCTAAGGAATTTTGGGTATTTCCTCACCTCTTTGCACGAAATGTTGGTGGCTGGGCATCCCAGAAATTCAAGCACCGTGCTAGCCCAATTGTGATGCCAGAAGGTCAAATCCCCTTCTCCAATAATCCAACGGGTGTGAGGAAGTAGAGCAGTAAAATAGGGAAGGATAATGGAAATGAAAGGAGACGCGAGGCTACAATGCATCTCCGGGGGACCTGCACAAATGTTGTACATGACCCTGCCCCTGAGTGAATGCCGCTCATGGAATTCCTTGGCTAGTTTTGCGTGCCTGTAGAGAAGAGTATCTGTGAGGCTTTGAACATTGATACCACCTTCCGTAATGGGCCTCACCATCTTCTCCCAGGACACCTAATGATGTTTTCCTTCACCGAGAGCATCCCAGATGAAATAGGACAAGATGTTTTCAATATTTCTGATAAATTTTTTCGGAACTTTGATGGAAGAGAGGGCATGGACAGGAGAGGCTAGAATAACGCCATTAATTAGCGCAATCCGACCCCCAAAGGAAAGAAATTGTTCTTCCAGTTGAGGATATGATTAGTGATCTTGATGGTGATGTGATCAAAATGACGAATCCGAAGTCTGCCTGAGAAGATTGGAGCTCCAAGATAATCCATGGGGAAACTTCCTCTCTGCATATCCATAATACGGCCCAAGGAGGACACCCGGATGGAATAGCATCTACTAGAGATGACAAAGATGATCTTAGACTTGTTAATAGCCTGCCCACTCTAATGGAAATATTCTTCAATCACCCTAAGAAGGACTAATAACAACCTCTTATTGGCATTAAAGAAGATAAAAGTGTTGTCAGCAAACATGAGGTGGGAGATGGGCAGAAGATTTGTCCTTCTCCAGAATGGGAGGATCCCACCATTGCTCATGCCGCTATGGATGAGGCAGCTGAGGATGTCTTGTGTGAGGATTAAAAGGCTCGGTGATAGGAGATCACCCTGTCTTAGGCCACTGGTCGCCTTAAAGAAACCCTAAGAATTCCCCATGAAAGTAACATTCAGCCACGAGGTGCTAAACCGTCTAAAAATGAGGTCAGTAGTCCAGGGGAAGAAACCCATAACTGAGATTACCTTGTTGATGAAGCTCTATTCAAGCCTATCAGAATCCTTGTTCATGTCAAGTTTGATGGCTATGTTTGAGCCATGGGTCATTGTATTGAGATCTCTCATCATCTCCTGGGCCAATGCAATATCCCCTTGTATAGAGAGGCCCTTCACAAATCCATGTTGTTCCATGGAGACCCATCGGGGAAGGTGAATGGAGATCCTGGAGTTGATAACGCTTGCAAGAACATTGTAGGGGAAGTTTCACACGCTGACCAGTCTATAATGAAAAATGGAAGTGGGGTTCTTTATTTTGGGAGTGAGCACTAGAGTAGTGGCACATGCCACTCTAGGAAAGATACCACCACTGAATAAGTCACGAATGGCCTTTGATAAATCATTTTTGACCACATCCCAAGAGGCTCTGTAGAAGATACCTGGAAACCCATCCGGGCATGGCGTGCTGTCCGCTTTGAGATTCATAACAGCCTCAAAGATTTATTTCTCTTCAGGGATGGCCCCCAAAATATCATTATCCTGTACAGAAACCTGATTGGTAATGAATTCCAGAATCCCCTCATCATCTCCAGGGTAGCGATTAGACATCCGTGGATTTTTTCCAGCAAGAAGATCTTTGAAGAAGGAATGAGCAAGGGACCCCACAACATCTCTGTCATCCGAATAAGTACCGGCATCCATCAAGATATTAGGCTGAGCAAAGTGTTTCCTCTCTTTGATACAAGCATGGAAATAGGTAGTGTTCCTATCACACCCACCAAGCCATCTGATCCTTGCTTTTTACCTCGTAAGGCACTCCTGTTTAAGTATCATGACTGCGAGAGTATCCTTCTTAGAGGCAAGGTCTTCAAAGATCCAATCGTTCCAGACCCCCTCCAAGCTAGACTCAAGACAACTAACATCCTGCATGATCAATTCAATTACCCTATCACTGTATGGTATGTCCTTCGACCAAGCCTGTAACAGCTTGCATGTTGCCAAGGCATTGGTCCAGGCGACTCCACGAGTGTCGCTCCCCACGTTGGTTGTTGCACCATGTGAAGCCATCACCTGAGAAGCCGAGGTCCATGAGGACTCATATAATTCTTTACTTATCTTATTAAAACATGATACTATTTCTTAATATGATGAGAATACATGGGAGACTATTTACCTTCTAAATGTTGGGTTAGGACCATGGGAGATATGATCCTTATTACTCTTTGGATCATGCGTATTGCTGGAGTTCTCATTCCTTCTTCTGGGCACCATTTCTAGACAATGGAATACATTAGGTTAATTTATAAATCCAAATGCACAAATCCAAAATAGTAAAATACCTAAAGTAAATTGAAAAGTTTATGCATATAATTCATAATCATAAAAAAATATTTGAGGAAGTATTTACTCAAAATTAATTCATAATGGTTTATAGCTAAAATTTGAATTATCCTAAGCATATCCCCTGAGAGTGTCAATATCAAGAGTGAAGCAAGGCCTGTTTTCATGTACTAGGATAACCTAGGTCATGCTCAAAACTCCTTGTCAGTGTTTTTACTCCTAGGTACATCTATTCCAGAGCCACCTCTACCTATTTTTTATCCATACAGTTATGTATTTTCATGGAAAACCCAATAATATTTACACTACCAAATTTTTTGGATGTTCTTATATGCTAATCCTCAAAGTTTATCTTAGGGTAATGTTTTCTAATCATAGTTTTTCTAAATCTAGTTTATAAGGTTTTTACTAAACTTCCTCTGATACAAACTGTAACGCTTCAACCCTAGTTTCCCAGAGTCGGTGCATTATTACATAACATTGGCATGATCACAAGATATCAAGTCTCGAATGACCGATTATTTTAGTATCCTTGGAAGTACTAGATACATATATAAGTTTAACATTACATCATGAAATAAAAACAACAACAACATTGTGTCCCCTTTTAACACACTCATATCCCTATAGGTCAATCATAGTATACTTCTTCATGTCTTTCTAAAAATAAAACATATGAAAGGGGTGAGCTCAGATTCTCTATATGGATAACAATATAGATGAAACTATCATAAATAAGGATAAACATTTAAGGAAATGTATAAGGCTAAAACCCAAGCCTTTTAAACTTAATCATTGATATAATATGTAAAAGATAAATCAAATAATTCCAATTACTTATTCACATAGACATTCTACAAAGTAACAGCTTGCATGTTGCCAAGTCATTGGTCCAGGCGACTCCACGAGTGTCGCTCCCCACGTTGGTTGTTGCACCATGTGAAACCATCACCTGAGAAGCCGAGGTCCATGAGGACTCATAGAATTCTTTACTTATCTTATTAAAACATGATACTATTTCTTAATATGATGAGAATACATGGGAGACTATTTACCTTCTAAATTTTGGCTTAGGACCATGGGAGATATGATCCTTATTACTCTTTGGATCATGCGTATTGCTGGAGTTCTCATTCCTTCTTCTGGGCACCATTTCTAGACAATGGAATACATTAGGTTAATTTATAAATCCAAATTCACAAATCCAAAATAGTAAAATACCTAAAGTAAATTGAAAAGTTTATGCATATAATTCATAATCATAAAAAAATATTTGAGGAAGTATTTACTCAAAATTAATTCATAATGGTTTATAGCTAAAATTTGAATTATCCTAAGCATATCCCCTGAGAGTGTCAATATCAAGAGTGAATCAAGGCCTGTTTTCATGTACTAGGATAACCTAGGTCATGCTCAAAACTCCTTGTCAGTGTTTTCACTCCTAGGTACATCTATTCCAGAGCCACCTCTACCTGTTTTTTATCCATACAGTTATGTATTTTCATGGAAAACCCAATAATATTTACACTACCAAATTTTTTGGATGTTCTTATATGCTAATCCTCAAATTTTATCTTAGGGTAATGTTTTCTAATCATAGTTTTTCTAAATCTAGTTTATAAGGTTTTTACTAAACTTCCTCTGATACAAACTGTAACGCTTCAACCCTAGTTTCCCAGAGTCGGTGCATTATTACATAACATTGGCATGATCACAAGATATCAAGTCTCGAATGACCGATTATTTTAGTATCCTTGGAAGTACTAGATACATATATAAGTTTAACATTACATCATGAAATAAAAACAACAACAACATTGTGTCCCCTTTTAACACACTCATATCCCTATAGGTCAATCATAGTATACTTCTTCATGTCTTTCTAAAAATAAAACATATGAAAGGGGTGAGCTCAGATTCTCTATATGGATAACAATATAGATGAAACTATCATAAATAAGGATAAACATTTAAGGAAATGTATAAGGCTAAAACCCAAGCCTTTTAAACTTAAAAATTGATATAATATGTAAAAGATAAATCAAATAATTCCAATTACTTATTCACATAGACATTCTACTAGTCGAATAATCACATTTAATATCATTAGCTAATATCATAATGACGGAATGCATAATGTTGGACATAATAACCACATAGTAATGGCCTCTTTCCAAGACTACAAATAAGATATCGTCAAGGCCTTGTTCTAAGACACTATTTGTCTCATGGGACCTACCAATGCATCTAGAAGCTATAGTGAGCTCCACCCGTCACTTACTAAGTCCAATTCATTCCACAGATGAAATTGTTGAAACATAACATAAACATTCATATTAAAACTAGCATACAAAATGTTAATACTTTAACCATAAACCATGAATGGTATAAAAATAACTCATCCACAGTGAATATTATCCCAAATCCTTCAATACAATATGGATCATTTTATCATAATAAATCAACATCAAACAAGTGTAAAATCTATCAAAGGATGTTGACATAGTGGAAATCAAAATTATTTGACACAAATATCTATTTTGATTTTGAAATAATTTAAAAGTCACATAATTATACAAGAAAACATGTATTATAATAATATTATTATAATATTGTAAGTGAAACTTCTAAGGTGTTGGAAAAGTGGAAAATAGCTGCACCTGCCGTAGAAGTTAAAAAAAGATTCTTACCTTACTTTGTCGAAAATGTCATAAAGTACCTTGTTTGGAAAACAATAGAAAGATTCCTTTCAAAACATTTTATAAAAATTAAAAAAGGGTATAAAAGACTTTAACCCATATTCTATAAAATATTAAAAATTTTTTAAAAGCATTTTTAAGAAACACATATATGGATTATAAAGAAGTCCCAGAAGATACTTTCCAAAAAACATCCTCGGATAATAAAGAGATTGTAAAATCAACCCTTACCTTGTACTTTTCCTTAGTTGAGGGTACGTTAAACTATTTTGTAATAGTTAAATCATTGTTATTAAATTATATAATAATGACATACATAAATATGATATCATATATGATCTTCTAATATTGCCTGGTTAATAATATTTCAGTAGTATCATTGTTTTAGGTGTGAACTGATTTTTTTTCCTTTATATGTTTTGTTACGTTAGTCATGTTTATTACAGATAGGATGTATTTTATTTATATCTAGAATTATATTATGTTCTTAAACAATATTTTAAATATTAAAATGAAAATTATTCTTTAATGGTTATGATGAGGAATGAATCTCATCACATTCGTAGAGACGATAATCCGTACGTACGCACAAGTGACAATATCATTTTATTGATGGTGAAATCGTATGAAATTGGATGGTATATTATATATACAGAATAATTAAAATTTTATATTTATTATTTACATCAATTATACTCATTATTTTACCCATCCAAATAATGAAGTGTTGAATAACAAACTACACAACGGTGTGGAGATGGTAAACCATACGTACACACATATGTTGACTTTCTCATTCATAGGATGGATATAATAATGAATATATTTGTAAAATATTTATAATGACATCAAATTATGTATATGGTACTGAATTTATTATTTTGGCATGGAAACAATAAAGAACAAGGTAGTGGAAGAGGGAAAGAACTTTGAAAGAGCTGACGAAATTATTACCTCTTCATCAGGTGTTTCCTTTCGATTTGATCAAAAGGTCTCCATAGATTGGATTTATGATCAAAGTAAGGCCTATAGGTTTAAGTGAGGTAGTTTGTAATATATTTGAGGAGGTTTTGTATGAGTCAAATGGCTTTGGAGGTGTGATTTTGAGAGAAGGGGAAGTAACCTTTTATAAGAGAGGTGAGGGTCACATTAGGAAATGCATGAAATATTACTTTATTATAAAATCATTTTCAATTTTTAATGGCTCAAAATGTATTTATATCAAGGGTAATGTGGGAATGGGACGAAACAAACTCATCCAATAGGTTTTAGATAGGTCTATGTCACCATATTACCATTATCTTTTATATTTAACTCATTGTTAAATAGTTTAAAGTTTACCATGTCTTCTTGTATTTTTATATTAGATAGTTAATAAACATAATATAAAATTCCAAGAGAACCCCAAGTGGTTAATTAATGAAATATATATCAGTATAAAAGTCATTTTTCCAAACCTTATATTTTGATAAATATTAAATCATTTAATAATATAGTATTTGTTTTAAAAACTCATTTATGTCAATATTGACACTATCTAGTATTTAGTATTTTTGAAAGTAGAAAAAACATGATTACTTTGAAAAAAATACATTATATCTATAATAAGATGTCATATTAACCTATAAAATTAGTTTAATTCATCAAAAGTCTCAATTTACATTTATTTGGGTATTTATAATATCAATTATTTTAATCTTTCATTAATATGGTAATTACTACATCATCATTATGTCATAAATAAATTTAATTATTTAATGTCTAAAAATTATTAATACAGTACCATGATTTTGGAAATATTTTTATATTTATAATAAATATTTATTGTCGAATTTATCTTATGTATAACCCTATATTAAAAATGTTTTAGTTATTAATCTTTGAATTTTACACTTTTAACTCTTCTTTAAATAAAATAATAATAAATGTCCTAATCTAATCCAAGTGGATCAAATAGGATAATATTTTATTCCTATGATTTATTTTGGTCTAAAAAAAACTTATCCAATGGAATTAAGACATGTGTTAGGGTAATTATAATATCATTTTTACTTTTTATTACCCTTTTTACATTTAACCGTGGTAAATAAAATTCAAAAGTTATTATTCACCAATAATTATTTTCATATTATTGAATCAAATTTTACTTACTAATTTCAATTTTTTCTCTCAAATTTTTGAACTTCAATTCACAAAATCGGTAAAAAAAAATTTAGGCTAATTGGAAAATGCGCCTAGAAGGTAGGTAAAACACGTTAAAAAGTTCAATAAAATTTCATATGTCTAATGTTATTATAAAATGTCTATAATGAATTAAATTGGAAGAATATATGTAATATTTATCTATTTTAACTTTTATAATAATTTATATTTAAAAATAATTATTTAAATGAGAAAGTCGGTTTTTATCTACAACATAGTGCTTTTTACAATTCATCAAAAATTGAATGTTTTCAGAAAAATACCAAAAATTCTCCCAAAGATAATTTTGATATTTCAAATTCCAAAATTATGTCTATTTTACAAAATTCTATACAAAAGAGTTGAATTAATTAATTTAAAATTAATTCCCGTTTTCAAAACCAGAAAGCGAGTTTTTGAGAAGTAAAAACTATCGAAAGATTGATATGTGTTTTTGTCCAATTTAAATGTGAAATTACTTCCAATGACCAATATTGGATTAATTGATAAAAATATAATCTAAGTTATACTTCAAAACCATTCAAATGTATAATTTAACACTATAAATTATTTTGATTAAAAAAGTTGTTTTCAATTAAAATTTAGTATCTCTCACTATTCATCAAAATATGAATGTTATTAAAAAACACCCAAAATTTATCCAAACTAAATTTTTATGTCCCTATTATAAATAAGAATTTTATTTTTCAAATTGAATATATAAAAGTGTCAAATATTGGATTTGAAAAGGCATCTCCATTAAAAGGTGGGAAAATTTCATTTTTTGAATAATATATATTTTATCTAAAAAATTGTATTTGTTCTTATATTATTTCTATGAATCACATAATGTGGATGTAAAATTATATAGACTATATAAAATTTAAAATTAAATTTATACAATTCATAACTACCTTTTGAACAGCTAGTTTGGTAAGTCATGGTGCGTTTGAATTCAGTGTTGCATGTAGGGCCAACTATTGAATTACATTAAAGAGATAACGTAATATGAAATACAGTGGTGTTACATTTAGAGTCTATAGGAAATTCTTCCAGGTGTATCCTATCTCATTGTAATAATAATAAAAAATAGTTCTATTCCCCATAGAAACCATAGGACCAAATCAGTAAATATAGCAGCATAATCTATCACCACCCTACTACAGATTCATAAACTTATGGGCCTTAAATACTCTCAAGGACTATAGTTTGAACTACTGATTAAATGCCACTTTAAAAGTTTTCCATTTGAGACCTTCATGCTTTCCCAAAGTCACAATACACTCTCACCACTTCCTACCCAGTACCTTTAGAATGTAAAAAAATACCACTTTATAGGTCTTAGGGTTATCAAGAACTAGATTATTTTATTGATATGGTATAACCACTCCTCAGGATCATTGGGTCCCTTTTCAACCAAAGAAACTGGTGGATTAAATCTCAAAAACTCTTGAGAATGGTTCACTGTTTGTGTATACTCATGAATACTCATTTGACCTAAGGTTTAGATCATGATAATTACTTATTCTACAAAATATGGATCAATGAGAGGGTCATCTTCAAGGGTAATCTTCTCCTCACCCTATCAACTCTTAGAGGTGGTCCTTCTAGGTGTAATTATCTACAATACACAAAACAAAATATATATCAAGAACAATCCAATATCCAATAAAAAAATCATTGAAAGAAAACACCCAACACAGGGATAAAAAAAATTCAACTAAGAAGGAGAAAAAACATCATAAAAACAACCCACAACTAAGCTCAAAACATAACCACAATCTTATAACAACTATATAAACTCATGGTTAGATATGAAGAAGAGTTTTCCAGGCACTACCTTGATCCTACCACTTGAGTCAAAAAATCCTAGGTCCCAACTACCACTGAATATAAAATATAAAAAATCCTTATAATACCATTTTTTAATGAAACAACCTAGGTTGAACTGACCCATCACCTGAGTCATCCTAATACATGTCATAAATCACGTTCCCAATCGCCACGGGCTGGTGATAATCATATGGCATAACCAGCAAGATCTCGGGAATTGTTTCTCAACAAGTAAATGGGAACATCCCATTCATTAAATGTTTTTTCAATTATTATATCATTATAGTAAACAAAATAAAATAATAATATACCAAAAACAATGATATACATCAAGTACAATCTTTCTATAACACGATATATAAATGGTATCTCAAAATAATCAAATCAACCTTATAAGAAATTGGTGAAATGAATAAAAAGTCCCATATACCAACCAATATGCAGTAAGTATAAGGCCCCGACCTTAAACATCTCTTAATATTGAATTAAATGAAAAATTCACATTGAGGATATTTTCAGGTTTAGAGTTTTAAATAATTAGAACATAACTACTACATCTCAAACGATTACAAAGTAGACACTTCTACTAAGTTTCCATAGAATAAAAAAACTCTTAAAAAGAAACATGTCTAGTTCCATGTTTTATATAGCATGACATTACCTTGATCCCATCCTTGACCCTATTCCACATTAGGTCCTGTGAAAAACATTTCAAAAAAACTTGGGGTGAGCATAAAGAGCTCAGTAAGGGATACACAAAGAATGAAAACTGTTAGTTTATCAAAACAACTAGTAAACCATGTATACTTTATCAAAGTAATACTTTTCACCTTTATGAAGTATAAAAAACTATTGACTGAATAAAAGATCATTACTTACCATTTTTAACCAAAATATTACCATAAAACCCATAAAAAGATCACATAACATATAAAGGTAACTTGGGACATAAACATACTTAAGTGGAATAACCATACGGTCGACTTCCACACATATCACTTAATGGAATAGCCATACGGACAACTTCCATACATACTTAATGGAATAGCCATACAACCAACTTTTATACCCAATGCATTGGAGGTTATAACGTAACCACCCGTCCTGGTATTAACGGCACCACCCGTCATATGGTTTATCACGTAACCACCCGTCAAATTTCCAAGTACCATTATAAAAATCATAAGACATAAAACAAATATAACGGAAAGAAAACATTTCCACACTTTGATCACAATATATCACGTAAATATATTGATATAACAAATCCATTATAAAAACCATTTTCAATACCAAAATACATAAAAGAGTATATGGTATTTATTTCATTTTCCAAAAAACCTTACGGCTTGTTCAGGAAGCCAAAGACCAAATAATACTCACGGCGGCGGAAAAGGTTGTTGTCACCATGTACGTTAAAAGAAACATTCCTTTTTGTCATTTTGTTAAACGCTTCGTAGAAAAAGATTCCTTTTGTATAAAAGTAAAAGTCAAAGGGGTTTATACACCATATAAAATAATGTTGTGTATAAAACGAAATATGCCTCAATGAAAGGAGAATGAGATGAAGTCCCTTACCTCAGGTCCGACTTGACTCGATCGTTCTTTAACGTCCAGAATAATAAACTTGAGTTAATTTATATGTTCTTAAGAACCCTTTTCAAGTTCATTATTCCTTTTATATCACTTATTGCCATGTCATGAACACTATGTAATTTTTTTAAGTTAATAACGGTCGTTTTAACGATCGTTGGTACTTGAGTCAAAAATAAACCCTTTATAATTACAAGTTGTTCATGTATACATTATATCCAGAATGGTATTAATGATGTAGATATAATATATGTCATATCTATCCAGTACATTCATGCATTTATAATATTACATAATCATTTAGAGGTAAGAAATGAAATGCACCGTTCATGGAGACGGTAAGCCGTACGTACGCATGAACGCTACTTTCATTTCTATTTTGTATTTTTATAGAATGGAATCATAATTATATAAAGGTATATTATAATTACTGTGTAATATCATATATAATATCATAACTCCATCCTTTATACGTCCCACATATGGTATTAACGAATCAAATCACTTTGAGGGGCGGTAGTCCGCACTTCCTTAAATGAAGATATCGCGTTTACCCATAATGGAAACCATAAAGGTATTCCCAAAATGAAAAATACAGAAGCTTAAGGAAAACATAAACATATTATATATCATATATAAATATAGTGTCATCTTAATGGCCACCTTTGAAGGTGTTAAAATAATGTTGAACAATCATCATTTCGGGAGGCAGAAATTTGCCATCCACAGAAATAGTATGTTCTTTAACCATTAGATGTAGGTGTGTGCAAGTGTTGCTAGAATAATTCTTATAACAACATCCTAGTATATTTAAGATACTGGAGCTATTACAAAATAAATGAATAAAAAGAGTTTACTGGGCTGGAGAAGCAATATAAAACAAATGAACACAAGTGAACACATTACCTCAAAATCGGGTCACTCCCTTTGGTTTGAGATCAAAGGCTTCCTTGGGAAGACTTCTTCCCAAAGTGAGGCTTCAAGGAGTAAGAGAGGGATGTGGAGAGACAAAATTGGCAGAGGTTGTCTGAGCCAAAGTCTTTGGAAGTGTGGGTAAAGAGGTATAGGTGGGGGCCTTTTATAAGAGGAGAGGAGGGGCACTCTTGGAAAGTAAAGAAACGTTACTTTATTTTAAAATGAGTTTCGGATTAAAAAGGTCCCAAATTGATATAATTAGAGGTTAAGGTGATAAGAGTTCTAAATCCACCCATAAAATAGGTTTTGGACATGTGTAGGTCTTATAATTTACATTATCTTTTCATTTTATTTAAATCCTTTATTAATGAGGTAATCGCTGCATCATAATGATGTCAGAAATAATTTAATATATTTAATGTCTAAAAATTATAATAAAAATATCATGATGTATTAAATCTTTCTATCTTTCTAATTAATATTTATAGTCAAAAATAGGACTTGTATAACCCCATGTTAATTTTTTTAGTAAAATAACTCGTGTTTGTGTCATTTTTACTTTAACATTAAATAAAAAGTTATTTATGTCATTTCCTAACCAAAGTGGCACCATGGGGTCCCCAAGTTGACCCATTGATTTTATTGGTTGGCCATGACACATCCAATTAGGGTAGGACATGTTTCTAGGTCATTTCAAATTATTAAAACATGATTTTTACATTAAACTACACTAATTACCACTAATCGCGATTAAAAACATAATAAGTTACTATTCACCAAATAATTATTTTAATCCCATTGAACCACATTTTACTTCTTAATGAAAACCATGTATGTTGGATTTTTGAAATTCAAAACAGAGAGGTGGTAAAATTTCATTTAAACGAAAAAATCAGTTTTTTAAGTACCACTTAGTGGTTTCACTATTCATCAAAAATTGAAGTTTTTCAGAAAAATACCAAAACTTCACCATAAGCTATATTTGATATTATGAATTCAAAAATGATGTCCATTTTACAAAATTCAAATCATATAAGTCACATTAATTAATTTAATAATTAATTCCCACTGTCATGACAAAGAGCGTGTTTTTATGAAACAATAAGTATCAAAAGATTGACAATAGTTTAAGTCCAATTTCAAAGTGAAATTGATTCCAATGACCAACATTGGATTAAATGGTAAAAATATATTCTAACTTCACTTCAAAACCAATTAAAAATATAATCTAGTCTTATAAATAAATTATATTAAAAAGAGGTAATGAATGAAAATACAACATTTTCACTATTCATTAAAAAATGAACTTTATCGGAAAAATACCAAAAATTCACACAAAGTAAATTTTGATGTCTCAATCATAAATAATAAGTTTATTTTGACAAACATAGCTTATAAAATTGTCAAAATATAGATTTAAAAATGGTTTGCCTTCAAAAGGCAGTAAAACAATCTTTTAAAACTATTAGTGTATTCCATGCTTAAGATTGGATTTATTTTCATTTTAAGCCTCTAAAACACTATCTAATTCATTAATAGACATAGATAAAAATATGTATTATTCATTACTTAATTGGGATGTTACATCCTTCCCCCCTTTAGAAAATTGCATCCCCGCAATTTAATTACTTATCGAATAAATGGGGGTACTTATCCCTCATTGCATTTTTAGATTCCCATGTTGCCTCTTCCATCATGTGGTTTTTACAAAAAACCTTTACCTAATTAATCACCTTATTCCGTAACACTTGCTCCCTGTGGTCAAGAATCTAGACCGGGTTTTCCTCATAAGATAGGTTCTCTTCCAGCTGAACTACCTTTGGACTCAAAACATGAGATGGATCTTGCATATACTTTCTCAGCATCGAAACATTAAAAACATTGTGTACCTGAGATAAACTCGGAGGTAAAGCCACTCGGTAAGAAATTGATCCAACTTTCTCCAGAATTTCATATGGTCCAATGAACCTTGGACTCAGCTTTCCTTTCTTACCAAATTGCATCACACTTTTCCATGGAGAAACCTTGAGAAAAACATGATCACCTACCTCGAAAGATAGATCCTTCCTCCGGTTATCCGCATAACTCTTCTGCCTGCTCTGAGCTGTTCTCATGTGTTTCTGAATCAACTAAACTTTTTCTTCCATCTCTTCTACCAATTTTGGTCCAATCAGCTTCCTTTCACCCACTTCATCCCAAAATGCAGGAGTTCGACACCGCTTCCCATATAATGCCTCAAATGGTGCCATCTGTATACTGGAATGAAAACTGTTATTATAAGAAAACTCAACCAAAGAAAGATGTTGGTACCAACTTCCCTGATAATCCATCGAACAAGCTCGTAGCATATCCTCCAAGGTCTGAATTGTTTGTTCTGACTTCCCATCTGATTGAGGATGAAAAGCTGTACTAAAATTAAATTCAATACCCAACGACTTCTGAAGGCCTTTCAAAAAGTTAGAAGTAAACCTGTGATCACGATCGGACACAGTGGAGAGAGGAACTCCATGTAACCTGACTATCTCTTTAAGATACAAATGGGAAAGTTGATCTAGTGAAAAAGTATCTTGTATAACTAGGAAATGAGAAGATTTAGTCAAGCGATCAATAGAAATCCAGATTGCATTATTACCTCGAGATGTCCTCGGTAATCCCACAACAAAGTCCATGGATATGTTTTCCCATTTCCACTCTGGCACTGGTAAAGGCTGAAACATCCCTTTTGGTAACTTCCGCTCTGCTTTAACCTGCTGACAAGTCAAACACTTCACAGTAAAATCAGCAATATCTCTTTTCATTCCATCCCACCTGTAATACTCCGGCAGATCTCTGTACATCGTAGTACTGCCAGGATGAACTGAAAATGGGAAACTATGAGCCTCACATAACAACTAATTCTTCAACTGTGAATCACAAGGCACACATAATCTCTTCCCAAACCTCAAAACACAATCATTATCGATGTTTAATTCAGGCAACTTACCCTTCTGAACCAGCTTTACCTTTTTCTGCAACTCACTGTCTTCCCTCTGTGCTTGCTTAATTCTGTCTGATAGGGATGATCTCACTGATACCTGAAACAAAACAGAAGAAATTCCTACATCAACAACTTCTATGACAATGTTCATCAAATCAAAAACCAAAGGATCTCGTTCCAAATGTAGCATGGTTAATGAAGCATTACTTTTTCGACTCAACGCATTGACCAGTTTATTTGATTTTCCCGGATGGTAGTGAGTTGTACAATCATAATCCTTGATTAATTCCAGCCATCTCCTCTGTCTCATGTTCAATTCTTTATGAGTGAATATATACTTTAAACTTTTGTGATCAGTATACATTTCACACTTTAATCCATACAAATGATGCCTCCAAATTTTTAAAGAAAAAACAATAGCATCTAATTCCAAATCATGTGTAGGGTAATTTACCTCATGAGTTTTCCACTGACCTGAAGCATAAGCAATTAAATGATCATTCTGCATAAGGACACATCCAAGTCCCTTCAATGAAGCATCACTGTATACAAAAAACTCACCATTCCTGGAAGGAAGTGCCAAAACTGAAGCATTCACCAATCTTCTTTTCAACTCCTGAAAAGAATCATCACATTATTTTGTCCAGATAAACTTAACACCCATACGAGTTAGCTTAGTCATTGGACTAGATAACTGTGAAAAAGTTTCAACAAACCTTCAGTAGTAACCTACCAAACCATGAAAACTACGAATCTCAGTTACATTTGTGGGTCTTGGCCATTCTTCAACAACCTTTGTTTTTACAGGATCAACAGTTATCCCATATTTAGAAACAATACGACCAAGGAAAGAAATTTGTTGCAACCAAAAATCACACTTGCTGAATTTCCCATACAATTTCTTTTCTTTCAAGGTTTTTAAAATAACCCTTAAATGACTTTCATACTCCTCTTTACTTTTAGAAAACACCAAAATATCATCAATGAAAACAACCACAAACGTATCCAAGAACTCATGGAAAATTCTATTCATAAGGTCCATGAATATAGCAGGAGCATTGGTTAACCCAAAAGGCATAACTACAAATTCATAATGGCCATATCTAGTATGGAATGCAGACTACGGAACGTCTGCTTCTTTTACTTTCAACTGATGGTACCCCGACCTCAAGTCAATCTTCAAAAAATACTGAGCTCTCTGGAGCTGATCAAACAAATCATCGATATGAGGCAAATGATACTTGTTCTTAACAGTAATATTATTCAAGGCTCTATAATCAATGCAAAGTCTCATTGATCCATCTTTATTTTTAACAAACAAGACAGGAGCACCCCATGGTGATGTGCTAGGTCGAATGAAACCTTTATCTAATAACTCCTGCAATTGCTTCTTTAACTCTAAAAGTTCAACTTGAGCCATTCGATAAGGGGTTTTTGAAATTGGATTAGAATCAGGAACTAAGTCAACAGTAAATTCAACTTCCCGATCATGAATAATACCAGGAAACTCATCAGGAAAAACATCAAGATACTCATTTACCACTGGCACATAATTAATCTGAACAGTTCCTTTATTTTCAACAATATGTGCAAGGTAACATTATATTTTACTAGTTTCTCAACTTCCTGATATGTTATCAAAATCAAGGGTTCATTCTTGTACACAAATTGAAAATATTTCGGAAAAGAAACCATTTTAGCTCTACAGTCAATCTTAGCATGATAAACAGAAAGCCAATCCATGCCCAAAATAACATCAAACTCTACTAGAGGAAAAACAATAAGGTTTGCTGGTAGATTCTTTCCACACACAAGGATAGGAAGGTTCTTATAATTCCTTTTTGTCTCAACGTTCCCTCCGGGTGTTTTTACCTTAAGTTCAGGGTTCATATCTTGAGATGGAATTTCCAATTTACTTGAAAACTTCTCAGAAATGAAAGAGTGTGTAGACCCTGAATCAAACAACACATTGGCATAATCTGAACAAACAAACAGTGTACCTGATACTACTTCATTCGATGGACCAACATCTACTGAAGTTGTTAAAAAGGATTTCACCACCCCTTTCTGCTTGTAGTCTGTTTGCCTTCCCCCAGTCGAGTTCTTCGTTAGACACTCATTTGTATAATGACCCATTTCATTACACTTAAAACATCTTATTGCTAGCTTTTCATTGCCTGCTTGATCATCTTCCTTACAGTTACAAGCAATATGACCAGACTTACCACACCGAAAGCACTTAACAGACTTGGATAAACATTCTCCCGGATGAATTTTAACACACTTCTCATAGGATGGATATTTGGTTTTCTTACCTCCTTGCTTCTTTGATGAATTATTCCCCTTTTCCTGCCAACTGGACCTCTTATTCTGTTGTTTGTCATAGAACACCTGATCATCAGTAAACTCCATTTCCACCTTCTCCGCACATCAAACAAGTTTTAAATAACTTTTGAACTCATTAGAAGCTAAATCCCTCCAATACTTTGGCTTTAACCTTGAGTAAAAACGGTTTATTTTACTATCAAGATCCCGTATGAAGTTTGGAGCATACCTTTCCAATCGAGTGAACTTTGCTTCATAAGCAGCCACTGAATCATCCTCCTGCCTCAATTCTAGGAACTGTTTCTCCATCCTATGACGAACCACCTTAGGAAAATATTTCTCAAGAAACATACCTTTGAATTCGTCCCAGTGAAGATCCTCAATCTCATCACTATCCCTGATATTTTTCACCATCGACCACCACAAATCAGCTTCACCTTCAAAACGGTAAACAACAAGACTAACCTTTTGATTTTATGAACACCCCATGACATCAAAAATCTTCTCTGGTGCTTTAATCCACCCTTCAGCTAGCACAGGGTCAGATGATCCTCTGAATGATGGGGGATGTTACCTCATGAAATGTTCCACCACTGACATGTTCCTCTGCGGTTGATCTGGCTGATCTCGTGCACGGATACCACCACCATTTATAGCCTGAGTCAACTGTGCCATCACTACAACAAACTGTTCAGTTCCAATTCCGACCATCTCAGGTTGCTGATTTAGAAGGTTGTCTTCCTCCTCATGTCGTCCCAACATAGCTGCCTTGTTTCCTCTGCGGAAAACCATTCTGAACATAGAAATATATTAGGCAAAGCAACATGGTAATCCGTAAATGCTATATCATTTCAATCATATTATAATTTAACACTTTTCTAACTCCTAAAGTTGTCTAAACTGACCTCTGATACCAACTATAAGGCCCCTGCCTTAAATATCTCTTAATATTGAATTAAATGAAAAATTCACATTGAGGATCTTTTTAGGTTTAGAGTTTTATATAATTAGAACATAACTACTACATCTCAAAAGATTACAAAGTAGACACTTCTACTAAGTTTCCATAGAATAAAAAAACTCTTAAAAAGAAACATGTCTAGTTCCAAGTTTTATATAGCATGACTTTCCCTTGATCCCATCCTTGAACCTATTTCACATTAGGTCCTGTGAAAAACATTTCAAAAAAACATTGGGTGACCATAAAGAGCTCAATAAGGGATACACAAAGAATTAAAACTGTTATTTTATCAAAACAACAAGTAAACCATGTATACTTTATCAAAGTAATACTTTTCACCTTTATGAAGTAGTAAAAACTCGTCACTGAATAAGAGATCATTACTTACCCTTTTGTAACCAAAATATTACAATAAAACCCATAAAAAGATCACATAACATATAAAGGTAACTGGGGACATAAACATACTTAAGTGGAATAACAATACGGTCGACTTCCACACATATCACTTAATGGAATAGCCATACGGCCAACTTCCATACATACTTAATGGAATATCCATACGGCCAACTTCCATACCCAATGCATTAGAGGTTATAACGTAACCACCCATCCTGTTATTCACGACACCACCCGTCATATGGTTTATCATGTAACCACCCGTCAAATGTCCAAGTACCATTATAAAAATCATAAAAAATAAAACAAATATAATGGAAAGAAAAAATTTCCACACTTTGATCACAATATATCACCTAAATATATTGATATAACAAATGCATTATAAAAACCATTTTCAATACCAAAATACATAAAAGAGTATATGGTGTTTATTTCATTTTAAAAAAAACCTTACGACTTGTTCAGGAAGCCAAAGACCAAATAATACTCGCGACGGCGGAAAAGGTCATTGTCACCGCGTACGTTAAAAGAAACATTCCTTTTTGTCATTTTGTAAAACGCTTCGTAGAAAAATATTGCTTTTGTGTAAAAGTAAAAGTCAAAGGGGTTTATACACCATATAAAATAAAGTTGTGTATAAAACGAAATATGCCTCAATGAAAGGAGATTGAGACGAAGTCCCTTACCTCGGGTCCGACTTGACTCGATCGTTCTTTAACGTCCTGAATAGTAAACTTGAGTTAATTTATATTTTCTTAAGAAACTTTTTCAAGTTCATTATTCCTTTTATATCACTTATTTCCATGTCATGAACACGATGTAATTTTTTTAAGTTAATAACGGTCGTTTTAACGATCATTGGTACTTGAGTCAAAAATAAACCCTTTATAATTACAAGTTTTTCATGTATACATTATATCCAGAATGGTATTCATGATGTAGATAAAATATATGTCATATATATCCAGTACATTCATGCATTTATAATATTACATAATCATTTAGAGGTAAGAAATGAAATGCACCGTTCATGGAGACGGTAAGCCGTACGTACGCATGAACGCTACTTTCATTTCTATTTCGTATTTTTATAGAATGGAATCATAATGATATAAAGCTATATTATAATTCCAGTGTAATATCATATATAATATCATAACTCCATCATTTATACGTCTGACATATGGTATTAACAAATCAAATCACTTTGAGGGGGCGGTAGTCTGCACTTCCTTAAATGACGATATCCCGTTTACCCATAATGGAAACCATAAAGGTATGCCAAAAATGAAAAATACAGAAGCTTAAGGAAAACATAAACATATTATATATCATATATAAATATAGTGTCATCTTAATGGCTACCTTTTAAGGAGTTAAAATAATGTTGAACAATCATCGCTTCGGGAGGCAGAAATTCGCCATCCACAGAAACAATATGTTCTTTAACCATTAGACGTAGATGTGTGTAAGTGTAGCTCGAATACTTCTTATAAAAACATCCTAGTATATTGAAGATACTGTATTTGTTACAAAAGAAATGAATAAAAAGAATTTAGGGGGCAGGAGAAGCAAAATAAAACAAAAGAACACAAGTGAACACATTAACTCAAAATCGGGTAACTCCCTTTGGTTTGAGATGAAAGGCTTCCTTGGGAAGACTTCTGCCCAAATTGAGGCTTCAAGGAGTAAGATAGGGATGTGTAGAGACAAAATTGGTAGGGGTTGGCCGAGCCAAAGGATTTGGAAGTGTGGGTAAAGAAGTAGAGTGGGGTCCATTTATAAGAGGAGAGGAGGGGCACTCTTGGAAAGTAAAGACAAGCTACTTTATTTTAAAATGCGTTTCGGTTTAAAAAGGTCCCACATTGATATAATTCGAGGTTAAGGTGATACGGGTTCAAAATCCACCCATAAAATATGTTTTGGACATGTGTAGGTCATATATTTTACATTATCTTTTCATTTTATTTAAATCCTTTATTAATGAGGTAATCGTTGCATCATCATGATGTCATAAATAATTTAATATATTTAATGTCTAAAAATTATAAAAAAATATCATGATATAGGAAATATTTTTATCTTTCTAATGAATATTTATAGTCAAAAATATGACATGTATAACCCCATGTAAAAATTGTTTTAGTAAAATAACTCATGTTTGTGTCATTTTTACTTTAACATTAAATAAAAAGTTATTTATGTCATTTCCCAACCAAAGTGGCTCCATGGGGTCCCCAAATTGACCCATGGATTTTCTTGGTCGGACATGACACATCCAATGAGGGTAGGACATGTGTCTAGGTTATTTCATATTATTAAAACATTATTTTTACCTTAAACTACACTAATTACCACTAATCGCGATTAAAAACATAATAAGTTACTATTCACCCAAAAATTATTTTAATCCCATTGAACCACATTTCAATTCTTAATGAAAACCATTTATGTCGGATTTTTAAATTCAAAACACAGATGTAACACCCCAAGAATTCATAGTGTGTTATTTCTTCAAAAATAATTCAATAACATGCACTACACGCAACACCGAGTTCAATTGCACCATGACTTACCAAAAATCCATTCAAAAGAGGTTATGAATAGTATTAACTAAATTTTAAACTTTATATAATCCTTATAATTTTAGAATCCATATTATGAGTTTCTTAGACATAATGAAAGAACAAATTCATTTTCAGTATTACACTATTATCAACTTTTAATAGTGAACCCTTTTTAAATACAATATTTTAAACTTTTTGACAAAATGGGGACATCAAAAATTTAAAATGAAACATCCCAAGCTTCCACAGTACACTTTCCTTTGAATAATACAGTAGTGTGTGTTGTACGCAACTTCGAGTTGTAACACACACCACAACCAATCAAACTAGCCATTATGAATAGTAATACCTACTTTTTGAAATTATATATATTTTATATTTTAAAATGGTCTTCATTTTTGGATTCGGAATATTTAATTTAGCCTAAGGTGAAATTTTGGTACTTTTCGGATAACTTTAATATTTTGATGAATAGTGAAAATTACTAAATTTTAATTAAAAACAACTTTTTTAATCAAAATAATTAATAGTGATAAATTATGAATTTGAGTGGTTTTAAAGTATATTTAGAATATATTTTTACCATTTAATATAATGTTGGTCATTGGACATAATTTTACAATTAAACCAAACATAAACAAGTGTCAATCTTTTGATAGTTATTATCTCTTAAAAACACGCTTTTTGTTTTGACAGCGGGAATTAATTTTAAATTAATTTCTGCCACTTCTATGTTTTGAATTTAGAAAAATGGATTCCATATTTGGAATCAGAATGTTCAAATTTTGTAAATAGGTAACTTTTATTTTTGGACATTTTGAATAATTACTCCGGTAAATATTTTATTTACCAGGGTTAAGGGTAAATCCGGTAAATGAGGGATAAAAATTAATATTATAATAATACTAAATTACCCTAAAACGTGTCCTAGCCTTATTTGTTGATACATGTTCGACCATAGGAATATTTGGGTCGATTTTGGGACCCCATGGTGCCACTTGTAGGTGACAGGGACACTTTATTTTTATTAAGTTAAAATGAATACAAAAATGACACAAGCATATATCTTTTAGAAAATAAATTTTTAAATAGGGTTATATATGTTTTATTTTAGATTATAAATATTAATTAGAACTATAAAAATATTTCCTACATAAATATATTTTATTTATAATTTTTAGACATTAAATAATTTAATTTATTTATGACACAATGATGATGTAGTAATTACTATAATAGTAAAAAATCAAAATAATTGATATTATAAATACCCAAATAAATATAATATGAAACTTTTAATGAATTAAAATAATTTTATAGGATAATATGATATATTAGGATTGATTTAATTGACATTTTTCGAAGTAATCAATCTGTTATGAGTTTCACAAAAATCAACTATTGAATAGTGTCAAAATTGACATAAAAGAGTTCTTAAAACAAATATTATATTATTAATTGATATTAAATTCCTAAAAATCTATGGCTCGGCCAAGAGACTTATATAATGATATGTGTATCATTAATGGACCACTTGGGGGTCTCTTGGATGTATATGGTAATATTATTAACCATATAATATAAAAATACAAAGAGACATTGTAAAAGTGAAAATACTTAACTTAGAGTTAATACTTAAAGATAAGGTTAATATAAGTACCCAAACCTATCTAAATTATATTGGTTGAGTTGTTTTCGACCTATCCCCACCTTAAAATTTAAATAATAAACTTTGGAGCCATTAGAAACCGAATATGAATTTATTATAAACTAATATTTCTAACTTTTCCAAAGGTGCCCCTCACCCCTCTTATAAAAAGGGCACTCCTCCTTATCATTTCTACACACCTTCAAAAAACTTTTGGTTCGGCAGAACAATGCCCAAATACTCTCCCAACTTTCCTCACTACAACCTAGAGGCTTTAGTTTGATCAGAAAGACAACCTAAGGAGCCCTTTTGATCAAATCAAAAGGAAGAACCCGAAGAAGAGGTAATGATTTCACCACCCTTTTCCAAGTTCCTTTCTTCTTCCACTTCTTCTTCCTTTGTTATTACTATTATAAAATAATAACTCCTGTATCATATATATACTGTGATGTTATTATAAATATGGTACAACCATATTCAGTATTCTATCCACCCTTTTAATAACATGTTACCATACGTGCGTAAGTACGGCTTACCGTCTCCACGTCGTGGTGTAATTGTTATTCAATATATTATTATTTGGATGGGTATAATAATGATATGTAACTCATGTAAATAATAAATATAACATGTTAATGATTCTGTATATATGATATAACAACCATTTATATATTATTTCAAAAGAATGATATTGTCGCTCGTGCGTACGTACGGACTACCGTCTCCACGAACGCGATGAGATTCATTCTCCATCGTATCCATTCAAGTATAATTATCATTTGATGATTTAAAAATGATGTTTAAGGACTTGATATCATTCTGGATATGAATAATATACAACCTATCCATTACAAACATGGCTTACGTAACAAAACATATAAAAGAAAACAAGTAAGTTAACACCCGAAACAACGATAATACAAAGATATTATTATCAAATCAATATTAAAAGATCATATATGATATCATATTAATGTATATGATTCTTGTATAATTTAATAACAATTATTTCACCATTATACAGGAGGTTAACCTACCCCAACCAAGGAAAAGTACAAGTTAAGGGGTTTTCATCACACTCCTTATTCCCGTGAGATTCATGCCATATTTCCACCATCACCTTTTGTGTGGTGTATGTAATGCCCATAATTATATTATTTGTGTAATACATTCTAATTTATGTGTATTTACATATTCATTGTATGATTCCTCTTTTATGGGTTGTATGTTTCATAAGTTACCAAATTGGTAAGGGTTATTTCGCAATCTCTTCATTAACCGAGGTTGTTTATACGTAATAATCTACTGGGATCTCTTTATCATCCACATCCATGTTTCTTAAAAATGAATTTCAAATAATTTTTACTATTTACTAGAATATGGATTAAAGTCATTTATAACCTTGTTTGACTTTTTATAAGAGGTTTATAAAGGAATCTTTCCGTCATTTTCCAAACAAGGTGCTTTTTAACATTTTCGACAAAATTAAGGTAAAAATGTTTTTTTAACTTATACGGCGGGTGCGGCTGTTTACCGCCGTTATAAAATCGTCAAATCTTCCCTTACAAGATAATAAGAATATTTTCAAAAAAATGATTTATTTCATAAATATAAGACTCTTAAATGATTTCAAAATAGAAAGAGATATTTTTCTAAAATAGTCTTGATTTCATCTATGTCAACACCCTTTGATGGATTTTAAGCTTATTTGAAGTTGATTTATTATAATACAAAACATCCATATTTTATTGAAGGTTTTGAGATATTTTTTACTGTGGATAAGTTATTCTTATGTCACTCGTGGTTTTTGTTTAAAGTATTGACATTTCATAAGTTATTTGTAATCTGAATGTTTATGTTATATTTCAACCTTTCATTCAGATGAATGTGTTAGACAAGTATGTTCTGGGTTGGGGACCATTAAAATTAAGCCCTCCGGTTTGGTCTCCGGTTATTAGAGGAACTCCGGTTTGGTCTCCGGTTATTAGAGGCACTCTGGGTTGGTGTCCGGTTATTAGAGGCACTCCGGGTTGGGTTCCGGTTACAGTTAGCCCCTAGGTCTTGGGACGAGGCCTTGACAAAGAAATTAAAGTTCAGTATTATGCATTACATCATTATGAAAGTGGTTATTGATTTTGCATGTGATTATTTGATTAGTAGAATATCAATGTGAATAAGTAAATGGCATTATTTCATTTTATTTATTCCATACTATGTTAAAAGTTCAATTTTGAAAGGCTTTTGTTTTAGTTATACATTGCCTTAAATGTTTATTCTTATTTATGAAAGATTCCGCTATCTTGTTATCCTTACTGGGCATTTGAGCTCACCCCTTTTCTATGTTTTATTTTTCCCAGGAAGTGAAGAAGTAAATTATGAATGACTTGCAGGGATATTATGTGAGGATATGAGTGTGGATTATGGAGACAATATGTTGTTGTAGTAGTTTTTCATTTTATGATGTAATGTAAGACTTATTAATATATCTAGTGTTTCCAAGGCTACTAAACTAATTGGTCTTTCGAGATTTGATCATTCTTGTGATCATAACAATGTTATGTAATAATGCACCGACTCTGGGTAACTAGGGTCGGGGCGTTACAGTTTGTATCAGAGGAAGTTTAGTACAAACCGTGTAAGCTAGATTTAGATAAACTCTGATTAGAGCACGTAGACCTTAGATGAACTTTGAGGATTTGTATAGAATAACTTCCTAGAATTTTGGTATTGTATAGATTTTGTGAGTTTTTTGAGCAATACATCCCTATCTGGATACGAGCAGGTAGAGGTGGCTCTGGCACAGATCTACCTAGGGTTAAACCCGAAAACACCGCTTTGAGCTAGACTCGAACGGGAACGGGTGCACGACAATGGGCCTTGCTGCACTCTTGGTTACGACACTCCCGGGGGATATGCTTAGGATAACTATCATTTTCTTTACAAATCATTATGAAGGGTTTATGAGTATATACTTCCTCAAAGGAGACATTTTTATGATTATGGATTATATCCATAAAATATTTAATATATGTTATGTGTTTTACTAGTTTGGGATTAGGTATTGTTATTCATAAACTAATCTAATGTATGCCATTATTTAGAAATGGCGCCCAGTAGAAGGAATGAGAACTCCAGCAATGCACATGATCCAAAGAGAAAGAAGGATCATATCTTTCATGGTCTTAAGCCAGAATTTATAAGAGAAATAGTCTCCCATGTATTATCATCATATGAATAAATAATATCATGTGTTGATAAGATAAGTAAAGAGTTTACTGATTCCTATGGCTTTGAAGGGAAGCAAGAGAAGAAAAGGATGTAAGAGAGAAAGATGGATAAAGGGAAGAGGGAAACGAAGAATTTTCCCATATGTGATAACTGTGGAAAGAAACACCCTGGAACTTTCCTGAAAGGAATGAGAGTTTGTTATAAGTGTGGAGGAAAAGGGCACAAAGTACGTGACTACAAGGGTAAGAAAATGGTTTCAAATGTACAATGCTTCATTTGAAAGGAGTTTGGACACTACGCGAACCTATGTCCCAGTCATCAGACTATGCCACAAATGATGCTATTGGATAATAATCAAGTTATGATACTACCACAGATGAAGAGGAATGATTAGAGTTCTTATGTTGATTATGTCAATTGAGTGTTGTATCAACAATGTACTTGTTATAATAATTATGGAGTATATAAGGATTGTACTGCAGTACTATTTCATTAAGGACTTGAGATTGTGTGGAACAAAGAAAAGTGACTCAATAGAAGGATAAATTTTTGGAAAATATATGGTTGAGAGAATGATAAACCATAATATAGTTCTGATACCGAGGTAGTGATTTTGGAATAATACATGATTGTTTTGGATAAATTATATTGGATATTCTTGACTACCTTGAAACTGATTAATGATTTGTATATTCCATCATTGTTGGGGTTTAAAACATTTTTGGATTGATGAAGTATATCCAGCATTCTATATGGAATAAGGGATCATGAATGTAATCAATAAGGAATATGGTAATTCAGGATGTTTCAGTGTATTAAAAGAATACATGATGAAGGTATTCATATGCTATTACGGGGTAAAAAGGATCTACATTATGTTTACCTTCCTTATAAATGTTGGACTGTGAGTTTGGACAGAAGTATTTTGGATAGTTCTAGTTTGGATTATTTTGGATTTCCATAAAAGGACAACCCGGAGGTTGGGCGGCAACCCGTCGCGTCCGGCAAGGCTGTGAGACTTGAACCCACAACCGAAGGGCGACAAGGGTGTATCACCTACCACTGGCCCACGAGATGTCGTGGATTAAATAATTTAGTTTTTTTAAAATGATCTGGTAGATAAATTATAAATTCATTTATTTTGGAACCCTGTACGAATAGTATAAATAGAAAAAAAATTTACGTTCTATTATCTTTTATAGTGAAATATGAGTTTGTTTTAGAAATTTATTAATGGATAAAACTCTAATTATAAAGTAATAATATCTCCTTATGATCTTAGCCAATCCCATAAATAAATTCCTCAACATTAATAAAAGGAACTTAGAACACAAATTTTGTCCTAGATGGTACCTTAAATCATCACTAATTTATGGCTTTGGGATTGTTGTCCTTTTCATAGCCATGTTCTCTACCACTCTCCATCAGATAATTGATGGCTAGATTTCTCTTCCATATCCATATTTTCCTACATGGAACCCTAGTATGTGTTATTTTCGGTAATCTTCATACTTTCCACTCTTTATTTTAAATAGAGGCCTCATTAATTCATTTTTCGATGTGGGATTTCAACTAAGATATTTTGAAACATCAAAAATGTGTCATCCCAATACCCTATGTTTTGTTGAACCGATGGTATTTCAAATCATCATAGATTGATGAGTTTAAGGACCTCAATTTTATACTTGTTTGTGATTGATGACCTCAATCACTACCTATAAATATTTACGTTTTTCCTCCAATTATATGTCTCTAATTGCCACCAATGTTCTCCTAATCGAGATCATAATTTGGTGGTGACCCTTTCATTTCTCTTTTCCTCATATTAAGACTAAATTTTAGTAACCTAATTTCTGATGTGGGTTTTCCCACAAAGATATTTTCTATTTTCAACCTTTTATTTTCGAAGAACAATTTCAAATTGCGAGGACACAATTTATTGAAGGAGGGGAGAATGTAACACCCCAAGAATTCATAGTGTGTTATTTCTTCAAAATAATTCAATAACATGCACTACACGCAACACCGAGTTCAATTGCACCATGACTTACCAAAAATACATTCAAAAGATGTTATAAATAGTATTAACTAAATTTTAAACTTTATATAATCCTTATAATTTTAGAATCCATATTATGAATATCTTAGACATAATGCAAGAACAAATTCATTTTCAGTATTGCACTATTATCAACTTTTAATAGTGAAACCTTTTTCAATACAATATTTTAAACTTTTTGACTAAATGGGGACATCAAAAATTTAAAATGAAACATCCCAAGCTTCCATGGTACACTTTCCTTTGAATAATACAGTAGTGTGTGTTGTACGCAACTTCGAGTTCTAACACACACCACAACCAATCAAACTAGCCGTTAAGAATAGTAATACCTACTATTTGAAATTATATATATTTTATATTTTAAAATGGACTTCATTTTTGGATTCGGAATATCTAATTTAGCCTAAGGTGAAATTTTGGTACTTTTCGGATAACTTTAATATTTTGATGAATAGTGAAAATTACTAAATTTTAATTAAAAACAACTTTTTTAATCAAAATAATTAATAGTGATAAATTATGAATTTGAGTGGTTTTAAAGTATATTTGGAATATATTTTTACCATTTAATATAATGTTGGTCATTGGACATAATTTTACAATTAAACCAAACATAAACAAGTGTCAATCTTTTGATAGTTATTATCTCTTAAAAACACGCTTTTTGTTTTGACAGCGGGAATTAATTTTAAATTAATTTCTGCCACTTCTGTGTTTTGAATTAAAAAAATGGATTCCATATTTGGAATCAGAATGTTCAAATTGTGTAAATAGGTAACTTTTATTTTTGGACATTTTGAATAATTACTCCGGTAAATATTTTATTTACCATGGTTAAGGGTAAATCCGGTAAATGAGGGTTAACAAATAATATTATAATAATACTAAATTACCCTAAAACGTGTCCTAGCCTTATTGGTTGATACATGTTCGACCATAGGCATATTTGGGTCGATTTTGGGACCCCATGGTGCCACTTGTAGGTGATAGGGACACTTTATTTTAATTAAGTTAAAATGAATACAAAAATGACACAAGCATATATCTTTTAGCAAAACAATTTTTAAATAGGCTTATATATGTTGGATTTTAGATTATAAATATTAATTAGAAATATAAAACTATTTACTACATAAATATATTTTATTTATAATTTTTAAACATTAAATAATTTAATTTATTTATGACACAATGATGATGCAGTAATTACTATAATAGTGAAAAATCAAAATAATTGATATTATAAATACCCAAATAAATATAATATGAAACTTTTAATGAATTAAACTAATTTTCTAGGATAATATGATATATTAGGATTTATTTAATTTACTTTTTTAGAAGTAATAAATCTGTTATGAGTTTCAAACAAATCAACTATTGAATAGTGTCAAAATTGACATAAAAGAGTTCTTAAAACAAATATTATATTATTAATTGATATTAAATTTCTAAAAATCTAAGGTTCGGCCAAGAGACTTATATCATGATAGGTGTATCATTAATGGACTACTTGGTGGTCTCTTGGATGTATATGGTAATTTTATTAACCATATAATATAAAAATACAAAGAGACATTGTAAAAGTGAAACTAATTAACTTAGAGTTAATACTTAATGATAAGGTTAATATAAGTACCCAAACCTGTCTAAATTCTATTGGTTGAGTTGTTTTAGACCTATCCCCACCTTAAAATTTAAATAATAAACTTTTGAGCCATTAGAAACCGAATATGAATTTATTATAAACTAATATTTATAGCTTTTCCAAAGGTACCCCTCACCCCTCTTATAAAAAGGGCACTCCTCCTTCTCATTTCTACACACCTTCAAAAACCTTTTGGTTCGGAAAAACTCTGCCCAAATACTCTCCCAACTTCCCTCACTATAACCTAGAGGATTTATTTTGATCAGAAAGCCATCATAAGGATCCCTTTTGATCAAATCAAAAGGAAGAACCCGAAGAAGAGGTAATGCTTTCACCACCCTTTTCCAAGTTCCTTTCTTCTTCCACTTCTTCTTCCTTTGTTATTTCCATTCTAAAATAAGAACTCCAGTATCATATATATACTATGATGTTATTATAAATATGGTACATCCATATTCGGTATTCTATCCACCCTTTTAATAACATGTTACCATACGTGCGTACGTACGGCTTACCGTCTCCACGTCGTGGTATAATTGTTATTCAATATATTATTATTTGTATGGGTATAATAATGATATGTAACTCATGTAAATAATAAATTTAACATGTTAATGATTCTGTATATATGATATAACAACCATTTATATATTATTTCAAAAGAATGATATTGTCTCTAGTGCGTACGTACGGACTACCATCTCCACGAACGCGATGAGATTCATTCTCCATCGTATCCATTCAAGTATAATTATCATTTGATGATTTAAAAAATATATTTAAGGACTTGATATCATTCTGGATATGAATAATATAAAACCTATCCATTAAAAACATGGATTAAGTAACAAAACATATAAAAGAAAACAAGTAAGTTAACACCCGAAACAACGATAATACTAAGATATTATTATCAAATTAATATTAAAAGATCATATATGATATCATATTAATGTATATGATTCTTGTATAATTTAATAACAATTATTTCACCATTATACTGAAGGTTAACCTACCCCAACCAAGGAAAGGTACAAGGTAAGGGGTTTTCATCTCAATCCTTATTCCCGTGAGATTCATGCCATATTGCCACAATCACCTTTTGTGTGGTGTATGTACTGCCCATAATTATATTCTTTGTGTAATAAATTCTAATTTATGTGTATTTTCATATTCATTGTATGATACCTATTTTATGGGTTGTATGTTTCATAAGTTACCAAATTGGTAAGGGTTATTTCGCAATCTCTTCATTAACCGAGGTTGTTTATACGTAATAATCTACTGGGATCTCTTTATCATCCACATCCTTGTTTCTTAAAAATGAATTTCAAAACATTTTTACTATTTACTAGAATATGGGTTAAATTCATTTATACCCTTGTTTGACTTTTTATAAGAGTTTTATAAAGGAATCTTTCCATCGTTTTCCAAACAAGGTGCTTTTTAACATTTTCGACAAAATTAAGGTAAAAATGTTTTTTTAACTTATACGGCGGGTGCGGCTATTTACCGCCATTATAAAATCATCAAAGCTTCCCTTACAAGATAATAAGAATATTTTCAAATTTTTTTATTTCATAAATATAAGACTCTTAAATGATTTCAAAATATAAAGAGATATTTTTCTAAAATAGTCTTGATTTCATCTATGTCAACATCCTTTGATGGATTTTAAGCTTATTTGAAGTATATTTATTATAATACAAAACATCCATATTTTATTGAAGGTTTTGTGATATTTTTGACTGTGGATAAGTTATTCTTATATGACTCATGGTTTTTGTTTAAAGTATTGACATTTCATAAGTTATTTGTAATCTGAATGTTTATGTTATATTTCAACCTTTCATTCAGATGAATGTGTTAGACAAGTATGTTCCGGGTTGGGGACTGGTAAAATTAAGCCCTCCGGTTTGGTCTCCAGTTATTAGAGGAACTCCGGTTTGGTCTCCGGTTATTAGAGGCACTCCGGGTTGGTGTCCGGTTATTAGAGGCACTCCGGGTTGGGTTCCGGTTACAGTTAGCCCCTAGGTCTTGGGACGAGGCCTTGACAAAGAAATTAAAGTTCAGCATTATGCATTCCATCATTATGAAAGTGGTTATTGATTTTTCATGTGATTATTCGATTAGTAGAATATCCATGTGAATAATTAAATGGAATTATTTAATTTTATTTATTCCATACTATGTTAAAAGTTCAAGTTTTAAAGGCTTTTGTTTTAGTTATACATTGCCTTAAATGTTTATTCTTATTTATGAAAGTTTCCGCTATCTGGTTATCCTTACTGGGCATTTGAGCTCACCCCTTTTCTATGTTTTATTTTTCCCAGGAAGTGATGAAGTAAATTATGAATGACCTGAAGGGATATTATGTGGGGATATGAGTGTGGATTATGGAGAAAATATGTTGTTGTAGTAGTTTTTCATTTTATGATGTAATGTAAGACTTATTAATATATCTAGTGTTTCCAAGGCTACTAAACCAATCGGTCTTTCGAGATTTGATCTTTCTTGTGATCTTGCCAATTTTATGTAATAATGCACTGAATCTGGGTAACTAGGGTTGGGGCGTTACAACAGAGGTGGTAAAATTTCATTTAAACGAAAAAAATCAATTTTTTAAGTACCACTTAGTGGTTTCACTATTCATCAAAAATTGAAGTTTTTCAGAATAATACCAAAATTTCACCCTAAGATATATTTGATATTCCGAATTCAAAAATGAATTCCACTTTACAAAATTCAAATCATATATGTCACATTAATTAATTTAATAATTAATTCTCGCTGTCATGACAAATAGTGCGTTTTTATGAAACAATAAGTATCACAAGATTGACACTAGTTTAAGTCCAATTTCAAAGTGAAATTGATTCTAATGACCACCATTGGATTAAATGGTAAAAATATATTCTAATTTTACTTCAAAACCAATTCAAAATATAATCTAATATTATAAATAAATTAGATTAAAAAGTGGTTTTGAATTAAAATACAACATTTTCACTATTCTTTAAAAAATGAACTTTATCAGAAAAATACCAAAAAATCACACAAAGTAAATTTTGATGTCCCAATCATAAATAATAAGTTTATTTTGACAAACATAGCTTATAAAATTGTTAAAAGATAGATTTAAAAATGGTTTGCCTTCAAAAGGAAGTAAAACAATCTTTTAAAAGTATTAGTGTATTCCATGCTTAAGATTGGATTTATTTTTATTTTAAGCCTCTAAAACACTATCTAATTCATTAATAGACATAGATTAAAATATATATTATTCATTACTTACTTGGGATGTTATAGTAAGTCCCCAAATAACTCCACACGAGTATATCCTTATGAGACACATCTCCACCACAAAACATCGGATAAAGGTAATCAAGAAGCGATTTTTTAGTTCATAGTGCCCTTACCTTTACCTGTGTCCTTAAAAACGAAACATGCAAACACCCAAAAAGGTCCTAACCAAGGTGTGAGGGACAAATACTAGTGGGATACCACCATTAATCTATTTATGTATTTTACCCATGGGAAAAACATGTTTGAAATAAATTTCAATGATAAGTTACTTAAAATAAACCAATTTCATGTAAAACATTAAAACACCTTTTTTCTATTTTTTAAAAAATTATTTTACAAAATAATTTCCAAACATTGATCAATTAGATAAATAATTACACAAGTAATTACATTCCCAAACACATAAAAAATTCATAGTAGATGTGGTAATGATATCATCATCATGCAACCATTTAAATAGAAAATAATCCAATGGAAATAGTACATCTCATCATAAAAAATGACACTAATCCAATGGATAAATTATATATAAAAAACCATCATGAGTAAGTAAACCTAGAGTTTCTAACCATAAGGTCTAATGTGAGTGAGTAAAAAATTATTTAACAAGATAAGCAATGGAATCTCACCTAGTCTTACTTGGGGCCCTACTACATTAGATCACACGATCTTTCAGCAACCAACATAGAAGCTCACATAGTCTTCTTACCTAGAGGCCAACTCAGTCCCTTGGAATCAAATAAAATCTCATATTGTCCCCTCTATGTTTCTTATATGGTCACTCAAACAATAACCTACCCCATTTAACCCATTCACTACACCAATTCTAAAACATCCACAAAAAATTTCCCATATCAATCAAGACATAACATAAGAAATTTCATAAAATACATTCCCACATTATCAAAATACAATTCCCTAAGGATATTTTTTAAAACTATCTTAGAAATCCATTTAAACCCAAAAAACATATTTTATCTATATTATCAAAAAACATGGGTTGCACACATGTCTCCCCCATTTGAGAAAGACTATTTATTTAACAAAATTTACAAAACAATACATGAAACACATAAAAATGGAATATACACCCAGATTAATTCAATGAAATTTAAATATTAACAAATGAACAAAAGGCAATTCATAATTTAGCAACATCACTTGGAAAATGCAATTAAAGAGAGACGCCTACCTCAAATTCAGTCCAAAGATCATCGCCCTCAATAAAGACCATCCGAATGAGCTAGAACAAGCCCCACCCACCAAATACAAAATAAACCAATCTAAGAACCTCCATCATAACTCTATATTCACCTAACACTATCCCTAGGGTTCCACATCTCCTTGAAAATGTATGAACTAGCATACTTTGGGTATGTAGAAGAATAAATTGAGAAGAAATCAACTTAGTAAAAACAAAAATATCAAGAAACCAAGGAGAAATCTACCACAGAAGAAGGGGGGGAGATCCATATCTAGGGAAGGAGTTATTTCCACAGCATAAGAGGAAAAATAAACCTTAAAGGATAAAAATAAAATAGGGTTAATTGGGTAATTTTACTATTTTTAATGAGATGGACAAGGTTGCATAATTTGGACACATGGTTTGGAAAACCATGCACCAACCGCGAAGGTGCCACTATCCACCCTAAATAAGTTGCATTATTTTATTTGGGTTATCACATTGTTTTAAAAACCATTCTAAAACCATGTGAAACCATGCATTCAAAATTATAGAAACCCTTGTCATGTTCCTTCATGGTTTAGACAAAACATTTAACTATTTTCTCTAGTATTTCCTCCAAGAAACTCAAGTTTTTGACCCCTAGGACAAAGGAACTCCATGAAAACACCCAACAATAAATAAAACTCAAATGAAAACATACTAGTTACTCAGAGGGTGTCATAAATATTTTGAACAGTGTGTTCTATCCATTCCTATACACATTCTATCAATTATCAATGTTATTAAAGAATTCATTTAGGATATTGAATTCATGTTAAATGGTATCTTTTGGGGAACAAACTAGGAAAGGAAATACCAATTTGTTAAAAATAAAAGGTTTGTTAAAGCCATTGGAGATGGAGGTATAAATTTTCAAAACATCAAGGAGACTATGTATTATATGTATGAAATGATTGTATGGGAAGTAATTAAAGCTCAATATCTATAGGAAAATATTATCAAACAAAAGAATAGGAGGAAAAATCTTTCTATGATATGTGAATGAGAATGTTACTCATCTCTAGAATAAAATTCATGGATACATTTATATAATTTATGATGATTCATAATGGATTGTACGACAGGGATATATTATCTTTTGGTATGATAATTTGTCTAGGATTCCACTTCATTTCATAGGGTTTCTAGTTCTAGAAAAAACATTCAACTTTTTAACAACCATCCAAGGCTCAAAAATTATATTCATGATATTGATCAAAAGAATATCTTGTATAGTCTCCATATTTTGGAGGAACTAGATCAATGTGTTTTACCCCTATTGGATCAGGTTCCTTCAGTATGTCTGAATTTTATAACATAACTCACATTCAATATAATATAAATGGATGGGAAGATACACCATAGTGTAATGATATTCTAACCAAGTATTGTTTAATGATATGATGAGTTTAAAACAATTAAATTATCAACTATAGTGAAGTTAAATGAAAATGAATTCAATTAACCTCAAGATGTTTATGTTTAAAAGTTATAAAGTAGAAAATATAAATAATATATTATTTTAAGGGGAGTGGGGGTGATTCAACTAGTATCTTCTTGGGGGTTGAATAGACATTGTGGTCTGGTTAGATTATATGAATAAAGTCTTAACTACATAGTTTCATGACATTAATAACACGTAAATGGAAAATCAATCCTATAATGTGGTCTTTAAGTAGTATGATAGACTATATTACAGGATAAGAATGAGGTGAGGTACAATGGTAAGAGATCTTATTTTTCCGACATGAAATTTAAAACTTTATCTCTAATCATTTCTGTCAATTCATTAATTAAATAGAGGTATATTTCACCAAATATTTGAAATATTATTCCAAAACATTCTTATAATATGGATGGGGAAGGAGAGTTCCCTAGCATTATTGTTTGTGCTAGAATTCTCCAAGTACCAGACTCAAAGAAAACAAAAATAGATAATGTGATCAAGGAGATATAAAGGGAGGGGGAGTCATCTATGACATGAAATGAATTGTTATCATGGAATCCTGTTTATTTTATAAGAAATGGATGTCTCTCATAGTATTTTGATAAATGCATAATAATATCTTTCTATTTAGGGTATACAGTATTAACATCTTTATGTTGGAAAGAAAATTTGACGTGGTGTTTAAAATTTTTCAATTTAATTTTTCTATCCTATGGAATCCCATCTTTTTTAATACATAAAACTTTTTTTAAATGGAACAACACTTAAGAATATGTAGCATGTTTTGAGGATTAGTGTCATGAGTATTTGTAATAAAATACATGAAAAACATAAGAATTATTCTAATCTACTTGAGAGTATTATTAATAGGTTCATCCAAAGTGACATACAACATCTCCTATCTTGCAGACATACATAAAAATAAATGTGTGAGTATAAATCCATTTAAGGTAATAAATAGGAGAGATATTTACCACATGACCAAGAGACATGTCAACAGGGATTTATCCTAATAAAATCAGGTATATCATAATTTAAAGATCATCAATCATAATATGGACATGTAGTAACAACATAATAATGTGTCATTTATAATCATATCACTAAGTTTAATCACCAATTTTTATCACTAAGGTTTCATAAATCATAATTACCCACATTATTAACCAAGTTATCATAAAACATGTCGTCTATAAAGATTAATTATTTACCCAATGCATTAGAGAAATATCTGGGTGACACCTTCATAGGTCTTTATTCATGGGAGAAATACTGATCAAAATATATTATTTCTTCAATAACCCATAGGAAAAAAGAATGTGTTTCATATAAAATTGTTGAGTACATAAGTTCTTTATGACTTGAACATTTCATCATTTTTATACCCATGAGAAGGTATTGTGTACTTAATACTTGTAAATACACAATAAATAAAATATGTTCACATCTAGGTTAAATACCATATAAAATTAAGTGGTTTGAGTATTCACAATATAATAATTTCAAATTTCAAATTTAAAATAGAGAAATTCAAGATATAAATTCAGCTGCACGATGAGAATAAAATATGGATTATGGAAAGGGAATAATGAGAGTGAACACATGTATCCCATTGATAAAAAAATATTTTTTGTAGTAATGGTAAAATCAAAATTGTTTCAAAAGAATATAATTCAACATTTAAAGACATACTATGAAATAAGTACTTGAATAGAATATAAGAAGTTGAGAGTTCCCCTACCTTGAAGAGTTGCTTCCTAAAACATGAGTATGACATTGTGATACCTTAAATACACCATAAAGGGATACTTTGGTAGGTAAAATGACCATAAATTCGTGGATAATAGATTTTTAGTGGAGGGGAATGGGGGATGGCTAGGTATTTACAGTAAGAGGGGGAATTATTTGATATTTTTCAAATATAGGTCATGGAATCCAAGGTTATGGAAGCTGAAAAACAATTCGATTAGGTACTATTTTTTTATAATGATTTTAGATATTTAAGTCATGTTTTATAATATTTTTACCCATTATAACCGAAATCCATTTTCTAATAATACATTGGACATGAGAATTAATTTTTCCAAAAATATTATTTTTTAAATCAAAATTTCCATTTTAGAATTTGAAAATTCATTTATATGTTTGGAAGTTGACTTAAATACCTTAAAATAATTTATATTAATAAATTATAGTATTTTTTTGTAATTTATTAGGTTTAACTAATTATTACACTTTATTACATATATATGAAGTCCTAAAACAAACCTAAAATACAAAACTATATTTTTACTACTCACTATAAAATTATGTTTTTTAAAAAATTCTAAAAAATTCACCATAACCTAATTTTTAAGTTCTAATTTAAAATAAAATATCTATTTTATCAAAATAATTCTCTAAATATTAAAATTATAAATTTTAAATAAAAAATCATCATTTATCAAAAAACTAACACTTTTTACAGCATAATAAAATTTCTAGACCTTATAGAAATTTCATAAGACATTAAAAAATTTATATTATCATTTATATCTAAATAAATATTGATTTATAATACTATTTAATAAAATAAATTTCTATTATAATATCAATGATTATTATAAAAGTGTATATATTTTCAGAAAATAAAATTATGTTTTATTTGTATCCAAAATGTATTTATAAACATTATCTTATATCCATTTCTATTTTATGAAATATCATAAAAAAGAAAGTGTGATTAAAAAACAACTTCATACAAACAAATGAAATTACACTTTTATGACACTATGGTCAAGATACACAATGCCTCATTACACTGTTATACGCCTTAATGGTATGATGTGCGATGGTGGTAGTTTCAGGGAGTGGATCAACAAAAATTGACCTAGTGGTGATATCCACTAATGTGAACTTCTCACATAGGAAATTTCATTCAAGAATCACTTTTGGAAGATCTACTTGAGCTGGGTCAAAGGAAAACCCCAGTGACACTACCTCCCTCACATGCCCTAAAAATGGACTTCAAAAGGCATGAATCTACAGGTTGAGACTATTTTTTCTTGTTTCTAAAACAATTATCAATTTCCATGACCCATTATAAAGACTAATTAAAATGGAAAAAATACTTCCAACGATTATAGAATCCAATGGTCATATCTACCAGTGATAAGGTAATGGTTAGACCTCAATCATCACTTTTTCATTTACAACCTATATATACTCTATAATTTATCAAAATTTAATACTTTATTCCCAAATTTTTTTAAATTTATTTAAATAATATAAGTTATATTCCAAATGTTTCTTTTAATTATAATAGTTTTCATGGAAGGTTTAATATTCTTGGTAGAGTTCAAAACTATTGAGAATACCAATATGTGGTCAATATTCATTCATTTATATATCTTGAAAAAAGTAATAGATATTTTAATTGGTATCATTACATGAAATATAATGTTGTTTCATAATATAATTTATATTTACTTTCATTTTAAAATATAATAAAATCGTTGTTAGGAAAAAAAATATTTTTTATTAATCATAGAATAAATTATGAGGTGGTCATATTCCCCCCCTTAAAAAAGTTCATCCTTGAATTTTTTTTCATAATTTTAAAAAATGGGCTGGATTTTTTCATTTATTTCTTCTTCAAGTTCCCATGTAGCCTCTTAAAACTTTTGATTTCTCCATATGACTTTCACAAGTCATGTTGTATTATTCCTCAACATGTTTTCCATTATTTCAAGGACCCAGATTGGTACCTCTTAATATTACAAGTCAAATTTTGACTCCTCACGCATGAAATCAATTACATGTGTTGGTTAAAGCATATAATTCATCAGTAGGGACATGTGGATGTCCTTGAGGACAATGAAAATATTTATCATAACTTCAAATTGATATGTAACTTCTCCAATGTGATCCCGAATCTCAAATAGTCCAATATAATTTGTAATTAGTTTCTCCTTATTTAAAAATATCACAACTCATTTCCATGGTGATATCTTTAATAATAAATTATCCAAAACATGAAATTATATATCTTTACTTTAGTTGTTAGTATAACTTTTATATCTACTCTGAGTATCCTTGATGTGTTTCTGAACCACTAGAATCATTTCTGTACTCTCATTCACAATGTATAGTCCCAAAATGTTCCCTTATCCAACATTATCTAGTAATTTGTTTGTTATGTACCTTTTTCTATAGAGATATTCAAAAGGATCTATTTAGATGATCAAGTATAAATTGGTTTTATAATGTTCTTCAGTGAGTGGAATATGTTGATCCCAAATCCATTAAATATAATGTTAGATAACCCATAAAATGTCTTATATAGTTTCCATAGTCCCCTTATACAACCTATTATTTTCAATATGATAGGATTTATCCACTTATAATTTTATATTAAAATCATTTTTAATGATCTCAGAGAACATAGAAGTAAATCTTGGATCTCAGTTAGGAACTGTTGATAATGTTACTCCATGGAGTTTCAATACTTATTGAATATAAAGGTTCACTAGTCGCTCTAGGGGTAAATCATCTCTTATGGAAATAAAATTGGCAGAATTGGTCAATATATCAAGGATTAACCATATATCACTGTTTTCCTTAGATAATTTATGAATTCCTTTTACAAAGTCTATAGTGATGTTGTAACACATCTATATATGTATGGGTAATGGTTATAAAACCCCTATAGAACGTTTTTAATCATCCTTCACTTGTTAACACACTATGAACCTTGAATTTTAATTGACAATACCCCTTTTTATATGATTCAACCTATAATGATCATGAATTCCCCTTTACATTCTAGTTCTTCCAAGATGTATCGATACTTTAGATATTAGAGCTTTACCTATTTTATCCTTTTCTATCTGTGGAATATATGGAATACATTACCTTGTACAAAATTTCAACACACCTTCTTGATCAATATTGAATTTAGGAAAATTTCCATTTTTCACATCCTTCATCTTCTTTTTCATCAAAGGATACCCAATTTGCGATTTCTTGATCTTATCTAGAAATAACAGTTGAAAAATTATTTAGGATTGGATTGATGACTCCCCTTCTATTTTTATTCCCATGTTTAACCTTTCTAGGACTTTGATAAATAGATCTTCTCTAATTTTCATCATTGTAAGAACACTGAGATCTTCCCTACTAAATGCACATGTGACTTTGTTTTCTCTTATGGGGTGAAAATGAAATGAAAATTCATATTCTTTAATAAGATCTAAATATATTTGTTGTCTCATGTTTAGTTCCATTTTTTGAATATATACTTCATACTTTTGTGGTCTGTATATATATATATCACCCTTTTCCCCATAAAGATAGTTACTTTATATCATCAATTAAAAAATGATTGTATTTAACTCTATGTAATGGGTATGTTAATTCTGTTCATGAGGATTTAATTTTCATGATTCATAAATTTTTCATTTTTAATGAGAAAATATCCCTTCCTTTTCATAGATGTATTATTATAGATAAAAAATCCTTCTCTGATAGAGGGTGGAGTTATCACAGGTGCACATAAAATTCTCATCTTCAGTTCGTGCAAAATTTCTTCTCATTTCATTTTCTAGATAAATATGAATCCTTTTTATGTTAACTTGGTTAGTGGAATAGAAATATAGGAAACAAATTTCACAAAACTTTATAATATGATTATAGACTATGTAAACTATGAATATCGGTTTCAATTATAGGATAAGGACACTTCTATACAACCTTTTTCTTGGTAGGATTATCTAAGATCCCTTACGAGTTATATTGTTCCCTAAAAATGAAACTTGTTATAATCCGATATTATATTTACTTAATTTTCCAAAAATATTCAATTACCTCAGAGTTTTTATTATGACCCTTAAATGATCATTATTCTCCACTCTAATTTTACAATATATTATAATATCATCAATTAACACCACCATAAATGTATTAAGGCAGTGCTTAAAAAATCTATTAATGAAATCCATAAATATGATAGGATCATTAGTCATTCCAAAGGGCATAAAAAAATTCAAAATGTCCATATATTTTTCAGAAGAAATACATTGGGATATTTTCATTATTTACTATCAACTGATGATACCCTAATTTGAGGTCAATATTAGAGAATAATTGATCCCCACGAATCTGGTAAAATAAATCATAAGTCCTTAGAAGATAATATTTTTTTCTTCACTATGATACCATTATGTTCTCTATATTCAATGATTATCTATATTGATATATTTTTATTCATTACAAATATTATAATTACTCCCCAAGGAGACAAACATTTTTGAATAAAACCCCTCACGAAAATATATTGAAGTTTCTTATTCAATTCCCCAAACTCCACCCATGAAATAATATATGGCATCTTGGACATTGGATTAGATCTAGGTATGGTTTAATTAGAGAACTCTACCTCTCTTTCTAGGGGAGGTCCAGGTAACATTTCAAGAAATACATCAATGTATCCTAAATAGTGAGGACATTTAATATCTTTATACAACCATTTTATTCTTCAAGTTCTCCAATGATATATATAAATGAGGCTATAGGAGTTTCTTCTAGACAGTTTTAAGGTTGATATATCTCCACTTTAAAAATAATCCATGGTTTTACATTCATGACCATGGAAATTTATTTTCTTCTTCAATGGATAATATAATTATACATTGAAAGATAGTCTATCACAATTATAGTGTCAAATTCCACAATGTGGATGTCTAATAGAATTATGATGATATTTTAATTGTTAAATTTCACACTAGAGTTTGTATACAACATTGATACATGGATAATCTCTCTGGGAATCTTAAATGATAAATTTAGTGCTGTAAATTCTATGTTTGATTCTATAGTCTTTGAAAAATTGGATGAAATAAAGGAATGGATTGAACCTTATTCAAAAAATATACTTACCAGTTTAAAATAATAAAGACTGTACCTTCCACCACATCATATAAAGCCTTAAATTTATCCATTGTGATTTTGCAATCATGACCACAATACCTTTGTTGATAACGATATTAATGGTGGTCTTCGTATATTATATTCTGATTTTTAAATTGATTTGAAGGTTATCAAGATGTGTACACTTGAATAATTGAACTTCGAGTTGTTCTTACACCACATTCCCTTTATCATTTTCATTGAGATGTTTAGGATTTTCACCACTACGATAGTTACCACCCCTACGAACATATCTTCCAAACTTGTAGCACATTCAACTCCCAAGTATTATTTTATCCTATTGTTTCTTACCATATTTGTTTCACATCAGTTGTTATAGTTTGTCACCTTTTTCTTGTGATCCGAATTATTCCTTGAATTTGGATCCATTCCCCTCTTCTTTTCATTCAGCCATTGTGACCACATTGTCTCTCCAAACTCTATTTCAACCTTCATAACACATTGAACTATCTCCTCATATCATTCATATTCTATATGTTCTATATTCATCGATATATGGGGTATCATTATGCTAATGAACCTATCAACCTTTCCCATAGGATCCAAAATAAAACTATAAGTGTATCAATCATCTCATGTAATGGTTATTTCATTTTTACCACAAATCATTTTACTTCTAATTCATCTCAAATCATTTCTTATACTTTTTTGTTCTCATAAAATACAGAAAATATTTACTGAAAAGGTTCTATTGAACACTTAACACTCGATAGAATCGATCTACCATATTTGATTTTTGTTCTTAACCAGTTTCCACCACTCACCAGCTTCTCCATCTAAGGGGTGTATTTCCAATTTGACCTTGTCTATCTTTAATCAATGGAATATAGAAAATATATATTTTTATAGAGGGTAACGATTGTTTTAATATTAATGGATTAACATATCCACTAAAAGAAGGTGCTCGTTATATAAGGAAGGACTCAACTATATGTTATTCCCTATGAAGTGAAGCTAGGAAGTCAACATAATTCAGGTTATTATTCATCACTCAAGATATTTGATTCATCATCCTCTTTAAGATTTCTGTTACCTCTTCCATAATTTTAGTATGGATTTTAGTACATAAATCTTTTCACCCATCATTTACATAGTTCCTCATATTTCCTATCATTTTCTAAGAGAAGAAATCCTTAGGGAGAAACATGTTACTTTTTATAATATTGTAACCCTAAAGGGTGTTTATGACCTAAAACAAAATGATTAAATATTATATTATTTAATTTACTATAATCAAAATTATATTTTACATGTATTTTCTTAATGGATCATAAAAAATATGCGATTAACCAAAAATAACCCTCGGGAGAAAAAAACTAGGTGAAAAAATGAATATTTGTCTTGAACCAGTTGACGATTGAGTTATTACCAAATGTTACCTTTTAGGGTGATTACCCTGAGATAAATCTATTCCAAATCCACATATTCTTGTTGTTCCGAGACAAAGATTTCATTTTATTAAACCACTCGCTTAATAATTCACCAAAATTTCAAAACATCTTCATGTATTTAGAATTATCCCTAAGGTTCATACTAATGTTTTATAATACTAATTTCCATAGATAAATAAACTTTCCTTTTATACCAGCCATAGAATAAAACCTTGTTTTAATACGTAAAAAATTATTTACATGGTACAACACATAATAATGTAGTGAAACTTTTTAGTCCTAGTATATTAAAAATTAGGAAAGTAACACATGAAAAACAGAATTTGTTTTCTAATACACATGAAAAAATTCTTAATAGGGTTATCCTAATCAACTTTTACTGCATCTCATATCCTATATACATACATCAAAATAAAGGGGTGAGCATAAGTCGTAGTAAGGGAATAAAAAAATAGATAATTATCTTGTGATGATGGGAAATATCAATAGGGAATGATCATAAGAAAAATATTCAGATGATAATGAAAATATCAGGAATAATAACTTGGAAGTGTGGGTAAAACATAAAAATGAGACATTCATAATCAAATCACCATGGTTTATCACCAAGGTGTCATAAATCATAATTACCAAGTTTATTCACCATGGTATCATAAAAGATGATATCTCCCAAGAATAATTTTTTACCTAATGAATTAGAGAACTATAAAAAAGATTAATTTATATATATATATTGATTCATGTGATCCATATTGATAATAATATACCATTTTATCAATAACCCATAGAGAAAAATAATGAGTTTCAAATAATTGTTTTAGTACATAAGTTCATAAAGAAATGAATATTACAACTTTTTGAAACCCATGAGAATAGAATACTGGTTTAATAAATTAAAATATCCAATCAATAAAAAAAATTTACATCTAGGGGAACACCCATTGAAAATTATTTAGTTTGGGTATTCAAAATATAAGTATTTCTCATTTAAAAGAGTGAAATTCATGAAATAAATTTGACATCATAGTATGTATAAAAGGTGGATTTAGGACAGGGATGAATGAGAGGTAAAAAGGACTCCAACTAGTAAAAAATTATTTTGAAAGTAATGGGGAAAAATGTGTTGAAAAATAATTCAATTAAATATTTAGAATACACTCCCTAAAAGAGGAACTTTAAAGGAAATTAAAAAGATTATAGTTCCCTTGCGTTCAAAATTTTCTTCTTAAAGCTTGATTATAGAATCTTGAGAACTTAAGGACACCATGGAGTGAATTTTTGGGAGGTAGAAATACCATAAATTCATAGATAATGTATTTAGAATGGATTTAAATTTTGGATGTGTGGTTATTTGTAATAAGAAGGGGGAATTGTTTAATAATTTCTAAATATATATCTTGGAATTTTAGGTAGTATAAAATGGGAAACCATTGGCTTAACCTTGTTTTTTACCATTGTTTTATAAATTTAAGGCATGTTTTATAATATTTTGTTACATTATAACCTAAATCCAATTTTAGATATTACTTTGGAGATGGAAAATTAATTTTTCAGAAAAAATTAATTTTTTAAATCAAAATTTATATTTTAGACTTTCTAAAGTCATTTATAGGTTTTGAAATTGATTCAAATCCATTAAAATACATAATATTAACAAAATAATATATTATTGGTCATGAATCATATTTAATTATTTATTTCATAATCATTACATATATATGATGTCATAGAGCATACCGAAATCACTATACTGTATTTTTAGTATTCAGTAAAAAATAAGTATTTTATAAAATTATAAAAATTTCACCCTAACCTAATCTAGAAGTTATTATTTCAAATAAAATTTTTATTTTATAAAAATAAAATATTAAATATTAAAATTTTAAATTTTAAATAAAATTACCTATTTATTAAAAAATAATAGTTTTTTCGACATAGTCAACTTTATGACACTTATAGAAATTTATTTGTACACTATAAATTTACGTTATCATTTATATTTAAAAATATATTGTTTTATAAGACTATTTAATGAAAATAAATTTTATTTAGAATAATTTAGATTATTTTATAAGTGTATATATTTTTTGAAAATATAATCATTTTTTATTTGTATCCAAAAATCTATTTATCAAATTCATCTTATATTCTAGTGTTTTATAAAATAAAATAATACTGGAAATTAGATTTATTAAAGAACTATACCATTTTTATAAAAGAAATTACACTTTTATAATACTACTATCTTGATACATGACCCCTTATTACACTGTCATACCCCATATTGGTAATGTATTTGATTATGGTAGTTTAATGGGGTGGCTCAACTAACTTTGACGTAGTAGTGATCTTTACAATCTTCAAAATCACCCACAGGTGATTTCATTAATGGCTCAATTGTTGAATCTTTGATCTGGCTTGGTCAAGGGTGAACCTCGGTGACACTACATCCATCCCAAGTTATAAGAAATTGGCTTCAAAAGAAATGACTCTACTTGTTGGGGCCATCATTTCTCCTTTATACATAAATTATCATTTTTAATTGCCCATCATAAACACTAATTTTAATGGTAACACTGATACAAATAGTCATATAGAACAACATTCATATTGAACAATACTAATATTTACCAATGGATAGGTAATAGATAGATCCAAACATTTACTTTTCCTTTTATAAACTATATATAATCCATAATTTATCAATAATTACAACTTCATTACCAATGTTTTTTTATAATTTATTTGATAATGTCAATTATATTACTAATTTTTAATTTTCTTTTAATAGTTTTGGTGGATGTTTTAGTCTTCTTGAAAGATTTTGAACCTATGTAGTATACTATATCATGATTCATATTAATTGGTTTATATATCCCTATACTAGTCTCAGATGTAGTAATTAGTATCATTACATGATATTTTTTTGAAGGATTTATATGTACTTCCATTGTAAAATATAATAAAATAGTCCCTATGAAAAATATTTCTGATATTAATCATAAAAGGAAATTTCAGGCTGTTACATATACACTGGGTTATTTTATACTATATCAGAGATTTTAGAGGCATACTAAATCAATATGTGGATATTCTTTAGACACAGAACGTGGGAAACATAGTAGTTGATATCCTTACATCTAAAGGAAGGTAAGAAAACATCTGTTAATATATTCCATTATCAGATCTCACCCTCCATAAGGTAAGTCCAGGGTCAATGTGGATGCTCTCATGATTCTCTAATTAAACCTGATTGATGTTTTTGTTAGGATCCTTTAACCCCCACATAATATAAATTACACTTACTAAAAACATAAAATTTTGAGTAGGTAAATATTCAATTCCAATAATTGAATGAGTTCCTTGTGATATAGAGTAATTGATATAGTCTCAATTCCATGCATCAAATTTATTATTAACTCTACATCTTTCTTATTACGAAGTCTTGAAAAATATTTAGGGAACACATCAGGATAATAATATACTACCAGATTTAGATCTCATCTCCCATTAACAACAACTTATCCACGGAAAATAGTGTATATTTTATTAGAGAATTATCTCAATTTCCTTTTATCAGGACCTTATTAACTTGATTAAAACCTCCACTCTACAAAGAGAGGATATTGAATATAAGAAAGCCAAGAGAAAGAGACTATTCTATTATAACAATCAATAAAATCTTGGAATTGGGTTACACTGACCAACCCTAAAATTACATAAATGGATTTTTTATTAAGGACCTCCAGATCCCATAGATTCCCACACAAATACACTAATAGGGTACACGATAAATACTTAAATTCTTTCCCTATTCTATCTCCCAAAGGGGTATCAAGACCTATAAAAGTGGTTGATACATCCAATTTGAGTTCATGAAGAGATTACAATTACTCAAAAAATAAATTAGTGTGAATAAATCATATAAAATAAAGACTATACTAAAGTATATGATATGAGAATCATACATCTAATAGAAAAAAACCCTCTCTAGTATTAGTTATAAATTAGTCCATAAAAACCACCATTCATAGACCCTAATTCTAGACCTGAGGTAGAAATAATTGATTATATTATTACATAATAAATAAAATTCCATGAATAATTTATAATCCTTCTTGAAATTACCTTCTAGAGGGTGGTAGAATACCACTAGTATAATAAAAAACATACATTACATGTGACAACTGGGTTGGAGTGGGTCAAATAAATTCTAATACACTTATTTGAAAAAACATATACACAAGGCTATATTAACACATGATGTAGAATTAAATTTCCTTGAAGTTAAATTAATCTTAATATGATCCAAATTCTATTCATAATGACTTTTAATAGAAAGTGTACCTTAATTATGTAATAATGCCACACCAGAACCTTAAATACATTTAAAAGAGACACCTATTCTCATATCCTCCAACTATCACTTATGAAATCTAGATGGGATATCACCCATGGTCCGACTAGGTAGTGAGCTACTTGATTTCGAGCCCCTTTTTGACCTTATCTCAGTTAAAAGGACGTTCATCACTATATTAGTGAATATTGTAAAATTTATGAGAATTACATGGATCTACTATGTATCCTTTAGACTCGTGTATTATTTTCATTTGATTCCTCATCTAATCTTATTTATTTATTGAATAAGATAAAATAAATAAATTTGGTAGTGCATTCCATAAAAAACATTATCACTTTTATATGGTTTATGAACTCTTAATCCTTCACTAGATGCACGGTGTTAAGGTAAAAATAGTCATATAATATCTCTTGAATGTACTTCTATATAAGGTGATGATCATTATTTTACTCAAGCCTGACATCTCACCATTAATGAGGTATCCCTACTAGAATAATGGTGTCCAACCATACCCAATGTTTTTTTATATCTCTATAATCATAATGATATATGGGAGTTGATCAATATATTCCACAAATTTTTAAAGAGATACATCACCCTAAAAATCTATAAGATGATGAAATTGGATACACCTCCTGATATTATCTATTTTGGAATTCATTTGAGGATATCCATGACCAATGGATAGAAGAAATTAAGAAATAACTTCAAAAACATGAGGATCAACAAGAGGTTGAACTGAAGGGTCGTTCCCTTCCACCTCTTGTATAGTAAGAGGTGGCTTTCCAGACTCATTTTTACAATAAAGTCGGGAAGTATATTAAAACCCTCTCTCAAATTATAGAAAACTACAATTTATTAATCACAACATAAATTCTAGGTTTAACCCCTTACCTTCCATATATTTATTTCATTTATTAACATCAAAATTTACAAATATTGTATATCATAACAAAATATATGACCATTAATTCACCTAACCTGAGTTAATATGCTCTAGAATATCAATTTAAATCAATTTAATGCACACTTTAAGGATATTCATGAAAGTTAAAGGTATCAATATTAACAAAAGAAATTATATCAATTAAAGAAATCAATTTAGGATTTATATTAACATATCTATTTTTAATAAATAATTTAGGAAAACACTGTTTTTTATTTATGATGTTTCAATTAATATGAATCATTTATTCGTTATACTATTAAAGTACATAATCAATCACATGAAAGTACGCAACATGATATGATATCTTACTTTTTACTACTTGTTTACACTTAACAGGATGCGTGAGACTTTAGGATTTAGGACTAAATCAAAGAATAATTAAAATTAAATCCTTGACTTCTCATGCTAACTGATGATTCCACTGTAATTATGTTGTCCATGAGAATTTAAGGGTTATGTACTAAGTGATAATTATCCCATCTCCCATATAATCTCATCCTTATACATAATAAAAATTAGTGGTATCAAATTTTATTTTATAATGACTATGACTAGAATACCTGAACAATATTGGACTAGGTCCCCACACCACCTCAGTCACCCCTCGTGATTTTTAGAGGTTAGTGTAAATACTAGCAGTTGAATTAAATATGATTGAAAAATTGTCCCCCCCCTCAATAAAATATATAAAACAACATATTGTTCATTCCTATAGTTATAATTTCATATTTTAACACTATATACACTAATCTTTTATTTACTTAATTAATGGGAGTAGATTTATAGAACAATACAAAATGAATTAAATGAACATTAACATGAAGTATTATTCAAAAAGGTCCAAAATAACCATTTCTATTAAAATTAGGTATATCTCAGTCGAAATAGTTTACATACTCATAATTATCCAAAAATATTCTTGTAGTGAGTCCCACATGTGGTAAGACCCATGAAAATATCAAAGTACCACTCCAACATCAATGGTTGGTCCACCAATAAAAAGATCTAAAAATAGACCACATGAGCATCTCTCTTTACATCCAAATAGTTATCATGCCCTAAGGAATTTTGCATTATCCCAAACATGAATAATAAAATATGCAAGCATTCCATAAGGATTTTTAAAAGGAGTGAGTATAACATAATAAAAAGGCAGTCATAACACCAACAATTTAACCATTTCAAAAAATATGTGCATGTGATAAAAATGAAAATATATAGGAATTATAAAAACAATAGTAAACATGTTATATTAGAAAAACAAGACATGAGTAATGGTAATAACAAATAAACCCTAATACAGGGAGTGTCCATACTTTATCTACCTAATTCAAGCCTCATCTCATAATTTGAGAAAACATAACACAACTGAATAAAGGTTAAAAACCCATCACATAAGGGGTAAATAGAATCATATAAAAAAATTTGAGACAATATTTCAAATAATACCTTCATTAATAAGGGAAGTTGTATAAATTGTTACTGTATTTCAATCCGATCACATTCCATCAATATGTTGATTCATTGGGGAATTATACCATGCTTTATATAACATCGTAGAATCTTTCTAAAAATTTAATGTATAACTTCTACGATTTGGACAATAGATCAAAAAGAATAACTAATTGAGTAACCCCATTAAAAAACGTGATTCATAATAGAAAATGTATTACAATCAATATATTATTTAAATTATAGTGGAAAGTAAAAAAAAGGTTGTACACTGTTCACATATATCACTAGCATGAATAAAAATCTCAACAGACAACAGATATGGAACATGTATTATATATGATATTTATGGAATTCCAACTTGTTAAAAATAATATGAAATAACAAAAATAACTTATATCTTCTATAAAATTATTTATGAAATATTTAAAAATTTGAAATACTTTATTGACATTAAATTTTATTTTCCCCAAACCATAGCTAGATCAACTTTCTATGAGTATGATAGGAGTAAAGTGTCAACATTTAAAATAAACACACAAGTATCATTGATTTGAAAAAGTAAATGTTATACCACTACTGAATGTGACATAATTTCTTAACAGATGGTAATATTAATATTTTTTCCACTATTAACGTAGGATAAAAAATATAATTGGAAAATTAACATGATTGACTTCAATCCACCTAGGATAAACCCCTGAAACATATTGGAAAAGAGATTACCAAATTAATAAATGATATTTACAAGACCTAGGTAGGTTTTTAGGATATTACATTCACATCCACAGTGAGAAGAGAAAGAAAAGAATATAAGAGGGAAAACCAAAATAAATATTACTGATGATTAACTTTTTAAAACCATTTGAGTCACATCAGACCAAGATTGATGGTATTCTTGACTAAAAAGAAAGAAAATAGTGGAAAATATTGGATGATATGTGTACTTGACTGATGATGAGGAAAAAACTCAGTTGAAGGAATTTTTGGGTTTATATTCTAAAGTAAAACAACAATTTTCCAATATATATAAATAAGAACCTATAACTCCACTAGGTAACCAATATAGGCCACTGATTAACAGATGGTGATGATAGTGTGTGGGTGGGGGTGGGGTGGATAGGGGGATACTAGGCATGAAATTGAAGATACCAATTTTTTGTATGGATTTTATTTTTTTCAAATGATTTTCATTGGGGGAAAATAAAGATCATCAAAATATGAAGATTACATTGATGTCAATATGATGAAGAAGTTGCAATGTTTATGCATCTTGGATGAAGTCCTTATGTCATTAAATATAAATAAACTTTGGATTCATTCGAACACCTTGAGTTTCATGGTGATGTTTGGATAATTGTTATGGATTCCATGAAGGTGATTTCTATAGAATTTTTATGGATTCATAACATTGGATGTCACACTTGATCAATGATCCATGTTGTTAACTATGAAGATTGATGAATTGATCTTAAGTTCTAAATACATTTGTCATAAGTGACCAATGTTTTTCAATAAAGTAGAAGGATTATTTGATGTTATTTGGAATTTATATTCCAAAAATTATTGAAGAAGATGAATTTAATATCAAAAAATATTTTATTGTTTCAAAATAACCATCGAAGGGTTGATTTGAAGAACATTGATATTATAGTTTTTATAAAGCATAACCATAAAATATAATTAGTGCATAATGTTTTAAAGATGAACAAATAGTTAGACTGATTTATATTTGATGACAAACTGATAAGTTATTGAAGAATTGAATGTTGGAGTTCTATGAGTGGAGGTAGCCATACATTTCATTTTGGATTCCATTATATTCTTCATTTGTTAACTATGTATTTTTTGGGGGTTTATTTAGAAAAATATTTCTAGCCTCAACTAGGAGATTATGCAGGACACTAGGTTGCATACATCCAAGGGAGGACAACCAATTTTTTCCCTCAGGAGATTTAGAGTGTTGTGTGTAATCCCTTGGGGCACACCTAGAGGCATGTGTGATGTAGGCCAATAGCCTACACCTCACTGGTTTAAACCAGGCCTGTTCGAACTCCCATAGTGATGGTATTTGAAATCAGTCATGTATTTTTCATATTCCACCATCTTCCTCTTCCTCCCAGATCCCAACGGTGCCACTACCTTACTAGAGTAAATGGGATAGAATCTATTGTTCAAATCATAGATGACCATGGTTCAATAAAGATCATAATGGTAAGAAATGATAGAAATAATAATGGAAAACATTGTTTGAATGATCTATATGCTCTTGGATGACCAAAAAACGCAGTTGTAGGTGGTAAATTTAGAAGTTTTATCTTCATGATGAGTTCAAGTCATGCGTTACTTGTATAAATGATCACATTCATGTTATATGTTCACTGCAAAGGGGAATCCTGTCATGAATAAATGAAACCATGATTTTCGGTGCCAAAGAATCTATGTGTGAATAACTCAAATTGTGAGTCCTTCTTGAATTTAAAATGGTGATTACCACAAAATTATTTTAGTTATTTTATTCAATGATTAAATTCAGAAAAGTCGTTGACTCTCAATTATCTATACCAATGCCCCAAATATGAAAAATATGCCTCTCCCATGTTCTTTTAGAGCTCTTTTTTTTTTAAAAAAAAGTGTATCTCTTAGATTCTACTTTCATGTAGGTAATATGTCCAGAGAGACTTCAATGCCTCGAAAAGTATTGGATTTCCAGGAACAATGCTTATTTTGTGAAGGAGATCTACACACCCTATGGGAAGAACTTCCATGCACTATATGAAGAAGAAGACCCCACAATCATGTGATTGGGGTAAACCCTCATCGTGCTTCATGAAGAACTTGTTCTGTGAAGCACTCGGATTATGTAAATGATAAAAGAGATACATTTGGTCCTAATTTCATGATAAGGAACATTAATGTTTGCAGGATGGTTTTTTTTGTAAAGAATAATAACTCATGAAGATATGGGTAGTGTGCGCATACGTTAAGAACATGAACTCATATACATGATATAAGTTACCCAAGTCTATGTGTGTAGAAAGAAGATAATCAGAAGAAACTACAGATTACTGTGTGTTAAGAAACATAAAGTGGACAGTTGGTTTCACTAAGAAGAATGTGAATACTACCTTTCACACGTATAGAAACATATGATATATATACCCAACCCAAGAACTATAATACAACATAAAATAATAGATCATATAAATTAATGTGTTATGATTTGAATACCATGAAACTTAGGCATGAAGTTTATGTCATCGAACCGAGTTATAATTCAAGAAGACAATAATTGTTTTACATGAAAGTTCATTTTGGAATGATATAACATTGGAATTTCGGTGCAATTCAGTTAAACAATCATCTTATTCGCAATAAGAATAGAAGAAAATTGATGTTTCATTCACTATTGATATTTTGTATCAAAGAAGAAGAATTTAATTGTGAATATTCTAAGATGAGACAATATTCACTGATTTAATAATCAAAAAGGAATTTTTTGATTCCAGTAACAATAAGAAGAAGAGATATCAGTTTAGTTGGTTTTGTACTAAAGAAGAAATATAAAATTAGAGAAGAATATTTGGGGAACAAATTGATATTGTATGATTTTAATTTGGGTCAAACTGAGTTCAATATTCATCATTTCACAACACATTTATATTTATATGATTGGTAGAAGAAGAATATCATGCATTTTTTAGATTACTAGTGGGAAGAGGTAAGAAGAGTTTATTGAATACTTTTGTACAAGTAACAAATTAAAGAATGTTGGGGATGAAAAAATAAGCACAATGACATCCAATGAGTCTTAATAGGTCGAAGCAATTCTTGGTGCTACAGACCTTTAACAACAATGAGGATTAATTCATATTGGTTTTTTTGTAGTATCATTTACATACTATACTTAGTACTATCTACTTATATTGAGTAGTGAAAATTTTAAAAATATCATGTATTGTATTTATTAATTTTATATACTTTCATGTGATAGGAAAATGAGAATAAAGAATCAAGATCATAATTGGTCTAAAAGGTACAGTGATAAATTTTTTTGATCAGATTAAAAATTTACCAACACGGATTCACCTCTTATAAGTGTTAGTAATATCCCAAAATGATCCTTTCAAGTGGAATCAGAGCCAAGGTTCACTTTTATTAGATTCTCTATAGTGAAAGCTATTCTCTTTTGAAGAATTTTGTTTCATTCCTAACTCAAAAGTGGAGTTCCATTTTGGTGATGTTTCAATTACCTCTGAGTATAATTTTATATCTACTAATACCATGATTAACAACAGAAATAAAGATACGGGAATGTTTCAGAATAATTCTCTCTTATATAAATAATAGGAAGTATCTATTTCTCTATGACTTACTGATAATGAATACGTATATGTCTTGGAATGTAATGAGCTTTTGGATCTAGTTTACTCTGATAATATGGATAAAAATTCTCCCTCTAGTGATCAGGAGGTATGTATCAATAAATTTTAAAACTATCCTAAAGATGAATATTATAGCACAAGTGGTGATGATGATCAATCTACAACATCTCAAGAATTATATATTCATAGATTAAGAGTTATTATGCAAGGTTTTACTTAATAAGGATAATCCCTTGTTTTATGAGGCTTCTAATATAGTTAGAAGAAATCAACCAGCTATAATGAAAAGAGTATTATTTGGGGAAGTGGCTACAGAAAAAATTGTTGAATATTTAAATCTCTCCAGGTAGGTTAAAACCATTGAAGAAACAAAGAAAGAACATGAAATTAGTTCCACAAAATTTATCAAATAAGTTTAATATAAATTGGTATAAAAAAGTCTATAGATAAAAATATCCATGAACATGAAGAGAAATTGGGAAATAATGCTAATTTCAAGGGTTTAAAAGTGGAATAAATATCCAAGACGGTCAATGAACCGGGCTCATTAATTTTCAAAAAATTTAAGATACATGAAGATAAATTTTAAATAATAATAAAGTATTGTGAAGAGAATATTATTATGATTTAAGATAAAAAAATAACACAAAATATTAAATTTCAATAACTGGTAGCTCAGTTGGCCAATCTTTAGAAGACATATATTGACACTTAAAAAAATAATGGGATAGTTACCATTGGTACTCAATGTTAATTTGAGGATTATATGGTTAAAATACAACCAACATGTGATAATAATATCATGACTTCATTCAATGATCTATCATAAGAAGATGAGAATAACCATGTACTATTCATATGATCTTGTACCAGTGTCTCTAAACTTGTTATCATTAATAGTGAAGGTTGTAAGACAAAATCTAAAAATGTGTGGATTAATAAAGATGATAATAAACCTACCACCATGACTATGATTTATTTTTAAGAAATCTTGGAATTTGTTTCCCCATAGAGATCAAAAAAATCATGAAGAAGATCGAACAATATGATATAGAAGATATTTGTAAATTAATATTTATGGGTCAATATTGGCATTGTAAACCGATTTAGTAATAGTGCATTAATTTTTTGGTACAATACTCAAATTGTAAAATCACAAGGGAAGTGTATCTCAAGGGGGAGAAATCCCAAGAAGAAGAAGAAATATCCATAGGTCCATAAGCATTTTCATTCTATAAATAGATTTCTAATTATTGATAACATCTATAATGTATTAAATGGTAGTGGTCACAGGGTTGGTATATATTCATATAGACATGTATCCAAAGATGATAAGAAAATAAGATCACAAAATATGACAATGAATAAAGAATCATCCTTGGAAAGATATCAGAATAATGTTCTGAACAAAAATCCTCCCAAGAAGGTACAAAAATAGAATAGTGAGAAAACCTTGTATTATAAATCAATAAAGATGAAAGGTAGTGCATAAAAAAGAACTACTATGAGGGATGACACTCAGAAGAACCCATGTGGAAGATCCAAATATAAAACCATAGATTATAATGACATGTTAGTTATCTGGCCTTAATATTTGGAAAGAATGATAAAAATAGAATATGTAGAAGCTAAAGATAGTGAAATAGAGAACAAAAATATTTCACATGATGAAGATGAAGTTCATGAGGGGTTTTCAAGAAATGTAAACTCTTGTGTTAAATAAGTTCTGTGTGAGAGATGAAAGAAATATGTTAACATTGAAAGAGGTTGTCTAATCTGACTACCAAAGCAGGAAGCAGACCTTGAGAGGCATAAGAATTTATCATTCAAGAAGGATATTAAGAATACATGTTCTCTAGAAATATTAGAAGAGCATGGGAAGATATCCATGCTACCTAGATATAAATTAGAAAAATCTTTATATGTGAAAGCATAAAGACTAGAATCAATGGATCAATATGGTTGTGAAAAACATCTCAAACATACTGTTCATATTAACAAAGTATGTAGGATCCACCTAATTACCATAATCTTTTTGTATTGTATTTGTTCTCATAATTTAGGTAATTAAAGATGAAGCCTGTTTTCATGGGGATAACTTGAATAGTAGTGATTAGTATCAATTCTTGATAACTAATATGAAGATGTTACCATCCTTGAATGATTCATCCATTGATATAAAAATACTCATATGATGGAGGATCATCTTTGATGGAGTCGAAGAATGTGATTTATTATTTTCGATAGCTAGGATTAATAATCTTCTGTTTTGGTTTGATCTTATTACATGGAATTCTGAAGATTTTTTCTTTCTAAAATATCATCCTTGATAAAGTTGTGAATGTTTTTCAATCTAGACTGTAACAAGTTAAAGAACCATTTTGGTTTATTTTTTATACTATATTTTCTTAAATCCATTCTTGATAAGATCCAACATTAGGAAGATGATGATAAGTGTTTCCCTTGAGAGAGAGACAAATCAAGAAGCTTCCATAATTATCATTTCAATTAGTATCAAATCTATTTATTCTGGAATTTTTTTTGAAGATCATGTCATTTGAAAAGTTATTTTTCTCTTAATCTATCATCATTTTTTATAAAAAATAACAATCATTTTAGAATTGGTGATCAATTCAATAAATAAATGGTATAATAAATGTCTATGTTCCACAAGGTCACTTCTCCTACCTATTTCACTTGAATTTTTGTGATCTATTTGTTTAAGTGAGTGCAAGATTTTCAGGTTGACTATTCTTAAAAGGATTCATCTCACATTTAGAAATTTTATCCCAGAATGAAATTTAATAATCCTTTTAGATAGGTATATGAGCCCTTATTTCATAATGTATCTTGATCATTTGGTAATTTTAATCTTCATTTTGTAAATGAAATATTCTTATGCTATACATCAAACCTAGCTCACAAATACTTAGAGTGAAATGATGGTTGGCATATTTATTAAGTATGGATTGATACCCTTTTTCCTAATAACCTAGTATTTATTGTCAATACGGGGGATATAATGTTAAATAAATGTGTTAAATATAAAGGTGAGAGAGAATATAATTGTTCCACATACTGACACATTCATTTGGAAAAAAATTGAAGGCTTTGACAACAAATACAAAAGTGGAGATTGAAGATCCCAATTTGTGTATGGATTGTATTTTTTGTCATATGATTTTAATTGGTGGAAGATTATGCTAAATGAAATAACAATATCACATTTATTTCTATATGATGAATATTTTCTAAATTTAATTGAGTTTAGAATAGGCCAACATGTCTTGAAATTATATGAAACATGTGGACTGATTAGAAGGATTTGAGTTTCATGGAGATGCATGGAAAATTTTTATAGATTCCTTCATGTTGATCCCTGTATAATTTTTATGGATTCATAGAATTGGATGTCATAGTTGAGAGATTCTCCATGTTATTAACTTTTAGGATTAATGAACTTATTGTATGTTTAAAAAACATGTGGCATAAGTGACACATTGTTTACAAAAAAGATGAAGGATGATTTTATGTTCTTTGGAATTTTTATTTAAAAAATTATAGATGAAGAGGAATTGAAGGATATGGAGTATTTTAATATTTCTTGAGAACCATGAATGTGTTTACTTCATGAAAATTGAAATTATAGTTTTCATGAAGGATAAATATGCCATATAATTAGTGCATTAAGGGTTAAAGATGAAGAAATGGTTAGATGGATTTATATTTGAAGAGAATTTGTGAAGTTATTAAAGAATTTTATGCTAGAGTTCTACAAGTGGAGGTGTACATGCATTTAATATTGAATTAAATTATATACTTCTTTTGAGAAATTATTTTTTGGGTTTTTTTTAAAATATGGCCGACCAAATAAGGTGACTAGTTAGCCTCAACTGAGAGATTATGTGGGACACTAGGTTGATTGTACCCAAGGGAAGATAGACTAGGACACACTATCTACAGTATAGAAGGACATGTGTACACCTAGGGGCATGGCAGAGGCTTTCATGATGTACGCCAATATCCCGCAAGGATATGGGTATAGAGCTTGGCTGCAAAACCAATACAGGGTGATGTTGTAAGGGGGAGAGGATAATTCTGATACTCTTTAGGCAATGCTTGAATTTTATAACATGGAGAAATCGGTAGAGCTTTCAATGTGAGACAGATTTTCCACATACTATTCATCTGTTTAAATAATTTTGAGTGATAATGGCCATCCATCACACCCTACAACCTGGTTTAAACTAGGTCTGTTCAATCTACACCGGTTCTAGTATTTCAAATGAACTACATATTTTTCATATGACACTATTGTCTACAACCTCCCAGCTCCCAATGAAGACACTACCTCACCAGAGAGGATGGCCACGAAATCATTGTTCAAATAAGATATTCCCATGGCAGAACAAATATTGAAATTATGAAACAAAAATGGACAAAAAAATCATGAAAATTCATTTGAATGATTAATATACTATTGAAAAAATTGTAAACATAGTTTTAGGAGGCCGGTTCAGATGCTAAATATTCTTTATGGGTTTAATTCATGAGTTACATTCATAAATGATTGGATGCATGTGATCCGTTCACTACAAAGGAGAAGCCCATTATGAATAAAGAGTCCATGATTTTCAATATCAAAGAATCCATGTTTGAAGAATTAAAATTCTGAGTCCTCTTAGAATTTAGACTAGTAATTATCATAACATTATTTTGTGGAAATTATTCTATGATTAAATGATTAAGTGATAGTGAATATCACTTATAAATATTGATACCTTTAAGAATAAAAAATTATAGCACATATATTCTATTTGAGATATAATTTTTTCTCAAAAAAATAAAATCTATGTACTTTTAGTCTCACAGAGGAAAAAAATCACAAGAGTCTACAAGTCCATGCCAAGAAGAAGAGTCATGTTAACCATTATTGTTTCGTGAAGAAGATATGCACACCTTGTGTGATGAATATCCATGCACTTTATAAAAAATAAGATCCTATGAAACTGAAAATGGTGTCAAACCTCATAGTGCTTTGTGAAGAACTTGTTCCATGAAGAACTTGACTTACATAAAGGATAAACAAGATAATTGTTCTCCTTTTTTCTTGATAAAGAACCTCACTATTTTCTGGATTGTTTTGTGAGAAGAAGAAAAATTCATGAAGACAAGGGGCAGTGTGCGCATGCATGAAGCACATGCACTCATATGCATGATTTAAGATACTCTAGTATGTGTGTTGTAAAGGATTATAAATAGATTAAATTGGTCCAGAAAGTGTGTTAGAAAACCAAAGTTGATAGTGGGTTTCACCAAGAAGAAAGTGCATACTACAATTTACACGTATAGAACCATCTAAGATATGTACCTGAACTATTAAATTTAATATATCATAAAATAATATATCATATAAATGAATGTGTTAAGTTTTGAATACCAATAAAATCATGAATGAAGTACATGTGATCTAAATGGGTTATAATTCTGAAATATATTGATTTTTTATATAAAAGATCATTCTTTCATGATAGGTCATTGGAAGTTTTTTTAAATGTAGTTGAACAAAAATATTTTACACCAAGAAGAATATAAGAGAAATGATACTGCACTCACTGTTGGTATTATGTATCCAAGAGGAATAATATAATTATAATGATGATACGATGAGTGGATCTTCATTGAATTAATAATAAAAAAGGAAGTTAGTGATTCTAGAAAGAGGAAGAATTAGTGATCTCAGTGAAGTTTTTTTTCACTGAAGAAGATAGAGAAAATAAGAGAATATTATTTTGTGAACAAATTGATATTGTATTATTATAATTTGGTTTATAATGAGTTAATTATTCATCAGTCCATAAAAAAATTATATTATTGTGATTTTTAGAATAATAAGACTGTGAAGATTTTATTTTTCTACTAGGAAGAGGTAATAAGAGTTTCTTTCATGCTACTGTAATAGTAAAAAAGTGAAGAAAATGTTTTGTAAGAACAAGGAAGCACAATGAAATTCAACGAGTCATAATAGGTGGAAGAATTTCATGGTGTTACTAAACTTTATCAAAAGTGATTATACTATCTCTACAATTAGTATAAAGATCCATCCAAGTGTTTTAAAATAAGCACTCTCAAATTGACTATAGTGCATTGTAAGGGAAAGTTCATTTCTTACTAGCAGTAACCACATTCATAGGATTGATTCTAGTGGTTTTGTGGTCTGGATCATTTTCATAACATTCCAAGGACAAGTTACTCTTATATAGTAGTGAACCTTGAAAATATATTGCATTATATCTTTACTACTTTTATATACATTCACACAATAGCAAAAATAGAATAAAATAATCCAGATCTAAATATTTTTAAGAGGTAAAGGGATAATTTTTTTATTGGTTAAAAAATTCCCCAAAACTGATTCATCCCCCTCCGTGTGTTAATCATATCCAAAACTGATCCTTTTGAAAAAATTTCCATCACATTAAACAAAATGGTAGTTGTTGTTACCTACTATCCTTCCATAATAGCTTCCTGTATTACACATCATTTATATGTTTAGTAACACAACTTGACCCCAACAAGGAACTATTAAAATAATTTCATTTTTTAAATTTAATATAATTTCATATATTTTTTGAATGACTTATGAAATAAAAAGGACATAAGATAATAACTATCACCACATCATGTCATATACTAAAGGTAACTACATCCTGGTGAAGGTCACACTGTATTGTTATGAACATGAGAGTACATGAGTTATGTGATAATTGATGCCTTGATCATATTCCAAGATAAGATATCATATATGATTTATAACTTGATGGGATGACATTAAGATGATTTACATTAATGTTTATGAATTTTTTAATGTTTTAAACATTTAATTAAAGTTTGAATAAAACATTTCAAATAGTTATAACATTATTTGCATTTGAAAAATGATTGAGATATGAATATATTTTTATCATATGTTTATGTATACAAGGAACATAATTTCATATCCATAAAAATAGGTTTAATAATTTCAAAAACGAATGCATTTTTTTAATCACCATGAAAAAACAAATTTTAATATCTCATTTCCATATTCCCATTAACTCAATGATTCTAGTAGTCTATTTGTGGGAGAGAATTTTATGAAACAAAGAATATTTATACAAACCATAGGTACATTTGGAGGAAGGAGTCTTCTTTCTCATATTGAAGCTTATTCTTCAACCACATGTCAAGATAAGGCATAATTGAATCACATTAAATAACGTATGAATTTTGATTAATTTTAAAATAAATTCAAATAAATTATTGTGGTAACTAGTGAAAAAATATTTTAATGTTTATTTCAGTTATTATTTTTAATTTTACCCCACCAAGTCCCAAAAACTGAATTAGAGCCACATCTATTTAAGTTAGATCCAAGTATTAATAGATAAAGGATCTAGAAAATAGTTTTTTCTATGACCATGATGTGTTGATTAAAAAACAGTCTTGGGTGTGGTAATATTCTTAAAAATGAAATATTTTAATATAAAATGGTTGTGATTTATAAAAAATTTTAAAATCATGACTACATTTTAGAAAAATTATTCAAGTTAAATTTATAAAAAAACAAAGTATCATAAATCTATGTTTTCACTATATAGTTTTAATATAAATTTATGTGGTTTATCTGAGAATTTATTTCTACATGAAAAACCTTATTGTAGGTTAAAACTATGAATGGTGAAGGAATTGCTAGAAATAAATCTACAATGGAAAAAATTTTAGTTTTAGTTGAAAATGATTGTAATATGTAAAGAACCAAACTGTGGTCAATAAAGAAATAAAATGTGATTTTTATTATTTATTAAATAATTTTTTTCTTAAAGGGTATGTATTGAATCAAAAGGGGGTTTTATACAATAAATTTTTTTTAGTGGATAGAATATAGGTTTAAAGTGTTGAATTTATATGGTATTAATTTTTAATTTTAATATAAGGTGTTCAGGATAAAATATAAATTAATTTATATTGTGTTTATAAATTTTAATATAATGCTATATATATAAGTGAATATATATTTTCTTATGAAACTTTCATAAATTACTAATATTAAATGTCTATATTAAAATTCATTCTTTTATATTTTTATTTAATCCTAGTAAAAATGGTTTTGGTATATTTTATCAAAGGGTTAATTAAATATAAATATATAATATTAATATAATATTAATTTTCTACATTATTAATATGAAATATTCATATATTAAGGACTATGGGGGGTTTATATTTATTTGACAATCATATATTATTATATGATTAATTTTATATATATTTCATGTAAATGATAAATTACATTTATGATATAATTATAAATTATTTATATTTATATGTTATGAAATTTTGATAAAATCATGTCTAACTTATAAATTGTTATAATTTTATTATGTATAAAATGTTCCTAAATGCATATCCTATGTCTAAAAATTTTAATTATTAATTTATTTGTTTATTCCATTATTTTTCGATATTCATGAATATAAATCATTTATATTATGAATAAAAGCACATTTAAAATATAATATATTTATAGTTTTTTTATTATGAAATGTTTATAGATGCATATAACATGTTGAAATATTTGAATTCTTCATTTATTTTTTTATTCCACAATTGAAAAATATTCATGATTATAAAGTGTTTATATTATGAATTGATTTATCCATTATTTTAAATAATTTAAATTTCTTCTAATAAATTTAATACCATGTATATGAGGTGTTATATGCTTTGTTATGACATAATATTTACTTTAGTAAACCCAAAACTATGATTTTTTATTAGGTTATATGTCAAAAATAAATATTGTTTATGATTTATACACATTTCATGTTAGTATTTCCACAAACCACCCCTATTGGAACCCTTCTTGGGTCAACATTGAAGATAAATGTGACCCATAAATCCCAACTCCAATAGGGACTAAAATTATGACTAGCACTGAATGTGTAAAAACCAACATAAATGAATTATTACCCCCATTAAACCTAGGATAAATAAAATGAAACAATTAATTGACTCCAAAGATCTTATAAGGTAAAAAATTACCCCATCCAACAGAATTTCCTAATTTTTAAAATTTTAACAATAAAAGGGATATATTTATAGTTTTATCCTAAAAACTATAATCCATATATCAAATTCAAGTATAGCCACCCAAACAAAAGCTCCAAGTCCCCGCTAAGATATCCTAAAATATAAACTCTAGAAAAATAGTGGAGGGGTGAGAACATTTTATTACTTAGTAGAATGAAATTCTTAATTAAATTTTTATCCTTGTGAAATAAAAATGTTAGAGTATACATGTATGATATAAATATAAAAATAATAAATTATAAAAAAAAGATAAGAATAAAAATTAAGATAATTTATAAATCATAAAACTCCACTTTCCTTCCCATTATTCCAAAATAGCCTCCATTTACCACATCACATATGACCACTTTCCTCTAATGAGACATAAAATAAAACTTCTATGCCAAAAAAATATTAGAAATATCAAAATTAATAATCATCAAATGAAAATATCTATAACTCTATAACACCACTAAAACAAATATAAGAAAAGGGCCTAAAAATTCATCACCACTTTTACATGTTAGTTCATGGGTTACTCTAACTAAAAGCAGGGAAATAAGAAATAGTAGGAAAACCAATCACACCCTATTGAATAATGTGAGAACCAAAATAACAACCGCACAATAATAACTACACAACCTCAAATTCTATACTCCAATAAGAGATCTACTTTTCATAATGCCCTTCCACAGTAACATAAAAATATCTTAATTACCACAATATCATCATGGTAATGTACATAATCATAAAGGACATTAGCCTAATTCCCTCATCCTTCCATGAATGGACCATAATATATGTAAACCCTCATCATTTTTGGCTGACATAATCATAGAGGACATAAACATTATGTCATCCTCTTTCTTTGTATATACCCTAGTATGAATCACATAAAAATACACTATATAAAATCCATCCTCAATCCATTAAAAAAAATCATAAAATCTTTAGCATAATAACATTAAGACATAATATACCATTGTATACTATCATCCAAAATGTAATTCCTCGACCCAAATATCCCAGTTCATGTTGGTGAGTGACATGGAATCATGCATCTCTCCATGTATTCAAGAGGTTTTCGACTACCAGTGAGGGTTTGAATGGAACAATGCGGAGAAAATAACCTCAGTATCAATATCATAAAACCAGAATTAAAATAAGAAGAAGAATAATCCAAAAAGTCACAACTAAACTATATAATAATAATTCTATAACATATGACATGTCAGGTATCTTAGAGTCATACAATGAAAAACCATGAACCCCCAATGTGGAAAGTCAAACTATAGTATAAGAAAGAAACAAAAAAATAAAAAGAGACACCAAAAACAAACTCTAGTGTCCATATCAGTTCAACATCTAAACAAAAATCTACATGTCCTCAAATAACTATCATTGGACCCTTTCCCTTTCCCAGATCCTTGATCATAATGTTTCTATATTCCTTGAGATAACCATAGTGGGTGTGAGTATAACCCAGTAGGATGATGATAATTCATCCTTAACATAAGTTCACATGAATAAGAAGTTTATTTCATAATAATAAATAAATTGAAAATACAATAAAAATCAATCATGTTCTGTGTATTTGTGTAATAATTAAGCTGCTAAAAAACATAGGCATAACTGCTTCAAATATACACAGGAAGGATGGACATAACATAAGTCGTGATCAGGGGTCATCAACAAGGCTACATTATGACCTTGAGAATCCACATGGATATCAAGCCTCATGTTGGGCCACAATGAAATCATGTCCTATCCCTATCATGGTTTAGTCCACAATGACATAATACCCTATCCTTATCATGGGTTTGCCCATAATGCTATTGTACCCTATCTTTACCTTAGGTTGGGACATAAAACTATCATACTCCTACCCCATGTCTAGGTACCTCATCAGTATCATTGAAATTCTCACATTCTCTACCAAATAATGGATAACAAGTCCAATATATTCCTCTTTTTATATTATATCAGAAGAAAACCCTCCATAGTCTATACATTCACACAAAATAGGGCATAACACATATAGACACAAATGTAGAATATTAAGCATGAGTTTCAGAATCTACACACATACACACATATGATCAATATCAATAATTGTTATCATGGGGTATAGAAACATATATGGTTAATATTAAGGAATTTCTATTTTACATGGGATATATATGGTATGTAGCTTCCTATCTCAAGTGTATTGATTCTAATTGGTGAGATTGTCAAGTGTCGATAATGGAGTTACACCCGCACACCAAACAGATAAAACCCACACATCAAGGAACCCTAGAACTAATAATAATTACTTAAAATGGTAAAATAAAGAAATATTTAAGGATAATATGGTCACATACTCTTATAATCAATTTACTGCATAAAATAAAAAACATAATAAATGGAAGATCAATATCTGGTTGAAGGAAAGGTCTCTAATTCACTTGATTTGATGAAAAACTACCAAAAGACCCTCAATCCATCATTAAATAATAACAAAATCCATAAATATAGCTATTAAAACATGGATATATGTTTAATTTGAATACTATAATAGAATACTAGAAGAAATATAATGAAAAATATAGATAAACCTCTCACCTTGAAATATCATTTGGTAAGGATTCTTGATCTTCACGAATTAGAGTTCATAGTGAGTTGAATTTTAAAGAACCATAGATAGAGTCCCGAGGTTATAGATCCCTATGAATAAGAAGAATAATTAATAGTTTTTAAAAGGTTTTAGATTAACAATACAATTTTAGGCTGAATTATATAGATTTACTATGGTTTGGTCATAGGGTTTACCAAACAATGTGCGGATTACTACCACTTATGGGAACATTCATGGTTTGTCCACTTGATTTGGTAAAATGAGAAATATCCTTGCTTATTTCCTTTGTCTCTAGTTTTATAGTTTCCTAGAGGTGGTTCAATGGTCATCTATATCCATGCATCATTCATGTTCCATCTTCTACCAATTAATAACAGTTTCGTAGTTTTCTAATGAGAACTGCATGGTTTTCCCAAACCGTTAGAAAACTATTCACCCCCTTAAAAACTCCTAAAACCCTTTAAAACCATCAAAACGTAACCTAAGACTTCACCTAAGAAACTAAATTCCTAAAAAAACATAAATAAGAAATGAAATCAAGGTTTTAAGTACTTGATAATTCCAAACCATTATACAATCCCCTAGTAATAACTTTTCATCCTTAAAAAGTGTCTCTAGAGTTCAGAATAAAAAAAAATCAAGAAATTAAGGATTTATATTAGACTCATCCTATTTATCCTATTGGATTATATAATTATTCCATAAAACTCAAATAATGAGAACTATAATCCATCACAAAACCTTCTCACTGTGGTCCACAATCCATAGTAGTCTCTCAATGAATGGTGCATCTAGTTCCAACTCAATGTCCTCACTATCAATCACAAACACAAGATCAAGATTATACCTATGATGTTGTGATAGATGAAAAACATTATGAATTCTTCTACACCCTGGATAATGGTCCATTTGGTAATCCAATACTCTAATATGATTAATGATATAAAACATTACCACAAGTTGTAACACCAACTTCCCCTAACATTTTAAACGATGATGTCCTAATCAAGGTGACACTTGCAAAAAAATGATAACCCAAAATGAACTAACAAGTTAATATACCTGGTATACATATGATATCTATTAATATTTAGAGGTAACCAAACAATTAATAATAAACTTCACCCTCTTGGAGGTCTCCTACACCATACACAGTTCAGTGATAGCTACCTCACCCATCTTGTACCAAGAAAGTTACGAGTGACATTGATGAACATAACGATTCTAAAATGGATACATATAGGTCAAATCTTGGAAACTATTATTTTAATTTAACTCCACAATTTTCATATGATCATTTTTTACTCCATAAATATTTAGGACACATTCTCAAGTCATATCCTCCAAAATCTAGATCATCCTATTTCACTATCCATTGCTTTGTGAATGATATGTCATACTCCATGTTAACCATCTCCCCAAATACTTATATAATATTTTTAAAAATCACAACATAAAAATTTAATCCCTATCCTATATTTTATATAAATAAAATCTATGAAAACTTACCATCTACTGGACAAAAAAAATTTCCCAACGAATCTATAGAGTGAGTCTCTTTGATTGGTAATAAATGTGTTGTTTTCCCCAGCTGATCAACTATAAAACATATAATATCTTAATTTATAAGGGTCATAATAAAATCCATCATGAATTATATCATTACCCATCCCTTTTACACTTATTAAAGAGATGTGGCTGAAGAAAACCTCCTGGTCATTGATGCTATAGATTGATCCTCTGAAATATCTAGCAATTAGAGACAAATCTCAAAATGTCTCTATTCATTCCCAACCACTAGAAGTGTCTCCTAATATCCAAATACATATTTATAAAAATTTGGTTGTATTTATCACCATAAGGAATGAAATTCCCTCATTTTCTCGTCCCTTATGGAAGAATAATAAAAAACACTGTCATGAATAAGGATCACATCATCACTATCTAATGACCACCCTGGAACTGGGTCACTTATTTCCAACCGTTCCCACAACTATGAGAATTTGATATCTAACTCCTGATTGGACTTTACCCAGTCATCCAATATAGGAATGATAACCAATATATCACATACCAATACCCTAGGTCCACAGATACATCCACTAAAAACTCAGAAAAACAAGCTATTCAAATTCTATTCTTTCACTGAAGGTCTCTCCCCAAACTCCTTTGTTGTATTACTGATAGATTTTGAAACAATATTAATATTCCCCAAATCATAATAAATCTAAAAATCAAAGTTCTATAGACACTTTCCCCTATTCATCTAAAGAAGATTCAAATCCCACTAAGATATTGTGTAACATAATCTTTGGTGGGACTTGTATTTGACAAATCTCTCACCAAATAGATAATAGTGCTAACACTTTAGAGCACAAACATCACAACTTAATCTAATTCATGAATAGGGTAGTTTTTCCCACAGGGTCATATCGTGTGAGACCCATTATCCACGAATTAACCCATTTTTATTTTATTAGTGCCTAAAACAATGTTTGAGGCATTATAGTAAACCATATATCTACTCTTAGGATTTAGACATATTTGGATCAGAGTCACGTACCATCTCATCTTTAGCTTCAAGATGGCCTATTTACATGAATTAGTCCACATAAACAACAAAAAAATCTTGGTATCCCCAATCACAGGTTATTCTATATGAGAGAAGTCCTGAATGAACCATATTTAATACCTAATGAAACCAATGAATATCCTAATATAGAACAAATTTTTGGTACATAACAAAGGAATTTGAGCCTCTAAATTCATTGGATCCACATAAATTTCCTCCTTAGATATCAGATGCCCAATAAAAAATACCTCCTAGATCCAAAATAGACAATTAGAGATCCTGACATAGAGTTGATGCACTGGAAGTGTATACATCAAAATCTCTAGGTGTGTATAATTTTTCTTTGAGGTATACGAGTATACGAGGGTATTATTAACAAACACAAAAATGAACGAGTCAAGACATTTATTGAAGATCCTATTCATGATATCCATAAACACCACTTGGGAATATTTCAACCTGAATCGAATGAAATGTTACCCATAAGGTCTATATCAACTCATAAATAATGTCTCAGGAATACCATCCATTGTGAACTGTATTTTGTGTAGCCTAATCATAATTCTATTTGAATAACCACCGGTCTCCCCATAATTGGTCAAACAGGTCAACTATACTAAATAAAAAGTATCTATTTTTCAATTTAACCTAGTTTATCTTCACGTAGTCCTCACATAATAAAATACTATCATCTTCCTTCTTTACAAAAAAATAATGAAGCACCCCATATATATATGTGCCATGTTTGATAAATCCCTTCACCTACAAATTCTCAATCTTCATGTTTAGTTCCTTTAAATAATACTATGCCATATGATATGGAGGAATCATTATAGGTTTAACTTCTTGAATGAATTTGGTCATAAAATTCAATTCATATACCAAGAGAGAGTGAAAAAGAAATCAACTGAAAACATAGCTTGGAAATGGTTCACCCCTGGAGGAAAAGATAAACAAGTTATCGCCTATTCTAATTCAATAACCATGCTCAGTATATACTCTGGTATATACCCAAACTAACTCATTTTCAACCCCATTATACCAACTCTAACATCCCATTCACCATCCAAAAATTCTTCTTTTCCATAGGCATTGTTAAGGATACCCATCTTCTGTAGTAGTCGATATTCAGCCAGTGACTATGAAAATGTTTATGAAGAAAACCACATAGAAACTAGTAATCTAAAGAATCATTAAATCCCATATATATCCCTTCCCATCAACAACTATGAGACATTCTGGACATCTCTAGAGGTGATTCTATTTTCTCCAAGGGCGTATTAATTGATAAAAACTTAGAAGATAACTTGACTATAAATTCATTCCAAAAAAACAATTGATTAGAAATAAATTAATGGTAACCTCCTATGTAAATCTAGGAAGAATATAGTGTAATTTTGATGAGGAATGTACCCCAAAAATTTTATGGTATCTCTCCACCGCCAACTGGGACATGGTCTACTGCATGGACTCTATGTGCCTCATCTCCCTTGGCCAGCCCCTGAGGCACATAAAAACCCTATGTTTACAAATTTTTTTTGGTTGAATATAATTTTTAGAACATTGTATAGAACCCTTAGTAATAGTTCACAACTTCCCCACACCCCTGTAAGAGCCTAACTATGACACCCTGAAATTTAACTAAAAAAGACACCCCATCATACTACACCATCGACAATATCTTGGAGGTCCTCAATTTTTTTTATAATGACAAATTTATTCGTAGTTGAAAAACTAAAGAACTCCTCCACTTAACTTGGGGGATGAAGAAACAATTTTATGCTTCTATTTCCTACCACTTCATTGTTTTAACTCATCGACCATCCACATCCCATTACAAGAAGAGGTACTCAATTCCACACTAGGAATTCCCCCTACCGATCCACTAAGCATTGGACGAATACTTACAGCTCTTTCCTTTACTATAAATTTCTTAATCATCAAGGCCTTGTAATTAAAAACTATATATTTTATCATATAAAAGCTCTCAACATGATTCCACAACTCTAGATGGAGTTTGATCTTGAATTTTGGGTCCCTATTCCTGACCAGAAGAAAAGAAATGTAAAGAAACTCCATGAAATAAGAATAGTAATAATACACTAACAATAGTCCCTTATGTAGGTCCATAAATAGTGAGCATGATACATATTCTATGTATCTGGAAATAACTCCTTGATGAAGTGATCCATGCCAGTTAACTAAGTACCCTCATGTCTTCCCGGTTGGTTCATAACACCCCACCACCACTTGGAAGGTCCCTGGAGAATGTAATCATCTAAAATTACCCATCAATCCTTCAGCGTATGCACTAGATTGAATATTACCTTGATGAAAAGAATCCAATACTCAGCATCATATGTGCCTCTAGTTTCCTAAAAATATGGGGGATATTGAATATGTAAATCCCTTTTTATAGTGGACCATTGTCCCATAACAACACCAAAATCCTTGTTTTGTAGAGGTTTCCCAAAAACAATGTGAAAAAGTGTCACCAATCATTTCAAAATGGTTAGAAACTAGTGCTTGGGAATCTAAAAAATACATTTTAAATGATTTCAACCGATCTCATAAACATACCAACTAAAAATAATAAACATCACATAACTGGATAATCATAACCAAGCATTGTACACCATTTTTTTAGATTCATAGTTCAAAACTTTAATCAAAACCCCAAAGGACTAAAATGGAAAGGTAGCAACAACACTATCCCAAAAACCCCTATTCTACAAGAGGAACATCATGCTCAAGTTACCACCACCAACCCCTATATAAGTGGAATACTAGAATATATATCCACCATCATCATGATACTTCTTTCCTTTACTTAGTTCATATAAAACAAAGTCTACATACACCCAGAGGAGTTTGTACGGTGTGAGCCAAAGCCTAGTAGAATGCCAACAAAAAAGGCAGGATCCATTCTATAACATTAAAATACAAATTAACATGCACCATTCCTTTATTTTTTTTATATTTCTAGGAAATCATTTCAAGGAAATGATTTTTAAGGAAAACACTTTTAAAGAAAAATCATTTTTTACAAATAACCTTTCTTGAAGTAAATGTGTACACAAAGTCTTCGATGTGCCATTGGATAACACCATAACATATAGGCTTCATGTAATAAGATAAAACCATGTGTAAATACGTATAGGTAAATATCACTAGAGAGACTCTAGAAACCTCATACCTCAGTGATAAAACCTCTACTAAACTGCCAACATAGTTCTCATGCACGATCCATTAGAGGGGAAGATATCCCAAGGTCCAATGGTCTCCAAAAAAGAGTTCCCATGTATGATCCACTATATGGGAACACATAAGATGTTTAATAGGTCTCCAATCATATCAAATGTTTAGTTAGTGTTGTGATAATAAATTCTGATAGATGAATTTGGGGCACATCCACTTCCAAATAAACTAGTGTACTAGTTTTAGTTCTCCCACCTAGATATCTGGGATCCCCTTTGTTCTCCAATTCCCATCAATATATCGCATAGATCAACACTTTCTCATATAAATTACATGCATCATAATAACCCAAGGAAATAAACACTTTCTTTAATGAGACCATTTGGAAATACATTTCACACTATTTGCACAATTTATAAAAACCCTTTAGAAAACCTATAAGAAGAAAAAAGGTGTAATCCAATGATTTCAATGTGAAAATCCCCATTAAAAATCATATTCACATCAAAACCTCCTTTATATCGTGTTTTATGATTTAAATGACTCGTTTATGGTGTATAAAAAAGAATTTAATATACATAAAACTGAATTTTCATGGAAAATTCACCTTTGTCACATTTTCGCCTTTAAATACTTTTAAAAATACATTTTTAACCCTCCAAAAAAGGAAAAGAACATTTTCAAAAACCACCACAATAAGTAATATAAGTAATAAATCCACTTTCATTTAGAAACCCCATTTTTATAACATGTGAATCATAAAAAATTTAAAAAAATGATTCTCACCTCATAAAAAATACACTGAACACATTTATAAATTCAAGAAAAAAAGATATATTGTTTTGATAATGTAAAATCATGGAACCAGCAACCTATTAGTTAGAAACTTCAAAAAATCAGTGATGAACCATAGTCAGGCCCCCAAGGGACCCAATAAATGCAATATTGGACCAAAAAAATCATTATTGTACCATAAAAATCATGATCCAACCCGAAATACATCACCCAACCCATTGGAGATACGAATCCATAGGAATGAAGAAGGGAACCATAAAAAAAGGTAAATCAAGAAGGAAAACAACTTACTTAATGGTTTCTTGAAGAATACCCAGTTAAATCACTAATGAAATGAAGATTTACAGGAAAAATGAGGAGGGTTGGAGGTACATTGGGATGGAAATGCTGAGTGTGGGATAAAAGGTGTGTATTTGGGGTTAAATACAAAAAGGGAAAAGGGTAAAAACCTTAATTTTAATGACTTGGACAAGTATTACTATTTTCTCACACAGTTTTCCGAACTGTGTGGAAGTAGTGTGCCCATATCTATCTAAGAGGTACAAGTAGAATGGTTACCCACATGGTTTTACAAACTATACGACAACCATGGAGTTTCCTACTTTCCAAATATTCCATGTCGCTGCACGGTTTCCCTTATCCATGCACAAAACGTGTGCCACCTACTATCAATTCCCAAAATCTAAACTTTTTGTAAAAAAAAAAGTATAAAACCCATGGATAAGCACTAAAATAAAATTAAAAAAATGAATAACTCATTATTGAAAACAAGGACATGACCATTCTCCCTAATATGGAAATATTATTTTCTCAAAAAGTAACCTCGTAGCATGATTAGAGAACAAGAACAGATATTCCACATCAACCAAATAATTATCTCCCAAGTATCATGGTCATCATTACCATGATTCCAAATAACATAGACCAATGGAATAAAATTCCCATGAATTAATTTATCTTGGGAATCTATAATCTTTATATTCCACTCAAACACCAAAAAATATGGCTCTAAATCCAACTCTTACTAAATCAACACATGAGACATATTTGGGTTGTACTTTTTCATCTGAGTAACATGAAACATGTTAAGTATTGTTGTCCACTATGAATGAAAAGATTTTACGTATTCCAAATTACCAACCCGATCGTTTATCGTAAAAGTTCCAACATAACTTGGCCTTAGATTCCCTTGCATATCCAAACGACGAGGAACCTAGTGAGGATCCACATTCAAAAACACCCTATCACAAATGGAAAAATCCAAAATCTCAATTCCTATGATCAAAATAAGACATAAGATTTCCTTCAGATATCAAAAACTTATGTGTGATAAAATTAAATTTATCATATGTTTCCTAAACAATGATTAGTCCCTTCCACAAGGTCTAACCCACCTAATCCCAACACAAGATAGACTGACACATTCAACAATAAATCACCTCAAAAGTATCCATTAAAATCATGGATTGGTATCTATTTTTATATGAAAATTCAACCAATCCCAAATGTTTATCCCAAGAACCACCAAAATCCAACACACATTCATGGAGTGTGTCTTCCATGATCCGATTCACCTACTCCCTCTAACCTTCTTTTTGAGGATGATATGCCATAATCAACTTGACCTATGATCTTATTTCCATATTAAGGCCTGGCCAAAAACATGTGTTAAAATGGGGGTCCCTTTTATAAAGAATTTCCAATGACACACTACAAATCCTCACAACCTCCTGGAAATACAACGATCTGACAAATACACTTCAGCTAAATCTCTGATTGGAATGAAATTGGATGATTTGTTAAGATCATAAATCACTACCTAAATGGAATTCCTCCCTCAAGGTGTATGAGGTAATATGACTAGAAATTCCATGGACACCACATCTAACTTCCAGTCAGGAATGGGTAGTGGTTGAAGAAAACCACCGGGCCTTTAGTTCTCTTCTTCCACCAACTATCATGTATAATAACATGTTACAATGTCAACCACATACCACCTTATACAAGTCCACCAAAACAATCGACGCACATAATAGTATATATGGGTAGAAATAGGATGAATGACCCAATAATAATTATGTCTATCCAACAAAAAAACATTTATCATAGACAACAACACCACAAAGCGACCCTTGAAGCACAAAACTCCCTCCTGAGATAATGACCAATAAATATTTATCTCCCCATAATTTAAATAACTACACATAGTGCTAGAGCAACTCATAACTAGTTTTCTCTCATTTAATCAACACCAGAAGAAAAGGATTCAATTGGACACTGGAAAAGAACAACCATCCACTATTCTCCTTGGTCTTTACATGCATTTGATAAAATATCCCCATCAAATTCCACTCATCACTATTAATTTTCAATGACTTTAGTTGAAATTTTTGATGCAATGAATCATCCACAACATTACATTTCTTTGGGTATACATGATATCAAAATCTAACCCCTGAGGAAACACTACCCAACAATGATTATTTAAATTAAAATACTTTTGGGAGAAAATGTATTCTAAAATCTTATGAACAGAATAAACCACAAACCTCTATCGAAAAAGGTAATGGTGCCATTTATTCAAGGCATGCATCACTACTGCTAACTTTGTTTCATGGGTTGGTTAATTATTTGCTTATGGTAGGAGTTTGTGAGAGAGATAATACACCACATGATCATTCCACATCAGCACACATCATAGACCCATATTAGAGACATAGTAACCACATATCCCTATCCAGATTCTGGAAAGATCAAAATAGGAGTTTGGTCAATATCTGTTTAAACTCCTCAAAGGGTTATTGAAACTCTGGAATCCATTAAAACATTATTTCTATTTGGGTGACAATCATTATAGAAAATGCAAGGAAACAAAAATCCTGAATGAACTGTCAATAATAAACTTCTAGGCTAAAAAGATCATTATTTCCAAAACATTCCTTGGTTGTTTGCATGACATAACTGCACTAATCTTCTCAAGGTCCACTGAAACTCTCAGATATAATATTACATGAACCAAAAACATCATGTCACTAATCTAGATGGTGTACTTAGAAAACATGACATAGTAATGATGATCCTAAATTGTTTCCAAAATGATCCTCAAATTTGGCTCATGATCCTCCTCAAATTCAGAATAGACTGGGATTTCATCCAAAAATACCCTGAAACATGAATTGATAGGCTTTTGTAGCACCCTATTCATAAGCACCATGAATATCGCTAGATCATTTTTCTGCCTGATAGGCATAACCATGTACTCAAAATGGTCATATCTTATTTGAAGTCTATTTTCAGTACATCCTACACCCTAACTATGACTTGTTGATACCCCGAAAACATATCAATATTGGAAAACCACATTTCCCCTTTACGATGATAACAATGTCATCAATATGCGGTAAGGGATACATATTATTAATTTCTACCTTATTCAACTTTTGGTAATCAATTAAAAACTGAAGAGATCCATCATCTTTCTTAGTAAACAACATTGGGGTGGCCCAAGGTTACTCTATAGGGACAATTAATACTTTGTATTATAAATCATATAGCAATACCATTAATTCCCTCAACTCAGTGGGGGATATAAAGTATCAGGGAAGAGATATCATATGTGTTCCTAGCACCAAATCAGTGGAAAATTCCACATCTTTCTCTAGAAGAAAACTTGAAAAATACACTAGAAAAACTTATGGGAAATCATCCACCACATGAGGTAATCCAAATTCAATAACACTATCATTATCCTCATGTGAGAGATACAAGATATGATAAACAAGGATTCCCATATCTAGAAGTGGAGGTCCAGAATGACCTGACCATGTATCTGATTCTCCTTCCAAAACATGGGTACTACCATCAGGTCCCACAAAACATACTCACCACCTGTAAAAATAGATTTCCACCTAAAAATGTACCATCTAATAAATAATTAGGATCACATCAAAAAGGTCCATCTCTAAAATAAGGAAATCCCATTCCAACTAAACCCCTGACATGGTGAATGCACAAGGACACCTGAAACCTTGCACTCACATTTTACAAAGTGATGTAACTGACTCCATCAGAATAGGCATGAGCTTAGTTGGAAACATTAAGATATCAGCAAGTATAGATGAGATAAAGGAAACTAATGCACTAGTATCAAAAAGAATATCTCTAAAGATGATGTAATAATAATATTTCCTTTAACTATTGTTGTCCCTACATCCAATTCCACTAGTTATTGATCCACCACATGGAGTTTTATCATCTCAGCCTAAAAATGAGAATGACCAATAGAATTTGGCTCTTCCCTAAACTGAATCTTCCTAAATGATGGTCTAGCCTTTCTACCATGACCTCTAAACCAGTAACCCACTACCTTGAATGGTTCTGGCCATTATTTCATCCCATTTGGACCTAAAGATCCTAGAGCACTCCGATATGGACACACCACCTTGAAAAATCACTGTATGTGTCCTATAGTTCTACACCAGGGAAAAGGATTGGGAGGAGATGAACATAAAGGTCACATGTTCCCTGATTTCTCACCCTGATGGCATAAAAATGATCCAACATAAAAATCCATAGATGATGAAAACCCGGAAGGATGTCCTGAACTACTACCTCCTTCCTTCCCTAACTCTTCTCGCACCCACTTCTTCTCATAATAACTTCCATAACCCACTACTAATACTGATCCAGGAAATCTTGGATGGCCCTTATAAACAGGATCTACCATCATGGCATGTTTAACCATTTAAGTATAGGTCATCAGTTTGAACAAGGAAAATTTGGATCTAATATCTGACCACAACCCCCTCTCGAACATCCAAGACTTCATTTTCTCATTGGAAACTAGATTTTGTGTGTACCTAAATAGCTCAGTAAATCGGTTTTCATACTCCATCAAAGATCTGTCTCCATTGGTAACATCTAAAAAGACCCAATATCTAGTGTAGGTCAAAACCTCAGGGTAATACAGCTCATTGAAGATATTCTTGAAATCCTTCTAACACATCTTCTCATGCTTTCCAGCCTGCACCAATGAGTCCCACCATATATAACTGGGGTCATCTAATAAGAATGAAGAAAATTTCACTCTAATTGCCTTAGGAGTATCATGTAACTCAAACAACATCTCTATATTCTCAATCCATGCTTCTGATTCTGAGGGTTTTGTGGTACCTCATAAAGAATGAGGCTTTTTCGGGAGGATCTCTTGAAATTTTTCCATACCAAGACTTAGTTCAACTTCCCTGAAATAAGTACGACCAAATAATACTCCTTTTACCAAGGCTTAGTCAAACCGAATCCTATATTATACTAACATGATATCAATTGAAGAGAGAGAAATCTCTCAAACATCTTGCTATGACTGTATAGGATCTATTCAAGGAGGAATTTTACTACAAAAAAAATAATCACATGGGATAAACATCTATAAAACTCTTCTGATTTTTTTCAGTAATAAAAATAAATCTCAAAAACAACAAAAATTTCTATATTAACAAGTCATACCAACCTACTCTACCCCCACACACAGTGTCCATATATAGTCTGAAGCATATACATCTCATCTGGAGTGGAAGTAAAATCAAATACCAACATCACATGGTGACTTCAGTTCTGTCCTGAGGTGTGCTAGCGAGGAAGCCTACTCACAACCAAAACCTAAAGCCCTAATAGTCCTAAATTCGGTCTATCCAGACTCTTTCTAAAATAATCTGAAACAAAAAAGGAGCATAACCTTCTATGATGGCATTTTTTCATAAACCAAGCAGATATTCCATCCAACCCGTCATGCGATGAGATTCATGGCATAGACCTAAGAACCTTCTCGAACCCCATAGGATTGCAACTAGTTCATGGGTATCAAATAGTCACTTTTTGGAAGTAGTTCACCTAATCTCATAAACATAACCAACCACCAATAATAAACATCACATAACTAGATACTCATAACGAAGAACGAAACAACAATTTTTCAGATTTAGAGTTTACAACATTACACATAACCAAAAGGACTTGATTGGAATGGAAAATATGACACTATCCTATAATCCTCCATTGAATAAGGGGAGAATCATCCTCAAGACACCATAAACAACCCATACTAGAAGTGGAACACTAGTATTTAGATCCACCATCACTATGATAAATATTTCTTTTACCTAGGTCAAACATTAAAAAGTCAACATATACCTAAAGGTGTATGCCAGGTGTGATCCCAAGACTAGAATGATGCCACCCAACAAAAGGATTCAATCAATAATATTAAAATAAATACTAACATAGACACTTCCTTTAAAACATTTTATATATATATAGGAACAAATTCAAGGAAACCATTTGAAGGGAAATAACTTTTAAAGAAAACACTGTTTTCAAATAAGAATGCTTGAAATAAAAGGATACAAATGGTCTACTATGTGTCGATTGATATTATCAAATCACATAGGCATCATGTCACAATTGAGAACAATGGGTAAATCCCTATACGAAACTAACACTAGGGGGACCATAGAAACCTCGTACCGTAGTGAGAAATGCTCTATTATACATCTAACAACGTCCTCATGCATGATCCACTAGAGGGGAACATATAACTTGGTCTAATAGTCTACAAAAAATAGTTCTTATGCATGATCCAGTAGAGGGGAACACATACCAAGGTATATCAGCCTCCGATCATAAAAAATGTTTAGTTAGTGTTGTGATCATAAATCCTTCTAGATGAATATGTAACTTAGCCACTTCTGAATCAACTAGTGTACTAGCTCTACTTCCCCCACCCAGATATCTAAGATTCCCTTTGTGCTTAAATTCCTATACACATATCCCATTAATCAAAAAATTCTCATTTAAATGTCAATTATCATTAGAACACAAGGAAATCATAAAATTCCACAATGAACCCATTTATAAATACATTTCAAACTAATTTGAAAATTTATGAAAACCCATTTTAAAACAAAAGAAGAATAAAACATGTGCAAATAAATCATTTCAATAGGAAAGTCCCCTTTGAAAATCATATTCACATAAAAACTAATTTTATAACATGTTTCACAACTCCAAAGGAACATTTATGGTGCATAACAGTGAAGTAAAAATATATATAACTCATTTTTCATGGAAAATTTACCTTTTTCACACTTTCAAAATTAATTCCATTTGAAAATACATTTTGTACCTTCCACAAAAGGTATAAAACAATTTCAAGAACCACCAAAATAAGGCATACAAAGAAGAAAATCACATTCCTTTAGAAAAACACATTTTCATCACACGTGCATAATAATTCTTTTTTTAAAAAAATGTTTCTCACCCCATAAACAATCTATAAAACACATTTAACAATTTAGTCAAAAATGATAGACTTATCCAATAATTAATAATCATGGAACCACATACCAATCACTTGGAAACTTCCAGAAATCAGTGCTAAACCATAACCACACCACCAAGGGACCATATTAAGGAAACATTGAAATAAATCAAGATTGAAACCTATGAATAAAGATCCAACCCTAAATTGGTCACCCCAAACACTAGAGATATATAACCCTAAGAAAGAAGAAGAGATCTATAGAAAAGTGGAGAAATCAAGAGGGAAAAATACTTACATGAAGGTTTCTTGAAGAATCCCCACCAAATCACCTAAAAATGTAGATCCAAGGGAGAAAGGGGGATGATTGGAGGATCTTAGGGATAAAAATCCCAGGTGGGGGGGGAGAATGGATGGATTTGCAGTTACATACACAAAGAAAAAAGGTAAAAACCCAACATTTTATTGACCTAGACAAGTCGCATGGTTTTCCCGCTCGGTATTCCACACTATGTAGTATCCATGAACCCCTCTCTGTCTATGATGGACATGTTGCATGGTTACCCCTATGGTTTTACCAACCATGTGGCAATCGTGTTGTTTCCCACTATCTAAAAATGCTAAATAGTTGCACGGTTTCCTTGGAAAGGCACATTGTTTCCCCTAATAGTGCGCAAACCATGTGTCACCTCCTGTCAATGCCCAAAATCTCAATTTTTCTACAAAACACAAGGTGGAAACCCATGGACAAGAACTAAACTAAAAATGAACTGTGGAACAACTCAAAATGAAAACACAGATGTGACCAAAAGTGTTTACCACTCTAGCAAACTCATCATGTGCTCAGTAAACTAACATTAATTTATATATATATATATACATACAAATATATGTAAATACATATTCCTAAATATATTTATTTATTACTTATAAATAATAAATAACATATTATAAATTTTAAATTATAAATAAATTGATAAGAAATAAATAAATACTAAATAATAAATATAAAAATAATAAAAAAATAAATAAATAATAGATAAAAAATAGTAAATAGTAAATATCCAATAATAAATAATAAATAATAAATAATAAATAACAAAAAAAAAGAAATAAATAATAAAAAGCAAAAAGCAAAAAACAAAAAACAAAAAACAAAAAACAAAAAACAAAAAACAAAAAACAAAAAACAAAAAATACAAAATACAAAATAAAAAATAAAAAATAAATAAGAGATAATAAATAACACAAAATAAATAATAAATAATAAATAAGAAATAATAAATAAGAAATAATAAATAATAAATAATAAATAATAAATAATAAATAATGAATAATGAATAATGAATAATGAATAATGAATAATAAATAATAATTAATAATTAAATTATTGTAAGAATTAATAATAAATAACAAATAAATAGTAAATAAATAAATATGAAGGAATAAATTAAATGATAAGGAATAAGTACTAAGAAATAAGAAATGAGATATATTATATTCAAAATAAACAAATAAAAAATAAAAAATATGAAAAAAATATAATATATATAGAGTAATATGGAGTAAATAAATACTAAATAAATAATAAATAATAAATAAATAAATAAATATTAAATAAATATTAAATACTAAATATCAAATACTAAAAAATACATATTACATAGTAAAATAATAATAATTAAATAGTTAATAAAAAATAATGGAATAATAATAATAATAGTAAATAAATAATAAATAATAATTAATAATTAATATTTAATATTTAATATATTAATAATTAAGAAATTAATAATAAGTAATAAGGAAATGGTTAATAGAAACTGAATAATAAATAATTATAAATAATAATAATAATAATACATAAATAATAGATAATAAATAAAAATTAAATACTATATATAAACATAAATAAATATATATATATATATATTTATAAATAAAAAAAATATTAATATATACAACTATAGACAATCATAAATGAATATAGATAAATGTATATGAATTATATATATGTATATATATATATATATTGAAACACGCACACACATGTAAAATAAAAATAATCACCAAAAGAGGTAAGAAAACACAAATTGAAAGACCATTATATCGACATGAAGCTAAACCCTTGAATAAAATCATAAAAAACCTAACAAGTATAATAAGATCCTTTTAAATGAACCTAAAATTTTGTTGAATAATAAAAAAATCTAGTATCCCAACTAAAAACTCAATTTTGAAGGCCATATGGGACTTTTTTGACCTTACAAATGCATTGGAAAACGTCCCCCACTAACAAAATAGAGATATCTTCATAGATTTTGGTTTTACATCTCATAGAGCCCAAATAGACAGCCGAATAAAATTTCATAACTGCATGAAGTTGATGGTTTATTTTCAACTTCACTTAGAATAGTAATGATTTTTTAGTATAAATTACTATAAAATTATTATATCATTTCATTTTAGTTATTTTCTTTATGATCAATTTGAAAGGTCATGGAGGATAAACAGATACCCGATCAAATGTTTTGATCATTTAATGCTGAAGTCATATTTTCAACTTCACCTAGAACATTAGTTAAAAAGGATGTTTTAAAAATATACAAATATATATATATATATATATATGCATGTATGAGTGTATGCTTCTATGTATGTATAATGATTAATTAGTAATTTATAATTATTAATATTTAATCTATAAAATATTAATAATATAATATTATTAATTATTAATTATTTAAAACATATTGATATATATATATTTATATTGGTATAAATAAATTATTTTTGTTATTTTATTTATAATTTTGTATTTAAATTTTAACATATTTAGTAGTATTTTTTATAAAAGCCTTCGATAAAGTTAAATTTCAAATTTAATAATTTATTTTCTTGGGGTTTAGTTGTGGCTTTTAAAAAAACTGCGAAAAAACCATAAAAATAAACATTCTTATTTAGATATGGTTTAAAACACCAAAAAATGATTGCCATTTTTATAAAAAAGAATCATTGATTAGAGGATGTTTTGAAAAATAATATCTAAATAAAATAAACATGAACATTTAGTGGCAGTTTTGATGACTGCCTAAAAATATCAATTTTCTTATAGTCTCTGAACTCCTCTAGCCTGGGCATGCACTATATGAAAGTCTCCTGGTTATAGTGATTCTTCCACCTGATCCATCAGAGTAGTATAAAATCCTGATTAGATGTATCCTCTATTTGATTTAGTTGTGGAACAAGGGCATACTCCCTTACAGGTGCATCCTGAACTGCTTCCATTGGGGGTCCCCTCAAACAACTTCTAAGAAGCATTACATGTAATTATAAACAAACACTTAGAACTCATACACAATTTTACTTAATATTACAACCTAAGAAGATCATAGGGACTCATAATGGATTTCTAAAGGAGACTTATCCTTGGAGGCTACCCACAATGATAAGGCTTAACCCTCCTAGTTCATCTTAATGCCCAATATGAGCACTCTGTACTTACATGGTAGTAACCATCATATATATGTATATATATATATATATTATCAACAAAACAATAATGATCATGTTCAAGTAATGTGAATTTCAACATAGTATACCGCCAAAAAATACTATATAGAGACATTTAATTAAATAAACTTTCATGCATAGAAAGAAATAGGCACATATATGACATCTAATCTAATGCACATAGTTATTATGCATGAACCCACCTATATACCATAAATTGTGACATCACAACATTATTAGGATCAATTGGAAACTATAAATCCACAACTATAATATAAATCCCATCACCAGTAACTCAAATTTGCATCATATAAGAGATTTCCATGAACTTATGTGAATCCCCTATATGAGTTCCACATGACCAATCATATTTTCTATCTTTCCCAAAACACCATCGAGAAGAAAGACAAGAAATTGTCTCCACCTAAACAAGAAGTTTCTAACTAGAAGTGAGGGTATTAATGGTATAATAGGGAGAATATACACTCAATATCAATATCTATATATGAAAATAAAATTAAGAAGAATAATAATACAACAAGGTACCATGAAACTAAATAATAAAAATGCTATGACAAATGACATGTCACGTATGTCAGTGTCAAAAAATGTAAAACAAAGGACCCTAATACACAGGTCAAACCAAAGTATAATAAATTAATAAGAAAATAATGAATGACATTGGGTCACCACTATGGAGTCCATCCCAGTACAACCTCCTAACACCAAGCCCCTTCTTCTCACCTCCCTTTTTCAAGGCCATTTCCCTTTCCTGGATCCCTAATCATGAATTCTGCACGTCAATTGACATTTCCATGTTGGGTGTTGGTATAACCCATTGGTACAACACCAATTCAATATTATCATAATTTCACATGAATAAGTGGTTTATACCATAAAATTTAATAATGAAAAAGAAAATAATAATAAATCATGTTTTGAGTGGTCATGTACTAACTAAGATGCCACGAACCATGATCGTACCTACTTCAACTTCATTCTAGAAGATAGATCATAGTGTAAGTCTTGATAATGGGTTTTCCACAAGGCCATGTTATAACTATATATATCAAAATGAACAAAATCCTTACTTCTATCCACAAGGACATCATGTGCCAGGCCCCTAGGCCATCAAACACTATCTTTATCAAGGTTCAAGCCACAATAACATCATACCCCATCTCTGCCTCAGGTCAGGACACAAGTATGTAATACTCTTACATCATGTCTAGGTCTGTTTTCATTATCATTTAATGACACACATTCTCCCAAATTAGGACTAACCCAGAAATGATGGTCCACCAATCACATAAAACTATAAGAAAATATAAGGCCCCCAACCTTAAACCTTACTTAATATTGAATTAAATGAATAATTCACATTGATGATCTTTTCAGGTTTAGAGTTTTAGAGAATTAGGACATAACTATTACATCTCAAAAGATTACAAAGTAGAAACTTTTACTAGGTTTCCATAAAATAAAAACTCTTAAAAATAAACTTGTCCAGTTCCATGTTTTAGGTTGCATGACTTTCCCTTTATCCCATCCTTGACCCTATTCCATGTTAAGTCCTGTGAAAAACATTTCAAAAACTTGGGATGAGCATAAAAAGCTCAGTAAGGGATACACAAATAATGAAAACTGTTAGTTTTTCAAAGCAATAAGTAAACCATGTATACTTTATCAAAGTAATACTTTTCACCTTTTCGAAGTAGTAAAAAACTCTTCACTGAATAAAAGTTCATTACTTACCATTCTGTAACCAAAAGATTACCATAAAACCCATATAAATATCACATAACATATAAAGGTAACTTGGGACATAAACATACTTAAGTGGAATAACCATAAGCTCGACTTCCACACATATCACTTAATGGAATAGCCATTCGGCCAACTACTATACATACCTAATGGAATAGCCATACGGCCAACTTCCATACCCAATGCATTGGAGGTTATAACGTAACCACCCGTCCTGGTATTCACGGAACCACCCGTCATATGGTTTATCACGTAACCACCCGTAAAATCTCCAAGTACCATTATAAAATTATAACACATAAAACAAATATAAAGGAATGATAATATATCATTTAAATATATTGAAAAAATAGAATCCTTTATCAAAACCATTATCAATACCAAAATACATAAAAGAGTATATGGTATTTATTTTATTTTAAAAACATTACGGCTTGTTGAGGAAGCCAAAGATCAAATAATACTCGCGGCGGCGGAAAAGGTCGTTGTCACCGCATACGTTAAAAGAAACATTCCTTTTTGTCGTTTAGTAAAATGCTTCGTAGAAAAAGATTATTTTTGTATAAAAGCAAATGTCAAACGGGTTTATACACCGTATAAAAGAAAGTTGTGTATAAAACGAAATATTCCTCAATGAAAGAAGATTGAGACGAAGTCCCTTACAAAGACGGTATCCTTGGTTTAAGGATAAATCAATTACATAATTATGTGTGGCAAACGAATACACCAAATATAATGGGATATTAAGTGTAAAATAATTATAGGTTATTCACACATATTCATAGAACGGCATATTCAAGGAGTATAAGTTTATCCAAAAGAATCAAATTTGGGTTAAGAAGTTCCCTTGCAAAAATTTGACAGCCTAATGGCATCACTACAAAATTCAAAAAATGAGTTGATGAGAGATAAAAAGGGTATCTCATCACATGGAAATAAAATTTAAATCAATAAGTATATATAAGAACATATCCCAACATAATATTATGTGAATTAAAAGAAATAACAAAAGAAGTCTTTTAAAAAGAGGAGGGTGAAAGGTTCCCTTACCGACATGGGTATCTTTCGAAACATACACCCCGTGAAAGAAGGACAATACAACATTGATGAAAATACTCATAAATGAAATTATATTACACAATGAGTAAAATAATGGGCAGTACATACACCACTCAAAGGAAATTGTGGCAAATGTAGCATAAATCTCATGGGAATAAAAGTGAGATGAAAAAACCCTTACGAAAACTCGGCAGCCTAACAGTGCCACATAAAACTTACAAAAATGGATTGATGGGATAAAATAGGGTATCTCATCATATTAACATAAAGTTTATAGAAAGATGAATATGAACGAACAACCCCCAACATAACAAAGATGCGCTTAAAAGAAGTGACATAAAGGAGAGTACTTAAAAATAAAGAGAGAGGTTAGATCTCTTACGAAAATTCGGCAGCCTAACGGCGCCACTCAAAACATCCAAAATGGATTGATGAGAGAGAATATAGTCTCTCATCATATGAACATAAAAATTATTGTAAGATTAATATAAAATAACATCCCAATAACAAGAAAGATGATCTTTAAAATGAAGGACATAAAAGAGCGTACTTAAAAAGAAAGAGAGGAGTAGGATCCCTTACCTCGGGTCCGACTTGACTCGATCATTCTTTAACATCCTGAATAGTAAACTTGAGTTAATTTATACTTTCTTAAGAACATTTTTCAAGTTAATTATTCCTTTTATATAAATTATTGACATGTTATAAACATTATGTAATCATTTAAGTTAATAATGTTTGTTTTGTCGATATTTGGTTCTTAAGTCAAAAGTGGACTTCTTTCAATTACATGTTGTTCGTGTGGTCAAAGGTTCCTTATATCCAGAATGACATTCCTGATTTGGATATCATATATATCCAGAATATACATGTATTTATAATATTACATAATCATTTAGAGGTAAGAAATGAAATGCACCGTTCATGGAGACGGTAAGTCGTACGTACGCATGAACACTACTTTCATTTCTATGTCATATTAATGGAATTAAAACAAAATGATAGATGTGTATATTTTTAATTAAAGAATTATATAAATCCTTTAGATGTATCATACATCATATATATCCATTATATGTACTTATAATAGTACATTACATTTGAGGATAAGAAATGAAATGCACCGTTCATGGATACGGTAAGCCGTACGTACGCATGAACGCTACTTTCATTTCTATCTCATACTTTAATGGAAAGAAAACAATAATTATATAAAGGAATATTATAATTCCAGTATAAAATCATATATAATAACTTTAAATCCATCCTTTATACATACCACATATGGCATTAACGAATCAAATAACTTTGAGGGGGCGGTAGTCCGCACTTTTTAAAATGAAGATATCACATATACCCATAATGGAAGCCATAATGGTATGCCACAAATGAAAAATAGAGAAGATTAAGTAAAACATAAAAATATTATATATCATATATAAACATATTGACATCTTAATTTCCACCTTTTAAGGTGTTATATGAGTGTTGAACAATCATCATTTCGTGAGGCAGAAATTCACCATCCACAGAAACAGTATGTTATTTAACAATTAGATGAAGGTGTGTGTAAGTGTATCTAGAATACTTATTATAACAACATCCTAGTATATTTAAGATACTGGAGTTGTTACAAAATAAATGAATAAAAATATTTTAGGGGGTTGGAGAATAAAAATAAAACAAAAGGACACAAGTGAAGACATTACCTTAAAATCGGGTAACTCCCTTTGGTTTGAACCAAAAGGGTTTCTTGAAGAGCTTCCTGCCTAAGTTAAGGATTCTAGGATGAGGAGAGGGATTTGTAGAGACAAAATGATCAGATCTTGGCCGAACCAAAGGCTTGAGAGGTGTGGGTAAGGTGGTAGAGGTGGGGGCCTTTTATAAGAGGAGAGGAGGGGCACTCTTGGTAAAGTATAAAATGTTACTTTATTTTCAAATGGTTTTCGGATTTTAATGGTCCTACAGTGATATAATTCGAGGCTAAGGTGATAAGGGTTCGAAATACACCCATACAATAGGTTTTTGACATGTGTAGGTCCTAGATTTTTCATTATCTTTTCACTTTATTTAAATCGTTAAAGAATGAGGTCATCGCTGCATCATCATGATGTCATAAAGAATTTAATTTATTTAATGTCTAAAAATTATAAAAAAATAATATGATGTAGGAAATATTTTTAGATTTCCAATGACTATTTATAGTCAAACTTCTGACTTGTATAACCACATGTAAAAATTGTTTTAGTAAAACAAATCATGTTTGTGACATTTTTATTTTAACTTTAAATAAAAGGCATAAATGTCATTATCATACCCAAGTGTCTCCATGGGGTAAACAAATCGTCCCATGGGTTGTATTGGTCAGCCATAACTCATCCAATATGGTTAGTACAAGTGTAAATATATTTTAATTTTATTATAATATCATTTTTACCTTAAATCACACTAATTACATTTAATCGCGATTAATAAAACTTAAAAGTTACTTTTCATCAAAAATTATTTTCATCCCATTGAACCAAATTTTACTCAACAATTAAAATCATTTAAATTGGATTTTTGAAATTCAAATCACAGAAGTGGTAAAGTCCCATTTAAACGAAAAATCAAATTTTGTAACCACCACTTTGTGGTTTCACTATTCATCAAAAATTGATGTTTTTTAGAAAAATACCAAAAATTCACCCTAAGCTATATTTGATATTCCAATTTTAAAAATTATGTCTATTTTATCAAATTCAGAACATTAAATTTTCATTAATTAATTTTATAATTAAATCCCGCTGTTAAAACAAATAACGAGTTTTTATGAAACAATATCTTTCAAAAGATTGACACTCGTTTATGTCCAATCCTAAAGAGATATTAATTAAGATGACCACCATTGGATTAAATGGTAAAAATATATTCTATTTACACTTTAAAACCTACTAAAAAGATAATCTAATCATATAAATAAATTAGATTAAAAAGAGGTTTTGAATTAAAATACAACATTTTTCACTATTCATTAAAAAAATGAACTTTATCAGAAAGATACCAAAAAGTTAAACAAAGTAAATTGTGATGTCCCGATTCTAAATAAGAATTTTATTTTGTCAAATATAACACATAAAATTACCAAAAAGAGGATTTAATAGAATTTTTCCTTCAAAAGGCGGTTAATCGACCTTTTAAAGAATATTAGAATGTCTACGCTTAAAATTGGATTCATTCGCATTTTTAATCCTCTAACATTTATTGTAAAGAGTAAAAATATTTGACAAACATATATAATCATTTTGTAGGTAGTTCTGTTCATTCCCGCCATTACAATGGCTAGGCGTTAACTACTATTTAAAATAATATTATTTTATTATTAGAGTGCAACGTAAGATTCCCAAGAAACTCGTTGTTGCGTATTGGGTACGCCATCGAGCATAGAATCCCCTTTAAAGTAATATTAATATTTTATTCAAAAATATGGATAAATATAAAAATGTCATATTCTTTATTTACCCGGGTGTTACAGAAAATCCCCACATTCCTTACATTCACACAGAATAAGGAATAACACATATATACACAAAATATAATATCAAGCATGAGTATAAATAGTCACACACACAAACATGAAATCACTATCAAGCATTGGTATCATAGTCTACACACACAAACAAGAAATCAATATCCAATATAGGTCTCACGGGATAGACATCCACACACTTGAGGTCAATATCAAGGAATATTTTTCTAAAAGGGATCTATGTTGCATATAAATTCTTATATAATGTGTATTGATTCCAATTGGTAAGTTTGTCAAGGGATGATATGAGAGTCATGACTGCACACCCCCCAAATCAACCCGCATGCCAATGATCCCAAGAACTGATCCTAATTCATCATAAATGGTATTATAGAATAATACTAAAGAATAATATTGTGAAATAGTGTTAGAATCAATTCTACTTAAGTAACAACAACAATTTTTAATGGTTGATCTAGATCTGGTGTATGGAAAGGTCATCAATTTAGTTGATTTGATGCAAAACTACCCAAAGACCAACAATAATTCATTATATCATAATAGAATCCATATATCTAGTTATTTAATTTCAAATATAATATTCCATCAAATAATAAAAGATAATATCTAGGAGAAAGTCAAAGAACAATATAGCACAACCTCTTACAATGAATTTTCATTAGACAAGGCCTTAAAATCCACTAAAATTATTGTTCAAAAGGAGGGGAATTTCCAAAACCTACCAATAGAGTCCATAGGTTTTAGAACCGTAGTAATAATAATAAGAATGAGGATTTTTTAATGGTTTTAATTAAAAAACCAAATTTTGGACTAATTAAAATCTATTCATTATTTGGTGGAAATGATTACCAACACATGGACAGAACTAGGATAACTTTTTACCTCTTTTGGAAATTCATTTGGTTTGGACCCATCGATTTGTAAATTATGCAGCAAACTTACTTCTTTCCTATGTCCCAGTTTACTTAGTTTCCTAGAGTGGGACGCGTGGTTAAATTTGATGATTAATGAACTATAATCTATATTCTTCCAATCAACAATATTCACATGGTTTCTAAGGGGGTGACTATACCATATTCTCAAATAGTACGACTTTACAAAATCTCTGAAAACCATAAAAAACCATCCATATGTTACCTCAGACTTCACAAAATACAATCATAACTCAAAAAAATTAAATATGGTATAAAGGAAAGGAATAAGGTACCCAATAAGTCATGGATGTTACACTAAATTATGACATCAATTCTCAAAAATAAATCCCACAATATCAAGTTATATTATCAATATTATAAAAAATTGACACTTCCATGAATAAATAATTTACAATAACCTTATCAAATTAATATTAAATTAATAACACTAAACACATTACCAATGATGTTACTAACTTTTTACAATATTTTATTTCCATACATTCAATCCATATTAACCCCATCATTTACACATTTAAATATTGTTATAAAAAATGGTTAAAAATCAGGTTATTTTATAGGTTCATTCAGATTACAACTTAATTTTAACACATTACTTTTTTCATTTAGCACCATACCATACCCAGATAACTAAAAACACAAAACACACCCCTAACACTTTCTCAAAGACCCATATAACTTCCTAAGGCCAACCAAATAAACCATGACACTGAATATCTAAGTCATATAACTAATTAAAAAACCTTAAGAACTCCATATCTTAACTCATCACCTAAAAAAAATAACTCAACTAAACCATTTGATAACCCTATCTTAAAATTTTATATTTTATAACCAATAGTCACCCACTTATCAATTCCACATATAGGAAATGAAAACACCTGGATGAATAATAATATATTTCACAAAACATCCATTATAAAACCCATTAATCAGAAAAAACTCTAACAAAAACTCCCATAATTATCCAAATACTATAAAACTCGTATCCAGACCACCCCAAAAAATATATGAGAAGTAAAAAAAGGTTCAAAATTCTTAAATATCATAACCACATCCTGGAACATTGCCTCCATATGGAACCAATAGAACCTGAATTGAAACAACAAAAAAACACCTATATTTTATCTTATACTATCCCATACACAGTAGCATCATTCAAAATACTCCACTTCTCCAAAAAATAGACATTAAAATATAATTTATGAAAAAACCAACATCTTTATTTATTGATCCCTATATGTTTACTCAACTAAAAATTATATATGAAATATCAATATAAATTTCAAGAACTCTATTCCTATTATTATTATAAACTTTATGTGAATATCCAATTATGGAGGTGATATGGATCATTGATAACAATAAGAATAGTATCACAAAAATTCACAAGAAATAACATATAAAGAACACCAATGAAATAAAAAGACCTTTCCAAAAAATATATAAGTAAATCAAATATTCACCCTTTTTTATTGAATATAATTTTATATATTTATTTAATTCATTATTTTTATAGATAACCCCCAAAAATTCCTCCTCAGTGCACAAAATAATGAAACACATGAATAAAAATTATAGAAAGTCAATAATAAATGTAATTATTGGTGATGTAATAAGAGTTTATAAATCAACTACCTTAGTGATGTTTAAGGAACACCAAGCCAAAAAAACAAGGAAAACCTAAAGTAGAACACTAATGAATCAATAATAATTTTCCACCAACCTATATCACGTCATACCATGAAGTGAATAATATATTATTAGTGTTTTATTTTTATAAATGAATTGCTTGAGAAGATGGTAAGATCAATATATGTTAAGTTCGAATGAAGGAACCAACATGTGAGAAATTGAAGTAAATTGGGTTGAATATATATAGTGTTGGAGATCTATTAACAACAAGGAAAAAGGGAATGAGAGGATACATCGTATTAATGAGGTTTATCCTTATGTTTTTTTGGAATAGAGAAATATTCATCGAATGGGAGTTCCACTTCAGTGAAATTATTTCGAGAATATTTTAAATGAAAATAAATTGAAATTTAGTAAGGTAGTGGAGCTATATGGAAATAATAAAATTGATTTTACATAGGGTGTAAGTTCTCTAAAATTATGTTATAAATCAATGTAAATACTATTATGAATATTAAAAATTCATTAGAACGTTTTGATAGAAATTAATGTGGTTAAATGATTTTATAAAGGAGTTAAGGAGGCTGGAAATCAATTTATAAAAGTTTCAGAATACATTTTTAAAGAATATGATAGTCCAAACATCACATCATAATATTATTTTAATTAAAAAGTCTAAAAGGGATTAAATTACACCTATATAATATTAAATAGGAAAATGAAGACTCATATGTGAATAGACCTATGAAATATGAAATGAAGAAGATTAATCCTAGTTATACATGAGTTATATAGGATCGAATTTGAATTTACACTTGGTATATCAGATTAATTCTACACTATATATGTTTAAATAAACATCTTTTAAGACTATGTTATATTATGTTGGAGCCTCGTTAGACTAATTCAAAATATTTTTATGGTTATGTAAAATTAAATATCAATTATATAAGAATAAACATAAGCTGTATAAGCTTAAACTAGATATTTAAAAGGTTATATAAGAATAAAATATTATAATGTAATATAAATCTAGCTTTTTAAAGGTAATTTTATATTATATTCTAAGAAGAATTTTGAGGATAATATTATTTTAATTAAAATGGAGAATTGAAAGAAAAATAATAGTAAAATAAATGTGCCTATGATTTTATAATTTCAAATGTTTTAAATATCATGAAATACGATCATGATACTAATAGAACTTAAAGACTAATGATTATATAGTGAAAATAATGATCAATCTATAATAAAATTTTAAATGATTATTTTTTTTGGAATTTTGAATAATATTTTATTATATTTGACATAGTCACATTATAATGATATATACAAAACTAGTTTTCAAGATGTAGTGTGATTTTTGGACGAATTCATGTCTTAATGAGAATCCATGAAACTCACTATCCATGCTATTTCAAGATGAATAGATTAATTACTATGTACCTTATGGTTCCATTGTATATTATTGTAGTCCTATAATGAATTCTGAATTCACTCACATAATGGGAAATGAAGTCATTCCGTAACATTCAATTCATACTTTCATTCACACTTAAATAATGAGTAGTGAATTTTGTTTCAAATCAAAATCAATGATTTTAGAGAATTAAATAAGAAGATCATGAGTATTTGTGAAAATTTATTGAAGAATATTTTTAAATAATTTTCCAACAAACCCATATGTTAATTTGTGGAATTTTTTATGCATTTTGGATAATGTGTATTTTACCCACATGCACTAATACAAAACTGGGTTTATCCAGCACTAGGGCTATAATAGAACTTGAAAAAATACTATTAAAGACCCTCATTATCATAGCTAAAAAAGTGCTATTAATGGGGGACCTTTATCAATTATTATAAATAAGAATTGACAATGGCCGCCTTAATCAGTATTATTAAAAAAGCGCTGATAAAGGGGGGCTTTATCAGTGATTTTTACTATATGTGATAAAGGGTATATTTAAAAAATAAAATAATATTTCTTTCAAAATAAGTTATTAATATATAAATATATTTATATTGATATAAATATATTTTATATTTTTTAAATATGTTTTAGATAAGTCTAAATATGGTTTAACACTTAATATATATGATATTTAGTAAAAATGGATTATAAAATAATATAAAAAATATTTTTAATTCATAATTTTCTAATTATTATCATGTAAGAGTCATTTTATAACAATTTGAAGATAATAAATTCAAAAAATTAATAAAATATTTACAATAATATAAAAACATAACTCTAAATTCAAACATCCATAACTCTTCATCCGAGTGTCTGTTTTGGATCTACCATATAAATATTAAAATCATGAGATGAGTTCTATATCATATTGACTTTGGGGACCTCAGTCACTATTTGTTTTATGTCAAAAGTGGCATTGAAGGCCTCCAAAACTAATTTTTTTTTGTCAAGGCACCCTATTTTTTTAATATTCGAGGGAATTTCAGCCTCTTTTATTGGGGTCTTATTGTCTATTTTTTTGTGGGGAATGAATATATTTCTAGGGACTAAATTCATATTGATATTATTTCATTGAATTCTTATCATTTTTCACAATGTAATATTATTTATAATCAAATATATAAAAATATATACATATTTTTTATATATTCAATCATAGACAAGAAAGATATTTTATATATGTGTTTAGAAGGAATATATATATGTATACAATGATATATATAAACATATATACAAATATATGGACGAAAAATGTAACAAAAAATATATTAATATATTTATATATCCTAAAATGTAAGAAAAAACAACATAGGGGAGTGGAAAAGGAACTCAGATATAAGCATGAGGTCTTAGGTTTGAAACTGACTAGAGGTAAGGGTGCATGCGGGAGGGTGAAATTATCAAAAGAGATGATAAAGGGGGTGAGAAGTGCGGATAAAATGTATGGAGGGAATAGGTTTGAATAAAAAAATTATCAGCTTTATCAGTGGATCCTTTATTAGTGTTTTTACCACTATTTATGGGCCCCTTTAATAGAGCTAAAAATCACTGACAAAGGGGGCCTTTAATGATGCTTTTTAGCACTATTAAAGAAAACTCTTTAACATCACTGATATTATCAGTGATTCTAAATCGCTAATAAGTTTATTTTATTAGTTCCATTAGAGTCCATATTTTTAGTAGAGATACATCTATTGTTGAATTGAAAATCAATGAATTAAAAGTTACTCCTAAATTGGGATTTCAATATTTTAATCACGGGAATAACTCACTCGACATTGTGTTGATTATATAAAGAAGATGAATGGATAAGATTAGGTATGTGTGAGATAAAAAGATAAAGAATATTATAATTAATTGATCATAAATATTCAATCATCATCAATGGTAATAAAGAATTATTAATAAGATAAGATATGCTAATGATTCCATTATATCGTAAAGGTTGAAGAAGAGAAATAAGAATACAATTGTTGAAGGCATATACTACTACTAATAAAAATAATTAGTGTGTCTAGGATCGTGAAAATTATATAAATTCTCTATGATGATACTTTATTAATGATATTATATCCATTGAATATCTTATGTGAAATAGAAAGAAGGAAAAATTGAGTAAACTACCATTTATATATGTTAATCATTATAAAGTAGAAAGAAGAATGATGATGTGAATGAGGCTAAATTTGATCATGCATTAGAAGTAAAATAAATTTGTTAAAAAATAATATATTATCATTTTGGGTAGTGATATCCATGGAAAATGTGTATGATCTTTTCTATTAGTGAGTTTTGGTGTACTATTGTACACTAGAGTGAGCCCGTATAAAACTAATTGGGAGATTATATGGCTATCAAGATATAATTTATGGGTTATGGATGATAGATTCCCTGTATATATTCACTTTATGATATTATTGTATATCTATGTCTCAGAATCAACCCAAACATAGAAGGATTTAGTCACCTATCATGGGGGTGAATATTAAAGGAATTCCATTTCCTGATGTTCTTGTTTATTCACTACTTTTCATATGGTTTGTTGTGTAATTAATCAACAATAAAATCCATTCATATAACTAGGTTAAGATGTTTAAATATTAATAGGTGTAATTTAAAGAGAAAACAATATAGTAAAATTGTTTTACACTGATTCAAAACTCTCTCAATGTGATTGTAATGATCATTAGGCCCCATAATATGTATCAAAGTATAATGTATTACCTTTGATTAGATCAATTATAATTTTCTATATTTTGTTTATCTGTTATATATGATGGGTATATTTTAATAATGTTTTGAGTTCATTATATAGAAAAAATAGTTTCAATAATTTTCAAATCTATCATGGAGTTATATATAAAGCCTTTAAGAACATTAGAAGAAAGAGGATAAGAAGTTGAGAAATATATTACAATTGAAAATAGATAAAAGGAAAAAACCACTAGTTGAAGGAATCAACCTATTATCTGTTCAATTATAAATATTAATAATCATTATAATGTCTTTATTATGTGGGAATACTAGTTTATGTTTTATCCTAGATTATATTTGGGACTATAGACCCTCTAGAGGTTTTATGCGTATTGGTATAGGTTGAGGACTTAGTATTGTGAGTCATCCCAGGATCAAGGCTTGAATTGTTGTGAAAATACCAATTTAGGTTCTATTTTAATAAGTCTATAAGTTTTCTATTATTTTTGGGATGTTTTTATAATTATTTGGTAATATAGATATTTTTTGCGTGTTTTTTTTCATATTTTTTAAGGTTTCAGAAGTTTTCTCAAAATATGGCCAACTGTATTGTGTATATTTAAATATTTGATGTGAAGAAGTCATCCCGGTGCTTGGGAAAATTTCATAAGTCTCATGAAGAAAGATCGTGATGTGTAAGGGTTAATTTTTTTAAAATTGAAATATATGGAATGTGTAATATCAACCCTATGAAGCATTATTAAAATTAGGATAAGTTCTTAAAAAAAACCTATGAGAAGTTACTCATATGTATGGGTTCCTATACACAAGAGTCCAAACTATGGAAATGTCTATGTTTTGATGACCATATATGTTTAAGAGTCAAAATTTGAAAAAAGGATGATATGTAAAATTAATCCCTTAGATAATATAAAATTAAACATATCATGAATAATAGTTAATATTTCATAGGTAAGAGTCATTCTATAGATACATGAAAAATAGATAAGTAATCTGTAAGGGAAACACTGGAGTAATCCTGTATATATAAGGGTTGATTTATGATTAAGGAAATAATTAAGAGTAAATTACCTCTAGTACATTAATGTATCATTTTGATATTTATTATTGAGCTCAAGTTTATAGGTCAGAAATTTGGTAAAGGGTTTTCCCTTATCTATGATATGTAAGGGTCATTTACCTAATATGAATAGGCCCCATGTTTGTGAATTTTTTTTGATGATGAATAATGGAATAGTGCATAAAAAAAGATTAAATGTGTTTATAAATATTTTTATAAAATTACTTTTTACATATTTTTTCAAAAATTATAAAAATGATTATATATGTTGGTAATTTTACTATAAAAGGAATTATATGGAATTCCTCAATCAGCACATCGAGTTTTCCAAATAAAATGATCCCTCATTATTCTCTTCTTCTCCAAGTGAGATTCTAACCAAATATTGTTGGTTTATTACATGTTTTAAATAAGGGTGTATACATGGGTAAGGCTAATAGTATGAAAATATCTATTTTTTATATTTCTCATTGATATCTTATTTGTTATTATAAAACCCTAATTATAGGGTTTTTATTTTATTTTGGTAAATATTTTTATTGATGCCTTATCATCCAAATTTTATTACCTAATAGAGTCATATATAATCATGGTAGGAGGTCCCCAACTATTTATTATTTATACATGTGTTATTCATTATGTAATAAATAGGTTTGGGTTTTGTAATGTGTTAGTGACTGGAAAGAGAAACATGAGCGGTTGCAATTGTTCATAAGAGATACCATGGGGTAGTATCATGTGGTAAATAGTGTATATGATATGAAATATCTTTATTTCTTGTTATTCAATGTTTTATTTTTTGATGTGTTATAATACAAAGTGATTATTTTGGGTTTTTATGGTTGATGTGGTTCTTTAGAAATGTATTCATTTTAACCTGTATGATTTTGGGTGATGCGTGAGGTTCCCCAGACCCATACTCCTAGATAAATTTCTAAAAAAAATCTTTCCTTAAAAGCTTGATTTAATATAAAGTGAGATAAACCTATATTTCATTTAAATATTCCCCATAAGATAAACATTTCATTTCAAAAATAACCACAAAATCCTAAAAATGGATGGTATAGTGTCTTTGAGGATCAGCTATATAATAAAATTATTTTAGTATAATGATGAAAATTTAAATATGATCAAACCAAATTAGACCCCCTATTTTTACTTCTCATAAGTTATACCCATTTTCAAAACCTAATTATTGGAAATATAATAAAGGGGTGAGCTTAAATGAAAAGTAAGGGACAAACACATCCATATTTCATCAAGGGTTATATCATAGTCATATGAAAAACAAATATTAGTAGAGAAATAACTTATTAAAAATAACATATAACAATAATAGTTATCCATAAGTCTGATGGAAATACATGTAATCTCATATGATCAAACATGTACCATGGAATAAGTGGGTGAGATAATATACAAGATCTATAGAGCATAATCACAGGAATATAACATAATATTATTGAAAGTCATTAGAACACAGAATAATAATTAATTATGGAACAAACATAATCATAATAACACATTATACAACGATTAATGCATCAAAATCCTACGACCCAATACATGGTGGTTGAGGCCTTACTTCTCGAGACTCATTAGTGACTTGAGTATTATAACTTGGAGCCTATTAGTAACTCAAGTATCATAACTTATAACCCATTAGTGACTCATGTATCATAACATGGGACCAATTTGTTAGTTGGGTATCATAACTTGTAGTCAATTATAGACTTTAGTATCATAACTCATGGTCTATATTATATCATGAGATATAAAACATCAACTAATAGATTGTATAGAAATATACGACCTGGTCATTAATCATCCATACATATGTGTGCCACTTAAAATAAACAATAATTATATCATACTGAATCTATGTAAATAATTTTTTTTCCTAACATCCTTAAAATGGTATCACATAAAATATCATAAATAATTAGATTAGTTGAAAGAAAAACTTTTGATCATCCAAAATAGGAATATCATAAATACTTTTATAGAGTAATTCATCGAATATAACTTCCAGCGTGGTAATATCCTTTGACATAAAGTGGAAAATGAAAGAAAACATAAAATATTCTTCAGAAAATGTTTCATAACATTTTCATTAAATTAATTGGTCATGTATAACTTTTTAAAAGATCACTATTGAAAAATTTAAAATAATTTATTTTTGAAAATCATTATTTTGATAAAAATATCAATATTTATTCCTTAAAGAATATATATTTTTCTTAAAAATGTAATGTGAATTTTTTTTAAACTATTACCTTTTAAATTAATTTTCAATAATGGATCCTTTAAAAATCATAAAGGTTTTAAAAAGGTGATGTGAGAAAATTTTGAAAATTTTACTTTTAAAAATAATATTTAATTGTATATCATTGAATTTAATAAAGGTTTTTCAAAATGAAATATTGATCATAAGATAAAATATATAGTCGGGAAAGGAAAGACCTTTATAATAATTTTAGAAATAACTTTATTGAAACCCACATCATAAAACTGTGGTAAATATACTATTTTAAAAAAGGTTACTAGAAATTTTTATATCACAAGAAATAAAAGATAATTTTATTTGGAAATAAAGAAAGATAAAATTAGTGTAGAAGTTAATATAGAAATATAAGAAAATGTGATCATTAAGAGAGGATGAGAATTATAATTAACACAATGAAATTTTATAAAGAATGAAATACATCAATGGAAATATCCAAAAAAATAATGATAAAATTAATTATAATGTAATCATAGAATATAACTAATATACATTGTAAAACCACATTCAACTATAAATCATTTTGAATCAACAAAAGAAGTTGAGTAACGAAAACCCCTTATGGGTTTAGAAACATTTTAATAAAAATCCCCATTGAAAGAGGGAGTGTGAAGATAAATATAAAATAAGACTAAGAAAATATTATTAATGATATTATATATCCAATAGGTGCTATAAAATATATTCACATGAAATTATATTCATAAGACAAAACTAGTCTAAAGAAAGAGAATGAGAACAAAACACCCTTACCAATTATCATGCTTAGCCAAATGTGATATAACCTCCTACATAACAAAAAGAACTACATTAATAAACAATTTAAAAACATTATTCAAACCTATAATCTTTTATTAACATCATTTATAATTATTTAATAAAATATATTTGTTATTTTAATTTCATTTTTATCATCAGATGTTATTAGTTTTGATAATTGTTTTATTAGAATTTTATTAACAGCATAGTCGATTATTATTTATATATTAAATGATAGGAATTATGATTTCATTATAGGTACTATAACATGTGTTTTATTATGATTTATCATGTTATAAAGTTATTTTATAACTATTTTAATTACAATTTATAATGACAAAGTCGATGATGAGCATGTTTTGATAATTTATAATAGAAAATATCGGTACAACAATTATAATTTAAATATTAATATAATATTTAATGACAAAAAAAACAATATTTTTTATGTAATTTATAGAAAAATAATTATTTATGTTTCCATATTCATCGATTATAGATATTTATATCATTGTCCAAGAAAGATATTGAATCGATCCATATAAGAATAAGCTATAATCTATGGGAAAGTATGGTTAATAAAGTAATTATTTTGGAATAATATCATTATTATAGCAGAATAATGATATTATTTATATGTTTTTAATGTGTTGAATCAATTTGAAGATATATTTATAAATAATAATGTATTATATGAAAAATTAAATATGTCATTTTCGTAGAGGTGGTAGTCCTCATGTACGCATGGGTGACACATTCGCTTACACAGAACAGGAGGAAACAATTGAATGGTTTATAATTATAGAATATTAATAATGTTATAAATATTATATTAATCCATTAAATACCCCTTTTAACCATCCATTCAATGTTTTTTATGAAAAATGGACCATGTTGCTCAATGGAGGTGGTATTCCGCATATACACATGGAAAACATTATCTTTTTTCTAAGGGAAATGAAAAAAGGTGGATAATGATTATTACCTAAACATAATAAAAATAAGTATAAAAAATAATTATTTAATTATATAATAGTTTGAATATTATAATTAGAAAATTTATAAGAAGAAGGATAGATATGGAAATAAAAAGTGTGTAATTGAGAATTTTACCTTACTCATTGGAAACAGTCCTTTGAAAATTGGATTAAGCCTCTATGAAGGGGTCTTTTGAGAAGAACATAACCTATAGGAAAATTATATTCTTTTTTTATACTTATTTGTGTATATTTTTTTTTATGAAAATGGTATTGGGTAGTGAAGAGAAGTTGGGTGGTGAGGGCTTATTTTATAGGTAAGAGGAGTGACATATTTGAAAAATATAGAAGGTAAAGTAACTATTTCAATGCCAAATCATTCCAATAATGGAAAATAATGGAGTGGGAGAAGTTTAAGGGTGATTAATCCTTAATAAAAAAATTTAAACATAATTTTTTAATATTTTTATATGACTATTACTCTAACATTTTTCAATTTAACTATTTTTGGGTTTTACTCTGTGAACTAATTTTTACCAAAGTAATTTGATTTTTATCTAAAAAATAAGACAAGATTCATAAGATAATTTGGATATAATGATTCCAAAATATAATATAATATATATATATATATATATTTCAAATAAAAATTATATTCTTAAAAAAAGTCATTTTAAAATTAGTACATGTATGTATAGAAACCCATTTTTAGAAAAACTATATTTCTAAGTGTAAAATTGTTTTACGATAAAATTATAAAATTTGATGATTTCCCAAATATTAGTAAAAATATTATTTAAAATATGAGAGATATAGCGATTAAAAATCAATCAAAACAAAATTATACCTTCTAATATCGTAATTGAAGAAGTAGACAAAAAATATTTCATAAATAAAAGATTACGCATGTTAAAAAATATTTAACATGGGTTTTACAAATTTTAAAAAGTATTTTTAAATGAATAATTTCCCTCCATAAATAATATTTTTATCTTTAAAAATGTCTATATTATTTTATGGAGTACAATATTTTTTTATATACTAATAAATGCAATGGTTTTAGTAAAAACTATATTTTTCACAATTCACCTAAAAGTCCATTATTTCAAAAAATCCAAATAATTCATCCATAGATACTTTTTATATAATGAATTAAAAAATTAAGTCAACTTTAAGAAATTTCAACTCTAAAATTTTCAAATTTATCTTTTAAATGAAAATAAATATTATATTAAAAATGTTTAATTAAAAATGTTGTTTTCAAACATTATGTGTTCCTAATATTATTGCATATCAATTTATAATTTAAATAATGTTATTATATTAGTTAATCTATAATAATATATTAAAATTATTCAGTATAATTATGTTGGATAAAATATACAATACTTTAAAAAATATTTATTTGAAAAAGAATAATTATTTTTAATATTAAATAATATTAATCGTCCTCTAAATGTAAGCAATTTCAGTTGAGTGATATATTTTTATTTACTGGAGGTTTTATTATTATTTTAATTTTACTAATAATATTCATCTAATACATCACGACTAATTTTAGTTGTGTGTCATGTGTGGAGCTAGTAATTGAACACATTATATTTATTTAAATGAAAGATATATAGTTAAATATTAGTGAATTAAATTCTCTCCACCATAATTGAATTTCGTTTTTTTAATTTTAATTACCATTAAATATTTAACTAATATAAAGGACTCATAATAAATTCAAGATATATTATCTATTGAGATATCAACCTCACAATATTAGACAGTCGGAGTCACATCATTTCCTGTATAATATAAATGTATTACGATATTTTTTATCTTAATAAAATTTATAAAATATACTTAGTTGTTTACATGAATTTCTAGGGAAAAATTTCAGAAATTCATTTTCATGATCATGATCACAACCAAATAAAACATCAAACAATGGTTGTGGTAATATCAGTTAAAATTAGAGTAAATGATCTTATGAAAAATAAGTAATAAGATTTATTCACATAATGACATGGTCATTTCATCCTATGATACATTTTGATCAATTATGATATAATTGTACCAACCTATTACCCATTTAGTTTATCTTAGTTTTTATTTGGTAATTTCTATTTTAGTATCTCTAACCAAACTCGTTATATATATTACACACTCAAATTCCATTTAAATCCATCGTAATGGTTCATAAAGATATTGTGATTTAACTAAAGGATATCCCTCATGAGTTTATATATAGGCGTGATGTATTAGGCTTACTCATTATGAAATGACTTAATATCAACAAGAAAATATATAAAAAAGTTTAGGGTGATTACCCCTAGGTTCCTATATGACACAATCGCATCCTCTTTCCACAATCAAGATGAGGATGTAATTTCTAAAAAACCACATACTAAATGATTAGAAAAAATATAGGATTTATCCCCTACTATTTATTATACCTACAAGTTTTTTAATAAATTTATATTTTTATAATGCACCAAAAGAACAAAAATAACCTTTAAAAATAACTAAACCATTCTCTCATATAAGATAAGTTGACTTTTACCCGTACTCCTAGATCTAGTGGAATTTTTTTTCTTAAAACACTGCCTTTAATATAAAGTGATATGATCATATATTTCCTTTACATCATATACATAAGTTAAGGATTATATCTCATAAATAATCACATTGTATGGAGAATAAAAGGTTTAGTTTATATGAGAATCTGCTATATAAGAAAATTATTTTATGATATTTGTGAATACTTCCCCATAATCAAACTGCAGTAGACCCCCTTCTAGAATTCTCATATGTTATACACATCTTCATAACCTTGATAATATAAATATATTAAAGGGGTGATGTCAAACACTCAATAAGGGAAGACATCATCAATATTTCCTCAATTTTGAGATCATAATCAATTGAGAAAAAATGAGAAGGAGATAAATATCATGTTGAAAAAACATAGAACAATAATAGTTTCTATAAGTCATGATATAAGGACATGTAATATAAAATAAAAAAATATATACCATGACATAATATGAAGTGTTAATAAATAAAAAACATGGTGAATAATCATTGTAATATGACATAAACATTTAAACATTAATGAAACATATATTAAAATGGAGTTATAGTACAAAAATAATCATTGGAACACATTACCTAGTGGTTTAGGAATCAAAATCCTACAACCCCTCGCATGGTGACTCATGAATTATTTCTTGTGACCCATTTATAACTCAAGTATCAAAAATCAAGCACCATTAGTTACTCAGGTATCATAACTCATATTATATTAGTGAATAGATTATCATAAATCATAAGCCATATTATCTCTTGATATATAAAACCCCAAACAAGGAATTCGATGGTCATATAAGACCACACCCAATATTCATCAACAAATATGTGTTCTGATTAATGTTAATCATATTTCATATTATAAGGAGCCCATGGAATTAGCATTGGTTTGTAACATATCTAAAATGACATAATATAAAATATCATTAAGAATTTGATAGGTTGATACAAAAAATCTCAATCACACAAAATAACTATCTCATAAATTAATTTGTAGATAAATTCATCAAAATATAACTCTTAAGGAGATAATTTCCCTTTATATAAAGAGGCAAATTGCGGTAAAAGGTAAAATAGTCTTCAAAAAACATTTTATATCATTTTCAGAAAAATAAGAAGTTATGTGTCACATTCAAAAATTAATTTTTTTATAAATTTAATAGTGAAATTGTTAAAATAATTATTTTTAAATAAATCTCATTAATTATTCCTTGAAAAATACATAAAGTTCTCAAAAATTTTACTTGAAAATTTTTTGTAAGATTTTACTTTTAAATATATTCACTAGTAACAGAACTATGAAAATTAAATAATGGTTTTATAAAGGTGATGGGAAAATATTTTAAAATATTTAAAATATTAAAATAAATTTTAATACTTGATCTTTTAAAATTGTTTAATTTTTTCCAAATGAAATTAGTAGTTACAAATAAAATGTTCCATTGGGAAAGGAAAAGTATTTTAATATTTTTAAAAATACTTTTATTGAAAACTACATGATAAAAAGAGTGATAAATCTTCCATCTGAATAGTGAAAAGGGAAATTTTTATATCAATATAAATAAAAAATATTATAATTTCAAAATAATGATGATTAACACTGGTAGGAAGAGTGAATGTGGATATAGAAGAGAAAGTTCTTACAGGGAGAGGGTAGGAATTATTCTTATCCTCATAAAATTTTATGAAGATAGAAATAAAAAAAATTTAATCCCGAAAAATAAATAGAAAATAAATAATAATATCATCATAGAATATAATAAAACCATTTTTAAAATCAAATAAAATATAAATCCTTATGACTTAAGAAAAGTAGTTGATTCATGGAAACACCTTATGACTTAAGAAATGATTTAATAGAAAACCCTTGAAAGAGATATATAGAAGTTAAACTTCATATTCCATGAATAAAATATAAAATGTGATATTATATTTCTAATAGGAATTATTAAAACAATTTAAATGAAATTATGTTTATAAAACAAAACATGTATCAAAGAAAGAAAATTAAGACCAAAACACACTTAACATTTATCCCTCATAGCCGAACATGTTCTAAACCCCTGTATAAAAAAAATTATCTTAATCAACTATTTAATAAACTTATTAATACATATAAACTTTTGTACAATTAATTTATAATAATTTATTTCAAATATATTGGTAATTTTTATTCTATTTTCACCATTTAATGTTATTAGTTTCTATTTTTTAATATTGGTTCTATAATAGCGGTATTAATTATTGTATGTAGATACAACATTTATGTTTATGAGGAATATATATATACCATAATATATGTTTTATAATGATTTCGGATGATAGAATTTTAGATTATAATTATTTTAATTAATATTAGTGATGAATAAGTTGGTGAAGATCATGTTTTTGTAATTTTTAATCATTAAAAATGTGGTATAATAATAATAAGTTAAATATTAATATAAAAATTCTAGTTCCATAAAAATATTCTTTTTCCATTCATGTATAATAAAATCTATATTTATGTTATCATATTCATCCATAATAGATATTAATATAATTGTGGATGTAGGTGGTCGAACTGACCAAAATAAGGACGAGCTATAATCTATGGATGAGTATGGTTAAACAAGTGATTATTTATGAATAATATCATTATTACAGAAGAATAATGATATTAAACATATTTTTTTTAATGTTTTGGATCATATTTTAATAGGGTTTTATAAATAATAAAATATTAAATGGAAAATAATATGCCACTTTCATGGAGGTGGTAGTCTGCACATACGCACCTGCAACACATTCATTTCTATAAAACAGAAGGAAGATATTGAATGATTTATAATTTAATAATATTAATAATGTTATACATGTTGTATTAACTCATTAAAATATTTAAATGGAAAAACCTTGAAGAAAAATAAGATAAAATAAAAAATTATTATGCATTAAATTGAATTCTGCGATAATTAGTTCCCTATAAACATATATTCAAAATAGATATTTTAAAAAATTACTTAGTTCATAAAAATACCCCAACACTAAATATAAATATTTTATGAATAGAAAAACATTCTTAAATATAAGTAATTAAATAAAACAAACTTAAAAACCTATCCTTTTAATAAAACATTAAAAATAATACATTCCATTAATATATAAAAATACAAAATGCTCACTAAAAATGAATTAATACAAATCTTAAATCATGAATGAATCACGTTTAAAGTTAAAATAGATAAGAATCAACTCCCCATAATTTCATGAACACTAAATATAGTTAAAGTACCCTTATGTGAAGTCATAATCATTATTTATTAAATAAAACATCGATATTACAACTTGTAGAATAGAAAATTAATCCTTGAGATTTAAAATATGATTTTTTTGAATTTGTATAAATCACATGAATTAAAAAACATTCCCCAAATATATAACTGTGAATAACATTAATTAAAACCTAGAAAACAACCTTATTAGTCAATAAAAGAAATTTAGAATGCATATAATGTTTAATTGATATAAAGAAATATTTTTAACAATACAAAACTCCCCTAAAATCGTATAATGATAAAAAATATGACAAAAATTATATAGAAAAATAAAATATAATTTTGAAATAAAGTTTTAAATTTATGATCAAAAGAGTTAAACATTTTATAGTCAATTTAAAATAATCACTTTTCACAAAAACAATGTTTTAGAACTAAAATATTTGATTTTGACATTTTACCCATAAAAAATACTCAAAAACGAATTAAAAATATTAAAAAGTAATATAATTTCAAAAAAATATTCAAAATAGTATTTTGGAGTATCTAAATTATGCATTTAAAACATATTTGAACATTAGAAATAAAAATTCCCTTAAATTCTATATTAAAAAATCATTTTTAGTATAGAACTGTTAATAATATATAACTAAGCATAGTTTTCAAGATTTTAGAAATTTTAATAAAAATTTAAAAAACTAAATATATATTGAACATTCAGGAAAATTAAAAAGATTTTATCATTATTTAAAGACACATTTTAAGATCAAATAAGTTTATAAAGATTGAAACTTTGAGGATACAATTCAATAATTTAAACAATATTTCATCCATTAAAATTAACAATAATAATTAGGAGTAAAATAATTACTCATATTTAACAAAATATATACAAAAGACATAAAATATAAAATATATAGGACTTAACTACTTATATCACTCTCATGTTTTTCAAAATATAGTAGAAACCTTCATGAAGTCGTATAATAGTAGTGATACAACAATTACTTCATGGAACCACTTTAAAATAGCATATTTGAAACTATATAAGATCAAAAAATGTATTTATAGATTCTTAAATATATTCATATTTCAAACTCAAATGATAATATATTTACATTTTAAAAAAATTATCACATTAACTCCACTTTAATTTAATGACAAAAGGATATTTAGATTAGTTTTATCCCTTTAATTTTTGCTATAAATAATAATATATAGAAACATTTAGCAGAAAATATAAAATAGTAGATTCCAAAACTATATCGGTTGAAATTTTGAAAACATTATTTAAAAATAGACCATAATTTAAAGCTTATTTATATTTTCAATGTTCAGTATAATAAAAATTATTTTCCCCCAAATATATGCATTACATAAAACATTACAGTTCCTTTAAAAGAGAAAAAATTAACTTGATTTTAAAGACATAATACTGTGGAAAAATATATATATATACAAGAATATTTTTGAAATATTAAAACATATTTCAAAAGTTCACATATTTTAAACTAAAATAGCCACTAAAAATATATAATAAAATAGTAAATATAAGGTAATAAGACAAGTAATCTCCCCCTTAATTATAACTTCCATCATTTAATAAACAAACTAGTTTGAGTATTAATTTAATTACACAATAGATAAATCACTAGAAAATCCTATTACATACATATTTTATTAGAACAAGGAGATAGGAAACTCGATATATGATATTCAAATAATTTAAAAATAACTTTAAATGTATTAAAAATAATTAACCGTGATTTATAATCTAGTAATCCGGAAATTTGAAAAAATAAATAATGCTCACAAGCCATATGTGGAACAGATTTATGATTATTCCAGTCATTAAATATAGTAAAAAAATAAAGATATACATTTTTTTCATAATATACCACCCTAATATTTTTAAAGAAGATTAGGATGTTCGATAGCATATTCAATACGTAGTAATAAGCTTAAATAACCAACAAAATATATATCCATTATAACATTGCCGTTAAATTAATAAGTATGAATAGTACTAAATAAATTTTGAAATATATATATATATATGACTTATTAAAAAATATTTATAAATTATTAGTAAATAATCATTCACTTTTTAGTTAAGTGATTTTATTTTTCAAATATACGTTTTGTTCAAAAATGTTTATATTGGTTATTTTAAAGAAATATTACAATAAATTTTTGGAAATATTATAAAATGAATTTAATTTCTTAAATAATAATATCAAAATTAACAGAGGGTGAAATCTTGGGGTCCTTTTATAAACTATTTATTTTTTAGTAAATTATAAAAAAATATTTTAGTAAAAAATCCTTTTTTTCAATAAATCAAAAAATTTAAAACGACCATTATGTTTTGAATAAGTTTTAATGTAAAATAAGTATTATTTAGTTATATTTAATAATATTAATTAATATTTAATCAAATTTATATTTTATTTTATTATATGTTTTTATTTGTGTTTAAAAATGAGATTTTTCTGAAAACAGTTTTGAAGTGCATAATGTTTCTCTATTTTTATTAAATAAACTAACGCGTAATTAGAAATTTTTAAATTAAAATTTTAAATTATATTTAATTAAAAATTAATTTTTAATTATAAAATAATCATTATTATTATTAGAGGTCGTATAAAATCCTATTTTCCTTGAAAAATACTCTTCTTGAAAACCTGTCTTTTCATCGCGTCTCTGAGATTAACTTTAAATTAAAAGTTTACACTTATGTGAATAGAATTTTTAAAAATGGATAATATATTCTTAATAATAATAATTTATATTATATGATAATTTAATCTTATTTTTTGACCATAATAAATAGTGAGAATATTGAAAATGAATTACTGCGGTTAAAGTGAAAGTGAATTTTTTTGCCGGAGTAAAAAAAACAATAATGGTCAAAATGACATAAAACCTTATATAAAATATATTTTGTGAAACATTTTTGACAATATAATATAAAATTATTGATAATTTCCCTTTTTGGCATCTTTTTTTCATGTGAAAACCCTTGGTACCACTTTTTCTTTTTAAAAATTACAACTGTGCCACTCACCTCACTTATAAATGGCCACATTCTATCTTCTAATCCTAAAACCTTGAAGAACTTATTTCTATTAATATGTTCTGAAATAACATTTAAAATTACCTCCCACAATCATAGAAGAATTTTTATGTTATAAATTTATTTTGGAAATACTTTAATTATAACCCTAAAGGGGTGGTCTAACAAGGGGTAAAATTCCTGACTATAATCTTTTTTATTTATTCTTGCATATCCTTAAAATATTCTTCAAATATTATCATATAATATAAAAATACATCTCTTATATATCGATATTTTATCATTTTTATTTCATAACCTAAATTCGTCCAATTTTTAATCAAATGGGCTAAAAAATCATCATTCGTGTGTATGGTTTACTACTGCCTCATGAAACGATGTAATTTTTTCCATAATCACCTACAATATCATGATATACTAAAGTATTTATAGTATATATGTTATATTTATAAAATATTTATACTTATGGATATATGATATCACATATACATTCTTAATTTCCATTTTGTACTGGATACGATAATGTCTCTCCTGTGTAAGATAGACTACTGTCTCGCAAAGCAATGTGATTCATTTTTCACTAATACTTTAAATTTAATATAATAAGTATAAATATAATGAAAGTATGTTTTATAAATGAAATAATTACGATATTCCTTTCATATTTATCATTTTTAAAATATAAAATATCATTATCTTTATTACTCTGAAAAATGACAAGGTCGTTCGTGTACATGTAGACTACCCCCACCACGAAGTGAAGTGATTATTATTTTAATCACAAAATCACAAGGATTATATATATAAGTATACTTAATGAAATAATATTTTATTTATGATATTATGATCATTTTAGAAATATAAAATAACACATACCTTCTTTCCATAACGGTCGTCAAAAAACAAAAAATGTTATTAATGTGTATGTATGACCTACCATCTCAATGATTATAACGTAGGTCATTTTTCATATCCATTTTTCATAAATGATGATAAAATTATTTTTTATGAACAAATATAATATTTATTTCATGATTATTATATTTTATAAGTTGAAATAATAACCTCTTTAATCATGGTCAACACACTGAATCAGTTTTGAAAACACCTTATATGAACTTAACTTATTATGTATTTGAATATTTAATTTTAAATAAATAAAAAAATGATTTATGTATAAGGTATAGACCTTAAAAATTATACAATATTAATTTTTAGTTAATAATTTACTTTCATTCACTTTGAGGATATTTTTAGGTTTAGTGTTTTAAGGAATTAATCCAAAACATATACATAACAAAACCATAAAATTACAAAGTGAACAGTTATGATCAGCAACAATTTTTTCCTTAATATAAAATTTTTAAAATAAATCACATTTTATTTTATTTGAAACTCTTCAGGTCTTTCAACTTGACCTCTTCTAATCACATAACCATCCTTAAATCCCATAAAAAACATTTAAAACATGGGATGAGTAAAAAATGATCAGTGAGGGATAAAAAAGAAGGAAATCATCAGTTCATTTAAAAAAATTAAAACCAATGAAAAAAAATTTCATTAAAACATAAAATTCTATCCATAAATTTAAATATCATTTCTTTAAAAAGACCATATATTTTAACCTTTGAAAACAATGTATTTCTATGAAAATTCATTATAAATTATAGAAAATTCATGTAGGTACCTTGAGACATCATATCATTGAAACCTTATAGAACCGTTAAATATTAGAATAAACATATGACCAACATTCAATATATTCTCCGAGGAACATAATCATTACCTAATGAATTGGAATGCTATCTGGGCAGACACATCGTTTAAGATATAATGGGGTCAACTAGGGATATCTAGGTAAACCAATAACTAAAAATTTCCAACAAAAACATCATTAATAAAATATTTCATCATTCGAAAAAATATTTTAAACATGTATGAAGAAATATTTTCTGATTTTAAAATACCATTTTCTTTTAAAATCCTTTTTTCAAGACAAAATACAATTATTTTTTGAAAAATCATTTTCCGTACCAAAATTACCAAAAAAATCAGACATAAGGAATTAAATTTATTAAAAAATGTATGATTTATAAGGAAGCTATAAATAAAATAAAATTAATGATGACATGAAAGACCATTATCACCGTACATTAAAAATTGGATATTTAATTTATCATCACTCAAAATATTCTTTTTAAAGCACATAATATCGATTCTTTTGAAATACATTAAATTAAGTAAAAGATACATTCAATGAAATTTATAAATATTTCATGTTTATACTAACAGTTTCAAAAATATTTTATAAACATGGAAATAGAAGAGAAAGAGATCCTGAAGGAAAACATTAAAATATGATATTGTCAAAGAAAACCCCTTATCACATGGGAAACACGTGAATAAAAAAAACCATTGTAGAATGAAATTGAAAAAACTAAATATCTTGATAATAGTTAAATTCTTGATATAGAATGTAAAATGGAATTTATATACACCATATAATATAATAAAGGTATATAACATCAAGAATCTTCCCAGTGAAAGGAAATTGAGATGAAGTCCCTTACTTTGAGTCAGATTTGTCACATATGTCTTGATATACCTGAATAATAAAATTATGTTTAATATTGACTTTCATTAGAAACATTTTCAATTTTATTATTAATTTAATTTCACATATTAATAATTTATATTAAATTACTTAATCAATTAAGTTAACATAAGATGTTTTGATAGTATTTGTCTTATGTGTCAAAAATGAATTTGGTAGGTTGTCTACAGTCAAATGGGTAATTATTTAAATATATAAATAATAATAACCATGAAATAATAATCATATTTATAAATAAAGTATTTTAAAAAAAACCAATTATGAGTTATTTTTAGGAAAAATTAACTAATGTTGTGATCATGGACATGGAATGTTGTACGTACATATGACTAACATTTCCATTTTTACAATGATCATTTTGGAAAGAAGGTAAGTAAGTTTTATCTTCACAGAATGATCATTATATCATAAATACCATTATATATAATTATATGTATATATATATATATGTCATTCTTGTGATGTTAAAGGAATCACATCTGTTTAAGGAGGTGGTAGTCCACACGTCGATGAATGACTTTATAACCTTTTATATGTGTGAAATGTTAAGAAGAAAATTATATATTATATTCCCAGAAAGATAATTATATCATAAATATCATAATTATGTCATGTATATCATATATATTCATTATAGTTACCCATATTACCTTCCATGATACACGTTAGTGAAAAATTCTTCACATCACTTCGTGAGGCGGTAATCCGTTATACACACGAGCAACATTATCATACCCTTACGGTATGAACTGTAAAAAGGGTTCATACGATATAATTAATATAGAGGCATAATTATGTTATAAAGATAATTATTATAAAATATAAGTAGTATGCACATCATTATACCCAACCAAGAGATGTGGTGAACGACATCATTTCATGAGGTTGTAGTTCGTCATACACAAGAATGATGATTTCGTAACCAATTTGATAGATGTGTGTTTAGGTGTAGGTGGAAACCTTATCATTAAAAAAATATCATTGTATTTTGGATAGTGATTTTATTTTATAATTATGGTATAATAATAATTTATGGGGGTGGAGAAATAAATAAAATAAAAATACATGTTGATGAAAGCTACCTCTTCTACAGGTAACTTGTTTTGGTTTGCACCAATGGAATTACATAGATAGATTTCTGAAAAAAGTAAGGATTTTAGGATGAGAGGAGGGAAGTGGAGTATTAATTATGGTAGGGAGTGGCTAATACAAATGTCTTTATATGTGCGATGAGAGGGGGAAATGGGGAGGCCTTATATAATAGAGGTGAGTGGAAAACTTTTATATTTTTAAAAGAGGGAATCACATTCGTGTTTTCTTCCATGTAATGTTGATAAAACAATACAAAAAACTAGATAATAGAAAGGATATGATAAAAATATGTCCGAATAAATTGGTTTCTACAAGTTTGGAGGACATTTTCCCCTTAATTTTAATGTTTAGTCACTTGGTAATTCCCATTTTACAGTAATCACTATGATTAATATTGATTATTTTCACTAATCAATTTGATCAAAAATCATGTTGAAATTATTTGAAATTATAAATTATTCAAATTAAAAACATGGAATCCATATTTCTAAATTAAATTTACATAATTGGAAAAATTAATTTTTATATCAATCTCGGAGTCTCTATGAGATAGCAGGTTTTTAAGAAGAGTATTTCTTTAGAAGAAGAAAATTTAATATTAAATCAATGATTAATAATAATCATTTTATGAAAATAATTTATATTTAATGGTATATAGTTTATGAATTTCATTTAAAACATTCCCCATTAGTAATTATTTTAATTAATTAAAAATGATAAACCTTGTTCATTTTAAAATAGTTTTTGGAAAAAACCCATTTTAAACCAAAAAAAAGTTATATTCAAAACCAATAAAGTTTTCATCAAAAAGTAATTAATTGTATTAAATATAATTATATAATAATAAATTTTCTTGAAATCATATTAAATATATATTTTTACTTTTAAATTATTTAATTTATTAAAATAAATGACTTTTTTTAAAAAATATATATTTTTCACTATTCAATGAAAAATAAATATTTTCTAAAAAATATCAAAATTTCATGTAAATTCAATTTTTATGTTCTGATTTAAAAAATTGATATTAATCTTATTAAATTAAAATTATAAAATTTATAAAATAATATTTTAAATAAAAACTTACTAGAAAATTGTTTAAGTAAAACAATTTCATTTTTGATTAAAAAATTAATTAATATTTTTACAACTAAAATTACTTTTTAATTAATATTAATAAATATTAAAATGATTTCTTCCATCATTACATGGGTTTTTATATCCTTTACTAGTTTTATAAATTAAATCTTCATAATTTTAGTCACGTATTAAATAATTGGGGATATCTTTCCCTCATTGCATTTTTAGATTCCCATGTTGCCACTTCAACTATCTAGTTTTCCCAAAAAACTATAACCTAATGAATCACATTATTTAACAGCACTTTCTCTATGTGGTAAAAAATTTGAATTGATTCTTATGTATATGAAATATTCTCTTCCAACTGAACTACTTCAGGGTTTAATAAATGAGATGAATTCGAAACTTATTTCCATAACATTGAAACAATAAATACATTGTGAACTTGAGATAAACTTTGAGGAAAATCTAATTACTAGAAAAAAAGATGCAAATATCTCTACGATTTTATGTTTTTCAAATAACCATTGACATAGCTTCCCCTTCATACCAAAAGGTATGACACTTTTCTAGAGAGTAACATATAGAAAGACATGATCACCTACCACAAAATAAATATCTTTCATCTAGTTATGTACACAACTTTTATTCCTTCTATGAGGTATCCTCACGTGTCAAAAAATCATCTGCACCATCTCATCTATTTCCTCTACCAACATTGGTCCTATCAAATTCCTTTCTCCTAATTCATCCCAAAAAGCTGGTGTCTGACACTGCAAGATATATAATTCCCCAAATGGTGCCATCAATATTCTAAAATTAAAACTATTAATATATGAAAACAAAACCAAAACAATATCTTAATACTGACTTCCCTGATAATCAATTGAAAAAAAATGAAGTATATCTTCTATGGTTTTATTTTTCTTCTCATTATTTCTATCATATTGATGATAAAATTCCATATTGATATTCAATTCAGTACCCTGTGACTTTTAAAGTCCTTTCCAAAAATTTGATGTGAACCTTTGATCACAGTATGATATAATTGAGAGAGGCACTCCATGTAACCATAAAATATTCTCTAGACATAGTCAACAAAATTGATCCAAAGATATTTTATCTCAAATGAGAATGAAATGTGAATATTTAGTTAATAAATGATCAATAACCCAAATAACATTATTACATCCTAATTTTATTATATATCTCATCAAAAAAATCCATGGATATATTTTCCCATTTACACTATGTCAATTGAAAATTATGAAGCATCCCCTTTAGTAAACATCAATCTATTTTAACCTAATGAGATGTCAAAAACATATTGGTAATGTAAAAAATATCTCTTTTCATTCCATACCACTAGTAATACACTTAACTGTCTATGTACATCATAGTACTAACCGAATGAATGAGAAAAGGAGAACTATGTGCTTCAGTCAACAACTATTTCCTCAACTAGGAATCATAAGGAACAAATAATATTTTTACAAACCATAAAAAATACTTATTAATCAATATTATAATCAAGAAACTTACCATTTTTATTGGATTATACATTTTTGCTACAAATATTGATTCACTTTCTTTTCTCTCGCAATTCTTTCTGAAAATTTCAACTATATTGAGAATTAAAAAAATAGATATTTTACCTAAATCTATGACTTGTTGGCCAAAATTCATTAAATCATTAACCAAAAGATCATTTCTAGATGTAAAATCATTAATGAATCATTTCATTTCATACTCAAATCATCACCCACTTTTCTTGATTTTGTTGGATGGAAAAGAGTCATGAAATCATAATCCTTTTTTAGATCCAACAAAATTCTATGTATCTTTTTCAATTATTTCTAAGGGAATATATAATTATAAATTTTTTGATCAATATATATTTCACACTTTACTCTATACAAATGATGCCTCCAAATTTTTAAATCTTTAATCACAATAGCTAATTAAAAATCACATGGAAAGTAATTTAACTCTTATGGTTTTAATTAACCTAAAACATAAGAAATTATCTGATCATTATGAATTAGGAAAGAAAAAATAACGTACAACAAGGTATCATTATATATGAATCATTAACCATTTATGGAAGGCAGGTCCAAAACTATATAATTCACCGAATTAATTTTCAGTTCCTAAAAAAATCATCACCATTTTTTTCTCTCGTTTTCGAGTTAACATAATCAGAAAGCCAGACAACCAAGAAATGTTTCCAAAAAACCACAAATAGTAACATACTAACCCAAGAAAACTATTAATCTATGTGATATTTTTGGGTACTTTCCATTATTCCTCAAGTTTCACTTTCGCAGGGTTGATAATTATTCCATCTTTAGAAATAGTATGTCCAAGGAATGAAAAAAATTTCAATCAAAATTCAAACTTGATAAATTTAAAATTCCTTTCTTTTTCCTTTAATGTTTTCAAAATAACCATGAAGTGCCTTTCATGTTCCTATTGAATTTAAGAATATACCAAAACTTCAACAATGAATATAAACGCAAACATATCCATGAAATCATGAAAAATTATTTTCATAATGTCCATAAATACATTAGGTTTATTAGATAACCCAAATGGAATAACTACAAATTTATTGTACGCATATCTTGTCTGAAATGTAGTATTAAGAATGTCTTCTTCCTTATATTTCAATTGACTATACCAAAAACTCAGGTTAATGTTTGAATAGTACTATGCTTCTTTGGTATAATCAAACAAATAATCAATATGAGGAAAATGATACTTTTTCTTAAAAATTTTGTTATTAAAGCCTCTATAATCAATGAAAAATATCATTGAACTATCGTTATTTTTAAAAAATAAGATAGGATAACCCCATGGTGAAGTGCATGATTGAATGAATCCATTATTTAATAACTTATGAAATTTATTTTTCAATTCTAGAAGTTCCTCTTGATCCATTCGATAAGATGGTTTATAAAATTTCTTATCATTAGTTACTAATTCAGTATTAAACTAAACCTCTTGATCAAGAAAAACAATGGGGAAATCATCTGGAAAAACATTCATTGATTAATTTACTACAAGCACATCACTAATTTTAATAGTTTATTTATTTTAAACATTATTATATAGGTAAATTTCACTACCATGTCTAATAAAATTATAAGCTTTTTATTGTGTTATCCAAATGGTTCTCAGCTTTCTCTCAAAGAACGTGATTCACACACCCCTTAAATTTCAAACTTTTTCAAATGTTCCATCCCTATCGACTTCTACTCCTCTAGTGGTGCATACATCTTCAACAGAGGCTCCATATGATTATCCCCATAGTGGTCCCTCTTTTTCACCATGTATTAGAATTCCCCTCTTGATCGGGCAGCATGTTATATATTTTCATATAAGGATGTTCTCTTACATCCTCCCCAGTGTTTCCCAACTACATTCTTTCTGAAGACCCCCTTGATGGGTTTTGTCACCTCTTAGTTTGGCCACTACCTGGTTCATGGGGTTTCTACTTCAGCCTTTGTGGAATCCTCAGAACACCTTAAATGGACTATTATTGTGAGAGTTGGTGCTGCTCATCATCCCCTTTCGTCATTCTTCAATTTTGCTGATTCCTAGGGTGTGGCTTTTCAAGCTCATATTTCAGATTTGAATCAAAATTCCCTTTTCAGGGCCTTGTACTCAATGGAAGACTATTATTTTGAATGGTGCAAGGCCCCAAGGGAGATGGGTAGGTGGTGGTTTAGCTTTTCACATTTCTTGATGGGATCACACTATAGTCAAGAATCTATTTATGCAGCAGTTTGGGTTTCCCTACTAGGTCTTCCATTCCCATTACAGAACCCTTCTTTTCTGAGGTCCATTGATGACTCCATGTGATATTTTATCTCTGTAGATGATATAACTCTTATCCAAGATTATTACACTATATATCAGATCTATGTTGAAATGGGTGTCTCAATTCCTCCTCCAGACTATATCCATCTTCATATGATGGAGGCCTTTGATTGGAATCGTGATATTGTTTACCCATAATTTCCTAGGGTTTGGTCATTCTATAAGCTTCATTTTCACTCTATCTCAGTATGAAAAAAATCATCACAATGGTATTCATTCCACTCGGATACATTAGAATCCTAAAATAGGATATCATCTCTCATTTCTAGATGGTGGGGATGATGCTAACCTTCCTAGTCTTATCTCTTATGGTCACTCAGTTGGTGAGGACGCTCTCTCACGGGAGGTTGTATCTCCCCCAGAACATTACCCACACTTTCCCATACCTCTTTATCTAGCCCTGCTTTTTTAACTGGAATAGATTTACCTAGTTCTATCAAATGCGAATACTTGGAGAATGGTTTTCTTCCATCCTAGAAGGACTGAGAGAAGTATATTTCTCACCCCGTCCACATTTATTTTCTCCTTGATCTAGGGATTATAAGCCATATTATTTTCTTTTAGCCTCCTGTCTTCGATGTTCCTTATCAGGTTCTTGATCCTTAGCTATATGTGGGGGGGAATTGATTTCCATTTTTTACATTTATATTCTTCTTGATAGAGTGATTTTGTTTCTTCTACATCCCCTCAGTAGTGTATCAACTCTCATATCATCCCATCCTCTACCAGAATTCTCCTGTTAAAATCCTCCTTCCCTTATAATAGTACAAAATTTCATGTCCATGATCTCCTAGAAACTCCTATATATTTCACTTCTCCCAAAAATTTAGGGGTTTTCAAACATTCTCAGTCTAAATATAGTTTGGGTCAATCTCCTATTCGGAGTATAAGCATAATGTTTCCTGAGGACAAAGCCATGTGCCGCCTATTTTAATGTTTTCCTTTTTCAACTAGAATGTCTAAGGCATGGGTGATCAGTTTTAAATAGACTACATAGAGTCTGTTCTTCATAAGAATAAGGTTTCACTTATTTCTATCTTATAATCCAAACAATGTCTCCCTAGAATATCTGATTTTTCTTCCAGAATAAACATGTGAGAATTTATGCATGCCTCCCCCTTATAATTCCCACATCTGGATCTTTTGTAACTCCTTCTTATTAGTTGATTTCATTGATGTTTCTGATCAATATATCACCATAGAAGTCACCAAAGGTATGAATATCCATATTTTTTCTTTTGTAAATTGAAATTGTGATACTAAATTCCGGGAGTATTTATGTCATGATCTGAGCTACATTGATCTAGGATACTTTCCATGGTTTTTTTCGGGGTGAGTTCAACATAATTGCAACACCAAATGATAAAAATGTAAGAGGATCATTTCCTTATAAATAAGTCATGGAGTTTTATCAACTCATGACCCGTAGTGGCTTATCAGACATGGTCTATACAAGGAATCAATTCACTTGGTTCAATAACCAAAGAGGGAATCTCTACACCTGGTTCCACCTCAATCGATGCCTTGATAAATACTAGTCTATCTCTATCTTCCCCAACACTAAGGTTACTAATATGATTTGAGTTCTTTTAGATCACCCTTATGTCATGGTCTCTTTTATCTCTAGTCACTCATGTGGCCATCATTTCATTTTCTCTCACCTTTGGATCAAAAATCCAACCATTAGTTATGTGGTGAGTTCATGGAATAATTTGGTTCAAGGGAATTATGAGATTCCTCTTCATATAAATCTATGGTGTCTAAAAGGTGATATTTTATCCTTGATTAACAAACCTCCTTCTCAGCCTTAGGAAATGGATGAAATAACTATGGACATTGAGCAATTGGAATACATCCTAGAGGAGGTGTGGAATGAAAATGTTTTTATAGATATATCATATAGATAGGGAATCCCTAAAGAAATGATTCAAATAAAAGAATGTCTGGATCATGTGTAATCAAGGATCAAATGTATTTGAGAAGGTGATCGGAAAACAACCTTATTTCATGCGTGAATCAAGGAGAAAAGGCATATACAAAGACCTAATATTATCTTGGAGGATAGTACATATATAGAAGATTGTGTTTTGGTTGGCACAATGGATGAATCCCACTTTATATTACTTCTAGATGGACCCCTTCCTTTTATGAATGAGGGGTACCCTTAGAGGAATGTGGAAATTCATAACTTGGTTCCTCATTCGATGTCCAAAAATGATAATATGGATTTTGTCATGGTTCTACAAGAAATGTATATTTACGAGGTGATTCATGTGCTTAATCCAGAATTCACCCCAAGACTAGATGTATTCCAAGTCACATTCAATAGGGCTTATTGGAATATGATCTAGGAAGATGTTATGTTGGTGGTGCATGATTTCTATCGGGGTGGAAGCATTCCTAGGGTAGCTACTGCCACCTCCATGGTGCTTATCCCCAAAATTAAGGACCTTAATCCCTTAATAACTAATGTCCAAGAAGAATTTTTAAGTACCCTTACAAGATTTTAGCTTCTATTATCAACATGAGACACTCCAGTCAGCTTCCTTTTTGGATCATAGAGCTGTATCCCGTGTTTGTTAATTAAAGGCCAATATAGGGTTCAATTTCTCTATCTCAGAAAATGGTAAGCAATATTAAGATCCTGGGGTTCCAACATGGAAATAAAATTTGATATGTACAAGGCCTTTGATTAGGTGTAATGGAGGTTTATGATCAAAGTTTTATCTCTCTTTCTTTTTTCTTCTTGGGTTGTGGATCTGATATTCAATTGTTGGTGTTCTTTTTGGATTTCTATTTCATTTTGAGGGAAAAGTTATGGATTTTTGAATTCTACTTGTGGCATTTGAAAAGGATATCCCATTTTCCCATCCATCATCATTATCATGTAGGATGTTCTATGTAGCCTCATCAACAGAAAAATCATGATGGGTAACCTTATACCCTTTCACTATAAACAACACTACAACTCAATTAATCATTTTTTTTTGCAGAGGACACCGTGTTTTTTATAAAGGGTAATAAGAAATCATCCCATGGTGTTATAAAAATCCTTTATTATTGCTACAAATAGAGTAGAAAAATCATTAACCAGTTGAAAGTCAGCTTCTTCAACTCAAATAGATTCTCGGACATGCATATTTTTTCTCTCAATTATGGCTTGGGTATGTAGCACATGACCTTAAATAGGAACTACCTGGTTTCCCTATTACCCTCAGGTAGAATTTGTATTTCCCTTTTTGACCATATTTCTTGAAGGATTAATGGTTGTATTGTGAATTGGAAAAATTAACACCTCTCCTTTGGAGGTATAATTTCCTTGGCTAATAGTCCGATCACCTCTATGGAAATTCATTCATTTTCTACAATAGAGGTACAAAAAGGTGTTATTTACAACATTGATAAAATTATCATTAGGTTTATTTGGGATGATCATGAGGAAGGAAACCATCATTGGGATTTGTGGGCTAGGATGTCCAGACCTACCAGAGAGGGATGCATTAATGTGAGGAATTTGTTCGACTCTCTACATGACATGCATACAAAACTAGCATGGGAAATTGTTGAAGAGCGTACTATTTAGGGTAGATTCTTGGGTGATAAAATTAGAGTAGATACAATCATTTTGGGTGGGGGTTCAGCTTCAATTTTTCCCACAGTTCATAATCTTATCCTGACTATCCAATGGTATAGCCGATGGCTAGTAGGGAGGGGTGACATATCTTTCTGACATCATAAATGGGAATTTTGAAAACTAGAATTACATGGATTCCATTTCATAGACATATCCTTCAAACATGATAGAATTTATCAATGATTTAATAATACAGTTATGGATAAAAAATAGTTTGATACTTTTTATCTTATTTTCATTAATAACGAGCTGAAAAAATTTGACTTCACCAGGTCAGCTATCAGTGTATTTTTTGAAAAATATCTTAGAGGTTTGTTGACTCTGTCAGATTGATTGGATAGCTGAGGTAAGGATAACTAGTGTAAGGTAATTACTAAAAAGCTTAATTTGTTCATCTTGAGGGTTCGAAATTGATCATTAACCACTAATGATATCATATAATGTAAGAACATTAACCCAGCTTCAAGATGCTCATGATATAGGGATCACAATGAGGAGAGTGAGGATCACTTTTCTTTCAAGGGGATTAGGATAGCATAGTATAGATATTTTTTTGGTGATTCTATATGATTTTATATACTATAGCTATGAGGGACTCCCTTCCTTAAGCATTGGTCCAATAGTGATGGATATTCTGAGTTTGAGAGGAAGGATTGGGTCATCATGTTGATAGTAGGTTCCTGTATCATTTGGAAGGATCGCAACATAGCCCATAGTGAGGGGAAAACCTACTCAGGTAAGGCTTTGGTTTCCTTAACTGTGAACCTACTACTCAATCTGGTTTTCTCATTAAATAACTAAGAAGGAACCCCCACCCTGATGTTAGTACCATGTTTTTACCCTCATCTCCACCCAATACACAATGGAATGTAGGGTAATTGGGTGCACAGGTACCCCCACCGTGAAGGTTAAAAACTCAATACTGGTGGTTCGTGTAACACAAATGTTATTTGGGGAGGAGGTGTGGTTTGTGACATCATCAATTTTTTCATTCATCATTTTCTATACATTTTGGTGTTGGATAGTATCTTTAGGACAACACAATTCCTATGTTAATAAGTATCTTCCATTAAAGTCAAGGAAATATTATCTTGGTAGTTCTGGAAACCAATTTCAAGATCATATATGATTATTTTCAAGGAATAGAAAATTCTACTTGTATGATATCATGTCTTATTAGAAGATTCATGCTATTTATTAACAAAAAAATTCATGTTTAAGGCACATGATGTGACAGAAATAAGGTTGCAGACTTCTTGGCTTTCATGATAGTTCAAGAATACTCCATCACTTGCTTCAATAGCTTCAATTCATCATCTCTAGTGGGAGTGAACCTGATTAGAGTGGACTCACTTAACCTCCACTAAATTAGGCCTCCATGATCGTTTTTCCTAACCGTTTCTTGTATTTATTTCTTCTTTCATGTAATCTTTTTTAATAAATAAATAATGATTTATTTGGTTGTTTTTGTTGGTAAGATTAAAATTCATGAAATCATTGAACAGAACATTCATAACACTAAATTATATATTAGAATGATATAATGATAGAAAATCCATACAAAGAATGATATCAAACTCTATTATGGCCATTTCAATAATATTTTCAATAAATACCATCCCACTGATAATAATAAGATGATTCTTATAAATCTTGGTTACTTTAATACTTCCACTCGATATTTTCCCAAACAATTATAGCTTAATTTCAATAGGATGTATCATCAATTTTCCTAAAAATTATTAGAATTGAAATAATGTGAGGATATAGAGTCAAACAAGGTATTAAAATAATTTTAATACACAAGTAACATACATGTCACCACATCATTTGATGCTCCCACATCAACTGTAGTAGTATTAATTTATTTCACTACATCTTTTTTCGATCATGAAGATTTCCATCTTGTCAACTAACTTCCGGAACACATTATCATAGTGACCCATCTCATTGAAACAGAAGTATAATACCATTGGATGGGTATTAGTTACCCCATTCATTGATTCTTCAGTATTATTTTCCTAGCATTTATGTTCTATATGGTCAAACTGTCCACATCGGTAACACTTCCCTGAATTCAAAAGACATTATATAGGGATATATTTACTACACATACCACAAGATGTGAAATTTAATTTATTACCTCCATATTTGCTTGATGTATGTTTCCATATCACCTTCCACATTGAACGCTTAATAATTTCATCATCAAGAGGCACATAAGAGTCAGAAAACTACATATCAACCCTTTTAGCACAAAAAACATCTTTCTCATATCTGATAAATTATGATATAGCCAAATAACATCATTAAATTGGTTTTAATCCTGAGTAAAATTTATGTGTATTTCTGTCAATATCCCGAATAAAATCCAGCACAAAACTAGCCATTATTGTTATTTCTTCTTCACATACAGCTAAAAAATCTTTATATTTTCTCCTCAGTTCCCGGAATTATTTTTACATTCGTAGATGAAAAAAATTGGAAATATTTCCCAAGAAAATATCAATTAATGTTTCCCATTACATGGAATCAATATCATCTTTATCTATTTAATTCTTAACCGAAGACCACCATCAATAAAATTAACCTTCAAATTGATAAATACAAAGGGTAACTATTTGAGGTTATAAACATCCCATGACATCAAATATCTTCTCTAGATCAATGATCCATCCTTAAAATATCTCGACATCATAGGATACACTAAAATACATGGCGTTTTTCATCATTGGATTTTATGCAATAAACATGTTTATTTATGGTAGATCATATTCCTCTCTAGCATAGATACCACCACCATTTATCAATCGATTAAAATAATCCATCACTATAACAAAGTATTCTGTTTTGATTCCAACCATCTCAGAATGCTAATTTGGAAGGATTTCTTCCTCTTGGTTTATTCCCACTACAACTTCACTATTTACTCTACGAAAAAACATTCAAAATAATACTGAGTTTTAGTCATGAATTTACTTTCTTTCACTTTATGGATAATTTCATGTTTAGAGTTTTAGATAATTAGTCTATAAATCATACATAAATAACCATAAAACTATTAAGTTGAAAAATATGACCAATATCCATTTTTTCAATTATATAAAACATTCAAAATAATTCATGTTTGGAATTCAGGAAAAAAAATTGTGAAATTCAACTTGAACTCTTCCAATCCCTTACCCACCCTGAAAATGCTATAATTTTTTTAAAAAACACAGGATGAGGACAAACATATTAGTAATATATACCAAAATAAGGAAACCATTGATTCTGTTGAATAAAATTAAAACCTAGGAAAACCCCTTTCCTTAAAACATAATATTTTACCTATAAATATAAATATCATTCTATTAAAAATATTATTTTTTACCTTTTTAAAACAAATGATTTTCATGAATATTCATTAGAAGGAATATAAAATTCATGTGTGTACCTTAAAAAATCACCTCATAGAACCCTTATAGAACCCTTAAAGAACTGTTAAAATTTTTAATAACAATACAACCAAATTCCAATATAATTCTAAACATAATCATTGCCCAATACATTATAGTATTATTTAGGAACATCCATCATTTAATCTATAATGGGATAACACGACGCTATCTAAGAACACCCATTATTTATAATTTCTAAGAACCATATAATGGAAAATAAATCATCATATAATTTTTTTTAAAATTGTATGAGAATTTATTTCGTATATTATAATACCCTTTAATTTCAAAATTACATTTTTAATAAAAATAACTTTCTTTTAAAAACCATTTTCAATACATAAATACCAAAAAACTAAAGAGGGATTTAAATTTACAAGTAATTAAATCTTTAAAAGGAATATATAAATCAAATAAAAGTCACAATGACATGAAGGGTCATTATCATCTTACTTTAAAAATATGTGATATCATTTTTTGTTTTTCAAAACATTCCTTTTAAAACACATAAAAGTATTTCATTCGAAAACCTTTTAAAAAAGTAAAATAGACATAAAAATAACTTTATTAATATTTTATTTTTATATAAAACATTTCAAAAATCATTTTAAAACATGGTCACCTAATAGAAATAGTGTTCGATTGAAAACATTAAAAGAAGGGTTTTTTCTTAGAAAAACCCCTTATTAATTGAGAAACTCTTAAAACGTAAAACCCACTAAATGATGTCATTAATAAACCATTAAATATCTTGATAATATATAAAATACTTATAATAAGGTCAATGTGTATTTATATAAACCTTATAAAAGAATAAAGGTTCATAACATCAATAATTGCCTTAATTAAAGGAAATTAAGATGATGTCCATTACATTGGGTCTGGCCTAACATTTATGTCTTTATCTTAAGAAATAATAAAATTATGTTAATTATTAATTTCATGATAAATTTTATAGTTTATTAGTAATTTTATTTCAACTATTATCAAATTCTATACAATTACTTAATCAATTGTGTTTACATCATATGTGTTGGCCATATTTGGATTATGTGTCAAAAATGACTTTGGTTAGACGACTATGGTCAAGGGGGACATTATTTAAACATATAATAAATAATAATAATTAAATAATTATCCTATTTATAAATAATTAATAATTATAAAACCAATTATGAAATATGTTTATGAAAAATGAACTAACATTATGATCATGGAGACAATAGGCTGTATGTACTCATGAGTAACTTTTTTATTTTCAAAATGATATTTATGGAAAGAATTTTTGTAAGTTTTAACATTGAAGAATTATAATTATATCATAAATACCATAATATGTGATTATAAATTTTTATATATATAATTCTTTTGATTTTAAAGGAATCACATCACTTCGAGGAGGTGGAAGTCCACACGTCCATGAACGGTGTAATCAATTATTTAGTGTGTGAAAAGGTAAGAATAAAATTATATAATATATTTGAATAAGTATAATTATGTAATTAATGTAATAATTATGTCATTTATATAATATATATTCAATATATTTACACTTATTACCTTCTATGTAACATGTTCGGAAAAAATGCTTCACAATGCTTTGCGAGGCAGTTGTTCTGCATACACATGAGTGATGTTATTGTATCCATTAAATAGTGATATGTAAAAGGGTGTATATGATATAATGACGTAAAAGTTATAATTATGTTATAAATATTGTAAATATAACATATAAACTGTATTTATATCATTATTCTCAACCATGATAGGTTGTAATGTAAGAATGAAAGACCTCATTTCATGAGGCAGTAGTCCGCCATACACATGAATGATGATTTCGTAACCCATTTGATGGAAGTATGTGTGGGTATAGGTATTAAACTTAAAATAAAAACATATCAGTATCTTTACAATATATTTTTTCTTATATAAAAATTCTATAATAATATTTTAAATTGGTAGAAAATAAATAGAAAAACACAAATTGATGAATGTTACCTCTTCTTCTGATAACTCCTTTTGGTTTCCACCAAAGGACTACCTTGGATTGATTTTTGAAAAATTAAGGCATCTATAATTTTAGGATTTAATTTTAGAATTTATTTGGGTAGGTATTTTCTATGTCTAAGGTATTTAGAGGAATTATGAGAGGAGGATAGAAGGATACCTTTTATAAGGGAGGTGAGTGGAAAACTTCTAAATTTTTGAAAGAGGGAATTCCACCCAAGTTTTTCCTATGTCAAGTTTATAAAAAAATTGAAAAAACATATAAATGAAGGTATAAGTTCAAAATATTCCATAATAATGGTTATTTGAATTTTTATAGGTCACTTGGCCCCTTATGATTAATGTTCAATCATTTGGTAATTCCTATTTTTACCTTAATAGTTATGCTTAATTTTTATCAATTTCAATAATAACATTGTTAAAAAAATTTGTTGAAATAGTTATATACTATAAGTTATTATAATTAAAAATATTTAATACGTTTTTACAAATTAAATTTACAGCATTGGAAAAATTAATTTCAAAATAAATCCTGTAGGCGCTGCGAGACAACAGGTTTTTAAGAAGAGTTTTTTATTGAAAAAGATGATTCAATTTAAAATATATGATTAATAATAATCATTGTATGGAAATAAATTAATAATTATATATATATATATATATTCATTTCATTTCATTTAAAAAATTATATATTAGTATTTATTTTAATTAATTTAGAATTTGAAACATTGTTCATTGTAAAACAGTTTAAAGAAAAGCCTTTAGAAAAACATATATTAAAAATAAATATAAAGTTTAATCAAAATTAATTAAGTGGATTACACATAAATAACTAATATTTAGGTTCCATGAAAATATATACCAAACATATTTATTATTTTTAATTACTTAATTTATTAAAATAAACGACTTTTTTTACAAAAATCAGTATTTTTGACTATTCATTGAAAAATCAATAATTTCTGAAAAATCCCAAAATTTCGCCGAATTTAATTTTTTTATACTGATTTTTTAGAAAATATAAATTTTATAAAATTAAAATTCTAAAAATTAGAAATTAATATTTTAGATAAAACCTTATAAGAAATGTGTATAATTAAAACAATTTCATATTTGATTAAAAATATACTTAATAATTTTATAACAATTATTACTATCTATTTCGAATTAGTAAATATAAAAATAATTTATTATATCAAAACATGGGGTGATAAAATAATTATATGGAATTAAACCTGTTAATGTTACTTATGAAATCAAATAATTAATTTCATTTGATCATAAAATAGTTAAAGGATATACAAGGAATGACTTGGCATGATGTAAGAGATTTCTAGTATCTCTTTTATTTTGTGGATACATTTGAAATTTAACCACTTGTGTATTTTGTTTTTTGTATATACTACCAATTTTACATGTTATATCTTTAACATATTTCATTTAATGATATTTATAGTTTCCTTTGTTGTTATTATTTATTGGGATTACGATTAAAAAGATTACAAAAGTGGTAAGATACTTTTTGTCTCAATTTTCCTTCTTTAAGACATATGCCATATTTTAAACCTATATACATTTATGAGGTGTAGATAAAGCCCCTTTTACATCTAATATCATTAATTTATTTATTTTCATGATATTTTCGGTTTCCATTGATGTTATTATTTCATTGGTCTTACAATTCAATGTTAACAAAGTGGTAATGGTTTTACAATACAATATATTTATTAATCAGGATTATTTATGTTTATGATTTAGATGATGAACTTTTATGAGCCATTACACTATAAATAAATTAATTTTATTCTCCTGATGTTATTTTATGAGAATATATGTTTTCCCTTAATTTTACTCTCTTTATATACCCAAGAGTTCAAAATAATAATTTATAAAAAAATCATCTTTATTTATATCTTCAGTCGAAAACCCCTTCTCATCCAAAACCATATTTTTAGAAAACGTTTTCAAAAATGTTTTTAAAATTATAAAAATGATTTATTAAACATATTTTATCAATTTTTTTTATAAAATGTTTTGAAAGTAATCATTATGTTTTTTCCAATCAATACTTGTTTGTAATTTTCTGAAAATATGAAAGTAATATTTGTTTTAACATGTAAAAAATGAAAATAATTACCCAAATTCACAACCATTATTTTCATTGAAGCATAATTTATATGTTTTGGATGTTTTTTTAAAATAATGGGGTTTTTTTAATTTATAATGTTTTATAATGTGTTTTTGAAGTGGAAAGGATATTTCCCTCAAGAAATGTTTTAAATGTTTTTAAAAGGTTCCTATATATTTTTCTAAGTTTATTTTCAAATAAAATCATTAGCGAAAGATTTTGTGAATTTTTAGTTCTTAAAAAGTTATTTTTGAAATATAAGGGTTATTTTCCTCAAAATGTATTTAATAATGTTTTAATTATATTTCTATTCCTCAACATCAACAAAACATGTTTTTAATTATAATCTAACGAGGATATTTATTAATTATACCATCCTCTTTATTTTTCTATATGGATTAAGATTATTTCAATATATTTTTATAGATTCTATTTCAATTATATAGGTTAATCATGTTTCCAAGAGGTTTTTATGGAACCCATTTTTTCCATGTGTTAATAATGTTTCAAAATGATTTTTAACAATTGTTTATTTTCATTGATTTAATCATGTTTTAATGATATTGTTTTGGAGCCCATTTCTTTTCCATGAGTTAATCACATTCCACAATGATTGTTATAGAGCACAATTATATTCAAATATTTAATCATGTTTCAATGAGATTAAAATGGGACCCATTTATCTTCCATGGTTTAATCATGTTATAAAAGTAATAATGATTATTTATATGAGTTTTATAGTGAAATTAAATCTCTATGTACTTTATATATGGTTCTTTGTCATTTTCATATGATGGGTTCACTCATATTTCACCAAGTAAGCCCGATATAGAAAATACAATGGGTTTTCCCAGATATCGTCTGGTGGGATTGATATATATTATATAATGGGTGTTCCTAGATATTAGTACAATAAATTGGATAATTATTATTTTCTTTAGAGAATAATATTGGGAGTTGGTTGTATGGTTATTCCAACTATAACTATTTGGTAATGGTTATTTGATGATGATGTTTCAAAATACCAACAAATTTTATCTATGCATTCCATAAGTTAATTATGTTTCTTTATATAACGATTTATCTCACATGGATCATGATTATTGATTCTTGTGATTATTTATTCTACTAAAGACTTATGTTATGTTTCATAATTTATGATTAAAATAATGATCGATATTTTTTCCTTTATGATTCACCCATGAACACTTATTATGCCATCAGACTCTTTTGTAATTATTATTATCATTAATGAAATTGAATTCTTAATGTTTAAGTTTATCATTAATAAGAATTTGAGTTTATTATTCTTATATTTTCGTTTCCCCAGGTTACAAAGAAAGATATTGAATGACTTTTGTTTAGAAAGATTTCATATAGATGATTGTGATGACTAAATTTAAAATAAGAAAATCCATGTTAATTGGGTAAAATACACCTTAAAAGACATTGGTTTTATTTATTTAAGAGTTTTTCCAAATTAAATAAATCACTAAACATAAATTTATCTTTATAATATTAGTGATCCAATTTTTTTTTGATTTTTTATGTCATAGATAGTGAAAATTGGGTCACCATCATCTGTTTCAAAGAAAACAAATGCCATGTTTATGATTTCCACACTGGATCTAGGAGTGCTTGTTTGGTGATGTTATAGTTTTTATCATAGGAGGGTTTATATAAATTTTAATATTTCTATGTTTTAATGTGATGTTATATTATGATTTATATACCACATAATAGGTCTATAATATTAAATATCATCATAAGTTCAGATTCTTAGAGACCCCTCTTAGGTTTCAAGTGATTAGATCTTAATGTGTCTAATGAAATATTAGGATACATTTTGTTAGGTTTATGTATATAAAACTCATTATCTTAACATGAAGTATGAATTTAAAGTTTTTTGAAATAATATTTACGGTATTGATAACCTTTAGTGTTTATATGACCTTGGATATTATGTTAGTTATAGTAAAACAAGTTTTATAATATAGATAACCACAAGATTGATAAGTTATTTGGTGACTAAGTAATTAAGGTTTTTTAAAAAATAGTTATAAAAAATTTTGGACTTGAAATATGAAATGAATGATATAAATTTTTTTGTTTAAAATACCTATTAATTTTTAGTTTATATAGGTATGATTTTTTTAAAGATTGGTTATTACTACTGAGTTTTAGAGATAAATGAAATATTTCATTGTATAACTGTCTACCCATTTTGGTAAACATCATACCATGTATTAATCATTTTAGGTTTGTTTAATTTCAAAATACACATGGAATAGATTAATTATCCTTTTATGGTAATTTGTTTTTTTTTGAAATCTAATTTTAGTGCTTCATTTATGAAGCAAATCAACTTGAACGCTCATCGTTTTGGGGAAAAATATTAGACTAGGGTGGAAATTGGTAAAAGGATGAAATCATACTTATAAAGTAAGTATGTTTCCTTATTATATTATTATACAAGGTAATTTAATTCCTAATATCTAGAAACATGATCTTGAAAAAACAAAAATTTCCTACTACCACCATTTTTTATGATATCAATGATCTTTTTCACTCCTCTTTATTTTATGGTTTCTTGGTTGTTAAATTTCTTTTGACAATTAAATTTCCTTCGATCAGTGATCTCTATCACTAAATATAATTATTCGGCCTTTAATATTTTCTCTAATGTTAAAACATCCACTTACCACCTATGTTATCCAATTTGGAAACCTAGTATGTGTTATTCTAGAGGAACCTCATTCTCCATTTTTTATCATACCATGATATGTTTTCTTAACCCCTATTATGATGTGTGTTTCTAAAATATTTATTTTATTTCTTAAATTTCAAATGTTTAATTAATGATTTCATGTTAAAATTTTTAAGAAGCTATTTATTAAAGTAACGGAGGATGTAACACCCTGATATTTTAAAAGAAGTGCATTATGTTCAATAGCATATTCAGCACGCAATGGCGAGCATAAATAACCCTAAAAGTATATAACCGTTATAACCTAGATATTAAATTAGAAGGTGCAAATAATATTTATTAATTTATGAAATATACATATATAAATATATATATTACTAAATATAAATTATTGATAAATTATTAGTAAATAATTAATCAATTTTTTGTAAACTTATTTTATTCATCGAACATTTATTAACTTGAAAAATGTTTTATTGATTTTTGTATGGAAATATTATAATTATTTTTCGGAAATTTTTAAATATTAAATTTATTAAATTAAAATAATTTTTGAATCAAAATATTAAAAATATATAGGGGAGAAATTTTTGGCTTTTTCATAAAATATAGATTTTTCAGGGAATAATGAAAAATACTGTTTTTTATAAATATTTATTTTCATTTCATTAAATTATGTAATTTAAAAGTAATGTTTTTATCATATTATTTCATGTATTATAAGAAATATTTATTTATATTTAAACCACTTAATTACTTTTGAATCAAATTTATATTGGATTTTAGTTTATGTTTTTTTTTCATTTAAAATCATGATTTTTCTAAAAATTGTTTTAAAGTGCATAATGTCTATCGATTTTAATTAATTATAATTATACATAATGGGAAATAATTGAAATAAAAATTTATAAATTATATATAAATAAATATTAATTTATATTCATATAATAATTAATATTTTTCAAAGAGTTGATATAAATTCTTTTTTTCTTGAAAAATACTCTTCTCGAAAACCAATTTTTTCATCGCATATTCAGGAATAATTTTAAATGAAATTTTGTAACTTCAATGAATTAAAATTGATAAAATGGATTCAATATATTTAATAAAAATAATTGATGTTATCTAATAAGTTAAACTTAATATTGAAAATAATGACTGATGAAAATTGTTGTAACTAATTACCACGGTTAAGGTAAAAACAGGTTTACTGGGCGCTAAACTAAATAGATAAAGGTCAAAATGACATAACAATTCTCTAAAATAAATTTTATAGATATCTTTATACATTATCGTGTTTAATTATTGATAATTTTCTACCTCATATCCATTTAGAATGTGAAAAATTGGGCTGTTCCTTTTTATTTTCAAAAATTCCAAGTGTGCCGCTCACCTCACTTATAAAAGGAAACACCCAATCCTATACTTTTAACACCATAAATACATTTTGGTTTCATAAATACCTATAAAAACCAATTATAAACTTCCATTACATCTTCCTAGAATCATTTGTTTTGTCAAAAAGTCATTCTAGGAATACTTTAGGTATAATCCTAAAGTGGTTGTCAAAGAAGATGTAAAATTCCTAACTATACATTTTTTTTTCTATCACATTCCACCTCCATAAAATCTTATTAAAATATTATTATATAATGAAAATTTTATATAATATATATTTATATGTTATGAAATTAATGTAATAACTTAAATACATCTCCTCTTCCATCAAATAGGATACAAAATCACCATTTATGTGTTTGGTGGACTACCACCTCGTGAACCGATGTCATTCATTTTCCATCCACACCTATCATGTATTCATATAATGAGGGATTTAATGTAAATATATGATACTTATAACATTTTTATACTTTTATAGTTATTATATCAAATATAATTTCTTACATTCCATTCAGTGGTGGATACGATAACGTCGCTCATGTGTACGAAGGACTACCACCTCACAAAGCATTACAATTCATTTTTCACTAACACATTACAAGGAAGAAAACAAGGAAAAAGTTAATAAATATATTTTATATAAAAATAAATAAATTTATATTGATTGAATATTTATCATTTTGAAAAGATAACATATCATTTTCTTTCTTACATTGGAAAATCATAACATCGTTTGTGTATGTATGGGCTACCGCCTCCACGAAACGATGTGATTATTTTTTCATGAAAAATCACAAGGATCATATATATATATTTAAATAAAAAATATAGTATTTTTTATATTATGATAATTACGTCAAGAGAAAATTTTACTTACCTTATTTCCATAATGATCACTGAAAAATGGAAAAGTTACTCAAACATACGTACATCCTACAATCTCCATGATTGTAAAATACTATAATTTTCATAAAAATCATGATTGGTTGTAAAATTATAATTTATTAATAAATATTATAATCATATAATTAATAATTTTATGTCTATGTTGAAAAAATAACTTATTAGACCACAGTCAACACACCACGGCCGTTTTGAAATAATGAACCAAACGTCCTGAAAATACCAGACATGGACTTAACTGATTAAGTATTGAAGAATATAATTAAAAAATATAAAAAATGATTTATTTATAAGTTATTAAACCGGTAAAATGTTATTAATAAATCATATAATATATTTATGCTTATTTTAAATGAGTTAAATGACATATAAAGAATGTATGGGCTCAAGGTAAGACATTTATAGCCTCTCTTTTATTTCCAGGAGACATATTCCATTTCACCAGTCATTTATTTTATATGGATTATATAATTCCACATTGAAATATTATTTCATGATTCTATTTGTTTTTATTACATTTATTTTTTCATTTTATTTTTTTCTTTATTAGCGCTAATGATTCAATGAAATTTTAAATCATTAAGGGATTTTGACTCAATTTTCCTTATTAATAAATATGTGATGTTACAAAACTATATCCTTTTATGAGGTGTATATAAATCCAATTTGACTTGTAATATAATTAATTAATTTATTACTAGGAAAATTGATGTTTCATTTAATTTTATTCCTTAATAGTACATATGATTTAATGTTACCAAAGTGATAAGGGTTTTATAATGAAATTACATCATTTGTAGAGATTGATTATGTTTATGCTTACAATAATTAAGTATTATGATCTATATCTAAAACAATTTATGAATTTTATTCTCCTCCAGTTACTTATTGAGAATATATTTCTTTATTAATTTTATTCCCTTTACGTACTCCAGAGTCGCAACACACCGTCTCGGGTTCCACACACAATTGACCCGAGATGATAGGTCACATGACCTGAAGCGTGCCTCCACATATGACAGAGGATTCCAACTAGTAGTGATGGTCTATTATCGACCATGGTGAGACTATAAAATCTTTATTATATTAATACACCAATCAAAATAAATATTCAATAACTAATAATATAACCACAACTATAATAATATTATTATCAGAAGATGATAAAACAATAAATACAATATCAAAACTAAATGGTAGATATATCATGACTGAGTACGTGTAAAGTGTTAATATAAAAAACCCAAAATAAACAAAGAAATTAAAATATACCAAGTAGGTCCTAAACCATGTCTGATTCCCTCATCTATTATCCATCCTAACTAAGCCATAAAACATTGGGCCATTTCCGTTGACTTGTCCTGTAATAATGAAATCTATTCGGGTACCAATCAAGATGCCTGAGTAGGATGTGATTAAAACCTAGTAGTCCACCACCAATTATGTATAAAACAAATCCAATTAATAACAACGTACTCAATTGTATAATGAATAAAATTCAAAAAATAATTTAATCAATTTACATTTGTTCAATTATCCTTTATTTAACATTATAAGCCACTGGGTTCCAAATGTTACCCAAACCAAAATACTTGATTCAACCCATGAAGGAGTCTGAACCATATCAAATATTTAATTCACAATTCATTATAACAAATGATACTTCATTCTATATTTCTTTTCAATGTATATTATTCCCAATTGGAATCGTAGTCCAATGCCAACATTTTTGGCACAGATCATAATGTCTAGAACCCCATGAGTATTTTGGTTATCATTCCCTATCTCACACCTCATGGGTACTTAGATAATCATTCCATGTCTCATTCAATTATATTTTAATGCATTTTTAGAGTCCTATAATTTCATGTCTAGGAGCATGTGGGTATTCAAAACATCAATCCAAGTCACACATTCATTTCTTAATCAATAGCATATGGGTATTTTGATTATCTATCAATCTACCACTCTCATATATCAGTCAATAACATATATCAAATGTACCAAAATATCACATTAATTAATTAAAAAATTAATTCATTCAATTTAACAAATGAATATTCTCATCAATCCATTAATTAATTCAACAATTAATTAATCATGTCAATACCTTCAATTAATTCACTAATTAATTGGCCATATCAATTACAATAATTAATTGAAAAATTAATTAATCCAATCAATCAAATTCCCAATTAAAACAATCCCCATTAATTAATTCAATAATCAATTAATCCCATTTTTCAATCCCTATGTCCCCATAATTAATTTAGTAATAAATTTTTCCCTAGTCAATCAATTCCCATGTTTTATTAATTAATCCAATGATTACATAATATAATAATTAAATCAAAAATTCAGGATTTCAATTAAACAATCCAAATTCCATTAATCAATTCAACAATTAGTTAATCAAATTCAATAATTATACCATTTCAAAAACTCAATAATTTACCAATTCCATAAACCCAAAATTAATAAAATCACAACATTAATTAATTTAATTTAATCTAAAAAATTGGTAAATATTAAATTAAAATTATACAATTACATAACTTTAAATAAAATCAAGACTATGGGATTTGAAATTTAAACCACCTACCTCAGAATTGATGATAAATTCCCTCCAAAATAAATCCCTATTTTGAGCGGAACAATGACGAAGAATGTGATCTATGAAGAAGAACCAAAATTCAAAATCAAAACACTCAAGATCCAGTAAGCCTATATATAGAACCTAAAATATAGATCTAGATCTAACAAAATATAGGATAACTTCCCTAAAAAGGATGAGGAGAGACATGAGAGAAACTAGAAACCACATGAGATTATGATATATTATTGGGAGAGATGTAGATATTCAATCTGGACATTGAATCAAGAATAATGGAGGATGAGAGAACTAATAATTCATCTGAGATCCTAAAAAAATGAGTGAAAATGATTAGGTCCATGTTAGATTCTATTAGACTTTAAAATGGGTAGTTCATATTTTCGAAAACTAATTTTTAGTGAAATGAAAAACCCATGCACTGTTCCATGGGTATAGGTGCATGGTTGTCCCAGCCAGGAATCTAAACCATGTGCCTCTTCATGGGGGGGAGTACAATTTATCATAGGAGGGCACATAGTTTCACAATATGTGCATGTACCATGAAATCCATCTCCATTAGGGGTTTCATGGATTTTTGGGCCAGAGTGCACGGTTTGGGTAATCCATTCCCCAACTATGATCTATCATTAATCCCTCTAATATTCACGAAATTTCACCCAACACCTGAAAATAAGGAAAACTAATACCAAAAATGAAGCCCATGAAATATCTTGAAAATGTCATGTTCTTACAATGTCCACACCTTATAAAATATCTTCCTCAATCTCTACTACCAGGCATCTATAGGACTCCAAGGTAAAAATATTAGGGCATTGAGTCTAATTAACCACTTATTTCCCCTGTTTCGTCCAGAACATGCCTATGTTTCAAAAATACATGAACAATCAGCATAATATTTCCACATAAAACATTCTTACTATGATCTAACACACATATCTGATGCTCCTCAAAGGATGCATAAGTCTCCAACTCAATATCATCCATTTCAATACCATGAGAACTATTAGTGTGACACCATTGATTTTGGGACACATTAAAGACATCATTTGTATCACTATATATCTATGGATGTTCTAATAGGTATCCCGCTGACCCAATTCTCCCCACAACCTCAAACGGTCCTACAAAACTGGGCACCATATTTCCCTATCTATGTATCATGTGGGGACCCAAACTATAATACAATTAAAGAAATACAAGATCACCCTATATAAAATATAGATTTCATTGACATCTATCAATATATGAATTTTTTCCACTCTGAGTCAAGACCATACGATTCCTAATCATCTGAACATTCTCTATTGTTTCCTAAATAAGTCTTGGTCCCAATAGTTTTGACTCAACTACCTCTATCCAGTAAAGAGGTGATCTGAGTGGCCAAACATAATGTTCCTCATATGGTTACATCTGAATAGTTTCCTGATAACTTTTATTATAGGAGTAATCCACCAAAGCAAGGTGGTTCTTTAAAGACCCACCAAAGTCTAGAACACATGCTCATAGATTATCCTAAAGAACATGAACAGTACAATTTGAATACCATTCAGTCTATGGGTGGAATTTCGTAATTAATAAAAACTATGTTCCAATTTCCTTTTACAATACCCTATAGAATCCCAAATTAAACATGATTGATAGTCTAAACACATATTCGGTGACACCCCTGCAGGTGGACTATTTTCTGAATGTACAACTCTATCAAATGTTTTGTTGATAAATTATACTATATAAGAAATAAATTCTCTACCTTTTTCATCGAGTCTATAATCACCTAAACAATGTAATTATGTTGAGGTGTCCTCAGGAGACCCACCACAATGTCCTGGGTAACATCATCCCACTTCTATTCTTGAATGGACACCGACTGTAGTAAACCACTAGGTTTTGATGCTTATTCTTCACCTATTTGTAGTTGTAGCATCATGGCATGAACCCTAATATCTTTTTTCCCATGATCGTCCTCTAAATATGTAAATTTAGGTTACGATAATGTTTCTTCACACCAGGATTCACCACCAACTTCTATGAATGAAATTCATGCAACAAATCCTCCCTCATACTAATAGACACAACAAACTAGAATTTGACTTAAATGATCTTTTCCTCATTTATTCTTAAATAGGAATGTGACACCCCACCTTCCGGGATTTCCCAAATGGATAAACAATCCAAATCATCATACTTACCATCTCTAATCCAGATAAAAAGTTTATACTCTAATGAAAATGATAAGATAGTCATTAGAGAATAGATCTCCAGAACAAAAATATGCAACTCATCCAGTATGTTCATCATCATCCAATTAGCAGTAGACTCCTGAACTTCCTGAGTGTGTGTTTTCCAACTTAAGGCATTGATATCATAATTTCATTTCCTAGGATTATATTCTAGATCAAATTCAAATTATTTCATATAATCAACCCATGTCTTCTCCCAGAGATTCCATTCATGCTATGAAAACATTTTCTTTATTCTCTTAGGGTTTGTGTATAATGTAAAATTTTCACCCAAAGTATAATTTCAACAACAATTCAAAGCATAAACCACTATAGCTAACTCAAGGTCATGTGTAGGGTAGTTCCATTCAAGCGACCTTAACTTATGAGACTCATATACTATATCTCGATCTACCTACATCAACACTGTTCTATGTACAATACTAGAAGCATCTCAAAACACTATATACTCATCACTTATCTTGGGTCGGATCAGGATTTGCGACTTTTTCAAGTGATTCTTTATCTATTGGAAATAATTCTCACATTATTTCGACCATTCAAAAAATACTTCATTATTTTTCGAGTCTGAAATAGGTGCTTCCAAATGGAATATGTCTTAAATGAACCTCTGAGAATATCAAGATCACCGAAGAAAGCTATGGTTATCAAAAAAGTTCTTTGGACACTCCAAAGATAAAACTACCTAAACCATATCTGGGTCTAATGGTACACATTACTTTGAGATGGTGTGACATAAGAAGTTTAAATGATCAATAATTAACTAACACAGTGAAATATTTTCATATAGAAATGTTATCTCAATGTATTTAAGATTGTGTTAAAATCTTGGGAATGACCATCTTGAGTCTTGGAGTACAACAATATTTTATCCCCAAACATAACCAAAAATTGATCCAGGTATGGTTGGAAGTTTCTATTCATCAAGTCCATAAACATTACTGGTGTATTAGTCAACCCAAAAATCATTAAGAAAAACTCATATAGTCCATAAATGCTTCTAACATAAGTCCTCACTATATCTAAAGGTCAAACTCTCAACTGAGGATACCCCTATCTTAATAAAATCTTGTAAAAAATACAATATCCACTTAGATTTTCATATATATCATCAATATGTGGAAGAGGATACCAATTCTTTACAGTCATCTGGTTTAACTTCTAGTAATCAACACATAAGCATAAATTCCCATCAACCATTTTAGTAAAAAAAATATGAGATACCCATGGTGACGTAATCGTATGGATTAACCCATTATCCACTAACTCATCCATGTCAAACTTGAGTTATTGAAGCTCAATTGGTTCCATTATATATGGTGGAATATAAACTGGCTCAGCTCCAGACATGAGCTCTATATTAAACTGTATATGTCTTTCATGTGGACTCCTTATGAATTATTTATTAAAATCATCCTAAAATATTTCCACTAATGGTGGAAATACATCTCACTTTACCCATCCATCATCTAGAAAAAAACTAGAAAATTTGGTGGTATGCTCCCCCAATTGCTGGTTAACTAGCCCTACACAGCCAACCTTGATGCCCCACTCTGCACAGTGAATATAATTTTCATCCTTAGTAGTTTTAAAAATCACTCTTCTATGAAACAAATATGGGATCAGTATTCTTCTGAACAGTCGATACCCATAATTAGGTTGATTCCCAACATGCCAATAATATAATGATCCCAACTAAAATTATACTCCCCATACTAGAGACATCACCCTTTTCAAAAATAGATGTCTCTTAGCCATACTGACAATGGTGTATCTATTTTCATAACCTCACTCATAAACACCACTTCTAGCGTAAAAACATTCACAAGTTGTGCTAGAATAAAGGAATGATGAGTACTAGTATCAAATAAGGAACTATATAAAATAGAAGATACATGAATAACACCTGTTACCATCAAAATTCCTCCCTCACTATCAAAAATTAAAGGCTCAATGGCGGTTAACTGTCTTTCCCCTCTTCTCTATGATAATGTATAAGTCCTCTAAGCTTCGTCGCACTGTTGATATTGGTCCTCTTTCCTAGAAAATCAAAATTTTACTAACTAAACCACCATAGATAGTAAAACTCCAACTAATAGACTGATATAGTTTATAAGATCTCCTTCCTACACTCTATCTCTGTCTAGTTTCACCATTGCTTCACATCTATCATGAGTTCCAACAAGAATGTTTTTAGATGTCCCATCCTGCCATAGGATCAACACCCTAGTGGTGGCCGGGGAAAATGTTTATGAAAGTGGCCCAACCAACCACACTAGTGGAAAATAAATCAATTAAATTATTATATAACTGACCAATCATTCAAGACACTCTTCTTTCCACTGCTCTGTCTAATGTTATGGTATCCCATATTTTTATTACAAAACATTTATTTACATTTACAAATTGCAGATATTTAAAGTCTAGTGTCATGGAAATAAAGAACATAAAACCTGAAAACATAAAACATTATTATAATCCACATGTAAATCTTCTTCATATGTTCTTCCTTAGTACAATTAATATATCTCATAACCTAGAGACATATATCAAAGGAAAGGGTGAGCAGATGGCCTAGTGAGGAAAACAAATGAAACAGTTTACATGTGAACTTGAGAGATCAATAAGAACATGGAGATAAATAGGAATATCATAATAAAAATTACTTGAAACATAACATTAAAATGTGTCTAAAACATTGGATTTATAAATTCATGAACATATCACCAAGTTCCACCCCCAAGGTGTCATAAACATTACCTAGGTTATTCACCAAGGTATCATGAATCTTGTCATCTCTAGAGATTAAATTCCTTACCCAAGGCATAGGAGCACTATCAGGGTGCAACCTTAACATGTATTTACTTTAATGTTATCCACATAGATCATAATAATGCATATCATAAATAAACCAAGGAGAATAAAGTAAATGGGTTTCAATTCAAAATCATGGTGTTTTAAAAGTGTTTTAAAACATGATTGTTATGTCATTTGTAACCCAAGGAAAATAAATGAGGGCTTAATGTATGTAGATTATAGAATAAAATGTGTTATTTATATATATTTATTAACACCCCTAGAAACTAAATAGGTTTTTGTATTCACATAAATAAAATAAGTTAATTTCTTGAGAAAAAGAGAGAGATTTTGAGATGAAATTTCTGCAGCATAACAGCTACGTCAAATGGTTTTAGAAAATATTAAAAAGAGAGGTGGAAAGGGCCACCTAGTCATAAATAACTCATAATAAAATATATTTACATAATAAAATAGAAATAATAACATGTTATTAATATTTTAATTACATACCACATGAAAATAAAACTTGAAAGAAAAGGGAAGATTCAATTTCTTTTAGAAAAATTTGGTAGCCTAACAACATCACTTAAAAATTTATAAAATTAATTGTTGTGAGAAAAAAGGTAATATCATCATGGAAATAAAAATGAAATTATGAGTGATACATAATATCATACCCAATATTTGAAAATGGGAATTCAAACACATAACATAAAAGAAGTGTGTACTAAAAAAGGAGGGTAAAAGGTTCCTTTACCTTGAAGAGTGACCTAAAAAACTCAATGGTTTGGACCTTGGGGGCATGAGGGAACCTTGGGAGAACACCTTGGGAGGTAAAGGAAGAAGATATTAGTTTAAGAGGAATTTTTAATGAATGTAAAGATAGAATGGGTTGGTATTTATAGCATAAGTGAGGGAATGTTTTATTAATTTCCAAGGGACACCTCATTAGTGGTATTTTTATAACCATAGGCTTTCCAATGGTATATGACCATTGTATTGGCCACTTGGGACACATAATAACATATATTACTGTACAAAAGTCAAATAGAATTATTAACTCATCATTACATGATTAATGATTTCATTAAACACACAGAAACTCAAAACAATATTATTACTATTCACCGTAAAACAGATTTTTTTATAAATATCACATAGATTCACCCTAACCTAAAATTGATGATCTGAATTCAAAAATGAACTCAATTTTATGGAAATAATTTTATAATTATAGGATATTTAATTTTTAAGTAAAAAAACTATTTAACAGAAAAATACTAATACTTAACTAACAATTTATGAAACAATTATTTACTAATTCTATTATATCACATTACCAAAAAAGATGCCTAAATTATATTTATACAATCTAAAGTGAGGTTACTATTCCATTAGTAACATTATTAGAGTAATATTACTATTCATGATTTACTATTCACCAAAACTATATTGATCTTATTAGAATCTAAATTTCTTACTCATCACAACTGTAGAAGACCATTTTTTGAAAATCATTTCACATTGTTAATAATTTAAACTATAAAAACAATATTTAAATATAATTTTTTTCCAATATTCATAAATTATATGGAACTTCTACAAATTCATCCTATATTTCTCTGGATATTTTAAATTCACTAATTATACCATAATAAGAAATAAAAAATTTATTTATATAAAAATATTACAAAAAGTAACTAAGGCCTTGTTTCATAGCCTATTATAACACCAGTATAAGAAATAAGAGTAAGGTGTTCTATGGTGATAGAATCTTAAGGTGGATCTTCCAACATTTTCTGAGTGGTGATTTCTATCATCTTTAACTTCTCTCATAAGCGATTCCATTCAATCATAACATGCTGATGTTCATCTTCGACTTGGTCTAGAGAAAAGCCTAGTGATGCAACCTCCTTCCCATGCTCTGATAGATGGGCTTCGTATGAACAGAGTCCACTGGATGATCCCATCAACTCTTCTTTCTAAATTATTTGACCACAATCATTTGTATTTTTAAACACTAATCATAGCATTAAGAGTATAGTTTCCAATAGTCATATTGACTAGTAGTCATATAACAGTCGAAACCCAATGGTCTCATTTTAATTATAGTCACTTTATTAATTAAAAGGATATAGTTTTGTTGCGTACAAAATAAAATAGAAATTTATTAAACAAATATTATTCAAAATTTAGAGTCGTTATATTCTTCCCCCTTAAGAAATTTCATTCCCGAAATTTTAACTCATACCCTGAGAAGAGAAAATGTGTAGGTACTTCTGCCTCATTGACTACTCTGGTTCCCACATGGCTACTTCAAATTTGTGGTTCCTCCATAACACCTTAACTAGGTGGGTAGTCCTATTCCAAAGAACCTTGTCTCTATGATCCAAGATCTCCACCATATTTTCCTAATAAGATAGGTCATGTTCTAGTTGTACCACCTATTCATTAAGTAAATGTGAAGGGTCAGGTATGTACTTCTTCAAGAGGGAAACATGAAATAAATCATTAACTTGTTCTAGATTTATAGGAAGTTCATGTAGATAGGTCACTGCTCCTACATGATCAAGGATTTCATATGGGACAATGTACATAGGTATAATCTTCCCATTCTTCCCAAACCACATGAATCTATTCCAAGGTGAAATTTAAATAAATACTTTGTCACCAACCTCAAACTCCATGTCACAGCGATGGTTGTCAGCATAGATCTTTTAACAAATTTGAGCAGCCTTATTGTGTTGATGGATGGCATGAACCTTTTCTGTCATCTGTTACACAAGATCAGGCCCAAAAATATTTCTATTTCTAACTCCATCCCAACAAGTAGAAGCTATACATCACTTCCCATATTGAGCTTTATAAGGTTCCATTTTAATGATCGATTAGAATATTTTGTTGTAAGAGAACTCAGCTAATGGGGGATGTTGATCCCATCCACCCTTAAATTCCATTGATAATGTTCTCTACATATCCTCAAATGTTTGAATAGTTCTTTCAGATTGGATATTATTTTTGGGGTGATAGGTTGTACTAAAATTCAATTTGGTGCTCAGAGCATGTTGAATACTTATCCAAAATTTTGATGTGAACCTTGGATCATGATCAAATATAATAGAAAGTGGAAATCCATGCATCCTTATGAATTACTTCACATAAATCCTAGAAATTTGATGAAGAGAGAAATCTTCTGGAATAGAGATAAAATGGGAAGTCTAGGTGAGATGGTCCACAATACCCCATATCGAATTGTTTACTTTGGATTTTCTCTGGAGACCAGTGAAAAAGTCCATAGTGATGTTGTCCCACTTTCATGATCGTATGGGTAGTGTTTTCAATACCCCTTTAAGAAGTTGTATCTTTTCATTCACTTACAAACATACCAGGAATTTTGAAGTGTAGTTAGAAAAATCCTTTTTCATATTATCCCACAAAAAAAAGAAAAAGAAGTTTCCTATACATTTTCTTGCTTCTTTTATATATAGAGAATGTAGATCTGTGAGCTTCATCCATAAACATCTTCTTCATTTCCAAAATATATGGAATGAATAGTCTTATATGAAAATTCAGAACACCTTCTTGATAAATAATGAACTCAAGAAACTTCATATTCGTCACTGCCTCAAACTTCTTCTGTAACAATGGATCTTCTATCTAAGATTTCTCGACCTTATCTAGTAATGAAAATTGATAAATCATTTGGGTTAGGGTTGATGATTTCCTTTAACTTATAATTCCAATGTCCAAATTTACTAGGTCATTGATAAAAGGATCTCTTTGAATCCTCATCATGGACAGAACAACTAGGTCTTTATACTTAATGCATGAGAGAATTTGTTTTTTCTTATGGGGTTATAATGAATTGAACAATGACAATCTTTACGAAGTTCCAACCATCTCCTATGTCTCGTATTAAATTCCTTTTGTGTGAAAATATTTTTCAAGCATTGATGGTATGTGTATATATCACATTTCTCCCCATAAAAATAGTGCCTCCATATCTTTAGAGGAAAAAACCACAGATAGCTCAAGATCATTGGTAGGATATTTCTGCTCAGGAATCTTCAACTGTCGAGATTCATAAGCGATGACTCGGTCATTTTTCATGAGGATGAACCAAATCCATTTCAAATATGTATTGCTAAAAATAACGAATCCTTTTCCACTTGAGGGTATAATTAACACGGCTGTGGTAACCAATCTCTTATTCTGCTCTGGGAAACTTTCCTCACACTCCTTTGTCCAGATGAACTTGGCCCCTTTTCGGGTTAACTTTGTTAATGAATTAGAAATTTGTTAAACATTTCTGAAAAACTTCTTAAAATATCCCGCTAATCCATTGAAACTATGAATATATGTTAATGTTGTAGGATGAGAAAACTCCTCTACAACTTTTTTATTTGCAGGGATAACTATAATTTCTTCATTGGTTAAAATGTGCCTGAACAAAGCCACTTGTTTCAACCAAAATAAAAAACCCTTAGATGATCATCATGCTCCTCACAACCTTTTGAATATATCAGAATTTCAACAATAAAAAACTACCACAAAGATATCAAGGTAGTCCATAAAGACTCTATTCATCAAATCCAAACAAATAGGTGGTGTATTAGTCAACTGAAGGGAATAAAAAAACTCATAATTCTCATATCTTGATCGGAAGGATGTTTTTGGAATGCCTTATTTCTTCACCCTCAATTGATGCTAACTAGATCGAATACCAATCATAGAAAATAATTGAGCCCCATGAAGTTGGTCAAATAAGACATCAATTATTCGAAGAGGGTATTTTTCTTCACTATGATCTCATTCAATTATCTATATTCAATTCATAGACACATTGATCCATCCATCTTCTTCACAAAGAGAACAGTTGTTCCCTAAGGAGACACACTCGGTCGAATAAACTCCTTCTCCAAAAGATCATGGATTTGTTTCTTTAATTCCTCCAGCTCTACATTTTCCATCCTATACAGGGTGTTTGATATCACATGAGATCCAGGTACAAGTTAAATAGATAACTATAGCTATTTTTTTGGGGGAGGTCCCGGTAACTCCTCAGGAAATATGTCAATGTATTCCAAGAAGATAAATACATTTTCTTTCCTTATAATATCATTTACTTCTTCTACTTCACTGAACAACTCCATAAATAAGGATATATGGGGATCTTATAGATACAGATCAGGTTGAGATATCTCTTCTTTGTATACATCTATCGGTTTTCCATTCAAGACTACTGATATTTCCACACTTCTACATTTTATCTTAGCATTATACCTGGAGAACCAGTCCATCCATAGAATAATATCCAATTCCATCTTGAGAATGACTACTAGATTTGTGATAAGATTATGATCAATAAAGTAAAAACTAGAGTTTCTAAACACTAATGATTCTCGGATAATCTCACCAAGATTCTTGACTAATAACTCTACTTTTAGAAATTCAGGGGTTGATTCTAAATTCTTTTCAAACATGGAGGAAATAGAGGAATGTGTATAACTAGAATCAAACGAAGTAATTTCTTGGTTTGAGAAAAAAAATAAGAGTACCTTACACCACAGCATTTGGTGCTCCAACATCATATTTAGTGATAGAAAAAGAATGAACTTTTTCCACTTACATTTACTGAGGCTGATGGCGATTCCCCTCCACTACCCATGGATTTGGACAGTGATTGGGAAAGTACCCATGTGGTCCACACTTATACCATTGGAAATTAGGTAAGGCATAAACCATTTTCCCCTTTTCATTAGTGTTTGGTTGTTGAGGATTCACCTCACTACGAAAATTCCACACGACACTAACATCTCTTCTACACTTGTAGCACTTCCCTCTCCCAAGTAGGCAGTTCCCCAAAATCTTCTTCCTACATTTATTACACATGAGATGTTGCACTTTCTTGCATCCTCTTACCCGGTCGAATATCCTACCCAATCTTGGATCCATTTATCTCTTCTTTTCATTAGATTTATGTGACCACTACATCTAACCAAACTCCATTTCGACATTCATTGCACTTCGTATGATCTCCCCATACCTGTCATAGTCTCAGTGGTTTATATTCTTTCATAGATGAGGTCATAGTCCACCAAATAATCCATAAACCTTTCCATTTGGATCTATAACAAAGCTATACGTGTAACATGAAAGCCTTGTGAAGTTCATCTCGTAGCGTCCCACAAATTCATTCTCCTTTTGCTTCAGCTCGAGAAATTCCTTCTCCATTTTTGTTCTCATCAAACGAGGGAAATACTTCTTTAAGAAGATACATCTGAACTCTTCCCACTTCATAGATTCAAACTCTACTCTTGGCCCCATGTTTTTAATCAGCTCCCACCACTGATCAGGTTCACCCTCTAAGCGATAAATAGCCAGGGTGATATTATCTTGCTCTAAGCATCGGAGCACAGAAAATATCTTCTCTATAAAGATGATTCAATGTTCATAAATCAATGGGTCATTCAATCCACTAAATTTTGGTGGTCATTAACACATAATGAACTCATTATAATGTTATTCCCTTTGCAGTGAGATCAGTCTCTCAGCTTGATTTAAGTTATTTTTTATGACTTTAGTTAGTTGGCTCATTATTTTCATGAAGGTTTCCATTCCAGCTTTCATTAGAGGGATGTCAGTGCATGGTCCATTGCGGTCACCATTTGAACAGTTCCTCCTATTTCCCACTCTTTTCTAAAATAATAAAACCTCAGTGAGAAGATTATTTCATTTATAAATCTTTTAACTATAAAGAATTATTATGTATTAAAACATTATTCTTAAATATATTAATCTTTAACAAAAATTTAATTTCACTATAAATCCATTATAATGATTCATAAAAAGCTAGAAATAAACCAAAAATATCCCTTATGAGTGTCAAACCAGGAGTGAAACAAGGTTCATTTTCATGTACAAGTATACCCCATGTCAAGAAAAAAATTCCTTGTCATAGTTTTCACTCCTAGGTACATCAATTCTTGAGCTGCATCCACTTGTTCGTATCCAGACATGGATTTATTTGTTCAGAAACCACTTAATTAACATTTCACCAAAATAACAGGAATTTATCCTCTATAAAAACTTTTCTATAAGGTTATTTCTAAAGTTTTAATATCCAAATTTCCACAAATAACCATGATATCCTTTGATAGAAACTATGGCATCCATCCATTTTATTACATAACATTTCATTACATTTTACAAACAAAGGATAATTAAGGTCTAGTGACTCGGAAATCCAGAAAATAAAACATGAAAACTGAAAAAATTATTCTAATAAAATTCGAAGGATTCATCATAGGTTGATCCTGTGTACAATTACTGCATATTATATCCTAGATACATACATCAAAGGAAAGGGTGAGAATAAGTCCCAGTAAGTAAAACAAGTGAAACAATTTACATGTGAACTTGAGCGACATCAATGATAAAGAGGAATATCATAATAATAATAACTTGAAACATAACTTGAAAATGTGGCTACAATATTGAATTTAGACATTCGTGATCATATCACTATGGTCCATCCCCAAGGTGTCATAAAAAATACCATGGTTATTCACCAAGGTATCATGAAACTTGTCATATCTAGAGATGACATTCATTACCCAATGCGTTGGAGTGTTATCAGGTAAAAACATTAAAATGTTATTATTTTCATGTGATACACATATATCATAATTGTACATATCATAAATAACCAAAAGATAATAAATTAAATGATTTTCATTTCAAAATCGTGATGTTTTAAAAGTTCTTAAAACATGATCGTTATGTCATTTATAACCCATAGAAAATGAATGAGGGTTTTATGTATGTCGATTCCAAAATCAAATATATAATTTTTATGTTTTTATGAATACCCATATAATCTAAATAGGTTTTGGGTATTCACATAAATAAAATAAGATAATTTATTGAGAAAAGGAGAGAGGGATTTTGAGATGAAATTTCTGCATCATAACAGCTACAAAACATGGATTTAGAAAACATTAAAAAGAGAGGGGGAATGGATCAACCACTCATAAATAACTAATAATAAAGTATAGGGACATAATAAAATATAAATAAGATCATGGTATGAATATTTGAAGGAAATACAACATGAAAATGAAACTTGAAGGAAAAGAGAAGAAACGATTTCTTTTACGAAAATTTGGCAGCCTTACGATGTCACATAAAAATTAAGAAAACGAATTGATGAGAGAAAATAGGTAATCTAATCATATGGAAATAAAAAGGAATGTAAGAGGGATACAAAATATTATCCCCAACAGATGAAAATTTTAATTCAAATACATTACATAAAAGAAGTGTGGACTAGAAAAAAGAGGGTGAAAGGTCCCCTTACCTTGGAGTGTAACTTCAAAAAGCCAATTGTTGGGACCTTGGGAGCTTCAGGGAAACTTTAGAGGACTAATTGGGAGGTAAAAACACCAGATAATTATTTAAGAGGAGTTTTCAATGAATGTAAGTAATTAATGGGTTGGGATTTTTAGAAAATGTGAGGGAATATTCTATTAATTTCCAAGGGACAACTCATTAGTGGTATCTGAAAAACCATAGGCTTTCCCATGGTATTTTCCCATGGTATTGGCCACTTGGGACACCTCATAACATATTTTACTATACAAAAGTCTATCATAATTATTACATCATGATTACATCATTAATGATGTAATTTAACCCACTGAAACTCCAAACTATATTTTTACCATTCACTGAAAATTTTCTATAAAAAACTCATAAATTCACCCTAACCTAATATCGATGGTATTAATTCAAAAATAAAATACATTTTATGAAAATAATTTTCTATTTATAAGATATTTAATTTTATAAGTAAAATACTATTTAACCAAAAATATACTAATACTTAACTAATAATTAATGAAACAGTTATTTACTAATGCTATTATATCACATTAGCAAACATGATTCTTAAATTATATTTATACTTTCATAAGTGAGGTTACTATTCCATTGGTCAAATTACTATTTATAAGTGTAATATTACTATTCATAATTTACAATTCACCAAAAATTATGTTGATTATATTAGAATCTAAATTTCTTACTGATCACAATTGTAGAAGACCATTTTTTGAAAACTAATTCCGATTATTAATTATTTAAAGTACAAAAAAATATTTTGAAATATTTTTTCCCAATATTAATCTATAATATATAACTTCTATAAATTCATCCTATATTTATCTAGACATTAGATATTAAAAAACTTTACCATAATAAGAAATAAAAATTTTATTTACATAAGAAGATTACACAAAGTATTTAATGCCTTGTTACATATCCTCTTATAACATCTATATAGGACCTAAGAGTAAGCTGTTATATGGTCATAGAATCTTGGGGACGCTCAGACAACATTTCCTGATTGGTGATTTCTATCAGCATGAACTTCTCTTGTAAGTGATTCCATTCAAGCATAACATGTTGATGTTCGTCTCTGGTTTGGTCCAGAGCAAAGACCAATGATGAAACCTCCTTCCAAAGCTCTGATATATGGGCTTCGTATGGTCCGAGTATACTAGATGAGGCCATCAACTCTTCTTTATGTATTATTTAACCATGATCATTTGTATTTTTAAAAACAATTCATAGCATTAAGAGTATAGTTTCCAATATTCATATTGACCAGTGGTCTTATAACAGTCGAAACCCAATGGTGTTATTTTAATTATAATCACTTTATGAATTAAAATTATATAGTTTTGTTGAGTACAAAATAAAACTCAAATTTAAGGAAAAAAAATTATACAAAATTTAGGGTCGTTTCAAATTTTTGTCATAGTGATAGTTCCAACTCTCATAAGTCATACCTCCTAATCATCTGGAAGGAACCACCTGTCATCCATTGGATGCCTCCTTCAGGTTCCCCTTTGATATGAGTTTATACATAACCACTTATAACAACTTTTTCAGCCTCAATATATTCACCTTTTAATTAATTTCATATTTAAGTTAATTTTAAAATTGATTTACTGAAGTAGCATTGTCCCTTTCCCGAGATGAAACAAATCACAGAAAATATCTAAATCATCCAATACAATCCTTCATGAAAATTCTCCCCTAAGTCAGTATCAAGATCTCAACTACTCTCTCATTCCTGAGAATCTTATGATAAGAGTGATCCAAAAATGTCTCTTGAAATTCCTTCCATTCCATATTATCCAGCTTTCCATCCTTGGTTGGGATATCCCACTAAAACTTTTCTTAGAAACATAACATATAGGAATAAAAATTTACACTCTTATTAGTAAGAGTCTAATGATGGTCATGTATATTCTAGATAGATGAAGTAAAGAACTAAGATGCATCATGTACACCCTCTCCAGTAAAGGTTTGACAGTACTGCAACTGGAACTACCTTGTCAGATCATACATGCTTTTTAAAACCCTTCTTGAGTCTCTTTCCATGAATTTTATGAAGAAAGAAATGATATATTAGAACTTCTCTTTTAATTCTTCACCCGCCCTATTAGTGCCTTAGGTTTCACTACTGTAGACGTATCTCAAGATATTTTCTTCAGTCATCCTATGAACAAGTGTCTTCATGGATGAATATCTCTACAATTAAAAATACACATATTAGTAAACATAACACCACATCAACATATTTAACAATATGGTTTATCAAAAATCCATAATAATCATTCCCCCTTTCCCATCACATGGTGAAAACTAAAGCACAATATCTACCCTTAACCATCCTACATCTAGGTTATGATTAACAATGGGTAAACCCATTCTCATAATTTATGTATCTCATTAGAAAAAAATTTATCCACATTTTGTATCATTTATAACTTTTATGTTCATGTTATGAAACTTTTTCAATTAAAACATACAATCAATGAATAAGATTTGAATTTCAACAACTTACCGAAAATCCATTTCCTGTGTGTTCCTAAAATGATGAACGTCACAAAATTAATCATGAGTGACTATAATGATTCATGAATAATGAGATATCAATCTATTATGCACCTTGATTAAAATCTCATTAGATATCAAAAAAAATGATGACATTAAACTACAAGTTCATCACCCAATGTGAAATAACATCCAACTATAACAACAATTGAAATAATAATAATCTTATCCAGGGTACTCGGGTTTTCCCCTATAAATGGGGTAGCTAATCCCATGCTTGAGCTCAAATATAAGGCCAATATCATTATAGTATAATGTATAACATTCAAAAATAGTAAAAAAAGAAAAGAAAATAAAACTAGGATATAATACCACTTTGTAACATCCCTGTTGAAGTGCCACACATCGATGCCCCAATCTAGTTAGTCACATGACGTCAAGCGCGCCTCCCCAAATGCCATAGGTTGCAGACTAGAAGGTATGGTATATTTTAAACCATGGGGAGACAATACCCACTTTATTAGATTAATACACTAGAAAAATTATATAAGAAATAAATAATAATAGAACCATAACCATAATAATAACAATATCATAATATGACCAAAATAATAAATACAATATCAGAACTAAACAAGAAATATTTTTTGGAAATGTACATGTCATATGTGAATATGAAAAACCTATAATAAATAAAGACACAGATATCTCCCAAGCATGTCTTATACCACGTCTAGTTCACTCATTCATGATCCATTGAGACTCAGCCATCAAACATAGCGTGATTTTCCTTAACCTATCATGCAACAATGAAATATATTCGGGTACCGATAAAGAAGCTCTATTAGGGTGTGAGTGAAACTCAATAGGTCACCAACAAGGTTTTCTAAAACAAATTATATCAGTAAATTTTTATGTAGTTTTATAAAGAATAAAATGAAATAAATAAAGTGAACAATTTACATTTATTCAATTATCCTTTATTTAACTACATAAACCATCGGGTTCTTGAGGACACCCAAACAAAAAACATATGCTTTAGCCCATGACATATTCTAAACCATATCACATATTTTATACACAATTCACTATAAAAATGGTCGTTCATTACTCATTTCGTTTAAATTTATATTATTGATAATTAGAACTATAGTCCAATGCCAATATTTTAGTCGTAGATCGTCATGTCTAGCACCCAATGAGTATTTGGAGCATCATTCCCCATCCCACACCTCATGGGTATTTGGTGCATCATTCCATGTCACAAATAAATATATTTTCATGCATATATTGTGTCATATAATTTCATGTATAGGACCCCATTGGTATTTCTAGTGTTAGTCTATGTCTCACACACATTTCTCAATCAATCACATATGGGTTGGAGCCTCAGTCCATGTCCCACACTCATATATCAATCAATCACATATATCAAATGTATCACAATATCAAATTTATTAAATCAATAATTAATTTATCCAATTTAAAACATTCATATGGACATCATCCCATCAGTTAATTCAATAATTAATTAATCATATAAATACCTACAATTAATTCACTAATTAATTGGTCACACCTATACTATTAATTAATTAAATTATTAGTTAATATCATTAATAAAATGTCCAATTAAAAAGTTCCACATTAATTAATTAATTAATCAAATTCTACAATCCCTATATCACTATAAGCAATTCAAAAACTAATTATTCAGATTCAATCATTTTACATGTTCCATTAATTAATCCACTGATCAATTAATCTAATAATTAAATCAAAAAATGATTATTTAAACTAAACAATATCAACACCATTAATTAATTCAACAATAAATTAATCTAATTCAAATTTTTTGAGTTCTCACAAACTCAATAATTTACCAATTCTATAAACCCTAATTTAATTAATTAACTAAATCAATTGATTTAATTTAAGAAATATAATAACTAAATGTTTGATAGAAATTCAGAAATTACATAAATTTAATTAAAATCAAGTCTATGAGATTTTAAATTTAAACCACCTACATCAATATTGACGTTAAAAACATTCCAATAGAAATCCCCAAGTTGAATGTAACAATATTGATGAATGAGATCTAAAACGAGAACCTAAATAGAAAATAAAAAGAATAATGATCCAAAAATCCTAGAACTAGAACCAATAATCATAGATATTGATCCTAAAAAAATATTTAAACATCCAAAAAAATAGAGGAAAACTTATATAAAAAAATGATGGAGATATGGGAGAGAAAAATGAAACCCTAAATATTAGGATTTCTTACCAAGAGGGATGCTGATCTTTAATATAAACATTGAGTCATGAATAACTGAGTTTGGAAGCCCTATGAATTATTCAAAGATCCTCCATAAATGAGAGAAATTGAATAGGGCTATGTTGGGGGTCAATTAGTGGTTAAAATGGGTAATTTTGGAATATTGAAGCTATTTTTTTGGGGGTAATTAAAAACATATGCATGGTTTCTTGGGCAGGGGCACATGGTTTTCCAAACCATACGTCTAAACCATTCACCACTTCTGAGGGGGGGCACTATTTCTCATAATAGTGGAATCGTTTGAAAAACTATGCACCAACTAGGCAATCCCTCAATATGATGGGTTACAAGGATTTCTGGTCCAGTGTGTTTGGTTTGGGAAAATCTTGAGGCAATCATATACTGAAATTCTTCCCTCTAATTTTCTCAAATTTTCACCCAAAACAAACACAAGTCAACACCCAAACAAAATTTACTCAAAACAAGGACAAATATTACCTGAAACCAAGCCCGATAAATCTCCATAAAAAGGTCGGGTTTTTATAAGAGTTCAAAAGAATGTTTTTATGAAAAGTCATCTTTATTAATCACTTCAGATAAAATCCATTTTTCCAATACCATATTTTAAAAAAATATCATCAATTTTTTTAACATTCTTAAAATGATTTATTAATGAAACTTTTACCCATTTTTATCTTTTTTAGAAATTTTTTGAAAATAATATTCAAATACTTTTCCTAAAAATTCCCAATTTTCAGTTACTGAAAATGTGAGTGGAATATTTGTTTTAACATATATGAAATTAATGTAATTTATTTTTTTCATGACCCATATTTTATTTTAACCATTTTTTATAATTTTTCAATTTTATTTTCAAAGAAAAGTATTTTTATAATTTTTTATGTTTTAAAGAGTTTTTTCAATGTATAAATGTTTTTTATTAAATAAATGTTTAAAATTTTTTTGAAACTTCATTTATGTGTTTCCAAAGATCCTTTAAAAGGTAAGGAATTTCATAATATTTTTTGATTTTTTAGTTTAAAAAAAAGTGGTTTTAAAAATGAATTTTTTAATTTCCAAAAAAAACCCTTTAATTATCCTCTAATGGATTTTGGTCATTGATCAACATCAACAACCATTGTTGTTAATTATGATCTAATAGGTATATTTTGTAATGAATCCATTATCATTATTTATGTAGATTAATTAATATTGGCTCAAAGAGATTTTTATGTAGCCCATTTCTTTTCGATGTTTTAATCATGTTTCCAATAGATTGTTATGGATCACATCTATTTTCCAGAGGTTAATAATATTTAAATGATATTGTTATGGAAACCAAATATATTCTATGACTCAATCATGTTTCAATGATATTTTTATATAACTCATTTCTTGTCCATGGGTTAATCTTGTTTTCATGATATTATCAAGGAATCCATTTATTTCTAATAGGTTAATCAAGTTATAAAATGAATAATGATTTTTTCTATGAGTTTTATGTTCGAATGAAACATCTATGAACATTATTTATGGTTATTGGAAATTTTTATATGTTGGGTGTTACCAGATAGTGTTGTGTGAGCCTGATTTAGCTTATATGATTTATGTTCCTAAATATCATTGTATGAGACCGATATAGGTTATGTGGTGAGTGTGGCCAATAGTACTCCAATGCATTGGGCGATGATTATGTTCTATGAAAAATTATTTTGGAAGCCAACACTATATTTATTCCAAATTTAAGGGTTCTGTAAGATATCTATGATGATTATGTTCCATGATACCACACCAACACATTTTATTTATGGGTTCTATCAGTTTAAAATATTTCCTTTGGTCAAGATTGATATCACATGACATGTGATTATTCAATCTTATGACACTTTCATTGATAAATCCTGATCCCTTGTTTCGTGATTGACAAATTAGGAATTGATGGGTATGTGTTCCTTTATGATTCACTCATGCAATATGATTACATTATGATATGATTATGTACATATTATTCTCATTGAGGACATTAAATTATTAATTATTAAGTTCAATCTTACTACACGTTTTTTCTCACTCTTATTATGTTTCCTTTTCCCCAGGTTATCAAGAATAACGTGGAATAAATTATGTTTAGAAGGATTTTATATAGTTGTTGATGATGAAAAAATGTGACATAAGAAAATTATAGCTGAGTGGATGAAATTATTATTTAAATATTGATTTACTGTTTCTGTTAGTGTTTTTGTGAATTCTATAAAACACTAAACCTAAATGGTTATTGAGAATGTATGTGGTCAAATATTTCATATTGATATTATATGTTATGGATGGTGAAAATTGCATCAACATTGTTATTATAAATGATGTAAATGTAATATTTATTAATTCAACACTAGATCTGGGATTGTGGGTTCAGGTATGTTATAAAAAAAGATATAAATTGAATACATGTCAACATACCATAAATTTAATATATACTACACAAATTTGTAGTTCAAAAAATAACTTCTTTTATTAAATAGTATCATTGAATAAAATTATAAATTTATCGTATTAAATAAAATGTAAAATAGATTGTAATACCACATGAAAATGTACTATATAATAAAGTGATTAGAAAGGTATGAATTCTATACTTAAATGAAAGCATAATTTGAATGATTTATGTTCCACTATATAGGTCACAATACCTCTGGGAACTCAAACTAAATTAAATTTTCAAACAATATATTTCATCAAATTTGTAGATGTGAATGCATTTTTGTTTCACTAACGGAGATTTCTAGTTCTATTACAACACTCAAAAGCATTACGACCAAAAAACCAAATTTAAAGAATGAAACTAAAAGACCAAAAACATTTCTCTTACCACTATCATAATCACATTTCTTAAAATAATCTGGTTCTCCAAAGTTTAGTTTTGCAATATTTTTATTTTGTATATGGTCTCATAGATAACCATTTTCTTCTAAAATTTTATCCAATTATATTTTAAAATTTTCATTTTCTTCTTTAATAACTTATAAATCATCATAACCATATTAATTCTATAGAAGACTGTATTTATCAATTGATCATTTTCTTTTCTATGCTTCCTAAAATGTTTATTTACATGGAAAATATTATCTAATAAAAAAATGAATTTATTTTTTTCCACCTCCCAATTTTTAGATATAATATTTCTTAAATTTACATTCTCCAATTTATGTTTGAAATTTTTAATTCTATGTTTTGATACTTTTTAATTTACATGAATTTTCACTTCAATAAATATCTTTTATTATGAATGATGATTTTTGCATAAAGATATCATATTCTATTTATGGCCATGATTCTTATCATGGATATTATATTATATCATAGAAATTTGATTATATTAATTTAAATCATAATAAAATTTAGAATAAAAAACGTCAATATATTCAAATATTATATATATGTTAGTGTAAATGTTTTCTATTTGAATGATTTTTTTCTGTCACCACTAACTACACCTCCTAAAATTTTTCTTCTTTTGTCTATCTATTAATCAAATTATATATTTTTCATATAAAATTAACTCAAGGATATAAGTTAATAAAAATAATGTTAATATAAAATAACAAACATTCTAAATTACCTTTTAAGGGTATGTCTCTCATACCAATTATTTTTCCAAGATATGATAGAAACATAATCTAGAGGGGGGAAGGATATAACTTTTCAAACATAAATAAATTAAAAAAATTAGAGTAATATAAGATATAAGAACATTAATCATGAAACAGTTCATGTCAAAATTTAAATAAATAAACAAATATGGTGTAAGATAATTAAATAATATAACTTAATAATTAGAAAAACATTTAAATATAAGAACATCTAAATTTTATAGTAGTTCAGTTCAAAGTGAAACTATATATAGTAATCACTCCCCTATTCTATTAGAGGGGAATGATACTCACTATAAACATTATATTTTAAGGGAGTAACAAAAATTTACAAGAAACACTAACTTTCCCACAAATGGAGGCACAACCCAATCAACTTTTGTTTTATGGGTTTAGAGAAATAACCCATCCTTTTAGAGGAGAGTACCCAACCTAGACTCCTAGAAGTACAATCCAAACATGTTCACTTTCATATTGAAAACATAAGAATAAAAAACCTTGAATTTTTTATTTTTAAGAACAACCTTGTGAATATTCTTTTTGGTTAGGTGGAAAAAACTAGTACCATTATATTTGAGGTATAATTGTGTAAAACATATAGAACTAATAACTAAAAGAAAAAAAATTAAAATAATGTAACTAGATTTTGAGTAGAAAAAAATTATATTGGACTAGAATAGATTATTATTGTTGCATTAAGATTAAATATGGACGATGAATCCTTATGTATACAATAACAACCACAACACTTTAACAGAAGTAGAGAATAAATAATGAAGCCTAGGAACATTCACGACACATTAAATGATTCTATTAATTGTATTTGCTATTGGTAAATCATCATAATATCCTTCACTAATTTTTCCAATGTATATTTAAATTTAATTCTATAATGGATATATTCCTAATCATAAATTTAATGGTATTTTTTATCACATGGGGTTCTCTTGAACAATAATCAGAACTTTCTATTGGTTATAATGAATAATTATTTGGAATAATAACCTCAAATTCAGTGTAATTGTTGTATGTTTCATAAGAAAAAATGTAAATCCATTTATCTTTAATGTTTTTATATTTGATTTTATAAATTACAAAGCATGAATATATAATTAAATCTATATGTATCTCTACATGAGTGTGAGGTATGACATACTATAAATCAAGAACTGTAGGTTTAATCATGTTTTTATAACTCCAATATATATGGTGTGCCTTCTTCAACCTATAGATTGAAATATGTGATATGAAATTACTATAATTAAATCATGTGACTAAGTTCTATAAATTCATATCAAGATATTCAATGGATTTATATACTATATATGACTTCAATAACATTTATTCCTTATTCAAAAAAAATCAGCACTATATATAAGATTCATAATGGTCTCATGAAGATCGTTTAAAGGAAAACAACATGTGTAATGAAATCTATTTATTTAAAAATTGCCTAATAGGAATTATTTTTGTGCATAAGTGTCACTTCTATGTGAAAGTAAAATAGAAACTACATAATGGTGTTTCACATCAGTGTGAAGGTAAAATTACTTCATCATTGTGGTAAAACTATTTTGTTTAAGGGTAAATCATAAGAGCATAAGGGTGAGCTATAAGTGTGAAATGGTAAATCAATATATATTTAAGAGTAAAATAAAATATAAAATTTCTTTTTCATTCATAAAAACGAAAAACAAAAAATTTAAATTTAAATAATATAATCATAAATTATTTATCAAACTAACTAGAATGAAAAAAATGATCAAATAATTAATACATTGATAAAATATAATCATCCATTTAATTAAAGAAACAAGACTAATGTGATGTATTTATAATTAAACCAATATTTAAACAAAAAACTTAACTATGAAAAAACATTCCAAAACCATAAAAAACTCGTATTCTCACCCATAATGATACCTCTAAACATCCTATTATAACCTATAAAACCTAAGAAAAATAAATCAAAGGCATTAATAAATGAATTCCATTATATTATAGGCCTCTCAAATATTTCCCATCCTTGATAATATAAATAAAACATATAAATATTTAATACCTAAATCATAAATACCATGGTTTTAAACTATATAAATATTAATTATGCACTACCAACACTCTTAAGAGAAATATAGAACAATGAAACTAGCTCTCCTATAACTAATAAATACCTAAAGACATCACAACCATGAATGATACTTCTAAAAAATAAACCTCAGACCATGAAAAAACAAACACATAAGATAATGTTACACTGTAATACTTCAAAATATATTTCTTTTAGAATAAATTTAATGTTTTCAATAACTTTAGAGGCACAAAACACTAGGTTGAAATGAATCTTGATACTCTATTATATAATAATTTACATTATAAAATAATTCTCAAATTTACGAGTATGAATAGAAAAAACTAAATAATGGAAAATATATATTTTACACATGTACATTTTTATCTATTTATTATAAAAAAATAAGAATCATTTAAAACAAAATGAAATGTTTTCTAAAAATGATGTATTTTCTCTAAAAGACTAGTTAGCCACACTTCATATAAATAATTAAAATTAATTATCATCACTATTAGAAAATTTATTTGATGTAATTAACTAAATTTTTTAATTCTTCAAATCAAAATTATCTTTTGGAGAATTTTTTGGGATTTCTTTTGAAATATTTCATTTTTCAATAAATAGTGGAAAATACTGAATTTTAATTGAAAATTTCATTTTCATTTAAATTATTTATAATGTTAAATAATATAATAAATTGGTTTGAAAGTTATTTTTTCAATTATATATAAATTAATCCATTTTAGGTCATTGGAATCATTTTCATATTTATTTTTTATATAAAAACTATGAATATTTTTGAACATTTTCTCATTTAAAAACACAGTTTCTCATCGTGTCTCTGAGAGTAATTTTATATTAAAAATTTTGACTTCTGTAAATGGAATTTAGAAATATGGATTAAATATTTTTAATAAAAATAATTTATATTATATAATAATTGAAACATATTTTTTTACAAGAATGAATATTAAAAATAACAAAAAATACATAACTTTGTTAATGTAAAATGGGTTTTCCAAACAGGGGGTTAAATTAAAAATATAGGTTTTAAAATGACCTAAGAACATGTCTAAAGTACATTTAACAAAAATAATTTCATCCTTATAATTTCCATGGACTGAAAATAATCCATTTTTACCCTTTTTCATTTGAAATATGTTGGTGCACCTTTTTCCTTTTAATAATTACATGTGTTCCACTCACCTAACTTATAATAGGCCACCCCCTCCTCTCAATTTCACTCCATATAACCCTTATTTTTTAGATAATTCATGAAAAAATCAATTAAAAACTTCCATTCCCTCATCATTAATCCTTATTTTGTTATGAGGTCCAGCCTAGGAACGATATTGGTGAAACCTAATGAGGTTTCCTGACGAAGAGGTAACATACTTCAATAAACATTTTCATTTTATTTCATCCCTCATCCCTTTCATTTGTTATTAAATAATAATGGTATAATATACTATATATCTTACATATAATTATATGTTGTTATTTTTATTTAATTACCTACAATCATACTGAATTTCATCAAATGGGTTACTAAATCATCATTCATGTGTACGAAAAACTACCGCTTCAAGAACTGATGCCTTTCATTTTTGAATTAACACATATCATGGATGTGTATGATGATGGAAATAAATTATATATATATATATATATATATATATGATATTCATATCATAATTATTATTCATTATTCGTAACATCAAATATTTTTCTTTCTATTTTTTGGGGATACAATAATGTCACTTGTGGGTAAGATAGACTACCACCTCGCGAAGTGATGTGATTCATATTTTAATAACTTTTTACATAGAAGGTGATAAGGAAAAATTTAATTAATATATAATATATAAGAGGAATAGTAATTATATTCATGACCAATTTATCTTTTTGAACAGATAATGAATCATTTTATTTTTTACTCATTAAAATATGGTAATGCCTTATGTGTGTATTATTGCCTTCACGAAGCGATGTGACTATATTTTCATCAACATACCACATGGATGATATATAATTATATTTAAATAATTAATATGGTATTTATTATATTATTTTAATACTTTAAAGTTAAAATATTACTTACCTCTTTTCCATAATTATTGTTGAAAAATTGAAACATTACCCATGTGTTTGTACGTCCTACCATCTCCATGATCATAATGTACTTAATTTATCATAACTATATTTCATGATTGATTTTAAAATTATAAATTATAAATATATAATTATTATATCATGATTATTATTCTATAGATGTTTGAATAATTACATCTTTTAACATAGTCAACCTACCAAAGTCACTTTTGACACATAATCCAAATATCATCAAAACATCCATCATATACATAATTGATGAAGTAATATAATATAAAATGGTATTCATAAAAATAAAATTAATAATAAACTTGAAAATATTTCTAAATAAAATTAAAATGTTACATAATTTTATTATTCTGGAATATAAAAGAACCTACGTGACGAGTTAGACTCATGGTAAAGAACTTCATCTCAATTTCCATTCATCGTGATATGTTAAAATGTTATGAACCTAATTTATTATATATGGTGTATATAATGACCCTTGAACATTTAATATCATGACTCATTAGTAATTAATTTTATTTTAAGTTTCAATTTGAATTACTCCATATAAGGTTACATGACTTCATATTTACCAAGATGTAATGAATTTAATAACTCAATTTCTTTTCATTGGGATATATTTCTTCTTCATCACATTTGATATTATAAGACAACATGTGAAGTGACATTTTATTAAATTATGTATTATTTACAATTTTTTTATGTGGTATATCATCTATAGAAAAAATCAATTCATTGATTAATTCTCACTTGAACATTACGATCATTGTAAGGGATTATTTCACAATCTCATTCTAATCGAGATTGTTTAATATTGAATTTTAGTTGAAGAAAATCACTTGATAACTTAACAATAAAAACATTTTATTTTTAAATCCTCTTTTTATTTATGATATTGTCAACTAATAGTAGCATTTTCACTCTTTGGTGCGTAAAATAATTGAGAAAAAGTTTTTAAGAAAATCTGACTTCATTTATCTCTTCGGTTAGAAATCAGTTTTCGTCCCAAACCATATTTTCAAAAAATGTTTTAAAAAGGGGTTTTATAATTTATAAAATGATTAATTAAATACATTTTTACCTATTAAGTCTTTTTAAAAAATATTTTTCAACGAATATTCTTCTCATTTTTTAAGAAATCATCTTTTTTATTTTTTTCAATAAAGTGAATGGAATATTTTTTTTAATGTGTATGATATGAATGGAATTTCCACTTATCCTGGAAAATCATTATTTTATAAAATAATTTATAAGTTAAAAAGTTTATTTGAAAATAAAATTATTTTCAAAATGTTTTGGGAGGTTTTGGTTTTGAAAGGTTATTTTAATAATAAAATGGATAATTTCCACAAGAATGTTTTTGAAGAAATTTTTATGGTATTTCAATTCATCAAAAACAAAAACCATTTATTTTTCATATACACCATTAGGGATATATTGCATTAATACCATTATTATTCATTCTATAGATTTTTTAGGATTAGTTTTACCATCAAATGTATTGAAATTCACATCCTTGATTCGTTTTGTATTCATTAATATTCCCTTGAATTTTTATCTTTTTTGTGGATGTTGAATTTCCCCTAAATATCTATATTATTTATCATGTATATATTTATTACATAAAACATATATCATTTCTACATATTTTGTTCTAAATTGAATGTTATTTGTTTATATAGGGAAATATTTAGAAATCTGTATTCATTACTCAATATGTATATTTAACGATACGGAAAATTATTCATAAATTAAATTTATTGTTTGATATTTGAGAAATGCTTTGTACATGCAGTGATGGATGAGGATTTTAGTAATATAGCCCGTCGATGAATTAGTCAGTCTCATGAGAAAAATTAATTATCCAAATTAATTTGGTTTGTACCTATACTATTAAACTGTCTTGAAGCACGTTCTTGATGGTAGAGGTATCATGATGTTGATAATAGTTAGTCCAATAATTAATAATTTCCTTCATTTAGAATATATTAATTATAGTTATCCATGATATTTTCTCTATTATATTTTGTACAAATACATTTCATTTTTAGTTATTGATTAAATGACTTGTGTTTAAAGTTATTTACCTTACCATGTAGATTATGCTTATAAATTCATGATTGCTTACACTGTATGTAAACCTTACTGAGCATTTGATCTCACCCATATGTTTTTTCCTTTCCCCAAGACATGAAGAATAATTCCTGGAATGAGTTTTCAATGATGAAATTTATTTTATTTTTTATATATATTATGCTTTATTTTCTTTTCATAATGTAAAATTGGTATCATTTCTCTATCTAGTTCTCCAAAACTATTGAAATAATTTTTCATTCAGGATTTTACCCTTTGTATCTATTCCATTGTTATAATGTAGAAACTATCTCTAGTCTATCTGGGTTAGATTCCCTATAGCTGGTATCAAAGGATGTTTAATATAATCCTTGGGAAATATATTACAGAAAACATAGATTAGAGAATATAACCCTATGATAGACTATTTCATTGGGGTTGTTATATTATACCATGAAAAAATGGTCCGATAGGGGGGTGGCTGGAAAGTATATCCTTTTTATCTCACTATGGATATTCGATAGTTTCACTTTGTGTTCACCATTTTTGTTTCTTTGGTTTTTTTGGACTGAAATGGGTTTCAATCATTTGGATACCATTATCACTTTTCCTAGAAACTATTAATTTTTCACCCACATGTAGTTGGGAACATATATATTTTCCAAAGGCTGGTGGTCATCTAGATTTTTAGGCCCACTGAATCTTAGAGGATTACATTGGTTGATAGGATTGGAGGTTGGTCACATTTTACCCTTTTGGGGTGACTTTTTTCCTACTCAAGAACCCTCTTATTGTTTTAAGAAATGTTTGTGAATCTTTTCATAATTTTGATACGTGGTCAGTTACCTAGAAAACATGATTCAACAGTTAATTATCTCGTTAAACAGAGAGTGGGAATCTCATTGATGAACCAAGGAATGCCTGGTCTCATTAGTGAATCCACCTGTATGTATTTAAGGTTCTTAATTCATTTTACTAATGATGAATAACATCTCTATATCCTAAATCCATATGAATAGATTCTTTATAATGTTCTTACACTAGAGAAGGCAGCTAATATTCCAAGGAAGGGATTAAGCCATTATGAGGTCTCCTATATATCTTGGTTATTGATGGAATAAAAACTCACGTAGATTTTTCACTCCCTTAGGACTGACCCCAAGGTGTATGACCTTATATGGGGGATTCTTATGTTATACCACTCATCTAGGCGTACATTTTAGAATTTCTATGGTCAGTGGAATTTCATAATTCATAATCAGGTGTTCATTGAATCCCCCTAATCCCATGTTGCATTTTCTCAATAGGGAAACAAGGAGGAATAGATGATCAGTCACATGGAATGTAGATATGGGACTTATGTACTAGTATAGTCCTTAGGGTGTTTAGTATAGATCTCGGGCCACAAGAAGGAATCCTATGTATCATGTGTATGGAAGGAATCAGATTCATCATACTCTAGTTATCCCTTATCATGCTAATAAGCTAAGGTGGATGATCACACTCTGGGACATTATGACTGACTGAAAATTCATTTTTTATTATTAAAACACTTTTAAGGACAAAGTGAGAAACCACCATTACAACCAAACCAACAAAACAAAAACAACCCAAGAATAACTAGGATATGTCTCACCCCCAAAAATAAATCGTGTCAATAAACCATCACCAATGCCTGACCAGCAGACAACCAATCCCGTGCGAAATGCACGGGCACAGAGCCGATGGCATTAGCCATACCCTCTCAATATTCCATTCAACTAGTAAGCAAAAGTGGCGGCCACATGCTCTGAACCCCATCTGACACAGAACCATGTAATTTTGGGAACCCAAACAACATCTCAAGCCACATAAAGATTAAACAAAAAATCAAACTTCTAAAGAACCCAAGAGATTCCGACCCGGGACAAAAACCCTCAAAGTTATCAAGGGGCATTAAGAAGTAAACTGATATTACCTGTAACTATCTCCCTGAACAACTTCCATGAGATAGATGTTACTTTTCTTGGAGACACCATCATCATATAATCAATCTCCGAGGCCATCTGATCCCAAGACTTTATGTACTACTCAATGCTAATCACCCCTCTGTTGAAGCCCTCGACAAGAATACTATCTTTCTTGTCAAACCAGGAATATTGCTCCTCATTAAGGGATGCTCTTAAAGGCGTCCCCATCATTTTAGCTGCCTCCTCTTTAGATGCATGAAGAACTAAAGTCTGCTCAACCGCTTCCACCTCAGAGAATAAAAAAAGCTCTAAGCATTGATCCCACTAAACCCCTGACCTCTGAATATCCACATCTTGAAGGATTTCCTTTTTGGAGTTTTCCTTTCTAGCCGATCGGGTCTCCAAAGGTGGAGGTAAAGAAGAGTAATCCTTCCTACCCTTCCTCCTCTTATTACCCCTACTAATTAGAGGACTTGAAGCTTCACCATCCGAGAGGCTAAAAATATCCTCTCTTCATTCTTCCATGCACAACATAATGGCCTCCGAGGAGAGAGCATGAGAATAGCTCATTCATAACTCAACCAGCCCCTAGAAACTGTTTATTAAATGTATAGGAGATTTAATTCCTACATAGGATCCCCCTAGAATCCTAGCTTCGCGTGGCAGGACTGTCTCCAGACCATGGCTCTACCTGCCTCCCCATGGATTATCTCTATCTGAAGCAATCTCCTCTCTGACTTTCGTTCGCACTAAAGATAATTCACCCCCGGTTTCCTTGTGGCTAACACAGACGTTGTTCTAATTGGTCCCGCCTTCCTCCCTTACTCCATCGGTGCAAGCAGGTGGTCCAGCCAAATCCTCCCTCAACCAGCGAAACACACTTGCAACCGATGGGTTGACTTGAGAGGCCCCCGAAAAATGAACACTAATGTCCAGACCCGCTTCTGCCTCAATTGGCGCAACACATAACCTTGATGTCCTGGATTATTTCCTATCCTCTCGAATCAGGCTTCCATCGATTTCTCTCCTGAACAACACGTTGTTCAAACCTGGAGGCTCGTGCACCATCCACTCTGCCTCCTCAAGGACCTCTGCCTCTCTACCACAATCATATCTCGTCCTCAAGGCCTTTAGCTCCCTTCGGAAGTAGGCTCGCGAATACCCCAAACGCCTGCATCCAGCACAAAATTACATCCAACATTCATATACCACTTGTTTTTTTTGGAACGGTACTCTTCTCCCACCGTAATCCACACATAATCAAACGAGACTCTTGAAACATCCATTTCAACACATATACGTGGATTAACAGGGTGACAAAGGGCCGCAGTGCGGCTATCAGAACACATATACATACTAATGAGGTTCCCTAGCATATGAAGAACCACATGATTTTGGAACGTAAGAGGAAGATTTGGAAAACTATCCCATGTCTCCATTGAAGGAAGATTGCGCTTCTTGTGCAAATCGAAGGACCATCGACATAGAAAGAACCTGAAGCCGTTGAATCAGCGAGGTGCGCTTGACCATGCTTGGTTGAGGTAGGATTCCGATACAAAACAAATCATAATTTGACGACTATCTAGAAGGCCCATAGTCACCATATCTTGAAAACCCCATGCACCGAAGACATTCTTATCAAAGGAATCAATCAAAGGTCGTTGTTGATGAAAATTTATCCACCAAGGTATCTCCCTGAGTGCATGGGATCCATGGTCATTGTGATAAAAAACGGATAACATGTGATCAATGCCATTGCATTGGGTAAGGAACATAGATATTAGGATCGACTTCGATGATCAATATGGAACTTGAACCCAAAAGAGGTTCCCTACATATCCTGAATATGGGAGGAATTAGGTTCATCAAAGTTCCCTTGATCGGGACATACACTATGTGGTTTACCTTTTATTTGGAGCATACACACTAGAGATGGATGAGGATATCAAATCCCAAGATGCCATGGTGACCTGACCCTACATGTCTAGAGGGTGTCACATGACCCAGTTGACCTGTCTGGGGGACATCGCAAGATCCATATGGTTTACTCCTGAAGCCATCACATATCCATACTGACATGTAAAGAAGGTGTCACGGGCCTTGGCTAACATCCCTGAAGGGAATTGAGTGTCCTGGATAACATGCCAGGAGGGAATTAGGAGTCTTCGTCGATATTCCTACAGGATGTCAAGAGAGCCCATTGATATTCGCTAATGCTCTCACAAGACTTGGTTGACATGTCCATAGGATGTCGCATGTCTTAATTGATATCCTGGGAGGGCATCGTGAGTTCTGGATAATACGCCCGGAGGACATCATGAGAACCCATTAGTATACCCAGTCTCATTCGTGAGACATTGATGAAATGATCATACTCCATTACATGAGTTAGGACATGCATATTAAGGACATCATGAGTCTTAGAAGACAGTTCCATGGGGACATCCATGAGACTAAGGTGATATGTCCAAGCGGGTCGTGAAACTTTTCCTTGACATGATTTTTGGGATTTTTATGACCCAAGTAGCATGCTAAATGAGAATACAATGATTTGGGTGATGTTTCCCAGTACGATTTCATGTATTTTGAAAGCTCATTCGAAGTGCACATGGTTCGGAGTACATGTTTTTAATTAATTCATCCACCTTTTGTCTTTGTTTGAGCTATTTTTCTTATGGATTCCTTGGTTTTATTCAATGTCAATTTATCTTGATTATCATGTGATCTAATGGGAATGTGGGATGTTATTCATATGTCCCACAAAAGATCCTTCACATGATTTATGAACAATCATGAAAAGTTGCTTATGCCTATCAAATGACTACTGTGAATTGTCATAGGTATGTTACCTGATTGGAGGTTGGACGGTCACAAGATTACTTTATTTGAGAAGCTTTCTATTGTGGTTGAAAGTGTTGTTATGAAATTATCTATATAGTAGTGGTAGAACTCTATTTTTAGTTTTGGGGTGGGGTATTTATGGGTCTCACTACACCATTTGTTCACTGATTTTCATGAAATATCTGGTGTGGAACTATTCTAGAGTCAGTGAAGGGGAATGACACCAATGATCATCATGAGTCATTATTCTGGGATGTTCCACATGCATCTCTTGATTTTTACCAATCAAGAGTCTCTTCCTTCAATGATAAATTTATAGGATTATTCCCTATTGAGGATTATTTTATGGATCACATGGTTATGTCAAAGTACTTTTCATCTTATCCTATGGACATATCTGAGGGCCTTCATGATAGATCGATTCCTTTCATGGAATGCTTCATGGGGGAAGGGTTCCTTATCCAGGAATCTATGAGATATCTGGTTGACAAGTTAGGAGGTCTTGTGGGTCCACACTATGGACATCCTAGCATTTCCCATGTCTTTTAGGGATCGTGAGAGCTCTTACCTTCTCCATTTTAGCTCATTTATTTTATTTTACAATTGTGATGGATTATGTGAATTTAAATCAGTAATTTCAATAACATTTACATGATATTTTGATAATGCCTCACATGACCATTATGGTTCATATGGGGGTTCATGAGTGTGTCATAGACACATATATCCATTTTTCCTTAGAGCATCTAAGGGGATGTGTCAGGCAGTGTGAACATTTCTGAGGACATACATGTGGTAAAGATGGTAAGAAAAAGGTATTTCATAAGATGATATGAACATGTATCCAAGATCTCATGGTGTCTTGAAGGTCACCAGGTGCACATCACAAGTATTTTAGTGACTAAAATTACCTCTCTCCTCCTCCCCTTTTCTCCTTTTTTTATTGTATAACGGATGATGGGTTTTCAATTTTTCTTGAATATCATCATGGATTTTTTATTCTCAGTGATGATATGGCATGTGAGCATTATGGAAATGGGGTTCTATCCCATTGGATATTATCCCTCCTTATTCGTGAAAGAATTTTAGATGGTGTTCATGAACATTCCTATGAAAAACCATGTGGCACAAGGGTGACTATTAGGTTGTTTGGAGATAATTCACAAAAGTTAGAAGGTCCGTTGAAGGGTGGAAATGCGGGAATCACTGTAGGTTATGCACAACACATAGAGACTTCGTGTATCCTTGAAATGGTAATGTGATCATGAGTTCGTTGGAGGCTCATGTTATTTACAAGTCTCTGATCCATTTCTTTTATAGGTAAGATAATATCCCTATTTATGTATTTCTTCTATTGCCATTTTTTTTCTTATTTTGTGGGCCTCAACAAATTCCCCCCCTCGGGAGCGATGTACATTGGGATAAGGGATTGATTATGGGGAAAAATAATGGCATCCTAGTTCATTGGAGGTGTATCGAACTGGCTATGTTAGGTGATGTTTGGTCTATCGAGATATAGTTGGTATTCCATGAAATTTCCTATATATAGGGAGGTGGTGGAGGAAAATTCATTCTGAAGGTCACCCCTTCTCTAGAGTGATCTCATTTTTTCCTCCATCGCAAGACCATACCACAAACCATGATCATGAGCCTTTCTTATGAGACTACGCTGCATGTCCTTCTCATCTGAGATTTTATGAAATACTATTTCATTCTCAGACTCTCATTTAATCCAAACATGAATAATAATTTTTCATATTCTTGAAATTTTTCTACGAGGGATGTGGTTGTATTGAGGACTTCTTGAGAGCCATTAGCCCAATAATTCGATCATTTAAGACTCATGTGGTCATTTTTAGGTACTGAAATCACATGTATCAAAGGGGGTCATGTGGTTTATGTGATTATCTAGGAGGGTTTCATGATCGGTGAGTCCTCTAGAGGTTAGCTGATCCACGAACTCCTTATGTGGTTCTTGAATCCGAGTTTGAGACATACGATGCACCTAATGCCACCCATCTATGTAAACCACTGATAATAATGGATTTATTCATCTAATATTTAACACTTACTTATTTTTAGACAAACTATGGATTTCATCAGGGTCCCTCAGTTGCATCCAATCAAAGGTCCATGATTTACAGAAACCATAATGTTTACCCCTTCTACCATTTGTGTACCGGTAATGAGAGTCTAAATGTATTCCTCTTACCAAAGATTCAGGTTTAACCCTTATCTCATCAAATATATATATATATATATTAGTTTGGATTTCAAGATGATGTCTCCCTAACTCCCCAAGACATTAATCTTCCATATCACTGGGTGTCTTGTTTCCCCAACTGCATTCTAAAAATCATTACTAAGGACGGATAGCTAGTTACAGCTTAAAACCAAGGTCTGAATTATTTGTTGGCCAACTATAACATGAGTCCAAATGGAAATTAATTATCTCAAGAAACTATTTTTAAAAGTTATTCCAATATAATTGCCTCTTATATAGAGAATTTAGTGGAGGATGGTACTAGAAATTGGTTTTTTCTCCATCCGAATTTTTTTTTGACGAATGGGCATGGACATTTTGGGTGAGTAAAATATGTTTGGAGTTTGATGATGATCTGTATAGGGTTCATATTTGTGAAGACATTTAGATCTCTCAATTAATCATTTACCTCAAGCATGGCCTCCTCTTAGAACTGATTATTCTCTGGTGATTTTGGACCAATACATTCCACCATCCTCATGGCGAAGTGGGTATCAGCTTATGGGATATTCATCAACTAAGTTGTATCCCTCCTATTGGAGAGATGTACAATGAATTATTTCCTACATCGGATGTTTGGGATGACACCCTACAGACCCAAGTTTTATTGAGGGATATTCTTGTTATCAGGAAGGATAAATTGAAGAATGAGATGGAGGTCCACTTGATTATTTCCTTAACATACTAGATAAATATTTTTTTGTGTAAGTGATGGTAGAACAACTATTATTCTTCCCCATCAGTGCCCTTCTCAAAAATTCCCTAATATTGCTATCTCATATTGCGATATTCTAGAAGCTAGGGACTGTACCTCATCAGGATATCGGGTGAACTGAGAGGTTTCTCTGGACATCTGGTTGGAAGGTATTCTTTCTATGATCCAAAATAGGTGGCTTTTCCAAGCTAGGTATTTGAGATTAGGAATTCATGTTAGAACATTTCTGATGGTTCCATGACTTCCGGAAGGGTGGTGCCTTAACCTAGAAGTGAAATTCACTGCACTCCTCTACCAGATGTTGGGCCATATCCATTAAGGCAACACACCATATAATATCAATGGTCCTCTCCATTTCTAGTTTGATTGGATAGGGGAGAGGTTCTATTTTTATGAGTACTACAATGCTTCTAGGATTCTTGATTCCCCATCCCATCCTAGATTTATGAAAATATCTAGAGTTGTTATTATGTCTCTACGCTTTGTGGAGGTTGAAGGTGAAAAATTTCAATCTTATAGTTTTGACCTCTCTACTTTCCATACACTGGGTGGTCTAATTGTTGATGAATGTAGAGATTCTCTTAATGAATATATTATATGACCTCCCTTCAGGATGGGGTTCTTGTAACTAGGGTAGACCAGCTGATTATCTATGAGTCGTAAAAATATTATCGATTTGATCAGCAGTTTGGGTGTGTTATGAGTATTTCTCACATTTCTTTGGTCAATGTATGAGGGGAATGACACACTAAAGTCTTTCATCAATTCATAAAGATACTGTCACATGATTATACTAGATCCGAGATCATGATTCAACTAGCTTATTTTTTCACTTTCCTTGCCTAGGATTATGCCATGGTTGGGGTAATAACTTATCCCAATGGTGTGTTAGGTCAGCTGGCCCGCCATGTGGACATCCTTTTGCATCACTAACTCCATTATCTATGGAATGTATGTAATTTATTGAAGACCTAGTAGAGTCATCAAGGAGGAGACCCCACACTGATTGTAGTTATTTAGATAGTGGATAAGATTTTTTAAGGATAACATTCCTCTAGTACACGCTAAAGAAAATATGCCTACTAAGAGAAGAGCTTATGGGGATTCCCATCCTGATTTTTCAGTGGTTTAGATAATTATCCCTCCATCCAGGGAAACCACTCCTACGATTGTAGGAGTTCAGGTGATATGTAGGTTTATCTGGAAATGTATTCATTCCATGATCACTAAAACCCTCTTTGAGGAATTTCATGACCAATGGGAATTCCTTCACCAAGTATTTGATTAATTGTGGGCGGATGGTTTTGGCCATTAGCCTATATATGAATTTATAAAGATTTTTTTGATTTAGAGAGATATATCATTGATTGAATGGAATCTATATGGATTTGTGGATGAGGATCCTTGGAAGGAAGATGTGGGAGACATGAAAGGCATTAGATTAGGTTCATCAACTAATATCGGAATTGAAAGATCAGTTGGATGTGTGGACCATAAAAATATGGATGAATGAGGAATTAATTTCTTGTTTTAATTATGGTATTTTGAAATCTTTATCCCCATTAGACACTTCTAAAAATACAGTTGAAGAGTTGACTTCTCTGGTTGAGACTCTTCATTCTAAAGCAGAAGTGGGGAGAATGGGACTCCAGTTTTCTATCGATGCTTCTCGTCAGAGTCTTACCAAACATGACACCACTATCGATCTAATTTTTTCATATTTTTATCCTAGTAATTCATCATTTTTTTTGAAGCTTCAGAGGTAATACAAAATGTGTAGATTCCTCCACCACTTTTTTCATAATACAAATAATCTTTTGATTATTTTTATTTTTTATATCCATATTTTCTTCATCTATGATATTACCATCATTTTGTTACTCTGATATTATTTTAATCAATAACTATACACATCCTTTGGATAAAATCAATAAATTTTGGATGTCTGGATTTGAATATTTGTTTCACAATAATCTCATGAATTCCCATTAATATGGAATCCCTTAATTATAAATCTATTTTAATTATCTTGTAGAATGTATGTACCAGAGGGAGAATTCTCTATCATTTTCCAAATACTAATATACTGTATGATAAAAGATTTATTTTCAAGTCCAAATGGTGGGTATTACAAGATTTTGTAGACTTAATTGTTGTTGTTCTTTATTTGAGGGTCTTTTTTCTAGGGCCTAGTACTTCCTTATATTAGTATCTTTTAGCTCAGATCTAATGTTTATTTTAAATTATGGTATTCTACCTAGAATCTCATGTTTATTTTAGTTTATGATCTTTTTTCTTGATCCTAATGTGGCTTTTAGTTTAAGGTATTTTATCTCAAACTTAATATTTCATTTAGATTAAGCTCTTTTAGGTTGCACATAATTGAATATGCGGATGGAAGAACTATGATGAATCAAAAAACTATCAGGTGATGTGTTCCATCACTATATTTCTAGGGCTCATAAGGATTGGAGCTCCATTCATGCAAGGAATAAATACATTTCGTTGGTGTGTTAAATACCTTATGCATTGATATCATGGCCCAAAAAAGATGATCTCCACTCTATTTCAAAGACTTATGAATGATTAATTGGGTTAATATGGTTGATGGTTAAATACAAGGGAATCTAGGATTTCCTGGATAGTTTCAATGTGGATGATGTAAGTCACAATCATAAATTCAGAGCCAAGTAGTATGGAATGGGGTATAGATTCTAGGTATTTTAATTAACACTATGGGGTGTTGGGTTCTATCAGGGTGTCGTTGAGGATCACAAGGATTTGTATACCCTTTATGCTGGGACATGATGTCTAGGGTTTGTGGGTATGATCCCCTCTATATCAATATCAAGGAAAAACTAAGAGATCCCTTTTTCTTTCCATGGGCTATGAATTATTTTTGATGACTTAAACATTTAGATGATGAAGTTGGGTATGGATGGAGGGCCATCCAAGGGAGGGTTCTGGTACCCTAGGGAAACATGGCTCCAATTGAACATCTTGGACCCTATGCCTTGTGGTTTAAAATCATGAGTTGTTGGATATCAAAAGGTTCAGGAATGAAGGGTCACATTCCATCATTGAGGAAGGTTACAAAACATAGTGATGCAATGTCGAGGATATAATATTCATTAGAACAGTTTGAGACAAAGATTTTAAATCATAATCCATAATGATCATGTCTTGAGGATGGTATGGGACAATCACACTGGGGGTATCTTAAAACAAAATGGTGTGATAAGTTCTTCCGTAATGACGTCAGGCTCAAAAGAATCAGAAAAACCTTTTTACTGGGACAACATGTATTTCGTTGGTGGGTCTGAACCCTTCTCAATAAATACTATGTCCAAGAGGAGATATCTCTTATTTTTTTAGGGGAAATTAAAGGGTTACGATTTTCTGAGATGCTTTGGATCATGAAGTGGGATTTATGGAAAATTTTATATCTATGAAGGGTTTGAGAACACTAAAAGGTGCAACACCACTTTTCAAACATATTATCATGGCAAGGAAATGTGAAAAATAATTGATCTATATTTTTCCTAAACTAGGGGGTTTAAAAAGCATAGCTTGGATTTTACTAGGGATATATAACAGACCCTATATACATTACACATTATTTATTTACGCCTTATTTTTTCAAAAAAATACGAATTTTAATAGTTTAGTGAGTAAAGATATGAATTTTTCTTAGGAACCCCTTTTGCGGTTTTCAACTTGACAGGTTTTGTGTCCATTTTGCTAGATGTTTAATGTCATGATATTTTGAATATTATAGGCTAGAGTGTATGGTTTTAGAGGTTTGATCAAATTTTGAGCAGTTTAATGTCATGACACTTGTGGTATTAACATGAGAGATGTTACACAGGATCCTAAGTATAATCCCCAGGGAGAAAATTAATCCTACATCCTTTTTAGTGGGAACTGAGAGTGTTGTAAATCATGGATAAAGGTTATCGGGTCATGAGTTCTGGTATGTGGAAATAATTTTGGGGAAAACCTAAAACAAAATGGGTTTCTAGGTTCTGGTATAAAGACATTTGGACCGCAAGAATTAAAAATCCATTTTATACAAGGACAATATGTCTCTTGATAGTGGTTCAAATCCCATTTGCATCAATAACATTTTAAAATAGAGAGATCTATTTTCTTTTTCAATAGTAGTGAAAGGATGGAGATGACCCGAGATTCTTGAGACATGAAGTGTGGAATATGGATTAAGGTTCATAGAAAGATGATGGAATAAACTTATTATCTTGTTGGATGAGGCAAGTCTCTTGTTGTCCTTTGATATGGAATTACGATGATTGATGGTTTTCTTGGTTTAACTTCATGTATTAGGGAAATAATTTCCTCTATGAAGTTTTACATCATGCAGTAAGGACATTTTCCCTTGCAGTTTATCCTCATACAACAATGATGTATTTCTATGCTGTGTAACATCGTGCCATAAGGGCATAAATCCATGAAATTTAACATTGTGTTATATGTATGCACTTCCATACAGTTTAATTTCATGTGGTAAGGACGTAATTCCATGAATTTTTTCATCATTCAGTAAGAACATGGGAACCGATGTGAAAGTGTGGAAATGTTGCACTTGTGCCCAAAGATAGAGACTTTGGAATCACTATGCATCCCATGAGGATGAGAATCAATCCACACATAGTTCTAAAAGAAATAACCTATATAGGTTTGGGCCATACACAAGGAAGGGAATTTTTTAATTTTTTGGTTATGACTGTGCTCAAAGTTTGAAATTTGAGCATCACTACGTATCCTATGAGGGTAGAAATAAAGTCATAATTTTCTCTTGAATGGGATATACTTGACACAGGTCTAACCCATATATAGATTTTGGAATTATTTCCATTGGCCATTGTAGCCATACACATGATAGGAGATTCAGGAATCACTATGCATCCTGTGATGATAGGAATTAAGCTTCATGTAGTTCCTGATGTTCCATGCAGTTTAACATCATGTGATAAGGATGAGGGTGAAATGAAATGAATAAATGTAATTTTTTTTCTTGGGCCCCAAAATATCAATGTTCGGGAATCACTATGTATCTTAGGAGGATGATAATAAAACCACATGTAGTTCTTGAAGAATCATACAGTTTAATGGTAGGTAGCAAGGACATTGACTGTGCAGTTTAACGACATAAAGATAGGAAGCATGGTATTTATAACATCTCAGGTAAATAAAGAATATGAAATTTTCATATTTATTAATATTTGTGAATTAAATATTTATTTTACTTTAAATGGTATGCTATTTCTGATAGCATACTCAACTCGAAACAAAACGTTTCATTGAAATATTATGTTCCACACAATGTTGAGTTATACCAAAAAATAATATAATAATATTATTATTTTAAATGGTAGTTAACACCTATTTGTTGTATTGGTGAGAATGAATAAAACTAAATAAAATGTGATTATACATGTTTGTTAAATTAATTTACATTTATCTAATAAATTTTAGAGGCTTAAAATATGAATGAATCCTATTTTAAGCATGAAATAATCTAATATTCTTTAAAAGGTCCTTTTACCGCATTTTGATGGACAAACCATTTAAATCAAGTTTTTGTCACTTTTATATGTTCTATTTGAAAATATAAAACTCTTATTTAGAATTGAGAAATAAAAATTTACTTCGGATGGAATTTTTGTGTTTTTCTGATCATGTTTATTTTTTAATGAATAGTGAAAATAATGTATTTTAATTAAAAACATTTTTTTAATATAATTTATTTATATGGTCAGATTAACTTTTTAGTTAGTTTTAAAGTTTAATTAGATTATTTTTTTACCATTTAATCTAATGTATGTCATTGGAAGTAATTTTACTATTAAATTGATATAAACAAGTGTCAATCTTTTGATAGTTGTTATTTCCAAAAAACATGCTTTTTTGTTTTGACAGTGGAAATTAATTTTAGATTAATTTCTGCCAATTAGATGTTTTGAATTTGGAAAAACGGATTCCATATTTGGAATCATGAGGTCCAAATTGTGTAAATATGTATTTTTTATTTTTAAACATTATGAATATTAACATCGGTGAATATTTTATTTACCATGGTTAAAGGGTAAATCTGGTAAATAAGGGTAAAAATTAATATTATAATAAATTTAAATTACCCTAAAATGGGTCCTAATCATATTGGTTGATACATTTCTGACCAAGGGCATACTTGGGTTGATTTTGAGACCCCATTCATCCACATAAGAGTGATAATGACATCTTATATTAATTAATTTAAAGTAAAATCAAAAATGACATAAACAAATATCTTTTAGAAAAAAAAAATTATATGGTATTATTGAAGTCATATATTAGAATATAAATATTAATTATAAAGATAAAAATTCTTCATAAATCAGGGTATTTTTTTTAATTTTTATACATCAAATAAATAAAATTATTTATGGAATAATAATTTTGCAGTGTTTACCTAATTATTGAATGATTTAAGTAAATAAAATTTTAAAAATTAAAACAATATCCAAAACCTGTCCAATTATTATTTGATGATTTTATTTCTAAAATTAGTCATCTTATATTCGACTTTATTGAGTTTTGGACCTTTTTAAACTGAAGATAATTTATAATAAAATTATATTTTTAAACTTCCCAAAAGAGCCCCTCGTCCCTGTTATAAAATTCTATCACCTCTAACCCCTTAATCACCCCTCTCAAGACCCTTGGATCATCCAAAATCTACCCAATTAAGCTCTTTACATCCCTATACTCCTCCTAGAATACTTACCTTAGGAAGAAGGCACTTCAAGTAAACCTTTTATTTCAATCCAAAGGGAGTTACCCGATTTAAAGGTAATGTCTTCTCTTAATTTATTTTCTTTTATTTTACTTCTCCAACCCCCTACACTATTTTAATTCCTTTAATTTATAACAAACCAGTATCCTCAATATAATAGCTTATTTTTAGGAGATTTATTCGAACTAAACTTACACATACCTCCATCTAATGGGTAAATAACATACTATTTCTGTTGACGGCGAACTACTGCCTCACGAAATGATGATTGTTCAATTATATCCTAATACCTCTCATGGTGTACATCATAATGCAACTATATTTATATATTATATTTATTATATTTATATTGTTTCTATGGTTATTTATCTTACATTTATACAATAACTTTAAGGTTTCCATAATGGGTAAATACGATAATTTCATTTGAGAAAGTGCGGACTACCGCCCCCTCAAAGTGATATGACTCGTTCATGCTATACGTGGAACGTATAAAGGATGGTGATAATTAAATTATATATGATATTCTACTAGAATTATAATATAACTATTTATCATTATTTCTTCATTCCATTAAATATTAAATATAATTGAAACTAGCGTCCATGCGTATGTACGGCTAACCGTCTCTATGAACAGTGCATTTGATTTCTTATCTCCAAATTTTATGCACTATTATAAATACATATATATACTAGATATATATGATATCTAAATCATGAATATTATTATGTATATAATTTAATTTTGATCACATGTACAATTGGTAATTATAACAAGTTCATTTTTGACTCATGTTCCGAACATCGACAAAGCAGTGGGAATCGAACCCACAATCAAAGTGCGACTGGGATTTATCACTTTCCACTAGACTACATAAAGTCCCTAGTTAGTATGACTATTTTTTTTAGTTATATTATTTTATGAATCAATAATAATATGATTTTGGTTTATCTATGGAAATTATTAAACTGTCATAGGGAATATGTGATTATGTTAATTACTTTTCAATATGAGTCTTTTAGAGAAACTGATGTTATTTAGAGATAAATGTTAAGATTTATCATGGAAGACTATGTGATTAAATCCTTCTGAGATTTGGGTTTCAATATTAGTTTTGATTAATTTTAGTAATTTTGGGGCCATTTTTTATTGAATGTTCTTTGTTGAAATTTTGGTATTGTATGAAAAATTTTGGATATTAAGAGTACTTCTTCTTTTTGTAAAAGATTATCATTTTTGGGGATTATATGATCTTGTACTAAAAGTTTTGGTTTTGGTTAATGTATAAAGACATGGAAAATATATAGTTCATATTTTTTGAATTATGTGATTCTCTATAAGTTTATTATAGCGCTTTTAATGTGAACAAGTCATCTTGAATACGCATCGTTTAGAGAAAAGATTAGTTTGTGGTAGTAATCTAGTAAGGGATGAAAGCCTACATGAAATGTAAGAATGTTTACTTAAGTTATTATTCAAGATCATAAATAAATTCATCAAATTTATGAAAAGGAAGTTAAAAAAATTCCATTTACTTTTCTTATTAGGGAATCAAATATTGTTTAACCCATCACTAGTTTGTGATTTTCTGGGGGTTAACTTTCTCCTAATCGTGTTTTCCATCACTCTCCATTTGAACATTATGGTTTGTTTTATCCTCCATATCTATGTTTTCATGGAATCCTAGATTCTATTGTCTTAGGTATCCTTTTTTATTTTTATTTCCTTCTTTTTATGTTATAGTTTCATTGAATCTTTTTCGATGTGGGACTTTTAATGTAATTTTCAAGCCCAATTTTAAAATTTTGAGGACTCAATTACCAAATGGGTGAAATGATGTTACATCCCAGGTAAATAAATAATATTTCATTTTCATATTTATTAATATTTTTGAATTAAATATTAATTTTAATTTAAAGGGGATTCTATGTCTAATAGAATACTCAACTCGCAACAACAGGTTTCTTTGAAATCTTATGTTGTACACAAAGTTGAGTTATACCGAAATATAATATAATATTATTATTATTTTAAATGGTAGTTAATGCCTGACCATTGTATTGGAGGGAAGGAACATAAATAACATAAATATTATTATAAAATTTTGTTAAATTACTTTATATTTATCCAATAAATTTTATAGGCTTAAAATAAGAATGAATCCTATTTTAAGTATGACATACTCTAATATTATTTAAAGGGTCCTTTTACCACATTTTGATGGAGAACCCTTTTTAAATATAGTTTTTGTCACATTTATATGTTACATCTGAAAAATAAAACTCTTATTTAGAATAGGGGCATCAAAATTTACTTCTGATGGAATTTTAGTATTTTTCTGATAATGTTCATTTTCTTAATGAATAGTGAAAAATACTTTATTTTAATTCAGAACTGCCTTTTAATCTAATTTATTTATATTGTTATATTATCTATTTAATTGGTTTCAAAGTTTAATTATATTATGTTATTACCATTTAATCCAATTTCGGTCATTGAAAGTAATTTCACTTTGAAAATGGACATAAACAAGTGTCAATCTTTTGATAGCTAATATTTCTTATAAACACGTTTTTTGTTTTGACAATGGGAATTAATTTTAGATTAATTTCTTCCACTTAGGTGTTTTCAATTTGGTAAAATTTATTCCTTATTAGTAATTATGAGGTCCAAATTGGGTAAATATGTAACTTCTATTTTTAGACATTATGAATATTTACTTCGGTAAATATTTTATTCGCCATGGTTAAATGGTAAATCTAATAAAAAAGGATAAAAAATAATATTATAAAAAATTTAAATTACCCAAACATGTGTCCTTATCCAATTTTTAGATAAAGTTACGACCATGGTCATCCTTGGGTCGATTTTGGGACCCAATGGTGCTACTTAAGAGTGATAATGACACTTTATATTAATTAATTTAAAGTAAAGTCAAAAATGACATAAACAAATATCTTTAAGGAAAAACCATTTTACATGTGGTTATATAAGTTATCTCTTAGACTATAAATATTAATTATATATATAAAAATATTTCCTACACCATGGTTTTTTATAATTTTTAGACATCAAATAAATAAAATTATTTATGACATAATAATGATGCAGTGTTTACCTCATTAATGAATGATTTAAATAAATAAGATTATAAAAGTAAAAAAATATACAAAACCAATGAAATTATTATTGTATGATATTATTTATAACACTATTCATCTTATATTATACATTAATGTGTTTTTGACTTTTTGAAACCGAAGATAAGTTTATAATAAAATAATATTTTCAAACTTCCCTAAAGAGCCCCTCCTCCCCCTTATAAAAATATATAACCTCTAACCCATTAAACACACATCTCAAGCCACATGGCTCATCCAAACTCTGACCAATTAATCAACCTACATCACTCTCCTCCCCATAGAAGCCTTACCTTAGGCAGAAGGCACTTGAAGTAAACTTTTTGGTTCAAACCAAATGGAGTTACCTAATTTAAAGGTAACATCTTCTCTTAAGTTATTTTCTTTTATTTTACTTATCCAACCCAGTAAACTCTTTTTATTCCTTTATTTAATAAAAACAAAATTATCATAAATACAATATTTTTTTCAAGAAGTATTCGAACAAAACTTACACACCCCTTCATCTAACGGGTAAAGAACATATTGTTTCTCTAGACGGTGAAACTACTGCTTCACGAAATGATGATTGTTCCATTATATCCTACCACATCTCATGGTGTCCATTATTATGGAACTATATTTATATATTATATTTATTATATTTATATTGTTTCTATGCTTCTGTATTTTCCATTTATAACATAACTTATGGTTTCCATAAAGGGTAAACAAGATAATTTCATTTAAGGAAGTTCGGACTACGACCCCCTCAAAGTGATATGACTCGTTCATACCATATGTGGAACGTATAAATGTTGGATATAATTAAATTATATATGATATTATACTAGAATTAAAATATACATATTTATCATTATTTTTTCATTCCATTAAATATGAAATATAAATGAAAGTAGCGTTCATGGGTACTTACGACTTACCGTCTCCAGGAACGGTGCATTTCATTTCTTTTCACCAAATGTTATGTACTATTATAAATACATATATATACTGGATATATATGATATATATTATATCTAAATCATGCGTATTATTTTTTAGATAATGTAATTTTGACCACATGGACAATTTTTAATTATAACAAGTTCATTTTCTACTCAAGTTCCGAGCATCGAAAAAATGTCCAATATGAACTCAAATAATTAACTAATTATTATAGCAAGGTAAAAAGTGATATAAAAGAAATAATAAACTTGAAAAAGGTTCTTAATCAAGTATAAATTTGATTATGTTTATTATTTAGTAAGAACAAGAAACAAACGAGTCAAGTCAAACACGACGTAAGTGGTTTCTAATCTCACTTTTAATTATGTGATATTTCCATTGTTTGCCACTTATTTCTTGAATGTGGTGTATTTTTACTAACATTTGATATATAATATCATTATTATCTTTATATTCATGGTATTATTTGTTTCATTTTGTGGTTATTAACTTTTGGTCAAATGACTCGATTGATTACAATATGGTAAGGGGTTTTTATCTCACTTTTTATTCTTGTGAGATTCATACTATATTTGCCACTATTTCCTTTTCTGTGGTGTATTTTCTACCCAGGATTGTATTATTTATATAATATAATATAATTTATGGTTATATAAATCTGTATTGTATGATATTTCTTTCATGTGGTGTATGTTTCGTAAGTTACCAAATCGGTAAGGGAACCTTTCACCGTACTATTTTAGTCGAAGACTTCTTTTATGTCATGTCTTTTAATTTCCTTTATATTATGTTGGGATGTGTTCTTATATATCCTTATTGTTGTAAATTTTAAGTCCATGTGATGAGATACCCTTTTCCCTCTCATCAACTCATTTACAGAATTCTAAAGTGATGTCATTAGGGTGGATAATTTCTGTAAGGGAACTTCTTCACCCAATTTCCATTCTTTGGGTCAAAATTCTAATTCATGATTATGTCATGCTATGAATATGTGTGAATTAAATCTGATTTTTTCCACTTAATAACCATTTATATTGGTTGTATTATTATTTTTCACACATAATTATGTTTTTTATTTGTCCATAATCTACGTAAATGATCTTTGCAATGGACATTGTATCAATTTAAATTCCATTGAAACTTATTTGTGGTTATACTCCAATTCACTTTTATATGGTGTATATACTTCCCTTTGAAAAATTATATCATTAATATCCTTATTCTCATGATATTATAATTTTTTTATTATATTATCTAATTATGTTTAGTCCAGTGTTTCTCAAGTGTTATGAGACTCTTTAACTAAAACATCATTTTAAAATAATTAAAGATTTATTCTTCTAAATATTTCTCAGTAATGTCCATGTTTTCAAAATTCTAGTAAGGATTTTTTTTATATTGAAATTAGTGTTTTATAATGTCAATACCTTTAAATGATTCAAAGTGTTATGAGACACTTTGATTTAAAAATATTGTTATTAAATGTTTAAAATGGTTTTTAAAACGGTTTGATAAAGAAATGATTTTGTCAATATCATGAAATGATGTCTTGTGATTTCAAATGAAATGTTATTAGTGAAATATTTATATTTTCAATATTTTATGTGTTATGATTTTATAATGGTACTTGGATATTTGACTGGTGGTTACGTGATAAACCAAATAATGGGTGGTGTCGTGATAAACTGGGATAGGTGGTTACGTTATAAACTCCAATTAATTGGGTATGGAAGTCGGCCGTATAGATATTCCATTTAGTGATATGTGTGGAAGTCAACCGTATTGTTATTCCATCTAAGTATTTTTATGTCGCACATTACCTTTATATGTTATGTGTTCTTTCAATGGGTTTTATAGTAATATTTTGGATACAAAAGGGTAAGAAATGATATTTAATTCAGTAAAGAGTATTTATTACTTCATAAAGGTTAAAATTATTACTTATGATAAGGTATTAATGGTTTGCTTGTTATTTTGAAATACTAACAGTTTTACTTCTTTGTGTGATCCTTACTGAGCTTTTTATACTCATCCCAAGTTTTTGAAATGTTTTTCACAGGACATAAAGTGGAATAGGGTCAAGGTTGGGATAAAGGAAAATTTATGTTGTCTAAAATATAGAACTAGACATGACTCTTTTTTTAAGAGTTTTTATTTTATGAAAAAATAGAAACTGATTAGAAGTTTCTACTTTGTAATTTTTGAGATTTTATGAAATAGTTTTGGACTAATTCTATAAAACTATAAACCTGAAAATATCCTCAATGTGAATTATTTGTTTAATTCAATATTATGTAATGTTATAAGGATGGGTCCTTATAGTATTCCTTTAACGGTCATTTATTCAGAACCATGATGGGATTATTGTGTAATTTTATGAATTTATTGTGAGGGAAATACCCTTTCGTAACTATTATTTTCCGGTGAGATATTCTCATTGTGAGAAATAAGTAACGATATAGGTTTCCTTACTATATAGAGACCGTTTAGGGTACAAAAAAAGAAGTTTGTGTCATGTGGTGTCTGGACCGAGATATAGGATAAAGGTGTCCCTATGTATCTCATTTTAAATTAGAATCAATCCATCTATAGTTATAGAAGAACTGTGTAACTTAAAATCATGCAGCAAGGACGTAGGTGACTTGATGTGAATAGAGATGGATATCACTGATTCTTGTAGTTTTATGTCATGTGGTAAGGACATTGGCCATGAAATTTAATGTTTTTCAGTATAGATGAAAGGTTTTTTGTAGTTTAATGTCTTGTTTCTATGATAGAAGGTGCCATATAGTTTACCATACTTCTTCCTAGATGAAAGGTGATAGGAAATTTAACATCTTTCTACCTGGATGAATTTGTAAATTTTAATGTCATATAGCTAGGAAAATAGATGAGACTTACACCGAAGTTGATTCCCTTATATGGATAGCTACACCAATTATTTATTGAGAAATCATTCATTTTTGGGTGGTGTTACATTCTCCCCATCTATTGTGGCTAATGAGTATCCCCATATTGTGGTAGACCTTACGTATGATGTAAGGTACCTTCCATTTGGGTTCTATATTTGGGGGCTTCATGCCGGATATCATTGGGGATTTTCGGACCAACGCCAATTCCCCTCAGAGGAATGAGCGAAGGCGAAACATTTTATTGAAGGCTCATACAATCCAATTTTGGTGGACCTTAAGGATTTACAATGTGTGCAAGCTATTATAATTAAGCTATTAAAATTCATTTGGTATATTTTGTGATTTCTCATCATCAAAGTGTTTCATGCAGATGGATACTTACAGTGAGGGTTGAAGGACCTTCATGGGAAACACTACCTTAGTGTCGTATACCAATGATTATGTCTTTTCTTGAGTACCAGTACACGTGGCAGTATGGTAGTCCTGTAAAGTATAGATGAGTTTTTATATCCAATACTTCTTATACTTGTTCATCAAATTCTGTAGAATGGTTGATAGAGTCTTATTGATGGACTCTATTTTTCCATTTAGTGATTCATGATAGTGAGATGAGTGACTGGACTCAATATTGTATTCCTAGTACAAATTATTCAATTCTGCATAATAGAAATTTGTGCCACTTTCAATAAATACTATGTGAGGGACCCTAAACCTTGTGATTATTTGAGACTATGTGAAGTTGATTATATTCTCTATGCTGAATTCCTTGAGATGTATTGACTCATCCCATTTGGAAAATAAGTATATAGTAGTAAGGATACACTTGAACTAGTTTGCTATGGATAGTAGTTATGGGCCCACGATATGCAACCCAAAATGGAAAATGACCAGAAATATTTAGCTGTATATAGAAATTATTGAGGCTAATGGATGAAGTCTTCATGGATTTATCATGCATAAAAATTCTTCGTGAATTTCATGTAGTATTGTTTCATGTTTTTCTATTAATATCCTAACGTACAGATATGGTGGGCGATCTTGGTCCAAGATTGATGGGAACCACAAGATTCTGCATGGAATTATTCCATGATGAAAGAATTATATACTTTTACTATTCATCTTAGGAGTATCCCATAAAAAACATTTTTATAGAGGATTTTATTCTCATTCGATCCATCTCATTGAGTATAATTCAATACAAGACACTGAATATATTCCCTTCCAGATTTATCACTTATAAGAGTACCATTTTTAGATAGAAAATTATGGGTTCCATCGATGTATGGGTGATTATTGGTGCATCATGCTCTAGGGAAGTGTTGACATGATGGATCTCTTACCTATCACAGATGAATATTGTGAGACCATTTTTCGATGTGAAATACGAAAGATTCATGATTCCTGATCAGGGTTTTCCAAGATGGTGTCCACATTGGACAATATGATGGTGCTATCATTTTGTGATCAGGTAGCATGATTAAATGTGGGATCAAATTGGAATTCTACCATTGGTCCCCTGATGTAGCCTATGAGAGGGGCCGATTTCTCCTTTTTTATGGAGTATTATCCATTGACATTATTTATCACCAACTATGAATCCTATTTCAAATTATGGTAGGCTATTTGCAGATATAGGGGTAATTCAAATATACTTATGAGGGATTGGTATTTTGCCTCATTATTTGTGCAGCCTTCAGATAGTGAGAAAGGGTAGGAAAAAACTAATTTTTCAGGAGATACAAATAAAATCCCTAGACCAACTTAGTTGAACCTCAAGTATTCCATCCTTCATCTAATGGGACTTCATGATGAAGCATAAAAATACAACTCATGTGTCTAGGGAGCATCATGGGAATATAATACCTCTTCATTTGGATGCTTGGTGTCAAACAACGTGCTTCTCATGAAATTATGTGCTGGAAGAAAATCAGTCATGACTTTTCCTTTCTCTAAAATCAGTGACACAAACTGAATTCCATATTACTGAAGAATTACCAAACATCAAGACAAGTTCCCAGTCATCATTGGATTACCAAGGATTTACTTGATATGATCAATATTAGAGACCAATTGGACTTCTGGGTGATGAAAGTAATGCATCTGGTTTTCCACAAAGAAGATGAGTGAGAGCTAGTTTTTCATGACATTAGAGTATTGGGTATCAGTACCTAGCATATTCTGGATGAGGTAGTAGATACTCTTATGAATTTATGCATCATTATTTTTTATGAGGATTTATCCTAATAGGAATTCCATAGTGGCCATATATATGATTAGGGGCCTCCCTTCCACCATAGGCATCAGGAATAGTGGGTGCAGAAGGTACTACTTGATACATTCAAAGGAATTTTCAAATCATCACTCAATTGGCAGGAAATTTCCTTCTTCATTAGCCTAGAAAAGGGGATATTTTTCTGGATAGTTTGGAAATGAACCGCTGAATGTAATTGAGATACACTTGGATCACCCTAAATTATTTGAGATTATTAGGAGGTTCTATTTCTAAGATAGAACTAGTCTTCTTCGGGTCAACCTCAATGACATGTGGCATTCCACAAAGAAAAGGAATTTCCTTTATGTTACCCCCAAATCACATTTCAATGGATTAATCTTCAAAATGTGTTGTCATATTTTATTGAATTTTTTTTAAGGTTTGTGAAGTGGTCACATCATCGTCGAGATTTAATCACCAGGTACTCAACATAACATTTGGCTATCTTTCCTAGAAACGAATTAATGATATGGTTCATGGGGCATTGATATTTTGATCCAACATTATTCAAACCAAGGGGAATTTTTTGATAGAATAATATCCACCTAGGGTGCTCTAAAGGTATTTGTTTCTTCATCCTTAGGGGCCATCTTTATCGGATTGTACCCAGAGTACCCATCCATGAATGAAAGGGATTAAAAACTAGAAGTTTCATCGATCAAGAGTTTTTTGATTGATAATGGGAAAACATACTTTGGAAAATGATGATTAAGGTCCCTAAAGTCTATAAGGAACATAATCCTCCCATTATTCTTCTTGATAGGGATAGTGTTGGCAAGACAAAACATGTATTTTACTTCATGGACGACATTGGTTTTTATCAACTAGTCGACCTCTACTTCTATATTGGTGGCATGAGAGGGTTGAATTCTCTAATCTATATTCTTGAAGTCAAGATGTTCATATGGTAACCCGAGGTGGTGCGTAGACACATATGGGTTCGGTCCGGGCATTTATATGTTGTTCCTTGTGATAACATATCAATGTGGCCTCAGAAATGTGATGTACACCTCTAACTTTTCATAGGGCATGGAGGCACTAATCAGTGTAGGCCATGAGTCTTCATTTATTCACACATTTATCTGGATGAGTTTATCGATGGTGGTGGAGAAACCTTCCTCATATTCTAGAGGGGAGTTCCTAAGGTCAACCTCATCTTCTTCCATATCAGAATCTATGGTAACATTTTCAAATGAAGATACAAGTTGGGGGGCCTGCCATCATTTTTAGGGACATAGATGCCATGAGAAGATACATTATCATCCCCTATTGATTGAGTCATTTGAGAGATATGCAAGGGATGATAGTCTTAGATTCATTCACTAGGGACTAGAAGGGATTAGAAATCTTGGATTAAATCTGTAACCTCAACCAAGTATATGGGGAATACATTGTTTCCATCAAGCATAATATATGGATTCAAAGGGGTGGTCCCTAAGACATTTAGATCAACAACTTGTATATAATCTTCTGCCAATGGTCATATTACACCATTTTTATAGAAATATGCTTTAGTACACGTGTCCCCACAAGTCTCTATGGGAGTACAGTCACCATGTAGTATACTGACTTTTCCATTAATGGGATACTTCATACACTGATGGAATGTTAAAGGTATTTATAGGAGTCTATGGAGCCAGGTCCACTTGAGCAGGATGTTATACACGGTGTCTTGCTGGATTATCATAAACTCAGTGTCTAATGTATAACCCCCTTATTGGGATTCAAGCACGATATTACTGAGAGGTCTTTTCTCACGCTTATCATACCCTTGGATGGTCAGCTTATTTGGTGTCAAATCCCATTAGCCATATGTAAAAATATGTAGGCTTCATATTGGGATAAGATTTATCCTAGAACCACTATAAATTAAAGTCCTTCGAATATTGACATTATTGAGTCTTCTCGAGAAATATAGGGGTATGATACGTCCTTGAAGGGCCTCTTCCAGATCTTGATCGTTGAATGATATGTGGACATGAAATTTTGATGCCATGGTATCCACTTGATAGACCCTATATACGATGACTTCTGCCTTTAACTCTTGTAGGATTTGGAGAGATTTATCATATACCTCCCTTAGTTATTTTGAAATATGGAGTGCATAGAGGACCTAGATCTTGGCTTGGATGACTTCCAACTGCTTGAAAATGTTTCCTATTTTTTTCCAGAGGTTGGTGTTTCCCAATATGGATTGATCCTGGACATGAAGATGAAGAGATAAGTCATTTGGGTTGGATGGACCTAGTGTCTATGTAGGGTTTGTGGGAGAATTTTCTACTAGTTGTGTGTGTCATCATGGCCTTCCCCTTTTCTGGTATGATCGATTTGAGTGACTCCTACACACTCATAGAAGAAAATAAGGTTCGGACAGCTGCTGGAGGTTTTTGAGATGCCACCCTACCCTTTCTAGGATGGATAAAGTACTTTCCCATGAGTCTCATCTACCTATCTATTTTACACATAGACCTGACTAGAATATTGGGTCTGACCATGCCTGCGATGTCCCATATTTCTTCGAATCATCTACATGCATCATCCCATTCCCCAATTATTTACCAGAATTTCATGCTATAGGGATAAATAATTTTTGGAGAAGTGGTATGACAAGTGTATATTTTAAAATAACAAAATTTGAGTTCTTCATCTAATGAAAATTCTATTTGGTGGGGTGGTTCCCATGTTTCAGATGATGTAGGGATGAAATTAGTGAGAGTTAATGATCTCTTTGGAGGAGAATATGAATCTTCCCCCTCTGTCTCTCCTGGATTCTGGTGGTCATGCCCACCTTTAAGAGGCACATTCAGTGTCCCCTTATTGGGTGGTGGAGATATTTTGGGTTTGTGAAATTGTTCTATTTGAGTTTCATGGGATCGATCAACTGTGATTTGGGTCATCCAGTTGTTGAATTTCCATACATGTATGACCGAGACTTTTTGACAATCAACCTCCTCTTCTAGTTGGATCATGGTTATGCAAGACACATGCTCTAGGGAGTTATCTAACAACACATTTCTAGAATCGATCTAGCGTTGAAGGAATTCTTTGAATACCAAGTAGTTATGGATATTATGACCTAGTATTCTATAGAAAGGATCATAATCATTATGGTAAGTGAGGTCGACCTCATTGGGATTCCTAGGCTCCGTGAGTTTGATAAGTTTATCAACCATGGATTCTAATAAATAAGAATGGAATTGTTTATTTCGGATGGAGTAAACCTTATTCATCGTTTCATAAAATACAGGATAACCCTGATTTCACTGTGCTTGTGGTCGAGGGAGATTCTATGGTTTCCACCACTTAATAAAAGGTGTTGGGTGGTTTAGGGCATGCCTGGGTATTTGGACAGGCACCTCTACTGGCTTGAGAGTGAAAAATGAAACTTTTATTCTAGATTGACTTTTTCTATATGTTTTGGGCATGAGTTGAGTTTTTTATTTGGTCCCTGAGATGGATTCTTCTCTACTATGGTCTGTTTTAGAAAACTCACAAAATTCACCTATATATTTCATTCGTATTAGAGGTATTTTCAGCTCATCCCTGATATTTTTAGCATAGAGTTTCAGCAGCTACTCATGCGAGATGGGGATGTTGAGTGTGTATGTTAAACCCTTCCATCATGATATGAAGTAAAACACCCTCTCATACCATTGTTTTTTATAGTTCATCAGGTCGATGATAATTATGTTCCATAGTGTAGAACTGAATTGATAAATGAAATGAAAATGAGGGTCTTACTATCATGACACGGATCCTACTGGTAGACGACTATACCAAACAAAGGTTTTCCACCTCAAGGTCTATATAAAACACATCATCTTTGTTTCCTTCGATTGATCTTGAGGGCCCATCATTAGCCCATATTGGGATACAAAGTGTGTGAGATATTGTTCGAGGTCACCCTCACAATTAAAGGTAGAGAAGGTAGGATTATAGAATTTGGGTTGGGTCAAAGTGGCATCCACCCAATCAGGATATGGCTTCCTGTAAATATGCACATGAAAAAGTCACCATTCAATGGATTCTATTCGAGTAGTAAGGTAATCGAAAATGTTAAGGAACTCTAAGTGCACCATTCCCTAATTAGTCTCATATAAATTGGGAGCTAGTTGCGGTTGAAATGGTATCCCACTTTTATGTCGCCTAATTTATGATTCATCCTAGGACTGAACAATTTTCCTAGAGAGGAAGACATTATTTCCAAAACATAGGAAATTCACAATAATTTTTGGATTCTACATTTATGTGGAAAAGATTTCCACATAATGATCTAACCTAATACTCAGATACCACCCTTTATAGAAGATTGAATGTGGGAGGAAGAGTATTCATCTCTTCCTAAGCTTGATACCCAACATGAATGTTGCACTTGAGCAGCTCCTCTTTGAGTTTCCAAAGAGTTTGTATTTCACAGTCTTATTGTGATAATCATTCCTTCAGGGAAGGAACCTCATTTCTTCTAGAAGGTGATCAGGATATGGATTTACCCTTCTCCTTGGTAATATTCCATCATGGAGGAGAAAAATCATTATTTTTAGGTTCCTTGTTTTGGATCTATCTTTGGTCCCTGTTATGTGCAACCTCATTTGGTTCATCCCAATCACCCTTCTCACAAGTTATTTTTTACTTGTTGTGGACCTCTGTATTTTCATCGTGGTCAATGTATTCTCTGTAGACAGTGACAACATTCACATAATAATATAGGAAAATTTTGATTATTCCATTACATTTGACACAACAAGATGATTATGCACTATCTTTTTACGATCATTATTTGAACCCTTGGCCATGTTGGGACATTTTGGTTAGTGGCCCCATGGGGGTATGATTATCTTCACCAAACATTCCTTCCATTTTAGTTTGTGAATAGTGACTCTAAGGGAGTTTCCATTCATTGCTACCAAATGTTCCACAAGAAGGGGTTTATCTTACAGAGGGAGGATTTGGTGGAATGTGGACTGTTGATTGATTCCTCCCAACCTATAGAGGATTGGTTCCCTTTATGTTGGTGGTGATGATAAAAATTTCCCCATCCCTATGGGTTGGGGGTAGTTTGGGGACACATTTGGCATTGGTTGGTCCAACTTCTATGGATCCAACATCTCCGATCAGGGACTTGTGACTCCTAAGATGGATATGTAGGTATAGATGCACCAAACCCAGTGGGTAGGGGTTGTTCAGGGATCACTGATGATTTTTACAAGTTCCTCTTAAGGGATTATGAAATTGGTGATGGTGACTAAGATATAAATTCCCCCACCAAGTATGATGGGGTTCACTATCAACTGCAGCTGGTTTGTCCAAAATTCTCTCAAGAATTGGTGATATGAGGGGTTTTGGTGGTGGTAGATATTCCACTAGTCTATCAGGCTAGGACTAATCTTGTATGGATGATAATACGGCCTCAATTGTGGTACGTTTGATGTTGTACAGTTTTGATCGTGTAGGTAGTGGGTGCGATGATGAACATTATGAGAACTATTTCTTACGACATGTTGTATGGGTGATCACAACTCTAGATTTCATGTTTTAAATTCATTCTTATTTATTTGAGGGTCCCAATTTGACGCCTTTTGGGATATCCTTTCTCTCAACCCATAATGTCTGGGAACTGTTGGAGTAGAGGAATTCCATTATAGTGACCAATTGGACCGAGCGTTACCTGGTCCCCTAATCTCTCCAGATGCTATAACATTACTGGATTACTCATCTTAGGGGATTTGTTGTTCCAAGGGATTGGAAAAGTGTAACACAACATATTTTCCCCATCCTCAAATATGGATACATTAAGTGACTTCAAATCTCAGGTACTAAAGATTAGTGATGTAGTGGTCGAAATCATGTTGCATATTTGTGATTTTTTTAGTCTTGGATCTCATGCCATTGAGATAGTATCCAGTTCTAGTTGAAAAAATTGAATATTAATTTTCTGAAGGTGACACTCATATCCTGCATAAGGGAGATGTCGAGCATTCAGTTGTTGATGAGTATCCCACATATTCCGGAATAGATAAGGAATGTACTCATTTTCTAGCTCATTTGGGATATCATAGTCAGAAATAGAGAGTGGAAAAACATTATGGGGAGGTTGTTTCCAGATATATATCTCCATTTGTCAATGTCAGCCTCCTAATAATCAGAAATATATGCCTCCATCCGGTCAGACCATAGAAGATGGCTCCGATGGTTGCCTACAGACGAGAGTGGGGCGCTACTGGAAGTTGATGGGGAACCATATAAAATTGAAAATGAAGATTCAAGCATAAATCTATATAAAGGTTTCATTTTTTTAACACATCTCTATACGAGGTTGTTCGAGAAAGGAGATTATTGCCTTATCCATGGGAGATATCATCATGGGAAGGTTGATTGTGATAGATGTTAGGAGAAATGTATATACCATCCATCTCCACCCTACCATAAGGAATCCTATCACGGTAATGAATGTATTATGATTATTCCTTAATAAAAGAGTCAATGGACCCTTGTTTTGTTGAGTCTGTGTCTTGAACAACCTCAAGGAAACTAGATTGAGCAGATTAAGAATACAAAAAGAAATTCATTGTGGTAAGAATATGCTGACCTACTTTTTGCGGTTCTGTAGGGGTATGAACCTACTGTATGAAGGTTTATGGAACTTGTATATAAATATCTGGTGTTGTAGAAGTATGAGCTTTCTACTGAGACACTATAAAATTATGCCAATGAGTTTCCTCATTATTGAATAGAATGTGAGCACGTACCAAGGCATGTTCCATTCTCATTTGGTGAGCCTCAGTCTAGATGGAAATGAAACCTGATCTGAGGCCATTGGAATATACCACTGGTCTTTCATAGAAGGAAGATGAGCATACCTTGGGATGTGTGCTACTCTCATTTTTTTGGTCCCAGTTGTATAAGTAATATGAACCTCATCTAAATTTTTAATCCTCAACATAATTAGATGAAGAACCTCTGAAATGGGAGAAGGAATATGTGTGCCCCTATGTTTCCTTGTAATGATGTGGGAATAATCATTTTTTGGTGGAAGAAGGAATATATTACTAGATTTTGTGCTCTAATATAATATTCTAGATAGATTCACTAAAAGGAATGTGAGCTTTTCCTGTGGTTTTTTCCATTATCCCTTGGTTAGCCCTGACCAGAATGAGGATATGAGCTCGGTCCTTGGTCTTTTGAATATACCAGCAGGCTTCTTCCATAGGCATTTCCCCTATCCTAATGCATGATCCACTCTCACCTAGTTACCCCCAGTTATAATGGGAATAAGAGCCCATTAAAATACCTTTCCCTTCATCAGAATATGTTGATAATCCTCCCATGCGGGAGAAAGAGTGTTCTATTTCTCCGATACAACCATTTTTTGTGATGATTAGAGTTTCAAAATATCCTTGTTGTATGGATAGGAGTATGCACCTTCCCATTCTTCTTCAATAGTTCCATAATATTCTGGTGGATTTATTAAGTTGTTTCTAAAATATATTGGCATTTTAGAAAAAAATTTAATGTGATATGAGACTACACATTTTATGTCTCCATGATAAACTGGTAGGTATCATCGATTGAAGTGGGGATATATTCCCACTTCTATCCTCCTTCTGCCATCATAATATAATGATAGGATTCTTCCATAGGGGTCAGAGTATTAGCCTCCCCCATGCTTGCTGCGGGAATATGCCCGTAGACTTGTTCCAAATGAGTAGCGATATGAGCCTGCTTGCTAGTTCCTACCTGATTATTATAGAAGACATCATCAACATGATTGAGAATATCATCCCTCTCCTATAAATCCAATTCTTTCCTCCACTAATCAGTCTTATTTATTGCCCATGAATGTGTATCATAGGTTTCTTTATTTCGGATGGCCCCCTCATCCAAAAACTGATGGAAACAGGCGGCACAGTGTTGGTAATGGTAGTTGATAGGTAACCTTCTTGGTGGAATTTGAACCAAATGGGAATCGTATTTGGACTCCTAGTCTACCTTCTTTAGATATGGAAGGTGGCAGTTTTCACATTCTGGGGATGAGATTTAGAAGTTGTTGGTCATAATAGAAAGGGATATTGTCTTAACAGCAACCTATCGTAGGTGATGCAGACTCACCATATATCTTTCTTAGAGAACATCAGGAGATGATTCCACGGTTGGGATGAGACCATGTATGTGGTTATCCCATACCATAATACTTTTCACTTGTGGTCAAAGTTATCAAGTAGGTGATTTTTTTAAAAACTATGGGGTTTTTAGTGATAGATGATTTACTGGAGCGAATGTTTGATAATGAAGACATTTTCTCAAATCGGGCTATTGGATGCAGTATTTGTAATTAGAAAGACGAAAAAGAACAAGGTTACCAATTAGGGTAGTATTTTAGGCATTATATGATCATTAATATATGCTTGGTTAACTCATTTTTTCTTTTATTCCCAATTTTCCCATTTAAATAATTTGTAATTTTCAAAATTAGGACAGACTTATGAGAACCCTTGTTACAGAGTGTCATTTGTAAGATTGTTCCGGGCATTCTGATTTATGTGCATAGGGACCTGAAAAAAAAAGTGGCATGTTGCATTATTACCCAATTTTTCTTTTATTGTAGATATTAATTATAGTTTTTTCATTTTTTTGAATAAAGATGTGAACTAAATTTCCCTATAGGTAGTAACCAATCATCTTTCTGTTAGTGACATTCACACCGGGTTCAACATTTATGTTTCCAAGGGTTTTTGATATTATACCCCAAAAAAATGGTCTAATGGGGGGGGATACTAGAAAATATGTTATTTTCATCTCACAAAGGACATTCCACAGTTAATTCTATTCATAATGAGTTTACTATTTTCATTTTTTATGTTTTTGAGGATTGAAATGGATTTCTCTCATCATGCTATCATTTTTAATTTTCCCAGGAACACCCAATGGTTCCCCCATTTGCATCTCGGTATATTCCTACATTCAAAAGGCCATTAGTCTTATAGGTTTTCCTTCCTAGTGACTCTTTTGGACTTGCATTGGTCAATGGGATGGGAGGTCGTGGTCATTACACCCTTTTAAGGGAAATTGTTGCCTACACCATTTCTCTCTTGTTGATTTAAGACATGTTTGTGAATCTCTTCCTAATCCTGATACGGGACCAGTTACCATGAAAAAATGATTCATCGGTTACTTTACTCATTAAATAAATAAGGGGAGTCTCATTGATGAACCATGGAAAGTGAAACCTCATTATTAAATCTATCTATATGTATTCTAGGTTCTTAATATATTTTCCTAATATTTAATAGCTACAGTATGTGATGAATCCATAGGACTAGATGCTTCGGAATGTGATACCATTTGAGAAGGCGGTTAATATTCCAAGGAGGGAATTGAAAAATTATGAGGCATCCTATGTATCCTGGTTATTATAGGAATCAAAACCCACATAGTTCATTCGTGACCCTAGGACTAGCCCAAAAGTGTATTCTCTTATATGAGGTATTTTTATTCCATACCACTCATATTGGCTTTCATAGTAGGATTTCCAGGGTTAATGTAAATTCATGATGCCTAATGTGGTGTTCATTGCTTCTCCCTAATCCCACGTGAGCTGTGATCAGTGTGATAAACAAAGGGAAATAGATTATGAGTATCATGCCATGTAGATATGGTATATATTTACTAGGAAAATACAAGGGGTTTTTGGTTTAGAGCATAGTCCTTGAGTTGGAGTTCTACATATCCTGAGAAAGGAAGGAATCAGAGTCCCCATTGTTCTGTAATCCATTAACTTTTTGATAGGCTAGGAGTGATCACACTCCAGGAAATTATGACCATCATTGTGGTTTTAATAATTATAGGGGCTTATACCGAGATGGGTGCCCTGTTGATTGGGGACATAGTATATGATGTTGGTAGTTAGGCCTTATGACCATAAGATTCACTATTGTTCATGGAATACATTCCAAGGCTTCCCTTGTCACCCTAGATTGTATAGTGTAGATAACATGATCAATGAAATTCCCCAATCCCACGTGATCCGGGTTTATTGTGAGAAACATGGGTCCAAAACTGATTAATGAAATTACATTATGTAAGGGGATTAAATACTGGGTTCACCCTAGATGATCAATATGGAACTCAATCCTAGAAGAGGTGGCCTATGTATCCCGAATATGGTAGTAATTAGAGTTATCTTAGTTCCCTTGATTGGGTCTTACACTCAGACGTTTCTATTTTATCCAGGGATTACACATTGCGGATGGATGAGTCTATCAAATCCCAGGATTCCCTAGTGACCTAGCCCTTCTTTTTTGGAGGGTGTCAAATGACCCATTTGACCTATCATGGGTACATCAAAAGATCTAGATGGTTTCCTCTAAAAGATATCACATATTCTTGTTGACATGTCTAGAAGGTGTCTCATTTTTTGGATGACATCCCTGAATGAAATTTTTAGTCTTGGCTAACAAGATCGGGGGGAATCACGAGTCTTTGTCAATATACCCAAAGGATGTCCCAATATCCCACTGATATACCTCGATTCTCTCATGAGACTTGATTGACATTTCCATAGGATGTCACATGTATTGGATGAAATCCTTTAAGGGTATGATGAGTCCTGGCTAATATTTCCAGAGGACATCACGAGATCCTATGTTATGCTTTGGTGGTTTAGTGAGACTTGGCTAACATGAGTTGGCAACATTATATGAGTTATGTGATCTATCCTATTGACATCATGAGGATTGGGAAACAAGTCCATGTGGAATTCCAGGAGACTATGGTGATACGTCCAAGGGGGTCGTGTAACTTTTCTTAGAAATGTCCGAAGGGATTCGTATGACCTGGGTAGCATGATGAAGGAGCGTCATGAGATATGGGTGATGTGTCCTAGTGATGTCATGTGTCTTTGGGAATCTCATATGAAGTGCATGTGGGTGAGCATCCATTTTTTATTTAGGTCTTCAAAATTTACTCTTTGTTCTTGCCTTTTCCTTATAGATGCGATGGTTTTATTCAATTTCAATTTATCTTGAGCCTCGCATGATCTAGTGGGAATTGGGATGTTCTTCTCATATCCCACCATAGTTAATTTGTGTGATATATGAATGATCATTTAGAGTGGCTTATGCCTATCGCATTACTACTCCGACTTCTCGCTTGTATGTTACCAAATGAGAGGTTGTCCAATTACATGATTAGATACTCTGATAAGTCCACTATTTAACTCTAGAGTTTCCTTATCATTTTCATCATATCATAGTGGTAGCCTTATATTTTTCATACTGGGGTGGGGATTTTTAGTCCTTGCCACCCCAGTTGTTCTTCGATTTTCATAGTGTATCTGGCATGGATCCATGACGGAGTCAGTGAAGGGGGATGGTGCCACAGGGCTTCTCAAGTATTTATCATGGGTTAATCTGAGTGTGTCACACTATTTTTAGTTATCATGAGTGTCTTCCGTTAATGCCTATTTTATCATATTATTGTTGATTGATGAATACATCAATAATCACATGGGAATGTTAAAAAACATTTCTTCTTGTATTATGTAATTGTCTGAGGGGCTTTGTGAGATATCAACACATTTTGAAGATTACTTCTTTGGGAAAGGGTGGGTTTTCCATTCATCTTGACAAGATCTGGTTTCCTTTTTCCGGAGGTCTCATGAGGCCACATTCGGGATATCTTGGCTTGTCGCATGTCTTTCAGCAACAAAAATATCTCTCACCTCCTTTGTCTTTATACCCTTTGATTTAATTTACAAAGTTCAGGGATTATGTGAGTTTTCATGAGGAATGTCATGGAAAATTACTCTTTTTTATGATGATTGAAATGATCATTATGGTTCATATGGGGGTGTGTTATCATGTCATAGAAAAATTTATCAACTTTTCCATATATCATCAAAGGTGAAGGGAGGAGTGTCCTAGAAAAACCTGATGTCTACCATGTGGAAACATTGAAATGAAAGAGGAATTTAATGAAATGAGGAATACGTATCTCTGAGGACTCGTGGTTCCTTGCAGGTCTCCATGGGTGCATCACATGTTTTCCAACGACAGTGAGTACCTCTCTCCACCTCCCCATTATATAATTTGTTTTATTCTACAAATGTTTGGGGGAATTTCGGGTTTTCTTGGATATCTTAAAAGTTCTATTCTTCTAAATGATGATATGGAGCATGTGAATTATGGCCATGTGGGTTCTTTTCCTTTGGATATTATTCCACCTTATTCTTGGAATAATTTCTGATTGTTTGTCAAGAACATTATAGTGACAGACCATGTGGCCTCGAGGTGCTCATTCAGTTGTTTAGAGATCCCTCGCATGAGATGAAAGGTTCATTGAAGGGGGAATCCTCGAGATTCACCATAGGTTATTCATTTCATGTAGAGTATTTGTGTTCCCTTGAGATGATTATGTGATCTTGAGTCCCTTAGAGGCTCATGTGATCTGTAATTATCGACTCCATTGCTTTTTTGGGGAACGTAATACCCCTATTCAAATATTTCTTCCTTTTTGATTTTTGCTGAATCTCATTTGGTGTGCACCAACATAGACATTGAATAAAAGTATAGAATAAAATATTTATATTTTGGTAAGGAATATATTCTGTGGATTTTCCTATAAATACATCCATGTCTAGATACTACAATTGTACATGATTATAACACATAGGTTACTAGGGGTAATAAATTTGGAAAGGGCATGTTGAGATTGACCGGATCATCACATGGTGCATAGTAACGGTCCTTGTTGCACACTTGATTGGACACTCCCGAGGGATATAAAGAGGATAATTCAAATTTTCCTTACAATCCATCATTAAGGATATGAAATTAAATATATCCTTGAAGAAACCTATCACAAATCATCCCGAGTTGACCCTGAACCGGTCACCCAGGTCAGCCCGTGACAAGTCCCGAGAGGTGTTCCCGATCCTCCCAGGACAGTGACAAGCACCAAGGGCATCACTAGAGTACACAAGGGAACGATATTTTCCATATATTAACAATCAAACAAACAGATGAAAGAAATGGAAAGAAAAAAATTCATTTATATAAAAATTTAAATGAACATTATTTATACAAGAAACTGAATGTACAACTAAACCAACTACTCAACTAACCAAACTCGATAACCAACTAACTCTATGTGACCCTTCTATTCACTCTCCAACACAATGATCACATGTTTACCAAGGATATCAAACTCAAGATGAAACCCGCACAAGGTCCAAAACCAGAAGAATACTATATGCATGAGTATTAAATGAACACATTCATAATCATTAGGTGCACCTATCACATTGAAACATTCACATTGCGCTATATAATTCTGGGCACACTCATCACATAATAACATTATCATTTATCATGCATTCCACAATAAACATATATAAAAAATGAACATAACTAACCCATGAAAAGGAATGGGTTTAATTTCAAATGAACACATTCATAAACATTGGTTTCCCAAAAGAAATATAGAATAACATTCATGTTACAAGTATTGTAAACCTTGAATGAGAAGTAAATTGTGTGTTCTTAAAAGAAGAGTTATTTTGGAAAACATTTTGTTTGACATAAACACCAGTGAAAAACATTAATATCCTATAAAATTGAAGAAAATGATAAAAAAATTACTTTTATGGAGTAACAATATCAAAAAAGGACTGAAAGTGGGAGAACCCGAAGGATGAATGTTTGGTTCGAGAATTTCCCCTTACCTTGTATCTGAATGCTTACTTATCTTTAATGATTTTTATAATGGCATTATATCCATTGATTAGAAATTAAAGAACATTTTATACATGTATAATTTTAATTTTGGTTTCATTATGTTATTTTATGGGCCTTTTGATCAGTTATAGTGTTTAAAAATATTTTTTGGGAATGTTCATTTTTATGGTTTTCTTGAGTGGTTCACTTGTACTATTAAATTTAAGTTTAGCTAGAAAAAGGGTAAACATCCAGAACTGAAATTACATGTTATTAATGATATTACATAATTTTAAATGATCTTATAATGAATTATGTTATATACCATGTGGATAAATCATTAGATAGGAATTTAATAATGATCGTTTGGGTTAATTTCGGCGGTTTTTCGACCACAATGAATTTTTTTTATTAATCATTTAGTAATATGTACAGAAGTTAGTTCCAAAACTTTAAATATGAAATAATACATATTAAATATCTTATTTCAACCATAAATTTTTTTTCATGACTAGATATGAAGGTAGAAATGGAAAAATAAAACATGTCGTTCTTGAAGGTGATAGATTAACACCTCACGAACAACATTTTCTTTCATAACATAAAAGGATGAGGAGAAGGGGGATGGATAATATAATATACCATTAGTATCATAACATTCCAGTATACGTATAATAATGGAGTTACCATACCATTTTTATGAAGATAGATGGGGAGAGATTAAGACAAGAACTTGAAATTGAAAGGAAATTAAAGGAAAGAGCAAGGGAAATTATCTCTTGGATCCTCCTTTTGCGATCCTCCTTATGGGATGTAGGCTTGGTCTTTTGATGAGACCAAAAGCTTTTGGATGTGGGGAACGATATAGGGAAGATTCTTGGGCAGAGTTTAGACAAGTCTTGATGAATGAGAGGTGTGAGGAAATGAGGGTGTTAAGGGTGGTTTTTATAGTGGAGGGGGAAGGGGTTTTCTTAATATAAAATTAATTTGTTTATTATTTCCCCAAAATGAAAAGGAATAGTGAGTCTTAAATGACCAATAATAGTATTTCTATCATGTTATCCCAAACCAATTGGGCTTACATCTGCAGAACATCATGCATGACTCTATAATTATCTTATTTAGCTTATTATGTAAATTATGGTATTTCACTATTCATCAAAATTGAAGTATTTCAGAAAAATTCCAAAAATTCACCCCAACCCTATTTTAACCCGTGGAATTCAAAAATGATGTCCATTTTTAAAAAATAATTTTCTAAATATTATTTCATATACCATTAAAAAGGAGAAAACCAATGAAGATATATAGGTCCACAAATATTTATTTCTCGAACCAGATGTACCACTAAATTCACCATTATATCAAAAAAAAGATGGAGGAAAATACATTTCTAATTGACAAAATATAGAAATTATATCCATTTCCAAAATATTCAAATCATTCACATCAATCACATTATTACAAATTGATTCAAAAAAATAACACACCTTCATTATTGTTTTTTTGACATGGATGAGCAATATTCCACGTAATGCAACTGGTAGACGTTGTTGCATCATGACATGACAATATTGAGATTTCATACCTATCAACATTAAATCCTTAAAAGAGACAATTTTTTTTACATTTTATGAATAACCTTGAAGCACATTGGTATATTGAAGACACTGAAAAAATCTAATTTTCAGCCTCTTGATAATGTATGACAAGATGGGGGAAGAAATGTTCATCTTCCATTAAGAGTGGGATCTAACTCCAAACATATTACCATTTATAGTAAGTCTAATATTTCATTCAACTAATCTTTAGGCTTTCCTTTATTATATAAAAAATTTTCCAATCAGACTATCATATAAATTCTTTTCCACGTGCATGACATCTATATTATGTTTCACTTCATGATATCTCCAATATGTTATCTCAAAAAAATATTGACCTTTTCTTCCAAATATTTCTATCATTACTAGATTTATGTGTGTTTCCCAATGTCACATCAAGGTTTTTCACCCTCTCAAAATAAACATAAAGGGATATTGGTTTTGGAGAAATAAAAAAATCTGTGTGAGCCATTGAATGCCTCTTTTAGTCTTCTATACGAGTGATCTATTGGCAAAAATATTAGAAAACCCATGAATACTATTTTCCTCCCATGATGAAATTGAAAAAATGAAGTCTATTTTTCACAAATTGGACATACTTTATGCCCCTTAACACTGTATCTAGACAAATTTCCATATGATGGGAATCCATTTATAGTCAACATAATCAATTCATGTAGTTTAAAATATTCCATTTTATAAGAATCATACACCCTAATACTATCCTCCCATAAAAGTTTCAAAGCATTAGTCAATGGTGATAATAAAACATCAATATCATTTCCGGGTTTCTTTGGACCAGATATCATTATACTCAACATGAAATATTTGTGCTTCAGACAAACTTTTGGAGAGAGGTAATGAATTACTAATAAAATAGGCTAGGAACTATGTATACTACCAAGGCTTTGATATGGATTCATTCCATCAGTGCACAACCCATATATGAGATTTCTAATTTCATTTCTGAATATAGGATACTACTCATCAATTTTTTTCTATAGTGTAAAATCAGATGTATGAGGTATTTTCCATCACATATCCACTCATCATCATGCCATATTAACCATTTAACGTCATGTGAATTAGCAAATAAATGTTTCAAATGAAGAATTATAGGAGGATACCATAATACCTTGGTAGGGATCTATGTAAGCTCTACATCAACCTGCGATTTTTCTTTCAAATTATATTTTGGTGTCACACTTTTAGGACACTATCACATAAATTAATATTCTTCCTATATATCATACAGTTATTCGTACGTGGTTTTATATTATTATATCCCAATCCTATTAGGCACAATATTTTCTTGTCCTTATAATGTGAATCTAGAAGATCATTTTCTTTTTCAAGAATGTATTTCAACAATTGTAGTATCCCTATAAAACTTCTTCCACTCCATCCATGTTTTAACATTAGGTTAATAATCTTAACACCTCCAAAAAAACTATAAAATCTATACAACCAGGATATAATGGTTTTTCATCATCACCATATAGATGCACAACTATTAGTTCTATCTCAATTTGTTCTGCTGCAATATCACGAATCATTTCTTCAATTCCATCATAGTTACCATCTTGCAAATCATCATCATCAGTAAATCTGACATTCTGTCCAATTTCACCATGCCAAATCCAAGGGATATAACTTGGATTAAAGACATGAAAAATAATATGATCTTTAATCTCCCAAATTTTCAACTTCTTCATATTCAAACATTTCAACCATGGATAGAAACAAATATCATTTCTTGGAACATTTCATTTAGAAAATTCTAAAAAGTCTTCAACACCTTCTTCATATTCATTACTCATTCGATTTTCTATAATCCAACTTCGACTCATTATTAACTATAACAAATATCAAAATTATACATCTTGATAAGATGATACAATTTTTAATTTATATGAAAAAATATCTTAATTTGAATGTAATTTTTTTTTGAAATATAAAACAAATATTTGCATATCTGAAGAATATATGTATGGAAATAATTTTAAAAAGAAAATATATTTAGTTTTAATAGTTTTATATTTATATGAAAAATGACATAATTTTAAAGTAAAACAATTTTGAAAAACAAATTGGGAATAGATGTGTTAGTAATCTGTAATTAGGGAACATTCAAAGGAAAGTTTCAATTTGATTTATATTGATATAGAAAAGTCAGTCATCTCATAGAAATGTGTCCAATGAAATTATTATATGATGATAATTAAAATCCCATGAAAAAATTGTCAAAGGTTGTGAAAGGAATTTTTAATTTAGAATCGAAATCCTTTCGAAAGAAGAACTTTATTTCCCAAGAAGATGTTATCTCCAAATAAGTTGAAGTGGAGGAATTTGGAAACTCTAAAGAATTTTGGTAATAATTTATTACCTCTATCATAAAAAACCATCAAGAAATTAATTATGAAATCACTGATGTTGATGGAATAGAAAACATTATTGTTAAATTAAAATATTGTCTTGAATAGATCCATGTATGGAGGGATAATATGAAAATCATTTTATGATTACATATATCTCTCATATGGATCATGTGTCATGAACCAAATATAGTTGCCACCGAAACTGGCACCAAACCCAGCCCATGACAAGGCTGTAAGGGAGTTCCCAATCCCCATGGGCTGGCACAAGTGCCTGGGTATCATACAATGAGAATTGGGAATTATATACCTGAGTTTATAAACTTAAAACAACAAAAGAATCTAATAAAATGAATCTGGATTTTTCAAACCATACAACCTTTTACAAAAATTCAGAACTAAATTAAATATTTTAAAACAACTCATCCAGACTATAAAAAAGGTTCAAAACTAGAAGGGAAAGGGAAGAAACAAAGAAGGAATCACATTCCTTTAAAAATATTGAAGAAATCACCCCAAAACACCATTATCTGATTTTTCAAATAGACAACCATTCCAAGGAGATTCGAACAAGGTTTAAGTGATCATTTAGGATGAAGAATGGTAAAAGTAGTGAGAAATGAAGGAGTTATGAAATAATCAATTTACCTCTTCAAATATGGTAGATTTGAGAAATTCCGAGAACTTTCATCCAACATCGAGATGAAACCGAGCTCCAAAGACGGGGAGGAGAGCATGGGGGAGCGCCTTGGGTATGTGGTCTCGGGGGAAAGTTGTAATCACTAAAAAACGTAAATATTGAGGGATATATTAAAGAATTAAAAAATACTTTTAATGCAGGAAATGGGATTTCGGGCAGGCCCAATACCTTAATTAAAAACCCATATCCACCATGATTATGGATTCCAAAATGGTTCAACTTAATATTGTGGTGCTAATAGGTCAGGGTATGACAAGTAAGAATTGGAATGGATGAAAAATGTTTAAAATGAAGGAGTTATAAAGGAATCAAAATTTATTTTTAAATCTGCAATTGGGCTCACGGTTGGGCCCAATTCATGAAAACTCACCCATTCCTCCATAAAAGCTAGGGAAACCCCCAAACCAAAGCATGAATGGAAATTAAATGAAATTTACCTTTAAAAAAATTAATTTATGTGGAAATTATCCCCAGAATGAAAACTTTCCATCCCTGTAAAGCCATAGCAAGGCCAAATACAAAAACAAAACTCAACCGATAAACCGAGATGTACTTCTTTGCCAATATTCACCCCCAAGGGACAAAACACCTCCAGTGATCAATTAAGGAAGGATTACTCACAAAACCAAAACATAAACCTATTTCTTGAAATGATCAATCACATTCATACTTTATCCCAAAATAAAACCCCTCAAACACTATCCAAACAAGACTCAAGCAATTAACCCAAATGAATAATAACTTCAAACAAGAATTAACATACCTTATTTTAACTAAACCATTGGGCGCTCTCCAATCCCAATGTTTACTCAATGAAGATGTTGGTTGCTTGATAGTTTTGACTAAGACTACCTACCTCCAAGCCAAGACCATAGATAAATATGAGTTATTGGTATGGGGGGACACAAATAGGCTCCCCACCATAACAAAGAACATATATTTTTCCAAGACAATATCAGGACACTAACAGGGGAGGCCTGAACAGATTCCCTATTACAAACAGTAGAATTACATTCAATGTTTATAAAGGAACATACATGAGAATCATAGTGGGTCTCCCCACCATAAGAACCAACCATCTTAACTGACCAGAATGGGCTGACACAGAAAGACCCAAAACATTTTAATGATTTGGGAAGGGCGCAGGGTTAGTCCACACGGTTTGGGAAACCGTGCACTAACTGTGCATATCATTCTTTCTGCATCACTTCCTGGAACACAGTCACTACTAATCGTGGTAAACTGTGTCCTCAACACATCTATCTAATTTTCCAACCATTCTCTAATGACTCAATGGAAACCAAAGGGGGGTGGAATCAAATTAGATGATGCCATAGGTGCAGGGCCCTCCACCTATTTCCACAGAACAAGAACAACAGAAGAAAGATGATAACACCATAGGTTTAAACTCTTTATATATTTAATGTTGAGGAACGGACATTGTACGAGTATTTAAACAAACCTGAAATTTCCCCTAACTGTGAGCCAGCTTCTCTCCGAGACCTATGGCTAGAGCTTAAATGGTTGAAGCATCTTTGTCCTCACAGTTAGGCTTTGAAAACCCCTTGAATGAGAATTATTCTTTTGGTGCCACCAATAGTTACACTGCAATCACCAATAAGATTTCCAATACGCAACACATTCAAAACTCTCTTTACCCTAACCCGGTATTTCATGAAAACAAGTATTAGAAGATGCACACACATCACACCTTGTTTTTTCAGGTGAGATACAATAGAAGTAAAGAAAAAATAAACTCACCTTCCTCTAAAAGGGATGATTTTGAAGTTTTTCCAAGGAATACATTCTCCCAAAATAAAATATAATCTTAGAGGATTGCATGACTTTTACATTTATTGTCAATCGAGCACATGACATCCCAAGGCATCACTGAACTTGACCATTGTGACTGATATAAATAATGCATGGAGAGGGACCTTATACAACATCCCAAAACAACACACAATTCTAGAAAGTGGCCACAATATCCTCTCATGACCAGATTTCCCACACCAGTAGTTTAACGTGAACTCCTTCTAAGAGACTACGAAGGACCAGGAGGACCTCTTAGACACCATCCAAATACTCATCCATGCAAACAACCCCAGACCACTTCCACCTTCGTCAAATCAGAAAACTTAATAAGATAATGTCTCTCAACCTTCAATGATCACTCTCCCACAACATGAGGATACACCAAACCCAGAATGTAAAGGGTGTAGACTCAATCTAAAAATATCATGAAAAATATTTCTTATATTTATCAATTGTAGGATCTTCAAATGGAGAAACAATCCAGGTTTCACTTTTGTAGTGAACTAACCCTTAATGGGGAGTAACTTATCCAAGGATTGAACCCAATGACCCAACAAAGATGGTCCATTTGTCATGATATACCACAAACCAGATCCAAACACATGAAGGGAACCACTATAAAGGCATCCCAAAACATTTATTATAAGAGACTACTAACTGGACCTTCAATATAGATTACCGACTAAACACAAACCCAAAACACAGTTCAAATAGGAGGGGTTCTTGGACTCAAAAAATCCACAACATCAACATTTTCAAAAACACATAATACACACCATCCCAAACTAGTCATCAAGACATGATGTTTTTTATTTAAAATCATCTTTTTGAAGATAACTGGTTCAGCGGTTAGCGTATCCACCAATGGTACCCCATGGGCCTCACACATGCATGTTTCTATGCCACACTGGGCACCCTCCACATATCCATCCCGAAACTCATCCAGTCATGCCATTAACCATCCATCATCCCATACAACCACATGCATGTGGTTGCTCACGAAAATACCAAAGGGTAATACAAAAACTCATTCCACATTTCAAAACCGAAACAATCAACCAATACTTCCTTTTTCTAAAGACCTCTAACCACAAAATCAATCCCAAATTACCGCATTAAAAAACTTTTCAGAAATGCACAATGATTCCAATGAAAACTCACTTTCAAGTTATTCACATAAATTTCAAAACATCTCATCCCATTAAAACACCTTTCAATTGTTTAGAAAACTCTATTGGAAACACCTTTTCAATACCAACCTTGACATAGTTCATGATTTCAAAAGAGGTGCAAACACACCTTTTTCCATTCCAATAAAATTCTGAAAATTCAGTTCTCCATTTTCAAAAATCTAACCATTCCCTCTTTATTAGATAATAATTTCACAAAATCTTTTTGCTTCTTTAAACCAAGTAACATTAAAACCAAAATTCCAAGATTTCAAAACTAAAGAACACAAGACAATTCATGAGGAAACGAGTTTCATTGGGTGACTTGGACATATGGTTTGCGGTCATATTCTAATCACCTCACTTTTAGAGTAAGTGTTATAGGGAAATATCCCTAGCTGGACATGGCTTGCCAGACCCTATGAGCTCACTGATACCATTAACCCAAATCTCTTTTCATTTCCACTTGTAACAACCCCAGCTTCCATGGTACGTTTCCCTTTGAATAATACAATAGCTTGTGTTCTACGAAACTTCGAGTTCAAACACACCACAACCAATCAAACTAGTTTTTATGAATAGTAATACCCACTTTTTAAATTTTATAAATTTTATCTTTCAAAATGGACCACATTTTTGGATTGGGAATATCGAAATTAGTCTAGGGTTAATATTTAGTATTCTTCTGAAAACATTCAATTTTTGATGAATAGTGAAAAATAGTGAGTTATCGGTAAAAAACATATTTTTATTTAAATAATTATTTATTTTATTTAAATTTATTTTAGGTAAAAATAGATACATAATACCTATATAATTTCAATGTAATTCATCGGAGTCATTTTATAATATGTTTAGATATGTAAAAATTTTATTGAACTTTTTACCGTATTTTAACCACCTCCATGGAGCATTTGCAAATTTGCATAAAACATAATTTTACCACTTCTGTAAATTGAATTTCAAAAATCCGAGAGACACGGTTGATATCAGTAAGTAAAATGTGGTTCAATAAAATGAAAATAATTTTTGGTGATACGTAACTTTTAACTTTTATTTACCACAATTAAAAGTAAATAGGGTAATTAAAGGTAAAAATGATATTATTATACCCTAACACATGTCCTCATTCTATTGGATAAGAGTATTTTGACAAAAAACAACCTTAGGAATAAAATATTACCCTTTAGGTCCCCTTGGATTAGATGAGGACATTTATTATTATTTTATTTAAAGAAGAGTTAAAAGAGTTAAAATCAAAGATTAATAACTAAACCATTTTTAATATAGGGTTATACATAATATAAATTCGACTATAAATATTAATTAGAAAGATAAAAATATTTCCGACATAATTTTATTTTATTTAAAAAAATTAGACATTAAATAATTAAATTTATATATGACACAATGATGATGCTGTAATTACCTTATTAATGAAAGATTAAAATAATTGATATTATATATATCGAAATACATCTAATTTGAGACTTTTATTGAATTACACTAATTTTCTAGGTTAATATGATATTTTAGGGTTGATTAAATGATTTTTTTTCAAAGTAATCATACTGTGATGAATTTTTTTAAAAAAAAATACTAAATAGTGTCAAAATTGACATAAAAGAGTTTTTAAAACAAATATTATATTATTACTTGATATTTAATTCATAAAGATATAAGGTTTCTGAAAAAAGAATTAAATAATATTATATATGTCATTAATGAACCACTTGAGGTTCTCTTGGAAGTTTATAGTATGTTTGTTAATAATATAATATAAAAATACAAAGAGACATGGTAAGCGTAAAACTATTTAAATAAGATTTAAATCTAAAAGAGAAGGCTAACATAGTGACCCAAACCTGAATAAAACCTATTGGATGAGTTTTTTTTGACCCATCACAAAAATATCCTCGAAAAAAATCATTTTGGAGCCATTAGAAACTGAAAATGATTTTATTATAAAATAATATTTCAATCTTTTCCTTTGGTTCCCCTCACAACTGTTATAAATGGTCACTTCCCATTCTATCAAATTCAGACCTTCAAAGAAATTTGGCTCAGCCAAACCCTACCCAAATATCCACTCAACTATCCTCCCTTCATCCTAGAGGCCTTCCTGTAGACATAAATCCATCCTATGCATCCCTTTTGATCAAATCAAAAGGAAGAACTCGAAGAAGAGGTAAATATTTCATCACCTCTTTCAAGTTCTTTTCTTCTTCCACTTCTTATTTCCTTGTTTTTTCCATTCTAAAATAATAACTCCAGTATCTTCTATATACTGTGATGTTATTATAAATATGGTACAACCATATTCATTATTCTATCCATCCTATAAATGAATAATTCACCATACGTGCATACGTACGGATTACCATCTCCACATCGTGGCGTAGTTGTTATTCAATAAATTATTATTTGGATGGGTATAATAATGAATTATAACTGATTTAAATAATAAATATATTATGTTAATGATTTTGTATATATGATATACTGTCATGACCCATCCTCAGGGCCCGTGTCGGGACAACCTCAAGCCCTCCTTCCATAGGCCAGGGGCTGACGACTATCACCAAAGGTGTAAATCCCTATACTGGGAAGTCATTGCCTTTAGAAAAGTAAAAAACACAACAGAATATGCAACTAAAGTATGCACTAAGGAAAACTGTATAAAAAAGTAAATGATGAAAGGAAAATGTGCCGGAAATACAAGACCAACAGTAAGTATAGTAGAACTGAAAAGCGAGTACAACTGTAGTAAAGTAGAACAGCAACCACTGAGTCATCCTCCAGAAATCCCACCTGAAGGGTGGGTATATATGGCCTCCTCAGTACCCTAGGTCTGTTTTTCTACTCTGTGTACATCTCGCCAAGTGGTCTGCCTCTAGGTACCGTCCGACTCCACAAGTCTCCTCCTCGATCAGTGTTGTCTGTCGTCTACATCCAACACAACCTAGTGTGGGCATAGCCCGTGCAGGGGTGAGTATACGATACTCAGTATAGACCCCGAGACCCCCAATGGTCTCCCCGAATCCACAAAGGATAAACCACCGAATAAAAATACAATCAAGAAGTATCAACCATCTCTACTTAGGTGTATTCCCATACATATACCTAAGTAATCAATCCCAGTTCGGCTCCAACTCTCGAGCCCAAACACAACCCAGTCCACACAGGAAAGAAGTCAATCACATCGATGATAATGATTGAAATTCAAGATTCAGCTCACATAGGTATACAACTCACGAAGAGGGGGTGGATATGATTAGATGTAGACTCTGAATCATCTCCTCTGCCGAACCCACATAGGATCCTAGTACAGAAGTCTTCGTTGCTGAACCCACGGAGGATCCAAGTAGAGTAATAATGGCTGTCGAACCCACGGAGGATCCAAGTATAGTAGTCATCGCTGCCGAACCCATGGAGGATCCAAGTATAGTAGTCATCACTTCCGAAACCACGGAGGATCCGAGTTCAACATTCATCCTCGTCGAACCCACAGAGGATCCCAGTATGGTAGTCATCGCACTTGAAGCTAGATCTAGTGTTCCCGCACACAACATGATCGATTCTGGTAGGGTCCACTACTCGAGTCAAGGGTTCGATACATCCACTATCATGAAGTCCAGAGTTGATGTATCCCGAAGTTCTGTCTCTTCAAAAAGAAACCCAACGCGATAGACGACGAGCCAATCAGACGACCGGTCTGAGAGTTATTGGATTTTCCGTTCTAGGGGACCGGTTGGAAATATGCTCATTCCAAACCTGACCATTTTCTAAAGTCATCCAAAACTCACTTAGAGTATCTCAAAAAGACCGATTCGTTGTGAGGGTCACAGTTTCGCAGACGGCGTGTCGATCAGATGCGCGATCTTTAAGTTATTCACCCTTAAGTGAAACGGGCCTAGCCCGTAAAGCCCAATGGGCTGGTGGGTCGGCCCGACCTAGTTCTGCGGGTCAGACCCAGTAGAGGGTCGGACTGGCCCGATGAAGCACGGCCTGGCCCGGCGCGGCGTGGCCCAGCCCGGCTGGCCGAGCGCTGCTTGGGGGGGGGGTTCCAGAACTGGCAGCGCCAAGCGGCACCACCCTCTTGTCCGACCGGCTAAAGCCGGCCGGTCTTCCTGGTGCGAGCGGCCAGTGCGGGCCGCTATCCTATCGTGTGGCACCTACGGGTGCCACGAACTTCTCCAACTCGGCCGGCTGACGAGCCGACCAGTCACCGCCGAAGCGGCCCATGAAGCGCGGGCCGCAGTTCTCCACAGCATCGCACCATGGGGCGCCGTTGTTCCACTAGCCCGGCCGGATACGGCCAACCGACGTTTCTTCGGCTGAGTGGCCTGTGGTTCTTTCGCACACGGCCGGTGTGCGGCCGCCATTTTCGCCGCCGCCTCTGATCGTCATCTCCAAAACAAACAATTATTTTTGGAGGGTCTTTGGGCCGTGTTTGTTCGGCCCCCTCCCTCTACGTTAGGCATTATCAATTTCCATAAACAATCACTTGATTTCATCAACGACAAGGGAATAATATATTCCAAAAAAATTATACAAACACCCTACCTCAAATTCAAGAGCGGAGCACGTCAATGAGTCGCGGAAGACAAGAGTCGTGGGGGTCAGGCATCATGGAAAAAGGACGTCGATTCTGTTAACGTCAGAGTGCACCTAAAGAAGAAGCGTCGTTGGTGACTTTGCGTTCTTCGTCTGAGATATTCTTTATCGAGAGAAGAACATTGTTCTTCTATTTCTCCAGATCCTTCCCAAAATTATCTCAACACAACGAGTGCCAAACTAAAATAATACATAAGGATATTATTTTATTCACACATGAATTTTTAATATTCAAACACATTAATTAATTAATTGTAGGGTTCAATTCATTAATCAAAGGTGCTGAAAAAAATTAATGGGAGAGAGGGAGGTGAAGAGATGACATTAATTAAGGGGATAGTTGTCAAATTAATTAAAAGGGATTAGTGGGGAGTTTAAGGGAGTTGAAAGGTTAGGGGTTCGTGTGGGCCCCACCTCACATTATCCTCTCATGGGAGGTTATGTTGGTGTGGGCCCCACCTATAACTTCCCCTTGTAGGATATAACTAACATTCTTAAATTAAATTGTGTAATACAATTTTATTTATTTTATTCTAAATCCCCAAAATTAACTCGCAACCCGCATAAAACGCAACTACGGTAAAGGTCCCCTTAAGTGAATATCTGTGCTGTGAGTTCATCGGTGTCCTATGATTTCAATTCCAAGCATCGGTTCAATAGATAGAAAAACTCACATTTATGTTTACTAAACGTACCTGAAAAAACATCAGAAATTGATTCCGGGCACACCGGGCCTCGAAATCAAGTGCCATCAAAAATTCCAGACTCGTAAAATTACAAAGTAATTAATAAAAGAAAATTTACTTGAAATTTCTGGGTCTTTACATTACCCCCACCTTAGGGATTTACATCCCCATAAAGCTACACACACACTAGGGAAACAAATAAGGGTACTGAGCTCACATCTGAACCTCCGGCTCCCAAGTGCTCTCCTGGAGGTTCTCGTGCTGCCAGAGAATGCGCACCAGAGGAATCAACCATCCACTTATGACCCACTCCTATTGATCCTCGATTTCCACCGGGGCCTCTGTGAATGTCGCCCCATAATTGATGTCCAGCTCCCCGTGGTCGATGATGTGGGACAGGTCGTGCACGTATCTCCTCAGCTGAGATGCGTGGAAGACGTCATGCACCCGGTGCAACTGAGGTGGAAGGGACATGCGATAAGCCACCTCACCTACTCTGCTGAGGACCTGGAAAGGTCTGATGAAGCATGGAGATAACTTTCCGCCCCGTCCGAATCTTCGTAGACCCCGTTGAGATGAGACCCATTGGAAAATGTGGTCGCCATCCTCGAACTCCAATGGTATCTGTCTCCTATCAGCATATGACTTCTTTCTGCTCTGTGAAGTCTTCATCCGCTCCTGGATGATATGCACCTTCTCTGTCTTAGCCTAAACCATCTCTGGTCCTACAAGTTTTGACTCCCCTGGGTCAGTCCAGCACATAGGTGATCTGCAAGGTCGGCCTTACAGTGCCTCGTAAGGGGTCATCCCGATGGTGGAGTGGTAGCTATTGTTGTACACAAGCTCCACCAAGGTTAGGGGATCCTCCCAGTTGTGACCAAAGTCGATGACACACGCATGAAGCATGTCCTTGAGAGTCTGTATGGTCATCGCAGTCTGACCATCCGTCTTAGGATGAAAGGCGGTTCTCAGATGTAGTTGCATCCCAAAATCCTCCTATAACCCCTTCCAAAGCTGGGAATTGAATCGAGCATCACAATCGGAAATGATAGATTATGGCACACCATGAAGCCTTACGATCTCCCGAATGTAGAGGCATCCCAAGCACTCTATTGAGCCCTACTCTCTGATCGGTAGGAAGTGGGTTGACTTGGTGAGTCGGTCTACGATCACCCATTTGGAGTCGTGTACTATGGATATACGTGGAATCCCCATCATAAAATTTATATATATCCCATACCACATCCACTCTAGGACCTCTATGGGCTGTACCAAGGCTAGTGGTACCTGGTGCTCCGCCTTCACTTGCTGACAATTGAGGCATCGTGAAACGAAATCTGCTACAACCTTCTTCATACCCGGCCACCAGTGCTATTGTATGAGGCCTTGATACATCTTCTCCACTCTTGGATGTACCGTTAGATGGGAAGTGTGGAACTCCATCAGCACCTCGTCTAGTAATGAGACTGGTACCATGGTACGTCCCGTGAAGAGGATGACGTGCTCCCCTCCTTCAGAAAATATATCAGTTGCATGTCCTAATGATATTTGAGCACATCGCGTCTCACAGTCAATGTCCCCATTTTGTTCCACCCTGACTCGCTGAAGACTTTGAGGAGTGACTATGAGAAATTGATGAAAGGCTGCTCCATCAATATCCACAAAGGATATCTACTACGTGGCTAGCTACTACGTCACCTCTCTTAGAAGATGAATTCTTGATCTCCTGCTGAGAGAATAAGCTAAAACGTTCCCCTTCCTAGGAGTATAGACTATCTCAAAGTCATAGTCCTGGAAAAAAACTCAATCCATCACCGCTGTTTCAGGTTCAGGTCCTTCTGCGAGAAGATGTACTTGAGACTCTGGGGGTCAGAGTACACTGTAAAGCGCTCTCCCATCAGATAGTGTCTCCACATCTTCAAGGAGAATACCACTACTGTAACTCTAGGTCATGGGTAGCATAGTTATGCTCCTGCTGTCTCAACTTCCATGAACCATATGTGATAACTACTCGCTCCTGCATCAGGACACACCCAAGTCCAGTCCCTGATGCATCGCAGTAAACCACGTACCCTATGCCCTCCTCCAGTAGCCCCAAGATGGGCACACTGGTCAATCTCTGTCTCAGCTCCTGAAATCTCTGCTGACATCTATCTGACCACACGAAGGGTTGCCCCTTCTTCATCAATGATGAAAGTGGTTCTGCAACTCCAGGGAAATCTGGAACAAATCTCCGATAGTAACTAGATAGACCTAGGAAACTCCGCACATCCGTCACGCTCCTGGGTGGCTCCCAAGCAAGTACTGCCTCAATCTTCGACGGATCCACTGCAACTCCTACCTCAGAGATGATGTGTACCAAGAAGTGAACCTCTTGAATCCAGAACTGGCACTTCGAGAGCTTATCATAAATCTAGTGATCTCGGAGTGTATCCAGTAAAACCTGCAAGTTTTGGGTGTTCTCCTCCTTAGTATTCAAGTAAATCAATATGTCGTTGTTAAAAAATACGACAAATTGATCAAGGTAAGGCTATAAAATCCTCTTCATGAGACTCATGAACACTACTGGAGCATTGGTTACACCGAAGGGCATAACCATGAAATCATAGTGGCCATACCGACACCTGAAGGCCGTATTCTGCACATCCTCATCTCAAACTCTAATCTGGTGATAGCCTAACCCGAGGTCTATCTTCAAGAACCTCTGTGCTCCCTTGAGCTGATCAAATTGGTCTTCAATCCTCAGGAGTGGGTACTTGTTCTTCACGGTCACCTGATTCAAGTGACGGTAGTCGACAAACCGTCGCAAGCTCCCATCCGCCTTCTTGGAAAACAAAATAGGAGAAGCCCCTGGTGAAACACTGCGTTAGATAAATCTCTTCCCCTGCAAGTCCTCCACCTGTACCCGCAGCTCACAAAGCTCGGCGGGAGCCATCAGATATGCTAGAGTAGATATCGGTGTTGTCCCTAGGTATAGGTCAATGTTGAAGTCAACCTCTCTATGAGGAGGTAGTCTTGGGACTTCTTCAAGAAAAACATCCGCATACTGATCCACCGCAATGGGAAAACTCGGACTCTGCACATCAACCACTCAGAGGATGAGACTAGCCAACAGATGTGTGATCGGCTGCCCTCTCCTCTGTGTAAGTCTATCCTATGCTGCAAAGGATCCCTTCTCACCAGTAAAGGTGAACCTACTCCCATCCATACAGACACACCATAATTTGCACCTAATAAAGTTGATCTAATCATGAACTTTAGATAACTAGTCTATACTCAATATGACGTGGTAAGGCCTCGACGCTGCTACAAAAAGATTCCAGCCGAAGATCTCGCCTTCTAGAGTAAGCTCACACTACCGGCACCAGTGTATAATCATTGAGTCTCTCCTGTAGGTGTCTCTAGCTGTAAGGATCGATCCAACGGCTCCGTCAGAATGTCCGAGCTCCGAATAGGTGCAGCGGAAATAAAATAATCATTCGCATCTGTGTCTATAAGAACTGCAGTAAGGGTGGAGTAGACACAGATAATACCTTGAATTATCTCAGGTGCACCATGGTCATAGGCCTCGACTACCTGGAGCTGAGCCAACCTCTGTCTACCATCTCCTTGTGGTCGGGGTGGACCTCCTGGTGGTGGTCGTGGTAGAAGCTCGAAACGTCATCCACCACCCGCTGCTCGGCCAGCTCCTCTGCCTCGTCCGCCTGCTCCCGACGGACCACCACAGTCGAACCTCTGCCTCTGCCTGGGAGGTACCTCTACTATATGTTTCTCATCTAAATGGAGGGTTGGGAAGTCACAATCCATGTGGTCCTACACACCGCATGCATAGCATTGTCTACCCCTCATCTGGCTTGCTCTATTTCGTGTGCCCCGCACATCCGAACCAGTATCATGAGGTCTCCCACCTGATGGCCTAGTCCGCTTAGAGATCTGTGACATCTATCTACTGCAAGCTGTAGAAGACTCTGCTATGTGTCACCCTGTGGTGGGTCTTGCTACTGGAGACTAATCAGTGAGGAATCTCTCCACTAGAAGGGCTCTCTCTAGCACCCCTGCCTGCGTTAGGATGCTGAGGGGAATCGTCGAAGCCCTGATCTCATGCCTCAGTCCCTACTCGAAGTTCCGGGCCTTGAAGAATGGATCACGTACCATGTCCATGTAGTAGCGTGAGAGGTCGGTGAACCTCACTGAGTACTGAGCTACTGTCATGATGTCGTGCTGAAGATGAAGTAACTCCTGAATCCGCACCGCACGAAGGGTGGATGGAACAAACTCCAAGCGGAAGAGACTCTTGATGTCTGTCCAAAGTTAAGATGCCTCATCATGCACCTAGAGAATCAGACTCCACCATCTACCCGATGATGTGTGTAAAAGACTCATGGAAAGGATCACCACAAGGTATGCTGGTGTCCCTACCAATATAAAAACACTAATGATAGCCTCCATCCAATCCTCTGCTGCCTGAGGGTCCATCTCTCCGTGGAACCTGGGAATCCTATGTCGCTGGAACTTGTGCAACGCACTCAGGTGATGTGCACTCTCTGCTGTTGGGGATGGTGGTATTGGTGGCCCAGCGAGTAGTGGTGCCACTAGTGCCTCCGCTGTGATGGGCCCCTACACCAACGCCTCATCGCTAGGTGGGATACCATCCCGTACGTAACTCAGAACCCTAGATGGTTGCCTTAGTGGGGCCATACTGAAAAGAAACAGGTGCTCCACAGTCAAAACAGTATACCTTATGATATGACATAAAGTAATCACAATGAAAACTTTTCAAATGAAACACACATGCAATCAGTGTTTTCGTGCACTTAGTCGAAAATCAGAGGTCAGGAAACTGGTGTATGGATTCGTCAGCCACCGCACCAACACTGGACTCCCTGGACTGAAAACCACACTCAATACTCTTAACACTATTTCTTTACATCAAGATAGATCAGAGTCCTAATTTCTACAGTAGAACCAACTCCTCTGATACCAATTTGTCATGACCCATACTCAGGGCCCGTGTCGTGACTACCCCAAGCCAGCCTTCCATAGGCCAGGGGCTAGCGACTAGCACCAATGGCGTAAATCCCTATATTGGGAAGGAATTTCTTTTAGAAAAGTAACAAACCCAACAGAGTACGCAACTGAAGTAACCAGTAAGCAACACTGTATGAAAAAGTAAATGATGAAAGGAAAAGATGCTGGAAATACAAGCCCAACAGTAAGTATAATACAACTGAAAATCTAGTACAACTGTAGTAAATTAGAACAGAAACCACTAAGTCGTCCTCCGGGAATCCGACTTGAAGTGTGGATAAAGAGAGCCTCCTCAGAACCCCAGGTCCGTCCGTCCGTTCTATGTATGTCTCGCCAAGTTTTCCACCTCCGAGTATCATCCAGCTCCACAATTATTCTCCTCGATCGGTGCAGTCTGTCATCTAAATCCAACACAACGTAGTGCGGGTATAGCCCGTTCAGGGGTGAGTATACGATACTCAGTAGGGACCCCGAGACCCCTGAAGGTCTCCCAGAATCCATGAAGGATAAACCACAGAAAAAAGATACAATCAAGAAGTATTAACCAACTATACATAGGTATATGACCATATATATACCTAAGTCATCAATCCCAGTTCGGCTCCAACTGTCGAGCCCAAGCACATCCCAGTCCACATAGGAAAGAAGTCAATCACATTGATGATAATGATTGAAAGTCAAGATTCAACTCAAACAGGTATACAAATAATGAAGAGGGGTGGAGATGATTAGATTTAGCCTCTGAATCATATCCTCTGTCGAACCCATGTAAGATCCTAGTATAGAAGTCATCACTGTCGAACCCACGGAGGATCCAAGTACAATACTCATGGCTGCCGAACCCACGGAGGATCCAAGTACAGTAGTCATCGCTGCCGAACCCAAAGAGGATACAAGTACAGTAGTCATTGCTACCAAACCCATGTAGGATCCAAGTATAGTAGTCATCATCGTCGAAACCACGGAGGATCCAAGTATGATAGTCGTCGCAGTCGCAGACAGCTATAGGGTTCCCGTGCACATCACGCTGGATTCCAGGAGGGTCCGCTCCTCGACTCAAGTGTTCGATACATCAACTATCATGAAGTCCAGATTTGATGTATCCCAAAGTTCCGTCTCGTCAAAAGGAACCCAACGCGATAGAAGGCGCGTCAATCGGAAGCCTGGTCTGAGAGTTATTGGCTTTTCCGTTCCAGGGGCCTGGTTGGAAATACGCTCGTTCCAAAACAAGACATTTTCCAAAGTCATCCAAAAATCACTTAGAGTATCTCAAAAGTAACTCTTCATCATGAGGGTCCTAGTGCCATAGACGGCACATCGATCAGACGCGCGGACTTTAAGTTATTCACGCTTAAGTGAAACAAGACCGACCTGTCTAGCCTAGTGGGTTAGCTGGTCGGCCCAACCTGGTTCGGCGGGTCTGACCCGACAGAGGGTCTGGCCTGCCCAGTGAGGCGCGGTGCAGCCCGGTGGGGCGCGGCCCAGCCGAAGGGAGTGCGGCCCGGCCTGGCTGGCCGAGCGCTGGGGGGGGGTTCCCGAACCGGCGGCACCGCCCTCCTGTCTGGCCTGTCTTCCCAGCGCGAGCAGCCCATGCAGGACACTCTCCTCCCGCGCAACACCTGCGGGTTCCATGACCTTCTCCAACCCAGCCGGCTGATGAGCCAGCCGGTTCACCGCTGAAGGGGCCCATAGAGCATGGGCCGCAGTCCTCCACAGAGCGGCGCCATGGCGCGCCTCAGTTCCACCAGCCTGGCCAGCTACGGCCGTCCGGTTTATCTTCGGCCGAGAAGCCCACGGTTTCGGGCCACGGTTCTTCTGCACGCGGCCATTGCACGACCGCCATTGTCTCTGTCGCCTCCGATTGTGGTCGCCAAAACAAACAAGAATTTTCAGAGGGTCATTGGGCCGTGTTTGTTCGGCCCGTGCCCTCCATGTTAGGCCTTATCAATTTCAATAAACGATCACTTGATTTCACCCATGACAATGGTATAATATATTCCAAGAAAATTATACAAACACCCCATCTCGACTTCATGAACGGATCACGTCAACGAGTCACGGAAGACAAGCATCGCGGTGGTCGGGCGTCATGGAAAAAGGACCTTAATTTCGTTGATGTCGCAGTGTGCCCGAAGAAGAATCTTCGTTGGTGACTTCACATTCTTCGTCGGAGATATTCTTCATCAAGAGAAGAACGATGTTCTTCTATTTCTCCAGAGCCTTCCCAAAATTCTCTCAACACAAAGAGTGCTAAACTATATAATATCTAAGGCTATTATTTTATTCACACATGAATTTTCAAAATTCAAACACATTAATTAATTAATTGTAGGGTTCAATAAATTAATCAAAGGTGTTGGAAAAAATTAATGGGAGAGAGGGAGGTGAATAGATCATATTAATTAAGGGGAGAGTTGTCAAATTAATTAAGGGAGATTAATGGGGAGTTTAAGGGAGTTGAAAGATTAAGGGTTCATGTGGGCCCCACATCACATTATCCTATCATGGGAGGTTATGTGGGTGTGGGACCCACCTAAAACTTCCCCTTGTAGGATATAACTAACATTCTTAAATAAAATTGTGTTCTACAATTTTATTTAATTTATTCTAAATCCCCAAAAAATTAACTCTCAACCCGCATAAAACACAACTATGGTAAAGGTCCCCTTAAGAGAATATTGGCGCTGCGAGTTCATCGGTGTCCTTGGATTTCAATTCCGAGCATCGGTTCAAAAGATATAAAAATCTGCACGGACATTTGTTGAACATACCCGAACAAAACTTCAGAAATTGATTCCAGGCACACCGGGCCTCAGAATCAAGTGCCGTCAGAAATCACAGACTCATAAAATTACAAATTATTTAAGCAATAAAACTTCCTTGAAATTTTTGGGTCTTTACATATAAAATCCATTTACATACAATTTTAATATCAAAACAATGATATTGTCACTCGTGCGTATGTACGGATTACCGTCTCCACGAACGCGATGAGATTAATTCCCCATCATAACCATTCAAGGAGGATTTTCATTTAATGATTAAAAATAATTTTTAAAGACATAATATCATTCCAAATATAAATAAGATACATCCTATCCATTAAAAATATTACTTATGTAACAAACCATATAAAGAAAAATGAATCAGTTAACACCCGAAACAATAATACTATTGAAATATCATTAACAAAGCAATAATAAAAGATCATATATGATATCATATTAATTTATATGGTTCTTTTATAATTTAATAACAATTATTTCACCATTATACAGGAATTTAACCTACCCCCAACCAAGGAAAAGTACAAGGTATGGGTTAATTTCACAATTTCTTCATTATCCGAGGTTGATTATATGTTATTATCTAATGGGACCTCTTTGTCACCCACATCAATGTTTCATAAAAATGTATTTCCAAACATTTTTAATATTTACTAGAAAATATGTTAAAGTCATTTATACCCTAATTTTACCTTATATGTTTTGAAAGGAATCTTTCCGTCATTTTCCAAACAAGTTACTTTATAACCTTTTTGGCCAAATTAAGGTAAGAATGATTTTTGAACTTATACAGCGGGTGCAGCTATTTTCCACCATTATAACATCATTAAAGCTTCACTTACAAGCTTATAAGAATATTTTAAAAAATAAATGTTTTATTTTATGCTTAAATGAATATTAAATGATTTCAAAATAGAAAGAGATATTTCGCAAAAAAAATTATTTTATCTATGTCAACATCCATTGATTTATTTTGAGCTTGTTTGAAGTTGATTAATTTTGATAGAAATCATCCATATTATTTTGAAAGTTTTGTGATATGTTTGACTGTGGATATTTTATTTTTATACCAATCATGGTTTAGGGATAATGTATTGACATTTCATATTCCAGTTTTAATACGAATGTTTATGTTATGTTTAATAATTTTAATTTGGTGAATGCATTGGAGTTAGTAAGTGATGGGTGGAGCCCGCTATAGATCCTTGATGTATCGGTAGGTCTCATGAGACAAAATATTGTCTTAGCACAAGGCCTTGATAAAATCTTATTTTTATTCTTGGCACAAAGCCTTGACTATGTGGTTATGAAGTCTAGCATTATGAATTCCATCATTATGTAAGTGACTATTGATATTTCATGTGATTATTCGACTTGTAGAACTTCCATGTGAATAAGTAAATGGAATTATTTGATTTTATCTTTTCCATATTATGCTAAATTAAAAGTTTAAAAGGCTTTTGTTTTAGTCTTATACATTGCCTTAAATGTTTATGCTTATTTATGAAAGTTTACGCTATATTGTTATCTTTACTAAGCATCTGAGCTCACCCCTTTCTATGTTTTATTTTTCCTAGGATACGAAGAAATATATTATTACTGAACTGCAGCGATAGTCTATGGGATATGAATGTGGTTAATGAAGACAATTTTGTTGTTGTTTTTCATTTCATGATGTAATGTAAAACTGATGAATGTAACTAGTATTTCTATGGCTACTAAACTAATCGGTATTTCGCAACTTGATCTTTTGTGATCATGACAATGTTATGTAATAATGCACCAAATCTGGGTAACTGAGGTCAGGGCATTGCAGTTGGAATTATAGGAAGTTTATTACAAACCATGGAATCTAGATTTAGATAAACTCTGATTGAAACACATTACAATATGATAGACTTTGGGGATTAGTATAGAAGAACTTAATAGAATTTTGGTAATGTAGTGATTTTGTGAGTTTTCCAAGAAATACATCCATGTCTGGATATGAGCAGGTGGAGGTGGCTTTTGTGTAGATGTACCTAGTGGTAATACCTGAAAACACCATTTTGAGCTAGACTCAAACGGGAACTAGTGCACGACAACAAGCCTTTCTGCACTTTTGGTTACGACACTCCTGAGTGATATTCATAGGATAATTCTAATTTTTTTACAAAACATTATAAATGGTTTATGAGTATATTCTTCCATAAAGAAATTTTTTTTTGATTATGGATTATATCAATAAACTGTTCAGTTTATGTTAAGTGTTTTAAAAGTTTGGAATTATGTATTGTGATTCATAAACTAATCTAGTGTATGCCATTGTTTAGAAATGCCGCCTAGTGAAAGGAATGGAAACCATATCAACACACGTAATCCATGTAGAGATTTCCCTCCTACTCAAGATAATTATAGTGGAGTTGGTGAAGAAATTGGTGCTGATCAGCTTATCACCATACTAGGACAACTCACTCACTTTATGAATAATAACCTTACCCGTATGGAGCATGCTGACCCATAGTGTGGAGGATCAATTTCAGATCTCTTCATGAGGCACCAACCAAAAACATTAAATGGTACTACAAATCCATTTGTTACTGAGCAATGGATTAGTTCCTTAGAGAAAATATTTCATGCTCTGGGGAGTTGCGAAACGGAAAAAGTTTTCATGGCAGTTTATCACCTCCTGGGAGATGCAGATCAATGGTGGTCACTGATTCAAAACACAAAGGAAGGTGAAGAAGTTTCAAATATGTAATGGAGGGAGTTTAAATAGATTTTTTTAGAAAAATACATTCCATGTGACCATCGACAGGATATGGAAAGGAAATTTATGATCCTGAGACAAAAGGAAGATGAGAATTTCGCAAAGTATGAAGCTAACTTTACAAGGTTAGCGAGGCATGCAACGGATTATATACGTAACCTAATGAGTAATATTGACCGTTTCTTTGATGGGTTAACACTATTTCTCAGTCGATCATTACTCTCAAAATCCTTCTTGTTGTACGGAGATACTATCTCATGTACTATCAAGACAGAAATATAATTCTCTAGGTCTTATGACTTTAAAGAAAATCAAGAGAAGAAGAAATCTTTTGAACACTCTGAAAATGGAAATAAGGGGAAGAAGTGAAAAGATGAAAATCCATACTGCAATAAATGTGGTAAGGAAAACCCCGGTACATGCCTGAAGGGAATGGGAGTCTGTATCCAGTGTGGTGAAAAAGTCCACCATGCTCGTGATTGTAAGGGAAAGATAGTGGATGTCAATGTTTAATGCTACAATTGTAGAGAAAGGGGGAATTATGAAAATGGATGTCCTAAGATCCAATGAAAAATACCACAGAAAAGTCCAAGGGATCAAGGTCAAGCTTATGATATCATTACTGCTGAGGTTCAAGCTCCGAAAGACGTTGTATCAGGTAATTTAATAGTTTCCTCAAGTTTAGAAAATGATTTATTTGATTCTAGATCATCACATTGTTTCATATCTTCCCAGTTATCTATGAAAATTAGATGTTTCCAATTTGATTTGATAAGGGAGTTGTCATTCAAAACTCATAAGGGAAGTATCATTGCAATAATGTTTTGTGAATCAAATCCCATTATGGAATATAAATGTTCTTTATCTATGGATCTCATCTTCATACCCATGACTGAATTTGATATAATCCTCAGTATGGATAGGCTTTCAGACCATGATGAAAAAAATTATTTTAAGAAGAAGGAGGTTAAAATTTTTGATGATGATAAGGAATACCTCATTTTTAAAGCAGAAACGTCACCATTTGATTCTTATCTAGATCCACCACAAGTAGCTCTACATAATTTAGTTATTGGGGAGGAAGATAATGAAATAATTGTGGGTGTGTAAAGGGATGTTCAAATATAGTATGTACCTATTGTGAAAGATTATGTATATTAGTTTCAAGAGGATTTACCTGGAAATACTCTATAATGAGAAATTGAGTTTTCCATTGACATAATTCTTGGTTCAAGACCCATATCGAAGACCCCTTATAGAATGGACACTGTAAAATTAGTGGAACTAACGAAACAACTATAGGAATTGAGTAATAATGGAATTATTCTCCCTAGTGTTTCTCCATGGGGAGCCCATGTTCTTTTTGTTAAGAAAAAATATGGATCTATGAGGCTGTGCATTGAATACAGGGAGATCAATGGTATAAAAATAAAGAACACGTATCTCCCACCTTGCATTGATGATTTATTTGAATAACATCATGGAGCTCAATATTTTTCAAAGATTGACCTTTTATCTGGATATCATCAATTGTGTGTGAAAAAAGAAGACATTCTGAAAATAGCATTTCGAACCAGGTAAGGGAATTACAAGTTTATAGTAACGCATTTTGGGTTGGCTAATACACCCTATGTTTTCATGGATATAATGAATAGAGTTTTCATGGAATATCTTGATGAAATTGTAGTGGTATTTATTGATGATATCCTGGAATAGTCCAAAATCTATGAAGATCTGGAAAATTACTTGCACAAAATTTTGAATACCCTTAGAAGAAATGAATTATACGGGAAGTTTAGAAATTGTTAATTTTGGATTCAGGGGATTTCTTTTCTTGGCCATATTGTCTCTAAGGATGGAATCTCTGTTGATCCTTTAAAGACCAAGGCAATCCAAGAATTTCCAGCACCGACAATTATAACCGAGTTACATAGTTTTATTGGTTTAGAAGGTTATTATCTGCGTTTGATCCAGAATTTTACCTGATTGGCTATCCAATTAACCAATCTCACACGTAAATGGGTTCATGTTTTTTGGAAAAAAGAGTGTGAATAATGTTTTGATGAACTGAAGAGAAGACCAGTCAATGCTTCTATATTGACTCTACCATCAGTGAATGATGAGATTGTTATTTATAGTGATGCTTCAAAGAAAGGACTTGGTTGTTTCCTTATACAAAATGGTAGATTTATTTCCTCTACATCATGATAGATAAATATTAATGAACAATAATATCCTACTCATGATCTTGAATTAGAAGCTATAATATTTTCTTTGAAGATATGGAGACACTACCACTGTGGTGAAAAATGTGAGATTTATATTGATCACAAGAGTTTGAAGTATATATTCCCATAGAATGAACACAACATGAGGGAAAAAAGATGTCTTTAACTAATCAAGGAATATGATGGAACTATACACTACCACCCGGGGAAGGAAAATATGGTGGCAGATGCTTTGAGTAGAAAGGATCATGGAGTTTTGAACAAGCTGAGAGTTGAAAGGGATCCTATTTTCATTGATCTCGTAAATATGGATATGGGAATAATCATGTATGGTGAAACATCAATAATTTTTCAAATGGTTTAAAAACTATATTTACTAGAAAGGATAAAAAGTTCTCAGGCTAATGATAAGTATTTTCAAATGAAAATTAAAGCTGTGAATGATGGGAGATTGATCAACTTCATATATGAAGACAGGATTTTGTAATTTTGGAAGAGACATTGTGTTCTCGATATACCTGATCTAAAAAGGGAATTGTTAGATGATGCACATAGATCCAATTTCTCTATACACCATAGTATCACTAAGATGTATAGAGATTTAAAGGAACATTTTTGGTGGGACAACATGAAGAGGTAGATTGCTGATTTTGTGTCAAGATGTATGGTTTGTCAACAAGTGAATGCAGGAAGGAAATATCCTGGAGGAGTCATGAAACCTCTTCCCATGCCTGAGTGGAAATGGGATAATATTACGATGGACATTGTTATGGGACTACCAAAGACACCTTGAAGGAATGATGAAATATGGGTCATTGTTGATCTTCTAACCAAGTCAGCACATTTTATAGCAATAAGAGAAGCTTTACCACTTGAACGTTTAGAAAGACTATATATTAATGAAGTTTTAAGACTTCATGGAGTAACCTTATTGATTGTTTATAACTGTGATCACCATTTTACATCAAGATTCTGGAAAAGTTTTCAGGAAGCCCTGGATACTGAACTTCGTTTGAGCACTTCCTACCACCCTCAAACTAACAGACATTTAGAATGGACTATTAAAAACATAGAAGACATGTTGAGATCTTTTTCACATGACTTTCAAGGTATGTTGGATCAATATTTACCTCTGGTAGAATTTTACTATAACAATAACATCCATTCAAGTATTCATATGGCACCACATGAAGCATTATACATAAAGAGATGTTGCACACCAACCTGTTAGGATGATGTTGGTGAAATAAAACTCGTAGGCCCAGAACATGTTGAGGAAATGATAGAGAAGGTAAAGGTTATCCAAACCCACATCATAGCAGATCAAAGTATGACAAAGGGCTATGCTGATAACTGAAGGAAGGATTTAGAATTTCAGTTCAGAGATCATGTTTTTTGAGGGTATCTCCATAGAAGGGAGTTATACGATTCAGTAAGAAAGGTAAATTATGTCCCAGGTACATCAGACCTTTCGAAATTCTAGAATGAATAGAGATTGTAGCTTATCATTGGACTATACCGCCATGTCTCTCCAAATATCACGATGTGTTCCATGTATCACTGTTGAAAAAATAATTCCAAACCCAATGCATGTACTCACCTTTGAAGAAAGAGAATTGGAACCTAATCTGTCTTATTGTGAAGATTTTTCCAAGATTCTGGATACCATTGAAAAATTATTGAGAAACCGGACAACTTGTCTGGTAAAAATTATATGGAGAAATCATAAGATGGAAGAGGTAACGTGGGAACCTAAGGAACTTATGATGAAGAACCACTAGAATCTTTTTATGCAGTAATATTCTAGAAATTTTGAGGATGAAATTATTTGAAGGAGGTGAGAATGTAACACCCCAAGCTTCCACGGTACGTTTCCCTTTGAATAATACAATAGCTTGTGTTGTACGCAATTTCGAGTTCAAACACACCACAACCAATCAAATTAGCTGTTATGAATAGTATTACTGACTTTTTAATTTTTTTAAATTTTATCTTTCAAAATGGACTTCATTTTTGGATTTGGAATATAGAAATTACCTTAATGTGAATTTTTGGTATTTTTCTGAAAAAATTCAATTTTTGATGAATAGTGAAAAATATTGAGTTTTTAGTTAAAACTGACTTTTTATTTAAAAAATTATTTATTTTATTTACATTTATTTTAGGAAAAAATAGATACATAATACCTATATAATTTCAATGTAATCCATTTGAGTCATTTTATAATAATTTTGGATATATAAAAATTTTACAGAACTTTTTACCGTCTTTTACCCACCTTCTAGGAGCATTTTCAAATTTGCATGAAACATAATTTTACTGCTTCTGTAAATTGAATTTCAAAAATACCAGAGACATGGTCTATACCAATAAGTAAAATGTGGTTCAATAAGATGAAAATAATTTTTGGTGAATAGTTACTTTAAACTTTTATTTAACATGGTTAAAAGTAAATAGGGTAATTAAAGGTAAAAATGATATTATTATTACCCAAACACATGTCCTAATTCTATTGGATAAGTTAATTTCGACCAAAAACAACCTTAGGAATAAAATATGATCATTTAGGTCCACTTGAATTAGACTATGACATTTATTATTATTTTATTTGAAGAAGAGTTAAAAGAGTTAAAATCAAAGTTTAATAACAAAACCATTTTAATATATGGTTATACATTATATAAATTCGACTATAAATATTTATTAGAAGAAAAAAAAATATTTCCTACATAATGTTATTTTATTTATAATTTTTAGACATAAAGTAATTAAATTTATTTATGACATAAGGATGATGTAGTAATTACCTTATTAATGAAGGATTAAAATAATTGATATTATAAATATCCAAATACATATAATTTGAGACTTTTAATGAATTAAACTCATTTTCTAGGTTAATATGACTTGTTAGGGTTTATTAAAAGATTTATTTTTGAAGTAATCATGATGTTATGAATTTAACAAAAACAAAATACCAAATAGTTTCAAATTTGACATAAAAGAGTTTTTGAAAAAAATATTATATTTTTAATTGATATGCTATTCCAAAAAATATAAGGATTTAACAAATTGGTTAAATAATATAATATATGTCATTAATGAACCATTTTAGGTTCTCTTGGAATTTTATAGTATGTTTATTAAGGATATAATATAAAAATACAAAGAGACATGGTAAATGGAAAACTATTTAACTAAGAGTTAAATCTAAAAGAAAAGGTTAATATAGTGACCCAAACCAATCTAAAACTTATTGGTTGAGTGTTTATTGACCCATACCCACATTATCCTCGAAATAAATTATTTTTTAGAATTAGAAACCGAATATTATTTTATTATAAAATAATATTTCAATATTTTCCTAAGGTGTCCCTCACGCCTCTAATAAAAGGAAACTTCCCCTTCTCTCAAATTCACACCTTCAAATCCATTTTTCTCCGAAAAAACCTCCGAAAATATCCTCTAAAATATCCTACCTTTATTCTAGAGGCCCTAATTTATTCATAAATCCAACCTAATGATCCATTTTGGTCAAATTAAAAGGAAGAACCAGAAGAAGAGGTAAATATTTCATCACCTCTTTCAAGTTCTTTTCTTCTTCCACTTCTTATTTCCTTGTTTTTTCCATTATAAAATAATAAATACAGTATATTCTATATAATTTTATGTTATTATAAATATTTTACAACAATATTAATTATTCTATCCATCCTATAAATGACAAAGTAACCATACGTGCGTATGTACGGATTACCGTCTCCACGTCGTGGTGTAGTTGTTATTTAGTAAATTATTATTTGGATGGGTATAATAATCATGTATAACTGATGTAAATAATAAATATAATATGTTATTTATTCTGTATATATGATATACCATCCATTTACATACAATTTTAATATCAAAATAATGATATTGTCGCCCGTGCATACGTACGGATTACCGTCTCCACGAACGCGATGAGATTCATTCCCCATCATAACTATTCAAGACTAATTTTCATTTAACGATTAAAAATAATTTTTAAAGACATAATATCATTCTGAATATGAATAATATACATCCTATCCATAACAAACATTACTTATGTATCAAATCATATAAAGGAATAAACGAATCTGTTAACACCTGAAACAATGATAGTACTGAAATATCACTAACAAAGCTATGTTAGAAGATCATATATGATTTCATATTAATATATATGGTTCATTTATAATTTAATATCAATTATTTCACCATTATACAAGATTTTAACCAACCCTCTACCAAGGAAAAGTACAAGGTAAGGGTTAATTTCACAATCTCTTAATAATCCAAGGTTGTTTATATTTTATTATCTACTGGGACCTCTTTGTCATCCACATCCATGTTTCATAAAAATATATTTCAAAACATTTTTACTTTTTACTAGAAAATGGGTTAAAGTTATTTATACCCTTATTTGACCTTATATTTTTGGAAAGTAATCTTTCCGTCGTTTTCCAAACAAGGTACTTTGTGACCTTTTCGACAAAATTAAGTAAAGAATGTTTTTTAACTTATATGGTGGGCGCAACTATTTTCCACCATTATAACATCGTCAAAGATTCCCTTACAATATTATAAGAATATTTTCATAAATATATGTTTTCTTTTATAATTACGAGAATATTAAATGATTTCAAAATATAAAGAGTTATTTCTCAAAAAAAATTGATTTCATCTATGTCGACATCCTTTGATGGATTTTAAGCTTGTTTGATGTTGATTTATCATGACACATATATTCCATATTTTATTGAAGGTTTTGTGATATTTTTTACAATATATATGTTATTTTTATTCCATTCATGGTTTATAGATAAAGCATTGAAATTTCGTATGCTAGTTTTAATATGAATGCTTATATTTGGTTTAAACCTTTTCATGTGAGGAATGCATTGGATTTAGTAAGTGACAGGTGGGGCCTTCTATAGTTCCTTGATGCATCGTTAGGTCTCATGAGACAAACCAGTGTCTTGGCCCCAGGCCTTGACAAAATCTTATTTTAGTCTTGGCACAAGGCCTTGACTATGTGGTTATGAAGTTTGGCATTATGCATTCCATCATTATGAAAGTGGCTATTGATATTTCATGTGATTGTTCGACTAGTAGAATATCCATGCGAATAAGTAAATGGAATTATTTGATTTTATCTTTTCCATATTATGTTGAAGTTCAAGTTTAAAAGGATTTTGTTATAGTCTTATAAGTTGCCTTAAAAGTTTATGTTTATTTATGAAATCTTTCGCTATATTGTTATACTTACTGAGCATCTGAGCTCACCCATTTCTCTGTTTTATTTTTCCAAGGATGCGAAGAAGTATATTTTGACTGACCTACAGGGATAGTCTGTGGGATATGAATATGGTTAATGAAGAAATTTTTGTTTTTGTTTTTTAATTCATGATGTAATGTAAAACTGATGAATGTATATAGTATTTCCAAGGCTACTAAACTAATCAGCCTTTCAAGGCTTGATCTTTTCTAATCATGCCAATGTTATGTAATAATGCACCGAATCTAAGTAACTAGGGTCAGGGCATTACACCACTAATCATCATCAATCACAGAAAACCAAAGGAATCAGAAAAGTATCAACTTCCCCAAGTGACTTGAATCTCATAATGAGGTGTGGTGATCAACCACACTACTCATAACTAGAATTCCATGTCCCAAAAATCCTAACTCCAGACTATCCCGACTGTTCCCCAAATAATATGACCCAAAGAGAGTGAACCTCCTTTGATACCATCTTTTCACGAACCAAATCTGGTTTCCACCAAAACTGGAACCAAACCCAACTCGTGACAAGGCCCAAAGGGCCTTCCCGATCCCCACGGGCTGGAACATGTTCCCGGGTATCTTACAATGAGAATTGGGAATGATTTACCCTAGTTTATAAACTTAAAACAACAAAAGAATCCAATTAAATGAATCTGGATTTTTCAATCCAAACAATCGTTTACAAAAAATCAGAACTGAATTACATATTCTAAAACAACTCAACAAGACTATATCAATGTACAAAACAAAAAGGGAACAGTCCAAGAGCCCTCATGGAAAGGGGAACCACCCTCAAGCCATATCCAAAAGACTTGACCACCACGGACCTAAAAGAAACCTGAACCACTAGAACTAAAAACTATACCCAACCTGCGACAACAAAAATAACCAATTCTACTTACACCTAAGTGTGTATGTAGGGTGTGATTCAATTCCCAATAGGAAACCACCACCAATAGATTCGATGCGATAAACATTCAAAGATGAAAAGCATGCAATTTTTCAAAAACATGTAATTTTTAGTTACAATTTCTAAAAGATTCAACTTAAAAAAATCAGTTTTCAAGTGGGATAATTTAAAGAATCAACAATTTTAAAAAAAATTCCAAAGCAACTGAATTTTCCAGACAAATATATCATATGTCGATGGTAAGTATAAAGACTATAATGAGCACAAGCAATAGGAAATAACCCCTAGGCACTATCTCATTGTGGGTCCCAGGTACCTCATATCTTGGTGAGAGTAACCATAAAAAATATTCGTTCTCATGCGTGATACAATAATAGGGAACATACCCATAACCTAGTGGTCCCCAATCATCATTATCATAGTTTAGTTAGTGTTGTAAGCGTCAATTTGTCTACTGAATCCGTGGGGTTTGACCTTAGTTTCATTTATCATAATTGATGCATAAAACTCTAATTAAACTATGATGATGATGATTGGGGACCACTAGGTTATGGTTATATTCTCTACTAGTGGCTTGTGTATGAGAACATATATCTGTGATGTTCACTGTCACCAGGATACGACGTACTTGGGACCCACAACGAGTTAGTGCCTAGGGGACATTTCTTATTGATTATGCTCATTAGATCATTTATACTTACCATTGGCATACGGTATATTTTGCTGGAAAATTCAGTAGATTTGGAACTTTTTTAAAGTGTTTATTATTTAAAGTATCCCACTTGAAAGCATATTTTTTTTAAGTTGCATCTTTAAGAAATTATAACTAAAAATTACATGTTTTGGAAAACTTTCATTCTTTTCGTCTTTGAATGTTTATCAAATAGAATCTATTAGTGCAGGTATCCTACTGGGAATTGGCTCACACCCTACTTACACCCTTGGGTGTAAGTAGACATGGTTGTTTTTTTTATCACAGGTTGGGTATAGTTTTTAGTTCCAGTCGTCCGGGTTACTAACAGGTCCTTGGTGGTGAAGTCTTGTGGAGATGGCTTGAGGGTAGTGCCCCTTTCCATGAGGGTTCTTGGACTATTCCATTTTGGTTTTGTACCTTTTTTATAGTCTTGATTAGTTGTTTTATATTATGCAATTCAGTTCTGAATTTTTGAAAATGATTGTTTGGTTTGAAAAATCCAAATTCGTTTTATTGGATTCTTTTATTGTTTTATGTTTATAAACTCAGGTAAATCGTTCCTAATTCTCATTGAATGATACCCAGGCACTTGTTCTAGCCCATGGGGATTGAGAACACCCTTCAGGCCTTGTCATGGGTTGGGTTTGGTGTTGGTTTCGGTGGAAACCAGATTTGGTTCATGACATCATGATATAGCAATATAAACACATCTTGGATCCTTTATTCTTAAGGTACACATTGAATAAATCTGGGTGAAACTGGATACCAAATTCACCCTTCCATAAACAAGAAATATGAAGTATAAATATTAAAATATGTTTAAATTCACCATCTTGATCTAAATAAACATGTATTAAAGGGTTAACAAATCTAGTGAGCTATCAAAGAGCTTCCTTAATAAGAATCCTTCAATGTACAATAAGGCAATAACCATGTAAATATTTATATACTCTTTAATGAGGAATTTTACATCACCCAACCCATTCATTTTATGATATTATGAGCTCTTATCCACAAAAAATACATTATTGAAGTCTTTTATTTATCAAAAATCATTCTCAACATGTAAATATAAGTAAAAAATATTCTTGAATAGAATGGGATATCATTTTTAGAGAAAAATATACCTATCCTTATCGTTGAATGAATACCCACATAAGAAATATATATAATCATTCACCTTCAGTTTTTTTCTACAATAACACCTAGAGACAACAAGATAGGATTACATATATCAATATGATAACTATATTAACCTTTATGTCACTTGTGTCCAACAAAGTTTATCCTTAAGTTGAATGGTAGATTATGTTAGTTTAGATTCAAACACTTAATAAGGAGTTTTATCATATAAGGAAAAATAAAATATTGAATATAAAAGGAATATTAATATGAATATATTACAAAAATTAATAATTAAAGAATTATACAATTATTTATGGTGAAAAAATTTATTGCATAACTTCCTTAGTTGTAGGTTTATATGGAAGAACTTGCACGATAATGATTTCATGGTAGCACACACATGTAGGTATCTGCACAAACACTTGGTAGAACACACATGGTAGAAAAAAAAATCGTAGAACAAGCATGATATCACTCCTATGGTTTGTTTTACTAGAAAATAACTTAGTATGGTAGAAAAGAACACTACGAAATGTACCATGATAATAAGAACAATGATAGAAAAATAATATCTCAAAACATAAATTAAGGGCATCAGGAAAAATAAAGAATGAAACTGAGGCGTGTGAGGCTTAGTTGAGTGTCGCGAGTTGACCTGATAGATCCGGTGAAAATAAATATGATGAATGATTTTGAAAAAATGAAGTCGAGGAGAATGAATTTGAAAAATCATTTTTATATTTTCCGCACGAGAGAGACGAGTCACAGGTCGCCGAATCGAAGAAAACATAACGATATAATACGGGGCCCGATAAATAATTTAAAAGATTTACCATGACAGTTATTTAATAACTGATGTGATAAACTATTTGTTTATGTTTATCATGCTAGTTATTTTAAAACTAATGTGATAAATTTCTGAGATTTGATTTATCACGAGAGTTATTATATAACCGATGTGATAAATTGCCGATATTTGATTTATAACGTCAGTTATAAAATATACAGCGTGATAAATCACCGATATTTGATTTATCACGCCGGCTATAAAATAACTGATGTGATAAATCACCATGATTTTATTTTTCACGTTGGATATAAAATATGAGATGTGATAATGTGCCGATATTAGATATTTTATGTTGGTTATAAAATAACCGACGTGATAAATCCAGTCTCCGTATTTTTTACGTCGGTTATAAAATAAACAATGTTATAAATCTATTCTCAACATTTATGACGTCATTTGAAAAATAATCGATGTCATAAACAATTTTTTACACCTTTACACGTCAGTTATATATAACCGACGTAAAAACACCAATGTGGTAAAGAATTTCTGCACTAGTGTTTGGTGTGTTTTAAAACAGATAAATACCATGAGAATCACTTATGTATCATTATTGAGACTCTCATAAGGAATAAGTTATATGGGAAGTTTAGTATGTTTGATTTATGGAATCTAGATGTTTCTTTTCTTGTCCATATTTTCTATAATAACGGAATATGAGTTGATCATATGAATAAAAAGGATATCATAGAAGGGACTATACCAATGAAAAAAACTAAGGTATGTAGTTTCATTGGTTTGATAGGTTACCATATCGATTTGTTCATATTTTTTCATAATTAGATAACTCATTAAAAAAACATAGATTTAAAGGGGATAATATTGTTTATAAAAAGGAATGTGAAGAATTTTTTGATGAACTAAATAATAGATTGGTAAATTCTTGGATTTTGACTCTAACATCTTCAAATGATGGGTTTTTGATATATAGTCCCACATAAAATAATGGACTTGGTTTTTTATGAATGTAAAATTAAATTGTTTTTGTATATGCATCAAATCAATTGAAGAACATGAACATAACTATCAAACCCATGGTCTTGAGTTGGAAGATGTAATATTTTTATTGAAATTATGGAGACATTATCATTATGGTGAAATATGTGATATATAAATAGATCATAAAATACTATAAAACATATTTTATTAGAAATATATCAGTATGAGACGAAGGTGATGGATCGATCTACTAAAGTATTATGATTTCTCATTACACTACCACCCATGGAAGAAAATTAATGTTGCAGTTGAATTCATATAGAAGGATCGTGGAGTACATAAAACGATTCAGATTGAGTGAGATCTTATGATAATGGATATAGTAATGATGGAAATGGGAATTATTAAATAAGGGGATACATCACTCATTTTTTAAATGATTATGAAACAATATTTATTAAAATGAAAAAATGATCCCAATATGGAGATGAGAACTTCCTGAAGAATATTAAAACAATGAATGTTGGGAAATTAGTATACTTCATTCATGAAGATAGTCTTCTGATGTTTGGAAAGAGATTATATGTTCCATTTATACCATATCTAAAAATGTAATTTTTGGATGAAATTCATAGCTCAAATTTATGTATACACGCTCATAATACAATGATGTATAGGGACTTTAGGGAAAAATTTTGGTGGGATAACATAGAGTGGGAAATTTGGATTATGTGTCTAGATGTTTTATTTTTAAAAATTGAAATTTTTTAGAAAGCATCCTATAGGAGTCATGAAACCACTTCATATTACTATGTTTAAATGGCATGAAATTAGTATGGACATTGTTATAGGACTACCGAAGACTCCTAGAATGAATAATTCTATATGAGTTATTATTGATTGCCTAAAAAAATATACATATTTCCATGATATAATATAAGATTTACATCATGAGTAGCTCTCACTGCTCTATATTAATAATGTTTTAATAACTCATGGAACTCCTATTTCAATTGCTTCTGGCCATGATCCCCAAGTTGAAACAAAATTATGAAAGTGTCTTCATAAGTCTCTTTATATTGAAATTCATTTGAGCACTCCATTCCTTCCTCAATCTAATTAATAGTCCGAAAAAGAATATTCAGATAATGAAATACTTCTTTATGTCATGCTCACTTGACTTTTAGGGTATAGGGGATCAGTATTTACCATTTGTAGAGTTTTCATATAATAATTGTTTTTATTAAATTATTAAAATTATGTTGTATAAAGAATTTTATGTAAATAGATATGGTAATCCAATTGTTTTTATGAAGTTGGTGAAAGGAAACTCTTATTCTCAAAACTTTTCTAAAATAAAACAAAAAGGTAACTTCTATTCAGGCTAGGGCTAAAATAGATTAATGTAGGAAAATGATTTGTGCTGATAATCAGAGGAATGATTTGGAATTCCACATGGGAGATAATGTTCTCTTGAATTTATCTCCATTTAATGGTGGTATAATTATTTAAATAAAGGGGAACTGTGACACAGGTACATCGTACCATTTTAAATTATTTAAATAATTTGAGTTTTTTCTTATCATTTTTCAGTCATGCTAAACCTCTCAAAAGTACATAATGTTTTTTATATATAATTTTTAAGTAAGTATGTTATAGGCACAACACATGTGATAACCTATGATGAAATAGAATTAGAACCTAATATATCTTACTATAATGAACCAGTCAAGATTATTGATACCAGATATCACGTATCAATGAATTAGATGACTCAACTGGTAAAGTTACATTGTAGAAATCACAAAATGGGGGAAGCAATATGGGAACTATATCATATTATAAATAATAACCACCCTCATATATTTAAAATTTAATATACATGAAATTTTGACGTAGAATTTTTTTTAGTAGGGAAGAATGTAACAACCAAATACAATAAAAAATATTTCTTTTAGAATAAATTCATTTTATTCAATAGCTTGAAATGCACACAACACTGGGTTTAAAAAAACTGAGATACTCTATTATTTAAATGTAACCATGATAACCTAGAAATTAAATTGATGGTTATGAATAAAAATAACTTAATTATGAAAAAATATATAGTTTACACCCATAAATTTTTTATCTATTTATTTTAAATTAAAATAATAATCATTAAAAAGAAAAAGTAATGTCTTCTAAAAAGGTATATTTTTTCTAAAATATGGTTTTATTTAATTTTTGCATATAATTAAAATTAATTTTTAACACATTTAGAAAATTTATTCAAAAAATTCATATTCATTTTTTATATAATTATAGAAAAATTATTTTCGGGTGAAATATTTGCATTTTTTTGAAATATTTCATTTTTCCATGAATAGTGAGAAATATTGACTAAAAATTAACCTTTTTATCAAAAACAATTAATGAAAATATGGGAATCCACATAGGTTAACCCAGGGAAAAAATACAAGACATTAAAAAATTATTGAAAAATAACTTAAGCCTATTGGAAGCATCCTACCTAAATAATTTATAGAAGAGAGTGGTTACCTGTGTTTTTGGATCGTCCTTTATAAGGTCTTCATAGTGATAAGGCATATTGTTCCAAGTTTTAATTTTCCCATCTATGTTGATAGTCCCTTCATTTAATCCTCTTATCTGTATAATATCTTACTTGATAGTCCATACATTTTTCTCATAATTAGTATCCACATGTATCAACCTTTCTATCATCTTGTTAACCTCCTATGGTGTGGAATTAATCAAAAGAGCCTCCACCACCATTTCACCCTCTCAATAAATAGTAAGATCTATTGATTTAAAATTAATATCTTCATATACACCTATCTCCCATTACTGAAAAGTCAAGCCAAACTTATAGGGAATGTCTTTGTTAGACATGGCCTCACCATTATCAGGATCTACTGCCTCAGAGTTTCCCTTCAAATGATCAATATCAGTAAGGAAGAAATCCATATCCTTTGATCTATTTTTTTAAACATACCACAGGTCATACCAACCTTCATCGTAACACCTACGATTATGGTGACCTCCCAATTGTCATAATCCTCCACCAAAGAGCCTCCATACCGCATGTTAATGTATGGATTAGTCTCAATTATCTTCACTTTTCCTTTTGGTTACCAAACATCGATATCCTATTCAATGGTAGAGAATAAAGTTATCATATCCTTTTCCCTCAACATCAATGACAATGTTGTCTACATTGGTTTAGGAAACTCAGAGTAATCCTTCCCCCTTTCAACTAGCTTCTCCTTGGTAAGAATGTTGCATCCCATGTCCCGAAAACCCTTCCTCTGTTTTTCTCCTCAGTATGTGAATACCTCTTCCATGGTCATCCTCCCCAATATCTCTAAAAACATGAAAAAATAACTCACCACCTGAATCATACCCAGATAATAATTTTCCGCACATTCATATCTCTTCTTGTTTAGGTTTAATCTTCTCCATGGCTGGATCTTTACCTTCCAGGGATTTAAAACGATTATCAAGATTTATCATTGACAACATCCTTCAAGGACTGGACCCCTTCACTACATTCACAGATCCCTCTTAACCTTCCATTGAGTTATCATGTACCTCAAATATCATAAAACCTCTCTTTTTTGAAACTCCCAACTCCATTTATTTCTTATGATCACTACCAGAGTGCACATCTCCTGCCTATAATGTGGATTTTGAAGTATTGATGTTAGATTACATGACTTATCCCACTCCCTCTCTTACCATTGATAGTAAATGATATTGTACTAGATTTAGGTTGAGAAGATCATTACCCAAATGGTTGAAAATGTTATTAGTCATTTCATTAACATTCATGGGTCTTATATTTTCTTGGATGGAGTTTGGTGGAATTGACCCACCATGACCATCCCAGTTCATAGTTAGATATGTGGACTTCTCAGATCCATTTATTTTTGAAACCTCAAATTTAGATCCCCCTGTTCCTCTTGATGGAATCAATGATAGGATAAAGTTTAATGATTCAAACTCTTGCACGAAATAAAATAGTCTTTCCAAATTCATATATAATGGCCTTTTTTCATAAAAACACTTCCCCAATAGTGATCCAGACCCATTACAGTAGTATCTTGGAGACATCCACTTCAATAAATGTTGGTGGAAATCATGTGACACAATGAGATCATTATAATATCTGAACAAAAATACCAAATGGCATGGTCTCCCAAAAATTATATAATAGAGGTATTTTGTATCCATAGTGAGAGATTAGGTAAACATACTGACATGAATGTGGTAGGATTATCCCACTTCATATAAAATCCATTAATCCAACGAAATAGTTAAATGTGGTTTACCTTGAAGTTATATAGATATCTAGACCGGTTAATGATCGATTCCTTTATCTATGTGAAATAGATGATAATATTCTATTTATCAAGAAAACAAATAATTACGCATTCCTATAAACCCCATGATCCAGAGACAAACATGCCAAACAAATCAACTACATGATAGTGAGAACTAAATTGAGAAACTAGAGTCAGATCCATATGAAATGAGGATTTTTTGAATTCTAAGGTCAAAATTGTGATTTTAATCAATCCATTAAATATATATGGGACCTTCTAACTAACCTATATAAACAAAAAAGGTGTAAAAAATTTAGGGTTTGAGAATGGGGTAATGGGGCACATCTGAGCCTCAAAAGAAGACACAAGAAAAAATTCTCCCCAAATTTTTGAGGGGGTATGAGTTAGTGTAGGTTCTAGATATTCCTTAATTTATTTAGGGCATATATGTGAGTAATAGAAAAACAAAGAGAACCCCTATCCATTTTAATAGTGAAAAGACTGAATTTTAATTGAAAACTGCCTTTCCATTTAAATTATCTATAAATTTAAATTATATTTTTAAATTGGGTTCAACATAAAATTAATTTAATTTTATATCAAATAATCCAATTTAGGTCATTATAAACATTTTCATATTTATTTTTTATATAAAACATTTGAAAACTTTCCACCATTTTTTATTAAAAACCTCACTTTCTCATCACATATGCGAAATTAATTTTAAATTATATTTTTCCACTTTTCTGAATATAATTTGGAAAAATGGATTAAATATTTTTAATTTTAATAATTTATATAATCTAATAATTTCATCTTATTTTTTACCCTAATGTATAGAAAAAATAGTAAAAATTATTTACCACAATTAAGAAAAAAAGTGGTTTACCATGGGGTTAAACTAAAAAGATAAGGGCTTAAATAGACTAAATACATGTTTAAAATATATTTATAGAATATTTAGAGATTATAATGTATATGGATAGAATTAAATTCATTTTTGACTCTTTTTTCATGTGAAAAACGTTGATACATCTTTTTTCCTTACAGAAATTACAAGTGTTCCTCCAAACTCACTTATAAAAGTCCACTAGCTCTCCTCTCTTATTAAAATAGTAAAACACATTTATTAGTACAATTAATAACCAAATAAATTCCTCAATTACATACCCTAATCATAGGATCCTTTTTTTGGTTATATATCTAACGGTGTATGGATTTGGGTGCAATCTTATGGTGGTTACTTGAAGATGTTGTAACATTCTTCAATGAGCATTTTTATTTTATTTCTTCATTCAACCCATAAAATTATTATTAAAAAATGATTATATAATACTATAAGTATATTACATATAATAATATGTTTTTATTATATGTTCATTAGCTAAAACTATTCCCACATCTATAAAGTGGACTATGAAATCATCATTCATTTGAATGGAGGAATGTTGCCTTGCAAACCAAAGTCAATATTTTTTCCATTACCACCTCTCACAGCTAGGGATGATGATGGATATAAAGTTTATATATGATACATAAAAAATAATTATGAATCTTTATTCATTATATCATGTACAACATTTTTACATTCCATTCCATAGGGGATATGATAACGTCTACCTTGTGTATGATGCCCTATCGCCTCACGAAGCGATGTGATTTGTATTTCACTAACACTTTACATAGAAGGTGGTAAGGATTAATTTAATGAATATATGTGACATAAATGAAATAATTATTTTATTCATGACTTATTTATTATTCTAAAAATATAATACATCATTTTTTTACTCATTGTAAGATGATAACCTCACTTGTGTACTTGTGGACTACCGCCTTCACTAAGCGAAGTGACTCGCTTTTCATCACCTTAAAAAATTAATGGTACAAATAAGTATATTTTAAAAACTAATATGATATTTATGATATTATTAAGATTTTATAATGATAAAATATTACTTTCCCTATTTCCATAATGATCATTGAAAAATTGAAACATTGCCCATAGGTATGTGTGACCCACCATCTCCATGATCGTATCATATTTCATTTCTCATAAATATCATTAAGTATTGGTTTTAAAAGTATAATTTAATTAAAAAATTAATAACATTTCCTGATTATTATTAAATATATGTTTAAATAATTTCCTCTTTAAACATAGTTAACTAAAAAGTGTAATTTCTGACAGATAATCCAAATATCACTGAAACACCAATCATAAATTTAATTTATTAACTAATCATATATAACACATTAATAAGTAAAATTAAATGAATGATAAACATGAAAAATTTTCTTAATAAAGTATATAACTAATATAAGTTTATTATTTAGGAAGATAAATAACATACGTGATGATTTAGACTCAATGTAAGGGACATTATCTCAATTTTCCCTCATTGAGGCATATTATAATGTTATGAACCTAATTTATTTTATATGGAATATATACATAAAACATGACATGTATTATAAAGATTCATTAATAATTCATATTATTTAATGTTTTAATTTTAATTATTTCATCCATGGGGACTTTACATAAGAGTCACCAACAGGTAAATAATTTTATAACTCAATTTAATTTCATTGGTTTATATTACTTCTTAGTTATCTTTGATATTCCAAGATTATGTGTGGAATGGATATTTACTATACTATTTTGTATTTAAACTAGTTTCATTTGGATTTAAATTTTACAAAAATAAAATAATCATTTATTTATTCTCAATTATACAATATGATCATTGTAAGGGTTTATTTCACAATCTCATTCTAATCACGAATGTTTATTTTTGAATTTCAGATGAAGGAAATTATTTAACCATTTCCTAATATAACCATTTAATTTTATTATAATCTATTTATTCATTATATTTTCAAGTAATATATCTTTTTTATAGTTTTTGGATCATAAAATAACTGAGATTTTTTTAATAAAATATGACTTTATTTATCTTTTCGGATGTAAATTTGTTTTCTTACAAATTTATGTTTTCTAAAAACGTTTTCAAATTTGTTTAACCTTCTAAAAATGATTTATTAAAGTAATTTTTAACCATTTTTAATTTTAAATTTCTTTTAGAGGAATATTAATTTCATTTTCAGAATAATTCCCATTTGTATTATACATAATACTGAAAGGAATATTTTTTTCAACATGTACAACATGAACAAAATTTACTTCATTCATGAACACTGAATGTTTTAAAAAACCCTCTATAAGCTTCAACGGATATTTTCAATGCAAATTATTTTCAATTTTTTGTGAAGTTTTAGTTTTAGAATGTTATTATCAAAATAAAAAGGACATTTTTCATAATGATTTTTTAAATATCTTTTTATGTTATTTCTATTTGTCAATGAAAAAACCCCTTATTTTTCTTAAACCCTACTAACAATATGTTGTATTAATAACATAATTATTTATTCTATGTATTTTTTAATATAATTTTTTCCACGGAAAGTATTTAAATTCACTTCCTTGATTAGTTTTTGTATTCATTTACTTTACCTTAATTTATTCACATTCATTTGGATATTAATATTTACATAAATATCAATATTAATAATCAGGGATTTCTTAATTGATTAAACTGTATATCATTTCGACATTTAGTGTTATTTAATTAAATTAATTTTTTTTATCTAGGGAAATATTGATAGATATATATTCTTTACGAAATAAAAAGATTTGATGATAAGTTGCATTATTCATGAATTATATCGATTATTTTATATATGATAAATGATTTAAACATTTAGTGATGGGTGGGGAATGAAATTGTATATCCCCTTGATGCACCGGTAGGTCTCATGAGAAAAATTAGGTGGCCAAATTAAATAGGTTTGTACCAATTTTTTTACACATTATTGAGGAATGATCTTGGAAGTAGAGGTATAATGATGTCTTTGATCATGAATAAAAAAATAATTAATCATTTAATTAATTGAATATACTGTAATTATTATTATCCATGAAATTATTTCTATGATATTATCTATGGATGAATTTCATTCTTAGTTATAGATTAAATGGAATGTTTTTTCTATTATTTACCTTTCCATGTTGATTATTATTAATGATTCATGTTCTATTCCAAAATTCAAAACCCTTAATGAGAATTTGAGAACAAAATTATTTTGTTTCCATTCCATGGGATATGAAGAAGAAAACATGGAATGAGTTTTCAAGGATGAATTTCATTTGATTTTTTTGTGAATTACATTTTAATTTCAATTCCAAATGTAAAATGGGTAGAATATAGGTTTATGGTTCTCTAAAACTTCTCGACTAATAATTCCTTCATGATTTGACCCTTTTTAAATATACCAATATGATAAATTAGACACTATATCCAGACTAATGGGGTTGAGGTCCCTATAAGGAAATTCAACAATAACTACCTCAAAACAAAAACAAGCCTTCACTAACTACTCCCCACATATCAAGAAAACTTGCGAATTTTTTTTATCCATTGAAATAAACCACTAATTACTAAAAGTCACCATAAATTATGAAAACAACCCCTTTTACAAAATTAAAACATTATAAAACAAATTAAATGATTTATTATAAAAATTGGTTTACGTTAACCTTTAAAATTTTAATCAATGTACACTTTTTAAAATAGGGTTTGAATTCCACCATAAATGTTTCAATGAAATGAGTCAAACCACTAAACTAGGGAATTATCAAACCACAACTAGTAACCAACCAAGGACTAAGATGTATGCAGAACCTTAGGGAATTCATACTCTTAATGTCCCATGGAATTAAAAAAGAAATAGATCAACTTTCCCAATATAGGTCATCCTAAAATAATCAAACCCAGATCTTATAACCATGTGCTAATTCTAGAATATATATTTACTCTCAATTGCCATGGACATCAAGACCCACAATATAGAGAATTCATTACAACCTTATCGATTACCTGGGAGGGGTCATCACCAAAACTACTTATCCTGGAAAATCCATTCACTAAAACATCATATCAATCCTTCACCTAAAACTAGGACTTCAAATATAAGGGTGAAATAGACAACTAAATCCCAGGACTGAAGGTGGACCCAAAATTATATGTCCACACCTCTTTAGTAGATAGAAAATGCGAGAAATCACCGATCCAATTCATGTAACGGTTCATAACTCCATTCAATCTATCTTCCCCAACTATATCTCCTTAATTTATCTCATATGGTTATCCATATACACATGGAAAATACAATTCTTTCTAGATGTCTCAAAAATCTCTTCCCAAGGCATCCCTTTTGGGTTTATATGCTTAATTTTTCACCATCTTCAAGCCACTATCGAAAAAATCCAATTACCAATGAAACTAAAATTTATTATAGGGGTATTTACTAAATCAATTGAGACCTTAATCTCCTCTAACCATTCTTAAAATTAATTATTATATTCTCCATTAAGGAAATTTAGTGCTTTCTATTGGCAAAAACTCCATAACACTCTATCTCATGATTCACTCTCTTATTAAGGCTAACATACAAATGAAACTTCATGGGAATGTATTTAATTTAGCATTAAATAACAATAAATGTTTTCATAATCAACAAAAACCATAAAAATCATAAAAAAAGAAATTTCCATAGTAAAAAGAATCCACCATTCAAACACACTATTACCCTTATCCACTATCCCATCCAAAAATTATTCTCTTACACCACATAACAATATTATAGAAATTTCTAAAACCTTAATTTCTAAACCAATGACCATAATTAATCTTGACACATGATATCTATTCGTATCCATCAACCAAATACTATACAAAAAAATGTCAAACCTCACCAAGGAATACCAATAACAATACCTTTCAAAAAAACATAATTTACCTCACATAGATCTATCAGATATCAATGTTTATTTTTTAAAACTTTTTGCATTAATAAACTCATTATTTTTATATATTTCATTCTATGAGACAATGAATGATAATATATTAAAGTATTACTCAAAAAATAACACTATAATAACACTACTTAATGATGATTTAAAATTAAAAAAGAAACTAGGTATGTTTAATTATCTTCTATCACGATTGAAATGTTTTAACCAAACATTATTTTATTATAGTTTTATAAATAAAGTCTATTTTTAAATTATCAAATAGAAAAAATGACATTATATCATGTTCTAGGCCTAGCATGCTCAAGGTGGTATATATCATGTTCAAAACCTGTGGAATAAGTTCAAAATAACTTGGATGGATTATATACAATAATAGCTTGAGTGACACATCATACATGTAAACATACTAATATTATAAACTATTCAACCATTCAATTAACATATCTTAATCGTATTCATGTTATTTTTTAATATAAATCTTTACATGTCACAGTACTCTATGTCTTATATAAAATACTTTATCTATAATATTTCATATTAACCTTCAAATAACTTATATAAATGTGTAACATAAATCCATTCATACAATATTATATTTAATTAAATAAATTCATAACTTAAAAATTATATTGATTTATCATAACACATGGATTAATGTTTATGTATTTAAAACTCTAAAAACATGATACTAAAAAATATTAATTTATTTTAAATAATATCTTTCTTAATAGTATAATAAAATTATTATTAAATAATAAGTAATTTTAAAGTCACATAATAATAATCTCTTAATCATTATCTTTTAAAAACATGAAATATCATAGAAGTTGAACAATACTCTATTATTTTTAAAACATTAAATGATATTCCTTAATTTTTTTATATTTTAAATAATGAATCAATAAAATGTATGGAATGTAAAGTATTGAAATAATAAATTATTAATGTATGATGGGTTTTTTTGAGGGAAAACACATTATAATTACTATAATAAAATTTAAATGATTAAATGTTTATACTTATTCCATTTCATGGTCAAGAGACTTTATTTCTTTAACATGATGAGAAATATTATGTAAACATCAAAATTATTCATCATATTGAATGGAAAAAATCATCATAATCTAAATCCAAACCAATGATAATGAAGCATGTACTTATCCTAATATTTTTCCCTATAATGATTATAATTTTACATAAACATATTAAATATATTATCTAGATACTTACATAAGATCATAGTGGGGCCCAGACATCTATGTATTAGCTTGTATCTTTGTCCTACATCACATGTTAAGCCTAAAATTCACCATTACCCTACCAAAACTGATGCATTCCTTACCTACTACCATATCCAAACCCAATCATAGCTCTTAACCCAAGCTCTAATACCACTCTACTTGGTCTCACTACCATTTTAACCCCTCTTGGGTTAGAAGAGAAGGTGAGTGTGATACTCTAAGACCACTTAAAATAGGACACAAGTTTGTGACTTCAACTAAGGGTATAAAAATTAATATATGGGAGGTGTCTCCTTAATAAAACCAGCGATATATAAAATGAAATCACCAAAAAACCCCAACAATGTCATAATATTAAAAATTAAAACAACCTATAATGTTACATAAATATCAAAAATATAATATCAATAAGGTATATATGCATATTATTATATTAAGATCATTAAATCATTCATTTAACATTACTCAGGCTACCTAAAAAACAATATGTCCTTACTAAGCAATCCTATATAAAAATAGAATTTTTTAGAGGTGTAAACACATAGGTGTACTCAATGGGATCGTATTATAGAAAAATTTACATCCATGTGTTGTAAATATTAAATATTAGACATGAATTATTCCCCTATGTACGGAAAAATTAACAAAAATGAACAATATAAGAATTAGAGTTCAGATAATTTATAAATCAACAAACACAACATTTATTTGATGTGATTCTATATGTTTCCGTATTTACTACATCATTGAAAACATATTTCCCCCAATAAAACATCAAATAAAAATTCTAGACAAATTAAAAATTATAAAAATTATAATAGATAATCATAAAATTGAAAATAACCTCAAATCCATCAACACCACAAAAACCAATAATAGAAATGGGCCTAAAAATTTATCATAAAATTTAGCTATCATTTTATAGATCGCTCTAACTCATAAATGGGAAGAAGTATACAACTCCCTAGCTTCACTCACACTATGAATAATAACTAGGCCAGTTCACCACATGACCTCAGGCTTTCCTCCACACACTCAAGAGGATGCCAACTAGCGGTGGGGGTCTAAAGAGGTACCATGGGAGGAAATACCCTCTATATAAGAGTGTGAAAGAAATATAAAACAAAAAATTATCAAACATAAAAAATAAACATTAGAGTGCATATGATTATTGAAACAGAAAAACCATAATAATATTCAATGTAGAAGTAATACATTCATACAATGTCGATTTCCCATTGGGATGATCATATATAAAAATAAATATAATAAAGAATAAAATAAAAGTACTGAAGGATCAATGACATCCCCAAGTCTCTCCTCAAACCCCATATCCAATATCACTCAACTTCCAAGTCTCTCCTCAAACCCCATATCCAATATCACTCAACTACTTGGCTCGATCATCAATTCTGTACTAAGCCGACTTGCAACTCATTCAAAGATAGGTGAGGAACCTACTCATGTACGAAAGTTCCGTGGCTACATAAACAAGATGTGAGTACATAACTCAGTGGGGAAACACAAATGCATTTTTGTGCATAACCATTATATATATTGTTTTTTCATGTGACATGATGAAACAAAATAAATATATATACCATGAAACAACAAATAAAATAACAGATAATGCCTACTTTGGAATAATGCCAAATGTATCTGAGAACATCATAATTACCAAGACTACCAATATCCCAACCACCCTAAGTTTGTATGAAAATAACTTGGTCCAAGTCCAATACCCATAATCAATCATCAGTTATATGACCTCAATTGACCATACCTTCCTTATCTGTGCCTCAGTGTATCTGAGAATGAGAATCACCTTAGGGGATCCTCTTTCCACACCTAGGGGATCCCACGAAAACATATACATCATAATGAGTATAGAGCCTAGATTAATAAGAATTCATCCCTCAGCATCAATCCCCGAATATTAACTCCATAGTAGTACTTTGGAATTAATGATTTTAAAATGATAGATAATTCCTTGGGGGTTTAGGCCCTAGGAAATCATATTTGTCTAGGAATTAAAGATTCCTCAGAGACAAAATAAATCAATGGGAATAACCTTAACAGATCCCACATTTATACTCCTAGGAATCCAATATCTCATTTATCCTTATCCAAACTATCAATGGTGTATCCACACGATCCAAGGGGTATCCTCAAAATCAATGAAGGGGATACTACAATCTACCTTAGGATTCCCAACTTCTATTCTTGCTGATACAAACCCAATTGAAATATTAGACTAGTAATCATATCCCAATAATTCAAAATGGTCTAGTAGTATTGTCATTCGAGTCCCAACACCCAGGAATTCATAATGATATCATAAGATCAAAGGAACCCCTTTATTCTTGTGAATTTATTTATATAACATCACACATTCTCTACCGATGGATCCTTGATAAAGACTCTTGGAATAAAGTCCCATATCATCCATATCATTGGTTGTTATCTAAGCTATGAATCTACCCACAATATATCATGGGATCAGATTCCAAACATTCTGGGAATCCTTGGGTCTCATCCATGTCAACAGGACATTCCTAAGTATCTCAAACAATCATGTCATTTCTAGGACCAATGAATGATTCCCATGCATCATGGGAAATCACATACCATTTAAAAATGTAATAAAATCATATAATGAGATAAATGAATTCTTTACCCCATTCATATCATCAAATACCACTAATGATTATATCACTAGTGAAGGATCTAAGGTGACACAATCTACCATCTCAACTTGTTCACATGCCCACCCACATTCGATGGTAAAAGGTGATAGGGGAACCTAATGGGGTCCCCTAGGTATCATCGAAGCCTCTATGGATTCGTAGGAATGTGAAAATAGTGTAATTTATTTAAGAATTTTCCCTTTCCTTGCATATTAGGTTGATCCATACACCCAAACAATTCAATAATCTCTACAGGTTCTAACAACCCAAGGAATTACAATATAGATGGGATACAAGACTCACCCCATAAACATATCAATGAGCCAGATAGATCTAGGGTATCTCTCATGGATAACCCCCTATCTATGTGTCTTGATTCATCACTCCTCTCTCATAGAGGTCAATAGATCACCTATACATGGAACATTGCATCCTATCTATTCCATTTTGAATCATTTCCCATTGATGGATGAGATTTATAGCTAGTAAAAGTGGGTCCATCGGGGACCTCAATACGTTATAAAGTTTTATCTTAGGTTTTAGTTATTATTAAAAAAATTAAAATAAATTTAAAAGGGGGAACACTACCTAAAGTGGAGGGTAAATGAATACAACATAAATATAATCAATGTATAATACTAAGTAGTATAGGTATAAGGAAAACAACATTTTTAGATTCTTTAAACATTTATTTCTATGGGAAAAAATTAGTTTTTAGGGCCCATCCAATCTCATCTAGCCACATTCAAGATTAAAAAATATTGTATCAATGACCAAATCCCATAAAACAATAAAAACATTAATAATAAAATAATAAAATAATTTATAATTAATTAATTAATTCAATCTAAACATGGAACTTTTGGGAAAAAACGCACTGAGTCACTAGGTCATGTAGAATCTACCAACAATGGGGTGTAGTCCACCTCAGACAAGAACCCGAACCTACATTACACAAAATACTCGATTAATATAATAGATTTAATGACCCGATAATTGAATTTTGTGAAAAAATTCTTGGAATACTCAAATAGTGATGTCACTCAAAAAAAACTATGTGTGATGAAAGGTAGATGTTTTTGGGGGTTCCCCTCTTCTAAGACTACACAAAAACTCTAAAGAAATTAGTTTATTTCACCATTATTCAGTGAAATTGCTATTTTTATGCTAAAAGATCATCCCCAAAATCAATGATAATGAGGAGGTGATGAATAATAGAAGGATAATAGGAATAAAATTCCCACTAAAACCATATTTTTATATCATAAATTTCTATGAATTTTGGAGATATGTGGGTGAGGGAGGTGTTGTCTAAAGCCTTCCCACACATCATACTCATAAGACGAAAAGGGGGAGGGGGAAATCTAACTTTAAGAATTATAAGACACTTCCTATAAGTCTCATGGAATGAAATAATTTTTTACACTATGGATTTTTAGGGATAGATCCCAATCCCCTATTTTCACATCCACAAACATCATGTGAAGCCCATTCACATAGTGAATCACTATTCACAACATGAGAGGCATGGGGATTCTATTTTCATTAGGTTAAAATGGATTTTCATCCTGTGGTACTTGCCCAGACCCCTGATCCTTCCACATAAACATAAACAATGTCAAATATCATCATTCCTAGATGTTTAAACCCTTATAACCTTGTTTTGATTCTTAGTTCTAAAAAATGATCTGTCCATAAAAATAGAAGAAATTCAAATTCATTTTCAAATTAATTATTCAACTAGAAACAATATTTTAAAATCATTACAAAATAATAATTCTTGACCAGAAGAAGTCTCAAAAATATTAAGTAAACACACCCTACCCCCTCAGGTCAACAAAACATTCTTTGTCCTCTACGTTATAATCTAAAACAATGAACAAGATTCCACTTTAAACTCTAAAAAAGCTAGAACCAAACTCATTAAAAGACAAGATACCTCTACCACTATTATAGAATAACCAATACAGTTCCCAAACTCACCCTTCCATAACTAGACACCATGGTTTCAATAGCATATTAATCCTACAACCTATGTAACTATTTTTGTTACATCCCATCTCATAATGGATAATTATGAGTTATGGTCATCCACACTATTGGTATCGCCAACCAAAAAACATCCTCCATCATTATACTACCCCACTAGATTTGGTTTCCATCTCACCACACCCAACCATGTATGAAAATACCCACTATAATCCATCACTGCATCTCATCTATGATTATATAACGAATCATTCGAGTACCACCCGTCCATACATAGTGAACTATTTTGAAGTGTCTCTAACAAACCTTATAAGATCAATGTTATAACAAATTTGATTTTCTTGAAACATGGTGAGAAATTCCATTCCATTATAAATAATTTAAGTCGCATCAAACACCATACCTAAATTTCATTTCTTGATTCACCACTAATGTTCTATGTGATGAAACTGGGTTTCACCCCTAGAACCTTTTCTAAAAAATGGTTCACCCCTAAAAAATGTCTTCAAATGGGGATTCATCCCCTAAAAGAAATCATGAAATAGGGTTAACCTCACAACATACCTTCAAAATTAAATTGAATCATCTCTAGTCAGATTCCAACGCATTAACTCCATCTAATTTCTCATTTAAAATCGAAAACTACGATTTACCAAGAACTAGATAAAATATATTCACATGGTCAACAAAATCCAAACACTACCTCAACTGTCTAATAACCAATCAGGTCATGGAAACATAACTTACCTTTTGAGGGTCATATTTTAGTAGAATATAGCGATCCCTCCAAATTATAGATTTCATTATACCACTCCTCAAGCATCATTTCAACAAGTCCAAATGTCACCAGCGTATCGCTCCAACTGAGACATGTCCATCTATCCTAAGAAAACCAAAACTTAAATTATCTCTCGAAACAGCTATTTCAATGCACACATTAAATTTCTAGTGTCTCCTCTCTAATTGAAGGATGTATCTATTTTCATCAAAACCTTATGTCTCTGTGCTCTTAAGTATTCCATCAAGCTCCATTGGCCCTTAGTACACACCAGACCTCTTAACAATTTACAACATGGGTACCATAAAAAAACTGACACATACCATTTATTATATCATTTAATATAGCCTATGTACAATCCTATACCACTAGAAAACTTACACACCCTAATCATTAACCATAGTCGATGAAATGTCTATTTTTTATGATAGCCACATGTCTAGCCACCACCCTGTACCATTCTTATCACGATCATCCACCTGTTCTCTCACAATGCTCATAAGGTGCCAAAAAATAAGAACAAGTCTAGACATTATCGTAGTCCTTCCCATGATTCCATACCATGATACCAAGGCACTCTAGGTGTCTTATGATCCAAAAACCAACACTCCATGGGATTTCCATGTTCTATATTTATTATTGAATCACTATTTGTTTATTGTATACCTATGAGCCTTTCATTTGGTCCTTTCTTATACCCATAATCACCTAGCCATGCTTCCCATATCTAAGGAATATGACTTTGGGATAACCCCTCAAGCGAGTTACCCTTTCATGACATATCTCGAAACCATTAGGGAAAAATATCCTACTCCACAATCATAATACGTAGATAATATATTTCCTAAGACCTATCTCAAAGTACATGGTTCTCCCTCATTACCCAAAATAGAGGACTCATGAATGGTCAAAAATCATTGGATAGTCCTTGTTAAACCATTCTCAAAATGTCATGGAAACACACATGAAAAATAACCTCTCGAGGGTCTCCATACACACATAATTGGAATCACATGACAAAAAAACCATCCCTTATGGAATCAATTTTTTTTTTAGAATCCACCTAAGGGACCATGCCGTCAAGAATATTAACTCATCTAGGGTCATAGACATAACAAAATTTCTATAAAGGGCCTATATTAAGGCACTGACACAAGGTTTGGTTGGATAAAAATTCCATTACAAGCTATATAGAGAAACACCATATATTTTTTTACTAACACCTTAAAAAAATGAACACATCAGATAAATTTAACCATAATAACTCTATGGAGATCATTATATAATGAAACACCATTACAAGGTTCAGTTAATTTGTGTACCATTCCAAACAATATAGGAAAAATCATATAAGTTTTTAGTAGTAACTATATATAACAAATCCATAATAACAGCAACCTAAAGGGGTCCAAAGATAAGGAATCACAGGTTAACTATTCTTCTATAGGGGTACTAATCATCTTTCGGTGTCCTCATATGATACAAGTCCCTCGAGAATACAAAATCAAAGATCGGTCCTAATTGGGACTCCACATACTGGGGTCACCCCATCAAGGATCATATTCGCTTTTATCCACACGTACATAACAACCTCATTCTACTATGATTTGTGTTGTTTAACTACAATATCAATGCTTAGTTATTTAGAATTATATTCCTTGTTATATGGGAAAATTCCATATAATTTGTTAATAGAATTTTAAATAACTGATACTATTTCCCTTTTTGGAACCATCACTAAAATTTAATTCACCCACTTGGGGCTCATCACTAAAGAATCTATAGATTTTCCAACTTACTAGGGTTACTATACATCCCTCATATAAAGGGAATATATATTCAGAATCATCAAGAATCTCACCATAGATATATGTGATCTTACATTAGAAGGGAATTTGAATATAAGTTGGACATTCAATGCAGAATGACCAAAAAATAATTCTATTAGAAAATTCTACATGATCATTTGTTGTCTCATTAAACAACTCACCCTTAGTCATCAATGAAATCACAAACAATTAATCCAATTTTAAGGTAAATCCTACATGTCCGATATAATGCATGAGATTCGTCTCACCTTTATAGGCCCATAGTCAAATACAATCACAATACTCTTAAAAATGGTCCATGATCTTTAGATACATAATAAATCCTAAATTCCAAACAACATGTTCATTCCTCATGGTGAAAATCATTTCCAATCATAACATCAGAAACAAAAATAGTATCAAAATATCCCTCGTAAACTAGATTTTATATTGGAATATGAATTCTTGACACACCATCTTGATATCCATCACATGATTCAACACGTTCCTATATCCCATATCTACTAAATCTAATAAAATCATGAAAATATAAAACAATGAACTGATACGACTTTATGTCACCTTGACCTAGCTCAATCTATGAATAGTAACCGAACTGGTTCACCAAAAGTCCCTAGGCACGCCTGCTCAAATGATAGAGGATGCAAACTAGTAATAGGTGTCTAAGGAGTTACCATAGGGATGTCATACCTTCTTTATTAGATGTTTCAACAAAAATAAAATTACCATGGAATCCCCAAGGAAAACATCATAAAATAAATATCCAAAACATAATAATATACCACACATAAGAAGTACAATCATACATGGAATATATACCATTGGGATGATCATATATATATAAATAAAATGAATGAAGAATAAAATAAATGTACTATAGGATTAATAAAATCCCTAAGAATATCCTCAATCCTAGTCTCAAATCCTGATCAAGCTTCACAACATGATCATTAGTGTCAAACCTGGACGCATCCCATATTGTATCTGTGAAAAGTGAGGGATTTTCTTTGGTTCCCTTGTGCCACGACCACCCAGATCGAGAGCGAGTACAAAACATAGTAGGGAACCTAAAATGTGCTCAAAAACCCAAATATACAATTTATATGGATGTTACATGCTAAAAAAAATAAATAAATAAACTGTGGAATAAAAGAAATCAATAATATGAGATTTGGGACAATGGTGGAATGTATCTGAGAATTTCATGATGAAAATGGAAATTAATATTATAACCACCCAAAGGAAATACAAAAATAACACATGATAATCCAAAAACCCATCATCGATTCTTAGTTCAATGACCCCGATTCACTATACCTATGTCGGCCAGTGTGAATGTGTCTCTGAGCTTGAGCATTACCTTAGGGGAACCTATGTCCCCGCACTTGGGTTACCATGATCAAAACTCAATCTTAATGAGTAGTGGAACCTAGGTAATCACCATTAATCCCTCATACATAATACTTTAGGCTAAACACCACAATAATACATGGGTATTCATGATGCCAGGATGGCGATTGATCCCTTGTAGGGGGAGTCCCTAGACAATCCTACACATATAGTCCTGACTAATTCTTGGGTGATGTAGTAAATCAAAGGGAATACTCTCACTGGATACCAATGTCATACTCCAAGGTATCCAATATCTCACGTATCCTCATCCAAACCATTAATGGTGTATCCACCCAATCATAAGGGTTATCCTAGTCATCAATCAAAGGGATAAAACAATCACCCTTGGGATGTATATTATTCATTACCTGAGATATACACCCACCTAATATATCATACTTATATTATAATCATGGGTGTCATGGGAATTCATAACAGTATAGAAGTATCATCATTTAAGCCCCAATTCCTAATCATTCACAGTGATATCACATTATAAAAGGAACCCCTTCCATCATGGGAATTCATTTGTGCATGATCACACATTATCTGATGGTGGATACTAAGTACCACCAATAAGAATATAGTATAACATTATCTATATCACTAGATTGTATTCGAGATAGGTATATGAACCCAATATAATGTGAGATAAAATTCCAATCATACTGGTCATCCCAAGGTCTCATCCATGTCAACTATAGATTCCTAAGCATCCTAGGAAATCACACCAGTTCCAGGATTAACATATTATACCTAAAAATATAGTGAAATAACATATAATATCAAAAACAAAATAAAAACATCATAGAGGCTAGTTAAATTCCAAATCCCATCCATACCATTTATATTACATTGGGATTATATCATCGGTGTGAGTTCCAAGCATACTCTAGCTACCATCTATACATGTTCCCATGTCCACCCTCTCACTAGGTTAATAAGTCATATGGGAATCTACTAGGTTCCCCAAAATCTCATCAAAAACTCTATAGATGCCTATGAAATTGAGGCTAGGGTAATGACCTTATGAAAATTCCCCTCCATAGTTTCTTAAGTCAAATTGAATTCCCAATCTATTTTTTTATCAATATAGGGTCTAACCACCCAATAAATTACATCGTAGCTGGAGAGGAACACTCACCCTGTGGTCATATAAATGATCCTAATGACTGTACAGTATATCACATGATAAACCCCCTGGATATGCATCCTAAGTCATCACTCCACTCTCCAAGAGGTCACTAGATCACCAATGCTAGAGCCACTACAACCTATATATTCCAATTTATATCATCATCCAATAATAAAAAAAGACTTCCATGTGGTACATGATGTTCTATTGGGGCCCTAGAACCTTAAAAAATTTAATCTCAGGATCAGGTTTTTTTAAAAAAATTAAAAAAATTAAATGGGGGCCCACCACCTAATGTTGTGGGCCAACACATGGAACAGACTTATGTTTACATCATAGTACAAAAGGGTAGATGAATATAGTCCACCTAATATTTTAAATTATTTTATTATTTATAAGTTTTGAGAGTAGTAATTATATCACATCCCTGCTTATCCAGCCTCTTCCATGATCAAACCATATCATATCAACAAACTGATCCCCTAACCAAATCAAAGAAGTTAATAATTAATTATTATAAAAATTTAAATTAATTAATTTAATCAATATAAATTAGGCATATTCAGTTAAAACTCATTGGGTTGTCATATAATGTTGAAACTACCATCAATGGGGTGTGTTCCACACCTAACATTCACTTAACCCTATTCTATGAAAAATAATTTATTAATATCATAGATTAAATGGAACAATAATTTAACTTTGGGTGAGAACCCTTAAACATTCTAAAACAGTGACATACCTCAATGGATTGATGTGTGAAAGAAAAATGAAATCATATCTGGTTCCCCTTTTCCTAAGATGTAATAAAACTCTAATTAAATTGGGATATTTCCCAATTCATTGGGGAAGTATCTATTTTTTGAACAAAAACAATCATCCCCCAAATCAATGAAAATGAGAGTAATATTAACGAGAGTTTGGGAAGAGGAAGAACCTGTTAGAGTTTTAACTTGGAAAATTAATCATATAATTAATTTTTTGTGTTTTGTTAAATTTTGAACTCCTCAAATTAATATATGTGTGTTGTAATTGTGTTATTAATTTTTATATAATATAAATACTAATTTTTTTATCATTATTATCATATATAATATTTTTCCATATTTTTTTAAATGGTTAAAATTTTTATATTCTATGTTGATTTTTTTCACTAGATTATTCTCATTAACATTGTGTCTAATACAAATATGATCATATTTAAGAATATTATAATGTTCATTCATCCAAATTATTCATTAAAAACTAGGTTTTTTATGTGTTACCATCTCATGTTAATACCTCTAAGTTCATCCATCCTCATCCATGAACTATGCATGGACACTATTAGTAGTCTATGAAAACTATTGTTCATTTGATATCAATTGTTTATTTTTTCAACATATACTACCTTAGTCTAAAAGTTATAGAAGTACTTCTCATAATATTCTTGTTTAAAGTTATTCAAACATATTCATACAAGCCTACAACATCATATTAATGTGAGACACTGATTAACAGTATCCTTCTATTATAATTCACTCAAGTGTGCATGACAACACAAAATTTATCTACCTTACACCACCACACTAGTTTGATTGGACTATTCCTTATCCTCTCAAGGTGTAGTTAAATATTACTCACAATCTAATGGTAGAATATCTATCTTAATGTTGAAAATAGTATTGAAGGTCCTCGTCTATGAAATAGTTGTATAAGTATTTCCATTCAATGATAACATATGTTCATTAGTAGTGTATGTATTTCCAATGGTAATAGAATCATTATACAATGATATAAACACTCTCATCTGACAAAAGTATCTTTTCTCAATTTTTTATGGTAGTACCAATAACCAATAACAATAACATCAATCCCGTATAGAGGAAAAACCATTTCTAATCCCTTAACGGTAACGCTCTTATGTTTTCAGTGTTAGAATGTATCGATAACATATCATTGGTGTGTTTAATTTCGCATAGAGATAGAAAAAAACCAAATTAGTGGAAGTGGTATCATATAATAATTGAAGAAGAACAATGATGGTATGAGATCCTCCATTTACATATTATCAATTACAAGCATCTACTAATATTAGTTAAATAATATATAGGATTCAAGTAGTTATATAATGTGTGAACATTTCACAGTATCATGACCACAAATAATAATATTTTCTAGTATCAAACGTATAGAAAAAATTTTATTTTATCAAATGATCATTTTTTTCTAAAAATATTATTAGATATTTAATTAAATATTCATTTTTCATAAATTCATTATACAAACTGATATATATTTTTTGTGAGATGATGCCTTGTTTTAGTTATTCCTTTTTATAATAAACTACCATTATATTCAATTTTTTTAATTATTTTTATTACTTTGAAAAAAATAAATGTATAATCTAATGATTATATTAAAATTTGTATTATAATGTATAAACTAAAATTATTTTTGGATTTAATGTGTTGAAAATTAATCATTTTATACTCTTTTTGTACAATTATTGAGGTTTTGAAATATTTTTATAAAAGATTTTATTGTTTTATCAATTTAGAAAAAATTTATATATAATAAGTGTATATTGGAATTAATTTATATAAGTAAAATATAGGAATTATAGTGTTCCAAAATAATTTCATGAAAACACATAATGTTTAAAACTATAAATTATATTTTGTTTCCATTTTTATTGTTTCACCGTTGTATGGTGTGATGTGATTTCTATGAAACTCCCACACAATGGGAACCAACAAGAAAGATGAACTTTGGTGACTTTTCTATAAATAAATACAAAAATATATATTTATAAACATACCTTATACACAATTGATATCTTCAACGATTTTAGTTTCATTAGAGTAATCATAATGGAACCTCAAAGTTTAATTCCTTACCCTTGAAGTAGTTAGAGATCATTAAGATACATTGAGTTAGACATATTATACCCTCTACTAAACTTCAATATTTTTTGTTTTTTATCATGCTATATTTTACTTAATCTGATGATAATTTTAAGTGTTGGTTTATTCATTTCCCAATCAAAAGTAATTCCAAAATCAGTTATTCTACCAACCAAAAGGATGGTCTTTTGTCCCTGAATCCCAAATAAATGTTAGGATATCATGGTTTGCGACATGTGAAAACAAAAAGTCATGTTTGTATAGTTTTTGAGTCCGATAAAAACATAGGTTGGTTGTGCCTCTAATTATTGTAAAATGAAGCACATTTAAGCAGGTAATCACACCATTAAAATTGATATTTCTTAATGGATACCAATCTTCTCACCATATAGAGAAGATTTAAGAGTAGAGTAAGATCTTGGTAACGTAAAATACTATTTATATGTTGTGTTTTTAGTTTATTTTCATCACATTATATTATAAACACCACACCATGCTATTTCTTTATTAAATATTAAATCCCCATGTTATTATTTGTGATAGAAGTTGTAAAGTACTATTCACTCTTCTCTTGTCAATTATTTCTATCTACCTAACAAAACAATTCCTATCAAATGAAATACTATATGATATATATTATACTGATTATTTTTTATTTTACTAACCCAAATATTATAGACTTAATAGTAAAAGGTATAAAATCCTTGAATATGGAAGGTTTTAATGAAAGAAGATGGTTGTATACCTCCCAATCCACTGTATTTGGAGGTAAATTATTATGGGTATTGTAAAGACTGAATTGAAGTATACATTAAGTAGTTAAGTGTGGTAATTATAAAATAATATTGAAACCTTACAAATTATCTAAAGTTGATCTATATAAAGTTTTTAGAAATGATATGAGAAATCATTTTTTAAACTTTAATGAAATGTTATTTTTTTACTATTATATAAATAGAAACATGAATAATCATGTTTCAATATGTAAGATATCCCAAAAAAATTGGATAATTCTACATTTTACTCACTATGTTATTGATAAGAAAAATGTAATTAAGAATAACATTCTTCAAGTGGAATACCGGGATTTCAAGATAGTAAAATATGGGTCAATAAACCAGATATTTAACTAGTTTAGAATCCTTAGAAATTGAATGAGTAATCTTATTAAAGCAATGGAAAATATACTATAGTATAAAGGGTACTAAGGGTATTAAAAAAATATTCCATTAAAATAATTTTGCGATCAATGAATGTAATAATTTTAAAGAGTATAATTTAAATGAACTAATTGGTTATTTTGTGTAGTATGAACTTGAATTGAAAAATATTATTGATAAAGAGTCTACAAAGAAAAAAATAATTATTTTTAAATCTAATTTTAATTAATCCTCTAACTCTATTGAATGTGAGATCTAAGAAATTGATAAATTTATGGAACCTTTTTCAATAATAGTTATAAATTTTTTATAAATCAAAGGAGGTAATATGAAGTTTAGAAGAAATAAAAAACACAAGTACAAGAAAAGTAATAATTAAAATAATAATGATATTTTATACATAACCTAATATGAGTGTGGGAATACTGAAAAAATAGTAATGATAGTCCCAAAATAAAAATTATGAGACATTCAATGAAAATAGGAGAAAAAAATCAAGATTTGTTTTGAGGATGGGAATGTTCAGATAATTCATATTCAAGTAGTGATATATGAAGTGAACATGAGATAGGGATCCTCTCATTGATGGCTAAAAATTTTAAGTTACATGACTAATTTTGTCCCAATTAATAACTTATTATAATGTTAAACATAATGAAATATATGAATATATTAAGGAAACATAATTTGATTCTAGTTTTGGTTCTAATTCATTGAATTCTAAATTCAAACAACTATATAAAGAGAATAAGGAATTAAGGAATGATAGTGTCATGATTATTGACAATTAAACTAACATAAAAATAAAAACGAATTTTTTTTCTCATTTAAAATGAGATAATTAAAAGTAAATGTGAAAATATAAATATAATAATGTATTATAATGAGGAATATTAAAATACTTTTTATTTAGATATATTGAAACTAAAAGTTGAAAATGATAAAATTAAATATTTTCTATCAACAACTCATAAAGATAATGAAATAAGGTTCAATCATATCTTGGTGTAACTGAATAATGTTGATAATGAGTGTAAGAATATCAAGGAATAAAATAAAAAATTGGAAAATATATATTCTGGTTATAATGATATAATTTAAATTAATTTAGATGCTGATAAAAAAGAGGATGTGGATTTGAAAAAGTATGGTTCTAACCTTAAAGAATCATTATCTACTTTTCTTCAAGGAAAATAGAGATATGATTAAATGTTGTATCTTATAATACCAAACTATAAAAATAATTCTCTGGTTATAAAACATTCCTCCAATTATGAATAAGACTAGTTTTATTAAAATATCAAAATGAAGTATTTTTATTGTATAATTTTTAAATACAGAATGAACGGATATTTTTCCTATGAAATGTATTTTTTATTTACTCAATCATTTAGTTAAATTAAAATTATTATTTTGAATGATATATTTTCTATGAAACGCAAAAATAGATGTTTTAAATCTATTTGGGTGACGAAATGTTCTTCTAATAATCTAATTTGGACCCAAATTATCATGGGTACCAAAACATTGGACTTGATTGATTTATTTTTGGAAATATACTTTAGAAGTGTCAAAGATTAATTAAATCTAGATAGTTAGTGTTATATACATATGAGATGTGATATTTCAAATTTTATATAGGTTAATCCATGTGATGGTGGTCAAATTACATTTGGAGACACTTATAAAGGCCATATTCTAGTTATCATAGGGGATATATTTTATAAATGTGTCATTATTTAAAAATCACTATTTATAGATGTTCTAAAATAGAATTTAGTCAGTATATCAAAACAATATAATGATGGATTAAATGTAATATTTTAAAATGATACATATATGATTTGGAAAAAAAATAAATTTTATTTTTTACAAAATGAAATGAAAATGCTTATACTTTTTATTTCACAAGTATTTCTAAATATAAAGTTAAGTATTTGAATGCTGTATAAGTAGATGTTATTTTGTGGTATAGGATACTTGGACAAGACAATTTCACACAATTATAAAAGTTTTCAAAAATCATGAACATATTCTACAAGTTACAATGTTAAATATAAGTAAGTTTTTTTTTGTGATTCAGGTTTAGTGGTTAAAAACATAAACAAATATTTAAAATTGTGACTGTTATTTATATAGATAGATGTCTTGAATTTCAAAATCATGAATTATTTTCTTCTATAAAACCTACTAGTTTTGGTGGAAAAAATATCTATTTTTAATTGTTTAGGATTATACTAAATTTTCCTTTATTAATTTATTATCATATAAAAGTGAACATCTTACCAAATATTATTCTTTAAAAACAATTATTCAAAATTAGAAAAAATAAAATGTCTCTATTATAATTGATAGAGTCTTTAATATTTTTTGATTTAGAATTCAATATTTCTTTTGAAGATAATGGGTATAAAATTTTTTTTTCTACCCCAAGGATGCCACAACATAATAGTGTGTTTGAAAGAACGAATATGTCAATTCAAGAAATAACTAGAACAATGATTATTTAGTTTAATTTGAATAATTATTTTTTATATGAAGTTGTTAATACATATTTCATTTTTTTAAATAGAGTTCATAATATATTTTTTGAAGAATAATACCCATTATGAACTGTTTAAAGGGTTTAAACTTAAAATTGGTTATTTTAGAGTGTTTGGTTGCTATGTTTTTTTTATTTTAAATAAAAAATACAATTTTGAAAAGTTTGATTCTAAATGTGGTGAAGAAATATATTTAGGTTATTCTAATACTATTAATCACTATAGTGTTTATAAAAAATAGTTCTTTAGGAGTTTGTCCACATTAATTTTGATCCAAAATACAAATAAAAAGTTTAATTTGAATTTATATGAAAGTAATGGAGAATTTTAAGGAACTGAATTTTGGTGATGATAATGTTTATGAAAATGATAATACATTATTTTATGGGGTGAAAATATATTCTAATACTAATATTAAAGAGTGTAAAACTCTTAAATATCAAATTATTGAGAAAATTATAGAAATGTTGAATTTAGAATTCAAATCAAGAAATCTGTTCTAAATTACTATGAAAATTTTTCATTTGTTGTGGAATTTGTGCCTATTAAAACTATTTATTCTTTAAATGATTCTAATTTTATTAATGTTTTGTATGAAGGGTTAAATCTATTTTAATGAAATAAGGTGTAGAGTTTGGTTGATGTTTTGAAAAATAAAAAAAATTAATTGGAAATAAGTGTATTTTTTATTATAAACATGATGAAACTAGAAAAATTGTTAAAAATGAAGAAAAATTGGTGGATAAAGGTTATATTGATCAAGAGGGAATTTAATTTGAATATTAATTTAATATTATTTATTGGATACTGGCTATTATATTTTTATTAACATTTCTTTTTTTCAAAATAAGAAATTATTTCAAATGGAAATAAAGAATGAATTTTTAAATAGAATAATTTTGGAAGATTTATTTGTTAAACAATGCAACGCCCCAACCCCAGTTACCTAGAGTCAGTGCATTATTACATAACATTGGAATGATTACAAAAGATCAAGTCTCGAAAAACCGATTAGTTTAGTAGCCTTGGAAATACTAGATACATTCATCAGTTTTACATTATATCATGAAATGAAAAATAAAAAAAAACATTATCTTCATCAACCACATTCATATCCCAAATACTATTCCTGAAGGTTGGTTATAATATACTTTTTCACAACCTCGGAAAAATAAAACATAGAAATGGGTGAGCTCATATGCGCAGTAAGGATAACAATATTGCGGAAACTTTCATAAATAAGTATAAACATTTAAGGCAATGTATAAGACTAAAACAAAAGCCTTTAAAACTTGAACTTCAGTATAATATAGAAAAGATAAAATCAAATAATTCCATTTATTTATTCACACAGATATTCTACTAGTGGAATAATAACATGCAATATCAATAGCCACTTTCATAATGATGGAATGCATAATTCCAGACATCATAACCACATAGTCAAGGCCTTGTGCCAAGACTGCAAATAAGATTTTGTCAAGGCCTTATTCCAAGACACTATTTTGTCTAATTAGACATACCGATGCATCGAGGAGCTACAACGGGCTCCACCGGTCACTTACAAAGTCCAATTCATTCCCCAAATGAAAAGGTTTAAACATAACATAAACATTCGTATTAAAACTAGCATACGAAATGTCAATACTTTATCTACAAACCTTTAATGGTATAAAAATAACACATCCACAGTCAAACATATCACAAAACCTTCAATATAATATTGATGATTTGTATCATAATAAATCAACTTCAAACAAGCTTAAATTCCATCAAAGGATGTTGATTTAGATAAAATCAATTTTTTTGAGAAATATCTCTTTCTATTTTGAAATCATTTAAAATTAATTTAATTATAAAAGAAAAAATTTATTTTTTAAAATATTCTTATAATCTTGTAAAGGAATCTTGGACAATGTTATAATGGTGGAAAATAGCCGCATAGCCGCATAAGTTAAAAACAATCTTACCTTAATTTTTTCAAAAAGGTCATAAAGTAATTTGTTTGGAAAACGATGGAAATATTCCTTTAAAAAAATATAAGGTCAAATAAGTGTATAAATGAATTTAACCCATTTTCTAGTAAATAGTAAAAATGTTTTGAAATACATTTTTAAGAAACATCGATGTGGATGAGAAAGAGGCCCCAGTAGATAATAACATATAAAAAACCTCAGATAATGAAGATTTTGTGAAATTAACTCTTACCTTGTACTTTTCCTTAGTCGAGGGTAGGTTAAAATTCTATATAATGGTGAAACAATTGTTATTAAATTAAACAAGAACCATATAAATTAATATGATATCATTTATGATCTTCTAATATTGCTTTGTTAATGATATTTCAGCATTATCATCATTTTGGGTGTTAACTGATTCATTTTCCTTTATATGATTTATTACGTGAGTAATTTTTGATATGGATAAGATGTATCTTATTTATATTTAAAATTATATTAAGTATTTAAACATTATTTTTAATCATTAAATGAAAATTAGTCTTAAATGGTTAATATGGGGAATGAATCTCATCTTGTTCAGGGAGATGGTAATCCGTACGTATGATCGAGCGACAATATCATTCTCTTGATATTAAAATTGTATGGAAATGGATGGTATATCATATATACAGAATAATTAAAATATTATATTTTTTATTTACATCAGTTATAAATCATTATTATACCCATCCAAATAATAATTTGTTGAATAACAACTACACCACGACATGGAGATGGTAATACGTGTGTACGCACGTATGGTGACTTTTTCATTTATAGGATGGATAGAATAATGAATATGGTTGTACCATATTTATACTAAAATCACTATATATAGAAGATACTGGTGTTATTATTTTAGAATGGAAACAACAAGGAAAGAAGAAGTGGAAGAAGAAAAGAACATGAAAGAGGTGAGGAAATATTTATCTCTTCTTCGGGTTCTTCCTTTTGATTTGACCAAAAGGCCACCATAGGTAGGCTTTATGACTAATGGAAGGCCTATAGGATAAAGGGAGGACAGTTGTGAGGATATTTGGGCAGGGTTTGGCCATTCCAAATGGCCTTGAAGGAGTGAATTTGAGAGAAGGTTAAGTGCCCTTTTATAAGAGGTTTGAGGGGCACCTTAGGAAAATATTGAAATATTATTTTATAATAAAATCATCTTCAGTTTATAATGGCCCTAAAATGATTTATTTCTAGGTTAAGGTGGGGATGGGTCTAAAACCAATCAACCAATAGGTATTATATAGGTTCTGGTCACTATATTAACCTTAACTTTTAGATTTAACTCTTAGTTAAATAGTTTGACATTTACCATGTCTCTTTGTATTTTTATATTATATGTGTAAAGAACCTTAAATTTCAAGGAAAATTTTTTCTTATTTTTTTTGGAATTCTACAAGTACGTAGTTTCTGACAGCGCCTGATTCTATGGCCCGGTGTGCCTAGAATAATTTTCCAAAGATTAGCTTGGGTACGCTTAGTGAACGAACGAGCGAGTTTTATAACATTTGATCTGGTGCTCGGAATTGAAATCTGAGGGCACCGATTAAACCGATGTGCCGGTAATTGCTTAGGAAGACTTTTTCTGGAGTTGTGTTTTCTTGGGATGAGATGTTAAAAATGTGAGGAATAAAAATATAGGTGTTTTACAATTATATTTTTATTACGCCTCTAGTGGTTTTTGAGTTATGGGAAAGGAAGTTGTGAGGAAGTTGGGTGGGTCCCACATGAGCCCACACCTCCTTAAAATTCCTAAAACCCCATTAAACACCCTCTCCCTCTTTAATACATGTCAACCCCTCAAGTTTATGAGGAACCTTCCCTCCCTCTCTTTAATTGATTGCCAACGTGTTTAATTAATGAGGATCCTTCCTCCCTTTTTAATGTTCCACTACATTGGATTAAGTAAGTGGGGCCCTATGTCATAAATCCCCCATTTATGACTTGCGTGCCAACAACGAACCCACCAATCCAATTTAAAGGAGGCCAGGGGGAGGAGTTCTGGACAACTTCTTCAAGCGGCGGAACGCTAGCAGTGAAGCACGGTGCCCAGCACTTGGAGAGTCTTCCTCTTCCTCCAACGAGGAATGAAGAACGCCAACACCACCCTCGGCTTCATCCTTCTCGACGTTGACGGAACGATGCCCATCTACCACGACGCCATCTACCGCGACACCGAAAAACGCCTTCTTCGAGGTTGGGGTTTGGTTTTTGTGTTCGTGAATATTCTTTTTCCATCCAACGTTAAATTCTTTAGCCACTTGATATTGAATTAACGGGAGGGGGCCAGACCGCACGAACACGGCCGACCCTCCTACACCTTTTTTGTTGTACTCGTTGTGGTTCGAAGGAAGGTGGTGTGGTGCAACGACACTGTGTGGGAACAACCAGTAATGCGGCGAAGGAGCGCAGTGTCGTAGCGCCGCGCCGTTGAGGCCGAAAGAAGCCGTGGCCAGAGTCGGGCCGCGGCGGAGGGGTGTGGCGCCGTCGCACCACGCCGGTCGGAAAAAGGCCACGGCCTAAGTCCGCGACGGTGTAGGGAAGGGCGGCTGGAAATCTGGACCCCGGCGCAAAGGAAGGCGGGACCCGCAGGGGGTCCCGCGGCGGCTCACCGGCTGGCCATCACGGCCGGCCAGAATCGGGAAGGGCCGGGATGTGTAACCCCTGGAAGCTGGAAAAGGGGCAGGCCCCATGTGGGGGTCCACCGTTACAAAACAAGGGGGCAGCCCCCCCCCCCTTCGCGTCCGCTCGGCCAGCGCCGAGCCGCCCCGGTCGGACCGGTCGCACCGAGCGGGGCCGCCTGCGCCGGGCCGGGCCGCCCGCGCCGGCTGGGCCGGCCCAAGCCAGTCGGGCCGGGCTACGCCCTAATGGGATGGACCCGGACCCAGGTGGGTTCAACCCGGTTTGGTCCAACCCAGGGGGTTTTGGTCCGGGTCGGTCCGGGCACAAACCCCCCTAAAAAACGGACCGATACGTTCAAACGTCCGTAACTAGAGTTACAGACCTCCGATCGATGCACCGTCAGTTGGGATGAGATCCTTGGATTGAGACGGTCGTTTTGGTATATTACACTCAAGAGTTTAGAGAACTTTGTGTATGGCCGGGTTGGTTCGAACACGAAACCAACCGGACCCTCGGGGCAAAAACGCTGATAACTTCAGCTCCGGACGTTCGATTGATGTTCCATTGACTTTGTTGGATTTATCTTAGTGAGATGGTTATTTTGGATTACTCCGATCTAAGTTTGGACATAGTTGGAGTATGGTCGGGTTGCTTTTGACTTAAAAACCAACTGGGCCCCTAGGACGAAAAAGCCAATAACTCTCAGACTGGGCATCCGATAGACACGCCGTCTGTCGCGTTGAGTTCCTTTTGTCGAGATAGAACTTTGGGATAAATATACTCTGTAATACGTGTTAGTTGATGTATCCACCCCCTTTTATCGTGGAGCGGACCCTCCCAGAATCGAGCATGCTATGTGTGGGAACCCTAGAGCTGGCTGCGACTGTGATGACGACGATGATTGTATTGGATCCTTTGTGGGTTCGACGAGGATGACTACCATTATGGGATCCTCTATGTGTTCGATGAGGAAAATTACTATACTAGAATCCTCTGTGGGTTCAACTTGGATGACTACCATACTGGATCCTCTATGGGGTCGATGAGGACGACTACCGTACTGGGATCCTCTGTGGGTTCGACGAGGACAACTACCAGACTGGGATCCTCTGTGGGTTCGACGAGGACGACTACTATACTGGGATCCTCCGTGGGTTTGACATGGAAGACTATTGTACTGGGATCCTCCATGGGTTCGACTACCATGCTAGGATCCTCCGTGGGTTAGATGATGATGACTGCTATACTTGGATCCTCCGTGGGTTCGGCAGCGATGACTACTAAACTTGGATCCTACATGGGTTCGACAGAGGAGATGATTCAGAGGCTACATCTAATCATCTCCACCACTCTTCATGAGTAGTATAACTGTGTGAGACGAGTATTTACTTTCAATCATTATCTTCAATGTGATTGACTTGATATCCTGTGTGTATTGGATTATGCATTCCTGTGTGGATTGGGTCATACTTTCCTGTGTGGATTATGTTTTACTTTCCTAAGTGGACTGGATTGTACTAGAGCTCGTGAGTTGGAGATAAACTGGATTTGATGTCTTAGTTATATGTGTGGGAATATACCTAAGTAGTGTTGGATGATACTTCATGATTGTAAATTTTCTCTGTGGTTTATACTTTGTGGATTCAGGGAGACCTTCGGGGGTCTCGAGGTCCCTAATGAGTATTGTATTCTCACCCCTGCACGGGTTCACCCACACTCCATTGTGTTGGTTGCAGACGATAGACATCACTGATCGTGGTTGAGGCTTGTAGATGTGCACGGTACCCGGAGGAGGATCTTAGGATGAGTCGGTGCCCGAAGGTGGATATCACGTCGAGACGGTGCCCAGAAGTGGATTTCATGATGAGTCGGTACCCGGAGGATACAGATGGACGTGGAGTGCGGAGGAGGAGATCTGTACCTACCCTTCAGGTAGGAAGCCGGATAACGATCCAGTAGTGGCTTGTCACCTTTCAGCTATTGTACTTTGAATTGTACTTTACTTTCAGTTGTACTGCATCTTTAGTTGGTTTTGTATTCTAGCCCATTTAATTTTCAGCACTTACTTCTGTTTTCAGTTTACTTAGTGTTTACTTCAGTTTGCATACTTTGTGGTGTTTTTTTTCTTTTATAAAGGAAATGCCTTCCCTTTTTATCGGGAATTACGCCTTTGGTGCTAGTCGGCAACCCCTAGCCTATGGAAGGCGGGCTTGGGGTAGTTAGGGCACGGGCCCCTAGGACGGGTCGTGAAAAATTTGTATCAGAGGAGTTCGGTTCTACCGCATAACTCAAGACTCGGATCTTTCTTCTCTGTGAAGCAATATTGTTAAGGGTATTGAGTGTGGTTATCTATCCAGGGAGTCCAGTATTGGTGCGGTGGCCGACGTATCCATACACCAGGACCCTGACTTCTGATTTCCGACTTAGTGCACGAAAACATTGATTGCATGTGTGATTTATATGTTTTCTTTGTGATTACTTTGTGTCAGCTCAAAAGGTATACTATTTTGACTGTGGCACACCTGTTTCTTTATAGGATGGCCCCACGATGGTAGCCAGCTAGGGTTTCGAGGTTTGTGTGAGACAACAGCCCACCGACCGACGAGGCCTCGGTGTCGGGCCCTATTACAGTGGAGGCACCAGCGGTACCACTACCCGCAGAGCCACCGATGCCACCAGCCACAAACATTGAGAGTGCATGTCACCTTAGTGCACTTCATGAGTTTCAGTGTCAGAGACCGCCCAGGTTCCATAGGGAGATGGAACCTCAGGCAGCCATGGATTTTCTGGAGGCTATAGTTTGAGTTTTCAGGTTTGTGGGGATACCAGAAGAACTCATTGTGATCCTTTATAGCGAGTCTCCTGCATGCCGAAGCAGGAACATGGTAGAGATTGATGCTCCAGGTGCACGAAGAGGCATCTTTACTTTGGACAGACTGCGAGAGCCTCTTACGCTCGGATTTCGTTCCAGCCACCCTCCGTGCGGTGCGCATTCAGGAGTTACTACAGCTTCGGTAGGGCAGCATGACCGTGGACCAGTACTCACCGAGGTTTACTGATCTCTCACGCTACACCACAGATATGTTACGGGACCCGTTCTTGAGGGCCCGGACCGTCGAGCAGGGACTGAGGCATTATATCAGGGCTTCGATGATCTCCCTCAACATCCCGACGTAGGTGGGGGTGTTAGAGAGAGCCCTTATAGTGGAGAGTTTTCTCGCCATGCAGTCACCAGCGGTGAGACCCTCCGCAGGACGACCCGTAGCGGAGTCTTCTGCAGCTGGCAGTAGACAGATGACGCAGAGGTCCAAGCGGGATAGACCATCAGATGAGCAATTTCAGGATGCAGATTCTACTGTGCGGGGAACACGAAGGAGAGCCAGCCACACGAGGAGCAGGCAGTGCTATGCATGCAGCGGGTAGGGTTACATGGCTCGAGACTGCCCGACTCGTTCTGCAGATGAGCAACAGGAAGTAGAGGGACATCCCAGGTAGAGGTTCTACCTTAGCGGTCTACAAGGAGCAGGCAGACGAGGCAGAGGAGCTGTCCGAGGAGCGGGTGGTGGGCGAAACTTTGAGGCCCTACCACCACCACCACTAGGAAGACCACCCCGACCGTAGGGAACGGGTGGACAGGGGAGAGCTCAGCTTCAGGCAGCTGAGGCTTACGACCATAGAGCTCTGGGAGCTGATGGAAAGGAGCAGGACTAGCTCCATTCATGGAGACTTTTTTTCATGTTTCTTCTGGCCTTGTGGATGTTTTGTGTCTTTTTACTTCAACTGCAATAATAAAAGACACTTTTCCTTGTGACGTTTGCTTCCTCTCTTTTTGTGTACTAAGAGGTTCTGGTTAAAATTGTTGACTTGAAACTCAATTTTGAGATTCCTACTAGAGGAGACCTAGTGACCACACACTACTACCGACAGTGTGACTCGAACCTTGGAGGAGAGAGTAACGGTTGGATCTCTTCGTAGTAGCGTCGAGTCCTTATGATGTCATCCATGGAATGGATTAGTATAATTCATGTCAGGATTGACTGTATTAGGAAAATAACATGGTTCATCCAGGGGATAAGACCAAATTTCTCTTATCGGCAAAGAAGAAATCTTAGCAGCTATTGTAGGACCAGAGAAGGATCAGGACATCCAGGAGGTGGATACCACTAGAGTTCGAGGATGGCGACCACGTTTTTTTATGGGTCTCACCTCGATGTGGGTTACAGAGATTTTTTTGGGGTGGAAAGTTATCTCCACACTTCATCGGACCCTTCAAGGTCCTCAACAGGGTAGGCGAGGTGGTTTACCGCTTGACCCATCCACCTCAGTTGCACCAGGTGCACGACGACTTCAACCTATCTCAGCTAAGGAGACTGACTCATATCTTTGACGATGGGGTGACTTTTGCGGAGGTCCTGGTGGAGATAGAGGATCGACAGGAGTGGTTTCTACGTTGATGGGTGATTCCTTTAATGCACCTCAGGTTGCAGCACAGGAACCTTCAGGAGAGCACTTGGGAGCGGGAGGCTCAGATTCGTGCTCAGTACCCTCTTTTGTTTCCCTAGTTTGAGATGTATCTTTACGGGGACGTAAATCCCTGTGGTGGGAGTAATGTAAAGACCCGTAAATTTCAAGGGAAATTTTTTCTTAATTTTCTTTGGAATTCTATGAGTACGCAGTTTCTGACGGCGCCTGATTCCGAGGCCCGATGTGCCGGGAATAATTTTCCAAAGTTTACCTCGGGTACCTTCAGTGAACGAATGAGCGGGTTTTCTAAATTTTGATCTGGTGCTCGGAATTGAAATCTGAGGGAACCGATGAAACCACAGCGCCAGTAATTGATTAGAAAGGCTTTTTCTGGAGTTGCGTTTTCTCGGGATGAGATGTTAAAAATTTGAGGGATAAAAATATAGTTGTTTTACAATTATATTTTTATTACGCCTCTAATGGTTTATGAGTTATGGGAAAGGAAGTTGTGAGGAAGTGGGGTGGGGACCACATGATCCCCCACCTCCTTAAAATTCCGAACACCCCATTAAACACCCTCTCCCTCTTTAATACATGTCAACCCCTCAAGTTTATGAGGAACCTTCCCTCTCTCTCTCTAATTAAATGCCAACGTGTTTAGTTAATGAGGATACTTCCTTCCTTTTTAATGTTCCACCGTAGCGGATTAAGTGAGTGGGGCCCTATGTCATAAATCCCCAATTTATGACTTGCATGCCAACAACGAACCCACCACTCCTATTTAAAGGAGGCCAGGGGGAGGAGTTCTGGACGACTTCATCAAGCGGCGTAAGGCTAGCAGCGAAGCACGACGCCCATCACTTGGAGAGTTTTCCTCTTCCGCCAATGAGGAACGAAGAATGCTGACGCCACCCCCGGCTTCATCCTTCCCGATGTTGGCGGAACGACGCCCATCTACCGTGATGCTGACAAACACCATCTTTGTGGTAGGGGTTTGGTTTTGGGTTCGTGAATATTTTTTCCATCCAACGTTAAATTCTTTAGCCGCTTGATATCGAATTAATGGGAGGGGTCTGGACCGCACGAACACAGCTGACCCTCCTGGCCCTTTGTGGTTGTACTCGTTAAGGCTCTAACGAAGGCGGCGCGTTGCAACGGCACCACGCAGGAATGAGGAGGAACACAGCGAAGGAGCGTGGCGCCGTTGAGGCTGAAAGAAGCCGCTGCCAGAGTCGGGCCGCGGTGGAGGGGCGAGGTGTCGTCACGCCGCATAGGTCGGGCAAAGGCCGCGTCCTATGGCCACAGCGGTGCAAGGAAGGGCGGCCGGAAATCCGGCCGCCGGCGCAAGGGAAGTTGGGACCCGCAGGGGGTCCTGTGGTGGCTCACTAGCCGACCATCACGGCCGGACAGAATCGGGAAGGGCCGAGGGTTGTAACCCCCGGTGGCTGGAAAAGGGGAGGGCCCCCATGTAGGGGAGCCGCTGTTACAAAACAAGGGGGGAACCCCCCCCCCCTATTTTCGCGTCTGCTCTGCCAGTGCCGAGCCACCTCGCTCGGCCAGCGTCGAGCCGCCCCGGCCGGACTGGTCGCACCGAGGTGGGCCGCCCGCGCCGTGTCGGGTCGCCCGCGCGGGTCCACACTGCGTCGGCCGGGCTGGGCCGTGCCCTAATGGGCTGGACCCGGACCTGGGTCGGGTCGACCCGGTTCGGGCTGACCCGGAGGGTTTTGGGCCGGGTCGGTCCGGGCCCAAACCCCCCTAAAAAACAGACAGATTCGTTCAAACGTCTGTAACTTGGGCTACGGACCTTCGATCGACGCAATGACAGTTGCGATGAGATACTCGGATCGAGACGGTCGTTTCAGTATATTACACTCAAGGTTTTAGAGAAATTTGGGTACGGCCGGGTTGGTTCGAACACGAAACCAACCGGGCCCCCGGAGCGGAAACGCTTATAACTTGAGCTCCGAACGTCCGATTGATGTGCATCGACTTTGTTGGATTCCTCTTAGTGGGACAGTTCTTTTGGATTACTCTGATCAATGTTTGGACACAGTTGGAGTATGGTCGGGTTGGTTGACTTAAAAACCAACAGGGCCCCTTGGACGAAAAAGCCAATAACTCTCAGACCGGGCGTCCGATTTACGCGTCGTCTATCGCGCTGAGTTCCTTTTGTCAAGAAGAAACCTTGGAATACATAAACTCTAGAATATGTGTAAATTGATGTATCGACCCCCTTGGATCGTGGAGCGGTCCCTCCCTGAATCGAGCATGCTATGTGCGGGAACCCTAGAGCTGGCTGCGACTGTGACGACTACGACGATTTTACTGGATTCTCTATGGGTTCAACGAGGAAGAATACCGTACTGGGATCCTCTGTGGGTTCGATGAGGATGACAACCAGACTGGAATCCTCTGTGGGGTCGACAAGGATTACAATCATACTAGATCCTCTGTGGGTTCGATGAGGACGACTACCGTACAAAGATCCTCTGTGGGTTCGACGAGGAGGACCACCAGACATGGATCCTCTATGGGTTCGACGAGGATGACTACCATAGTGGGATCCTCTGTGGGTTCGACGAGGATGAATATTGTACTGGGATACTTCATGGGTTCGAATACCATGCTTGGATCCTCCGTGGGTTCGATGACTATGACTACTATACTTGGATCCTGCGTGGGTTCGGCAGCGACTACTACTAAACTAGGATCCTACATGGGTTCGGTAGAGGAGATGATTTAGAGGCTACATATAATCATCTCCACCCCTCCACCTGAGTAGTATACCTGTGTAATCTTAGTCTTGACTTTAAATCATTATCTTCGATGTGATTGACTTGATATCCTGTGTGGATTGAAATATGCTTTCCTGTCTGGATTGGTTCGTACTTTCCTGTGTGGATTAAGTTTTACTTTTCTGAGTGTACTGGATTGTACTAGAGCTTGTGAGTTGGATCTAAACTGGATTTGATGACTTAGTTATATATATGGGCATATACCTAAGTAGTGTTGGATGATACTTCATGATTGTAACTTTTCTTTCTGGTTTATCCTTTGTGGATTCAGGGAGACCTTCGGGGGTCTCAGGGTCCCTACTGAGTATCGTATACTCACCCCTGCATGGGCTTTTCCCGCACTACATTATGTTGGTTGCAGAAGATAGACATCACTGATTGTGGTTGAGGCTTGTAGAGCAATATGGTACCAGGAGGAGGATCTCATGACGAGTCGGTGCCCGAAGGTGGATATCACGTCGAGACGGTGCACGAAAGTGGATTTCATGACGAGTCAGTACCCGGAAGAGACGGACGGACGTGGAGTGCTGAGGAGGAGATCTGGGCCTACCCTTCAGGTAGGAAGCTGAAGGACAGTCCAAGAGTGGCTTTTCACCTTTCAACTATTGTACTTTGAGTTGTACTTTACTTTCATTTGTAGTTTATCTTTAGTTGGGTTTGTATTCTGACCCATTTACTTTTCAACACTTCTGTTTTTTGTTTACTTAGTGTTTACTTCAGTTTGCATACTCTATGGTGTTTTTTTCTTTTATAAAGGAAATTCCTTCCATTTTTATTGGGATTTACGCCTTTGGGGCTAGTCCCCGGCCCCTAGCCTAGGGAAGGCGAGCTTGGGGTAGTCACGACACGGGCCCCGAGGACGGTTTGTGACAATATGGTTAATAAACATACTATAAACTTCCAAGAGAACCTAAAGTGGTTCATTAATGAAAAATATAATATTATTTAATCCCTTTCGTCGATCATTAGATTTTTAAGAATTGAATATCAATTAATAATATAATAATTGTTTTAAAAAATCTTTTATGTCAATTTTGACACTATTTGGTATTTTGTTTTTGTTAAATTCATAGTATCACTCTTACATAGAAAAAAAATTAATTTAATCGTCCCTAACATATCATATTAATATATAAAAATAGTGGAATTCATTAAAAGTCTCAAATTGAATTTATTTGGATATTTATAATATAATTTATTTTAATCTTTCATTAATAAGGTAATTACTACATCACCATTGTGTATTAATAAATTTAATTATTTAATGTATAAAAATTATAAATGAAATACCATTATGTAGGAAATATTTTAATCTTTCTAATGAATATTTATAGTAGAATTAATCTTATATATAACGCTATATTAAAAATGGCTTAGTTATTAAACATTTATTTTAACTCTTTTAACTCTTCCTTAAATAAAATAATAACAAATGTCCTAATCTAATCCAACTGGGCCTAAAGGATCATATTTTATTACTAATGTTTTTTTGGTCGAAATACACATATTCAATAGAATTAGGACATTTTTTAGGGTAATAATAATATCATTTTTACCTTTAATCACCCTATTTACTTTTAACCGTGGTAAATAAAAGTTAAAAGTTACTATTCACCAAAAAAAATATTTTCATCTTATTGAACCACATTTTACTTACTGATATCAACCATGTCTCTCTGATTTTTTAAATTCAATTCACAGAAGCGGTAAAATTATGTTTTATGCAAATTTGCAAATGCTCCTAGGAGGTGGGTAAAAGACGGTAAAAAGTTCAATTAAATTTTTATATATCTAAACTTATTATAAAATGACACTAATAAATTAAATTGAACTTATATATGTATTATGTATCGATTTTTACTTAAAATAAATTTAAATAAAATAAATAATTATTTACACAAAAAGTTGGTTTTAACCAATAACTCAGTGTTTTTCACTATTCGTCAAGAATTGAAAGATTTCAGAAAAATATCAAAAATTCACCCTAATCTAATTTCGATATTATAAATCAAAAAATGAAGTCCATTTTGAAATCTAAATTTTAAAATTTTTATAAAAGTGGGTATTACTATTCATAACAGCTATTTTGATTGGATGCGGTGTGTTATAATCTCGAAATTGCATACAATGCATGCTATTACATTATTCAAAGGGAAACCTACTGCGGAAGCTTGGGGTGTTACATTAAAATCTCCTTCAAATAATTTTGTCCTCAATATTTCTATAAAATTACAACTCAAAAATATTTGGGTGGTTCTGCATCATAAGTTCCTCGGGTTCCCACGTTTCCTCTTTTATATTATGATTTCTCCATAGAACTTTTACCAGACGGGTTGTCCGGCCTCTCAAAACATGTTCTCAGGTATCAAGAATCTGGACATGCTCTTCGCAATAAGACAGATCAGGTTCCAGTTCTAATTCCTCATAGGTGAGTACATGTGTTGGGTCAGGCATGTATTTTCTCAACATTGATACGTGGAAAAAATCATGAACTTTGGAGAGACTTGGCGACATTTCCAAACGGTAAGCTATAACCCCAATTCGTTCTAGAATTTCGAAAGGTCCAATGTACTTGGGACTCTATTTATGCTTCTTAACTAATCGTATAATTCCCTTCCTTGGAGACACCTTCAAGAAAACATGATCTCCTACCTGAAATTCCAAATCCTTCCTTTGGTTATCGACATTTCTCTTTTGCCTACATTGAGCTTATTTGATGTGTGTTTGGATTACCTTCACCTCTTCCATCGTTTCCTCAAAAAGTTCTGGGCCTACAAGTTTTCTTTCACCAACATCATCCCAGCAGGTTGGGGTGCGACATCTCTTTCTATATAATGCTTCATATGGTGCCATCTGAATACTTTAGTAGAAGCTATTATTATAGTAAAATTCCACCAAAGGTAAATATTGATCCTACATACCTTGAAAGTCAAGTGAGAAAGATCTCGACATTTCTTCTATGGTTTGAATAGTCCATTCTGATTGTGCATTAGTTTATGGGTGGTAGGCAGTGCTCAAACGAAGTTCAGTATCTAGGGAATTCTGAATAATTTTCCAAAATCTTGATGTTAAACAGATAGAATGATAAAAAACAATTGATAGGGATACTTTATGAAGTCTTAAAATTTAATTAATATATAGTCTTTCGAAACATTCAATTAGTAAATATTCTCTTATATCAATAAAATTTGATGACTTGGTAAGACGGTCCATAATGACCCATATTACATCATTCCTTCAAGGATTAGTTGGTAGTCCCATGAAAATGTCCATTGTAATATTATCCCATTTCCACTCAGGTATGGGAAGAGGTTTCATGACTCATCCAGGATATTGCCTTCTAGCTTTAACTTATTGGAAAACCATACATCTTAACACAAAATCAGCAGTCTCCCTCTTCATTTTTTCCCACAAAAAATGTTCCTCCAAATCTCTATACATCTTAGTGATACTAGGTTGTATAGAGTAATTGGTGGTATGCACATCATCTAACTATTCCATTTTTCGATCTGGTATATCGGGAACACAAAGTCACATCCCAAATATCAAAATCCCATCTTTATATATGAAGTCGATCAATCTCCAATCATTCACAGCATTAATATTCTTTTGAAAATCCTTATCATCAGCCTGAGAAATTTTTATCCTTTCTTTTAAAGATGGTTTGGCAACCATTTGAAAAAGTATTAATGTTTCACCATCCATGATTATTACTATATCCATATTTACTAGATCAATGAAAATAGGATCCCTTTCAACTCTCATCTTGTTCAAAACTCCATAATCCTTTATACTCAAAGCATCTTCCACCTTATTTACCTTCCCCTGGTGGTAGTATATGGTGAAATCACAATCCTTGGTAGTTCAAGCCATCTCATTTGGCTCATGTTGAGTTCCTTTTGTGAAAATATACACTTCAAACTCTTGTGATCGGTATAAATCTCACATTTTTCACCATAAAGGTAGTGTCTCCATATCTTCAAAGGAAATATTATAGTTTCTCATTCAAGATCATGATTAGGATAGTTTTTTCATTAATTTTTAGTTATCATAGTGCATATTCAATAACTCTATCATTCTGTATAAGGACACAACCAAGTCCGTTCTTTGAAGCATAACTATAAATAACAAACCCATCATTCCCTCATGGTAGAGTCAATATAACAGCATTGACTAGTATTCTCTTTAGATCTTCAAAACATTCTTCACAATATTTTTTACAAAATAATTTAACCCGTTTACGTGTGAGCTTGGTTAATAGGTCAGACAATCAGGAAATATTTGGGACAATGTGCCGATAATAACCTGCTAAACCAATAAAGCTACATAACATGGTTATACTTGTCGGTTTTGGACATTCTTGGATTTCCTGGGTCTTTGAAGGATCAACAGTAATTCCATCCTTAGAGACAATATGGCCATGAAAAGAAATCCCCTGATGCCAGAATTCACACTTTCTAAACTTCCCGTATAATTCATTTGTTCTGAGGGTTTTCAGAATGGTGCGCAAGTGACTTTCCTGATCTTCATAGATTTTGGAGTATACCATGATATCATCAATAAATACCACTAAAAATTCATCAAGATATTCTTTGAAACTCTATTCATTAGTTCAATGAAAACATAGGGTGAATTAGTCATCCCAAAAGGAATTATTTTAAACTCATAATGCATGTACCTGGTTCGAAATGTTGTTTTCAGAATGTCTTCCTACTTCACACACAATTGTTGATATCCATATTGAAGTTCAATATTTGAAAAATTTTGAGCTCCATGAAGTCGGTCAAATAAATCATTAAAGTGATGTAGGGGATACTTGTTCTTTATTGTTATAGTATTGATCTCCCTGTAGTCAATGCACAACCTCATAGACCCATCTTTCTTCTTAATAAAAATAACAGGGGCTCCCATGGAGAAACACTAGGGTGAATGAATCCCTTATTACTCAATTACTCTAGTTGTTCCTTTAGTTCCACTAATTCCAAAGTGTCCATTCTATAAGTGGTCTTCGATATTGGCCTTGAACCAGGAATTAATTCAATAGAAAACTCAATTTATCATTTTGGAGGATGTCTAGGTAAATCCTCTAGAAACACATCAACATAATCCTACACGATAGGTACATCCTATATATGAACATTCCTTTCCTCACCAACAGTTATTTCATTATATTACTCCCCAATAATTGAATTTAATATAGATACTAGGGGTGGATCTAGATAAGAATCAGATGGTGACATTTCTGCTCTAAAGATGAGGTATTCATTATCATCACCGAAAATTTTATCCTCCTTCTTCTTACAATAAATTTTCACATCATGGCCTGAAAGACAATCCATACCGCAGATTATATCAAATTAAATCATGGGTATGATGATGATATCTACAGATAAAAAACATTTATATTCCCTAATGGGAACTAATTCACAAAACATTGTTACAATGATACTTCCCATACGATTTTTTACTGACAACTCCCTTATGAAATCAAATTATAAATATCTAATTTTCATAGAAAAATGGGAAGATATGAAACAATGTGATGATCTAGAATCAAATAAACCATTTTCTAAACTTGAGGAAACAATTAAATTACATAACACCACGTCTTTCAAACCTCCAACCTCAGTAGTAGTGATAGCATAAGCTTGGCCTTGATCCCTTGGACTTTTCTGCGGTAAGTTTATTTGGTGTTTAGGACATTAATTTGCATAATTCCCCTTTTTTCTAAAATTTTAGCATTCAATATTGATATCCTCTTTCTTCCCCTTTCAATCACGAGCTTGGTGGCCTTTTTCACCACACATGTAACAAACTTCAATTCCCTTCACGCAACTACTGGGGTTTTTCCCCACATTTACTACAGGATGGATATTTAACTTTTCCCTTATTCCCCTTATTTCCATTTCCAGAGTGTTCAGCAGATCTATTATTCTCTTTCTTTGATTTAAAGTCGTAAGACTTAGAGAATTATTTTTCTATCTTGATAACACATGAGATAATATCTTCATACGACGAGAAGGATTGTGAGACTAATTATCGATAAAGAAATGGTTTTAACCCATCCAAGAAATGATCAATAATACTCCGTGGGTTATATATGTAATCTGCTGCATTCCTCGCTAACCTTATAAAGTTAACATCATACATTGCAACATTTATATCCTCCTTTTGTCTTAGCCTCTGAAATTACCTTTCTATATCTGCTCGATGGTCACGAGGAAAGTATTTTTCTAAAGAAATATCTTTAAAATCCCTTAATTCCATATTTTAATCTTCTTCATCTTCCTTTTTATTTTGAATCAATAACCACCATTGATCTACATCTCCCATGAGGATATAAACTGCCATGAAAACTTTTTCCCTTTCCCTACTACCCAAAGCATGAAATATTTTCTCTATGTAACTTATCCATTGCTCAGCTAAAAATGGATTTTTAGACCCATTGAATGTTGGAGGTTGTTGCCTCATGAAGTGATCTAACATTTATCCTCCATGTTGTGGGTCAGGGTGCTCTATACGGGTAATGTTATTATTCATAACCTGAGGGAGTTATCCCAGTATGGTGATAAGCTGATCAGTACCAGTTGCTTCACCAGCTCCAATATAATTATCTTGATTAGGGGGGAAATCCCTACTTGGATTACGTGCGTTGATATGGTTTCCATTCCTTCCACTAGGGGCCATTTCTAAACAATGGAAGACACTAGATTAGTTTATGATTTGTAATACATAATTCCAAACTTGTAAAACACTTTACATAAACTGAACAATTTATCAATATAACCCATAATCCTAAAAATGTTCTCTTTGAAGAAGTATATACTCATAAACCCTTCATAATGGTTTGTAAATAAAATGAGAATTATCTTGAGAATATCCCTAGGGAGTGTCGTAACCAAGAATGTAGAAAGGCCCGTTGTCGTGCACCAGTTCTCGTTCGAGTCTAGCTCAAAGCGGTGTTTTTAGGTTTTACCCCTAGGTACATCTGTCCCAGAGCCACCTCTACCTACTGTTATCCATAAAGGGGTGTATTTCTTGGAAAACTCACAAAATCTATACATTACCAAAATTCTAGGATGTTATTCTATACTAATCCTCAAAGTCTATCTTAGGGTAATGTGCTCTAATCAGAGTTTATCTAAATTTAGATTCCAAGGTTTGTACTAAACATCATCAAATACCAACTGTAACAACCCGACCCTAGTTACCCAGAGTTTGTGCATTATTACATAACATCGGCATGATCACAAAAGATCAAGTCTCAAAAGACCAATTAGTTTAGTATCTTTGTAAATACTAGATACATTCATCAGTTTTACATTGTATCATGAAATTAAAAAACAATAACAACATTGTCTTCATTAACCAAATTCATATCCCTCAGACTATCCCTGCATGTCAGTCATAATATACCTCTTCACATCCTGGGAAAAACAAAACATAGAAAGGGGTGAGCTTAGATGCTCAATAATAATAACAATATAGAGGAAACTTTCATAAAAAAGAATAAATATTTAAGGAAATGTATAAGACTAAAACAATAGCCTTTTAAACATGAAATTCAGAATAATATGACAAATATAAAATCAAATAATTTTATTTACATATTCACATGGATATTCTACTAGTTGAATAATCACATGAAATATTAGAAGACACTTTCATTATGATGGAATGCATAATGCCAGACTTCATAACTACATAGTCAAGGCCTTGTGCCAAGACTACAAATAAGATTTTGTCAAGTCCAGGTGCCATGATACTATTTTGTCTCATGAGACTTACTAATGCATCGAGGAGCTATAACGGGCTCCACTCATCACTTTCTAAGTCCAATTCATTCCTCTCATGAAAATGTTTAAACATAACATAAACATTTTTATTAAAACTACCCTATAAAATGTCAATAATTTATCCATAAACCATGAATGACATAAAAATAACACACCCACAGTCAAACATATCACAAAACCTTCAATACAATATCAAATATTTGTATCATAATAAATCAACATCAATCAAGATTAAAATCCATAAAATTATGTTGACGTAGATGAAATCAAAACTTTTTTCAGAGAAATATCTCTTTCTACTTTGAAATCATTTTAAATTTATGTAATTATACAAGAAAATATTTATTTTTGAGAAGATTATTATAAACCTGTAAGGGAATCTTCGACAATGTTATAACAGAAGAAAATATCCACACCAGTCGTATAAGTTAAAAAACATTCATACCTTAATTTTGTCGAAATGGTCATAAAGTTCCCTGTTTGTAAAACAACGAAAATATTCCATTAAAAACATATAAGGTCAAATAAGGGTTTTAATTTATTTAACCCATTGTCTAGTAAATAGTAAAAAAAATTGAAATAAATTTTTAAGAAAAATGGATGTTGATGATAAAGAGGTCCTAGTAGATTGTAACATATAAACGACCTTGGATAATGAAGAGATTATGAAATTAACCCTTACTATGTACTTTTACTTGATAGAGGGTAGGTTAAAATCTTCTATAATGGAGAAATAATTTTTATTAAATTATACAGGAACCATATACATTTATATGATATCATATATGATCGTCTAATATTGCTTGGTTAATGATATTTCAGTAGTATTATCATTTCAAGTGTTAATTGATTCCATTTCCTTTATATTATTTTTTATGTAAGTAATTTTTGTTATGAATATGATGTATATTATTCATATTAAGAATAATATTAAGCCTTTAAACATTATTTTTAATCATTAAATGAAAATTATTCTTTAATGGTTACGATGGGGAATGAATCTCATCTCGTTCGTGGAGACGGTAATCCGTATGTACGCACGAGTGACAATATCATTATTTGGATATTATAATTGTATGAAAATGTATGGTATATCATATATACAGAATCATTAACATATTATATTTATTATTTACATAAGTTATAAATCATTATTATACCCATCCAAATAATAATTTATTGAATAATAATTACACCACGACGTGGAGACGGTAATCTGTACGTACACATGTATGGTGACTTTGTCATTTATAGGATGGATAGAATAATGAATATGGTTGTACCATATTTATAATAACATAAAATTATATAGAAGATAATTTAGTTATAATTTTATAATGTAAACAAAAGTGAAAGAATAATTGGAAGAAGAAAAAAACTTAAATGAGGTGATGAAATATTTACCTCTTCTTCTTGTTATTCCTTTTGATTTGATCAAAAGGGATAATTAGGTTGGATTTATGACTAAAGTAAGTCCTATAGAATGAATGGAGGACAGTTGAGAGGATATTTGGGTAGGTTTTGTCCAAGACAAATGTCTTTGAAGGTTTGAGTTTGAGAGAAGGGGAAGTTCCATTTTATAAGAGGGGTGTGGGGGACCTTAGGAAAAGATTGAAATATTATTGAATAATAAAATAATTTTTTTTTGTAATGGATTAAAAATGATTTATTTCAAGGATAAGGTGGGTATGGGTCTAAAAACAATAAAAAAATAGATTTTAGATAGGTTTGGGTCACTATTTTAACCTTATATTTTAGATTTAACTCTTTGTTAAATAGTTTTACATTTACCATGTCTCTTTGTATTTTTATATTATATGGTTAATAAACATACTATAAACTTCCAAGAGAACCTCAAGTGGTTAATTAATGAAATATATAATATTATTTAGTCCCTTTTTCCAAACCATATATTTTTAGGAACATAATTTCAATTAATAATATAATTTGTGTTTTAAAAACTCTTTTATGTCAATTCTGACACTATTTGGTATTTTGTTTTGGTAAAATTCAAAGCAGCACTATTACTTCAAAAACAATTAATTTAATCAACCCTATCACGTCATATTAACCTATAAAATTATTTTAATTCATTAAAAGTGTCAAATTAGATTTATTTGGATATTTATAATGTCAATTATTTTAATCTTTCCTTAATTTGTTAATTACTACATCATTATTGTGTCATAAATAAATTTAATTATTTAATATCTAAAAATTATAAATAAAATTTCATTATTTAGGAAATAATTTTATCTTTCTAATGAATATTTATAGTTTAATTTATATTATGTATTACCACATATTAAAAATGGTTTAGTTATTAAACATTAATTTTAATTCATTTAAATTTTCTTTAAATAAAATAATAATAAATTACCAAATATAATTCAAGTAGACCTAAAGGATCATATATTATTCCTAAGTTTTTTTTGGTTTAAATAAAATTATCCAATAAAATTATAACATGTGTTAGGGAAATAATAATATCAATTTTACCTTTAATTACCCTATTTACTTTTAACCGTGGTAAATAAAAGTTAAAAGTTACTATTCACCAAAAAAATTTATTGAACTTTTATAATAAGTTTAATTTATACTATATATGTATTATGTATCTATTTTGACCTAAAATAAAATTAAATAATATGAATAATTATTTAAATAAAAAGTCGGTTTTAACCAATAACTCAATGTTTTTCACTATTCATCAAAAATTGAAAGTTTTCAGAAAAATACAAAAAATTCACTCTAAACTAATTTCGATATTATGAATCTGAATATGAAGTCTATTTTGAATTCTAAAATTCAGAATATTTTAAAAATTGGTTATTACTATTCCTAACGGCTAGTTTGATTGGTCGCGGTGTGTTAGAATCTCAAAGTTGCGTACAATGCATGCTATTACATTATTCAAAGGGAAACGTACCGTGGAAGATTGGGGTGTTAATAAAAGCCACATGGATTAGAAAATAAAAAAATTCCAAATAATTGTTTTCATCCTAATAAAGTATTATATGGTCTTAATAAATCTCCTAGAGCTTGGTATGAGAGACTATCTCATTTTTAATTAGAAATTGATTATTCTATAGGAATGTTTGATCCTACCTTGTTTACAAATAATGATTTAAATGGTATTTTTATATTATAAATATATGTTGGTGTTATAATGTTTGTTTAAAAAATTATTTTCTTTTGAATTGTTTTTATAAATTAGTGGCTAGTTGGTTTGGTATTAGCTTAATGGGAGATTTGAAATTTTTTATTGATTTGAAAATTAATCCAAGAAAATTTAGTATTTTAATAAATGAATATATGTAATATAGATAAAATATTAACAAGTTTTCCCCAATTCATGATAATCTATTAAAACATCAAAGAGAATAAATTAAAGATTGGATTTGGAATAACAAAAAAAGTGTTCTAATGTTAAACTATATATAGGCATGATAGAAAGATTATTTTTGACTGTATCATAAGAAGATATAATTTTTCTAGTTTTTTTTATATGATATATTTTAATAAAATACTAAATAAAGAGAACTTATAGTTTTTAAGATATTTTTTAGATAAATCAACGGAATTTTTACCCCTGGTGACTTGCAAACCCTAGATTGTGATCTCCTTGGTGATTTTCGCTTTGATCTTCAGTTATGGCAGGATTTGACCCAGCTTGGGAGGCTGAACATGTAGGACAGGAGCAGGTCCTTAAAAATGTTTCTAATTCTCCGCAACTGAATCTGGTGATCGAGGGGACTTCAAAGAGAATCTCCTTTGCGGAAGTGGTTAAAGAACCAGAGAAAGATCCTCGCATGCGACAATCATTTGAGGTTGGTCATGCTAATCCTTCCTTTTCAAATTTCAGGGTTTCTCATTCGGGGATTAGGAAGAAAGGTTTGGTTGCGCACGTCAAAGCTGATGCTGATGCGGTGGCTGAGAGATTGAAATTGGGAGATCATTCTATCATATCCAGGCTGATCTTGCCGAAGGGCTCGCAACCCTGGAGGTTAGAATATCTAAAGTCACGTTTAGTTGATATCTGGGGATTTGATACCTGGAACTATGTCTCACTCGGTAAGGTTTTCTATCATTCTATATTTCCTTCTGAGGATCATAAACTGAGAGCCTGGGGGTTTGGCTCCATTTCATTCAATCCTGGGGCTTTGCACATCCGTGAGTGGGACAAATCATTTAACCCTTTGGAGATGGGTAGATCTGTGGTTCAAGTCTGGATTAGAATCTTTGGTTTAAACTGGATCCTATGGCACCCTAGGATTCTTTATGACATTTCGCTAGCTATAGGGGTGCCCATTAGAATGGATAAATGAACTGAATTGGCCAGATATGGTCATTTTTTCAGATGTCTAGTTGAGGTGGATCTTTCATCTACTTTAATTGAAAAAAATTGTTTATCTACTGATGAGGAAGAAATTAGATTGAGAATTGAGTATGAAAGCTTACCTAGATTCTGTTTTGATTGCAAAGTATTAGGTCATGGTTCCTCTAGTTGTAGGAGGAATCTCTATTGATCAAACTGTTCTATGAGGGGGCATGATTTTAAATCAAGCCCCAAACTGAATGACATGCTTCATAATCAGAAAAGGACTGATTCTTCTGATCTTAATATTCAAGGATGTTCCACAATGTTACCTCCCAAAAAATCCTGGTCTTCCATGGTAGAAGAAGGGAAATCTGTGCTCACAGATTTGCAACCTCCCTGTCCTGGAAATGTAGAACAGCCACAAAAAATCAATCTTGATATAATGTATACTGCTGTTTCTGAACCTGCTTCTACAAGGAGTGTTGATCCTGTTTTAAGAATCTCAGAACATCCCATTTTGGATGAAAAAGTCCAGGACTCTCCTTTACTTCGTTCATCTTTTACTGATGTTGTTGCTAAAAGTTCATTGGATTATTCGAACATTCCATCTGCTGTTAATCATGCCCCTGTGGAAAGGTTAGATCAGTCTCCCAAGGTGGCTGTTCTGGACTCAGTACAGAACAGACCCTCTTTGGTGGCTGCCCCTGTTTTGAATGTTTTCACAAAGAACTGCACTGCTGATTCTGAATCTCTCCATGGGGAGGCTGGACAGAATGTTCTTCCTTCTATGGACACTCAGCTAGTGGCACCTATCATGGCTGGAACTCCAGAAACTTTGAGGAAAAACCCTGATGTGAGTAAGGAGGCAAGAGTTCCTTTTTTACAGGAAACTGTTTGTGTGCAGGAAGTTTCAGGTAATGAAGATCAGAAGAAGAAAGGAATAGAAGATGAATGGCAACATGCTAAAACCCGAAGTCAAAAGATGAAAGAAAAGAAAGACCAAATGAAGAGGAAGGAAGAGGCTCAAGAGATCAGTTCTGATGAAGATGTAGAATCGCTTCTTCAACAAGCCAATGAGATTCAAGAAGCTTATAGTGGAGGAAGAGGCAGAGGTAGGACAAGAGGTCATATTAATATCCAACATTGGAATGAGATGAGATAAAAAGAACGTATCATAGGGGAAAAGCTGAGGAAAAAACTTGGCGTCCATGATAAAGAGAGATAAGTTTGTCTGTTTACATTCCCCTTTTTGTACTTCCTTGAACTTTTTTTTTTATTAATAATAATCCCGGGCTTTTCCCTTTAAAAAAAATATAATATGTTTAAATAAAATGAATAATTATTTAAATAAAAAGTCAGTTTTAACCAATAACTCAATGTTTTTCACTATTCATCAAAAATTGAAAGTTTTCAGAAAAATACCAAAAAATCACCGTAAACTAATTTCGATATTATGAATCTGAATATAAAGTCTATTTTGAATTCTAAAATTTAGAATATTTTAAAAATTGGGTATTACTATTCCTAACGGCTAGTTTGATTGGTCGCGGTGTGTTAGAATCTCAAAGTTGCGTACAATGCATGCTATTACATTATTCAAAGGGAAATGTACCGTGGAAGATTGGGGTGTTAATAACAACCACATGGATTAGAAAATAAAAAAATTCCAAATAATTATTTTCATCCTAATAAGGTATTAGATGGTCTTAATAAATCTCCTAGAGCTTGGTATGAGAGACTATCTCATTTTTAATTAGAAATTGATTATTCTATAGGAATGTTTGATCCTACCTTTCTTACAAATAAAGATTTAAATGGTATTTTTATATTATAAATATATGTTGGTGTTATAATGTTTGTTTAAAAAATTATTTAGTTTTGAATTGTTTTTATAAATTAGTGGCTAGTTGGTTTGGTATTAGCTTAATGGGAGATTTGAAATTTTTATTGATTTGAAAATTAATCCAAGAAAATTTTGTATTTTAATAAATGAATATATGTAATATAAACAAAATATTAACATGTTTTCCTCAATTCATGATAATCTATTAAAACATCAAAGAGAATAAATTAAAAATTGGATTTGGAATAACAAAAAAAGTGTTCTAATGTTAAACTATATATAGGCATGATAGAAATCTTATTTTTGACTGTATCATAAGAAGATATAAATTTTCTAGTTTTTTTTATCTGATATATTTAAATCAAATACAAAATAAAGAGAAATTATAGTTGTTAAGATATTTTTTAGATAAATCAAGGGAATTTTTACCACTGGTTATTTTATTAAAAATATAATTTTTTTGGATTTATAATCGTATCATGACATTTATTTTGAAGGTTGTGGGCCTTGTAAAAAATAACAATAGGTATGTTTCATTTTATTTGTAGCAATTTATTTTCATAGAGTTCTAAAAAACAACTTCTTGTAAAGTTTGACATACATGTATATGGTTCTCCCTTTACAGATTCCTAAATCATTACATCTATATAATGTTCCCCTTAATGTAAATATTCATATACCTCTATCAATTATAATAATTTTATATATGCATATATGCAGGGGAGATTTTGGCATTTAAAAATATTTTCTCATAATTTTTTTATAAGATTATTTAATCTTTAAAAAACACGTAAATTGTTACCATTTATAATTTAATTTGAAGAATGTTTTGGAGAATAAATAATAAATATATATACATATTAAATTTCAAAAGGGGGGAGTATAATTTGGGGGTTTTAAAATTAAATAAATGTTCATTTTTGAAATTTATAAAAAGGGGGAGATTGTTAGCTATTGAACATGGAAAATTAAATATATAAATAAAATTTTCCTATTTATTAAATTATAAATTCTTTACATTTATATATGTGTGTTTAAATTATTTAACTATAATTTTTTATATAATTTTAATCATTATTTTTTATCATTATTATCAATTCTAAAATTTTTATACATTATTTTAAAATAAATTAATAAAATTTAAATACTTTGTGTTTATATTATTACACTCAATTATTCTCATTAACATTGTGGCTAATGATAATGTGTGAAAATTTTAGTATCATATACGATGTTTTCTGTATTAGTCTACATGAAAATCCAAGTTTTTCAATGTGTTATCTGCTCATGTGAAGGTTTATGAGTTCATCCATATTCAAACATGTACCATGTGTGGATACTATTATTGTCAATGAAAACTATAGTTTATTTGATCTTCATTCATGACTTTATCAATGTATACAACATTAGTTTGTGAGTTATAGAAGCAGTTCAAAAAAATTTCACAGTGGTAGTTCTTCAAAAAGCATCCTAAAATCTTGGAGGCTCATCATCACACATGAGACTGATTCCCATCATTCATCAACATTAGCAGGATAAAGCATACCTGGAACAAATGACTTAATCTCCCACATGATTCCGCACCGGACTATTTTTATTGTTCCTATTCATTTCAAAATATTGTGACATCTTCTTTTTTCTAATGGAAGAATATCTATTTATATGTCAATAGTATCAATGTGGGTCCTCCATCATGAAATGAAAACGAAAGTATTTTTTTTTGATAATCAAACAAGAACACAACTATTAGAAGTATTTCCAACTATATTGGAAGAAATATGTGATGGTAGCACCAATTGCCTCCAATGGTAGTTAATTTTCTTTATTTAGGATGGTAGCACCTCTGACCACTAATGGTAGCACTAATACAATGTAGTGGTAGTATAGTTTCTCATCCCTTAATGGTAGAACTAATCTATTTTTAACATTATAATGTTGTAAAAAATATCAAAGGAAGCTTTACATTTTCCTAATGGTAGAAACACTCCAATGTAGTGGTGGTGGTATCATATACTAGAGATGGTATAATAGCCATGATAGTGGATCCTCAATTTCAATGGTTGAAATATAAATCATATAATACAAATAGGTATAAAATACAGATACTTATGTCAGTTATAAAATGTGTGACCTTTGTATAATATCATGACCATTAACAGTATAATGTTCTTATTTCGTCAATTTGAAGAAAATATTTTAATTGTTATTTTATTTTATTAAATGATTATATTTTTCAAAAGAAAATTTTATTTGTGTGATTTTTTTCAAAAATTTATAATACAATCCAACATACAATTTATATATGATGATGCTATGTTTTAGTGATTTTTTATATTTCAATAAACTACATGTTTGTTCTATTTATTTTAGATTTTTTAAATGAAAAACAAATATATAATCTAAGGATTACATGGAATTTTATTCATAAAAATATCATGAAAATATTTTTGAATTAATGAGTTAAATTATTCATTTTATGATTAATTTTTATAATTATTGGATTAATAAAAAAAATTATAATTGTATTTGTTGTTTTATTTATTTCAAAAAATCATAAATGTACAAATGATCACATTGGAGGAAATTTCAATAATTTCAATGCATGATATTGATGATTCCAATATTATTCGTTGAATATACATGAATTATAAAATAGGTAATAATAACATGTTTCCATTTTTTATTTTACTGCTGCAAAGTGGGAAGTGGCTTTTTGGAAACTCCCACTCAATGAAAATAAAGGGAGAAAGATAATAAATGCTGATTTTTAAATCAATAAAGTCCAAAAAAATTAGTGAGACACATACTTGATACAGAAATGATAACTTTAGTGACAACTATTTCATTAGAGTGGTCACAAAGGAACTTCAATATTCGATTCTCCACTGATGATGTAGATATAGACAATTAAACTACATCAACTTCCACATCTTTTTCCCTTTAATAAATATCATTGTTTTTTGGTTTTTACCATGTTATTTTACTTCATCTATTTTAAATTATATGTGATGGTTTATAATTTTATCTATCAAAATAAATTCTTGTACTGGGTATTCTACCAACTAAATTATCCTTGGGTTGTGAGTCCATGAAAAAATTAAGGATAGTATGGGTTGTGAAAACCCAAAAATATTTAGGTTCGCATAGGTTGTAACTCCTATAAAAAGTAATGTTTCATGTGATTATGGGTATTGTAAAAAAAATGGTGTGTAAATAGGTTATAAAACCTTTAAATGTGATATCTCATAGTGGGCATCGATCTTTTCATTGAGTATAGAAGATTGATGTGTAGAGTTGCATCTTGGTGATCATAACTACAATAAAAATACCATCTTCATATTTTATATCCACTAAATTATATTCTAAACACTATAATATATTTTTTCCTTATTAAATATTAAAACCATCAGATATTATATGTGTTAAAAATTTTAATGCACTATTCACAGCCCTCTAGTCCATTATTTCCATCTACTTAATACTAAGAGATCCTAACTACTGAAAAAAGACAATAGAACACTAGATTACTAAGAAAAAAGAAGAAATGATAGGGGAGGGAGGTACTAGAAGAGTTCCTACCACATGTCCCACTCAACTGATGAAGAATTCATAAGGGGGTTCCCCCTTTTGAAATAAATAAACCATGCATACATGTTTCATGGTGTAACCCATTTGGTAACACTATCAATTTTCAAATCTAGAATTTGATCACCTATTTTCACATCCTTAAACATCCTATAAGTCACATCCAGACCATGAGGCACTATTCATGATGTGAAAGGACTACTATAATTTTTTTCAATAGCTTGAGCCATCTGTTCCTCCTCAGGTTCTCATTAAAACCCCTGGTCCTTCCATTAAAATGTAAACCATGACTAATACCATCATTTATGGATGTTCAAGAACTCATAAATTTTTTCTAATTCCCAGTAATCAAAACAAACCATATGAAAAAATGAGAAAAAAATCAAATTCTTACTAAAATTAAAAACCCATCCAGACACATGGGTTTTCAAAATCAGTACCAAGACAACCCCTCACCAAAAGATCATAAATAAGAGAACCAAAATAATAACCACGATAAAATAACACCATAATCACTCATTACTAAATCCATTTCAAGACCAAATTTTCATAATGCCATTCCATAGTTCAAAAAAAATATCCTCATAACTATAACCTCACCATGAGAAGTTATATAATCTCAATGGAATAAACCACATTCCCTCCTCCTTCTATGTACATGCCCAGAATATATCTGTATGTCTACAACCATCCCATCGTAATAGGGTTACATTAACAAGTATAAAGTCAACCTACCACCATCCTCCTTCCATGTAAATCCCCCTCCATATATCACATCACAATTACATCATAGGATCTCTATAATCAAGCTATTATAGCCCATTAATCCCATAACAGGAACAACAAACTCAATCCATTATCTCCCATTCTATATGAGTCTCCAACATTTTTACCAACTAATTTCCATAAAAAAATTTCCACAATATCAAGTAGCATTAATAATTTTTTAAATAATCACCAATTCTATAAAAAATCATTAACAATAACTTGATGAACATAGAAGAAAATTTACACCACTTCAATAGCCACACCACACATCATATTAGCAATTATTTTACATTATTTATTTCTAAAACCAATCATTAATTCTTCTAATTTTTTTCACATTTAATATTATCTTTATGGGATATAGTATTTCATTACATGTTTACCATATCCCTTGAATGTTCAATATATTATATTTACTTCTTATTTTTTGTACCTATATTATTATTCATCAATATATGCTTCATAAAATTAATATGAAACCCATTTCTTTTTCATGGGTTTATTTCATGTTTATACATGATTTATTTTTCTTTTTTTTGTGGAACACATATGTATGAAATATTATGTCGTGATTTCTGGTCCATAGTTATAAATCCCACCTAGTTTATTGGGAAATTATTATATTTCATGAGATACAATCTATGGTGCATGGGTACTTATCCTAGCGCATTATGTTATGATATCTTGATAGTGTGCCTAAACATATGTTTATGGTGACATATTTTCTTCTTATTCTATGTTTCTATGATTTCCAAGTCCTTATGATATTGTTTATCTCATTCCAGGATTCCATATGATTATTTTTTTATAAAATTATTTTGTTATTTCATATTATGATTGTGGAATCTTTTGATATCTCACCCCTATAATAAATCCACTTTTTGGATTTTTATCCCATCCCTGAATTTATGTTTTTCCATAGGGCACCTCATGTAATGATATGTTTATAATGATATTAAGAAGTACATTATACTGGTAGAAGGAAAATATTATAGATTTAATATAGAAATATTTTAACTCTTTTAATTTTTCTTTAAATAAAATAATAATAAATGTCTTAATATAATTCAAGTAGACCTAAAGGATCATATATTATTCGTAAGTTTTTTTTGGTTTAAATAAAATTATCCAATAAAATTATAACATGTGTTAGGGTAATAATAATATCAATTTTACTTTTAATTACCCTATTTACTTTTAACCGTGGTAAATAAAAGTTAAAAGTTACTATTCACCAAAAAAAATTATTGAACTTTTATATTAAGTTTAATTTAAACTATATATGTATTATGTATCTATTTTGACCTAAAATAAAATTAAATAAAATGAATAATTATTTAAATAAAAAGTCAGTTTTAACCAATAACTCAATGTTTTTCACTATTCATCAAAAATTGAACGTTTTCAAAAAAATACCAAAAATTCACCCTAAACTAATTTTGATATTATGAATCTGAATATGAAGTCTATTTTGAATTCTAAAATTTATAATATTTTAAAAATTGGGTATTACTATTCCTAACGGCTAGTTTGATTGGTTGCGGTGTGTTAGAATCTCAAAGTTGCGTACAATGCATGATATTACATTATTCAAAGGGAAACGTACCGTGGAAGATTGGGGTGTTAATAACAACCACATGGATTAGAAAATAAAAAAATTCCAAATAAGTATTTTCATCCTAATAAAGTATTAGATGGTCTTAATAAATCTCCTAGAGCTTGGTATGAGAGACTATCTCATTTTTAATTAGAAATTGATTATTCTATAGGAATGTTTGATCCTACCTTGTTTACAAATAAAGATTTAAATGGTATTTTTATATTATAAATATATGTTGGTGTTATAATGTTTGTTTAAAAAATTATTTACTTTTGAATTGTTTTTATAAATTAGTGGCTAGTTGGTTTGGTATTATCTTAATGGGAGATTTGAAATTTTTTACTGATTTGAAAATTAATCCAAGAAAATTTGGTATTTTAATAAATGAATATATGTAATATAAATAAAATATTAACAATTTTTCCTCAATTCATGATAATATATTAAAACATCAAAGAGAATAAATTAAAAATTGGATTTGGAATAACAAAAAAAGTGTTCTAATGTTAAACTATATATAGGCATGATAGAAAGCTTATTTTTGACTGTATCATAAGAAGATATAATTTTTCTAGTTTTTTTATATGATATATTTTAATCAAATACTAAATAAAGAGAACTTATAGTTGTTAAGATATTTTTTAGATAAATCAAGGGAATTTTTACCACTGGTTATTTTATTAAAAATTTATTTTTTTTGGATTTATAACCATACCATGACATTTATTTTGAAGGTTGTGGTCCTTGTAAAAAAATAACAATAGGTATGTTTCATTTTATTTGTAGGAATTTATTTTCATAGAGTTCTAAAAAACAACTTCTTGTAAAGTTTTACATACATGTATATGGTTCTCCCTTTACAGATTCCTAAATCATTACATCTATATAATGTTCCCCTTAAAGTAAATATTCATATACCTCTATCAATTATAATAATTTTATATATGCATATATGCAGGGGAGATTTTGGCATTTAAAAATATTTTCTCATAATTTGTTTATAAGACTATATAATCTTTAAAAAACAGGGAAATTGTTACCATTTATAATTTAATTTGGAGAATGTTTTGGAGAATAAATAATAAATATATATACATATTAAATTTAAAAAGGGGGGAGTATAATTTGGGGGTTTTAAAATTAAATAAATGTTCATTTTTGAAATTTATAAAAAGGGGAGATTGTTAGCTATTGAACATGGAAAATTAAATATATAAATAACATTTTTCTATTTATTAAATTATAAATTCTTTACATTTATATATTTGTGTTTAAATTATTTAACTATAATTTTTTATATAATTTTAATCATTATTTTTTATCATTATTATCAATTCTAAAATTTTATACATTATTTTAAAATAAATTAATAAAATTTAAATACTTTGTGTTTATATTATTACACTCAATTATTCTCATTAACATTGTGGCTAATACTAATGTGTGAACATTTTAGTATCATATACGATGTTTTCTGTATTAGTCTACATGAAAATCCAAGTTTTTCAATGTGTTATCTTCTCATATGAAGGTTTATGAGTTCATCCATATTCAAAAATGTACCATGTGTGGATACTATTATTATCAATGAAAACTATAGTTTATTTGATCTTCATTCAAGACTTTATCAATGTATACAACATTAGTTTGTGAGTTATAGAAGCAGTTCAAAAAAATTTCACAGTGGTAGTTCTTCAAAAAGCATCCTAAAATCTTGGAGGCTCATCTTCACACCTGAGACTGACTCCCATCATGCATCAACATTAGCAGGATAAAGCATACCTGGAACAAATGACTTAATCTCCCACATGATTCCGCACCGGACTATTTTTATTATTCCTATTAATTTCAAAATATTGTGACATCTTCTTTTTTTTCTAATGGAAGAATATCTATTTATATGTTAATAGTATCAATATGGGTCCTACATCATGAAATGAAAATGAAAGTATTTTTTTGATAATTAAACAAGCACACAACTATTAGAAGTATTTCCAACTATATTGGAAGAAATATCTGATGGTAGCACCAATTGCCTCCAATGGTAGATAATTTTCTTTATTTAGGATGGTAGCACCTCTGACCACTAACGGTAGCACTAATTCAATGTAGTGGTAGTATAGTTTCTCATCCCTTAATGGTAGAACTAATCTATTTTTAGCATTATAATGTTGTAAAAAATATCAAAGGAAGCTTTACATTTTCCTAATGGTAGAAACACTCCAATGTAGTGGTGGTGGTATCATATACTAGAGATGGTATAATAGCCATGATAGTGGATCCTCAATTTCAATGGTTGAAATATAAATCATATAATACAATTAGGTATAAAATATAGATATTTATGTCAGTTATAAAATGTGTGACCGTTGTGTAATATCATGACCATTAATAGTATAATGTTCATATTTCGTCAATTTGAAGAAAATATTTTAATTGTTATTTTATTTTATTAAATGATTATATTATTCAAAAGAAAATTTTACTTGTGTGATTTTTTTCAAAAATTTATAATACAATACGACATACAATTTATATATGATAATGCTATGTTTTAGTGATTTTTTATATTTCAATAAACTACATGTTTGTTCTATTTATTTTAGATTTTTTAAACGAAAAACAAATATATAATCTAAGGATTACATGGAATTTTTTTTATAAAAATATCATGAAAATATTTTTGAATTAATGAGTTAAATTATTCATTTTATGATTAATTTTTATAATTATTGGATTAATAAAAAAATTATAATTGTATTTATTGTTTTATTTATTTCAAAAAATCATAAATGTACAAACGATCACATTGGAGGAAATTTCAATAATTTCAATGCATGATATTGAGGATTCCAATATTATTCGTTGAATATACATGAATTATAAAATAGGTAACAATAACATGTTTCCATTTTTTATTTTACTGCTGCAAAGTGGGAAGTGACTTTTTGTAAACTCCCACTCAATTAAAATAAAGGGAGAAAGATAATAAATGCTGATTTTTAAATCAATAAAGTCCAAAAAAATTAGTGAGACACATAATTGATACACAAATGATAACTTTAGTGACTACTATTTCATTAGAGTGGTCACAAAGGAACTTCAATATTCGATTCTCCACTGCTGATGTAGATATAGACAATTAAACTACATCAACTTCCACATCTTATTCCCTTTAATAAATATCATTTTTTTTGTTTTTACCATGTTATTTTACTTCATCTATTTTAAATTATATGTGATGGTTTATAATTTTATCTATCAAAATAAATTCTTGTACTGGGTATTCTACCAACGAAATTATCCTTGGTTTGTGAGTCCATGAAAAAATTAAGGATAGTATGGGTTGTGAAAACCCAAAAATATTTAGGTTCGCATAGGTTGTAACTCCTATAAAAAGTAATGTTTCATGTGACTATGGGTATTGTAAATAAAATGGTGTGTAAATAGGTTATAAAACCTTTAAATGTGATATCTCATAGTGGGCATCGATCTTTTCATTGAGTATAGAAGATTGATGTGTAGAGTTGCATCTTGGTGATCATAACTACAATAAAAATACCATCTTCATATTTTATATCAACTAAATTATATTCTAAACACTATTATATATTTTTTCCTTATTAAATATTAAAACCATCAGTTATTATATGTGTTAAAATTTTTAATGCACTATTCACAGCCCTCTAGTCCATTATTTCCATCTACTTAATACTAAGAGATCCTAAATACTAACAAAAGACAATAGAACACTAGATTACTAAGAAAAAAGAAGAAATGATAGGGGAGGGAGGTACTAGATGATTTCCTACCACATGTCCCACTCAACTGATGAAGAATTCATAAGGGGGATCCCCCTTTTGAAATAAATAAACCATGCATACATGTTTCATGGTGTAACCCATTTGGTAACACTATCAATTTTCAAATCTAGAATTTGATCACATATTTTCACATCCTTGAACATCCTATAAGTCACATCCAGACCATGAGGCACTATTCATGATGTGAAAGGACTACTATAATTTTTTTCAATAGCTTGAGACATCTGTTCCTCCTCAGGTTCTCATTAAAACCCATGGTCCTTCTATTAAAATGTAAACCACGACAAATACCATCATTTATGAATGTTCAAGCACTCATAAATGTTTTATAATTCCCAGTAATCAAAACAAACCATCTAAAAAAATGAGAAAAATTCAAATTCTTACTAAAATTAAAAACCCATCCAGACACATGGGTTTTCAAAATCAGTACCAAGACAACCGCTCACCAAAAGATCATAAATGAGAGAACCAAAATAATAACCATGATAAAATAACACCATAATCACTCATTACTGAATCCATTTCAAGACCAAATTTTCATAATGCCATTCCTTAATTCAAAAAAATATCCTCATAACTATCACCTCACCATGAGAAGTTATATAATCTCAATGGAATAAACCATATTCCCTCCTCCTTCTATGTACACGCCCAGAATATATCTGTATGTCCACAACCATCCCATCGTAATAGGGTTACATTAACAAGTATAACGTCAACCTACCACCTTCCTCCTTCCATGTACATCCCCCGCCATATATCACATCACAATTACATCATATGAACTCTATAATCAAGCTATTATAGCCCATTAATCCCATAACAGGAACAATAAACTCAATCCATTATCTCCCATTTTATACGAGTCTCCGACATTTTTACCAACTAATTTTCATAAAACAATTTCCAAAATATCAAGTAGCATTAATAATTTTTTAAATAATCACCAATTCTATAAAAAATCATTAACAATAACTTGATTAACTTAGAAGAAAATTTACACCACTTCAATAGCCACACCACACATCATATTAGAAATTATTTTACATTATTTATTTCTAAAACCAATCATTAATTCTTCTAATTTTTTTCACATTTAATATTATCTTTATGGGATATAGTATTTCATTACATGTTTACCATATCCCTTGAATGTTCAATATATTATATTTACTTCTTATTTTTTGTACCTATATGATTATTCATCAATATATGCTTCATAAAATTAATATGAAACCCATTTCTTTTTCATGGGTTTATTTCATGTTTATACATGATTTATTTTTCTTTTTTTTTGTGGAACACATATGTATGAAATATTATGTTGTGATTTCTGGTCCAAAGTTATAAATCCCACCTAGTTTATTGGGAAATTATTATATTTCATGAGATACAATCTATGGTGCATGGGTACTTATCCTAGAGAATTATGTTATGATATCTTGATAGTGTGCCTAAACATATGTTTATGGTGACATATTTTCTTCTTATTCTATATTGCTATGATTTACAAGTCCTTATGATATTGTTTATCTCATTCCAGGATTCCATATGATTATTTTTTTATAAAATTATTTTGTTATTTGATATTATGATTGTGGAATCTTTTGATATCTCACCCCTATAATAAATCCACTTTTTGGATTTTTATCCCATCCCTTCATTTATGTTTTTCCATAGGTCACCTCATGTAATGATATGTTTATAATGATATTAAGAAGTACATTATACTGGTAGAAGGAAAATATTATAGATTTAATATAAAAATATTTTATTATTTTTTAACCTCCCAAACACACTAGACCTTTATATTTTTAGGTGTGATTTATATATTTTATAAGAATGATATAGTAAAATTATCTATAGGAGACGCGGGTTATTAAATATTTCCCAAGGTGGAGTTTTTTACCACCTCAATGAGAGGTCAATCTTACCATAAATATTCTTCTACGTATAGTTCTTATTTTTATGGAACCATACACTAAAAAAACTTATCGAGGAGATTTAATAGCGTGGGATTATTATTCTTTAAAAAGGGTATTCAAATGACGTAGAATTTTACTATGGGGTTCCCCAATATATATGATGATGACTTCCGGTTGGATTTCCCATCTTTGTATCATTTACCACTATTTAAATTAGGCATTTTAGAAGAACAAATACCAATTACCACATTGTCAATACTTTTTTGATCAACTGATTAGAGCTCGAGTCATCTATAGGATTTATATTTTATCTATTTATCATAAGTTTTGAGTTTAGGAGAATTATATTCACAAGGTAATATTATTATACTCATAAAAACTCTACAAGTTCTTAGTTATTCTATTAAGAGTAATGAATTACCTAACAATGTTTATGACATTCATGAATAAAGTATTTATTCTATATATAGATATATATTTTATGTATTTATGAATGAAATTATATTTTTATATTGGATAAAGAAAGTTCATATTGATAAATTATGAGTTGTTTTGGAGGCATTGAGATATAAATTTTTTTAGAGAAGTGATTGAAATTACAGTATTGGAATCAACACATTCACTACTTGGGATTTTTAAATAAGATAAAGAAATATTTATTGACCTTATAATGGAGGACGCAATGGTTACATGGTATCTACATAGGATTATATTCAATATTATGATTTTATTTTGGTTATCTGGGTACTATATTTTATATATTCAAAATTTCTCCAAGACAGCCTCTCCTTTTCAAGTTGATAAAAAAGGGAAAAGATTTTATATAGATAGAGTAGTGTCAAATAGTCTTTGATATTCCCAAACAGAAGTTATTCATTTCACTTATTTTCATATTTTACGACGAGGGGATATTATATGAGGTGTACAATGATACTTCATTCCCATGTATTGGATATGTTCTAATGTAGAGTCATGTAGTTATAAATTAGGGTTTGAGGAAGTTTTGGACTCAAGAATATAAATAATATACCCTAATATTAGAGTTAGTATAAATAGTATATTCATTAATGTCATGTGGTAATTTTTTTACTCTAGGATAAATTTTTATTCTATAAAAAACACAAGATGAAATGATACACATTTCCTCAGATAGATCTGAACTTATAACAGTGTCATTGGATATATTTTCTTTCTGACTATGATTTCGAAAACTCTTATTCCCTAAGAAAGGGTAATAGGTTAAATGATTCATTATGTTATTGTATTTATTTATATTTATTTATGAAACTAAATTAGAATTGGAATGTAATATATCAATTATATACATTACATATTAATTTTAGAGAGGTCAGTGGATAATCATTTATATTTGAAATGATAATTAATTTTATGATTGTTAAATGAGTCTCTGATATATAAGGAATAGATCCTATGTTAGAGTATTTTTATGAACATATCACTCAAGTGGATTCAAATATGGATTGTTCATAAGTTGGAGAGAATAAGATTCTATTTCATAATAATTTTCTAGTTCCATAGGCTCAAAGGAAGGTAGACCTATGATTTTTCCACTCAAAACTAGTTGTTTATCTTTTCATTGGGAAGATGTATAAGGAAATGAAGAGATAGTTTTGGTAGATTTCTGTAAAATATGATATAGTGGAGTTTATGGTACAATACCTTATATTTCTATATGTAATAAATAATAAACACATTCTAGTTGTTTTTGATTCATCCTCTAAGCATTCCATTGTGTAAGTGGAATGTTATATAAATGGATTTACTGAATAATGTTTCCTATATAACTAGAGATAATGATTATATATGGTTTAATGTTAATAGATTGAAAAATCATATAAATTTCTTATTTTTATAAGAGTAGTGTCTAATAGATAACTTGAATAAATTTTATATTGGTTAGATAGTAAAATTTTATGGTGTTCCGTTAGTGATCACGATGGATATTTCCATTCTTGTTACCTAAATATTATAGAAAGGCCTATTATAGGATTATAATAAATATATGAGTATCACTTTCTATCCATAAATTAATTTCTAAATAATGGGAACTATGAATACTTTATAAGACATGTCAAGGGAATATATAATGGAATTTAGAGGACAATACTCATATAAATTACGCTCATGGTATTTCACTAACAATAATAGTTTTCAATATAATATCAACATTATACCCTTAAAAACATCATATAGGATACACTGAAAAATCACTTTTTATTGTGTCAAATACTCATAATTTAAAATTATTTTTTTCCAAAAAAGATAAAATCATGACATTGATATTTCAATAGATTGAATGTCATTTTAGGGAAACTCATAGTTAACATAAGTCAAATGATGATTATAAATGGAAAATTATATAGTTTGAATATGGTGATTGTGACTTCTTGAACAATTCTCCACGGGGGTTTAATTATAGTTTTGTTAAGGGGAGTAATTTTTTCATCGAGATTCATGAAATCCTTTGATATTTTGGAGTGAATATGTGGCTTATCACTTAGAATTACCACCACAGCTTGAGTAAGTACATATTTTAAATCACGTATCTTAATTACATAAATATTATCATAAACATAATTTTCATGTGGGTAATATAGATATTTATTTTAAGTAGTATGCGACATTTTTTGATTTTCATATTAATATATTGGATAATTTGGGGAAAACATTCTCTTTTTTTGAGTTTTGTAGAGGTATGAAGTAGTATAAGAGAGTACCCAAGTGTGAGAGGGGTTGATATAAGATTAGTATCCACATCATTTTATATAATGTATGTATCTGAATTACATTAAATTTAGTTATGATTAATTATTTTTTAGGACAAAATATTTTAAATGGGGGGAGAATATAGTATCCTAATTTGGTGAGGACTCGCTAGGTGCATCCAAGATACCCGAGATCAAATCTGGGTGGAGGCATATTTCTGGGGGTTACTGTAGCAGTACTGTTGCAAGTACTGTAGCAGGCACTATTCGGTACTGTAGTAGCCGGAACTATTCATCATCAAGGCCTTCGGGCCATCGGTTTGGTCCTCAGGTCCTACAAGGATTTTGGGCCACCCAAGGCCTTCAGGACAGTTGATTCGCAAGGCCTTAGGGACACTTTATGGCCTTAGGGCCACCCTAAGGCCTCCGGGCCAAATGAATGCAAGCCTTAGACACACTACAAAAAAGGAGCAGCCCTAGAAGAGGATTCAGAACAGGTGCACTCACCAGAGCAGAGCCAAATGGATTTTCAGAATGAGAGGGTATGGATATTCCATTGGTACCATCCCGTGTTTGCATGGGAAGCCTAGTCAGACGGTCATGAAAATGTAGAGAGCTACTATCAGGATGCAAATGTTCGGGAGGGGCAGTTCCTTGTAGATAGTCTTGTTGAATTCCCTAAGACCTTCGGGTCATGTAATCTCTTAAGCCTATGGGCCATGTAATATCTAAGCCTACAGTCCTTGTAAGGGTTTTCCATTCATCCCTTAAAAGGGGGGTATCAAAAATCAATAAAAATGAAGGCCTTTGGGCCATTCAGGCAATGAAATGACTTATTTTTTTATTTTAGTTTAAGATATATTATTTTTCATTAATTAGGGTTAAATTATAATAAAAAAGAATTTATATTGTTAAATTATGCATTATTAAATATTTTAAAATTATATAATTACATTGGGAATATGAAACCCTAAAAATAGTACATAACGTTACCTCTTATTGGACTATCAAATTTTAAAACAGATTATATAACACCCCAAGATTTTAGTATGTATTTTATTTTATATAAAAACAATGTTTAATTTCATTGAACACACACACAAAAACACTAAAACAATTCATTATATATAAAATTACAATAAGAATAAATCTTTATTAAATAGAAATATAATAATAAATTATGAAAATTACAGTGTATTATTAATTTTTGATTGCTGAAATTTAATAAAACAATTAATTTGATGTGTCTAAAATAATTTTTATAAAGGTGCTATTTTGAAATTACTATTTTTAAAGGTTTTTTTATAAATTGAAAACATATAAAATTCTATAATATATGATATAACAGATTTACACTCAATTAATTATAATTTTTTACGATATATTATTAAGAAAACTTGAATTCTTAAAGTCATTTTTCAAGAAATGTTTCATTGTTTATGTTTAATATTTTCATTTAAAAGATAAATGTTTAAATTTTAAATTTTATTAAAATAACCTCAATTTTTAATTAATAATTTCAAAATTATCTTAAGGTGATCGTATTATGAAATAGTATTTTTTTGGTTGAACAGTAAAAAATATTGTTTTTACAAATATCATCACTTTTAAGACATCATCATGATATAATAATGAAATATATATTTATTAAAACTTGTTTTTGTACCAAATATGGGTATAAAAAATAATATAATTTTTTTAAAATAATTTTATTGAATTTAAAAACTTATTTTTGACATTTTAGAACCTATGTGATTTTTTATTATAATAAAAGATCTATTTTATATTTGGTTCTTCAATTTACTAATTAAAATTTTAAAATTAGTTTTTGATTTTTGTTAAAGTCAGAGAAATATTCTCTTCTTATTTACAAAATATTAAATTTCATATTGAAAGATTTTATACATTATGTTGCTGTAAAATCAACTTTCAGATTAGTTATAATGTTTTAAACACCATTTTTTGTTTCATTTTACATATTTATATTAAAATTAATTTTCACCTCATCTAATATTTTAATCATTAAAAATGAATTCCATATTTTTAATCATAATATTCAAATTATATAATATTCCCAATTTCATTTTTAGTTATAATGAATAGTTACCATTATAAATTTTTTTCTATATGTTAAGGATTAAATTGGTTAACCATGGGTTTAATATAATAAATAAAGCTTTAAATATCACTAAAACTGGTATAAACTTGATTATTTGGGTATATTTTGACCTTAACCTATAATATATTTAAAATTTTGTCAATTTTGTGATAGTTTCCAATGAAAATGTGTTTACCCTTTTTAAAGATTAAATTATTTACAAAACGTTCCACCCCTCACATATAAAAGGGAACCAGTTATCCTAATTTCTCTATAAAACCCAATGTAATATCCAATATTTTTCTAGGTTTCCCCCTCATTTATTGATTGTGTTAAAACAATTTTTTTGGTATTTCCATGTCTTTAAACCTTGTTGGTTGAGTCTCGTTCAGAGATGATGATCCTTTGTTTTGGAAAATGACATAATGTTCAGGGATGTATGATTTATTAAATTAATTTATCCTTAGTATAATATTTTTAAAAGGGATTAAGTGGGTTTTCCATGTGTTTAGAAGGGTTTGGATGTGGTTTGGGAGCTTTTGCATAAGTTGAGTGGAAAGATTTTGGTAAGGAATTTACACATGGTGTAACTACTGTCGGGCTAATGCCATGAAACTAATATAGGCCATGAACTGGTTCATGGTGTTAACTAGGTATATTCAATGAGTTCACATTACATAATTTGTAATGTTCAGCTAGTAGTTAATTCCCTTAAGGTGACATGAATTTCAGTGTAACTCATAAATAATAAATACACGATGTTAGATAGGGTTAGAAGCTATGTATTTCTCATGATCGATATATTTATGTTGTTCTCTATGATTATAATTATTAATCTATCACCTAAATACCACCCCTATAATGCCTAAAGCAACTCCTAGTGATTTCGGATCCCTCCAATCCGTTCCAGATGTCCCAATCATGTGTTAGATCCCCAGTGAGCTGTTTTACTAAGGTTTTTGTCATTTCTATTTTGAACTCCATCATTACTGTGAAAACCTTTGGGACCATGGTTATTTTCAGTCTTGATATAATTAATGTATGATATGGGTTCCTTGTGATATTCCTCAACTCCTTATTTGTTAGAAATTCTTGTTGGAACTGTTTCATAATTGTTAGATAAATGTAGGTAGTCTAAATCCCAACCCTTTGGTCTATTTAGTTGTTGAGTAAATGCAATACTGTATTTGTGTCACTATGATGTGAATATTAATTTATTTAATAATTAATGATGAAAAATCAAAGATTGGATCATTCCTTGGATCCCTTTTATTCAGTATTATTGTGAGCAGACTTATGGCTACCCATTGGGTGATCAAACCCTAGATAAATAATGATTTGACCAATGTTTTAAAGTTTTTTTAGCATGAAATGATATAGAAGGTGATTGCTTGATATAGAATAAATTTGTTAATGGTTTATGGGCTATTGACATGATTACTCATAATTGATATATAAATGAAGTGTGATTGAAAGAAAAATGTTAATTTTCATAATTGACCACTAAGGAATATAATGTGATCTTGTGATATCCTTACTATTATGACTTATTGAGTTGGATACTAAAATTATTATATAGAAGGCCAGGCCTGGCTTGATTTTGTAATTATTATATATATTTTTTGACCAATTGTGATTCTAAAATGCTTATATAGTGGCCATGGACCAGTTTTGTGCTGAAATTATTATATAGTGGGGTTGGCCCAGTTTGATGGTGAAATTATTATATAGTGGGTATGGACTATTTTGATGCTAAAATACTAATATAGTGGGATTGGACTAGTTTGATATGGAATTTCTTATATAGCATGCTTTCCCTAGATTATTCTTAAATGATTATATATAATTTTATGCTCTATGATTCTGAAATACTTATATGTAGGGATTTTCCTAGTTATTTGATTAAACCATTATTTATGGTTGTGGTTGGAATTGTTGTGTTACATACACAATGAAATTCCCGAATGGTATCAATACAGTTTGACTTGTGTATCATGTTAATTTTTAAATTAATACATGTGTTTTATAGTATTATTTCATGTACTTATTTATCATAGTGGTTTTGTTTTGAAATGGTGGTGTAGACCTACTGATTTTTACTCACACCCTTTTTGGGCCACCATTTGTTACCTGGGTAGATTACACTGATGTCAGTTTGGAAAAGGGAAAGTGATTATTGGTTTATATTTTTTCTTGCTAGATTTCCTGGTGTTTGGAGACAAGACTAACTTGGGGTTTAAGACTTGGATATTTTTTGCTATTTTCCTTAGTTTATTCATTTATTTTTATTTATATTAATTGACATTTAGATACATATCATCATATTTGTACATGAGTCATTATTATTGGTTTATTGTTTTCTAATTTTATTTTCTAGATTCATGTTGTACTATATCTGTTATTCCATTACTCTAATATTATTAGTTAACCTTTTATTTACATTGTATTTTAACTCTATACTGGGGGTATAGTCTCCCCACTATACATATAATACCCCCGCTAATAGTTGAAAGCCTTTGTCATAGATGGAAACGTGTTTGAGGTCTCGTAACCTACCTTGTTCATACATGTGAGAGTGTGCTAGATGTGGGTACATTATAAAGTGGAATTAATATAGATCATGTTGTTCTTTTTATTTCATTAATATTTGGAAATGGAAGAATGAATATTAGGATGTGTAAAGACATGGTAATGAGCTTCTTCCCTGGAGTATCTAACCCATGTATGGGGAAATACTATGTACCTTGGGATGGGATTTCTTTTTTATGTTGTTTGCTTATTATAGTATCTTTTTTTTCACCAAGGGTGATTCACTTGTTTTGTGATGTAACTGGTTATTAAGATTTACACTCATGGCCCTATATGTTGTGAGATAAGTATGAATGCATCATGATATGAACATAGAGATATATCTTTATAGGCATTTTTCATGATAGGGATACATTTATTTCATGATATATATACTATCCTGTATGAACTATTGAATGAAACACCTTTTATATAGGATAATTTAAATGAGAGAACTATTATTTCATGATAAATCACTTTAAATACATATTAATAGAGACCAGGAGTTAGTGACTCAATATAATTTTCTACTATTTATGTTGAACATATTTTTAGTCTGTGTTCTAAGGAGTGTGTTTTTATTATAGATAAAATTCCTCCCCTTCATCATTGAGTAGAACATCGGGAGAGTGGAGACCAAAAGACTCCTAACATAGCTGAACTAGATATTGCAATAGCTCAAAAGGATCAGATGGATGTAAAACATTGTGTTAGCTTCCCGAGGATCATGTGATCCATGGAATGTGATACTATTTTAACTTTACATTAATTTTTTGATTTGAAAAGTGATTTTTAGCTACAACATCCTTCTACATTCACTATGTAGGGAGGCCTTGAAGGAATTGAGTTACAGATTATGTCAGTCTATATGATACCAAAGAACATAAAGACACCTAAAGATAGTAGTGTAAATCTTGATGCATAAATGCTTCTTTTACCTTCCATTAACTATTGGGATATCCTAGTGCAAGATGGGAAGTAATAGGAGTTATCCTAAAAAGACATTGAGGTGAATTTCCTAAGCTACTTCTATCTATATATGTTTTGGGATGATAGGGCATAATATTTCATAAACATTATGTAGGAAGGAATGACTATTCTGGACTATGCAAGGAAATTCATAGGCCTATAGTTCTGTGCACTATCTTTAATAGTTGATGAGATTTCAAGGGTGAGACGTCTCGAGGATGAGATTCATTTTGAGATCATTTCACAGGTGAAGAAATTTAACTTGAGTAGTTTTTCTTATGTGATGTATCATGCACTAATCAAGGAAATATGAAAGACACCCCAAGTATTGGATAAGATATTGCAGTTGGGTTAATTAGGATCTCATCTTTTTGTGAAAAGACGATCCACTATTATAGTTATCTCCAAGTTAATAGAAAGAAAAAATATCTGAGAAGTGGGAATCCATCTTAGGAGTGTGTTTTATTATAGAGTTTTTATTGTGGCATGTTGGGCCACATATGACCTCAATGTCCGTACTCTACGTTTCAATGTCATGATTGTGGTATGTTGGATCACCTATAGAGGGTTTTAGGGTCATCAAGTAGTGTGGTAGTGAAAAAGGATTAGGATAGAGTCTAGGAAGGACTGAGATACCCCTCTACACATAGGTAGCTGGAGTTACATTAGATGTTCAGGTTGAGGTAGAGGATGTGGTACCTCGGTGCAAGAATGATAGTAATAGGTACAGGGAATTACTCAAGGAATTCATAATGGAACCTAGAGATGTGTGGAAAGTCTATTTAAATAATTGTAGACTACTCCGAAAGGTTTTGTTGGAAGACCTTTTTCCATCATAGGTACGATTCTTGTATCATCTACCCTTTCCTGATTTTTTGTATATAATATCCTGAAAATAATTTTATATATTTGTTTTTTAAACGTTTTGGGAATGTTTTTGGAAATCATAGATGGTTTCATGACCATGGATACACCATTGGGAGTGTGGTGAAATATAATCAAACATATCCTGGATTATTTTACATTAGGATAATATCAACTCTTATCGAAATAGAGTAACCATTATATATCTAGAAGGTGGTATATATTATCACCATAGTGAGTGAGATCTTCAGGATAATCATGTTGGACAAATTTAGTTTACATTGTAATTTCTAATGACTTGGATTGCAGGTCTTGATCTAAAAGATGGTGGGATGAAATAAGATTCTTTTCCTCCAGTGGTAGATCTTTTTCAAGATTTCATCCCTAATGAGTTATATGAATTACAACCAAAGTGAGACATCAGGTTCATGACCATGTTGTTATTAGGAGTAGATCTAGTTTCTATCCCATCTTATATAATAAAACCAATAGTGTTTTGGGAATTTAAAGTCTAGTTTTAAGATGTGGAATCCAATGGTTTCATACAACCTAGTGCATCTCCTTGGGGTTGTCTAGTTCGTTTCTAAAAGAAAGATGATGGGACTTATGGTTATGTATGGATTATTAGAGATTAAAATAATAGAATATCAAGAATTAGTATCCCCTTCCATGAATCATTGAACTCTTCAAACATATGAGAGGTTCTATTATCTTTTCCAAGATTGACTTGTGGTTAGCGTAAATCCAGATGAGGGTGAGACCATAGAACATACATTAGATTGATTTTAAGAGCTGGAATGACATTTATGAGTTCATAGTGATACAGTTTGGTTTAACTAATGCATTGGTAGTATTCATGAAATATATGAACTAGATCTTCCATCCTTTTCTGGTTCATTTTGTGGAAATTTTTTATGATACATTAGTGCAATCCCATTCATTAGAAGATCATTCCAAAACATCTTGAAATTGTTTGAGTATATTGGGGGAGCATCATCTTTACGCTCAGCTAATAAAATACAGTTTATGGATTGATAAAGTGCACTTCTTGGGACATATAATCCATGATTTAGGAGTTTCATGGGACCTAGAGAAGTTCTTTGTCATGGTATATTAGGAGATACCCAAGATTGGATTTGATATTTAGTGTTTTATGGGTTCAACAAGTTATTATTAGTTCATTATCCAAGACTTCACCCATATGGTATCACCAATTTATGGGCTGAATTAGAAGTAGGTGAATTCTATTTTGTCAAAAACTTATGAGAGATATTTATAGGGGATAAAAGGTATGACGACCTTAACAACCTATCCTCATTTTACCTCTATTGGTTAATGAATATATCTTGTATTATGACACATTTAGAGTTGGACTTAGAACTGTTCTGATATAAGACGATCGAGTGGTTTCTTGTGGCTCCAGGAATCTAAGACCGTGTGGGAGGAATTATCATAAAAATGATATAGATTTATCTATGGTGGTACATTACATGAGGTGTTGGACACACTATCTATTGTGTGGGTGGTTTGTGGTGTAAACAGACCATAAGAGATGAAAGTATAAATTTTATCAATTAGACCTGAACATTTGGTAGAGGTTTTAAGTTGAGTACCTACAGTCCTTCAACAATTAGTTGGCTTATACATATGGAAAGGTAAATCTCATTACAAATTACATGAGCTGGAAAATGAAGACATAGGTATTGAGAGTGTCTTTCATTGGGTTTTTTATTATGTAACAATTTTTTGGCATGGTTATATATGTCTAGGTGTCAAATGGATGAGTAGCTCTAACTACAACATCTTTAATATGAATGATTCTTTAATAGATCAAGATTCATTAGTTATCTAACATGGAATGATTAGCTATGAGAGATAGCTTATATGGTAGGGATCGACCAGTAGTATGGTCTCTTGTTATTTACTATTATCTTATTTTCCATGGATGAGTATGGGTTCTTATGATATTGTGTGAGTAGATGATGACATAGTTTCATTCATTTTAGATGGGTAGTAAATACTTTCTTGAAAAATATTTATTGTGATATCCATAGACAGTACTGGGTGATTGGAATGAAGAAGGAGTTAGTGGTATTTGTGGTGATATGTCTCACATATCATTAGGTGAAAGCCAAGAATTCGAGGAAAGATGAGATTTTTCATCCTCTACCCATTCCTGAATGGAAATGGGATGATGTCACTATGGATTTTGTGAAAGAATTACCCAAGAAACTGTATAACAATGATTTTTTACGGGTGATCATGGATCAACTAATGAAGTTACCTAAATTTATATTTATTAGGGATTCCTTCATAAGTTATGATTCAGGTAGTCTCAACATGTGTGAAATAGTTTGAATGCATATTGTTCTGAGGAAGATCATTTCTGATAGAGATCCTCATTTCAAATCTCGATTCTGTAGGGGCATTTAGAAGGCTCTGGAATTTCAGGTTATATTGAGCACAATAAATCATTCTCAGATTGATGGTCAATATGAATAGACTATTCAGATTCTAGAGGATATGTTATGAACCTTTTTTTACAATGGGTTTTAGGAACCACATATTGACTTTATAGAGTTTTTATATAAAAAATATATTACATGCATTGATCCATATGGAACCAATATGGATTTTTATGAATTTCAATTATATTAACCTCTTTTTTGGTTATAGTCTGGTGAGTCCGTGATTCTTGGACATAGTCTCATGCAAGAGACATCTAAATAGGTTCAGCAGATCTAAAGTGGTTGGTGACCCTATAGAGAATGAATGAATCGAATGATAACCATCAGAGGGAACGTCATGAGTTTGAGGTTGGTAATTGTGTTTTCCTTCAGGTGAAAATTTTATTAGGGAAATACTAAATCAAGAAATAGGTAATTCTAGCATCCAGGTTTTTTGGGAAATTTTAGATCGTGGAAAGGGTCATTCTTATGGAATACCGATTGGCCCTTCAGTAACTCTACATTTTCATGCATGATGTGTTTCATGTGTCGCATATGAGTAGATATCATCCAAAACCTTCTCATTTGGTAGAAATTGAGGATGTTGATCTATGTGTTGATGGTTCCTTTGAGGAGTATCTATTACAGATTGTGTAACTTAGTGAGTAGTATCTATTGGGGAAGGTTATACCATTAGTAAGAGTTAAGTAGAAGCATGACATGTTCAAAAGGACAACTAGGAGAGAGAGTCTAATATGAAATTATAGTGGATATACTTGTTAACTAAGACCCCAAAAATATTCTTGTAGTAGCTCAGGGATAAACTGTTATATGGTGGGGTGGTTGTAAGATCTCGTCTTTTTTAGGTACGAGCCTCTTTGAGTTTTTTTGTTAAACCTCTTTTTTTGGGTTTTCCTTGTATTTATAAATTATTTTCTGAGTCTCGTTTGGATATAGAGAGATTTTTTTGATGAAAATGACCTAATGATTGGGGATGTATATTTATTTTAATTAATGGAGTCAAGTTATAAACTTGTTAAAAAAAGATTTTGATGGTTTTACATGTGTTTCAAATGCTTGTAGTGTGGTTTGGGTGATTTTACAGAAGTTAGGTTGAAATATATTTGTATGGAAGATACACATACAATAACTGCTGCCAAACGAGTTTCATTAAATGAATACAGGATGGAAGGTGGATTATGGCATTAACTGGTTACATTACATGAATTCACATTATACAATGTTTAATATTCACTTTGTGGTTAATTAACATGAGAAGATGTGAGTTTTGTCATAAATCTTAATTAAGAAATACAATACATGAAAGAGGGTTACATGCCATGTTTTTCTCATGATAAATGGTTAGAAGTTGTTCCATGAACTTATAATTTTTTTCCATCTTGTTAATCCCTCCCCTATTGGATATAAGGGTAATTCATGTGATTTTTAATCCCTTCCATCCCTTCTAGACATCCCAGTAAAGTGTCCAGTCGATGGTGATTTTTTTGTCATGTTTTCATCCTTTCTCCATTTCCCTACATAGTTGTGGTGTTATACTTTTAGACCATGGTTGTTGTAGGTTTTGATACCATTGTTTTTTGATCTAGGTTCCTTCTTGTGATCTTCCTCTCCTTCGTTCTTCTTGGAAATTCTGGTCGAAAGTGTTACTAAATCAATATATTAAGGTAGTTTGTCAAAAATCATAACCATATGGTATATTTAGTCGGTGAGTATGTGTAATAATGTGTTTTTTACACCATGAATTGTGAATTAATTAATTGAATAATTAATTGGGATAAATCCTAGATTTGGTCATTCCTTTGATCCCTTGGATTCAAAGGTATTGCAAGGTGACTTATGGATACCCATTGGGTGAGAAGACCCTGGATAAATATTAATTTTGATAATGGTTTCGGGTGTGTTTATAATGACATGATATTTAAAAATATCTCTGGATATAAAATCACTTGGGTAATGGATTATGGTAAATTTATATAAATATTGATAATTGATATATAAATTATATTTAATTGAAAGGAAAATGGAAATTTAAAAAATTAACCATTGAGAATTATGATGTGATATTGTGATATCCTTATTGTAAGGAATTTTTGAGTTTTACGCTAAAATTATAATATATTGGCATTCCCATAGGTTGATTTTGAAATGATTGTATAGAGGGATTCAAATAGATTGATGATGAAATGATTATATAGAGGTATTGTCCTAGTTTGATGTTGAAATGATTATACAGAGGGCTTGGCGTAGCCATTGCAGAAACGATTATATGTAGGGATATTACCGATGATGGTGAAATTATTATACATAGTGATTTTCCCGGTTATTCTATTATTACATGGTTAACTGTTATGGTTTGAATTGTTGTGATACATGTGTAGAGACTTTCTAGCATGGTTCTGAATATAGTTAATTTACATATTTTATAAATTGATAAATTAATGAACCTATTTTATCAAATTATTGCATTCACATATTTATAGGATGTTTTTTTAGACATGGTGGTGTCAATCAATTGTTTTTTACTCACACCCAATTCATTCCATTGTTTTCTTCCAGAGAATATTACATATAACATGGTTTAGGAATGGGAAAAGGGCCTTATTGGCGATAGTTTCTTGATAGATGGTCTAGATTATGGATATGAGACTAACATGGGGATCATGATCAGAGTCTTTTGAGATATTTATGTCAGATGAATATTTTATTTTTATTGAATTATATTTACATTTAGATAAATATCATCATGTCAGTACATAATTCAGTATTATTGGTTTATTCATTTCTCCTTTTATTTTCCATATGTATGTTCTCCTATTTATATTATAACATTACTCTAAAATTTATTGATGACCATTTATTTATATTGTATTACAATCTGACATCAGGGTTATAGTCTCCACACTATACATATCACATCGCCACTACTAGTTGGTAGCCTCTGGCATATGGGGATACACGCTTGAGGTCTCATAACCAACCTGTTTTGGCCACATGATATAGAACTGGGTCATGTGACATTACACACAATATCCAATATCATGGCCAATATCTACCAAAATTTCATTCAAACTCTCCTACCACTATCCTATAGATTCTTATATCACCAAAATAATAACCTATGAACGAAGGATAATTGAAGAAGATGTAATTGTATTAAACGGTTTGTTTCAAGTTTATATCTTATTCCACACCCCTCAAAATTAATTAGGAGAAAAATAATATAATTATATTAGTATCTTTAGAATAATTAAATGTTTTTATGTTGACATTAAATCCATTTTCATCATCCTATCCATCTAATAGAAAATAAAAAAGTCGCTCATGTGTACGTGCCGACTACCATTTCTATAAAGTAGTGTGTTTAATTTTTCATCACCACCTATGATGGATGGTTATAGAGATATATTTAATGAATATATATGATATTTGTGACATAGTTAAGTTGTTTTGAAATACAAACATTATATAATTTCCTTTTTTAAAATTAATTCAAATATGGAAACATCCACCATGCGTAAGTGTGAATTACTCTATCCATGAATATAGAATATCAAATTTCATAACCACCTTAAATGGATAGTTCTAAAAGTGTATTTAATTTTTAAATATTATATATATTACATGATTTAAATTAAATAGTTTATGAAAACATGCCCATGCTAAATGGTCTAGAACCACCAAGTCAAAAGATACGCAGTGAACTGAATAGTTAACACATAAATAATTAGTTTTAACATAATAGTTTATGTAAATGGGTAAAAATAAATTATGAAAAATTACAAATATATATATATATATATATATAGATATAATATGGATAACTAATAAATATACGTTTATTATACAAGATGATAGAATTCATTTTACCAAGCAAGGATCTAAGGTAAGAGTTTATTTTATAATGTCATTCTTATCAAGGATTGATTATGTATTAATTTATTTTTTTGGAATTAAATGATATTTATATCCTACTACCCATATATTTTATAATACTCATGTTATTTTTAGGGATTAAAAGTATTATTATCATTCTCCATCTCTTTGGTAATCAAAACTAGTGAATGAATGTTTATAATAAATGCCGGTATTATTTGTCATTTTTGGGTGGGAATCATTTCCATCTATCTACATATTCTTTGTTTTGTTACTAGAATTATAATTTCTAGAATTTTATTATTTGAAAAGGATATTTTCTATAAAATTTGACTTTATTTTTAATATATTAAAAGAAATATTCTTAATGTTATTCATATAATTCATTATTGACTTTCGTTATAGAAGTGTGAAAAGAATTACTTTTTAACATTTTTCACATGAAATAAATTTCACATCATCATGGAGATTATTTATTGTTTAACCTAATATCCATATTTTTATGGTTTTCCAAAGTAATATATATTTTCATTATTCTTGGATTTTTTTGTATTTATATTTAAATGAAAGGATATTGTATTGTTAAATGTTTTTAAATGGATTTCAGTTTACTTGTGAATATTTTTATCTTCCTATCCACATTTTCCTACTTAAGAATGGTTTATTTTCATGGTTCAATTATTTAACAATATTTTATGAATATTTTCTTAACAATATATATTAACCCTTTATGAAATGAGTTGTCGAATTTTCTTTATAACTTAATTTTTAAAACTAAATTTGTAAATGTTTTTAGAAGGTTCTTATTAATATTTTTCATCGATTTTACTCTCTATTTTATAGAATACATGCCTCTAAATGACATTATTTATAATGAATTTATTTTCATATTTCACCCCTTAATAATTTTTGGTTTATTCCCCATTTTTTAGGATAATTTATTCTTAAATAAATAAATTTCATAAATTTATGTTATATATTTCTCTCTATCAATCATTGATAATATTCTACTCAATATAAAAGTTCTTTTTTACAATGGATAAATTTAGCACCATTTCAAATATGAATAAACCATATACCTATTATTATATATAATGTGAATTGAGGGAAGGTTTCTAAGAGATCTATTCCATTGACTTCGAAATATTTTCATTCCATATACATGAATATATATAGATATTTATTTAATATTAAGAAATATTTATTATGTATTTAATTGGTTATGTAGTACATGAAGAATGAATTGAATCATGTATAAGGGATAGGTGGGGCCTATTAAATCCATTCAATGCATTGGGTAAGGTCTTATGAGACTAACCAGAATGGGTATCGCTTAGTGTATTCCAACCCATACAATAAAAATTAATTGGTTTAGTGGATTTGATAGTTTGTAAGATGTATTTTTTGAGAGGGATTGATGGTATGTAAGATGTCTTGGTTAAGAGACCTTGATGGTATGTAATATGTCGTGGTTTATAGGCCTTTATGAAATGATTAAGATTTCATACATTATACATTACATCGTTATGAAATGAGTTATTGTTTTCCATAAGAATATTTACATTATTATAATTTGATATATTTCATGATCAACATATTGATTATATGTAATATTAATTGATTATTTACACTTCCATACTATTTATGATTTTTGTATTTGTGATATTTACTATTGTACACTTTCTCTTACTGGGAATATGAGATCACACTTATGTAGGTTTTCATTTCCCCAAGATTTAAAAAAGTGAAATTTAAATGATCTATAGGATGTATTAAAAATAAAAAAATGATTTCAATAATCTTATAAAAAAATTTCTAGGATTTGAATGTGATATGGAAATCATGTTTGCATCTAGTCTCCCGATACTGCTAAATTGTTATACTGTATGGGATGTAATCTATTATATATTCTACCAATGTGATAAAGTAAATACCGACTCTAGGTTAATAGATTTATGGTTATTAAAATGTAATTAATTTATTTAATAATTCTTAGTTTTTATTTTAGATAAATTTTTACAACATTATTTTTCTGATATTTTTCTACAATTTTAATAAAATTAAAATATTTTATGTAAGTAATATGGTACTTAATGTTTTTCAATATAATCATTTTTATAGCCTCCATAATTATAAAAATTATATTATATTTTATATCTTTAAATAAAAATCCAACGAGAGAAGGAGAAACAAAAAATAACATTGAAATTTTTACATTATGTATTGACCCTTTGAATATGATCACAAATATTATATAATTATTTATGATCAAATACAATATCATTGTAACACTCCATGTTCTCTCTTAATGATCTACTGCTAAACATATATAATTTTACACATATAATAAGAATTATATCAAACTCCTACATTCAAAATTTTAGTATAACATATTCATTAAATATATATGAATTATAAAAGAAATAAAAATCCCTTTAATACCTCCGATCACCTAGGAGAATGAGGAAATATAAGAATGTAATAAGATAAATTTCTCAATAAGAGGAAAAAATTAACAATGTGGTATAATAGTTTTATTAGTGGATCATAAAAATTCAGATAGATGAACATAAGTGAAATGAAAAGATTAGCGTAATAAGATAATGATATAATAAAATTGGAAATTATACATGATATAATAATAATGATTTATGGAATACAATCTATAAATTAATGATCCTATAATCATGAAATATACCTAATAGATCATTTCATGGGAGGATATACCTTTAGGGTAGGAATCTTACCTCTATTACATCTGACAACCTTTTCCCCTTGAAATAGTAATATGGAATAAACAAAATTCATGTTATCATAAACATAAGAAGAGATTCACTGACCAAAAACTATTCAATAATGTTCTAGGATCAGTGCATGTGTACAATACAGAGTATCTCATGAGATAAATTTACTACCTAATGGAATTTAGGTCAATGTAATTATGATCCCACCGATCATATAATGATACATCCATACATATATTTGACACATGGATATAAATTCATTCATAAATCTATAATAATAATAACATGATTAACCTACGGAGAAATAGGAATCCAAATAACTAATGTAGCAACCTATCTTAATACCCTGCAATCAAGATAATTAATCTTAGTTACTTAGACAATATATAATATAGTGTATATATCTTTGTATATAATTTACCCATTCAATAAAATGTATGACTATCGAAGTGAACACCCTTGAATAATATGTATAAGGTATATGATTGTAATTAAAGAAATGCATTATAAATAAGGATATAATTTTGATTAGTCGATGATAAGTGAAGACAAAGGAAGTTATGGATTATTCTTCTTAAAGATATTTCATTTCCACCGAACCACATGTATATAGAAACTTATATAATGAATTTTTTTTCTTAACATAGGATCCATTTGTGAAAAAAAATTCATCGAGGAAAAACATAATAAATTTTAAAAGATTGAAATATAAAATAAAATTTACATAGATTAAAATTCATCGGTAGAAGATAATAAATTGAACTAGTTTTAAGAAAATGATAGTTGAGTTATTATGAAGAATTAAAATAACAAGGAAAATATAGTTTTTATAGAAGGATATAAATATAAGAAATATATATTTTAAAAAATGAACAATGACTAGAAATTTAATATAAATAATTTATTTATAAAATAATATTAATCATTATATAGGATAAAATTGAAGATAAATATTGAAAATACATTTCATAACATTTAGTGACTTTTTCGTAAACATAGTAAAATAAGTCACATTCATGGATCATTTTAAAATGGTGATAAAAAAGGATTTTAAAAATTATTTTAATAATTAAATTTCCCAATAAAAGAACCTAAAAATGAAGTTAAGTTAAAATATAAAAAATTATAAAAAAAAGATAGATTTTATAAAATATTCCATTATAAGCTACATTGGTTTTGACATAGTGAAATAAAATGGAAGCATGATGTTATGAATATTCTCAAAAAGGAAGAAGGATTGGTAATCATAAATAACACGAAGGATCATATTATAAAGAGTAATAGATAACTAGAGAGATATATAAGGTGATATAGAACATAACTAGAAGAATATGAGAGAACTAGAATGAGCCCTTATGAATAATCTAAGGTATAATAATTAAGTATGTATGAGAGGTAAAGAGACAAGTAATGGTTTAAAAAATAAATAGAAGAAATTTTTGAGATCTTTCAATACTTTTTTTTACAATTCTTTAAGAGATTATATACAACAAACTACACTTTAAAAGGAATACTATTTGAAAGATAAATCCACATACCTCGATTCCTAAATTTCTCTATATGTACACTAGTGTCACCAATAATTAAATTATATTTATTATATAGTTGTTTCATCTAGAATATTGATGCCAAATTTTAGGTATGACCCATGGTTTACCTTTTCTAATCTTTTCTATCTCACTGATATTTGGTTATTCTTATTAAATCTTGGTTTTTTATTTCTTTTTATAGCCTAGGAGGGAGCGAGAGAGTGGTTTTGGAAGTTTTTTGAGAGGTTGGGCGATAGAAGAAGAGGTTATATCAAGAGTGAACTTGCTCCTAAAGTTTTCATTTTTATAAGAGGTCCAAATACTTTTCTAGTATGGATACTATCTATATGTTGGATGGTTTGAAGTAGTGAGTACCTACAGGAACTATATAGCATCCCGCCTTTTTATCACATAAACTTTCATTACATTTTACAAAACTGAGGATCTTTAAGGTTTAGTGTCTTGGAAAGCAGGAACATAAAACATGAAAAGAACAAAAACACTCTTCTTAAACACTTGAAAGGATTATCCTTAAGTTCATCCTAGGTTCATTACTGCATCTCATAACCTGGGGACATACATCAAAAGAAAGGATGAGCAGAAGGCCCAGCAAGGGAAACAAGTGAAACATTTTACATATGAACTTGAGATACATCAATAAAGTCATGAAAAGAACTTTAAGGCATGAAAATGAAATCATGAGGCATATCATAATAAAAATAAAACATTTTCATAACTTGAAGATGTGGCTGAAACATTTAATATTGAAAATCGTTTCGTTTCACCAAGGTCCATCCCCAAGGTGTCGTTAAAAATTACCAAGGTTATTCACCAAGGCGTCGTTAAAATGGTCATCTCTAGAGATTAAGTCTTTACCCAATGCATTGGAGCGCTATCAGGGCGCACCCTTAAATTTGACTTTATCATCATGTGAGCCACATATATCATCATCAAAAATTTCCTAAATAACCCATATAGCATAAAATAAATGGGTTTCATTTCATAATCATAACGTTTTAAAAACTGCTTTAAAGACATGATCTTTACGTTACTTTAAAACCCACAGAAAAGGAAGGTGGGTCTCATGTATGAAAATCCCAAAATTTAAAATAGACATTTTGGTATATATGTGAATACCCCTTTAGAATAAAGGGCTTTGAGTATTCACTTAATAATATAAAAGAACTTTAGAAAAAGAGAGAGACATTTTGAGACGTAAATTCTGCAGCATAACGGCTATGTTACGACGTTTAGAAGACATTAAAAAGAGAGGGAAAATGGGTCAAACATTCATAAATGACCCATAAAACAGTATATGGACAGAATAAGAATGATACATGATCATGGTAATGAAATTTCAAGGACATACCATTTGAAATGAAAAACATGGAAGGAAGACAAAAATTATATTTCTCTTATGAAAGTTCGGCAGCCTAACGGTGTTACTTAAACTTCAACAAAAATGATTTGAAAAGATCAAATAGGATCTCTCATCATGTGAACATAAGAGTTCAGTATGATAGATATAGAGATAATTCCCCAACATAATTAAAAAGGAACTTGAAAGACATGACATGAAAGTAGAACTTTGAAAAGAATGAGAAGGGTGAAAGAATCCCCTAAAAAGAATTCGGCAGCCTAACTGCGCCACTTAAAACTTCAAAATACTGAATTGAAGAGATCAAATGGGGTCTCTCATAATATGAAAATAAGAGTCCAGTATAATAGATATAGAGATCATACCCCAGCATAACAAAAAGGAACTTGAAAGAATTGACATGAAAGTAGAACTTCAAAATGAGAAGGGTGAAGAACCACTTAAAAATTCGGCAGCCTAACGGCGCCACTTAAACATCAAAGTACTGAATTGAAGAGATCAAATTTCGTCTCTCATCATATGATCATAAAAGATCAGTATGATAAATTTAGAGATCATACCCCATCATAATACAAAGTAACTTGAAATACTTTACATGAAAATAGATCTTGAAAAATGAGAAGGGAGAAAGAATCTGTTACAAAAATTTCGGCAGCCTAAAGGCGCCACTTAAAACATCATAAAACGAAATAATGAGAGTAAAAAGGGGACTCTAATTATATGAACATGAAAAGGGAAGTACGAGGAGTATAAAAGAACATCCTCTAACATAAGAACATGGAGCATAAAATAAATGACATAAAAGAGATCACTTGAAAAGAAAGAGAAAGATCGGATCCCTTACCTTAAAATGTAACTCTTAAACCTCAAAGGTTGGGACCTTGAGGGCTTGGGGGCACCTTGGGAGGGCTCCTTGGGAGGTAAGGAGACCATAAATTCGTTGGGAATGAGTGGGGAGTCGAATGGATGAGAGGAGGGCTTGGTATTTATAGGGAAAGTGAGGGGACAAGGCATTAATGGCCAAAGGACACCTCACATGTGCTTTTCTCAAACCCATGTGCTCTCCCTTGGCATTTATCATAGATTTAGGCCAAATGGGGCCCCAAAAACAATAATTCATCACCCTTGGCCGGTCAACCCTTACAATAACTCATGACATCATCATGACACAGGTATGATGTCATTAAACATACCGAAACCCTAAAACTGCATTTTTACTATTCACTGAAAATTCAACTTTCTCAGAAAGATCCCAAAATTTCACCATAATCAAATATCAACGCTCTGATTACAAATATGAACTCCATTTTATAAAAATAATTTTCTAAATATTTTTAATTTAATTTTTAAATAAAAACACTATTCACCGAAAATTCGTTTTTTCAGAAAAAACCCCAAAAATTACCATAGCATAATATCGGTGCTCTGAGTTCAAAAATGAAATCTGTTTTATAAAAATAATTTCCTAAATAATTTTAATTAAATTTTTAATTAAAAAACACTATTCACCCAAAAAAACTAATACTTGAATAATAATTTATGAAACCATTATTTAACCATTTTATTGAATCACATTACTTAATCAAGGTGCCTAGATTATTTTAAAACTTTCTTTAAGTTAGATTACTAATCCATTTGGTCATATTACTAATCCTAATCATAAAATCACTATTCATAATTTACTATTCATCAAAAATCAAGTTGATCTTATTAGACTCCAAATTTCGTACTGAACATAATTGTAGAAGACCATTTTTTGAAAATCATTACACATTTTTAATTATTTAAGGTTTACACAACCATTTTTAAAATATCCTTTTTCTAAAATTCATCAAAAATATGCATACTATATTTATCCGGTCATTTCAAAATTCATAAACTTCATCATAAGAAGAAATCCCAATTTTTATTTAAAACAAGGATTACACAAGGCAGTTACGGTCTCGTTACATAGCCCCTTATAATACCAGCATAGGACCTAAGAGTAAGGTGTGCTAGGGTGATAGAATCTTGGGGCGGCTCGGTCAACATTGCCCGAGTAGTAATTTCTATCAGTTTGAACTTCTCGCGAAGGCGATTCCATTCTAGCTTCACATGATGAAGTTCGGCTTGGATTTGATCTAGAGCAAACCCCAATGGTGCTACCTCCTTCCCAAGCTCTGTTAGATGGGCTTCGATCGGTCCAAGACTACTAGGTGAGGCCATCGAATCTTCTTTCTATAATAATTAACCAAGATTACTTGTATTTAGAGACAATAATGAAAACATTTTGTTCACAGTGGTCATATTGACCGATGGTCATCTAACAATCAAAACCCAATGGTCTCATTTTAATTATAATCATGTTTATCAAATAAAACATTTTTGTTTAGTATAAAAATAAAATAAAATAACACATGAAATTAGGAAACAAGATTTATTCAAAATTTTGGGCCGTTACAATCTTCCCCCCTTAAGAAATTGCGTCCTCGCAATTTTTTAAAATTGGGTTTTGAAATTTCATTGAAAGTCCCACATCGGAAAAAGAGTCAGTAACACTATTACTTTAAAAGAAATAAAAGGGAGTACAAAGGCCACCCGAGTTTACTCATACTAGGATTCCATGTAGGAAACATGGACATGGAGGTGAAAACAAAGGGTCACGTTCTGAGGGAGAGTGATAGAGAACATGATTAGGAGAAAGATAACCATAAGAAAATCCCAATCTTATGATGTGTGTAAGCGGTCTTTGATTAACTTGTTGGAAACGTAAACCAACAACGTTTTTGTTTTACGTTCCTTTTAATAACTTTGAGGAATTCATTTATAACATAGAACAAAAACATAAGGAAATATATCTACCTTCATGTAGAGTTTCATACTTTAATAAGTTTCTACCAAAACTAATCTTTTCTCCAAACGATGAGCATTCAAAACTACTTGGTCTCATCAAAACACAAGAATCATCTTCTAGAGAATCTCATAATCCACAAAAGATCAACTATCTATTTCTTCTATCTTTAAACATTATCCCAAAAACCGAAAGGGTAAGGTAAAACAACTCTTCAAAAAGAAAGAATCCCATTGGAATGGAAACTACTTTTAAATCTTCAAAGTTCCATGGTACTACCCAAAGTTCATCATAGTCCATTCCATAAATAACGGTCCTTAAAATTCCTCAAAATAAACCAAACTAAGATTGAAACCCAAATAAAAGAAGGATTTGATAACATAGTCTTCCAAAATAAACATCATTGTTCATCTCCAAACAACATCAACCACTCCTAACATCTTATAACAAAAGTATCTAATCTAAACATATTTAACCCAAGATAGGTTAATCATTCCCAAAAGTAACCTAAATTACTATGAATCCACCTTAAATTCATCGATTCTTCAAATATAAATCAACCTTACTCCTCAATGAAAATACCGTTGTAATCTATTTACCTCGATCATATAGGGTCCCCAAAATAGTGAATGTATTCCAAAATAAAAATCATATTTTAATCCCCTAATCATCTCTATCATATTAATACGGAAATCGTATCATTTCCTATCACATTGGTTGTTGAGACATGTTCTTCCATTTCCCGCCATTAACTAAGAAAAGAAACTATAATTAGGGGCTTAAATACTTAGCCAATAATCATGAAAAGAAACTTAAAGCATATAAGGATAACTTGTAGTTGAAAAGTATACCCTAACTTGTGATCCCCTAGGTTCCCATCTAGGTTATCCATGATCATATATTCTTATGTGAATCTTCATTTTATTTTATCTTTGTTCCTTTAACAATGGTTCATACTAAGCTTATGAATTTACCAAAGCATATCCCCCGGGAGTGTCGTAACCAGGAGTGCAGCAAGGCCCGTTGTCGTGTACCAGTTCTCGTTCGAGTCTAGCTCAAAGCGGTGTTTTCGGGTTTTACCCCTATGTACATCTGTGCCAGAGCCACCTCTACCCGCTCGTATCCAGACAGGGATGTATTTGCTTGGCAACCCCTTACTCAATACTCAACAAAATACCAGGAATATTTCCTATATTTTAACTTTTCTATAGGCTTCTTCCTAAAGTTTTCATATCCTAATTTCCACAAATAACTAAACCATCCTTTGATTCCAACTATAGCATCCCTCCTTTTTATCACATAAACTTTCATTACATTTTACAAAACCGAGGATCTTTAAGGTTTAGTGTCTTGGAAACCAGGAACATAAAACATGAAAAGAACAAAAACACTCTTCTTAAACACTTGAAAGGCTTCTCCTTAAGTTCATCCTAGGTTCATTACTGAATCTCATAACCTGGGGACATACATCAAAAGAAAGGATGAGCAGAAGGCCCAGCAAGGGAAACAAGTGAAACATTTTACATATGAACTTGAGATACATCAATAAAGTCATGAAAAGAAATTTAAGGCATGAAAATGAAATCATGAGGCATATCATAATAAAAATAAAAATTTTTCCTAACTTGAAGATGTGGCTGCAACATTTAATATTGACAATCGTTTCGTTTCACCAAGGTCCATCCCCAAGGTGACGTTAAAAATTACCAAGGTTATTCACCAAGGCGTCGTTAAAATGGTCATCTCTAGAGATTATGTCTTTACCCAATGCATTGGAGTGCTATCAGGGAGCACCCTTAAATTTTCCTTTATCATCATGTGAGACACATATATCATCATCAAAAATTTCATAAATAACCCATATAGCATAAAATAAATGGGTTTCATTTCATAATCATAACGTTTTAAAAACTGCTTTAAAGACATGATCTTTACGTTACTTTAAAACCCACAGAAAAGGAAGGTGGGTCTCATGTATGAAAATCCCAGAATTTAAAATAGACATTTTGGTATATAAGTGAATACCCCTTTAAAAGAAAGATCTTTGAGTATTCACTTAATAATATAAAAGAACTTTAGAAAAAGAGAGAGACATTTTGAGACGGAAATTCTGCAGCATAACGGCTATGTTACGACGTTTAGAAGACATTAAAAAGAGAGGGAAAATGGGTCAAACATTCATAAATGACCCATAAAACAGTAGATGGACAAAATAATAATGATACATGATCATGGTAATGAAATTTCAATGACATACCATTTGAAATGAAAAACATGGAAGGAAGACAAAAATTAGATTTCTCTTATGAAAGTTCGGCAGCCTAACGGTGTTACTTAAAATTCAACAAAAATGATTTGAAAAGATCAAATAGGATCTCTCATCATGTGAACATAAGAGTTCAGTATGATAGATATAGATATAATTCCCCAAAATAATTAAAAAGGAACTTGAAAGACATGACATGAAAGTAGAACTTTGAAAAGAATGAGAAGGGTGAAAGAATCCCCTAAAAAAAATTCGGCAGCCTAACGGCGCCACTTAAAACATCAAAATACTGAATTGAAGAGATCAAATGGGGTCTCTCATCATATGAACATAAGATTCCAGTATAATAGATATAGAGATCATACCCCAACATAACAAAAAGGAACTTGAAAGAATTGACATGAAAGTAGAACTTCAAAACGAGAAGGGTGAAGAACCACTTAAAAATTCGGCAGCATAACGGCGCCACTTAAACATCAAAGTACTGAATTGAAGAGATAAAATGGGGTCTCTCATAATATGATCATAAAAGATCAGTATGATAAATTTAGAGATCATACCCCAACATAATACAAAGGAACTTGAAATACTTTACATGAAAATAGATCTTGAAAAATGAGAAGGGAGAAAGAATCTGTTACAAAAATTTCGGCAGCCTAACGGCGCCACTTAAAACATCATAAAACGAAATAATGAGAGTAAAAAGGGGACTCTAATTATATGAACATGAAAAGGGAAGTAAGAGGAGTATAAAAGAACATCCTCTAACATAAGAACATGGAGCATAAAATAAATTACATAAAAGAGATCACATGAAAAGAAAGAGAAAGATCGGATCCCTTACCTTAAAATTTAACTCTTAAACCTCAAAGGTTGGGACCTTGAGGGCTTGGGGGAACCTTGGGAGGGCTCATTGGGAGGTAATGAGACCATAAATTCGTTCGGAATGAGTGGGGAGTCGAATGGATGAGAGGAGGGCTTGGTATTTATAGGGAAAGTGAGGGGACAAGGCATTAATGGCCAAAGGACACCTCACATGTGCTTTTCTCAAACCCATGTGCTCTCCCTTGGCATTTATCATGGAGTTAGGCCAAATGGGTCCCCCAAAACAATAATTCATCACCCTTGGCCGGCCAACCCTTACAATAACTCATGACATCATCATGACACATCTATGATGTCATTAAACATACCGAAACCCTAAAACTGCATTTTTACTATTCACTGAAAATTCAACTTTCTTAGAAAGATCCCAAAATTTCATCATAATCAAATATCAACGCTCTGATTACAAATATGAACTCTATTTTATAAAAATAATTTTCTAAATATTTTTAATTTAATTTTTAAATAAAAACACTATTCACCGAAAATTCGTTTTTTCAGAAAAAACCCCAAAAATTACCATAGCATAATATCAGTGCTCTGAGTTCAAAAATGAAATCTGTTTTATAAAATTAATTTTCTAAATAATTTTAATTAAATTTTTAATTAAAAAACACTATTCACCCAAAAAAACTAATACTTGAATAATAATTTATGAAACCATTATTTAACCATTTTATTGAATCACATTACTTAATCAAGGTGCCTAGATTATTTTAAAACTTTCTTTAAGTTAGATTACTAATCCATTTGGTCATATTACTAATCCTAATCATAAAATCACTATTTATAATTTACTATTCATCAAAAATCAAGTAGATCTTATTAGACTCCAAAATTCGTACTGAACATAATTGTAGAAGACCATTTTTTGAAAATCATTACACATTTTTAATTATTTAAGGTTTACACAACCTTTTTTAAAATATACTTTTTCGAAAATTCATCAAAAATATGCATACTATATTTATCCGGTCATTTCAAAATTCATAAATTTCATCATAAGAAGAAATCCCAATTTTTATTTAAAACAAGGATTACACAAGGCAGTTACGGTCTCGTTACATAGACCCTTATAATACCAGCATAGGACCTAAGAGTAAGGTGTGCTAGGGTGATAGAATCTTGGGGCGGCTCGGTCAACATTGCCCGAGTAGTAATTTCTATCAGTTTGAACTTCTCTCGAAGGCGATTCCGTTCTAGCTTCACATGATGAAGTTCGGCTTGGATTTGATCCAGAGCAAAGCCCAATGGTGCTACCTCCTTCCCAAGCTCTGTTAGATGGGCTTCGATCGGTCCAATACTACTAGGTGAGGCCATCAAATCTTCTTTCTATAATAATTAACCAAGATTAATTGTATTTAGAGACAATAATCAAAACATTTTGTTCACAGTGGTAATATTGATCGTTGGTCATATAACAATCAAAACCCAATGGTATCATTTTAATTATAATCATGTTTATCAAATAAAACATTTTTGTTGAGTATAAAAATAAAATAAAATAACACATGAAATTAGGAAACAAGATTTATTCAAAATTTTGGGCCGTTACAAACTACACTAGGTAAACACTAGGATCCCACCATCTAGCTGGTCAACAGTTCAGTGTTATATGAATTATTTCTGTTCCACCGACTAGCTGATGTAATCCCACTGACTGGATGGTGGGACTTCATGTTTTCTAGGAAAATTTCTAGGTTCCCCTAGCTTGTTGAGGGATCTAGTTTCTAGGTGGTGATGCCTATCAGCACAATGTACAAAAGTGAAATATCATATCTCTATTATCCTTAAAAAGTTTTAATACTAAAATAAATATATATATACAAATTTCAACTAAATCTAATTTCAATATCTCTTAGTATATTGATATATTTTAGTTTTTATTTGGGGATTGTGATTCTAGGGTCCCTTCTTGACTATTCTGGGCTTTAAATATCTATTGGTGGATCTCATGTTAGGTGATTGTTATTCTTAATTGATGTAGGTGTCTCCATTAAATGGTGAAAACCCATGAATTACATAATTTTAACTTAAATCCATTTGGTTTGTTTTATTAAATTGATGTATTTTATGTATCACCCTAATATTTTAAAAGAACAATATGCTCGATAGTGTATATAACACGCAACACCGAGCTTAAAAACCATAAAATATAATTATTTTAAAATAACTCTTATAACCTAGCTATTAAATTTCCAGGTTCGAATATTAATAATTATAATATTAAATAAATACTAATTTTATACTCAACAATAATTTTTTAATTATATATCAGAAAATAGGCACTCAATTTTTGATAAAATCGTTTTATTATTCAAAAATATGTTTTCTTATGAAATGATTTTATTTCTCTCTGAGAAAATAATAAAATTTATATTTTACACATTTATAAAATTAATTCTATGAATTTAACATAATTTTTTAAATCATATTTTTAAAATTATATTTGGGTGAATTTTTGGGTTTTTTAAAATGAAAAATTTTCTATTTGACAGTGAAAAATAATAATTTTCATTAAAAAATATATGTTTGTTTCAAGAATTTGAAATGATTCCATTTTTAATGGATTTAAAGTATAATTAGATATATTATATTACAGATTTTTAAATAAAGTAATTTTAAATCAGTTTTATTTTTTAATTTAGAAAATGAAAATAAAATTATACTTAAAAAGATATGTTTCTAAAAAATATTTTTTCATTGCATTTTGTATATTAATCATAAATTAATTTTATCCAATTATTGAAATTGAATCTTGAAAAAAAATATACCATATTTAAAATAAAGTATTCTAAATTTGTTAAATAGGTTCCTTTAATTTCTAGTCTTTATTAATAATATCCATAATAAATAATTGTCACCACAGTTAGGGTAAATTGGGTAATTAAGGTTTAAAATAATGTGATAAGGCATTAAAAATAAACCCAATTCTCACCATAAAGTATTTTTATAAATCCATTTTTTCCATAATCATCTAAAATTTTAAAATATAATATTTTTATTCCATTTATCTATGATTTTGACCATTATAATATTTATGTAAGAGATAAGGACAAAGTTCCACTTTTCATCCTTTAATGTCAACAAAATTTTATGATTGGGATATATACAACTTATGTTCAGTTGTAAATTTTAATTTTAAATAAAATTGATATTTCACCCGAGTTATTTATTTATTTTTTTTATTGAGAAAAAATTTACCATAAATTCTTATGCAACACTAACACAATATTTACTCAATTACGAGAAAAATAAAATAAATGATTTTATGTATATTTAAAGTGATATAATCTGAATGATTTAATGTGTCCCATGAATTTAATATATATATCAGACATGGTAGGTAAGTGTTAAAGTATTATATTCACATTATTCATTTTTTCATCATGTATCTAAAGTCAAATTAATTTAATTGTGTTGAAAATGATATTACTTGTATTTTAAAATAAATAATATTTTATTAAATGATATAAAATTTATAAAAAAACTTATATTAAGATAGATTAATGACATATAGTTTAAAAAATTAACCATTATCTATTTATGGATATTTTTTTCATTTTATAGAAACATTATAGACCATTAAATTGAATAAAACATTAATATTGAGCCAATTGTCAAAAGGGTCAACAGGGTTTGAAACTAAAAGATATAGGTAGAAAAATAACAAAAACATTAAAAAAATTCCTTGTATGATATGATTAAAATAAATCCATATATTATATTGTTATTATATTATTTTTAGTCGATTTTATTTTGAAAACTGTTTTATATTAATTTAATACTTTAATAAATTCAAAAAGTGCATCTGTCGTCACTTATAAAAGGTATCCTCCTTTCATATTTCCTTCACAATTAATTTTTTTTGGTTTAACCAATAACTACTATAACTACCATCCTTGAGAACTAGCATAAATCTTAGATGCCTTGGTTTGATTATAAATCCAATCTATGATGGATTTAGTTATAATTATAAAGAGAAATTCCAATAAAAAGGTATCAATATTAACTGAGCATTTTTTCATTATTTATTCTCCCAACTACATAAAATATTATTAAAAAGTTAAATTATAATAAAATTAGTGTCTAACATATACTAAGAAATTTTTATGTTAATGGAATAACCTACAAACATCACCTTTTCCATTGAATTGGAAACCAAAGTGTTGTTCATGTGTATGGTAGACTACCGCATCACGAATCGATGTAATTATTTTTCCTTCACTTCCTCTTAAATATCGTTATAATGTTGGATTTAAAATATATATGGTATTAAATTTATTTTTGTAATTATTTATAATAAATATATTATATACTTTCTTACATTTCCATTCATTGAAAAATGATAACGTCGTGTGTGCGTATGTATGGACTACCACCTCCATCAAGAAATGTGGTTCATTTTTCACCACTGAATAACATAAAAAGTATATATAAGTTTATTTAAATAAATAATGTGGTATTTATTTTATAATTATTAGTATGGAATGATAATAAAATGCTTACCTTCTTTCCATCATGATCATTAAAAATAGAAAATGTTATTGTTCTCTATGTCTGATATACATTCTTCATGATTATAATGTTGTTCATTTTTCTTAACCATATTCAAACATATTATATTTTCCATGTATTTTTTTTGATATTATATTGATTTATTTTTAGACTACGTTCTACGATGGCGTGCGATTCTGTGGCCTAGTGTGCCCGAAATAATTGTTTGAAAAATATTAAATTTTTTAATAGAAAGTGCTTGCAGTTTTTCTAAAAAAGTGGAATAAATCTTAAAAAAGTGCTCTAATAAAAACTACTAGGGCATAATTGATCTCATAATGGCGGCTTTACCCTAGCTTCTACTTAACATTAGTCATCATGGGTTGTTTTTAAAACAGTTGTCCTGTGACTTAACGAGAATAAAATAATTTAATAAGAATTGTTTTACTCACACATAGAATGAAAATATTTTAAAACATTTATATAGAAAATTTCCATGGTTATCCATATAATTCTAGAAACCTTTGAGAACAACTGGAGAGAGCTTTGATGATTCTTTCATAGGAAATGGTGAAAGATCATTGATCAACAACCGACACATCTCAAATTCGATGGACCTTCACTACGACAACGGTGTGGGGAACGTTCTTCATCAATGACTAGTCTGAATCATGGTAGGGAATTTTGTATTGATTTTCATTCCACATTCATGAATTACATGATAGAAATTGAAAACTAAATTAGTATATTTATATGTGGTTATGTCTTATTTGAGGGATGGTTTTTTACTGGTTGTTGGGGTATATTAAATCTGTTTTCCTATCCTCAAATCCCCCATTCTTGATCGTTGGACAATTAAAATTCGAAAATAATGTTAAAACATTTCTCATGTTCATTTCTCCCCTTTTCTTTGTGTTCATCATCGTTGTAACCCCGCGGTTCACAGATCGATGTTTCTATGTGCTTCTAAGGATGATCATACCCCCAGATTCAATGTGAATCCACAATCAAGGCTGGATCTGTGTACATCAGGATGTAAGGAGCTCGGATCGGTGACTGTTTTTACATTCAGACATCAGAGGTGGTGAGATGGTGCATTTAAGTGACCGCCATATTGGAACCAGTGACTGAAAGAGGCGGCAGCAGAGACGTGTGCAGAGAGTGTGACCGACGACAGCCATAGCTATCATGGGAGATGGTAGCGACAATGGGAGAACGCTGACGACAGGACGTGATGACGAAGATGGGCCTTAGGCAGTAGACACAAATGCATGAGAGGGGCCGATATACACAGATGCAGTGGTGAGCTACATCAGACTAGAATGCAATAGAACAATATGGATTAGACTAGTGGGTCGGTGGGATGGGTTGGACCCGAGTCGAATCTAGTGTGGAGACCGGTCACATTCGACCATGACGATGGGAAATAGGGTCGGGATAGCCTGAGAACAGTGGGCTCACTGACCATGATGGTCAACCTCAACCATTGACCATGATGTTCGACCGTAGATGTAAACTTTTACACCGACCGCAGTGGTCGACTGCGGGCCTCGATAAACTTGTGGGTGGTTTCTCTTAAATGAGTGTATCTCTTGAACATAGTATGCAATCAATGAATCGTATTCCATTTTGAGACTTTGATGTTGATATGATCATTTTGGGACAAGTGGTGGGTTTTCATTTTAGATCATTCTAGTTTTATATAGACACCTTGATCCTTCACTTGAGGGTTCAGTATGGTATTACATCCACATCCCTGGATTGTAATCCACTCTATAGGTCGAGTATCTAATAGAGTTTGGTATAAATCCTTGAGTTTGAAGTGATATAATCTATCTCTCATAGTGGATTCTATATAGTTGTATAACCTCGTTGAGTAGAGAGCTTTTCCTCCATCTAGTGTGGCACATCAACAGGGTCAGTGGTATCCCCCAGTGTGTCTAGGTGTGACCCCAAATATAGAGGGTTGATCTAGATTGGGTATGTGGTATCCCCCAATGAGTCTGGACATGAACTATGGTGTCCCCCAGTCAGTTCTATGTGTGACCTCGTATCTATGTATCATATTCTTCATTGACCAATAGGACCTCTTTAGTTAGGGCCCAAATGAGTTAGACCTCTTTGTGATTGTCTCTGATGATATCACGCATCAAGGAGTCAGTTCTCATGGTATGAAAATGCATCGAGCAGAATACTATGGCTGACAGTTGGTTGTGACCGCCTGTTGGCATGGTGTTTCTCATGAGTATATCAAGGTATTCTTGTTATTTTGATTGTAGAAATAAACTTTTTTAGATATGAATATACATTCCATTTTAATATTTCTTTGTGGTATTCCCTTATGATATTCCTTTATGGTATTTCTTTGCGGTATTCCACTGTGATATTCATTTATGTTATTCCTTTATGATACTTCATTGTGGTTTTTATTTATGGTATTCCTTTTTGGTTTTGGGGTTTCATAGTGTGTATTGTTATACTCACCCATGCACAAACTTTTACCGCATGTGCCATGTCTTGTGGATATAATCAACCTTTTGACGGAGTCATAGGTGGACCAAGACTAGATGGTTCTTAGTGAGACTAGAAATATTGAGGTTTGTTCTTGTAGCTTTCAGTTATAAATCTATGTTCCTTTACTTCCACTTTGGACTTGTGTTATAGAATTTTTTTTGGTGGGAATGCATTCTGGCCCTATTTACATTACATTAATTTTTGTTGTACTCTATTGAGAGATCTTAGTGGTATGCAAGCATTGTTTACTTAGTTATTTTTAAATTTCATAATTTCATATCTTGGATAGGTTTTTAGGCATAGAGGTACATAGGGAAATGCCTCCCATTTTTGGGATATGCCTACTCAATGCTAGTCACCAGCCCCTTGCCTAGTAGAGGCGGGTTTGGGGTAGTCACAGCACAAGCCCCTCGGTGACAGCTCATTAAAGAGTGGAATAAAAGTCATGTAGGTTCTACATTAGGACCAAATGTCTATGAGACTATTTTGGGAAACAAGATTAATTGTTTCTATTTCATATTTCACGAAAGGGACTCTAGTATTTGTGTGGCGGCTGACATATCTACAAACAAGAAAACTAATTAATTTATTTTCGGCTTGGTACTTTAAAACAATGGTTATAGGGGGAAAATGGTACATTCATCATATAAGAATGGTTGTGTTTTCCATGTCCTTATTATGTCAGCTATCTAGATATAATCTTTTAATCATTATACATCTTGTTTTATTTTAGGATTCTTGGACATAGACGACTATCTATGATTCGACTTCATGATCATGAGGATGATCAGCCTAGTGACGAGGCATCGATACATGGACATGTTATGGAGATATCACCTACGGGTGGTTTAAAAGTCATAACACCACCCGTAGAGTATCAGCTACATCCAATGATACCAGCTAATGATATACACATTATTAATGTGTTAAATGAGTTTCATTGATAGAAAACACCTAGTTTTTGGGGTGAGACAAATCTTTTGATGGACAAGGATTTTTTAGAGGTAGTAACTCGTGTTTTCCTCCTTTGAGGACGCGTTTTGACTAGATGGTAATCCTCACTGTGAGTCTTCTCCAAAGCTCTGTGGGGCGATCGTGGAGCTTGATGACTTAGTTACATGATAAGGCAACTCTATCCTGGATAGAAATTCAGAATCTATCTAGAGAGGAGATGTATCTGACAATGCTATGATCAGTGTTCATATCGGAGCTTCTGTATCTACAACAGGGAATTATGACCATGGTTGAGTATTCATTGAATTTCATAGACCTTTACTTCTACTCCATCGACATGGAATGAGATCAATTATTTAGGTCTCAAACATTCGATCAATGATTACAATGGGACATCAGGGAATCAGATGTGTCATATATCATTTCTATCTATATTTGGCTACTTCAGAGATCCCTTTTAGTGGAGATTTTTCTAGAGTATAAGAAGATTGTAGTGGGATCTAGAAGTTTCCACCAGGTAGGTGAGACCTCAACAGCTGGCACCTGATGGTAGTCACAAGGATCCAAGCGGGTCAGGTGATTTAGGGGATGATCCCGGGAATCAGGGTCAATTATGCAGGGCTCCTTGGGAAACTCAAGTCAGTCTAGGGATAAGAGGGTTTATTGAAGAATTGGTAGAAGTCATTTGGAAGGAGATCTCCCAACCAGTCAAACTACTAATCAGGAGATGATCAAGGGACTAAGAGGTATCAACATGGGCCCGAGTAGGGTGGTCTGTAGGTTAGCAGACCTAGAAGTGGGGTAGGCAGGGAAACATGAGGTTGTTAGAGGTTCGAGCTATTACAACCCCCTCTGCTAGGTGGTCCCCACTGGGTTTAGGGAGCTACTAGGAAGGGGTGAGGCAAACTATAGGAGATGGAGGCTTATAACCTCTGAGATCCAAGTATGATACATGGTACAATATATGTCTTTTCCACTTTTTCTACATTTATGATAGACATAGTTTCTAGTCACTACTTTATTTCCATGAAACTTATTTTAGGATCTGCGATTTCAGTTGAACCTTTGACTCCACCATTATGCTTATATACTCCAACAGGAGGAGAATTGATAATCACACACTAGTTCCAACTGTGTGACCTGAATCTTGGAGGTGAGAGTTTTAGTTGGTATCTCTTGGTAGAGGCATCAAGGACTTCCGATTTCATACATGTTACACACTAGTTATCTAAATTTCATGCTCATATTGACTATTTTAGGTGCAGAGTACGATGTGTTCAAAGTGATGGATCCTGGTTTTCTATTTTTTGGTGAAAAGGAAACACATTATGTGTAGGATGGAGTCACACATTGGAGGGTCCAGCTGATTACTAATTCGCAGACTATTATCACCATCGTTGTAGTAGATGATATGAGTCTGCAATTTACTACAGTGGTGCTAGGGTATAAGGATTTCGTTCCAAAAGATGTTTCAAGTTTACCTCCCCATAAAGAGATGTAATTTTACATTGATCTACACCATGGGAAGACACTGATATCTACACCAGCATATCAGATGGCTCCCGTAGAGCGTCCTGAGTGAGGATACAATTGGAGGATATACAAAGTAAGGTATTAATGAGACTGAGTGTCTCACCCTGGAAATCCCAAGTTTTGTTTTCCATGAAGGAAGATGATATCTTGAGGTTATGTGTGGATTATCAGTTATTGAGCCTGGTGACCATGAAGAAAAAGTTTACACTACTGAGGATTGATGACCCTTTGATCTGTTGAAGGGGGCATGGTGGTTCTTGAGGGTTGACCTTAGATCAGGATATCATGAGATATGAGTGTGGGATGAGGATATACCTAAGACAATATTCATATATTGTTACAGTAATAATGATTACATGGTGATTCTATTTGGCCTAACAAATACCCCAACATTTTTCATGGGACTCGTGAACCACATGTTTCAACCCCACCTAGACCATTTCATGGTGGTATTCATCAATGGAATCCTAGTGTATTCGGTTTAATAGGTAGAGATCACAAGACACTTGAGGAAGGTCCCAGACAAACTCTGAGAGAACCAACATTATAGGGAGCTCTTGAAGTGTTATTTTGGGATTAAAGAGGTCCATTTTCTAGTACACTTCATCTTAGAGGATGGAGTTTCAATGGATCCATTGAAAGTTTTGGCATTACTTCCTTGAGATGCACTCCAGAGTTTTACTAAGGTTTGTATTTTCATTAGAATGAAAGGATACTATTGGATCTTTATACTCTAATTCTCTATAGTTCCAGCACCCCTGATCTATTTGACATATAAGGGTCAGCCTTTCATGTGGACAAATAAGTGCCAAAAGTGATTTCTGGAGCTGAGGTAGAGGTTGATGAGTGCATCTATCATGATGACACTAGAGGAAGGTGTCGAGTGCGTCGTATTCTTTAATGCATCAAAAATAGGTCTCAGTTGTTTCTTGATGCACAAGAAAGTAGTAATTGCATCTAGTTCAGACCAATTCCGGCCAAATGAGTAGTATTACATGACCATTGATCATGAGTTAGTTGGGGACTTCTTCTCATTGATTATGTGGTGACACTACCTAATGGGAGATCCGATTTATCATCTACTGTGATCATAATAGTATATAGTATATGTTCTCTCAGAAGGATTTGAACTTGAGATAGAGGTGATGGATAGAGTTTCTCCAAGACTATGTCTTTGATATTGTCTATAATCCTTGGAATAGGAATGTGGTGGAAGATACTCTCAGTAGAAGATCTAGTACATATTTTTCGAACAAGGTGTTAGATAAGTTAGCCTTATTGTTGTTATACTTTGTTGATTGAGATGGAGCATCTTACATGTAGTCGATGGTTGTCACCCATCTTATCCTACAGTGAGTTAGGGATACACATCTTGGTGATACCAATGGAAATACTATAAATCCTTAGATTTATATAGGGAATACTCATGATGGATATTAGATAGGTGGGGAGCACACAATTATTTTCAATGGGTGAACAATAGTACCAGTGGAGTTGGGGGGAGGAGGTTTTGATGAAGTTTCATACATTCCCTTTGGTTGTATGACCAGGTGTTGAGATGTTATACCATGACCTTCAATGACAGTTTTTGATTCTAGTGATGAAGAGGGGGGTTGTAGAGTTTGTCTCTCAATTCCTTATTTGTCAGCAAGTGAATACTGAGCACCAATTTCCAGTAGGTTTAGCTCAACCCCTTGATGTTTTCGAATGAATGTAGTATGGGATATCGATAGAAATTGTGATAATTTTACCATGTAAATCTAGGCGACATGATTACATCTATGTGATCATTGACTAACTCAACAAGTTGGCCCACTTCTTAGAGATCGGAGAGCATAGTTCCATAGAGAGAATGGGATACCTCTACATGCAAGAGATAATTAGACTCCATGGAGTCCCATTGAAATTAGTCTTAGATTGTGATGCTCATTTTACATCCCATTTTTGGAAGGGATTACCAGAGGAATTTGGGACCATGATACCCTTGAGCATATCATTACATCCATAGACAGATGACCAGACTGAGCAGACAATTCTGGTTCTTGAGGACTTGCTATGGGAATGAATGTCAGACGTTGGCTATAGTTGGGAGGATCACCTACCACTAGTGGAGTTTTCATAAAACAAAAATTATTATTCCAATATTGGTATGAAAGATTTTTAGGCTGTTAATAGGTGACCCTTCAGGTCACCACTTTTCTGGACTTAGGAGAGTTAGCAATCATGGACCTGGAGTTGGTGCGAGCTACTATGGACAAGGTGCAGATCTTCCAGAAGTGGGTAAAACTGCATGGAGTCCTAAAAAATATTATGTTGATTGGTGGAGGAGGAATTTTTTGTTTGAGGAAGCATACCATGTATTCAATCAGGTTTTACCTCGATGGGGATTACAAAGATTTGGTTGGAGTATAAAGTTATCTTGTAGGTTCATCGACCCTTTCCAGATACTATGTAGAGTTGGAAAGGTGGTGTACTGCTTGGCTCAACCACTACAGTTAGATCCGGTACATGATGTATTTTACATGTAATATCTTAGGACTTACATACCTTACCCATCACACATCATCAACTAGGGAGATCTAGACATTGAGGATATATCGACTTTTGCTGAGTACCAGGTATAGATCATGGATCAGTGGGAGAGGATCCTTCGTGCATAGTTGATTCCTCTAGTGCATGTTCTATGACATCACATGGTTCCCTAGGAGATCACATGAGAGTGGGAGACTCAGATTTTTGCCCATTACCCTCATCTATTTGATTACACCTTGATTTGGTTTTTTGGGGACATAAAGTCCCCTGGTGGGGAGAATTTAACATCTCATATTTTTTGTGTATTATATTTAGATATTATATGAAATGATTTCGAGACTAGGTGTTGAGATTTTGTGTGATTCCGAGGACTGGTGTGCACAGAATAAATGTTGGAAAATATTAAACTTTTTAATAGCATGAAGACGTAGTTTTACTGAAAAAGTGGAATAAATCATAAACAATTTCACAAATAAATAACAAAAGTGCATAATTGAGCTCTGAATTTTGACTTTACCCTATGCGGTACATTACTATAGTTAGCACGTGGTATTTGGGAAAATGTTTTTGCAAGACATAACAGGAATAAAATAATTTAATAAAATTACTTTGTTGATGCATCAGTTGATAATGTTTAAAAATATTGTTATGGGGAATTTACATTATTATCCTCATAAACCTCAAATCCTTGTATAAATTTTGGAGATATATTTCAGGATTATCTCTTAGGATATGGTGACATATTGTTGATTGACGACCGTCACACCACATATTTGAAGGACCTTGCCTATGACAATGACATAATGATTTTTTGTTATTAGAGAGTGATCTTAATTGAGGTAAGGATTGTAGTCATGATTTTCATTCCCTGGTCATGAAATACATGGTGAACTCAGACCTATCAATTAAAAGAATGATATGTGGTTCAGTCATATTTTTCGAAAGGTTTTGTTTGTGGGTTATCGGGGTTTATTAAATCTGTTTTTTCTAACCCAAAATCTCCCATTCTGGATAATTTTACAAGAATTCTTGGATAATAATGTTACTAATTTTATTGCATGCATTTATCCCTCGATTTTTCACTTTCATAACTATTGGAACCCCTTGGTTTAGTGATCGATATTGTAGGGTGGTTCCAAGCTTGATCAGACCCCCAGATTCGAGGAGAATCGACAAATGAGGTTGAATATGTGTATATCGGGATCCCTAGAGCTTGAATCTATGATAGTTTTTATTTTTTGGGAATTGATGGAGGCATAGTGGTCCGATTATGGGACCATAATCACGACATAGGTGACCGATAGCGGCAGACCATAGCAGCGGCAAGGGGATGTTGTGATGGCGGCAGACAGAGAGGTGTCGGCAGAGGTGGATGTGGCGGTAAGCCGCACGAGACGTTGTGAGGATGGAACAGGACGACGTAGGATGAATCGGAGTAGTGGGCCAGGTTGAGACGTGGGATGGGTTGGATGAAGTGTAATTGTGTCATATCTAGGTCAACCAAGGAGGATAGTAGTCACGGATGACCATGACAGTCGACCACGACTGTCCACCAAGACAGTCGACCACTGGGTCGTGACTAACCGAGCATCTGCGGGCACACTGACCGTGATGGTTGATCATGTGAGTCAACTGTGATGGTTACCTATGGGTATAGAAATTACATGACTGACCATGTGGTAAGTTTACCAACCACTGTGGTAGGTTGGACCTACCGCGATGGTAGGTCAATAGGCCCTAGTCAGCCTACCGGCAGTTTCTCTCAAAAAATAATTTCTCGTAAATGGAGTGTCTAATCGATAAGATTTCTGCAACGTTGAGACCCTAAAGTTGAGATCTTCATTTTGGAACAATTAGTGGGTTCTTTGTTTTGACTAGTATTGGTTGAGAGAATTCCCTTGTTCCTTCCCATGAGGGTTCAGTATAATATTGCTTTCACATCATTGGATTTTTATCCCTCCAAGAGGTTGAGTCATAGATATAGTTTGGTACCCCTCCTTGAGAATAGAGTGAGAAACTTTAAAAAACCAAGTGGTGTTTGTGGAATCATGTAACCTCCTTGATTAGTGTGTTGATCCTCCATCTAGTGAGCCGCATCAGTAGGATAAGTGGCATCCCTAGTGTGTTTGGGTTTGATTCCCTCTATAGAGGGTTGATATAGATTTGGTATATGGTAACCCCTAGTTATTATGGGTGTGATCAGTGGTGTCCCCTAGTCAGTGATGGGCATAACCCCCTCTTTGTGTATCATAGTCGTAATTGACCTATACATCCTCTTTAGGTAGGGACCAAATGACTTATAAATAACTGTGAGTTTCTCCTATGTGATCATGACTTGAGGAGTTAGTTATCACAGAATGAACATGCTTCAAGAAGAATATTATGGATGATAGTTGGTTGTGACTGCCTAATGGGTTGGTGTTTCTCATGAGTATTTCAAGATATTCTTGTTATATGGGCTGCAGATATATAAATGTGTAGAGATAACAGTAAAATCCTTTATTGTAATATTTTATGGTATTCATTTGTGGTATTTCTCTATGGTATTCTTTTGTAATATTCCTATTTGGTATTCCTTTGGGGTATTCCATTATGGTATATAATTTTGGTTTTGGGGTGTCATACTATGTATTGTTACACTCACCCCTACACGGGCTATTCTAGAACCTGTCGTGTCTTGTGAAGATGATCAACCATTTGACGGAGTCTTATGTAGTCCAAGACCAGACAGTGCTTAATGAGATCAAACAGACAAATCTGTGTTCCTGTAGATTCCAGATAGAAGTCCTTGTATCATTACTTCTAGGTTGTACATGTGTTACAAACTCATTGTGGTGGGCTTCTATTCCGGATCTATTTACTTTACTTTACTTCCTTTCATACACTGTTTTGAGATCTTAGTGGTATACATGCATTGTTCACTTAGTGCTTTTAAATTTAATAATTTTTTGTATTGTTCATGTGTGCGGGCATATAGTTATATAGGCTAATTCCTACCATTCGTGGGATATTCCTTATTGGTTCTAGTCACCATCCCTTGGCCTACAGGAGGTGGGATAGGGGTTGTCATGGCATAGGCCCCTCTGGGATGGATCGTGAAACATAATTGTTTATTAGTTTTAAAATTATAATTGATATATAAATATCATAATTATTTCCTGATTATTATTCTATTGACGATTGAATAATGTCCTATTTGACTATAGTCGACATATTGATGTTATTTTGGATTTACAAGCTAAAGACCATAAAAAAATTTGACATGAAGATCACTGACTAAGTATTAGAACATAACATGATAATATATTACAAAATATAATAATAAACTTAAAAAATGTTCATAATAAATTAAATAATTTACATAATTTTATTATTTGGGAATAAAAAAAATTATGTGATAAGTCAGACTTGAGGTAAGGGATCTTGTCTCAATTTCCACTCCAATTACACATATTTATTATTATGCACCTATCTATTTTTAAGAGGTGTATGTTCTACCTATTTGGGGTACTAAAAAACGATATCCATTTATTAATGATTTTTAATAATTCATTTCATAATAGTCTTTCAGGAATTATGTTTGAAATATATGTTGATCTTATTTTTCATTCTGATCGAGTATATATATATTTTCAAATCCATATTCATAATTTTTTTTTACAAAAGACCTTTTTTATTTAATCGACTGATTTATATAGTCAATTTTACATCATCCATTACTTTTTTTTTATTTTAGTGGAAAATTTATATTGTTTTCCCAAAAGTTTCATTTTCAGTATTATAAAAATATAAAAGGAATGTTTCGTTTAACATATAATTAATTTGTGGAATATCCTAACACCATAAACATTTTATGAACATTAGCTTCTAAAATAACTTTTAAACATTTTTACAAAGAAAAAAATTTGATGAATACTTATTTTAAATTTTTCATTTCAATTTGCATATATTCTTTAAAAGAATCTATTTTACTATGAAATATATTTTTTTATCGTCATCTCCCATCTGATGATTAATCAAGTGGCCATTAACGTTCACTTAAAACATTTAATTTCTAATAAACATTGGAAATTAAATTTTCAAAAAATATCCATAACATTTCTATCATGGATGTTCTTATTTCCTAAGCTATATACCAATTCTAGATACAGTGTTTTACATTGAATGTTATCTGATTAACAGGGCAGTTATTGAAAATCTGTATTCTTTACACGATATGGAATTTTTTTGATGAGGGATATTTTTTTTTGAATTTAAGTTGGTCATTATACATTTGATGAATGAATTATAAATGTAGTGATGGGTAGAGCTAAGAATTATACAACCCCATGACGCAATGATAGGTCTCATGAGACAAATTTGTAAGCTAAATGATTCTTTTTGTATATGTACCCATACATTAAATTGTTTTGGGAAAAGGCCTTGACAGTATTGATATGATGATGTATAAAATCATGAAATCCAATATTAAGCATTTATTTCATTGATAATTCAGTTATTATTAATAACGAGACTAATGAACATATATTATACATGGATTCTTTCCAAACTTAAGTTATTGATTAAATGGTATCTGTTTTATGTTATTTACCTTTTTATATTGTTTATTATTTATTGATTCATGAGAGATTCTGTTGTATGTAACTATTACTGAGAATCCGAGATCACCCTTTATATGTTTTTTAAAGGATATGAAGAAGGATATTATTAATAACGTAAATTTTTAATGAATGTTTTTATTATATATATTTTATATTTCCAATGTAATATGGAAATATTGTATATATCTAGTTTTCAATAATTGTTAAACTAATTGATCAGGCATAGGAATATCCTTTATATATATATGTCAATGTAATAAAGTAGATAATATCTATTGCTTACTGAAGTTGGGGTTGTAAATGTTTGTATCAGATAATCTTTATTAGAATCTTTAGAGACTAGATTTTAAATAAACCTAGCTCTCATGGAAATTATAATACTCCCTTATTTTATTTTAGAACATTTACAACTATTGGGATTTAATTTTATGGATTAATATTCATAATGATAATGCACTAACTTAGTTGGTGACCTTTTCTAGTGATGGAACATAACATAAGAAAGGGAGTCAATACACATATAAAAAGTAAGGATTACCCTTCTATGAATAAAAATATATCCTGTATTTAAAATGATTAGATCTTGGTCAAATTATGGATGTTGACTCATGTTATTATAACTAACCATTGTTTAATGTCATAACATATTGTTTGAAAATGTGATTAAACTATATTGAATAGATTTTTGATATTAAATCCTTTATCTTTTAGTGGAACTATTAATCCATCAGTAGCTGACTGATGGATCAAATTTCTCAAAATGATATTCCTAGAATTGAAATATATTTAAAGTTATAAATTTATTATGGTATTTTATTTTATGAAAGGGGATTCAGATCAATGGTGTTCATTGATTTGAAATACTAAAGAGGATGAAAAAAAATATAATGTATATTGTGAAAAAAATTTAATGTATTTTTACAATGAGAATTAATTCACTCAAGAATTGAGAGATGAAATTGAGAGTAATTTACTCACATTAAAGTATGAGGAGGAAGAATGTGCGCTAGAAAATTATAGTATTATCCAAACATAAATTATACTATATACCTAATCTAGAAATTAATACTAACAATTTCATTGATGGGCTTAAGCCATGTCTTCACATGGTACTAGTTTCTCAAATTTTTTCATATTATGATGATATAGTTTCAAGTAAAATTATGATGGGGATGAAATTATCTAGATCCAAAATATTCAAGGGAAAACTAGATAAAAGGAGGTCATAAAAGCACCTTGAAAAAGGTAAATAATAAAATATTAATAAAAGAATTAATCAAATTTTATAATCTAAAAATTCTAGAAAGAATCATACATGAAAATAATTGAATGGCATAGGATATTGTTATAATTATTAAGGTAAGTATCACATGGAGAAATAATGTAAGGGGAAAAGGATTCCATTGTAATCCAATGATTCAACTTTAATGAAATGGGTAATTATTCAAAAAAAATCCATGCGTCAAAGGAATGTACCATAGAGGAAGTTAGGGGATAAGGGCAAGCTTATACTATTACTATAAGAGAAATGGAATAAGTAACCTTCTTTTGGGTTTTTATTCAATAATTTTTCTCATAAATGATACTTTGGTCATAATAATCATGAAACATTTAAATATTGTACTAAAATAGTTTTCAAGGATTTGAAATCATATATTGAATGGTACTGATGAACTAGAAATGTTATTTAATTTTAAAATTATATTTTATGGAAAAAACATGATTGGGGGAAATATAACCTCTAATATGTTACTAATGTTAATGTAATAATGTTAAAATTTTCATTTATTAAGTAAATAAAATAGTATTAGTGAAATTGAAAATTATTATTGATTAAATAATAGAGTAAATTATGACGGAGTTTACTATATTTTTGAATTAAAGTGATATATGGAATAAGTAAAAAGTTTATTTTTAGAATTAGTTATGTTATCATAAATATTTTGTGGTGATCTAGTTTATTATTATTTTTTAAGAGAATATGTGATCAATGTATTCACATATTTTATATTTGAAATTATGATCTTAATTATATTTTTTAGTAATAATTTTATTTAAATTTGTTGTACTCTTTCGGTTTTGAATTTGGATATAAATACTTCAGAGGAGTGGTAAGGTCAACTATTTATGAAATGGATTATGTTTAATTTTGTGGGTTTTTGTTTAAGATTTATGTGATTACTTTATAATTGGATAACTTGTTCTAAAAAATTGGTTTTTTTAAATATATATAGGTATGAGTATTGGTGTTTCATTATTTAATGGATCATAAGATCTATTTAAAAAAATTTTCAGTGATTTCGGGATAAAAAATTCATCCTAAATACTCATCATTTCAATAATGGATGGGATTGTGGTGGGAATTGATTAAAAGATAAAATTATACCTATCAACCAAGTATACTTTCTTATTATCTTATCCTATATGGTAAAGTAATTACTCAAATACTAGAAAATCATCTCGAAAAAGTATTATCATGTTATGATCATTTTTGATGAATTGATGGTATTTTCTCCCATCATAGATTTATGGTTCTGTTGTTAATAACTTTATACTGACCATGTTTTTTTTTCATTCTATATTTTTCCTTGGGTGTAAGTTTTATACTCCATATCTACATTTTCACTTCCCACTAATGATCTTTTATTTCAAAACCTAGTTTTGTGTTATTCTTGATGAACATTGTATTTCTCTTTCCCTCGTTTTAGGAGGAATTTTTATTAACTCATTTCATGATGATGGTTTTCTATAAAAGAAATTTCATATGTCAAACTAAGAAATATATAAAATTATAGGGATGAAATTTATTAATGGGGGTGGGGATAATGTAACACCGTGAGTTTTAAAAGGAACAATATTTTTGATAGCGTATAACACACAACACTGAGATTAAATGAACAAAAAAATAACTTTTTTTAAATATGAATTTTATCACAAAGTCGTTGAATTGGATCATATGAATAGGAATAATCAAATTAGGAAGTACATATAATAGTCATACTCCGTGCAATTTTATTGATTATTTCTTAGGAACTAAACACGCAAGTTTTAGAAAAGTTATTTTATTATTCAAAAATATGTTTTCTTCAAAACTGTTTTTATTACATTAAATGAAAAAATAATATACATTTTTCAATTGTAAAAAATTTATAGGATAAAATTAATTTTTTAAAATAAACATATAAATAATATATTTGGGTGATTTTTGGAATTTTTTCTAAAAAAAATAAATTTCCGGTGAATAACGAAAAATAATGACTCTCATTAAAAACTATATTTTTATTTCAAGTAATTTAAAAAATAGATTTTTAATATTAATTAAAAGTAAATTTTTTTTATATTATATTATTAATTATTCAATCAGGTTCATTGCGATCAGTTTTATGGTTTAATTTAGTGTGAAAAAATTATTTTTCTTAAAATTCATTTTTATGAAGAACTGTTTTTAGTTGTGTTTTTATTTTTAATATTATATCAATTTAATCCACTTATTTAAAATGAATATTTAAAAATAAATTCTTTATATGGAATTAGGATGTCCAAATTTTTAAAAATAATTCCCTTTTATTTCTAGTCATTATGATTAGTAACAATAATAAATAATTGTCACAATAGTAAGGGTAAATAGGGTAATGAAGTTTAAAGATAATGTGATAAGGCATTAAAAACAACCAAAAATTGAATTAATTTAATTGGATGAGTCTGTTTCACTTATAATCATTAAATATTTTACAAAATGACATTTTGTTTCTATTTCTTTATGATTTTTACTTATTATCATTTAAATGAGTGATAAAGAAAAAAATGTAAAATTTATTATCTTAATATATATAATTACATATTATAGGGATAAAGATAAATTATATCTGGTTATAATTATTCATTTTAAATATATATTATTTTCTATAATGGTAATTTATTTTTAATTTTTATTGATGAAAAAATTAAATTAAATATTTATGCAAAACTGGAAGAATATTTATTCAATAAATAGGAAAAATAATATAAATGAATTTAAAATATTAAAAGGGATATTATTTGAATGAATTAATGTTTACTAATAATTTTATATATCTATTAGATATTTTAGTGAAGTGTCAAAGGGTTATATTTTAATTCCCCCTGTACCTTGATGTATTTAAAGTCAAATTAAATGAATTGTGTCAAAAATGACATTAATGATATTTGATAATAAATAAAATTTTATTAAATAATTTAAAATTCATAAAATATTTTATATTCCTAAAAACGAATTGGTTATGGTTTATAAAATCAACCATGATCCATTTTGGCCCTTTAACAATAGAGAAAATTAATATTATGATAATTTTCAAAAGGCATAAAACGGGTAAAAACTAATAGATAAGGACAAAAAAATAACCAAAACATGTAAATTCCTATTTTATAGTGGTATTAGGATAAATAATCCCACTGTATTTTAATTATATTATTTTTTGATCCAGTTAGATATCAAAACTATTTTTATTAACATAATACTTTATGAAATTCCCAATATCCCACTTTTACAACTTATAAAAGGGAACCAACTATCCTTTATTATTCACACAGAAAAACATTGGCTCAAACAATGACTACTCAATTCTCTTACATTCAACCCTAACCATATCCTAGAGGCATTGTTTGAAGAGACCCAATTTTCACCTCATAAGACTTTGGAATATTTCTACATATATTTCCATAGCTATGCACTAAGAAGGCATGCAATTCAATGGCCCGGTGATCCCATAATAAATTATAAAAAAAATATTTAGTATATTTTAATCTATTCACAAAACGCGAATTGGAAATATGTTAAACCGTAGCTTGGATCGGATATCTGAGTCCTCATTTGAGTCCGGAGCATTCCATTTACCCTAGGTTGGGTATAACTTTTTTAGGTGAATGGTTCTTGTGGAAAATTCTATCAATGGCGTTTTCATAAATAAATTAATTAAAATAATTAATTTTTTCTGGACATCACATCGAATAACATATGAATAGATATTCATATTAGAAGTCTGAGATCACCGTTGAGTTCGTAGTGCAGTGTTTTCCCATAGGGTGACCTCAGATGAGAGGGAGTGGGAGGTTCGGATCCCACGACTGCTGGAAATTTCAAATAAATGGGAGCATAAATAAATGAGTAAGGGTTTAGATCATTTCCTCTCAGGCATGGGAGGAGTGCCACTCTCCCTTAAGATGGCGATTTGATGTCCGTTATTCATCGGATCCTGATGAAAAATCATAAGTTGTTAGATTAGAGTGCAACGAACACAAAGGTAAAACCAATAACAGAGGTATGATTCCTATTTCATATTCTACAGCTTGTGATTGTAGAATTTAATATCAAAAAAAAATTCTGTCTATTTTTTATCCTTTTTAATACTTTAACGATGGACATACTAACAATGTCCATCATCTGATATGATTTCGAGTTTCCAGTTTTTCACGTTCTTTGTCCTCCATCTTTTTGATCTATTAAATTTTCAATGAATCATGGAGCAATGAATATGTATATTCTTTTTATGACCCAAGGAGTCCTGATCTATGCTTGGATTTGAGTTTCGGGCATCGTAGTAGGCATGACGATGAGAAGAATATCCACCAACTTTTCATCACATCTGATCATCGATGATTCTTCTAGAAGTTACCGCTATGTAAGTGAAGTCCTAAGGGTTCTAGATCTGGTCTCGGTTTTGTTTTTCGATCACTAGAGTTAAGGTGTTGGTCAGTGGAAGTTTTTATGGTGTTCAAGGTGAGTGGAATGCTGGAAGGTGATGATCAGGGAGAGTGGCACGACAGAAGGTGGAGGAGCAGGATCAGCGTGCGGCAGTGCGGTTTCAGCGCATGGTGGTTTGGGGTCACGCAGAGCAGCGCGTCAATAAGCTGGTGACGGCCTGGCCGGACCGGCCCGGTCCAACCTAAGTGGGCCCGAGGAACTTCAATTTATTTTTTCTCATAATCCATTTGTCTATTTTGAATGCCATTTGTGGTTACACAAACCTCTATTTTAAGTAATACTTTACATATGGTTTTGGGAAATTTTAATTTTTATGATTGAAGCATGGTGACTCAAAACCCCATTTTAATTAATAAATATTTAATTATTATTATTTGGGTTTTCATGTTTTGGGTCGTACATCTACATACGACGTTATATTGATTCACCATTAGAGGCATTGTAACCATGGAGTTGAGGTTGACACTTAAAGACCGAATTTGGGCGATTAAAGAGAATGCATTGAGTGGGCCCCACGAGGCATGTTTGTGGCGTTGGTGGTGAATTAGAACATCTCCACTGGTTTTCCATTTACAAAAGAGAATATTCGATCATGTATTATTTTCCAAGAGGATCACAACGTTGTGATTATTTTGATGCGTTTTTTGATCATGGCATGGGTCCTATGTAGCATCGTTCAATCACAACACTGGAAAATGCATCTTCATCAGTGATAGACCAATCTTTTAGAATGGATAGTTTATACATTGTGTTTTTCTTCTAGGATTGTGATGATGTGATTCTTTTGGTTACTTGGGTCCATTTGATGATGGTTGTCAATAGAAATGAAATTTCTTCCCATTGGACCAGTGGTGGGTGTCAAGCACTCATCTGCCCATTTTAGAGCGAGAGATTCCATATTCCTCAGGCGAACATGGCCATTCCTAGGGGTACAATTGCAGTAGTTTAGCACCATAGCACGGATGTGAACACAGGTAGGAGATGAGACTAGTCCACACATCATGTGGGCCCCACATGTGTTTCTTAGCACTGTACAAATACTCTACTTCTTATATCTCATTCTTTTGGAATCAGATTTTGACATGCAAGTAGCCTATCATGTGATTTTTTCCACATAGAACATGATGGCGCCCTACGTAGTGGTTTTCTAGATATGATGATAGATGTTCCGAATGTGATGCCTATTTAGGAGAATTTTGACAATAGTAGTGATCGGGAACTTACATATCAATGCTTTATGAGTGGTATCATCCAGTATGGATTACTAGTGTAGTTACTCAATACTTTCTGAGTGGAATCCCCCTACCAGGTAGGGTATGGATCCTCAATGAACTAGAGAGGAATCACCCATCTATATGGGGGGTGGGTCCTCTATTACTACTATTAGAGTAGAATCCCCATGATGTATCAGGGCATGGGTCTTCTATGACATTAAGATTGGAATCCCCCATCGGCATGACTATGGGTCCACTATTAGCTACTTCTGAGGGGAATCCCCTTGATGCACTAGAGTGAAAGTCCTCATTGAACAAGAGTGTAATACCCAAGATATATTAGTGTCTGGTTCCTCTAGGATGACTACTGGAGTGGAATCCCCCTAACACACTAGGGTGTGGGTCCTCTACTTTGGGTTTACTATTTCCAGCTGCATATTAGTTCCGAGACACACTTTGATGTTACCTTTTCATCATGAGTAAGAGGGTAGATTTCCCCACCAAGATATGTCCTTGCAACACAACCTAAATCCATGAGCGTGAGAAAGTACCACCCTAAGTGGATAGTATCAAGGTGTGATGACTCATTCCCTTTAACTTTTAGTTCAAAGAAGATATATGTGGTGATATGAATCGATGATGGTCACTTCTGGGACTGTTGGATACTCTCTTGTTCTAGGATGATCTATAAGGTGGAGATCCCCTTACTCCCTTGTTTGGTCTTCTATGGTCTAGCATATATATCCTTGTTATTTTACCCACTCCTTTCTTTTTGCATACACTCCTTCTAGGAGAGGAGAAGACACATGTGGTTTTCGAAGTGCTTTCCATTTCTTTCTTCTCGTGGTCAGATAATTCTACTCTCCTACTATAGGTAGCTAAGTCTCAATTAGAAGTTCATCTTCACACCGTTTTGAGATCCTTGTGTTTGGATGTGTTGTCCTTAACTATCTTATTGGGTTAATCAATACTCTTTTTTGTACCTTGTTCTATCTACTACTCCACAATTCTGTACATCTTTTGATACTCCCATGGATCTTATGGGAATCCTACTAAGTATTTTTATACTCACACCTGCTTAGTCTTTTCCCAGACTTGGTGTTCCCTTGCAGACAATGAACAGGTTGATCGTGACATCAGAGTATCTTTTGGATATGAGGCCCATGGACTACGTGTGGTGGTCATAGCATGGGATCAGAGAATGGGGCTCTATTACTCATTTTACATTTCCATTTGTTACTAGGTTGTGGAACTTTTTTTGGTTGGGAATATATTTTACCCCTTTTCCCTTTCAGTTTACTTTTCTTTAATTGTAATTTTTAGAGGACGCTGAATATTTTAGGTTTATTTATAATAGTGTTGTATATTTTCCTTTCCCTTTTCACTTTTTCATTGAGACTTCTTGTGTGCATGTGTTCATGTACTTAGTAAAAGGCCTCCTCGAGTTGGTTATGCCTTCGACTCTTATCACCATCCCCTGGCCTATGGAAGATGGATTGGGGTAGTAGCAGTTCAAGACCATCTATGGGTCTGGCCGTGAAAAATTAGTATTAGATGTGGTTAGACCCATGGGATGTTGTTTGTACAATTCTCTAAAAATTCCTTGGTTGGGATTAGGGTAACAGTGTCAATGTTTCTCAAGATCAGCTCTCCGGACAGGGAGTCCAGTGATGGTGTGGCAGCCAACATAACCTTTCATGAGGACCCTACATACCTACTTGTCGACATGGAATGTTGTGACACTTGTTGCAGGGAAAATTTATACATGCATCATCTAGGATTGAGTCTTTGAATATCCTTCTTGAATCAACTCCCCCTAGTTGTTGATATATATATATATATATCATCTTTTGACTATGGTACACCTTGATGAATTTAGGATGTCTATGCGATCACATCCAGTCAGGACACTAGCTCTGGTTTGTGATAATAATTCTATGAGTGAAAAGGCCCTAGTTCAGGATCCACCATATAATCCACCTTCCACAATGTGGGTAGGTTGAAGAACCTCTAGCTGTATGTAGTAGTTATTCCCAGAAGGGAAGGTTGAGGATGTCCATAGGTTTAGAGAACATCACTGGGTCTAGTGTCAGAGACCGCTGGGGTTCCACAGTGAGCCAAACCCATACAGAGTGGAGGTTTGGAAAGATTCGGTGGTCTTCATCTTTAGTCTAGTTTTTACACCGACAGATTCGATGGTGGATTTGTAAACTAGTCATTTACAAAGAGCACCAAGAAATTGTTGGAGCCCAGTTACTCAGATGCACGATGAGTTGATACTCTCATGGGATGACTTCCAAAAGTTGTTTCATGAAGCGTACTGACCCTCCTACTTATGCTCCATTTGGTTCAGGGTGATTCTTGAGCTTCATCAGGGAGGGATGATGGTGGTTGGTTGTGAGTCCATGTTCACATACGTAACTCAATACTCTCTAGACATTATCTTCACCGGATACATCTGAGATGGGAAGTTTGAACATGGACTTAGCAGAGATATATGTGTTGATGTAGTACCATTGTTCATCCCCACCTATGCCGGAGGGGGGGGGGTGGAGAAAGAACTAGTGATAGAGAATTTTTTGTCAGTGAAACACTGGTTAGCTATTTTCTATGTGGGAACATTAGAGCTGAGACATCTTCCATAGCTAGCACACATCTAAAAATGGGATCTCAATGAAAGAGGCCTCCACATAATTAGGCTCAATCACTTGGTCGTATGGGCCAAGGAAGCATAGAAAACTGGGGTATCCAAGGGAGGGTCATTTCTATTCTTGTGATGGGCGAGGTCATATGCAACAAGACTACCCAACCGGGCATAAAAAACTTATCAAGAGAGTATTAAATAGACCACAACTGCATAGATAGCACCATGATCAGGGATCTCCCATGTTGGGATAGAGTGGTCCCTAGGGAGGTGGTGCTGGCAGAAGATCAGGGGAAATTGTGGTTTGTAGATGAAATTACAAGGTCCTTCCACTACCACCGAGAAACCCACATCCAGCTTGGGGACCTAGAGACCAGGGACGTGATTACCTGTATGTTATGAATGACTATGCTCCTCTAGCACACAAGATGATAAAAGGTATATTCAATGTATATTCTACAATTTTTTAGTATAAATTATTAGATATTGTGTGAGTTACTCTTTGTTTCCTGTATGAAGCTTGAGGTTCTACCAGGGTGACATGGGGTGTCTGTGTAACCCTGTGTCGGTGTTTTTCAATGTTTCTTTGAATGAACAAGGAAGAGTCATAAATCCCATACCAAGTTTCTTTTTTGTGATGCAAGAAAACACATGAGAGAGATTCAGTGCCACCCAGAGCAGATAGTATCGAGGTGTGGTGAATAAATCCATCTAACTTGTGCATTCATGGAATGGTTTTGTAGTGGTGTGTTAGAGTAGGTATTGGATTTTCTAGAGGAATTTTTATTCTTGACATCCTTTTTATTGGAATTACACTAGTGGGTGTATAGGAGTGCCTATTTTTGGGGATTAAAATCCTTCCAAGAGGGGAAAATAGGAATGAGGTATTCTATGTGCTTTTTCTGTACAAAATCTTGTGGTTGGATTAGTTTACTCACTAGACCTATTCATTGGTATCTTGTAGGGTCAACATTAAATATTTATACTACAGTTATCAAGTACAGGTTGAGGTGAGGGACACTCCATAAATAGAACTACATGACCAACAATCTAGTGCTTTAAGCAGTAGTATTCTCACAGAGAATGTGGAGACGATGTCTTCTAGGAGAGTGCTTTGTGGTTTTTTCAAATATCCATAGTTTTAGGAACATCATCACACACACAGACTTTAAAATGATGCAGCGATGCTGGTTAAACTTCTTACAGATCTCGGATTTCAAGATAGTCTATACTATGGATAAATATAGCATTGTAGAAGATTACCTTAGTAGGATGTCCCATGCTCACATAGTGTGAGGAGTTATAAAGCTGTTAACCTCTATGTAGTGACCCTAATAGACTAGGAGAATGTAGTTTTCTTTAGTCGAGGGTGTTTAATCCTTCTCTTCTCGAGTTTGTAAGAGACTGTCTACCGTGAAACGTAGACTAAGTGTTCTTACATGACTCACATATCCATAGGTGATGCACCTAATGGATATTATGAAGGAGGGAATCCAAAGATCTTGATTTAGGGGAAACTAATGGTCCTAATTTTGGTACGAGAGGAAGTGATGTGTGAGTTCCACATATCCCTTAGTTGTACATCCTAGTGCAGGAAAATTCATAGTGATATTCATCAGTAGTTATGGTGGACCGACACGAGATGAAGAGTAGCTAAGTTTGTCTCACTAATTCTCACCTATCAATAGGTGAAGGCTGGGCACTGAGTTCCTGTGGGTTTTTGAAACCTCTTGAAATCCCAATGTGAAAATGGGACAGCTTATCCAGGGACTTCATCATTGGGCTTCCGTAGACAATGAAGGTCCAGGATGTCAACTGGGTGATAGCACACAAACTCACAAATCCATCATACTCCATCTCTTTGGGAGATAATATTAGTTAAGGTTCTAGGATAGTTGTACATGAGGGATATCATCCACTTTCATAGGGTACCCTCGATGTTTGTCTCCGATCTTGACATGTAGTTTATGTTACGATGGTTGATAGTCCCGCATGTGGTGTTTGGGACCCAGTTTTGAATGAGTATAGATATTCACCCCCAGATTGATGGGAAGACTAAGTGCGCTATCCAGCTGTAGGAGGATATGATAAGGGCGTGTGTATTGGTTTTTGGATGTTGAGTTGGGTTATCCCCAAGGTTCTTCAGGTTGTTCAAGATCATGATGAGGTTTGGCAAGGTCGTTTACCACCATTACCTACCCCAATAGTTGGAACAAGTGAACAACGTTTTCCACATGACACAATTAAGGATAATTGTGATTGAATATACACAGGAAATCTACAAGAGCATACCTTATGAGGATAGACCATACACTTGGTCTGAATTTTTTGGTAGCACTGGAATGTGCATGAGAGTTCTTGGGAGCGAGAGAGCCAAGAGTAGGCTCAGTATCCTGAGGTTTTTTCTAAACCTTTTCTTTTGGTGGAAAAATATTCAAGGAGAGAATAATTTAGAGACCCATTTTTAACCTCTTATGACTTTGAAATATTTTGACATATATTTCCAAAGCTAGGCATGGAGACGGTGTGAAATTATGAGGCCCGGTGTGTCTGCAATATATTATTAAAAAATATTTAGAATATTTAGTACTATTCCCACAATGGAAATGGGATATCTATTATATAGTATACCGGATCAGAAATCTTATGTCATAGTTGTGTTTGGAGAGATCCATTTACCCTAAGAGCGGTATAAATTTTCTAGGAACTTTATTCTTGTGGAAAATTCTATTGAGGGCGTTTTCATAAATAAATAAATTTAAATAATTAATTTAATCTATAAATCATATCAAATAACTTCTGAATCGAGATTTGGATAGGAAATATGAGAGCACTGATGAGTTTCTAGAGTGGTGTTTTCCCTAGGGGTAACCTCAGGTGATAAGGTGTAGGAGGTTCAGATCCTGTAACAACTGATTGTTTCCTATAAAAAGGATATTAATGAAATGAGAAGGTGAATGACTCATTTCATCTCAGGTGAGGGTGAAGCACCACTCTCCCTCCTAACAGAAATTCGATGTCCATTATACATTGGATCGCAATGAAATGTCTGATGCTAGTTGATCAGAGCACAACTAACTCAATAATGGAACCAAAAATCAATGTAGAATTCCAATTTTCGATTTTATAGCTCATGATTTTAGAAATTTTTGTCGAAAAACATTTCTATCTATTTTCACTGATTTGGAATCCTTTATAGATGGAAAAACATACAATGACCATCATCCGATTTGATTTCTGGTTTCCCGTTATTTGAATTATTTGTGTTCTTCATATTCTAAATTTTTGATCTATCAAATATTTGATGAAACATGGAGCAGGGAACATTTTTGTGAAGATATCAAGTCGAGGAGTCCTGATCGATGCTCAGATTCAATTTTTGGTCACTAGAGGTGGTGCGACGATGAGTGGAAGATAATCCAACTTTTCTTCATGTCGAAACATAGATGATTCATTGAGAAGAAGTTATCGTTGTGTAGGTCGGGTCACGAGGACCCCAAATATCATCTTGGATTCATTTTTGGATCATCAGAGTGATCATTGTGGTTCATTCTTGTTTTTTTTTGAAACTGGGCCTAGTAGAATGACATAAGATTGTAGTTGGGGTGAGTGGGATGGTGGAAGGGGGTAGAGTGAGGTCAAAGCGCGACGGCGATGTGTTGCATAGGGCGGTGCAGGGTCCTATAGGGTGGCATGGATGGGAGATGGTAGTGGGACTTGGGTTGACCGTAATGGGCCATCCCATGATGGGCGGACCAGCCGGACCGGGTCAGTCCAGCCTAATTGTGCCTGAGAAACATCAATTGCTAGTTTTTCTTAATCCAAGAATATGTTTTTCATGCTGTATGTGGTGATACGACCCTCACTTTGAATCAGACCTTTTGAGAGGGTTTTGGGAATTTTAAATTTCCAATATTGAATGTTGGTGACTCGAAACAACGTTTTAATTAATAAAAATTTAATTATTTTTATTTTTGTTTTCATGTTTCGTGTAGTATATCTAAATAAAATATCTAATTGATGAAAAATTAGAGGCATTGTAACCCTAGTGTTGAGGTGGGTTTTTAAGTCCAAATTTGGTCACTTAATGCAAATGCATGGAGTGGACCTCACGAGGCTTGTTTGGGGTGTTGGCGGTGAATTAGAACTTCTTCACTGGTTTTCTATTCAAGATAAGTGAATAGTAGATCTTGTATGAATTTATGAGTTGATAGAAATGGTGTGATTCATTTGATCTGTTTCAGGATCATGGCTTGGGTCCCATGTTGCATCGTTCTTTTACAATGCTACAAAATGCAGTTTCTTCACTGGGAGTCCAATTCCATTGAATGAATAATCGATCTTGTGCATTTTTTTGCAAGGATCATGAAGTTGTGATTTTTTTGGTTACCTGAGGCCATTTTAGGTGGAATTTCATGGGAAATGAGGTTTTATACCTTTGGACTAGCGGCATGCATCGAGCCCTCGTATTCCCTTTTTGGGGCTTGAGATTCCATGTACTTCAGGCATACATGGGTATGCCTTGGGGTACTTGCGAAATATTTTAGTACGTAAGCATGGATGTGTACATAACCATGAGATGAGATAGGGACACACATTGTGTGGGCTCCACATGTGTCGTGTGTTACTCTACAATTATTCTGGCTCTCATATTTCCTTCTTTTGGACTCAGGTTTTGGAATGCGAGTAGCCTATCATGTGTGTTTTTTCAAGAAGAACGTGATGGTTCCCTCTGTAGTGTCTTTTGAGATATGATACGAGATGTTCCAGATGTGAAACCTAATCAGGCGATGTCCAACAACGATAGTGATCAAGCAATAACATATTAGTTCTTTCTAAGTTGTACCATCCAGTTGGGATGGCCACTGTAGTTTCTTGATACCTTCTGAGTGAAATCCACCTACTAGTTAGGGAATGGGTCCTCAATTACCTAGAGTGTAATCTCCCATAGGTATGAGTGTGGATCTTCTATAACAACTATGATAGTGGAATCTCCCTGACGCACAAGGGCATGGGTATTCTTTGACAATGAGAGTGGAATCTCTCTAACGCACTAGGGAATGGGTCCTCTATGAAAATTATAGATGAATACCCCAATAGCATGTGTGTGAGTCCTCTATCAGCTACATCTGAGAAGAATCCCACTAACACACTAGAGAGAGGTTCCTCAATGAACTATAGTGGAATCCCTATGATAAATCAATGTGTAGGTCCCCAATGATGATTATTATTTTTAAATCCCCCTAAAACACTAGGAAGTGGGTCCTCTACTTTAGTTTTACTCTTTATGGTTTTTAATGTGTACCAATACATGCTTTGATGTTACCTTGGACTCATGAGTAAGAGGGGTTCCTTCCCCATCGAGATGCATCCTTACGATGTGACCTAAAACCGTGAGGGGGAGACAGTGCCAAAAAAATTAGATAGTATCATTTTATGGGGATTGAGTCCCTTTGACTTGTAATTTAGAAAAGATGTGTGGGATGATAGAGGTTGATGACAGATACATCTAGAACTGTTCTCAACACTATTATCCTTGGATGATTTTTAAGATGGAGATCCCATTACTCCATTATTTGGGATTCTTTTTTTGAACATATATATCCATGTTGTTGTACCCACTCCTCGGGTTTTTGATAATCTATTTCCAGAAGTGGTGAAGATGAATGGGGTATTACATGTGCATTCCATTTCTATGTCCTTGTGGTTAGATGATTTTACTCTCGTACTATAGGTAGAGAAGACTCGAAGATAAGTTCATATTCTCACCATTTTGAGTTCCTTGTGTTTGGATGAGATTTCTTTCACTGCCATTTTGGGTAAAGTAGTAATCTTTTTCCGAAAATTGTTCTATTTACTTCTCTCATCCTTAGTACATATTTTTCATCTCCCTTGAGCCTTCAGGGCATCCAACTAATTATTTTTATATTAACCCTTGCTTCGGATTTGCCCGCACTTGGTGTGCCCTTGTAGATTATGAACATGATGATTGTGAATTCATAGGAACTTAGGGATATAGGGTTCATGGACCACGTGTGTTGGTCATAGCTTGGGATCTCAGAGCGGGGCACTCTCAGCTATTTTACTTTTCCACTTGTTTTCGGGTTGTGGAATTTTTCTAGTTGGGCATTTATTTTCCCGATTTTCACATTCAGTTTACTTTTTTGTACATGAACTATATAGAGGTCAATTCTTATTTGTGGTTTATTTATAGTAGTGATGTATCTTTTATTTTCCTTTACACTTTTTCATTGATATTGGTGGTGTTCGTGTGTACATTTACTTAGGTAAAGGCCTCCTCATGTTTGTTATGACTTTAGAACTTGTTGTCATCCCCTATCATATTGAGGCGGGCTTGGGGTAGTTACGGATCTAGTTTTGGCATGGGTCAGGGTGTGAAATTTTATTTATCGTAAATTTAATATGTAAAGGCTTCCGATATTATCCTAACAATGTCATCTAAAGAAGAGGCATCACTCTTAACTATATTTGTTTTGTTTTATTTACTCTTCATCTTCCTTAAAATATAATTCAACAATAAAAATATAATAAAATTATTATTTATCATATAATTATATGTTATTATGTAAATGTCATAACCTGTATCTGTCTCCTTTTAAATCAAATAGGTAACAAAATCGTGGTTCGAGTGTACAACATACTACCGCCAGAAGGACCGTTGTAATTCATTTTCCATCACCACATCTCATGGATAACTATAATTATTTATTTAAAATTTATATATATATATATGATATTAATTTCAAATTTTCTAGTTAGCTAAATTAATATATCATATAATTTTTTACCTTTCCATTAATTGAAAAATGATAATATCGTTTATGGGTATGTGTTGATTAAAATCTCTACAAAGCGATGTGATTCATTATTCACCACCGCATCAGATGGATTGTTTATATAAGATAATTTAAATCAATAATATAGTATTTTTATATAATAATAATTCTATAATGATAATATAACACATAAATTCTTTCCATCATGATTGTTGAAAAATGGAAAAAATTTCTCCTGCGTATGTATGACCAACATTCTCTTTAATTGTAATGTAGTTAAATATTCTTAAACATATTTATAGATTTTTTTTAAAAAATATAATTGATGTATAAAAATGATAAATATTTCAAGATTATTATTCAATAAATGATGTTATAATGTCCTCTTTGACCACAGTCAAACTACCATTTTCATTTTCAACATATGAGTTGAATACCATCAAAATGATTAAAGTGAACTTAGTTGGTTAAGTAAATCAATATAACATAATGATGAATAAAATAAAAATAATAATAAACATGAAAAAATTTCTTAATAAAATAAATAATTAAATTAAACTTATTATTTATGAATACAAATAACATACGTGAAAAGTCATACCATAGGTAAAGGATTTCATCTCAATTTCCACTCTATTGATACATATTTGGTATTATGTGCCTCTTTATTTTATTTAAAATTATATAATACTAATTTTATGTATTTAACATGAATATACATTTATTAATTATGATTAATGATTTAATTCATGTTATTTTATCAAAAACTGTGTTTAAAATAAATGTTGATCTTTTTTCTCTTTCTGAACTAGTATATTTTTTCTTCATAGCCATATTTATCAAAACCATTATACAAATTTTGTTGTTTAATTACATAGTTATTTATTAAGAAAATTATATACTTTATTTTAGTTTTTACATGGTTCTAATAATTTTTTTTATTTTTTTTTTGAAGGGTTCATTTTCAACATTTATTATGAAATGTTAAATGGAATGTTTTAGTTTAACATATATATTGTTTGTAGAATTTCCTTCATCCATAAATGTTTTATGACCATTAAATTATACTATATTTTTTCAATTTTTTTACAAAGAAAAAGATTTTATGAAATATTATTTTAAAATTTTCATTTAAATTTATATTTATTCTTTAAAAGAATCTATTTTACAATAAATCTACTTTTTTATGGTAATATTTCTTCTCTTTTTTAATCTTTTGGACATTAAATTTGGATTAAAACATTAACATTATTATTATTATAATTTGTCATTAAATTTAACTTAAATATAAATGTTATTTGTATCATGGAAATGCTTATTTATTAAACTACATACTATTTCTATGTAGGTTTTTTTACATTAAATTTAAATTAATTAATTGGAAAAGTAATGATAATTTGTTTTATTTACTCAGTATAGAATGTTGTTGACATGTAATGTCTTTTGTGAATTTAAGTTGGTAAATGAACATATGATAAAAGCATTGGACATGATCTGATGGGTGGGGACTAAAATTATTTAGCTCCTTGATGCATCAACATGTCTCACCGAAAAAATAAATAAGCTAAATGGGTTTCTAGTGTAAACGTAGTGACAAATTAAACTCTCTTTCCAAAACAATTTAATGATATAGATATCATGATGTGTAAAATCATGACATCTAATATTAATAGTTTCCTTAGTTGATAATTTATTATTATTATCAATGAGACTACTTCATTGATATTATTTATTTATTCATATTATACATAAATTATTGATTAAATTGACGGTATTTTCAGTTATTTAGCATTCTATATTGATTATTCCTTATTAATTCATGATAGATTCTACTATATGTATCTCTTACTAAGCTTCTACAAACACCCTATATCTGTTCTTTTCATAGGATATTAATAAGGATATTATGAATTATATCATAGATACAAGATTCTTTTTATGTTATGTATTTTATATTTTCAATGGAATATGGGAATCATGTATGTATCTAGTTTTACAAGACTGCTAAACTGATCAATTGTATGTGGGGATATCCCTTGTATCTATTATTATGTAAAAAATTAGACACCATCTTTGGATTACTCGATTCATGGTTGTCGGATTTGATATCAAAAAAATATATTTTTATAAAATGTTTCTTGGGTGCAATGGAAAGGGGTTTCAAATATATTTTTTATTTAAAAGTATATTTATGCACTTCTTGTGCTCGATGAAATTACCTATGATGAATTTGAAAATAAATCGGAATTTAAAACATTGGAGTAATGATAGATTTTTGTGAAAATTATTTATAAATATTGACAATGTTTTATTAAAATTTCATAAAAATATATAACATTGGGTGTAGCACCTCAAGTTTTTTTGGAATATTTTTTTGGAATAAAAAAAATTTCATTTATATCTTGTAATGCACTAAGTAAAAAATTATTTTCACACTAAACCGACTTATCGTATGTCATAAGCATCATCGAGTTGGCGTATGATATACGCAACACCAAAGGAAGCCTGAACTATGTGTAACACTGACATGGCTTGTATTACATGCTAGAACGATCTTCCTCAATAGCTAGTGTTGTATGCAATACAATGTTTCAATAAAAATGATATATTATTAAAATATTGTTATTAGATAGGATATAAACCCGAAGTTATGAATATTATTAACCACATTTTTGAATTTACATAACACTAACAATTATCATGTGTATTTTATAGATATGATATTAGAACAAATTAAAAAAAAATTGATAAAAGAAGTATTTTTTTAAAAATGAAGTTTTTCCACCTTTTGATAACACACCCATTTTAAAAGATTTTTTTAACACATTAATATATTATATATAAATAAATAAACTTATTTTTTGGAAACGGTACATAAAAATTTACTTCGGTTTAATTTATGATATTTTTCTGATAAAATTTATATTTTAATGAATAGATAAAAAATACAACATTTTAATTCAAAATTCTTGTTTCATAAAATTTATTTATATAGGTAAATTATATTTTTAATTGGTTTTAAAGTTTAATTGGATTATTTTTTTATTATTTAATACAATTTTTGTCATTTGAAGTAATTTCACATTTAAATTGGACATAAACACACGTCAATCTTTTGATAGTTTTTACTTTTAAAAACCCACTTTCTAGTTTTGACAACTGGAATTAATTTTAAATTAATTTAGGCCAATTACGTGTTTTTAATTTAGAAAAATGGATTCCATATTTTGAATCATAAGGTCCAAACTATGTAAATAGGTCCCATTTATTTGTGTACACTATGAATATTAGCTTTAGTAATTATTTTTCCTTACCATGGTTAATGGGGAAATCAAGTAAATAGGGGTAAAAGAATAATATTATAAAAACATAAAACTACTCTAAAACGTGTCATAACACTAGTAGATGAGTCACGGGAGACCAAAACAATCCTTATGCCGAAATTTTTATTTTAAAACCACTTGGGTGTGAAAATGACAAGTTATAATAATTAATTTAAAGTAAAGGGAAATATAACATAAACATATATCCTCTTACTAAAACAATTTTATTTTCGATTATATAAATTATCTGTTTAACTATAAAAAGTAATTATAAAGATAAAATTATTTCATATAGAATGGTATTTTGTTTATAATTTTTAGACATTAAATAAATTTATTTTCTTATGACACAATGATGATGTAGTGATTACCTCATTAATGATGTATTCAAATAAATGATATTATAAATATTAAAATAAATGTAATTTGAACATTTTTATGCCAACCGTGAATTTTTTGGATGAAATTGACATTTTATTAATGATTTAATTCATTTTCTGAAGTAGTCATGTTGTTATAACATTAACCAAAATCAATTACTAAATAGTGAAAAAATTGACATAAATGAGTTTTTAAAACAAGTACAATTTTATTAGATGATATAATAGTCCTTAAAATATAATAATCGACAAAATGGCTTATATAATGTCACAAATATCATTAATGATCCACTTTTGGTTCTCCTAGAATTTTATGGTAACTATTATAACCATAAATTATGAAAATACATGAAGAAGTTGTTAGAGTTAAGGTTTTTAACTAAGGGTTAAATGTAAAAGATAAGGTTTAATTGGTGAGCTAAACATGTCTAAAATATATTGTTAGAGAGTATTTTTAACCATCCTCATATTATATTTGAAATAAATGAGTTTGGGGCCATTATAAACTGGAAATCAATTTATAAACAGATAATATTTAAGAACTATATGAAAGTGCCCCTCACCTATCCTATAAAAGGGAACTTATCATTCTCTTTTAATCACAACTCTAAAGCCCTTTTTATTGACCAAAACCTTCCCTTTTTCTATCAAAACAACACTTAATTCATCCTAGAGGACACACAATGGGTATAAATCCATCATAGGGAGAAATTTTGTGCAAATTAATAGGAAATACTAAAAAAATTGGTTATTCTTTTATCACATCTTTCAAAAGTATTTTCTACTTCTAATTCCACATCTTATTCTTTTTCCATACTAAAGTAATAAACCCAGTATCTTATACATGCTGAGATGTTATTATAATTATGGGACAACCTTATACCTCCTTTTATCCATCCCAAAAATAACAATATCACCCTCTACTGAAAGATGGATTACTGTATTGGGTCATTTGGGACGGGATGTCATCGCAAATGTCACCTTTTGCGAAGATTCATTGCAAAAAAATTATTATATGTGATGGGTTGTGGCACCGTGGTAATAAATATTCAGTGATTTTTTAAAAAACTCTATTGTGAGGGGTCGGTCAGCTGTTGCCAATAGTTTTACTGATTTTTACCTTTTTGCGACAGATCATCACAATTAGTATTTGGGACGGACCGTCCCAAATACTGCTGAAAATATAAAAAAATAAACTCTTTTGGGATGGGCCCGTCACAAATTGTTGAGAAAATAAAAAAATAAAAAAATATTAATAGTAATATAATATTAATATAAAAAAATCCAAATATTAATTTTAGTACAATAAAAATATTTATAAAACAGTAATAATAATAATAATAATAATATAATAATAATATAAATAAAATATTAATATTAATATTCATAAAATAAAATTAAATATAAAATAATTAATTAATATAATATAAAATTATTAATCTTATTGAAATAATAATAATAATATTAGTATTAGTAATATAATATAAACCTGAGTATTCAAAAAAATATAAAAAAAATAATAAAATAAAAAATAAAATAAAAATTAAACAAATAATAAAAACATGAATATTCAAGAGAATATAAAAACACACTATTTAAAATTTTAAATAGTTAATATAAAAACGTTCATTCAAATGTTTCATTATAAAATAAAATAACATCACTGAGGGGGAGGGTCATTTGGAAAAGTTGGAGGAGATGGTGGAGGGAACTCAATCCTTAAAATTAGAGTCAGACGTCACATGTACTTCATCTGCTCATACTCTAGATAAATCCATCATTGACATATCTCATCTTTCATCTCCTCCTACTACTTTTGTTACTCCTGCTGTGGTCATAAGAACTCTTCCTACTACTGCTGCTAATGAGGCATCTGCTCATTCTTTATATGCATAGTCTCAATAAGCTTACTTTGAGATTGCAACTACTCCTCATACTGTGCATGAGATGATGATGACTCTCCATGAGCTCCTCCTGAGTTGGATGCAGATATCATAGAGGTTGCATAAAACCCCCTGGGGTCAATCGATATTCAATACCAACAACTCGGCCTTTATCGACGGAAAACTAGGTCCCCTGCATCCATGTTGCCTCATCAAATTAGGGGAACTAGTATGACTATCGGTCTTGGACTGACTCTCAACATGTGTCTGAGACATCACATCCTCATATGACTCCTTCAATTGATATTTAAAATTAAAATAGTTAGAATAATATTTTTAGTTAAATTTAAAACTAAATAAAATTACACTGTCCACAATCTGACACTAGAGAACATATTTAATCTCTCCAGTGGCTGGATCACTATACATAATCCTATAAACATCCTACTGAATAATATCATGTTGTGTGTCTGCCTATATAAATATAAAATAATCCTTTTACATTTAATGTTATATACAATAGTTAAAAAATATACTTACGATATTCTACCTATGTTTACTGAATGTACGACTACCAGCTCGATGTGTCACCTTCTGTCTCCCCTTATTTTTACAAATAAATGATTATCTACTATGAAACTGCCTACTCAACCTGTTTGTACATAATCCATCCCAAACCTGAGATGAAATATATTCAGGTCGGTGGACATGACATGACTCATAAATCACCATCACTCCTACTTTCTTCATTACTTTCCTTTTCAAATTGTTCAAAAACTGAGTCCAACGTGGATGCATAACTCCCTTCTATGCCTTCCAGATAGCATCAGGCAGGCTCTTATCAATTGGATACCATAAAAACTACAAATAATTTATTATATCATGTTATTAATTAAATAAATTTCAAAATAGATATTATTTATTTACATACCATCCAATTCTCAAACATGCAATGTTATACATCAATGGGGATTTAATCCTATGACACCCATGTATTAGAAAAATAATTGCACAACAAAGAACACCCCTATACAACAGTTATATGAGTAAATTTTTGAAAAAAAGTCCAATCAATCAAACAATTATGATATAAATAAATGAATGAAAACCAACTAAAATACATAGGTTAAGATATCTCTGCATGCGTGGATTGAACCCAAGATGTGGATGTTTCTTGGGGATTGGGTCATGAATCCTAATTTAAGAAAGACCACGCCCCCTCTGAGTTCCCCCTGAACTGCCAACAGTATAAGGGTTCGATGATCTGACCTCCTACTCATACATAGGTATATCATCCTCTTGTAAACAATGATACAAATCCTCGTCCATCTGAAACATGATAAGATTTTTTTATCAAATATTTGAAAACAACTATTATATATATATGATTATGACCAAAATTTAACTTTGTAAATTTCCACCTTCATCCTCATCTTCATAGTTGTCGATGTCATTATCATCATCTTCTTCCTCAACATCATCTCTTTCCATATTAGTTTTAGTTTCAGAGTCCCTTTTCCATTCAAATTTAGTTGTAACATCATTAAAATCATCGTCACCATCGACCCTTAACTGTGGAGTGTCATAAATGATATTTGGGTCTCTCCATATAAAATATGGATTCAGAGAAGTCTCTTGAAAAATTTCAATTTCATGCACTTCAGTGGAACAACATTTACTTTCAATAAATTGATTCTCTCAAGATTTAATTTTTTTATCCTCCACCAATCACCAAACTCCCTTGTAGTAGAAAAACAATTTGAATAATAAATTTGATGTGCCTAATGAGCCAATAAAAATGGTTCATTTGCTTTTAGTAGAATTATATATTTAATAACAACTATTACATGGATCAGATGAACATGAAATCTTCTCTTAGTATCCAAACACTAACATTTATACACTATTATGTAATGTTGTACCATATTACATTGTTCAATGATTTCTTCTAGAAGGATGTAAAAGTCAACATCAGTATCTCTATGATGATATCCTCTTAAGAAAACAACACCATTCTTTTTTTTATGATTCACCATATGCAGATGTATGAAATTGAAAACAATTCACCACATATTCATTATAATATATTACTATTTTGGATGGTGGGTTACTCAATATAGAGAATATATTATCAATTTTATCAACATGTTGTGATACCTGAAATGTTTTAAAAAAATTATCACGACAATAAGTATTAAATTGAATTTTTATGTGATATAAAAATAAATGTATGTTACCAGTTTTTGAAAGTAGTGGGAAATTTATTTATTGATGACGTTCTTCAAGAGTAGCTACTGTATTTTGTGGGAACTGTCTTGATATGATTATCATATAACATACAAATAAAATAACATTAATGTAATGTTATAAAAATTATAGAATAAGTGATAGGATCACTAAGAGTACAAATTGTATCATTTTATCACAATTGAGCAGAATGTATGTATCAGCTCTATGATATTCATCATCTAAAAGAAAATGTTCATGAACTCCATTGAAGCCATAATTGGGATGATTTAACTCTGATAAATGATTTCTCATGTCATCATCATCATTTACATCATTACGGATTATGAAATTGTGTTTTGAGGTATTTTTAGATTGAATGTAATGAGAGCAGGAAAATAAACTTCCTCTTGTAAATACGCTTACACAATTGATCCTTCTATTGATGCTTTATTACATACTTTTTTTCAATTTCTACATGCATCTATCAAATAGTTACATCCATAAGAACTATACCTGACCTCGACATTTTGTTTCATATGGAAAATATAATATCAAATGTTCTAGTGAGTCAAACAAACATGGTAGGAGTATTTTATCTAGTTTACATAAAATTAAAGTGACATCTTATTGTAGTTTTCTTACAACATCATATTCTGTTTCCAATGCACTAATGTATTGAAAAAAAATATGATATTTCTATTATCGTATCCCAAATAATATGATTTAACAATCATCTTAATCAAATTGCTATAATTCTTTCCATTAAAACATGACAATCATGAATTTTCAATCTGGTAATATGACCATTTATGACACATCTGGTAAAATTGGAAGCATAACCATCTGGAAGTCTCAAATCATCAATCCACTAAAAAAATAAAAAGTTACTCCCTTGGGACAGTGCATAATATTCTTTTGGATTCATTAACTTCTGGGAAATAATATTTTCTAACATTTTAAGTTTTGGTCTCTTTCAAATTTGGGTAAGATCTAATTGTGAATTTTCATTATCTTTGGTCTTACCTGGTGTATCCAAAACTGCATTAAATAAATTATAAAAAAATTGCTTCTCAATATTCATCACATCCAACATGTGAAAGGCCAAAAAATCACACCAATTTGAAAAATCCAAAAAAATGCTCTGTTTTATCAAATTGTGCTATTTTCCAAACCCATCATTTTTTTGTTGCTTTATTGTTGGTCGAGATGTGATGGTAAGAAATGAAGAAAATATTTATTTTAACTTTGTACCTAAGATCATTGTTGGAGCCCTATCTTTTTCTATTGTTCCTTTTCTAAAATGATATTTGTTTTTTCGAAAAGGATGATCAGTTTGAGGAAATATGTGATGAAATTAGAAAAAACTATCTTTTTCCCATTGATGATCATAAATGATTTGATGTCTCTCATATAGTTAGAACATGATTTTTGATAATGTGTAGTCCAAACAAATAATATGCCATATTCTTTGAAGTCACTAATTATCCACATCAATTCAGCTTTCAGTAGGAAGTTTTTTTTCACAACAACATCATATATACCTACTCCACAGTGAATTAAACTCATCAGTCAATGGTTTCAAATAAACATTGATATTTTTTTCAGATGGACTAGAATTGATTAGGTTAAAAATATATATGGATCCTTCATCAACATCCATGGAGGTAAATTATACGGAGTTATAAAGACAGTGCAACATGAATACTAGCTACCATAAGAACCAAATGAACAGAAACCATCAGTATAAAGACCTAATCAAATTTTTTGGGCATCTAAAGAAAAATACCGATGCACTTGGTAAAACAATTTCCATGAATTACCATCAGAGATATTATTTAAGCTTTTACAGGTTGAAATTTTTGTTGTTTTCCATGACATCAATGATGATGTGTTTGGAGAAATAAATAAATGTTGTAATCTTGGTGTGAGCGGGAAATAACTCATTTTTATAGGATAAAATCCTGAATTCCCTAGTTTAACTTCTTTACACCTTGGTTGTCCACATGTAGGATAACTATCCAATGACTCATTTTCACTATAATATAAGATGCAGTTATTTGAATATGCATGAGTCTTTTGATAACCACGACCCAGATTACGAACTAGCCTCTTTCTCTCATATAAATTTACAGGAAAAAAATTTCCTTCAGGTAGAATTGTTTTTAACAAAGAGAATATCTGATCAAAACAACTATATGAAATTCGATTCTATGATTTAATATCCATAAATTTAGTAACTTATTCAAACTTTCTTATCCTGCAACCATGATATAAGGCATCCTCAATAAACCTCAACATCTCATATAAATGAGATGGTTCTCACTTAGGAGTAAAATTAATAAAATCCCGAGTTATATTTTGTTGAAAAGGTAGACCCACCACATCATGTACTAAATTCTAAAATCATGTTGGTTATAGAAAAAAATTATTAGTATATTCTCTAGAAATGTGTTCACCATGTTGATATGAAAAAACATAACTTAGTTTAAAACCAAAATGAAATAAATGATTTCCAACATAGTCAAAGGTGTCATACGTCCTCAGAACAAAATTTTTACAAGGACACATAACTATACCTTCTAAAATAAATTTTAGTTGTGATGATTCTAATGATAAGAAATCATAAACACCCTCAATATATATAAGATTTAAACTCAAATTGAATGCATTCCTACACTAATTTATCCAAGCAATATCATCTAATAATGACAGTTGTTTAATTCCTTGTTATATATTTTTCTAAAAAAATATGAAATAATTAGTTATTTTGTATAATTAGATATAAAATAAAAATGATCCAAAAAAACAGAAGACAATTAAATTCTCTTTTATAGAAATTTATAATAATTTATATTATATTATCATTATTTATATTATTTTTAAGATTTTATACTAATCTACACTCATTTTAAAAAAATAGACTAATTTCCACTAATTATTATTAATTACTGGTATTTTATACTAATTATTATTAATTACCGACAGAAAAATTTCCAATGGATTGGTGGAAAATATTTTTCACAACGACTGTTCCACATGAATCTTTTTTCAACTAAAATCACTATGAAATGTCTTCTCCGATGTAGAAATATCAATTTTCATATGTAGAGGATGGAGATGAGGGAGTCCTCGTTGTAGTTCTCTCTATGCACATGCATACAAATATTGATATTTGTACATTGGAGAAATATTTCACAGTGATTTCAATTAAAGAAGTTCCAAGGAGATGATTTGTCAGGAAAAAGAGACTCTATTGTCGGATGAATCACCTTATTGCAAATTTCTCCGACATAAATCACTATGAAAAATCTTCCCCGACATATGTTATAGTAGATTTTTCAGACTGATCTCAGTGGGAGAAAGTTGCAAGGATCTGAGGCATCAATCAAAATAAATGCCACCAATCCCCTGGAAATTGTGCAAGTTTATCAATTTAATTGAATTTATTCTAATTTATTACTAATTTATCCTAATTATTACAAATTAATCCTAACTGTTACTAATTTTAACTAATTTATATTAATTGTCACTAACTTATCTTAATTCTTACTAGTGCTTACAAATTTTTACTATTTATTTCCAATTGTTACTAATTAATCATAATTAATCATTATTTTTAATAATTAATCCTAATTATTATAAACTAATCATAATTATTACTAATTAATCTTAATTATTACGAATTATTACTAATTATTACAATATATTACTCATTATTACTAGTTATTACAATTTATTTCAAATTATTGATAATTGTTACTAATTAATCCTAATTATTTTTAATTAATCCTAATTATTACTAATTAATCCTAAATATTACTAATTAATCCTAAATATTACTAAATATATCTAATTATTAACATTTATTACTGATTATTAAAATTTATTACTAATTAGTTCTAATTATTACAAAATATTACAGTATATTACTAATTATTACACATTATTACTAAATATTACAAAACAGTCCTAATTGTTACATTTTATTACTAATTATTACTAATTACTACAAATTATTTCTAATTATTTCAATTTATTACTAGTTATTACATTTTATTACTAATTATTTCCATTTATTACTAATTATTACCATTTATTATTATTTCTTACTTATTATTAATTGTTATTACTAATTCTTACTAATTATTACAAATTATTATAGTTTATTACAAATTATTACTATTTATTAATAATTATTACAATTTATTACTAATTATTACAATTTATTACTAATTATTTGCAATTATTACTAAATAATTTAATTGTTTCTAATTAATCCTATTTATTACTAATTAATCATAATTATTGATAATTCTTACTAATTATTAAAAAAATATAATTATTTCAAATTATATCAAATTATTGCTAATTATTACAATTTCATACTAATGATTAGAATTTATTGCTAATTATTACAATTTATTACTAATTATTACAATTTTTTAATAGTTATTACAATTCATTACTAATTATTACTAGTTATTTATCATTAACACTTAGAAATAATTATTTATAAAAATAAATAAGGAAAAGAATAATCTAATTCTAATTTAGTTTAATTTCATCTAACTAGGAAAAATTAAAAATAATTTAAAATAAAATAAATTAACTAAAAACTAAAAAGGTTGATTAATACCTCGAAACTGATGATTTCAGAGTATAAAAACATCAGATTATGCTCTGATTTAAATGTTTATGCTATGAAAATTTTTAGAAGAAGTTTTTTTAGAAGAGATAGAGAGAGAAGTTGACAAACAAGTAGAATGAGAGGAAAACAGATGGGGGTATATATAGGTTAGATTGTTTGTGATGGACTTATTTGCAACGGTATGCCCGTCGCAAATGCCCATTGGGCACATTAATTGAAGCCGATCAAAAAGGATTATTTATGATGGGACCCATCACAAATGGGTACCTGCTGACAAACTCTTTTCAATTGGAAAAGTATCATGTTGCACATACTAAAAACCACTGCTGGGTATTGGGGACAGAAATAGGGAACCTGTTGTAAATTCCCTTCCCGCAGGTTGGTGCACATTTGACACCAAACCTTGTGCGATGGGTCCCTACCCACCCATCAGAGATGCTTATTATTTGTGATGAGACAATGGGCCCATCGCAAATAACCCCTTCTGGCGGGTTATTTGCGACGAGCCCCTGACCCTTCACAAATGTTAATTTTCCCATAGTGACCATGTGTACGTACGTACGACTTACCGTCTCCACGCCATGGTTTAATTTTTTATTTAGAAATACTTAATTTGGATGTGTATAATGGTGATTATAATGGTTATAAATAATTAATATAAAATTATAATTATTCTGTATAATTAATATTCCATCCAATTCCATACCATTTAACTATTTTGTGAATTATATCATCACCTGTACGCACGTACGACCAACCATCTCCATTATGCGATGTGATTCATTTTACATGATCTTCATTAAACCGTGATTTTATAAAAGAATAAAATGAATAAATATTATATTTATTATACTAATATCATTCTTGTAAATGATATCACTATAACCAAAGAAGTGGAACATGAACTTATCTTACAAAACAAGAATAAGAACATAATGTAGTTAATATCCAAATAACCAGTGACAATGAAATGTTACTAACAAACAGATGATAATATAATCATATATGATATCATGAGAATGATTATGATTTTTGAATAAGTCAACAACATTATTTAAATCATTATAAATGTGGTTCTGAAACATATAAATGATATCGGACCTAAGCTAAAGGATAATTTCACAATCTCATTATTATCTGAGATTGTTTATACGTAAGTATTTACTGGGGTATATTTATCATCCACATCCATGTTTTGTAAATATGTAATATTAATTCTATTCTTCTAAAATTATTTAAAGACACTTATACCCATTGGTGAATTTTTATTAAATGGTATTAAAGGAATCTTTTGTCATTTTTAGTACGATGAAGTTTATAACGTTTTAGTAAAATAAGGAGAAGATTGTTTTTTAACTTATACAACATACACGGATTTTACGGTTTCATGACACCTTATTTCCATGAAGATTACCTTAGAATTTTTCAAGATTATTATTTTTTAAATCATTTCCTCTAAAATTTTGTGATGTTTTGATAAAGGAAAGCTTATTTGAATAAGAAAGGATATTTTCCCCAATAATTAATTTCTTATGTTACATAAAAATTACATTCCATCTAAGGTGAAATTAATTAATAGGGATATGTTTCTATTCCAATTAATACTATGGTTTTATTGTGTTTATGATGGAAAGATATTTTTGAAATCCATTTGTTTTACAGGGATTATGTTATGATGGAATGTTGTTTATGAAACCCATTTTATTTATGGGGTTATGCTATGATGAATGATTTACATTTTTGTGGAACATGTATGAATGATTTCATTATGGGATGGGTGGGACCTATATCTCCCTCTAATGCATTGGATATAGATTTATATATCATGAGATAGACATGACTGGATCAGAAATTAAATCTAGTTTAGTAATACAGGGCTGTAATTGCATGTAAATCTGGTTCAGTAATACCGCGCTGGATTGGAAAGTAAATCCAGTTCAGTAATAAATGGATGGAACAACAAGTAAACCTGGTTCATTAATGGACTTTTTGCACTATGATGGTCTTGGAAGCAGTGCCTTGGCTACTATGGAAATCATATTAGGTGCTTATTTTTATCACAATTCTATGTATTATGATAATGCTATTTTATCATGTTACCCGATTCCATTAAGATTTATGCCTTATGAACTGCCAATATTTATTTCATGACTAATGATTTTTGTATATGATAAATGAGGTATGGTTTTTAAAAAGTTATGTTCAGGTTTTTATAGTCTTATGTTTTTTTTGTATGACATTTTCCATTCATACCCATACTGATCATTTGAGCTCACCCCTTTTCATGTTATTTTTCCCCAATATTTGAAGAAGGATATTATGTAAGATGTGTCGAAAAGGGGTTCCAGTTATGAAGGATTAAGTAGGATACATTGTAGATGTTTTATGAATGAGTTCTTTATGTTTTACAGTTTTCAAAGGCACTAAACTAATATGATCTTTGGTTATCTGTTTATGTAATGTATTAATTATTCCACAAAAGAAATATAATGTTCATGTACATCAAGCATGGGTCGTTGGAGTTTGTATAAGAGAGAAGGTTTAGTCATCCTTTTGAAAATAGGATGCGAAAACTTTAGTGACATACCTATAGATATTTCTATGGATATGTCTAGGAATTTCCTAAGGATAATTCATCTATAGTTAAAATCCTAGGGTTTTTGTGATAATCATGACTATGCTAGGGTTAAACCAAAGATATCGTAGATTGAAATATTATAACTAATTTACCTTACTTATGTATTTCATATCTTTGATTTGTATTTCTCACATATTTGTTTCCATTATTAGTCAATAGCTATAACTAAATAGAACATGGTTAACCATTGAATGTTTTAGATGTGGAAATTGTCATGACCCATCCTCAGGGCCCATGTCGTGACTACACCAAGCCCTCCTTCAATAGGCCAGGGGTTGGTGACTAGCACCAAAGGAAAATCCACGATAAAAAGGGAAGGCATTTCCCTTTAAACATGTAACACACACAGTCTGAACACATGTAGTAGAATAAAAAAGTACTAATATAGAAAAGAAAGGTGTGCTGGAAGTAAGTGGGCCAGTATACAAACCCAACGAAATAACAAGTAAAAAAGGGAAAACAGCTCCTGGATCGTCCACCGGGGAATCCTACCAGAATGGTAGGTACAGATCTCGAACAACCCATCCCTGAGGTACATCCCGTCTAGTCTAGCTTCGACCAGCCTCTCGTCCATCATCCTCAACCTCGATCACTTCTGACAGTCGTCTGCACAGAACACAATAAGGTGCGGGTGAAGCCCGTGTAGGGGTGAGTATAACAATACTCAGTAGGGGACCCCAAGACCCATGAAGGTCTCCCAAAATCCACTAAGGATAAACCACATAAGTCAAGATACAATCAAAAATTATCAACTGTCCTTACTTAGGTATATGACCATGCATATACCTATGTTACCAATCACAACTGGCTCCAACTCTTGAGCCAAACCACATTTCGTTCCACAAGTTTAGAAACACTCCACAAAGAAATTTCAAAAAAAGGTGTAATCCATAGGTTCACCTCACTGATGAAATCCATGTGGGATTCACATCCATGAAGAAACAACCACAAAGAAACATCCATGAAGAAACATCCATGAAGAAACATCCACCCTTACTTAGGTATATTCCCATACATATACTTAAGTCGTCAAGAGTACACATCTCAAACATGAAGTAAACATGAAGGTAATGAATCAACTCACATCAGGTATACAAAACTTAAAAGAGAGTAAAAAATGATTAGTTTTAGCCACTAAATCATCTTTCAATGTCGAATGACATATATCCATAGAAGCCTAAAACAACAGTCTGTCAAGGCTATCAATCCTACGAAAGATCTAGGTCAGTCTCATTGCTGTCGAGCCCATGGAGGATCCAGGTCCTGTCTCATCACTATCGAACCCACGGAGGATCAAGGTCCAGTATCGTCAATGTGGAACCCACTGAGGATCCAGGTCTGGTCTCATCACAATCGAACCCACGGAGGATCCAGGTCGGGTCTCTTCACTGTCAGACCCACGGAGGATCCAGGTCCGGTCTCATCACTGTCGAACCCACAAGGGATCCAGGTCTAGTATACTCACTGTCGAAGCCATGGAGGTTCCACATCCACTCTCGTCACTGTCGAACCCATGGAGGATCTAGGTCCAGTCTCATCACTATTGAACCTACAGAGGATCCAGATCCAGTACCGTCACTATCGAACCCATAGAGGATCCAGGTCTAGTCTCGTCACTGTCGAACCCACAGAGGATCCCGGTCCAGTACCATCGTTGTCGAGCCAAGTTTCGATAAAATAACTACTACAAAGTATTGAGATGATGTATCATGTAGTTCTGTCTCATCATAAAGAACCCAAAGAGGGAGACGACGCGTCAATCGGACGCCCGGTCTGTGAGTTATTGGCATTTCTGTTTGAGGGACCCGGTTGGTTTTTTTAGGTTCAAAACAACACAACCATACCCCAACTGAATAAAAAACTCATGTTGAGTATGTAAAAAGAACCGTCCAACTCTAAGACTTCCGTTGCCATAGACATTTCGTTGTTCAGACACCCGTAGGCCAAAATATGGGCCGAAAGGTGAAAACTGGCCACAGCTGGTCCAGATCCGGTCTGACCCAGTCTGAGCGACCCGGCCTGACCCGGTCCAGACCAGGGTCCATCCCGGCCCAAGGTTCCAACCATGTTTGAGGAAGCATCCTGGACCAAGGGGGCGGCCCAGCCTGAGGGCAGCCCGGCCAGAGGGCGTCCCGGCTGAGGGCGGCCCCACCGATGGTGGCCCGGCCTGATGGCGGCCCATCTGGTTGGCCGCGGGGCCCGGCGGGCTGGCCGTGAGGCCCGACTGGCCACGCGTGGGGATTAAACCCCATAACTTCCTCTCAGAACCGGCCCTAGGCATCGGTTCATGTAACAGGAGGGACCCAAGGGGTCCCGCCTTGTCCAACTGGCCGCTTGGCCAGCCGGTTCCGCACTCTGGTGTGGCACGACGGCACCACGCCCCTTCGCCATGGCCCGCCCTAACCGCGATTCTGCACCACCGGTGTGGGGACACGGTGCCGCACCCCTCCACCATGGCCCGCCATGGCTAAGGCTTCCCAGCTCCGCCGGCGCAGCGCGACGGTGTCACGACCCTCCCCCGCCGCCCACCCTGGCCTGGAACCTCTATTGGCCTCTGCACGGCGTGAAGGCACCGCAATCCTCCAACACAGCCCGTTGTGGCCGCGACTCTCCTTCCGCATGGCATGGCGGTGTAGTGCTCTCTTGGCGACCCAGCGGCCTTGTGTCGCAGGTCCCTTCACGGTAGTGTTGCGCCGCCACCGTCGACAACAAAGGAGAAAAAAAGGGGTAGGGTTGGGCCATGTTCGTGCGGTCTGAGCCCTCCTTGTTAAGATGCTATCAATCGGCAACAAGGAGTACAACATACAACGAGGGAAGGAGGTTATATCTCATACATAAAATATCTCAAATCTCCCCTACCTCATAAGACGAACGATGGCTGTGGAAGGGGAGGTGTAGAGGATGTCGATTCGTCGATGTTGGGAAGTTTCTGGGGTAGGAGACCGAGGAAGAAACGTCATCGGTGTTCTTCACGGTCAGCTCCCTCTCTTTTTTCCTAGTTGAAGATCGAGGAAATGTTCTTCGTTCTTCGGTGGTGAGTGGAATTATTCGTTGGAAGAATGAAATTCTCCAAGTCTTTCCAAACTGTCTCTCAAAATCCACTAAAATAATTTACAACCAATATAATGGGTTACGCTAACGCATTATATAATTGTTAGAAAAAGAATTCAAAATATTTCAAAAGAATTAATTTAATGAGAGAGTTCAATTAATTCATTAAGTGGGTTGGCACACTTAATTAGTGGGGGAAGTTCAAGGGTTTCCCCCACATTATGGAGAGTTACAAGGGGGTTAAAGTTCTTGTGGTCCCCATGTTAATTATCCTCCCAATGGGAGGTTATGTGTGGGTGGGCCATACCTCCATAACCTCTCATGGGAGGTTATCATGTGGCGGCCCCCACCTCCAACCACCTCCAAGAGATTTTAACCACCAAATATAAAAATAATCGACACACTTATTTTTATTTAATTTCATTAAAATCCCAAAATTCTAACTTCCATTCACGTTAGAACGCAACTGTAGTAAAGGTATCACTAAGAAATCACCGAAGTCGTGAGTTCAACGTTGCCCTCGGATTTCAGTTTTGGGCACTAGTTCAAAAGTTAGTAAATCCCGCTCATACGTTTACTGAACGTACCCGAACTAAACTTTGGAAATTTCTTCCGGGCATACCAGGCCTTGGAATCAAGCGCTGTAAATTTTCATAGAGTCGTAAAAATACCATGAATTTAAGAAAAAAAAATTGGATGGAATTTATGGGTCTTTACATTCTCCCCACCTCAGGACTTTACGTCCCCATAAGCTACAACTAGAACTAAGAGAACAAATGAGGGTATTGAGCACGCATCTGAGCCTCCTGCTCCCATGTGCTCTCCTGGAGGTTCCAGTGCTGCTAGCGAACGCGCACCAGTGGTATTTACCGTCCACGCAAGACCTTCTTATGTCAATCCTCAATCTCCATTGGAACCTCGGTGAAAGTATCCTCATCATCGATGTCCTTCACTCCATGGTCGATGATATGGGAAGGGTCATGCATGCATCTTCTCATCTGTGATACAAGGAAGACGTCGTTCACCCTGTTCAACTGAGGAGGAAGATCTAAGTGCTAGGACACCTCGCCTACTCAACTGAGGACTTGGAAGGGCCCAATTAAATGCGGAGATAACTTGCCGCCTCGGCCAAATCTCTATAGACCTCATCGAGGTGAGACCCGTAGAAAGATGTGGCTGCCATCCCTGAACTCTAGAGGCCTCCGTCTCATGTCGGCATATGACTTCTGTTTTCTCTGTGCAGTCTTCATCCGCTCTTGGTTGATCTATACTTTCTCTATTAAAAGTTGTACCATCTCTGGTTCCACTAGTGCCATCGTCGAAGGTCTTGGTACATCTTCACCACTCCTGGATGTACCGCTAAAGGGGAATTATGGAACTCCCTCAACACTTCCTCCTGAAGTGTAACTGGTACCATAGTACATCCCTTGAAGAGTATGTCATGCTCCCCACCTTCAGAAAATCCATTAGGTTCCTGCCCTGTGGATATCATAGCACGTCGAGTCTCACAGTCCGCATCTCCATGTTGTGCCTCCCGGACTCACTGAAAAGTGGATGAGTTCCTGTGAGAGACTGTAGAAGGGTTGTTGCATCTCTATCCACAAAGGATATCTACAATGTGGTCAGCTTCTCTATCGCCTCTCCTAGCAGCTGAATGCCTGATCTCCTACTGAGATCATTGGCTACAACATTCCACTTCTTAGGAGTATAGACTATCTCGAAGTCATAGTCCTGGAGGAACTCAAGCCAATGTCGTTGTCTCAGGTTCAGGTCCTTCTGAGAGAAGATATTCCTGAGACTATTGATATTAGAGTAAACCGTAAATCGTTCACTCAATGAACTATGGGTGAGACTATCCAATTGTAAAGAACTCGACTACACCAATCCTCGCCTACCTCCTACTAGAGCTGCTAAAATTTCTCCATTGCTGAAAAGAGAAATCCGGTCTCATCCCCTGGATGAACCACGTCTTTTGCCTAATACAGTCACTCCTCACTTGAACGGTACTAATTCATGCCATGGACGACATCGTAAGGCCTTGACGCTACTACCAAGATATCCAACCATTACTCTCACCTCCAAGGGTTGAGTCACACTATTGGAATCAGTGTGTGGTCAATGGGTCTCCTCCAGTTGGAATATCGAATGTGAGGGTCAAGTCCACAGTCTTAACCGGAACCTCTCAGTATCAACGACATAAAAAGTCAGGAAAACAAATGTCACAAGGACAAGTGTCTTTTATTACTTCAGATCAAAGTACAAAGACACAAAGAAACAAAAAAAATGACATCAACGAAGCTACAAGCATCCTGAAAAAAGGCCTTTATGCCTAGATCTTGTCCCACTCCTGTCCACCTGCTCCTGAAGCTTGAGGTGAACTATATAGGGGTGGTGGTAGTAGTGCTCGATGACTCTGACCACCATCCGCTGAAGGACCTGATCCACTGCCTCATCCACCACTCAACTGATGCTCAAGAACATGTCATTGACTCTGTCTCGGTGGATCCTATAATGCCTACTGATCAACTGTGTGGGGATTCAGACAGTCACACTCTCTAGGACCTCGTTCCCTACAGGAATAACAGACCATTCTCCGTTCAAAGCTCCCTCTTCCTTGAGTGACCCGCACCCCCGATGCCACATCTTGGGGTCGTCTAACAGTAGATCTACCCTGCTTGTGCCCCCGTGTCATCTGCCTAATGCCTGCTACAGATGACTCGGCTACTGTCAGAAAGCATTATATCAAGCGAAGCATCTTTTGAGCACGCACAGAGCGTAGAGTCATTGGTACAAACTCCACCCTGAAAAGACCCTCGATGTTCCCTCAAGTGAGGTTCCCCCAGGTGAGATTCACCTCATCATAAAATTTGAGGATCAGGCTCCACCACCTCTCAGATGCTCCCTGAAAGTGACTAACAGCGAGGTGCACCGTCAAGTCAGAAGGTTCCCCAACTATGTGGAAAACTCATGCTAAAAACTCCAGCCAGAACCTAGCCGTCTAAAAATTCGTCTCGCCTAGAAACCTTGGATGCCTTTGTCACAGGAACCCATGAAACACGCTCAAGCGACATACACCCTCTGATGCTAACGCTGGTGGCAATGGTAGCCCAGCGGGTAGAGGTACCGCTGGTGCCTCTTCTGTGATGGGGCCCTGCACCGAGGCCTCATCGCTCGGTGGGCTACCATCGCGCTCTCCACTCGGAACCCACATTGACTGACTAAGTGAAGAAATCCTAAAAAGAAACAGGTTTTACACAATCAAAATTATACCTGGTGAGATGACTCAAAATAATCACAAAGAAAACTTTTCTAAAGAAACACACACACAATCAGTGTTTTCGTGCATGGAATCGGAAATCAGAAGTTAGAGTCCTAGTGTATGGATATGTCGGCCTCCGCACCAACACCGGTTTACCAAAACTGATAACCACACCAAAAACACTTAATAATATTACTGTTAAAAGAATCAGAGTCCAAGTTATACAGTATAACTGACTCCTCTGATACCAATTTGTCACGACCCATCCTTGGGGCCCGTGTCGTGACTACCCCAAGCCCGCCTTCCATAGGCCAGTGGCTGGAGACTAGCACCAATGGATAATACCTGATAAAAATGGAAGGAATTTTCTTTTAAACCTATGACACACACAGTATGAACACAGGAAATACAAGCAACAAGTACTAATATAGAAAAGAAAGGTGTACTAGAGGTAAGTGGGCCAGTATACAAACCCAACTGAACAACAAGTAAAAAGAGAAAACAGCTCCTGGATGGTCCACTAGGGAATCCTACCTGAAAGGTAGGTGCAGATCTTGAACAACTCTTCCCTGAGGTATGTCCCGTCTCGTCCAGCTCTATGCAGCCTCCCATCCATCACCCTCATCCTCGATCACTACTGACAGTTGTCTGCACAGAACACAAAAAGAAGCGGGTGAAGCCCATGTAGGGGTGAGTATAACAATACTTAATAGGGGACCCCGAGACCCCCGAAGGTCTCCCAGAATCCACTAAGGATAAACCACATAAGTAAAGATACAAAAAAATGTATCAACCATCCTTACTTAGGTATATGACCATACATATAACTATGTTATCAATCACAACTTGCTCCAAATCTTGAGCCCAACCACATTTCGTTCCACAAGTGTTGAAACACTTCACAAAAAAATTTCAACACAAGGTGTACTCCATAGTTACAACTCGCGGAAGAAAGCCACCTGGGATTCACATCCACGAAGAAACAACCACGAAGAAACATCCATGAAGAAACATCCACGGAGAAACATCCACGAAGAAACATCCACCCTTACGTAGGTATATGCCCATACATATACCTAATTCATCAAGAGTACACATCTCAAACATGAAGTAAACACGAAGGTAATGACTCAACTCACACCAGGTATACAAAACTTAAAATACAGTAAGAGATGATTAGTTTTAACCACTAAATCATCTTTCAATGTCGAATGGAAGATATCCGTAGAAGCCTAAAATAGCAGTCTATCGAGTCTGTCGATCCTATGAAAGATCGAGGTCCAGTCTTGTCGCTGTCAAACCCAAGGAGGATCCAGGTCCAGTCTCGCCAGTGTCGAACCCACAAAGGATCCAGGTCTAGTCTCCTCACTATCGAACCCAGGGAGGATCCCGGTCCAGTCTCCTCACTGTCAAAACCACAGAGGATCCAGGTCCAGTCTCATAACTATCGAACCCACAGAGGATCCAGGTCGAGTCTCGTCACTGTCGAACCCACGAAAGATCCAGGTCCAGTCTCATCACTCTTGAACCCATGGAGGTTCTCGGTCTAGTACCATCACTGTCAAGCCAAGTGTCGATACATCAACTACTACGAATTCTCAAGTTGATGTCTCTCTTATTTTCACCTCATCATAAGGAAACCAATGTGGCAGACGACGTGTCAATTGGCTGCTCAGTCTGTGAGTAATTAGCATTTCTGTTCCAGGGGCCCGATTAGTTTTTTTAGGTTCAAACCAACCCGACCATACCCCAACTGCGTCCAAACTTCATGTGGGGTATGCCAAAAGATTTTTCCTTCTCTAAGATTTCTGTCACCGTAGAAGGTTAATCCTTCGGACAACTATAGCCTAAAATATGGGCGGAAAGGTGAAAACTGGCCACAGGGGGTCCGGGTCCGGTCCGACCCAGTCGGAGCGACCCTGCCCGAACTGATCCAGACAGGGGTATGATCCAGTCTGAGGAAGCGGCCTGGCCGTGGGCGGCCCGACCTTGGGCAGCCAGACCTAGAGCGGCCCGGCCGTGGGCGGCCCGACCAGTTGGTGGCGGGGCCTAGCTGGTCAGCCGTGTGGTCTGGTTGGCAAGCCGCGGGGCCCGGCTGGCAGGCCGCATGGCCCGGCTGGTGGGCCGTAGGGACCAGCTAGCGGGTTGGCCAGAAGGCCCGGCAGGCCACGCGTGGGGTGTTACACCCCCTGCCTTCCCCTCAGAATCGGTGCTAGGCACCGGTTCAGGTAACCCGCGGGACCTAAGGGGTCCCGTCTTCTACGAATGACCACTCGGCCAACCAGTTCCATACTCTGGTGCGGAGCGACGGCACGACACCCCTTTGCTGCGGCCCGCCCTAGCTGCGGTTCTACACCACCAGTGCGGTGTGATGGTGCCGCACCCCTCTATCGCGGCCAGCCCTAGTCATGGCCCTCTACTGGCCTCCTCACGGCGCGATGGCGCCGCATGCCTCCGTCGCGGCCCGTCGTGGCCACAGCTCTCCTTCTGCGCGGCATGGCGGTGCCTCCCCTTCTTGGAAACATGGCGGCCTTGCGTTGCCGGTCCCTTAGCGGTAGTGTTGCACCACCACTATCAACAACAAAGGAGAACAACAAAGGGGGAGGGTCAGTCCGTGTTCGTGCGGTCTGAGCCCTCCTTGTTAAGATGCTATCAATCGGCCACAAGGAGCACAAATTACAATGACGGAAGGAGGGTATATCTCATATATAAAATAACTCAAATCCCCCTACCTCGTAAGACAAAAATTGGAAGTGGAAGGGGAGGTGTGGCGGACGTCGATTCATCGACGTCAGGAAGTGTATGGGGTAGGAGACCAAGGAAGAAACATCATCAGCGTTCTTCGCGGTCAGCTCCCTCTCTATTGGCTCGGTCGAAGATCGAGGAAAATTTCATCATTCTTCGGTGGTGAGTGGCATTCTTCTTCGGAAGAATGAAATTCTCCAAGTATTTCCAAACCCTCTATCAAGCTTCACTAAAATAATTTCCAACCAAAATAATGGGTTAAGATAACCCATTATATAATTGTTGGAAAAATAATTCAAAAGGTTTCAAAAGAATTAATTTAATGAGAGAGTTCAATTAATTCATTAAGTGGGTTGGAACACTTAATTAGTGGGTGAAGTTCAAGGGTTTCCCCCACATTATGGAGAGTTACATGGGGGTTAATGTTCGTGTGGTCCCCACATTAATTATCCTCCCAATGGGATGTTATGTGCGGGTGGGCCCCACCTCCATAACCTCTCATGGGAGGTTATGGTGTGGTGTTCCCCACCTCCAACCACCTCCTAGATATTTTAACCATCAAAGATAAAAATAAGCGACACACTTATTTTTATTTAATATCATTAAAATACCCAAATTCTAACTTTCATTCACGTAAGAATGCAACTGTGGTGAAGGTATCACTATAAAATCACCAATGCTGCAAGTTCAGCGGTGCCCTTGGATTTTAGTTCTGGGCACTAGTTCAAAAGTTATAAAATCCCACTCGTACCATTACTGAACGTACGCGAAAAAAAATTCAGAAAATGATTCCGAGCACATCGGGCATCAGAATCAAGCACTGTAAATTTTTACGGACTCATAAAAATCCCATTCATTTAAGAAAAAATTTTCCATGGAATTTCAAGGTCTTTACGGAAATCATGTGAATTATGATGATAATTTTACGAATTGAAAATATCCAGAAGAGAATCATGATGTTGGTACGTGTATTGGACATACTTTTGAGGATAAATAGATTGTAAACAACATGTCAAAGTTATGTGTTGTTCAACCAGTATTTTCTACATTAAACCTAAGAAGATTCAGGATGAGAAACTTAAGACTTGATTCATATTATAGAAAATACGAAGTTGATGTATTTGGAGTAATAGTTTAAGAATAAATTTTGATGATTGAGTTGTATATGTTTTGGAATTAAAACATCATGTTATATGAATCATGATATATATATAAGTGTTTTCATTATATGTTTTTCATTACAGATTGGAAAGGATATGTTGAATAGTTCTAAGGATCCAAAAAAATTATTTAATGGAAAGTTGATATACTTATAGAACACATGATTAAGGGAAAGATAACCCTTAATATGTCCCTTATGTTAAAATAATGATGTTTGGATAAAGATAAATTTTATTTGAATAAGTAAATTGGATGATGCTTGTTTTCTAGTAACTAAATATGGAGTTGTTGACAAGAGGGTATTGATATCAAGGATGAAGCATAAAACTTTTTAGGACTTAAGAAATATATTGAGTAAGTATTGTAAAAAGGAAACATGAATGTTTTTAATAAAGATATGTGATAATTCAGGTTGTTACTGTGATTCAATAGAATAAATGATGACTATGTTCAAATTTTTCGAATGTGAACAACTAGAGATACCTTAGGTAATATGGGGGAAAATTTTAACTGAGTTTGTGAACCTTTTTCTATAGTTTTGGATTTTTCATCCTTCTGAAATATTGTAAGGTTATCAAAGTATTGAAAATATTAAGTTAAGAATCAGAGGATTTTTGTTTGAATAAATTATTATATCACTATAAATAGACTTATTCATATTTGATAACATGTGCTTAAATTTTTTGAGATATATGGAATAACATATCATTCTATTTATGGGTCTCCTAATCTGTAAACACAACATGAATGACTAATCCAACATCATTTATTTAAATAAGAGATGAAGTGGAAATTTTTCAATGCATGAACAATGGTGAGATTATACTAAAATAAAGTAATTATTTATTCTCATGAAATATTCATAAACTTTTGGGAATGGATATTGAAAACCAAAAAAATTATCCTAGTACCATCTTATCCAATGAATCTGATGGCCCGTTTAATCATCACAAATTTATAGGTTTCTGGTAGTTAACATTCTCTAAACCTTGCTCTCTATAACGATCCATCTGAACATGATGGTTAAATTTTTCTTCCATATCCATGTTTTCAGTTCCCACATATGTTCTAATACGTGTAAACCCAGTGATGAGTTACATTGGATAATAATAATGTTTCTAACACTCTTTTTTAAAATGATGTTTTAGTATTCTTTTTTAAGATGTGGGTTTCAAGGAAAAAAACATTAAAGTAGTAAAACTTTTATATCCCCAACGAATTTATGGGAGAAATTAATTTTAAGGGGGCTATTTTCATGACCAGTCCCTCGGGGCCCATGCAGTGACTACCCCAATCCCACCTTCCATAGGTCGGGGGCTGGAGACTAGCACAAGAAATTCATATCCCTAAAATTGGGAAGGCATTGTCGTTTTAACCTGAAAACACACACAATCCAAGCTCGAAGAAAGATACAAGAACAAGGTAAAATATTTAGTAAAAATGGTGAGTACAGTAATTAAAGGGGCTAGAATACAAGACCAACTGGAAAGTACAAGTAAAACTAAAAACAATTCATGAACACCTGCCAAAGGATCCTACCTGAAGGGTAGGTACAACTCTCGAACGGTCGTCTCTACGACACTTCTCATCTAATGGTCCACCTCCAAGAAGCCTCCAGTCCTAGAAACCTCATCCTCGATCAATGATGTCCATTTTCTATACAAGACACAGCAAGTTTTGGGTGTATCCCATACAGGGGTGAGTATAACAATACTCAATAGGGACCCCAAGACCTCTGAAGGTCTCTCAGAATCCACAAAGGTTAAACCATAAAGTACTAAAATATCGTTCAACCCTACTAATTTATATGCCCATACATATACATAAGTTATAATGGATACCCATTTCATTCATGAGGAAACACAAGGCCCAACACTTTATCCAAAATCACAACTATTCTAGGAAGGAGAGAATACCACGAAGGTAACACGACAAAGGTGACTACCATAAAGGTAACACCACATAGAAGAATACTAAGAAGGTATCACAACTCCGAAGAGTACCAAAAAGTTGAAGACTCATCTCACACCAGATATAACTTCAGTATGAAAGTATAGATGATTAGTTATAATGCTAGATCATCTTACTTTGTCAAGAAGCTCGGCTATTGGCTAACACATCATCGATGATGACCCACAAAGGATCTGAATATGTTGACCCAAAATGGATCCAAAGATGACCCCCACAGGATCTGAAGATGACCCACACAAGATAAGAAGATGACATATATAGGATCTGAATATGACCCACACAGGATCGGTAGATGCTGACCCACACAGGATCTGAAGATTCTCCAAGTACAGCGAGCCACAGGGTTTCTGCACTAAACACGCATGATTCTAGGAGGATCCGCTCCTCAAGCGAGTGGTCGATACTTCAAATGATATTAATTATCACTAAGAATTATCATGGAAGTCCGTCACATCATAAGGGACACAACGCGACTAATAGCGTGTCAATCGGACACCCGGTCTGTAAGTTATTAGCATTCATGTTCCAAGGGCCTAGTTGGATTCATGTTTAATCCGACCCGGCCGTACAAAAATTTTATCCAAATCTCATGTGTGGTATACCAGAAGAACCAGATCGACCCAAGGATTTTGGCACTGTAGACGGTTCGTCAAACGGACACCCGGTTCTCAGGATATGGAAAAAAAGGCATATCTGAGTTTAGATGGGCCCGGGGTCCAGTCTGCTCGGTCTGACCAACCCGACCTGACCCATTTTTAGCCAACCCAACCTGGTTTGGGTCCAGCCCAGACGAGTGAGACTGCGGTGGGCCCAGAGCACTGGGCCGCGTTCCGGCCCGACCAGGAAAGTGGGTGGCCCGTCCCGCTGGGCGTAGTCCGCTTGGCCTGGTACGTGAGGCGCAACCCGCTCAGCTCGGCCCGGTACTGGGTGTGGTCTACCATGGCGAGGCCCGCCCTAGATTCCACCAGCAGGAGGAGCCCTATGGGATTTACTTAACGGTCTAGTTGGACTGTTCGGCGTTGGCCAACCCGGCAGTGCCATGTGGCGATGCCTGCGGGCATGCAGGACTTACCTGAGCGGGTCCTGCTCGGCATAACGCGATCGGCGGGGGTTCTGGCCAACTCCCCATTCCAGCAGCGGCATCATTTGTTGTTGCTGCCTCTGTGGCCAGTCGGGTGTTGTCCGCCCTCTAGGTGCGCCGCCGCAGCTCAGCAGCTGCGACCTCCTACTCTGGTGGTGTGGACGCGCGCCGCCCCGTCTTCCATGTGGGTGGATGACGTGCGGGATGCCACCCTCCTCCACCACAGCTGATGGGTCAGGGCCTCCTTCTATGGTGTGGTTTCACCGCTACCATCTTTGTGGTCGGCCGGTGTACCAGCTGCCACCTCAAACACTGTAGGTTCCAGTCGCTGGCACCGATCGTCGGTGTCATCGCGCCGACAATTTCTGCGGGTCACTGGGTGAGATCCGGTGGAATTTTCTTCATTTCTAAGACATCATCATTCATCTCAGGATGTCACCTCTACACCAATTCCATCAAGGTCAGGTTCCACTCATCCCAAAGTTCCACCTGTGAAGAACATGTCAATCAACGATGTAGCGAGGGGAATCTGGCTGTGTTTGTTTGGCCCGCACCCTCTACGTTAAATTGATAGAAGGAGGTTCAAGAATATTGAATCAACATAAAATCACAATGAAAAATATGAAAAATTCCCTACCTTGATCATTCATTGGAGATGGCGTGATGAATATGATGAAGGCGTTGAAGGAGACACTGGAATTTATCGCTCCCGCAACATGCTTCTGATCCAGGCTCGAGCGTTGGTTCCTCGTTCTTGATCCGTTGGTACGTTCTTCATTGGAGGATGTTCTTCCATGAAGATTTCTCCACCAAACTAGATTTCCAACAATTCCCCCCAACCATGAGAGGTGAGGAGCCCCTCTCATTTATGTATAGTTAATGATTAACTCATCATTCATGAGATTTCATTAAATAGTTGGTTTCATGGTTACACACTTTGTGTAACTGGGAATTTAATGCCAATTATTAAATGCCTAAACACCCTCGTGTGGTCCCCACCTCCAAATAATTAAAAAAATAGAAGGAGTTTAATAAAAATAAACCATTTTTTTTATTTTAATCCTCCAATAAAACTCATAAAACTATATCTTACCCTTGGCCTATTGCGGTTGAAGTGAATGTCTCCTTAAGAGAATATTGGCATTGTAAGTTCAATGGTGTCCTCATATTTTAATTTCAAGCACCAGTCCAAAAGTTACAAATTCACGCTTTCATGTTAACTAAATGTACCTTAAAGGCTATTCAGAAATTCATTTCGGGCACTCTGGGCCTCGAAATCATGTGCCTTCAATTTTCACAGCCTTTTAATATTTCCGGATAATTTAGAAAAAAAATTACATGGAAAATTATGGGTCTGTACATTCTCCCCACCTCAGGGCTTTGCATCCCTGAAATCCACAACAAAAACTTGTAAACAATTAGGGATACTGAGCATGAATCTGAGCCTCCTTCTCCCATGTGCTCTCCTAGAGGTTCTTGTGCTCCAAAACAGATGCTCGCCAGAGGTATCGACCGCCCACGAAAGACCTACTCTTATCGATCCTCAATCACTACTGGAACCTCCAAAAATGTCACCCCATCCTCGACGTCAATCTCTCCCTAGTCAATGATGTGAGAAAGATCATACAGGTACCTCTTCAACTAGTATACGTGGAAAACATCGTACACCCAGTGCAACTGTGGGGGAAGGGCTATGTGGTACGCCACCTCTCCAACTCTACTAAGGACCTAAAAGGGTCCTATGAACCTCGAAGATAACTTTCTTCCCAGGACAAATCTATGAAAACATCATCGAGGTGAGACCCGTAGGAAGACACGATCACCATCCGAGAAATTGAGAGGTCTCCATCTCCTGTCAGCATAAGTCTTCTTCCTACTTTATGCAGTCTTAATCCTCTCCTAGATGATCTACACATTCTCTGTAGTAGCCCGTACCATCTTTGGTCCAATGAGGGATGACTCCCCTGGGTCAGTCCAACACAGAGGTGAACTGCATTGTCGACCGTACAATGCATCAAACGGTTCCATACCGATAGTGAAGTTATAACTATTGTTGTAGGTAAACTACACCAAGGGAAAGTGATCCTCCTAGCTGTGGCAGAAATCAAGGACGCAAGCACGCATCATGTTCTCGAGATTCTGATGTGTCAGCTCTATCTGACCATCCATCTGAGGATTGAAGGTGGTGCTCAATTGAAGTTGTGTCTCGAACGCCTCCTGAAACCCCTTCCATAGTCTGGAAGTAAAACACGCATCACAATATAAGACATTAGTAGATGGAACCCCATGAAGCCGAGCAATCTCATATACGTAGAGGGACACTAATCCCTCTACTGATCACTGCTCTCTAATAGGTTGGAAGTGGGCCGACATGGTGAGTCGGTCAACGATCACCCAGATGGAATCATGTCCCTTGGACATGCATGGTAGTCCTATTACAAAGTCCATGGATATTCCATCCCACTCCCACTCTGGCACCTATAATTGATGAACTAAGCCTGCTAGAACCTGATGCTCTACATTCACATGTGAACAAGTGAGGCACTGTGAGACAAAATCTGCCATTAATTTCTTCATTCCTGACCACCAGTGCTGACACCGAAGGTCCTGGTACATCTTCTCCACTCTTAGATGTACTGATAGAGGGGACATGTGGAACTACCTCAACACTTCCTCGCATAGCTTCATCGGGACTATAGTGTGTCCTTTGAAGAGGATGGTGTGCTCCTCAACATCAAAAAATCCATCAGGTGCATGTCCTATGGATATTTGAGTACATCCAGCCTCATAGTCAAAGTCTCAAAGTTGTGCCTCCCTAACTCACTGAAGGAGTGGGGGAGTGACTATCAAAGACTGAAGATAAGCTACTCCATCTTGATCCAGGTAGAATATCTGCAAAGCGGCTAGCTACTATGTTGACTCACTCAGAAACTGTATACTAGATCTCATTCTAAGTGCATCTTCTACTACGTTCCCCTTCCCAGGAGTGTAGAGTATCTCGAAGTCATAGTCCTGTAAGAACACAAGCCAACGTCGCTATCTCAGGTTCAGGTTCTTCTGAGAGAAGATATACCTGAGACTCATGTGATCAGAGTAGACTGTACAACGTTCTCTAATCAAGTAATGTCACCACATCTTCAAGGAGAATACAACTACTTCTAACTCCAAGTCATGGGTTGCGTAGTTATGCTCATGTTGTATCAGATGTAGAGAACCATAAGTGATCACTGGTAACTCCTACATCAGGACACATCCAAGCCCGCTCCCTGATGCATCATAGTAGACCACGTACCCAACTCCCTCCTCCGATAGGCTCAATATAGGGGAACTCTTCAGTTTTTGCCTCAGGTCCTAGAAACTCTAATGGAATCTCTCTAACCAAAATAAGGTTTTCCCCTTCTTCATCAACAATGTTAAGGGTGTCAAAAATCTGGAAAAGTCAGGTAGAAACCTCCAGTAGAAATCGGCTAGACCTATGAAACTCTGCACCTCTTTCACACTCCTCGGTGGCTCCCCAGAAAGCACTGCCTCAATCTTCATTGGATCCACTGCAACTCTAGACTCCAAGATAACGTGTGCTAGGATGTGAACCTCTAGAATCCAAAACTGGAACTTCGAGAGCTTACCATAAAGCTGGTGCTCTCAGAGTGTGTCCAGAACTATCTGTAGATGATAGGAATTCTCCTCCTCTATAGCTGAGAATACCCGAATGTCGACGATGAAGACTACCACAAAGCGATCGAGGTATGGTTGGAAGACTATGTTCATGAGTCCAATGAACACTGCTGAGGCGTTGGTCATGACAAATGGAATAACCATAAACTCATAATGGCCATGCCCACATCTGAAATGGGTCTTCTTCACATCCTCATCTCGTACCTTGAGCTGGTGATAGCCTGACCTGAGTTCTATCTTCGAAAACCACTGGGCCCCCTTCAACTGATCAAAGAGATCGTCCGTATTTGGAAGTGGGTACCTGTTCTTCACGGTCACCTAGTTCATGTGCCGGTAATCCACATAGAGTCTCAAACTCCCATACGCCTTCTTGGTGAACAAAATCAGTGCTGCCCAAGGAGAAAAACTAGGCCTAATGCACCCCTTACTCTGTAAGTCCTCCAACTATACTCACAACTCTCAAAGCTCCGAAAGAGCCATCTGATATGCAGGTGTATATATTGGTGCCATCCTAGTGTACAATTTTATCTAAAAGTCCACCTCTCTGCGAGGAGGTCGACCCGGAACATCATCAGGGAAAACTTTAGCATACTGGTCCACCACTACAGGATAGCTCAGACTCTCAAAATCAATTCCTCTAAGGGTAATGCTAGATAAATGATGAGTGATGGTTTCAAACTCTTCCAGGTAATTCCATCATGTGCTGCAATGGTTCCCTTCTCATTGGTGAAGGAAAAACTTGTCTCAACCGTGCAGACACACCGCACTTTGCACAGAATACAGTCGATCTTAGCATAGACTGTCGATAACCCATCCTTACCCAAGATGACGTCGTAAGGCCTCGAAAATGATACTAGAAGATCCTAGACTAATCTCTTTCCTCCTAGAGTATGCTCACCCTATCTTTAACAGTGTTTAATCATCGATTCCTCTGCCGTAGAAGACTCTGGCCCTAAGTATCGAGCCAACGACTCCACCAGAATCTCTGTGCTCTGAACGAGGGTCATGGAATTAAAAGAGTGACTGGTACCTGTATCTATAAGTACTAAAGCTAAGGTGGAGTTGACATAGATCGTATGTCAAATAATCTCTGGATCACTTTAGTCATAGGGATCAGATTCCTGGAGATGAGCTCGTCCATGTCCACCTGCTCGCTCTGGTCAGGGTGGACCACCTAGAGGTGGCGTTGGTAGAACCTCGAATTGTCGCCCACCTCCTGATATACAGCTAGCTCCTCTATCACGTCTACTTGCTACCTATGGACCTCCTAGATAGAATCTTAACCTCTTCCCAGGAGGTCCTTTGACCATCTACTATTTGTCCATACGGAAATTTGGGCAGTCGCGAGCCATGTGACCCTGCTCGCCGCACGAGTAACACTGCCTGCTCCTTGCATGTCCTGCTCTGTCTCGAGAGCCCCGCACAACATCCCTATATCCTACGGTCATCTATATATAGGTCTGGTCCTCTTTTACCTCTACATCGTATTTCTTCTGCTAGCTGCAGATGAATCTGCAACGTGTTCTCAGGTGGTGGGTCTTGCAGCCGATGGTTGTCATCAAGGAAGCTCTCCAATAAGAGTTCTTGCTCTAACACCCCCATCTGCGTTAGGATGCTGAGAGAAATCATCAAAGCTCTAATCTCTCGTATGAGCCCCTGCTCAATGTTCCCAACCCTAAAGAAAGTGTCCCACACTATATTAGTGGAGTATAATGAGAGGTCGGTGAACCTTGCTGAATATTGAGCCACGTTCATGCTGCCCTGCTGCAAGTGGAGAAGTTCATGTATACGCACAGTGTGTAAAGTTTCTGGGATGAAATATGCCCTGAATAGGCTCTCAAACTCCACCTATAGGAGAGTCACCTCATATTGAACTTGGAGAATCAATCTCTACCTTTTCCCTACTGCGGATTGAATAAGACTAGCATCAAGGATCACCATGAGATCTTCTTGTGTCCCTATCGGTCGAAAAAATCTAACCATGGACTCCATAAAATCCTCAGACACCTCTAGATCCATCTCACCCCGGAACCTTGGTGGCCTCTGGTGCTGAAACTTGTGAAACACGCTCAATCAGTGTGCACCTTCTGCTGCTGGGGCTGGTTGCATCGTCTATCCAATGGGTAGTGGTGTCATTGGTACACCACCCGATGGTACAACTGTCGAAAGGGGGGCCTGCACTTAAGCCTCATCGCTTAGTGCACTGTCATCACATACTCTACCTGGAACCCTGGCTGGCTATCTGCGTGGGGGCATCCTGAAAATAAATAGGTGCACCACAGTCAATAAGTTATACCTGTTGAGCTGACTCAAAGAAATCACAAAGAAAACTTTTCAAAATCACACATGCAAACAATGTTTTCGTGCACTGAGTCAGAAATCTGAAGTCAAGGTCGTATTGTATGGATACGTTAGCTTCCGTACCAACACTGGATTCCCCAAACTGATTACCACACTCATAAAACATAACACTATTTTCAATTAAAAGATCAGATTCCAAGTTCTTAGGTATAACCAATTCCTATGATACCAATTTGTCATGACTCATCCCCTAGGTCCCATGCCGTGACTACCCCAAGCCTACCTTCCATAGGCTAGGGGTTGGTAACTATCACAAGAAAGTATTATCCCTAAAACCGGGAAGGCATTGCCTCTTTAACCTAAAAACTCACAAAATACAATCACACAGCAAGATACAAGCACAAGGCAAACTATATAGTAAAAAGGGCGAGTACAGTAGGTAAAGGGACCAGAATAAAATCCCAACTAGAAAGTACAAGTAAACCTAAAAATAGCTCTTGAACACCATCCAAGGATCATACTTAAAGGGTTGGTACAGCTCTCGAACGGTCGTATCTACGGTATGTCTCTTTTAATGGTCCAAATATAAGAATCCTCTAGTCTTGGAAACCTCAGACTCGATTAACATTGTCTCTCATCTGCACAAGAGAAAGCAAGGTGTGGGTGTAGCCCGTGCAGGGGTGAGTATAACAAGACTCGGTAGGGACCCTGAGACCCCTGAAGGTCTCTCAGAATCCACAAAGGATAAACCAAAAAGCATGAAAACATCAGTCAACCCTACTTAGGTATATGCCCATAAATATACCTAAGTTATCAAGTATACCCATCTCATTCACGAGGAAACACAAGGTCCAACTCCTTAGCCATAATAACAACTGTTCCACAAAGGAAAGAATACCATGAAGGTAACACCACGAAGGTATGTACCACAAAGGTAACACCACACACAAGATTACCATGAAGGTATCACCACTCAGAAGAGTACCAAAAAGGTAAAGACTCATCTCACACCAAGTATAACTTAAGTACAAAAGTATAGATGATTAGCTATAATACTAGATCATATTACTTCGTCGAGAATCTCTGCTCTTGACCCACAGAGGATCGAAGATGACCCACACAGGATCTGAGGATGCTGACCCACACAGGAACCAAAGATGACCCACAAAGGATCTAAAGATGACCTACACATGATTAGAAGATGACCAACATAGGATCTGAAGATTACCCACACTAGATCGACAAATGATGACCCACACAAGATCTAAAGATTCTCCGAGAAAAATCATCCACAAGGTTTCCATACTAAGAATTCTTGATTCTGGGAGGATCCACTTCTCAAGACACCGGGAGATACTTCAACTATGACAAAGTCCCATTAAGAAGTATCACGAAGGTCTGTCAGGTCATAATGGACCCAACCCGACTGACGTCATATCCATTGAATTCTTGGTCTGTAAGTTATTAGCGTTCCCATTTCAAGGGACCAATTAGATTCAGGTTTGATCTAACCTGACTATACTCCAACTTTTTACCAAACATATGTTCATTATACCAAAAGGACCCTCTCGATCCAAGGATTCTGGTGCAACAGATGATTTGTAAAACAGACACTCAGTTCTCATGATTTGGAAGAAAAGGTGTATCTGGGTCTAAATGGGCCCAGGTCTGGTCTGACCCAGCCCGACCTGGTTCGAGGCTTGCATGGCCCACAAAGGGGGTGGCCCATCCCGCTTGGCTCGGCCAGTGGCTGGGTGTGGTCTGCCCTGGAGGGGGCCACCTTAGCTGCCACCAGGGCGAGGCGCCCCCTTGGGATTTCCTGAAGGGTCCTGTTGGACTGTTCGACATTGGCCAACCCGGCAGCGCCACGTGGAGCTGCCTGCTGGCACACGGGACCCACAAGAGTGGGTCCTTATGGGCATAACGCGACTGTCCAGGGTTCCGGATGGCTCCCCCATCTTGTGGCGCTAGCTTGCGCTGCTATTGCCTCTACGTCAGGCCGGGTGTCGGCCACCCTCGAGGTGCACTGTCACGGATCATCATCCCTGACCTCCAACTCTACCGGCGCAGACGCACGCCACCAAGACTTCCACATGGTCGGTCGGCTTGCCGGCTGCCCCCTCCTCCGCCTTGGCCGATGGGCCATGACCTCCTTTGGTAGTGTGGTTGTGCTGCCACTACCGTGGACCTTGCTAGCACCAGTCGCCGACACCGATCTTTGGTGTCGTCATGCTGGCGGCTTCCGCGAGTCACCAGGTGAGATCTAGTGGCCCATTCTTCATTTTAAAGACGTCATCGTTCAACTCAGGATGCCTCCACCGCATAAAGTCCATCAAGTTTGGGTTCCACTCGACCCTAAGTTTCTCCTGAGAAGAACACATCAATCAACGAAGTAGTGGGAGGAATCAGGTCGTGTTCATTTGGCCCACACCCTCTACGTTTAATCAATATAAGGTTGTTTAGAAAAATTGAATCAATTTGAAATCCCAAAGAACAATATGAAAAAATTTCTACCTCGATCATTCATTGGAGATGGTGTGAGGAAGAGGATGAAGACGTTGAAGCAGACGCTGGCATTTTTTGCTCGCACAATGCACTTCTGATCTGAGATCGAGCATCAGTTCCTCGTTCTTGATCCGGAGGTTTATTATTCATTGGAGGATGTTATTCCACCAGGAGTTCTCCACCAAACCGATTTTCCAACAATTTCCCCTAACCATGAGAGGGGAGGAGCCTCTCTCATTTACGTTATGCTAATGGTTAACTCGTCATTAATGATATTTCATTAAATGGTGGGTTTCATGGTTACACACTTTGTGTAACCGAGAATTTAATGACTAGTATTAAATGCCCGACCACCCTTGTGTGGTCCCCACATCCAAAGAATTAAAAAAATGGAAGGAGTTTAAAAAAAATAAAACATTTTATTTATTTTAATCCTCCACAAAAACCAATAAAACAAGATCTTCCCCTCAGCCTACTGAAGTTGAAGTGAAGGTCTTTTTAAGCGAATATCGACTCTAGGAGTTCAAACGTGTCCTCATATTTCAATTCCGAGCACCAGTTCAAAAGTTACAAATTCCCGCTCGCATGTTAACTGAATGTACATTAAAGAAAGTTTGTAAATTAATTCTGGGCACTCAGGGCCTTGAAATCACATGCTGTCAATTTTCTCACTCTCGTAATATTTTCATATAATTTAAAAAAATTACATGTAAAATTCTGGGTCTTTACAGGTTTAATGTCACACCCGGAATTTTTATGGCCCATTTTTTCGAATAAATTAATATTTTCATTTATATCTTACAATGCACTAAGTCAATAATTCTATTCACACTAAACTGACTTGTCATATGTTACATGCAACACCAAGTTGGCGTATGATATAAAAAACACTAAAGGAAGCTTTCACTACACACAACACTTAATTGACATGTGTTACATGCAAGAGTGACCTTCTTCAATATTTTATGTTGTACACAATATAGATTTTCCCTAAACAATGATATATTATTAAAATATTACTATTTCATGGGATATAAACTAGCAGTTATGAATATTATTAACCACGTTTTTAATTTTATATAACATTAAATTTTATCTTATGTATTTTATAGACAAGATATAAGAATATATTCAATTTTTGGATAAAATATTTTTTATAGAAAAAATGAATTTTTTTCGCCTTTTGATGGTGCACCCATTTTAAATCTAGTTTTTACCACATTTATATATTATATTTGAAAAAATATACTTATTATTTTGAAGTAGTACATCAAAATTTACTTTGGTTTAATTTTTTGTATTTTCCTAATAAAAATCATATTTTAATGAGTAGTGAAAAAATACTGCATTTTAATTCAAAATAGCCTTTTCATCAAATTTATTCATATAGTTAGTAAATTTTTTTAATTTTTTTAAAGTTTAATTTTATTATATTATTATCATTTAAATCAATTATGGTTATTCAATGTAATTTCAAATTTAGATTGGGAATAAACACAAGTCAATCAACATGAATTAAATTTTAATTAATCTATGAATATTTTGGGTTTTTAATTTAAAACAAATTATTCCATATTTGGAATCCGAAGGTCCAAATTATATACATAGTTCCATTTTATTTTTTTGAATTATGAATATTAACTTCAGTAATTATTTTTCTTTACCATAGTCAAAAGGTAAATTAGGTAAATAAGGGTAACAAAATAATATTATAATAATATAAAAGTACCTTGACATGTGTACTAATACTATTTTATGAGTCATGGATGACAAAAAAAATTAGGCTGAAATTTTGGCATTTGATAACCACTTGGGTGTGAAATTAACATGTTTTAATAATTAATTTAATGTAATGGGAAATATAACATAAACAATTATCTTTTAAGTAAACTTTTTTTTGTTTTGTATAAATGATATCTCATACTATAAATATTAATTATAAAGATAAAATAATTAAATACATCATGGTATTTTATTTATAATTTTTATACATTAAATAAATTTATTTATTTTTGACACAATGATGATGAAGTGATTACCTTACTAATGAAATATTCAAATAATTGATAATATAAATATGAAATTAAATGTAATTTTAACATTTTGATGACATACACGATTTTTTTGGAACACATTGACATGTTAGGGATGAGTTAATGCCTTTGGTTCTGTGAAATAAAGTTATTTTGACTCTAACAAAAATAAAGTACTAAGTAGTTTCAAAATTGACATAAATGATTTTTTAAAACAAATACTATTTTATTTAATGATATAATTTTCCTAAAAATCTTATATTTTTCTAAATGACTCATATAATGTTAAAAATATCATTAATGATCAAATTTTGGTTTTGTTGAAATTTTATAGTAGCTATTTTAACTGTGTATTATGAAAATACAAGAAGACATAGTAAGAGTTAATTTTTTTAGCTAATGGTTAAACTTGAAATATAAGGTTTATTTTGTGAAATAAATATATATAAAACCTATTGGTTAATATTATTTAGACCCCCCAACTTATATTTGAAATAAATGAGTTTGGGACTATTATGAACTAAAAATCAATTTATAATAAATAAATATTTAAGGTCATTCCTAAAGTGCCCCTCACCTCTCCTATAAATGGAAGCATATCCTTCTCTTTTAATAAAACCTCCAAAGTACTTTTTATCTTCCAAACCATTCCCATTTCTACTTCCAAATTCCCTAAATTCATCTTAGAGGCCACACATTAGGTATAAAGCCATCCTAGGGAGAACTTTTGTGAAAACCAAAAGGAAATACTCCAAAAAAGAGGTAATTGTTTTATCACCTCTTTCAAAATTATTTTATTTTTTTACTTTCTATTATTATGTTTTCCCATAATAAAGTATTGAATATAGTGCCTTATATATTATGAGATGTTATAATAATTATGGTACAACCTTATACCTCCTTTTATCCATCTTACGAATAACAATATTACTATGCGTGCGAACGTATAACTTACCGTCTCCGCGTGGCGGTGTAATTTGTTATTCTACAATACTTAATTTTAATGGGTATAATAGTGAGTATAATGGATTTAAATAATGAATATTAAATTATAATTATTCTGTATAATTAATATACAATATAATTCCATACTTTTTAACCATTAAGTGAATGATATTTTCTCTCTTGCGTACGTACGACCTACCGTCTCCACAATGTGATGCGATTCATTATACATGATCTTAATTTAAAAATGATTATATAAATGAATTTAATGAATTAATATGATATATATTAAACTAATATCATTCTTTAAATGATATAACTAAAACCAATGAAGTGTAACATGAACTTATCCGACAAAAGATGCATAAGAATATAAAGTAGTTAATATCAGAATAAACAGTGACAACGAAATGTCAGTAACAAACAGATGATAATATAATCAAATATGATATCATAAAAATGACTATAATTCCAAAATAAGTAAATAAAAATATTTAAATCATTATACAGGATGTTCAGATACATATGAAGGATATCAGACTTATGGTAAGGGATAATTTCATTCTCTCATTATTATCCAAGATTATTTCACTACTAAAAAGTAGGGCATTAGAGACTGCCATTACTAGTCACTAATGGTCTTTAGAGACTGCTGAGCGACCACCAATAGAGGTCAATTTAGGCACAATGCTATAGGCCTACAATGACCGCTAATGTCGGTCACTGAAGGGGGCCAATATCTTGGCCTACAACGACTGTCAGGCGGTCACTAACCTCGTTCTCGGCCGAGCAAGAGCGACCGCCAACGGCAGTCGTTGACGTGCTACTCAGCCGAGCTAGAGAGACCACCAATGGCAGTCACTGTCCTACTGCCCGGCTGGCCTACAACAACTACCAATGGCGGTCGCTATCCTATAGAATTTTTTTTTTTAAAAAAGTCACTGATGGTTCCCAAACAGCACAAATAGGGTAAAAATCATAAAAAAAAGAAATCAATTCAAAATAGCATAAAAATCAGGATCCTCATAAACAATAAATGACAGACATGCATTATATTCAACGATCCAAACAAGTCCAATCCATTTCAATCTTCTATTTCAATAAATCTACAAAAAGATACAAAAAAACAACTAAACAAAACAAACCTAAATTAGACATATTTATTCATTTAGTATATATATATATATATAAATTAAGTCTAACATCAAATCATGGGTTCTATAATAATTTTAAACCCCCAATTTAAGAAATGTTATCATTTTATGAAATGTTATCATTTTAGAGCACACAAAACTATTAAAAACAGAATATTCGGTCGTACCGCAAACACCGTATGTCTGATTGACATTATGTCTCCTCCTACATTCCACGAATAATATTTCTATTGTTTTCATGTGATTTCAAGTCATTATGAGGACGCTTTCTCTAATTTTGACCGTTACACATTGTTTTGGTGCTTTATGACTCTGGAAATGCGTTTCTGATCACCATGGTCAAACGACACCTCTGATTGATGTACTGTCTGCCTGAACATTTCACAATTCACACCACAGTTATCTTCGTATGATTTCATAACATTCCGAGGTCGTTCGGCTGGTTTATACCACCCAACGCACCCTTTTAGAGCATGCCAAACTGTTAAAAACAACATATTAGGTCGTACTGCGCACACCGAAAGTTCGATTGATCTATCGTCTCATCCCAAATACAAAAACAATATTTCTATTTTTTTCATGTGATTTCAAGTCACTATGAGGTTGATTGCTATGAATTTGACAGTTACACATCGTTTTGGTGTTTTATGACTCTAGAAATGCATTTCTCATCACCGCGGTCAAACGATACCTACGATTGATGTACCATCTGCCCGACAATTTCAGCATTCACACTACATTTGTTTTCTTATGATTTCATGGCATTCAGAGGTCGTTCGGTAGGTTTTGACCACCCAGAGCACCCTTTTAGAGCGCAACAAACTGTTAAAAACAACATATTAGGTCGTACCGCAGACACCGCATGTCCGATTGATGTTCTGTACACTCTTAAATGTCACCATCAATATTTATATTGTTTTCCTGTGATTTCAAGTCATTATGAATATGTTTTCTATGAATTTGACCGTTATACGTCGTTTCAGTGTTTTATGACTCCAGAAATGCGTTTCCGGTCACCTTGGTCAAAAAACCCCTTTGATTGATGTACCTTCTACCCGACCATTTCAAAATTCACCCCAGAGTTGTTTTCGTATGATTTTATGACATTCTGTGGTCGTTCGACTAGTATTGACCACCCAATGCACCCTTTTTGAGCGCGACAAACTGTTAAAAACAACATATTCGGTCATACCGTTCATATTGCACATCTGATTGATGTGACGTCTCCTTCTACATGTCACAGATAATATTTATTTTGTGTTCGAGGGATTTCAAGTCATCCTAAGGGCGTTTTCTCTAAATTTGACCATTACACATCATTTTGGTGTTTTTTGACTCCGGAAATGCGTTTCCAATCACCGTGTTCAAAAAACACCTCCGATTGATGTACCATGTACCTGAAAATTTTAAAATCCACACCACAGTTTTTTTTGTATAATTTCTTGGAATTTCGAGTTCGTTCGGCTGGTTTTGACCACCCAACACACCCTTTTAGAGCGTGTCAAACTGTTAAAAACAACATATTCGGTCGTATCGTGCACACCGCATTTCTGATTGATGTGCAGTCTCCTCCTACATTTCATGAATAATATTTCTATTATTTTTGTGTGTTTTCAAGTCATTCGGAGAACGTTTTCTTTTAATTTGAACCTTACACATCGTTTTGGTGTTTTGTGACTCCGGAAATGCATTTCTGGTCACCATGGTAAAATGACACCTCTGATTGACGTATAGTCTGCCCAAAAATTTCCCAATTCACAACACGGTTGTTGTCGTAGGATTTCATGACATTCCGAGGTCATTCGGCTGGTTTTGACCACCCAATGCACCCCTTTAGAGCGCGCAAAACTGTTAAAAACAACATATTTGGTCGTGCTGCACACACCGCATGTCTGATTGACGTGGCGTGTCCTCCTACAAGTCACGAATAATATTTATATTGTTTTATTGTGGTTTCAAGTCATTCTGAGGATGTTTGCTCTGAATTTGACCATTACACATCGTTTGGGTGTTTTATGGCTCTAGAAATGCATTTCAGGTCACTACGGTCAAACGACACCTCCGATTGACGTACCGTCTGGCCGAACTTTTCACAATTCACACCACAGTTGTTTTAGTTTGATTTCATGGAATTTTGAGTACGTTTGGCTAGTTTTGACCACCCAACAAACCCTTTTAGTGCGCGCCAAACTGTTAAAAACAACATATTCGGTTGTACCGCGCACACCGCACGACTGATTGACGTGTCGTCTCCTCCAACATGTCACGAATAATATTTCTATTATTTTTGTGTAATTTCAAGTCATTATAGGGATGTTTTCTATGAATTTGATCATTACACATTGTTTTGGTGTTTTATGACTCCGGAAATGCGTTCTTGGTCACCATGGTCCAATGACACCTCCGATTGATGTACTGTCTACCCAACCATCTGAAAATTCATACCACGCTTGTTGTCGTATGATTTAGTGGAATTCTGAGTTTTTTTGGCTGGGTTTGACCACCCAACACACCCTTTTAGAGTGCGGAAAACTGTTAAAAACAACATATTCGATCGTACCGCACACATCGCACATCCAATTGATGTGTTCTCTTCTTCTACATGTCACGAATAATAGTACTATTGTTTTTCGGTTATTTCAATTCATTCTGAGGATGTTTGCTTTGAATTTGACCGTTACACGTCATTTTGGTGTTTTATGACTCTAGAAATGCATTTCTGACCACCCTTGTCAAACAAAACCTCTGATTGATGTACCGTATGCTCGAAAATTTCAAAATTGAAACCACAATTGTTTTCTTATGATTTTATGGAATTCTGAGTTCGTTTCGTAGGTTTTGACCACCCAACACACCCTTTTAGAACGCGCCAAACTATTAAAAACAACATATTTGGTCGAACCACGCACACCGCACGTCCGATTGATGTTACGTCTCCCCCTAAATTTCATGAATAATATTTATATTGTTTTTGTATGATTTCAAGTCATTATTGGGAGGTTTGCTGTGAATTTGACCATTACACGTCGTTTTGGTGTTTTATGACTCTAGTAATTCTTTTCCGGTCACCGTGGTCCAATGAAACATCCGATTTATGTACTATCTGCCCAAAAATTTCACAATTCACACCATGGTTTCTATCGTATGATTTCATGGCATTCTGAGTTTATTCGTCTAGTTTTGACCACCCAACACACCCTTTTAGAGTGCACCAAATTGTTAAAAACAACATATTCGGTCGTACCACGCACACCACACGTCTGATTGATGTGCTGTCTACTCCTACATGTCATGAATAATCTTTATATTTTTTTCTGGTGATTTTGATGTAATTCTGAGTATTTTTTCTATGAATTTTACCATTACTCGTTGTTTTGGTGTTTTATGACTTCAGAAATTCATTTTCGGTCACTACGGTCAAACGACACCTCGGATTGACGTACCGTTTACCTGACCATTTCACAATTCACACCACAGTTGTTTTTGTATTATTTCATGAAATTATGAGGTCGTTCGGCATGTTTTGACCACCCAATGCACCCTTTTAGAGCGTGCCAAACTGTTAAAAACAACATATTTGGTTGTACCGCACACACCGTAAGTCTGATTGATGTGTTGTCTTCTCCTACATGTCAAGAATAATATTTATATTTTTTTATTGTTATTTCAAGTCATTATAAGGAGGTTTTTTGTGAATTTGATCGCTACACATTGTCTTGGGGTTTTATGACTCCGGAAATGTGTTTCAAGTCACCAAGTTCAAACCACACCTCTAATTGACGTACCGTCTGCTCAACCATTTTACAATTCACACCGCATGTCCGATTGATGTGTCATCTCCTCCTACATGACACAAATAATATTTCTATTTTTTTCATTTTATTTCAAGTCATTATGAGAATTTTTTCTCTGAGTTTTACTTTTACACGTCGTTTTGGTGTTTTATGACTCCAGAAATGCATTTCTGGTCACCGCGGTCCAACGATGGCTCCGATTAATGTACTGTTTGCCCAATGATTTCAAAACTCAAACCACTATTTTCTTCGTATGAATTCATTACATTCTTAGGTCGTTCTTCTAGTTTTGACCACCCATCACACCCTTTTATAGCGCACTAAACTATTCAAAACAACATATTTAGTCATACCACACACACCACATATGTTGTTCAATTTGAATAATGGCCTATTTTCTAGTTGCACAATTGAAATAATGTCATAATGGACTAATGTACATTTGGCCTAACATCCAATTGGAAAATTGGACAACTGGCCAATTTACCTAATGGCCTAACAACCTAATGAACAATTTCCCTAATGAACTAATGGTCAATTGTCCTAATGAACTCCTATAAAAATTTCCTAAGGATATAATTTCCAATTGATCAAATAGTATCTTATAAAATTTTCCTAATTGATAAATATCCTAATTGAGAAACATCAAATGACCTAATGGCCTAATGGACAATTTGTCTAATAGCGCGATTAGTCAATTGGCCTAATTGAATAATGGAATAATGACTAATTGGTCACTAGGCCTAATGGAATAATGTACAATGACCTAATGTAAAATTAGCTTAATGGACTAATGGATAATGTTTCCCAAAAAATTCCACCATAAAACCCCCTTTATAGCTGCCTCTCGCCAGGAAACACCAATCCACAGCCCCCCCCCACCCACCCCATCCACACCCCCGCCACTCTCTTGATTTGAAATCACCTAACTGAAGATGATGAATTTAAATATGATTGTTTAGTTTATGGTACAGATCTAAAAAGATAACTAATTACTTGGAAATTTCTAATTCACTATGAATTAATCTTGAAAACTGAAAATTACTTAAAACTGGATTTTTGATTTTAATGAAAATGCGTCGGGGCTGGACATTCGTGTGGGACATTAATCCTTATTCCCTATTGTGATGTGTTATTCATAATAACCCACATTTCTAGGTTTCATTTTTGTTGGAACTCCCTTTTTCCAGTGAGTTCCTATCAAGTCAGTAGGAATCAATCCCTTAGTCTAGAAATTGATTTCTACTGACTCTTAATTTAGGAACCACCCTATATAAATGGAAAGTATATCCAGTGGTCATGGATATCCTTGTCGTAATTCTCCCAAAGTTCCATGGATACTCCATTCTTGGTCTCATATGGGGTTTCCAGCGAAATAAGATACAGAATTTGGGAGAATTAGGTGAGAGACAATGAACAAACACAATAATAGAGAAACTGGTTCTAACAAACCCACATTTTCCCCATCCCCAACACAGGGGGGTTAGATACTCATAATGAAAAGGGTAAGAAACATACTAAGATTCATCAGATAGTTCAATAAAATAGAAAATAAAATAATCTGAAGTAAAACCAAACTCTAAGAACTAGTGCCTAAAAACCTTCCTTGCCCCTTTAAGCATAGTTCCCAGCCCGCTTCTTCTTCTTTCCCCAATCCCCCTTGTTCCGTCTCACTCCCCAAATTATTCTTGGTCAGAAATAACCTTTTACCAGCTGTCAAAAATTAGGTAGAAAAGGGAACCCCAGGTCAAGGAGTGGGTGAAAAGTGAAAAAGAAAAAAGGAAGGCTATAGTGGTCCACACGGTTTAGGTGCATTTTTTGGTAGACCGTGCGCCAACCATGCTGATGTTACTATCTCAAATCCTTCAGCCGCACGATTTTTCTGGATGGGCTGCATGGTTTGGGCAGGCAGTGCGCCAACCGTACGGAGGGCACTGTCAATGGTATCTTCTCCCGCACGGGTTGCACATGGTTTGGATAACCATGTGACGACTCTGTGGGTTTCCTCTGTCATTGAAATTATGGAATTCACCTGTCCATCATGTCTAGTTCTTGATATGGGTGACTCTATTCTGACATATTCAGGGGAAAAAGGGTCCATAAGCCTCCAATTCCCTTCTGAATCTCCAAAATTCCCAGACTCCATGCTTTATCCTTTGGTGACTGAAAAATAATTAACAAGGTACATCAAAATTTTTAAATTTGTGAAAAAACCATCCATAAAAAACATTTTATAGATATTACACCAAAGGGAAATGCCTTATGCACAGTAGTTCATCACCTAACATCCAATTAGACAATTGGCCAACAAGCCAATTTCCCTAATGTCCTAACATCCTAATGAACAATTTCCTTAATGAACTAATGGTCAATTGTCTTAATGAACTCCTCTAAAAATGGAATAAGGATATAATTTCCAATCGATCTAATAGTCTCTTAGACAATTGTCCTAATTGATAAATAGCCTAATGGATAAACATCCAATGACATAATGGCCTAATGGAAAAATTTTCTAAAGGGCCAATTAGCCAATTGGCCAAATGGAATAATAGAATAACGAATAATTGGCCTATATTCCTAATGGAATAAAGGCCTATGAACTAATTTAAAATTATCCTAATGTCCTAATGGATAATTGTCCCAAAAAACTTCCACCGGACATCCCCCTATCACCAGAAAACACCAATCCACAACCCCCCTGCCACTCTCAAACCCCCCTAAACACCCCTCTCACCTCTCGGACAACCCACTCTCAACCCCCCCCCAGACAGTCCCCACCCAGAACAGCCCCCTCCCAACTCACCTGGACAGCTCCCAAACCCCACCCACCGATCAGCCCACCCTATACCCCTTGGACAGCTCCCAACCTCCCACCCATCAGAACAACCCACTACATACCCCTCGGACAGCTCCCAACACCCCCAAACAGAATGTCCATGAGTATCCTTTCTTATCACAGCTCTAAAGATATATTCAACCACATAAATTAACTTGAAACTCACCAAAAGTGTGGACTTCCTAAAAAAATTAAATTCATCTTGATCATCACCAAGAAAAATAAATTTACCTTTTGAAACATCAATAACTACCCCACCAATAAAAAAGAAACACACATCGTGAATATGATGCATCATGTGTGGTCAAGGCTACTACCTCCATCCAGTGGGCCAGGGGCCTATAACAAATAAAAATTATAATGATTTTCTTAACAAAAATAATATAAAGTAAATAAATAAATTCAGTATAAACCTTCGTCATATGATCCCTTGCACCATCACCTGGACATACATATTCTTGCAGTGTTCTTACCTCAGTGTTCAATTGTGCATTTACCTCCTTGGAAGCACACAATAGTGCCTCGAAATCTAACAACTGATATTCCATCTGAGCAACAACAGGAGTAAAAACCATAGCGTGCGATACTATAGAATGAGGAATCCATGTTCCATAGGTCAAAATATATCCATGCCTATCCTGACCAATAATGCAATGGAAGATCTCATCCTTTCACATGGGAAGGTGTCGTCGGTTCTCTGGAATCTATTATAACTCATATTCAAATTGAGCCTATGAAATATTTAAATATATAAACATATATATGTTAATATGCAGATTTATGTAAGTATTGGTAATGAGTACAAGAAGTTACTATCAATTCTGCAGCCTCTGGATCATTTTGATCACGAGTCCTCATCCACATCGACATTTTATCAGTCGGTGCACCTTTGATTTTGTAACTATATACGAATAGAATATAAAAACAAAACTATATTAATTTATAAATTAAAAAATGAATAATAAATGCCTCATGTCGGATCTGAGACACGTGACGAGTTCTGATCCTATGAGGTGGTCCCTACAACGCTCGATTCTCAGAATGGAAAGCTGAAACCTTTTACATTCAATTAATTAAAATTTCAAACAAATCACACATTCTTGAAAATATATATACCAAAATAAATATACAAACTACAACACCCTCAATAGACCAATATGAAACTATGTCATTCCACTGAGCTGGGAGAACACGTCTCCATACTTTTTCCAGAATGTTTGGGGCACCCACATTTGGTACCCCGTGGTCCCTCTTGACTTTCCCTTTATAATCATTCCAAATATTATGACATTTTCTCAAATATAGAGGCCGAAATGAATCAGTTCATACTTTCAGATTATTATATTTAAGAAACAAAATTACATATTTTAGTATTGATTATATATAGGGAAGAAATTAAAATGGTCTTCTTTACCTAAACCTCCATACAAAGACGATTTAATGTGTCCGGAGGGATGGAAGCCCAGTCACATGTGGTCAATGGAAATAGATGTGGGTCACGTATGATATGACCCATCTAATGAATAAATGTAGGGGAATTTGGACCCATAGGATGATAGATCTCATCAACGGAAACATCCAATGTCATGTCGGAATTCCATGATAAAAGCTACGATCATGGCCTCTCTTGCGAGAGGAAGAAGTGGTCGAGTATGATCCTATTGAAAGAAATTTTATATATAATTTTACAGATGTTATATATATATATATATGTATATCAGTTATATAAAAAATAAACACAATTACATTCAAACATAACTCGACCCTGAGATGTAGATGGCTCAGATGGATGACGTGGATCTACTACCTCTTCCCCTAACATGCTTGCAGTCATAGAAAACATTAGTAATGGGACTATAAAAAGTGTCCAAAAGATAAATTGGATTGTTTTTAAGAAAATAAAACTTGAAAAATTTTTAATCAAACAAAAATTTATTGAGTAATTAGTTTTAAATGGATTTTAAAAAATCATAAAGTTAACAAAACAGATATAAAATTATGTACAAAACCAATCAACACATAACCAAATTTCAGATTGAATTAATAAAAATTCATGTAGCACATGAACCAAATGAAGAATACCTCAATGGAAAGACACACCGACAATAACATGAAGATACCAAAATAGAAATAACCCTAAATATTTATAAATGAATAAACATCCAAAAGTGAGGATTAAAACTGACATGGATTTATAAAATGGTTATGTAATTTATTATATCCTAGGACAATCAATATTGAATAGCGGGAAAATAATTATACCTTTAATTATACATGAAAATTGATCTTTTCTCCTTCAACGGCCACTCTGACCCAATAAATATCTTCTTCATGTTGAAATACGGTTTGTTGATCAAGTTGTTGGGAAACAAAGGGAACAGTCTCTGGTTCATCTTTTTCAAATAGAAACACTCCTCGCCGAGACATTTTCACAACAACTTTCCAACTTGGATTCGAAGTAAAAGTAATGAAGAATACGTATTCCACTTGTGATGTCAAAATCAAATGTTCATTGTCAACTCGTCCATTTCTTTATAACATATAGTTAAAATTAACCAATGGAAACAGATATTGATCGACTTTACATCCACGCACCGGATCTACCCAATTACACATTAACAATATGTACTTCAACCTGTGTGCATATACAACTTCAATTATGTCTGTCAATTGAGCATAGTAATAACCAGAATCAACGAATGAAAAACTAATGCCACTAGTTTTTGTTGCTCGTTTTTCATCAACATCGTTAATGTGAAATCGAAAACCATTAGCATCTATAGATTTATAACAAAGAGACGTTATATATGGACCCTCAGCCAGTCGGATAAATTCTTCAGTTAGAATGGGGTCCCCTAACTCCCCCAACTTATGAAACTACATAATTCATAGAATTTAATAATGATTTATGCAGAAAAAAATTAGTATAATACTTTACTAATAATAAAAATAAAATTGTATGTACAAAATCCTTGAACCAATCATGAAATGATGCATAATGATATTGTTGAATTTGATACTCAGTCTCATGATACTTCTCTTATTTTATCTCATTAATTTGTTTCCTGAAAATGATAATGTGATGTTTAAATGATCAACTTATGCAAACAAAACATGTAAAATTTAAACAATAAAAGTGATAAGACACTTACTGCATTAGTGGTACAACTGATGGTGTATTGAACAAGATATATCAATGTGCTTGTATCCACTCGATGTTGTCTATATCAAATATAGTTCCTTCCCCAACAGGACCATCATGAATCTGAGAGGGCTTATCTAATTTTGTTTCAACATCCATAAGATATTTTGAAAAAAAATTAGTACAGTCATCCATCAAATAACCATTGGCTATTGATGCCTCCAGATGAGCTCTATTTCATACAAATCGTATCAATGTACTCAAATACCACTCAATAGGATACATCCACCTGACTTGCACTATACTAGTATACATTACTTCATCCATATGGTGAACTATCAAGTGGCCCATAACATCGCAAAATTAGGGGGAAAATAGTTTCACAAAGTGACAAAGCGTAAGTATTATTCGATCCTACAAACTTTTTAAATCACTCATTTGTTGATTTCTTATACAAAGCTCTCCAAAAAAATTAATCATCTCAGTAAATGGTTGAAAAACATTGAGGATAAAGAAGAAAAAATTGCAATTGGAATCAACTGCTGAAGTAGTATGTGATTGTCATGACTTTTCAACCCTAGGTATGTCCTGCTTGTCAGATTCACACACTTTGAAATATTAAAAGAGTAACCATAAGTCACCTTGAACATATTCAAAATGGAAATAAATGTCTCTTTATCCATTTTATTCATCGTATACTATGCAGCAGGCATATATGCCTTGTTTCCCTCAGCTAAATGTAAATGCAACTCTTTCCTCAAACCCATTTCTTCCAAATCACGACGTGCATTAACATGGTCCTTTGATTTTCCATTGACCCCAAAAATTGTCCACAATATATTATCACAAAAACATTTTTTTCAATGTCCATGACATCCAAATTATGCCTTAGCATTATAGTTTTCCAATACAGAAGACTATAAAAAATACTTTTCTTTTTCCAATTCTGACCGCACTGCCTACCCGCAACATGAATATTACGTAAGGGATGAGACACCAAATCCTAAATTTCATATACCATGTGGATGTTTTCTTCCTCAATCATAAATAACATTTCGACTCCTTTCAAGATCTTTTGTGCTGGGCTAAACTCTCTAGAACCATCAAATGCCACTCTGTCCTTTCTAAACCTGTGCTGAGGGGGGAGAAAACATCTGTGACACATGTATGACCATTTTTTTGGAATGTTTAATCCATATAGATTTTTTACTTTTATTGAAATAATGGAAATAAAAATCCCCTTTCGTACTCTAGCCTGATAAATTTTCATAAGCCGGGAAGTCATTGATTGTCCATAATAAAGCAGCCTACAGTTTGGACATTTCATTCATTTCACATTCATAAGTGATCACACCATCACCCCAAAATTCATTCAACTCATCAATAAATGGATGAAGGTAGACATCAATATTATCCCCTGGATATCTACGTCCATCAATAAGACTGGAAAGTAATAGAAATTGTTGCTTCATACAAAGCCACATAGGAATATTATACGGAACCAACACCACAGGCCATGTGCTATGAGTTTCAAAAACCATTCTCTTGAATGGATTAAAACCATCTGTTTCTAACCCCAATTGAACATTACAAACACCTTTACCAAAGTCGGGATGTCTCTTATAAAAATCCTTCCATGCATGAGAGTCTTGTGGGTGGGTTAACATATAACTTTCCTGAATTCTTTCTGCATGCCATCTCATTAAATTAGAAACCTTAGATGACAAAAAAATCTTTTCAACCTCAGTTTAAGGGGAAAGTAACACAATTTCTTTAAGGTAATCGATTTCCCCTATATCTCAATCTGACTTTGATGAGTCTGATTTCCCATGTTCTCTTTCCACATGCAATCTCCACAAACCATACAAATATCCAAATGGGAAGTTTCCTTTCTAAACAACATATAGTTGTTTGAACATGCATCTATGTTCTCATATGTAAAACCTGAGTTCTCATTCAACTTAAGAGCATGGTAATATGACTCGAGAATCTTAGCATCGACAGGAAGAACCTTTTTCAATAACACCAACAGCATGTCAAATGATGTTTTTGACCACTGATTCAAAGTCTACAAATGCAAAAACTCCACGATAAATGACAATTTATTGTAAGAAGTACATAAAAGATATAATTCTATATTTGCATCATCAATTGTTTCATAAAACCTCATCTAATCATGATCTTCACCAGAGCAAAGATTTAGCCCGACGGTCTCAAGATTTCAGATGTTAATGCCTTCAGGAACCAACCCACGTACCATTTCAATAATCATTTTAGGCATTGGATCATTCATCCTTACATAAAAATCCATCTGAACTACATCCGTATTTTGACAATGAACATATTCTTCTCCATGACGAGTCCATCTCTTATAATTTTTCAGAAATCTGTTAATGAATAAGTTCTCCCTCACAGTAACTCGTGTGAATTGATATCTTTTAGCACATTTTCTACATGGAAAACTAATATAGTCACTTTCATATCCTCCAATGAACTCAATGAACTGCATAATTCAATTGAAATATTCTCTAGACGTTCGATTTGGATGATCAATCCAACTCTTATCCATAATAATATCTGTATAACAAACATTTACACAAGACTTATTACATGCATTTTTCATATCAAATATATTTAAAATAAATACTAACCAGTTGCTTGTAGACCATTGATAAAATAATAAAATTATATCTCTAAATAATAAACAGGATAATAGATAATGGAATGTAAGTGAAAGCATGTGTCATCATCATCATTTGGTATATTAAATATAATAATGATTCTATATTCAAGATTCCCTAATCATATTTTGATAAAAAAGTGAATACTTCACACAAGAATATGTACAGTCTTCTCAAACACAGAGAAACTATTTCTTTGTACAAATAATGTCTCATTACCTCTTGGATTCACACTACCTTTGTTCCATAAGAGGCAGTACAGAGAAACCATCAATGATAACAATCAATTTATAATTTTTGGAAAACTAACTAATCTATATCCAGGATGACATCAAATATATACAATTCTAGAACAAAAAAATACCTATCTATCATGAATTGTGTTATCTTAGTCCAATATTCATGGAACATACATCATCTTATCATGATCTCCCTTAAGGGATATTGAGCCACAATAAGTACACCAATAACATTGGTACCATGCATAGAACAACACAATATAAAATATATTCAAAGTATGTCACATTGAAACATGGAATATCATATAGATAAAGAACATATAATATTAATAATAACATATAGTATCGAAACAAATAAATGTGATCAAACTCAAACATCTGTCTCAAGGGATATGAAATCACACACATGTGGTCAAAACTCAAACATTTGTTTATGGGATACACACACAAAGAGACATTTGATAAAACTAAAGAATGGTATAAATCAAATAACAACACAACTTAATATTATTTCAGTCAACATATACATGGACTCAAACATTGTATGTATCTTCGAAACCTCATGTAAAGTGTGAAGTCTCTCATACACACACTGTCGAGAAATATTGTTTCACATTCACAGAATCCCATATACACACGAACTTCCATTTACAAACTTTTTATTCACACAAAATATTCATATAATCTTCATGCATGACTAATTTGTGTTGTAAATTGTCCAAAATCAAAACTCCTAAAGAGAAATTAGGGAATACCTAATTGTGCTATAAATATTTAAGGGATGGGAACCGAAGGTGGTGTTGCGAGGGAGAGGAGAGGTAGTGGAGGGGAGCTGGATCCGGAGGTGGTGCGGTGAGGGAGGGGACTGGTGGCGGTGGAGGCGGTGAGCCGGAGGAGGAGGTGGTGAGGTGGCGATGGTGCAACGAGGGTGGGATGATAAGGGAGGGGATGAAGGACAATGGGGATCCGGAGCGGACAGGTGGCAGCGGCGAGGGGAAGAGAATTGGCTATACAGGGAGGGAGGGGACAGAGTGGCGGTGGTGCGACAAGGGATGAGATGGTGAGGGAGGGGACGAGCGGAGACAGTGCGGTGAGGGAGGGGACGAAGATGGAGAGGGCGAGGGATGGAGGGGAGCAGAAGCGGAGGGTGGCGAGGGGACATGGTATGGGTAGTGAGGGGGTGGAGGGTGGCAAGGGAATGAGGGACGAAGGATGGGTGGAGGGTGGAGGGCAGTGAGGGGATGAGGGACAGGTGAGGGGAGAGGGGGTGGAGGGCAGTGAGGGGACTTGGGACATGGGATGGGCAGAGGGTGGTGAGGGGACAGGGGACAGGGGACGGGTGGTGTCGAGGGGACGGGTAGGGGAATCATTGGGGGGAGAAGGGTTTTTTTTTTGAAAAACCCAGTGAACGCCTTTGGCGGTCACTATAGGCCACCTATAGCGACCGCCAAAGGCAGTCACCCATGTCAGGGGGCTTCAAAGCGTATTTCTCTAGTAGTGTTTATACATGAGTATTTATTGGGGTATATTTATCTTCCCCATCTCTATTTCGTAAATATGTAATATTATTTATATTATTCTAAAAAATTAAATTAATTTTTACCCTTTGGTGATTTTTTTAATTGGTACGAAAATAATATTTTGTTGTTTTTGGTATGAAGTGCTTTTTGACACTCCTGTAAAAGTATAAGAAGAATGTTTTTTGTTTTTTATGCCATGAATGGAATTTAACAGTTTCTTGAAGCCTAATTTCCCTGAATGTTCCCTTAAAATTTTTAAACATTATTTTCAAAGAAATTCTTTTCTTATAAAATGGTGTGCAGTTTTTGAGAAAGAAAAATGTATTTAAATAAGAAAGGATCTTTTCCTCAAGAATTAATTTCAGGTGTTATATCAAAATTACTTTCGATCTAAGATGACAATCATTAAATAGGGTTATGTTTCTATTCCTATTTGTACTATGATTTCATTGTTTTTATGATATAATGATATTTAGGAGACCCATTTGTGTTACATGGATTATGTTATGACTGAATGATGTTTAATAAACCCAATTTATTTCTTGGGTTATTCTATGATTAATGATTTATGTTTTTGTGGAAAAAGTTAGAATGATTTAATTATGAGATGGGTGGGACCTATATCTCCTTCCAATGCATTGGGTAAATATTTATATCCCCGGAGAGAGACCTGACTGGAATGAAAAGTAAATCTAGTTCAGTAATACATGGTTGGAAGGACAAGTAAATCCGGTTGAGTAATATAAGGATGGAACGACAAGTAAATCAAGTTCAGTAATACATGGCTGGAATGACAAGTAAACCTGGTTTAGTAATGGGATTTTTCCATATGATGGTCATGGCAGTAATTCCTAGGATACTATGGATATCATTTTATTTTCTTAATTGTTTACCTAAATTCAATGTTTTATACTAATTATATTTTCTCATGGTTCATGATTCCATTATGATTTTTTACTTATGAACTTCCAATATTTATTTAATAATTCAATATTTTGGTATATGTTAAATGTGGTGTAGTTTTTCAAAAGTTATGTTTATGTTTTGAAATTCTTATGTTTTTGGTTTGTATGATAATTTCAATTCTTACCTGTACTAATCATTTGATCTCTTCCCTTTTAATATTTATTTCCCCCCTGGATTTGAAGAGGGGTTTTAAGTAAGATGTTTCAAAAGGGGTTCAAGTTAGGATGGATTAAGAAGGAGATGATGAATATATTTTATGAACTAGTTTTATATGTTTTACAGCTTCCAAAGGTCCTAAACTAATACAGTATTTAGGCATCTGTTTGTGTAATGTATTAATTATTCCACAAATGAAATTTAATATCCATGTACGTCAAGCATGGGTCATTAGATTGGGAACTTTGGGTGTGTTGGGTTATGGATATATGAAATCAAGTGAGTATGGTAACAGTAAGGATTATTTATAATGACTTTAAATTTTATAATGGAAATTTACCTTTTCAAGGAATAAAATCCTTATTAATTAATTTAATTATAGAAAAAACATGCACTAATTTTCCTATTTTGAACCATTATAAAATATATATTATCATATTAAAAATAACTTTTTTCATCATAAAAATTGATAATATTGTTGTACATTTAGAATTATGATTATTATAAATTATGGGATATGATAATGTTTAATTTACACATATGTAATAAGTGATGGCCTCAACTAGTAGGATTATATCCAATGAATCCCATTTATTAGAGATTACAAGGGATGTGGCATCGTTGAGATTTTCCCTTGACCAATCCTATAAAAATATTCTACAAATAAAACATGAGTGAAACTGCATGAGATAATTTCATGGTTATTGAAATAATATCCCAAACCCTGTTCATCAAATAACCCTATGAAAGTGTCGCCATCATACACCTTACCATTAGGTAATACACTGGTTTAATAAGGCGTTACCTATCTAGACCACAATAGTATGAATTTTTATATTATTTAATGTAAGAAAATAATGACTATATTTAAAAAAATGATTATTTCATTAGTAATGAATAAATAATGAGTTTGAAAAAAAAAATATTTTGATATGATGAAACAAATATTATATTTTTGGGAAATATATAGTTTTATTCAAAACAATATTTTTGTTTAATTAAATAATTTTTTAATTGAAATTTATTTTAAAAAAATATTATTATTACATAATATTTATTTAAATATAAAGGATAATATGATTTTATGATGTCAAATGTAATTTTTATGAGGGTATGAAAATTTTTATCATCGTAAAAATATGTATTTTCAAATAAATGACTATTTTTTGTTTATAAGTGAAAATTATCATATTTGGATATCTATTTCAATAACATAAATATTATTTTTGAATTCAACTTCATGAAATAATACAATGGTGATTTTTTCATAATTTTCCGAGACATTAGATTTTTTGGGTAAAAATTAAAAACTATAAAAATATATGTTATGTATTATGAAGTAATCAAATCAAAAAAAGTGATGTAATAAATAATATAAATAGCATCCAAGAAAATTTTTTATCTCCCCATTAAAATAATTTTTTTGATGATATTTGAGTAATTTCATAAAAACATAATGTATCCTCCAAAACTTATATTATATTTTAATGTTTAAAATAAATTCATTAGGATCAGGACTCACTTACACATCACCAATGGTAATATTTTAATGAGTTATGTTCCTATAATTATAAAATATTATAAACCACTCCTCTTTTTTTAGAATCTATGGATAAAAATAGTGGGATGGTTTATGGTTTTGTTTATTTTATTATATGGAGTAAAAAACCTATATTTTGAAATTAATAAAGAATTCCACTATCTTTTTCTCTAAACTCATACCACACCTCCCTTTAATAATAACTAAATACCCTTAGATAATAAATTTAATCTTCCTTTACAACTCTAGTTCCCCACCAAAGTGTTACCAATATTCTAGGAATTTCCTCCTAATATTTTAAATGATCTCTCTCAAGGTAAGGGACCCTATCATATTTCTTTATTCAAGAAACATCATTATATTAAGCCTTTGATTTCCAATTTTAATGTTGTGATATTTTTTTGGCCATCCCTATTACTCTCTATATGATTTCAAAGTAACTATATACCCATTTCAGTTTGATTAAAATTATCAATGAATCTTTATATACCCATGTTATGCAGTTGAAATTATTCTAGGATTATTAATGCCCAACATTTGGGTCAGGAAAACCCATCCCCATTTCCAATTAATGGTATTCAACTATTACATATATTTTATTGATTTTTGGTATACATTTGTGTAATTGAGACTCTATAATATAGGGATAAAAATTGATTAAATACATCTATATGTTGTATGATCTATGTGGAACACTTTTTCACATACATGGTATAAATGTGATAGGTGGTCGTTAAATTATACAGACCTTGAATTCATTGTATAATGTTTTTATCATAAGTGATATATGGTTAAATGGAGGTCATCCTAATCCCAATATATTAGTATATCCATGTGTTTATCGTAGAAATATGTTTATGATGTCATGTTTTATGTTGTTTCCACATTTCAATGTTGAAAATTTCCTATCATCTTATATTAGGCTTCAATGTTCATCTTTGTGATTATAACCCTTCTATGTTACATTGATTTGCCTCTTGAATCACATGTAATACATTACCTTATTCTATGATTTCATTATTTCCTTACTGGATTTATATCTCACCCCTTTCTTATATACACCACCTAGTTATCCCGTGTCGTTTTAGAAGAATATAGGAATATAAAGGAATGTTATGTAATTTTAAATAAAGTTGTTGTATCCCTATTTTATGTTATTTTTTGATTCAACTAATTACCAAAAGACACTAAGTATTAAAATATTTTTGTATTGTATTATTTTTACCTTTAGATAATAAATAATGAATTATAGTGTATTAAAATATGGGTTTTTGTAGTTAGTATCATAGAAAATTATAGTTATTTTTTGGGATTATGATTAGAAAACCCTAGTGAAAGCCTTAGGGATAAGACTAAACATATGAAATAAACATAAATTTTGGGAAAAGAGTAAATGGTTTCCCTAAAGATAAATCACTACTATAATACTGTAAGTGGATGTATCTCCAGAAGAGGAGTAGCTAATGGTAATTACCACAAAAGGCGTGTTGGGATTAACTCAATCATCACATGTTGGATAAAAAATAGGCCTTATTGCAGACCAGGTTTGACAATCCTGGGGTATTGTCTTTGGTAAATTTACAAGATCCTTATGATCTATTATTAAGGGTAAAAAAATTCCTATAATATTTTATGTTAATAAATAGATCAAGGATAACTTATATTTAAACCAATAAATATAAAGGTTAAGTAATATATTTAATTCTAAGTTATCCCTTCAATGTTCATATTTTAAATTTTCTGATTGAAAATTCTTATAACTATATATATTTTGGACAAATTAAATTATTTTTACCAATATCCAATAGTTTGAGACTAGATAATCATATAATCCTGAACATTAAAATTTCTAGGTGACAATGTTTCTGTACATTCTTTCATATCACAAAAGTTTAGTAGAACTATTCAAACACCACCACAAAACATGGAAGTAGTTCTATTTAGGAAAATGAAAAATAGTGGATTTATCACATCCAATGTATATAACTTCTACCCTATCTATATTTTCAGGCTTAATTTCCCAAAAAATCATGGTATACTACCTTTAGTGGAAATTGATTCTATTCTGAGCGTGGATGGGATTTTCTTGTATAAAGCCAACATAAATTGATAGAGGATGAAAATCAATCTCCATATCACTAATCTCCCACTGATTCTATAAAAGGACAAGGAGCAGGATGGATATCTTTTGGTATTATACTCTCAAGAATTGATATTATTTCCATGTGAGAAATTTTTTCTAACTCAAATGATTGAAAACAAGGAAAAGATCATCCTAGATTACATAGTAATTATAATTAAATTCAATGATTCATTTATAGAATAATTGTCTTATATTCTTCTTAGTGAAGAAGTTAGTTTCTCAAATAAACTTCTACCTAGTGTTTTTACTATATATAAGAATCCATATATAATGAACACTATTGAACTTGAAGAATTAACGAATAAAATACATGATAATATAGATAAAGGGTTTATATGATTTTTTTTCTTCACTGTGGGTGCACTTGTCCATTTTTATGAAGAAGTATGAGTAAAAATGCATATTTATTGGTTATTGTGAGGTAAAAAAGATCAAAATAAAGAATACGTATCCTATTTCATGTATTGATCGATTGTTCAATCAGCTATACAGGGAATAGTACATCTCTATGGTGGATGTTCATTCAGTATATTATTATGTAACGATGAAGAAGGATGATATCCGAAATGTTTCTTTTTATACAACATATGAGCACTACATGCTTATATTGATTTCATTTGGACTCCATAATGATCCACATATTTTCATAGACTTAATAAATAGAGTCTTTAGGGATTACCTCAAAAAAAATTGTATCCTTTACAAACAATATTCTTATATACTCTAAAATATAGGAGGAAAATGAGGATAATTTTAATGATTTACTAAGGACCTTGTAGATAGAAAATTTGTATGCATTGTATAGTAAATGCTATTTATGGATGGTGAAAATTAAATTTTTGGGGAATATTATCACAAACAAAGGGATATCTATAGATCCATAAAAAATATAAACAATTAAAGGATGACCCAGACCAATATCTATGATAAAAATCCATTGTTTACTTAAATTAGATGGGTACTATTTTCATTTTGTGAGAAAATTCTCATGATTTGAAATCCCAATAATCAAGATACCTCAAAGGTTTTCAATTTCTTAGGGATTGATGAGTCTATGATGGTATTTAAGGAGATAAATAAGAGGATAGTCACAACACCTATACTCAAATTACCCAACATGGAGAATGGATTTGTGATATACTATTATGAAACTACAAATAAATTAGGTTGTGTATTATTTTAACATGAAAAATTGATATCCTATTCCACTTTCCAATTAAATATAAATGAGTATAAATACCCAACACATGATCTATAATTAGCTGTAGCTATCATTTCACTAAATATTTCAACAAATTATCTATATGGGGAGAAGCCTGACAAATATACAGATCATAAAAACATCAAGTTTATATTCAGAAAAAGGATCTCAATATGTTCCATCGATGGTGGTTAAATATGATCAAGGATCATGAATTTTCAATCCATTACTATCATAGAAAGGTTAACAATGTAGATAATGTTATGAGTAGAAAGGAACTTCATATTACCTTCCTCAAGTAACAATACAACCATCCATTATTTAGAGGATTAAGGATTCCAAAAAATATGATGAGGTGCTATAGATAATGGTAGTGAATATTCTTGAGTTCATCTTTGTTAAAGACAAATTTATAAGAATTGGAACCTAGAAATGTGTTCCATAAAAACAAAAACTAAAGAAGGAACATCTAGATGATATACATATCTTATCATTTTAAATTCATAAAGGAATCACTAAGATACATAAATAAATAAAGAAAAACTTTTTAAGGGATAACATGAAGAGAGAGGTTATAGAATTTGTATCTTTATTCTTATTATGTAAATAAATCAAGGATAATTTAAAATAAACTTAGGTTATGATTCAACCATTTACCATACTAGTAAGGGAATGGAAAAAATATAACAATGGATTTCACCATAGGACTCCCCAAGTCATTTTAAGGCATTATCACCATTTGAGTGGTAGTTTACCACCATACAAAGGAAGTGAATTTAATTACTATCAAGTAATATTTCCCCATTGACCAATATGACATGATATACATAAGGTATATAATAATACTACATGGAATTCCACTATCAACTATATTTTATTAAAATTTGAGATTTACATCAAGGTCTTGGAGAAGACTACAATAAAAATTAGATATATAGTTGAGTTTTAGTACTTGTTATCCTCCTCAGATAGTTGGAAACTTCATGGGAACCATTCAAAATATATAGGATATGATGATAATATGTTTAAAGGATTTCCAAGAATGTTGTGATTGAAACCTTAATCTATTATAGTAATCATATAAAAAAATTTCTATTACATAATTCAAATATAACATTATGAGGCTCTATAAGGGATGATGTTTCAGACTCTAACATGATGGGATGAATTTGGAGAGAGGAAGCTGATGGGATCAGATCTTATCCAAGATATGAAAATGAAGGTTCCAACCATTCTTCATCACATGAAATATGAAAAAATTCTATAGAAATTCTATGAAGATTATAATCTATGAGAACGAGATTTTTAGGTTAGAGATAAAGTGTTCATTTATATACCATTTCAGAATAAATTCATATGTTTAAGGAAGAAGGGAAATCTTATCCCAATATACATCATCCCCTTTGATATCCCTAGTCTCATAAGAGACACGACCTGTAGATTCTCACTCCCACCTAACCTATCTCTTTTATGTGATGTGTTCTATGTGTCTATCTTGAATAATTAGATACCAAACACCTGAAATGTAAAAAATCCAAAGTTTTTCCCATTGGATAATGATCTTTTATATAAGGAGAAACCGGTGAAGATCTTATAATGTAAAGACAATATTTTTTGTAATAAGACAAATAACATGGTAAAATTACTATGGAGGGACTAAAAGAATGAGGAATCGACATGGGAACTAAAAGAGGTGATGAAAAATAAGAAACCTCATCTATTTTAGTGGATGTAATCAAATTTCATTGGGTAAATTCGTGAAGGGTGAAGAATGTAATGACCTTACCTTTTATAAATTGAGTTACACTTTTAAATAAATAAACATCTTAGTAAGTAATATAGGTATAGAATAAACATGAAATACTTTAGATATCTTGTACCATTATAAATTACAGTTTGATTAGATTTAAAATACCATTAAACATCTTAACAATTGATAATATAGATATTTTACAATGGACATAGTAACTACTATATATTATTGGTTATGATAAAGTCTTATTAATGTGGGAAAAAGAATATTTTTCCTCTATCAATATGATCGAACCATATGAATCCAATTTATTAGAGCATACAAGGGATGCTACATCATAATGATTTTCCATTTACCAATACTAAAAAAAATTAAAAAACTGAAATAAGAGTGAAACCATTTATAGGAGGATTGAAATATAATCTAGATCCCAACCCAAATCATGTTCACCATACCACCCCATCAAAGTTTCAGCATCACACATCATACCCTTAGGGCATAAAATGGTGTAATAATTGTTAATGTATCTAGAACATAATAGTATGGATTTTTATAAATTTATTTAAAAAATAATAATGATAATATTTACCCATTATTATTATTAAATTATATATTATTATATAATGATTTTTAAAAAAATTATATTTTGATACAATGAAAGACAAATAATAATTTTGGTAAGTATATAGTTTTAATCAAGACAAACATTTTGATGATTTCATGAATTTCTGAAATGAAGTAAATTTCAATAAAAAATAATTATTAAATAGTATTTATTTACAAATTAATTATAATTTAATATTATGAAGTCAAATGTAATTTTCATAAGGATCAAAAAACTAATATCATTGTCGTATTTTTTAATAAAAGTTTATTTTTCATTAAAAATTGTGAATTTTCAAATTTTGATAATTATTTTTATAAAATAAATATTATTCGAGAATTATTCATGTCTAAATCTTCCAATGGTTATTTTTTTTATAATTTTTTTGACAGATGATTTTTTGGGTAAAAATTAAATACAGTATATATATATATATCGTATATATTAGGACATTAAAATGCCCAAAGTGATGTAATAAATTATATAAAGTGTTTCCACGATGAAAATTATTTTACATTTTTAAATAATGTGTTTTTAATGTTATTTGAAAAATTTTATTAACCCATAATGGGTCCTCAAAAACCTATATAATAATTTATCTTATTAAAATTTATTCTTTATAAACATGGCTCACATTCGCATCACCAATGGTACCATTTAAATTATTCTAATTAATATCATTATATAATATTAAATACCAAACCTATTTAGTAGAAACCATGGAAAGGTTTTTTGTTTGAATTATTTTATTATATTGAGTGAAAAACTAATGGTTAGAAATTAATAATGATTTCCCCAATAGGTTTCTATAAAAACACACACAATCTCTCATTAATCATCACTATATTCTCTTAGAGTATAATTTTTTCTTACATTCCATCTCTAGATCCCTCCCAAGGTGTTCCTAATTGTCACGACCCGACCCTACCTGGGCTCGGGCCGCAACTACCCCAAGCCCGCCTCCATTGGCCAGGGTCTGGCAATAAGCACTGAAGACTAAACAACTTGGGAAGGCCTTTTCCTAAGTACCTGTACACACACACACAGCCCACTCAATGCAGAAGTGAAGAGTAAAAGGAAAATCAAAGTACCAACTGCTATAAACAACCACAAAAGTGCATCGACCTATAAACAGTACAAAGTAAATGCTGAAGGTAAACTAAGAAGAAAAAGGGAAAAACACACGCCCAACCAGAAAAGTGCCACAACCCGGCAACAGGTAAAGAAAAGTACAACAGCAAGGAGAGTCCCACACCTGGAACCCGACTACGACCACCATACATGGTCCAAGCTCCCGAACTCCTAAGCTCCATTGAATTCATGAACAACCTGTCTGTCATTCTACAAGGGCACACCAAGTGTGGGAAAAGCCCAAGAAGGGGTGAGTATGAAAATACTTAGTAGGATTCCCCAAAGGCTTGAGGGAGAAACAAAGGAGGTACTAAATAGGTGAGTTGTAGATTGAATAGGTAAAAGTAAAGGATTACAACCGAGAGTGTAGTAAATAGTACAGTAGAGTATCAGATCAACCCAATAATAGAAAGGAACTAGACTCGTCCAAAACACAAGGAGCTAGAAACGGTGAGAAAATGAAACTTCTCGTCGAGTTTTCTCTACCTATAGTAGGAGAGTAGACTCATCCAACCACGAGAAGCTAGACACAGAAATCACGTGGCATACCCTGCGCATCTTCGCCTTTCCTAGAAGAAGAGTAACCAAACCCGAGGAGTGGGTACTAGAAAAAGGTATATATATATATATATATATATATCCATATTCTCAATCAAGAAACCCGAACAAGATCGCAAGGGGATATCCATCCCGTAGCTCAGCCCAAAAAAGTGAGTAGCCAACAGTCCATGAAGTAAACACCATCGATTCCCAGTATCCGTATGTCTGCCCCGAAATGCAAGTTAAGGGGATCAAATCACCGCACCTTGACACTATCTGCTTTGGGAGGCACTAACTCACCTCTATGGTTTTAGGTCGTGTCAAAGGACGCATCTCGGTAGGGAAAGCGCCCCTCGTTCTTGAGAGTTCCGGGGGAGCGTCAAGCCACACCTCGTCATTGTCACACAGTCGAGAGGTCTTCTCAAGGTCGATGGGTTCCTACTCCCCAGCCCCGCAAAAGGGTAATCCGCTGGAGGGATACCTGGAGAAGTCGTCGATCGGTCCCAATGCCCAGCCCTGTGAAAGGGTAATCTGCTGGAGGGAGGCCCAGAACAATCATCAGGGACCACTTCCCAGCCCCGCTAGAGGTAAACCCGGATCTGCTCTGGTCGTCCCTACTGGATGGTACCGCACTAGCCATCCCTGCAGGATGGTACACCACTGGCCATCCCTGTTGGATGGTACCTCACTGGCCATCCCTGCTGGATGGTACCTCACGGGTAACAGAAACATGTATTGGGAAACACGTCACGATATATCTCAGAAGGAAGGTATGATATCGATACACAGCTAGGGAGTCTGCACCCAGGGCTCACTGGGGGCTCCGTACCCTACTGGAAACAACCTCCTGGGTAGAGGATCGGTGCCCATGTAATGTGTTGGTCACACCGATACCCAAAGAACCCTACCAAGGAACACGAAGGGAGGTGAGGATCTCCCCGGGCCTCTCAGGGTGATACATGCTCCAATCTGCTGAGTCTATTGTCGATGCGGACTGAGAAAACTCACTCCAGAAAGTGGGAGCACACCCACACTGTATGAACGCATGTAGCCGTAAACGATGTCTCAGTCCGGTGAAATGGACAAAACACTAAAAACCCCCTCACCTGATAGAACAGGGGAACCAAAACAACTCTTCCAGTCAAACCATAGAGAACATGAGGACCCTCTATGTCATGATATGTCAAAGGTACGTAAATTATAACACGACATCCACATGGGGCTCACACGACGTGAGGCCCAAACTCATCTCTAAACCATGCATACAAATGTTCTCAGGTACAAACTACAACATGTACCTCTAAGCATTCCCGTATACTCCCAAAGTATGCCACATTGCCAGCCCAAGGGCTATCGTGCACACAACACCCAATGTCAATGCAAAAAGGCATAAACATAACTTCACCAACCTGCTTCCCCCATGGCCCTAGCATGGCCAACCACATCTCTTCAAACATTAACTTCACTCACACGAGAGTGAACGCGATCACACGCCAAAGGGTTCTCCACAAACACCGCAGGAAGAACCACCACTGGTACACATTCCATGCTTCCATATTTAATTGAGATCTTGAATGAGTCTCTACACATCCAAACAAATCGTAAAATTGTAATCTTCGTGAAAAAATATGCGAGATAGACTCGTTACTTGACTCTAATGGATATCTGACGGGAATGTTTACAACACCACTTTACACCCGAACAGTGTCCTGTGGTCCCAATCCTCGATCCCGAAAACAGTCGGGCGCATCGCACCATTACGATCTTCTCGGAAAGACACATCGAATTGACTTCTTACTTGAGTGGAACTGATGTCCGAAAAAAAGATGCATTTTGCCATACCACACATGAGTGGTGCTTCATGGGACTCGCAACTCGGTCTCGAAGCGCAATGAACGGATCACACCATTGCGATCCCCTCAAAAAGGTACACAAGATTGACTATCCACTTGTCCGAAACAGACATTGTGATAAAGATAGAAATCACTGCCAACTCCCAAAACGTCCCTCGTGGGGCCCGCACCACCATGAAGAATTAAAGTAGGCGGATTTCACCATTACAATTCCATTAGAAAAACACTCAGAATCGACCGCTTGCATTCCATGAATGGATGTCCGATGAAAAAGTTGTTAAACGCTGCTCGCAGCTTAAAATACGGGTCATGGGGCCCATGTCTCAACTCTGGTTTCAACACCTGAAAACCCCTTGTAAATATTTTCCTCAACACTAGGGTCTCAGTGCCTCTGATTTCACCCAAATCAGACTCTAGACGCGCTCGCGCCATCCGAAACAAAATTTCAAAAGTGCGCTAAATAGTGTTTAGCAGACACTTTGCATCTCCGAGCCCCCGTCTCGGAAATTATAAATTCCCAAAACCATTTCAAAACCTTCTTCTCGAGCAGAGGATCATGTTGCTGCAGGCGGCACATAGTTCTAACCCACAGTTTAAAAGTTACACCAGCTTAAACGTCATCGGACCCAAGCGAGGGTGGACCGGACTGGTCCGGCCGATCCCCACCCCCTTGACCGCCCCTAGCTGGCCAGCGCACAGCTCAGCCAGCAGGACCGCTGCGGCTCGCAGCTCGCCCACACGGACTGTGGTCCACCAAACTAGACTGGCCCAGAGGTCAGTCTTCCTTCCATGCGGGGACCCCTAATGGCGGGTCCGCTGTCCGCCGGCCGGGGTTAGTGACCCCGGTCTTCCGCGTCGTCGCGCCCCGCTGGCGCCCCGCGCTCGCCGTCGCCCCCAGCTCACTCGGCCGCCACGCTTGCCCTTCCGCCTCTGCAAGGCCTCTCCTACGCTCACCCGCACCGACCTCCGCTTCCGAGAAGCCGAAGGACGCCGCTGCCTGGACCCCTGTCGTGCCGCTGCTAGGCCTCGCCGCTACCTGGAAAGCCGCCGGAAAAACACCAAACAACCTCCAATCTTCGGCGGACCGCTGCGGACGCCTCAAGACTCGGATTTTAAATCCGAAAGATGCTTCAGAAAGATCAGAACATATACTATGAAGAAAAGGGCTTCGCTCGACAAAACTATAGAAATTAGATTCTAAAAATAGAGTTCAAAGTAGGTGTGGGAATTAAAAAAATGTAACACATGATCCTACGTCTAGGGCATAGCCCAACTCTTCGCGATGATCCGCCAGAAGCCGAAACACCTTGGAGAGGAGGTGGAGGGCTTTAGATTGAGGAAGGTGGAGGTCTACTTGGTTGAGATCTCCTTCTGCGAAATGAAGAACAAGGCGAAGAGGGGAGGTGGGTAAGGGTTTAAATAAAGAAAAAAATTTAATTTATTTAAACCCCCAATTTAACCCGCATCTGAAACTCTCAACGGGGTCAAGGTTAAGCCTCCCCTAGGGTAAAAAACACCTCCGGAGCACAACAGAAGTCTCAAAATTTTAATCCATGGGCCTGTTAAAAAGTTATAAAACTTAATGTCTGAGGTCTCTAAATTACGAAAATGCCCCTGGGGCCATTTTCCACAGAAGGGCCACGCCCGTGAAAATTTCACCCCTCCTAGGGCAAAAAGCAGGTTTCAGACTCAACGGTGCCCTCAGTTGTCCCATCTGAGCAACTATTTAAGAGAAACTTGTGTTTAACCATTAAAAAAATAAATAAATTATTTTATTTATCTGTTTAACATTCCGGTAACGGGCGAGGGGTCCCAACGTCCCGTGCTGACATGTTCTATATCGTTCAGGGTGTAAAAACCCCATTTCAGACCCATATGTAATCTCATATTTTGGATCCAAATTATCGTTTAAGAGTTATCCCATTTATTTTGTGTGCCCAGTGTGAACGCACTGAAAATTTAATTCCGACCACACTGGGGCTCAGAATCGCGCGCCGTTTGAATGAGCTGATCTGGAATAACATCAAGAATATTCTAAAGTATTTTATAGCCAAAAACCAGGTCCTTAAATCATTCCCTCCTTCAAGATTTTTGTCCCCAAAAATCAAAACCAGAGAACAACTCAGGGTACTAAGCCCGCACCAGGCTCTTCTGTTACCAGAAGAACTCATGCACAACTCTGCGCCACTGCTCACAGACCAAAGGATTTGATCTGTTCATGCGATATTTTCCCTTGCCGATGACGCGCATAGGAGCACACACACATTTCATCAGGTAAGCCAGGCTGGACACATTTTGCACCCACTCCCGACCTTGGGGTGAGGGAAAGGCAGTAAGGAACCTCGCCATCCCTTCGAACGGTCTCAAACGGCCCGAAGGCCCTAGGGGGTAGCTTAACTCCCCGGTCGAACCCCCCACGTCGCTCGCCGCGATTGGAAATCATCGTTTGGACCTGGGGAAAAGCCCAACGATTCCCTCCTTCAGAATATCCATATTGTGAAACACGCAAGGATATCTGTTCATGCAAGATTTCACAGTAGATGTCCCACGACCAAGACTCTCTTACACACTCGAAAGGTGAAGGAGTCGCCACCATAGACTAACAGAAAACGTTCTATTCCTTCCACTCTACTGAAATAGGGTTACACCGACACCCTGCGTCACCCTAGTAACTCCTCAAACAAGTAGGAGGGAGAAAAGAATTTCACATATAGATTCTAACAATTCTACTGCAAAAATTAGAAGAGTTATATAGCGTACCTCTTATCACCTCATGCTCTGTAGGATCGTAGACGTCTGAAGCTTGCGGCTGCCCCCTGTCCCAACTGTCATCTCCCAGAGCCTAACGTGGATCACCTGGTGGTGATGGGAAGACCTCATATGGTCATCCCCCACTGTCAGCTCCTCCCTCTCCCCATCTAGCACCACCTCTCTGGCCACTAATCTGATCACGACGCTGCCTCTACTGCGGTGGTCCACCTGCTGCCACCACCAACTATAGAGCGTGACAGGAAGATCTATGTCACCAGCGCCTTCTCTAGCACCTCTTCATAAGTGGAAATGCACAAGGGTACTATGACAGCATGAATATCTTTGCAAAGAACCTGCTTGAACAACCACGATAGGAAGTTACCATTGTGGACCAAGTCCGGGTAAAAACGTGCACGGTCCGCGAACCTAGTCGCATACTCAATCACAATCATCCCTCCCTGCGGGAACAACATGAGCTACAGGATCCAAACAGAGCATATGTAGGAGGTGTAAAAATCCTCACGAATCAGCAGCTGAAAGTCTCCCCACGAAAGTGATGACTCATCAAGAAACTAAGTCACCAGACTTCACCAACACAAGCTGCTCCATGGAAAAGTTTGGTGGCCAAAGCCACCATAAGATCTGTCAGTGTATGCACAAGCCTGAAGAGGTGAACCACTGTCTCGAGCCAAACCTCTACCGCCTGAGGGTCTAGCTCACCACTAAAACTCAACGGTCTCTGTCGCTGGAACTCAAGGAGCACGCTCAACCTGCATTCAAGCTCAGTATGCTCTGCAGAAGCTGTCTACTTCTCACCAGGTGGGGGTGATGCTATCGGCCCACCCGAAGAAAGGGACTTGCATGGTGGGTTCTGGACTGAGGCCTCATAGATCACAGGGTTGTCGTCACGAACCAAAGCTGGTATCCTAGCTGGCTGTCTTCGCAGAGACATCCTGAATGTTATCAAGGAGTTCAGTGGTCAGATGAGCATATATGTATATAACAGTAACAACAACGGGGATCTGACTCAAGAGTACAGTCAAGACTCAATCCTATGTGATGCACAAACCAATTTCTCTACAAAGAGTGTCTCAACATTCCATGTTGACAAACGAGTTATTAGGGTGCTGGTGAATGCATACGTCGGCCGCCGCACCGTTACTGGACTCCCTAGCCTAAGTGACGCTCTCGAGACAAGTTGACACTGTTTCCCTAGATCCCAACCAATTCTTTTTTAGGGACGTTCGAACAATGTCTCAAGGAATTAACCACCTCTGATACCACTTTGTCACGACTCGACCCTACCCGGGATCGAGCCGCAACTACCCCAATCTCACCTCCATAGGCCAAGGGCTGGCGACAAGCACCGAAGGCTCAACAACTCAGGGAGGCCATTGCCTAAGTACCTGTACACACACACACGCATCCCACTCAATACAGAAGTGTTGAGTAAAAGGAAAATCAAAATACCAACTTCTATAAACAGTCAAAAAAGTGCATCAACATCTAAATAGTAGAATGTAAATGCTGATGGTAAACTGAGAAGAAAAAGGAAAAAACACGCGCCCAACCAGAAAAGTGCCACAACCCGGCAAAAGGTAAACCAAAGTACAACAACTATGAGGGTCCCACACTAGGAACCTTACTACGACCACTATATGCGGTCCAAGCTCCCGAAATCCTAAGCTCCGCTGAAGTCACGACCAACCTTTCTGGCGTTCTACAAGGGCACACCAAGTGCCGGAAAAGCCCAAGGAGGGGTGAGTATGAAAATACTCAGTAGGATTCCTCGATGTCTCAAGGGCGCAACAAAGCAGGTACTGAAGAGGTGAGTAGTATATCAAATAGGGAACTGTAAAATAGTACAACCAAGAGTACAGTAAAGAGTATGATAGAGTATCAGGTCAACCCACCAAGAGAAATGAAGTAGACTCATCCAAACACAAGGAGCTATAAACGGTGAGAAGATGAAACTTCTCATCAAGTCTTCACTAACTATAGTAGGAGAGTAGACTCATCCAACCACAAGAACCTATACACGGAAAGCACGTGGCATACCCCACGCGTCTTCGCCTCTCATGGAAGGAGAGTAACCAAACCCAAGGAGTGGGTACAAGAAAAAGGTATATACATATACATATGCTCAATCAAGAAACCCGAACAAGATCGCAAGGGGATCTCCATCCCATATCTTAGCCCTAGAAAGTGAGTAGACAATAGTACCAGAAGTAAACACCATCGATGCCTAGTATCCGTATGTCTGCCCCGAACTGCAAGTTAAGGGGCTCAAATCACCACACCTTGACACTATCCTCTTTGGGAAGCACTGACTCGCCCACATGGTTTTAGGTTGTGTCACAAGGAAGCATATCGGTGGGGAAAGCACCCCTCATTCTTGAGAGTTCTTGGGGAGTGTCAAGCCACATCTCGTCACTATCACACAGTATAGAGGTCTTCTCAAAGTCGACGGGTTCCCACTACCCAGCCCTGCGAAAGGGTAATCCACTGGAGGGAGACCCGACAAAAGTTGTCGACAGGTCCCAATGCCCAGCCCCGTGAAAGGGAAATCCGCTGGAGGGAGGCCCAGAACCGTCATCAGGGACCACCTCCCAGCCTCGCTAGAGGTAAACCCGGATTTACTCTGGCCATCCCTGCTGGATGGTACCCCACTGGTGATCCCTGCTGGATGGTACCGCACTGCCATCCCTGCTGGATGGTACACCACTCGCTATCCCTACTGGATGGTACCGCACTAGCCATCCCCGCTAGATGGTACCTCACTAGTAACCAGAACACGTAGGGGGAAACACGTCACGATAGATCGCGGAAGGAAGATATGATCTAGATACAAAGCTAGGGAGTCTTGGACTAGGGCTCACTGGGGGCTCTGTACCCTACTGGAAACAACCTCTTGGGTAGAGGATCTGTGCCCGTGTAATGTTTTGGTCCCATAGATACCCAAAGAACCCTACCAGGGAACACGAAGGGACGTGAGGATCTCCCTGGGCCTCTCGGGGTGATACATGCTCAAATCCGCTGAGCCTACTGTCAAAGCGGACTGAGACAACTCACTCTAGAATGTGGGAGCACACCCACACTATATGAACGCACGTATCTATAAACGATTTCACAGTCCAATGAATGGGACAAAACACTGAAAACCGCCTCAGCTGAAATAATAGGGGAACCAAAACAACTCTTCCAGTCAAACCATCAAGAACAGGAGGACCCTCTATGTCACGATAGGTCAAAGGTACGTAAAGTAGAACATGACACACACATAAGGCCAACACAACGTGGGCCCCAAACTCATCTCTAAACTAAGCACACAAACATTCTTAGGTACAAACTACAACATGTACCTCCATGCATTCTTGTCTACTCCCAGAGTATGCCACATTGCCAGCCCAAGGGCTATCGTGCACACGACACCCAATGTCAATGAAAAAAGGCATAAACATAACATCGCCAACCTGCTTCCTCGATGACCCTATTATGGCCAACCACATCACATCAAACATCAAATTCACTAACACGGGAGTGAACGCGATCACACACCAAGGGTTCTCTACAAACACCATAGGAAGAAACACCACCGGTACACCTTTCATGCCTCCATATTTAAATGAGATCCCGAATGAGTCTTCGTACTTCCAAACAGATCGTACCATTTTCATCCTTGCAGAAAAACATGTGTGATAGACTATTTACTCACCTCCAACGGATATCCGACAGAAAAGTCCCCAACACCGCTTTAAGCCCGAACAACGTCTCGTGGTCCCTAGCCTCGGTCCCAAAAAAGTCGGGCGCATGACACCATTGCGATATCCTCAGAAAGACATGTCAAATTGACTACTTACTTGCGTGGAACGAATGTCCGAAAAAAAAGATGCATTTTTCCGTATCGCACATGATCGGTGCTTCGTGGGACCATCATCTCGATCCAGAAGTGTAATGAATGGATCACACCATTGTGATCCTCTCGAAAAGGTACACAACATTTACTGTCCAATTGCCCAAAATGGACACCCAGTGATAAAGATAGAAATCACCGCCAACTCCCAAAACAGCCCTTGTGGAGCCCGCACCACCATGCAGAATTAACCTGGGTGGATTACGCCATTTCAATTCCCTGGGAAAAACACTTAGGATCGACTGCTCGCACGCCCCGAACGGACGTCAGATGAAAAATTTGGTAAATGCTGCTCGCAGCTTAAAAGACGGGTCGTAGGGCCCACATCTCAAATCTTGTTTCAACGCCTGAAAACCCCCTGTAAATATTTGTCTCGACACTAGGGTCTCAATGCCTCTGACTACAGCCAAATCGGACTCCAGACGCACTCGCGCCATCCGAAATAAAATTTTTATAGTGCTTTAAATAGTGTTTAGCGGACGCTTTGCATCGCCGAACCCCAGTCTCAGAAATTATATATTTCTGAAACCATCTCAAAACCTTCCTATCAATCCAAGGATCATGTTTCTGAAGACAGAATTACATTGTGACCCACGGTTTAAAAGTTACGCTAGTTTAAACGTCATCGGACGCAAGCAGGGGTGGACCATACTGGTCCTGCCGGTCCACACCCCCTGGACCGGCCCTAGCCGGCCGGCCCGCGGCGCATCCGGCTGGGCCACCGCGGCCCACGGCTCACCCGTGCGGACTGCGGTCCACCGAACTGGACCGGCCCAGAGGCCGGTCTTCCTTCCATGCAGGGACCTAAAAAGGAGGGTCTACTGCCTGCCGGGCGGGGTCAGCAACCCCGGTCTTCCGCGTCGTCGTGCCCCACTAGCGCCCCGCGCTCACCAACACCCCCAGCTCGACAAAAAAACAGCTATTCAATGCTAAAAATTGAGATCAAAGTAGGTGCGGGGATTAAAAAAATGTAATGCACGATCCTACCTCTTGGGCATAGCCCAACACTTCGCGACGATCCGCCGGAAGCCGTAACACCATGAAGAGGAGGTGGAGGGCTTGAGCTTGAGTAAGGTGGAGGTATCCTTGGTTGAGATCTCCTTCCACCAGAGGAAGAACAAGGGAATGAGGGGAGGTGGGTAAGGGTTTAAATAAAGAAAAAAATTTGTTAAAAAATCAATTAATTTAAACCCCCAATTTAACCCGCATCTGAAACTCTCGACGGGGTCGAGGTTAAGCTTTCGCTAGGGTAAAAACCACCTCTCGAGCACAACAGCGGTCTCATAATGTTAATCTAACGCCCCTTTCAAATGTTATAAAACTTAATGTCTGAGGCTTCTAAATTACGAAAATTCCCCTGGGGCCATTTTCCACAGAAGGGCCACGCCTGCGAAAATTGCACCCCTCCTAGAGTAAACGACACATTCTGGACTCAACAGTGCCCTCGGGTTTCCCATTCGAGCAATCATTTATGAGATACTTGCATTTGACCATTAAAAGAATAAATTTATTTATTTATTTATCCGTTTAATGTTCAGGTACCGGGTAAGTGGTACCAATGTCCCGCGCCAATATTTTCTTTATCATTTCTGGGGTAAACACCCCATTTTAGACCCATCTGTACTCTCAGATTTTGGATTTGAATTACTGGTTAGGATTTATCTTGTTTATTTTGTGTGCCCAGTGTGAACGCACTGAAAATTTAATTCCGTCCACACCGAGGCTCAGAATCGCACGCCGTCTGAAGGCGCTGCTCTGGAATAACATCAAGAATATTAAAAAGTATTTTATAGACAAAAAACATGTTCTTACACTAATTTATTAATAATATTCTCCCATGATTTTAGAATCACCTTCTTAGAGTAATGCATCCCCTCATTCTCATCTTTATTCATGAACCTTCTTTATATTATGTCTTTTAGTTTCAAATTGTCCATGTTTAGAGAAGTTTTTAGACATCACTATTACTATCCATATGATTATAAATTTATTATATACCATGTTCACTCCCATCAAACCTTTCTATGAATCTTTATGTACCCCTGTTATGCTTCCAAAACTATCCAATGATTTATAATTCAAAACATTGATTTCATGAATACCCTTCCATATTTACAGTCAAATGTATTATCCTATATATAACTATACATATTTTATTGGTTAAAATCATATATTTAACCCAACCTCCATAATCATGGGTTTAAAAGTGAAGAAAGAAATCCTCATGTTGTATGATCTAAATCTTACACTTATGCATGTACAAGATATGAATGTTGATATGTAGTCTCAGAATTATATATCCCTCCAATGTGTTGGGAAATGTTTTTATACCATGAGATACCATGTATGGAGAACATGAGGTTATCCTAAGAACACTCTATTATGATTCAATATCATTTATCATTGATTTATATTTAGTATTCCATGTTTTCTGTTATTTCCACATTCCAAAGTAAACTTTATGTTATTAACATATATCATGCTTTAATGTTCATTTTTATTATGATCACCCCTCCTATGTTACCTTGATATGCATATTGAATCACATGCACTGATATACCTTATTCAGGTATTCAATTATTCTCTTCCATAGCTTTATAGATCACCCATTTCTTATATATATCTCATAGTTATCCCATACAATCTTAAAAGATCCAAGGAATATATTTTCATGTTAAAGAAATTTAAATTATGTTGTTATATCACATTTTTACGTTATTATGTGATATATCTAATCACCCAAATACACAAGACCTTTTGATCTTTTTGTAATGTATTATGATTAACATTATATAATAAATCATGAATTCAGTTGTATTGAAATGTCGGTTGTCATATTATTTTTTAGATATCAACAGATTATGGTAGGTCATGATATAAGTAGGATTCATGGTATTCCTAGACTAGTGTTATTTTCATGTCCTAGTATGTAATCCCATAGGCAAGATCCCAACTTGTTTTTGGGCTTATACCTGATGTTATTAAATCATTCTTGATGGATCACATGTTTGTCTTATGATAGTTATATAGATAAATCTATTAATGAATTTCTGTTACCTATTATATACATAAAAAATTCATGGTTTAAGTGGATATGAAGTTATTTAATAGAAACTAAAGTTTTTTTATTAAAAGTTTTTTATTTTAAATTCCATTATAAACGTTTTATAATGATATAAAAAATTGTTACATGGTTTTATGCATTGAATAGATTATTTAGTGTTATCCCACTTGTCTTTAGTGACCACCACCTTTTTTTCCTATATGAATTTCTATATCTATTTTTTTAGTACACATGTAAATGGAATAGAATCATATAATCCTCTAACTTCTCTTAGTTGTTTTCACCTTCTTTGTGAGATGGGTTTTTAGTGGAAACTAGTCTCATAGAGCCAATGTATTGAAACAATTATGGTTTGTTTTCTTATTTAGTGTCTTTGGTTTATCATTTAATGTCTCATGGATATGTTATTTACTTTTGTATTTAACTCTAATTATTTATCTCATTTCTATTAGTCATGTGACATGTTTTAAATTCAAAATGATCACTACCAATATGGTGGGTCATCCTAGGTGACATTTCATGTCGAACAAGATTGATTCACCAAAATATTTTATAAGAGACAATGCTTAGATAGAGGCATGATGGAAAAACCTAGGACTAGTTCAGGTTCTATGATAGATATGGGTTCGGACTGTACAAAATCTTTTCAAAAGTGTGAAAGTGTGCTTGGACAGCTCACTTGTGTGTTTGAACTGGAGTTACCATGGGTGGTCAGGGATATTCATCAAGCCTAACCTAGATTCTTTAGGGTCTTAAATAAACTAGCTTAGGGTTTTTTTAGACGTACTTATTTATTTCTATTTTTTTCTATGATTCATTGAATCCATTTTTTCATTATATTTTTTCTATATAAAGGCTTTTATTTGGATTAACGAATTCACCTTTTCATTCTGAGACTTGATAATAAGTTAATTTGATGTTATATTTTTTATATTAGAAAATTCTTCCTAGAAGTGTTATTTAGAATATAGAAGAGGAATATACAATATAAAATCTATAGGAGAATTCTCTAGAAGACCCTTATGTTGTAATTTTAATACTAGTTTAATTCAAACACTGGGTTAGGTGGATGTTGGAAACTATGGACTAGCGGCTGGTCGTGGCTTCGAATTTAACAATAATTATCCACCCATATTCCATGGTTAGAAGGGACATTTTAATTTTAATAGCGGGTCAAGTAAATTAAGAGGATATTCTATTTCCTGAAAATTCTAACAGACTATAAGGTTGGTTATTCCACCTATATACTTAACAGGATGAGAATAAAATGGTGGGATTCCATCATGAAAGATATGTTACATGAAGATATTTCCTAAAGTAATTTTATGAGGATCTTCAACCAAAAGTTAGATCCTAAAAAATTAGGGAGAAAATTTTAAGGATCTTATCACCTTGGATCTTGAAGAGAATTCAATTATTGAATACTCCATTTATTTCACAATGTTATTCCACCAATCAACTGATTTGGTCTCTAATGACTACCATCAATCTCAGAATATTGATATCGGGTTGAGAGATGATATTTGGTTGAGGCTCTTTTTCCAATCACTTTTGACCTTTTATAAGGTGGTTGATAATTAATCCATGGCTCAGGAAGACATATCTAGGAAAATGGGTTCAATTAGACCTTTATAAATGGTATGAGGTATCTAGGGTGTCTCATCTGGCCTAAAAAATAATGATAAGAGTGACTAGTTAATATTGAAACCAATTTAAATATATTCTACGATATAGAATTAGGTGGTATAATATATGTATGGGAGGCCCAATCATACCAAGCCAAACTATATACAAAATCCCAGTCTTTATACACTTATTATTATAGGTTTTTAAACATAAATATCTAATAAGTACAACCAAATGATTATGATTCCTAGTTTCTTTAGAATACTAGGTTCATTATACATCAACAAGGGAAATAAAATATAAAATCCATATTTTCCCCATAATGAGTTCCTAAAGGTATTTTAGTTCCTAAAATTGCATAGGATAACATGATGAATACACCAAATAAAGGGGTGAGCTGGAAAACCCAATATGGTAATAGAAATGATAAGGAAATAAAATGTGTGAGTCAATGGTACAACATGATATCATAAATCAGAAGTATGATGAGTAATCATATGGAAAAATAATATAAGGAACATGTAGTAATAAGATCATGGTAATATAGAAAATGTGGAAAGAAGTTATAACATGACATAAATATGAGTCAAGAATAACTACCCAGATAATATCACATAGTGGAAAAATACTAGAATGGATTAGTTTTAGTCCCTAATCCCATGAATAATTTCCAATGAGACCAAATATTTACCCAATTAATGGGTGTTCTTTCTAGAAAATCCATAATAACATGTTTATGATTTATGTGTTCCACAGAAAGGAAGTCAATCATAAGGAATAAACATAAGAGTTTCCCATGAGAATTATTTTTACTTTGTCTTTGTGTTCACTTGTTTTACTGTTATGATAAATTGTATTCCCAGTTTTTTAATGTTTCATTCAAAATGAAATTAATTTTATAAATATTTAGTCTTATGGAATTACGGAATAAAATGAAATTATTTTTGATTAGTTTTTTTCTAAATTCTATGATTTTAGTAGACTTTATCAAAATAAAAAATAAAAAAGGGACATCGATGGATATCCCTTGGGATAAGCCCTGCAACCACATCGAGGGACCTGGAGGTCAACCCTCTCTGAGAGAAGCAAACATACCAACCACAGTGGTAAGAAGGTAAGTGGGTTGTCCTCTATATAATACCCATAAGACCACTTTTGGGTGAGAGTGCATAGTCTAGGATGGGATGCTGATGTACATGCCCATGTGGGGCACAACCCATGTGGCATGTGGTCTGGAGTAATAGCTGATGAACCCCCATATCCATCTCGAGGTTTTTTGGGATGGAATCATTGAAGAAGATCCCTGAAAAAGATTCCACTTTAAATAATGATCTGGGCCAATTGACCACTGATATTTATTTGTACCTCCCCATATTCCAATGATTTCCATATAACAGTGAGGGTATCAGTGGAAATAGTAGGGAGACTATACTGTCTAGTGGGGATAATAATAATGGTGTATATATACATAATAGTGGAATACTGATGAAAGAATATCATAAGAGACATGATAAATCATAATAAAAATAAATAAATATTATTAGTAGAAACATAAACAATACTAATAAATACCATTTTTGTAGAAATAATTCCATTATAGGCCACACATAACAATAAAAAAACATGGTCGCTCATGGATGGCCATCAGTACATACATATATAAAGCATGGAAAAATAAAAAGGAAAGCTCTATACTAATACAATAAACACTATGATATCTTACCATCCATCCCATGTAAAAGGTAAAACATAGATAGGGCACAACTCATAAACATTCCCCTTACCTGATCGTAGAGACATAAAGTCTACACACATCCAGAGGGGCCTGTATAGGGTGTGGTAATTAAACATAGTAGGCCACTACGAATGTGTTATTATATTACATTAATGATAATATTGCTTTATTAAATATAAATAAAAATTTCTACATTCACATTTAATAAATAACTCTCTTCCCCTATGCTCAACAACCATAAGGAAGCAATCGCATACTTTGGCTATCACCAGTATTCTCTGAATACATGCCCCCATTTATATATATAGTATACAATAACTATCATTATATATATAACTCAAGTGGTGAGGATCCATTTCATAAATCCCAAGGAATCCACTGATGAATATTATATAAGGTGAAACCTCAAGATCCACCTATAATCATGTCACCTCACACCTTGTTCAATCAATCATGTAACCAACATCTAGACAGAACACCAAAATAACATGTAACTGGTCCCTAGGACCTCGGCTTAGAAAATCACTGTCATCGTGAGTCTCTATATCCAAATGAACATTTATATCTATCCTCCAACATATAATCACCTTCTTCTCAACAACTGACATACTAAGGTATGATGATTTCCATCCCCCCAAGTCCTGACCTGATGACCTCAATTATCACAGTGAGCCACAAACCCCAGAAGACGATATTACCATCATCAATTGATGGTATATCCCAATTTATGTGGATTTTTATGGTGTTAAACCTCAAAAATAACTAATGTTCAACCCCATCACCTAAGTCACATAGTCTACGAGGGCCTCCAACCACATGACTGGTCAAAACCACCTTAATTAGAGTCATATCTTTGTGAACATGACTCCAATGGTACATTGGCCAAAAAATGGTGAGAGAAAGTCCAAAAAATCCTAATACTCATTATACAACACCTCATAAACCTATGGACATGTTTATCAATATCTATGGTGAACACCATCTCAAATCATATGGGAAATTTCCCAATCCTGATGACCACATCACCTCAATTCGATGACCATGTTGCTATCCTAGTGGTCATCATGAACTCATCTGTATCAAGCCTCACCCCACTACATGAAACACATCACATCAGTATAGGTAATCGATATCACCACAATACTCATGCCTTACCCAACACGTTCCCATGTAAATCAATCAATCAACATAAAAAATTTAATTTAATTAAAATAAAACAACCGACAAAAAATGCCTTGGTTTTTTCAAGACCCATACATGGATTGACCATGTGTGGTGGAGCTAGATGATGCCTATTGGAACCTCAAATCATAATTCTAAGATTATAAAGACAAGCAGTTAATTTATTGGTGTATCTCTTGGAAAACCCAAAAAAGTGTATATAGAGCGCACCCCCAAAACACACCAAAAAATCATGGAGAAATATAAAAACCACCTAAATTGTAATTGTAGATTATCTCTCATATTATATAGGCCTATTAATGAATCCAAATAGAAAAAAATAATTTTTTAGATGAATACAGTGAATATAGGGAAAAAGAGATCTAAAATATTTAGAATTCCATGTGGCCAGATAAATTGAGAAAAGGGGATAGTGGATTGAAAGTATTACTGAGATGAATTTGTAGAAACTAATAAGTCAAAGATCAATGTTCATATAGAGAAGTTGCCTCATTGCCTATGGAGGAAGAAGATGGAGGGGAACCCTACTGTGCATAGATGAAAATGGGATAAGGGGGTACTGAAATTGGATGAAGGATGGACGATGCTAATTTTTCTATCTTTAAATACCCGAATGATTTGGATGCAAGGTTTATATTAACATGTAAAACCCATGCGGTGCTCACTGTGAAAGCACCATACAACTCATGGTAAAGAACAAAATTTTCCAAACCATGTACATACCATGAGAATCCCCTCTATTAAAATCCGGAGAGGTTTATCATGGCCATTCACCTTTACTCACATGATTTGACAAACCATTTCTATTGTCATAGGTAAGCCGCTTGTTTATTTATTGAAGGCCTCATAATTTTACCAAACCATGAACATCAGTATGCAATGTCTTGAAACTGAGTTTCTAGGCCATGCCACACCCAAAACACACCCAAGCCCCCAAGGAATTTTATAGGCCCTAAAAACCATCAAAGAAGTCCTTATTACAAATAATCTCCAAGAATTATTTTAGGAAGATCAAAAATAATGTTGGACTACACACCAAGAAAGAAAAGAAAAAGGTTGGGAAAATATGACCCTCTCAAAAGAAAGAGACATTATATTATCCCCACATTAACATAGCTCATCCCTAAGCCATCAAGAATTCCATGGAGATGGTACAAAATATACCCATCTAATTTAAATAAACCTGGTATACCATGATTTTTATTTCAAAATTAAACTCCCTTAAAGGCTCTCACCACCTTAGGAGTTACCTATATGATCACATACCCACTCAAAACAAGTATTCTGATGGTTCTACTGACTATACCTAGACTCAAAAGACCCCCCATGAAACATTATCATTGCTACACCCCATCAAGTGTTCAAATCATGGTTGTTTCATATATAACACCCATCATATCCCACATCTCATTGGATTCTCATATGTACCTACATCTCAAAAGACTCTAAAAAATATCTACATCTCAAAATATTCTCATAATAATCCCAATGCCTATTCACCTGATACAAAATCCACATCACATCGATGCCCACATAAAGTCTCTATACAACTCAGCTTATATAAAAAACACATCGCATCAATACCCAGATGCCAACACACCTCTTATATATATATATCACACATCATAACTTATCCCAATATAATAACCAACACCTAGTTAGTACATAAACAATATATATACTCCGCATTCAAAAAAACAAGCCAAAACCTAAAATTAGAAGAAACCAGATCATGCATTTCATCATGATATGAATATAATCATAGCTAGCACCCCATCATGATCTAAACCTGGAATCATAACAACATGGAGTTGGACAGAAGTTCAACTACCTGGGGCCTAGCCTCCCTTTAGAAATGCACCGACTAATATCCATTGACCCCACTGATGGGTCCCATCATCTATACCACAACCTATGAATGTAGCTGACTCATTCCTAATATCTAGTTGTATAAATTTAATTCCAAACTCATATCCCTGAGTCTGCCTCGGTCTCAGGCTTAAAACTATCTGAGAAGGATTCCTATAGAACCTTCTTAAATGGACAACTTAGACACGTTCTTGGAACCCATTTGAAGGATTCTCACACTAATTCCAGACATGCCTTGGCTTCTCGCACTGGAAGAACAACACTAAAGGTCCACTCCTTGGTGGTCTACATAAATCTCAATCCAGACTACTCAGTTGAGATAACTCACAACTCGACTTCTTGTTATCTAAATCATCACTGATAAAATCACACGATTCCATCACCCGACACACATTAGATTGGTCTATCATATTTTCCTCTACAATCCATACTTTATTTGACACCATAGATAAGGATGATAAACAAAAAAATTGATATGCACTTTGATGGAATGCTGTAAGCCATCTTGAAATATTTTCACACAACAATGTAATTTTCCATTATAGATTAAAGTCATGGAAATATTGTAAAATTCACTATATAATCCATGAAATAAATATCACCCAGTTGAAGATTCATGATCATATTGGATTTTTACACCATTAATGTATCCATAAAGAAATTATCAGAAAACCTAGAATCTAAAAACATATAATGTAGTCCCTCATGTCTACCTTCTTGAACCTTCATATCCCACTAGATCTTTTCCAGTCCTCTGAGAATGCATGTCACCAGCTTCACCCCCCCCCCCCACCCCCCCACACACACAACTAGGGGATGTATCGAGCTAGTTAAAGATAGTCTCGGAAGACTCAATCCATTTATCTACCAACTATATTCCACCCTCACAATAAAATAGTAGTGGGTTTTGTGATTAGAAATTGAATGTCATGTATGAAATTTATGGATCAGATCTCTAAGATCCTCTATCAATTCACAATATAGGAAGAGTGAGGCTTAACCTGAGTTTCTCATCCATCCATAGCCCAATGTCTTCCATTAGTGGCTACCCTACCTATACCTGATCCTTTACCTATTCTTGCACCTATGTATCATGATCATCCTGACCCTCTGAGGGACTCCTACCGACACTTAGGGGCCTCATCCCATGTATGATCAAGTGAAACCACATCAACACTCTCCTAACACTCCACTGCATTCCATGTTGTTGGAATCCCACTGAATATTAATATAATGGTAATACAATAATAAATAAATATATATATATATATATATCACATATAGTTAATGTTGTAAAAGAAATCACAACTCACCACCCTTATACTCCCCTACAACACCGTATCAAAATACATCATGCCTCAAGGCCAATTTCCCACCCATATCAGGGTCAAGTATGAAATATAACCTAGCATCATGCCCCCTAACTACCCCCATCAGAGCCAGGTATCACAAGTAATCTAGCCTCGTTGTCCCTCACTAATGCCTATTAGAGTTAGACATCACACATAACATATCACTTATCTTGTATAGAATAGTAAAATTCATCCAAATATGATATATTTGAAAACACCGTTTAGATTCATTATTGATACTTTAAACAACACACCCCTATCATCATCCCTGCATACTCATACAAAAGTCAGGACCATATATCACATGCATACAGAATCACATAGCATCACCCACAGATATAATTTTAATCACATGACCTGATCGGTTTTGTAGAATGAACCTAGAAGATTATATGTAGGAAAATGTTTTTTACATTTGTTATTGAAACATTAATTAGAATAACCCCTCATAGAGCATTCCAAGTTCCCAATGAAAATTTCAACCGAAAACATCATATGAACTGAAGTCCCTATCATGATTAGTAATCAATCATACCTTTACATAGTATTCCAAGGATCAAAATCCATATAAAAGATAAAAAATTCACCCATGTGTTCCAATAAAATTGGAAATAAAATGAAAAGTAAAATCACACTGCAAAAAATAATTTTCCCACCGCTGGTAACTTGGTCTGTCCCCTGTGGTTGGGGATGGAGGCACCCAAACCCAAGATCTGTGCCCAATGCCGACTACATTCTATTATCAGATGTAATATAACCCATATATTAATACCTAAGACAGAAGTGATTGTTTTATATCATTTATATCAAGATAAACACAATTACCATTTAATATCCAGGTCATGTGATGCTATGAAGAACTAGTGACAAGAACCCGCTCTGATACAATTTGTAGTCCCCAAAACCAGATGCCACTTTAAACGGTGCTCTCAGAGAGTCATAAACTAGGTGAACACTTACTTATAAAAAACCTGATAACTCGTTCCATCAATCATGTAATATATACATCCATGGAATAAAGGTTCTCTCCGAGATGACAGAGTGTCACTAGTTATATATATATATAATACAAAACATGACATTATATATATTTTAGTAGTGGTGAGGATCCATGGAATAAAGTCCATGGAATCCCTTGAATAATAACATACTAGGTGAACACTTAGGTTCCACTAATAATAATTTCACCTGATAACTCGTTCCATCAATCATGTAACCTGTATATAGATATCATTCCTATATAATAAGTATTTGATCCCCCAAACCTAAACTTTGAAAATCACCATCAGCTCGAATCATAAGGTCCAAAGACACAATTATATCTTCCCTATAATATATAATCAAAATTGGATAAACATATAACATATCTAGGTAGGGACGCTCTTTCATCTCGGTTGACAATGGATCCTCCCTGGCTGAGGCTTCTCCGGATGATCTCTTCGTGGGGAGGGGGGTTCCTGGGTGTGGAGGGTTCGAAAAGGCCACTCCTGGGAAATAAATTTTAAAAGAATAATACAACATATCTAGGAATGATAATTTTCACACTCCCATTCCTTGGACCAATGACCTAAAATATCATGGTATGCCTCATCCCGCAACTCATTGTCTTATCACCATCAACTGATGGTCCATCACCATTGACATGGATTTCTATAGTGAGGATCCCCAAACAAAATCAATATTCAACACCATCACCTAAGATTGATATTCTATAAGGGACTCCTCTAATATAAGTGGACAACACCACCTCAATCTAAGTCCTATCGGGGTGCACAAGACTCCAACGATGCATCATCCAACAAACAATGAGTGGAAATCACCAAACATCTAAGAAACATCATAAGGAACCTCATTACCCTATAATAATGTAACACAATCTCAATGTTCAACACCATATCAAACCCTATAGTCTATTGCCTAACTTTAAATACCACATCACCTCAGTCTGATGACCATGTCTCCAACCTGGTGATCATCATCACCACATATGTCTGAGGCCTCACCCAACCTAAAAAACTTTATCTGCTCAATTTAGGTGATCGACATCACAACAATCCTTAGAAAATTAACATAATATTCTCAAATAACTCAAGAAATCATCCAAAAAATATTAATATAATTAAAATAAAACATCTAGCCTAAACATCAAAGGTCAGATCAAACCCCTAACCCGACTTGACCATGTGTAGTGTAGCTATATCATGCCACTAGGAATCTCAAATTATTAATTTAATAATTTTAATACAAGAAGATAATTTATTGATCTCTCGCCTGGTCAACCCACATAGTGAATATAGAGAACACCCCAAAAACACACTCATAATTGTGGATAATTTATGGAATCACCTACATCATACTAGTAGATTCTCACTCATATGAAATCATCCTCTTACCCAAGATGAATTGAATGAAAATGTTGTTTTAAAAGAATTCCCTGAAAATAGAGAATCAAGGATTCAAAGAATATATACATCCATGTTGTGATAGAAAAATAAGAAGGTGGATAGAATATTGATGATTTTACAAAGATGAATTTGTAGGCACCAACAGATAAAAGATCGGAGTTCGAACAGAGAAGTTGGATCATAGTATATGGATAAAGAAGATGGAGGATCCCCATGATGTTCGTGGATGAAAATTGTAGAAATGTGGAGGAAAATTAGATAAATTACAGATTTAAAAATGGTAATTGTTTCCTATTTAATGACCCACATGTTTCTGCTGCATGGTTTGGATAACTGTGCATATACTATGCGGTTCACACTGTCCAAGCACACATTATGTATGCTTATGCACATAGTATTCCAAAAATTGTTAAGACCATGTGAATCACCTTTTAAAAAAAATTTAGAGGTGTATCATTACTCTAGGACCTTACCTACATAGTTTGTAAAAAAATTATTGTTATTGGTGGGCTGCAATGCCACTTCAAGAAGGCCATATAGTTTTTCCAAACAGTACGCCCCAATTTGTGCCTTCCTGAATCTGTTTTTTTGGCCTCCTCTACACCTGAAACTCAACTAAAAACCTGAGTAATTTTGGAAAAAATAATACCCATATAAAGACTAGTACTTGGTTTAGAGAAACTCTCATACTTTAGTACCAAAATCAGAAATAATGTTAGCCCTCTCTCCGAAAATGAAAATTCAAACACTTTGGGAAAATCCAACCCTCCAAAAAACACAGGATGTTATAGTCTCCCCACTTTAACATAGATCATCATTGAGCTATCAAACATTTTTCAGATATGGTACCAAATATACCCATATCATATAAATCATCCCGATCTACCATGGTTAATAATTCACATGTCAACTCCCCTCAAGGCACTACCCACATTTGGAGTTACCTACACGGTCACATACTAAATCAAAACAAGTATTCTGATTGTTCTATATACCATCTATAGTCCCAAAATTCTTACTATGAAACATCTTCATTTCTTTACCTCAACAAGGTTCTCAAATAATTCCCTTGTCATATCTCAGACCCATCATATCCTGTATCTCATTATATGACCATAAGTACCTGTATATCAATATATGGCCCTAAATACCTTAATATCTATATATGCTCAAAATAATATCGATTCATACACACCTCATACAAAATCCACAACACATATATTCCCATAGAAAATCATAGAGCCACACACCTCATATAAAACTCACATAACATTGATTCTCATATTCCAACACACATATTATTTATATATCATACATGATAACCAATGCCACCCAACTAACCAGTGCTTAGTTAGTCCTTAAAAAATTCCCAGGAAAATCATGCACCAAAACCAATAAAATAATAAAATAATAAGAAAATTCATCATCATGACATAACTCTAACCATTGATGGTTGAATTTCCTGCTCTTAGCCTGGCTTCTCAACAATAGTTCACTAGGTAGGATTCTTGACAACATGAGGCCTAGTGTCCCTATTGAAATTCACCAGCTATAATCTATTGACCCCATAGATGGGACCTAGTATCTCTACCATGGTATTCACATATAACTAACTCCTATATACTAGCTCTTGGAATTGCTTCTAGTCCATCATCAAATCCCTGAGTCTACCCTAGTTCCTATATTCGAGCAATTTGAGAAGGATTCCTATAGAACCTCTCTAAATGGCCCACCTGGCTACATACCTAAAACTATTTTAGAGGATGACTTCACTAAGTATGGACATGCCCTAGACTCCCACACTAGAAGAACACCAAAAAATACCCACTCCTCAATGGTCTTCATAAATATCTGTCCTAAATACCCTACTGAGAGTCCTCACACCCCCACTTCCTACTACCTAAAAAATCACTTGTAAAATTACATGACACCATCAACCAAATTTCATAAGACGAGTTCATTATTTTTCCATATACTATGAAAGTATAATTTACTACCTCATTTATGCATGATAGACTAAAAATATTGACATAAAACTTCAAGGAATTCCATAGTCAATATGTAAATATCTACACCATGTTAATCTCATTTCCCACCATAGGATGTGAAAATCATAACATGTTTATGAAATTATCTGTATAATCCATGAAGGAACTATCCCCCCACTGGAGATTTGTGATATCATGGGATACATCTTTCCTTGATTTATTTTTAATGAAATGATTGAAGAACCTAGCCTTAAATTAATCCCATGTCACTCTATCATGTCTTCCCACTGGAACATGTACTTCACACCAATGATTTTACAATCCTCTGAGAATGTACATGATAAGCTTCACCCACCAAACCGGGGTGTCTCGAGCTGGTCAAATATAATCTGGATAGAATTGATATAGCCATACAGAACCTATAATAAACTTTCACCCTAGAATATAGGTGGGTGAGGCAACTAGAACTTATGAGTTATGTATTCTAAAAGTGGATCAACTCCCTGGGCTCCTCTTTCAATGCCCTGTCTAACCCAAACCATGATCTCCCTAATCTGATCATCTTTCCATGGCCCAAGTTCCTCCATATATAGTGTTAAAACCTCTAAATGAGCCTATAAAAATATATCATGATCATCTTGACCCTATAGGGCCTCATCTCATCCCTTATGGGCCTCATCTAATGCATTGTCAAGTGGCACCACATCACCTCCCTCATGACGTTCCACTTTAATTTATCTTGGTGGAAACCCACTAAATACAAATACAATGGCCAAACATCCATGATAGTATATATATAAATATATATATATATATATATCACAGATAGTTAAAGCTATAACTTTTAGCACATCTCACAACCCTTACACTCCCTGACCACAACCTTTCGTAAGACTTATCATCTCAAGGCCCCTTACCCACACCTATGAGGGTCAGGTATCAAATATAAACTGGCCTCATGCCACTTTCATACCCCCATAAAAGTCATGAATTATAATTATGTTGAAATTATTTCCCCCTGAATACCCCCATCAGATTCAATAATCACACAATAGATATATCATATTTAAGGTAGCGGAGTAGAATTCCACCAAAGTGGGTATACAGGAAAACACCTTTTATCTTCTTTGTTGAGATGTTAAAAAACTCACCCCTATCCTCATCCCTACCTACTCATTCCAGTGTCATTACTACATATCACATTCATATTGATTCACATATCATTATATAAAAATCACATTTCAACCATATTCCTAGGTTGGCTGAGTATAATTCCACAAAAAGAGGCTAAGAAGGAAAACACTATTAACGACTTTATTGACACTCTAAAAAGATGAACCCCTCATAGTGAATTACAGGTTACCAATGAAAATATCAACCTAAACACATTATATTAACCAAAGTTCCTTTCATGATGAATAATCATACCTTCCATTCTATACTGGTCCATGGGTCAAAATCCATATAATAGATAACCAACACACTAAATTTTACCAATCTTGCTGGAAATCAAATCAATTATAAAAGAATACTACAACACATTAATCTCCCACCCATGGTTAGTTTATTTTACACGATGCATTGGGATGAAAGCATCCATACACAAGCTCTGTACCCAATCTTGACTACATCATAGTCTTCGGTTTACCATAGCACAAATAGTACAAACCAAAATAAATGATATCCTTTTATATCATTTGTAAATAGCTGAAAATAATTACTATTTAATTGTCAGGTATTGTGATTCTACAACGAATCATAGACAAGAAATCAATTTGATACCATTTATAGTTCCCTGAATTGGATGCCACATTAAACAGAACTCTAGTCTAGTTGACCACTAGGCCTTAGGCACACAACCTCATATGCCAATGGTTGCTGACTTGTAGTGAGGGTCTAATTGGTGATAGTGGGTAGACTATACCCTCTCATAGTGATAAAAATAATATTATCTATAAACATAAATGTGAAAAAATGATCATAACATAGTGAAATAAATAATATAAACCATAAGAGTTATAAATAAATATAAGTAGTGTAATAATAAAAAATAACAATAAATAACATTTTTGACATCATTCCATAACTATTCATACATAAAACTAAACTAAAAAGGTTTCCTGTGGTCGATCATCAATACATACATATATAAAAAAAGATGAAATCCATAGGGAAACTCCATCTTGATGAATTAATGATCATAGTTCCTTTCCATCCATCCCATGAAAATGGTCCAACATTACCACAAAGGTCCATACCCTAAGCCCTGTCCCTTACCTAATCATAGAAACCTAATGTCTACACTTGTCTCAAGGATCCCATGTATGGTGTGAGAATAAATTTCATTAGGTCACCACCAACATGTTTTTATCCTACATCCATGATTATTTTAGTGTACTGTAGATAAATTAATGGAAGAAAACAAATAACCCAATTCCCTTGTGCTCAACAGCCACATTGAAGAATTCACCAACTTTATCTATCACCTGTAATATATGAATATATTCACCTTGTTATATATTTAACATAAAAAAAACTTATTTATAAAATTATAACTATAGTTTATAGGATCCATGGAATAAATCCCAAGTCATCCCCTGATAAATATCATAACTAGTGACCCCTTAGGTTCCACTTATAATCCTGTCACCTGACACATCTTGCCATCGATCATGTAACTGGTGTCCAGATGGAATTCCCAAATAATATATACTAGGTCCCTCATACTTCAGCTTAGAAAATCAATCTTTTCTTGAATCATAATATCCTGACTCACAATAACATATTTAATCCAACATATAATCATCATCACCTCAACATTCGACATACTTTGGTGCAACGATTTCCATCCTCCCATGTCCCGACCCAATGACCTTAGATAACATAGAAAGCCTCAACCCCCAACTAAGGGTATCATCACCGTCAATCAATGGTCCATCACTATCCTTGTGGCTTTCTATGATGATCACCCCAAATAAATAAATTTCGGATAATACCATTACTTAAGACACATTGGGTATGATGGCCTCTACCCACAATAGTGGTCAACACCACCTCGATCTGAGAGATATAAAAGTTTAAATGACTCCAATGTCTCATCAAATGACAAATGGTGAGAGGAAATTACCAAAAATCCTAAGAAAAATCATTCAAAACATCATTCCATGACAACCATGTCATTAAATATCAACGGACAACACCATATCAGGTAATATGGTCAATGCACCAATCTTTTCGACCTCATCGCATCAATCTGAAGACCATGTCACCAAATCAGTGATCGTCATCTCCTCAAATGTCTTGGGCCTCACCAAACCCAATGAACCATATTTCCTCAGTCCATGTGATTGTGATCACCTCAATCCTTAGGCCTTCCCTATCACATTCCCATGGATCTCATGAAATTAATATAAAAAATTTATGATAATTTAAATAAAAAACTCGACCTAAAATCCAATGCAAGTTCTAGAACCATACCCAGATTGACCATTTTTAGTGGTTCTAGTCCATTACCATAAGAATATCAAATCATAAATTTAATAATTTAATGAAAAGTAGTTAATTTATTATGGTCTCTCTCAGTCAACCCACATGAAATATATAGAAAACACCCCCAAAACACTCAAAAATGATAGAGATATATAAGAACCACCTAACTCATAAAAGTAATTGATTTCTCCTCTTGTATTAACCTCTTACTTGATCCAAATCAGAAGAAAACAACATTTAAAAAGAACACCTAGAAAATAAGGAAAATCTGATCAAATGGGTTTAGAATTTTGTGTGGTGCAATAAATTGAGAAAATAGGATAATGGATTGAATGTATTACTAAAATGAATCCATATCCACAAATGGATCGAAGATTTTAGTTCCGAATGAGAAGTTAGAACATAGATATTGGATTGGGAAGAGGGAGGATCCCCTTGATGTGTGTGAAGGAAAAAGGGAGAAAGGAGGGTTATAATTAGATAAAATAGATAGTGATTTTTTTTATTTATTCCTCTTTAAGGACCCACATAGATTTTTCACATGGTGTAGATAACCAAGTGGAAACCATGTGGTGCTCACTATCCAAGAACCACACTACGCACGGCTAGGCGTATGGTTTTCTAAACCATATGCCGAACATGTGAATCACCCATATTAAAAACATTAGAGGAGTCACCCAACCATGATAACCTACCTAAATGGTTTGATAAACCATGTATTGTGATACAGGTAGGCCACACATTTACTCCTCAGAGGCCGCATGGTTTGTCCAAACATTGTTCCCTAGCCAATACCTTGCTGACATTATATTTTATGGGCCCACTACACCTAATACATTCCTGAAACCCCAAGGAACCTTATGAGCCATAAAACCCATATTAAAATAAGTCTTAGGTCAAAAAAATTCTAAAATTAGGTTTTAAAATCATAAATAATGTTTTTCGGCTCACCAAATATGAAAATAAAAAGTGGTTTGGAAAATATGACCCATTCAAAAACATTTGATGTTATAATTGATAAACTGAAGGCTAGCCATATCATAAGATTGATGTGGGACAATAGAATAAAGATAAATATTAATACTATATAATTTTACATGCATAATGACGTCCACATGATCTAGATGATCTCAGTAGTCCATTCTCCCTAACCTCATGAGATTCAAATGATCCATCGTATTCATCCTCTTGGCTGTTCTAATGCTCCTATATGCTAATGTCAATTATTGAAACTCTAATTTTTGAACCATTTTCTCCATGGTTATTATGAAATACCATTTCTGATAAGAAGAATTCATTTTCATGCATGTTAATCTTTTCACATGATATAAATCAGGTATAAATTATTTTGGATGAGTGAAAACATCATTGTAGAAGGATTTTTTGATATACATATGTGTTATGATCATTATCATCTGTGGTGAATCATTTGATTCAACATTGTGGGATGGTATCATCCAAATTTTACCATTAGAACTTCCTTAAAGATTCTTATTTGCAACAGATGTACAATTAAAATGGTACATCACATTCCTTAGTGAAAAATACTTCCAGGTACTGTTGAGCTGAAAATATCATATTTTTCAATATAATCACCATACTATATTATTGAAATAGTTGAATGTTTCGTCATTGGTATCACCATTAGATCAAATTTATAGTAGATCATATGGCTGATGTTATCATGATTAAAGATTTCACAATTTTACTACCAACTCTATGCTTCAATAGTAACGGTAGTACTATTCAAAATCCTTGTTGTGATTGTAGAACCAACCACGATGGTAGTAGAAGGATCCCCCCAATGGTGGTAGTACCTTCCACTTTTAACTCAACGATAGCTCATCCTTGGTTTAGTACGATATTAAGATCTTATCATATATAATTCAATAGTAAATCTCTTTCACTGGTATAATGCTCACTAAATGGCAGATCATAGAATGATATGTCAAACTCATTGGTTGATCATACTAAATGGTAGATCATATTGAATAAGTAGATCTTCACCAGTGATAGATTTATATTCAATGGTATCTTTTCAATGGTATCAATCTTTCAACCACTATAAATCATCAATCTACCATTAGTTATAATTTTTTTCTAAAAAATAGTAATTTAATTAATTAATACAATTAAAATATAATTTTTAAATTAAAAATTTAATGATAAACAATTTAGTAAAATATAATTATTTTTTAAAATAAATTTGTCATAAATTCTTAATTATAGTAAAACATGCATTATTCTTTATGGTAATCTATTTATGTTAATTTATGTTACTCCAATTAGATAATAGTTTTTAATTATTATTTTACACATTTTATAATATGAAATATATTTTATTGTTCTAACTATCATGATTGAAGTTTTATGATAATATTATTTATAGGAATAAAAGAGTAAAGACTCTTGATTTATATGTTATTTTTTTTAAAATTAAGATAATAGATATATTTTTCATGTTTATGTTTTTCTAACATGTCCTTATGTGATTATCCAAATAGATGATCTATGATCATTAGAGTTAATGAAGTGATTATCAATTACAATGTGATTCGATAAACTCTGATAAAATAATCTTGAAAATTATTATTCACCAGCGATTTACAACAATGATTTTAAAAAAATCATAGTGATATAAGAATGAATCATCCATTCAAAGTTGTATCAAGTATTATTTTTTAGTTTCTTTGATTAAAAATTACTTTATCATTTTCATCATACACTACTAATGTGATTGATCTTCTTGAGCTCTATCAAATTTCATGATCATCTCCTCCAATGTTGTTTGATATTATTTCAAATATAATTTTTGTATTTCTTATTACCCTTTATTTTTTACTATTTAGTTTCCATTCTCCTTTACCATCTAGAAGCTTTCATATGGGGTTATTCCTCCCATATAAATGGAATGTTGGGTTGTTACTCCTAGATAAAAGGATGTGGGTTGTGAATCATTAAAAATTTAGGGGTTATACAACCAGGTGATAAAAAGGTATGATTGTATGTAATTTTGTTATTAAACCCTAAAAAAAGTGGGGAACTAGTATATACATGTCTCCTATCCATATATAAGAGATTAAAGAGTAGATTAAGATCTTGTTTATCTTAACTACTATAAAACAAATTCTTTGTTTTTTTTTCTTTCCCAGTGCACATTAAATATTGTTTAAACACTCGAATAATCATACTCCATTGAATAATTTTCAAAGTACTATTTACCCCCACTATAGTCACTATTTTATACGTATTGGGACTTATCAATTAGTGTTAGAGGGTTGTGCCTTTTAAGAAATTAATTTTAACTATTTCATAATTTTTTTCAGCTAACCATTACCATATACATAATAGTCTAGGGAAAATATCTATTTTTTTACAGAAAGTCAGGTTGTCAATATGTTAAATCCCATCAGACAGTGAAACTTCAATGTAAGTAACTATGTTTACTAAATGGATCGAAAAGAGGTATTTTTAAGACATATATGCCTTGAATTTTGGGATATATTTTCAAAACATTGTAAACTTATTAATGTACATTGAGAAACACATATTAGAAATGATGTTAGAAATTGTGTTCTGAATTAAAAAGTTATGAAATACCCATATTTTTTATTAATTAGAAACATATATAATAATATCTTATCATGTAAAAGTTATTATGACATATGAGGGAGTTTACATTTCACTCATCAAGGAATTGGAATGTTATAGAGAATGAAGCTAGGAATTCATAGATATGAATTTCAAGAATATAGAATGACTGATCAAGAGAGAATCACTGAGGTGCACAAAAGATTCCCCAAAATATTAAACATCATGGTTTCACTCTATGAAACCATGAAGAATGAAGCAGTTATCAAAATATTACATCAAGTTATACAAAAAAGTGTTACTCAAAGAAACTTTCAATTAAATAGAGTATGAATTTGATTTATTATTAAATGGATGAAATGATAAAATCAATTAATCAATACAAGTTGGAAATAATGAATAAAAATGCTAATAATCCTGAAAATAGAAAAGTTGTAACATTCAATTATATTATAAATTATATTTCTATTTCCTATGATTCTTTCTTACATCAAAGTGAGAAGGTTGAAATTATAAATTTTACTAATGGAGTCTACGAATACATGAAATGAAAGAAATGTTTTGACAATTTCCACAAAGGAGATGACTAAAAGGGTGATAAAAATGGTTGTAAAAAAGGTAAAACTAGAAAATATCATGTTTCCAAAATAATATTCAATGAGTATAGGAAAAATTAAAATATAAAATCATATTTTCTGAAATTGAATCAAGAAGGGAAATGAAAATAATATAGGAAGGTTCTAAAAGATAAAATCATACTGGATGGTTATTTACATAAGATTTAGACACCAGTACTGATAGTTTTGAGTGTGAAAAGGAATCAAACAATATTTTCTTGTAGGAAACATGAAAGAATGAGGTAAAAACTATTTTTGATTACAGTTTTAGTTATGAGTTTGTTTTTTGAAATGAGGTTAAATAATTACTGAAAAAATTGAATGTTTCATTGTGATATTTAGATAATGGATGAAATGTATATATAATTTAAAATATAAAATATTAAAGTTATATAAGAGAAAAAATTTGTAGATTATAAACTAATTAATATAAAATATGAGAATGAAATAATGACAAATTTCTATTCAAAAATAGATGAAGAATAAGGAAGGAAAGTTGAATTAGTTTGTGATTATTTGGAAAAAAATGAAAAGGAATGCATGAAACATAAAGACAAAAATATAAAACTAAAAAACATAGGATAATGATAAACTGTTAAAATATGTGTTGATATAAAAGTTTTTCAAAAATAAATCAAAAATATTGAAAGGTAAATAACTGAATTAAAAGATACCCAACTTCTTTTTATTAATGGGAACATAAAATTTGAAAATATTATGGCTTTGAATAAAAAATATAAAGATAAAAATTGATTTGTCTATAATAGATAGATTTTTAATACATACAAAACTACTTTTTTAAAAATAATAAATGTAAATGTTTCAACTATTATATTTTATAGATTTAATATGAAAGGTAATTATGCATATCAATTCTTTTTATGATTTAATCAATCACTAGGCCACACTATGATTTTATTTCTTTGAATACATCCTCTATATTATGATACAATATAATTATTATATTCTTAGGGGTTTCTAATAGTTTTTATACAATCTATTTGGACCCAAAATATATTGTGTACCAAAAAAATATTTACATAATCTATTTTATAGTAAATATTCCTAAAGAGTAATAATGATACATGGTAAATTGATAATATGTGCTCCAGGAACATGAATGGAGACATTCCTAAATGTTTAACTTTTAATTCTTATGATGGAGGAACTATCACATTTGTTGAGAACTATAAAGCAATGGCCAATGGTTTTGGAGAATTATGAATTCTGAAATCATTTATAATTTATAAATTAGTAGGTCTAGAAGGAATAAAACAGAACTTAATTAGAATATAAAAACTTTGTGATGATGGAATGATTGTATATTTTGAAGGTAATAAATGTCTTGTTTATAAAGAGAATATTCTTTTATTTTAGGAAAATATAAAATAATACATCTACTATATAGATTTTTCATAATTCTCCTAGAAAAATGTAATGTTATTAAATTCTATAGTGATAGATCACATTATTTTTCATAGATTTTTGGTACATGTTCTTATTTAACAATATCACAAGTTAGAAAAATATGGAATGGTTATAGAAAATTTTAAGTCTAAATATTTTATGTTTTTTGTATTTGAATCAGGTATTAAAGGAAATAAACATAGAGATACATTTATTTCTTTTAAAATGGTTAACACTACAAGAAGCATAAAAATATTCCGTCTTTATTTATTTGAACCCATGAGAATTGCTAGATTAGGTAGAAAGAGATATGTGTTTGTAATTGTATATGATTTCAGTAGATTCACTTGTACCCTTTCCTTATCTCATAAAAGGGAATCCTTATATAAATTCATTACCTTTGGTAAATAAATTCAAAATCAAAAGCTAATTTAATTTCATCAATTAGAAGTGAAAATCAAGAGAATTTTTTAACATAGATTTTGAGAAATTCTATGAAGATAATGGATATTTCCATAATATTTCAACCCCTAGAACACCACAAAAAATGGTTTTATAGAGATGAAGAAAAAAAATCCATGAAATAACATAGATAATGCTTAATGAAATAAAACTACTAAAATATTTTTGGGATGAATGAGTAAACGTTTCATGATATATGTTAAATGGATTTTACATTACAAACTTTTCATATAAAAGACCTTACACACTATTTAAAGAAAAAAACCTAACATTGTTTAATTTGATATATTTAATTGTATAGTTTATATTTTAATTAAGAAATATAATCTCGATAAATTTTATGATAAAAATGATGAGGGAATTTTTACGAGATACTGAAATATAAATTATTCATAGAGAATATATAAAAAGTGGATAATGTTATTGGAGGAATATGAACATGTATTGTTCCTTGAAAATAATGAAAAAAAGATTATTGATTATATTAATACTATTGAAGATGTTAAAGAATCCAATTTTTATGAAGTTAAAGCGGAAAATGATAATTCTTAAATTAAGGGGGAGAATATTTGTTCTCAATATGATCCAAAAAACTGGAAAACACATAGAGATAATTTATTATAAAGTGTAATTAAAAATGTGGAATATGTAATTAGGACTACAAAATCGGTTTCAGAATTTTTCTATAGTTGTTCCGTAGTAGATGATTTTGTACTTGTTAAGTTAATTGTGAATAAACATTATCATTTGGTAACCAAATTTCTATCAAAATGGTTATGTTAAGGGTGAATAGACATTATCTTCAAAATTGTTAAGTTAATTGTGAATAGACATTAACTTAAACATTTTGATAGCAATATGGTCTGGAATCTAGTTAGGTTACCAAATGATAAACAATATGAAAAATACAGAAATATTTTTTAAAATAAATTTGATGATTCAACTTATATGTTTATAAATAAGGTTAGATTTGTTTCCCAAGGATATTTAAAAGAAGAAGTAATAGATTTTGTAGAATAATTTGAATTTGTTTATAGATTATAAGTTATTAAAATGTAATTATATTTTGTAAGATTTCAAAATCATAAAATGTTTCCAATGGGTGTTAAAGGTTTTTTTGAATGATGTAATTTAAAAAGTGGTATATTTTAATCAACCACATGGTTTAAAAAAATGTTCATTTACATGCCATGTTATCATAATTTCTAAATAACTATATGGTCTAAATCAAGCTCTAAGATATTGGTATGACATACCAACTTTTTTGTTACTAATAAATGATTTTAAAAAAGGAAAGGTTGATCCATCCTTATTTATAAATAATATTTATATTGATATTTTAATTAAAATAATTTATTTTTTAGATATTGTATTAGGATTTGAATAAGATGTACATAGTAGTGAGTTTCAAAATATAATGACTAATGAATTTGATATGATCCTAATGGGGGAATTAATATTTTTCTTATTCTTCAAAATTTTCAAGAAAATTGTGTGTTTCTCTAAATCAAAGAAAATATGTTAAAGATTTTGATAAAAATAAATAAATATTGATTTGTTAAAAGTATGATAACTACAATTTGAACTAATACTAAATAGGATGCAGATAAATATGTTAAATCAATCAATTATTAAATATATAGAGGTATGACTGGAACCCTACGGTATCTAACTGCATCATGGTCAACAATTTTTTTTGTGTTCTAGATATCTTTATAATCATAATTAAATTAATATAACGGATATTAAAAAATTAATTAGATATGTTAATGTAACTATTACATCTGGCATATTTTACTCCAATTAGAACTATTTAAATCTGTTATAAATTTTTGATTCTAAATTTTGGTGAAGAAAACATGAGAATAGTAGAACATAATGTATTTTTCACTAATTAGGTAATTTTTCATATAGTTACAAAATATAATTATCAGTTTCATTATCTATAGCTAAGGATGAGTACATTTTTTTTCTAATTTCAATGCTCAAAACTGTTGGGTAAATAGTCTATGTGATTTTAATGTTTACTTAGATAAAATTTGTAAATTTTTTAAAACCAGTTCTTCTATGTCAATATAAAAAATCCCTTACAACATTCTTGGACTAAGATTATAGATATTAGATTTCAGTTTTTAATATTTCATGTTAATAAAGGGGATGTTTCTTTGGAATAAATTCCAATAGAAAACCAATTAGAAGATAACATTAATAAAGCCTTAGAATCTGTATGGTTTCAGAAATTAAAGATTAAACTAGGCATGATAGAAATTTAATTTTTGAATGAATGTTAATATATATTTTATTATATATATTTTATATTGATAATTACATAAATATAGGGGGATTTATCCCCATTTTCTATTTTTTAACAATACTTTTATTAATTTTTTCTCTTTTTTTTCTGGTTTTTGATAGATTTCAAAAAGGGGGGAGAAATTTAGGGAGAAAATTGGAGACCAAATTGGCGATTTCTTAAAACTAATATTTTTTGTTTTATTTTTAAATTTAAAAGAATGTGGATATTATTTTCCCTGAATATTTTATGTTTACATATATTACTATTTTGATAAAATAAAATCCCTTTAATTTATTTTTTTATTAATAAATGTATTAATTTCTTTGATGATTTAATAATCTTAAATTTAGGAATAAGATGAAATTATTTTTAATTGAGTTTTTTCATTATTTTATGTTTGTTTTATGTTTCATTTAGAGAAAAATGATCTATCCATGGCTATCCCATAGGATAAACCCTTATGTAGCATCCTCGATCAAACAATCACCCAAACAGAGCTAACGAGATGGGTTCCATTTTCCTTAGTCGCACTTTCCCAAATACAAAAAGTTTACAAGTAGTAGTGATGGTGAAAATGTGTGTAGTGAGAGGTTATGCCCTCTCAGAATTTATAATATAATGCTAAAAGCATAATAAGATAAAATTCAGCAAATATACAGGACTCAGTAGACTTGAACTAGACCCACAAAGTGGAAGTTCATCCAATATCAATAAATATATGAATAAATATAGAAAGAAATTTAGTAGAATTTAAATATAACAACATGATAAAAATTCACTTATAGCCCCTAAAAAAACGAACATAGCATGCATTCCATGGTTGGTCATACAACATAATATCCAAGGTGCTACACATGGAAGACCACCATAGCTACATATAATAAGCATGATGAAGATAAAATAACATTGAAAAAAATCTATATAGGTACAACCTCAAGGTTAATACCAATATCCCTACCAAACTGTATTATGGTCAATCTCCTGAGCCTTATCCTTTACCTATACGTAAATCCTTTAATTCTAAATGCGCCCAAAAGGGGCCAGGTAGGGTGTGAGACGAATATCCATAGGATCCCACCCAATGGTGAATACCTAGTATAAGTTATTAAGTGGATACTCATCTATATGTAATGTAAATATTATTATGACATAAATAAACATGACTTCCACTGGTGCTTAGAAACCATAGGGAAGTGTCACTTTCTTCGGCTAATGCAGGAATCTCAAAATAAAAGAAATTCCTTGGCTCAATTCCCAAGGGTACCCCTATATCACAATGTCCTGATAAACCCTTAGGTTCCACCTCAATCACATTTCATGCACCACAAGCCTCCTGATACATTAGGTCTAAAAGTAATGACATCCTAAATGCACTCTCAAACAATAGTATCGCATCCCCATAGACCCCTTCTCAAATGCTCTGATCAGCACATGGGATAACAACCGGAGGAATAAAGATTTCAATCCTCAAATAAATATCTAGGGACATGGCCTCAAGCACGGATATCATTATTACACCAACCCGATAGCCTCATCTCTATAAACCGAATTCTCCTCACCATTCATGTGGATTTCTCTGAAAAGCACCCCCAATTCATAAATACTTAAGTTGAAACTATTAGGGACCTATACCCACATGAGTGGTAAACACCACCTCATCATGGAGTCAACGTGTTTTCACAGGAATCAACTAGTTCTTTGACCATCATGAGTGAGGAACAATCACCAAGTGATATCCTAAGCCACACCATCTCTAGATCCTCATGCCCATGTGACCGTGTCGCTTGAATTTGAAGGCCATGCCATCCATGTATCCTAGTCCCTGCCCAACATGACAGCCTCACTTCCTCAATTCGACATCCACGATGCCCAATTATATGGTCAGAACTAATTAAGAAAATCTTTTTCAGGACAAACAAGTTATCAACATCACTCAATCCTAAAGGCCATTGCATCCCATCCTCATGCATAGCCCGTCACAACCCCAAGGGCCTTAGCACAATTAATCACAAGAATTACATAAACATATAACACATTTAAAAACTTTAAAAACATAATTCAATTTATACATATTTAATTAGTCTAACTATTGGATATAACACAATATCATTATGTTCTTAAATGCATCTAACTCACTTAATCAAGATTGATCAATTTAAACATACCAGTTTAAATAAAAAACATTTAAACCCATTTTGGAGCCTTGACCAAAATAACCCAAGGGGAAAAAACTCTGGTATATCCCCACTCAAGCGTAACAGGTATAGGGAATTACCATGAAATCCCTCGTGGTTTACAAGTCAAGTCAATAAGCAATAACACGATTCTTTCCAAGACCACCATTGCACTAAAAAGACGCTACCCTCGAAAGTCAGTGAAAACTCCAAACAAGGTAGGAAGAACCTACCATATACTCATAGGATAGGAATGTAAATAAATTTTCACTAATTAAATTTGATCAATGTAGATCTGAGTTTCCGTCTTAAACCATGAAATCGACTTGGACAGAAACAACGGCCCGTAAGGCAAAAGATCAAGTAAGAAAAATGGTTTGCATGGTTATCCTAACTAAGGTGATCCCATAGATTTCGATGAATTGAATAATGAAGGTGATATAAAATATTTGGATCAAAATCCACTAGAGGAAGGGAGGGGAGCTTCCTTTTGTTCATTGAACCAGTAAAGAGATGAAGAAAAGGATTAAGGAAGTGAAATAAAAAAATGGAAAATGGTAATTTTCCTCATTAATTGGTCCGCACGATTTACCCACCATTCTTCCAAACCCTGTGGAAATAGTGTGGAATCCGCTTCTTAAAAATGTGGGCCCACACAACCACGCCACATGGTTTTTCATACCATGCAATAACCATGTGAATCCCTCTATAACATCTACAGACAGGTCTTTAGGGCCATGCACCACCACTCACACGGTTTCCCATAAACCATAAGACATCACCTACTTCCTAAAAACTAGTACATCATGCCTCAGACACTTACAAACCCATTATGAACACCCAAGGAACACTACTAGTATTTGAACCAATCCCAAAACAACATTTAAGTATCACAAAACCCTTTGATTGAGTTTCAATCAATGAATCAATTAATAGTCAGTCCAGTAATTGAAAATTTCAAATCAGGAGGGGTTTTCCACCTGAATCAAAATACCAGGTCATTATATTCTTCCCACCTTAACATATCTCATCATCGAGATATAAAACATAATATGGAGATAGTACCAAATATACCCATCATGTCCCAACAACATGGACTGCCCTGGTCTCACGGGTATAGGCCAATATCCACAAAGAGTGCTCCCCACCATAAGAACTTATAAACATGGTCTCAACATGACTAAAACTAAAATAAAAAGGTCCAACAACCTACTTCCAAACACATGGACCTCTAATGATGCTTCATCACTCTTGCACCTCCCTAGGTGCTCTCGTATCACTATTGGAACCCAATCACATCCCACACTGCATCGATTCCTACCTCGATCCCATGACACCAATGGAATAACAAGGTCCCACATCCGATGGATTATCAAAGAAACCATGTGGCAAGTACCTCAATCACAAACTGCATCCTCGATTCCTCGATGCCCAAGAAACCTAATGTAACCTGCATCGCTCGGATTAAATGTTGATAAACACCTCAAAACACACATCCAATAATGCTCCTGATGCCAAGAACCTCATATATATTTATGATCACGCAGCAGAGATAGTTCCAACCCACTGGCCCGAATCTGGTCAGTCCATATACAACTTGTTCACCTCATGCACTCAAATAAAACATGCCTCAATGGGTAAGGAACGAATAGGAATTCCTAAAATGGCCATGATAAAAAAAAGTAAAAACCACTACGGACATGCCTACAAAGTACCTCTAACCTTCATCGGGTCTCCAGCCTGCTCAGCCCCACCCATCTCCATAGTGTGCACATGGCCTAACACACTATTTCTGGAATCCTCGCCTCCCTGCGGTGCTGCATCAGCCCCTAGCCCATGACCCCAGGGCTTGCTCCCACTATCTCTTCCACATATTCTAAGTTCAGTTGACCCTCAAATACCATCACCTGGTACCAATCCTAATCCAATTGTAGATGCCACAATCTATCCTGGTCCCTAATTTTTGGCTATCTGAGAAGGATTCCTATAGAACCTCTCAAGACGGCCCACCTATCCACATGTTAGAGACTTTTTTGGAGGTTTATCACACTGATTCCGGACATTCCTTGCTTTCACACACTGAAAGAAAAACACTAATGATCAATCATGAGGGGGTGTAGTTTAGACCATGGCCAAACCTCCTTGATGGAACTCATATGGAACCCATTTTTTTCTATCTAAACCATCACCAAAAGCCATCGCCTAACTCAAACATGATCGGTCCATTAGGGTTCCCTTTTCTATGAGTGCTTGATTCACTGCCTCTAAAAATGAGGCTGACCTAAAGATGTTGACCTATAAATGAATGGCATTCCCTAAGACATATTCAATGTGCCTCAACCTAAGGGTGTCATCTCTTAACATACCTAGTGAAATTCATGAAAACTCTGTTGAAATAGATATATAGTCCATGACAGACATGTCACCCATATGAAGGCTCAAGAACTCTTGATCTATCTCTTACCTCAGTATCTCAGGAAGAAGACTACAAGAAGAACCTATCTTCAACATACTTCCATGATAGTCCCTCATGTTTGTGACCCTAAACTTGCATATCTCACCAGATAATGGCCGATCCTACGGGCATGTACATTTCCAACCTGAACCTCCACCCTAGAGGCATCACCATATACTCAAATATCATCTGCATTCTCTCTATCCAGTTCTCAGCCCCCTATAGACCAACCTCACCATGAAAAAGTAGTTGGTACTACGACTATAAATCCCATGTCAGATATGCCATAAAGGGATTTGTTCATGAGTTCCTCTATAGATCCTATGAAAAAAACATCCCGGGCTAGATAAAAGCTACACATTGAGCCATGACTAGTACACTATCAAGCCCGGAAGCTACCCTTCCTACACTAAACCTTGATCCTGAGCCTATCCCTAAGCCTCTATAGGGAGTTCATGCTCTACCAAACCCTTAGAAGTCTGAAACTGATCATGCTCCTCCGACACTGTATCATCTCCTGCCTGACGCTCCATCCAATACATCCAAGAGAAACTTGATGAATACCATAAATGATAAGAATATATATATATATATATATATATATAACAATATATATGCAATGAAGATAAGGATACCAATAAAAAGGGAGTTCTTATTCAATACCCTTACTCTCCCCCACCGCAATCATACCCATGGCATCTTGGCCTCATGGCCTCCTTACCCACCCTCAATAGAGCCATGTATCACAATATCCTTAGGCCATGCCCATCCTTACAACCAATGTTTCCTCAAACTGATGACCTAGTCCCCCAATCCTGGTGATCAAAATCACCTCAGTCATAGTACTTTCCTACTCCTATAAGCGGCCGACCCATTTTTCGTGCCACATTCAATTTCATATATATATATAAAGCATGGAATATCACAATTACACATGTAATTTTGTATTATTCACTTGGTATAATCATTTTATAAGGAATAAATGCATTTATAAATTTGATATACCATAAAAATCACCTATAAAAATCCAAACAAACAGGAATCACAACCCTCTTTCCATACCCTGCTAAGGGTCAATATCACCAATCACTACAGCAGGTCAATGATCCATATGACAACCATTTTATTTATTACACATTTAAAAATAATTTCTTGCATAAACATACTGTTAAGACAACTCTAAGGATCAAGAGGTCTATTGTCCTGAGAAATTAGAAACATTACATTACATCTTATAACATAAAACACAACCTTTTTATTGAAATCTTCTTTTACATGACCATACCATTCCTTCGTACTTAGCATTGTATAGGATAGCCTGAGGACATGCATATAAAAGGGGTGAGCTATAAAGCCTAGTAAGGGAGTAAAAAAGGAATAACCTGAATAATATAGCACATGTTAGGAAATAGATATATCAATGGATCGCAAGAGAAACATAAACATAAAGTCATGATATAACATGATTATCATAACATGGAAATGCAGAAACAACATTTAACATGATATTAGCAGGAGCCAAGGATCACTGCACATGAATCATGAGTAAACCCTCATCGCAATTGAATCAGCCTGATTAGACCATATTTGAACTTAAATTCTCATGATTAAACCCTCATTTCACATGGTTTATCATGATAATATTCTTTACCCAATGGATTGGAGTGCTATTAGGGAACACCCTTTATAAACATTTCATTTCATGCATATGTGTGTCATATGGATCATATAACATGGATTCATTATAATTAATAATTTATACCACAAATAAGAGATGTGAAATAAAAAAATGTAAGTCCTCAATAAACATGTAAATTATCATAATAGTGAATACCCAGGGTAGAGAAATGGGTATGGTATTCACTTATATGATGATTTTGGCAATGGAAATTTTTCTGTAACTTCGACAACATAACGACGTAAAATAGGAATCATAAATTGGGTTGATGGGAGATAAAGAGGTATCTCATCATTTATACAAGAAATTTATAGTAAGGGTTAATGGAACATAATATCCCAAAATATTTAATGTATTTTAGATGCATAATATAAAATAATTACTTGATTGTAAATGAGAAGAGAGAAATTCCTTACAGAATTTTGACATGGTACCAGGTGTACACGAGAGGCATTACTGAGAGAGAAATATGTCTATAATCTTTTAAAATAAAACAGGTAAGTATGGGGGAGGTTTAAAACCATACCCTGGCATTTTTAATTTAATATAAAAGGGTATAACAACATAAATAAATTTGGATAAAAACGAGGAAGGAAGAAATCCCTTACTTGGATGTGTGATCCCAAAGGATTGGAAGAGGCTTGAGAGAGGCTTATTAGGATCTTGGGACACATTGGGAGGATTATAGGAAGAGTATGGAAGAGGTTTTTAGAGATACAAATGTTTTTAGTGAAGATAAGTGGGATCTTGGGTGGGTTTATATAAGAAAACAGAAGGTAATTCATTAATATTTCACAAACTTAGGTTTTGGAATTTATATAATTAAATATTTAAGACCACAAACCAAACCACGAGTTTTCTCTTGATTTATGAAAGGGGGGTGGGTGGAAAAATTATTTTATAATTCCAATATTCTAAATTATTAAAATATTAGGCTTTCTTATATGGAGGTGATTCACACTCTCATGGAAATCAATTTAAAATGTTAAAATATTTTATAATTCTTAGAGGGTCCACTAAGGAATCATAAAATTAATAAAACAAATCAAAAATAATATTATTTTAGAGGTAAAAAATATATTGTCTGATCAACCCTTTTAAAGTATTTTATTACATCACTATTGGGTCATTATGATGTTATAAAACACATTATATATTTAAACGGTACTTAATTTTTACCCAAAAATTCAACAATCTTAGAAAATTATGAAAAAACTCACTATTAGATAATTTCGACGTCCTAAATCCAAAATTGATATTAATTTTATCTAAATTATTTTCTAAATATGTGAATTTCCATTTTTAAAATAAAAACTGACATTTATTTAAAATTCATGGGTTTTGACAAAAATAGTTTTCAAACCTTAATAAAAATTACAATTGTAGTTATAAAATTATACGATAGTTTATGTTTTAAAAAATTAATTTAGTAATAATATTTTATAAAAGTATTATTTAATTATAAAGTAAATTAATTCATCAAAATATTTTTCTTAATTGAATTTAAATATTAACTAAAAATACTTTTTTTGATTTAGAAAAAACAGTTACAAAGTAACAATAATAAAATGAATTTATATTATTTATTCAAAATAATGCACATAATCATAGTCCTAGAGTCCTGATACATATCCTCTTATAAAACCCACATAATACCTAAGGGTATGGTGTTGAATAGAGACTGACTCTTGGGGTGGTTCAGATAACAACGCTTGGGTGGTAATATCTATTAACTTCTACTTCCCCTGTAGGTGATATCGTTCAATATTGACATGTTGAAGCTCAGATTGGGATTGTTCAAGAGTGAATCCCAGTGATTCTCCCTCCTTTTCTAGCTCTAACAAATGGGCTTTGTATGGAGAAATTATACTAGATGAGGCCATCGGTTCCTTTGTCTATGTAAATTGGATTTGTTAAAGACATATATTTATACAAATCATTTGATCACTATTCAACAACTATATTAGCAACAATAAAAATAAATAATTTTATTTTAAAATCAAAATACATAAAAACAAGCAATCTCATAAGATTTATATAACTATTTTACATAATAATACATTTAATTAGATCGACTAGAAATTTGATTAATAAACATTTTGGTCATTACAATCTTCCCCACTTAAGAAATTCTGCCCCTGAAATTTCCAATTCCCATACTAAAACAGATGAGGGTATATCTGCTTCATCACTTCCTCTGATTCTTATGTTGCTTCTTCAAACATGTTGTTTCGGTACAACACTTTTATGAGGGGAATAATATTATTTCGTAGAACCTTTTCCCTAAGATTTAAGATCATCACAGACTTCTCTTCATAAGAGAGGTAATTCTCCAAAGGCATCAAATATGGATCAAGAACATGAGATGGGTTTGATATGTACCTCATCAAGAGTGAAACATGTAATACATCATGTACTTGAGATAGGTTTTTTGGGAGTGATAGTCAATGGGACACTACTCCAATGCGATCAAGGAAGTCAAAAGGGCCAATGTACCTTGGACTAATCTTTACCTTATTCCCAAATCCCATATCACTTTTCCATGGTGATATACAGAGGAATAAAATGTCTCGAAAATCAAAATATAAGTCCCATCAATGATTATCAATAAATAAATTTTGTCAACTCAGAGCAGCTTTAATGTGTTGTGGGGTGGTCATAACCTTCTCCGCCATTTGTTCGACCATTTCTGGGCCTTAGAGTTTTCTCTCCCCAACTTCATCCCAATATGCCGGTGTTCTGCACCTCTTCCCATAAATGGATTTATATGGAGCCATTTTTATTCTTGAGTGGAAACAGTTATTGTAAGATAACTCAACCAGAGGAAGATGTTGATCCCATACTCCTTGGATGTCTATTGTGCATGATATGAAAATTTCTTCAGCTGTTTGTATAGTCTGCTCAGATTGGCCATCAGTTTCTAGATGATAAGACATACTGATGTTTAGATCAGTATTCATGGCATGTTTGATACTCTTCCAAAACATAGAGATGAATCTTGGATCCAGATTGAATTAAATCGATAGTGGTACTCCAAGAAATCATACCACTTATATGATGTATATACATGATAGTTGGTCAAATGAGAAATCCTCTCAAATTGAAATGAAGTGTACAGTCTTTGTAAGACTATCCACAACAACCTATATATCATTGTTTCCTTTGGATATCTTCAAATTTCTACTAACAATTCCCTCGCGATGTTCTCCCATTTCCATGTGGGTATGGGAAATTGTTGCATCATCCCTTTATACTTATTCCTATCATCCTTCACTTTCTAACAAACCAGGCACTTTGATGTATACTCAGCGATCTCCTTCTTCATTTTATCCCACCAATAATGCTCTCAGAGATATTGATACATCATTGTGTTTATCTGGGTGAATAGAGAAATTTGAACTATGTGAATCATTAAAAGGTTTATTTTTTAACTCCATATTTTATGGAACACATAGTCTTCACCCAAATTCAGAATTACTTATTCAATAACATTGAACTCCAAGGATTTCACTTTTCTGATAGTTACCACTTTCTTCTGAATTCCCACATCATCCTTTTTATAATCCTTTATCCTTTCCAAAAAAGATGGTTGAGCAATAATTTGTGAAAGGATTGACGTATTTCCCTTCTTTATGATTCCCCTATCAATCTCCAGAAAATATAAGAAGATTGGATGCTTTTCAATACTCATGAATGATAGAACTACGGGGTCCTTTCTACTTAGATAATCATTCACCTTGTCTGATTTTCCATGGTGTTAATGGATTGACCAGTTGTAGTAATTTATATTTTCTAACCATCTTTGTTGGTGCATAATAAAGTCTTTCATTGTGAATATATACCTAAGGATTTTGGGGTCCATATATATTTCACACATCTCCCCAAAGTGGTAATGTCACCAAATTTTTAAACAGAATATCACTATATCCAACTCCAAATCTTGTTTTGGATAGTTTTTATCTTTTACATTCAATTGACATGAAGCACATGCAATGGATTTTTCATTTTTCATCAATACACATCCCAGGACCTTCTTCGAAGTATCATTGAATACCAAAAAAAGTTCTCCACTTGTGGGTAATGTGAGAATGGGAATAGTGATAAGCTTCCTTTTCAACTTTTTGAACCTCTCTTCACATACATCACTTCAAGAAATCATTACCCCCTTCCCAGTTAGCTTGGTTAGAGGGTTTTAAAATCATGATAAATTTCTAAAAAGTCATTGATAATATCTAGATAACCCCAAGAAGCTATAGATATCTGTCACCTATGTTGGCCTCATCCATCCCTCAGTTATATCTATCTTGGAGGGATCCACAGATATCCTATTTCATTATATGAAATTACCCAAGAATGAGACCTCCTTAAACCAGAACTCACAGTTTTTGTATATTGCATACAACTTCTCCTTTTTCAAGGTCTCTTGTACAGTTCTTAGATTCTACTCATTCTCCCCCTTGGTTTTTGAGTATATTAGTATATCACCAATAAATACACCCAAAATATTTTCGAGGTAACCTCTAAATAAACTATTCATCAAGTCCATGAATATTGATGGAGAATTAGTTAGTCCTAAATTCAATACTATGAATTCATAGTGCCCGTACCTTATACGAAAAGATGCCTTGGGCATATCCTTCTTCTTCACCCTTGGTAATATATGAACCAGAGATCCACCTTCGGAATTTATTGTGCTCCACATAGCTGATCGAACATGCCATTAGTTCTTGTTAGAGGATACTTGCTCTTTATTGTGATTTTTTTAGTTCATAATAATCAATGAAAATGTGTGTTGACCCATCCTTCTTCTTAATGAAGAGGATTAGTGCACCCCATGGTGAAGCACATTAGCGTATAAAACTTTTACCTAGATTCTTCTACTATTGTTTCTTTATCACCTCATGCTCCACAATGACCATTATATACAAAGTCTTGGATATTGGCAATGCACCAGGTATAAGATCAATCAAGAATTAAACATCACTTCTAAGAGGAAGACTAGGAAATTCCACATGAAACACCTAAATAAATTCAATAAAAATAGGCATGTCTTCAAGAATATTTTCTTCCTTAGACACAATCATCTGAGAAAGATATGTGTGCTCATAGGGTAGTAAAATCCACAAATTAGATGATGGTGATAAAGAAGATTCATCATCCTCCTTTCACTTTTACTGAATCGGGGGTTGATTCTCCATATAAAGAGATATTTCCCTCTAATGGAAATTTATGTTTTCAATATATATGGATAGTCAATACATGCCAATAATGGCATAAAATTACACAAGAGTGAGTATGAAGACATTACATGGGAAGTTCAAACCAAAAATTGGGACACGGTAGGATTTATTTTGATGGGATGCAATGATTTCCCCATTTCTAATTCTCACCGACATCTCTACATCCATGATTTGCAGTGGTGATGGGATTGTTCTTCTAAACTTTTGGGATATAAAAGAATGAAAATAAATAGAATCAAAAACTACGTTCTCTATTCTTTAATATATAACTTTTGTACCTGTCACCACGTCGTTATCGGGGTGCGCTTCAGTAGTAGCGATGGAAAAAAGCTCTCCCATGTTGCCTTGGAGGTTGTTGGTTTCCTCTGAAAACCCTTGAATAGGGAACTGGTTTTCTATGTGGCAAGTTTCTTTAGAGTTGAAGCAATGAACAATGCGTTGAGGGTCAAACGAAGTGTTTCTCTCCTCTGTCGTAGTAGCTTGTTTTTCTTATCAGCAGTTAGTGGCCATGTTCCCTTATCCGTAGTTAGTGTCCATGTTCCCTTATTTGATGATTCAACTTATATGTTTAGAAATAAGGGTAGATTTTTTCCCAAGGATATTTAAAAGAATAAGTAATAGATTTTGAAGAATAATTTGATTTTTTTTATAGATTATAAGTTATTCAAATGTAATTATCTTTTGTAAGATTTCGAAATTTCAAAATGTTTCAAATGGTTGTTAAAGGTCCCTTTTTGAATGCTGTAATTTAAAAAGTGGTATATGTTAATCAACCACATGGTTTAAAAAAATGTTCATTTACATTCCATGTTATCAGACTTTCTAAATCACTATATGGTCTAAATAAAGCTCCAAGATATTGGTATGACATACCAACTTTATTGTTACTAATAAATGATTTTAAAAAAGGAAAGGTTGATCCATCCTTATTTATAAATAATATTTATATTGATATTTTAATTAAAATAATTTATTTTTTAGATATTGTATTGGGATGTGAATAAGATGTACATAGTAGTGAGTTTCAAAATATAATGACTAATGAATTTGATATGATCCTAATGGGGGAATTAATATTTTTCTAATTCTTCAGAATTTTCAAAAAAAATGTGTTTTTCTCTAAATCAAAGAAAATATGTTAAAGATTTTGATAAAAATAAATAAATATTGATTTATTAAAAGTATGATAACTACAATTTTAACTAATACTAAATAGGATGCAGAAAAATATGTAAAATAAATCAATTATTAAATATGTAGAGGTATGATTGGAACCCTATGGTATCTAACTACATCAAGGTCAACAATTTTTTTGTGTTCTAGATATCTTTCTAATCATAATTAAATTCATATAAGGGATATTAAAAAAATTAATTAGATATGTTAATGTAACTATTACATCTGGCATATTTTACTCCAATTAGAACTATTTAAATCTGTTATAAATTTTTGATTCTAAATTTTGGTGAAGAAAACATTATAATAGTATCACATAAAGTATTTTTCACTAATTAGATAATTTTTCATCTAGTTACAAAATATAATTAGCAGTTTCATTATCTATAGCTAAGGATGAGTAAATTTTTTTCTAATTTCAATGCTCAAAACCGTTGGGTAAAATAGACTATTTGATTTCAATGTTTACTTAGATAAAATTTGAAAATTTGTTAAAACCAGTTCTTCTATGTCAATATAAAAAATCCCTTACAACATTCTTGGACTAAGAATATAGATATTATATTTCAATTTTTAATATTTCATGTTAATAAAGGGTATGTTTCTTTGGAATGCATTTTAATAGAAATCCAATTAGAAGATAACATTAATAAATCCTTAGAATCTATATCGTTTGAGAAATTAAATATTAAACTAGGCATGATAGAAATTTAATTTTTGAATGAACGTTAATATCTATTTTATTATATATATTTTCTATTAATAATTAAATAAATAAAGGGGGATTTATCCTCATTTTAAATTTTTTAACAATACTGTTATTAATTTTTTCTTTTTTTCTGGTTTTTGATAAATTTCAAAAAGTGGTAAAAATTTAGGGAGAAAATTAGAGACAAAATTGGGGATTTCTTAAAACTAATATTTTTTGTTTTATTTTTCAATTTAAAAGAAGGTGGATATTATTTTCCCTGAATATTTTATTTTCACATATATTACTATTTTGATAAACTAAAATCCCTTTAATTTATTTTTTTTATTAATAAATGTATTAATTTCATTGATGATTTAATAATCTTAAATTTTGGAATAAGATGAAATTATTTTTAATTGAGTTTTTTAATTATTTTAGGTTTTTTTATGTTTCATTTAGATAAAAATGATCAATCCATGGCTAGCCTATAGGATAAACCCTTATGTAGCATCCTTGACCAAACAAACACCCAAACAGAGCTAACGAGATGGGTTCCATTGGCCTTAGTCACACTTTCCCAAATACAAAAAGTTGACAAGTATCAGTGATAGTGAAAATATGTGTAGTTGGAGGTTATACCCTCTCAGAATTGATAATATAATGCTAAAAGAATAATAAGATAAAATGCAGCAGATATACAGGACTCAGTAGACTTGAACTAGACCCACAAAGTGGATGTTCATCCAATATCAATAAATAGATGAAGAAATACAGAAACAACTTTAGTAGAATGTAAACATAGAAACATGATAGAAATTCACTTATAGCCCCTCAAAAAAAACAAACATAGCATACATTCCATGGCTGGTCATACAACACAATATCCAAGGTACTGCACATGGAAGACCATGATAGCTACATATAATAAACATGACGAAGATAAAAGAACATTGAAAAAAATCTATATAGGTACGACCTCAAGGTTAATACCAATATCCCTACCAAACTTTATTATGGTCTAGCTTATGAGCCTTATCCTTTACCTATACATAAATCCTTCAATTATACATGCATCCTGAAGGGCCTAGGTTGGGTGTGAGATGAATATCAATAGAATCCCACCCAATGGTGAATACCAAGTATAAGTTATTAAGTGGATATTCATCTCTATGTAATGTAAATATTATGAAGAAATAAATAAAAATGACTTCCACTGGTGCTTAGCAACCACAGGGAAGTGTCACTTGCTTCACCCAATGTAGGAATCTCAAAAGAAAAGAGATTCATTGTCTCAATTCCCAAGGGTACCCCTATATCACAATGTCTTGATGAACCCTTGGGTTCCACCTCAATCACATTTCATGGAACCATGTGCCTCCTGATACCTTAGGTCTAAAAGTACTGACATCCTAAATACACTCTCAAACAATAGTATCGCAGCCCCATAGACCCCTTCTCAAATGCTCTAATCAGCACATGGGATAACAACCGGATGAACAATGATTTCTATCCTCAAATAAATTTCTAGGGACATGGCCTCAAGCACAGATATCATTATTCCACCAACCCAATAGCCTCATCCCTATAAACTGAATTCTCCTCAGCATCTATGTGGATTTCTATGAAAAGGACCCCCCAATTCATAAATACTTAAGTTGAAACTATTAGGGCCCTATACCCACATGAGTGGCAAACACCACCTCATCATGGAGTCAACGTGTTTTCACATGAATCAAATATTTATTTGACCATCATGAGTGAGAAAAAATCACCAAGTGATATCCTAAGCCACACCATCTCTAGATCCTCATGCCCATGTGACTGTGTCGCTCAAATTTGAAGGCCATGCCATCCATGTATCCTGGTCCCTACACAATGTGACAGCCTCACTTCCTCAATTCGACATTCACGATGCCCAATTCTATGGTCAGAACTAATTATGAAAATCATGGTCACACCCAAAAAGTTATCAACATCACTCAATCCTAAAGGCTATTACATCCCATCCTCAGGCATAGCCCATCACAACCCCAAGAGCCTTAGCAAAATTAATCACAAGAATTACATAAAAATATAATACATTTAAAAACTTTAAAAAATTAATTCAATTTAGACATATTCAATTAGTCTAGCGATTGGATATAGCACAATATCACTATGTTCTTAAATGCATCAAACTCAGTTAATCAATATTGATCAATTTAAACATACTAGTTTAAATAAAAAACATTTAAACCCATTTTGGAGCCTTGACCAAAATAACCCAAGGGGACACAATCTCTGGTATATCCCCACTCAAGAGTAATAGGTATATGTAATTACCACGACATCCCTCATGGTTTACTAGTCAATTCAATAAGCAATAACACGGTTCTTTCCAAGACTGCCATTGCGCTAAAAAGCCACTACCCTCAAAAGTCAGTGCAAACTAAAAACAAGGTAGTAACAACCTACCATATACTCATAGGATGCGAATGTACAATAATTTTCCCTAATTAAATTTGATCAATGTAGATCCGAGTTTTCGTCTTAAACCATGAAATCAACTTGGATAAAAATAACAGCTCGTAAGGAAAAAGATCAAGTAAGAGGATTTGTTTGCATGGTTATCCTATCTGAGGCGATCCCATAGATTTCGATGAAATGAATAATGAAGGTGATATATAAAATATGGATCATAATCCACTAGTGGAAGGGAGGGTAGATTCCTTTTGTTCATTGAAACAGTAAAGAGATGAAGAAAAGGAGTATGGAAATGAAATAAAAAAATGGAAAATGGTAATTTTCCTCATTAATTGGTCTGCACGATTTACCCACACATTCTTCCAAACCCTATGGAAATAGTGTCTAAGATGCTTCATAAAAATGTAGGCCCACACAACCACCCCACATGGTTTTTCATACCATGAAATAATCATGTGAATCCCTCTATAACTTCTGCAGACAAGTCTGCAGGGCCATGCACCACCACTCACATGGTTTCCCATAAACCATAAGACATCACCTGCTTCCTAAAAACTAGTACTTCAGGCCTCAGACACTTCCAAACCCCTTATGAACACACAAGGAACACTCCTAGTATTTGAACCAATCCCAAAACAACATTTATGAATCACAAAACCCTTTGATTGAGTTTCAATCAATGAATCAATTAGTTGTCAGTCCAGTAATTGAAAAATTCAAATCAGGAGGAGTTTTCCACCCGAATCAAAATACCAGGTCATTAAAATCATCCCACCTTAACATATCTCATCATCGAGATATCAAACATAACATGGAGATGGTTCCAAATATACCCATCATGTCCCAACAACATGGACTGCCCTGGTCTCACGGGTATAGCCCAATATCTACAAGGAGTTCTCCCCACCATAGGAACTTCTAAACATGGTCTCAACCTCACTAAAACTAAAATAAAAAAGTTCCAACAACCTACTTCCAAACCCATGGACCTCTGATGGTTCTTCTTCACTCTTGAACCTCCCTAGGTGCTCTCGTATCACTATCATCACCCAACCACATCCCACACCACATCGATGCCTACCATGATCCCATGACACCAATGACACAACAAGGTCCCACATCCGATGGATTCTCAAAGCAACCATGTGGCAAGTAACTCAATAACAAACTACATTTTCGATGCCTCGATGCCCAAGAAACCTAATGTAACCAACATCGCTTGGATTACATGATGATAAACACCTCAAAACACACATCCAACAATGCTCTCGATGCCAAGAACCTCATATATATTTATAATCACGCACCAGAGATGGTTCCAACCCACTGACTAGAATATGGTCAGTCCATATTCAACATGTTCACCTAGTGAACTCTAATAAAAAATGCCTCAATGGGTAAGGAAAGAATAGGCATGCCTGAAATGGCCATGATAAATAAAGTAAAAACCACTAAGTCCATGCCTATAAAGTACCTCTAACCTTCATCGTCTCTCCGGCCTGCTCAGCCCCACCCAGCTCCATGGTGTGCACATGGCCTAACACACTGTTTCTGGAATCCTCGCCTCCCAGCGGTGCTGCATCATCCCCTAGCCACTGACCCCAAGGCTTGGTCCCACTATCTCTTCCACATATTCTAAGTTCACTTGAACCTCAAATACCATCACCTGGTACCAATCCTAATCCAACTGCATATTCCACAATCTATACTGGTCCCTAATTTTTGGCTATCTGAGAAGGATTCCTATAGAACCTCTCAAGACGCCCCACCTATCCACATATCAGACACTTTTTTGGATCTTTATCACACTGAGTCCAAACATTCCTTGCATTCACACACTGAAATAAAAACACTAATGATCAATCATGAGGTGGTGTATTTGAAACCGTGGCCGGACCACCTCGATGGAACTCATCCGGAACCCATTTCTTGCTCTCTAAACCATCACCATAATCCATCACCTGACTCAAACATGATCGGTCCATTAGGGTTCCCTTGTCTATGAGTGCTTGATTCACTACCTCTAAAAATGAGGCTGACCTAAAGATGTTGACCTACAAATGAATGGAATTACCTAAGACATATTCAAAGTGCCTCAACCTCAGGGTGTCATCTCTTAACATACCTAGTGAATGTCATGACAACTCTGTTAAAATAGATATATAGTCCTTGACAGACATGTCACCCATATGAAGGCTCAAGGACTCTTGATCTATCTCTTCCCTCAGTATCTCCAGAAGAAAAATTCAAGAAGAACCTATCTTCCACGTACTTCCATGATAGTCCCTCATGTTTGAGACCCTGAACTTGCACATCTCACCAGCGAATGGCTGATCCTACGGGCATGTACATCGCCAGCTTGAACCTCCACCCTAGAGGCATCACCATATACTCAAAGATCATCTGCATTCTCTCTATCCAGTTCTCATCCCCCTATAGACCAAACTCACCATGAAAAAGTAGTGGGTACTACGACTATAAATCCTATGTGAGATATGCCATAGAGGGCTTTGATCATGAGTTCCTCTGTAGATCCTATGAAAAAAACATCACGGGCTAGATAAAAGCTACACATCGAGCCATGAACAGTACACTATCAAGCCTAGAAGCTACCTTTCCTACACTAAACCATGATCATGAGCCTATCCCTAAGACTCTACAGGGAGTTCGTGCTCTACCAAACCCTTAAAAGTCTGAAACTGATGATGCTCCTCCGACACTGTATCATCTCCTGCCTGACGCTCCATCCAAGACATCCAAGAGAAACTTGATGAGTACCATAAATGATATGAATATATATATATATGTAACAATATATATGAAATGAAGATAAGGATACCAATAAAAAGGGAGTGAAGATTCAATACCCTTACTCTCCCCCACCGCAATCATACCCATGGCATCTTGGCCTCATGGCCTCCTTACACACCCTCAACAAAGCCATATATCACAATATCCTCAGGACATGCCCATCCTAAAAACCAATTTTTCCTCAAACCGATGACATAGTCCCCCAATCCTGGTGATCAAAATCACCCCAGTCATAGTACTTGCCTACTCATATAGGATCCCGACCCATTTGTCATGCCACATTCAATTTCACATATATATAAATAATGGAATATCACAATTACACAAGTAATTTTGTATTATTCACCTGGTATAATCATTTTATAAGGAATAAAGGCATTTATAAATTTGATATACCATAAAAATCACCTATAAAAATCCAAACAATCAAGAATAACAACCCCCTTTCCATACCCCGCTAAGGTTCAATATCACCGATCACCACAGCAGGTCAACGATCCATATAACAACCCTTTTCTTTATTACACACTTAAAAATAATTTATTACATAAACATTCTGTTATGAAAACTCTATGGATCAAGAGGTCTATTGTCCTGGGAAATTAGAAACATTACATTACATATTAGAACATAAAACACAAAATTTTTATTGAAAACTTCTTTTACATGACCATAACATTCCTTCGTACTTAGCATTATACAGGACAACCTGAGGACATGCATATGAAAGGGGTGATCTATAAAGCCTAGTAAGGGATTAAAAAAGGAATAACCTGAATAATATAGCACATGTTAGGAAATAGACATATCAATGGATCACAAGAGAAACATAAACATAAAGTCCTGATATAACATGATTACCATAACATGGAAATGAAGAAACAACATTTAACATGATATTAGTATGATCCAAGGATCACTTCACATGGATCACGAGTAAACCCTCATCGCACTTGAATCAGCCTGATTAGACCATATTTGAACTTAAATTATCACGATTAAACCCTCATTTGACATGGTTTATCATGATAATATTCTTTACTGAATGGATTGGGGTGCTATTACGACACACCCTTTATAAACATTTCATTTCATGCTTATCTGTGTCACATGGATCATACAACATGGATTCATTATTCTTAATAATTTATTCCACAAATAAGAGATGTGAAATAAACAAATGTATGTCCTCATTCAACATGTAAATTTTCATAATAGTGAATACCCTGGCTAGAGAAATGGGTATGGTATTCACTTATACGATGATTTTGGAAATGGAAATTTTTTTGTAACTTCGACAGCATAACAATGTGAAATAGGAATTATAAATTGGGTTGACGAGAGAGAAAGCGGTATCTCATCATTTATACAAGAAATTTATAGTAAGGGGTCATGTAAAATAATATCCCAAAATACGTAATAGATTTTAGATGCATAATATAAAATAATTACTTGATTGTAAATGAGAAGAGAGAAATTCCTTGTGGAATTTCAACATAGTACCAGGTGTACATGGGAGGCATTAATGAGTGAGAAATATGTTTATAATATTTTAAACTAAATCAGGTAAGTATGGGGGAGGATTAAAATCATACCCTGACATTTTTAATTAAATATAAAAGGGTATAACAACATAAAGAAATTTGGACAAAAATGAGGAAGGAAGAAATCACTTACTTGGATGTGTGATCCCAAAGGCTTGGAAGAGGCTTGAGAGAGGCTTATTGGGAGCTTGGGACACATTAGGAGGATTATAAGGATAGTATAGAAGAGGTTTTTGGAGATAAAAATGTTTTTAGTGAAGAGAAGTGGGATATTGGGTGGGTTTATATAAGAAAACAGAAGGTAATTCTTTAATATTTCACAAACTTAGGTTTTGGAATTTATATAATTAAATATTTAAGACCACAAACCAAACCATGAGATTTCCCTTGATTTATGTAAAAGGGGGGTGTAAAAAATTATTTTATAATGCCGATGTGCTAAATTATTAAAATATTATGCTTTCTTATATAGAGGTGATTAACACTCTCATGGAAATCATTTTAAAATGTTAAATTTTTTTATAAGGCTTAGAGGGTCCACTAAGGCATCATAAAATTAATCAACCAAATCCAAAATCATATTATTTTAGAGGTAAAAAATATATTTTCTGATCAACCCTTTTACAGTATTTTATTACATCACTATTGTGTCATTATGATGTTATAAAACACATTATATATTTAAATGGTATTTAATTTTTACCCAAAAATTCAACAATCTTAGAAAATTATGAAAAAAATCACTATTAGATAATTTCGACGACCTAAATCCAAAAATGATATTAATTTTATCTAAATTATTTCCTAAATATGTGAATTTTTATTTTTAATTTGATGTGGGGTGGTCATAACCTTCTCCTCCATTTGTTCAACCATTTCTGGGCCTCAAATTTTCCTCTCCCCAACTTCATCCCAACATGTCTTTGTTTTGAACCTCTTCCCATAAATGGATTTTTATAGAGCCATTTGGATTCTTGAGTGGAAACAGTTATTGTAAGAGAACTCAACCAGAGGAAGATGTTGATCCCATAATCCTTTGATGTCCATTGTTCATGATATGAAAATTTCCTGAGCTTTTTTGTATAGTCCGCTTAGATTGGCCATCAATTTCTAGATGATAAGCCATACTGATGCTTAGATCTGTATTCATATCATGTTTAAGACTCTTCCAAAACATAGAGGTGAATCTTGGATCCCGATTGAATTAAATAGATAGTGGTACTCCATGAAATCATACCACTTATCTAATATATATACATGCTAGTTGGTCCCATGAGAAATCCTCTCAAATTGAAATGAAGTGTGCAGTCTTTGTAAGACGATGCACAACAACCCATATACCATTGTTTCCTTTGGATATCTTCAAATTTCAACTAGAAATTCCCTCTCAATGTTCTCCCATTTCCATGTTGGTATGGGAAATGGTTGCATCATCCCTTTATAATTATTCCTATCATCCTTCACTTTCTAACAAACCAATCACTTTGATGTATACTCAACGATCTCCTTCTTCATGTTATCCCACCAATAATGCTCTCAGAGATATTGATACATCATTGTGTTTATCTGGGTGAATGGAGAAATTTGAACTATGTGAATCATTAAAATTTTTATTTTTTAACTGCATATTTTATGGAACACATATTCTTAACCCAAATTCAGAATTCCATCTTCAATAACATTGAACTCCAAGGATTTCACTTTTGTGATAGGTACCACTTTCTTCTGAATTCCCATATCATCCTTTTTATAATCCTTTATCCTTTCCAAAATAGATGGCTAAGAAATAATTTGTGAAAGGATTGATTTTATTTCCCTTCTTTATGATTACCCTATCTATCTTCAGAAAATATAAGAAGATTGGATCCTTTAGCCTTTCTCGTTCTCACCGGCATCTCTACATCCATGATTTTCAGTGGTGATGGGATTGTTCTTCTAAACTTCTTGGATATAAAAGAATGAAAATAACTAGAATCAAAAAGTACATTCTCTATTCTTTAATGAATAAAGTTTGTACTTGTCACCACTTCGTTGTCGGGGTGCGCTTCAGTAGTCGTGATGGAAAAAATATCTCCCTTGTTGCCTAGGAGGTTGTTGGTTTCCTTTGAAAACCCTTGGAATAAGGAACTAGTTTGCTAAGTGCCCTATTTCATTGCAATTGAATTAATGAACAATGATTTGAGGGTCAAACAAAGTGTTCATCTCCTATGTCATAGTAGCTTGTTTTTCTTATCAGAAGTTAGTGGCCATGTTACCTTATCTTCCACTCCTAAAGTATTTTCTTGTCACCTTTATGCAATTTATGTGGTGGTTCTTTCCACACCTTTAGAAAGTGGTGAGCTGGAATATATTATAAATGTTGGATTTATCCATTGGATCATCAGAAATAAAGTCCAATTTATGCTTATTCTCCGCATGATACCTCTGAGATTCTCCGATCTCCATTTCGACATTGAGGGAACATCAGAAAATTTCTTCATAGATATCGATGTCATAGATCTCCAGGGCTCTCTTTAGGCTATTTTTCATCCCACTAAAGAAGTGGTCAAACTTGCATTCGGGGGTAAAGAAAAATATGGAGGCATATCTTGCAAGGCTTTTTATGTTTGACTCATACGCTCCGACAGATTCTTTGTCTTTTTTCAAGAGGTAATGGAAGTCCTTTTCCATCTTAAGTCGGAGGGTGCACGAAAAATATTTATCAATTTTTTTTCTAGAAATAATTCCATTCCAATGCCTTGATCACTTCCTCAGGCTTCATTATTTTATCAATTTCCATTGTTAATCAACTTCACCCCCATACGATAAGCAGCAATATGAACCTTCTATTTTTTATAACATTAAAGGATGGAGAAGATCATTTAAATGAATTTGATCTATTTTTTGGTGATTGAGGGATCATATGAACCATTAAATGTAGGAGGCCTTTGTCTCATGAATCCCTTGATTGTGGTTTGTTATTTCTTGGGGGCGGGGGTAGTCGTTCCTCTTGAACCATGTTTCTATTCAAAACTTTAGTTAACTTATATAGTATCATGAAAATGTTTTCAATTATAGCTCTCATTAGATTCGACATCTCATTACAGTAGTCATCATAATGATCTTCACATCTGTTGTTAGCTCGGGTCATCCTATTACTGGACATTGGATATAATAAAAAGAATTTTTGGGGATATAAATAAATGGGAATCCAATGATAAAAAGGGACAAATTATAAATTACATTCATTTCATTAACTTTTGAATTTATAGGATTCAGCCTATGTTATCTATGATCTACTTCCCAACATATATTCATAGGGGAATTTTTTTATCCCCTTAATAATGGTTCATACTAAGCTTATAAATTTACCAAACAATATCCCTTGGGGGTTTTGTAACCAAGATTGTAGCAAGGCCCATTGTCATGCAACATTTCCAATTCTATTCTAGGTCAAATTGGTGTTTTCAAGTGTTACCACTAGATTTATCTGTTCCAGAGCCACCTCTACTTGTTCGTATCCAGACATGGATGTATTTTCTTAATAAACCACTTACCATATACTCACCAAAATTTAGGGATGATTTATTATACTTAGTCTTATCCCTAAGGCTTTCACTAGGGTTTTGTAATAATAATCACAAAAATAAATAAACATATCCTTTGATACCAACTTTAATAACATTGCTCTTTATTACACACATAAAAATTATTTATTATAGAAAACTACACTTAAGAAAACTCTAATGATAGATAGATCTAGTGTCTTGAGAAATTAGGAACATTACATAACAACTTAGAACATAAAACATAAAATATTTATTGAAAACTTATTTTACATGACCAGAACATTCTTTAGTACTTAGAATTGCATGGGATAACCTAAGGACATGCATAATAAAATGGTGAGCCATAAATCCTAATAAGGGAGTAAACAAGTAAAAACAAGAAGAATATAGTACATGTTAGGAAATAGGAATATCAATGGAGCACAAGAGAAACATGAAAACTAAGGCAAGATATAGCATGATTATCATATCATGGAAATGCGGCAACAAAATTTAACATTATATTAGAATGATCCAAGGCTCATTGCACATAGAGCATGGGTAAACCCTCATTTCACTTGAATTAGCTTGAGTAAAACCTCATGGAACTTGAATTAGATTGATTAAACCCTCATTGTAGTTGAATAATCATGATTTAAACCTTAATTTACATGGATTATCATGATACTATTCTTTACCAAATGCATTGGAGTGCTATCAAGGCACACCCATTATAAACATTTCATTTCATGCATAAGTGTTCCACATGGATCATAAAAAAATAGATTTATTTAAAATAATAATTTATTCCATGAATAAGAGATGTGTAATATATAAATGTATGTACTAAATAAACAATTTCATGTTCATAAAGGTGAATACACATGATAGAGAAATGCATATGGTATTCCCTTAAATGATGATTTTGGAATGGAAAATTTTGGTGTAACTTCGACAGCATAATGACGTCAAATAGAAATCATTAGTTGGATTTATGAGAGAGAAATAGGTCTCCAATTATTTATACATGAAATGGAAAATAAGAGGGTAATTAAAAATAACATCCAAACTTATGTAATGGAATTTAGAATCATAATATAATATAATTTTTTAAGGTAAATGAGAAGAGTGAAAATCCTTACAGAATTTTTTCATGGTAACATGTGTACATGAGAGGCATTAACGAGAGAGAAATGGGTCTATAATTATTAAAAAATAAGGAGGTAAGTACATGGGAGTTTAAAAATCATACCCCAAAATTTTTAATAGAAAATAAAAGGGTATAACAACATAAAGAAATTTGGACAAAAATGAGGAAGGAAGAAATCCCTTACTTGGAAGTGTGATCCCAAAGGCCTGAGAGAGGCTCGAGAGAGGCTTCTGGGGAGATTGGGGCACCTTGGGTGGATTTATGAGAGAGAAGGGTAGATTTTGGTGGAGCTCCAAAGTATTTTAGTGAAGAAAAGTTGGATATTGTGTGGGTTTATATAGGAAAAGAGAGGGGATTATTAAATATTTCACAAACATAGGTTTTGGAATCTATATAAATAAATATTTAAAACCACAAACCAAACCATGGTTTTTTCCATTGTTTTTACCGTTGGTTGTTGAAAATTAGTAGTTGAAAACATTATTTTATAAGGACAATGGTCTAGATTATTAAAATATTAGGCTTGTTTAAATAGACGTGAGTCACACTCTCAAAGAAATAATTTTAAAGTGTTAAAATATTTTATAAGTCTTAGAGGGTCCACTAAGGCATCATAAAATTAATCAAAAACATTTGAAATCAAATTATTTTAGAGTTAAAACATATTTTGGCCCAAAATACATTTTATAGTATTTTATTACATCACTATTGGGTCAGTATTGTTTCATAAAACACATTATATATTTAAACGGTATTTAATTTTTACCCAAATATTCAACTATCTCAGAAAATTATGATAAATTAACCATTAGATTATTTTGATGTCCTAAATCAAAAAATTATATTAATTTTATGTAAATAATTTTCTAAATATTGGAATTTCTATTTTTAAAATAAAAAACTGACATTTATTGAAAATTCAAGGGTTTGGATAAAAACAGTTTTCAAAACTTACTAAAAATTGCAAATGTATTCCTAAAAATTATATGATCATTTATATTTAATAAAAATTAATTTATCAATAATATTTCGCTAAAATATTATTTAATTTAAAAATACATTAATTCATCAAAATATATTTTTTAATTGAATTCAAATATTAACAAAAAATACTATTTTTTTTAAAAAAACATATTCAATGTAACAATAATAAAATAAATGTATATTATTTATAAAAAATAATTCACATAATTATACTGATAGGGTCTTGTTACAAAACCCCTTATGACGCCCAAATAATACCTAAGGGTAAGGTGTGCAATGATTATGGACTCTTGGGGAAACTCAGATAACATCTCTCGAGTGGTAATCTCTATTAACATCCACTTCTCCCTTAGGAGATTCCGTTCAAGCTCAAAATGTTGAATATCATCTTGGGATTTTTCAAGAGAGAAGCCCAGTGATGCAACCTCCTTTCTGAGCTCCAACAACTGGTCTTCTTATGGAGAAATTCTACAAGATGAGGGAATCAATCCTTTTATATGAGTAAATTGGATTTGTTAAAGCCCTATATTTATACTAATCATTTTATCATTGTTCGTTGACTATATTTTCAATAGTAACAATTCATAATGGTGTTTAAAATCCAAAAACATAATTCCAAGGAAGTGAATATGTTTTATATAACCATTTTACATAATAAGAAATTTAATTAGATCATGTGTAATTTTTATTAATAAATGGTTGCCTCGTTGCAATCCTTATCACACAACATAACCAATAACATCACATTCCATATAAACCGCCATTGTATAAATCATATAAAAAAATATCAGACAAATAAAAATAGCACAACACATCTAATGTAACTAAATCCATCCCTTGTACATGGGGCTACATGAACCCAAAAATGTGTTTGAATTCTATTTTTGAAAACAACCTATCTCTAGTATACCATAACCCCAATATTAATACCGATAACAGAGGTAAAAGAAACTCCTTTGATACCAATTTTGGCATCCCCAACCTGACAGGCACCCGAAAAGTGCTAACTGGTCGGGTGCCACTGGCTTTAGGAGCATCTATTCGAACACCAAAGGTTCATGACTAGAAGCGAGGGTATAAATAGCTATAGTGGGGAGGATATACCCTATGTGAATAGATAATATACAGGTATGAGCAGAATAAGATAAAATACAACTGAAATAAATTACTCAGCGAACTTGAACCAGACCTTCAAATTAGAATAACATCTAATATATATAAATATCATAAAAAATATAGAAACAACTGTAGTTGAATGTAAACAGAACTAAAGGGAAACCAAACAAATATATCCACTCAAAAAATAACAAACAATGTATGTATTCCATGGAAGATCATAAAATACAATATCCAAGGTGTTTCCCATGGAAGACCATAGTAGCTACATATAATAAGCATGATTAAACTAAAATAACATTGAAAAAAATCCATCTTGGAAAGACCTCAAGATCCATTCCAACCTCTATGCCAAATAGTACAACGATCCATCTCCTAAGGCTTATCCTTTACCAGTACGTAAATGAATAAAGTCTACACATTTCCTAGAGGGTTCATGAATGGTGAAAGATGAATCACAGTAGGATACCACCCAATGGTTCATACCTAGTACAAGTGTTTAAGAATATATGAATCTCTATGTAATGTAAATAGTATGATGAAATAAATAAACAAGCATCCACTGGTACCCAACATCCACCTGCAAGTGTCACCTACTTTGACCAACACTGGATTCTTAGAAGAAAAGAGAGTCCTCAGCCCATGGCCCAAGGTACGCCTATAAAAAAAATTCCGGATGAACCTCCATGCTCCACCTCAATCACAGAGCCTAGAACCATGGGCCTCCCGAAACTCATGTCTCAAAGTGTTTCCATCCTGAAGGTATTTTGAAACAATAGTATCATGGTTCTATGGACCTCTACATGAAATATCACGTCAGTGCATGGAACAATAACAGGAAGAACAATGATGTCTCTACTCAATGAAATATATAATCCCATGGCCTCAATCATAGAGATCTTCAGCACCCAACCCGATAGCCTCATCGCTATCAACCGAAGGTTCCTCATGTTCTATAAGTATTTCTATAGAAATCACCCCCCAAATCATAAATACCAATTCTGCAACTATTGGGGGCCTCTACGTAGATGAGTGGTCAAAATTAACTCATCACGAAGTCATCTTATGTCCACACGACTCAATCAGTTCTTTTTCCATCATGGGTGAGTGAAAATCACTATATAAGAACCTAATCCACACCATCTCTAGCACCTCGTGCCCCTAAAACAATTTCGGTGAATCATATGGCCATTAAATCCAAGTATCTCAGGCCTTGCCCAACCTGAATGCCTTGCTACCTTAATCTGATGTCCACAACGCCCAATCATGTGGTTAGAACCACTCATGAAAATCTACGTAAAGACTGACTAGTGATCAACATCACTCAATCCCAATGGAAATTCCATCAAAACTTTAGGCCAATCCCGTCAAACCCCATGATTCTCATGATATGTAATCTCATGCACTACATAAAGATAAAACACATTAATGAACTTTACACAAGTAAATAAATTTATACAGATTTAATTATGGTAGATATCGGTTATATACCATTAGTACAAAGGCCTGGAATTACTCTAACTTACTTAATCATGCATTAACAATTTAAACATTACAATTTAAATATAAAAACATTTAAAACCATTTTGGAACCTCAAATAAAATATTCCAAGTAGAAAAGACCTATCGCCCTGACTCACTCAAGCATAACAGGTATAGGTAATTCCCACGACATACCTCATGGTATAAATGTCAAGTCAATATGCTATAACAATTTTCTGCTCAAAAAATACTGTTATGCTTAAAATCCACCACTCCTGAAATTCTTTGAAAATATGAAACAAGGTAAGAACCACCTATATTAGGCTTGTAGGCATAGGTACATATAATATTGAGGCCCAATTCGATTCCAATCAACATAGATATGAGTATTTATCTTAAAAAATAAAATCAGATAGTATGGTAACAATGTTCTGTAAGTTTAAATATCAAGAAAGAGGAATGGTGCATAGGGTTATCCATACCAAGGAAATCCCATTGCTTTTGATGGATCGAATAACGGTGGTAAAAAGGAAGAGTTGGATCAAAATACACTAGTGGAAGGGAGGGGTGCTCTATGTTGTGTATGCGACCATGAGAGAGAGGAAGAGAAGGAGGAAGGAATGGAAATAAAAAAAGTCAAAATGGTAATTTACCTCATTTATTGGGCCGCACGGTTTTCCCTCAAGATTTTAAAAACTGTGAAGAAATAATACAGAAGACACTTCCAAATAACCCAAGCCATCATGACCATCACACATGATCATCCATACTATGTGAGAACCATGTGAAGCCCTCTGTAACTTCTACAGATGAGTCCACACGGTTGTGCACCACCACTCGCACGATTTCCCCTAAACCATGTGCCTGCACCTGCATCCCAAAAACTATGCCTTCAGTCTTAAAATTCTTCTAAAACACTTCTAAACACCCAAGGAATTATATGAGAATTTAAAACAATTCCAATATTCCATTTAAAGACAAAAAACTCTGAAATTGAGTTTTTATCAATGAATCAGTTAGTTGTGTGGCCGCAAATTGGAAAGTTCAAATCGGGATGGGTTTTCGACCTAACTCAAAAACCCAGGTCATTGCACCTTCAACCAAATTGGGGTCCCAAAGGTCAGCCCTGTAGGAGAGTATCCCATAGACTAGACATTACAGTAGATATGAATGTGGGATGAAAAATATATATGGCCTCTAATAGTGCACATGGGTGAGGATAGATAGTCTTGGATGGGATTATGGTTGAGATGTGTAGGTTTAATGTGGCTCATGTTGCATTTTGGTTCGGTGTAACCAGTTTCTATCCCCCATATCGAGTTTAAGAAGTTTCTGTACATGATCGTTTATAAACATAAGTCTAGATATATGTCATGATTTATGTGGGACATTGGAGTAAGGGGCACCGTTCATCATCTTTTAGAGTTACATACATAACTACAGACACATGATCCATATGATCTCATTCATCCGTTCTCCCTCACCTCATGAAATATAAATAGGTATTCATATTCATCATCTTTATCACTTGAAGTCTCCTATATGATGATGTTAATGGATATAACTACACTATTTAAACTGATATCTCCATTGATTTTATGAGATCATGTTTATGAGATGGATAATACCTTTGCATGCATGGTATGTTTTTCATGAAATAAGAATCATGAAGAACATTCTTCAGTCGAGGGAAAATAATTTAAAAAGTTTTTTTGATATAATTTTTCGCTCAAAGAATCACTATAAATGGTACACTATTCAATGCTATGTAGTGGGACAGTAGCATTCACAGTTGAACGTTCGACCATCCTCACAGTAGATAATTTATAGTGGATCTTCACAGACTCTCCCTCGGGTAGATTCTTGGGCAATTCCTACAGACTTTATACTATCCGACAGCCAAAATCTGATCCTTGGGGGAGATGTCTCTCAAGAAAAACTATCCCCCCCAATTATACCTTTCTTATCTGGAGAATATGTAACCATGCAATCCCTTCAAAGGTGGCTATCAAGGGTAAGTGGGTCCAGCTGGCCTCTAGGTGCGCTTGTTGTATTTCCTCCAAGGAGGAGTCCTCTCTCCATCTGTTCTTTCAAAGTGAGTGGGCGTGGAACTTATGGAGCGAGATGGGGGAGTTCCGTGGTAGTGCAGGTGGGATGACTTCTGTTGATAAGTTCCTCGTGCAATGGTTTTCTGGTGTGGGTAAAAAGTTTGAGGAAGAGGCTCATATGTTTCTTATTGTTGTGGGTTGTTGGACAATATAACAGGTGAACAATCAGGCCAGGCACTCCAGCCCCCATCCTTCAAAGCCGACTGTTTCCTTTCAGGCCAAATGCCTTGTTGTGGACCTCTTTGGGCTTCTCAGGCACCCAGAGGATGCCCCCTCGCTCAGGCGGTTTGGCTGCAACATGCTTCCCCTCCCTCCTAGTTCCAGCTTGGTGGGACGTTGGGTGAGATGGTCCCCTCCACCCCAAGGCCTTAAGCTCAACACTAATGAGGCCTTCAGTTAGGGGAGTATGCGTGGGGGCGGACTGGTTCGTGACCAGTCTGGTTCAGTAAGCCTCGCCTTCTGCGCCTTATATGGTACATGAAACTCTTTGACAGTAGAGGCAATGGCCATCCTCACTGGTCATGAGCTCTGCAGCGCCAGGAATATCAGCCTTTCCTCTGTGGAAACCGAATCCAAAATTTTATGGAGTTCCCTCATCAAAACACTGCCCCCACCATGGACCATCACGTACCTGATCCATAAATGCAAGGCTCTCCTCTCCAGCAATACTAAGATCCTACTTACGTGGCACGAATGTAACAATGCAGCTGATTTCTTGTCCTCCAAGGATACCCAGGAATCCCCTCTTTCAGTTCTCTCTACTCTCGGATCCCTCCCCTCAGGTGGAGTGGAAGTGGTTATCGGGGATGCCCTTGGTCTCTACTTCTACAGACCCCCATGATGTGTATCTACTTATTTTTATTTGAAATAGAAAAGTAGTCATTTAGTGGTATAATATCTTCAGTTTCAAATGGTGTAATGCCCTGACCCTAGTTACCCAGAGTCTGTTCATTATTATATAACATTGGCATGATACAAGGAACCATTTACTAAAAGGCCGATCAGTTTAGTAGCCTTTGAAGTACTAGATACATACATAAGTTTTACATTACATTATGAAATAAAAAACAACAACATTTTGTCTCCTTTGGAAACATTAATTTCCCTTAGACTATCCCTATAGGCCAGTCATGACATACTTCATTGCATACTAGAAAAAATTAAACATAGAAAGGGTTGAGCTCAGGTGCTCAGTAAGGATAACAATATAGAGGAAACTTTCATAAATAATCATAAACATTTAAGTCAATGTATATGACTAAAACAAAAGGCTTTTAAACATAAAATTCAGCATAATATGGAAATGATAAATCAGATAATTCCATTTATTTATTCACATAGATATTCTACTAGTTGAATAATCACATGTAATATCAATAGCTAATTTCATAATGATGGATTGCATAATACTAGACATCATAACCACCTATTAAAGGCCTCATTCCAAGACTAAAAATAAGATTTTGTCAAGGACTTGTTCTAAGACACTAGTTTGTCTCATGAGACCTATTGATGCATCGAGGAGCTATAGCAGGCTCCACCCATCACTTACTAAGTCCAATTCATTCCTCATATGAAAAGGTTGAAACATAACATAAACATTCGTATTAAAACTAGCCTACGAAATGTTAAGGCTTTTACCATGAACCATGAATGGTATAAAAATAACACATCCATAGTAAAAAAAATCACAAAACCTTCAATACAATATAGAAGATTGTATCATAATAAATCAACTTTAAATAAGCATAAAATCATTCAAAGGTTGTTGGCATATATGAAATCAAATAAATTTGAGAGAAATATATCTTTCTATTTTGAAATCATTTAAAAGTAACATAATTATAAAAGTAAGCATTTATTTTTAAAATATTATTATAACCTTATAATGGAAGATTCTAAGGTGTTACAATGGCAGAAAATAGTCACCCCCGCTGTATAAGTTAAAATATCATTATTTCCAAAATTTTGTCGAAAAGGTCGTAAAGGACCTTGTTTTGAAAATGATGGAAAGATTACTTTATAAAAAGTTTATAAAAATTTAAACAAGGTTATAAATGACTTTAACCCATAGTATAGTAAATAGTAAAAATGTTTTGAAATATAGTTTTAAGAAACATGGATGTGGATGATAAAGAGGTCCTTATACATACTCACGTATAAACATCCTCGGATAATGAAGAGATTGTAGAGTCAAACCTTACCTTGTAATTTTCCTTGATCAAGTGTATGTTAAAATAATGTATAATAGTTAAATAATTGTTATTAAATTATACAAGAATCTCATACATAAATATGATATCATATATGAACCTATAATATTGATTTGTTAATAATATTTCCTTAGTATCATCGTTTTAGGTGTTAACTGATTCGTTTCCCTTTATATCATTGGTTACATAAACCATGTTTGTTATGTATAGGATGTGTTATATTAATATCTATAATGATATTAAGTTCTTAAACACTATTTTTTATCATAAAATTAAAATTATTTTTGAATGGTTATGATGGGGTATGAATTTCATCGTGTTCATGGAGACGGTAATCTGTACGTACACACGAGCATCAATATCACTATATTGATGTTGAAATCATATGTAATTGTATGGTATATCATATATAAAGAATCCTTAAAATGTTATATTTATTATTTAAATTAGTTATACTCATTATTATTCCCATCCAAATAATGAAATGTTAGAATAAAAAACTACACCACGATGTGGAGACGGTAAGTCGTACATATGCACATATGGTGACTTTTCATTCATCGGATTGATAGAATAATGAATATGGTTGTAAAATATTTATAATAACATCATAGTATGTATAAGTTACTAGAGTTATTATTTTGGTATGGAAACAACAAGTAAAATGAAGTGGAATAAGAAAAGAATGTTTAAAGAGGTGGTGAAATTATTACCTCTTCTTCGGGTGTTTCCTTTTGAGTTGATAAAAAGAGATACTTAGGTTGGATATCTGATCAAAGTAAGGATCTAGGTTGAATTTAGGGTATTTGGGAGGATTTTTGAGTAGGGGTTAGCTGTGCCAAATGGCTTTGGAGGTGTGATTTTGAGTAAAGGGGAAGTACCCTTTAATAGGAGAGGTGAGGGTCACTTTAGGAAAAGATGGAAATATTATTTTGTTATACAATCATATTCAGTTTGTCATGGATCATGAATGATTTATTTCAAGGATAAGGTGGGGATGGGTCTAAAACCTCTAAAACAATAGGTTTTAGATAGGTTTAGGTCACCATATTAACCTTATCTTTTAGATTTAACTCTTAGTTAAATTGTTTAACTTCTACCATGTATTCTTGTATTATTACAATAAATGGTTAATAAACATACAATAAAAAGACAAGAGAACCCAAAGTAGTTAATTATTGATATATATATCCTTATCTAAGTCCTTTTTCCTACCCATAGATTTTAGGAATATTATAACAACTAATAATATAGTATTTGTTCTAAAAACTCATTTATGTCAATTTTGACACTATTTGGTATTTTGTTTTTGTGAAAGTCATAAAAACTTTATCACTTAATTTTTTTTTAATAAACCCTAACATGACATATTAACATAGAAAATTATTTTAGTTCATCAGAAATCTCAAATTCACTTTTATTTTGATATTTAGAATATCAATTATTTTAATATTTCATTAATAAGGTAATTACTACATCATCATTGTGTCATAAATAAATTTAATTATTTAATGTATAAAAATTAAAAATAAAATATGATTATGTAGGAAATCATTTTATATTTCTAATTAATTATTTTATTTGAATTTATCTTATGTTTAACCCCATATTAAAAATGGTTTAGTTATTAAACATTGAATTTAACACTTTTAACTTATCTTTAAATAAAATAATAATAAATGTACTAATCAAATACAAGTGGATAGAAAAGTATCATATTGTATTCCTAAGGGTGAATTTGGTCGAAATACAATCATCCAATAGAATTAGGATATGTGTTAGGGTAATTATAATAATGTTTTTTACCTTTAATCACCCTATTTACTTTTAACCATGGTAAACAAAAGTCAAAAGTTACTATTCGCCAAAAATTATTTTCATCTTATTGAACCAAATTTTACTTAATTATTTCAACTGTGTTTTTCAGAATTTTCTAATTCAATTCACAGAAGCAGAAAAATTACGTTTTATGAAAATTTGCAAATGCGCCAAAAGGTGTGTAAATGTGGGTTAAATTTCAATAAAATTTTATATATCTAATAGTATTCTAAAATGACTCCAATGAATTAAATTGAAAATATATTCATATTATTTATCTATTTTTACCTAATATAATTTTAAATAAAATAACTAATTATTTAAAGAAAATGTCGGTTTTAAAGAAAACCACAGCGTTTTTCACTATTCATCAAAAATGGAAAGTTTTTAAAAAATTACCAAAAATTCACCCAAAGATAATTTTTATATTCTGAATTCAAAAATAAAGACCATTTTGAAAAATAAAATTTATAAAATTTCAAAAAGTGGGTATTACTATTCATAACGGTTAGTTTGATTGGTCGTGGTGTGTTAGAACTCGAAGTTGCATACAACGCAAGCTATTGTATTCTTCAAAGTGTACCGTGGAAGCTTGGGTCGTTACATTCTTCCCTCCAAATAATTTATTCCTCAAAATTTGTAGAATATTATAGCATAAAAAGATTCAGGTGGTTCTTCATCATAAGTTCCTTGGTTTCCTATTTTGCCTCTTCCATCCTATGGTTTCTCTATAGAATTTTTACAAGATGAGTCATCCAGTTTCACATCACTTGTTCTCTGGTATCAAGAATTTTGACAGGCTCTTCACAATAAGATAGATCAGGTTCCAGTTATATTTCTTCATAGGTGAGTTTATGCATTGGAACATGCATTTATTTTCTTAACAAAGATACTTGTAACACATCATGAACTTTGGAGAGACTTGGCGACATTGCCAAACGATAAGCTATAACTCCAATTCGCTCTATAATTTCGAAAGGTCCGATATACTTTGGACTTAATTTTCCCTTATTATTGAATCATATAAGACCCTTCCATGGAGATACCTTCACAAAAACATGATCCCCTACTGGAAATTCAATATCCTTCCTCTAGTTATCGGCATAACTCTTTCTCCTACATTGAGCTGCCTTGATGCGGGTTTGGATAATCTTCCCCTTTTCTAATTTTTTCTCAACAAGTTCCAGGCCTACGAGTTTTCATTCACCAACATCAACCCAACAAGTTGGTGTGCAACATCTCTTTTCATATAACGCTTCATATGGTTCCATCTGAATACTTGAATGAAAGCTATTGTTATAGGAAAATTATACCATAGGTAAATATTGATTCTACATACCTTGTATGTCAAGTGAGAAAGATCTCAACATGTCTTCTAAAGTTTGAATATTCCATTCTGATTGTCCATCAGTTTGAGTGTGGTAGGCAGTGCTCAAACAAAGTTCAGTATCCAAGGGCTTCTGAAGACTTTTCCAGAATCTTGATATAAAACATATATCACAATCAGAAAAAATCGATATGGGTACTCCATGAAGTCTTAAAACTTCATTAATATATAGTGTTACAAAATGTTCAAGTATTAAATCTTCTCTTATAGCATGAAAATTTGCTGACATGGTAAGACGATCAAAAATGAACCATATTTCACCATTGTTTCTAGGAGTCTTTGGAAGCACCATGACAAAGACCATCGTAATATCATCCCATTTCCACTCAGGTATGGGAAGAGGTTGCATGAACCCTCTTGGATTTTGTCTTCTAGCCTTAACCTATTGATAGACCATACATCTTGACACATAATCAGGAATATCCCTCTTTATGTTGTCCCACAAAAATTGTTCCTTCAAATCTCTATACATATTGGTGATAGTAGGGAGTATATTGAAATTGAATCTATGAACATCATCCAACAATTCCCTTTTTAGATTAGGTATATCAGGAACACAAAGTCTCTTCCAATATTTCAAAATTACATCTTCATATATGAAGTCAATCAATCTCCCATCATTCACATATTTAATTTTCTTTTGAAACTCCTAATCATCAGTCTGAGAACTTTTTATCCTTTATAGTAATGTTGTATTGCTAATCATTTGAAAAAGTATTGATGTTTCACTTTTTATGATTATTCCCATATATATCTTCACTAGATCCATGAACATAGGATCCTTTTCAACTCTTCTCTTATTCAAAACTCCATGATACTTTCTTCTCAAAGCATCTGCCACCTTATTTTCCTTCCCCAGGTGGTAGTGTATATGGAATTCATAATCGTTGAGTAGTTCAAGACATCATCTTTGCCGCATGTTGAGTTCTTTCTGTGAGAAATTATACTTCAAACTATAGTGATCGGTATATATCTCACATTTTTCACCATAGATATAGTGTCTCCATATCATTAAATTAATTATTATAGCTTGTAATTGTTGATCATGAGTTGGATAGTTTTTTTTCATGAATTTTAAGCCGTCGTGATGCATAGGCAATAACTCTATCATTATGCATAAGGACACAACCAAGTCCTTTCTTTGAAGCATCACTATAAATAAAAAACCCATCATTCCCCAATGGTAGAGTCAATATATGAGAATTAACTAATCTACTCTTCAGTTATTCAAAAAATTCTTCACAATTTTTTGTCCAAAATATTTTAACCCCATTACTTGTGAGATTGGTTAATGGCTTTTACAATCGAGAAAAATTCTGGATGAAACGGCGATAATTACCTGATAATCCAATAAAACTATGTACCTTAGTTATACTCCTCGGTACTGACCATTCTTGTATTGATTTTGTCTTATAAGGATCAATATAGATTATATCCTTAGAGACAATATGGCTAAGAAAAGAAATTTCCTGAATCCAAAATGTACACTTGCTAAACCTCCCATTTAATTCATTTCTTCTGAGGGTTTTCACAATAGTGCACAAGTGATTTTCATGATCTCTATAGATTTTTTAGTATACAAAGATATAATCAATAAATAAAACTACAAATTCATCAAGATATTACGTGAAAATTATATTCATTAGATCTATGAAATCATAGGGTGCATTATTCATTCAAAAAGGCATTCCTGTAAACTTGAAATGCTTGCACCTGGTTCGAAATGTTGTTTTCGGAATGTCATCCTTCATCACACGAAACTGATGATATCCAGATCGAAGTCAAATCTGTGAAAAATATTATGATCTATGAATTTAGTTGAATAAATCATCAATTCGAGGTAGGGGATACTTGTTCTTTATTGTTATAGCTTTGATCTCTCTGTAGTCAATGCACAACCTCATAGATCCATCTTTCTTCTGACCAAAAAAAACATGGGCTCCCTATGGAGAAACATTGGGGAGAATAAATCGTCTTTTACTCAATTTCTCTTGTTGTTTCTTTAGTTCCATTGATTCTATAGTGTCCATTCTATAAGGGGTTTTTGAAATGGGCCTTGAACAAGGTATTAAATCAATGGAAACTCAATTTCCAATTCTAGACAATGTCTAGGTAAATACTCTAAAACACATCAACATGTTCTTGAACAATAGGTACGTCCTCTATTTGATCATTCTTTTCATCACGCATAGTTATTTTATTCCATTCTACCCCAACAATGGAATTCAGTAGAGCTACTGGGGGTGGATCTAGATAAGAATCAGGTTATGATGTTTCTTCTCTAAAGATACGGTACTCCTTATCATCATCGAAAATTGTAACCTCCTTCTTCTTAAAATTAATTTTTTCATAATTGTCCAAAAGGCAATCCATACCAAGGATTATATCAAATTCAATCATGGGTATGATGATGAGATCCGTAGATAAAGAATATTTATATTCCCTAATGGGGACTGATTCACAAAAATTTGTTGCAATGATACTTCCCTTATGTTTTTTGAATGAAAACTCCATTGTTAAATCAAATTGGAAATATCTAATTTTCTTTGAAAACTATGAAGATATGAAATAATGAAATCATCCATTATCAAATAAATCATTGGATAAATTTGAGGAAACCAATAAATTAGATGCCACCACATCCTTCAGAGCTTCAACCTTAGTAGTAGTGATCGCATAAACATGGCCTTTATCCATCGTCGTTCTATGAGGTAAGTTTTCTTGGAACATAGGAAATTAATTTTCATAATGCCCCATTTCTTTACAATTGTAGCATTTAACATTAACATCCTCTTTCTTTCCCTTACAATCACGATCTTGGTGGCCCTTTTCACCACGCTTGTAACAGACTCAAATTCCCTTCAGGCAAGTACCGGGGTGTTTCTTCCCACATTTATTGTAGGATGGAAATTCAAATTTTCCATTCATTCACTTTTTTCCATTTCTAGAATGTTCACAAAATCTCTTTTTCTATTTCTTTTCATTAAATTCGAAAGACTTTGAGAATTTCTTTTCTGTCATGATAACACATGAGATGATATATATGTACAATGAGAAGTACTGTGAGACTAATTCTCGATAAATAAATGGTTTTAACCCATAAAATAATCGATAAATATTACTCCTTGGGTTACTTATATAATCTGCTGAATTCCTTGCTAACCTTGTAATGTTTGCCTCATACATTGCGACATTATCATCCTCTTTTTTCCTCAGACTCATAAATTTTCTTTAAATATCAGCTCAATGGTCATGAGGAAAGTATTCTTCTAAGAAAATCTCTTTAATCTCCCTCCATTCTATATTTTATAGTTCTTCATCCTCCTCAGTGTTTTGAATTACTAACCACCAATGATCTACCTCTCCTGTGAGGTGATAAACTGCAATGAAAACTTTTTATCTTTCGATACTCCCCAAATCATGAAATAATTTCTCTGAGGAACATATCCATTTCTCAACTACAAATGGATTTGTAGTCCCATTGAATATTTGTGGTGTTTTCCTCATGAAGCAATCTAACATTGATCCTTTACATTCTAGATCAGGTTGCTCCATAAGAGAGAGGTTATTATTCATAACCTCTGTGAGTTGTCCCAGTATGGTAATAAGATGATCAGAACTAGTTGCATCACCAGCTCCACTATAATTATCTTGAGTTTGAGGGAAATCCATGAATTGATTATATGTGTTGATATGGTTTCTATTCCTTCAACAAGGAACCATTTCTAAACAATGGAATACACTAGATTTGTTTATGAATCACAATACATAATTACAAAGTTGTAAAACACTTAACATAAATTGAATAGTTTATGGATATAATCCATAGTTATAAAAATGTTTTCAATGAGGAGGTATATACACATAAATCCATCATAATGGTTTGTAATGAAAACGTGGATTATCCTAAGCACATCCCCTGGGAGTGTCATAACCAAGAGTGCAACAAAGCCAGTTGTCATGTACTAGGATACCTCGGGTCAACCCCAAAACTCCTTGTTGGATTTTTCACTCCCAGGTACATCTGTGCCAAACCTGCCTCTACCTTCTCGTATCTAGACAGGGATTTATTGTTGGTAATACTCACAAAATCTCTACATTACCAAAATTTTAGGAGGTTATTATATACTAATAATCAATGTCTATCTTAAGGTAATGTTCTCTAATTAGAGTTTTTATAAATCTTGTTTCCATGGATTATACTAAATTTCCTCTGATACTAACTGTAATGCCCCATCCCTAGTTACCCAGAGTCAGTGCATTATTACATAAAATTGTTTTGATTCAAGGAATAATGTTCTGAATGACCGATCAGTTTAGTAGGCTTGGAAATATTAGATACATACAAAATTTTTACATTATATTATGAAATGAAAAAAAATAACATTGTGTCTTCTTTTGACACATTAATCTCCATTATACTATCCCTACAGGTTAGTCAATATATACTTCTTCGCATACTAGGAAAAATAAAACACTGAAAGGGGTCATATCAGGTTCTAATTTAGAATAAAAATATAGAGGAAACTTTCATAAATAAGGATAAATATTTAAGTTAATATATAAGACCAAAACACAAGACATTTAAACACAAAATTCAGAATAATATGGAAAAGATAAATCAAATATTGCCATCTACGTATTCAAATGGATATTCTACTTGTCGAATAATCACATGAAATATCAATATAAAATTTCATAATGATGTAATTCATAATGTTGGACATCATAACCCCATAGTCATGGCCTCGTGCCAAGACTACAAATAATATTTTCTCAAGGCCTTGTTCCAAGAAACTAGTTTGTCTCATGAGACCTATCGATGCATCAAGGAGCTATAGTGGGCTCCACCTGTCACTTACTAATTCCAATGCATTCCTCGTATGAAAATCTTGAAACATAACATAAACATTAGTATTAAAACTATCACACAAAATGTTAATATTTTAACCATAAACCTTGAATGGTATAAAAATAACACATGAATAGTCAAAAATATCACAAAATCCTTTATACAATATGGAAGATTGTATCATAATAAATCAACTTCAAACAAGTGTAAAATCTATCAAAGGATGTTGACATAGATGAAATCAACGATATTTGAGAGAAATGTCTATTTCTATTTTGAAATAATTAAAAAGTCACATAATTATAAAAGAAAACATTTTTCTGAAAATATTATTATAAGATTGTAATGGAAGCTTTGAAGGTGTTATAATGGCGGAATATAGTCTGACCCACCGTATAAGTTAAAAAAAGATTCTTTCCTTAATTTTGTCAAAAAGGTCGTAAAGGACCTCGTTTGGAAAATGAAGAAAAGATTGCTTTATAAAAATTTTATAAAAATTAAAAAAGGCGTATAAATGACTTTAACCCATATTCTAGGAAATAGTAAAAATGTTTTTAAATAATTTTTTAAGAAACATAGATATGGATGATAAAGAGGACCCAGTAGATACTCATGTATAAACAACCTCGGATAATAAAGAGATTGTAGAATAAACCCTTACCTTGTAATTTTCCTTGATCAAGGGTACGTTAACCTCATTTATAATAGTTAAATAATTTTTATTAAATTATACTAGAACCATATATAGAAATATGATATAATATATGATCCTCTAATATTGCTTTGTTAATAATATTTCAGTAGTATCATCGTTCCGGGTGTTAACAGATTTGTTTTACTTTATAAGCTTGGTTATGTAAGACATGTTTGTTATGGATAGGATGTATTTGATTCATATCCAGAATGATATGAAGTTCATAAAAATTATTTTTAATCATAAAATGAAAATTATTCTCAAATGGTTATGATGGGGAATGAATTTCATCGCGTTCGTAGATACTGTAATCCAATTGTACACACGAGAGACAATATCATTATATTGATGATGAAATCATATGTAATTGGATGTTATATCATATATACAGAATCCTTAGCATGTTATCGTTATTATTTACATTAGTTATACTCATTATTATTCCCATCCAAATAATGATGTGTTTGAATAACAAACTACACCACTATGTGGAGTCAGTAAGTCATACGTACGCATGTATGGTGACTTGTCATTCATAGGATCGATTGAATTCTGAATATGGTTGTACCATATTTATAATAACATCACAGTATGTATAAGGTACATTATTTATTATTTTGGTATGGAAACTACCAAGAAATAGGAAGTGGAAGAACCCAAGAACTCTGAAAGAGGTGGTGAAATTATTACATGTTCTTCGGATGTTCCCTTTTGAGTTGATCAAATGGGCTGCATAGGTTGGAATTATGATCAAATTGAGGGCTCTAGGTTGAAGTGAGGGTAGTTGGGAGGATATTGTAGTAGGTTTTTTCCGATCCAAATGGATTTGGAGGTGTGATTTTGAATGAAGGGTAAATAACCTTTTTTAAGAGAGGTGAGGGTTACTTTAGGAAAAGCTTGAAATATTATTTTATTATACAATAATATTCAGTTTACAATGGCTCAAAAATGATTTATTTAGAGTCTGAGAAGGGGATGGGTCAAAAAAATTCAACAAATAGTTTTTAGATAGGTTTAGGTCACCATATTAACCATATCCTTTAGACTTTACTATTAGTTAAATAGTTCAACTTTTACCATGTATTCTTGTATTATTATAATAAATGGTTAATAAACTTACTATAAAAATCCAAGAGAACCCCAAGTGGTTAATTATTGATATATATAACCTTATTTATGTCCTTTTTCTGAACCTTATATTTTGAGGAATATTAAATCAATTAATAATATAGTATTTGTTTTAAAAACTCATTTATGTCAGTTTTGACACTATTTTGTATTTTGTTTTTGTGAAAGTCATAAGAACTTTATTGCTTAAAAACATTTTTTAATAAACCCTAACATGTCATATAAACCTATATAATTATTGGGAGTCATCAGAAGTCTCAAGTTATATTTATTTGGATATTTATAATATCAATTATTGTAATCATTCATTAATAAGGTAATTACTACATCATCTTTGTGTCATAAATAAATTTAATTATTTAACATCTAAAAAATACGAATAATATAAAAATGGTTTAGTTAATAAACATTGAATATAACACTTTTAACTCTTCATTAAATAAAATAATAATAAATGTCTAAATCTTATCCAAGTGGACCAAAAGGATAATATTTTATTCTTAAGATTTATTTTGGTCGAAATACACTCACCCAATAGAATTAGGACATGTGTTAGGTAATTATAATATCATTTTACCTTTAATTTCCCTATTTAGTTTTAACTGTGGTAAATAAAAGTCAAAAGTTAATATTCACCAAAAATTATTTTCATCTTATTGAACCACATTATATTTAATGATGTCAACCATGTCTTTAGGATTTTTTAAATTTAATTCATATAATTTGTAAAATTATGTTTTATTCAAATTTGAAAATGCGCCTAGAAGGTGGGTAAAAGAGGGTAAAAGTTTAATTAAATTTTATATCTAATATTATAATAAAATGAATCCAATTAATTAAATTGAACATATATAGGTATTATTTATATATTTTTATATATTATAAATTTAAATAAAATAACTAATTATTTAATTAAAAAGTCAGTTTTAAACAATAACATATTGTTTTTCACTATTCATCAAAAATTGAATGTTTTCAGAAGAATACCAAAAAATCACCCTAAGATAATTTTGATATTCAGAATCCAAAAATGAAATCCATTTTGAAAAATAAAATTTAAAAAATTCCAAATAGTGGGTATTACTATTCATAACGGCTATCTTGAGTGGTTGTGGTGTGTTAGAACGCGAAGTTGGATACATCACAAGCTATTGTATTGTTCAAAGAGAAGAGTATAATGGATTCTTGAGGTGTTATAAATGGTAGCACACTTCAACCATAAGTGATTATACTATCAACTCTAATTTTCAATAATAATGGTAGGACTCTTATAACTCCTTACTACAAAGGTAGGAAACACCTAAATGGTACTAACGGGATCCCTCCAACCATAGCAACACATGGAACTATTCACTCAATGGTCTCAGCCCTCACATAGTGTGACCTTAAAATTTTATCATATATAATATAACAATATATCTCTTTCAATGGTATACTGATCATTGGATGATAGATCATAGAATGGTATATGAAACCAAATGGTATATCAAACCAAATGGAAGATCACAGTAAATGGTTGATCTTACCCATTGGTAACATTCTCTTCAATGGAAGATTTATAATAGTATCAACCTTTTTACTACCAATTATATTCTATCTATTTTTAGTTATATAATTTTTTTAAAAAAATTATATATTTTTTTAAATCACTGTAATTGAAGATTAAATTTTTTATAATTATTTTAATGATTAATTTGGGAGAAAATATAATTAAATTTTGGTTAAATAATTTTTCGAAAAATTATTTACACATATAACATATATATTATGATGTAAAATACTATATTTATGTGAATTTTTATTATTCCAATTAGCTGATAGTTTATCATTATTTTTTTAACTATTTTTTAATATGAAAAATATTTTCTTGTTCTAAAAATTTTGTTTTTTGTTTTATGATATTATTCAATATAATTATAAAATAGGGCAGATCCCCTCAAATTTTTCTTTAACAATGTCTGGATTGTTACTCTTGGATAGAGGGAAACTATTTTATAGTCATAGATGATGAAATCACATGGAAGTCTAGTCCACACCCTTTATAAAAATTTAAATAATTTCAAATTTTTATTAATATATTTTATTTGGAAATCATTTTACAACCTTGATCTGGAGATTAAGAGTGTTAAACAACATTTGATAAACTTTCATATTAGAAATTAGTATCAAAGCAGTCCATCTAGAGAATATGTAAAATCTATTTCAAGGCTTCATAACCTCTTCAATGTCATGGAAATGGTAGACCATTATAATTTAAATATGTGGTGGTTTAATGGTGGTGATAGGAACACAAATTGTTTCATAGGCATCACTTGGAAGAGAGAATAATGATAGGGATTAAGTCTGTCAATATCAATGGGTGTCTTCACACCTCTAAAAGTAAATTATAAAATTCAGTGTTGAATTTATTTAGTGAGATTTACTCTAAATATGGGATGGAAAATACACATATGGTGATTGATAACATATCCTATTGCATTGAGGACCATCAAACACGAGATCTTATGATGGACCCTTATAAAGATGAAATCAAGAGAGCCCATTTTTCCCTCAATATGGAGAGTTACACTGATATAGATGGATTTAACGACAAATTTTTATGTTTTATTGGGATATCCTTCAGGATGATATGACTAATTTACTAAGGTAATTCTTCACTCAAGCCTCTATTCCATTTGGGATTAACTCAAATTTCATTGCTCTAATACCCAAGAAGGATAATGCAATTGAAATAAAATATTTCAGGGCAATGTCCCTTGAGAACACAGTTCTTAAAGTCATTAGTAATACCATGATGATATTAACGAGAGGCATTATTAAAGAAAATATAACACCAAATTAATTTACAGTTGTACCTAGTAGAGGAATCCAAAATTTTTCATTCACTACATCATAAAGATTAAACTTGATGAAAATAACATCAAGGAAAGGGAGCTTTTTCCTTAAAATTGACATTTTTAAAAAATTTAACACCATGAAATTGTGGTTCATAATTACTATCCTCATAAATAATGGATTTTGTAATGATTTTACATGATTGATTTCTATCATCATCAGATCTAAAAGTTTTTCTATCCTCAAAAATAGATTACCTAGAGGATACATTCAATACACTATGGGTGTTATACAAAAGAATCCAATATCAAGGCTACTGTTTTTTATTTCTCAATATTATATGAGATGGTTCATCAATGATCCCACTCAAATTGGTTTATATAATCAAAAGAATATAGTAGGGAAAACTCCATCCAATATAATTTATTATTTGGTGATGAAATTATTATATTTGGATAACCATAAAGGAAAATCGTCTCAATTATCAAAGCATTATTTGTTCATTATGAGAAGGTGTCCAGTTATGCCTTAACCAAGAGGAATTATTTCTTTGTTTTAGAAGTTTATTTTTTACTAGAAAGTAAAATTGAATTACCAGAAATCTTGGAGTGATGAGGGGCTCCTTCAAAATTAAATACCTTTGTGTAACCTTGTTTTTGCGAAAGGTTCTTAGTCAATATATTGGAATAAATGTCTCCATAATTATAAATCACCATGATAGGTGGAAAGATAAATTTTTGACATAAGATGGAAGGGTTTTAATAATTAACTAAATCATCACATACATAATTTTTTACTCATTGTATATCTATATATGGACAAGAAATATCATGAATGATCTTCAAAGAATGATAAGTAATTTCTAATGGATATAGTTAGTGCATTAAAGGAAGATGATAACTACTTCTTGGAAGGATTTCATCAAATCCATTAAAAGGGGTGGCCTTGTGATCAAGGATCGCAAGACCATTAATGATGTCCATATAAATAAATTCACATGGAATATCATATCCTTGAATGATTCTTAGATTGATATCTTACCACAAAGGATAGAAATGAAACTACTATATGTGTATTCATATTATCTCACTTCATCTATTTGTACCTCTCATTTGAACTATTTTATTAATATAATGCTACCCTCAATGTGGATAATTAGTAGGGAGTCCAACATAAACAATTAGAACAACCCCTCACTAGAAAATCCCACAAAAAATATGAATGTTCCCTATAAAATTCTTTATATGTATATTAGTTGTATCTTGTCTCAAAATAACACTCATTTTGACATTGTTTCACATCAATCTTGTATGGAAAAAAATATCTATATCTTCATAGATGAGGACACCATAATCCATAGACCTAACAAGAATGACCACTTTAATGCCAATGAGTACTACATGAAGTATTATGATGGGTCTATTACACCACCATTCTGGATGATTCAATTAAAGGTACCATTTATCTATACTCAATATTATTTCTCCTTTAGAGAATATGGATGAACTAGCTTCTCACACATGATCAACAAAAGAATTTTGGGAAGCAGATTGTTTCATCATGACATATATTCTTGAAAGCTGAGAAAACTTTGAAACATTTATTGATAGACTATGTATTTTCTTATAAAGTTTGAAGATATGTAAGGGTACTTTTTTCATTTAACTTTATTTATTTAGGAATCTTGAGGAGATAGTGACACACATCAATAGGTGTGGAAGAAGTAATCAAATTCAAAATCTTCCCTCACTACAACTGTATCTATCTCCACCATAATCTAGACAGTAAGAAAAAATTTCCTATTTTACAATCATCTTCCATCCCTTCATACAAAAACCATTTATCTAAAAAGAGTCCTTGATGCTATTGCAGTTGTACAAATAGGTACTATGTACAACAGTTTTGAGGACTTGAATACCCTTTGTCTATTGGGAATTTTATGAAGACCAAGGAATCCTTTGACTCTAATGTTTATTTGATATATCCCTATGATTTATTCATGTAAAAGGAAAATGTTGATAGAGAAGCCTCTATAATTCTTGGGCCTTCAGGTTGTGGGGGTGTCTTCTGTATCCACTGTGGTTTTGAAAAGGGTTTCTTTCATCACTTTATTAGGTAGATAATTTCATATGAAGAAAAGTTGTGGGTAATCATTTCTGAAATTATGCCTGATATCCAACACAATTTGAAATAAATTTATATAAAATAAAACTCCCACCTTACTATTAATACCCAAAAACAAGAAAAAGGGAGTTCCCACATATAATTATCCCTCATTGGTTTATATACCTTAGTCATACCAGAGACCACAATTTAACTCTTTCACAAGTCTATAAGGAATAAAATCATGTGGAAGATGCATTATCAAAGAGAGAAATCATTGAAATTAATAAAATGTTCCTCATTCTATACACTTGATTACTAATCTCTAATGGGGGATGAGGATATGTGGGTAGTGGTACACTCCTACCTTTGTAAACATCCTTGTAGTGCTTAAATTTGTACTTTTACTTATTATTTAATTATTTTAGGGGTGGCTTTTCTGGACGTTGGACATTCTTGGAAAAAAATTTCATTTTTTTATTTCTTAATACACATTATTTTACTCTAGAGTTAATTTTCTTATTTTCCCATCAAAAATCAATTGTAATAGGTTATTCCTCTAATCTAAAAGGAATGTAGGTCTATTCCGCCCAGCAAAAAGATAGGTGGGTTATGAATCCTTCAAAATATTGGGGTTATACAACCAGGTGAGAAAAATGTATGTTTATATTTAATCAGGTTATCAATCCCTAAACAAAGTAAGAAACATGTTAATAATAGTATCTTCACCGAGTGGAGAATATTCAAAACTTGATTTGGATCTTGGGGATTTGAACTACTATGAAGAACATACCATGTTATTTGTTTCTTTTTTTCTGGACATTTAACACTGATTAATCCCTATAATTATCATATTAAAATAAATATTTAAAAAAATATTCACCCACTATAGCCACTATTTCCATATGCTGGGACCTAATATAAAGAAAAATGTATCGTACAATCTTTTCTAATACCATAATCAAAGGAAACGTCATAATTAATAAACTTGAGAAATGGATATAAGGCATGTATTAACCTATAATATGAAGGTATAATAACCTATAATATATGTGTGTGACGTTATACATAATTTAGAATCATAAAATATCTTTAAACAGATATAAAAAGCAAGATAGAGATAGAATGGTCACAGCCTAATGAGAAAGGTAGTTTAGAAAGATCCCTTACCATAACACCGATTCTTCTTGTTCATTATTTATCTTCCTAAATAATAAATTTATCTTAATTATTTAGTTTCTTAATAAATTTTTTAATTTTTATTATTCCTTTTATTTAATTTATTTTTATTCTATAATCAATTACTTAATAATTTTGTTCCAAGTTATAAATTTTGAGGATGTTCGAGTCATATGTCTAAATCACATTAAAAAGTTGGCTAAGGTCAAATAGATTTTTCATTAATCATTTAAAGAATAATAATAATTATCATTTTTATCATTTTTATACATAAAATTTACCTTTAGATAAATTCATGAAATATTTTTATGAAAAATGATCTATATTAGAATCATGGTGATGGTAGGGCATATGTATACGTGAGAACCATTTCCAATTTTCAATGATCATGATGGAAAGAAGCTACGTGTTATTTTATAATTAAATAATAATCATTATGTCATAAATATAATATAAATTTTTTAAATATACATACATATACCATTAATGTGATTTGGTAATACCAAATGGAACACATTACTTCATAAGGCAGTAGTACACCTTACAAAACAAATGATGGTTTCATTTCCCATTTGATGGAAGGGGAGATGTGTGTAGGATATTCCATTATAATAAAATAATATTTATGTGTTAGATGATTATTTTTTTATATCAGCTTTATTAAATTCTATTTTGAAGAGGTGTAAGAATAAATAAAGCAGAAATTCTCAGTTAAGAACGATACTTATTTCTCAGACCAACTCTTCAGGATTATACACAAAGCCTTCCAATATTGGAATTCTAATCAATAACATAATTTTAGAAAATAGGTATATAAGTATGTAATGTATTTTTTTGGGTTTTTTATGAACCATCATGAATTTCACCTTTAGAAATGGATTCATTGGAGGTTCCCTTATATATGTGAGAGAGAGTTCCATTTTGGTAAATACCCAAAAGTATTCAATAAATGTTCTCAAAATGTGATTCAATTAACCTATAAGGTTTCTCATTTTACTATTTTAGTTTTTTCACAAAAGTAACATGTTTTTTTACTATTTTCACAATTAATTATGGCCAAATTTAATTTGAAATTTTTACCTAATTTTAAATATTATGATTCCAAATAGTGAATAGAATTTATCAAATTTAAATAAAATAATTATTAAAAATAAATTTAAAATTAAACCCCTAAAACATGTCGAAAAACAATTTTTTAAGAAATGTATTTTTCATGAAATAAAAGATGTTATATTAACTATAAGACATGTAATAATAATTATTTGAATTAATATTCATAAATATATATATAATATTAAAATATTATTAATATATTAATTTTTTGGCTTATTTTAATTTTTTAAAAGGATAAAAATTATGCACTTTCAAATAGTTTGTTGAAAAAAAACGTTTTTAAGTAATAAAAAATCTTATACCAAAATCATGAAAAATATATAATTAAAATGAAATTATTCATTTTATTATAAATAAAATTGTTCATATTTTATTTTAATATCAAATTATAATTATAATAGGATTATCAAAAAAAATTATTTCATGGAAATAAATGATAATATTTGAAAAAAATAGAATTTTAACTATTCACTGAGAAATTAATCGTTTTAGAAAAATCCCAAAATTTCACCCTAAGATAATTTTTATAGGATAATTAAAAATTTGATTTTTATTTTAAAAATAAAATTTCTACAAATTAATAAAATAAATGTAATATTTTCTCAAAAAAATATAAAAACCATTTTCAAGAAAACATTTTTTATTTTGATGAATAAAAATCCTTCATTATAAAAAAAAGTTCATATTTACTAGGAATTTATCAATAAATTTATATCCATTAAGAAATATTTAAATATATGATATATTATTTAATACTCTTCAAACCCACCAAATTTAATGGGTAGTTTATAATGGTAAAAAAGAATAATGGTTTGTTTAGGATCAATGTTGCATATCATATACACTATCGATTATGGTTTTTTAAATAGTGCGTCATATTAGTACCCATTAAATAATTTTACTCCTGAAATTTCATATCACATACTATGGTGAAAATAATTGTGGGTACTTCTTCTTCATATATTCCTCTAGTTCACAGGTTTCTTCTTCATATTTATGCATCTGCCATTGTACATTGACCTATTATGTCTTCAGGTTATGTATAAATTTATCTATATGGTAAATGATCTTCACTATATTATTGTTATTATAGATATTAGTTTATATATATAGACCTAAAAAATCAGTACATTTTTTGGACTTGGTATTTACTTCTATAAGTGGGATACATGGGATACTCCAGGTAATTGAGAAGGGGTTAGTGGCAGAGCTATTTGATTTTCCACACACCAATTTGAGGAAGAATCACCAAGGGGAAATGTACTTGGGGATTTGGTTTCCATTATTCCAAAATATAATGATTCTACTACATAGATATATGCAAAAGAATAATTTATCCCATACCTCAAAATTCTAGTGCTGTTAATGATTTTCCGCATAGCACTTTTGTCGACTCTTTTCATTCTTGTTGTGCTACTAAATTGGCTTGACCGTTTTTCAATATCCCTGAACATATCATGTACCAACAACTTGTTTTTGCTGACTTAATCCAAAAACATAGGTGTTCTGCATCTATTTTCATAATATTATTCATATGTATCCATTTTTATCCTTGAGTGAAAGCAATTATTGTACAAGAACTCAACCGAAGAAAGATATTTATCCCATTAAAAATTAAAGTCCCTAAAACATGCTCTCAAAATATATTCCAATGTATGAATAGTATACTTTTATTGGAAATAATTTTTTTGGTGATAGGACATATTGAGATTCAACTAATTATTTAGAACATCTTGGAGGCTCTTCAGGAAATTGTTGGTAATAATAAGATTTTAGTCAAATACAATCAATAATGTTGTTCAAAATTGTCTTACTCCCTCTCTGATGTATGCCCTTGAAAGTTGATTGAGTGGAATTTACTCTTTAATTGAAATTATGTGAGAATTATATGAGAGATGATCGAACACAACCAATATGGAATTTTTTCCTATAGATTTCTTGGGATGACTTGTGGTGATGTCCATAGTGATGTTTACCCATTTCCATGTGGGTAGGGATAATGGATACAGTATCCCCTTAGAATAATGCCTTTCATCACTCACTAACGAACATACCAGACAACTTTATTTATATTCCATGATCTTTTTATTCATATTATCAAACCAACAGTGATATAAGATATCTTGATACTTCTTCATGCTCCCAGGGTGGATGGAGAAGGTTGAGCAATGTGCATCATTCAATAGTTCATTTTTTATCTCAGGATTTTGTGGTACATATAATCATGACCAAAATCTTGTAACCTGTCTTAATTAAATATTAATTAGGAATATTTCCCTTCTCTTATGGCTTCCACTTTCTTTTTAATTTCCTTTTATTCTCTTAATCATCCTTCATCTTCTTTAGATGGAATGTTTGATGAATAATTTTTGAAAAAAATATAATTTTTCTTTTTTAATGATCACCATATCCATCCTTTTCAATTCTAAGAATATTGTATTGTTATCGATTATCATTATCAATAAAGTATTCATATCCTTTGTACATAGTGAATTAACCACTTTTTGGGATTTCCCAAGATGGTAATGGACTGATAAGTCATACCACATTATCAGATAAAACCATATTTGATGGTATATATTTATCCCCTTCCATGTGAAAATATATTTGAGTCTCTTATGGTCCATATATAATTCATACTTTTCCACATAGAGATAATGATGCTAGATTTTCAAAGAAAATATCACTATAACCAACTCTAGATCATGTGTCAGATTTTTCTTCTCATGAAATTTAAAATACCATGAAGAATAAGAAATCAATTAATCATTTTCAATCAGTAAATATCCTAATGCATTCATTTAAGAATAATTTTATAACGTGAAAAATTTCAAATTTAAGGGCAGTGTGAGGTCTAGTTCCCAGATTGCCATATTTATTAACTTTATAACACATTATTCACATTTAATGGTCCATAAAAACTATACCCACTTCTATGTAATCTTAGATAATGGGGTTTATAACCATGATAAGTTTTACCAAATCATTATAAGGACCCAACAGGTCTATCAATGCTTCAAATCTTACTTATAGAAACTGGTCTAAGGCCATTCCTAAAGTGACTATTTCATAGAGGGGTCCACATATATCCCTTTTCTGGTGATAATATTCTGTAATATTGATACTTTATCCTAAAATCACTTTTACTATACTATTCATATATATTTTTTATTTTTGAAATCCTTTAGTAATGTATCAAATTTCTCTACATGGTTTTCATTTCCTTTGGACTAAATCAAAATATCAATTTCAAATACCAAAATAAATTTGTTAATGTAATCTCTGAATACTCTATCCATGATGTCCACATATATTTCAAGGGAATTAGTGAGTCCAAAAACTACCATTATAAACTCATATTGTGTATACCTTATTTAGAAGTATTTTTTGAGAACATATTCCGTCTTTACCCTAAATTGGTGATATCCTAACCAAAGGACCACCTTTGAGAAATAATTGGCTCCATGTAGTAGATCAAACAAGTCAACTCTCTATGGGAGGCCATTCTTGTTAATTATCATGATTTTTTGAGTTCACAATAATTAATATAGAGGTGCATTGGACCATCATTCTTATTGAGCAAGATGACTGACACACCACTTGTTATGAAATCGGTCCTATTAAACCATTTTTTATGTTATCATATAACTAATATTTAATTATCCCCACTCAATTGTTTCTATTATATATGAATTATTTGATTGGGAGGAGATCTATGTGTATGTTTAATAGATAAATCAACCTCTCAGTTTGGAGGAAGACCATGACATTATTTGTGGAATAAATCAGTATAGTCCCTTAAAATGTGCATGTTTGAAAGAATTATTCTGTCGTTTGTCTCAATTATTTACGATATATATTCTTTCATAAAAATAATATAATATCCATTCTTGAATAGATGATTCTGATGAAGATTAATCCTCCTCTCTAAAATTTTATAGAATCATTGGATGACATGGGACATGGAGAGTGATCTCCCTCTCTCAAAAGTTGAGGTTCCTTTATATAAGGTCATCCAATCCATTACCAGTATAACATAAAATTAATCTAAAGGGAGTATTAGGATATTTTATTAATGACTCATTCCATAAAAATTCACTAGGGTGTTTTTATATACTTTGTATGCAGTCATTTCTCTATTTGTTATTCCCACAGTTATCTCAAACCCATATTTTGAGGTGGTTCTTGAATTGTTCTATAAAGCTTTCAAGACATGAATTAATTCATAAAACTACAATCTAATAGTATGTTCACTATTAATTAATGAATAACTATAATACCCATCACAACATAGTTATTGGGATCCACCTCAAAAGTAGAGATAACATATTCTCTCCCATGATCTCCAGGCCATGGATGTTTTTGTCATTGATAGTCTCTAAAAAACATTGGCTTACAAAATTGGCTTTCAAAATTCCCATATTACTTGAAGTTGGAACATTGAACCACCAAATAAGTGTTGATATAAATAATATTTACTTTCTAAAAATTAGTGGGTTTCTTTATTTACCTATATCATTGAATTTTTTATGCTCCTCTTTTCTACATTTGAAATATTTCCTAGTTCCAAGCAATAAATTTGAAGGATTCTTATTCCCACACTTTTGATAGGTGGAATAATTTTTTTTCTTTCATCCATGGGATTTACCTATTTATACTCCAATAAAAACTCCATATTATATAATTTTGTCTCTAGTATCATGAGGCCACTCAGATTCACCAATATCCATATCAACTATGAGGGAATAAGGGGAAATCTGTTCATATCTATTATTGTTTTGAAATTGTAATTATTTTTGTAGAATCATATTTATCCAACAAGAGAAATAATCCAACTTAAACTCAATTTGGATAAAAAAAAATATGGATGTATACCATGAAAAACTTATGATTTTTTCCTCATATGCCCTGATAGAATCATATTTCATTTAATTAAATGTAGGGAACTCCATCACTATTAAATGATAGAGTTTCCGGGGAAAATATTAATCGATTTTTTTTAATTTCTTAATATTCCATAGAATCATTATCCTATTTAGATATTATGTTCTAGATCAGTGTTTACCATTGATAGACTTCTCCCTCAATGAGATAAATGACCAAAAAACAATATCATTTTTAGAGCATTAGTGGAAAAATAATATCATATGAATATATTAAATCTATTTTTTCATAGTGATGGTATCAAATGATCGACTTAATTTAGGAGGACATTGTCGCATAAAAGACTCATATTAAACTTTCTATTTCTTAGGTGGAGGTGTGCGTTACACATTAATATAGTTACTATTAATAACATATGCTTGTTGAGCATGTAATTACATAAATTTCTCAGCTATCAGTCCCATAAGTTCATACATATCATTGGAAAAATCATCCTAATTCCCATCATTTTTTTATTTTCATGGTTTCTCTTATTAAAATCCATTATCTAAAAAAATATGAGAATGAATTAAAATAAAAAATGGAAACATATAAAAATAGATGGAATAAATTAGTAATTATAAGTATATCCTGAATTATTAGTCTTAATATTCCAATATAGGTTATCCTTGGAAATTTAAACAACTAGTTTTTCTATCCACTTTTACTTCAACACAAACATAATGGTTTGTAAAGTGTTTTTGTGAATTTAAAAATCATATACCATGGGACTATAAAACACTGTTTATAGAAATTCCCATTGTTGTGCACCACAAGATGATAAATTTTATATCAATACAAAATTTTTGGTGTAATTTACCATAGGTAAAACATTGCTAGATCCACATCCAATTATAGTATACATATATGGAAGTATTTTGTCAGAAACCAATTAGACTATAATTTACAAAAATTTATTTATGTTTTATTATATTTATTCTTATCCAAAATGATTTCACTAGATCATTCTAATCCAAATCCCAAAAAAATAACTATACCTTCCTTTGATACCAACTATAACTACTCAATCCTTTTACATATATTATTACATGCTTTAGAAACATATATATCTAATAATTACAACTCAATAATCATGAGGCCAAGTCTCTTTTGAAGAATAGGTTCATTATACATGAAAAGGAAACTAAAACCATGAAAACCTTATCTTTTTTATCTATAATGATATCATAATGATATATAAGATAACTTTAGGAATACAAAAAATAAATGGGTGAGAAATAATTCCTAGTAAAGTAATGAACATGATAAATTATCATAATGTGTGAGTCAAGGGAACAAAATGATATCATAAAAGAGAAATCTCAGGAGTAATCACATGGATGTATAAAATAAATAACATGGAATCATAATATCATGGTAACATGTCAAATGCGTAAAAAGTATATAACATGAAAAATACATGATTCAAGTCTAACTTCCTAAACAATATCACTTAGTGGACAAAGTCCCATAATGGTTTAGGTTTAATCCATAATCCCATACTAACATCTCATGAGACTAAAACATTACCCAATGAATTGGAATGATAACTGGGTATACTCATAATAACATGTTCATCAGTTAGGTGTTCCCAAAAAATGACTTCCATCATAAGTAATAGATATTATAATTACCCAGGTAAGGAAAATGTGTTCAATAATATTTCCTTATATAATAATCCAAGGTAATTTCATAATGAAGGAAGTAAAGAAATTAATGTAAGGAATGTATTACCCCATTAAATGAATTTTCAATAAACATGGTATAATTTTTTTTGGAATATATAAATTAATTATAAGTATTATATAAATTTAAATAGATAGATATTGTGAGTTAGAGGGAGAATGGTCATACCTCAAATAAGTGGGTTGTTTAGAGAGACCTCATATCTTGAGATCGATTTGTAAAATATTTTTTTATTCCTAATTAATAAAATTATGTTCATTGTAAAGATTATTAAGAACCTTTTTAATGTTTATTATTCCATTTATTTTATTAATTATCATGTTATATTTAATTATTTATTCATTTATGTTCAAGTCGTAGGTTTTGATGATGTTCGGATCATATGTCCAAAACCACATTTAATAGCTGACTAAGGTCATAGAAATTAAAATATAATAATCTATAGAATAAAAATAATGACATGATTATAGTTTTATTCATACATTTACACTTTAAACCAACCATTAAATATGGTTACGAATAAATAATCTATATTAAAATCATCAAGATGGTAGGCTACACGTACGCATGAGTAACATTTCCACTTTTTTATCATCATGATAGAAAAAAGTTAAGTGTTATAATGTCTTATATATTTATAATTATATAATAAATATCATATTAATTATTTAAATACACTTAAGTATACAATACACGTGAAATTATAATAAAATATTATTCACATTACTTCACGAGGCTATATTGTGTTGTACACATGAATGATAGTTTTTTTTCCATTTGATGGTAGAGAAGATATATTTAAGTCATATAATTAACATAATAAAATTTAATTATATAGGAGTTAAAAAATTTATTATATCATCATGATTGAGTATGATTTGAAGGGTGAATAAGAAGAAATAAATAAAAAACTCCCGGTTAAGAATGGTACCTATTCTTCAAAAAAATTGTTTAGGATTATACCTAATGCCACCCTAGAGTAAATTTTTAATTAAAAATGGACTCTATGATGTTGTGAGATATGTAGGAAATGTATTTATTCAGTCTATGGATTTCTAAGTATTTAAAGAATATGAGATTAGGTTCGCATTTATAAGAAATATATAGTGACACTCTTGTAAATACCCAAAACTATTCAATAATGGGAAGTCAATATCAAAAAACGTTCCTCCAATATTGATAAATTGTTGTATTTAGTGACTATATGGTAGATGTGAACATAAATAATTCAAAAATAAACTTTTTTTTATATTTGTTTAGTTTACCTATAAGGTTACACACTTCTACCATTTTAGTTTTTCACCATAGTAACTAGTATTGTTTTCTATTTTTAGTATTTTTTATGGAAAAAATTAAGTTGGCCATATTATATACTATTAATTATGGTGATTAATAATATGTAATAATTTTTTGAAATTTATATCACAGAAGTTAAATAGTTGAATTTAAAATTAACCCTATAAAATGTGCTGAAAAACAGTTTTTTAAGAAATACATTTTTAAGAAGCAAATGATCTTGTATTAACTATATGACTGTTAATAATCATTATACGAATTTCAATTAATATAAATAGTAATATAATATATGAATTTTACTTAGATATTTTTTTATCCTTGGTAAATTTAATAAGTTAAAAGGATAAAATTTATGCTCTTACAAACAGCTTGCGGAAAACTGTGTTTTTAATAATAAAAAAAATCTTATATGAAAACCATGAAAATTGATGACTAAAATGCAATTAATTATATTATTATAATTTTTTTCTATATTTCATTTTAATATAAAATTAAATATATAATAATAATTTTATATTATTTATTTAAGGAAAATATGTGATAATATTTGATAAATCAGTAATTTACACATTTCACTAAAAAATAAACCATTAGAGAAAAATACCAAAATTTCACACTATGTAAACTTTGATATGATATTTTAAAAATATTATTTCAACTTCTGAAATAAAATTTTTATGAATTTCTTAAAATTATTTTATTATTTTCTATCAAATAAAATAGAAATTATTTTGGAAGAAAACATATTTTTCTTAAGAGTAAAATTTATTCACTAAAAACAGACTCCATATTTATGTGGAATTTATATATATTTTATAAGGTATTTAATACTATTTATACCCACTAATTTAATGGCTTGGTAATTATAGTCATAAATAATCATGGTTCATTTTTTCTGGGTGCAACATTTTGTATATGTTATCGATTATGGTTTTATTTATTTTGTTTTTAAAAAACGTATGGTGTTACTATATACAGAAGAACCCAAGATATGAAATCATTGTAGAAAATATGACAACCTTAAACATTTTTAAAAGAATTTCACAAGGAAGTGGAGAAAGGTCCAATCATTCCGAGGAATATCAGGCTAGCCATGATAAGGAAAAAGGTGGTGGATCGCATTCCCATGAAAAGTGGGATATCTAGGAAGTGGTTAAACCTTAGAGAGGAGTTGATATTAAATGTCATTATACAGAGAAGTATGCATTGAAGGATTCTGATGTAGGCATATATACTATGTGACGTATGGTGTTCAACTCATCTTCTATAGTTCTAGCAATGTTTGGAACTAGTAAAACTCTATCCATTATATTATTTAAGTTGGATAACATGTTGATATTACACTAAAAATGTATAACATTACTATTTTATCCTTCCCACCCTGTTGAAAAAAAATTATAACAAGGTTTTTAAATATCCCAAGTGTCAACTGATAATTTTCATCTTTTCTTCTTTTTGTTACATTTTACTTCTTGATTTGGATATCTTTGACCTTATCATTAGCATTGATTGAAGGATCAATATTAAGGAACAAATAAACTATAACCATCATTGAGTATAATTTATATATCATGATGGAGACATTCACTTATTTAAGGGTGAGTGATATTCTAGATTAGGTAGATATGGGACTGTTATTACTTTTGTTGGAAAGTTCTCATACAATTTTTTATAGATGTTCCGTAATGGAATTGATTAATGTTTGAACTATCCAATTCCAATGGTAGTGAGTACATACCCAGAATTCATTCTATATTATTTATGTGTTACCTCCCATTAATATTTGAAATTATCTATTAATATACTTCCTGGCATGATTCCCCTTTCAAATCAATCATTTAATATGGAACCTTATATGTTACTGGAGATTAAAGTTCATATTATGAAACATACGTATAAAAGATTTATTCATCTATGTATCACCTTGGGATTCTCTATTCCACTTTGTAATGAAGGTAAATAGAACCCTCAAACATTATGTAGATTACTCAAGGGTTAATTATGTAACCATTAATTAAAAATACCCCATGTGTAGGATTTCAAGTCTCTTAGGCCAACTAGAAGGATAAATATTTTTTTCTTAGACTAACCTGTGATAAATGTAATATCAGTTGAGTGTCTAAAAAAGGATATACATATGACAATGTTTAGGATCCAATATGGGAATTTCATGTTTTTATTTATCCCATTTGGTCACTCTAATGATTGGGATGTTTTCTAATGATGGGTATTCAAGTGTTGTCATATCGTCGTTTCCATTTATACCTCCATGAGAAGAACTATCCTAATCAAGACCTTTATATGGATGATATGATGAATTCCCTAAAATCTTGGAACTAATATCCATTTGGTGATTGACTTATTTTATATTCCAATCATAAGAGCATGAGGTATATTTTTACTCACATGGTTCTACAATTGTGATAGAGATATGGGGTTGAGTATCTTTATAATTTATATTTTTATATTTATTATACTCCCAAAAGATGGAATGTGGTTTCTACTGTGTTGAAATGTAATTTAATAACTCAATCCTTGTAAGAATCAATGGAGGAGTTGTATCTAATGATTTTTTCACAAATATGATATTGGAGGTGGAAGAAGATGGTGGGAATGTGTTCTTTGATTCTATTATGGATAAATAATCATTTAATGATTGGTTTAAACTCAAAAAGGTTTTAGTAATCGAATGCTTGTGTTTTAGTAAAATAATTAATGGTTGGAAGACCTCAGGTTTTTGGCCTTAGTCTCTGATTGGTACTTTGTGTTTATAAGTAAGGTTGGTCATTTTGATATTTTTGAGGTAAGATTTAATGAATAGTGAACAATGGTCCTGCTGGTTTGTACACCATAGGACTTCCAAACTGTATCATGATATGATACATCAGTATTAGAGGTCTGGAAAAAGGCCTTTAATTATAGACTCTTTTTCATGATACCTTATTTTCTAGAAGATTAAGGCGATGCATGAGAGAAATGCTATTCTGTGGAAACCTTTACCAATTCTAGTTTAGAAGTGGGATGAGATATATATAGGCATCATCATAATTTCTCAATGAAATCCAATTATAAAGGTTGAATTTTGGTTTATTATTGATCAAATTACAAAATCATATCAACTACTCCGTATTAAATAGATGATGAAGGTGGAAGTTATCATGAACTTTTACATCTGATAGATCATGATGCTTCATGGTTTTTTCTCTAAATTTTTTTCTAATAGAGACATAGGATTGTATCTAGATTTTAGAATGGTCTTCAATAGATTATTGGCACTCAGATAATGTAAAAAATGACCTACAATACTTATATCGATGGGTGGAATGAGCAATATATTCAGATTCTTGATGATATAGTTTGGTCTTTCTTGCTTGATTTTTGTGATTCAAGGGTAAATAATCCACGTTTTACTTTGTTTTCATATAAAAATAGATATCATGATATTATTAAAACACAAAAATTTGAAGAGTTCTACAATCATCCATGTATATCTCCTTTGTTCTAGGTGAAGTTGGGGGAGTGGTCCGTGTTTGGAATAATTCCCATTTAAGAGATGAATAAAAAGATACAATTATTCCAAAATAGGTTAAATACTACTTTGATTTATCCTAAATCCTATGTGAACCATCTTTAACATGTGTTGTAGTTTGAGGCTGGTGATTACGACTTTCTCTTAGATTCACCACACCCAGGACACTGTCATTTGGGTAAGATGGTTATGTTAGCATTGTGTTTTACTGGTGATTTTGAGATCATATAATATCTGGGAAAAGTCTATTATCTATTAGATTTTTCATATAACTATAAATCAATTAATTATGTGTTTCATGTCTCCCAGTTGATGAGGAATAAACCGTACCCTTATCATGTGATTGAATGGGAAGATATTGATCCCTATCCAAAAAATTGTTCTGTTGAATATCTGATTGAAATTAATGATCACCAGATTAGATACTACATGGAAAATAATTTATTTGGTATATTCACTATTATAGTAAAAATTTATTAGACACAAGATGTGGTATTAGGATTTATTTATGAGGAAGTAATTGACTTATCATTATACGAGTCTATAATATTAAGATATTTATAAATGCAAAATATTTTATGGTGGGGAGAACTATGGATTCTCAACACTAGATTTCAAGTACAATCCTTTCTTTAATTTGGCCATTCCTATTTATCTCATTGATATTTGTTTATATTTTTTTACTCATGGTGGTAACTTTCTTGTTGTTGCTTTCATGGGTAATAAAAGTGGATGTGGTTCTTGTTTGAGAGGCATGAAGATGGATGAGGAGGTCAACTCGGGAGTGAACATGGTTCTATAACTAGAATATCCACAAGATTTCACTAGTTAGTTGATGAGGGAACCCATCTTGTAGGTGGATGAATGGAAGTAGTTATTTTTAATAAGAACCTCGTTAGCTAGACCACGAGACATCTAATATCCCAGATTGTCTGCATGGTGCCACTAGCTAGACCGTAAAGCTGATCAGGGTGAGTAGGTGATGGAAAATAGTACAACTATATTTATTTTAATCACTATTTAATTTTAAAACACCTCCATCAAATGTAATTTGAATGAAATAAATTTAGAGGCTCCCGAGAGGTGAATTTGGCCCTCCCAACCATGATTCTTCATGGATTGAAGTTCTATTTGAGGCATTGGTTCTCTTCTGGTATTTACATGCTAGATCCATTGATGAGTTGTATTTTTTCCTCATGTTTATTCTTCTCCAATTTATTTTTGATTATCTTTTTGTTCATATATTTTTGTTTTAATTAGTGTATTTTGACTCTAGTATCCATTTTTGAAAATTCTAGCCTTAAAGTCTCTATAGGTGGATCATGTGTTAGGTGATTATTGATATTGATTGAGGTATGTATCTCAATATAGTGGTGAAAACCCATGAATTTCCAAATGCTTTTTATGTTACATTGATTAGGATTATTAAATTATTTTATTTGATATAAATGATGATTTTTTGTGATATTTATCACATGTGGCATGAATGGATGATTTTTATAAGGTATTTTCTTTACAAATTGATTTATGAACATTGTATAGTAATTGAAATTCCTAAAAATAAATTTGACTATGAAATTATTTTTCATGCATGAGGGATGTTATCCATTTATAAACAAATTATTTATATATTGGGAGAAAGGTTTATTGAAATGATTTGAAAATTATAGAACATGGGAAACCATGGGTGTGTTGGGTTATGAAAATATGAAACCTAGTGAGTGTGTTTCCACTAGGGGTTATTCATATGATTGTGATAAATATTATAAGTACTCATCATTGGTAAGATACATGGAATTCCTAGCTTAGTGTTCCTTCCCATGCCTAAGTATATAATTCCATGGGTTAGAGACCAACTAGTTCTTGGTTTTATATATGATAGTATTATTTCAATCATGATTGATCTTGTATTTATGTTATTGTATTTCCATAGATAATACTAATTTTGATTTTATATAGTATTTCATATACATTACACATTCTATGTTTTAAATAAAATTAAATTTCATTAAAATAATGAAAATTATTTTTACACTATGGTTTTTTATTTAAAAATATATTATAAATATATTTTCTTTTTAATTATAGAACCAATGGTCACTTGTTGTTTGAAATTATATATATTGTTTAGTGGTGTCATAATTTTCATTAGTTATTACACCATAATTTTTTAATTAGGAATTTTTATATTTGGTTATTTAGGAATTGGGTAAAGGGAAGAGCACTATGCAGTCCAGGAAGTTCTCTTGGATGTTGTCACATTCTTTGTAATATGGGTTGGTGGTGATAGTTGCTCACATAGAGATAGTTGTTTGAAACTATTTTATTTTTCTTCTTACTGCGACCATTTGTATTTTCCTTTTATGTCTCATGGATGTGTTATTTACTTTTTTATTGTACATTGATTATTTATCTCCATCATGTTACTCCAGAGACATGTTTGAAAATCTTGTTAATAACTACCCATATGGATGGTAATGCTAGGTGAAATTTTATATCTAAGAGAATTGGTTTGTTAAATTTTAGATCTTTATTCATGTTTATTTCATCATCATCATTATTTTTTATACTTCATTTATTAAGATTGAATTTTTTAATTTTTTAGATTATTGTTTCTTATATTTTATCATTTTTTATGCAGTTCATTTCATCATTCAAAATATTCTTTGATGTAATGGAAATGGTAACAGTTCAATTTTCAATAGTTTCATACACTCTATAAGTTTCAAGTTATAGTTTTCTAATCATTATAAGAGTAAAATACATCAATAGTTCAATATATTTAACAGAGTTCCAAATCAACAATTGATTCTTCATAACCTTATTATAAATTGTTAACAATGATATTGATTATTTACATTAAATATTAGTAAAAAACATGGCTATATTTTGATATTATAATCATAAATATGATATTAATTTATTAGTAATCTTATATTTAACTAGGAATCAATTTTTATCGAAAATCATAAAGGGAATATGGAATGTAAAACTTTACCTTTCACTTAGGTATTAGAAACCCATCTCAAGGAACTATATTTTTAAGATATTTAAAAAGGAAAAATAATATATATATTATTTTAATAAAAAAATTACAATCAAACGGTTATATTAAATTAACTTCTAGTTGACATTAATTTCTATAAGGGGGTAGAGGATAATTGAAATGAAAATACATGTTTTTTGAAATATTTACTTTAACATATTAGTGACTTATAAAAAGGGACTTAAGAGAGGGAATGAGTAATATGATATTAAGAATAGATCAATGAGATGGGAATTAAATGTAATTATAATCATGTATGTATATAAATAGGATGTAGAAAAAATATTTTTACAAAGAAGTTTTAGAAGAAAGGTGTAGGACAAGGAACCCTTACCTAGCTCATCAAGACACCTCCTTTAGTATTCACCTTAAGGATTTTAGGAGTTAACCTTAAATAATACCATGTGGTCAAAATATGGTAGTGATGTTTGAAGGGATATTTTGGTAGATATTTGTCTAGGGAAGGTATTTATAAGTAAAGAGTAATGGATGAAATAGGATGTGTATTAATAGGTGAGGGAGAAAATAATTTTGGAATAAAATATTGATTAATGTTTTATGATTGATCAATTTTGTGAAAAATTTAGATTATTGTGACTAATAATATTATTTAATCATAAAATATATATTTTATTGACATTTAAATAATTATTAAAATAAAATGTGAAATTTTTAAATTGAATTCGTTGTAAAGAAATGAAATTTTTTTTTATTAAAATAAAATATAATTTTGAATTTTTTTAAATAATTTATTTGACTGAAAATTATGTTTACTATTTTTAAATAAATTATGTAACTCATTAAAACCATTTTAAGTCATTTGTAATGTTTTAGAAATTATAGAGTCATTTTTACACCATCATGTGGTCGTAAAACATATAGTATGCATATAAACAGTTTTTTACTATTGAAAAAAAAAATTAACATCTTCACGAAAATATAAAAAATCCACACAAGACAAAATTTGATGTGATGATTCTAAAAATGAATTTTATTATATTAAATTAAAATTCTAAATATGAAATTTTAATATTTTAATTTTAAAAAAAATATTATTTTCACTAAATGTGTAAATAAATATTTATTATAAATTTACAAAAATATATATTTTTATTTATATAATTTTTAAATCATTTTATGCTATTATAAAATTTATATTTAGTTATTTTATCCAACATTTTAAAAAAAATTACATATTTTTCTTTTCCCAATGATCAAATACAATTCCCAAGGACCAGTTAGTATTCCAAAGGGTCAAATAATTTTTATAATCACAATAAATAGATCTCATTACCTTAATTCATCCTTAAATTTGATTCCTCTTAAAGGTTCATATTTTTTATTTTATTAATACTGATGATATTTCAAATGATTTGTTTCCTTTTTACAGTGTCGTTTAAAGGAGTGATAAAAATATGAAACCATGACCCACCAAGTTTTCAAATTCAAGTTATATTATTTACTTGTATTTTTTTTGTAAAAATGTAACATTTTTTGTTTTATGTATTAATTTTGTATATCATTTGTAATGTTTTATGTTGATGAAATAAAATGATGTTTTCCTTTTAATTTGTTACATTCAATTTATTTACGATTGTCTGTTTATTTATTAAATTAATATTTTTAAATAATCTTTTATTTTATAATGTTATAAAAAATAATTAATTGGTAAAGAATATATATTTATATATTTTAAAATAAAAAAAATTAAATACATTTAATAATTACATATAGAATATATATGTAAAAATGTAAAAACGGTTATTAAAAATTTGGGCTGTTAAACTGTTATTCTTATCCGATGGTTCGATTCATATCATGAAATTCACATATTAGAATTGTTGAAAAACAAATAAGATAATGGTATTAGAATGATATCATTCTAAGATATAGATTGGGGTTATTCTTATAGAAATAATAGATCACCCTAAACATCTCTCTAATATTATGAGGTCTCAATTAATATTCATAGAAATTTATTTATATATGATAATCCCTTATCATAAGATGATTTAAATTATAAATATTTTTTTATTTTATTAATTGTGAACTTAGAGATATTTAAAATATTTGTTTAAACATATTTTTTTATAAAAGTGTGAATTATTTTAACCCTTATTAATTCATATTACAAATCATATATCTCTATTTTTATCATTTAAAAAGTTAATCCAATAATACTGATAGAGCATCTATTAGACATATGGACAAAAATTTATTAAAGAGATAAGTTTTCTTGAACGAAAACCTTTCTCTACATTTCATGTGGTTAAAAAGTTAACCCTGTCATAAAATTTTAAAAAAATAAAATCGTTAAGATGAGGCAAGAATTCAATGCAATGTAAAAAAGGAATTGTAAATGTCACTCTATATAAAATCATCGTAGGTGGCTGTTCATGGAAAAACATAGATAATTCATAATGTTAATTCAATCTATGATCACAAAACCAAGGAAGGTACATATAATTTTTCTCTTCTAACAATTATATAGAAAAATTTAAAGAAAATTGTGAGGATCCATTTGATATGGAAATTTAATGGTCAGTATGAGGCCACATACCCATATGATAGTGTGAGGAACTAGTTTGGGAGTCATTGATATCAATTATCTAGCCATTATATAAAAAATAATAATGATGGGGAAAATACATATACTATAGATACCCAATAATTTTAGAATTATTATTCCTTGATTTTTAGCATCAACAACAATAATTACAACCCAAATATCTCGAGGCCTACACTACGAAAAAACTAGTTTTTGCTGCAGGTTATTTGCGATGAGAATAAATCATGTCACAAATAGTTTGTCGAAGAGGTTATTTGAGATTTGAGAATCAACCCGTCATAAGAAATTAGTTATTTGTGACGGGACTTGGGGTCCCGTCGCAAAAATTTACGTGTGGTTCGGCACTGTTTGCGTGCAAAAATGCGCGGAAGGGCATTTGCGACTAGGAGGCACCTCCCGTCGCAAATACCCGGTTGCAGTAAATACTTTTTGCAACAGGATGTCATCCCGTCGCAAATAGTGTGTCACCATGTTACTTTTTTTGCGACGGGACCTGTCACAAATACATTTTTAACCACCGATAGTAATTAATGTGGTCAAAGGTATTTACGATGCGTCCCATCGTAAAAACTACTATTTGTGACAGGATGCTCGTTGCAAATATTCTCGTCACAACTAATCTAACATATATATACCCTCATTCATTTTTTCCTTCCCCTCAATTCCAACTTTCTCTGTCTCTCTAAACTCTAATTTCAGAGTGAAACTTTTTCCAAGTTAGTTTTTTAATGAATTTTTGAAGCCGTTTACAATTATAAGAGATCAAGTTTAAAGGTATTTATATTTTATTTAATTTAGTATTTATTTCATTTTTATATTAATTTTAATTATTGTAGATTAGTTGTCTTTAAATTAGATTTTAATTATTTTGTAATCAATATTTGTAAGTAATAATAAATTGAAACTATTAGTACTAATTCTTAGTAATTAGTAATAATTAATAATTATTAACAATAATTAGTAATGTATATAAATAATTTTCGGTAATTAGTAATTAGTAGTTGTAATTTGCAATAATCAATAGTAATTAAGGCTAATTAGTAATAATTAAGAAAAATAGTAATAATTAAGAAAAATAGTAATAAATATTTAAAAGTAGTAATAAATAGGAATAATTAGTAATAATTCATAATAAATAGTAATAAATACTAATAAACACTAATAAATACTAATAAATACTAATAATTAATAATAATTAGTAATAATTAGTAATAAATAGTAATAACTAGTAATAAACAGTAATTCATTGTTACAAATAGTAATAAATAGTAATAAACAGTAATAAATAGTAATAAATAGTAATAAACAGTAATAAATAGTAATAAATAGTTATAATTAGTAATAAATAGTAATAATTAGTAATAATTAGAATTAATTAGTAATAAATTATAATAAATAGTAATAAATAGTAATAAATAATAACAAATATAAATAATTAGTAATAAATAGAAATAAATAGAAATAAATAGAAATAATTGGTATTAATTAGTAATAACTGGAAATAATTAGTAACAATGACTACTAAATACTAATAAATACTAATAATTAGTTATAACTAGTAATAACTTGTAATAATTAAAAATAACGAGTAATAAATAATAATAACTATTAATAAATTGTAATAAATTGTAATAAATAGTAATATAGAGTAAAAAAGAGTAATAAATCGTTAGAAATGGTAATAAATAGTAATAAATAGTAATAATTAGTAATAATTAGCAAGAATTATAAATAAATAGTAATAAATAGTAATAATTAGTAATAATTAGTAATAATTAGAAATAAATAGTAATAATTAGTAATAATTAGTAATAATTAGTAATAATTAGTAATAATTAGAAATAATTAGTAATGATTAGCAATAAATAGTTACAATTAGTAATTATTAGTAATAAATAGTAATAAATAGCAATGAATAGTAAAAATAGCGTAAAATAGGAAAAATAGGTATAAATAGTAATAAATAGTGATAAATAGTAAAAAATAGTAAAAATTAGTAATAAATAGTAATAAAGAGTAATAAATAGTAATAAATAGTAACAAACAGTAATAAATAGTTTTAAATAGTAATAAATTTGAATAATTTGGAATAATTTGGAATAATTAGGAATAATTAAGAATCATTAGGAATCATTAGGAATCATTAGGAATAATTTGTAATAATAATTAATAATTAGTAATAATTTGGAATAATTAATAATACTTAGAAATAATTAGGAATAATTAGGAATGATTAGAAATAATAAAGAATAATTAAGAATAATTAAAAATAATTAGGATTAATTTGGAATAATTTGGAATAATTTGGAATAATTACGAAATATATTTGGAAAAGTTAAGAAAAGTTAGGAAAAGTCAGGAAAAATTAGGAAAAATTTGGAAAAAATTGGAAAAAATTTGAAAAATTTGGAATAATTTATAATAATTTGGAATGATTAGGATTGATTATGAATAATTAGGAATAATTAGCAATAATTAGGAATAACTAGGAATAATTAGAAATAATTAGGATTAATTAAGAATAATTTTTAATAATTTGGAATAAGTAGGAAAAATTAGCAATAATTATATATAATTAGAAATAATTACAAATAAATAGTAATAAATAGTAATGATTAGCAATAATTAGCAATAATTAGTAATAATTAGCAATAATTAGAAATAATTAGCAATAATTGGGAATAATTAGAAATAATTAGCAATAATTAGAATTAATTAAGAATAATTATGAATAATTAAAAATAATTAGGAATAATTAGGAATAATTATGAATAATTTAGAATAAAATTAATTGTATTAAATTGTAATAATTGGCCCAATTTCTGGTGGATTGGCAACACTCCTTTTTCTCAATGACACTTCTCATTTATCTATCACTAACTCAAAACATTATAAAAAATATTCTTCTACATTCTCATTTCCAATCTCGTATACACAAGTCTGAATATGCATTCGTAGAACCACATTTTTCATAAATGTTTTTAGGAGGTGGCAGTTTAAAGAAGATGATTCAGTGATGAAAAGGGGGCTATTTTGTTCGATGACTCATTTACTTCTATCTTTCTCACACTGAAATCACAATGAAGAATCTGCTTAGAGGTACGCTTATCCATTCTCTTATGCATGAGAATGAATATGCCTACCTCTGAGTAGATTCTTCATTCTGATTTTCAGGTGAGAAAGTAGCAAGTCAATGAGCCGTCAGACAAAAGTGTAGTCATCAATCCACTGAAAATTTTGTCACCCATTATTAAATGTAATTATTAAGAATTATTTGAAATTATTTATCTTTTTTTTATAGTGTTTTTCTAATTTTAAATTATTTAAAAAGAGTAATGATTCTATATTTTGTAGAAAAATATGGTACAAGAAATTCGAAAACAATTATTATTAGATTATCTGACTTGGATAAATCAGTGTAGGAATCCAAACGGTTCTCGTTTAAATCCTATATATAGTGAGGGTGTTGAATCTTTCTTATTATTTGCATCATCAAAAACTAGAAGACTATCCCCCAATGATTTTTTGTTTTGTTAAAAATATTTGAATTCAAAATTTTTCACAATATGAATTATTTACAGTTTTTTCTTTTATATTGGTGAGAATATTAAATAATTTACTTTTTTAATATTTTATTATTTTATTATTTATTATTAGTATTATATTTTTTAATTTTTATTTATTTTACAAATAATAATAATAATAATAATATTTTATGATTTGTTTTATATTTTTTCGCAAATATTGAGAATTTTAGTATTTTTGATTTTTTTAATTATTTAAATAATATTAATATTATTTTTTAATAATCATAACTTTATTAAATATATATATACTTATATTTTATTTATCATTTTCAAGGAGACCTTTCATGATGATACCATGTCACAAATAGATTATATATTTATTTTTATAAAATGTATTTGCAACCGTAAAAGTTCCAATCGAAAATACATTTTTGCGACTGGCCCATCACAAAAGATTTAGGTATATATGACAAATATAAATTGAGAAATATTTGCAATGGGAGGTTAGGCCCATCGTAAATACTTTTTGTGATAGGTCCGTCGCAACATGTTTTTAAATATATAATTTATATAATCAGAGATCTATTTGCAATAGCCCAGTCTCAAAAAATACTATTTGTGATGCCATTTTCTACAACGGGCTATTTGTAATGGGATCCCATCACAAATTACCCATTGAAAATACATGAAATTCTAAAAGTTCTAGTATATTTGGAAGACTAGGTTCATAATATATCAAGTGATACTAAAATTAAACATATTTATATTATTCAACATAATGAGTTGTTAAATCATTTTTCACTCTAAAACCATCATGGAATAACTTGCGGAGTACCTAGAAAAGTGGGATGAGCCAAAAAGACTAAAGAGGGAATAAAAATGATAAGGAATCATAATATGTGACTCAAAGGTATAACATCATAACACAAAAGAGATGGATCAAGAGTAATCACATGGGAGTATAACATAAAAAACATGATATCATAATATAATGAAATCATAGGAAATGTAGTATAAACATATAACATGTGTAACGCCCCGACCCTAGTTACCCAGAGTCGGTGCATTATTACATAACATTGGCATGATCATGAGAAAGATCAAGTCTCGAAAGACCGATTAGTTTAGTAGCCTTGGAATAACTAGATACATCCATAAATTTTTACATTACATCATAAAAAAAACATCTTGTCTCCATATCCCCTCATACTATCCCTGCAGGTCATTCATAAATTACTTCTTCATAATCCTGGGAAAAAAATAAAACATTGAAAGGGGTGAGCTCGGATGCTCAGTAAGGATAACATTATAGCAGAAGCTTTCATAAATAAGCATAAACACTTAAGGCAATTTATAACTAAAACAAAAGCCTTTTAAACTTGAACTTCAGCATAAAATGGCAAAGGTAAAATGAAATAATGCCATTTACTTACTCACATGGATATTCTACTAGTCGAATGATCACATGCAATATCAATAACCACTTTCATAATGATGGAATGCATAATGCCAGACTATCATAACCACATAGCCAAGGCCTCGTGCCAAGACTACAAATAAGATTTTGTCAAGGCCTTGTGCCAAGACACTAGTTTGTCTCATGAGACCTACCGATGCATTGAGGAGCTATAGCGGGCTCCACCCGTCACTTATTAAGTCCAATGCATTCCTCATATGAACAGGTTTAAACATAACATAAACATTCGTATTAAAACTAGCATACGAAATGTCAATACTTTTACCACAAACCATGAATGGTATAAAAATAGCACATCCACAGTCAAACATAACTCATTCGATACAATATGGAAGATTTTATTGTATCACATTAACCTCAATCAAGAATAATTAAGGATGTTGACATAGATGAAAATAATCATCAAAACTATTTGAGAGAAATATCCCCTTTTCTTGAAAACATTTAAAAGTCACACTATTTGTCAAGAAGCCATTTAGAAATAGATTTTTGAATCAAAGTGTCCCATACCACTTTGAAACTTTTTAAAAGGATTTTTAATTTCTAAACATTAATGTCCATATAAATAAATCCTTAAAAACCATTTTTAAAACATGGACATTAATGAGAAAGATTTAGATGAATAAGTCTTTAAAACATTTAAAAATGGTATTTTAGTTAGAGATTCTAACCAAAAGAGAGACACTTGAATGAAAATAATTGAGGTAATCAAAACTTTGTAATATCATGAGAATAAAGGTAATTCATGACAAACTATGTCGAAGTACATTATATACACCACATAAAAGTGATTTGGTGTATATCAACAAAGAAGTCTCAATGGAATGTAAATTGAGATGAAATCTCTCATAAAGGTTGTATCCTGAGGTTAAGGATAAATCAACGACATAATTATGTGTGACAACTATAAATACACTAAATATGATTGGATATTCAGTGTAAATCAATCAAAGGATATTCACATATATTCTTGTAAAAACAATACCAACGAATTGGATGTTTAACTCAACAAATGGAGAATGAGTTAAAATTACTCTTATCAAATTCGTATCAATGAATTGAGAATTATCAATGGAGTGATTATGTGTATCAAACTTATATCCACAGGAAGGGGAGTGGAAATTATGACATAATCAAATGAATAGTGATTCCACACATAATCAATGAAATATGCATAAAGCCAAATGAGTGGAAATTGAAATCTCAAATTCCCTTATTGATTAGGTATCTTAAGAAACATACACCCATGAAAGAAGTATCATACCATGATGATGTAAATACCCATAAATAAAAGTATAAACCACAATGAATACAATCATGGGCAGTACACATACACCACATGCAATAATTAAGTGGTGATCAATGGAATTCTCACAAAATTAAAAGTGAGATAAGAAAATCCCTTACTTTGTACTTTTTCCTTGGTCGATGGTAGGTTTACCTCCTGTATAATGGTGAAATAATTGTTATTGAATAATACAAGAATAATTTACTTTAATATGATATCATATATGATCTTTTAATATTGATTTGTTAATAATATCTTAGAATTATCGTCATTTCGGGTGTTAACGGGTTCATTTTACTTTATATTCTTTGTTATGTGAGTCATACTAGTTATTAATGGAATGTATATTATTCATATCCAGAATGGTATCAAGTCCTTAAACATCATTTTTAAATCATCAAATGATAATTATACTTGAATGGATACGATGGAGAATGAATCTCATCGCGTTCGTGGAGACGGTAGTCCGTACGTACGCACGAACGCTACTTCCATTTAATTTTTATTTTAAAAGAATCGAATCCAAATTATACATAGGTATATTACTATTCCAGTATAATATAATATTTTATATATGTTACTTAAGTTCATTAACACCATCGTTCCATGTGTGGTATGAACGAGTCATATCATTTTAAGGGGGCGGTAGTCCGCACTTCCTCAAATGAGATTATCGTATGTATATACAACATGAAACGAATAATGGTATGAAATAAAATGGAATTACAGAAGCTTATATATAAAATATATATCATTAATATCATATTTAATTACAGTTCCATCCTAATGGCCACCATGAGAGGCGGTAAGATGTATTTGAACAATCATCGTTTCGTGAGGCGTTAGTTTTCCATCCACAGAAACATTATGTTCATCATCCATTAGATGGAGTTGTGTGAATGTGTAGTTTGAATCCTTCTTATAAAAACATCCTAGTATATTGTGGATACTGTTGTTGTTACAAAAGAAAGGAAATAAATAGATTTTGGGGGTTGAAGAAGCAAAATAAATGAAAATAATTTAAGAGAAATCGTTACCTTTAATTTAGGTAACTCACTTTGGTTGGAACCAAAGGACTTCTTGAAATGCTTTCTGCCTAAGGGGAAGCTTCAAGGAGGAGGAGAGGGATGTGGGGAGCTTAGTTGGGCAGAGTTTGGACGAGCCATGTGGCTTGAGAGGTGTGAGGAATGAGTAGAAGTGGTCTCCTTTTATAAGGGAGAGGAGGGGCTCTTTAGGAAAGTGTGAAAGTATTACTTTATAATATATTTGTATTCGGTTTATAATGGTCCAAAAATCATTGAGGTCGAAGATAAGATGACTAATATTCTAAATAACATAAACCAATAAGAATTGGACAGGTTTTAGATAATATTTTAATCATTATAATCTTATTTATTTAAATGATTTATTAATGAGGTAAACATTGCATCATTATTGTGTCATTAATAATTTAGATTATTTGATGTCTAAAAATTATAAATAAAATATCATCATGTAGGAAATCTTTTTAGCTTTCTAATGAATATTTATAATCGAAAATCCAACATGTATAACCCTATGTAAAAATTTTTCTTCTAAAAGATGTAAGCTTATGCCATTTTTATTTTTATTTTAACTTTATTAATATAATGTGTCATTATCACTTACAAGTGGATCCATGGGGTCCCAAAATAGACCCAAAGATTCCCATGGTCGACCATGTATCAACCAATAGGGTTAGGACACGTTTTAGGGTAATTTAGTATTATTATAATATTATTTTTTAACCCTTATTTACCGGATTTACCCTTAACCATGGTAAATAAAATATTTACCGCAGTAATTATTCAAAATGTCTAAAAATAAAAGTTACCTATTTACACAATTTGAACATCCTGATTCCAAATATGGAATCCATTTTCCTAAATTCAAAACACAGAAGTGGCAGAAATTAATTTAAAATTAATTCCCGCTGTCAAAACAAAAAGCGTGTTTTTAAGAGATAATAACTATCAAAAGATTGACACTTGTTTATGTTCGGTTTAATTGTAAAATTATGTCCAATGACAAAAATTAAATTTAATGGTAAAAATATATTCTAAATATACTTTAAAACAAATAAAATTCATAATTTATCAATATTAATTATTTTGATTAAAAAAGTTGTTTTTAATTTAAATTTAGTAATTTTCACTATTCATCAAAATATAAAAGTTATCCGAAAAGTACCAAAATTTCACTTTAGGCTAAATTTGATATTCCGAACCCAAAAATGAATTACATTTTGAAATATAAAATATATATAATTTCAAAAATTAAGTATTACTATTCATAGTTTGATCGGTTGTGGTGTGTGTTAAAACTCGAAGTTGCGCACAACACACGCTACTGTTTTATTCAAAGGAAAGCGTACCGTGGAAGCTTGGGATGTTTTATTTTAAATTTTTTGATGTCCCCATTTAGTCAAAAAGTTTAAAATATTTTATTTAAAAAGGGTTCACTATTAAAAGTTGGTAAAACTACAATACTGAAGATGAATTTGTTCTTACATTATGTCTAAGAAACTCATAATATGGATTCTAAAATTATAAGGATTATATAAAGTTTAAAATTTAGTTAATAATATTCATAACCTTTTTTGAACGGCTTGTTTGGTAAGTCATGGTGCGCTTGAACTCGGTGTTGCGTGTAGTGCAAGTTATTGAATTATTTTGAAGAAATAACACACTATGAAATCTTGGGGTGTTACATTCTCCCCTCCTTCAATAAATTGCGTCCTCGCAATTTGAAATTGTTCTTCGAAAATAAAAGGTTGAAAATAGAAAATATATTTGTGGGAAAACCCACATCGGAAATTGGTTTACTAAAATTTAGTCTTAATATGAGGAAAAGAGAAATGAAAGGGTCACCACCAAATTATGATCTCGATTAGGAGAACATTGGTGGCAATTAGAGACATATAATTGGAGGAAAAACGTAAATATTTATAGGTAGTGGTTGAGGTCATCAATCATAAACAAGTATAAAATTGAGGTCCTTAAACTCATCAATCTATGATGATTTGAAGTACCATCAGTTCAACAAAATATAGGGTATTGGGATCACACATTTTTGACATTTCAAAATATCTTAGTTGAAATCCCACATCGAAAAATGAACTAATGAGGCCTCTATTTAAAATAAAGAGTAGAAAGTATGAAGATTACCGAAAATAACACATACTAGGGTTCCATGTAGGAAAATATGGATATGGAGGAGAAATCTAACCATCAATTATCTGATGGATAGTTGTAGAGAACATGGCTATGAAAAGGCCAACAATCCCAAAGCCATAAATTAGTGATGATTTAAGGTACCATCTAGGACAACATTTTTTTTAAAGTTACATTACATAAGGAAGAGGAATTCATTTATGATATTGACTAAGAACATTATGAGATATACTTAAATTTTAAGTAGATTTTCATTCTTTAATAAATTTCCACCACTAACTCAATTTTTTTTAAACGATGAGTATTCAAGAAGACTTGGTCACACTGGAAGAGCTAGAATAAACTTCTATAGAATCACATGATCCATGCAGGATAAACCATATATTTATATTGTCTTTGAAGATTAATCAAAACCAAAATGGTTAGTGAATGATCTAATGATCCCCCAAAAGGATATTCATATGCACTAATCTTAATTTCTAAAATTAAACCAACAATACCCCAAAGTTAAATAGATACCATTCAATAACCAATTTTCCTTAAAATCCTTTAATATAATCCAAACTAATATTGAAACCCAAAACATAGAAGAATTTGATTATGTAGTCTCCCATGTTACATTGTATCTCCAAATGACATCAAATACTCTTAAAGTGACATACTTAAAAGTAATTAACATCATCACATATTTTCTGTTATAGGTTAATCATTTCCATAAATAACCCAAATCACTATAAATCAACAATAAAAATGTAGATAAAAAACCACCATTACTCTACAAATGAAACCTCATTGTATTCTATTTTCCTTGGGCATATAGTGTTCCTAACAAAACGAACATCTTCCAAAATAACATTTATCACTTAATCATCAAATCATTTTCCTATACCAAGGGTATTCATTTGATAAGACATAAGAACCCAAATCATCTTATTATTGATCAATAAAATCATTTAACAAAAAAAAAGTCATACTAACCAGGGACTTCACGTAGTCCAGTGGTAGGCGATAAATCCCAATCGCACTTTGGATGTGGGTTCGATTCCCACAGCTTTGTCCGACGCGACAGGTTGTCACACGGTCTACGTGTTGTCCTTTTTCAAAAACTATATTCTATAATATTACCAAAATGAGATAAATTTTTCAAAATAACATAATTTAACCACAAATGTTATATCATACTTTGCATTTTCATCCCAAATTATAATAACTTATCATTTTCTCAAACCCCAATGATCATATAAAACCAAATGGTTATTTATACCTATATCCACAAGAGAAGAGACAATTATTCCTCAAATATCATTCTCACATGGCAAACTGAGGGGTTACAAATACAAGAGAAAATTATTCCAAAGTAAACCCATCAACAAGGAGTGCTAATACTTTTTAAATTTTTCTCCAACCATTTATTTCCACATAGCTTCTTCTTTGAGCAAGAAAATATCCTATAAAATAGGACATTCACTCGGGTAATGGCCAGGTCCCCTACATTTACGGCAAATGACTGTAAATGGACTCTTGGGACCATTTTTATCTTCTTCCATAGTACTCTTCATTTTTCTTCGGCAATTCTTCACTTTATGTCCTTCCTTCCCGCACGTAAAACATTTCGTTGTCCCATTGAGACACTTTCCTGGGTGTCTCTTTCCACAATTCCTGCATGATGAAAATTGAGGTTTCTTTTCTCCATGGTATCCATTGCTGGAGATCTTATCATTTATCACCTTTCTCTTCCTTGTTGAGTCTGGGAGTTGGTTAATATATATGTTGTTGATCATATTTTTGGAAAAATGATTTGGCATAAAGACGATATCTTTTACGCCTATCAATATTCCATTTTGTTGCTCATTGCCACCACTGTTCCCAACTTGTTCATCATTCTCAAAGTCACTATGACTTCCTTGGAATCCAGCCATTGACTAAAACCAGAAAGCATTGTGTGAGTAATAGTAGTCGTAAAATCATTTAGAGATTAAAATGTCACCATATTCTCAATTTGAAACATATTAGGATTAACCAAGGTCATTTAATCTCATCTTATGTATATATTACTTAAATCGGTTTGTAAAGAAAATGTAAATTATCCTAAGCATATCCCTCGGGAGTGTTGTAACCAAGAGTGCAGCAAGGCCCGTTGTCGTGCACCAGTTCCCGTTCGAGTCTAGCTCAAAGCGGTGTTTTCGGGTTTTACCCCTAGGTACATCTGTGCCAGAGCCGCCTCTACCTGCTCGTATCCAGACAGGGATGTATTGCTCAGAAAACTCACAAAATCTCTACAATACCAAAATTCTAGGAAGTTTTTTTATACTAATCCTCAAAGTTCATCTTAGGTCTACGTGCTCTAATCAGAGTTTATCTAAATCTAGCTACCAAGGTTTGTACTAAACTTCCTCTGATACCAACTGTAACGCCCCGACCCTAGTTACCCAGAGTCGGTGCATTATTACATAACATTGGCATGATCATGAGAAATATCAAGTCTCGAAAGACCGATTAGTTTAGTAGCCTTGGAATAACTAGATACATCCATAAATTTTTACATTACATCATAAAAAAACATCTTGTCTCCATATCCCCTCATACTATCCCTGCAGGTCATTCATAAATTACTTCTTCATAATCCTGGGAAAAAAATAAAACATTGAAAGGGGTGAGCTCGGATGCTCAGTAAGGATAACATTATAGCAGAAGCTTTCATAAATAAGCATAAACACTTAAGGCAATTTATAACTAAAACAAAAGCCTTTTAAACTTGAACTTCAGCATAAAATGGCAAAGGTAAAATGAAATAATTCCATTTACTTACTCACATGGATATTCTACTAGTCGAATGATCACATGAAATATCAATAACCACTTTCATAATGATGGAATGCATAATTCCAGACTATCATAACCACATAGCCAAGGCCTCGTGCCAAGACTACAAATAAGATTTTTCCAAGGCCTTGTGCCAAGACACTAGTTTGTCTCATGAGACCTACCGATGCATCGAGGAGCTATAGAGGGCTCCACCCGTCACTTATTATGTCCAATGCATTCCTCATATGAACAGGTTTAAACATAACATAAACATTCGTATTAAAACTAGCATACGAAATGTCAATACTTTTACCACAAACCATGAATGGTATAAAAATAGCACATCCACAGTCAAACATAACTCATTCGATACAATATGGAAGATTGTATTGTATCACATTAACCTCAATCAAGAATAATTAAGGATGTTGACATAGATGAAAATAATCATCAAAACTATTTGAGAGAAATATCCCCTTTTCTTGAAAACATTTAAAAGTCACACTATTTGTCAAGAAGCCATTTAAAAATAGATTTTTGAATCAAAGTGTCCCATACCACTTTGAAACTTTTTAAAAGGATTTTTAATTTCTAAACATTAATGTCCATATAAATAAATCCTTAAAAACCATTTTTAAAACATGGACATTAATGAGAAAGATTTAGATGAATAAGTCTTTAAAACATTTAAAAATGGTATTTTAGTTAGAGATTCTAACCAAAAGAGAGACACTTGAATGAAAATAATTGAGGTAATAAAAACTTTGTAATATCATGAGAATAAAGGTAATTCATGACAAACTATGTCAAAGTACATTATATACACCACATAAAAGTGATTTGGTGTATATCAACAAAGAAGTCTCAATGGAATGTAAATTGAGATGAAATCTCTCATAAAGGTTGTATCCTTAGGTTAAGGATAAATCAACGACATAATTATGTGTGACAACTATAAATACACTAAATATTATTGGATATTCAGTGTAAATCAATCAAAGGATATTCACATATATTCTTGTAAAAACAATACCAACGAATTGGATGTTTAACTCAACAAATGGAGAATGAGTTAAAATTACTCTTATCAAATTCGTATCAATGAATTGAGAATTATCAATGGAGTGATTATGTGTATCAAACTTATATCCATAGGAAGGGGAGTGGAAATTATGACATAATCAAATGAATAGTGATTCCACACATAATCAATGAAATATGCGTAAAGCCAAATGAGTGGAAATTGAAATCTCAAATTCCCTTATTGATTAGGTATCTTAAGAAACATACACCCATGAAAGAAGTATCATACCATGATGATGTAAATACCCATAAATAAAAGTATAAACCACAATGAATACAATCATGGGAAGTAAACATACACCACATGCAATAATTAAGTGGTGATCAATGGAATTCTCACAAAATTAAAAGTGAGATAAGAAAATCCCTTACTTTGTACTTTTTCCTTGGTCGATGGTAGGTTTACCTCCTGTATAATGGTGAAATAATTGTTATTGAATAATACAAGAATCATTTACTTTAATATGATATCATATATGTTCTTTTAATATTGATTTGTTAATAATATCTTAGAATTATCGTCATTTCGGGTGTTAACGGGTTCATTTTACTTTATATTCTTTGTTATGTGAGTCATACTAGTTATTAATGGAATGTATATTATTCATATACAGAATGGTATCAAGTCCTTAAACATCATTTTTAAATCATCAAATGATAATTATACTTGAATGGATACGATGGAGAATGAATCTCATCGCGTTCGTGGAGACGGTAGTCCGTACGTACGCACGAACGCTACTTCCATTTAATTTTTATTTTAAAAGAATCGAATCCAAATTATACATAGGTATATTACTATTCCAGTATAATATAATATTTTATATATGTTACTTAATTTCATTAACACCATCGTTCCTTGTGTGGTATGAACGAGTCATATCATTTTAAGGGGGCGGTAGTCCGCACTTCCTCAAATGAAATTATCGTATGTATATACAACATGAAACGAATAATGGTATAAAATAAAATGGAATTACAGAAGCTTATATATAAAATATATATCATTATTATCATATTTAATTACAGTGCCATCCTAATGGCCACCATGAGAGGCGGTAAGATGTATTTGAACAATCATCGTTTCGTGAGGCGTTAGTTTTCCATCCACAGAAACATTATGTTCATCATCCATTAGATGGAGTTGTGTGAATGTGTAGTTTGAATCCTTCTTATAAAAACATCCTAGTATATTGTGGATACTGGTGTTGTTACAAAAGAAAGGAAATAAAAAGAGTTTGGGGGTTGAAGAAGCAAAATAAATGAAAATAATTTAAGAGAAATCGTTACCTTTAATTTAGGTAACTCACTTTGGTTGGAACCAATGGACTTCTTGAAATGCTTTCTGCCTAAGGGGAAGCTTCAAGGAGGAGGAGAGGGATGTGGGGAGCTTAGTTGGGCAGAGTTTGGACGAGACATGTGGCTTGAGAGGTGTGAGGAATGAGTAGAAGTGGTCTCCTTTTATAAGGGAGAGGAGGGGCTCTTTAGGAAAGTGTGAAAGTATTACTTTATAATATATTTGTATTCGGTTTATAATGGTCCAAAAATCATTGAGGTCGAAGATAAGATGAATAATATTCTAAATAACATCAACCAATAAGAATTGGACAGGTTTTAGATAATATTTTAATCATTATAATCTTATTTATTTAAATGATTTATTAATGAGGTAAACATTCCATCATTATTGTGTCATTAATAATTTACATTATTTGATGTCTAAAAATTATAAATAAAATATCATCATGTAGGAAATCTTTTTAGCTTTCTAATGAATATTTATAATCGAAATCCAACATGTATAACCCTATGTAAAAATTGTTCTTCTAAAAGATGTAGCTTATGCCATTTTTATTTTTATTTTAACTTTATTAATATAATGTGTCATTATCACTTACAAGTGGATCCATGGGGTCCCAAAATAGACCCAAAGATTCCCATGGTCGACCATGTATCAACCAATAGGGTTAGGACACGTTTTAGGGTAATTTAGTATTATTATAATATTATTTTTTAACCCTTATTTACCGGATTTACCCTTAACCATGGTAAATAAAATATTTACCGCAGTAATTATTCAAAATGTCTAAAAATAAAAGTTACCTATTTACACAATTTGAACATCCTGATTCCAAATATGGAATCCATTTTCCTAAATTCAAAACACAGAAGTGGAAGAAATTAATTTAAAATTAATTCCCGCTGTCAAAACAAAAAGCGTGTTTTTAAGAGATAATAACTATCAAAAGATTGACACTTGTTTATGTTTGGTTTAATTGTAAAATTATGTCCAATGACAAACATTAAATTTAATGGTAAAAATATATTCTAAATATACTTTAAAACAACTCAAATTCATAATTTATCAATATTAATTATTTTGATTAAAAAAGTTGTTTTTAATTTAAATTTAGTAATTTTCACTATTCATCAAAATATAAAAGTTATCCGAAAAGTACCAAAATTTCACTTTAGGCTAAATTTGATATTCCGAACCCAAAAATGAAGTCCATTTTGAAATATAAAATATATATAATTTCAAAAATTAAGTATTACTATTCATTGTTTGATCGGTTGTGGTGTGTGTTAAAACTCGAAGTTGCGCACAACACACGCTACTGTTTTATTCAAAGGAAAGCGTACCGTGGAAGCTTGGGATGTTTTATTTTAAATTTTTTGATGTCCCCATTTAGTCAAAAAGTTTAAAATATTTTATTTAAAAAGGGTTCACTATTAAAAGTTGGTAAAACTACAATACTGAAGATGAATTTGTTCTTACATTATGTCTAAGAAACTCATAATATGGATTCTAAAATTATAAGGATTATATAAAGTTTAAAATTTAGTTAATAATATTCATAACCTTTTTTGAATGGCTTGTTTGGTAAGTCATGGTGTGCTTGAACTCGGTGTTGCGTGTAGTGCAAGTTATTGAATTATTTTGAAGAAATAACACAGTATGAAATCTTGGGGTGTTACAACATGACATAGAAATGAGTTAAGGATAACTCCTTAAACAATATCACATTGTGTTAAATGTCCCATAATGGATTAAGTTTACTCTGTAATCCCATTCATGACACCTCATGACACTAATGCTTTTCCCGGTTAATTGGAGTGAAATTTGGGTGTACCCATCATAACATGTTCATGATTATGTGTCCAAAAAATGAAAATAATCATAATTTATAAACATAATAATTACCCATGGAATGAAATGGGTTTCATAATCTTTCCTCATCTCATAATCAATAGAAATTTAATAATAATGGAATGTGAGATATGAAGAAAAGAAATGTATTACCCCATAAAATTAATGTATACTTTTCTAGGAATACATGTTGGAGGTATATGTACATAATTTAGAAAAATTCCTAACAAAAAAAGTTTTATTTATAAATGAACATGTTTTTAAAATATTAAATGGCACACTTATTTAGAAAAATACCCTTTTAATATTGATATCACTTCTTAAAAAATTAAATAATTTCAAAAATATTATCGAAAAAATATATAAAAAATAAACACACACAGTTATATAGTAATATATAATTAATTGAGTGTTAATGACATTGGATAATTACATAAATGTATTTTAAGTTAAAAAACATTCATTTTACACTATTATAAAAATATTAAAAAAATACATTATTTTGAAAATGAAGAGAAGAATACTTTAAAACTATTTCTTAAAAATTCAAACAAGTGAATACAATTATTAAATAAATAGTTTGGATAATGTTAAAAAAAATCATGAAAATATTTTTAGTAATCATAGATATGAAGAACAAAATATTTTCGACCAAAAAGAGAAATAATGCCTAATTTTCTTTAAAATATTTTATCAGTCATTTTTTGTACCAATGAGAGGAATATGGTACCATTAATTAAATATTTCTTTAATAACGATATCATAATAAGATATGTTGGAATCCTCATGTATTAATCATGTTTTAATGATAAAAAATATCAATAATAATTACACATCATGTTTTAATGATCACAAATCTCAATAATAATTACACATCATGTTTTAATAATTGCAAATCTTATTACTGTCAATTACTCTCATTATTATTTAAAAATATTTTGCATGATCACAACTCTCACTTAACTTATCAAACCCTTGTATTTATGTTTCAAGTTCTCTTATTTGATAATGGTTAAGCTTAATTCATATTCTGCATATTACTGTTTAAGTCTAAATACAGATATTTGTCTAAGTATGGAGACACCGTGACACTTGAAATAGTAAGACAGACTGTGTGCAAGACACTGTTACAGTCAAACATACACCATGAACAGAAACACTGAAGCAGACATTGTGAATCCTATGTCTCAAACACCATGATCAGTGAGACACTGTGACCTCAACACACCGTGACAGTACGCCTGACGCCGTGAAGGACACACCGTGAGCAAGACTCCGTGAAGGTCATACCGTAAAGGACACACTATGAGTCAGACACCGTGACTCAGACACCGTGAAGGAGACATAGTGAAGGACATACTGGTTCTTGGAGACACCGTTTATATAATCACTATGACACCATTTCTTAACCTTTTTGTCAATATTATTTAAATAATACTAATGGTCATATTTGATGTTTTTAATGAAATTAAAGTTATTTAATGATAGTTGTTGGTCTGTCAGGAAATTGTACCTCGTACCTATGAAGAGGAAATCATTACTACTGCCGGAGCTTATGGAATATAAAGAAGACTGAGCTGTAGTAGAACAACAGAGAGACACAAGCATGTAAACCAGAAGAGAACATACATTCACGCGACAACTCAAGAAACACGAGTTCACTGTACTGAAGAGAAGAAGAATCCTGAGCACAAATAAGAGATTGAAAGATCTTTCAAGAACTATTATGAGTGTAATCCAACTCTACTGAAGAAAAAATAAAGAATCAAGAGAACATTCTTACGCGTGAAGAACACAAGTTGAACCATGACACTCTGTTTTTCACACAAAAATAGAGAAGGACTCAGAAGCTATTATACTGAATCCAATAAGTCCAGAGCTGCACTGCCAGTCACTAAAGATTTACAAACTTTCATATAATCTCTCTAAGTGATTTATTAGTTAATTCCAAGCAGTGTGAGTATCATATTTATTTTACACACACACTGTCTCATCTGTTGAATTGGAGGATATCACAATCCTCACACCAAAACTCCTTACTCTTGTTTACCCATGACAACTATGGAATAGGTCCTTGTGTGGCCTGGTCTTTATTTTTGTTACCCACGAAGAACAGTGGTAGAGGTCCCTGCGTGGACTGGACAGTCTTGTACTGTTGTTAACCCCGATCCATGGTGTGGATAAAATTTATATATAAATTTGAGAGGACTATGTCTTAGCTTGAGACTGAACCTCTTGGTTATATCTTCTGTTTATTTTTAGTTTAAGTTCAAAATATACAGTATCTAATTTATATTCTATTTCTTATTACCTTGAAATACAAATCTGTTTTAAAGTTACTTTGATAGTTAATCTAGAAAGTGTTTGTATCTATTTTAAATTAGTAGGTTAGTTTCAAAATCTAATTTAATCTTCTGATTAGATCAATTGAGAACTAATAAATCTTTTGATAATCTAATTTAACCTTTACAGTTTTAAAAATTCACTACAGTTTAACTTGTTTTATAAATTGGGGGATTTTAAAAGAAAATATTTTAACAGAATTTTTTATTGGAACTCAATTCACCCCCCTTCTTGAGTGTCCACTCCGACAAACATTTGGTATCATAGGTTGTTTTTATTAATACATGTTTTCAAAACATTTTTTTCTGTGATTTTAGTTGCATCTTTAATGATTTGAAATTTTTGTTAGTTCTAAATTTTATCTCTTTAAATTTATTTTCTAAAATCTAGATATTGATAATAGACTAGAAGGTACTGCTACTAACCGACCACATTTCTTGAATGGTAAAAACTACACCCAGTGGAAACTTAAGATGAAAATTCATTTAGAAAGTAAGGGTTTTGATATCTGGACTACTATAGAGTCTCAATATAAAATTCCAGAAACCGAAAGAAAAACTTGGGATGAACCTGCAAAAACTGCTTACAATAATAATTGTAAATCTATGAATTCCTTGTATTGTGCTTTAGGAGATGAAGAAATTAACAGAATATCTACTTGTAAAACTGCCTATGAAATTTGGGATACTTTGGAAGTTTCTCATGAAGGAACAACCAATGTTAAAGAAATGAGATTAAATACTTATAATATTAAATATGATAATTTTAAAATAAAGGTTGATGAACCTATTTCTGATATGTATCTCTGGTTTAATGAGATTGTCAACACTATGAGTTCACTTAGTAAGGTTGTTCCAGCAAAGGAACAAATCAGGAGAATCTTGAGATGTCTACCAAACCGATGGAGGGGCACTTCTGTTTCGATCAGAGAATTATGTGACATTGGAGATCCGCCTATCAAAGAACTTATTGGTAAGATTATGATGTATGAGGAGGAAGTCAAAGTGAATAAGGAAGAAGATGATGAACTAAAGAGGAAGTCAGTGGCATTCAAGTCTACTGCTTCAAAGAAAAAATACAAGGAGAAAATACATGTACCTACTGAATGCTTAACAAGTTAAAGTTCAAATTCTGACTTTGATACTGAAATGGCTCAAATAGCCAGAAGGTTTAAGTAATTCTATAGGAAGAATAATTTCTTCAGAAAAATCAAATTACAAAGGTAAGTATGATCAACAATGTAAGTGGAAGAAATGCTAGAAGAAATCTGATAAGGAAGATGGTATAGTCTGCTATGAGTGTAAAAGGAAAGGACACATCAAAGATGATTGTCCAAAACTGAAGTTTAAGAAGAAATATTACTACAAGGACAATAAGTATAAGAAATATATGAAAGATACTTAGAGTGCTTCAAAAGATATCACAAGTGAATCTGAAGTTTCTGATTCTGAAAATAATCATTCCAATATGTGCGTCATGTCCAATACCTCTGAGGTACCTGTTTTTCCTATGCTAAATGATTATTATTCTAGAAATAACATTTATTCAGATAATGATGCAAATATATCTAAGGATGAACTGTTTTAATATTTTCATATGCTGGAAGAAACATGTAATGAACTTAAGGACAAATATAAGTCATTAAAGAAACAACATGCTCTCACTGCAAATGTTAAATCCGCCCTTGATATAGAAAAACAAAAGAATTCTCAACTGTTAAAGGAAAATATAGAACTGAAAATGTCTAATGAGAAACATAGAAAGGACTTAGAAAAGTTCAAAAATGGAAAGTATAATCTAAATCAAATTCTAGGAAAGTAAGTGGCACCAAAATACACTACTATAATAGGCTACCAACATAGAAAAAGACAGTTCACTAAAACTAGATTTATTCCTAAATCTGGACAAAAATTCTGCTAGTTCTAGTTCTGGAAATTCATATGCTTCAACAAGATATTCACATAATTATAGATCAAATAGAGATTATCTTTAAAAATCTGTTGAATCTATTGATTATATGTGAACCATAAGAAAAATTTAGGTACCTAAATATTTTCTTGCTAACCTGTCTGGACCCAAGAGAATCTGAGAACCAAAATCATTCTCTATTTAAAACTGTTTTGTAGGAAACCTGTTTGAAGAGTTCCCTTAAGGAGACATGGTCTTTGGATAGCGGATTTTCAAGACATATGTTTGGGGATTATTTATGCTTCATGAGCTTAATAAAGGTTTATAGAGGCTATGTCACCTTTGGTGATAATTTTAAAGGAAAAATCATCAGCCTAGGCCAGATTGGTAACATTGATTCAGTTTTAATTTCTAAAGTTTTATTTGTGGATGGACTTAAGTATAATTTGTTAAGCATTTCTCAATTATGTGATGATGTATTTAATTTCATGTTTGAAAATAATTTTTGTCATTTTTTTAATTCTAAAAATGTTTTAGTATTTTCTGCTTTGAGAAATGAAAATGTTTATGTAGTTGATTTAAATTCCCGATCTAAGAAATATATTACTTATTTAAATTCTTTTCATAAAGAATCTTGGTTAGGGCATAGAAGACTAGGACAATGTAATATACATTCACTTAGAAAAATGACTAGGAAGAACTTGGTTAGAGACCTACCCCAACTTGAATTCCCAAATGACAAAGTTTGTAATCCCTGTCAAAAGGGAAAGAAACATAAAGTTTCTTTTAAATCAAAGAAATAAGTTTTAACTTCTCAACCTTTCGAGTTGGTTCACATGGACTTGTTTGGACCTTCAAGAGTTTATAGTTTAAATGAGAAGCACTATGTCTATGTCTTAGTATATGACTTTTCTAGATATACTTTGGTATACTTCTTGGCTCACAAAAATGAAGCATGTTCTTACCTTGTTAAATACTCCAAGTATGTGTAAAACCTTAGTGAGCTTAAGATTAAAACCCTGAGAAGTGATCATGGCCGTGAGTTTGAAAATCAAGAGTTTGAATCTTATTGCTCACATAATGGCTATAGTCACAACTTTTCTGCCCATAGGACACCTCAACAGAATGGTGTAGTAGAAAGAAGAAATAGAACCCTTCAAGAAATAGCAAGAACCATGCTTAATGAGTATGACCTGCCTATTTATTTTTGGGTTGAAGCTGTGAATACAGCTTGTTATATTATTAATAGATTCTTTATTAGACCTCTTCTCAAGAAGACCCCTTATGAACTATTGAATAATAGAAAACCTAAAGTTAATTACTTTAGATTCTTTGGATGAAAAGTCTTTATCCTCAATACAAAGGATAATAAGGAAAAGTTTTCTTCTAAGAGTGATGAAGTAATTTTTCTTGGTTATTATTTAACTAGAAAATCCTATAGAGTTTTCAATAAAATAAAATAATGTGTGGAAGAATCTGTTCACATCAAATTTGATGAAACTGATCCACATGAACCTAAATCATCTCTTGAAAATCATGAAGAAAATTTATATTTTCTGAACCTTAATGATAAAACTAATGAACCTGTAGTAAAAACAACTAGTTCAAGAAATATTTCAAAATCTGCTCCTAATAAACCTGAACCTAGAGAACAACCTGAAATTTCTAGTCCTACCATTACTAGATCAACTAGGATTCTAAAGAATTATCCTTTAGATACGGTTGTAAGAAATCTGGATAGAGGGACACAGACTACAACTTCTCTTAGAAATCAGGTTGAACATCATGCCTTCTTTTCATAGCTTGGACCTAAAAACATTGATGATGATATTAATGATGAATGTTGGGTAATTACTATGCAAGAAGAACTTAATCAGTTTGAAATAAATAATGTTTGGAAACTAGTAGAAAGAACTAAGGACACTTTCACCATAGGCACTAAATGGGTGTTTAGAAATAAAGTAGATGAATCTGGAAATATAGTTAGAAACAAATCTAGGTTAGTTTTATAAGGCTATAGTCGAGAAGAAGGAATTGACTATGAAGAGAGTTTTCCTCCAGTAGCCAAATTAGAATCCATTGGAATTATACTTGTTTATGCTGCACATCTAAATTTCAAACTATATCAAATGGATGTCAAGAGTGAATTCATAAATGGGTATATATCTGAGGATGTTTTTATTGAATAACCACCTTGATTTACAAACCCTCATTTTCCAAATCATAGTTTTAAATTATCAAAAGCTATATATGGTTTAAATTAAGCTCCAAGAGCTTAGTATGATAGATTTAGTACTTTTCTAATTTCTAAAGGTTTTACAAAAGGAATAGATGATACTACTCTTTTTATAAAATAAATTTATAAAGATGTTTTAGTTGTACAAATTTATGTAGATGATATTATTTTTGGATCTTCAAAAAATTCATTATTTACTGATTTTCATAAAATGATGCAAAACTAATTTGAAATGAGCTTAAAGGGTGAATTATAATTCTTTATTGGATTTCAAATATTTCAAAAATAATGATGGAATTATTTTAACTCAAAGTAAATATACTAGAGATATTTTAAAACGTTTTGGATTGGATATCACAAAATGTGGTGACACTCCCATGAGTACCGCCTGTAGGTTGGATTTTGATAAAGATGGAAAATCTGTTGATTAAACCACTTATAGAGGAATGATTTGAAGTCAACTATACTTGACTTCTAGTCATCCTGATATTATGTTTAGTGTGTGTATGTGTGATCGTTTTTAAGAAAACCCTAAAGAGTCACATTTAAATGCTGTAAAGAGAATTTTCAAATTCCTCAAGCATACTCCCAATTTTGGACTATTCTATCCAAAAGGACAATCATTTGAACTAGTTAGCTATTCTGATGCTGATTTTAATGGATGTAAGTTAGATAGAAAAAGAACCACTGGAACATGTCACTTTTTAGGCAGGTGACTAGTATCATGGTGTACTAAGAAAAAAATTCGGTTGCATTGTCTACTTCAGAAGCTGAATACATAGCTTCGGGTAGTTGTTGTGCACAAATTTTGTGGATGAAACACACTTTACTAGACTATGGATATCAATTCAGACATGTCCCAATAAATTGTGACAGCACAAGTGCTATTAACATTTCAAAGAATCATGTTTCACATTCTAGGACAAAGCATATTGATGTAAGACATCACTTTTTGAGGGATCAATACCAAAAAGGTGATATCACTTTAGAATTAATTGGTACTAAATATAAACTTGCTGATATATTCACTAAACCATTAAATTATGAGAGATTAGACTACATCATACATGATCTTGGTATTATTGACCATAAATAGAAATCTTACAGATCTTACTGTTTAATATTTTACTATATTTTACTTTACTGTTTCATGTTCACTATTTCTCAGTTACTATTTCATGTTTATGGTCTCACAGTTAACACCTTATGTTCACGGTCTATCACTTAACTATCTCACCATGACAGAACTGTTCACTCACTGTCACACCGTGACTGCATAGAATGGTCACTATCTCACCGTGATGACCACCATCTGTCTCACTGTGACGACTATTTTTCATCGCACTGTAACTCCTACTCACGGTCTCATCGTGATGATTATTTATGCATTTATTTTAATTCGTATCATGGTAATTTTTATTTCACCGCTATTTACTTTCCTGCGTTTTTGTTTTTTTGACGTTTGACATTCCCAAATGATAAAACAAAAGGGTTTTCATTCGATTTCTCACCCGAACTCTCTCCTGAAAATTCTCAATCTTGCAAACCTTCTCTCCTTCTCTCTCACCGGAACCTTCAGTGAATTCCAAGGATGAAGCATCTATCTTCACCCTCATCTGAGAAGCACCGCTCTAAGAAATAGAAGAGGGCACCAAAAATTGCACCCGAAGGACCTCTAAATCCGAACCTAGTAAGCCGTATTGTAATTCCTGAAAAGGAGATCTGCCCTGGGTGGCTGTTGACTAGCAAGTCTTTGGTCCTGAAAATCTTAGGAGAACAAAGATGGATCTAATGGTTCTCTAGACCAGATAGATCGATTTATCCAAGGTTGGTATCTCAATTTTACCAGTATTTAAAGTTTTCCTTTAATTATGGAGAATGTTTTATGGTGACAAGCGGGATCAACGGATAGAATTATTCATTCTCTTCAATTTTATGGGCTGCATGCCTGAGAATTCCTCATGATGGGATTTGTGTTGATTACTAGAGAGACCCTCCCCCAATAACTGATATATTTGTTCTGGAAAATGCACTAGGGATCCTGATTGGAAATGGCACTAGGTGAAGGGCCATAGAAGCTGAATTGGATGGGGAGACAAGATAGTTGTTCAAATTTGTTCAGAACTTGATTAGACCAAGAAAAGGAGATTTTACTATGATGCAGTATCAGGATGAGTTCCTGATTCACCTGTTGAAGAATGGCCATAAGATCAATCTTTGCAAATATTTCATTAACCATATATGTGATCTGAATAAAGTCACATCCAAATACAACTCCTTGTTTTACTCAAGGATGATTTCGGCCATGTTAGTTTCCAAGGTAGTGGTTGGACCGAATGAAGAAAAGTTAGAGGATTTTGATTTCTATTTATCCATGTCTATCATTCGGAGGATGAAGATTAATTGGAACCACTAGAAAAAGCAGTGGGTTGGGAATAATGATAAACTTTATAAGAAGTATTATCTTTTTGATTATCCAAGAAGGACAAAGAATATAACTGATCCTGGTTTGGAACCAGATGAAGTGGATGAGTACCTAGAAGAGGAGGAAGAAGAAGAAGAGGATGACATACCTCAAGAGGAAGCAGCTCCTGTTGAGAACGAAAGGACTACTGTCCCTGCTAATGTTCCTACTGAAATACCTTCTAGAGATGAAGTTTCTGTTGTTTTTAGAGAATAAGCTCTTGCTTCTAGAGATGATGTTGATCAGGAAATTCAATCTAAGGGTGCAAGAGATTTGATTATCCATGATTTATAGAAGCAAGCCATGGAAGATTCTGGTGGTGCAGAAGACCTCCCTGTCATGGAAGAAGTTGATATAGGAGAATTACCTATTAGGGAAAATTTTAATCAAGAGGATCTACCTGTTGAAAAGGAAGCAAGTATAGAAGCACAACCAATGGAACAGTCAGTTCCTGAGTACATACCCTCTGCTGAAGAGAGGATGGAAATTTCCTTTTAGCTGGAAAGGCAAGAATTTGCTGAAGAGATTAGAGTTAATCATGTGGATCTTAACCCAATTCATGAGCCTTAAGAATCTGAAATGGAAACACATTTTGATTGGGAGGAACCTCAAAAACTTGAGATTGATGAAGCTGGATCTGCTGAAACCTCTCAACAAACTGTCACATATTCTGTGTACACTCGGTATGAATTTCCAAGTTTTTATGATGTGAGTGAATCATAGAAAGTGACTGCAACTGGTATAGATCACTCTTCTTTGTTTCAACTGATGTCAGTAGCGCACCCAGAACCAGAACCAGAACCAGAGCCTCAACCTCAATCTGAATCTGAAAATGAAATTAATTCTGAACTACAACCAGAATCTGCATCAGAACCTGTACCACTACCTTCACCCGCACTCTTACCTGACCAACAATCATTTGTAACAATGGATGACTTGAAAGTATTTGGAGAGACTATCTTGGATAGAGTTGAGAAGATTGTATCCTCTCAACCTCGTCCAGTGACTCAACTAAGTCAAGAAGATTCCTCGATTATTTTGGAAAACATTATTCTACATATTCAACCAAGGATGATCGGTGAAATACAAGAAGTTAGAGTTGAATATAAGTTACTTAGTGCTGATGTTGCAAATTTGGAAGATATGATGGAAAACCTTCAAAGATAACTGTCTTCAGAATTCAGAGCCTCCTCCTATTGCTATTTATCTTGATTGTTGGAAAAATTCATGGAGAATAAGGACGATTTTGAAAAGGCTATGCAATATAGTGGAGAAATCATTACTGATTTCATAAATCTTTTGAAGACGTATCTTCATGTGCAGAGTACTACTATCATTGCTCCAGCTGCAACTCCCCTTAGACCTGGTCTACCTGCCCTAGCCTCTACTACCATGTCAGTCAGCCATGCCCTATCTCAGATCAGACCAATCATTCTTGACCAACCACTGACTAGAGCTTCTACTGCACCTTCTTTGGCTCCATCTATTTTTGAAGGTCTACCTTTGCCATCTTTATCTACCAAATCTATTCCTTCTTATATATCATCTTTGGATCCTGCTTCTGATAAAGGAAAAGAGAAATCCAATCCCTAATGCCACCCATTGGTTCTTAATTTTTGATGGGATGTCTTTGATTTTTGTATTTCTATTGTATGCTCTATTCTGAATGGTTTTAAGGACAAATTCATTATTTCACTCCATTGTCTATACTTTTTGATAATCCCAAAAGGGGGATAAAATGTGAGAAGAGTTATTATCTTATTATCTAGAGTTATTATATTTAGTATTTTATTTGTTATTATACGTTATTTTCTCTAACATTGCATTTCATTTATACTTTAACTACATGATTTGTGATCATCAAAATGGGGGATATTGTTGGACTCCTCATGTGATAATCATGTTTTAAGGATAAAAAATCTCAATAATAATTACAAATAATGTTTTAATGATCACAAAATATCAATAATAATTACACATCATGTTTTAATGATTGAAAATATTATTACTCTCAATTACTCTCATTATTATTTACAAATATTATGCATGATCACAACTCTCACTTATCTTTTCAAACCCGTGTATTTATGTTTCAAGTTCTCTTACTAGATAATGGTTAAGCTTAATTCATATTCTACATATTACTGTTTAAGTCTAAATACAGATATTTGTCTATGTATAAAGACACCGTGAAGCTTGACATAGTAAGACAGACTGTGTGCAAGACACAGTCACAGTCAAACAGACACCGTGAACAGAAACACTGAAGCAGACACTGTGAAGCCTAAGTCTCAGACACCGTGATCAGTGAGACACCATGACCTCAACACACTTTGATAGTATTCCTGACACTATAAAGGACACACAGTGAGCAAGACACTGTGAAGGTTACACCGTGAATGTCATACCGTAAAGGACACACCGTGAGTTAGACATTATGACTCAGACACCGTGAAGGAGACACAATGAAGGAAATACCGGTTCTTAGAGACACCATTTATATAATCACTGTGACACCATTTCTTAGCCTTTTATCAATATTATTTAAATAATACTAACGGTCATATTTGATGTTTTTAATGCAATTAATGTTATTTAATGATAGTTGTTGGTCTTTCAGGAAACCTTACCTCGTACCTATGAAGATGAAATCATTCCTACTGCCGGAGCTTATGGAATATAAAGAAGACTGAGCTGCAGTAGAAAAATAGAGAGACACATGCGTGAAAACCAGAAGAGAACGTACATACGTGCGACAACTCAAGAAACACGAGTGCACTCTACTGAACAGAAGAAGAATCCTAAGCACAAAGAAGATATTGAAAGATCTCTCAATAACTCTTATGAGTGTTATCCAAATCTATTGAATAACACACAAAGAATCAAGAGAACATTCTTACACATGAAGAACACAAGCTGAACCACGACACTCTGTTTTTCATACAAAACCAGAGAAGGTCTCATAAGGTATTTTGCTGAATAGAATGAGTCCAAAGCTGCACTGCGAATCACTAGAGCTTTATAAACATTCATATAATATCTCTAAGTGATTTATTAGTTACATTAGAGCAGTGTGTGTATCCTATTTATTTTACACACACTCTGTCTCCTGTGCTGAACTAGAGGATATCAAAATCCTCACACCAATACTCATTACTCTTGTTTACCCACAAAAACTGTGGAAGAGGTCCTTGTGTGTCCTGGTCTTTATTTTTTTCCCATGAAGAACAGTGGTAGAGGTCCATGCGTGGCCTGGATAGTCTTGTACTGTTGTTAACCCCGATCTAGGGTGTGGATCAAATTAATATATAAATTTGAGAGGACTAAGTCTCAGCTTGAGACTGGACCTCTTGGTTATATATGCTGTGCATTTTTAGTTTAAGTTCAAAATATACAGTATCTAATTTATATTCCTCTGCTTATTACTTTGAAATACAAATATGTTTTAAAGATACTTTGATAGTTAATCTTGAATGTGTTTGTATCTTTTTCAAATCAGTACGTTAGTTTCAAAAGCTAATTTAAACTTCTGATTAGATTAACTAAGAACTAATCAATCTTTTGAGAATCTAATTGAACCTTTACAGTTTTACAAATTCACTACAATTTAACATGTTTTATAAATTGGGGGATTTTAATAGAAAATATTTTAACAGAAATATTAATTGGAACTCAATTCACCCCCTCTTTAGTGTCCACTCCGACCAAAAAATATATTGGGTTTAATAAATAAATACTACATAATTCATCCAAGGGATACTTAAAAATAATCATTTCCAAATAATGACGTGACTTTGAAATAAAACCTTATGACTTTAGTAACATTTGAATCATAATCACTTGTAATGATGTAAATTAAAATGAAGCATTATATTACAAGTAGATTAATATATTCATGAAATAAAATTAAAATGGTATGTCTATACACCACATTATTTAATATGTGGTGAATATTTCATATGTCTAAAAGTGAGATGAGGAATCCATTACCCAGAGTAGAGGCTTGTCATGTATGCACATTTTCTCTTATATAATAATCATATATCAATTTTTTTCTAAATAAACTTATATAGGTTTAATCAATTATGGATAAAACATTAAACTCATTCAGTTTAATGATTTATTTAATTACTTGTTTAGTTATTTCCACATTGGATGTTTTGAGGATGCTCATTTCATAATATCAAAATGAAATTGGTGTGTTGGCCTTGGTCAAAGGGGTAATTATTACATAATCTCTAAATTAATAATAATTACATAATTAATATTTTTATACATCAATTATACTCTTAAAAACAACCATGAAATATGCTTATAAAAAATGGTCGACAATACAATCATGGAGACGGTAGGTCATGCATATGGATGAGTAACATTTTAAATAGACATTCATATATCATCAATGATATGTGGTAATAAATAATGAATCAAATTTCTCTGTTAGATGGTATTCCACCATACACGTGAATAACTTAATCATTTTTTTCAATGGATTGTAAGATAAGTAGGTACATGACAAATTAATTATAAATAATTATTAATAGTGCATTAATATCATATATAGAAAACAAATCTATAATCATGAATATATGTTAAAGAGGTTGATGGAAAATGAATGACATCGGTTCACAAGGTAGTATTATTCCATACACATGAATGATGGTTTTATTTCACATTTGATGGAGATGGAGATGGATTTATTTTATTATAATAAAAAATAAGATATTTTTATTTCGGATATAATTATTTTATTATATCATAATTATTGAGTAATATTTTATGGATATGTAAGAAGTAATAAAACAAATATGCTTGGATAATAATGATACATCTTCTTCGAATAACCTCTTTAGGATTATCCCAAAAACTTCCTTAGATTGGATTTATTATCAAATAAAAACCCTTGGATATGGGTTGTGAAGTAAGGAATTTATTTTTTAGGTATTAGACAAACCACAAGGATTTATAAGTCTAAATAGAAGAGGATACTAGGTACTATTTTATAAGTGATGGAGAGGACACACATGGAAATTTTGAATAGAAAAATATATACCCCCATTTTAAACGTGAAAAAAGCAGCAAAATGATCACTATTTAATATTAGAGGATATAAGTTCTAAATATTTCCATAAAATGGGATTTGGATTTCATTGTCAATTTTATTCCTGATAGTTTTAGTTTAACCCCTAGTAAACTCCTTTGTACCTTAACCACTGTAATTTATTTTTTTTACCCTTACTATTCATTATGACAAAAAAACAAAGTAGAAATTATTATATAATATTAAATATAATGATTTACAAAATGGAATTATTTTTTTCGAAACCGAATTCACGTAATTTATAGAATTTAATTTTAAATTAAACCCACATACAAGATGGAGAAAGAGCCTTCCAATGAAAAGTCTTCATCATTATAAAATATTTTTATAATAAATTTCTATATGAAATAGATTCATATGATATAAAATAAATTAAAAAAGATAATGGAATTTTTTTTACCATTAATCTATTTAAAATAATTAAATATTTAAATGATTTAAATGAATAGGTATTCTTCAATAAAAATCACCATTTCTCAAAATTGAATAATAATTATTTTTTTTAAAATATCAAATATTTAACCTAATATATTTTTTAGATGTTGATTCAAAAAATAAATATCATTTTAAAAAATAAATTTTTTGAAATTGGATTTTTTTTATTTGTTCACAAATATAAATAAAAATCATTTTTTGATAAATGGATTTTTGAAGCCTATAATGAATACAAAAGATTAAGTAATTTTTTATCAATTTATTTTATTTATCATTCATAATTAATTTTAAAAATGTGGTTATTTTTCTGATATCACCAAATATAACGGCTAAGATATAATGTTTATGTTTAAATAAAAATATTTTAACAGTATATCATGGTTTTTTTAAACTCTATGTTTCATTTTGAATATCCTTTCAAACAAAGTGTTTTTAAAATATCAATGTATTACATATATTGGTGCTTTCTAGATAGATCTAGGATATATGATTTTTTGTTAGATAACCTATCATTCAATGAGAGTCAACGTCACTTGATTATCCCATGGGGTATCTATGTGGAATCCCCTCACCAGCCCAGAGGGTGTAGGGTTCATATGGGCGAATGAGGTCTCTAATTTTTTGCATTAAAAAATATTTTAATCTTCATTTTACAACTTATACATTAAAAAACACTTTCTAGATCATTTTGGTGATGTGTAATAATTTAATTTGACTAGTTTTCATATAACATGACTCATGATTTCATATTTATTAATTATTTCATGGAAATCTAGTGAAATATTTTCATTAGGGATATGGAATTTTAAAGGTGTTGACATTGACTCATCACAATGGTGATGATTACAATTTGTTGATGAGGTGGTGAGTTATTGATATAAATTTTAAGAATTAAATATTATGTTTATATGGGATTCAAATGTATATTTGTTTTTTGGTGAATTGGTTTGTCTCAAAGTGATTTAGATGACTATACTACTATTGATGTTGCTAAAAGTGATAGATACTATAATGATATTAAGAAAACAACTAGAAATGATGTGTAATTACATATTACTATATGGGATGATTATATTATGGTTAGTTTGATTTAATTGATTTTCCAATTTTATTATTAATTTAAAAAAGTCTAATGATTATCAAAATTTGATGATGAAAATATTCCACAGTATCCATCCCATTCTCACCTATAACCCTAGGATAGAGATAAACAATGAGAAATATAAGTATCTATTTTTTATCAACCAGTACCTCGGGATAATTATAAATGATACTCCCACTTGTTTATATAATTTAATAGTAAATTATTTGGAATTTAAATAGAAGATTATGTACTTAATTATTTACTCTTTATCTCAGGAACAACTCTTTTTTTGAGGAAGACATGTCATATAAGAACTACCCTTACATGAGAGTAAAATACATCGTTGGGTGTTTAATTAAATATATTATTTATATTGGGGTAAGATACTATAATTATAATGTTTTTTATTTAGGATCATTACTATTATTTCATGTAACTACCATTTGGGTATCGAGTGGATGTGTACTTATATCTATCAAGGGTGGTGTGATGTGGGGAATTCTCTAGATTGAAACAGAGTTCTGACTATTACCCCTATTAGGTTAACTGAGAGATGGATTGAGCCAAGGGTTAAGGGAAAAGGATCCTAGTGACCTATAGTAGGACATAGTTCATGGGGTTGGGAGTTTTATGGTTTATTGTTGATATATCTAAAAATTTATTTATATACACATGCATACCATATTATTTTGTGAATTTGAAAACGTTGATTAGGGTGATTGTATAAGTAGATTTTTCTAATTATCCCTAGTAATTTTAAGAAATCTGTTAATTTTTCCACATGTTATAGATATGAATGCAAATTTATTTATTTTTTTACATGGTTTGGTACATTGGACGAGATGAAGATAGTACTTATTATTATATACCCCTCCATGTTCACTTGTGAGTGGTTTATATATGTTCATAAAAATTTGTAGGTGTGATTAATAGATGTTGTGAGATGAATATAATTTGGTGGTTCCCAGATTGATGCAAACATTCAAAGAGAATTTTGGTTTTTTAAAGAGTTTACTTTTTGTTTTGGATCTTATATAATCATTGTCGTTATAAATGGTTTCATGTGATATACGTGCATACTTGAAAATTTAATTTTTTTTGGATGGTTTCTTTTGTATATATATTATTATAGGATATAATTAATGTGGTATATAATTAATTAATCAATGTGAAACAATCCATTTGTGGTTCTATACCTCAACACTGGTCATTAACCCTCTAACTAGTAGATTTGGACATAGGGAGATCACTTATCGAGTTGCTAGGACAAGACATATAATGTGATATTGTATAATTTTAAGTATAATATATTGAGTTACCACTATTAAATATATATAATTGGTTATAATATGAATCATATATGGTAATAAAAACTCATATCTCCATTAATAATTTCAAAAACCATGATTTGAACTGTATTGTAGACTATGATAACCCTACATCACTATTACATTGTGATACTATTTTCCTGAATAACACATCATAACCTATCACTTGAAAAGATATGCCATATCAATTTTATTATTCCAGCATCAATGTATGAGATTCATTCAAGCCCATAAAATTTATATTTCAGAAAATGATACTCTTTATTATTGTTAGATACATTTATGAAATTCAAAATTTCTAGTTAATTTTATCAAAACTCAAATTCTTCTAAACATCCCCAATATTAATCGGATTCCACTATTGTGTTTTTGGGAATTAATCATGAAAAAATCCAATCTAAAAAACATTTTCCTATAATATAATTACTTTATAGGTATTGAAGAATAATTTTCACAACCTAGTTTTGATACACAAATTATATCTAGGTCATGGACACTTCCAGTTAACGATTAAATAACTTATGGAATCATAAAGAATTACATGAAATATAAAACATACCTTTCCAATATTAATAAATTTTATAGAATATTCATAGTCCCTTATATATAACACAATCTAACATAACCAATTATATTCCAACATCAAACCTCATCCTCCTGAACATCTCTTGGATCCATACCCCTTTCCACCAAAAGATAAAAATAATAAAAAATATGTATTTTCTAGTCGTTAAATTAAAAACCTATTCAAACTTTTTATTAATTTCAATGCTTTAAAATTTTACATAAAAAATCCATCCACAAAGGTATAATTACCAATGTCAATAATAAATACCCATTGAAAAAAATTTATACCTTCAATGATTACTCTTATCACTTAAAGGAAAAATATAAAATCAATGTAGAAATATAAAATAGACCCCACAACATAAAAATTTATGTTTTTATTTATATTACATTATACAATCAATTATAATAATTTATAAATAATTATTTTAAAATCCATCATCCACAATTTTATGATTATATTTTTAAAACTGTTAAAATTTCAATCAAAGTAATAAATAATTTTAAAAAATTCCAATATCCATATAGAAAACCATGAAAGAAGAAAGAATGAAATTATTTAAGAGACAAAAATTTGACACTACCCATTTTTTATTTCACAAATCAAATATTCATGCAATTCATACAATAATAAATAAAATTATGCACTAAATTTTCAATACATTCTTATCCCACAATATAATTGTTTTCACATCAATCCTGTGAAACTCCAATTAATTGAAATTCTAGTATTATTGAAAAACTATATTTATTTTCAAAATAATCTAAAAACCTATGTCAATACACATTGAATTTTAATTTATTAGAATAACCCCTTTATGTAAATTAAATAATTTAAATCATACATTCTATAAAAATATATTTTTTGATTTCATTTTTTTTCTGGTTAAAAAATTATTCAATATAATTCAAAAAATGAATTCACCATAAAAAATAATTAACTAAAATTAAATTCACCATATACAACCTTCCTAAAAATTAATTTTCCTAAAAATTAATTTCTCATTTAATTTCATACATTACTTACCAAAAAAACAAGATACAAACTGACATAATTAATTTTAATATTTTTTTGTAAAAATCACTAATATAAATCAAAACATTTTTAGGAAATGTAACGACCACAAAAAAATTTTCATAATAAAATCACAAAATAATTCATAAAATTATTAGTAAATTAACAATAATTTATTTTATCACTAAATAACCAACAAACAATACATTAAATATGTCTTTATAGGTTCATGAGAGATAATAAATTGATTTTGAACAACGTGCGTTGAGAAATTTTCAAATTATCTTACATTTCAATTATTATTTAGTTAATTGTTAATTGGTGATTAATTTTCAACTTTTATTTAATCTATAATCCTTCTTATTTTCTCAATAGTTCAATTACAAAATAACCATAATGATAATATGCATACATATAATATAAATAATAATCTAATATTTTCAAAAATTAAAATTTCATTATACATCTAAATAAATCACAGAAAATATTATTTGACATGTTTTAAACTTTATAAATTATATTTAAATAAGATAAAATTGCCTTTATATAAATCATAATGTCAATAATCCTTCTTAAATTATAAGTATTGACATTTTTAATTAATAAAAAAATAATTTTTAACAAAATTATTTCAAAATAAATATCTCTCTCATGTTAACATAGTCTAAATAAAGACATTTTAATATTTATTTTTATAACATTATATAACCATCCAAAAAATTTTCTATGTCTATAAATAATTTCAATTCATTTTCTAACAAACTAAATATCCTTTGAAATAATCATCACATTTATCTTATTCAACTAGTTAATTCCTCAATTCTCAAACTCATAGAATTACATCAAAATTATTGAACAAAATAAATTTCATTGCTAATTATTATTATTACATGTATTCCCACCAAAATAATTAGATAATAATATTATATTGTAAAATCATATTTAATGATTCAACAAATAATAAATTTAATTCAAATAATTATTATCTATCCATTTTATTATTATTCCAAAAAATCATTAATATCTAAAAATTTCGATACATGATTCCAATGTTATAGACTAATATCCATGATATAATTTATTTAATTTTATATGTTTTAAGCTCTAAATTCCTTAATTTATAAATTTTTCCATTTAAAATAACACAGGTAAAATATATTTTATTCTTCAACATAATAATAATATTTTTCAACTAGAAATAATTCTTACAAGTCATATTACCAACACAAAAAACACACATATGAAACAAAAAAATCTAAATATCTAGTTATACAACATAACATTTTCACTTTATTAATCATATGTTCATGTAAATCCCAAGTTTCGCATTAATTAAATCAATACCAATAATGATTTAGGAAAAAAACCTATATTTAAAATAGATTTCAATTAATTGGATAAAATCACAACCTCATATTCTTAATAAACATATCAAAACATCAATTCCATAATTCTTATTTGTCTAAACAAGATTCCTGAAGCCTATCATTTGTCTCAATCCTATATGATTGAGTGTTAAAATTGAAAACAACACTGATCAATCTCAATTTCCCAGACATATTCCTAGAAATATAAGATTCTCGCATAAATGTTTTGATAAGATATATTTATAGTTTACTTCTCAAGTACCAAGCTACTCCTATATTAAATCCCAAACTCAAATGTCTAAAAAAATGCATCTTATTCCCTTTTTTCATCGCCTAAGTTTTCTACATGAAATCATGACTCAACCTTGACTGCTATTATTTATCCATCTAATAAAATATGAAATCATTAGTTTTTAGATAAAATTTACCCAACTACTTAACTATATTCATAGATTGTAGAAAATATATTATCCCTTTAGTATAACTCTTCCAGACACAAACTCATATGTGCATACATTAAACTCCATCCTAATTAGTCTCTCTATGATACCTTTATTTTTACCCATTTAATTTTATTAATTTTTTTTGGTATCTATAGCAATACTAAAAATAAATAATATTCCTTTACTGATGAATATTTATCTTCCACAAATATGTGATTAAAATTCACAAACAATAACTAAAATAATCATGTCCCCATAGGTATCCACCAACCGTTTTGATAATTAAAATATTTTGGAGGGAAATTATTTATTACTTGTTATGATAGTGCACTTGGAAACAATTACAAATCACACTTACTCTTATTTTGATCCCATTTATATTGGAATCCTTGGATTTTCCAAGGATGAAGTGTATCATGCTTTTACCAAGTGTCCCAATCATTATAACTTTTATATTTTATATGGAAGGACTCATATAGTCCCATTCATGAATAATTAACATTTAAAAATTCATAAATATGTGTTAAAATTACCTTAAACAACATCTATTAATGATTACACTGAAATCATGATCACTTTGGTATAAAAATTGAAGTGGTAGTGTGAAACACCCCATAGAATAATTAATTTCACATATATTGATCCATTGGATGTACCAATATCACATTTAAAAACCTCTATATTATTTATAGTGATATAGAAATATATAATACTATTATATAAATTTAGTTTACATACATCTTTCAAGAAATATAAAATTTTCTATTATTTAACAAGAATTATCATGTAATATTCTCTCTCTATGCTTTAAATCTATTAACTAACCTTTAAATGACTATCTTTTTTCCTTTATCATTGGGTTTATCAAAATAATTTGAAAATATTATTCTCTATATTTATTATACATCCACATACCTTTTAATCCACCAAGATACTATCATAATTTATTGTTCCCCTATCTCTATCTCTCTCCCTATCTTTTCATTACGTTTGTTGACATTATCTCAAATAATTTTGATTGATGATTCATCAATCTAGGATTTTGAAAAATCATAAATAGTAGAGGAAGTGCTTCCATACTCTTGGTGACTTGAAAATTCACAACCATTATATTTCTCATGTAATAATTGTAATATATTTTTCCTCTTGTGTCACTTTCATAAAAAATATATCTTGAAAATATTTCATTTATTTATATTTTGGTTTCAAATTTAATATATTTAATAGAACAAAACTATGCAATTTTTTCATCTCAATTATTTTAGGTGACTAAAATTCTATACCTATTTATTTCTTAAATTAATTTATTATATAAATATAATATTATTCATATATATTTTCAAGGTTCTTTATTTCTTTTTTATATGTAGAATAATTTTTTGAAATTATGATTTCGATATTTTTTTATTGGATATATTTTTTTGAATATATTTTTAATGCATCTGAACAATTTTCAATTTTTTTATTAATTTTTTTTATTGAATTTATTCATAATAAAAAATATTACATGTCTAATTTTATAAAATTTTAAAAACATTATTATTAAATAATAATTTTTAGATTTATAGGATACTTTTTAGTCTCTAAGTGCCATGAATGCAGGGTTATTAACATTATTTTAGCATCAAACATTTTATGGGGACTTGGTCATCCCAATCTACTAAATATCAATCATGGGATGAATTGAAAACATTTTTAAAATCCCATATGAAAATGGAATAAAGTTTTTGGTGTTGTAAAAAAATAATCATGGATAAAACAATTTACAAATATTTTGACTCTCATGGATTTAAATTCCAAAATCCAACATTTGATATTCCATACATTCATATTCACATCTTTTATATTCAAACCATTATATTTGACATGGAATATAAATTTAGGTCTGGACCCATGATCTAAATTTATATAATTATATAAATATTTCAGGACATGGTGAACAAATTAGAATTTTTATCTATAACATTTCTCTATATCTCATGTCTATTTCATTCTGATTTTCATTACAATTGTATTTTTGTTTTAGTACGCCATAATTTCAACTCCGATCAATATTGTTATGATTTTATGACTGATCACACACTACTAATTTAAAAACATATAATGGTTTCAATTAACATCTATTATCTAATATTTAACAGATTGTAAACATGATTTATAATGTTTAAAAGTTCTGTATTGTTGGTTAAGATTAATTTTAAGGGTTAATATTCCTAAACACAACTCCCACCATCATAAAATCACTAAAGAATTTCTATCATGGATTATGAATGTCACTTTGTATATGGATACCATTGGATTTAGTAAGATGACCACATTCTCCAAATTGAGAATCATGGATGTGTTTCATTTATCAAAATCATTTACATATAATATTAACCACATTAAAATAAGAAATAACATGAATTCTGTCTATCAAAACAAGGTTTTATTTATTATAATTATAATCACGGAACATGATTATTTTTATAAACATTTTACCTGGATATTTTTTGAGGAAATATTTTAGAATTATTATTTAATATCAACATTCATTATGAATTTATGAACCTTATAACTAAAATATTTAAAATAATCTAAGAATAAATTAATGGTAATATAAAAATTATAATTTTAATTCATTAATATTATTAGAAAATAAATCAATATATGCTTAATTTTAACTTTTAATGTGTAAATATATTTTGAATTTAATATTTTTATTAGCCTCAAAGGTAATATGAATGTCAATTAGATAATTTCATCCCACTCCATGAAGTGATTGTGAATATTAAATTAATAAAAATGATTTCATTCCCTTAAGTGAATGTAAATATATTGTATTCTTATTTTTTAAAGATCATGTCCATGCATAATGATATGAAGATAATTTATTTTAGTATTATATTGAATATTTATTGTAATTTTTAATGTTTTTCTTCATTAGAAATGAGAATAATAAAATTTTATTTGTTTTATACCCTTAAAAAGACAATATTATGTGGTTTAATTGAGTTGAAATTGTTCAGTGAATTGGTTCTTATTTTTCATAGAGTTCATGGTGAACTTATAACATATATTATATGATATTTTTTTGAAATAAACATTATTACCTTATTTAGTTAAATAAAAATCATAATTATAAATAAAATTAGTGATAATTACTCAGATTATCATTATTATTAAATAATGTTTAATCATTTAGGAATCATGAAATCCATAAAATGATTTATCATATTAATTATTAGATATTTGTGTATTTTTTAATGGTTATATTTGATTTCCCTATGTGAATAAAATTATAGACGATTTTATTTTTAAAATTTGGGTTTACCAAACTTAAACATTTGATAAATAAAACAATGTGATCAAATTATTTTTCATCATTAATGACATAAAATGTCATTAAGAAAAAATATTTTATAAATTATAAGAATACTAATTATTTTTCCATGTCTATTATCACATCCACATGAATCAATTTTTAAATAGTAAAGGGATCACCTATGTAATAAACATAATTTAAATTAGTTGAATTAGAAGTACCCAAGCATACAATATTCCCTAGCTTATAGTCCTAATACATTGTAATAAAAGTATAAACTGATTATTTGATTCATTATTAACCAAAATAAGTTTAAATTATAATAATAATGATAAATTTTAATATTTTTTTCTTATATAACATGAATATTTTAAGCAGGCCCAATAAAAGATCCTAAAGTTATTATATACATCAATCCTGAAGGATAAAATTTATAAATAGTATATTTTGTTAAATGGTTTAGAAGAACTGATATATTCTTATTATATATTAAATTATTTTTAATATCTTGTATATGTTCATGTAAGTTCCTCAATCAGTAATAAAAAATTAATCAAATGATATAGAAGAGATATTTTATGCCTACCAGTTGTTATATAAATTTTAATAAACAATGAATTATTTTCTCTGAAGATTTAATGAAATATATTGATCATTAAATATATTGATAAAAATGATATTATATATTTTTTAGATTGGATAAATTGGTTATTTAATACATTTTTATAAAAAAGAACTTATAATAGTCAAGAAAATGTGAGATAATTTTTAAATATATAGAATTTATGTATCCTATGTGAATATATGTTCAATCAAATGAAATATGGTAAACCAATTTTTTTGTATTATTGATACATTAATTCTATGTCGTAATCATTTAGGTCATATGAAATTAATTATGATGGAAAATACTAATAAATATATACATTACCATTAATTTATTGACAGAATAGTTGGCATATATCTAGTTCGAATTTATTTAATATATATATATATATACACACACTAAATTTTAATATATGTTATAAATTATTTATTCTATTAATGACATAATTAATTCACCATGTATGGACAAATATAATGATTTAACACGATTTTTCTATAATTTATATCATTATAAGCTATATTAGAAGTAAATTGTATGTATTTGTGTGAGACATCAATTATTGAATATATATATGTTCCCTCACCTACCATGTGAACCATATAAATGTTTTATAAGTTTTATATCCATAAAATAGTCACATATATTATTATTTATTTTTGGATATATATCATATATTTTTTATGTAGATTAGAATAATTATTGGGAATAAAATACCATATATAAAATAATCATATAATTTTTTTAATGTTAATCACAATGATTATATATATAATATAATTTTGAAGTATTAATATATAGTCTTATATATTATTTATAACCAAAGAATGATGAACTAATTATATAAAACTATTATCCATAATTAGTATAAAATAATAAATAAATTTCCCCGCAGAAGGATAAAATGAATATATCATCCATAATATGTTATTTTTCCATTTTTTTATTTCATATATGACGCTAGTATTATATAAGTTATTAGATATAATTAAATAATATTTATGAGTTGTTTTAATTTATTTAATTATTTAAAAACTCATAGATAAAAATGGTGTATAATAGATATCAATATAAATTTAATTAAAAAATTAATTGAAACAATATGTTCAATGTTTAACAAATGAATTTTTAGCTTTGTTATCCAAACTATTATGATTGATTCTTTATGAATTGTTTATATATATAAATATATTATTATGTATAATTTATTTTTTCATATTTATTTATATAGTAACCTTTATTATGACAACTATATATGAATCCATAAATGTTTCGAAATGATTGAAGCATTTTCAAAATTATTAAAGGTTCGCCCAATGTGACAAATTATTATAAAAATAAAAAAAATATCTAATATAAAATTTTAATTCCTAGATGATAATGATAAAGTTTGGAGGGATATATAGAAATCCCAATATAATGTAATAATAAATCAAGAACTCAATTAACACCAAGATATATCTATACATTTGGAATGAATAACAAAGTAGAGAATAATATAATGTATCTTTCACTAGTAGATATAGTATACACCAGGTTGCCACATCATATTAATCAAGATCATTTTTACCCTAGAATCTTGTCAAAGGATCTAGTTCATCAAATATATTGTTAAAAATTACCTATGAAAGAATCCTGGGAGAAAACGATAATCCTGTATCTAAGGAACCAATCCCAAAACAGTGAATATTCTTCAATATATTAATTTTTTTGTCATGTTTTTGAAATAATTAATATAGGATAATTCATTTTGAAAATGAATCATGAGAAAAAAAAATTATATTTTATTCATTAAATGTTAGGGAGAATGGTGGGTATTCTTTGAGGAAATTAATAGAGTAAAAAATCTGTATCCTATTTAATATTTTTATTTCCATTTTAACCACAATCAATGTTCAAACAAGAATCTATCAATTGAACATATCTCATTATTCGATATATTTGTTGGTAGTGAATTAAAACTATACGTATAATGTACCCTTGTATTTCCTATTTCCATTAGTGGAAAAAATCATAGCTAATAATTTGATTCTTGGGAAACCAATCTTTCATATCCTTAATGAGAATATAGCCTCTAATGTTAGTGGTTAGTTAGAACAATAAAATTATTCATTAAGATTACCATATACGCCATTTAAATTAAATTTCAATTAGAAAAAACAATAAATGATCTAAAATGAACGAAGAAGGGGAATGTGAGATATAAGAGAAAGAATTACAACCTTTAATTCAACACCTAAATAAATCACACCTCTATACCATCATGAAACTAGAATTAGGAATAAGGAAATATATTTATATTAAACTACAATATAATGATTAATCACCATATATCTTCACAAAAAAGGGTTATCTCTTCATAACTATAGATATGAGAGAGTTTATAAGGGGGGAACACGTAGAAAATGAATGATTAAAAATATGAAAATAATTAAAACTACAGTATTTCTAGAAATCATGTATTGATTATTACCTAGTATATTCTCCTAAATTTAAATATCCACTATAATTATAATGTTCATGAGATCATGGAGTCATTGTAACAGGCTCTTGAGGTGTTGTTTACATGTGGGTAGTGAGAGCTCGAAACTCCTCACCCCATAGTCTAGTTTTTCCCTCTAGTTATCAAATCAAACCATGATCCCAAAGTCTCTTTTTTCCTACCTGAATGACACATGGAAAATTATCATCGGTATTTCCTAATATAGAAAAAAATAATTATAAGGATATTCTTTGGGCAAGTAGTCTCATTAATGTCATCTACGTGACTTTTAGATCAACCCTGTAGCCTTGAAAATTCCTTATGGATGCTTCTAGAATATTATTGAGTTCTCATACACAATCATTAATGGTTCAATATGTTATATGATTTTCATGGTGTCTGTGGTCTTGTAATTTTTGGAAATGATACCATTGTGAGATTCATATTCATTATTATTAGTATATCCCACTTCCATAGTGTTAATCAGACATTATTTTAGAAGATATGTTTAATTACACATATACCCATTTTAATATGAAATGAGATTCAAAAAATATATGTTAGTCACATATATATCACTTTCCAAAATGATTGATCTTAAATATTCATAAAAAATATGAAGAAAATCTTGGAAATTATCACCTGTAGATATTCTTACATAGCATGTGGAAAACATAATCTAGTCTGACGCATCACATGATCCATATAGATGATAACCAATGGTATTAAGGAAAGGATAATCTGACATGACTTGAAAGGATCACAAAATAATGTTACATAGAAAATATTCTAGGACATTTAGTCATATGTTTGGTAGATGTATTGGTTAATAATATTTCATAAAATTTAGGAGCCCTGGATAATTAGTAACATGTGAACGACCGTATAGGGGATAATCACATATAGGTCCACAGTTTTTCATTTATTCTTCTATGATCCAACTATAATTTTCGTTAATCTCACATGAGTGTAGATTCCACATTTTAATATAAAAAACCATTCAAAATTGATATTTAATCACACATAACACTCTAAAATACCATTATTTATTTTATAAAACTTTCTAAATATTTTAACACCAGTTTTAAGGATATTATTTGTTTAGAAATTAATTGAAAAATTATTAAAAAAACATAGTTATGAAATTATTCCATTTAAAATGAATGTCCAATTTATTCATAAATCTCAAAAATTGTTATAATTATTCTAAATTAGTTAGATCATGACGAAATATTAGAAGTGAAATTAAGAGAAATTTTTTATTTATTAATTTATCACTCCCCCACAATTACTCAATTAAACTCAGGGGAATTATCTACACTTAAGTTAATTTATAACCAGTTTAATGAAAAGATATAGGGATTATCTAATTTTCTATCCTAACCACGTCTTTATCCCTTAATATTTTAAATTTACATTTTCATTATTCTCAATATATTTCATTTAAACCCATTCAAACATCCATGAACATGTATACCTTCATCACACGAAAATGTATCTCTCACAATCATAAAATGTTATTTTTATGATGTTTTATTCTTATTAAGATAATGAAAACATTATTTCAATTTTAATACATATCTAATAAATGGGAATGGTTTTTTAGGAAACAAAAGGACATTTCTGTTGGTTATGCTATGGATTAAGATTAATTATGTGACATTAAAATGAATTGATTCAAAGAGGATTTTGATCTTTTAAATATCAACAGATAAATATATATGAAAAGAAAATACTAATTTACTTATACTCATCGTATGTTAATTCCATCATTGATCTTAAATATCTCTACCCCTTTCAATGGAATGTCACATATTAACATTAAGAAAAATTATTTAATCATTCTCTTGAATCATTTTTTTATATTTATTTAATTATTTTCATTGTGATACAGATGAAAAGTGAATGAAAATAATTATGATTAATAACTCAAACCCAATTATTTTGTATTTATGGTCATGAATAATAGAATAATCAGAAAATAAATTTCAATCACAACTTAATTTTGATTTTTTATATACATTTTTGTCATTTTTAGAGATAAATATAGAAGAAATTATATTTAAGGAATACTATGACTTTTTTGATACTTATAATTGGGAATAACATAAAGATATTCCTAAATTTAAAAGTCCATAAAAATATTTTCATAAAAAACCCACCCCACCATCAACGTAAATTGACAATAGAGCTTTAAAATAATAAGATATGGATGTGAAGTGATTTTTTCCAATTTATCATCTATAAGGCCATTCATGGTTTATTAATCTCATCAAATGGGGGATAATATTTAAGCTAGGTGTGAAGTGACTGTTAAAAAGGGGTTTAGAATTTCAAAAATATCATTTATCATTTTAATAACATTTAATATCATAAATTTTTTAATAATTTAATAAATAAAGATATAGAATATGAAACATATCCAATGGTCTCAATAAACGGATAAATGTAAGAAGTTTTGAAAAATAATTATAAACCTCTCCAGATATAAAATATTTCATTGAACAATATGTTACATTCATGATGTTTTTTATAAAAAAATCATTAAATTCATATGATTAATTAATGATCAGGAAAATATTGGAAATCATGTGAGTTTCCAGTTTTTTAATTCAATAACACTGGTATATTTAAATGAATAATAAAAAAAATCAATAATGGTCAATTATCATAAAAACACAAGATAATTAAAAAAAACAAATCATTAAAAATAAACATCATTTTTTTATCCTCTATAGTAATATACAACTACCCTCATTGAACTTGATTTAGGAATATGGCTATTTTTATAAATTATAACTTGAGTAGTGGAAAACTAATGATATAGATGGATGAAAACTTATTTATATTCCTATTGGAAAAATTATGAGTTTTGAAATTGATTTCTAATGCTTCTAATTTTGTATTCAAAAAGACCCTACAAGGAAGAAAAAATGAATTGACAAAAATATTTTAAAAATAAAATTAAGCAAAATATAGAAAAGGTAATATAGTCTTGTTTTGAACCCCTATTTGGGTAAGAGTATTTTACTAAAAATATATCAAACATTCCAGAATTTATCCATTTTCCAATGTGGGATTACGTTTTTGTGGTAAAAAAACTACATGACATTTTTTTCAATTCCCATCTGGCAACATTTCATTTAATTCCATAGGATCCATTTTTCAAATATTTGTATATTCAGTTCCCATAAAATGTTTTACTTAAAAGGTAGTGAGGCCATATCTTCCTTTCCTTTTTATTCTTCAGCCTATTTACTTGCATCATCATAATAAAATGAATGATTTATTGACTTTAATGGTGATGAATCTATATTCTCAACATATTTAGTGTCAAAAAACATCTATATTTGATTGAAATTAAAATATGATGAACTTATATTGAAATACCCAATTTTTTGAAGACAATTTCATTTCAACCTTATTATGTAAGGTCACTAGAAACTATTGTTATTTAACTTTTACCACAAAAGTTCCATATTATTGGGTGTATGCACATCATTTCAACTTTCCACGTTATGAATTATTTTTATTCCTACCCAATAATCATAGAAGATTTTATAATATAATTTTTTATAAAAAATTTCAGAATGAAAATTTAAATATTAACACTCTTTTTAAAATATATAATATAATATAAATAATTTTGGAAGAACATATATAAGTTTTGTGAAGATTGATAGTAAATTTAAAATGAGTTAACCTTCATCCTCAATTAGTTCATATATATAATATATAGATGATGAATCATTGGATTTACAATATTTTTCTTTTTTATAGTCATTTCAGTGTATCCATCTAAATTTTCCAAAATAATTTTATTGTGTAAAATTCATATTCATCTGCATATTGTACTTGGGGGGCCTTTGTTTTGATTTTAGTAATGAGGTGATAATTTATCAACAAGTTAATTAAATTTTCTCAAGACAACTTTGTTTATATAGATTCATGTTTTCAAAACTCATGTTTTTTTAATAAAACTAATAAACGGTATCTATAAAAGTTAAAGAATATATTATTGAATGTTTTTGGTTCATTGGAAATACTGTTAAATTTTACGCAACATAATTTTATTAAATGATATATTTCATTTATTATAATATTAAAAATTCCTCATAAAGAAAACTAAGGAGTGGACCATGGGTTTTTAATTATATAAATAATCCAAATAGACACACTAGACTTCAACATTTTTTTCTGTTATATTGTTTTTTTAAAGTGAAATAAAAAGAAAATTTGTTGAAAAAATCAGCATGAAAAATCATGAAAATGATATGTAAGGTTCATTATAAAGTATAGTGGGTATTACTCTAAAAATATTCTTGGAGTGGAATTTCCTTATCCTATTTACAATTTTTCTATCCATCTTGAACAGACACAGTGGCTAGATTTTAATATATCACTTGATCATATAACATAGATTCGAATATAAAGATGTGGGTAAATACAACTACATTTGTATTATTCCCTTGTGTTATCCTATTAAAAGTGGTGGAAAATACATCTCAACTAGGAATATAAGGCCCTAAATATTTAAATTAGTAATATTTTCCAATAAGAGAAGCCATAATATTCATGGATTGAGACCCCAATACACATATCTATTAATCTTCCCATATCAACCATATAATGACATCTCAATTAATAGAAACACTAAACTCTCTACATTTAAATATGAATTTTAATGTAAAATAAGGTAGAAAGAATGAAAACCACCAATTAGACAAGGACTTGACATTATAAATTACATATTATGGTTGCTTTAAACTAGAATTCACTTTCTTACATTATCAATGATTTTTAGGATTTTTTTAGAGTGATAGGTAATAGATCATACATAAAAACCCCATATATATATATTGTAAAATTCTAATCAATATCAATTTTTCCCATAATATAAAACTTTTAAAATAAAATATGATATTAATAAAAAAAATATTCAAAAACGTTAACTATATATCTTCCTTATTCTTCCCCACCCTAAAATCATATTTTTTAAAAGATTTGGGGTGAGAAACAAATCATAGAAAGGGAAATAATAAAAAAATTCATTTCCCCTATAAAATACATGAAAATAAATGTACTTTTTTAATTTAACTTAATGTTCCATGAGTGTGTGAAATAAAAAAAACTACACATGAAAAAACACACACTTTTTGATTAAATAAATCCTTTAAAACCCATTGAATGAAAAGAAAACCCTGATTTTTGGAATAATAGTGCATCATATTCACAAAACCCTTTAAAATCCATTGAATTTGGAATAAACATATGGCTGACTTCCAATATAATATTCCAAATAACATAATCATTACCCAATGCATCATAGAGAGATATTAGGGCTCACCCTTATTATAATATATATCAGGATTATACATTTTTTATGATATCTAGTGGGCCTCAAACCTTTTTATAGGTAATATTAGGCCCACCAGTGAAAAATAATATGGCTCAACCAATTATATAAGTTGTATCGGGCTCACCCATGAGCTACAATGAGGATCAACCCATTATATAAGTTATATCATGATCATCAATTTTTTTAATATATTATAAAGCACTATACCATGAATAAAATATATTATGTGTGAAAAATTTCATCATAAAAACCCTTGAAAAAAACATTTTATACAATATACAAATCTCTTTCGAATATGAGAATACCATTTTCATTAATAAACCATTTCAACACCAAAATACCCTGAGAAATAGAAATATGGGTTATCTTTGAAAAAATCATGAAATATTTTAAAATAATTGAAACATTAAATCATTATTATGATATAAATGAATTTTTTTGTTGTCATATATGTTAAAATAAAAATTTCCTTTTTTCCTTTGTAATTAAATTAATACATTATATAGAATCATTATTTTTTTGGAAAGATTTGTATGAACTGAAATGAAAAATATTTATTAAAATCTAAAAACTGCACACATAATAATGAAACCATTTTTCTTCAAATGAAATATGGAAAATTATAAATGAAATTTCAATTATTTTACATTTCATGATGGAGGTAAATTAATTTCAAGAGATATATGTAAAACAAAATACATTATATTTTAATTTTTTAAAAATATATAAAACATGAACATCAAATTAGAATTTATAAAATAATGTCTCCTACCATTTTAGAAACATTTGAATCATATTCCCCATGAAAGAATAAAATTAAATTCATTATTAAATATCATGAAGATAGATTAGTTCATGATTTACCCTATACAAGGGGATTTATATATAGCATAAAATAGTATAGGTGCTTAACATCAAAATATTCCTCAACAAAATGAAATTGAAACGAAGTCACTTACCTTGAGTTTGAATCGTCACTAACATTCTTTATCTTCATGAATAATAAAATTATGTTAGTGATTTACTTGTTTAAAGAAAATTTCCAGGTTCATTGTTACTTTTATTTCACTTATTACCATGTTATATATTATTTCTTAATAAATTGTGCTTATGTTATATGTTTTGATGTTATTAGGATTATGTGTCAAAAATCATTTTCGTAGGATGATTATGAACAGAGTTGTTATTTTTTAAAAATATCCAAAACAATTATCAGAAATAATTATAATTTTTATATTCAAATTATACTTTTAAAACTAATCATGAAATATTTTGATGAAAAATGAACTATATTACAATCGTGGAAATAGTAAGCCATATGTACCCATGATTAACATTTCCATTTTTAAATGATCATTAAGGAAAGGAGACAAGTATCATTTTATATTAAAAATATGATCATAATATCATAAATATCATATTATATCATTAAAGATACTTATAAATATATTAAATGTGATGTGGGGATTAGAATATAACCACATCTCTTAGTGGATGTGGTAGAAGGAATAAAACTAAAACATGCAGTTAGAAAACAACACCACTTATTGGAAATTTATCCTTCTATTAACACATTAATAACTATAAAATTATTATCCTAATTAAAAAAACAACTATATAATTAGGAGAGGGATTATAAAAATTTATTTCAGTAGATATTGGATAAAAAATGGGTTTTAAAGTGTTAATAAATGAGAAAAGGTTGTTCCCTTTTATAAGAGAGGAGAGGGATACTCTAGTAGTTCCTCATAATATTAAATAAATATAACTCAATTGTAAATTCAAAGATTATCCAAAAAGATATATTTCAAATATAAGTTTATTTTTTGTCTAAATAAACTCATATAATAAAATTAAAACAAGTTATAGATATTTTTTTATAATTATCTTGTGGTTTTAACAACTGATTTACCCCTTTCAAACATACCATGCAAACAAGGAGTTTTAATATTTGGGGGTCAAAATAATTATAATAATTGGAAAAATCAACTATATATTGACCATTAATGATATTATAAACTATTTAATAGTATTTTAGATGAATTTAATATTTTTATGAATTTCATGTCATTAAAAAAATATTATTTATTATAAATTAAATTACTGTAAATTTTAAGAAAAATTCATTACATTGATTTTAGTAACATAAAAAATAGAAGAAAAACATGAAATAGATATTTTAGTACATCCCTGATATGTCATGTTCATCTAAAAATTCTTTGATCACATTATTTTTCACATATAATATTACATTAAATATTTTTAATATCATTTAGTTGATTTTACTATAATTTAATAATTACAACACTAGCTTTGTGGACATTTTCAAGGTAATTATTTCTCCCCAAAAAAATTATAATAATTTACCATTATGAATATAAATATTTTATATTTCAAAATAAAATTTTGTAAAAAAACATATCCTATGGTAATTTCTCAATTAAAAATATTATAGTTAATATGAACAACAGTGTTGCATTTTTTATTTTCTTTCAAAAAACATATAAAGATAATAATATCATAAAAATTTCCAAAAAAAGACATATAAGAAAATATTGGATGTTTATAGGTTAATAAAATATTAAAATAAAATTAATTCATTTTTTTGGACATTTTCTTATCCTCATCATTTTATTTTTAACTTAAATTATCCATTTTTTCTTTATCACAGAAACAAAAAATTATTATGGTTACAATTCATATTGATCTACAATAAAAAGAATATATTTACCTAATTTGGAACCACTAATTTGAAATATGGTATAATGTTTTTTAATTTAAGACATAGAAGTCACATAATTTTATTTATACTACATTTAATTATAAAATTTATTTCAAAAACCAAAAATATATTATTTTAAACTAATATGATATAATAGAATCATAAAATTTTGTAAAATTAAATTTTTTCTCTATAATTAATTTAAAAGAATATTATTTTTTCCATAAAAATAGTATTTCCACTATTAATTGAAAAATCATACTTTTTAAAAATTCATAGAAAATCCATATTAATATAATTTTTACATGATAAAATTATAATCAATGAACATTTTTTAAAATTAAAATACTATATTTTTGAAATTAGTTTTTTAATTGAAACTATATAATAAAATCCAATTTGGTTAGAATGAAATATGTTTCCCTTCTTAAGAAAGCATTGTATAATATTTTTATAATTAATATAACTCTATAAAATAAACCTGACAAATATATAAAAATGTTTTATAAAACAAATAGCTGCTCTATTACTTTCTTTCACCATTTTGGAAATTATTTCATTTTAAATTTATTCACTTATTAAAAAACTGGTGATACCTTTACCTCATATCATTTTCACTTCCAAATGTTTCTTTTTCAACCATATAGTTTCTATAAAAACCCATAACTTGATGAATTACCTAATTCCTCAATACATTATCTCTATGGTCAATATTATAAATATATTGTTCATCATAATAAAGGTTCTCTTCAAATTGAACTACTTTTGGTATCAAAGAAAGATATGAATATGATACATATTTCCTCAATATGGAAACATAAAATATGTTGTGTACAAGAGATAAAATTAGAGGCAAGGAAAATGAATTAGAAACTAATCAACATTAATCCAAGATTCCATATCATCTAATTAACCATGGACTTAACGCCCCCATTTTAACAAAACATATAACACTTTTCCATGGAGATAATTATAGAAAAACATGATCACCAACTTCAAAATAAATATCTTTCTTCTGGTTATCCACATATCTTTTCTGACTTCTCTAATCCATCATATTATGTTAGTTAATGAACTAAATCTTCACAGTTATTTCATTTTCCAACATTGGTCCCATCAGCTACCATTCTCCCTCTTCATTAAAAAAGCTAGAACATGAAAACAATTTCTATATGATTTTTAAAATTTATCCATCTATATAGTAGAAAGAAGAATGTTTTTATAAGAAAAATAAATAAATGAAAGATGTTGATACCAACTTCCTTAGTAATAAATTAAATAAAAATTAATCATATCCTCCATGTCGTGAATCATCCTTTCAGACTTTTCATTTGATTGAGGATGAAAAGATGTAATTTATTTTTATTTAGTACCCAATGAATTTTGATGTCCTTTCCAAAAATTAGAAGTAAATCGTGGATCACAATTTGAGAAAATGGAGAGAGGAACTATACATAACCAGTATATGTATTCATGAGATAATGCTGAGAAATATTATCTAATGAAATACACACTCAAATGGGAAGGAAATTTAAAGATTTAGGTAATCGATCAACAATAACCTCAATCACATTATTCCATGATGTGTCTTTTGAAATTCCACCACAAAATCCCCTGATATATTTTCTTATTTCCCCTCCATCACTGGTAAATGATGAATCATTCACTTTGTTAATTTTTATTATTCCTCAACCAATTTAGATGTCAAACATTTCATGATAAAGTTAAAAATATTACATTGTCTTCCATTCCCACAAATAAAACTCCTAAGGTCTCTGTATATCTAAGTGCATCAATGATGAATGGAAAATGGGGAACAATGATATTCTCAAAACTTTTATCTCTTTAATTGGGGATCACAAAGAAAACATAAACCCATTAAAAATATTAGAGAAACTTCTTTATCAACATTAAACTCCAGAAATGTACATGTATTATTGTATTCTACCTTTTACTAGAAGGCATGATCCTTCTTATGAGATCGCTTACTTATTTCTTCTAAATTGGTTTGTACTAAAACCTAAAACAAAATAGAGGATGTCTCATCATCCAAAAATTCTAGGACAAAATTTATCAAATAATTAACCAAATGGTTAAGTTCTTAACGTAACATGGTTAATGTTTCATTATTTTTCAAACTCAAAGAATCAAAAAATCTATTTAACAATCAACGTTTATAATGAATCGTGTAATAATAATCCATGATAAATTCTATCCATATTCTTTACCTCAGGTTAAATTCTCTCAATGTGAATTTATAAATTAAACTTTTTTGGTCCATTTATATTTCACATATTACTCCATATAAATGATGCCCTAAACAATTTAAAGAAAAAAATCACAGTAGCTAATTTGAAATCATTTTCATGGTAATTTAACTCACTCAGTTTCCATAAATATAAATCATAAGAAATTACCTAATCATTATGCATCAAGACACAACCATGTAACTTCAACTAAGAATCACTACAGATGAAAATTTTCCCATTTCTATAAGAAAATGATAAAACTAGGGAATTCACCAATATTATTTTTAGTTCTTAAAAATAATCACCATGATACTTTTTCTAGTGTAATTTAACTCCCTTTTGAGGTAACATAGTTATTGGGCCAGACAACCAAGTAATATTTTTAAAAAAACCATTAGTTGTTTCCAACTAATCAAATAATTCTATGAGTTTATGTGATATTTCCACGTCTTAGACATTTGTCCACAATTTTTTTTATGGTAAACAGTTATTCCATCTTTAGAAATAATATAACCAAGTAAATAAATTTGTTGTAACCAAAAGTCACATTTAATAACTTTTCCATATACTAAGTTTTATATTATGGTTTTCAAAAAAAAATACATAGGTTCCATTTATATTCAATTATAACTATAGTATATCAGAAAATATCATCCATAAAAAAATCAAAAACATATCCATGAACTCAGGGAAAAATGTATTCATAAGGTCCATAAAGATATAAAGTGAATTTTAAAACCCAATGGGAATAACTACATACTCATAATTATTATATCTAGAAAAAAATGATGTTTTCAGAATATATTCCTTCTTCACATTAAACAAATGGTACCCAAAACTCATATCAACCTCCAAAAAATTATGAGCACCATGAATTTTATAAAATAAATCGTTGATATGAGAAAAATGAAACTTGTTCTTAATATGGATGTTATTCAGGGCTCTATAATCAGTGCAATGTCTAATTGAATCGTCATTGTTATTTCACAAAATAAGGATAATCCCATGGTGATGTTATGGGTTGAATGAAACCATTATCAACAAATTATTATGAAAACTTTTTAAATTCTACAATTTCTACTCAAGACATTCGATAATGCAGGTTAGAAATAGGCTTAAAAACATGTACTAAGTAAATATTAAACTCTACTTCATGATAAGTAATAACACCTTGTAAAGAATTAGAAAAAATATCCACATATTCAATTATTATTGGGAATTCATTAATCTGAACATCTTATTTCTTTTAAAAAATATGAGTTAGGTAACTTTCATTTCTCTCTCTATTCAATTTTTTTAGATTCTCAGTAGTTTATCAATTTTATGAAATCATTGATCAAATATTTCATGGATTTAAAATATATCATTAATGATCAGTTGAAATCCATTACATTCCAAGAATAAAATTAAACTCCATCATGGGTAGTTCAAATATATTTTTAAGAAATACCATCTCACCAATAATAATAAGAAAACTTATATAAATTATTGTTTCCTTAATAATAACACTCAATGTTTTCACCACAAGTTTTGTCATATTTTCATGTGGTTATATTCACATTTTATGTGAAAATTTATCATAAATGAGTGAATATGAAGATCCAGAGGAAAATAGGGTATTTTTATAATTTGAATAAACAATTAGCATACGTGTAACCACTTCACTTGATGGGCCTACATCAATCGATGTAGTATAAAGTGAATATTCCACACCATTATAGTTTCATTTGTGACAATTTACACCTATATTAAGTGAATTTTTACACATATTATCATAATTTCCCTACTCATTATAGCTAAAAAATATCTTCATTTACTAGTTATCTATTATCTCATCCTGGAATGTTCAAGACACTTTTCTTTGTAGTCATAAGACATGTGATCTAACATATGAAATAAGTAAAACATTTCAGATCTTCAAAAAAAATGCCCCAAAATTTCTTTTACCACACTTAAAACATGTTGGTGTATTACCTCTAATATTCTTAGTTGGTTTCTTAATTATCTTTTTCCACCTTAACCATTTCTTAATTTTTCCATCTTGAGGAAAATAAGTGTCTAAAAATTCTATTTAAATATCATCAACATAGTGGAGAATTTTCTCATAAATTTTAAATTATTAGGTGGCCAATGATATTTTTAAACATGGTTTCAATACTAAATAAAGCAGATTAATTTTACTATCATGATCCCAGAAAAAATCCACTACTTACCTGGCCAATCTTGTAAAATTTTATACATAATCGACCCCAAAAACACTATCATTTTTCTTTAATTCCAATAATTATTACTCAATAATAATCTGAAAAAACATAGGGATATATTTCATAAGGAAAATATTCAAGAAATGTGTCCCATTCCATGGACTTTATATCATCTTTCTCTCTTGTATTATTAACGAGAGACCAATATCATTGTGCTTCACCTTCAAAATGATAAATTTAAATGGTTATCCATTGACATTATCATTATCCTACGACAGTAAATATATTCTATGGGGAATGGATCCATATTCTTGACTCCACAAGGTTATATGGTCGACTAAATGATGGGGGAAATTGTCTCATGAAATGCTCCTCTATCAAAATGTTCCCCTATAGTAGATCAAGTTTCTCCATAGAAATACCACTACAATTTAATGCTTGCTTAAATTGATCCATCGCTTCATTAAATGGTTTTATTACAATTCCAACCATCTCAAGATGAAAATTTGGGAGGATAATTTCCTATTGGTGCCTTCTCACTACAACTTCCCTATTTCCTCTATGGAAAACTATTCTAAAAAACATATTTTTAGATGAAGATACATGGTAATATTCAAACACTATATCATTTAGAATTAAAAATTATGTAAAATATTTCAATGGAATACCATGAACATTATCCTAAAATCTAAATTTATGTAAACCACGAACTGATGTAATATATAAAGACACATCCCTAAACATAACTAACTATACTGAATTTAAAATATAATTCACCTTCTTAAATTATAAATGACATTTTAGGTTTATAGTTTTAGAGATATTGGTCATAAATCGTACATTAAGATCTTATACATGTATATTGTGGAAACTTCTAATGAGTATCCATTTTTCAAAATATAATACTATCAATATAAAACATGATTTCTTTTCATAAACATTATTCACAACTTTCAACATGATTTCTTCCTTATTATTAACCATCCTCAAACCATGTGAAAAAATATTTATAATTTGGGATGACTACAGAAATATTGGTAAGGGATATCAAAGAAGTATTCTTTTAGTCTACTGAAAACAAGAAAACTCATGTATTGTTTACCTTGATTTTAATGTTCTTTGATCATATGAAATAAAACATTTTCCCATGAAAAAAGAAACAATGTTTTTCCTGAAATAAATTCTTTTAATTCAATAGAAATTAAATTAAAATAAATTTTTGCAAACATAGAGAATTATAGTAATAAAAACCATTCAAAAACCTTGAAATTGGAATAAAAATATGGTCAATTTTCAATATAACTCTTTGGTTAACATAATAATTTCCCAATGCACAGAAGAGATATAATGGGGATCACCCTTTATAAAATATATATTTGGATCACTGATTTACCATTATCTATAATGGGGATCAACCCTTCATATGAGATATGTAAAATGGGGATTAACCCATATTATAATGTTATATTGGGAACACCCATGAGATATAACAGGGATCAACTAAATGAATAAAATGTATCAGACTCACACATTTTTCGTATAAAGATCAAGTACCATATCTTGAATAAAAAAATTATTCTTTAACCTTTAAATAATAAAAATATTTAAAAAAACCATTGAACCCATACACAAAAATAAAATTTTATATTAAAAAACACTTTACCTTTAGAAACCCATATTCAACACCGTGATACCCATAAAAAGAGAAATATGGATTTTTATTAAATAAATCAAAGAAACTCGTTAAGAAATCCAAACATCAAATGAAGATTTCAATGTTGGGAAAAGTAATTTTCACCACATATGTTAAAATAGATAATACATTTAACCATTTTTAACCACTTTCAAACAATTCCATATAATGATTAATTTTTTAAAACATTTAAGGAAAGAAATAAATCAATCATAAAAATTGAAACACTACACACAAAATAAGAACCCATTTTCCTTAAAAATAACATTTGAAAATTATAGGGGAAACATAAAATAAATGATTCATCATGATGTAATAAAATTTAAATCAGTCCATATTTGTAAAAAAATCACACCCTTTGAATATTGTAAAAATAGTTCAAATATGAAAATTATAAGCGGTTTTCTAAAAGAGTTCCCATTAACACTTTGGAAACACTTAAATCGTAATCCCATGAAAGAATATTGTTTAAAAAAATTAAATATCACGAGAATAGAAAAATTAATGATATAAATTTTCTAAGGTCTACTATACACACCTTATTAACCAATATAGGTGCTTAACATCAAAATATATATGAATAAAAAGAAATAAACATGAAGACACATAACTTGAGATATAATTGTCACATATGTTCTTTATCTTCATGAATAAAAAACTTATGTTAATGATTTAATTTCATAAAAAACCCTTTTAATGTTTATTATTCATTTTATTTTACTTATTATCGTGCTATATATTATTATCTAGTCAATGATTTCAATGTTATATTTTTTGATGATATTCAACTAATGTGTTAAAAATTATTTTAGTAGGTTTACTATGGTCAAAGAGTTAATTTTTAAAAAAATTATAGAAATAAAAATCATTATAAAATTATCATATATATATATATTATAATTTTAAAACCAATACTGAATATTGTTTTGAAAAATGAACTACGTTACAATCTTGTAGACGGTAAGTTGTAGGTATGAACATGTAATGTTTCTAATTTTCAATGATCATTATTAATTGAGGGGATGTATCATTCTATCTTTCCAAAATGATCATAATATCCTAAATATCATATTATTTCATTAATTATACAAATATATATATCATCCATGTGGGTTTTTTATGAAAAATGAATCACATCGCTTCGTGGAGGTGGTAGAGGAAATAAAACTAAAACATAAAGTTAAAAAACCAGGACAGTTATTATTTAGAAGTCTCCTTTGGTTAACACATTAAGAACTCTAAGGTTGGTATGATTACCAAACTAAGCCCATTATGAAGAGCATAGGGATTATAAAAAGGGATTTGGGAATAGATTGGAAAACCCAAATGGGATTTGAAGTTTTAAGAAATTAAAAAAAGTGGTTACCTTTAAAAGAGATGGTAGGGGAACTCATGGAATTCATGATAATATTAAATTAATATAAATTATTTTTCAATTAAAAATCGATCAAAAATAAATAATTTTGGAAAATATTATGAATATTGGTCAAAATAAAATCATAAATAAATAATTATATAACTTTTGAATATGATTTGACCCATATTTCTTGGTTTTAACCCCATTCACACTTACAATCAGAATAAGGATTTTTACACTTTGTGGGTCAAAAAAATACTGTTAATAAAAAAATCCCATAAATAGAAAATTATTGATATTATCAACTCTATAATAGTAATATTTTTAAATATATTATTCTATGTAATTTTATATCATTTAATGAAATAATATTTTTTATAAAATACCATCGACTCCATTTTTTTAAACTCTTTATTTTTTCTTTAATTTTAATAACATTAATAAAATAAGTAAAACTCATAGAAAACATTTTAATATTATATAATATTTCATTTTCTTGAATAAATTTTTCGGATAAAATTATTTATTCAAAATTATATTAATTATTTATATTTGTAATATCACTCATTTGATTTTCCATTAATTGAATAATTAACGCATCAACATTGTGAAAAAAAATTATGTATCTATTTGTTCACAGAAAATTAAAAATAAATTAACATGATGATAAAAAATATTTTATATTTAAAAAAATATATATAAATTACCATATCCTATGTTAATATATATGTTATAAATATTATTGTTAACAAAAACAAGAGTATAACATTTATCACTTTTCTATAAATAAAATATTATAAAGGTCATAATGTAATCCAAATGACCAAAAAAGTACATATAACTAAATATTGCGGGATTATGGATGTACTATACACATAAAATAAAAACAATTCAAGTGTTTTAATCATTTTTAAACCATTAAAGCATAATTTTTAACTATAACCACATGTTTTACCCTTTACCATTGTAACAAAAATTTTTAAATTTATTATTCATATTGATAAAAAATAAAAGTGAAGTATTTAAAAAATTTGGAACCACTGGTTCCATAAAATAGAATATATATATATATATATATTTAAAATTAAAAAAATGGAGTGGAGGAGTTTAATTTCTAATTGAACTGAAAAAACACAAGTTTTCATGCAATAAAATTCCTTTTTGAAATTGAAAATGTTTTATACTAAATTAAATTATAAAATTCATCTAAAAAAAATAATTTGATTATTTTCAATTAAAGTTAAGTAATTGTCTTTTAAAACTTAACAAAATATAATTAAATTTATATATACATTAAAAAATACAGTTTCCAATAAAATCAAATATTTTCATTATTCATTAAAAAATGATTTTTTTAAAATTATAGTAATGTAATCTCAAGATATTTTTGAAATTAATGATTCATAAATGAATCTATTTTTTCAAAAATTGTATTATATATTTTGAAATTAAATATTTTAATTAAAACCATATACATTTCAATTTTTATAGAAATAATCAATTTTTCAGTTTAACAAAAAAAAACTATCTAATATTTTTTTACATAATTTAACTCTATAAAATAATACTAATGAATATATGAAAATATTCTTCATAAATATTACATGGTCTATTTCAAACTCAAATTTTTTAATAATTCACACTTGAATTCCATTGGGAAACTATAAATAATAATTGGGAAATAAATTTAAGTTTACTTACACTGTACTATGTTCTTCCCACTGGTCTATCGACCTAGTGGTTATCTCTTTATAAGAATGTAGATTATAGATCTTGTGTGGAAGGAAACAAATAAATATATTGATAAATGAAAAATATAGAAAAAATGAATGCCTAAGTAGGTTCATGCATCCTAGAATGATTATTCCCCAGGCTCATTGATTTTATTTAACACTCCACCAAAAAGCAATAGTGTGTGAGATCACTAACAAATTTCAAGTTGTACTTCCATATAAATTTTATGCATGGTAAATTAGTGCTAAAAAATTCTTTCTTCCCAATCCTTAATATTCTTCTAATTTGAAAATCAAACAATAATCTCATAATACGTTTTCATGGTGGAATGACACATAGGAAGAGGTCATGGGTATTTCCTAATTTCATATGTAAATATGAATGTGGATGTTCTCTTGGTTGAATTTCTCATGTGTGTCATCTAAATATATTTCATATTTATTCCATATTCTTCAATAATCCATCATCATGATTCCAATAAAATCCAAATTCTTGATACAAAATGATTCACTGTACACTATATTCCATGCATTACTTGGTAGATTGGGTTTCGAAATGATTAAAAATAAGGTATCATAAACACTTATGATACTCTTAGTTATTACTAGATGAAGATCCCACTTCTAGAGAGTTACTCATACATGGTTTCAGAAGATGAATTTAATCACATACAAACTCAATTTAATATGACAAAGGTTTTGAAAATATTCAGTTAATCACATGTGGCTCACTATTTTTCTTAGTTAATCTTGTGTAATGATAACATACATGGAGGTACGCTTGGTAGTGATCACCCATGTTTTGTCTTATATATCAGTATTTATACCAAATCTATTTTAATGTTGTGTATTATCGTGATAGATGATTCTTATACAGTGTCATTTTGGAAAAGTTATTTTGATAGGACTCTAAATTCCCATGATTTAATATGTCATATAATCCTTCCACATGATTTATTCATATTATAGGTTGATGAAAATGTTTAACATACTAATAATATCATTTTATCGGAAAATATAATCAATATTCCATTAGCCTGATGGGTATTACTAATCCCCACAGATTGGAAACAAAACATGGGAATCAATAAGACCACATAAGGAACGATATAAACAAAAAGTTTTTAAAATAAAAAAACCAAAAGAATCCTAAAAAATTAATAAACAGAGATATCTATTAGTAAATAAACCACAAAATTATAGTAAACCTTATTATAAAGCTAAAGGCTGATACGAAAGATAAAATAGGAAAAGGCACTAAACCAGAAGTATTCTCCCCTTAAAAGTGACGTTATTCCACCAAAACTCAAACCCAAATATACACGAATATTCATTGTGTAGAAAAACCTTCTAACCCTATATATATAATCATGATCTATTATTACAACAGGCCATGACCCACTATCTGGAAACCTAAAAAAATAAAGGAGAATCTATATAATGGAGGTTTGAAAATAAGTATATTAAAATCGGTTTTCCAAACTCTATTTCCTAAAAATAAGGTTCTAAATAAAACACTTGAAAAACCCATTTTCAAAAATTCAATACCTTTACTAGTAAAAAAACTTACCTTCTAAAAAAATATATTCATAAATTGTAGTTTAAGACAAAATTAAAGTAATATTAAAGGAAAATTGTGTTTCAGTTGACTAATTTATAAAATTACTATACCTTGGAAAACTTTCTTAAATCATCATCATGGAAAACAATGGCATTAAAGGGAAACAGTCTAGAATAGATTCTACATGGTCATCGATTTAAATCATTTCGCACACTAAAAAACTATTTAAAAATCTATCAAAATTTCCAAAAACACCTGATATTGTCCTATAATTTCCATTATAATGGGTAAATATCATAGGTTGAAATAAATCCCACCTAGATCCACTATATAGTTCATCATTTTAATCAAGTTCACATGTGTACCTAGACATCCTAGTTAGAAAATGAGTTATTCCAATGTATATAAATAGTATGAGAGAATTACAATGTAATACCATACCATATATCATATCACATCATCTATTTGAATAAAATTAATATCCCCACTCACACCTCTAAATGTCACATAGAAACATCACCTATATCAAGCATATCAGTTCAATTAAATTCTACTTCCCTCAAAGGGTAATAACATTATAAACAAATGAACATACATCAGTTCCATTAAAAATAAGTGCGAAATCACTATGGGATACCTTTTTCCAATAAATCAATTAATATAACAATGGGCCTTCCCACATTCCACTCAGATATCTGATACATTAAAAATATTTCTGTTTTGTTTGAAAAAAATGTTAATAAATCATCACACATTAATAAATACTAGTTTCTAAGTATTCACTCAAAAAGTGTCAAATGCACCTAATATTATAAAAACACATCTTTCTCATAATTTTAGAAATTATTATCATAAACATATGAAAGGAATTTGTAGAGAAATAACTCGGAAATTCAATTTATTAAACTATAACATGTTCAATTCAAATATTTTCTACATAAATATTTTTAGAAAAATACTCTTTCCCACATTTTTTAAAAGTTTAATAAATCATAACTCATTTATAAATCTAACATATATAATTTTAAACATATAATGGAATTTATAATTCATGTTAAAAGAATAAGAAATCATAGATTAAATTCTTAAGGGAGACAATTAGGGAACCTACCTCAAACAATTGTAAAAAAACAACTGAATGAGATTAATAAGATTAAGGGAATGGGGGATATGAAAAAGGAAAAAAAATAACCCTAAATAATAAAACCCAATTCCTAAAATTCCAAATCAACACGCCCTAGATAAATGGAGGGTAAATGAGAATAATTTCCATGAAAACCTTTGAGATTTATCATAATGATCAAAGGATCTGATGGGTTCCTCCTAATGATTGATCTAATAAGATTCACGTTTGTTTATGACATAATATGTAGATCCAAAAACAAAAAACCTAATCTAATATTAATTTCATAGAAAAGAGTGGAGATATAGTGGAATGATAAATAAATATGAATAATAGATTAATATCATTATTTTCCTAGATCTAACACCACTTGATTCATTAAAATCAATCATGGGAAATGATATATTATTGAGACTTTGATTGGGAAGAACATTGGTTCAAGACCCTAATGTTAAGGAGAAAAAACAAGGAAAATAATAGGTGTTTTAGGTATTAAAATTATCTTTCTTAATAGTCAATTTCCATCACATAGTTTGTTCTCACAGTTTATAAAACTATGCACTAATAGTGAAACTAGTGGTAGGATACTCAAGAGGAAAAATGGTTTCCTCATATGGATTTAAGAACAATTATAAAACCATTCATATTAACTCTATAAAAATGAAAAATGGTTTGGAGAAGTTTTCACAATTTCAATTAACCATTCCCAAATTGTAAACCCTTGTAAAAGAACCCAAAAACCCGACATAGTTTCGTAGATATGGAACATGGTTTCCCATAACAATTTTCTAACCACGAGACATAAAAACATTCAAATATTTCAAGAAAAGGTATAAGTCATGAGTAGGAAACAAGGGAGACTAAAAATTAAAAAAAAAACTATTTTATCCATGGTTGGGATGTGTGAATTATCCCTACCATAAGGCTATCTCCAGCCTAAATCTTAAAAGGAAAATGAACAATTATGGGAATAGGGGAACAGAATAAAATATAAAAAATAACCTGGGAAACACTAAATTATCCAAAATAAAAGGCAACACCAAATTCTCAAAACATTTACAAATAAGAAAAACTAACCAACACACTAGACCAAGAGAGAAACTGAATCGAGATAGAAATAACTGTAAATAAGTTTCACTGGGAGATGTGATGTTATAAACTATTTGAGATAAATTTACTAATAAAGTAGAAATTAATTAAATCATTTAATTCTGAAGAAAAATCAAAAGAACCACAATTGAAATACTCATACATCAAGAAAAAAATAAGAGACCTGAAAAGATAATCATTTTGAGTAACGATGTCCATTATAAAAAACCATGAAAAATAACAATTGGAAATTATTCAAGATGAAAAATTCCTCATCAAGAGATATATAGTATAGAGTTTGGCCATTTGAGGATAAATCATGAACATATTATCATAAAAAAACTTCAGTTAATTCCAATAAAAACATCATATCATCAAAAACACTATCTATTGGTCTCCCCAACAATTATCCAAGATTTCCTTCATACAAAAAACCAAATTAAACCCCTGAACAAACATAGACCCCACATCACAGTGAGTGAAGATAAGAAAAACCATTATGAAGGCCCAATAATTTCCAAATAAACCACTACCCCATTGGGAATATTAAAAATGAGGATTCATGAAAACAAACTGATATATATTTTCTCTAAATAACCTAATAAAAAAAATATGAACTCACAATAATGATCACTCAAAGATATAAATTTATCTACTTCCATTTATTCTTTATGAAGGAAAAATTTATAAAACAAAAATTCCCTATTCGTACTATTCAATGAATACAAAATAATTCCCAAATAAAATGATGGATTGTATTTAAATATGAGAAATTAAATAATGGTTCTGTCCCCATCATATTTAAATTTATATCATATTCTAAATCCCTTGAGTCAAATCATCAAAAAGTGGTAATTAAAAAAATGAAAATGGTTAAAATAATATAAAACATATTCTTATATCACTAATATAGATTCCTACTTTTAAATGGTAAAATAGAAAACATTACCATAGATAAACTAGGGTAATTTAAAAGACAAGTTTTAATATCAGAAGGTCCATAAAAGAATGATAAATATATAAAGGAAAAAACAAATAGTATTCACTAAAACCTTGGGATCAAAATTTGGAACCATGTCAACTTCCATTTCTTGTTTCTCAACTCAAAGAAACCACATCAATATACGGGATATGGATAGAGCCTTGTGAATTTGAAGATTCTCATTGCATCATAATTCCATTATGAGTTAATGATCACTGAACGTATTGAGGCAAACACTGATCCTGAAAAAATCTCTACAGATAACCAAAACTATAAAAACATTATATTTTATGTTATATTCAATGTAAAATAAATTTAATTTCTTCTATATCTTGTTTTTTAAGCAACATTTAGTCTAAAGAAACGAAAATATTCTATTATATAATTATTATTTAAACATGAATATTATGACATATCCATTAAAATTAGTGGTATTTATAGGAAAAAACACACTATGAAAAGTATATATAAAGGTTTTATATAATGAAAATACTTTTATTAATGCATGTTAAATAATTTTTCAATTTTTATTATAAAGTCATTTTATACTTGAAAATATATTTTCATGAAAAATGGTTTATGTAATTTTTTGTGTGAATTTTATTATTAATTTATACCCCTTTTAAAAATTATAATTCATAAAATATATATAATTTTATGATTAATCCTATGAAAATTATTTTGGGTTGATATTTTGGTATTGTTTCTGAAAAATATTTAATTTTCAGTTAATAGTAGAAAATATTAATTTTTATCAAAAAGTGTATTTTTATTTAAAAAATATTAATGGTTAATTTATTTAAAAAATTAATTTAAATTAAGCATGAGATAATTTATATTTTTAATTCTACTATTTATATAATTATATTCAACTGCATGCTTTATTTTCAGATAAAAGTTTTCTATACTTAAAGAGATATTTTTTATAGAAAACCTCTTTTCCAAGAGTTTTGTGGGTTTAATTTTAAATTTAATTATTCCACTACAATGAATTGATTTTAATAAAATAAGTTAAATATTTTTAATATTAATTATTAAATATAGATAATAAATTCAACTTATATTTTGGTTATTTTGAATAGTAATCTTGAAAATTATTTATCACCTCGGTAAGGGAAAAACATGGAAAATAAGTTTAAAACATTGTAATAAAGATTTTAAATTTATATAAAAACTTATTTTATCATATTTTATGATTATTTTTTAAAAATATCAATATCATGAGTTAAATGATGTATTTTAAAACAATATATTAAAATTTTATACATATTTGTGAATTTTTAGAAGATAAGTTTTATTTTATTCAAATTTAAAACTATTTTTGAGTATTTTTATTCAATGGAATGGTTGGAGGATAACATTCTATTTTTTATTTCATAAAAATCATATAATACTTCATATTTTACTATTCCAAAAATAAAATTCTTTTATTCATATTTATTATCTTATTTCAAGTTGAATTAATTTTTTACTTTTAAATTAGGTATTTTCCAAAAAACATCTTTTCATTCATTTTTTTCTCATATTAAAGATAAATTCTGAAAAATGTATTAATTAAATATGATAAAATGTTTTATCATTTTATATTAATATTTTAAAAAATTTATTATAATTAATCTTTTATTTTTGGATATATAATTATGTTATTAGGCTGAAAACACAAATTATCCCACTTTAGGATAAAATGGGTTCGTGGTGGTTTAACTAGAATATATAGCATAACATGTACCGAAAACATGAAAAAATGTGATTGGTTTAGTTTATTTATACCCAACCACATATTATATTTTAATTATTGGTTCATTGGTTCCACTTGAAATGAATATTATATATATATATATATATATATATATATATTATTTTATATTTTAAGTATTTATAGTTGTGTACTTTACAACCCTTATAAAAGGATACCTACTATCCTCTCTTATCCTCAATTCATTATACTTATTGTTAAATAAATATAAAATATAATAAATTCCATGGTTCCTTACCCATGTACCTGATCTTTCGTTCTATCCAAAAGAACATCCTTTGAAGTCTTAATGTGTAAGCTAAAAGTGGTTTCTCAAATATAAGGAAATCATCTTCACCAAGATATTTCTTTTTCACATCTTTATTTCACCCCCTTCAATTACGTACTAAATATTCCTATATAGAAACAAAATTATGAACTAAATACTGAGATATTTATGTTTCTGTCGTAATATTTTTCTATATACTTATCTATTAGATGGGAAACAAAACCATCACTCATGTGTATGGAAGACTACTACCTTACGAACCGATGAAAATTGATTTCCATCACTGAATAACAAGGATTGTTATAAATATGGATCTAATTGATATTTATTATATATATATTATATCATTTTTCATATGAAATTATAAAATCATATATACCTTTTTTACTTACCAATCTATTGGAAAATGATAACGTTGCTCGTGCGTACGTATGGACTATAACCTCTAAAAAGAAATGTTTTCGATTTTTCATTTTTCATTTACATAAATACTAATAGAGATATATTTAATTAATATATACATATATTACGTATATAATATAATAATAATTATATAAAGGTGAACTATTATTTTCATTTTTTTTGTTCCCTCTATCTAAAAGTGAAAGCATCATTCATGTATATGTACATCCCACCATCTCAATGAATGGTGTAATTCATTATACTATTTTTACCATTTATGGGTGACTATAAATAAATAAATATATATATATATAATGAATATATATTATATTAATATCATGATTAAGAATCTTAATATGATGAAACCATAATCAATGTATGTGGTCCAATACTACAGAACCAATATTCTCATGAAAAACGAAGCCTGTAACAATCGAAACAATGATAATGATCAATGATTTATAATAAAAAGGTGATAAGAGGATATAAATGGATCTTACATAATATTAAATATATGTATATGGTTCTGATATGTAATTATAATATATATAAATTTATTATATAATAGGTTAAGTGGACCAACAAGGAAAATCGAACTTGATGTAAGGAATTTCATAACTCAACTTACATTCATTGGTTTATACATCTACATCATTCACTATGTTATGTCATTATTCCGTGTGAAATTATAAATAATATTATTATTTTATATTTTAGTTTTTTTATTTATATTTTTTACACATAATCACTTCATTGATTAATTCTAACTTCAATGATATGACCGTTAAAAAGGATTTCATAACAATTTCCACTCCAATAAGTAAAATTTGGGATTATGTGTGTATTTACATTCATGTGGTGTATAAAATTACCATTTTATTAATTTAAAATGAATATATACTGGTTAATGATTATTAAAATTTTAATTACTGTTTAAATTTTCAATGGATTTTAATTTAATACTTACCCAACACACGGAGATTTATTTTAGAAATTTTAGTTTTTGGTATTTTCTTTAAATTTATTGAACGATTATTATAATCTATCATTTAAAAAATCATATATAATATTATTCTATATAAATTTAATGATTTTTTATGTTTTATTCCAACCTTTAAAAACTTCGGAACTAGAATTAAGAAAATAAATGTTTAAAGGAAAAAATGATCTTATTCATCTTTTCGACCAGGCATATTTTTATTCAATTTCAAAATATTTAAAAAATGATTTACAAAATTTGTTTTTCTTTACTCAAATGAATTATTAAGTACATTTTAGGTTATTCAAGAATTTTTAAATGTTTTAAAGGTATATTTATAATTTATTATGAATGGTTCATTTTGAAATATCATTATATATACTAAAATGGAATTTTTTACTTTTAACATATACAGTGTTGAGGGAAATTCTTATCCCCATAATTATTTTATGATATTTAGTTTTTTCTAAAATCATAACATGTTTTTAAAAATAAAAATATTTAATGAAAAATTATTTTATTGCTTCGCATTAATTTTAAATTATTTTAAAAAATATATCTACTTATTATATAATCTCTATTTTTAATGAATTAATGGTCATATTTTTTCAATTATTAATTTAATTCTATAAGATTCTCTTTAAACATTATATTTATTATGATCATTTTAAATTTAAAACTAAATTTTAATTTAATATCCATATATTTTAATATGGATGTGATTATTTCTTAAACGACTTACAAATTATATAGACAGTGTTTTATTTTGTAAGTTATTTGATTGACGGATGACTCATGAAATTTCATATCCTTTACTCAATTTTGATATTTTTTAAATGAAATTGTTTATGAATGAAATATATCACTCAATATATGAGGAATTTATTGAAAGTGCATAGGTAAGTGGGGCCTAAAATTATATATCCCATGGATGAATCGACAAGCCTAATGAGAAAAAACATTATACCAAAATAATTTAATGGGGATTTGGTGTATACCAAACTATAGATTAAACTATTTCTTCCAAAATACTTGAAATTAAAGCTATTTGGACGTCTGAGATCATGATGGTTTATATTGAGAATTTCCTTTTTTGAGAGTTCAGATACTTTTATCCTTGATTTTACTTCATCTATATTATCCATGGATTCATTTTATTCCCAATATTTTGATTAAATAGATTTTGTTTTTAGTTACCTAAATTTCAATATTAATTATGACCTATTTACACTTAATAGATTCTATTATATAAAATCTTAACTAGGAATTTGAGATCACCTTTATTTTGTTTTTTTTCTACAGGATATGATGAAAGAACCTATGAATTTGTTCAAGGATACATAATATTTACTTTCAATATGTTTTATATTTTTTTCCAATGTAATATAAGAATCATTCTTGATTATGGTTTTTTAAAACCATTAAATTGATCAATCCTTGGTGATGTCATTACTTGTATCTAATGCAGGTGTAATAAGTAACCACTTTCTATTGACGGTTGGTGTTGAGGTTATTACAGTTTGAATCAAATAAAGTTTTTGGAATCATTTAGAACTAGAATTAGGAAAACATATATTAGGGAACATAAACCTATGACAGCCTTTTAGGATATGTAAATTTGTAGGAAAATATCAAAAATATTTTGGTAAGATAGATACATTTTTATTTTCATTGAAATACATCCTTTTATAGATACTACATGTTTATGTGGTTTTTTAATAGATTAATATATGGTTAACTTCCCTAAAAAGAGTTAGTTGAATATATCTTAAACATCATTTTGGTATAGAGTGATTGTTACCTTATTTCACACCAGATTCGACACTCCCGATAGATATTCATTGGTTAATTCAAATTTTCATTGTGAACCATTATGATAAATGAATTCATTAATCCTATAAAAACCTATTATATTCCATAGTGATATGGGATAAACCCAAAGTGTCTTGGGTTTACAATTATTAGGTTTTTCACTTATTTAAAGGCACATATACCCCTTTAGTGGTTTTATGTGATGGTTGTTTAACATGATCAATTATATTTTTGGAAACATTTAGGGTAATATAATACCTTATTTCAGTATATATTTTAGTAAAAATGTTTTTTAAGAATATTGATTTTATATTTCATGGATGTAAGTTTAAAGATATTTATAACCTTTGACGTTAAAATGTTTTTTAACTTTGAGGTTATTAAATTTATATGGTAATTTATTAATGTCACACTCTATGTTAATCCTTTTTTATTGTTGGATTTTAAATATTAATGTATCATTTCATCAAAAAAATATTTATCCATATTAGATAATCCATGATATCCATTTTCATTTTGATAAATATTTAGGGAAATAATAAATGAATTGTTATTACTTTATAAACATTATTATTTATTAAATGTTATTTTTATTTCTTTAGTCATGGAAATTTCATCTTGAATGTTCATTTATTTAAATAAGTTGAAATTACTCACTGAAAAATAAACGGACGGATGTATGCATATAAATGGAATGAAATAACATAAGAATATTTTCTATTATTATATATCATAACGGTAAATGAATCTATCATTATTAGTAAAATGACCTAAAAATAAATATGCTATCCTTTTAGATTTATTTCTAATGAATTGGTGTTCTTTTCACCAAAATCTGATTTATGATTTTTTTAGTTGTTAACTATCTCAGGAACATGATCTCTATAACTCTCTATTATTTATTAGATATTATCTTTCTCCTATATGTATATATTTTAACTTCTCATCATTTTCCTTCTAATTTTTTTTCTTTATTATGAGTTATTCTAAGTAACCTTTTTGTTTTCCTCATTATATTTTCAAAATATGTTTTAGTATCCAAATATATTATTTCAATTTCCAACAATGGTTATACCATTTATAATAGAGATAAAATTGTGAGGGGGAATTTATTTAATGGGGTAGAATGTAAAACCAAATGATTTTATGTTTTATTTCACTACAAATTAATTTAATTTAATCGATAGAATGAATTAAATTTAACATTGATCATAAATGTAAAATGATATATGATTATAATATTATTATTTAAAAGCGATTTTCATAACATATATGTTGAAATTAGTGGAATTAATAGGTAAAACAACATTATAAGAAATATATATAAAGGTTTTATATAATTATAATAAATTTATTAATGTATTATAAATAAGTGTTTATGTTTATAGTAAAGTCATTTTATGAACTACTCGAATGAAGACTATACCAATGGTTTAGAATTTTTTGTATAGCTCCCAAACCGTTTGTATAACCAATACTAATGCTTTGAATGAAAATTGGGTGATTCTCAATCGGTATAGACCTAAACAAATGGGTTAACCAAACCACTGGTATAAAATACCAATTCCATTGATTCTAAGACCATTTGTATAGTTAATTTGAAAGGAAAGACCTATACCAACATTTTGGTCAAATCCTTGCTATAGGTCCACTAATAAGAAAAAATCCAAAACTGGGTGATGATCCTAAAAACACAATCTTATATTGCAATGACTTTACCACTGTCTTACAACATCTTATAGGATTATACAAACATAAAGATATATATTTATATATGCATGTATATTTTTTTTAAATTGAAGTATTACAAACATTCCCATGCATAAATAATGGAACCACCTATATCAACTATTTTACTAAATAAATTTTATATGGGACCTATACCAATGGTTTGGGAAAAACTGTTGGTATAGGTTTTAAGAAGATTACCAATAAATATAGTTACACCAAACTGTTGGTATATGAGGAAATATATATATATATACCAACAGTTATCCAAACTTATTTGTATATGTGTCAAAGAAAATTACATATAATAATGGGTTGGTCTAAATATTCATATAAGTTTCCATTAACACACCTATAAAAATGTTTTTCCCATACCATTTGTATAGAACTATTGGTATAGCCTTTATTTAGGGAAATATATAATTTAAAAACATATTTTCTTCAAAAATGGTTTTTAATATATTTTCAGTATGAAAATTGTACTTAATTTCTTGGAATATTAAACATTTTATTTTAAAACATGGATATGGTTTTTTAATTCAACATATCAAAATTTACATAGGATGAAATTTTGGTATTTTTTTAGAAGATTAATTTTTTAGTGAATAATAGAAAATACTGTTTTTATTGAAAACTATCTTTTCATTTCAAGCATATAAAAAGTTCCATTTCATAATAAAATAGATTAAATGTTATATTTGTTTAATTATATTATAAAGAATAATAATAATATGAAAATTATAAATTGCATTATTCATTTTGATTAAGACACTTTTTACACATAAAAATGAATTTTTCCCAGAAAACTTATTTTCATCATGTTTTTTGGGTTTAATTATAAATCAAATTCTATAACTTATATAAATTGAATTTAATAAACTTTATTACATATTTTTAATTATAATAATTAATATTATTTAATAAATAAATCTCAATTTTTTGTCATTATGAATAGTAACCGGGGAAAATATTTATCACCATAGTATGGGTAAATGTGTAAAATAGGATTCAAACATTTGGTTTCGGATTTAGAATACCTATAAAACATGCCTTTATCCTTCTTATGAGTATTTTTTTGAGAAATACCTATTTATTGTGTTAAAATTTTTATTTTAAAATAACATTTTGAAATTCAGTACACATTATTGACTTTTGAGAAGAAAAGATATATTTTACTTTATTTAATATTTAGAGTATTAGTATTTATTGAAATATTTTGAGGATTCCAATATATTTTTATTTTCCTTTTAATCATAAAAATATTCATTTTTTTACTATATAATAATAAAGTTAAAAGAAACACAATTATTACCTCATTTCATGGTAAAATGATTTTTACTCTTAAATCATGTATATTTCAAAAAAATATTTATCAAACATTTATTATTTTTATTATAAAAGTAATTACTACCAAAATTATAAATTAATTATGATAAAAAAATGTTTAAAATTATAAATTATAACATCAAAAATTTAGTATAAATTCCATTTTTTCCATTTTATTATATTATCATGGTAAAAATTTAAATTATCACAATTAAGGATAAAATTTTATTAATGTGTTTTAAATTGAATTTAATGCTTAAAAAGTATCCAAAACATTTCCTGGTGTGATTTTAGTGTATATTAATACCCTATAATATCTTATTTTATAATTTTGGGTTGCGTTGTTCCAATTTAAATGATTATGACATATATATCTTTTAAAATTTTAGGTAATTTCAATTGTATCCTTTCCCTACCCTATAAATCGATGTATCCTCTCTTCTCTTCCCCACATTTCACGAGCCTTATATTTCAGCCAAAACCCAACATAATACCAACACAAGTTCATTCCCCACATTATAGTGCTTTTGGTCTTTCCAAAATACCAACCTTCCAAGGCATAATGTGTAATCCCAAAGAGGTTTAATTAAGAGAAGGTTATTATTTTCACCTAGATCTTTATTTTAACTTTTCTCTTTTACCGCATTCAATTGTGTCCTAAAAATAATAATATAAAAAATAAATTATGTAAAATATAATAATATTTAATTATGTTGATCACATAAAATTTACCTATATCATTCTCTATCAAATGGGAAACAAAACCATCGAATATGTAAACAATGAAATACAACCTCATAAACCGATTAATTTTATTTCAGTCATCAAATCACATGGATAGTTAAAAAGATGTAACTAACTAAAAATATATTACTTATATAATAATTATTCTTATGGACATATAATTTCATATCTACTTTATTACATTCAAATATGTTAGAAAATGATAATGTTGCTCGTGTGTATGTATAGACTACCACCTCCATGAAGTAATGCAATATTGTTTTCATTTCCTATTTATGTGGATTTTAATAATTATATATTTAATAAATATTTTTGATATATATAATATTATAGTTATTTTTAAAGGTGGATTATTATTTACCTTTATTTCATTCTATCTACTGAAAAGTGAATACAATGATCTTGTGTACATATGGCCTTCCATATCTATTAACAATATAATACATTTTTCTATTTTTACCTTTTATAGGTGACCCTTAATATATATTTAATTAATATATAAGATATTTATATCATTAAAAAAATTGATTATGGAACCATAATCACATTATAACGACCAGAACAACAAAACAAAAATTCTCATGAATAACGATCTAGTCAACACCGAAAACAATGATAATAATATAATATTATAATTTAAATAATGATTAGATATTATAAATGGATCATATATGATATTATATATAATTATATGGTTCTTATATGTATGTACTATAAATATAAATTTATTATACATATTCTTAATAACACTTTAGAGGAAAGTAAATCTTGATGTAATGGAATTTTTAACTCAATATCCATTTATTAGGTAATACATATGATTAATTAAATATGTCATGCCTCAATTATGTGTGTAATTATATCTAAATGTATTATTTTGTGTTTAAACATGATTTTTGTGCAATAATATTATGTACACATAATCACTTAATTGATTAATTATCACATCAATGATATATTCTTTTTAATGGAGTTAATATCAATTTACACTCTACTAAGAAATACTTGGTATTATTCATCTATATATTTTTATGTGGTGTATATACTTACTCTATGTTGTATTTATAATTAAAATAATTTTATTAATTATGATTATTGTTTCAATTCAAATTTAAACGTTCAAGGGTTTTCAATTTAAAGGATACAAAATAGGTAAAGAATTTTTAAAAAAATAATTTTTCGGGATTCACTTTATTTTCATTGAAGTAACCATATAATTTATCTGTCATAAAATTATTATATTTAATTATACTATGTATATTTAATTAGTTTATTTTTTTCATATATCTTTTCATCTCTTTGGAACTTTAACAAAGAAAACAAATGTTTAAAATAAAATCATGTATTATTTCTATGTTTTGATTAGATATATTTTTCAAATATGTCCATAAGTTATTAAAAAAATTTAATTTTATTTACACAAAAGAATATTTAAGAAAATTTTAATTTATCCTTAAATATATAAATTTTTTAAATTAATATATCTATTTTTTTCAATGTTTCATTTTCAATATTATTTATAAAAAGTCAAAATTAATGTTTTCCTTTTAATGAATCTAGAATTAACTGAATTTAACTCTTCCATAACTTTTATACTATATTTGGATTCTTTAAATGTTTTATACGGTTTAAAACATGTAAAAACTTATTGAGAAATTATATTAATGTTTCACTTTGATTTTCATATATTCATCAAAATGAAAAAATTATTATAAAACATATATTTTTGATGAATTGATGATCATATTGAATCACATATAAATTTTTTGGTCATTTAACTTCTCTTGAAACATTAAATTTATTATTATCTTTTCTCATTTAACACTACATTTCTATTAAATATATATATTCTCATTATCATGGTTATTATTATTATCAAAATAATATATCATTCCAACATATAGTGTGTTTTTATGAATGTTAATTTATTAAATTGGGAAATGTTGATATTCCATACCCTATACTAAATATATATATATTTTTATAAGTATTATTATATATAAATTAAATTCTTATGACAACATATAAGGAATTAATTGTACATGCAGTAAAGGGGAATGACAAGAATTATATATCCTCTTGATGCATTGATAGATCTCATGAGAGAAGTTGATTGGACAAATTTACTAAGCAGTTTTTTTAAACCTACCCATTGATTAAACTATCTTTACATAAGTCCTTGATCATAAACATATCATGATTTCAAATATCATAATATCAAAAATTATGCATTTTCTTCAATAAGAATTCATTTATTAATATCGATAAGATAACTTAATTGATATTATCCATGGTTTAATTTCATTATCATGATATTGATAAAAATACATTTGTTTTTAGTTATCTAATTTTCCAAATTGATTAATCCTTATTTACTCAATATATATTCTGATGTACATAACCCTTTATAAGTATTTAATTTCAGACTAATTTGGTTTCCTATCCCTAGGATATGATGTAGAGAAAATTGTATAAGATCAAGGATGTAGCATATTTTACTTTATATATGTTTTTATATTATATTTACAATATAATAAGGGAGGAATGTTTTATTTGGTTCTTTAAGACTAATAAAATTATTTATCCTTAGTTATGAGATCACTTATATATAGTTCAAATGTAATAATGTAACCACAATAACTAAGCTATATGAGTTGGTGTTGTTATACAGATGACCAAATAAATTGTAGGATTTAGAAGTCTTTTCAAAAGAATAATTTTTTCACCTGAATTACTTGATTGGTAGAAAATAAAAAGATTATTTCTAGAGGAATATAGTGATAAGAAACAAGATGACATTTTAATGTGACCATCCTCTTGTTCTAACTTTAAATTCTTTATTTTCCCTTATGAGAACATAATCCATGACACCCTATAATAGGAAAAATATCTAATTTCATTGGTTCTCCTACCAATATTTCTTTAACTATCACATATTTGTTCAACACATCATCATAAGATATCTGATCAATAGGAAACAAAGCTTATGACATAACTGGTTTAGGTCCGTTTTAGAAACACTAATCCATTAAAGTGTTATAGACGGTGAGTTGATGAGTATACAAAACCAACATTATATAATGGAATGAATAATCTATAATTTTTTTATCTCCTTAATGAAAGTTATGGAACTCTACACCCTTTCATATCTTCATTATATTTAGAAATATTTCCTGAATTAAATGCAACTTGAAAAATTCCTAAGAATATTCCCTATGTAGATTAATTTGGACAATAGAATTAAAACCCTTCCAACCTATACCCTCTATAATAAAGGTTTTAAAATTAACAGTGATAGATTTTGTAAGCTAAATATGGATAAATATCACCTAAATATTCTCTATCCATATCAATTCTTCATGAGATCCCAATTCCCAAAATAAATGAGTTGGAATTTGGATTTGAAACAATCATCAAATCATCATACTAAGAAATTAGGTTGAGGACACATATCTTTATAGATCGATACAATGGAGAACCCATTACAAGATAATATTCATTAACTAGGGAATCTATTAAATCGAGGGGGGCACTTGAAATACAATGAAAAAAGCCCATAAAAACATCATATGTCATGTGGTTAATACACACTGTAAGACAACATGAAACCCATGTTAAAAATATTGGTGGATTGATATTTAATATTAATATCGTAGAATTGTATTAGGTACAAGTAGTATTATAGAACCCAGAGCTATTCCTCCAATTTGGGCATTTGGGCTAGTATTTTGGGTCTACGTGCCATAGGGACTTCGAGCTATCATTGGCCTTAAGGCCACAGGAACTCTTGGACACCTCAAGCATCCAGACATGGGTATTTTGTCCAAAAGACTATATACGAGCCCATGAATACATAACTAGGGAATACCCTAAAAGAGGATTTAGATAATTTAGTAGCCACTAGATAAGATATAACTAGATTGGAAGAATGAGAGGGAATGGAAATCTCCATCTATACTAGACCCTGTGTAGCTCTAAATGGGGTAATTCTTGTAGATCAGTGATTAAATGTGGGGAGAAAGTTCTTTCAATAATGAATATTATAGGGATGTGTAGTTATAGTTTAATTAGGTCCTTTTCCCTTTGTTTCATGTATTGAGATTTGTGCCTCTAGCACATCAGGTCATGAGTATAGGGTTTATGCCTCTAGCCCTATGGTTCATGTAATGGTTCCCTCTCAACCTAAATAAAAAAAGTGTATTATCAAAAAATAAATAATAATTTTAATGTCCTATGGGTTAGGTCGACCATAAAAAGAAAAATAAAAATTTAACAATTGAAGTTAACATAACCTTTTAAACAATTTTGAATACAAAATTAAAGAAAATATACTGCCAAAATAAATTATTTTCATTACATTAATTGGTACACCCGCTCTAATAAAAAAGTACTTATCTTAAAAATATTTTAAACATGGGTTTAAAATATTTCACACCTAATGTCTTTTAATGGTTCTAACTAAACCGTAATAACACCGCATGAAATAATTGAGAAGAATTTTAAATATAACATTTTCTGCCAAAGTATCTACCCAATTTTACAAAAATCCTTTCAATATTTTAAATTTAAAACATTTTAGAAACACCTAAAACCAAATACTACATTTAATTTAAAAACTTTCATGATATATAACCCCAAATTTATTAGAAATAAATATCCTTTATAAAAATAAGAAATACGATTATAACTTTTTTAAATCTGTAATATATTTTCAAATCTTATTTAAACAACCCATGGTTTTTGTTTTTTAAATATCTCTTAACCAAAAAACACTAATTGATTTTTCTTGGAGAAACAACCAAAATTTTAAAGTACAAAATTAATATAAATCGATGAAAACTCAACAATATAAGAATGAAAAAATCAAAATTAAAAGAAATTTTAGCTGCAAATGGTTTGGACGCATATTTAGCAGACTATTTTCTTATTGTGTGAAGTCAATTGGGTGTCTACTAGAGTTGGATAAATATCCAATTTATGGTTTTAAAAATAAAAAACAATAACTATGAACCACATAAATTATTCAAAAATGTACTCCAAAATAAGGAGTTTCTAAAATATGTTCATTAACACACAGTGAAATAAATACATGTTCTATCAAAATCCCAATGGTCTAAAAAAAGTTCATAGAATAAGCATGAAATTGGTACATAATCATCTGAGAAATCCCTAGTAACACAAGAAACTTCTCTGATGGGTGGTGATTAAGAACCCTTCCATAAAAAAATACTTTCATTTTGATAGTCCTACCTCCAAACTACTAGACATCCAAGAACAATAAGGAAAAACTTCCTCCAATACCAAATATAATGAACAAACTCATAATACCATCATAATGGTCACCTGAATCAATCCTCAACTACTCTATGGGGAGTTCTTGATCCCCATAGGCTAGAAACAAGAGCCTTTTAATTAATAATAATACACAAGGAAAAATTTCCCAAAAAATACAAACAATTAAAGACAAATATCATAAACAAAATTCAACGAAGTCATAAACTGAGATATAAAATAGAAAAGAAGAAACATATGAAAATAAGACTAGATAATAAGGCCATGATATGATAAAACTGATAAAAACTTAATAAATGTACCAAAAAACCATCATCTTCATGTGTATGTGAGTAAATAAAACACACTCCTCTAATAAATCTCAAACCCAAAGATATAGAAATATTCAATGGGTTGAGAAACCAACAAGACTTAAAATATATGGGTGTAAGATAAAATTTCATTAGATCTCCACTCCCCAACTCAAAGAATAACAGTTTAAATTATAAAACCATCTCTAAATAATTTCCCATCCTAAATAGTAGATTTCAAATTATTCACCCAAAAAGGGATGAAAAAACACTGGATTACAGAAACACAATTTTCCCATTATTTTGAAAATGGTTTTCATAAAAATGTCAATTAATTTTTCGAATAACCAAATAGGTGATTCAATTTCCAAAACAAGAGAACATTCCTTCAAAAAAATTTCCACATCAAAAAACATATAAAATAAACTTATTACACTTTTATTATAAGATCAATAAATCATAAAAATTTCATATATATAATAGATATAAGTATAAAATAATTACGGAATTGAAAAATCATGATAAATACAAACAAATGATAGAATCAGTTTTAATTGAAGATGATTGGGGAACTTACCTCAAACCATTGAAAAATTATGAAAACTAATTAGGATTCATAAGTAAAAGTTAAAATGAGAACCCTAAACCATGAAAAAGAAGTCATTAAATTAAAAATTGACAAAACCAAAATCAATTGATGTTAATGGAGAACAGATAACATGAAGAAGTTCAAATACATACCAAATGATCAATGTTTATGATGACTTCTTCCTCTAATAATGATCAATGTAATTGGAACCTTGTGAGATCATCAAAAAAACAATAGGTACAGAGAAAAAAATATCTAATATGATATTAATTTCATTTAAAATAGACAACATATTGACAAATGATGAATAAATATGAAGAAAAGATCCATACCTTGAGTTTCGTAGACCCGCCACCATTAGATTCATTATAATCAATCTCCAAAAAGGCTGGAATACTAAAAACACCATAAAAAACCTCAACTCTAACATTATTTTATTTTTTTCCGGTATCCAAATCCCCTTATATTTACATATATATTTTTTGTTTATTTTGGTGTTGTTTCTGGTGGGAATTGTTTTGGGAAAATTATGTGATTGTGCATAGATGGCGCATGATTTTCCCAAATCATACACCATTTAAGTGCAAACTGTGAAACCCAATGAATTTGGATTTGGAATAGTTGGTTCATGGTTATTCAAGTCATATTACCTCTTAATAGAAACCATGTGGATAATTAAATTTTTTTCCATAGTTAGTCTGCATGATTTGTCAAACCATTTAGCTCTTCCAAGGAAATCATGCACACTAGTTTTTAATTAATCATAATTTTGATTAAAAATTACTGACCCCCCTTAGGTCCTCGATAGACCAGAAAAACCCATAATTTAATTATACCTTCCTTGTATCTCCCAAGAAGAGGTTTTGGACACTCCAATCCCTCTAGAAAGTGATTTTAATCTTGATGAACTCCCTTCGATCTTCTCCCACTTAGTTTGCTCACCCCGATCTTTGTCTCTCATGACCTCCTTGTTCCAAAAAAGGGTTCCTTAAAACATCGTGATTAATTTTGGATCTAATACCCCTTATTTTGGATTATAAATCTAGGTTTTACCATTTTTACCTAGGTTCCACTATCATCATACTTTGCTGATGAATCCCATTTAGGGATTGGTGATTTGAAATCTGTTGTTCCCGTGGTAGGTTGTACCATCATGATTCCCAATTCATGTTAACCCTAGATTGATTTATTTAATTTAAATTGATTTAATTAAATAAAATCTATTGATTTTAATGAAATGGATTTCAATTTTTTTTAAAATACTATTCTACTGAATTGGGTGTTTAAAATGGGGTTTCTAGCAAGAAATAGGAAAACCCCCATTTCTGTTTAATTGGGTTGATTTTATGAAATTTTTAAAATTTTAAATTTTCAATTTAAAAAGTGGATTTTATGGAAATTGTTAAATTAAATTTTTGAATTAAATTTTGGAAATTAATTTGAACGAAAATTTTGAAAACCCCAAATTTTGTTGAATTTGGGATTTATTGTGAAATTTATTGATTTTTTTTGAAAAATTTAAAACCTATGTTATGGTATTTAAATGGAAATTGGAATATATGAATTGGAGAACGGGATTACATTTATTTTAAGGTTGATTGAAATAAATATTCCATAATTGTCTTTTACTAGACCGCATTCACTCCTTATGTAGTGAGTGATTTATTTTTATGACACTTTATGCTTTACAACCTTCCAAAGCATAAATGAAGCATGTCACATCCCTTAGGAGATATTGATGAGTCTTCTTTGGCCTATGTTTAATGGTATGTATGTACATATTTCCATTCCACCTTGACTGCGAGGTTTCTATATCCTATAACTATTATACCATTTTATGAAGACAACCATGTTGCCCGCATGTTGGAAATTAAAATAAATAGATTCTAGTGTTATATACTATTTTACATTCCCTTTAATTTATATAAACTATTTAAAATAAAATTTTTATTTTATCCATTGCGAAAAGTTCCATATATTTATAAATGTTCCAATAATTTGAAATTAATTTCTTTTCTTAATGTATTTCTATATTTTGAATTGCAGAACTTGAATTATTTTAATTATTCTTATGAAATATGAACCCTATTTTTTTAAATCAAATGATATATTTTTATTATTTAATATCAATATAAATTATGGAATTCTTATTGAGAACCTACTGGTATTTTCATGTCACACCAAACTTGTACCTTTGGGTGTTTGTATATTGTCTCCTTCCAAGTATGAGAATGGGTAATGAACAACTTGTAGGTTCTTCTAGCTGTTGATTTGTGGACTTGGTGAGTTTCTTCCTTTTGGAAATGGATAGTTTATCCTATTTTATAGTAAATTAGGTTGTATTAATTTGTATTTTTATACCTATTTGACTTCTGTTACATCACTCTTAGTTGAGTTTCTGTTCTATGCATACTAATTTGTTTAGTATGATTCAATAATTAGTAGCAGACAAATCATACCCACTTTCCTTTTTTCTAATGGTAGGTGCTAGTCACTGACCCATAGGGATCAATAATTCCCTTCGGTACATGTTAAAAATGGCATCGTTATTGGGTTATCAGGTTACCTTGGCTGGTTTTTGGAAAAGAGATATCAGAGGAGGTTGAGGTTTGTCTTGAAGTCACTATATATTTTTGTAATCTTGTTGGGACTTAGGAGGTATTTGTGATTGAGTTCCCAGCTATATTTAACCACAATGAACTTGAAGTCACCAGGGTTGGTTAGATTATGATGTCTTGAATATTAGATCTTGTCTTTTTAGAAATTTGCATTTGGGTATATTTAAATTCAAATCATTGTTGTCTATATAATGGGATTAGTTTCTGTGTTTTTCTATTTGATTATTAATATAACGTATTTATTATTGTTTGTTCATGTTGTGTAGAATTATGCATCCAAGAAGAAGTGTGAATTGGATAGAAGATTAATTTTATACTAAAACTCAGTGAGATAATCCTCTAATGGATCCGAATCTAGTTGAGGTTATTGTGCACATTGTCCATCCCCTGGGATAGACACCACCTCTCATTCTCATTTGGGATCTATCTTTGTAACCATAGAGGGATATTATCAATATTTTTTTTCAAGAGTTCCTTCTACATCAAAGGAACAAATGGTCCCCAAGAGTTAATGTATTGTTTGAGTCAGACGGAGTATTTTTTGGGTTATTAAACACACCTGATAAACTCAAGGAGAAGTGTTACACCTTCAAGATGGATAGAATGAGTAGGAGATGGTGAGACGTAATGGTGATAGTAAAGATACATGGTGGCCTAGATTGGAAAGAAATTGAGTTAATTTTAAATGACTAGTTCAATATAGAGTTTATTTTGATGGCCAAGGCCACCGGGTTTTTAAAAATTGATTAGGTTGTATGTACTGTGATAGATTATGAAATCCATTTCATTGATATTGTACAATTTACTCATGAGATAGTATCAAATAAAAAAATGAAGGACTAATAGATCAACATGGGACTTCAACAGTATATTCATTATTAGGTTTTCTTACTGAATATTCCTATTTATACTAATTTACCACATATAACATTAATGGTCTAGATGGACCGGCCAAAAATTTCATGGTTATCAGGAGTTTCTTTCTCTCCTAGTGGAATTGTACATTCCTATATAGAAAAAAGTAAGCATGATGATTCTCAAGATGGTTCTTGATTGCGGGTTAAATCTAGACATCTTGTAGTTCCCTTTAGAGGTTATTCAGTTTTATACCTATGTTGCAATCTAGGAAATTCAAAGAGGGTTATCACTGAGGTTCCCAAGAACATTGGATCTTGTTGAGACTCCGGTAAAATATATATATTCTCCCATGTGAATTCCACTCAGCGTAGTGGCACGATATCATAAAATCCTTCTAAAACTGTTGTGAAATGTGATTCTTAATGTGAAAAATGTTTCGAACCATAGGAATCTAAAACAATGATTCTTCACGCACTGGAATTTTCTCTAAAGGAAGAAGATATTTTCCCAGTGACAGTGGAAGTTAAAATTTCTTTGATATCATCATTAGTGACTACTCAATTTGATACTGGTACGTCTCATCCATTTTTATCAACTCATATATTTAATATACCAAATATTCTTATAGATATTTTATCATGGGAATTGGATATTACTACACCCCTTGGTATGAAGAGAGATAGGGGTCTCTATAATCCCTCTTGTGTTTTCTCTCTACAAGATATTGAGCTTCCAAGGAGTATTCTGTTTGTCGACTTGAAAAATCTTGGAGTCATTTTTGGGATGGATTGAATCATTTTTAATAAATTCAAAATTTATTGTTATCAACGATGGGGTTCCTTCACTACACCCGATGGTTTGTGCTATTTCATCTAATGAGAATGTGACAGAAGGTCAAGCAGAGCCGAAAATTCTCATCTGGAGTTGGGAAAGTGATATCGGTGTTTTCCTCTGATCTAGAGTGATAATCTTTTACAAGGAATCCCCCTCTAGTCATTTTCATTTTTTATAATGTGTTTCCATCATAATTCTCTATTTTTACACTGGTAAGGGAGTTTGGGTTTTCTTTTGACATAATGTCTATAACTCAACTAGTATCTATTACATCTTTCCACCTCGAACTAGTTGAAATTAAACCTATAAAGTACATGTTGGATGATCTTCTTGTGAAATTTTCATATACCTGGGCATGTCACCTTGGGAAGCCTCGTTTCCCATTTCTATAAAGGATGATGGCACACTTTCCCTGTGCATTGATTACCTAATGCTTAATTGAGTTATGGGAAAGAAAAAATATATCCTACCATGGATTGATGATTAGTTTGATTAGTTAAATGGTATGAAGTGGTTATTGAAGATTTATTTTCATTCTTCTCCTATCAATTTAGGATAAAATAAACTAACATTTATAAAAATGCATTTCAGAGTAGGTATTAACATTATGAGTACTTTGTGATCTCGTTTGGTGTAACTGATGCACATATAGATTTCATGTATTTGATGAACATGATTTTACATGATTATTTTTATACCTTCATTGTATTATTTGTGGATGACATCCCCATTTACTCTATATACATGGAGGATCTTTTGAATCATATCAAAAAAGTTATGACTTCTCTAAGAAGTCACATACTGTATTCAAAGATTTCTAGATGTGATTTATGGATTTGGGAAGTAACGTTTTCTGAACATGTGGAGTGAGAAGAAGGAATATTAGTTGATCTTGATAAGGTGATAGTTTTTTTAACTCTAGGAAAACCATGAAATTTCTTTGAAATCTGGAGATTATTGCGAATAGAAGAATATTATCATCGGTTCATGGCAGATGTCCAAAAGATGGATTCTCTTATGACTGTAATAAATCAGAATAGAGTAATGTTTTCTTAGAATGAGAAATTTCAGAATTATTTTGTTCAAATGAAATTAATTTTGGCTACTGTTCTAATATAGACTCTTTTAGAGAATGGGACAAGCTACATAGTCTTCTCTAATGCATTATGTTCCAGATTGGGGGATGTTATTATGCAGGGTATTCATAATATTTCTTATGGATCTCATCCTTTTAGTCCACATGAGAATAATTCTTCCACCAATGACTTTAAACTTGTTTCTTTGATGTATGCACTAAAAATATGGAGGCACTACCTTTTTGGATAATGTATTCCCATATATTTGGACCACAAGATATCTAGTTATATCATGGATAAAAAATATTTAAATCTCCACCAGAGGAATTGGGTGGAATACATAGAATATTTCAATTTGAACATCACCTATACCCAAAGGAAAGGGAATATCATTTCAAATTCTTTTAATTGGAAACCTCTAACCCAAATAGTGAAATAATCTTCAGAAGAGTGGAAATTGATGTGTATCTTTTCATAGATTCAATTTTGAGTCCATGAATTAGGGTCTGAGGTTTCCTTGGATAGTGTTCAAATGACATCCTCTCTTCTCAAATTGATTCTTCAAAAACATCAGCCAGATTATGAGTTTGGTAGTATTAGATACCCTCTTAATGGTGGGGAGACTTTTCTTGATTTTTCATTCACCAAAGAGCTAATTATATTCTATCATAATGTTTTATCGATATCATATTTATTAAGGAGATATATATTTTTTTATTTCCATATTACCTTGTGGGAAGTGCATCCATTATCCCTAAAGATGTTCCATGACATGTGGAAAATGTTATAGTTTCCAGATAAGAGATGGGTTTTTGATGAGCTTTTCTCCAGTTGTTATACATGCTAATAGGTTAAGTCCAAGAACTAAAAACCTTCTATTTTTCTTCATCGATTTCTAGTACCTACATGGAAGAGGGATGAGAAATATATGGACATTGTGGTTGGGTTTCCATGTACCTAGGAAAATAAGAGTGAGATATGGGTTTTGATAGACATGTTGACTAAATCAGTACACGTTTACCCACTTTTGACACAAGAAATTATTAGAAGTTGGGACGTCTATATGGGAAAGTGATTTTTAGATTTCACATAATTACATCCTCTGTAGTTTCTTATAGGGATCCTTGGTTCACTTATCAATTTTGGAGATCCCTTCAAGAGGTAATGAGATCTCACATCCATATGAGTACAACTTACCATCCATATTCATATGGTTAGATAGAAAGATATATACATATTTTAGATGATATGATTCATTCTTTTGTTCTCTAATTTGGTGGAGCCTTGGATGATCACTTGGTTTTGGTTGAGCTTTCTTATAACAATAGTTAATAACTTATTATAATGGATCCTTTGGAGGCCTTTTTTATAATCCTTGTAAATCTCCATTGTCTTGGTCAGATATTGGTGAAAGATCCTTGTTTGGACCGAGCTTGGTCTAAGGGATAACATAAAAGATCCTATTGATTCATCATATAATGGGGACATAATAGATCCAATATAAGTACTATATAAATCATTGTCCTAGATCATTGTAATTCTCAGATTGTGACTAGGTGTTCTTGAAGGCTTCACCCCATATGGGTCATCAACAGCATGTATGAAACAGTAAACTTTATCCACATTTTTTTGGACCATTTTAGGTTATTGAGAAGGTGAAAAGGTTTCTAAGGGTTTAGAACTTATATAATATATGATGTTGATTCCTAAAATTTTCTATGTATCTCAACTTCAAATGCATCTATATGATCCATCTCATGTTTTCAGCTAGATTGACCTTAATGTTGGACATAGTTCATCCATGAATGTAAAATCAATAAGGATAGTTTATTTTAAAACTAATTTACTTCATGGGAGGATGATTCTTTTTGTTTGTGTACTCTAGCTACATGCTTCTTATTCTCATGAGATGTGGGAGATAAAGGCACTGATGAGAGATTATTGGCCTCATCTTTTTGGTATAAAATAATCTGATAAAGATTTAGGGGTAAAAATTGTTTCTATGATTTGTAGGTTGCAATATAATATTTCTATTTTTAGTTATTCTTAAACTGCTCTTTTTAACATGATTTGGTTGGGTTTTTTTGGGTTACATTAGGTTTATTTTTCGAAAATTTTACGAAAATTCGGGGATAGTGCATAGTTGGTGCATGTTTTTTCCAAACCATGAGCCCTCTTAGAGAAAACCATGCAGCCCGTAGAAGTGGGTTGTGACAGGGTTATTGCATAATTAGTCATTACATGTTCCATGGAAGGAAAAACCATGAATCTCATTCAAAACTGGCCCATGGTTAGCCCGTATGGTTTGTGAAACTATTCTTTCTTTCCTAAGAAATTGTTCCCAATAGTTTTAATTAATCAGAATTTTGATGAAATATCTATAAACTCCACTTTTTAGTCCCTGATGGACCAGAACCACGCATAATCGATTTTTCCCTTCTTTGGAACTCCCATGAAGAGTTTCTACCCCACAAATATATCCCTAAAGTGATAATAAGATTGATACATTCCCACTGATCATCTCTCGATTAGTTTCCTAACCCTGTTCTATATCTCCCATTATCACTTTTATCCTCCCTAGGTGTTTTTGGATCCTAATGTTTAATTTTGGATCTAATATCCTCTTTATTGGATTATAATCCAAGGTTTTATCCTTTTTACACAGATTTTATGATCATTATTCTTCATGGACGAATCCCAGCTAGGGTTTGGTTATTTGAGATCCATTGATCCCAAGGTAGGTGGTTCCTTCCTGATGCTAAACTTATGTTAACCCAAAATTGATTTATTTAATTTCTATTTTTCTAATTAAATGAAATTTGTTGCTTTTTATTAAATGGCTTCCCATTGTATTGTGGGAAAAAAACAATACCATTGAATTGGGGTTTCTAAAATGGGTTTTGGGCATGAAATTGGAAACCCCAAATTCCATTGAATTAGGGTGTGTTTATGGAATTTTTTGAAATTTAAATTGTTTATTTTAAATTGTGTATTTTATGTATATTGTTTCAATTAAATTGTTGAATTTAATTTTGGAAATGGATTTTATGGAAAATTATGAAAAAAATAATTCCACTAAATGGGGTATTTATTATAAAATTGATGGAATCATCTAAAAAATGAAATTATTGAATTTAATTTGTGAAAGTGGATTGTAAAATTTAATTGTGAATTGATTTAAAATTTATATATTTTGAAAATTTCTTAGAATGGATTTGATAGGAACATTTGTGTTCTATCATGGAAAATGTATGATTTTTATTAAAACCCAGAGTTATGCTTTTGAAATAAAAATTGGAAAATTTGAAATGGAAAATTGGATTAATTTTATTTTACAGTTTCTGGAAATAAATTGACAATCATTTTTTATACTAGAGAACACGAAATACTTATATAGTTAGTGATTTTTTGGATGGAACTTTATTCTTTCCAGTGTTTCAAAACATTAATAAAGAACCTCACATCCCTTAGGTGACATTGTTGAGTTCTATTTTTCCTGAGTTCAAAGGGAAATATTTATATATTTCCATGTAACCATGATTGCAGTGTCCCTATATCCTATAAATATCATACCTTCATAGAAACATGGCCATTTTTCTCACTTTTCTGTACTTAAAAAGGATATATTTCATTTTTATGAACTATTTCGCATGTATTTTAATTTATATAAACTATTTTACTTTATATTTTTTATTAAAGGCATTGTGAAAAGATTTGTTGTTTTTGAAACATTCCATTAATTGAATGGTAAAGTTCCTACTTAATGTATTTCCGTATTTTAAAATGTAATTCATGAATTGTTTTAATTATTCTTATGAAATTAGGAACCTATTTTTTAAAATTTAAATATATCTTTGGTAAAATTAATATTGGTATCTGTTATGGAATCCTTTATGAGACCCTACAGGGATTTGTTTTCTCACACTCTACTTTCAGCTTCAATTTTTTAAATATTATTTTCTTCTTGGTTATAGAAGGGGTGAGGCACCATATAGAGGTGGTTCTAGCTATGGATCCTTGGAGTAGGTGAGTTTCATATATTGGGACATATGCAGTTTTTCCAATTTTATAGTACTATTTATTGTAGTATTTTTAGTTCCTATACCAGTTTTTCTTCTGGTACATTACTCCAAATAGAGTTTCATTTGTATAAATAAAAATTCTATTAGTTTTTTTTCTGCAATTGGTAGCAGAAAAATTATTCCCACATTCCTTTTGGTATGATTCTAGGTGCTAGTCACGTAACCCATGTCGATTGGGAATGACCTTCAGCACTTGTTAGGACATGATCAGTTATCGAGTTACTAGGGTACCCAGGCTGGTTTGTCACATCATATTCATGACCCTAATATGAGGGATAAATATTGTGTAAAATAAAAGGAATTTTGGTTTTATAATTATTTTTTGGAATAATTAATTCATGTCATGTGGTTTAGTAAACGACACACCAAATATATGCATGGTAATGGGTAAATGATGACACCACTTGGTTTGGTCCCATTTTTTTGTAAACATGTTCTAATCTTGTGTAATGGACCTTGTAAATGGTGACACAACTTGGTTTGGCCCTAGACCATCAAAAACATTGAATAAAAACCAGAAACCACACTAGAAATAAGGGTTAATCAATGTAGACCCAAAAGTAATAAAAAATGGTTTTATCCCATTTTGGGATGTGAGAACAAGGTTTTTAATTTTATATATTATTTACAATTTTCGAATAGTGAATCGCATACTAGTGAACGTGTAGGGGTTAATCTAACAATGATCTTTATATTGTTATTTAACATTATTTGAGTTGTACTATATTCAATTTAATTACTCATAGGTAAAAATCCCACATTTTTATCTCATGCAACCTTATTTAATTGATATTTAATGATAGAGAGTTTTTAAAATCCCTTTAATTCATCTACAACACACATTAAACATTTAAAAAAATTTAACTGCAATATATGTTCAAAAATTAAATAAAAATTTATAAAAATAATGAAAAAAAAATTAATCCATTGATTATAAAACTAAAATTTATCCCAATTATAAAAAATATGAAAATTTCCCTAAATTTGTAAAAATTGGAGATTATATTGAAAGTTAAATTCAGAAAAAAAAAAATTAAATATTTTTATTTACAAATTATTAAGAAGAAGTAAAAATTTTCATTCCTTATAGGGAATCCACAATTTTTTTGAATCTCCCAAGGCATAGTAAAGATCCTCTCATATCAACAGTTTGATATAACATTCGATTTAATGGATAAGAGAGTGATAAATAAAGGGAGTGAATTGACTGTGGGGTTTCTATATAAGTTATTGACACCCATATATAAGGATTGATCCTGCTTATATATCCCAACAAAGAACATATTTAGAACTCAAATGTTTAACTATATTGATAAGTAATTTAATAAATGGAAAATTCTTATAACATTATTTTAATTTTTCCGTTATTATTCGGGACATTAAAACTCCATGAATCATCATATTGTAATTATTTTAATAGACATTTGATAGATGGAGTCGAATAAAATTGTGAATCTAAGCATTACCATTTATTATAGGGAACTCACTGTTCTGCACCATGGCATAGTGACTCTCACCATGATTTATCTCACTCTATAATTTACCATGGTGGGGTATAAACAACTACATCATGGTGGTCACTATAGTGCATAATTCCATTTTGAACTAATATAATTTTTTCCCATCTCATGGTATTTATTAATAGATGATTATATATTAATAATCATATATATATCTTGTTTTTTTAATCACATAAAAACATTTAAAGAATATATATGGATAGAATATTTTTTTATCATAAAACTATAGGGAATTTTTTTTATTTTTAATTAATCATTGGGTTAATTAAATAAAAAAATTATTAAATTTTTATGTATTCATAAAAAAACCATTAATAAATTATATAATCCATTACATTTATGAAGTGTTATATTTCAAGAACTTTGAGAATATATGTAAAATTTTATACTTATTAACATAATTTTCAATAACCATGGTATTCAAAAAAAATAAATTATTTTTATGGCTTTCATTCATCATGATTATTCGATCACTATTCATTAATAAGGTTTAAAAAAATTGTTTGAGATAAATAATTTATAATGTCTAAATTGTTTGAATTGACTATGAAGCGTGATGGTTTTTCTAATATAACTTTGCTTATACCATAAAATTATAGAGTGTGTATATAAAAGGTGACATTAAACAACATTCCTCACGAAAATAATTTCATTTTTATCACATAGCTCATAACATAACTTTTTTGTAAATCATGACATGATATACATGGATAACTACTCATTTTCATTATGTTTATAAGTGCGAATACAAAAACCACTTCATGTATCTTAAATTTAAAAAATAAATTCCACTTTAACAATCTGTATATTGGTTATAATTATTGCATATAAGAGGGTCGATGAATATTTTTAAATTCCATTTGAAAATAAAAAAAATGATACATGTAAACTCTTAAATTTATCAAGATCCATGATCAAGAAATGATATGTGATCATTTACCATTATCATGTACTTTTATTGGTTATGGAATTCTAGGGATTTAAATGGAGTAATAGAACAAAATGTCATGTATTCACTAATGTGACTTTCATAAATTACATTTTAATATCCATTACGATTTATTAAAAAAATTATTTGATCAATTGAATATGATTAAATAGAGAAACAAATATAACCTCTTATCATCAGGAATCATGATCTATGTCTTGGGCATATTCTGCCTCTGAACAACTTATTTTCCAAACCATTGAAGGGTGAGGTGTCATGTGTTCTTATGTTATAAATTGGCATTCACAACATCAAATTGTGCTAAAAATTTAGAATTTATCGGAGATGGGTGAGGATTTGAGCACTAATGATTTCCTTTAATGACAATATTCATTACATCTTGAAGTTGTTATATTGAATTAGAGCTTATGATACACAAAAGGTTTTTTGAATCATGAATGCTCATTCTAAAATTTTCCATTAATGCCGGTTTTAGAATTTATGTATTTTCTGTATATCATTATGCATTAACATTATATATATCCATATTTTTTATTATTTTTACGTTTAAATCATAATAAGTTCACTAAATTAATTTATATGGAATCAATGTTTCCAATTATTAAATTACAAAATGTGACATTATTATTTCATGCTTATACAAATTATTTTATTGCATTATCAATTAAATATGATGTGATTTTCTATTGAATTACCTATATAATATTTTTTATAAATTTTTTAGCAACTATTTACATGATAGAAATATATTTCTATAAATGAAATTTTCAATTTATTGAGGATGTTCATGAATTGATTATTATTGGAATGCATTAGCTTTTTACTCTAAAATGAAAATGATTAATGCAAGAACATATAGATTGAATGATTGAAATAAAACTCATCTCATCAATAAAATATATGTATTTATACCACTAAGAGTGAAAAATGTTTTTGTAATTTTTTCTTTTGTTTCATTCCATCCATATTTTTATTCATTTTTATTTTTTTGATAGGTTATTTAAAAATTGAAATTACCAATAGAAATTTTTTCTATTCTCATATACATACCATCCAAGTTAATATGATCATTCTAATCCTTTTTTATTGTAGTGGTACTACCCAACCAAACCAATAATTTCCAAATGCATTCAATTTAATGGATTCATTTTAATGAATAAAATATATTTCTAATCTCTCAAAAAATGCATATTCGATGAAAAAATAATACAACTAATACAATTTTCAATAAAATATAAAATTTATAACTTAAATTCAAAAAAAATTACACATATTAAATTCCATATTAATTTTATCAATAAAACCATAACAAAATAAATGAACATATAGAATATAAATATTAAAATCATCATAAATTGAAGATCCATCATTAATGGAAACATTATTTTCTACTAAAGCCAACAATTTCATTATATATTTTTGAAATAATCGTCTTAAAATTATCATACTCATCAATAAATCATGAAAATTTGGTATTTTATGATACTGAATATGTTTATAAGTTGAATTGATAATTGAAATTATATTTATTCTTTTTAACTTAGTGGTTGTAGCATTTCAACCCCAAGTTTAACCCTAAATACCCTTATCATTAAATATTATTTTATTATCGATATCCATGTCCTATCTCAGTCAAGAATTCATTATTTTCATCAATTTACTTGTGTTTAACTATATCAATGATATAATAGATTTGGAACCTATGATTTAGTACATTATTATATTTGATATAGTCAAAGATTCCCTTGGAATGTGTACAACACTAAGGGGGGATTAGTGGTGAACATATTTGAATAATTCTTACACATGAACAAAACCATATGAACAGGATGGGATTAAGTACTCTAAAAAACTAACTACTTAGCTTCAATTTAGTGAATATATAGATGAAATCATCAGGAACCATATATGTTTTTTTGATGGTTTGGCCCCAATGTGGAAACCAACCCCTTGTTGTTTATAATTTCATTAATGGTCCAAATATTCAACACTAATAATTCATCACAAAAAACATGTGGATATTGATGTATCATACTCCACCAAGATTATACAATAATCTAACTAGAATTATATAAAATACAAGAAGATATATTGATATTAGAAGAGGATGATAATGATCTCATAAGAATTTGGTTACTTCATCAACTATATATGACATTCCTCTCAATACATCATGAAAGAAAGAATAATAAGATCTCATATTTTATTTAATAAAAATCATATAACACATGAAATTATATTATAATAGTTTATTTTATATTAGAATAAGAAGATCAAGATGTTTATATACGTATTAATTTTCTTCTAAAACAAGTTTCACTAAAGAAACTAGGCAATTTTATGTTTTTTCTTCTCAAGATTCGAGTGCGAGGTTCATTTTTCTCACAACATTAAATACTCATAACAATTCAATGTTCTACTCTCTCTATATTTTATCTTCACCCAAATAATAGTAACTCCAAATTTGGAATTAATTTAATTCTAAAACAATTTCAATCTCAACATTCTTGAAATGTTTTACAATATATCCATACAAAATGTTCCTCTAAATCACATAATTTGGTTAAGATTATATCCATTAATGATGATGACCATATATTCTTCTCCAAATTAAATGTCTATCTCAAGTGAAATCCTAGTTCCACCCTTTTATTCATTCCAACAGATAAAAAAATTATCACTAAATAAATACGATATAAATTTTCAAACGATTGAGAATAATTCATAAATGATTATATTTCTCAATTCCAAAAATATAGATAAGTGTTATCCTATTCCATTTCTACTATAAAATTATTGCCCAATGTCTTCCAGCTAGTCACAACATGAAGCATCATCCAATGGCCAAAAAATAAATTAATACTATAGAATAAAATACTCAGTAATATTCATTTGAAATTATTTAAGACTCATATTTAATCACAACACTATTTTATTATGAATAAGAACAAAGGATGAACATAAAATTTTCTTAGTAACATTCTAGAAATAATTTTTAGAGAATTTTTTTTAATATATAAAATTAAAATTTCCAATTTTTAGATAATAAGTTGAAGTTTAAAATGTATTGAATAAATATAAACTATTTTTTTCTTATGAATTGTCAAAAATAAAATTTTAAATGTAATGTTTTAATCCTTATATATAGTATATAAAAAAATATAATCTAATTTACTTTAATATTATTTAGTCTGAAAATATATTAATTTTTCAAAATGTGTTATATCATAGAAATATATTCTATTTTATGAAATTAAAGAGTCTTATGAAAAACCATGTTTTACTTGGATCATGTATATAACGATTTTTCAATCTTACACACTGGAATTATCTTTTGAAATATGATACAATAAATTATTTAATGACTCATCTTATATAAAAACATATTATGATAGGTATATTTTGTGAAACTTAGTACAAAATCTTAGTGTCTCACAAAGCTACCCAACTTATTAACTCAGTTTCCCCACATGAGCTACTATCATATACAATCTCATCTTCATATGCATAGAAGAAATATTCAAAAAAATGATACATTAATAAGATGAATTGACATTTTATTCAAACTCCCAAACTTTTATACAAGATTATATAAGATCATTAAAGATGAAATGAGTTATATGGATCCATTCCTTATAGAAATTTTATCTATATAAAATGAATTTTATATTTCATCATATGACCACATAATTGCTTAAAATATCTCTATGGAATATTGAATAATCTTAAAAACATTCCACATCACCTGAAAAAAATAAATAGCCTTAAATGTTTCTCAAATAATGTTTTCAATTGAATAAAACATACTTCAATAATTACATAAGGAACTTTAATCCCCCCATTGGATTTTTTGAAAACACTATATAAAACATTGAGATAAAAATAATTTTTTCATGAATAATTTTTTTTAAAAGAATCATCAAATAATATCCTTTATCATATAATAGGTGTCTTGCATCACAATACGAGATGAGATAATGTTCTTGGGAGAATTGTATTCCTCTCTGTCAGGCAATTGTGACTATGTGAAATAGATGATCTCCTCCTAAATTAAAACATCCATACCACTCTTCCATAAATTAAAAATAATATATATCACTATCACAAAACACCCACATTAAGAATTATCTATCAAATTAGATTGAAACACCAATGGAAATATCAAATCCTATATTTTAAAATGAAACACTCACTCTTTGAAAATTAGAGTAGCAATTACTACAATGAATTGAGTATTTTCTCTACACATTGGAAAATATATCAAAATTAATAACGATTTTTCTTCCACAAATCATCAAGTTATAGGATAATATCGAACATTGTGTTTGGGCGTAAAATTCCTTAATCTCTCTTATAGAAGTAACATGGTAATTTTTTGTTAATTTTTTCATTAGATGGATTTTTGTCCGACTTAACATCACATTTAGAGATTACTTATTTGATGAAATGAAACATATTATCAATTATTTTGACCTTTAGTGATGAATATTATTTTTATAAAAACATGTTAACCTTTGTTTATAATAATAAATTCTTAATGGTCTCTCAATTTCATCCAATAAATGTCAAAAAAACACTTTCATCCAAAGAATCTATGTATAAGTTTGTGTTATTTCTATGTAACTTTATTCTTATATGATTAGTGATACCTAATTTTGGTTCATGTTATAAAAAATCACACATCTGTTATGATGAAATAATTCACCACCAAATGAAGATATTTAATAAATTTTATCACCTTCCAAATCTACACCTATAAATCTATACATATTCATTTTTTAATTTTGTGACATAGAAAACCATTACTCATGGTTCACATAACATACCTCATTATTATTTTTACTATATGTATATGTAACTTCTTTGGGATACTATGAAATATAGGAAAAATTGTTAATATATATACAATGTTAGTTCTAGATTCTGTTAAGTAGAGAAGACTACCAACAATTTTTTTGATATGTTTTTCGTTAATACTGATTCTTGGTACATCATTACCCAATTCAATGAAAAATAAAATGTTTGTAGATATATTATTTTGATCTTCCATTTTGAAATTTTTCAATAAGTCCTTGGAATATTTCCATTTATATAATAAAATGAATCTATTATTTTGTGAAATCTACAGTCCAAATTAATATCATATCTCACTCAAAATAGGCATTTTAAAATGGATCCTCCTTTTTTTCAAAATCATCATAGATATTATATTTTTTGAAAAAATATTATATCATTTACAAAAAATATTAAAATTATAGGTCATGTGGAATTATATTTTACCGAGAGGTTCATATCAACCTTTACTTTTTTAAAGTTCATATGTCTCAAATAACTAAAAGATAAGAATACAAATATCAAGGGGGTTATTTTAATCAATTCAAAACTTATCAACTAACACACCATTATTTAATCATTATATAATAAAAACCAATTTGTTTTCTCAATAAGGGATTTTTCTTCTAGGTCTCAACTTAAAAAGTAATACATCGCATCCATTTGTTAACCCTTGTACTACTTATGTGGTACCACTACCAAGAATATTCTGATGGATTCTAGCCATTATTTTAGTGAATTTTATATTTAAAATTAATCCCTTATAACTAAGAATATACTTTTCCTACTAGTATAGCATTTTTTCTTATCATTTCAACTTTATCATTTAGTATATCTATAAATAGCCTCATGGTGATAATTAAATTTAATGTTTGAGTCTCGGTTCTATCTCCCTTGTTTAGATTTTTCCAATTTAGTAAAACTCCTCAATTATTGCATTGATCCATTATTCACGATGAAATACATATAGAACTGATAGGGTCACTTATTGAGAAATAAGAATAGTTTGTGAAGTGTCCAATGGTTATTACTGTCACACTGAGAGTAGGGGGTGACTCAATTGTAACTTGATTTATTGAATTATTTTCTTTTCTTTAACCCCCTTTTGACCTATTTCATCTATTAGGATAATGGATCTTGTATGCAATGAAAAATCAAAATGAAAACATAGAATGAAATATTTTTACAAGGTTTGGTACTATGACCTACATCCTTTCTACATCTAGTTATAACTTGTAGTTACCGATTCATCAAAAGATGATAATGGTTACTAAAAGGAAAGCCTCATTACCTAAAACACTAAGTCCCACATTGTTCTTCTCAAGAATCCCACTAGAGATAAGATGTTCCCACAAAAAAATTTACTCCTAATTCCAACAAAAGTATCTTTATATTATATCCCACAGTGTTTCCAGCATCCCACTAGACTAATATAGAGTCCCACTGGTGGGTTACTCTACTTCAGATTCCTTCTGGAGACTTCACAATATTGTTTCACACATTTTTTGATCCACTGATAGGATGATATTATAATGTTCCTCTATGATCATGTTGGATAAAACTAGGTCATGCACAACTTTTAGTAACTTTGCAATGATGCAGGACTTGCTCAAATAAAATTTGATCACTATATATTATCAGATGCATCATTACAACACTACCCATGAAAGAATTATTTCTTCTTCTAAATAAATAACTTCACTAAACACTAAAAATTCATATACAAAAATTATTCTGAATCAATGATAGAAATACTATCCTAGCTTTATTCTCAAATAACTGCATTATATTTAGGAAACATATTTTTCATGTATTCTACTCTTCCGACTTCATGAATGGATAAAATATATTAAGTGGTCTTCTCATTTTATGTAACAACAAACATGAACAAGATACACTTTCATACATGCAATATTTTATATAAATGTAGTCCGTAAAATATATTGTCTATTATGAACTCATACTTTCTTCTTTCTACTTCAAGTGATTATTTAGTAATGTATATATGGGTTTACTCAACATATTCACACAAACAATTAATACAATACACTATCAACATTTTTGTTTCTTTGAAAACACCTTTTATAAATAGAAAATGTTTACTTATCCAGTATCTTAAATTATTTCCACATCACACATGCATGATCATGCATATGCACAAATGCACTATTGAAATTGTGTCATTAAAATGAAACCTTCCTTCTCAAATAAATTTATTATGTTCATGGGATTCTCCTTTAAACTCACTATACTTAATACTTCTTCCATGAGAACCCGAAGTTGTATTGGTAGTTAATGTATGAAAGTATTCTTCACAATACATAACACGTTTACACTATCAATCAATTCTAAAAAACTTTCTGATAGTAGTGAGGATTCTAATGTTGTTATACACAGGCTCTCGATGATTCAAAAAAAATCAGTGAAACGTATGTAAGGGTATCATGCTTCCCAAATGGCTTTATGGAATAAGGTTATTCGTGAAGCAACACTAGTTTACTATGCACGTGTACTATTCCCAAAATATGAATAATTATTCTTCACATAAACACAGTATGCACATAACCTATGCATTTCATGGACTAGAGAGAATCAGTGAACTCTATTTCTTCTAGATATGAAAAACCTATCAATCTTGGAAACATATCTTCGGTGAAATCCTCAATATTTATAGGAAAGTTTCCAGTGCCATTGATCATTTTCACTAATGTTATTCAATCATATCATCTTAGTTTTGTGACAATGGATGAACATTGACATAGAAAATATATCATTTTATTAAAACTATATATTGGTGGATTTAACTTGGTTTTATGATGCAAATGATGTTGAATCATATTTCTATCATTATGGAATAATCAAGAGACTGAAATGTTGATCATATTTAGAAGTTCGATAGTCTGATGATTTGGAAATGGAGATTCTTTGATCAATAGAAGGTCTCATAAGGACTTATGGAAAAGATAAAAAACACATATGGACTCAATGGGGAAGAAAACATAAATCATTGATCAGATGACTTATAATATTATATGATTAAATCAGATATCTGGAATTATTTTATATCCACAATAAAGTGTTATAATATTATCCCACGTTGAAACAACCTTCCATTTTTGGATCCCATATAATACAATCTGGGTTGATAGACCACCATAAATTGTCACAAAGTTCTCCTATAAACCAGTTGCATCGCCCTATGTCGGTGTCAATATCTGCCACTATGACACCCTACATGGTGGATTACCACAACTTATGAACCTCCCATAGGTTCCCTTATAGAACATATACCCTCCATTCCCCCAGCTAGCTTAGATGAGGTAACACTTACACACCTAAAAAGTGGTGCATGTCCCTCAGGCTTCCCCGTATGGTTGGAAATTGGCTAAATTTTTGACATATAATCTTAAAAACATTTTCCAAATTTCATATAGTGAAAATCCAAATTCAAAACCTCACATAATTATTATTTAGTCAGGAAATTACTATTTCTCATGGATCTTATCTTCTTAAGTTTCATCAAATAATTTTTTTAAACAATGTTCCAATTCAATTTTACCAATTTTACATGTCTTTGGAAATTTATATCAGTTTTTAAATTATCACATTTAAATCTCATTGACATTTCACATTATTAAATTATTGTAAACAAAGTCAACTTCATCAAACTACCTAGCCTCTTAAATCTACCTATTTGGAATTTTTTTCAATTCTCATTTTATATTAAAACTCAGTGATATATTCTACCCCTAATTGGATACAATTGCAAATATATAATCATGGGAAGGAATTATCATTTCCAAAAATCAAATTCAAATAAAATTATATTATATTATGAAAATTATTTTCTAATTTACTTTTGATAAGGATGGAATTACTACTAAAATAAAATATTGCTAAAAATAATCACCTTTATATCTATATGGGAAAATATATTTATAGAAAACAAAAAGGCTAAAATTTAACATCAATACTATCAATAATCATCCATAAAGTGATACAAATCACTGAAACTAATTTTTAGCAATTTTTTGAAAGATATTCAACTCATATCCTATATACATCTGACCAAACATGTTATAATCATTCCAGTGCAAGAATGTGTTTCCCCTTATTATATTAAATTTTTTTCATTAAGAAATAAATTTAACCCTTTTAAAATTGATGGAATTTTTCTTCTCAAGAAGATTTAAGTATTTAACCAACATACCTAAATGATGAAAAGATTCAATTTACAGACATTTAGATTTCCGAATTATTAGATGCATACCTCAAAATAACATCTAATATTAATAATATTTCAATGGAAATTGAAATATGTAGGGATTGAATATATATTCCCAACTCAAGAGATTCACTTAAAACATTCTTCATCATGATTGAATTTTATGAAGAATTGATTCCATGTATCTTTTGATATAATTTGACATGTTTAAAATAGAAAATGTAAAGCTAATAGTGTTCAATAATGGAAAAATTTATAGGTGTAATATGTTCACATATTTTATAAATTTATCACCACCTGAATATATGGTTCACCTTCAATTAAAAAAAATAAAAATATATAATATATATGGAAATAAGGTGGTTAATCACTGCTTGTTAGTAAGAGAAGCATGAATGAGAGTTACTTCTAAACCCAAAATCTTCTTATATGAACAATGATTCTTCACACTTTCTAAAAAAGATGTTTTATTTCTGTTTTTTTTCTATTTTCATTCCTCTTCTAACTATTCTGTCCATATGATCAAACATTCTTTAGGAACATGCTCAGTTTTCCCATTATACAGAGACTTATTTTTCACTATACTAGAAGTCACATATGATTTCCCTTTCTTCTTAAAAATTTATTATTGGACAGATGACCATGTCAACCATATTTTACCTAAATATCAAAACATATTTCAACTTTTACACAAAACATTAGAATTCAACAAGTTATATCATTTAGGTAACATTTTATATTTTGCATCACAGATGTATTTCTCCCAAATCAATCATGTTTATTCTCTTTTATATTGATTCCAGTTATATTATATATATCACCCTTTTGTATGAATTCTCATGGAAAATTCACAATGATTCTTTATGTGACATTTCCTCACACACAAAAAATATTTTCTTTGGTGTGACATCTTCATATCTTTCTATAAAACCATCATGGAAGATGTTTGTTTAACAATCATATTATTTTGTTTTTATCCGAAGGTTGAACTGTCGTATTCATTTCTTAACTACTTCAATTTATTTGTGGTATAATATTTGCATATAAAAATGATTTTTTAATTTTTAAACACCATCAATAATCATAACAATGACCACTTCTACTGCAATAATTATCAAAACATTCAATGTAATCATATATTTTCTGGATAAACTAATTATATTTCTCTATTTTTTTTATTTTTTTAGATTATTCCAATTATCTTTATCTTTTCTCCTCTAAATGAGTACATTATATAATTTTAATAAAATGAAATATTGTCACAATAATTCACATTTGATGCCATAACATAAAAAAAACCAACAGTAGTCAAGAAAACTTTATTTATTATTATGTGCTTTCATTGGGAATAAGAATTTATACACTACTTCCCATCCATGTTTAAATACAGTGTGAATTTATGATAATCATTGGTTACCCATTTATATCCATATCATAATGCTAAATATTCACTAGTCATCAAAAAACATATGTACATGTGGATTTATCTAGACAAATGGTTAAATTCTTTAATGAGTCTGTAGAAGATGTATCCTTGGATAATCTCAAGATCTTCTTTACATTAGATTGTGTCTTTTCAGTAATAAGAATCTTATCATATGAATCCTTAGAAAAACTACTTTTCTCATCATATTGGGAAGTCTTATCTTGTGTCTCTTACATATTTCATAGTCTAACTTCCAATTCAAGACATTTCATGTTTAGAGAAATCATCTCATCCTCGAATGATTTCATGCATTCTTCTCACTAAATTCTCATCTTTTGAGTCTCATATTTATGCATCTAAATTTAATTTCATAACAAATTTTCATTTTCCATGATTCTTTATGATTTATCATTCATATAAGAATATTTAAAATTCATATATTTATTATCTAGTTTTTCAAGTGCATGGAAAGCCTCTATAAAAACAATTTCAAAAACATATTTATGAAAAAATTTACTTCGAAATTATTTTATATCTCCAACTTATCCTTCATTTTAGAGAGATATTTTTTTATTATTTTTTATTTCAAAAATTTTTTGCGAGTGTTGGATATTCCAAACATTATTTTTAATTCTTCTTCTAAAGCATTTTCCTCTTCTTCTAGCGGTAAATTTTCATCTTGATGTTCCTTGAAAACAATAGACCTTAATTTGAACACTTCTTTGGGATAATTCTTACGATGTTTTATAATTTCATAATTGATCAAATAGTAATCACAACTTGAACATGATTCATCAAAATTATGAAAAATAACATTAACTATTCAAAGTCCACTATGAGTTCCTTCACCTATAAGTTGATCTTAATTTAGCTTAAAATTATTATTCATCATATTTTCCACTCTATTTGACTTATTTTTTTTTTGAATATTGAAATAAATTCAAACATTTATAACATTAAGTGTAGAAATAATATTTTCCATTTCATGATATTTAGAATTTTATTCAAAATCAAATATGCATTTCATATACTTATGACATAAACAACTAGACAAGTAATGTAGATATGATCATAGGTTTCATTCCATCGGATAAGAATTGATGTGTCCAAAGGATATTGTATTCACACTAAGGGGGAGAGGTGATTCAAGTGTGACATGATTTTCTCAATTAGTTTCTTTTATATTACCACCATTTAACCTTTTTCAATTTTTAGGATGATGGATCCTATGTAGTTTGTTACAATAGGTAAAGTCCCATTCCCTTCAAAACTGACTTCTGAAGTGTTTTTATCTATAATCCAACTAACAATAACATGTTCCAACCTACACAAGTTACTCCTCAATCTCACATGAGGACCTTTGTACAAAAAACTAAAATGTTACCTACATCCCACATGACTACTCTAGAGTCCCACTGGAGACATTCTCTAATTCAAAGTCCCACTAAATATTTCACATTTATGGTTAAAAAAAGATTTCATCTACTGATATGATGAACTTATAATCATCCTCCATTAACTTTCTCGATCAAACTGGATCATGTAAAACTTAATTTATAATTTTACAAAGGCCATATATGCTCAAATAATTTATGATCAATATATATAATCTACTTCATTAGTACAACACTTCCCCAAAAATAATTATTTCATCTAATAAAGACCAAACCTCACTATATATTGAGAACTTAGATATAGATTTTCTTCAAAATCGATGATATGAATACAATCAAAACATTAGTCTCAAATCACTACATGATATTCATGAAAAAAAATTTCATTTACACTAAACATCTAACTTCATGCATGTATAATATACATTTTAAGTTCTTCTCAAGTTATGTAACAATAAACATGCACAAGATACGCTTTTGTTCATGCATTTGTCTGTAAACATGAAAAATGAAATGTTTATTTTTACACTAGTAACTCATACTATATTCATACACTTTCAATTGATTATATAATCACATATGCATTGGATTACTCACAATAATCACACACAAATAGAATACAACACACTGTACAGTTTTGTGTTTCATTGTGCACACCTTTTATGCACACAAAAAATGTTTTTTCCAATATCTTCAATTATTAATCCATAACATGTTCATGATCATTCATATGCACACAAACACACACATAGTTCTCAATGTGTCAAGAAAATTAACATTACCTTATAAAAGAACGATCTTATGTGTGTGGACTTCTACTTCTACTCACATTACTGCTATCTTTATGCCTGAAAACACGAATGGGTATTGGTTTTTAATGAATAAAAGAATTATTTTGAAAGACATAATGTGAGGCACTATCTCACAATTCTCAAAATCTTTTTCATAATAGTAATAATGATACTGTTGTTCTATGTAGGTTATTGAAGCATCAAAAAAACTAAGCAAAATTCATGTAAGGATATCATGATTCCCAAAAGGCTTCAATGAAAAATGCTCTTAGTGATGAAACAATAGTGTTCTAAAAACATGTAGTATTCCTGTAGGACCACTACTTTTTCTTCACACAAAATTAGTATGTGATGAACCTATGACATTCATGAATCCGATAAAATCATTGAACTCTTTTTATTAAGGATTTTAAAATCTTCTCTAACATGGTATCTTCTTAGATATGTATGATAATGTATTTGTTGGAAACATTCTTCCAACATCACTCGTATGCACTAACATTAATCAACAATATGATCTCTATTTTTTGATAATGGGGGAAAATCATCATAGATAATATCTCATTTTATTTATATTGAATTTCAGTAGTTTGATCTTCATTTTATGATTTAAACAAAGTTGAATCTTATTTTGATCATTATGGAATCATCAAGAGATTAAAATGGTTATTAGAAGTATATTTCTGATGATCTAATGAAGTTGAAATGGAGATTTTCTGACAAATAGAAGATATGATACGGATTTATGGAAAAGATGATGAACATGAATGGGCTCGATATATAAGACAACATATATCACCGGTCAGGTGGATTTAAAAATAAAATTACCAGATCAGATGGAATAGATTCCATTAGAGCTAGAGTAACACACTAAAACTAGATCCCACTTTAAAACAAACTTCCATTTGCATCTCCCTAATAATACAACCCATGTTGATAGAAAACACAAAATGGTTTCGAAGCGCTAAACTGTTGACACTACCCCATGGAGGTATCCACCACCACAATTGTGCCACCCCATGCGATGGATTTCCTCCCACTATGGCCTCCCATAGGAGCCCCTTGCACAACCTAAGCCCCACCATGCCACCAACTATCTTGGCCGAGTTAGCACATGCCAACCTATATAGTGGTAAGGGTCCCTCATGTGGTCCAGTAAGGGTTTACATTAGCTATTTTTTTACATATAATCCTAAAAACGTTACAAAATTCTTTATAGTGTAATGATAAATTCAAAAACATACATAGTTATTATTTATAAAAACAAATTATAATTTTTCATGGCTCCTGTCTTCTTCTTCTTAAAACCATTGTTTTTAAAAATTCTATAATTCAATTCAACCAATGACACTTGTATTTGAAAATTCATATCTTTTTTGTAGTCATCACATTTAAAACTCATTGACCATTCACATTTTTAAGTTATTGACAACATCTTCAACTTCACCAAACCACTTGTCCAAATTATTTTGTTTCACAATTATTAATTTTATTCTAGCTTGGGTTTGTTCATTTAAATTTCTTATAATATTTTCATAATTAATATGTCTCATAATCTTACGATGCCTAAATCATATATTTATAGAACCCTCTATATCACTTTACCGATCTGAGTCATTTTCATCTACATGCTACAAATTTCCTGCATATTCTTCAATATTTTTTAAAAAATATACTTATAACATGTTTTGAAAATCAAATCTACTACTCCAGTTTTAATAAAATTATTTGAATAGTATCAATTATTTTGATATCACAAAACTGAACGAGATTATGCATTGATTTATTCCATCACTAGATTGGTATCCCATTCATATCTTCCCATCAACTTTTTCATTGAAAAATCTGAGATTAGTGACTATAATATTCATAGAATAAGTAATGAAAAGTAATTTAGCACAATTTATAGTTAGATCCAATCTGAACCACATTTAATATGGATTCTTGGTTGTTTAATGTCTCAAGAAACATAAATTTTACACATGGATAATAGTGAAATTTCAATCACACTAGAAAAATTTAAAATTTTTGTAATAAATTAAAATTATACTTCCCATATCAAAAATAATCCTATTTTTCCATTCAATAAGTCCATTTTTCAATGGGGAATAGGGGTAACTGAATTGATGTTTAATCCTATTTTTTCCAGGTAATATTCAAGTACTCTTCAAGTTTACTCTCTACCATTATCAGTTCTCAACTACATAATGTAGTCTCCCTATCCTTCTCAAAATGTATTCTAAATATTTTCATCATGAAAAAAGATTCAGAATCATGATTTATAAACATAGTTGTAGTCATTAGAGTGAATTTATTTATGAATGTAATGAAATACAAGTAACCTCTATAGGATTGATGTCTCATAGGACCAACAAATCATATTGAATGAGTTCATGTGTAGGAGTGGATTGAATATCTTATATGTTATGTGTTTTCTTGGATTATATGACACTTTTAAAATGTTTCCAAAACATCACAAATATTTTTTTTAAGTTAGTTTAGGACTCTTAAAAAATCATTCATTGAGGTTTTACTCAAGTTTCATTGTCCTAGGCTTCCATGTATCCTATGTTCCACTTATGTTTGATGAATTGGTGGGGTCACAAATTAGAAATAGTGTTCCACTTTTTCTTTCACAATTGGAGATGAATCTTATATCCATTTTCTTCTGGGTGATAAATTAATTTACATTGAATAGAACATAATTTTTTGCATTACATGATTGGAACACATGAAGAAGAATGTATTTAATCCCCTCCAGATATATAATATTTCTTTATTTGAGTATCTTTTTTTGAATATCAACAAAATATATGATTAATTTTCAAGGAAAATGGATTTCAAAATTTCACTATATTATTACCGAGTCTTAATATATTATATTTTTTATGAAAAAAATTGTATTATATTATATAGTATTATAAACATAAAAAATGTAAATAAATTTAATTCATTAATTGAAACTGCAATATTAGTCAAAAATTAAATCAATGAAAATGGAAAATATTAAAATGAAAGAATTATAAAATAGAGAAGGTAGAATAAGAAAATTTGTTTAATCCAAATCTAAATGAACTATCAGTCACATAAACAACACTATGGAAATGAAATAAATATCAGCATGGGGGTGGTAGTCAACCACCTCTTTAGATCCTCGAACAGTTCCTAACATTCTAGGCCCCATAAAAACCTCACCCCTATCCAGGTGAGTGTGGTCATTGGTGAGGCAAGTTGAGAGAATTCTAGAATGTATCACTTGTAATAACCAACTAGGCCAAGGAAACTCATGATCTCTAACACATTCTTTGGCTGATCCCATGATATAATCGCACTATTCTTCTCAAGGTCCACTAAAACCCCCTACTCAGAGATCACATGCCCCATAAATCTCACTTCCCTAATCTAGACAGTTCACTTCGACAACTTTTCATAGAGGTGGTGATCCCACAAAGTGCCCAAGATGATCCTCAAGTGATGTTCATGTTCCAACTCAGAACAAGAGTATACTATAATGTCATCCAAGAACACTACAATGAAGGAATCAAGATACTGATGGAAGACCCTATTCATTACTACCATAAATACCGTTGGAGATTGGTCAATCCGAAGTGAATGACCAAATACTCAAAGTGGTTGTACCAACTTTGGAAGGATGTCTTTGGGTTATCTGAATCCTTCACCCTGAGTTGATGATAGCCCATATGTAAGTCTATTTTTTAAAACCACTTTAAACTCTTAAACACATCAAACAAATCATATATTCTGGGAAAAGGGTATTTGTTCTTAATTGTTACCTTATTCATCTTTCGGTAGTCAATGCACAACCAGGGGGATTTTTCGGCGTTTTTGACGAACAATACAAGAGCGGCCCAAGGATAGATGCTCATGAAAATGAATCCTTTGGATTATAAGTCATACAGTTGTATTATTAACTACCTCTGCTTAGTGGAGGTGCATTCCATAATAGGGAAGAGATAATAGTTGTGTTACTGGTGCCAAATCAATCAAAAACTCCAAATCTCATTCTGGGGGGGAAACCTGAGAAATCATCCAAGAATACCTCTAGAAAATCATTCACTAAATGAGGAAGTGGAAATTTAGGGGAGAGAAAATAATCCTCTACTGAGATAGAATATAACTGGAAGGTAAGACATCCCAATTCTGGGAGTGGAGGTCATGCATGACCTGATTGAGGATCCCATTCTCCCCGAAAAACCTGACGACTCTCTTCAGGTTCTGTGAAACTCACTTGCCACCTATAACAATCATTGTGTGCCTAGAAGTGTACTAGAAAATCCATGAAATGTATTATGTCAAATAGTTCCATATCAAGAACAAATAGGTCCCAATCCATCTCAACCCCTAACATGGAAAGCGCACACAAGGGGCACTAGAGGCCCCACTCCTTCTTTCCTAGCGGTGTCACCAACTCAATCACGAATGAAATCAAGTCAGTTGAAAAATTCAGAATTTCCACAAAATGAGCCAAAATGAATGAAACAGAGGTTCTAGTATCAAAAGGAGCATCATTTATAGAAGATGTGATTAGAATGGTACCTCGAACTGTTGACGGTCCCACCTCTAATCCTGTTGGTGCCTGATCCACTCCATGGAGTTGTCCAGTCTCTTTCTGAGGTCAACCACTAGTTTGTGGATGTTCCCTAAACTGGCTCTGCTAATAAGATGACCCAGCCATACCAACATGGCCTCCAAATCGAGATCCCATATCCCTTGATGGATCGGACTATGGTGGCACTCCTCTGGAAGCCACTGACCCCATCCCACTCATAAGTAGACGTGCCACCACAAAAAAGTGTTGCAAATGCCACAAACCACTGCAATGGTAACAAGGCTTTGGAGGAAGCGGTCATATTGGTTGGATGTTCCCTAGCTTACCACACTGGTGGCACAAGACAAATATCACATCAGAAGCCGTAGACGAAAACTCTATAGAAGAGTGGCCTGAACTACCACCTCCCTTCATCATATGTTCCTCCCACTTCCTTTAATTTTCTAAAGAGATTCCACTACCCACTATGGATACTAACCCATATAAACCATCCATACCTTTAAGGTAAATCTACACTATGCATTCCCTGTCTACGACCTCAACATAGGTCCTCAGCATAAACTAGAACACCTGAGAGTATATCTTTGGTCACAAGCCTTTCTCAAACCTCAGGGCCTTTAATTGTTCATTCGAGATGATTTGAGGGGAATACAGAACCAACTCCGCAAAAAGTTTGGTGTAATCCATCACAGAGAGATTACCCTGAACAAGGTCTATGAACTCATGGGACCTGGCATATGATAAGACCTCTGGGAAGTATTGTTCGTTGAATACAGCCTTGAAATCTGCCCAACACATATGCTCATTCTTCCCAGTCTGAAGCACTTACTCCCACCACTTAAGGTAGTGAACCTCCCATAGAAAGGAAGGAAACATCACCCTGAGGTCATTATATGTTTCTAGGAACTCAAACATACACTCAGTCTTCTCGAGCAATTCCTAGGATTTCTAGCGTTCTGAGCTACCTTGAAAGGTAGGAGACTTGTTTTTCAGATACTCTTGTGCTTTATCTTTTCTAGGACCCATCTCTTCTTACCTAACAATAATAGGAGTAGGATACGGTCCCTGTCCCAAAGCATGGACAACCCAGACAACAACCTCGACTAGCCTCTGATCAATCGATATGGGAGAACTCTCTCTGACTTCCTCCTGTGGGTGTGTGGGAGATTTCCGAGGAAGCACATTGATACAAAATGAAACAGTCACAAAACTAAAATTAATACCACAATTATGAATATTTTAATCAAATAAATCAAAAATAAATAATCTAAACACATTTTAGTAATAAAAGAAACAACTACTCCACCCCCGCCTGATGTCCACCTCTGGTCTGCAACCCAGACATCGCACCTAAAAGTGAATTCAATCTATAAATTCCAACGTCCCCTGGGGACTCAAGGTCTCCCACAAGAGGTGTGGTCTAGGGACCATACTCAAGAACAAAACCCCAAGCCCCAGACATCCTAGCTCCTATCTATCCCGACTCATCCCAAAAGAGTAATATAACCCAAAAACATTGGCCCGCCTTTGATACCATTTTTTCACGAACCAAATCTAGTCACTACCAATACTGGCAGCAAAGCCATCCCATTGAAAGTACTGAAGGTATTTCCCTATACCCATTTGCAGGAACACATTCCCAGGTATCATTTATCATGGTTTGGGAATGATTTACCTGAATATGTATACTTAAAACATAAAAAACATTTGGTAAACAGAATCTGAAAAATTCATACCAACATGGTTTATACAAAAATCCAGAACTGAATACATAAGTTTGAATGAAATAAAAAAGGTCCAAATACATAAATAAACAACAGAATATCAGCCCCACAATCTCCACAGGACAAGGGTTCATTGACCACAAGCTGTCTCCACAACTCCGCCCCAAGGATGGGAACTAACTCCCCAAACCGCCATCACCCAAAGCATTTCCATTACCTGAATTAAGAATAATAAAGTCTACATACACACAAGGGGTTTAAGTTGGGTGTGATTATAATCCCAATAGGATACCATGCAATGATTCCAAAGTTCATGCAATTAATGGTGAAAAAGTAAGCAGTTTTAGTATGCAATGAAAAGAAGATACAAATTCCACAAAATGCAACTTTCAATTGAAAACAGTTTTCAAGATAAAACATTCAGAATGTTAAAAAATTTAAATGGTCATGTTAAATAATATAATATACTTCCAAACACACCCAAATACAAGGTCAAATACCTCAAATACAATGAGAAACAAAACTGGGAACACCCCTAGGCACTAGAGAGCCTAGGGCCCCATGTACCTCGTACCTTGGTGTAATGTAAACATTGTAAAATCCATTCTCATGAACAATACACTATAAGGTAACATACCCATAACATATTTGTCCCAAATAATCATACATATTTTTTTAGTTAGAGTTTTCATTATCCAAATTCAAAGTGAAATAGTGAAAAAACCCATTCGGTCCACTAGTCGTACTAGTACATATCGCCCCACCTTGGTACCTTGGCTTCCCCCTTTGTAATCAAATAATTTCAGCATGCCACATAAACCCATTTTCCTATAAAACTAAACTACTTATCATATACAATCAGTACAATATCTTTACAAAATTTAAATCACTTAAAACACACAACAAAACTCTTTGATTTTTAAATGAAACAATTTCACAAAATCGTGTGTTGTTTTGCTCCAAAAACTCTTTGAAAACCCCACATTTTACACTATGTGAACACTTATAAGTTCCCAAAATATAAAAGGAATCCAAATAAATTTCAATGAAACCCAACAACAAATTTTATGGAAGCCCCATGTGATCCAAGAAATGATAACTTTGTAAAACATCAATTTACAGCCAAACATGGCACTTAAAGTTCAAATGTTCCACAAATACCATGAAAACCGATTTTCTCAAAAACAACCAAAGGGGATTATCATTGAAAACATTTTTGGAATCTCTATTTCAGTTCAATAAAATCAATTAAGTATTTATAGGGCAGCCCCAAATAAACCAATAGAACATTTCTATGAAAAACACTTAATTTCACATAAAACTTGCATTTAAAATTCATTTGAAATACAACCACCATTAAAACTAATTTTTACAGAAATAATAAAATGGGATAAACCTGAAAATATGATAAACAAATCATGATAAGACACGGATATTTCATAAACCTGGAATCACAAACCAAAATATTGAAAACCCTTGATTCTTTGTGCGGAAATCAAATTGCACCACCGTCGCACCAAGAGGGACCAAGATCAAGCCTAAAAAGACAAGAATGGACCAATAAACCCAATATTGAACCCTAGGTTCGAAACCCTACCCTTTGGAAATTAGTAAAATTAAGAATAATTAGAATAAACCCTAACTAAAAGGAAGTAAAACCCTAAGAAAATGGGAGGAAAAATGATGGAGACCCACTTACTTAAGGTATCTTGAAGAAGTCACCCCAAATACTCCAGTATATGAATTTAGAAAGATCAAAAAATGAAAATGATGTTATAATATGTCTGATAAAGTCATTTTAGAACTTTAATGGGAGAAAAGTGTAAGAATTGAAAGAGTTATGAAGGAAGGAAGTTACCTACTCAAATATGGACGATTTGAGACACCCTATGAAGATATGTAAAAATTGTAATGAATACGAGCTCCAAAGAGGGTGTGAGGATAATGGGCACATGGTTGGGTTCATTAGGATTAGGTGAGACTTGTAATCACTCAAAAATCATTAAAATTTAATATCTTATTAAATAAACCATTTTTAAAAAAACTGGAAATGGGATTTCAGGGAGGCCCAATTCCTTAAATAAAAACTCAAATCCACCATTATTATGGATTTATAAAGGGTAAAAATTGTAATTTTGATTTTAATATGTCATGGGTGGACATTTAGGAATTGGAAAGGGTGAAAAATATTAAAAAATTAAATTTTTATAAAAGAATCAAAATTGGTTTTTAAATCTAGAAATGGGCTCACCGTTTGTCCCAAATCCAGAAAACTCACCCTTTCCTCCAAAAAAGCTTGGGAAACCCCCAAAACAAAGCATGAATGGAAGTTAAATGAAATTTTCCTTTAAAATAAGTTATGTATCTAGGAAATCTCCCCACAATGAAAGACATTCCTCCACAGAAAGTCAACCTGAAGCTTGATTGGAAAACAAGAAGGGGTACTCTTTCTCGACCCATGAATTCTGCTCCCATGTCTCATGTGTATGATTCACATGCTGCCAAAGAACCCAGACCAACAGAATGGAATTCCCTCGAAGAACCTTCTCTTGGGAGTCCACTATTTTCACCGGTCACTCAAAAACAAAAAATTCAGGCTCTATCTTCAGTTCTTCCCAACTCAGCACATGGGACAGATCTGGGTTGTATTTCTTTAACTGGGAGACATGGAAGACATCATGGATGGATGTCAACTGAGAAGGTAAATCCAACCTTTATTCCACCATTCCAATATGCACGGTGATCTCAAAGGGCCTGACATACCGCAACATCAGCTTCCCTTGCTTCCCCAATCAACATTGGCCCAAACGAGGGGCCACTTTCAAGAATACACTATCACCCATAGAAATATCTAGGTCTCAACACCACCAGTTAGAATTTAATTTATGGAGACTCTGAGTTTCCAATAAACGATACCTAATCAACCTGACCTACTTTGACATCACCTACACCAGACTCGGCCCCAGAAGTGAGGTCTCACCTACCTCATCCCAACACAGGGGGGACTGACAATTTTGGTCATAGAGCACCTCAAAAGGATCCATTAAAATCCATGATTGGTAAATATTATTATAAAAAAACTAAACCAACCCAAAAATTTTATCCCAAGAACCTCCAAATTCCATGACACATTCACAGAGCATGTCCTCCAAAAGCTGATTCACTCACTCTATCTAGCCATTCGTCTGAGGATGATATGTTCTGCTCATCTTAATCTGAGACCCCAAGGCCTTTTACAGACTTCCAAGAAGTGAGAATTGAAACAAGGGTCTCTATTAGAGATAACTGCTGATGGAATTTGATGGAGTCTCACCACCTCCTAAAGATACAAGAGGCACAACTCATCCACTAAAGCTGTATATCTGATCGGAATGAAGTGGGATGATTTGGTTAGATGATCAATCACCACCCTAATGTCATTCTTACCCCGAGGTGTACAATGTACGCTAGAAATGAAGTCCAGGGCGACCTCTTCCCACTCCTAGTTAGGAATGGGTAATGACTAGAGTAAACTAGAGGTCCTTTGATTCTCTACTTTCACCTTCTGGCATGTGTTTCATGTCAACACAAAGTCTGCTATGTCTCGCCTCATACTAGACCACCATAACTGCTGACAGACGTCATAATTCATCTTGGTGGCACCCAGTTGTAAAAGCCACTAATACCGGTGGCTTTCCTCCATCACCACCTTCTATAGAGGTTGCGCCACTACTAAACGTCCCTTGAAAAAAAAGATTCCCTTGAGAGACAAAAAAAATCATAGGATGTCTCCCCACCATGAAGAAACTGGTTCAACCGCTAAAAAATCTCATCATAGGGATGTCCCCACTGAGTCAACTCCAACAGAGAAGGATTTAACTGGAAGCTCACCAATAATTCACCTACACTATGATCCCTGGTCTCCACATGAATATGAGAAAAGATCCCCATGAAAGTCCTCTCATCACTGGACTTTCTCAAAGCCTACACTGAAACTCTTTAACTAAAATAATTAACAACCACATTACCATTTCCTAGGGTATAAACAATGTCAATGTCGAACCTCTGCAAGTAATCGATCCAAAAATGCTACCTCAAGTTCAGGTCCTTCTATGAGAAGATATAGGCAATGATTTTGTGATTAGATTAGACCAAAAACTTCTCCCTAAAGAGGTAAGGACACCAAGTCATCAAAACATGCATCACTACTACCAACTCCAAGTCATGGGTCGAGGAGTTCTCTTCACGTGGTCAGAGTTGGTGAGATCCATATGCCACTACCTGATCATCCTATATAAGCAGACACCCAAGATCCATAACTAAAGCATCATAATAGACCACATACCCCTTTCCAGCCTATGGAAAAATCAATACGAGGGTGGTAGTGAACCACCTATTCAGCTCCTCGAACGATGCCTGCTATTTTGGGCCCCATACAAACTTCACCCCTTTCTGGGTGAGTGCAGTCATCAATGAATCCAGCTAATAAAAATCCCAAATGAATCGCCTGTAATAACCAGCTAGACTAAGGAAATTGCTGATCTCGAACACATTCTTCAGCAGCTTCCATGAAATAACCGCACTAATCTTCTCGGTGTCCACTAAATCGCACTCCTCAGAGATCGCATGCCCCATAAATCTCACTTCCAAGATCCAGAAAGTGAACTTTGACAAATTTTCATAGAGGCGTTCATCCTGTCATGTTCCCAAGATGATCCTCATGTGATGTTCGTGTTCCTCCTCAGATCCATAGTATACTATAATGTCATCCATGAACACCAAAATGAAGGAATAAGGATACTGATCGAACACCCTACTCATGAGTTCCATAAAGACCGCTGGAGAATTTTTCAATCTGAAGGGAATGACCAAATACTAAAAGTGATCATAATATTTTTGGAAGGCTATCTTTCGGATATCTGACTCCTTCACCCTGAGTTGATGGTAGCCCGAACACATGTCTATTTTTGAGAACCAATTTCCCCCTTCAAATAATCCAACAAATCATCTATTCTTGGCAAAGGGTATTTGTGCTTAATTGTTACCTTATTAGGATTCTATTTTTTAATGCATAGCTGGAGAGATCCCACAGCCTTTTTTGCAAACAACATAGGAGCGACCCAAGGAGAGATGCTCGGGAGAATGAATCCTTTGTATTCTAAGTCGTCAAATTATATCTTTAATTCCTTCAACTCGGTGGGGCCATGTGATAAGAGGGAAGAGATATCAGTTGTGTTCCCGGCACCAGATCAATCAAAAATCCATATCCCGCTCTAGGGTAAAACCTGAGAAATCAAATAAGAATACCTCTAGAAAATCATTCACTACATGAGGTAGTAATCCTTCATGGGAAATACCATTATACTCTAGTAAGATCGACGATAACTGGAAGGTAAGACTTCCCAACTCTGGGAGTGGAGGTCTTGCATGACCCGATCAAGGATCCCATTCTCCCCAATAAACCTGACGACTCCCATCAAGTGTCGTGAAACTCACTCGCCGCCTGTAGAAATCAATGTGTGCCTAGAAGTGTTCTAGAAAATCCATTCTAAGTATTATGTCAAATTGTTCCATATCTAAAACCAAGAGGTCCCACTCCATCTCAAAACCTAACATGAAAAGCGCACACGAGGGGCACCGGAGGGCCTGCTCCTTCTTCTTTCCCAACAGTATCATAAACTCCATCGCAAAAGACATCAAATAAGTTGGTAAATTTAAAATGTCCAAAAAATGAGTATAAATTTATGAAACATAGGCAATGATATAAAAAATAGAGGCAGTTATAGAAGATGTGATCAGAATGGTACCTCGAAGTGTAGACGGTCCAGCCTATGGTCCTACTAGTGCCTGATCCACTACATGGAGATGTATGGTATCTGTCTGAGGATGACTGCTAGTGTGTGGTTGTGTCGTGAACTAGATTTTCCTAGAATATGACCCATAGCTACCACCACTGCCTATAAATTGAGATCCCCCAGTCCTCAATGGCTCAAACTGTGCTGGTACTCCTCTTGAATACACTAATCCTACCCCACTCGGAAGTGGATGTGCCACCTCATAGAAGTGTAGAAAATGACCGAAACCTCCACACTTGTAACAGGTCTTCAGAGGAAGCCGTAATTCTGGTCTGATGTGCCTAGTCTTCCCACACTAGTGGAACATGACCGATCTCACATCAGAATCCACAGACCAAAACTACCTATAAGAGTGGATTAAACTACCTCCTCGCTTCTTAACGGGTTCCTCCCACTTCCTTTTCTTTTAGGTAGAGCTGCCAATACCCACGATGGATACTGACCTAGAGAAATCATCCCTACCTTCATTTTCAATCTCTACCATGCACGCCTAGTCAAGGACGTCAGCATAGGTCCTCAGCTTAAATAAGAATACCTGAGATCATATCTCTGGTCACAAGCCTTTCTCAAACCATTGGTCCTTTAATTGTTCATTTGAGATGATTTCAGGGGAATACTGAACTAACTCGGTGAAAAAGTTGGCATACTCCATCACAGAATGATTCCCCTAAACAAGGTCCATGAACTAATGGGACCTGGAATATGCCAAGACCTTTGGACTATACTGTTCTTTAAAGACAGCCTTATAATCTCCTCATCACATATGCTCATTCTTCCCAGTCTGAAGTACTTACTCCCACCACTTATGGTTGGGACCCTCCAATAGAAAGGATTTACACTTCACCGCGACCTCCTATAGTTTTTCCAGGAACTCAAACATATTCTTGATATTCTCGATCCATTAATATGCTTCCTGGGGTTCTGAGCTGCCTCGGAAGGCAGGAGGCTTATTTTTCAAAAACTCATATGCTTTATCTTTTATAGGACCCATCTTTTCTGCCCTAACAAGAATATAATTTTGAGACGGTCCCTATCCCAAAGCTTGGAAAGCTCGAACCATAGCCTCGACTAGCATCTGATTAATCTATGTAGGAGAACTCTCTTTGGCTTCCTCCCGTGGGTGTGTTGGAGCTTTCTGGGGGGGGCATGTTTCTACAAAATGAAGTTGTCACAAAACCTTAATTCATACCACAATTCTGAATATTTAAATAAAATAATTAAAATATAAATAATCTAAACACATTTATTAAATAATTGAAACAACTTATCCACCCCCTCCTCATGTTCGCGTGTGGTCTGCAGCCCACATGTCTCACCTGGAAGTGAAGTAAATCTGTAAATTCCAATGTCCCCTGGTGACTCAAGGTTTTCCATGAGAGGTGCAATCCAGGAACCAAATTAGTAAAAAAAACCTCGATCCCCGATAGTCATAGATTTTTTCTATCCTGAATCATCACAAAATAGCAATATAACCCAAAAACATTTTCCCACATTTGATACCATTATGTCACGAATAGAATCTGGACGCCACCAATACCAGCACCAAAACTATCCCATGGCAAGGCCCGAAGGGATTTCCCTATCCCCACAGGTTGGAACAACTGCCTAGGTATCATTTATTATTATTTTTGTATGATTTACCTGAATATGTATACATAAAACATCAAAAATATTTGGTAAACTAAATCTGAAAAATTCATACCAATAAGGTTTATAGAAAAATCCAGAACTGAGTAAATAAGTTCAAATGAAATACATAATGTCCAAAGACACAAAGAAACAGCATCAAAACATACCCAAGGACTCCACACGACAAGGGGTTATCACTCATAAGCTGTCTCCACAACTTTTCCCCAAGGTTAAGAACTGACACCCCGCACCGCCATCACACATAGTATTTCCATTACCTGAGTCAAGAATAATAAAGTATAATTACACCAAAGGGTTTTAATTAAGGTGTGATCCCAATAACAATAAGATACCGCCCAATGATTCCAAATTGCATTCAATACAAGGGAAAAAAGAAAGAAGTTTTAATAAACAATGTTAACCGACGACAAATTCCATGAAATGAAACTTTCAATTGAAAATAGTTTTCAAGAAAAAACATTCATAATGTTGACAAAGATAAATGGTATTTTTATATACTTTAATATACTTCCAAACACACAAAAATACAAGGGAAAATACCATAAATCCAATGAAAAACAAAATCCTGAAAACCCCTAGGCATTAGATAGTCTCGGACCCCATGTACCTCGTACCTTGGTGTAATGTAACCATAGTAAATTCTGTTCTCATGCACAAGCCACTAGAAGGGAACATAATCATAACCTAGTGGTCCCTATTCATTATCGATATAGTTTGGTTATAGTTTTCATTATCCAAATGGTAAGTGAAACTAGGACAAAACTCATCCAGTCTACTAGTTGTACTAGTACATATCCACCCCACCTTGGTACCTGGGATTCCCCCTTTGTGATAAAATAATTTCAGCATGATACATAATCCCATTTTCATATAAAACATCACTACTGGTCACATAAAATCATTAAATTAGCTATCCACATTTTAAATCACTTAAAACACACAACCAAACACTTTGATTTTTAAATGAAACAATTTCTCAAAATCTTGAGTTCTTTTCACCCAAGACACATTGAAACCCCCACATTGTACACTATGTGCACACCTGTAAGTTACCAAAACCGAAAAGGAAAACCAATACATTTCAATTAAACCAACAAATAAATTTTAGGGCAGCCCCATGTGAGCCAAGAAATGATAACTTTGTAAAACCTCCATTCACACACAAACATTGCACTTAATGTTCAAATGTTCTACAAATACCATTAAAACCCTTTTTCTACGCAATAAATAAAAGGTATTAACATTCAAAATATTATTGGATATCTTATTTAAGTTCAATAAAATCCATTAATTTATTATAGGTAACCCCCAAATAAACCAATAAAACAATTCTATGAAAATCACCAATTTCACATTAAATTTTCATTTTATATTTATTTGTAATTCAACCACCACTAAAACTAATTTTTTCAGAAATAATGAAATTAAATAAACCTGAAAATATGATAAATATATAATTATAAGACAAAAATATTTCATAAACCTGAAATCACATACCAAATTAAAGGAAACCCTAGATTCTTTGTGCGGAAATAAAATCGAACCACCACTGCACCAAGAGGGGCCAAGATCAAGCCTAAAACCACAATAATAGACCAAGAAAACCTAATATTAAACCCTTGGTTATAAATAATAACCTCTTGAAATTAGAAAAATCAAGAATAATTGGAATAAACCCGAACCAAAAGGAAATAATACCTTTTGAAAATGGGAGGAAGAATGAAGGAGGCATACTTACTTATGGGATCTTTAAGAAATCACCCCAAATACACCTGTAGATGAATTTTAAAAGATCCAAAAATGAAAATGAGGTTTTGATAAGTATGATAAGGTCATGTGGGAACTAAAATGGGGGAATAATAGTAATAATTCAAATATTTATGAAATAAATGATTTACCTCTTCAAATATACACGATTTGAGACTCCCTATGATATTTTGTTCTAAATCACGATGAATACGAGCTCCAAAGATGGTGGGAGGATAATGGGAACACTGACGGATTCAGTAGGATTATGTGAGACTTAGAATAATATTAAAATAATTAATATTTAATATTTTATTAAAAAAATAGTTTTTTAAAAAAATCTAGAAATGGGCTTTTGGGATGGCCCATTTCTTTAACTAAAAACTAAAATCCACCATTCTTATGGATTCTTAAAGGTTCAAAATTGAAATGGTGGGTTTAATAGGTCTAGGGAGGACATTTTGGAATTGTAATGAGTGAAAAATATTAAAAAATTAAAAAGTAATAAAATAATCAAAACTGGTTTTTAAATCCGGAAATGGGATCATGTTTTGGCCCAAATCATGATGATTCACCCTTTCCTCCAAAAAAATATTCGAAAACCCCCAAAACAAATCATGAATGGAAATTAAATTAAATTTACATTTAAAATATGTCATTTATGTTATAGTTAACCTATTTACTTTTACATCATGTAAAACACATCCATTTATGAATTTAAAATTAATATATATTTATTCATAATGTTTAAAGTTTCAATTGATGTTACTCTTCAATAGAGTTTCAATTTGACAGCTAACAATGTGGGAACGATTTATTTTACAGTATCATATTTTGGTATTACTCTTATTTTCAATGAATAATGCATATAATATATCCTTCATAAAATATTTGTAATTTTTTATCATCTAGATATTTAACAATTATATACATGTTCATTCAAATTTTCCACTCTTTTTTGTTGAATAAAGAAAATTATTGTTTAAAATAAAAACCCATTTTTTTCTATTTTTTATTTCATATATTTTATATTCATGTCAATATTTTTCTTTTTTTTATAGAATTAATTTTTATTTACTAAAATAGTTTATTAAGTTCATTTTATGTTATCCTTATTTTTTAAAATGTTTTGAGAGGAATCTTACTAATGTTTTCCAAGAAGATCATTTTGGACTTTCTTTAATGAAAGACAAAAGGAATGTTTTCTTTTAATCATATATGATGTTAATTGGATTTTTTGAAACCAAATTCATTTTATATTTTTTTAATCATATAGGTTTTCAATTGTTTTGGAAACAAAATTCATTAATTAAAACTTATTTATAATTTCAACTTCCACTTTCAAAAAGAATTTATTTTAATAAAAAACTATATTTATGATGAATTTAAAGTCATATTTTATTATTTATAATTTTTTTAGTAATAATATTTCTCATTAAACATTTACTTTATTATTATAATTTATAAATGAAAATTACATTTCTCTTATATTTTCATATTAATTATATCACAAATAGTTTGATTTCTTAAATTGTATCCCAATTTTACCTAATTATTTTTATTATAAATTTATTTTATTGACTAGAGAAATATCGATAATCCATATCCTTTACTCAATAATTAAATTTATTGAAAAATGATATTTTTGATGAATTAAATTGATCATTTAATATACGAGGAATGAATTGTACCTTCCATTATGGGTGAGATTTGGTTATAGATAACCCCTCAATGCGTTGAATGGTCTCCTAGATAGATTAGTTGACCAAATTTATTAAATGGTATTTGGTGTATGACTACCTATTTATTAATTTATCCTCATTCAAGGCCCTGATGGTAAATAATTTTTAATTTCTAAGATCATTTAGTCAAATATTATTCATTTACTTCATTGAGAATTTATTTTTTATTATTAGTGAGAATACTACATTAATATTTTCTATGGATGAAATTTATACTCAAGTTATTCATTAAATGGAATGTGTTTTTAGTTATTTAAATTGATATATTTATTATAACTTATTTAATCAGGTTAAATTCCTATATACATAACCCAGACTGAGCATTTGTGCTATCCTTTATTATCTTTACTTTCCCAAGGATATAAATAAGTAATCATTGACTGAGTTCATGGATGAATAATATTTACATTCACTGTGTTTTATATTTTATTTACAATATAGAGTGAGAATCAAGTATGTATGTAGTTTTTCTATAAAAGTATATTATTTGGTAGATTGGGGTATGATATATTTTATCTTATACTAATGTAATAAAGACGAAACAGACTCTATGATACTTGAGTTTGGGTTGTTATAGTTTCTATCAAAAAAAGTTTATTAAAAACCTTGGGAACTATATTTACAGAAAAAAGTAGGGTAAAAACCCCTATGAAGTAATTTATTAATATGTCTAATTGTAATAAGTTATTACAAATATTTTATATGGTTGATATTATGTAGTTTCCTAGAAATGAATTCTTTTCTAGATACTACAGGTGGATGGGGTATTCTCTGAGATTCATATAGGGGTAATAACCTGAAAAATATTTAGTCAAATATATCTTTTCGATCATTATGATGAAAGGTGAGTGTTACCTTACTATGCACCTAGTTTGACACTCTTGAGTTCTTGGGTTAATTAAAATTTTCTTTATGAACTATTATGATGAATGAAGTAGTAGAATATATAGAATCCTATGTTGTGCCATAGTAATATGGGATAAACATAAAGTATAATAGGTCAATAAGTGTATGTTTAATCATATGTTTAAGGTCATATATACCCCTTTTGAGGTTTCTTGTGATCAATATTTAAGAGGATTAAGGGTACATTCTGATACATTTATAGGAATATATCCCTTTTGTTTAGTATATGTTGGAATGAAGTGGTTATTTGAGGAATAATGATTCCAAATTTCAATGAAATAGTTGTAGGACCTCAGGAAACCCTGAGATAGGAGGGATGAATCAGGGTGTCAAATGTTTCTTTTAAAACATTGGAGCTTGTTCCCACATTTGTAGGAACTATCTAAAACTATATGATGGATGAGATCATCAATCAAACATTAACAAGAAAATAGAAAGAAGACATGATATTTACATGGTTCACCACTAAGGAAGACATACTAAAAGAATACACCAACAGGTTATCGTTCATACCATGCACCACTAATTTTCACATGTTTTAGATTATAGATATTCAGACAGAGTCACTCTGTGCTGGGCTCACTACCTTTAAAAAATTTCAAGGATATATCACAACATCCCTCAGATCATTTCCTCTAACTCCCCCTTGCATAGTGTGTTGGGAATAATATGTAGTTCGTTTATCGACTGTATAGTCACATCAATAAGTTGGCATTAAATCACTCATCCTCAATAGTAGATGGATTCCCTATTGATGTCCCATTTTTTATACATATATGATGTTCACTTTCATGTAAAATGATAGTCCATGGATTGATCCTTCACGAACTACCCTTCTTCCTCCAAGTACTCCACATCAATGCAAACTTGTTGTGCTCCACAAACCATCCTTGCATACTTCCTTTTCGAACCACCTCTATGAACTACCTCTACAAACCGCCTTCACGTACTGCCTCTGGATGCTCCTGCTCTGCATATCGTAATTTCTCTCTATACTTCGCTCCTTCATGTACTGTCTCTGATTCTACAAACTGTTTCATCTCCACAGAATTCCTGTTTCTATGTACTGTGTTCTCATATTTTGCATACCATTTCCACTTAAATAATATCGCGCACTATATCTACAAAATGACTCTTATATAAAGCTACCTCTTTCTCTGAAAAATAACCTTCTCAGTAGATTAATCTAATCCAGACACTTCCCTTCATGCTCTGCATATATCCTTTCTCACTCAACGTACTATCTTTCTCCACCACATACTATGAGTTCTTCCTCTACAAATCAAAACACTCTTCCACGGGGTGTTTCTCCTTCACGGATCGTCCATTCCTATGTGGAGTTGTCTTCCCACAAACATCTATAAACTTCTCCAAATTCCTCCCATATTTTTAATACCAGTTCAAGCACCGTAATGAAGGGTATTACTATTCCTTATATAGGAAAAATGAATCTTAAAAATCAGCTAAATAGGGATTCAAAAAATATTTGACGTGGCGCCACCTTCACCTCAAACTAGTACATCCACGAACCGAAAGCCTCACCGCAAAACATTTTTGATACACAAACTATTCCCGCACATGGTTTCCTTGCATGTATTTCATTCCCTAATCATAGACAGTGATCCTCACCATGAAACATCAGCCTTCTGTGTATCACAGACCTTCACTATGAACTGGTTTTTGTTCTGTGAACTACTCCACATACCATTATCATGGTCTCGTACGCGGTCCACAAACCATTCTCAGATGTGGTACATAGTCTATGTCTCGGGCTATGCAGTTCCATTATTTTTCCAAATTTATTCGTCATTATTCATTCCATTCACTCTTATGAACATATTCTAGATTTTTGGGCCCAAAAATTTGTAAAACATTGCAAAACAACATCACCTTCAATACCACCATCATCCTCAATCATGTTCCCACATTCTTTGAAAATTCCCTGGTCTTCCATTTGTCAATTGTCAAAATACCAAAACCACACTTCCTTTCCAACACAGAATTGCCTTGGATCTAAAAATCTCCCCCTTTAGGTCAATTGTTAATCTAGAGATAAATTTACTAAATCACCAGCCACAATCAAAACCAAAACCTAATATAAAAGAAACAACTCATCAAAAACTCTACATCTACATGGGCAATGAACGATGTAGGAAAAAATAAGGATAATATGAATTTGAATCTCGTGTGTTCACACTAAAGTAATCATTGTTTCCTCATAACACCACATTGTTTTCTCCTATCACATTATGTCCTTTGTGCCTCATAGAATTTCTTTTTTCTCCCCCATTTTATTATTTTGTGACTTTCTCTATTTTACATCATTCATATAACCTGGAAAAAAATTTCATCATCTACATATTTTGAGTGAATTTATCCATTCCCCCCCATTTGAAATAAACCCAAATAACCAATTCTTAACTAGTAGAGTTCAAAAACATGCTCCCACTAGATCATATCTCCCCCATAAACTGACATCAATTCCACAAACAAATTAAAATTGTCAAAACGACTTGGGAGAGGGGAGTTCCAAAACCACATAATGAATTGAGAGGTGGTTGAACACCTAGGTTCATTTGATATTTATTAAACAAAGTCTCTTTCAGTGGCTTGGTTAGAATATTAGCCACTAGGTCATCAATTCCAACATGATCCATTTTAATCACACATTATTCATAATATTTACCGGATGATGTGATATTTGATTTCAATATATTTTATATGTGGATGTTAAACATGATTCTCTATAAGATCAATTTCACTCCATTTGTCCCAGTGATTCACCATTGGTTGTTTCACATTGTCACCAAAATTAGTCATCACTTTCTTCATCTAAAGTAGTTGAGTACAAGCCTTTTTAGTAGATATATATTCATATTTAGTAGTACTAAGAGAGGTGCTTTCCAATTTTTTAATCAACCAACCCTCAAATTTATTTCTAATAAATAATTATACACCACTTGTGCACTTTTTATCAATCACATCTCTAGCACAGTTAGTGTTAGAAAATGTCTAAAGACAATTATCCATCCCAAAAACAATGTATAAAAAATAACTATGATCCACATGAATGTACCTCGGGATACTATGCACAATGAGAAGACAATATAATTCCATGTTTCATTAAAGTATAGTAGGATTATCATGATTCTCTTGTACATAGATGGATCCATAGAATTCCTAACTTCATGTCTTCCTAGTTTAGTTCCAAATGTAATAGGTGGTGAAATTGGCTTGGATTCATGCATTATCATTTTTTAGAAAGTATTTTGAATATTCTTCAAGAGAAATGAATGTGTAATCCATCTTTGGAATGACTTTCAACCCAAATAATAATGTGAGGTAACCAATCATGTTCATTTCAAATTCAGATTTCTTGTAACTGGAAAATTCTACCATTGAACCCTTCCTGTTACTACTATGTATAATAACATCGCCATACTCAAGTACTATAAATTGATCATCGTATGAATTTTTCATCTAGATATTATGATCAACACTGATTATTTTGAATTGGATAATCTTAATATAAGAATATAGATAAGTATAGCATGATCATGGTGTGATTCATTAAATTTAAACTTTTTCATGAATTCCATACAGGAATGTTGTTCTCAACATCCATCTAATTGATTCCAATCTCACCACTAGAGAATCTCTCTCTTCGATACCAAAACCTTCAACCTAGGAATAGACTTTTCACACTATTTTTCACTTATTTTTTATCACATTACGATATTTGGGCAATGTAACATGATCCCTTGGATGGTTCTTGTCCATGTGATTGAGTTCATCATTCATGGATTTATCCCATGAATCAACTTCCACAGCTACTTCAAATGAGGTTAGTTCCATAATTGAAAGGAATGAATATTTTTTATCAATTATCATTCCACTACTTTGTGTGGGTGTGAACCAATCATAACTGAGGATGGATTGATTAATTTAGGCTCTTCGATTTATACATCATAATATTATTTGAATATCAAATTGAGGAAAAATTCAAATATTGAGAATTATTTAGTTTCAATATCAGGAATTGGAAGTCCTGTTTTCATATAATGTTCCTCCTCCAAGAAAATTCCTCACATTCAATTTACTATAATTTAAGAACCAATAGAATACAAAAAAAATAAGTGGATAAGGTGGATCCTCCTTGTATCACCAATATAAACTATACGGTTGAGATGATTTTCTCAAACATGTTCCTCCATTTACTTCAGTCTTCATAATTTTACATCTGAAAATATGTTTTGATATATGTTCATGTGGTAGGGATCTCTTAAAACTCTCTTCTTATTTTTATGGAGAATGTTTCTGTTAAAATTCGTCATGAATGATAAATTATTACTCTTATTAAAGGATGCTTCTTTCTCTCGTATTAAGTTTAAAATCATTTTGAAATGTGACAAGATTTCATTCATATCTCACACATAACTTCTTTAGCATGAGATTTTTTTTTGATAACAAGAACTGATGAACATTCTCCCCATCACGTGGGGCCTTTTCTTTTCTATTTTCTCCAACAATAGAATGTGCATTTTCATGTTTTCTCATTATTTCCAAATCTTCTAGAAAAATAATCACCATGTCATTAGGAACTTTTGTAGATGGCTTGGATATTCTACATGGGTTCATCTGACTGTCATACCTGTTAAGATGTATTTTGGATAATCTACCCTTCAACTTACTATATTTGAACTCCATGTTCTTGTTTATATCCATATTTGAGATCTTCTTGTGAAAATTTATGTTCGCAATATTCTTCTGATTTCTTCCCATGGGTTATTCTTCATACCTTACTAGCATTGGGGGTCTTCACTTCTTATAAATAATGAACTAATGTTGAGATGATCATATACAAAACATGTGACCAATTCCATTTCATACGTGATAGATCTTATAAATAATTCCAAATATTTTTGTAGTAAAAAGATATTTCTGGACCTATGGATATCGTTTCTTCATCTCTTGATTGATCCCCCATGAAGTAGGATTCATTTTTTGCATCTCCATTAATTGGATTGTACCAAAAATCAAACACATGATTCCATTATTTGTTGTAGCACAAACATTGACCCAAAAATCATGATTGCATTGTACCACTTGTATATAATTGTTTAATCTTCTTCATGACTTGTTGAGGTACCCATGGGTGAAAAACTTCCATGAACTTCTTCCCATCCACCATATACAATGTGGTAGGCTTAATATCTCCTTTATTCATCCAAACTTGTCAAATAATTTTCTTATAACCTTCACTCTTCATGATAAATGGTTTAGAGAAATTTCAACATGTTGGTCTGGATGATACGAGTTTTTCCTCTAATACTTGAGATAGTTCATCATAAGATTTCATGATTTTTTTATCACATATTGGAGGTCTTCCATCTTTAGAATCCTCAATTGATCATTGAGTAAAAATACAAATAGTTTTTTTTTTGTGATTTTTCAATATATGTGTTCTCAAGATTGACCAACCGGTCTTCCAAATCTAGACATTTCGTATTGTGGATAATTTTATGATCATAAATCATAATAATCTTTTCTTTAAAATCCTTCTTTATTATAAAAATTTCTTCTTCATGAAACTTCACTTTATTATGAATCAAAGGGTCAATTATCTTGATCTTTTTAGATATTATATCCATTTGTAAACTCTTTACATCAGTTCTATTTTTCAATTGGTCTTCAAGAACATAGATATTTTCTTCAAGAGACTTTTTGACACTCTATTTATCTTTAACTACATTGAGGTATTTCATAGATCTTGTTTCAAGTTCCCTATTTGTTTCTTAAATGGTTCCAACCAATTTGGAGATATTATAAAATTTTGAAACTTTTCATTCCAAGACATCCTCCATAGAATAAACTTCTTTTCTCAAAAAACTGATTTACTCCTATATACAATGAAAAATTATATGAAAAATGATGACTCTTTTTCAATAATACCATGAAGATATTTTTTAAGCCATTAAATTTCATCTGGGGTTGTATATTGATCAAAATTCACACTTTTTCTAGGATCATTATATTGAGGAAAAGATTCAATAGTGATAACACATACGACATGATCATATTATAATTTTTAATTACATGAGGTTGAAAGGATTTCCTGTTATTTCGTGGAAACCTGAGTTATGTTCTCTCTACATTCCAAGATTGAAATATCATCATTTTAAGAAAGGCATGGAGAACCAGATACTGAATATTCTTTAGATATGACGGACTTCATCAACTGTGTCTTCTCTTTCATTTTCCTTTTCATCATTGTCATGTTGGATGTAGACTTATGCTCATAGATAACTGAATGTTCATTAACACTAGACTTTATTATTGACTTGAGAAAGGAATTCATGTAGTTAATATAGATTATATTTTCTATAGAGTATCTGACACACGTGAACCTTCCCCTCTGATACCAGTTGTAGGATCCTAGGACACCCAAAGAGGGGAGGGTTGAATCAGGGTGTCCTATGTTTCTTTTAAAACAATGCATCTTGTTCTAAAGTTAGTAAGACTCGCCAAACCTGTATGATGGAAATGATTAGAAATAAAGAATTCACATGCAAAGAGATGACACACATGATTTATAATTGGTTCACCAATAAGGGCTACATCCAAGGAGCATTTTCCAAAAGTTTTTCAGTCATACCAATGTACACTAATTTTCACTAGATTTTGATTACAGATGTTCAGACACAATCAGTCTCTACCAGGACCAATACCTTTTGAAAAGTTCAAGGATAGCTCAGTGCATCCCATGGATCTATGTCACTAACTCCCCTATGCATAGTACATTGGGAAGAATCTGTAATCTGTTTATCAACATAAATGTCGCTTCAATAAGTTTCCACTAAATCATGCATCCTCAAAAGTTGATGGATGATCTGTTGAAGTCCAATTTTTATCCATAGAGGATGTTCGGTTTTCCGCACACTGATAGTTCACAAACTTCTCCTCTGTAAACTAACCTTCTTACTTCACGTACCCTGCTACACCACATATAGTGTGTGCTCCATGTACCATCCATGAAAACTACCTTTGTGAACCACCACCACGAATCGCAATCGCATACTTCCTTCGGCAGCTCTAGCTCTACGTAGTGTATGTTCTCAGTGTACTCTGCCCTGCTTCACGTAATGTCACTTCTTCAATGTAAAGATTCAATTCTATAGACTTACTTTCTCCATGTGCCATTTTATTCTCTTTTACATACCATTTCCTCAAGACCACCACTGCATACTATTTCTAAAAAACACCTCTCCTATGCTGGATACCTTTATCTCTACAAACTAGAGTGCTCTACAGACTGATATAATCCACAAAATTCTCTTTTTTATTTTCGTAAAACCTTTCCCACTCAATGTACTGACTTTCTCTGCTGGATACTGAAAGATAATCCTCTGAAAATCAAACTCTCTTCCACAGACTATTTATTCTTCACGAATCTCCTCTTCTTATGAGGGCTTTCTTCCCATCAATAGATTTGGTCTTCTCCAAATTCATCCCAGTTTTTTAATCTCTTTACTAGCGCCCTGATGAATGTAATTACTGTTCATCATATCAAAAAAATAGTTGCTAATAATTTTCTAGACTAAGATTCCCAATATTTGATGTGGCACAACCTTCAACAAAAACTGATTTATCTGCGAACCGTGATCCTTGCTGAGAACAATGTTTATTTCACAAACCATTCCTCCATGCGGTTTCCTTCACTGAATCGCATGCCTCCACTGTAGAAAACTATCCTCACTACGAACCGTTGTCTTTCAACGTAACAAACTCCTTAACCTAAACACCTTCATCATGAACTGATTTCAGTTCCACAAACCACTCTATGTACCATTCCCATTGCCTTGTATGTGGTTCGCAAACCGTTCTTGGACATGGTATTTGATCAATGTCCCAGGATTCGTCGTTCCCTTCTTTTTTCCAAATTTCTTCACCATTATTCACATCATTTACTCCTATGAATAAATTCACAATTATGAGGCCCAGAATTTTTCAAAACACTGGGAAACAACATTACCTTCAATACTGCTTTCAACCTCAATTGTATGACTAAATTCATTGAAAACTCTTTATTCTTCCATGTTCAGATTCACAAGAAACCCAAACCACACTCCATTTCTAGAAGAGAACATCTGTGGTTACCACAATAATATTAATGTTATTAAATACCTTTAGAGTTTATATGATCATTTATGTAGATAAATTATGGTTTATTGGAATAAAAGTGTCTGTACATTTTGGTAATATGTTGTATAGTTAACCATGGGATTGAAATTTATCAAAAAAACCATGGTATTGAAATATTATTTGGTGAATAAGTGATTAATGTTTTGATTAATATATTTTTAAAATTATATAATTATGTTTAAAATAATTTTTGGAATAAATATTTATTGAATTATGTAATAATAAATGATTTTATTATAGGGCTGAGGAGCCAGCGATGAGGATCCCGACCTAAGCTCACAATGATAACCTAGCTCTGGAAATGCGGATCTCGTATCCCCCCTCCCCATTGGAGGGGGGAGATCTTTCTCAACCATTGCCATAGATGCCCCCCCCCCCACATTTATTTCTTTCTCTAATTATGAGTTTCTTCCCTCATTTCTGCAGATCCCGATTTACCCGAAAGTTTCAGATTTGTACTGTGGGGAACCTCAGCTCCCCTTAGAGCATTAGGAGTTCAACTCTTCCTCGAATCTATTTAACCTGACATTGGTGGCTCGGTTTCATCAGCGGAGGCCCTCAGTTTATGTGTTTGACCGATTTGTATTTGAAGCCTGGGATCTGCAAGATCATGTGGTTATTGGTATCCTTGATCGAAGGCATATCATGGTCCGGTTTGCATCGACAGAGGATCTTTTCACTATGTGGTATAAATCCCTCCGAAGATGTTGTGGTTCGCCTTTCCATCTACTTCGGTGGAACTTTGAATTCCATATGTAGAGGGATAATCTGAGCACGGTCATATGGGTATGTTTTCCCGGTCTCCCACTTCCCTTTCAGAACCCTTCCATCTTGCCTCTCCTTGCAAATTTGATTGGTCGTTACCTGTGTTCGGATTCAAAAACTATTGTTGTTTTCCACCCAATCTGCCCGTGGATATGCGTGTAGGTTGATGCTTCAAAACCCCCGGTTGAGTGGGTGTGGATCACCGATGGGAAAGATTTCCGGTGGAGGAAATCCATCAAGTTCGAGTCATGGAAAAATTGTTGTGGCTCATGTTATTGGTTGGGTCATGGTACTGCATCTTTCCGAAATGGTTCCTTGAGTAGGAGGATGCGTAGATGGGGATCAGATGCTGCTGTTGGCTGTGATGTTTTTGGTGGGGCATCTTTGAAGTTGCAGGGGATAACTTCATCAGATGGTGGGCTGCAGACTCAGCCCATGAGGGAGGCGGCTGGGTTCAGTGGTGAGGGAGGTTTGCTGAAGAAACCAAGTGTGGTGACTCCTGGGCCGAGGGTCAAGGATGTCTTCAATAGACTGTTGCAGGATTTGGGGGAGGGAGATTCTATGAGTGGCAAAGAGCATGCTGCTCTTGTGGTATCGCCTATGGTTGCAGGGGGCTCTGATGAGCCCTCTGTTGTTGTGGGTTCCTCCATGGAGGAGTCTACCATCCCTCTGAAGTAGGTGGTTAGTGAAGATGGTGTACAGGTTAGAAGGTCTGATGGGTTGAAAACAGATTCTGTGAAACAGGCTGCTGGAGTTGCCCTTAGTAACTGATTCTCTAGATTGGTTGATGGTGTTTTAGATATGGATCACATTGGGGGTATGCCTTCCAGAGTCATTGTTCCTCAGGATCAAGGTGCTGCAGTCATGGGGCTCTTTGATGGCTTGTAGGAACAGGATGCTGGAGATAAAGCTCATGTGACTGCGGTGAATGAAAATAGCACAAAAGCAGATGAGAATGTTATTGACACTAATAGTCGACCTCAAAAATAAGGGGAGGTGACAAGGGCTATCATGCTGTGAACATTGCTAGGAACTGGGGGGATTTCACTGATAGTGATAAAGAAAATACTGGTGGCATGCCTCGAACTTCATACAGTGATGCTATTCGGGGTGCAAAAAAGAAGTTGTCTGTGCATGATGAAGTGATGACTGCCCCACCACGAAAGAAGATGAGGAAAGACTATTCTCACCTGCCAAAGCCAATGTCCACCAGGTCCTCCTTCGGTAAGGAGGGTTGGGCAGCGAATTCTTCTAATGAGTATCATGCCTTGGAAAAATTGAATCCTAGAAGGAAGTATGCCAATATTTTGAAGCAGTATGATAGTTCAGAGTGGGAACCGGCTACGGCAGAGGAAGCGCTTCATTATGGATGTGGTGATGGGTCTGACTTTTATGATATGTAGTTGTTTATTTTACCTTATTGTAACTTCTTGCTGTATTTTTCTTTCTTTTAATAAATGGTCAGGGGCTTGCCTCTGACTATGCTTTTCGGGTAAATTATTTTATTGAATCTTTATGGTGATTAATGATATTTATGGAAACAATTAGAATATTTTAGGTATTATATGATTAAGTTGTAATTTTGTGTTTGTTATATGACCTTATGAACAAATGATTTTATTTATAGATTATATTAAGGTTAATATTGAAAAAAAATTAATCAAATCATTCATTTTTTTGTAATTTAAATTTGTTCAAACATATTTTTTAATATTCTTAAAGTTAATAATTTATGAAATGGATTATGTTGAAATGTTGGGGTTATTGTTCAGGTATTAGATAATAATGTATTATATTTTTCTATATTGTATAATTTCTTGTATAATTTTTGGTTTTTTATACATTTATATGACATATGAATTGGTAAATATTAATTATAGTGCTTCAAGCATGAAAAATACCTTTTGAATTTTCATTTCCGTTAATAATTTTAAATTCATTGAATCACAATAAATGATGAAATTATGTGTATAAAATGGATAGAAATCAAGTTAGTATATTTTCTCAATTTATTTATATTGAAACTAAAATAATCCATAAAATTTAGTAAAATTATCTTTAAAAAAAATATTTTCATTTTAACATCATTTCTATTTAATTTATGGTCATTTCAGCCCACATTCTTTTATGGTCTTGTGGTCATTAACTTTTATGTGGCGTGTTCTCAATGACTCTATATTAGTCCATGAATATTTTTTTCCACCATGTCTATGTTTCATCTTCTATATTATCTTCTCCTTATATGGGAACATGGATATGTTATATTTGAGGTTAACATTATATTTCTAACTTTCCCTTTTCAATGGATGTTTTATTATTCCAATGTATGATGTGGCCTTATAATAATAGAATTTTAAAAAATTGAATCTTTTATAAAATATTTGAAAAATTTAGAATTAAATTTATTTAGGAGTGGTATTGTTTAAAACCATATAATTTAGTTTAAATTTATAATAAGTTCGATAAATTTCTTAACATGAATCACTAATCTTTATGCGTATTGAAATATATTACAAAACTATTAATTTTTAACTGTGACATAGCTTTTGAATTGGTGGGTATGAATATGAGTAACTGAATTTTGAAATATAAGTAAAATTTAACAATTAAATATAAATTTATTTATTAATTTTAATGAAATATTCACACAATTTTTATTGATTCCATTTTATGCTTCAAAATTTCATTTTCCTAAAAAATGATTTTCTTGTATTTTTTTGTAGAAATTATAATTAATTTATGTAAATAATAGAAATTTTATTTCAAAAAATGATATTAATTTTTAAAATTCAAATATAAAAATTTACTTAGTTTAAAGATATTATATATTTTTTGAAATGATTGATTTTTTAGTGAATTTTACTAAATACTTATTTTTCAAATACTCTCATTTATTTTAACTAAATGAAGTAATTTAAGAGTACAATTATGTTTTGGATTTCATATTAAATTTAAATATGATAAAATTTATTTATAATAATATAATTAATTCCATTGGAAAAAATCAATATTCATTATTTTTTATATAATTTATTTTCTATACAGAAAACACCTTTTTTCTAAAAACTGTTTTCATTTTATTTTATGCATTTAAATTAATTGTGATTTCTTGAAAATTTTGATGATGAATATTGAAAAATTGATTCCATATTTTAAATCAATATATTTAAATTTTTTAAAGTGTTCCATTTTATTTTTGGTCATTATGAATTGAAATTTAGGTAAATTTTTGTCACCTAAATAGGGGTTAAATGTGTTAAACAGACCTAAAACTATGAAATAGGCTATCAAAACAAAATAAAAAATTTCCCTTATCTTATTGGATAATACTAATTTCACAATATAAATCCAAAATTCAATTTTATGGAATTTGGGTTACATATTTCCTTGATAGTTCTCGTTATATTATTTTAATTAAATAAAACAATACATAATATCAGTCTATCCCTACTAAATTTATATTATATTTTCAATTAGATATTAAAATAAGTTGTGAATGAATCCTAAAAGTTTTATTTAGATTAAAAATATTATATTTATAATGGTAATTTATATATAAATATCGGTTAATATATAATTTTCTTAAGAGCTTATACAATGCTAAAATAATGCTTGGGCATGAAGTAAAAAAAATCAATGTGAATGTTTTTAAATATATAAAACGTAATATTTAGTGGTTTAATTAATGATTAAACAGAATTTTATGTTTAATTATTATTTATAATTAATTTTTAAATTGTTTTTATATGAATTCTTATGTTATCTTGATGTATTTAAAGTAAAAAATAAATGAACCTTGTCATAAATGATATTAATGATAATTTTAAGTAATATTATTTACTAAATTATTTAGAAATCATAAAAAATATTCAGTAGAAAAATATAATGAAAAAATCTCTACATTTTCTTACCTTTTCCTTTATGATCCAATTTTGAACTTATCAGTAAAATGATAACCCTTTATTATCGAAAAAGATTCCCCCATAGTTAAGGTTAAAATTGGATCAATGTGGGTTTTTATAAAAATATAAGGGTAAAAATGACCTAAAAATACATAATAAATATTGGATGATTTAATTTTGACCTTAACCATATAAAATTTTAATATTAGTAATTTTGGATACAATTTTCCATGAATGTGGTTTAATAATATTTTTAACCATTAAAAAATTACAAATGTGTTACTCACCATAATTATTAAGGGGAACCCCTTACCCTCACTCAGTAAAAACTATTGTTCCATTTATCTAAGAAAACCACTACCAGAATATCTTTCCAAAATCCTTATCCACATTCAAGAGGATGTGGACTTCCCAAAACACCAACCCAAGGGTCATTAAATAGTTTTCCATAGGAGGATTCTCTAAGAGAAGGTAATCATCTCCACTAATCTCTTTATTTTTACATATTATTTTACAACCCTCAATTTTATCATAAAAATTATTATATAATAATAAAATTATATAAAATGTTCTGATATTTCATTATGTCGATGATGTAATATTTATCTATCTCCATATCCATCAAATTGTACACAAAACAATCACTCATGTGTATGAGGGACTATTACCTCATATACAAATGTAATTTGTTTCCATAATTAAATCATAGGGATAGTCATAGTGACATAGTTAAAGTATATATATATATATATAAGATATTTATGATATAATTATTCTTTTGGAATTATAATGTCATATCTTCCTTCTTACCTTCCAATCTATTAGAAAACGATAACTTTACTCGTGCGTACATGCGAACTACCACTTCCACGAAGCGGTGTGATTCATTTTTCATTTCTATTTTTCATGGACGGTAATAATGACAGACTTAATCAATATAATATGTATATTTTATAAAATTGATCATATAAAGTTTAATTATTATACATTAGAAATTAAAAACAACAATCTTGTGTACGTGTGACCAACATTGTCCAATAATGGGGTAATTCAATTTTCTATCTCAATCTATAAAGGAAGAAAATATATATATATATATATATATATATATATTGAATATATATGATATTAATTTCAAAAATGTCATCGTTTATATTTTAGAATAATGGAAGATGCAAGGAACAAATGTATATAATGAAAACACACATGAAAAATGGCGTAGTTAACACCCAAACTAATGATAAAAATTAAATATTACTAACTAAATAGTGAAAAAATTATACAATTGGATCATGTATTATAATATATATATATATATATATATATATATTCTGATTTTTAATATTCATAAGCCTAAATTTAGTGTATAGGAGGTTAAAATATCTTATGAAGATAGTCACGCTTGATTTTAAGTGTCTTTAAACTCAGTTCTCATTCATTTGGTTTTACTTCTACTTAATTGATTAAATTTTTCCATGAATATGTATGAAATGAAATTTAATTTTAGTATGTTGTGTTTACACTTTTTTATGGGCTTAAAGTTTTTACACATAATAAATCCATTGATTATTTCTCACTTTAATGATAAGATCTTTTTTAGGGATCTCATATCAATTTTCAATACATTGAGGAAAAGTTGCTTTTCTTTACATATTTATTTTTATGTGGAGTATATAATACCTAGTAGATGTAATTAATGCGAATACATAATTATTCATAATGATCAGTGTTTTAATTAAATATACTCTTACAAGGGGTTTTAATTATATTGTAACCATTGATTTGAGAATTAATTTCAAAATAACATTTTCTTGTGATTGATCTTATTTTAATTGAAGGAATATTATAATATATCCTTCATAAACTCCATTTGTTTTCATATAATATGAAAATTAATGTATATTAATTATTTTTTTATAAATTTTTCTATATTTGGAACTTGTACCATGGATGTTAATATTTAAAATAAAAACTGATCTAATTTTTCATTTTGATCATGTATATTTTTCTTCCACATCTGTATTTTTAAAACTTATTTTACAATAGTATTTTTATTTAAAAAACTAATTTATTAAAGAAATTTTATACAATCAGATGATTTTATAAAATATTTTAATGGAATATTTATAATGTTTTCTAGAAGGTTGATTTTTGACATTCTTACGAAAAATTCAAAAGGAATGTTTCTTTTTTAATTTATATGACATTAATAGACCATCCCACTTACATTAAAATTTAACAATATTAATATTATTATATTTGATTTCTATTATTTTTAAAAATAAAACACTGTAATGAAAATATATTTTAATGTCACATTATTTTAAATAACGGATTTCAATAAAAAAAATATATATTTCTAAAGTATTTAATGTTATCCTTTATATATTTTTTATTTTTTATAAATAATATTCTATTGAACTATAAAATTTATTGTGATACTTTTTAATTAAGGATTATGTTTCCATTAAATATACATATTATTTTTATCTTGGATATGATTATCGCCTAAAATATATACCATTTCTACATATGATGTTTTATCATAAAATTTATTTGATTGGCTAGAGAAATAATGATATTCCATATCATGCTCTCAATAAAAATATATATTGATAATTAATATTGTTTATTAATTAAATTTATCATTAAATATATGATTAATTAATTGTAAATGCAGTGATGTATGGGGCCCAAATATAGATAGCTCGTCGATTTATCGATAGGTCTCCTGAGACAAAATATGAAGCCAACCATTTTAAATGGGGGTTTTTAACTTACCAATAAATTAAACGGGAATTTTTAAAGGCATTAATGGTAAATATATCATGATTTATGAGATCATGATGTCCAGTATTTGAATTTATCTTATTGAAAATTTAGTTACTATTATCCATGAGATCTTTAAGTTGATATTATCTAGGGATTTATTTTCTGATCAAGTTGTTGATTAAATGGAATGTGTTTTGAGTATTATCTTTCCATATATATTATTACTTATTCAATCTCAAAGTATTTTGTTTTACATAACCCTTATTGATTATTTTAGATCAAAAATATTATTTTCCATTCGCTAGGATATAAAGATGAATTTTTAGAATGAGTTCAATGATGCATAATATTTACTTTCGTAGTGTTTTATATTTTTGTTAAATTTAATGTGAGTTCCAAGTATGTATATAGTTCTTAATGCCTAAATAACTATTTGGTCCTTTGGGAGTTATTTCTTATATATTATTTTAATTTTATAAAGAAGAGAGTGACCTTGGGTTACTAGATATTGGATTGTTACAACCATGGTGTGAGTAAATCTCATTATACGACAACCAATAGAGTCTTTAATATATTCATGATTACAGTTTAAAAAAATGTGATATTCTCATAAAATTTATTAAAAATAGAACATGAAACAATAATAGAATTTTTACTTTGGTTATAAGTTGATACCCAGGATTAACCATACATTATTTTTCCAGTTCCTGCAGTCTCTAATCATGTTACATAAATATCGTTGGGACACCTATCATTTTCTACAACACAATAAATATAAAATTATATACCATCACTTGGGGGACCCCTATCATCTCATATATATAATGCTCGTTGGGGGTATGAACCTTGAACATATATCTTGTATAAGATTAGTAGGGAATAATACCAATCCTAGGAACCATAAAACACATCATAGGGAATTGAATCTAACTGCTAAATTTCATATATCATAATTCGGGTGGATGAAATGCCACCTATAAATTTCAAATAACATTGGATTCAATAGAACCCAACCTTTATATCTCCCATCACATTGGTGGGAAAGGTTAACAAATCGTATATATCAAATTACATCAAGGGTAATGGATACCCACCCATATATCTCATATCACATTTTTGGAAAAGGTGACCCACCCCAATATCTCATACCACATTAGGGGGAAATAAACCTCACATATATATCTCAAATAACATATGGATATGTTGTCTAAGGGGAGGAACTCCAACAAATTACCTAATAATAATAACATGGGTTAACTATTTCCCCAAATCAATTACATGCAACCATGTTTACCCTCTCAATCGTATAACATATTAGTTCCACCACATGTATCCAAATATACCACTAGGTTTTCCACACAAAATTATCCCACTATGTTGTTAGCACAAAACTCGTGAACCCATCATGGTTCCCAAAAGGCACATCATATACCTGTAACTCTACCTAGAGTCATCTAAATCATTTCCTACTCTAGGTTGAGGCCCATCAAATGGGGGAATGGAATACCCTTACATCATTATATTAATATCATGACCTCAGTATCCTTATAGGTAAAGAAACACTGGTTTCACCCTAGATAGATTTAATATATCCCATCTCATTTTATAAGTAATCTTAGGGTTGTATAGTCACCCAAACATTACATAAATCTTACACATATAATGAACACCTATATACTCATGCACTAGTAGAGATGAAATTCTCACAACACTCCCTAATAAATGTACCCAAGTTATGTCATGTATCTCAAATTTCAATCATAGTATACTCATTATGGTCATTCTCTATCCCACACTCTCCCTATAAGTTCTAGTCCAATAGAAAATATACTAGGGCCACCAAGTTTTACATATTTTATTTAGGGTATTTTTATCTTATCTCTAAAATTTGTGATCGAGAACTTTTCCATCATTAGATGAGACACTAACTAGTGTCTAAGGTTTTATCTATTCCATTAACACTTTGTTTATTTCATATGAGTTGAAGTAACATTTCATTTTTAAATAAAAAGTCAATGGGAACAAATTATGATACCAATTATCACAGGATATATAATTATATTCATAAACATTGGGGGATGGTAATGGGGCCACCTAACTAATTCATGGAACTTTTACATTTGATGCATGCTCTGTGGCCCTCACCAAAGCTCCTAGAAGACCATCCGCCAATATTCTATCATCAAAAGGCTATAAATACATCAAATTGATCATCCATAAGAATTATAAAAAAATAATCATTTTAAAAATTGTTCAAAATATAATTATATATGTAATTATTCATTTAATTTCTAGAAAATATTTTATAATTCACATACTAGATGTCTCTGAGGACATAAATACTTAAGCAAAGGGGTGTGCATAACCGTTCAAATAAATCTAGACCATTAGCATACAAAATACCCAAATAAAAAACTCCATAAATTTAAAATAAAACTATATAAAACCATAAATAAATATGGTAGTGAAATTCCTATTTTAATCCATAAAAATTTCAGTTTGTTCCTTCTCTTAGTATCTCTTTTAGCTAGTTTAATAAGATACCCCATGATGTCAAGAGAAATCCATTATTCTATTAACAAATCATCACAAAATCCCTAGTGTGGGCTTTTTAATTTTGCAATGAGAAATAAGGGAATATATCAATAAATAATAGAAATAATTTATTTGATTTACCATAAGAAATCTCTTGGATTAAACAAAATATGATTTCATTGGGAAGTAATGAAGACATAACTCTTTGAATTTTAGAGAAATGAGATCCCTATTGTGTCGAGTTCTCCATGTAAAGATCTTAAAACAAACTATTTTCAATTTAATATTTTTTAACCCATTATCAAATATCTAGTGTGTTTTTTACACAACATTCACTTTTCAATATTTTAAAATGTCTTGAACGAACTAAAAATTTACTTATGAATTGACCCCAATGATACCATATATAAGATATTTAATATCGTACATATGGGTGTTTTAAAAAATTAATAATTTTCCTTCGATAAATAATATCTATGAGGAATACGTAAGCTTATTCCCTTAAAAAAACTATATACATATGATATTTACCTCAAGCGTAAATAGTTTTGGACCGTGCATAACATAATTTGGATGCAAACAATTTATCCCTTTATAAAAATAATTTTTTTTAAATATTCATAAAAAATATAATATTTAATAAAATATGTAATATAATTTTCTTATGTATCATATTTCATATAGGAATACTTCAATTTGTAGTATGTTTAAATCTATATTCAATACAATTCTATATAATTAATATATTTTCCTTATTAAAATTCTGATACTTAATATATATTCATTATGAAAAATGGAATACTTAATATATTTTTAATATGTATGATATTTTCCTTATTAAAATATTCAATACATAAGATAATTTCATTATGTAAGATGTTCCACTTATCAAATTTTTCTTCAGTAACATAATTTCAATGCGTAAGATAATTTTTATAGCGAAATATCCATTGCATAATATATTTTTCCATAAATAAAATATTGTTTGTACATGGAAATCAATATGTAATATATCATACCTTATGCATGAAATATGTGGAATATGTAAGGTTTTTACTTAAAGAAATATCCATATGTAACATTGCCTTCTCCATGTGTAATATATTAATCCTCACATAATATATTTTCCTTTGTAAAAGTATTAATACTATTTTTTCATATGTATAATTTTTAACTTAGTTGAATTTTCTTATTTCATATACTATTTCATATGTTATATATTTCCCCCAGATACGTAACATATTTTTACTACATAAAAAATTTAATGTTGGGAAATCTACTTACGTATGATATTAAGTTATATGAATAAGATAATTTTACATAAGTAACATACTTTTTACCTCCTACTAGGAATATATATGTTTCTATGATATAAAAAAAATTAAAAAAATATCTAAAATAAAAAAATACCCAAAATATTTCAATAATATTAAAAATTGGCTGAAACACCCCCAAGACTTCTCTAACGCCGTAGTTTCTATAAAATTATAAGTAAATAATATCTCAACCAGAGGTAATTCAAAGGGATCAACCCCCATCTACATTTAACCCTCCAAATACCTCTTCCAGGTCATAATATCCATTTTCACATATATGGAATATTACACTGACACTTATCCCAATACTCACTTAGTAACCTAAGGCATTACCTAGGCCTTCCACTATATAAATAAACATTACATTAAGGTTTTCCAACTCTTCCTTTAGAATTCATAATTCTCAAAATACCCACTACAAAAATATAAAAAAAATAAAATTTACAATATTGTGTCTGAGAAGTAGTATAACAGGATGTTAAAACCTCTAAATTATAATAATTCATATAATAAAGATGTCTAACGATGCATCTCCTATGTACTATCTAGATTTTCATGTCATAATGGTCTTCCAAAATATCACATTTCATAAAAGTTATGGTAACTCCAATACCATACCCCAACCAAACCCACTATAAAAAATCCATCCAACCAGCGAATTAGGACACCAATTATTTCCACCAAATCCATAATAAATAATAATTTCAAGTGTATTTCTTTATTATAAATTCACTGAAATCACACCCATTGGTGGATGTTATTGTTCTACTTCAGTTCATCACTTTTTTGACATCACACACAAGAATTGCCCACATATTATCATTCATATATAGGGTCTTACATCTAAGATTATATTGATAAAAAAGTATTTTCCTTAGTACACATATCCATGTGTTACCCATGAGAACTAAAATTTCATTGGAAATAGTTACTAAATTATATATTCTGCAAAATAAACACCTGATCACACCACCCAAACATCATTCTAAACCTATTAGATATCAGTGTCTAGATGCACTAACCTATACTAATTTCCATTAATTAATACCCCCATATAAGAATTTTTATTTACCACACATAATGTTTTGACTTGAATCTGTGTTCCATCATAAATACCACAACTAGATTCAAGTTAGGTCTTATATCCCATTTCTCATTATGTATTTTATAAAATACTAAAAACACCATCTTCATAGATCAATAATAGTCTTCTCACTGCCATGTAAAATTAATTAAAAAATCATTCATCACAATTATGAAAAATCTCAATATTATATTTGTGTCACTCCTCTCGATCCATTGATAACCATCTTATTAACTTCTATAGCACCCTAGAACACCATGACATTGGAGGGGTGATTTAATGTGTTAACTATTACTTCAAATGAGACAGATTTTGTCCCCATGTTGGTAAGAATATATTAAACCTATCTGTGAGAATTTTTAAGTTATCAAACACCCAGATACAGTAATAGAAGCACAACACATCATTTTTAATTGGTTCACCACTAAGGCATAGTTCAAGGAGTATATTATAGTATTGATTCAGTCATATCTAAACCCATTAATCTTTACTAGTTGTTGTGGATTAAAATTTTCTAACATTATAACTCCATTCGAGGATAACTTCCTTTACAAAAATTTTAGGTACAACGCACTTACTCTCTCACCCAAATTCAATCAACTTTCTATTAATCACTATGTTGGGAGAATTATTATTTAGTTTATTAACATTATGTTTTTCTTCGATAGATATTAAATTTATGTCTTTTTCATTGATTATCATGAGACTCTTCTCGTACCATAGTCTTGAATTGATTAATTTGGAATTATTATGTACTAAAACCATATGTTCAACACTACTCTTCATGAAGATCATAGACATAAGTAATACCCATTATTTTTTCAAAATTAATTCATCCTTTTCCAATTCACTACCTTCTACAAATCTCCTAGCCTTCATGAAGCTCCCAAACTTTTCAAAGGTACAAAATATCATAAAGATCCCACTCACTAAGAAGTACCCTCATATGAAATTTATTAATGTTAATTAGTTCTAAACTATAATTTCCAGGAATATTTATTTTTCAATGAGTTTTATATTCGAAAAATTATTGTACTTATGAAGAACCTTTGTGAAATTAAAGCATTTCACCATTTTCAAAATTCTCTATGTGTATTGAAATAATGGGTGGAAAATTAATTATCAACCGCCTCCTTGGAAAATATTTATTTCTCATCAAAGGGTTTTCATGAATCTGAATATTCATGTATGAGAAGATACTATTATTCACGAAGACCCGTTGAAATAATTCCATTCATGAAGCATTTCGTATTTACAGAGATTTCCCCCATCCCATCGCTACTCAATTTTTCAAAAAGATACTTTCATAATTATATAAACATTCATGAATCTATATTCCTTCATGAATGTCCACATATTCATTTAAATAAAATATTCAAAAAAACCATTTTTTACCATATTCATGAAGAGATAGTCCTAGAAATCCATGTTTCTTGAAGCTCACCCTTCCTCCATATTTTTTTCTCAAAAATATGGATAACATTGGGAAATGATTCCACTATCAACACAAATTCTTTATATACTGTTAGATCATCTTACATGAAAACTCCATGATCAAACATAATTTGGATTGATAATTAACATAAAACACACTCCATTTCCTATTTCAAAAAAACCATTGTTCTAACAATATCCCCCTTTGGGTTTATTGTAAATCTTTTGATAAATTCAATAAAGAACCATCCTTATCCAATAACCTAACCGATGTGAAAAAACACACCCATAATTGTATTTCCTTGTGATATTATCTCGATGAAGAAAATAACAATGGTTAAAGATAATTTCATGCCTCAAAATACCATTGACCAACCCTTCACCATACTAATAATAGAATTTTACTTATCTCTTCCATTGTAAATAAACCCAAGGAACATGTATTTGTACTTTTAATTCTTAAAAAAATTACAATGTTCCATATCTCTTATATATATATGCATAAATTCCATAGAAATATTGAAAAAATTAACACCAATTTGGATAGGGGAATAACTGTAACCTCTTCATGAAACAAAAGTTTCATGAACCCTGATGTTAAACTGTTGTTTCTAGAAGATATGTGATGTAAACGACTTAGTCATAATGTAATCCAATTGATCATTAGTTTTAATATGTCAATTTTTAGCACACCTTGTAAAAAAAATATTTTAATAAGTGATATATGATCTAAATATATTCAGTATGAGAGTATTGATACATTTTTTCCATAAGATCAATCACACTCTTATTGTCAAAGTGTACAACCATTGACTTTTTTTCCTCATCCACAATATCAGTTTGTTGTTACTTAATCAACTATATCTATGTGCATGCCTTTGTAACATAGATAAAACTTTCTTTATCCATAATTAGAGAACTTATCTATTATTTCTTGTTTAACCAACCCATACAATGTTTCCAATGAATAATTCACTCCCACTTGTGGAATTTCGATCCACCTAATCTCTAGCCCATTTAGTATAATAAAATACTAAAATTTTATTATATCTTCCTTTTAAAAATCATGAGAAAATGTTAACAGTACCGTGATTATATCTTAAAATTATTTTAATGGTGGTAAAATGATCATCCATCCGGTTACGTTTGATGAGAGCCACTGAATTTATTTTCAAAGATGATATTTTTTCATGTTACAGTCAAATACAGTTATCTTCTCATGATCCTCTTTTAAAAGGTGAGATCCCCTAATATCTTATCCTCATACATTCTATGATTTACCCCAAATAAAATTTAATTCGACATTGGTTTGGAGTCATTGGTGTTTAATTTCATCTCAATTTCTCTTGCATACTTTTCCAGAAAAATGAAAGTGCATTCCTTTTTAATCACATGCATGCCTAATAATTATTTGAGTTCACCCATCATGGAAATTTCAAATTATTATTTAATTTTATTTGAAAATGACTCCACTTTTCATGAAATATTCCTAAAAATATGATATCATAATTATAAAAAAAGTCCATAAATTGATCTCACTTTGAATTCCTCACATAGAGTTTATTGTCAACACCTTATGTATTAAATTAAATATTTGTTAGATAAGAATCTAGTCTACAATACCATGAACCTAGTGCTTAATTTAATCCATAAAGATCCTAATTTATTAAAAAACATTTTTTCAGTATTTCTAATAAAAAATACCACTATTTTTTGTAACATACACTTCTTCTTCATGATCTACATTTAAGAATTATCTTTTAATATCCATCAGGTGAAAGATGAACCCTATTTAAACTTCCAGGGTAGGGAATAGACTAATCAACACCAGGAAAGCTACTAGAGAAAATATTTCATCAATATATATGCCTTGAATCTATGTAGAGCCTTTTCACACTATGCATACCCTTATTCTAATAAAATTTCCATGCTCAATGATTTTTTTTGGATATCCTCATTTTTTCAATAACATTATGATTTTACTATCTCTTTACAAGATCCCATACCTATTTCTTTTCATTCTAATCCATTTTATTACTCATTTCATTAACAAGTGATTAATTCTTTTCTACTTCTTCAAAAGTGGTTAGTTCTATAATTAATAGGAAGACAACATGTGATTAATTACCTATCTGCCTAGTATGTATTGACGTGGTTCAATCCCAATTGATTTTGGATTGATCAACTTCTACTATTCTATTTTTATTTTTTATTTTTTTAATGTTTATTTAAACTTTTTGTGTCCTTTTGATTCTCTTTGTGAATCATTATCATATTTAGATCGCTAAAAAAATTTCAAGCCTTCCACTATTTTAATTTTGGAATATATCCCATGTACACTTTCCATTCATTATTCATCATAATTCAAATAAACATTTGAGATTCTCTAAATATTTATGGGTTTATCCTCAATGATTATCATTCACTAATTCTAAATTTCAACATCATTTGATCCCTAACACCCCATTATTGTTGAATATCACTGTTACATCAACCCTCTTCTTATTTTTTTCAATAAATCATAATTTATTTTAATTTGGGATGATCATCCATTATCAAGAATATAGTTTCTACAATTCTTCATAGCTTTGAGATATATTTCTTCCAGGTTTTATTTCTTGGTCATCTTCTTTTCCTTTTATCAGATTCTTGATTGAGTGTAGGTAGAAGACGACCACTATAATCTATTTTTGACATGCATGGATTCATCATATTTATAGTATTATTCTATCAGATAATATAAATTTTTAAATGAAATTATAATTCTTTGACGAGTATTGACCTGTCTCGAGGGTTTGTTGTGATTTTTCCAACCTTACCTCTTATTTTAATGAATTAAATTATGGAAGAAATTAGAAAAGTGAAAAAAAAAATCAATAATTATTATTTATTCTATATGATGAAAGATATGGTCACATTCTTCTTCATTGAATTCATGGTGCTTCCCCATTTAGATAGATCCTTGACTCTTTACAATAATAAATGCTACAACCAAGAAATCCATAAAATTGACATTTAAATAGAGTAATTATCTTCTCACCTCCATTAATTTACTTTTAACCATATTTTGTGAAGGTACTTGAACAGAGATTCTATTTGGACACATAAGGATTATTTTCATCTCTCTTATCAATTTGGTTTGAAGTTATATTTTTTAGTACATTATGAACCTTTTTGATATTTCCAAATTTATTCATCCCTTTACTACAGTTCATCCCTTTTTTATCCTTCGATGTTTATGTATCACTTCAAATTCCACTATTTATCATAAATGTAGATCTTTGATATTTCATGTTTTTTGATACTTCTTAAGAACAAAATTTATCTCTTTCCAAAATATATGTATCTTAAAACATTCCCAACTATAGTTTATTCTTTGTTTCCCTTGATTTTGATTCAGTTTAAAGTATACTCCTTAATGTAATGACATCTTCTTCAATTCCCTCAACTGTCTTATCCTTTTCTTCCAGACTCTATATGATGTCACTGATAAATTTTTTATAATCCTAAATAATGATATTAAATTCCAAAACATCTTCTAAAATTTTAAGAATTTTCCATGTTTTTGTTACTCTCCTTGATGTAAAAAAACACTACTTCAAGATGATCCACATACTCTTATAACTTTTCTAAAAAATCTTCTATATTCATATTTTCCATTATTTGAATATCAATCTCATCTAGAGAACCCAAAAGTCCCACCTTGATATCTATATAATCATTTAAATAAATATATTTTTTTGTGCTATAACCTTTAAAATGAAGCCATAATGGATTATTCAACAATAGATTTAAACACTGGTTCACCATCCCCCAAAGAGTAATTATTATCTAGTTCATCTTGGAAGATGATGATCATTCTCGGAAGCTTATTTATTGGCTTGAAGTGTACCTTTTGAGAGAATATCATATAAGAAATCATTATGATTCCTAATTTATGTTATTTAATATAGAATCTACTTGATAATTAATACAAAATATACCCATATTTATGACAACGAAAATAGGACAGTAATTGCTTTCCTTCAAATACCACTTTCCCTATCTTGAATATTATAGAAAAAAGAAAATGAAATTTGTCTTCCCCAAAATCTACATCATCACTAAATTAGGAAATATACTGTTTTACAATGGATTTGGTGAAATTTACTTTATTACACCATTTGTTCCATAAACTTGTTTTACTCTTATTTCATAAGCCATTAGACTTAGTAGTAGATCATCAAGAGAAATCAGAGAAAAATAATTTTCTTCAAGGGATGAAACATAATTATTGTATAGAGGTGAGTTACTTCATATGATTTTATTCCCAATGTCAATATCATTATTTTATTCCCCATGTTCTCAAATAGATCTAAAAACTTTAGTTATGTAATTATGGAATCTACATGTATTTTAATCTGGATTCATTTTTTTATCATTGAACTGATTGTTAATGACTTAAACTAATGCTTATTTTACTTTTTCCACCTTCGTATATATTGTACAGTTTTTCCTACACAAACATGGATATAGTAAAATAAATCACCTTCAAATATATTTGATCAGATTTTTATGTAGTGAGAGTATTTTGAGATTTGGCATCTTCATCATGAATTTTTGAATTTGTTTCCATCATTCAAAGACCTTTCGCATCAGTGACCTAAATCCCCTAATTTACTTCATAGATATTTTCCATACCAAAGGATCATAGATGAGATATCATCCTATTATTACAAATCTATAGGTTTTATCAAACATAGTGGGTAAATCCTAGAACGTTCATTGAATTCTCCATTAAAACCAAAGAGGATAGATTTAAAACCTATAATAGAGAACATAGATCTGATAAAACATGTACTACCCAAGAACACCATGAGAGGGGGAGGGGTGAATGAGGGTATCAAATTTTTATTTATATGAGAGATATATTTTCCCCACATTGATAGGAACTAGTTAATATTATCTAAAGAAATTATGTAGTTATCAAACATCCAGATGGGGAAATACAAACACAAGATAATATTTTTAATTATTTCACCACAAAGTGGTAGTCCAAGGGGAATACACTAAGATTATGTCAATCATACATAAATCCACTAATCATTACATGTTATTATAGACTACATGTTTTCGGAAATGTTCTATCTTTTCTAGGCCCACATCCTTTATAGCAATTTTAGGGATAGTGCAGTACCTCCCTCAGACAAATTTTGTCGACTCCCACTTACTCACTGCATTGGAAGAAGTCTTAATCAGTATATTGACTTGAAAGTATCTTCAATATATTGGGAATTTATTTTTTTCCAAATTATTAAGAGACTCTACTTGCATCATAGTCATTAATTGATGAAAAAAGAAGAACTATTATCTAAAACTAAATTTTCAAAACTTTTTTTCATGAATCTCATATACTTCATAAAAAAATTATTATTTCAACGGTGTTTCAACCTTTGCGAACTAACTACCTATCATAATACTCCCATCCGTCATGAAGATCCCAGCCCTCATGAATCTCTAAAAATTCATGAAGATCACATTCATCATGGAATCCACTTTTTTGAAATGCCTTAATGTCAAGTAGTTCAAAACCATAATATTTGTGTGTATTGAGATTATGAAGAGTTATATATTTTCAAAAGGATTTTATTCATGATGCAGCTTCATGAAATTATACAATTTGACCATATATACAATTTCCCCCTAAGTATTCACTTGAGGGGTGGATGCTTATTTATAGAACAAATCCTTAATAAATATTTAAAGCTCACCACTGACATTTCTCATACCTCATCCTTCATGTTCATGAAGTTCCTCTTGTTTATGAATCCCTAGTGAAATAATAATGTTTATAAAAATTTTACTAGTTTAATAGATTACTATTATCCCGTAACTACTAAGCTATTATCATGGAGCATCTTTTATGAACCTTCAATCCTCCACCACACCCAGTTCCATCATGAAGCTCTGCATTATTGCAAAAATCAAATATTAATGAAACCCATTAATTTTCCATATAATTAATGAGAAAGTATTTGGAATACATGTTTCTTGAATCACACCCTTACTGATAATTATGAGCTCCAAAAACTTGACAAAAACTATAAAAATATTCCACATTAAACATATAAGACTCATGCACCATATGATCACATTTTTTTGAAAAATACATGATCAAACCTTGTGTGGATTGAAAACAAAAAAAATTCATACATTGTTTCTAGTTATTAATAAACATTGTTCCAACAACAAATATCCTGATGTAAGGTCCAATCATCTATACCAAAGTACACCAATGCATCACTGTGGTTTCCCCTCACCACATATGTAAAATATATCAATATCATCAAAGCCTTGAGTAAAAATGGACACAAAACCCATATAAAACACCAAATCCATGATCTATTTCAATTGAAATTGAATTATAATACAATTCTGATACACCTCATTCCACCACAAACTTCATTGTTTTTAATATCTCTCAATGTACCTCATTACCACAATTGTACATTCCCAAATAAGAATATTTCCATCCATTTCAAAACTCATGAATCAATATAAAAGAAAAAACATCTACCCATGCTTCTTGTATTTAATTAATTCACATGTCTAAGAATAAAATAATCATAGTTTACCTTCATTTATCAAAACTATCTCAACAAAATAACAAAAACCACTTGATATGCAATCATAGAACTCCACTCAAAAATATCCTATTCCTTATATTAATGGAACATGTCTCTCCCTCCAAGCCAATAAATCATGTCTCATTAAATTTATTACCAATGGGGAAACATTTATTCTCCCAAATAAAATATCACACGGATGATCACATACTAACACACCCTCTCTAGGGTTCTTATACACATATACGTATTTGGATTCCAATTGTGAGCCAACTTCCCACTCTAGGGAGCCCCTAAGATGGATTTTATTGATTTACTAATATCCATATGGTTTAATCATGTAGAAGAAACCCTGAAGATATATGGGAAAATACAATTTAGGTTTTTTATAATTTATATATCCAAACCCATTTTATTTCAAGAACTAATATCCAGGAATCTAATGTCTATACAAACCCACCAATGTTTACTTTTCATCCCTTGCATACTGTCCATATATATATATATATATATATCATCACAGAATATCCCCAAGTAGTATTTACATGAAAATAATTATAATAGAATACCATGGTTCATTTGAGTAGAATACCACCAATAATTTATATGGGAAAACTCAAAATAAGTTTTGTTAAACCTTTAATGACTAAACCCATATTTTATGTGACATCAATAACATGAAATCACATGAATGTTATGTGATTTTAAATTCCAAGAATGATGGATATACATATAATTCTAACTGATTAACCAAGATCCAAAACCATAATAACAATTTTAAACTTAAGACATCATACTTGAATATATATCATCATTAGAATAGTGAAAACCATGGTCTATTATAGGATCTAACATGTTACTATTCACTATCCATAGTACCCAAACTAATAAGTAAAAGAAAAAAAATGTTCTCATAACACATTTTAATGACCCTTACCTAGTATACACTATAGTAACTGGATCAATGGGATACAAGTCCTTGAACACACCACACCATATTATTGAGGTTGTTGACTAGTAGTAAGGGTCTATGGTGTTACCATGGAGAGAACATACCCGTATATTAGAGTAAAAATATGTGGAAAAACCATGAATCATGCATCAAATAAAAAATGGGTATGTAGAATAAATAAAACATATAATAACACAAATATCATTAAGAATTTTATTATAGGATTTTTAATATAAACATCTATAAAACCAAAAGAAACGATCTACAGGTCTAGTTCCATAAGAAGATTAGATGATTAATTATAACAATAATAAACACAAAAACATCATACGTATTTAAACTCTATCACTCGCTAAAATACCCAATTGATATTTTAATACAACATACGATGTGTCGGAGAATAAATAATGAAGAAGTAGAGAGTTATAAAGTCCAGTATGGGAATAATCTATATAAGCCTAATACATATATGACAAATGGAATATCATGATAAAATAAAATAAAATAAATAAATGGATGAATGGAATCAAAAAATGATATCATAAGATCATGTTATCAAAGGAATGATGAAATAATATAAAAATGACGTTAAAAGCATAAGACAAGTCTCACTGCAAAGACAATATATCATAATGTGATAGGCTAACTGCAAGTGCACAATACATGGTATCTAAAAAGACAAAAACCATACCCAATTAATTATAGAATTGTCATATAATACCTTTAAAATTTAAAAATTTATATTCTCCTCCTAAATAATATATCATAACAAATCATTTCATCAATATCCCAAGAAGAATGAGAAAAAGTTTCCTATAATAATCATTGGTTTCCTAAGGTATTAAACTCATGAGACCATAAAAATATTAAACAAATGAGAGGGAATACAAGTTTAGAAATTTTAAATAACGAATAAATTGAGTATAATTAAACTTATATAAATACACTTGAATAAAAATATGATTTTTATTCACAACCAAATATGGTGGTATGGAAATTTGAAGAATGATTCCAATAACATAACACTTATACCAAATGGATAATAGAATGGGATTAATGAGAGATACCAAACGTTTCTAATTGATAAAACATAATTTGGATAGTTATGGATTGTTTGAATTTTCATGAAAACATCGAATAATTAATATTAGAATGTTTAAAAAAGCGGAATTATACAAATGAAGGAAATAAGAAGAGGATACCCTACCTTAAATATCACTTCCTAATCATATATTGATAATCCCTTGAGATAAAGAGGAATTTTCCAAAGGACTTAATGAGAGACTAAGAGAGGAAGAGATGTTCCAAATGGATTGAGAGTTATTGAAATTTGGTGAATAAGTGAGTATTTATGAAATATGAAGAGAATTTTTTTATTAAATTATATAAATATGAATTAAAAATCTTGGTTGTGGAAGATGAAAAACCATTAGACTACCCCTAATTTAATCTCATGGTTTTGTAAATATATGAAACTTTTATTATTTTATTAATGAGATAACCTAATTAAAATTTATAACATTAATTCAGGTATGGAAAATTAATTTCACACAAATTTTTATTTATTAAAACATATATTTCCATTTTAACATTAGAATGTCATTTATATGTTTGATAATCATTTTAATTCATTAAAAGTCACCATATTAACAAAATAAATTGTACATTATCTTTGATTTCTAATGTAAATTATTTAGTCATTATTATATATTTACAAGATCATAAAACATACTGAAAACAAAAAACATTATTTTTTACCCATCACTAAATAATAAATTATTTTAGAATATCCTCAATATTTTACACTATCCTAACTACGATATGATAAATTATAATATAATGTTTATTTTTTTAAAAGTAATTCATATGTATGATAAAAAATATTTTGATATATAATTTTTTTTTTCTAAGAAATTATATTTCCAAATGGAAACATATTATTTATTCACATTAAATAATTATAAATATTAAAATATCAAATTTATTGATTTATATAGTGTTTATGAAAATATCATAAAATATTTATAATTTGATACTATTTTTTAAATGGTTATTTTCTTATTTTATTGGGTATTATTCCAAATGGTTCTCTTTATTTTACAGTATTCATGGAAGGAGTGATCTTTCTGAGAGAATTCAATCCGTTAGAGTTTAAATTAACTTGTTTAATATTATTTTTCATTTATCTCCCTATGTTATTCCTAGATATTAGAATCAAAATTATTTCATGATGTGAATATTTGATATGAAATTTCATATCCTTTTTGTGCCCTTTAATTGTGAAAAAGAGTAAAATAGTCATTCTAAAACATGGTTTCGTCTTACTAATAGAAAAAAAATTTCTTGTAAAATTTTTATCCACGTAAGAAATTACATAATTGAAATTTATTTTTATATATTAGTTTGATTACATTTTAGGGAACTTATTATTTATATTTTCATTTTTCTCATATTTATTATTCATACTTATGGTTCCACCAAAGAATATTGAAATGGTGATTTTTCTTATTGTGTTGAAATTTATAACTATGGTTCATGATCTTCACTGATTTATCCTCATTAGAAAGATCATTCTATAACTATAGAACCATTGAATTCAATACATGTGATTTACTTATTATGTAATTCCTTAAGAAGGATATATGGAACATGTTATGTACCTAAGAGAAGATTGGAAGGAGTGATAATTAATATGCCATAACTCCAATGTGATCAAGAATCTCAAAGTGTACAAAATACATAGACCCTAAGTTTTGGTTCTTTTAAAATCTCGTGATTCTCTGCATGGGAAATATTAAAAGGAGAACATTATATCCAACCTCAAACTATAGGTCTTGTTGATGGTTATCAACATGACTCTACTATGGAATTTGTGCTCCTCTAATGTGAGACTGAATGGGATTGACCTTCTTAGTAATTTATTCAAAAAATTGGGGTCACAAAAAATTATATTCTATAACAAAATCATAGAATATAAGCATTTTGAATTTATTTCCATAGAGGGTGTTATAAGGATCCATTTGAAAACTCATGTGAAATATATTTTTATATGAGAACTGGAATAAAGGAATATGTTTATCCCATCCTTCTTTAATGTCCATTCAGTAACATATAAATATATGATAATGAATTTTAATTGTATACTCAGATTGTATATGATAATGAGCATGTCTGATCATACTATATTTCAACTCTAAATTTGATGAATTATTGAATATTTTTTATATTTTAGGGTGAATATTAGATCTTGATCAAATACATACGATAGTGGGGTCTAATGAAGCCTCTCTACTTCTATAATGAATATAATTTCAAGTTATTTGTTTATACTTTCTATAAAATTTAAATTCAATTAACATTAATTGTAATACAATCTACCAAAACCTATATGTAATCAATTCCTTTGGTTTTCTTCAAAATACACTTTGAAAAAAATTCCATGTGAATTTCTCCAATTTCCATAATGTTATAGGTAATTTTTAAGCTATCCCCTTGGGTTTTTCTATTTTTTTCAATATACTTTTTAACATACTAGGAACCTTGATGTATATTATTTAATATAAATCTTCATATTTCCTAACAAATAGTTCTCTTAGATATCTCTATACATTGTTTTGATCCCTTAGTGTATATAAAATTTTAATAATTGATAATTATTTAATAAATCCTTTTTTTCTCAATGTCTGATGGTTTGAATTTTATTAACCCAAATATCATAAATCATTTAACATAAATGTTTATCTCTGAGGATTCCCCATTCATTATAGAAACCACCTTCTACTATATATCCACATCATTCCTTTATTCTTAATTTATCTTATATAGAATAAATGGTTGATCAATCATTTTATAATGATAGGATAGTGTTCCTTAGTTTTTGATTCCCATGACTATCCTTTTAATTTTTAAAAAAATTGGATCCTTCCCAATATTCATCATGGATAAGGTTACAACATCATTTTTAATTATATCATCTATCAATTAATTCACCTTCCCAAGTTGACATTGTGTTAATAAATAATAATACTTTATTATCTCAAACCATAATTGTTGGAACATGGTGAAATTATTCTATATTAGTATATAATTGATGATTTTAGGATCTATATATATTTTATAATTCTCCTTATAGAGATAATTTTTCAAAATCATTTATGTGAAGATTAATGTACACAAATTAATATCAAACATTGGATAATTATTTTTATGAACCTTCAAATGTTGAAAGGTATATTATATCACTTTATCATTCTTCATGACAATAAATCCTCTGTCGTTCTTTAAATCATCATTATAAATAAGAAATCCTTATATGAATTTTGGTAATGTGATTAAAGACGAAATAACAAGACTTTTATTCAACTACTTAAATATCTCTTCACATTCACTAGTTTGGAAAAACATTACCCCCTTCTGAGAAATATTAGTTAGTATGTTTGATAATCATGAAATATTTTCCCCAAATCATCAATAGTACCTATCTAATCCAAAGACACTACAGATATATTTTTAGAGTTTTGTATTGAGCATTCATTAATTATCCTTTCTTAATTGGATCTATATATATCCCCTATATTTTCATAACATGTCACAAGAATGATTCTTTCTCTATTTAAAACTCGTAATTATTATACATGAAATATTACATCTCCTTTGTTAATGTTTTTATTAAAATAATTTTATGCTCCCCATGTTCATCTTCACTTTTACAGTATGTTGGAATATAATCTATAACTAATAAATAAATTATTGATGAAATCTATAATAAATATATTCAATATGTCCATAAATATTTCGAGAGAATTATTGAGTTTTTATTCCATCACTATATAATAATTTTAATGAATTCGACCCCACTAACTCAGAGCTACTTTCTTCTTTATTACACTAGTATAGATACAACTGGACTAATCCCAAATGAAATATTAGTTTTGTAGTTTTTTCGAACCAAATATATGCATGATACCCATTTTACATATGTAAATATAATACCAATAATAATAATGGAAAAAATTTGGGATACTTTAACCCATTAAAAAAATTATTCTTTATATCAAGTGGAAATGAAAAAAAGGGTGATCTCAAATGCTAAGTAATGGTTACATAGAATAGAATATATCAATAATTCATAATAAATATGGTTAGGTAAATATATTAATTCACATTCCATTTAATCCATAACTTAACTATCATAATAGGATAATGAATAATCAATATGGAATGGTAAATAAAAGAAAACACAAGATTTTAAAAAGTAAACTGAGAATTAAATTCATCTAAAGATAATATCATTGACAGAATCTCATGGATAATAATAATTGAGTTCTCAATGAATGAAATCATTAATTATTATATTTCATGATCTCAACCACTATGATACCATTACTATCAAGACATTTCCCAATATATTTTAAAACTATGAGTAAGAACCCATCCTATTTGGCCAACTTATTTGCCTCATGAGACATGTTGATGCATAATGGGGTTGTCAATAACTGGTATCCACCTATATTTTAATGTAAAAATAATTCTACTTATATATTATATTCAATTTAATTCAGGAGTGAATATTAATAATCATCAAATATCTATATAGAGTAAGGATATGGATTTATCAATATTTCTCTAGTTAACAAGATAATATTCAAATTAATCCCTTCTAGTTAAAATGGAATAAAATTGAGGAAATAATAATTTACACCACATAATAGTAAGTAAATTTAATAAAAATCTAATTTATAATTAAAAATTATCAAGTGAATATGTTTTTTTAAGAGAATGTAAACAATAAAAAAAGAAAGTGTGACTGTTCAATAAATTCATTACTCCATTGGTAATTTCAAAATAGTTACCCTTTGAAAAATAAACGTGAAAAACATTAATCATTATTAAAAAGTAATTATTATTTTTAAATAAATCAAATATTAATTCTATTTTTTAAAAAAGTTTAATAGCTAGATATTACCAAATATGTCCCAATGAAAATGGAATTGAGATGAAATCTCTTACCTCCCAATAACCTTTAGTTAAATGTTATTTAAAATCCTTTGGTTTTATTATAATTTATAATTTACTAAAGAATCCTAAAAATATTTATAATATCATATATTACTAAATTATTACATTTTATCACCTATTTGTAAATAATATTTCATTATTTTCATTGTTTTTGGCCTTAATTTCCTTATTTCTGCATGTGTGTTTGTCATGAATGTTCTGGTTCCTGTACAAAGGATATAAATATATCATATAAAGAGTGATAATAATTCTATATATATAATTTTACCTATTATATACTTTATTATAATCATTCTGATATGTTGGTCATGGAAAATGAGTAGCATAGTATTGTGGAGACAGTAGGCCATACATATGCATGAATGGTGATATCATTACCGTAACAGGTTAAAGGGTACGTTATAATATGATATATTAAATTTAATTAAATTATATTATTCCATATATTTCATATATTTTAATTAAAATTTTCCTTGTTGCCTCCAAGTAAAGCGTAAGTGAAAAAAATCACAACACTTTGTGCGGTAATAGTACGCCGTACACACTAGGGGTGTTATCATTTTTTTAAAAGGAATGTTAATTAATAAGGATTATGAGATTTTATAAATTTAAAACTATAATTATATCATAAAGATTATATATAAATATTAATTAAATCATTATATCCAACTTTTATAGTTGTTGATGGAAAACAATGTACATCAGTTTTCGTGGTTGTAGTCCGCCATACACACGATCAAGGGTTTCATTTCCCATTTGATATATGTGGAGATGGATATAGGTTATTACATTAATAAAATAACATATCAGTATATAGGAGATATTATTGTTATTATATAAGTAATATATTATAATAATTTAGTTAGGTGGAGGAATAAATTAGATAAAAACCATCTTTATGAATTTTACATCGTTTTCAGACAACCTCTTTAGGTTTTAACGAAACATCATACTAGGAAGGTTCTATGATCAAAATCAAGGGATAACGGAATATTTTATGTGATTAATTAGGTTATAGTTTTATAGATTGGATGAAGAAACAGCTTTGGAAGTGTTAAGAGGGTCGGAGAGGGGGTAGCCTTTTATATGTGGGGGAGAGGACACACATGGAATATTTAAAAATAAAAAATTACACCCATGTTTTTATCATTTCACAAGCATAAAAAAATTTTCATTATCAACTATTAAAGTTGAAAAAATGGGAAATATGGTCAGAAAATTGTTTTTGGACATGTTGGTAGGTTATTTTAACCCTTATCCTTTTCATTTAACCCCTTGTAAATCATTTTTTCACCTTAACCACGGTAATTAATTTGTACTACTTTTACTATTCCGAAAGGTAAAAAAATATGTTGACCATACTAGACTTTAGAAAATATTCTTATTCAAAATATGGAATCTATTTTTCCAAATTAACTTCATAGATGTGGTATAATCAAATTTTAAATTATACCAATAAACGAGATGAAAACCCGTGTTTCCAAAGAGACAATTTTCATAAGTATAAAATGTTTTAATAAAAAAATCAATATGAGATTGATTCCAATGACATAAATTATATTATTTATTATATAATTGAATTAATTTGACTTAAAAAAAATTAAAATAAAACTAAAATTTGTAAATAATTTCAATAAATATGCATTTTTCAATATAAATAAGTATTTTTCACTATTCATACAAAAATGTAACGTTTCTAAAATATAACAAAAATACTATCATAATATTTATACATGGATTTAGAAAAATAGTTTCTTACAATAAAATATATTTTCCAATATTATAACAAATTAATTTTATCAATGTGCATTGTAATTGGTGACAGAATTGTCTTTGAAATAAATATTCTTTTTCTGAAAACATTTCTTTCACATCCAGACGATTCATAATTTCATTTATACTCAATAGATAAAAAATTAATCTGTGTAAAAAATATATTTTTCATAATTTATTTATTTTTATTCCGACCCTCTAATTTAATTTCTATATTATAATGGTCATGTCAAAAAAAATTTTAGCACAGTATCACATTTCATTTAATCCCAATATTGCATGTATTCTCAGCTAATAAAGAGAGTTAATTTATATAAAAGGAAATAAATCATTATTTATCATGGTGTTTCATTCATACCTCCTAAAAAATTTTAGTCCTAAAATAATTGTCGGCATTCCCTTCTAAATAGATACGGGTGGTTATTCTTAATAACATCCCCTAGATCCCATGTTTCTCCCACATTATTGGTTATTTATCCATTGTTCATTTACTATATGTGCCATCTAATTCCTTAGTAAATGATATCTAGTATCAAAAATATTCATGGGATCTTTACAATAAGATATATCAGGATCCAATTCCCTTTCATTAATGGTGATCATGTGCATTGGGTCTGGCAAGCACTTTCATATCAATGATATATAGATCAAATTGTGTACTTTTGAGATACATGGTGGAATTACCAAATGATTAATAAAAATCAAACTATTTCAAGTATTTAAAATGGTCTGATGTACCTTGGGATAATTTTACCCTTCATAACAAGCCACATGACACACTTACAAAGAGATGCTTTTAAAAAAACATGATATACCACTTGGAATTCAAAATACTTCTTTTGATTATGAATATAATTCTCTTGACTACTTTTGGATTCTTTAATATGAGATTGAGTAATATTTGACACTATTTTTGTATCATCAATAAATTATAGAATTATAAGTTTCTATCCACCAACATTATCCAAATAGGATGGAGTATGATATCTCTTTACATATAATGACCCACACAACACCAATTTATTACATTAATGTAAACTATTGTTATAGGAAAAATCTACCAAATGTAAATATTTATTACATATAAATTGAAATTCATCTAATCATCACCTCAATATATCTTCCATTGTTTAAATAGACCTTTAAAACTATCAATGTGTTTGAGGAAGGTAAGGAATGATCAAATATATATCTTCATAAAGATGATTTTAAAGAATCTTCTGAAATTTGGATGTTAAACAAGATCATGATTATAAATGATCAAAAGAGGTTCTCCATTGTGTCCTAAAAAATAATTAACATAGATCCATTTTAGGTACTCAAGAATAAAATCTTCTCCTATAGTGAGGAAATGTGGATATTTGGTTAAGAAATAAATGGTAACCCATATTGAATAATTCTTCCACAGATATTTTAGTAGTACTGTGAAAAATTCCAATGTAATTCCCTCGCACTCCCACATAGGAATGGGGAGAGGTTTGATGACTCATATAGGATGATTTCTATTAGTCTTGACCTAGTGAAAAACCATACACCTTGATACATAGTTCAGAATATTTGACATCATGATTTCCCAAAAAAGATCTTCCCTAAAATACTTATACATCATGGTGATAGATAGGTGTATAGTTAAATTTGATAAAATATTGTCACCCAAAAATTAAATTCTTTTATTAGGTATATATGAAACAAATTTGACTTTCCCATTCAGAACAATAACATCACAAACATATTATGCTAATTTTCCATCATTCATAACATTAATTTTCTTTTGAATGTTCTCATCATCAAATTAATAACATTATCTATTCAAATTAATATGGTTTCACAATCATTGGAAAAAGGGGTGATGTACCTTCTTCCATAATAAGTACCACATCTATATTTTCTATATCCATGAACAAATATCCCTATCAATAATAATTTGGGTTTAATCTCCATGATATTTCATACTCAAAACATAAACTTACTTATTTTATTTCCCTGGGAGTTAGTGCGTCAAGAAATCCTAATCCATGAGTTGGTCGATCTAACACCTTTGTTAAATATTGAGATATTTCTATGAAAAGCTATATTTTAGGGTTTTATTATTGGTATATATCAATATTATTTCACCATAGATATAATTCTCACTAAATTCAGAGAATATATTTTTTCTACCGACTCAAAAACTTGTGTTGGATAGTTATTTTTACGAGTGTTGAATTTCTTGGATAAATATGACATAATATTATATTGTTTAACTAGGACACCAAATTCCCTTTATTGATGCATCACTATATATCACAAAACGACCATTTCTAGATGGTAGAGTAGAAATCCAAGTGTCGACCAATCTTCTCATTAGATTGTCAAAAATGTTCTTCACATTACATCTTCCAAATGAACTTAACTACTTTATAAGAAATCTTGGTTAATAGGTTATCCAATCATGATGAATTATGAATGAATCAATGATAGTAACCTTCTAAACCTATTAAAGTACAATACTTAGTTAATACTTTTGGTGTATGACATTATTGGAATTCCTTTTTCTTTAGAGGATCTACTGGGATTTTGTACATCGATATAATATGCCTAAGAAAGGAAACATCTTGATGCCAAAAATCAAAATTACTAAATTTCCTATATTACTAATTCCTTATAAGAGTCTCAAGAATGATCTTCAAGTGATATTCATGGTCCTCAAATATTCTGTAACACACCAAGATATCATCAATGAATAAAATAAATAATAATCAACATATTGTTTGAATACTCTTCTAATTAGATCGTCAAAAATAGAGGGTGAATTAGTAAATCCAAATTAAATTACTCTAAACTCATAATTTCCACACCTTATTCAAAAGTTGTATTTGTAATATATTCCTTTTTTTAATCTCAATTGATAATATTCAGATTAAAGATCAATCTTTTAAAAATATTGGGCTTCATGAAGTTGATTTATTAAGTAATAAATGTGTGGTAGATTTTATGTATTCTTTATTAGAATAACATTGATTTCCCTACAATCAATGCATAGCCTCTTGGATCCATATTTATTATTAGTTAAGATAATGGACGCTCCCTATTGGGAAACCCTATGGATAATAAATCCATTATCACAAAAATCATTTTTGTTCTAAAACTCCACAATATGAAAAGTGGTCATTCTCTAGAGAGTCTTTGATATTGGTCTTGCATCAAATATTAAATCAATGGAAAACATAACTTCATTCTCTGGTGGTTGTCTAGATAATTACTTAGGAGTTAAATCAATGTATTCATGTAAAAATCCTAAATTTTCTTATTACCTTAACTATCCAAAGATTGTGTCTAATCATATTCACAAATAATAACATTTAGTAGAGATAATAGGAATGGATTGAGACACATATTATATAATGAGTTCTGTACTTTAATGATCAGGATGGAAATTTCTTCATCATGAAATGAAATTTTCTTTCTTCTTGCAATAACTTTTTCATAAAATTTTAATTCTAGTATATACCATGGATTTTAACAAAGTTAACCATAGGTAAGATAATAAGGTCATAAAATAAATCATGGTTTATGTGTAATAATGAAGACTATTCAATAGATCCTTTTTTAGTTAGACTTTCTATAGGATTTTTTATTGAAAACTAAATTATGGGTAAATATATATTTTTATTAGAAAAAATGGATGATATAAAATTAATGTGTGGTTCCATAATCAATTAAATAAGTATCTAATTTGGAATTATTGACTATAATAATAACCACCACATAATTGGATACATCAACCATAGATGTAGTTATTAAATAATATTGGAATTCTCTCCTTGTCTAATTTGGTGGTAGATTTCATTAAGGCTTGGGGAATTAATTTCTATCCAACTCAATCAACATACAGCTTAAAAACTAAAGGTTGTTGTTTTCTTTCTTCCATTTTTTTGAGAATAATAAACCTTATCTATACACATATAAAAAACACCCAAACCATTAAATAATTTCCATGGATTATTCATTCTAAAGTTCTCACAAGAAGGAAATTTCTTCATTCTCTTCTTCTTATTTGATGCATTCCCTTTTTCTTGGTATATATTTGACATACTATTTTATTTATTTCCTTTAAAAATGTAGGATCTAGAGAATTCCTTCCCAATTTTGATAGAACCAAAAAATATTTCAACAACACGCTCTTCTTATTTTTTAATTAAGATGAGGAGCTCTGTCTTCATTTATATTTTTTTTTACTAATTTGGAAAATAATTATTTAATAATGTATCCTTAAAATCATTCCATTCCATGAGTTAAATTTCCTCTATCACCATATTATTCTTGACTAACATCCACCATTGATCAACATCACTTTTGGGATAATAAAATTCAACTGTAACATTTTCCTTTTCACCACATAATAATGACACAAATATCTTTTAAAGAGACTTAATCTATTTCTCATATACCATTGGATTACTATTCTAATAAAATGTGGAGACCTCTATCTTATGAAGTGATTCATCATTGGAGAATCATAATGTGTAATAGGTTTCTCTATTTGTAAAATATTATTTTCATAACATGATAAAGCTACCCTAATATATCCCCAATCTTCTAAATTCTAATTCCATCCTTATTGGATTTCTCGAAGTTAAATATCTAAATTGGATGGAGTATTGATACCCATATTTGTTATAGGTGAAATTTCAAAACAATTGATTATACTAGATTAGCTCATAAAATTATGAATTTTAAGTCCTAATGAATAATTATAAATATGGGGAATACATGACATAAATTGAAATAATTTATGAATTGTTAATATCCTAATCATAAACATGGATTTTTGGATATTTTTTTCCAAATCCTTCATAATGGGCTGTAAATAAAATATATATTATTTTAAGAATGTCCCTAATGAGATTCAAAATAGATTCATAGTAAGGCCTATTATCATGAACAATGTGACAATAAAGTTAATCCCAAAGTTCCATTTTCTGAGTTATTACCTCTAGGTACATCAATGCAATAACCCCATCCACTTGTAGTATCTAAATAATGATGTATTTCAAGAAAAAACACATTATAATTTCATTACAAAAATAATATGATATTATTATATTGTTATATTCAATTTATATCATGGGGTTAAGATCCATAATCCATTTTTTCTTAATATAGTTCCCATGTTTTATATTAAACTTCCCTTGACACTAATTTTAATGACCCCGACCCAAGTAACCCAGAGTTAGCATCTTGTTTATTACATTTTCATAAATACGATGGGTGAAATCTAGAGCGACTGATCAGATTATTAGTTCTATAAAACCAAATACATACATGATACACATTTTACCTAGGTAAATATAATAAAAACCAAAGTAGTGGAAATCATTTGGCATCCTTGAACTCTTTCCTAGAATTCTGCTTCTTATCATGCAGAAAGGAAACACAGTAAGGGTGAGAGAAATTGCTTCGTAAGGGTTATATACGATAGAAGATATGAGTAAAGAATAATAAATTTGGAAATGTAAATAAAAAACCCTAATTACATATAATCAATAATTTGGGTATCATTATTGGATAAGTCATAGTCAATATGGAAAGGTAAATAATAGAAATTACATTCTTTTTAATCAATAAATTGAGAATGAAATGCATAAAAATATAATATCATTGAAAAAATATCATAGATAATAATAATAAATGAATTATAAATGTTGTGTGTTATGAGATATGGGATTTCATATATTATTAATATTGATACCTCTACAGTCTGGACATTTCACAAGACAGTTTAAAACTACGGTTAAAAACACATTAGATTTGGAAAAATAATTTTCCCCTGAAACCTATTGAGGTATCCAATGAATATCTATAATTAAGAACCACACATACATGGATTTTAAAATAATTCCACATATATCTATCAAAAAATTTAATTCATGAATCAATATTCCTTATCATTGAATATTTATATTGATTATGGATTGGGATTTATCAATATTTGTTAAGTTATTCAAATAACATTAAAAGTAAAAATTATTTTTAGAAATGGTATATATTTTAGGAAATAATAAGATTCATCCTAAAATAATATTTATATTCAATAGAATTTTAATTTATGATGAAAAATGACACAAGAAACTGATTGTTTTAAGAAAATGTAAACACTCCTGAAAGAAAGAGAGATTGTATAATAAATTATTTACCTCTGATAAATTTTAATATATAAAACCTTAAAGATTAAACCTCAAAATAGTCATTAATCATATATAATAATAGGTATTAATTTTAAATACATCGAATGGGGATTATATAAACTATATAAATGTGAATAGTTGTATATTGACAAATATATCTCAATGAAATGGAAATTGTGATGCAATACATCACCTCACAATTTACTTTAGTTGAACATTCCAAAAGCTCATGAATTATTATTTTAAGAATGTTATTAATTTATACCATAACTACGGTTATATTTATAATATTATATATGACCCTGTTATGGAATTTTACAACACATTTGATAATAATATATCATTATATTCATTGTTTCTAGTGTTAATTACATTATTTTCGTATGCTTGTTTTGTCATGAATGTTCTTGTTATTGTACATAGGATATAAATACAGAATCTCTAAATTTCTAATAATTTTATAATTGTCATATTTACTCATTAGATACATTATTAGAAACATTATTGAATTTTGTTAAAGGAAGAAGATTCGCTTCACTTCATGGAGACGGTAGGTCGTACATACGCCTGAGTGACGATATCATTCCCTTAATTAGTGAAAGGGTGAGGGAGAATATGATATAATAAATTCAAATAACTTATAAAATTAAATATATATCATATATATTAATTAAATTTTTACTTTTTACCTATAATGTAAATCATAAGTGAAAATTTAATCAGATCTCTTTGTGAGACGATAATGTGCTTTACACACGAGTTACACTATCATGTTATAAAAGAAATGGAACGTAATAAGGTTTATATGATAATATACATAATTTTTTTTAGTTATATTATAAATATAATATATATAAATTATATGCATCATTATATCCAACCACAATAAGTGTTTATGGAAAATGAGTTACATCGGTTCGTGAGGTGGTATTCAGCAAAACACACAACTAACTATTTCATTTCCAATTTGATGGAAGCGTCGATGGATATAGGGTATATCATTAACATAATAAAATAAAAATATATGTGAGATAATTAGGTTATTATATTATCATTATTTAACAAAATTTCAATGATATGGATGAATAAATAAGTAAAAAATGATTGTTTATGAATGTTTCATCTTCTTTGGACGACTTCATTAAGTTTTCCTAAAAAAGAATACTATGATGGATTTATGATCAATCGAGGGGATATTTTATTCCTTTATGGGTTTTAATAAGGTATTTTTTGTATGTTTTGGAAGAAAAAAATCATTTTTAAGTGTAAATAGGAAGGTGGAGTCAGTGGCCTTTTATAGGTGGCATAGAGGACATACATGAATGTTTTGAATAGAATCAATTACAAAAAAAAATTATCTTCCAGAAAACCTACAAAATGTTTCCTTATTAACCACTAGTGGTGAAACGTTTTCAATAATTCCATAAATCTAGTTTTTAAAATGTTTTTTCATCATTTGAACCCTTATACTACTAGTTTAACCCCCAATAAACTAGTTTTGACCTTAATCATGCTGATTAATTGTTACTACTATTATTATTAAAAATGGTAAAATATTAAGTTGAAATTATCAGTTAAAATAAATTATTATTATTTAAAATATTGAATATATATTTATAATATCAATTCAAATATGTGTAAGAATCAAAATCAAAATTATACATGCAGAGATGATGAAAAAATAGGTTTCCAAAGAGAAAATTATCATATGTATAGAAGGTTTTAATATAAAAATTGAATTGAAATTTATTCCACAATCCTAAATTTTATTTATTATAATATAATTACAAAAATTACTTTAAACCCAATTTATTATATAAATTAACTTTGTAAATTAATTAAATGAAAATGTAGTTTTAAATAAAAGGTTGTATTTTTCACTATTCATAGAAAAATGGTACTTTTTTTTAAAATAAAAAAAATTACCCTGAGATAATTTTGATATGATGATTTCAAAAATTAATTTCATTTTATGAAATATATTTTCGTAATGTTTCAGAAATTAATTTTACCATAAGTGTTCAAGAAGTAAGAAAACTGTTTTCTTTAAAAAAATTAGTCTCTAGAAAATATTTATTTTACATTTAAATCATTATCTTTGACGTATAATAAATATATTACAATTGAATATGTGTAAACAATATATTTTTCATAATTTTTTTATGTCTATTAATACCCACCTATTTAAGGTATATATTATAATGGGCATGTAAAAATAAAATTTCAATAAATTATCACGTTTCTCATAAACTTTATATTGCATGCAGTGAAACCTATTAGAGAGATTGAATTTATTTAAAAGGAAAAAACACAATGAATTTGGGTGTTACACTCATAATTTAAATACATTTAATCAATGTTAATATTAGCTATATCATTCTTCTGGACTTTCAATTAACAATACCTTAACCAATGGTATACTTTAGAGATGTTCTATGATCCTTTTAGAATATTGAACATGTCATCAATCCATAATGGGGAATATTTGTTCTTTATGATTCTCTTTTTTAGTTCAGGATAATCAATAAAGATACACATCAACCCATAATTCTTCCAAATAATAGCCATTACCTCCATGGTGAATCACATTGGAATATGAATCCCTTATCTCAGTTCACTTATTGCTGCTTTTTCAGTTATTCTAGTTAAATTGTGGCTATTATATTGGGATACATGGATATTGGAAGAGTAATTTGTATATGTTTGGAAGATAACTCAACATCACAGTTAGGAGGAAGGATAGGAAACTCCCTGGGGAATATATTAGTGCCCTTATAAATGGAATGACTTCAAAATTTATCCTCTCCATTGACTCCATCATTTGATCCACATATGATTTCACATGAGTTGATAATATCCATGAATGTGAAGATGTCTCCAATGGAGATTCATCCTCCTCCTCACACATGTACAAATCAGATGATTATTTGGGAATTGAAAAGTGATATCCATTTCACAATATTTCATGTGGTGTCTATATAAGGATAACAATTCCATGCTTAGTATAACATCATATTTCTCATTAGGGAGTATGATACTATTTTTGGAAGATTCGTCATATACATATTAGGTAGGGAGGTGTAATATTCAAGAGATATGATGTTTATTTTTGGAATGATAAACCTGACATTTTTTTTGAATAAATTTTTTTGAAATAACTTTTTAATGGGACCAGTTACCTTATCTTCTTAGGAATATGCAAAAAAATCATCTAAAATATATATTTACCTCTTTCTATATGATAAAAAAATTTAAAAAATGCGGTAGTTTCCTATGAATATTTATCTCCACGTTTTCATATTATCTACAATAAAATTTTTTTCCCATTGTTTTAGAAAATATTTATTTTAAAAACAAAAACAAATGAACAAGGATATTACTTATTTCAATAGTGATTTCTCTTAAACTCTTAAAAATTATATTTTCATCTATGTAATTATAAATTGATATATCTTATGAAAAATTGTGGATATTTTTCAAATGATACCGTGCACGTTATTTCATCATATGGATTATGAATTGATATTTTATATCATAGAAATAAAACATAACATCCTTTTTTATTTCCAAGTGATTAATGGTTAATAAACCTAATTTTTTTCTATTACCATTCCATTTTTAATACCATGTTTTCTATTTATCTGATTAAATTATTCACACCTAGTCCATATAAATTGATTGATTGGGAAAATTATTTACTTAAAAGTATACATTTTATCTATATGGAGTAAATAACATCTAATCAATTATCTTGATTTCATAGTATTTTCCTAGAATGTTACTGAATATAATAGTATACTAGTTTGTTTTACATGGTTAAATCATGTTATAATTTTTAATGAAATTTTGAATGTTTTCCTTATATGATGATACTTAAAAATATATGAAACCCATTTTCATTCCAAGGATTTTTATATTAAATTATTGATTTATTGGTGAAAAATATGTTAGGATGATAATGGGTGGGGTCTTATATCCTACTCTAACTCATTAGAATAAATTTATATCTCATGAGATATTTATTGTAATAAAAAGTATTTTGGTCTTGTTGGTCTGTGAATAATGTGTTTCTTCATAATATTTCACTACACCATGATTATGTTATATTTTTATGATTATTTTTTGTGAAACATTTCCTTGTTATCCCTTTATAGTGTTATTATTTTTATGATTATGTTACTCACTTATAAAAAATTATTATTATTATATGTTTTCACAATCTAGTGATTTATATTAAATAATATACCAAGATTCATGTGATGACTTATGTAATTTGATCTATGAGTTTTTTTGTATAATATTCCTTATATACACTGATTATTTTAATTTTCTCATCCTATGAACACTTATGATCATTAATTCTTATGCCATATGTTTACCTTAATTTACTGTTTGGGATAACAACTTTTATTATGTTTCCTTCTCTTCTGGTTTTTTGGGAATATTTATATTTATTTAATGACTAAATTATTATATTTTATGTAGAATTTGTGAGAGTAGTTAATTAATTTTTATTGATTAATCAATTCCTTATACAAATAGAAAAAATATGTTTGATGAAAAGGAATTAGTTTTTATTAGTTAATATTATATCTAAATTTTATTAAACTCTCAATAGTAAATATATATGGCATGTATTATAGTTACATATTTTAATTAATGTCTTGTAATTAAGATTGTCACATCCACAGGGTGACATATAGGTGGTTATGTCAAACTTGAGTGATATGAAAAACCCATCCATGGTTGAGTTAGTGGGGTATTGTTATGGGTATATACCTGCGGTTCATATGGGTTTTTTTGTGATGTCCTAGGACCATTGATATTTGCCTCTAATTGTGGTATATGGGATCATAGTATCATAAGGATGATACTTATGCTTTAGTAAAACTATTTATTTACAAGTTTGAGGATCGACCGGGCTTAAAAAAATTAGTAGCATGAAAGTGAGTTGGAATCTATTCTATTTCAGGATTCTGACATAACATGGTTGACCTAGTTGCAATGTATTTCAGGGAAATGGATGTGGGGCCCTTATTATATGATTCAGGATTGGTTTTGGAATGATCATTCAGATTTTCGATAAGTGTGTCAATTTTATATTGTGTGATCTCAGTTGGTGATTTGGTTCCCTAGATGATGGCTGTAGAAGAGTTTACATATTTGGAACAAGTAGTATTTGATTTGTTTCTACCTGTATTGGTTCAATAAGTGAACCATGAATTCAATTGATGAAAGGGGCCTTGGTGAGATTCCAAATAATGTTAACTGATGTAGGTTTCCCATCAGAAGGGTAGTGACTCTATAAACCACCATGGGAGTGGATATGTTGCGACTCTATAAAGTTATTCATTGTATGTTATAGATAGTATTTTAATAGAATACCATATGGTTTCATTTTTTCATATGTCCATTTCATCACGATGTGACTGGAAACAATGATTTTTTTCTATAAATCCACAGTTAGGATGTTTGCATTGATTGAGGGGTAGCCATTATTGTGGTGCTTTAGAAATTAAGTGGGTCCTATGTATGAATATGATTCACCGTTTGAGGATGTGTTGTGGAGAAGGTACTAACAGAGGTCATATTGGATAATTATAAGATATTTTGTATCATTTTCTAGGGAATCAAGGATCAGTACTATTAGTTCTTAGAGGTTGGGGGATAAAAGATCTAAAATAATATGAATTTCCAGTTTAGTTATAAGACTGTGGATTGTTTCTTCTGACTTGGTACAAGTTATTGGATGAAGGGTTGGAATTTAATTTTGTTTTTGCAAGGAAGTATAGTAGTAGCTTTTATTCTATAATATAATGTATTTGATGATTTATTGGTGAAATTATAGATGATCAATCATTCATGTTACTAGAATGTAATGGATTTATTATACTAGTAGTGTAAATTTCATAATAGTGTGTTATGGTTAACCCTAAAAAATAATAATAAAGAATTGGGGAATGAAAAATTATTAAGGAAATACCCCTTGTGAGGTGTGAGAGATGGTCAGTTCATCTAATGAATGAGTTGGGAACTCTGTAGAGTTCAATAGTGAAGAAGTGATAGTCGGTTTTGGGAAGATATTTGGGTTATAGGATCAGTGTAATGGTGTGGAAATTTGAAGAATTCTCACTGCTGTTGAAAATAAGATTGTATTTTTTCTAGACACTAATAGAACCATGTATTGTTGTTGTATATGAGAGTGATAATTTAATGTTTCTGGAAATTATTATGCGTTTAGATTTTAAAATACTATAAATATATGGTTGTGCCTATATTTTTTAGTGATTTATTTTTATGTTCATTTCTGAACTGGTTTGATTGTGAAGCTACCCTATTTTTTGAGGCATTTTATGTTTCTAATGTGCATAAGAGGAAATATTTCATTAGAAGACACTGTATACCATATTTGTGTATCAGTCATAGGAAATCAATAATTAATTGGTATTGTAGATAGGTTGAGTGAGGGTTGGGATTTAAGAGATCCTTGTTACCATATATTTTATAGTGGATGAATTGATTAAAGGGATTTATCATCTGAAAAATTGAAATAAAGTGTCTACACATGGAAAAGTATGAAATTTTTTAATTATGGATCATGGGAATTAGTGGGACTTGATTTATGTGCCATTACCTGAATTACCAGAAAATATGACATAAATATAGTAGTATTTTTAATGAAAATATAGTGTAGGGTTTTTATTGAAACCTGAATAATCCTATTAGATGTGGTAGTTCCTCTCATTGATGTGTGGGGTTGCATGAATGACTCCAGTAGAGAACACTAGGTTGAGAGTTTGTTGTTAAAGTAGAGAGACTGAGATATTCAAGCATGAACTCTAGAGATGATATTGAGGATGATAAATCCTTACTATGGGATATTTTTTCACCACTTAAGACACTTATCAAGGATGTTAGGTTTTTATAGTGAAAAATTATGACATCCTAAAATTTTAATGTATAATATTATTAGTGTCCATATATCATGATTTCCCTTTGTTTATTTTTCTATATGTGCTATAGGTTTTAAGGGACAAAGGATCGGAATCCTAAGGATGTGTGGGAACCAACTAGTGGTGTTGAATTCCATAAGGTTCCAATACAAAGCTAGTGGAGGAGGTAGAAGGACAATAAAAACCTAGGTGACACCCCCATTCTAGTTTAATGACCCTAGACTTCCAATTTTAGATGAATTAGTATGAGGATCTTCATGAATGTACTAGAAACAAGGGGTTCATCCACTAGCTCATAGATGGATCCCAAAAAGGATATTATATGGGAGAGACCTTATTTTTTAACTCTATATCCTCTCTTAGATAATTATCATTTCTTGTCTTGACCATCATTTAATAATAAAGAATAGAGAGGATCATATAAGGAGAATTTGGATCCCTTATCTTATTCGGTTCAAGTTTGGGTTATTTGATTGATTAGATGCTTCCATACAATATTTATATACCAATATAGGGTAAAAAAACATCTTTCTCCTGGGTTGAATCATATATCTCTCATGTTATAGCTAGATATATGGAATTTTATGTGGTCTAATTTGTAAATCTCAGATTGTAGAATTATTAAACGCTTAATCTATTGAGTATGATTTCCCCATCTTGATTAGATATAGATTAACAAGAAATGGTAGTTCTAATTGGGTAAATATAATTGGATTCTCGCAATTTTCATGTCATTCGGGGATATTCTTCTATAATTTTCATGTAATGAAATAGAGATTGTTCTATGGATCATTTTTTCTGGAATGATCTAGGTACTAATTTTTTATTTCAGCATCAATACACTTGAGGTAGGAAGACCTTAAAATTTGAAAAAAATTATATAAATATATATGGAATTTTTCCCATGTGTAATCATGTGTTTCCTATGAGACCATTTCTTGATATAATTCACATGTGTGTGTGACATGTGGGAACCTTGCCTCATTTGATTCACATTCAGGTGAATTTGTTTGGTATGTGAGGTCTTACATGATATTAAATGATTATTAATTGATATATTATATCTTCTATTCAGATGAATTATTTTTTTATCTAGGGATTATTAAAATTATTCATTTCATTATAGCTTGAATCATTGATCCCATAGACTGGAAGTGTTCTAGTGGTGATTAAACGGTTCTAAATTCAAATTTTAAGATGATTTTGGATAATGTTATTGGAAACAATTCTAGATACTAGGTCAACATATATGAATGTGTATTTCCCCAGAGATGGATACCAGGTCACCATGTGGTACTATGGGTAGCCTTGATGTTTCAAATTGGGTAAACATGTGGATAACATGAATTTCCCTTAACGAAAGGAATGAAATTATTCTTTAAAGATCAAATATGGATATAGTATTGTTTCATGAGTCTATCGAACTGATGTGTGGGCCAAATTTTATAATCAAAATTCAAAAAATTACAACTTTTTATATTTCTTTCAGCATGGAACCAATCCAGGTTGAGTTAGTGATCCTAAAATCTTGGGTATCACAGAATGACATGGGATATTGTCTTTTTATTGTGAAATTACTTTTTTTTAGGAGATACAATTGTTTTTATAGTATTGGGATTTATTCATACACACTGAAACAACATCGAGGTTCTTGTATAACTCTTTTTGCATTAATTTCAAGTGAGGGAAGGGACCCTAAAAAGAGAAATATTACAAGAGGAATAGATTGGTCAAGGTGATGTTGGGAAAAAGTACCAGGATTTGTAGATAGATATATTTTATTTATTTTTCCTTATGTTAATATATATATATATATCTTTAAAATATTAGGAAATACTTGATTTATTTATTAATAATCTTATGACATCTGTTACAACATGGGATGTTTTTATTTTTATTTCTTCCACATTTATATCCTACAATTCTATGATTTCTGTTTCCACTATTTGACCCTTGATAATTTACCTATTATTGAGGTCATAGTCTCCCCATGGGGTCATTTAGGCCCCCACATCTAGTTAGTATCCAGTTTTATAGGGGGAGGAATTCATGTGGTTATGTGGCACTCTTTCCCAGTCCTAGTTATTTAGATTGGTGCATTATACTTATAAACTCACTACTTGTGTAAAGACCCAAACCTTTATCAATGAAAATTCCATTATTATTCTTATTTTACATAGTATAAAACACTTAAAAATAGTTATATAATGCAATATAATATTTTTAAATGAATAATGAATGAATCAAGAATTATTTATAGAAATTAAGGAACCTAAACTAAGAGAATTTTAAATTGAACTTTGGAATAGTAATGCGACCATTAGGAATAGTAATTTTTAAATAGAATAGTTACCTCACCTATGAAATTATAAATAAAATTATACATCATATAAATAAAAATATGATATAATTATATCACAGTATAAGTAAATTAATCTATTGAAATGATAAATTAATTGTTTGAATTTTAATAAAACATAAATTTCAATTTATGATTTCATAATAAATATAATGATTTAAAAGAAAAAATATTTTCATAAAAATTACATAAAAATTTATAATTTTTTTCCTATGATTCTAACATAATTTAAGGAGACCTTATATAATTTTTCAATGTGTTATAGAATCAATTATAAATTTTAAATCTGTATTTTTTGAGTAAGTGATGATTTTAATTAAAAAATAAATTTACCACATTTAAAAATTATTCTAAATAAAATTAATTCTATTTTTGAATTCAACACAAAAAAAATATTTGGGTTAATTTTTGGGTTTTTTAAAAATATATGAATTCTTGGTGAATAGTGAAATACTGTAATTTAATATATAAGGTATGTAAATGAATTTTTGAGTGAAATTTGATTCATGTATGATGTATATCTCCATTGGTTATAATTAATGTTCTTTAGTTACTCTATGTAGTCACAATAGTAAACAATATTCCTAGTCTTTAGCCAGTATATTAAACTGATGAATAAAATAACCAAGAAATACCCCTCTCCTCCACTAAAAATATCACCTCTCACCACCTCTTTTCCACACACATCTAAAGCAATGAATCATGACCAAATTATGTAAAAAATAGTTACCATATATCTCCCCCATATCTAGGATCCTTTTTTCTAAATGAGAGTCCAAACTCAAGTGTCCCATTGAGGTTCTCTAGGAGAAGAACACAAGAGGTAAAAACCCATTTCCTTTATTTTAATTTCATTCCCATTTATTTAATTTTTTTTTTCTATACTAAATTATACTTATCCAAGTGGAATGGTAACACCATTATCTCACATATACTATAATTTTATTATGTTAAGGGAAAAATATATCATCTTTTTTTCCTACCTCTTTTTGTACTAAAAATGAAAACATCTTCTGTGATGTATAAATTTATCACATTCAGGGATGGTGAGTTTAAAATTTTCTTTAACACCTTCAGGGATGGCCATAAAACATTTTTTTATTGTTGAAAAAAATTATTTTCTATGTGATACAACTTATTTAATTTTCTGGAACTGTATTATATACCTATTCATAAATAATAGAACAAAACCACTTAGCGATGATTTAAAAATTTCCAAATTAATCTAAACCATTTAAATTAATGTTTTATCTAAATATTCACCCACATGACATATAAAAAATGGTATATAAGAAAAAATACTCAGAATAATGTTAATTAATAACATATCATTTTAATTCTAGAAAATAATTACCATAATACATGATTTTTCACACATGTATACAAATGAACCAATCATGAAAACCAAAGAAAAGAACACTCTCAAACGATGAAATTTTATTTTATAACTCTTCAAAAAGGCCAAAATTGAACTTAATAAAATTATAATAAATAAAATAAATGTATAAAATATTTTAAATTAATTTATTAATAAATTTAACATCACTATATAGGATATTAATTCCCAGTGCAGAACACTTTCACAAATAAGGTTAGGGATTCTTTCTGAACCTCTGTTTCTTCTATCAAGTTACAATTTCTATCTATTTATCCAAATAAAAATATTCATAATTCTTATTAAGTACACCTAAATTATATTTTTATGTTGGAAACATATTTTATGTTCCATATTCATATTTCCTTTATGGGGAAATATATGTTTTATTTGGTTCCCATCCAATTTTATCCCGATAAGCATGCCCGGTTATAGGGAACTTCTCAAAAATCTAGTCATTTCCAAGTGCCATCCATAATTTATTTTAATGAACCATTTTTTTATAAAACAAATCATTCTATAATGAAATAAAATCATACTTCATTTCTTGTTTTATTCAAATAATTTTTACTTATTCATTTTAATGACTCTTAAATGTTTTCCCTTAAATAGCACCAATGTGGCTCATTTATGAAGTTTTTTAAACACAATATTTAAATATTTTTACATCATTGAAATATATTTTATCATTTTATATGACTATTTATTTTTATTAATTTTCATTTATGGATTAAAACTATTTTTTCATGAACTATTTTATGATACACTCTTATGTTATGCCTTATGAAATGTTCATGATACCCAATTGTTTCATTGTGTAACCCTTATATTTTACGTCATGTATGATTATTCATTTGGAATACATATTCATGAACATGATATGATGAGATTTCCCAGATATCAGTCCAATTAATTGTGTAATTATTACTTTCACGAGAGGCGATTGCAATGGTCTTGGTGGTTAGCCTTAACTTGTGCTCTATGTGCAATAGTCTTTGTGGTTATCCTTGACATGTGATCCATGTGAAACAACCCAAGTTTTTAGTATTTACTCATGATCCTCCATGTTCAATGAGTAATTAGTCATGATTATGTCATTTTTTATGTATCTTACATGTTACTATGATTCTATTATTACAAGATCCCTTCTTCTATATGTTATGATTCCATATGTTTATTCATGTTCCATGCCTTTTTATATCATCATATTATTCCTTATAACTGATGTTCTATTCATCATTCTTTTGTTTATTCCATTAATGGGATTTTTATATCATACCTCTGATCATGTATTCCAGATGTTATCCTATATTATTATAAGGGGTCAAAGGGTGTTAGGATATCATTATGAATGTTAAACAAAAGATGTTTTTATTTTGGTTCCATGCTTTCTAATTATGTATATAATCTTACTAAGACACTAGAATTTATGATACCTGGTTTTCATTTAATGGATAATTACTCTTAAAATAATATAATAATATGTTAAAATTTCTAGGACCATTACAGTTGCTACTAAAGGCATGACCTAGTTTTTTTGGATATTAAAACTCGAGCACTTTAGTTAGAATATTAGGGACAATTCTGTCAACATGGAAAAACTAAATTGAAACGTACAAAATCACAAGTTAGGATATAATTTTAATATACAATTTTATACATCTTGGTTAAATGATTCTTTTTATATGATTATTATCTAGGTATTCATCCCCCATAATTTTACGTTATTTTCTTAGTTAATGGATAGAAATTGGAGAACCCAATCCAATATTCATTGTGATAGTAAATGTGAAAATTTCCCTAAAAAGATTACAAATATGATGGGAAATAGTTCTAAAAAAGTGATGAAAATAATTTATCGATGGGATCAAGTAATTAATAATAACTTCAATAATGTTGAACTATCCCATTATTCTAAGAAAGATAAAGTTTCAGTCGAATCATTTATAAAGAAATGGTATCCAATGTTTAGTGTATCTTATAATCCCACACTCATGGAATAGTGGATTAACTCTATTGAAAAGATATTATATATTGTCCAGTGTTCATAAGAAGAAATTTTTGTGTGGGAGGTATGTAATATTAATAGGGAAGAGGATCAGTGGTGGACACTAATCAAGAACATGAAGTCCAAGGATGAAATTTATTCCATTGAATGAGAATATTTTCAAAAAAATTCAACAAATATTTTCCCCAAACTCTGCATCTTAGGATGGAGAGTGGGTTCCATAGTATGAAGAAAAAGGAAGATGAGTATATTTGGAATATGACTAAAAATTCACAAGGCTTTCATGACATGCCACCAACTTTTTCATGAATAGGGAAAGAATGGGGGATCAATTATTTGGCAGGATAAAGCTGAGTATATGAAAACCATTGGTGATTCAATATAATAAAAATATAAAAATATTTTCAATTGTTCCCTTAATGTTGAAATTATAGATCAGAGTCTCTCAAAGTTTTTGTGTTCTTGATGATAAAAAGGTAAATTAACTCTAATATGGGTGGATAAATATATAGGTCCCCTGATGAAAAAAACCTAGTATCCCACATGTCGAAATAGTGGGAAGAATCATCCTTAGAATTATCAAAATGGAACAATGAAATGATTCAAATGTTGTAGAATGGATATGTTGGCTAATAAATTCTAAAGGAATATGAATATTCTCATTAATCTGTAAGGACCGGTGATGTTTCAGATCAACATCTAGCCTATAGTGAAATGTTTCAACTTCTTGGAACATGGGAATCATATGAACTATTTCCCCAAGCCAATGTTAGTTCAAGGTAGTCAACAACAAAAAACCTTCAAGGTATCATGGAAGGGCATATGATATCACTACTACTGAAGTGTATCCCAATAATGATGTGGTGACATGTATTCTAGTTATTCATTCATGAAGAGATAATTCAAAATTTGATTTTGGTTCTATGAATTATTTCATATCATTCTTGTTTAGTGAACCATTCAAACACAATATCAAAATATTGAGGTTTAGTTATTTATGAGAATATAAAATGGGGAAATTATTGAATCCAAAGTATATAACTCCTCCCTAGTTAATGTGTTTGGAATGAACCTACCAGAAAATATTTTTTTACTTCTTTGATGTAGTTTGATGATATATTTGGCATGGATTGGAAATCGTTATACAAGGAAAACAACAACTTTTGGGAAATTGAGATCATTCTCCACATCCCAAGGCATCCTAAAATTCTATAAAAGTTTATGGCAGAGGGTGAATATAAATATGAATCATTGTCTCAATTTTGTATATTATTTCCATATGAGAAATCATGTCTAGATTGAAGGAATGAGACAAAGTAGAGAATCATGCTTGGAGACATGCGTTTTATGAGGGATTGTACTGATGTGTTCTCGAAAGAGTTTCTTGGCCTTCCTCCTAATCTTTAGGTTGAGTTATCAATTGAAAATATTCCAGAATCTATATATATATCAAAGAAAAATTATAGAATGGTTTTCATTGATCTGGAATAAGTGAAGAAGTTGTTAGAGTAGAATCTAGACAAGGGTTTTATACATTTGGGTGAATCACCATAAGGCACACTAGTACTATTCATTAATAATAAGGATGGATCAATGAACCTTTGTATTGATTACTTTTAGATCAATAAAATCCTGATAAAGAAAAATTATCCACTACCACATATATGTTATTTGATTAATTAACTATGTGGGGAAATGTATTTATCTAAGGTGGAACTTTGGTCAGGATATCACCAACTAAAGGTGAAGAAGTAATAAATTCTAAAGACATCCTTTCTAACTTGGTATGGACACTATGAGTTCATAGAGATTATTTTTGGACTCGCTAATGCTCCCAAAAATTTCATGTATTTATTGAATTGACTCTTTAGAGATTACATCAACAAATTTGGGGTAGTCATTAATGATGATATTATGATATACTCCAAGAGAAAGGAGGAACATGAGGATCATTGGAATATTGTGCCAAAGATACTGTGAAATAAGAAACTATATGAAAAATATAGTAAATGTGAGTTTTTATGGAGGAAGTATAATTCTTGGGACATGTAATCCCCAACAAATGGATATTTGTGAAACCTCACAGGACCAAGGCAATCATGTAGTGACCCTAGAAAAAATATGTAATAGCGATCTATGGTTTCATTGGTTTGTCTGAGTATTAAAAATGATTTGTGAAGAAATTATCATGATTTTAAAATACACTGATCATTTTTAATTAGAATGGAGAAATGTTTTTTTTGGACTAGTGAAATTCAATATTGGTTTAAAGACGAAAAAGAGGAATATCACTACACTACTCCTCACACTACCAACATGGGGGGAACTCCTTTTATTGCACAATAATGCTTAAAAGGATTTCATAAGTAGTGTAATGGAGAAAAATTATAAATTTATAGAATATTCCTCCAGATAGTTTTAAATTTCATTAGTAAAACTATCCCATGAATGATCTGGAGTTGGCAGATGGGATCCTTTAGTTGAATATACGGCAGAATTACCTCTAGTGGATAAGTTTGAGATAAATAATGATCCGAAGATCCTAAAAAATATATTCACATGGAATTATCATAATATTCACCAAAAAATAATGTTATAGATCATCAATTATTACAACCCCTCAATCCACTACTATCGTATTTAATAAAAAACGTTGGAAGATGATATAAGTATAAATAATCTTGTATCTTAATCTATAATGAGAATTGAGAAGGATCCAATCATCTTAGTCCACAAAAGGATTTACATGGGAATCCTTATATAAGGAACCTCATCAATCCTTTCTCAAAAGATTTCCCAACCATCCATCAAGGATAAAATAAATAATGCTCATCGAAATGAAGTGAAAATTCAGAAAAAGTTTGAAGCTATTAGAAATGGGAAATGCTTTGAATTCGAAATGGATGTTGAAGGATTTGTGATATTTTCTCCATGACAATGTGTACTGTCCAATTGATAGGTAAAGAATGTGATTCTAAATAATGTACATAGCTCAACCTTCCCTATTCACCTAGGGTGCACAAAGAAGTATCAAGATATCTAAGAAAACTATAGATGGGACAATATAAAGAAGGAGATTGCTGAATATTCATGAATGTTACTAGTATGTAAGAAAATGAAATATGAATCAAAAATTATAAAAGGGTTATGAAACCATTACCCACACCCAAATGTAAATGAAAAAACATCATCATAGACTTTTTCACCATACTTATAAATATATCTAGAGGATAAAATTCTATATGGGTTGTTATGGATCATCTTTCAAATAAATCCCAGCTTATTGAAATTCGATAGGACTTATCCTTAGATCAACATGAATATATATACATAATATAAGTGGTAATTAATCATGGAGTATCACTATCTATTGTATCTAATAGAGATCCAAGATTCAATTAAATGTTCAAAAAAAGTCACCAACATTCTATAAACACTGACCTGAACTTTAATATAGCCTATTATCCTTAAATAGATGTCCAATATAAGAAGACTATTCAGATAATGGAAGACCTGTTGAGAGCGCATGATGTGGAATTCAAGGGTGGATAGAACCAGCATATGCCTATGGTCGAGTTCTCCTACAACAGTAGTTTCCACTCGAGCTTCCTATTGTCTCTATATGATGCCTATTATGGGAGAACATGTAGAGAACTGATATTCTCTTTTGAAGATGGTGAGTGTAAGCTATTGGGACATGAAATGGTTGATAAAATGGTAAAAACAACAAAAATCACTCAACATCCTATCTCGGTATCCCAAATATGGAATAAGATATATACATAAAATTGTTGATGAGGCTTAGTGTATAGGTTTGGAGACATGGTATTTCTATGCATGTCTCCATGGAAGAGGATCAAAGTATTTGGGAAGAAGGGAAAGCTATGTCATAGTTACGTCAACCTATTAGAGATTCTAAATCATGTCGGAGCTGTGGCCTATTGAATAACACTTCCATAAACCATGTCGTATATACATGATGTATTCCATATATCCCTCTTGAAGAGGTATATGTAATATCCTTCACATATACAGAATTAACAGGTGGTATGGTTGGATAATGATCTCTATTACGAGGAGCAGTCAGTGAAGATATTACACTATAGAGATAATGTTCTGTGCAACAAGCCAACTCACCCAGTCAAATTACTATGGTGGAACCATATGTAAGAAGATATAACATGGAAACCATAGGTAGTGATGAAGGAGAGACACCGTCACATATTTTCAGTATAGTTTGTAAAACAAATTTTGGAGGGATAAATTTCACAAAGGAGAAGAATGTAATGCTCTGAAATTTTATCATTGAAAATCCCTTTCTAATAAATATTTTATATATTAAAAATCACATAAAATTACATGTAGAACACAATATAAGCTTACTTAATGAATAATATATGAAATAAGATGTATTTATAGTAATTAAGAAACCAAAAAAATGGAATAGTAGATTCATCTTTGGAATATAAATGTGACCATTAAGAATACTAAATTGGAAAATAGATTTTTAACATCAACTATAAAAGTATAAATAAAATTTATCCATATTATAAATGAAAATATTATATAATTATATCATAGAATAAGTAAATAAGTGTTTTTAAAATGATAAATTAAGTGTATATATTTATGTAAAATAGATTTTTTATTTATTATTTTATAATTAATATATTTATTTAAAAGAAAATTTATTTTCATAAAATTGATTCTTAAATTGATTTTTTTTATTATTATAACATTATTTTATGTGACATTAATTAATTTTCTGAGTGTAATAAAATCAGTTGTAATTTAAAATTATGTATTTTTTTGAGTAAATGATGATTTTAATAAAATAATAAATATATCATATTAAAAAAATTATTTTCATAAAATTACTTCCATTTTTAAATTACACACAATGAAAAAAATTTATCGTGAAATTTTTGGATTTTTCTAAAATGGTTAATTTTTTTAAAAAAGTGAAATATAATAATTTATGGTATACGGTAATTAAATGTATTTCTGAGTCATGGTTAAGGCATGGATTATATAATTGGACATTGGTTTGAACTTAAATTCTTTAGTTACTATATTTATTCATAATAATTTTCATTATTTATAGTCATGAGCCTGATTAATAAACTAATGGTTAAAATATCCTAAAAATACCCCTCTCCAACACTATAAATGCCACCCCTCTCCAAATTTTTCCTCACATCTATAAATCCTTGAAGCTTGTCCAAATTCTTCCCAATAAGACTCCTAGTTCTTCCCCTATGTCCAAAAGTCTTTGGTATCAATAAAATATCAAACTCAAGTTCCTAAAGGTGGTTCTCAAGGAGATGAATTTAAGAGGTAAAAACCACAATCATTTTATGTTAATTTCATTCCAATTTATTATCTTTTCTTATTATATCCTCACCTAACCTTATCTAAGTGGAATGGTAACTATACTATATCATAAATTGTATACTTTTTTTATGTTAATGTAATAATAGACCATTATTACATCCCCCACTCATTTTTTTCTCAAAATGAATACATCATCTACGGTGCAATAATTTTGTGCATTCATGGACGATGAGTTATCAATTTCATTTATCACCTTCAAGTCAAATAAAAAATTATTAAAAAGGATTATAATATATTTGTTACATCCTTTTTCTAACAATTATATATAGATAATGTTAATTAATAGAGAAAACATTTTCATAACGATTGAGAAACTGCTAAATTAATCTGAACAATTATCTATAAAATATTATCTACTGATTAATCCTATTAACATATAGAAAATGATATATATGATAAAATAAAAATATTTATGTTTATTAATAACATATAATTTCAATTTTGGACCATTATTCACATTGTAGACGATTTTTCATACTCTTATACAAATGAACCGACCATGAAAACCAAGGAAATGAACAATCCTAAATGATGAAATTGTATCTTATAAATCATCAAAATGGACATAAATGAACTTTAAAAAATTATAATATATATTCATGTATAAATTTTTTTGAATTAATTAATTTATAGATTTTATTTTATTATAGAGTACATTATGTTCATGTGCAGAAGGCTTTCAGACATAAGGTAAGTGATTCCTTCCGATCCACCATTTTTTCCTTTAGGTTATTCTTTCTCTCTCTTAATCACAATGTAATTCATAATTATTATTATGTAATTATTATAAATTATGTGAGAATGTTAAATACATATTTTCCTACCCATATTATTATTTTTTTGATGGGGAAATACGTGTGTTATAAGTTTCCCTTCCCATTTCCACTTGACAAGTATGTCTAATTAAAGGGAACTTATAAAATTCTTAATCATTTTTATGCACTATATTTAATTTATTTTAAGGGACCATTTTTTATAAAATCAATCATATTATCATGAAATAATATTTTTTTCATTTATTTTTTCATAAAATCAATTATGAATTTTATGTTTTAATGACTCTTCGTTGTTTTACCTAAACCGTACTAAAGTGGATCATTTCTACAGTTTCGTAAAAACTCTATTTAAATTTATTATCATCATTTTGAAATACTTTATCATTATATAGTCTTTTTTTACATTATAAGTTTAAATTTTTTATTTAAATACATTATTTCATTAATTATATTATGATACACCATTTGGTTATGCGTTATGAAATGTTTATGATACCCAATTCAATCATTAGGTAACACTTATGTTTATAACTCATGTTTGATTCTTATTATGGAATGGATATGCATGAAAATGTTATGATGGTGGAAACTAGATATTTATCTAAATAATTGTTTAAATTTTAGTCTCATGAGACGTCATTTTCAATAGTATTTGGCTTTATCCATGACTCATACTCCATGTGAAAGAGTCTTGGTTGCCATCCTTAACTCAACCGCCATGTGGAATATTTTTAGTGGATATCCTTGAATCATGCACTTTATTATGGAATGATCATTGACTAGTAATTATTTCATTTTTTATGTTGTCGAAATATTATTATGATTCCATGATTACATTATCATATATTCTATACATTATGCTTTAATATGTTTATTCAGGTTTCATGAATTTTTTGTCACCATGTTATGCCTTATAACACATGTGATATGTTTTATTCTTAGGTTTATAACCTTATCTAGATTTTTATCTCATCTTTGTGATCAATTATTCCCCATTTTATCATATGCAGATATAATATATCCAAGTATTTTCAGATCTCATGATGAATATTAAATAAATAATGTTCTTATTTTGGTTTCATAATTATTATTATGTATCTAATCTTATAAATACACTTTAATTTATGGTCCATGCTTTGTATTTGAAGGTTAATTATGTTTAAAATTATGTAATAATATGTGTAAAAGTATATAGTCATTGTAACAATCATTGCACGTATCAAGAGAAGAATAATTATAGGAACTTTTTAACATTTGAACTGTAATAATTTTAATGGAAAGTGACATGGTTCCAATAACCTTGGATGTTCTCCCCAAGACACTAGTGGGGTGAAATAAATTCTTGGATCTTACTATAAAATTGAGGGATGAATTTACCTTGGAATAAAAAAACCTCTCTAGAAAAAATCAAAAAAACAATATCAAATGATATGAATCATAGATAATAATAAACAAAACTAATATAAAACACCAAAAACTATTATATTTTAATATAATGGAAAAGGAAGAGCATGGAATCCCACGAAAACTAACAAACATACCGATGAAGAAACATTGATGTGGAGTTACTATGAACTCCCTATAAGATAACTTAAAGATCCAACCACCATCCCAAGAATGTATCATCATGATTCCCCACTAGATAAATTAGAGACATTTCCTTTAATGGTGTCATGGGGATTAATAACTACATTTTCATAAGATTTTATATGTAGTGGGTGAGTAATCACCCAAGTAAGATTTAGCTAAGGGACATCCCAACACACACCAATTATACAATAACACTTTAACTAACACGTCAATATATAAAAATTTATCAATTGGGAAAATCTAAGGATGGTTAAAATTTTAAATTAGAATACTGTAAAAAGTAATAGTAATTTTATAAATTAAATTAAATAGAAGAAAAATTCTAATAAATTCATGAGGAATAACAAAACCACACCCTCTTTCTTATAAACACAATAATTCTTTGTTATAGTCAAATATTCATGACTAGTCTTCATTAATCCTTAAAGTCATCATTATGTGACCATTCTCATTATGTTACAAGTATATAACCTACTTCAACTTCCATTAAAGGAAAACTATATAAAATGAAATTATGAAATCACACCACCCACATATTTGAAGATATTACACAAATTTATTTCCTAAATAAAAAATTACTTTCAAATTACTTAATCTACCACAATTCATTGTTTTCTCAATTTAAAAAATTCTAAAATGGAACAAATGTTTTTTTCTGAAAATAATTAAAATAAATGATTTAAAAATTATGATGTTGTGGGGGTTTCCAAAAATAAATAAGCAGTATTTTACTCAGAAATTAAAAGAAATTAATTTAGATATCCAAATGTTAAATTTTTATGATAAGGGAAAAATAAAGGAGACACCTACCTTACAATGAGTAATGAGACTGATGAATGGAACAATGACACCTCTAGATCCAAGATTTATATTTCATTCATTTAATATATCAAATTAAGAACTCTTAAAAAAATATTATATATCATATCATTGGTGGTTATATATATTATTTTTCATTGGTTCAGATGGGGAGATTTAAATAGAATTAATATAAATGGATACATACCATTGATTATAGAGATCCAACACACACCAATTTTTCAAAACCGTCTTTTGAACATAAGAGAACCACAAAAACACATAGAGGAGTTCAATGGTTCATGAGACAAGGTCAACAGGAAAAAATTGAGTAATCATAAGGTCAAAATGGAATTAAAATCTAATTATTTGACATTATTAATGCACATCATATGGTTCATTTTCATGGTTTAATAGACCGTGCTCAAATGATGAGAGTGCTATAGGATATAACCTAAGGAATCAAATGGTACCTTTACATTTTTTTGATTAATATTTGTCACAATTTTGTGATTTGAAAATCCCAAAATACATAATTCACAAGGTTAGTCACAAGGTTAGGTAATGTCGTGGATAAATAATCCACCTATAGAGTGACTCAGAGATTTCCTTTCAGGATTTCTAGAGAAGTTATAGTGTTTCCTATAATTGTGATTAAACTGTTCACCATTAAAAATAGCTATTAAAAACAATAAAACCATATATATGATCCTATAACTCAAACCAAATATTATATATGTTCAAAATACATAACAAAATTTTTATACAACTCAAATTACAAGGATAGCATTCTCCCCACAATTAATCGTGTCATCCCCCAAAAAGATGAATATTTTGATTACATTGAAAATTTTCGAGAAATTGTCTAGGAATATCATTCTCTTCTTCCCATTTATCCTTTTAAATTTCCCCACATTTCAATAGTACACAAACCAATGGAAAACATTTCCCATGATCGAATTTATATTTTATATTCAATATATGAATCTAAACATGAATAAATCTAGGATCACATTTTAGATAAAAATGATCCTAAAGAAACACAAGGTAAGGATCATGATTGTCTTTTCTCAATAGAGATATATACATAATAAATTTTGAACCAAAATAAACTGCACTGTTAAATCCATTTGATTATAAATATCTCATGTTTATTAATTTATCTAAGAATTTCAAACATACAGAGGAGATAACATTACATTCTTACCTATTAAACTATGTCAAATACTAAAAGATATATTCAATGAAATATGATATCCCCCATTAAAGGATACATGGTGACTTCATTGATCTAAAAACTATTTCTAATGGATTTTGATAGAAACCATAATTTTTATGATAATTTTAATCCTCTTAGACATTTAATTAAAAATATAGGTCACATCAAAAGTATAAGGCCCCAGCCTTAAACCTTACTTAATCTTGAGTTATTACAAGATTACACATTGAGGATCTTTTCAGGTTTAGAGTTTTAGAGAATTATATCATGAAACTTGCATTACATTCCACATTTAAACAAAGTGGTTATATAAAAGACAGTATTCATTCTTCCCATCAATGGAAACATATTTAAAATAAAACACGGATTCTTTCTTGACACCTCCTTGACACTATTATCACATCATGTACCTTTCCCTTGACCTGTGAAAAACATTTCAAAAACTTGGGATGAGCATAAAAAGCTCATTAAGGGTTATAAAAATATGGGAGGGAAACATGAGTTCATATATACATAAGAATGAAATCATACTTTACCCATTAAACATAGGCACTGTAACATACCTCATAAAACCATGAATAAATCATAGAAATCATAAGACATAAAGGTAACTTGAGGCATTCATAACATTCTTACGTAGGGAGTAACCCTCTTGGTTACGTTTGGAATACCCATCACAGTAAATTCCCTAAATCTCTCCAGAGAAACCTTAACGTTTCACTCCTTCGCGTTACCCAATGCATTGGAGAGCTATATCGGGCTCACCCACCCTTAGTTTATCATGGAACCACCCGTCTTCATAATAATGCCCAAGAACCTCAACATAATCGTATCACATAAAACATGCATAAAGGAAACATAATATTTCCCCCTTTCAATAACAAGATATCAATAAAACACATTGATATAAAAACATTATGAAAACCATTTTCAATACCAAAATAAAAGAAAAGTAAAACATGGTATTTATTTTTATTTTATAAACAAGGTATGGCTTTTAGAGGAACCTGAAACCCAAATAATGGTCACGGCGGCGGAGAAGTCGTTGTCACCGCATACATACGACAAAAACATTCCCTTTTATCGTTTTGTAAAACGCTTCGTATAAAAAAGATTCCTTTTGGATAAATTTAAAAGTCAAAGGGGTTTATACACCGTATAAAATAAGGTTGTGTATAAAACAAAATATGCCTCAATGAAAGGAGATTGAGACGAAGTCCCATACAAAGACGGTATCCTTGGATTAAGGATAAATCAATTACATAATTATGTGTGACAAAAGAATACACCAAATATAAGTGGATATTAAGTGTAAAAAAATCAGAGGACATTCACACATATTCATAGTATGACATATTCAAGGAGTACAAGTTTATCCCAAAGAATCAAAATTGTGTTAAGAAGTTCCCTTGCAAAAATTTGACAGCCTAACGACGTCACTACAAAATTCAGAAAATGAGCTGATGAGAGATAAAAAGGGTATCTCATCACTTGGACATAAAATTCACATCAATAAGGATATAGAATAACATATCCCAAAATAATATTATGTGAATTAAAGGACATAACAAAATAAGTATTTTAAAAAGAGGAGGGTGAAAGGTTCCTTTACCGACATGGGTATCTTTCGAAACATACGCCCCGTGAAAGAAGGACAATACATTATTGATGTAAATACTCATAAATGAAAGAATATTACACAATGAGTAAAATAATGTTCAGTACATACACCACTCAAAGGAAATTGTGGCAAATGTAGCATAAATCTCACGGGAATAAAAGTGAGATGAAAAATCCCTTACGAAAACTTGGCAGCCTAACGGCGCCACTTAAAACTTCCAAAAAATGGATTGATGAGATCAAATAGGGTATCTCATCACATTAAAATAAAATGTACAGAAATAGGAATATAAAATAACATCCCCTATCATAACAAAGAGGAGCTTAAAAGAAGTGACATAAAGGGGAGTACTTTAAGAGAAAGAGAGAGGTTAGATCTCTCACGAAAATTCGGCAGCCTAACGGCACCACTCAAAACTTCAAAATGGATTGATGAGAGAGAATAGGGTCTCTCATAATATGAAAATAAAAATTACAGTAAGAGTAATATAAAAGAACATCCCAATAACAAGAAAGATTAGCTTATAAGGAATGACATAAAAGAGTGTACATAAAAAGAAAGAGAGGAGTAGGATCCCTTACCTCAAGTCCAACTTGTCTTGTTCGTTTCTTTATACCTGAATAATAAACTTTGGTCAATTAATAATTTCCTAATTATCTCCTTTAGAGATTATTATTCAGTTCATATCACATATTATAATGTTATAATAATTGTTTAATAATGTCAGTTCATATCAGACGTTTTTGCCGATGTTTCGTACGTGAGTCAAAAATGAACTTGTTTGAAAAACAATTTCCCATGTAGTTATAAGTAAATAATTTCCAGAATAGTATTAATGATTAAAATATCATATATATCCATTAAATATTCATTTCATACTATTCCATATCATTTGGAGATAAAAAATGAAAAGCACCGTTCATGGAGACGGTAGGCCGTACGTACGCATGAACGCTACTTTCATTTTTTGTCATATTAATGGAATTAAAACAAAATGAGAGAGATATATATATGTAATAATTCCAGAATGATATCCCTAATTTTTATGTAATATATTACATATATATCCATTATATATATGTGCTTATAATATTACATAACATTTTGAGATAAGAAATGAAATGTACCGTTCATGGAGACGGTAAGCCGTACGTACGCATAAACGCTACTTCCATTTCTATTTCATATTTAATGGAATTAAAACATAATGATACATAATATTATTTTAATTCCAGTATGGTATCATATATAATATCATTAAATATATCCTTTATACATACCACATATGGTATTAACGAATCAAATCACTTTGAGGGGGCGGTAGTCCGCACTTCCTTAAATGAAGATATCGCGTTTACCCATAATGGAAACCATAAAGGTATGCCCAAAATGAAAAATACAGAAGCTTAAGGAAAACATAAACATATTATAAATCATATATAAATATAGTGTCATCTTAATGGCCACCTTTGAAGTTGTTAGAAGAATGTTGAACAATCATCGTTTCGGGAGGCAGAAATTCGCCATCCACAGAAACAGTATGTTCTTTAACCATTAGATGTATGTCTGTGAAAGTGTAGCTCGAATAATTCTTATACCAACATCCTAGTATATTGATGATACTGGATTTTTTAAAAAAGAAATGAATAAAAATAGTTTAGGGGGTTGGAGAAGCAAAATAAAACAAAAGGACTCAAGAGAAGACATTACCTTACAATCGGGTAACTCCCTTTATTTTGAGCTCAAAGGCTTCCTTGGGAAGACTTCTGCCCAAAGTGAGGCTTCAAAGAGTAATAGAGGGAAGTTGAGAGGCAAAATGAGTAGGGGATGGCTGAGCCAAAAGCTTTGGGAGTCTGGGTAAGGAGGTAGAGGTGGGATCTTTTATAAGAGAAAAGGAGGGGCACTCTTGTAAAGTTACAAAATGTTACTTTATTTTCAAATGAGTTTCGGATTTTAAAGGTCCCACATTGATTTATTTCGAGGATAAGGTGATAAGGATTCGAAATATACTCATCCAGTAGGCTTTGGACATGTGTAGGTCTTAGATATTACATTATCTTTCCATTTTATTTAAACCGTTAAATAATGAGGTCATCGTTGCATCATCATGATGTCATAAATAATTTAATTTATTTAATGTAAAAAAATTATAAAAAAAATACTATGATGTAGGAAATATTTTTATATTTCTAATGAATATTTATAGTCAAAAATATGACTTGTATAACCCCATGTAAAAATTGTTTTAGTAAAACATTTCATGTGTGTGTCATTTTTAATTTAACATTAAATAAAAGTTATTTATGTCATTTCCCAACCAAAGTGGATCCATGGGGTCCCCAAGTTGACCCATGGATTTTCTTGGTCGTACATGACACATCCATTAAGGGTAGGACATGTGTCAAGGTATTTTAATTTTATTATAACGTCATTTTTGCCTTAAATTTCACTAATTACCTCTAATCGCGATTAAAAACTTAATAAGTTACTATTCACCAAAAAACTATTTTAATCTCATTGAACCACATTTTACTTTTAATTACAACCATGTATGTCAGATTTTTGAAATTCAAAACATAGAAGTGTTAAAATTTCATTTAAATGAAAAATCAGTGTTTATAAGTACCACTTAGTGGTTTCACTATTCATCAAAAATTGAAGTTTTTCAGAAAAATACCAAAAAATCACCCTAAGCTATATTTGATATTCCGAATTAAAAAATGAAGTCTATTTTACAAAATTCAAAACATATAATTCAAATTAATTAATTTAATAATTAATTCCCGCTGTCATAACAAATAGCTTGTTTTTATGAAATAATAAGTATCAAAAGATTGACACTAGTAAGTCCGATTTCAAAGTGAAATTAATTCCAACAACCACTATTGGATTTAATGGTAAAAATATATTCAAATTTCACTTTAAAACCAATTCAAAATATAATCTAATCATATAAATAAATTATATTAAAAAGAGGTTTTGAATTAAAATACAACATTTTACACTATTCATTAAAAATGAACTTTATCGAAAAAATACCAAAAAATTTACACAAAGTAAAATTTGATATCCCGATTCTAAAGAAGAATTTTATTTGGTCCAAAAGAATGTATAAAAGTGATCAAAACTATATTTAATGACAGTTCGCCATCAAAAGGCGATAAGTGAACCTTTAGTGAAAATTAGGGTATAAAAGCCTAAAATTGAATTCTTTCCGTATTTTAAGCTTTTATCATTTATTGGATAAATATAAAAACATTTAAAAAAACATATATAACCATATTTTTGTTATTTCTATCCATTCCTGCCAATACAACGGCTACATGTTAACTACCATTAAAAATAATATTATTTTATTATTAGAGTGCAATGTAAGATTCCCAAGAAACTCGTTGTTGCGTGTTGGGTACGCCATTGAGCATAGCGTCCCCTTTAAAGTCATATTAATATTTCATTCACAAATATGGATAAATATGAAAATTTCATATTCTTTATTTACCTGGGGTGTTACATCCTTCTCCCCTTTTGGAAATTGCGTCCTCGCAATTTTTAAAATTGAGCTTGGAAACATCCTTGAAAGTCCCACATCGGAACAAGAGTCGGTAAAACAATCACTTTAAAATAAAGAAAGATAAGCACAAAGGTCACCCGAGTTAACCCATAATAGGATTCCAAGTATGAAAACATGGAAATTGAGGAGAAAACATAGGGTCATGTTCTGATGGAGAGTGGTAGAAAACATGTTTAGGAGAAAGTTAACCACAAGAAAATCACAAACTTGTGATGGGTTAAACGGTATTCGATTCCCCATTAGGAAAAGTTAATAGACAACATTTTTGTTTTAAGTTAATTTTTATTGAGGAATTTATTCATAAGGAAACATAATCACTTATCATGTTGACTTTCAACTTTTACTAGATTCCTTAATCAAACTCATATTTTTTTCCAAAAGACGAGTATTTAGGGAGACTTGTTCACATAAAGAGTACTATAATCAACTTCTAGAGAATCACCTAAACCACCAAAGGGAACTATATACATCTCATGTCTTTAGGCTTTAACCAAAACCAAAACCAAAAAGGTTAGTACAAGGTCAGATAATCTAGAAAAGGATAACCCATTAAAAATAAAATCTATGCTTAATCTCCAAAATTTGTCCAACAAAACCCAAAGTTCAACAAGGACCATCCGATAAACAATTTGTCCATAAAATTATTCAAAGTAAACCAATCTAAGATTGAAACCCAAATATTTGAAGGATTTAGTCACATAGTCTTCCAAGTTAAATCGTAACATTTATCTCCAAACAACATCAGTTGCTCCTAATGTCTCGTATTGAAAAGTAATTAACCTAATCACATATCCTCCATGATAGGTTAATCATATTCATAAATAACCCAAAATAAACTTACTCTTAATTCATAAAATCATATAACTAAAAATAATCAGTCAAACTAACCAGGTACTTCACGTAGTCCAGTGGTAGGCGATAAATACCAGTCGCACTTTGGTTGTGGGTTCGATTCCCGCAGCTTTGTCCGACGCGACGGGTTGTCACACGGTCTGCGTGTTGTCCTTTTTCCAAAACTATATAATTCTTAAATCATTCCCCAAAAAGAGATAAAATAATCAAAAATGATCATAACATATTTTAACCTCAAGTTTATCTCATGCATTTCATTTTCCAGCATATCATATAATACCCCATAATTACCTCAAAAGTAAGGATCATATAAACTCTAATGGTTACCTTTATAATTATTACCTGAACTTCCACATCGATTGGTCATCTCATACATGATGCATTACAGAACATACTATGGTTCAAGTGGTTGATCATGACTCCTTGATATTTGGTTTAGAACAACCACGAGTTTCCTCATTGAATCCTCCATTTTATCTAGTATCTTAATCAGAGAACCACCATAGTTTCCTTCAAACCTGTTGTCTCTTTGGTGACTGCTAGATCCATCCATTCACTAAAAACAGAAATGTCAGTGTGAGTTTATCAACAAAACCATCATGTACTAATGAGGAAGGTAAACACTAAGATATACTTACTCATTCACTTTATATAAAACTAAGACTCTTTCTGAAATCCTAACCATTATGGTAATGTCACTTATGCTTAAAGAAGACCCTAACCTCTAAAGTTATATAAACCGACCTCTGATACCAACTATAAGGCCCCATCCTTAAACCTTACTTAATCTTGAGTTATTACAAGATTACACATTGAGGATCTTTTCAGGTTTAGAGTTTTAGAGAATTAGATCATGAAACTTTCATTACATTCCACATTTAAAGAAAGTGGTTACATAAAAGATAGTATTCATTCTTCCCATTAATGGAAACATATTTAAAATAAAACACGGATTCTTTCTTGACACATCCTTGACACTATCATCACATCATGTACCTTTCCCTTGACCTGTGAAAAACATTTCAAAAACTTGGGATGAGCATAAAAAGCTCATTAAGGGTTATAAAAATATGGAAAGGAAACATGAGTTCATATATACATAAGAATGAAATCATACTTTACCCATAAAACATAGGCACTATAACATACCTCATCAAACCATGAATAAATCATAGAAATCATAAGACATAAAGGTAACTTGAGGCATTCATAACATTCTTACGTAGGGATTAACCCTCTTGGTTACGTTTGGAATACCCATCACAGTATATTCCCTAAATATCTTCGGAGAAACCTTAACATTTCACTCCTTCGCGTTACCCAATGCATTAGAGAGCTATATCGGGCTCACCCGCCCATAGTTTATCACGAAACCACCCATCTTCATAATAATTCCCAAGAACCTCAACATAATAGTATCACATAAAACATGCATAAAGGAACCATAACATTTCCACCTTTCAATCACAAGATATCAATACAAAACATTGATATAAAAACATTATGAAAACCATTTTCAATACCAAAATAAAAGAAAAGTAAAACATGGTATTTATTTTTCTTTTAAAAACAAGGTATGGCTTGTAGAGGAACACGAAACCCAAATAATGGTCACGGCGGCGGAGAGGTCGTTGTCACCGCATACGTACGACAAAAACATTCCCTTTTGCCGTTTTGTAAAACGCTTCGTATAAAAAAGATTCCTTTTGGATAAACGTAAAAGTCAAAGGGGTTTATACACCGTATAAAAGAAGGTTGTGTATAAAACAAAATATGCCTCAATGAAAGTATATTGAGACGAAGTCCCATACAAAGATGGTATCCTTGGATTAAGGATAAATCAATTACATAATTATGTGTGACAAACGAATACACCAAATATTAGTGGATATTAAGTGTAAAACAATCAGAGGACATTCAAACATATTCATAGTATGACATATTTAAGGAGTAAAAGTTTATCCCAAAGAATCAAAATTGGGTTAAGAAGTTCCTTTTCAAAAATTTGACAGTCAAACGACGTCACTACAAAATTTAGAAAATGAGCTCATGAGAGATAAAAAGGGTATCTCATCACTTGGACATAAAATTCACATCAATAAGTATATAGAAGAACATAACCCAAAATAATATTATGTGAATTAAAATACATAACAAAATAAGTCTTTTAAAAAGAAGAGGGTGAAAGGTTCCCTTACCGACATGGGTATCTTTCGAAACATACGCCCCGTGAAAGAAGGACAATACATCATTGATGTAAATACTCATAAATGAAAGAATATTAAACAGTGAGTAAAATAATCGTCAGTACATAAACCACTCAAAGGAAATTGTGGAAAATGTAGCATAAATCTCACGGGAATAAAAGTGAGATGAAAAAATCCCTTACGAAAACTCGGCAGCCTAACGGCGCCACTTAAAACTTCCAAAAAATGGATTTATGAGATCAAATAGGGTATCTCATCATATTACAATAAAATGTACAGAAAGAGGAATATAAAATAACATCCCCCATCATAACAAATAAGAGCTTAAAAGAAGTGACATAAAGGGGAGTACTTTAAGAGAAAGAGAGAGGTTAGATCTCTCACGAAAATTCGGCAGCCTAACGGCACCACTCAAAACTTCAAAAATGGATTGATGAGAGAGAATAGGGTCACTCATAATATGAAGATAAAAATTACAGTAAGATTAATATAAAAGAACATCCCAATAACAAGAAATATGAGCTTAGAAGGAATGACATAAAAGAGTTTACTTAAAAAGAAAGAGAGGAGTAGGATCCCTTACCCCAAGTCCAACTTGTCTTGTTCGTTTCTTTATATTCCTGAATAATAAACTTTGGTCAATTAATAATTGCCTAAGTATCTCCTTTAGAGATTATTATTCAGTTCAAATCACATATTATAATTTTATAATAATTGTTTGATAATGTTAGTTCATATCAGACGTTTTTGTCGATGTTTGGAACATGAGTCAAAAATGAACTTGTTTGAAAAAAGATTGCCCATATAGTTATAAGTAAATAATTTCCAGAATAATATTAATGATTAAAATATCATATATATCCAGTAAATATTCATTTCATACTATTCCATATCATTTTGAGATAAAAAATGAAAATCACCGTTCATGGAGACGGTAGGCCATACGTACGCATGAACGCTACTTTCATTTTTTGTCATATTAATGGAATTAAAACAAAATGAGAGAGATATATATATGTCATAATTCCAGAATTATATCCCTAATTTTGAGGTAATATATTACATATATATCCATTATATATATGTACTTATAATATTACATAACATTTTGAGATAAGAAATGAAATGTACCGTTCATGGACACGGTAAGCCGTACGTAAGCGTGAACGCTACTTCCATTTCTATTTCACATTTAATGGAATTAAAACATAATTATACATAATAGTAATTTAATTCCATTATGGTATCATATATAATATCATTAAATATATCCTTTATACCTACCACATATGGTATTAACGAATCTAATCACTTTGAGGGGGCGGTAGTCCGCACTTCCTTAAATGAAGATATCGCGTTTACCCATAAGGGAAACCATAAAGGTATGCCCAAAATGAAAAATACAGAAGCTTAAGGAAAACATAAACATATTATATATCATATATAAATATAGTGTCATATTAATGTCCACCTTTGAAGGAGTTAGAATAATGTTGAACAATCATCGTTTCGGGAGGCAGAAATTCTCCATCCACAGAAACAGTACGTTCTTTAACCATTATATGTAGGTGTTTGAAAGTGTAGCTCGAATAATTATTATAAAAACATCCTAGTATATTGATGATACTGTATTTGTTACAAAAGAAACGAATAAAAAGAGTTTAGGGGGTTGGAGAAGAAAAATAAAACAAAAGGACTCAAGTGAAGACATTACCTTACAATCGGGTAACTCCCTTTGGTTTGATCTCAAAGGCTTCCTTGGGAAGACTTCTGCCCAAAGTGAGGCTTCAAGGAGTAATAGAGGGAAGTGGAGAGACAAAATGTTCAGGGTTTGTCTGAGCCAAAAGATTTGGGAGTCTGGGTAAGGAGGTAGAGGTGGGGGCCTTTTATAAGAGAAAAGGAGGGGCACTCTTGTAAAGTTACAAAATGTTACTTTATTTTCAAAAGAGTTTCGGATTTTAAAGGTCCCACATTGATTTATTTAGAGTATAAGGTGATAAGGGTTCGAAATCCACTCATCCAATAGGCTTTGGACATGTGTAGGTCTTAGATATTACATTATCTTTCCATTTTATTTAAACCGTTAAATAATGAGGTCATCGCTGCATCATCATGATGTCATAAATAATTTAATTTATTTAACGTCAAAAAATTATAAAAAAAATACTATGATTTAGGCAATATTTTTATCTTTCTAATTAATATTTATAGTCAAAAATATGACTTGTATAACCCCATGTAAAAATTTTTTTAGTAAAACATTTCATGTGTGTGTCATTTTTACTTTAACATTAAATAAAAGTTATTTATGTCATTTCCCAACCAAAGTGGCTACATGGGGTCCCCAAGTTGACCCATGGCTTGTCTTGGTCGTCCATGACACATCCAATAAGGGTAGGACATGTGTAAAGGTATTTTAATTTTATTATAATGTCATTTTTTCCTTAAATTGCAATAATTACCTCTAATCGCGATTAAAAACTTAATAAGTTACTATTCACCAAAAAATTATTTTAATCTCATTGAACCACATTTTACTTTTAATGACAACCGTGTATGTCAGATTTTTGAAATTCAAAACATAAAAGTGGTAAAATTTCATTTAAATGAAAAATCAGTTTTTATAAGTACCACTTAGTGGTTTCACTATTCATCAAAAATTGAAGTTTTTCAGAAAAATACCAAAAATTAACCCTAAGCTATATTTGATATTCCGAATTCAAAAATGAAGTCTATTTTACAAAATTCAAAACATATAAGTCAAATTAATTAATTTAATAATTAATTCCCACTTTCATAACAAATAGCGTGTTTTTATGAAACAATAAGTATCAAAAGATTGACACTAGTTTAAGTCCGATTTCAAAGTGAAATTAATTCCAACGACCACTATTGGATTTAATGGTAAAAATATATTCAAATTTCACTTTAAAACCAATTAAAAAGATATTCTAATCATATAAATAAATTAGATTAAAAAGATGTTTTGAATTAAAATACAACATTTTACACTATTCATTTAAAAATGAACTTTATCGAAAAAATACCAAAAATTTACACAAAGTAAAATTTGATGTCCCGATTCTAAAGAAGAATTTTATTTGGTCCAAAAGAATGTATAAGAGTGATCAAAACTATATTTAATGACAGTTCTCCATCAAAAGGTGATAAGTGAACCTTTAGTGAAAATTAGGGTATAAAAGCCTAAAATTGAATTCTTTCCGTATTTTAAGCCTTTATCTTTTATTGGATAAATGTAAAAACATTTAAAAAAACATATATAATCATATTTTAGTTATTTCTATCCATTCCCTCCAATACAACCGCTACATGTTAACTACCATTTAAAATAATATTATTTTATTATTAGAGTGCAACGTAAGATTCCCAAGAAACTCATTGTTGCGTATTGGGTACGCCATTGAGCATAGAGTCCCCTTTAAAGTCATATTAATATTTCATTCACAAATATGGATAAATATGAAAATTTCATATTATTTATTTACCTGGGGTGTTACAAAAAGAGTCTCTTTAGTCTATAGACAATAAAATATAAATCAGCTTCGATGATCATAAAATTACTCAAATGTGACCATATATATTGTTGTCTGATAATAATTCTTAAATAAAAACTAAAATAAGGGAAAATTATCCTCTACTATGTCATAATTATTCAAAAAAATGTCAGAGCTGGTCGTCTGGTGTTTAAATAGTTCATTATGATTTCTCATGAATTTGAGGATGATAAATTGTTCTCATGGTCAATTATGATTCCTAATATTTTTGAAGCGATCACTGAATCAGTGAGGTAAAAATAGGATCGTGGTCGTAGATGATTGAAACCAAAATTCCAATAAATTATAACAATTCCCTAAAGTAGATCTATGCCAATTCATATACGGTATTGGATTCATGATTCTGAACGAAGTGCATTGACTATAGGAGTTAGTCTATATTCACCATGATTAAATAATACTTCAGAATATTTGTTGAGAGACCCATGAAAAATTCCATAGTGATCTGCTCCCACTCCTATATGGGTAAGGGTAACAATTTCAGTATTCCAAATATCCTTTGATATACATTATTTAGTAGAATACAAGTTCTTCATTTTGTAACATACTTAAACACATATAAATTTTTACATGATAAAAAACATAGGACCATTGAACCATTTACATATTTTGAGTTTCTAGGTGAATTTCCCACAAGGAATGTGGATATAAAGATAGGTGTTTTAAATGGAATGATGTAATAATTAATATTAGATATTGAATATAAAATTCCAAGTTAATATTTATTTCCATCGACCAATAGACTCCCTACAACTCGGTTTTGATAAAATGGTAATGACATAAAGATCTAACCTATGAGTATCACAAATTTTCTCAACAAAATCAGGTACGAGATTAACAAAAAAAGAATACAACACCATTATACTCATATAAATCCAATATAACCTCAATAATGATAATCATCAATTCCCACTAATCATAAGTTTTTATGGCCATTTAGTTATAAAAATTTCTACTTATGCTACAGATTTTCCATTTCATAGTGCATAAAACAAGTCAAAGTCGAATTTATTGATTTATTCCATCCATGTTATTTATATCACGCTAAAATAACTTTTGAAAAAATATTTTTTCAATGATTTTGTGGTTTAAAAAATAGTGAACTTATCTCCAATGAGATAATGAAACCATGTTGTAAAATCATGAACCACCACACCCAGTTCCATTTATTGTGTTAGATAAATAATTTTATGAATTTTCAACTATTGTTATCTATAAGTTATGAAATGATCTCCTTGATTGAGAACATAGTTGAATTGATATCCAAATGCATAATAAAAAATCACATAAGCTTTTATAGGTTATTTTAAGATGATAATTGGTGTTGATGTTTTCTTAACCATAATTTCTAATAAGTATTCTTTATTATAAACATAGTAGTGGAATTGTGTGGCCATTATTATGAGAGTTTTCATAGGGGATACGATATGTGATAATTCCTGACTGATTTGATAATAGTACCCTGTATAACCCATAAATTTTTATATCTCAAATAATTTTTTCAGTGGTTTCTATGAGATTATATTTTCTATATTTTTTGTATATAGTGATATTCCTTTCTCAGAAATGACATTGAAAAGAAAATAAAATTATTGTATCTATAAAATGAATAAAGATAATTTTCATTTAAATATTACATTGAAAAGTGATCAAAACGATCTATAAAGTTTTATAATGGCCTATAATATTTTGATCACACAACATTATTTTATCTAAAAATAAAACAACAAATAATCTTGGTACCATTCAGAGACATGATTCATAATTAAATAAAAACCACTCGTGAATTTTTTAGGGAAAATAATAAGTGAAGATATTCATAATGATCATTGAGCCACCTAAAACATATGTTTGGGATATCATCTCTCATGACCTATAGTTATTGATACCTATAATTTGGATCAATTTTAGAGAATCATAAGCAATATTTTAATTAATTGAAAAGAACATAAATTCAAATAAGTTGATATAAATTAATTGTCATTACTTATTCAGTTTAAAATAATCATCATTGAGTAATATTGAACAATATAAATTCATTATGAAATGACATGGTCCCAAGGTGACTTACAGAGTCTTATAAAACATATTCATAAAAATTCCTCCAATTATAAATTTAATTAAAATAATTCTATTTGTGTCATTCTATATGATTGAAGTTAAATATTATTTTTCCCAGGATCAATATAAAAAAATTAAACATTATATTTAGGTGGAGGACCATTGAAATTTGTTAGAAAAATGTCATAATACCAACCCCAAATGGTATAAATATTTCTTCCCTAAGTTATATAGTTTTTCCCAAAAGTGATCACTAATAATTTATAAGAAATATTTCCAAACATTGGTGATAATGGTCATTCTTTTTCAACAATCACATCTTCATAATCATTTAAAAGGTGAATTTTCCCATCATGATATATAACCATTATTCATTGTGTAAAAAATGAATTGATCCTTGAAATAAACTAATCAATATAATACTAGGGTTAATTAAATTATATCTGTATATCATAAAAATAGAAACTGGTCTCTTTTGAAATACACAGAACAAAATGAACATTTAAATAAACTATACTATCACTAACCAAGATGGGTATTGATACTGATCACATGTGATATAATTTTGATTTTAAAAAATATTTAATTAATGAAATATTATGAAATAATTTAGTTGGATACACCATTATCAAATAAAAATGTAATATGATTTTATTTTAGAAGAATAATACGATCAGCACCATGTAACTTATTAACCATTCCTCCATTCTCCTTAATTACATGTCATAGTTTCTTTTCATGAGGGGTCACGGTGTTCTTAAATTCAACCTAGATCACTTATTTATGAGAAAGAGAAAAATTATGACATGATCATCCTTTTTGGAAAAAATATATGTGATACACATGAGAATTATTAATAGAAACTAACTTTGTAGGGTTATGTAAAATAATAAATTTAACCCATCTGATTTTATTTTTGACACACTTTTTGGGGTTTTTTTACAATCCCCACTATTATTATATAACAACCCACATTAGAAAAAAAAATTCCTATAACTAGGGAATAGAGGAAAGTTTATCCATCTAAAAATTTTATTCATTAATTTTCTACATCTTAAAAAATAATCATCCATCGTTTTCAAGTTCCCAACATACATCCCCCATAGTTACCCGTGTGAAAAATGTGAGTCCTATAGTATAATTCCCAGTAATATTCATTTACACCACTATATTTATCTAAAAAATTCATGTATAATTAATATTTTAGGGAAAAACTACATTAGAATGAAATGTATGGTTCTATTCTTAAATAAAAAATTCATTCCATCAGGGTCACCAAAGTAGAATCATTTGGATAAAAAAATCCATGATCATAAACATTAGATACATATTATATCATTGATATATTTTCCATATTATTACTGATTTAATCTATAATTATAGATATATTCAAGGCGTTCAAGTAAAATTATTTGTTTAAAAACTTCTTAAATCCCTCACATCTAAGGCCTTAATTGAATTTATCTTGGAAAACTAAAACCCACCAGAGCCGTGAATCATCCTCCAGTATGTAGCCTACAAAATTTACAATTATATCTGCAAGGGTTCAAAGTAAATAAAATATCTTTTTCAATATGATAACACACATTTCTTCATTCTTAGGTTTTAAATACCCCTAAAATATTGATGGATTATATTTATAAAACTACACCAAATGATCCACATGAAAAGTTTTATCATTTTGATTTAATTTATCAACAACTTGAAAATACTAAACAATGATATTAACAAGATATTCATTAAATATTGGTTCAGAAAAAACCTCATTCTTTATAGATTATTTTTACAGGTTTCTAGGTTGTCTAACCATTTCCAATTTTCAATTTTTATTTCGAAACACAACATAGTCATTACTAACTAGTAAATTGAATACTTGGAATATTACAAATCTGTAATAGAAAAATCATTATATGAAATTTTATTGAATCATAAAATATAATATTGTAAATTCAATCATCATGGGATAAATCCTTACTAACTCATGATTTTATACAGTCATATGCTAAAACCATTATTATGACATAACAACACTACTGTAAGTTTTAGTAGAATTTTGTTCAATCCAAGAACACTATAGTAACATGTATTTTAGAATAATGAGATTATCTATGTATTTTTATGCTATGTATTCCATGTTATTACATTTCATATCCTTATGTAACAAATCCAATATGAAAAATTACTAAAACTTATTCCATTTTGAGCATCAAGACTCTAACCATTAGCTTTCATAAATTTGACGTTCCACTAACTGTAGGTGACATCCCCAATACTACAAATGATGTTGGTAAATTACAATGTCTTATTCAAACATTGGGGATGATTTCCCCTTTAAATAACCAAAAATTATCCTGAAAAGGAATAAAAAAATATTATCTAAGCTATATTATATATCAATTATACACAATAAAAATCAAATGAAACTCCAAAAAAAGAACAATATCTGATTAGTAGAGAAAAGCTACATCCAGGTGAGCAATAAAATCAAAATGAAATGTAAACATAAAAACACATATGTCAAATCAATCAAACCAATTCACAATATAACTCTAAGCTCCAACCACCATCCACAAAATGTAGCATTATGATGCTCCATATAAGAAATAAATGACAATTCATTTACCAATATCATGAATAAAAACAACTTCAAATGAAACCATGTGCATATATAGTTGGTGATTAATTATACCCACTAGGTATTCCACAAGAGAAACCATAAATCATTCCCATTGGACAAGAATAATTTAGAAAATTGTTCAATATATAAAAACATAATCATATTGAAGAATCCAAAGTAGCTTAACATTTTAAATTATATTAAAATAAGTATTAATCAAAACAATTTCAGATAAACTAAACAACTAAAACATTTTATTCTATTCAATTTCAATACCAAAACCAAATTATATTACTCAAACACATAAATATTCTTGGTGATAGTACCACACTATTGTGTTGTTACTATTCAATCCACCATTTTATCCATAGGGGCCATTCTCTAAGTGCCTCTAGCCAGAACACCACACCGAGTCTATAATGGAAAATCCACATTTAATGTGATAATGAATACACCACCCAGGTATAATGAGTTCCTAGACATAATCATATAAAAAATAATTAATTCCATTTAAATCGTTAAATTAAAAATTATGGATGCATCATCTCATATTCAAAATTTAAAACATGGTTGAAAATTTTAATTTTATAAATTGTTAAAATCTAGGATTTAAAAACTATCATGTAAAAAGGATTTCCAATATGAAATCAATATGATTTCCTTTTAAATTCAATAAAATTAATTTCATTTTGTATAAAAATGATAATTATTCTATAAATTATGAAATAGATTGAAATAGATATTTTCCAATAATTTTCTATTAAATAAATCATAAAATCAAAATGATATCATTTTATAGTTTTAAAATACTTAAATAATATTGATAAGATTTATTTTATAACTGTGTATATTTTAAAAAAATAATTCAACATTGTCTCATGTGTGATTATTATTATTCAATAGCTAAAACATATTATTATTTGTGTACATATTTATTCATGGATAAATATGATTATTGAATGATGGTAAAAACATTCATTAAACATAAATACTATCACATGTGGGAGTATTAATATTCATTTCTCAAAAATTTAAGATATGTGATTGTATGATATATATATATATATATATTCCATCTAATATTTACTAGATTTTATGTGTTTCAGTTTACTGGTTGATGAGAAAAATTTATATAAATTGGAATTGATAAAAAATATAAAGCTGGTAGTCCTATTTTATAATGAAAGAGGAATGTTGAAATAATTATCATCAATGTTGTTGATATATGAAAAAAACACGAGGTTGAATTCCATATTAAATAAAAAATATTTATCCTTGGAATTTTTTATGGATACGATTTCATTAATTTATTATAAATCAATTAATTTAAATTGGTAATGTAAATTTAATTATTGAATAAATCGTCACTTTTTTTATATGTGAGCCTGACGTTATTTGATAAATGCAACATTTCATTCTTTTATTTTTCCATATATTTCATTGAAATTATTTTTTGAGAAATGGATTTATAATTTATTTATTTTCCTAGCATTTAGAGCCTCGATATGATTTAATTTTACCCATTTGTTGTTGGAATATATGATGACTAATGGAATGGGATTCATGAAGCTATGACAATTGTATGAGGTGACAGTTATGATGGTGGTGGTGGTTTAAGGTTTAAATTTTGAAGATGGTGGTGGAATGGGATGCAGAATATGATATAAGGTATAAGGGTGTCATGGATTGAAACCAAGTTGGTTAGGATGAGTTCCAAGTGGGGATTTCTCATTAATTATTAATTCTTTAATAATTTTTGTTTGATGGATGATGGACAGTTGTTATTTACATAATCATTTTTCCATTTCTAATGAAATTCAATTTGATTAAATATTTATTATATAGCTTATTCTTTGTAATAGAGTACTGTGAACTTTGTAAAATAATATTAAGATAATAAAATACTATGGTTGAATCTTGGTGACTTCTAATGATGATTCCATTCCGAAGAATAAAAAAATAATTATTGGACCAATTAGAAAATGGTGTATAAGATCAAAATTTTAATCCTAGAAATCAAAATAAAATAATATTAATGAATTTATAGTGAAATAATTTACATAGAAATTTATGATTTTGTGTTTAAAGGATATCTAATCCTTAGCAGCATCAACCGAGTGGCAGAGAGATGATATCTATAGTTGATCCATGGACTATATAGTTTCCCATACAATGGTTATGGTAAATATATATATCATGTGTGTTATGTATTTCCATATTCTATCACACCCATGTCAGTGGGGTGACTAATAGCCAGTGCACTCTTGGAGTGTATTTTCCTCAATATCCTGGTTTGAGAGGAATGGATGGATGAATCCCCATGGACCTGATCACTTCTCCAAGTATTATTATGTTTTAGAATACAATGTGGTTATAATTCTTATATATGCATGTATATTACTTGTATGTATTGTGGTTATTTCACAAACATGTGTCTGTAGATATACTATCATATAGAATATTATTAGTTTAATGTGTATGGGTTGAAATTCCTCATGGTATAATAGAAGTCATATGAGACGTGGTGTATCCAAGACACTACTCACTCTCTATCTATTGATGAGTCATTGGATGAGGGGATTATTTGATGCACAGGGTGAATAGTAAGTGAAGATGATATTTTGTGTTGCACATGGTTCATGATGTGATACGTTATCACACATTTCATCGGGTTGGTATACAATTGGTGAGAGAATGATCATGACTTGTAAATTAGGGTACAGTGGAAATCCACTAGGGAATTGGTAGTGGGGTACTAATTTTGATATTATATTTAATGATTACATGTATATGAATCTTGGTGAATGGTATACATGGTGAGTCTAGGAATATATAATAACTGATTAGGTGTTGATTTTTTTTCATTGTTTATTCACTGAGCTTTATTATTATTTTTCTTCATTTTCAGGAGAGGTTTAAGGGAGGATCTTATTGAGTACACATTTTAGGATAAACATATATATATATATATAATCCTAGTAGGGTTTGTTTTGTGATCAAGGTAAACATTAATAGTTGGAGGAGTTTTATGGAATCCATTATAAATTTATGGTCAATGTGAATGATTTATTTTAGTGTTTTCAATTGTATCTAGTACTGTACGAAAACATATCATGTAGTGGGATTGCTTTCATTTTTTTAAACATAAGAAATTTTTTATCATATTATATCATACTTATCTAACACTTATGAGGTTAATTCCTCCTATGTGTCTGATTATATACCCTCCATCATTGTCACCAACCCATGACTCATTGGAGGAAATCTTATGACATCATTATCTATCATTCTACATTTTTTTCCAATGAGGGTTATCATGTGGGGGGTTATGATAGATAAGTATCATAGGAAAGGTTAACAGATAAGATATATTTTGGTGTTAGACACTTTTGTTGATGAAAGGTTAGTAGAGGAGTATTAACAACTGGGATTATTTCATTCTCTTAGAAAGTTATACTGGCTAAGATAGAATATTTTAAGAACCCCTATGATCTGGTGTAGGGAACATTAATTTTAAAACACGTGTCAAGTGAAGTGATGATTCCTTTGGGTTGGATACCTATGAACATATCATGAATAAGACTCGAATATTCTGATATTTAAACTCGATAGACAATGGGAAATCAGTTAAAGAAAAATTAATTAAATTACAAACATTAATTAAAATATTTGCTGAGTTAGGATTCCCTAAGATTTTTTTATTTTTTAGGAATTAATCCATGAAAATTTCCCAATTAGTTTAATGCATAATATGTTTAGAAAGATGTGTCAATAGGTCACCAAAGCATAGTATAAAATAAAGACAATGCTCGACTAAGGACATTATTAGAGTTTCAACACTAGAGTGTGTGAGTGCCCATGGGATCTATTTTAGTACATGTGACCGAGATTTATTTAGAGTAGGTGGTTATATCCTTTCCATTGAGTTGTGTTTAGAGAGATATATGATATTTTTTGGTGGTTCACATTCTACACCGGAAATCAAAATTGTGTTATTTCTAATTCCATGATTTTTATGAGGAGTTTTTTGTTTTGTGGGGGATTTATCCAGATCATATTTTAAGATAAGATAATTTTTTTAAATGTATTGGAATATAATCATAAAATTATCTATCCCCTTAATTTGGAACCCTCTGATCTCTTATCTTTATATATTTTGTAAGACCATTAAATTTAAATTTTATATTAAAACCATTGGATTATTATCTCCACAAATTAAATGATCTAGATATAACAATTTTTTGATTAGTATACATTCAGAATGATTGTATGTAAAATTACTCATTCACTTGAATTGAAACCCATATAATAAATACTTAAGATATAATAATTTATTTCACATCAACCAATATATTTCTAACCCACACCTAATTTATTTTAGAGATGTTATATATAATTCATTCATTCGGTCTGGTGTCAATGTGGATAGGTGTTCTAGAGAAATGGTATTTATTACTATTATAATTTCATTTTTATACATTCTATAATTGAGACAATGTTTGGTATCAGAAGACAAGATAAAATTTTTATGTGCATCATATAGTCTTCTATTAGGTGTGGTGTGGTGGAGATTTGGTCTGTGGTAAGGAGTTCTTGTATTTATTCAATTGTTGTAATCAATATAATCTTCATCGGATCGAGGTGATATAGGCCCTTATTAAAGAAAATATGATATTATATGAATTTTATTTTATTTTATATATAATAGTAATGACTTAAATTTTATTTTGTGAATAAAATTAAATTATTGTGTGTTTTGGTTAGTGCATGTGATTTTTTATGATCTTCTTCTATCCTTGTGTGTATACATTCTCAGAATTGACATTTATCTCAAATTGTTTACATATGGTATTTCCATAATCATATGTAGATAAGAAAGACTTCACACATCATGATATGTATTATTTATAGTAATTTTAAAAACTGTATAGGCCAGTCATTTCCACCCAAACTAGACAATACCTTTTTGTAGTGTCTGGGTTCCTTTAATTTAAAAATTTATGGTAGTTATATTTTGTTGATATATATTCTTGTGTTGGTTTTTTTGAAACATTGGTTGTTAATTATAAATTATTTAATGTAATTTCAAGTTCCTAGAAGAAATGTAAATTAGAATGTTCTATCCATGTCGATGTTTCATGAGTGTGTAGCTATAGAAAATGTTGCTTTTTTAACAAACATTGGAAAATGGTTTGAAAGTGAATGAAGAAGATCTAATGACCCAAATGTTTTATTTATGGTTATTTTCAAATGTTTAATTTTACTCTATATGTTTTGATGTTAATTTTATTGATTTTATCCATATAAAGATAATTCAGAACTGTGTAAGCTGAATAAATGGAATTGGATAAAATAATGATTTTAATTTCATAAAATTACCAATTTCATAACATGAAACAAATTTAAAATTGTAGTACTGTGAGGATAAATTAAAATTATATATTTTAAAAGTAATACAAATGAATAATTTTACATTCATATTGATTTGTGTAATTATAATGATTTCTTTCTAAAAAAAATTCTTAAATAAATAATTATTTTTTTCCATTATGTTCCTATTTATTATAAAATAATTTTATAAAATGTTTTGGATGTATTTTTAAAGAGAATATTTTAATAAGTACCTTGTTATGAATCATGATGGAAATTTTTTTATTGGTTTTAAAACCTGCTATATTTTTTATTTCAGATGACTTGGTGAGTTTTTTATCAGTATCTTTTGAAACTTTATATGTGTTTATGCGATTTTTTTATACATTTCTAGAAAGGACGGAATATTTTAAAAAACATGTTTATGTTTTGAACACGTTATCAAATAAGGATGTTTGGATATTTTTTAAGAGTTATATATAATTTTTTTAATATATTTTAATGGATGAATCTCAATATAAATTTTTTTAAAAATATTAGGCATGATATGTTAAGAAAATTATGAATTAAAATCATATATTTTGATAAATGAAAATAATTTTCTTGGATTTCGGTTTAAGAAAATTTAATATATTTATTTCAAATGGTTTTCCTTATGTTGTGGGATTTTAATGTTTTGATTGTTCCCTTGATATTATTTTCTTGCTGGGTTTCATATATCTATATATATAATCATGATCGGGAATTATTGTCTCATAAGAGTTGTCAATATACTGAGTTTTTTAATATTCTATTTGTTAGGATGGTGTATTTAATATCATGTTGGTAAATTATAATGATACTACTCCATGATTAAAAGTATTATTAAAGGAATTACTCCTCTTTGATATGTATCTCAACTAGATAATTGATTAAAGTGTACTTTTAAGTTATGTATAACTATATTATTGATTCTCTAGCATCATTTTTCAGTTCAAAATATATAGGGATCCTTGAGAGGTATCTCATCAGTTTATTAAATTATCCCCCCATACATTACTCTACCCCCTTAGTTTTTTATTATTTCTCAAGTATGAGAATTTTTTGAGAAGTATATAATGTAAAGGCTCGTAATATACATAAGACATATTTTATTATTATATGGTGTCTAGTAGTTCAATAGTAATTTCATAAATTTTAGGTGATGATAAAAAATAATTTTTTAATTTATCATTTTTTGATAAATGATTTCTAAATTTTTTAGAAGTGGCTTAGATTTTTGAAATAAATAGTAAAACATTTAATTATTTATATATTTTTTACATTAATTAAAAAATAATGTTTTAAAAAAATATTTACCTTACACATTAAATTATTATTCTGTAACATTATGACTTTTTTTTGGATGTTTAGGTAATGATAATCTTGATATTTTCTTTTGTGGGAAAGAGAAATAATATTTTTCTATTAGTTTCCTGATGGTAAGACATGTATTTCATTAAATTCATAATGCTAGATTGTATTTCCCAATACCTCTATAAGTGTAACACGATCATTACATGATGGTTACTCAAATATTCTTTTATTCACATAATGTTAGTCCACTCACTACAAAAAAGTATCCTATTTATTTTAAAGGGAAACTATGGGTTACCCTAAAATATGGACACTACGTAAAGGTAAATATTGTTACCATTATATATCACTATATATCCTTATAAGGGTATTTTGAATTTCATAGTTACCCAATTATTCTACTTCATCAACCAATAAACACATTTTTAAATGATCTATACACACAAAACAATGAAATTAATTGATTATAAGCCATTAAATTATTTTCAACTCATATTTGGGTGATTTTAACCACTCAAAAATTATTTTTTCTTCAAAATAAATTATATTCAGTATTTTATTGATGTTTTAATGTTATACTCATTCATTGAATCTTTAAATCATCTAAAACGTTTTTCATCATTATTACGTATACTAACTCATCTGGATGTCCCATGATATTTCGTCCAAGTATTTTTAGGCTAATGTAAATTATATTGAGTTTCATTGGAAGTTTACTTAGGTATAATAACTCTTCGACATTTATTATTAGGGGTGTAGTGACCTATAATAGAAAATAACCATGTAGGGGATCTGGGAATCTCTACTATTTTAATTTATGTTTAATTTTTGGAATTATATTGGGTTTAAAATTTTGTTGAATAGTGGATTCAACATTAATCAGACAATAAATTGAAATTACTAAAGAATTATTTTTTTATCTCATGCCTGAGTATTTTATAGTTATTTGAGAAAATATAGATTTATCTCAAAATAAAAATATATTTATTATTCAAGTGATATATATTTATATTTTTTTATAGAGAAATTATTCCCTCTTTAGAGATGACTATTATGTTTACAAATATTATTATTCATTTTTACATTATTATCACTTGCTATACTGAATGAATTATAAAATTATTTCTAGTAAATATCTAAGAGAGTGTAATTATTTATTAGATATTGTTGGAAATTTTAAGCACATAACTAATTTTATCATTATTAAAAGAAAATTTAATCAGATGATGTAGAATTTATATTTGTTAAAAAAATTTGAAAAAATATGGTTCTTTAATAGTGTTCTATTAATGATATCATTGGATGTTGAAATTATAATAAGTCACCATGACATAATTCTTATTATATGTTATGTATGATATTGATAAATTGTATGATTATTGGAATAATTGGAAATAAATAAATCCATGTTTTTTAATAATTATATTTATTCATGTAATTATATAAGAGATAAAAAAATATAATATAATACTATTATATATGAAATAAATTAATAAATTAAAATGATATAATTCCATTTTGTTAAACTACACAAATAATACAATTGATAATTGTTTTATAAAATAATATATTAGAAAATTGGAATAGAGAGTTTCTCATGTGTTATTATTGTAATTATTTTATATGATTTTATTATTTAATGTGAACGATTTTATTCAATCTTGGATTCAATTATTTAATTATTTTAATAAATTATTAAAATTAAAATATTATTTCATGTGGGAATATTTATAATAATTTATAAAACATTCATGTTTAACAATCAAATGATTTTGAGGTTTATATTTTCTTGCCTCTAAAATTTAGTAGATGATCTACTGTCTTTTTTATGGTTGATGAGAATATTTAATGTGATTGGTAATTATAGATTACATAAATATGGTAATAGTTGTTTTTAATTAAAGAGGATTTTAAAATAATTATTATCAATATTACTGATTTTTGAGAATGATTCTACAAGCGGAACGCCTTATTAAATAAATAATATTTTTCCATGGAAATTTATATGGATAATATTACCTGGATTTATTCATTATAAATTTTTTAGTAAATGATGATAATATATATTTAATGATTTTAAAAATAATTCATTTCAGGCTAAGATATAAAAACATTTTTTGATAAAGGATGGAATTCCATTTTTGATTTGGCCTTAGGTTCCTTGGAAATTATGTGTGGACAAATAAATTAAATATATATTTATACTCTATCAATTTAGATCCTTGATATAGTTGAATACTAACCATGATTAGTTAGAATACCCAAAGACTAATTAGAAGGGAAAACAAAGATTGTGTGGGGTGTCCGTTATGAAGTTGATAGTGGAAAAGGGTGGCAATTATTATGATGTTGGTGTCATGGGAGCATAGATATGATATGATGTTTAGTGTAGTTAGGGATTGAGATCAAGATTATTTGGTTTAGTTAAAAGTGGGGCTTCCTAGTTGACGCATACTTCTTATACAATGATTTTTTAATCGTTAAATTATTGTTTTAATTTATATTAACAATTTAAAACTATTGAGTAATATTTCATTCTATTCACTATGTGTGTATCTTTTATGTGGTAGAATATTTTTAATTCATTTAATACCCTTATGTTTGTTAAATGATAATGAAGTAATGAAATAATGGTGTCGGTTATTGGTGATTTCTAATGATGATGACATTTTTAAGAATGTGGTAAAATAATTAATAATTTTATTGGAACATGGTTTATAAGATTAAGATGTTATTATTTTATTTGAAAATTGAATAATATTAATTATCGGAAAATTAAATAATAACTTTGAACTTGATTCTTGTGTGCATATATAATATATAGTCCCCATCATTGTTAATGGAGTTCCTGATTGATAATATCTTCAATTGATGCTAAGACTAAGTAGTTTCTCATATGCTGGTTATGATGAATATATATCATGAATATTATGTGATTACATATGTTTCCCCACCCATGTATGTAGGGTGAATAACACCAAATGGAATTTGGGATGGTGTTTCTACAACATCTGGGTAGGAAATAAATAGATGGATGAATTCCCCTCTTGCCCCACTCTCATATCTTGGTGGTATTGTGTTAAGGAATTCATGGTGGTTAAGTTATATATTTGTGTAGACAGATGTAATGGTTTCTTGTTTTCTCACACATATTTACCTCCACATATAGTATCATGTAGATTAATATTTGCATGATGTGAATGGATTTTGATGGAATTAGTCATAATACATGAAAATTGGGATGTGGAGGAACCTAAGCACTTCTTAGATACTACATGGAGATGTGGTTTGGAATTATGATAAAACTTAATGAATGGGGATCATAGTAAATGATGATGATTTTTTTTGTGATGAACATGGTGCATGGTGTTATAAATTGGGTTATGTGTCTCACAGTAGGATTAAATTTGGAAAGAAATAGATCCATACATTATGAGTTATAGATGAGTGGAAAACTAATGGGGAAGTTGTATTAGGGTATAACCTTTGGATATTATATTATATGATTAATTTTTTTGTGATAATTTTGGACATATATCCATGGTGTGGATGGGAGCATAGCATGAATGATTAGGTTATGAGTTCTTTCCTCTATTTTTTTCACAAATATGTAGTGTGATTATTCCATATTTTCCTGAAAGGATTCACGGAGGACCCTATATAGTACATATACTATGATAAAAATATATATATTTAACAATTTTCATAACAACAAGAGATTTTTGGTGATTGATTTGGATGTTACTAGTTTTAGGAGTAATATAGAAGTTGGGGTAGCTTCATGGTCGCTTCCAAGGATTTTTTAGAATTTTCAATTTTTACGTAGTTCTGTATGACATCATATCATGTATTCTTATTTCACAGGTAGGATTTTTTTCATGTTTGTTCTCATCTAACCTCTTAATAAGGAAATATTTAATAGTTTATAGCCTCTTATGTTTGTGATTATATAGATGTGATTATTTTCTCCAACTTCTATCCTATTATAGGTTATATTCTATAATTACTAAATCTCTAGCACTATTATAGGCCCAGGTGGGGTACCTTTGGAGGCATAAGGTCATAAAAAAATGATCATATACATCTCCATAATAGATCAGATATAAAATTATGTGTTAGTGTATATGATAAAATATAAATAAAAACAAATAAAAATTGATACTTAATGTTGATTATGGAGATCCAATGTACATATTCAGTAAAAACTACCATCCTACCCAATGGGAATCACCATAATCATGTCGAAGAGTTCTTTGGTTTGTGATCTATGGTTAATTAGAAAAAAATGAGATATTTCGGGAACCAAATTGAATTAAATTCCAAATTTTGGATGTTATTAATGCAAGTTTCATGGTTATGCTGAATGGTTTAACAAACCATGTGCCAAACATGTTAATGGTAATGGGCATCACACATGTGGATACATGATTTTGACATACTATTTGTAAACAAAATCGCCCAACTCTGTGATGATTATGTTCAAAAACTCACATTTCATATGTTTTATCGCATGGTTTGGAAAAAAATGTGCACGAACCATTATTCTTCCTAAATAAAATGATTCCAAAGAGTATTTTCCTAGAGAAGTTTCATGGTTCCCCCTATAATTTTCCATACTGTGTAGCCATTAAAACACTTCTAAAAGCATACCAAAACTATCCAAAAACAACTATAACTAACCAAAATACTATATTACATTAATATACCATAAGAATGGTAAATGTTCCTCAAACCATTGGTGTTTCAAACATTATATTTAATGGATTTGGTGTGTAGAGATATATCATAACATTTAGGTATTTATAGAAATAGAGAGGGGATTTCTTATTAATTTATAATCATAGGCCTTTGAATACATGTTAATAAATAAATTTAGAACCATTGGTTTTTCAATTGAATCTTCCAAGGATGGGTGTTTTTTATATTTTAATATTATATTAATATAAATCAATAAACTACTTTCTTAAATTTTTTTAATGTGAGTCATTATGATAAATAATTGTTTTTATAATATTAAAACATCCTTTAGATCCTGTATACTCCACTACAGGTTTGGGAAAATAATATTATCATAGTCAAATAACTAATTTTAATCAAATACTACCATTGGTTAAAAAAACCCACTATATAATTTATTTCATTACATTTATGTTAATATATTATCATAATACTTAAACACATATTCATACCATTTTTTAATTTTTATTCATAAATATTTCAATCTTTGAAAATTATGAAAAAATACCGTTGCATAATTTTGACGTGATGATTATTAAAATGATATTTATTTTATCAAAAGTATTTTTCTAAATATGAGAATAATAAACATTAATAAAAAAAGGATTATTCAATAAAATATTTTAGTTTTTAATGGAACAATCAACTATATTACCATTATAAAAAAATTGGATATTTTTTAATTTTATTATCGTTTTTAAATAAATAATTTTTATAAGATGATTTCATGAAAATAAATTATTGTCATGACCTGTCCTCAGGGCCCGTGTCATGACTACCCCAAGCCCAACTTCCATAGGCTAGGGGCTGGAGACTAGCACCAAAGGTGAATTCCCATTAAAAGGAAAGAAATTTCCTTTAAACCTATAACACAGACAGTCTGAACACAAGCAATAGAAGAAGAAAGTACTAATATAGAAAATAATGATGTGATGAAAGTATATGGGCTAGTATACAAACCCAACTAAACAACATGTACAAGTACAAGTAAAAATGGAAAACAGCTCCTCAATCATCCACCAGATAATCTTACCTAAAGGGTAGGAATAGAACTCGATCAAATCATCCCTGAAGTATGTCCGGACTAGCCCAGCTCTAAGCTTCCTCCTATCCATCACCCTCAGCCTCGATCACTGTTGTCTGTCGTCTACACAGAACACAACAAGGTGTGGGTGATGCTCGTGCAGGGGTGAGTATAACAATATATAATAGGGGAACCTGAGACCCTATAAGATCTCCCAGAATCCACAAAGAATAAACCAAATAATAAAGATACAATCACTAAGTATCAACCAACCCTACTTAGATATATGCCCATACATATACCTAAGTTACCAGTCACAGTCCGACTCCAACTCTCGAGCCCAAGCACAACCCAGTCCACAAAACAAGTAAAGTTAATCACATCGATGATAATGATTGAAAGACAAGACTTACCTCACACATCTATAAATATTTCATAGAGTGATAGAGATGAGAAGATATAGTCACTGATTCATCTAAGCTTTCAGATCCACACAGGATACAGGACCAGCTAAGATGTCGGACCCACAGAGGATATAGGACCAGCTATTCTGCCAGACCTACACAGGATACAGGCATAGAAGTCAGAACTGTCAGACCCACGGAGGATCCCAGTAGATTAGTCATCGCTGTCGAACCCACGAAGTATTCTGTTATAGTATCGTCGCAGTCGAACCCACGAAGGATTCTGGTACAGTAGTCATCGCAACCAACCATAGGGTTCCCGCACACAGCACGCTTGATTCCTGGAGGTTCCGCTCCTCGAGCCAAGTGTTGATAAATAAACTATCACAATGTCCTATGTTGATGTATCCCGTATTTCCATCTCATCGTAAGGAACCCAACGCGACAGACGGCGCGTCAATCGGATGCCCGGTTTGAGAGTTATTGGCATTTCTGTTCGAGGGCCCCAGTTGGATTTTACAATCAACCCTACCCAACCGTTTTCCAAAATTTCCCAAAACTCAATTAGAGTATTTCAAAATGACCGCCTCATATCTAGGGTCCCAGTTCCGCAGACGGCGAATCAATCAGATGCACGGTCTAGGAGATATTCGGCTTTAAGCGAAGACGGGGCCCATCCCGTCAGGCCCAGTGGGCTGGCGGGTCGGCCCGATCTGGTCCGGCGGGTCCGACCCAGTTGGGGGTCAGCCTGGATTGGTAGGGAATGACCCAACCGCGGACCAGGTCGGCATGCATGGGCTGGTCTGGTTCGGCTCACCCGACGGTGCCACGCAGCGCCGCGTCCTCCTCTACCCGGCCGGCCGTAACCGGCCGGTTCGGTCCAGTGCACGTGGCCCGTGGACGCAAGCCATGGTTCTCCTACACGCGGTGCCAGCGGGCGCCATGGTTCTCCAGCCTGACTAGCATGTGGCTGGCCGGTTCTCCCAGCCGAGCGGCCCGCGGACACGGGCTGTGTTCTCCTCCATGCGGTCAGCGCACGACAGCCGCCGCCGCTGCCGCCTCCGGTCACCGGTGCCGCCGCCCGGTGACCCGCCTTCTACGGACCACCGAGTTCGCTCCGGTGGTTGGATTTTGGTTCCGTATGCGCCGGGGGTTCTCTCGAGATTCCTCCCTCAGCTTTGGACCCTCCGGATTTCATCTCTTCCACTTTGACTCATCACCCATGAAGAACGCAATAAGACAGACCTGCGGAGGGGTCGGGCCTTTTTTGGGTTGTCCCACGCCATGCGCCTTAGCATTCAATCAGGGGGTTCACAATAAACGGATCACAAGATTTATAAAACTCGTTTTAACCTTCAACAAAGACCTCCCACAAGAATGAACAATCCACAGATCAACCTATTTTTGGGTTGATCCGTGTTCATCGTTTTCAATCATAAGAATGAGGAAAAACTCAAATGGAAATAAACCCCTACTTATAATTGGTGTTCTCTTGGAGGAGTCACGGGAAGGTGGCATCATTCCGTTGATGTTGTGAGGAGATGATGTCATCATTGGCTATGTACTTTGCGGGCACTGTCTACTCCTTTAATGCGGATGGTGGTCATTGGAGATGTTCTTCGTGTTCTTCATGGGAAGAATGCTCTCTCTCTAATTCTCCAAAGCTCCACCAAGGTATTATGTGACAACCAACATAAAATAAAATAACACAACTTATTAAAAGGATGGATTAATGAATCCAAAAAGATTCAAATTCATTAAGATACATCCATTAATTAAAAAGTTGGGTTGGCTCATTAATTTGGAGGGATGAGGGGAAGAGGCTCCAAAATAAATAAAGGGAGAGTTTCATCCTCCTTAATTGGGGGTTCAAGGAGTTAAAGGGGAGTAAAGGGGTTCAGGTGGGCCCCACCCTGAAACATCCTCCCAAGGGTTGTTAGGGTGTGGTGGGTCCGACCTCTAACCTCCACTTAGAGACTTTAACCACCTAAAATAAAAATAAGCCATCACTTATTTTTATTTTACTTTTATTATGAAACCCAGAAAACTAACTTCCAAACATGCTAAAATGAAACTACAGTAAAGGTCCCCTTAAGTGAATATCGGCGCTGCGAGTTCAACAGTGATCTCAGATTTCAATTTCGAGCATTTGTTCAAAAGATATAAAACCATGCACGTACATTTACTGAACGTACCCAAACAAAACTTCAGAAATTGATTTCGGGCACACCGGGCCTCAGATTCAGGCGCTGTTAGAAACCGCAGACTAGTAAGATTCCCATTTATTTAAGAAAAAAATTTCCACAGGATTTCTAGGTATTTACATTCTCCCCAAATTAGGGCTTTATGTCCCCATAATCTACAATACACACTAGGGGAACAAATGGGGGTACTGAGCATGCATCTGAGCCTCCCGCTCCCATGTGCTCTCCTGGAGCTTTTTGTGCTGCCAGCGAACGTGCAATAGAGGAATCAACCATCCATGCAGGACCCGCTCCTGTTGATCCTCAATCTCCACTGGAACCTCCGTGAATGTCACCCCATCATCAATGTCCAGCTCTCTATGGTCGATAATGTGGGACGGGTCGTGCATGTATCTCCTCAGCTGAGATACATGGAAGACGTCGTGCACCCGGTGCAACTGAGGTGGAAGAGTCAATCGGTAAGCCACCTCGCCTACCCTAATGAGGACCTAAAAAGGTCCAATGAATCATGGAGATAACTTTCCTCCTAGGTCAAATCTCCATAGACCTCATCGAGGTGACACCTGTAGGAAGACGTGGTCACCATCCTTGAACTCCAGTGGTCTCTATCTCTTATCATCATAAGACTTCTGTCTGCTCTTTGTAGTCTTCATCTTCTCCTGGATGATCTGCACCTTCTCCGTCGTAGCTGGCAACATATCTGGTCCTACAAATACCGACTCCCCTGGGTCAGTCCAGTATAGAGGTGATCTGCAAGGTCGGTCGTACAATGCCTCTTAAGGTTCCATCCTGTTGGTGGTGTCGTAGATGTTATTATACACAAACTCTACCAAGGGTAAGTGATCATCCCAACTACGACCAAAGTTGAGGACATATGCATAGAGCATGTCCTTGAGAGTCTGAATGGTCCTCTTAGTCTGGCGATCCATATGAGGATGGAAGGAGGTGCTCAAGTGAAGCTGCGTCTCGAAAGCCTCTTGCAACCCCTTCCATAGCCGTCAAGTGAAACGAGAATCTAGATTGGAGAGGATCGTCGATGGCACACCATGAAGTCATACGATCTTCTGTATATAGGGGCGTCTCAAGCTCTCTACTGAGCCCTGCTCTCTGATCGGTAGGAAGTGGACTGAAATGGTGAGTCGGTCAACAATCATCCAGATAGAGTCATTTCCTCTGGATGTACGTGGAAGTCCCGTCACGAAATCCCTGGATATCCCATCCCACTTCCACTCTAGAAACTCTAAGGGACGAACCAAGCCTACTGGAACCTGGTGCTCCGCCTTCACTTGTTGACAAGGGAGGAATAGCGAGACAAACTCTACTACTGCCTTCTTTATACCTGTAAACCAACGCTATCGTCGGAGGTCCTGATACATCTTCCCCACTCTTGGATGTACCGCTAAAGGAGATGTGTGGAACTCCCTCAACACTCCCTCCTGAAGTGCAATTAGTACCATGGTACTTCCTCTGAAGAGAAAGATGTGCTCCCCAACTTCAAAAAATCCATCAGGTGCCTACCCTAAGGATATCTGAGCAGATCACATCTCACAGTCAACGTCCCCACGTTGTGCCTCTCTGACTCACTGAAGAAGTGGAGGAGTGACTGTGAGAGACTGCATAAAGGCTGCTCCATCTCTATCCATAAAGTATATCTGCAACGCGGCCAGCTTCTTTGTTGCCTCTCATAGCATCTGAATGCCTGATCTCCTACTAAGAGCATCTGCTACAATGTTTCCCCTTCCCATGAGTATAAACTATATCGAATTCATAGTCCTAGAGGAACTCTAGCCAACGTCGTTGTCTCATGTTCAGGTCCTTCTGCGAGAAGATGTACTTGAGACTCTGGTGGTCAGAGTAGATTATAAAACACTCACCCATCAGATAGTTCCACCACATCTTCAAGGAGAAGACCACTTCTGCAAACTCCAGGACATGGGTAGCATAGTTATGCTCATGCCATCTCAACTACCATGAACCATAAGCAATCACTACTCGCTCCTGCATCAGGATACACCCAAGTATGGTCTCTGATAAGTCGTAGTAAACTACGTACCCAAATCCCTCCTCCAGTAGCCTCAAGATGGGTTCACTAGTCAACCTCTGCCTCAGCTCCTGAAAGCTCTGTTGGCATCTCTCTGACCACACGAAGGTTTTCCCCATCTTTGTCAAATCTGAAAGCGATGCTGCAACTCTAGAGAAGTCTGGCACAAATCTCAGCTAGTAACCAGTCAGTCCTTGAAAACTCCATACCTCTGTCACACTCCTAGGTGGCTCCCAATGAAGTACTACCTCGATCTTCGCTAAATCCAATACAACTCCATCCTCCGAGATGACATGTCCTAGAAATTGAACCTCTCGAATCCAAAACTTGCACATTGAGAGCATATCATAAAGTCGTTTCTCTCAGAGTGTGTCCAGTACTACCCGCAAATGGTAGGCATGCTCTTCCTCAGTAGTCAAGTAGATCAATATGTCGTCAATGAAGACTATGAAAAATAGATTTAGGTAAGGCTGGAAGATCTTGTTCCTCAGACTCATGAACACTAATGGAGTGTTGGTTATGCCAAAGGGCATAACCAGGTACTTGTAGTGGCCATACTAACACCTGAAGGCCGTCTTCTGCAAATCCACATCTTGAACTCTGAGCTGGTGATAGCCTTACCGAATGTCTATCTTCGAGAACCATCATGCTCCCTTGAGCTGATCAAAGAGATCGTCAATCCTCGAGAGTGGGTACTTGTTCTTCATGGTCACCAGATTTAGGTGATAGTAGCCAACACACACTCGCAGGCTCTCATCCGCCTTCTTGGCGAACAAAATCGGAGATGCCCAGGGTGAAACAATGGGTCAGATAAACCCTTTCCCCTGCAAGTCCTTCAGTTCTACCCACAGCTCACAAAGCTCAGCGGGATCCATCCGATATGATGGAGTAGATATCGGTGTCATCTTGGGGTATAGGTCAATGTAGAAGTACACCTATCTACAAGAAGGTAGTCCTGGAATGTCATCAGAGAAAACATCCACGTACTGATCCACCACAACAGGAAAACTCAGACTTCGCACATCAACCTCTCGGAGGATGAGACCATCCAACCGATGTGTGATCGGATGCCCCCTCCTCTGTGTAAGTCCATCCCGCGTTGCAAAGGCTCCCTTCTCGCCGATGAAGGTGAACCTGGTCCCATCCATGAGGATACACCATAATTTGTGCCTAATACAGTCAATCTGGGCAGGAACTATGGATAACCAGTCAATACCCAAGATGACATCATAAGGCCTCGGCATCGCTACCAGAAGATCCAAGCCGAAGCTCTCACCTCCTAGAGTAAGCTCACACTGTAGGCACTAGTGCCTAATCGTTGAGTCTGCTACCGTAGAAGTCTCTAGCCATAAGGATTAAGCCAATGGCTTGGTCAGAATCTCTGATCTCTGAACAAGGACAATGGCAATAAAAAATGACTCGCACTTGTGTCTATAATTACTAACGAAAGGATGAAGTAGACATAGATAGTATCTCGAATCATCTCAGGTGCACCATGGTCGTAGGCCTCGACTTCTTGGATCTGAGCCCGCCTCTATCTGCCAGCTCCCTATGGTCGGGGTGTACCTCCTGGTGGTGGTGGTGGTAGAGCCTCAAAACATCGTCCACCACCTGATGCTCTTCCATCTCCTCTCCCACATCCGCCTACTCCCGATGGACCACCATGGTCAAACCTCTGCCTCTGCCTTGGAGGTCACTCTATTGTTTGCTGCTCATCTGCATGGCGGGTCAGGCAGTCATGAGCTATGTGGCCCTGCCCACCGCATGCACAGCATTTCCTGCTCCTCATATAGCTGGCTCTATCTCGTGTTCCCCACACAACCGAACGTGTATCCTGGGGTCACCCACCTGATGTCCTTGTATAATTGGACCTCTGTTACATTTGTCTACTACCAGCTATATAATACTTTGCTACGTGTCGCCCTGTGGTGGGCCTTGCTACTGCTGACTGCTCAATGAGAAAACTCTTCATTGTAAGGGCTCACTCCCTCACCCCTTCCAGCATCGGGATGCTGAGGGGGATCATCGAAGCCCTGATCTCATGCCTGAGTCCCTGCTCGAAGGTCTGGGCCCTGAAGAATGGGTCTTGTACCATATTTGTGGAGTAGCGCGAGAGGTCGGTGAACCTAGATGAGTACTGAGATACTATCATGTTGCCCTGCTATAGATGAAGTAACTTCTGAATCTGCACCGCATGAAGGATGGCCAGAACAAACTCTGGGCAGAAGAGACTCTTGAAGTCTGTACAGAGTAATGATGTCTCGTCATGCACCTGGAGCATCAGGCTCCACCATCTGCCTGCTGCTGAATGAAGGAGACTCGTGTGAAGGATCACCATGAGGTCGGCTGGTGTCCCTACCAATCTGAAAACTCTCACGACAGCATCTAGCCAATCCTCAGCTGCCTGTGGGTCCATACCACCCTAGAACCTAGGCGTCCTTTGGCACTGGAACTCGTGCAACACACTCAGATGGCATGCACTCTCTCCTACTAGAGCTGGTGGTATGGGTGGTCCAGTGGGTAGTGGTACCGCTGGTACCTCCACTGTGATGGGGGCCTACACCGAGGCCTCGTCGCTCGGTGGGCTATCGTCTCGTACGTAACTCGGAACCCTAGTTGGCTACCTTCGTGGGGTCATCCAGAAAAAAAATAGGTGCACCATGGTTAAAACAATATACCTGGTGAGATGACACAAATTAATCACAAAGAAAACTTTTTCAAAGGAAACACACACACAATCAGTGTTTTCGTGCACTGAGTTGGAGATCAGAAGTCAGATTCCTAGTGTATGGATACGTCGGCCACCGCACCAACGCCGGTTTCCCTAAACTGATAACCACACCAAAAAAAACTTAACACTATTGTCGTTAAACGAATCAGAGTCCACATTTTTCAATAGAACTGACTCCTCTGATACCAATTTGTCACGACCCATCCATGGGGCTCGTTCCATGACTACCCCAAGACCGCCTTCCATAGGCCAGGGGTTGGCGACTAGCACCAAAGGTGAATTCCCGATAAAAGGGAAGTCATTTCCATTAAACCTATAACACAGACAGTCTAAACACAAGCAGTAGAAGCAGCAAGTACTAATATAGAAAATAAAGATGTGCTAAAAATAAGTGGTACAGTATACAAACCCAACTGAACAACATGTACAAGTACAAGTAAAAAGGGAAAACAACTCCAGGATCATCCACCAGGGAATCCTACCTGAAGGGTAGGAATATAACTCGATCAACGCATCCTTGAAGTATGTCCTGTCTAGCCCAGCTCCAAGAAGCCACCCATCTGTCACCCTCAGCCTCGATCACTGCTGTCTGTCCTCTACACAGAACACAACAAGGTGTGGGCGAAGCCCGTGAAGGAGTGAGTATAACAATACTTAGTAGGGGACCCCGAGACCCCCGAAGGTCTCCCAGAATCCTAAAATAATAAACCAAAGAAGAAAGATACAATCACGAAGTATCAACCAACTCTACTTAGGTATATTCCCATACATATACCTAAGTTACCAGTCACATTCCGGCTCCAACTCTCGAGCCCAAGCATAACCCAGTCCAAAAAGGAAGTAAAGTCAATAACATCGATGATAATGATTGAAAGACAAGACTCAACTCACACACGTATACATCATTCGTATAGTGATAGAGATGATCAGATATAGTCATTGATTCATCTAAGCTGTCGGACCCACACGGGATACAGGACCAGCTAAGCTGTCGGAAACACATAGGATACATGACCAACTATTCTGTTGGACCCACACGGGATACAGGAACATAAGTCAGAACTGTCAGACCCACGGAGTATCTCGGTACATTATTCATTGCTGTCGAACCCACGGAGGATTCCGGTACAGTATCTTCATAGTCAAACCCATGAAGGATTCTGGTACAGTAGTCGTCGCAGCCAGCCCTAGGGTTCCTGAACATAGCACGATCGATTTCGGGAGGGTCCGCTCCTTGAGCCAAGTTTCGATACAGAAACTATCAAAAATTCATGTGTTGATGTATCCCGTAGTTCCGTCTCATCATAAGGAACCCAAAGAGACAGACGGTGTGTCAATCGGACACCCGGTATGAGAGTTATTGGCATTTCCGTTCCAGGGGCCCGGTTGGATTTTATGTTCGACCTAACCCGGCCATTTTCCAAATTTTCCCAAAACTCAATTATATTATCTCAAAAGGACCGCCTCATCGTGAGGGTCCCAGTGTCGCAGATGTCATGTCAATCGGATGCACGGTCTAGGAGATATTCGCCTTTAAGCGAAGATGGGGCCCGGCCCGTTAGGCCCAGTGGGATGGCGGGTCAGCCTGATCCGGTCTAGCGGGTCCGACCCAACTGGGGGTCGGCCCAGCCCAGTGGGGTATGGCCCACATGCGGACTCGGCCCGCACGCGTGGTCCGGTCCGGTTCGGCTCACCCGGTGGTGCCACGCGACGCCGCCTCCTCCTCTGCCTGGCCAGCCGTAGCCGGCCGGTTCGGTCCAGAGCACGGGGCCCGTGGACGTGGGCTACAGTTCTCCTTCACACGGCGCATGTGGGCATCGTGGTTCCCCAGCCCAGCTGGAATGCGGCCGGCCGGTTTGCCCAGCCGAGTAGCCCAGAGACGCGGGAAGCGTTCTCCTCCACACGTCCGGCGCGCGGCTGCCACCACTGCCTCCTCCAGTCACCGGTGTCGCCGCCTGGTGAACCACCTTCTGTGGACCACTGGGTTCGCTCCGATGGTTGGATTTTGGTTTTGTCTATGTCAGTGGTTTTCTCGGGATGCCTCCCTCAGTGCTTGACCCTCCAGATTTCGTCGCTGCCACTTTGACTCGTCGCACATGAAGAACGCAACAGGACAGATCTGCGGAGGGGTCGGGCCTTGTTCGGGTCGGCCGATGCCCTCCGCTTTAGCATTCAATCTGGGGGTTCAAAATAAAAGGATCATAGGATTAATAAACCCCATTTTAACCTGCAATAAAGACCTCCCAAAAAAACGAGCAATCTGTGGATCAACCTGTTCTTGGGTTGATCCACATTTATCGTTTTCAATCACAAGAAGGGGAAAACTCAAACGGAAATAAACCCCTACTTATAATCAGTGTTCTCTAGGAGGAGTCGCGGGAAGGTGGCGTTATTCTGTTGACATCGGGAGGAGATGACGTCATTATTGGCGATGTTCATTGTGGGCGGCGTCTAGTCCTTTAACATGGATAGAGGTCGTTGGAGATGTTCTTCGTGTGCTTTGTGGGAAGAATGCTCTCTCTCTAATTCTCCAAAGCTCCACCAAGGTATTAGGAGCCAACCAACATAAAATATAATAACACAACATATTAAAAGGATGGTTTAATGAATTCAAAAAGATTCAAATTCAATAAGTTTCAGACATTAATTAAAGAGGTGGGTTGGCTCATTAATTTAGAGGGAGGAGGTGAAGATGCTCCAAAATAAATAAAGGGAGAGTTTCATCAACCTTAAATGGGGGTTCAAGGAGTTAAAAGGGAGTAAAGGGATTCGGGTGGGCCCCACCATAAAACATCCTCCCAAGGGTGGTTAGGGTGTGGTGGGTCCCACCTCTATCCTCCACTTAGAGACTTTAAACACCTAAAATAAAAATAATTCATCGCTTATTTTTATTTTACTTTTTTTATGAATCCCAGAAAACTAACTTCCAAACATGCTAAAACGCAACTATGGTAAAGGTCCCCTTATGAAAATACATGCACTATGAGTTCAATGGTTTTCTCAGATTTCAATTTTGAGCACCAGTTCAAAAGTTATAAAATCCTGCACATACGTTTACTGAATGTACCTAAACAAAACTTCAAAAATTGATTTTGGGCACACCGGGCCTCGAAATCTGGCGTCGTTAGAAACCACAGTCTAATAAAATTCCCATGTATTTAAGAAAATAAATTCCACAGGATTTCTGGGTCTTTACAATTATATTTAAAATTATTGAATTTATCATAATATTTTATTGAAATTATATATTTTACAAAAATATATTTATATTTTTTGTGTGTCAAATAATCTAGTTATCATGTTCTTATTGTGTTTTGGTGTGTTTTATTAGATAAAATAATTATGAATATTAAATTAAAGAAACCATATTTTCATTTATCTTAGAAAAACTCCACCTATATAACAAAATATTCCTGAAACATAACCCCTAACTAGAATATTCTATAAGGGTAAGGTGTGTGATATAGGTATAATCATTGTATATCTCAACTAACCTCATCCAAATGGTGATCTCTAATAACATTAAAATTTTCCATTAGTGGGTCTTCTTGATCTTCACACATTTATGTTATTTCTGGGATTGGTCAAGTGCTAATATTGTTGATGATACTTCCCTTAAAAATATAATAAACAAGATTCGAAGATAATGATTATACTAGTTGCAACCAAAACTTTTCTCTCCAACATTAAACACTTATCTAAATTACCAATAGTATACATTCATTCTAATGGTCACATTATAACCACTACATTACCAATAGTTTTAATGTCAAAAAACCATAATTCCAAATATTCATAATAGTTTTCTACTTCTAAAAAACATCTCTTGTTGTATTCATCCATCTGTTAATTGAAATTCTTTCAATGGTCAATATTATTCATTTAAAAAAGGAATATTGTATGGCCAAAATTCTATTGAATTTATTACTTTTTTTCATGAGTATAATACTATTTGGAGTTAATGTTGATTCAAATTTTAATTTTTTTGTTATTTTATTTTATTTTTCTTAATTTAATATTCTAATATTATAAATTTTATTGGGTTTTATTATTGAATAATTGTAATGTTCTCAATTAAATAAATAATGTGTTATCATTATGTTTTATACTATACTATTTTTTTAAATATGAAACACATAAATATATTGGAGGGAAATATTATATATAAATTTATGGGATGATATAATTGTATTCATAAATATCTGGAATATGTGGAAATAACCACTAATAATATCCAAATAATATATAATTGATAATCCCCCAATGAATATAAATGTCCTATAAAGAAAATTGTATCAGAGTAAAATACCAATTTATTCTTTATGGTAATAACACCAACACTAATCTCTATCACTAGAATCCTCTAATGTGTGTTATGATCATTAAATCCCTCCTATAAACCTAAAAACTCTGATTTGTGTGTGTGTGTGTGGGTGTGTGTGTGTAGGTGTGCTCAAATAAGTATATATAGTATGATCATCCACAAAACATATCTTGGAAATATTAAAGATGTATACTAATTCCATAGGGATTCAGTAATTGATTCAACATATTACCTATATTATGTTTAGTAAACCCTATCCCATCCATGGATAACCCACCCAATAACTTATATAATAATTGTGATATAGTATCCATATCGATATCAATGAATATATCCTAAAACCACTTCTATAAAATTTGGATCATCCTTACACCACAATGAAATATTTATTGGTCCTTTATTCCTTTCCATGTCAATATAATCACAAAATCGTTGAGCCACTTAACACCTTATCCACATGTCCACATCTGTATACTATATATGATAGAAACATCATACCATAAATACTACCATATTCTATATCAACACATCATAACCACACATAACACCTTCGTCATAGTAGGGTAACATGACCATCTATGATTTTATCCTTGTTCCATCTTCCACTCAAAAACATCCCACACATTTTTTTCACTTCGTAACAAAAAAATAATTTCCCTATCATAAAATAATTACATCCCATTCATATAATCATTCGGCCACTAATGTATTAATTTCATGGATTCCCTCACAATAATGTGCTTCTTTATCATTAATGTTTTTAGAGAGGATAATTATTATTTATATGGTCTAGACAATAAAGGTGTTGTAATGGAGGGTTCTGTTTTTTTGGCATCCCCATGATGAGCTCATGCCCCTTTTCCAATGGGATTATAGTATGATTCAATCATTTCACATTGTGTAAAATTTTCTTACTTTAATTTAATTGGATTCACACTAGGGTATGTACTCACCTTTTAGTAAAAGGTTGGTGGATTATAAATACTATTAAAAAATTCATTATAGAAACACATATCAATCATCAAAATATTTTTATAGTTAATGAAAAGTAAAATTATAAAACACTTATGAACAAATTTTCACATCAATTTTCATAGTATAATTTACTATAATTATTATCTAAATTATAACAATTCAATCAACGAAAAAAAAAGAAACATAATTCCATATTCACATATAAATTAAGGGATGAGAGGTATAAAATAACATACCACTATATGGGACTCAAAAAATGTTGTTCAAAGATCTTGATCGAAACTAGAATCAATTACCATCAAATTTTCATGAACATCCCTGAAACCCATACACACATGAATCTTTGGTCAACAACATAACCTAAATTGATAAAGGAAAATGTATACTATTGTTAAATCATATACTACATGAAGGATCAAAGAAGAAACAAATGATAATATATTAAAAGAGAACCGAGAATAAAAAGAGTCTAATCATTTAATGATAAGGTTTAAAACCTACTAAGGGATGACCAAGACAAACCAATATATATCTAATTCATAGATAGGATTGAAATAAAATCGATAAATTGTATAACACCTCTAACTTGTATTCATTGAACTAGTGTATAAAATCATAAATTTTATAATTTTTGGAATTGATATGAACAAATGTAACCTAATGAAAACCCTCTAAATTAAAAAAAATAAAAGGAAATATGATTTAACTTATATAACCGAGGATATTTAAGGATATGTGATTTAAATAATTGGGAAAATCTATTACATAAAAATAATAATACCTTTATGTTAGTATTTATCCCACTGTACCCATCATTTACTTTCACATAATATGTCTTCATCATCAGGCCTACTCATCCTTAGCACCATATGATTTTTTTTAAAATGATATGATAAAAAAAGCATAGTAAGATACATAAAAAGTAAGAAATAAATAAACTGACTAGTTCATGAATAATTATAAAAATTTTCTATTTTATTAATGAAATTTGGGCTCAAAAACTCATTTTCTTACATAATAATCACATTATCTACCAAAATATTTACATAAAATTTTCATAAGGAAACCAGAAGGAAAAAAATAACAACTCATAATGTTTCCATTGAAATCATGAGAGACTTATTATTTTTTATTGAAAATATTCATACATTTCACACATTAGGAAGTTTGATATACATTACATTAAAAATTATCTTATTATATTACCTTTTGATGTAGTTTTAATTTTTTTTTAAAGCTAATATCATGAATTTATAATCCTGGTCAATAAATTTGGAAACCATTTTCATATCACTCTTAAAATCAATCATACAAAAAGATTAAACCAATATGTATGACTTCTAATATTATTCAAATAAAATAAATTTGAGGTATTCCATAGACTCACTTGTCCTTTGGTTATAATATATCCACCCATCTTTAATTTATAACAAATACACCAATCAATTATTTATTTTGAAACAATTAATCATCATAAACAATTACCAAGAACCATGAAACAATCCAAACCTGTACAACCTTGAAATTTTCAAAAAAAAATATTGTTTTAGACTAATAAAAAAACATTTATATATTTTTATATAACCATTCCATTTGAAACGCTTTTTAAAAATACACATAACAATGTAAAAGGGGGTTTCTCATGAAGAAAACATGAAATATTATAAAGTATTAAAAACATAAAATATTTTTTATTATTGTGGGGAAATAAATAGATGCCATATTCATTAAAATATATCATTATTTTTACCTTTTTTAAAGAATGTAAAAATATTCCCAATAAAATATATAAAAAGATTCATTTTGAAAACCATTGAATGAAATTCTTAACAAAAAAAATATCCATTAAAATTTACTTATGCCAATATAAATATATCGATAATATAATTTTAATAATATGGATATGGAATAGAATTATTTAGAAAATAAATCATTAAAACATATAAAACAATTCTTTTAATTTAAAGTCTCCCTTACCTTGAGTCTGACTAGTTATGTAATTTATTTATCATACTGAGTAATAAATATATGGAAATTATTTACACTAATAAGATATATTTTCTTGTTTATTTTTACTTTTATTTTATTTATTAACATGTTACACACAATTACTTATTTAAAATATTCTCATCATATGTTTTAATGGTTTTTAGCTCGTATGAAAAAAAATGACATTGGTAGGTTGACAATAATAATGTGCATTGTCATGACCCGTCCCTTGAGACATGTGTCGTGACTACCCTAAACCTGCCTTCCATAGGCCAGGGGTTGGTGACTAGAACTGAAAAGGTGTATTCCTAAAATTGAATGGCATTTCCTTTTAACCTGTACAGACACACAGTCCAAGAACACAACAAGGAGCAACCATGAAGTAAACTGCTATAGTAAAAGAGTGCAGAAGGTAAAAGGGGCCAGAATACAATACCAAAAGAAAAAGTAAAAGTACAACGGAAAAGTATGATACAAATAAAATGGGTAAAACAGCAATTGGATCATCCATTGAGGATCCTACCTAAACGGTAGGTACAGCTCATGATCAGTAGTCCCTGCATAACGTCATGCCAAATAGTCTACCTTCAAGTACCGTCCAGTACTGGCTACCCAGCCTCTATCAATTTTTTCTATAGTTTTCGCAATACAAAACAAGGTGCGGGCATAGGCCATGCAGGGGTGAGTATAATGATACTAAGTAGGGACCCTTATACCCATAGGTCTCCTAGAGTTCCACAATGGAAATACCACAAAGCAAGTCCTCAATCTCAAATGATGAAGCAATATACATCAACTCTACTTAGGTATATATCTGTAAATATACCTATGTTATCAAGACGTACTCATCTCATACATGAGGGAATAATACCACAAAGGTAACACCATGAAGGTAGAAGTACCACACAGGTAACACCATGAAGACAGCACCACGAATGTAGAAGTAGCACATAGGTAACACCACGAAGATTGAAGTACCACATAGGTAACACCATGCAGACAACACCACGAAGGCGGAAGTACCACATATGTAACACCACGAAGCTAGAAGTACCACACATGTAACACCACGAAGACTGAAGCACAACATAGGTTAAAGACTCATCTCACACTCAAGTATAACTTAGGTACAGAAGTACAGATGATTAGTTGAAAGCTAGATCATATTATTCTGTTAAATAGCACTGCTTCTGACCCACACATGATCGATAGGTAACTAACCACTATTATCCCACACAGGATCTGTATGCGCTAACCCACATAGGATCGTTCAGTGATGACCCACATAGGATCTGACCCACCCAGGATCGGTATGCGCTGACCCACACAAGATCACTGAGTGCTGACCCACACAGGTTCTAATAGATGTTGACCAACACAGGATCGTTGTTCTTTCTTCACGTTACAGCCTACCATAGGATTCCTCGCACCCTCTCCACTCGAGTTCCTTAGAATATTCCCCCACTAAGCTCCACAAACGAGTAACTAAAATGACCTCCATGTCGTAAGGGTTCCAACGCGATAGACGGTGCGTCAATCGAATGCCCTTTCTGTCAGTTATAAGCATTCTAGTTCCGGGGTCCCGATTGGATTTGGGTTAGATCAAACCTGAATATACTCCAACTATCTAAAAAACTCAAGTGGTGTATACCAAATGGACCTTATCTCTCCAAGGATCCTAGAGACGCATACGGTTTTTCAAACGGATTCCCGAATTTCAAGTTATTCCCCTTTAACTGTTTCTGAGAAGGGTTGGGATCGGCTCCAGTCTGACCCAGTCTGGGCTGGGCCACAATGGGCTCAGCCCTGCCCCCATGGGGGCGGCCCACAAGGGTAGCTCAGCATGAAAGGGGTGGCCCTCCGGTCACGCGGCCTTCTGGGCAGCAGCCCTACCACGTGAGGTGCGGCCCGCAAGGGGGCGGCCTGGCTGTGTTAGGCGTAGCCCACAAGGGGGCTCGGGCTAGGTGGTATGGGGGACCTACTTCCCCCGATTTCCCAAATGGCTCAGAGTTTGTTCTGCTCCTTCATAGTGGCGATGCCACATGGCACCACCAGGTTTCTTGCAGGACCTGCTGGAGTGGGTCCTACCGAACCCCCCGCGGATGGCCGATGTGAAGGTCGTCTTCTCTAGCGACGGGCGACAATGCATTGCTCTGCCACCCATGGCTAGATGGTGTGTCAGCCGCCATCCTCTTTCCCTCCACGGCTAATGATTTGTGGCCCGAGTCCTCCAGCAGTGTGCTGGTCATGCCCACTTCTCCTTCCATGGTGGGATGGTGTGCCGACAGCCTACCCCGACCGTCGTGGCTGGAGAGCCATGACTGGTTCCTCCGGCGGTGAGATTGTGCCGCCCCTTGCCCATGGCATGCTGGTTTTGACTACCGCCTTGGTCCCTGCCAGCGCCAATCACCTGTACTGCTACACCGACAGTCTTCCATGGAGAATGAAAGGGGTGCCAAGGTAGCGGAGGGTGTACGTCAAGTTTGTTAGGCATGCACCCTCCACATTATCCTGTAATCACGAGGGATATAAATAATCAACAAAATCCTATAATTTACATATACTTAAACCCCTACATCGAAATCCGTTTGATAATGTTCGCGCTAGAAGGTGGGTCGTTGTTCTTCATTCCCGCAACAGGCTTCCAATGATATTGCTCGTACATCATCCTTTGGTTCATGGTTCAGTTTCACCCGTATCCTCCCGCTGGAATCGGCTGTATCTTCCAAGGGTTTGGCATATCGACACTTGTTCATCACTTCATTGCTTGGCGAAGCAGTGGCGATACCCCTCCTGAAGCTCCATATAAATAAGAGATGGGGAGGTTACTTAACGATGTTAGGTATGAATGGGGGTTCATTAATTTGGAAGCTTCATAATTCCCCAACAAGGCTGTTACACAGGATTGAAAGTTCATGCCATTTATTTCCTTGAAACGTCCCTAGTCCCACCTCCTCTTGTCCGTTGGAGGAAAAGAATGGAAATAAAATAATAAAGTTATTTTATTTATTTCGTTTTAAAGTCCCAAAACATAACCCTTTCTCCATACCTACTACGGTTGATGCAAAGACTCCTTTAAGTGAAACTCGGTGATGCGGATTCAATGGTTTGCTCATATTTTTAATCTGACCACCAATTCAAAAGATAGAAAATACCGCCCGAGTGTATACTGAACATACATTAAAAAAATTCATAAATTCATCCGGGGCACACTGGGCCACAGAATCACGCGCTGTCAATTTTTGAAAACTTATAATAATTTCAAATAATTAAAAAACATTTACCTGGAAAACCCAGAACTTTACATTATCCCCACCTTAGGTCTTTTAATCCCCGAAAGCCACAACCTAGAATAAGAAAACAAATGGGGATACTGAGCACAAATATGTGCCTTCCGCTCCAATTTTCTTTCTTGGGGGTTCCCATGATGTCAGTGAACATGCACTAGAGGAATCAATTTCCCACAAAGGAATTGCTCTTGTTGATCCTCAATCTCCACTGGAAACTACGTAAATGTCACCCCATCATCGAAGTCCAGCTCTCCATGGTCGATGATGTGATATGGGTCATGCACGTATCTCCTCAACTGAGATAGGCAGAAGATGTCATGAACCCTCTCCAACTGTGTTGTATGTTCCAAGTGGTATTCTAACTTTCCAATCCCCAGAAGAATCAGGAAGGTTCTGATAAACCTCAGTGATAACTTTCCACCTCGGTCAAATCTCCAAAAACCTCGTCGAGGTGAGACCCATGGGAAGACATGGCCTCCCTCCTTGAACTCCAAAGGTCTTTGCCTCCTGTCTGCATAAGACATATGTTTGATCTATGCAGTCTTCATCTGCTCCGGGTTGATCTTCACCTTCTCAATGATAGCCCATTCCAATTCTGGATGCATAAGTGCTGACTCTCATGGGTCTTTCTATCATAGAGGTGATATGAAAGGTCAACCGTAAAAGGCCCCAAATGGTGCCATACTGATGGTGTAGTGATAACTATTGTTGTATGAAAACTCCACCAAGGGAAAGTGATCCTCCCAACTGCATCCAAACTCTAAGACGCATGTATGAAGCATGTCCTCCATCATCTGAATGGTCCGCTCTATCTGACAATCTATATGAGGATGAAAGGCGGTGCTCAAATGTAGCTGAGTCCCAAATACCCCATGCAATCCCTTCCACAACTGGGAAGTAATACATGTTTCACAGTTAGATACGATCATCGATTCCACCCCATGAAGTAACAAAATTTCATGTACATAGTGACGTCCCAATCCCTCTACTAATCCCAACTCTTAGATATGTAGAAAGTAGGCTGACCTGGTGATTTTCTCAATGATTAGCCAAATATAATCATGTCTATGGGACGTACGTGGAAGATCTATCACAAAGTCCATGGGGATTCCATCCCACTTCCACTCCAGTACCACTCATGGCTGTGCTACACCTGCTAGAACCTGATGCTTGGCCTTCACTTACTATCAAGTGAGGGATGTAGAAAAAAACTTTTCCACTTCATTATTCATTTCTGGCCACCAGTGTTGATGCCAAAGGTCTTGGTACACATTTGCCACACCGGGATGTACCACCAAAGGGGATGTATGGAACTCCCTCAACACCTACTCCCATAGCACCACTGGTACCATTGTATGTCCTCTGAAGAGGATGACGTTCTACCCACACTCATAAAATTCATCAGGTTCCTGTCTTGAGGATAACTGTGTACATTGAGACTTGAATTCAATGTCCTCGAGATTTGCCTCCCTGGCTCGCTAAAGGAGTGTGGGAGTGACTATCATAGACTAGAGGTAAGCTACTCGATCTCTATCCATGAATGATATATTCAACACGGCTAGCTGCTCTATCGCCTCACTCAGTAACTGCAGACCAGAGCTCCTGTTATGTGCATCTTCTACCACATTCCCCTTCATAGGAGTATACACTATCTCAAATTCATAGTCCTGGGGGAACTCTAGCCGTCATCATGGTCTCAAGTTTAGGTCCTTCTGTGAGAAGATATACTTGTGACCCTTGGGATCAGAGTAGAATGTAAAACATTCACCATCAAGTAATGTTGCCACATCTTCAGGGCGAATACCACTACTGCTAAATCCATGTCTTGGGTAGCGTAGTTCTGCTCATGTTTCCTCAGCTGTCATGAGTCGTAGGTGATCAATGCTCGCTCCTGCATCAGGACACACCGAAGTCGGGTCCCTAATGTGTCACATTAGATAACATACCCAACGCCCTCTTCCAGTAGCCTCAAGATGGGGGAACTCATCAGTCTCTTCCTCAGCTCCTGAAAACTCTGCTGGCATATCTCCATCCATACAAATGTTCGTCACTTCTTCGAAAATGCTGACAAGGGTACTGCAACTCAAGAAAATTCAGTCACGAATCTCTGGTAGTATTCTTCCAACCCCAGGAAACTCTGCACCTCGGTCACAATCCTGGGTGTCTTCCAATGAAGTAAAACCTCTATCTTCACTGGATTTAATGCAACTCCGGCCTCTGAGATAACGTGTCCTAGAATGTAGACATATTGTATCCAGAACTGGTACTTCGAGAGCCTACCTTAAATCTGGTGCTCTTGGAGTGTATTCAAAACTATCTGCAGATGATAGGATGGCTCCTCCTCCGTTGATGAGTATATCAAGATGTCATCAATGAAGACCACCAAAAAGCGATCGAGGTAAGGCTGAAAGATCCTATTCATGAGTCCCATGAACACTTCTGTGGAATTGGTCATGCCTAATGGAAAAACCAAGAACTCCTAATGGTAATATCGACATCTGAATGTTATCTTTTACACATCCTCATCTCGTATTGTGAGCTGATGATAGCCTGATCTAAGGTCTATCTTCGAAAACCAACGACCTTCCTTCAGCTAATCAAAAAGAACATCAATCCTCATAAGTGGATACTTGTTCTTCATGGTCACCTAGTTCTGGTCCTAGTAGTCCACACAGAGTCTCAAACTCCCATATTCCTTCTTCGAGAAGAAAATCAGCACTTTCCAAGGAGAAACACTGGGCATTATCAACCCCTTTCTCTTCAAGTCCTCCAACTATACCCATAACTCACGATGATTTATGAGAGCCATCTGATATACTGTTGTAGCTATCGGTGACATCCTGGGGTACAGATCGATGCAAAATTATACCTCTCTGCATGGAGGTAGTATCAAAACATATTCAGAAAAGACATAGGCGTACCGGTCCACAACTAGAGAATTTCTGGGACTCTCAACCTCTACTACTCTGATGGTAAGGCTAGCCAACTGATGTGTGATCAGCTCCACCCTCCTTCGGGTAAGCCCATTATGTGCTGCAAAGGTTCCCTTCCCGCCGGTGAAGGAAAACATGGTACCATCCTCAAGTAAACACAACACTATGTGCCTAATATAGTCAATATGATCATGGAATGTGGATAACAAGTCCATACCCAAGATGACATCGAAAGGCCTCGACGCCGCTAGTGGAAGATCCCAGCCGAATCTCTCGCCTCCTAGAGTATGCTGACATTGTCGGCACCAGTGTGTAATCACCTAATCTTATCTCGTTGGAGTCTTTAGTCGTAAAGATCGAGCCAAAGGCTCCACCTAAATCACCAAGCTCTGAACGAGGGCTATGGAAATAAAATAGTGACTGTCACATGTGTCTATAAGTACTACAGATAAGGTGCAGTAGACATAGATTGTACCTCAAATCATCTCCAGAGCACTATGGTCATAGGCGTCAGCTTCCTGGAGCTCATCTCCTCCCTGACCTCCTACTCCCTATGGTCAGGGTGGACCAACGAGAGGTGGTGGTGGTAGAACCCTGAATTGTCACCCACCGCCTACTGCACGGCTAGCTCCTCTTCCACATCTTCCTGCTGCATGCAGACCTCCTTGATCGAATCTTTGCCTCTACCTTGGATGTCCTTTGACCATCTTTTGACTACCCGTACTGCAGGTCCGGAAGTCGAGAGCCATTTCATCCTGCCCATTGTAGGTTTAGTTGTGCCTACTCCTCAGCTATCCCCCTCGATCCCATGATCCCCTTAGTACCGACCTTCTATCCTGTGGTTGTCCACCCAAAGGTCTGGCCCGCATGGGCCCCTACGTCATCTGTCTATTTTCTTCTATGGATGACTTCACTACCTGACATCTGGTGGTGTCTCTCTCTGTCGGTGCATGCTGAGCTAGGAATCTCTCCATTAAAAGCACGCGCTCTAACACACCATCTTGCATTGGAATGCTGAAAGATATCATCTATGCTCTGATTTCTTGTTGGAGACCCTGCTCAAAGGGTTGGGCCTTGACGAAAGGGTCATGCTGAGCTAGGAATCTCTCCATTAATCTCCGCTGACCCAATAATGATCTGACCCGCACAGGATCGGTATGTGCTGACCCAGATAGGATTACTGAGAACTAACCTACATAGGATCGGTATTCCTTGACCCACATAGAATTGCAAAGAGATGAACCACACAGGATCTGATAGATTCTATCCCACACAGTATTGTTGTTATTTTTTCACGTTATAGCCTGCCATAGGATTCCTCGCACCCAGTGCGCTCAAGTTCCATAGAATATTTCCCTCGAGATATCGGTCATACCTAGACCGAACAAATTCTCCAAAAATGGTTAACCAAAATTAACCACCATGTTGTAAGGGTTCTAACGCGACAGACGGTGCATCAATCGGACGCCCGGTCTGTGAGTTATAAGCATTTTAGTTTCGGGGCCCCTGTTGGATTCGGGTTCGATCCGACCTGGCCATAGTCCATCTTTCTCTAAAACTCAGATGCAGTATACCAAAAGGAATTTTTATCTCCATGGATCCCATTTTCGTAGATGGTTCGTAAAATAGACACACAGATTTCATGTTATATCCCTTTAAGTGTTTTTGGGTCCGGTCCGACCCGGTCGGACGGACCCAACCTGACCCAGTCTAGGCTAGGCCACGGTGGGCTCAGCCCGGCCTGCGGGGCAGGCATCCCAGCCATGTGAGGCACATCCCACAATGGGGTGGATCTTCCATGTTAAGGTGGGGTAGTTGTGCTGTCAATAGGGCAAAGGTTTTACAGGCATTACCTTCTTATACTATTACATTTCCAATTTTGGGTGTTGGGGGTGCTTTAGAGGATGTTGGAGGAGGTTCTATGTGTTTGGAGCTACACGAGAACTACAGTAGGCTTTTTTACTTCATTAAATAATATTTTATTCTATAAAAGAGATATTTATGGAAAAATGAGATGTATAAGGCTTTTATGGACAACTATTTATAGTCGGGGATATGTAAAATGGATTTACACCATAAGACAAAAGTGTGTGATGTAAAAATATTATAATCTTGCGGTGCCATGTTTTTTTGTAGGAAATTGTTTTATGGTCAAAAATGGTTTTATATTGTATTTTTTTCAAATGATGTGTGATTTAAAGAAAATTAGTGGCTCCCTGGATGTTTATAAATAAAATTTAGTCAGTTTACCTCTCACTCATTCTTTCCAATCTTGTTGTTGGGTGAACACAGAATGACATTGGGAGACCTTCAATCTTGTCTTCTATTACCCTAATCTGTGGGGTTTGGTGATATTGTTTTATCATTTGGTTGTAATAATTTCTTCCTTTAAACAATGTTTTATCTCATTATTATCTAATAGATTCATATTAAATATATTTCTCTGGTCCTGAGTGTGTGTTTGGAAGTGTTTCTCATAAATGTTTTCTGGGATTCTGTGTGATTTAGGGTTTCTATGTGTGCTTTTGGTTTTTATCATGTTCCTTCATCGCCCTATGGTGCATAATACGATCAAAAAGATTCCTTGTGGTAGGGTATCCTTGTTATCACTCTATTTACATTGTATATGTGGGTATTTTATGATTTTTCTTCCCACTATATGGATTTTAAGGGTCATTATAACAATTAAATTAGTTGGAATAACTAAAATTATTAGGGATGGAGAGTAATAACATTTTTTTGATTTAAATTTTATTTTTTTATGAAAATAATGGTACTTGGGAGCTTTTTTCTCTATAGTTGATATACTATGAGCCCCTTATTGTGTTGTTTTTTAATATGAACCCAAATAAAATCCTAAGGAATTTATATTTGGATAATTAATTGGATTCCCATGGAAAAATAGTTTTTGTGATAGTAAACATTCAAAATAGCGATGTAATGTGATAAGTCCCAGGGATAATTTTGGAATATGTAATGTGTTTCTTTGGAGTTAATTTGTTCTTGATGTGTTGCACCATGTGGTTAGGGTTGTTCTGTAATTAAAGTGGTAACTGGATAGGATGTTTAGTTAGTGGGTCTATGAAGTGTTGGTCAGAAGGGATTGATGTGATGTGGTTAGTTTTTTATGAACTATGGTAATGGTTTTTAATATTTGGGTGTCTGATGTTTTTGGTTTGTGTTGGATGAGATGTGTGGATTTTGTTGGGAAATGATTTGGATTTTATGGTGTAGTGGCGATTTTTGATTTATGTTATGCTATTTGTGGTGTGATGTGGTCATGTTAGTTTCGTAGTTAAATATAAAATCTATTAATGAATAAAATTTTTGGAGTGGGTAATTTAATGTTGGGATATGTATTGTCATGTGCAGTGGTGTGGTGTTTTGAATATAGCATTGGATGTAGTTGTGACAGTTGATGTCTAGTGACTGAGTAGTAATGTGGTGTGCTCTAGTTCTACTAAAATAAAACCATAGGTTGAGTAATGTGTTCTCACAATATATCATTTATTTTATTTTATTTTTATTTTTGATCTAAAAGAGTTGTATAACCATACAAATTATTGAGGTTATGGGTTTTGATTGTTTTCCCTAATATAAAGGATACAGGTTATACGGATTCATAGCTACTCAATCTACGCCTCTCTTCTTTCAGTATAAGGGATAACATAGGTTGGTGTTAGAAATCACCCAATAGTGTTATCCAAGGTGTTTCCATGTGAGATTTGATGTGACATGGAATTTATGTTATGTGATATGTGGGGGGGGGTCATGTGTTGTAGAATGAGGGAATGAGGTTCATATCATTCACTTCCATGAGAAACTACAACCCTGTTTATATGAAAATATGAGTTGTGATGTACTGAGAGTCTTTTTACAAGATGTTATGTATTGATTACTGATGATATCACAAGATACTAGACCAGGGGAGGGTGGGGTAGGAGGAAATGCTTCTCAAATCACCTCAGAAATGTCTGATGATTCTTTGTGTGAGATGTGTTGTGATGTGGTTATGATGTGACATGTGTGGAAGGTATGGTAACATAAGAAATTAAACATTGATGTTAAGAGATGAAAATTAGTGGGGTAATAGGTTTTGGGGAATCATGTTATTTTATGATCTCTATGTAATATTGCATTACTAGATTTGTGATTGGTTGAGTGAGCCATAGTGATGTTGAGAATGGTTAGTTGTCTTTTTGAGGTTCTTTTTGGTTTGGTTGTTTGTTCACTTTCACATTAGAATTTTTCTTACAGATGTGTACTTCAGACCATGGATATTTTCCTACTAGGTATAATTATATTATCAGTATAAATTTATAAACCATTCTTAATATTTACAATAGGACATTGAGGGCCATGATTTATATTATTCTCTATGTTTTTGGAGATACTGTTGAGTCACTAATACTGGAATTATCAATCATGTTCATTGTATTAGAGACATATATATATATATACATATATATTCATTGTTCGTGCATTGTGGGATTTTTTGGTTTACTTTTACATTATATGATAGCGTTTTGGGTGGTTGTTTATCTAATATATCTGTCATTTTTTCTTATAGGGTAATGATTCATATTTGTGAGAATTTTTACCCTCGGTGCATTTTACAAACTCAAGCCCTACAGGAGGTAGGAATCAAAGATCATTATCTCTCTTACATCACTTTTATCCTAAGAAGGGTACATTTTGATATAGAGGGTCGTGATAGAGTGGTATCTAAGCATGATTAAGAATATCCTATTTTTTGGAGAGTAGATAAGGGAGAAACATGGTTGTCAGATTGCTTATGCTAATCGTAGGTAGGGGTCCTTGGATTTTGGGTTTATATACCATGTGTTCTTGAAGGTTTCTCATCTATTGGGGAAATGATAATTTAACTAGGGGATTAATTTCTCTCCTTAGTTCATTTGGCCCTTAGAGTTTTTGCGGCATGTTGGCGAGATGGCGTAACAATTTTCATTGTATACATGGATGGAGAGGATTGGAAACATCTTCTATGTGTTCCATCCTCTTCAGTATCTTCATGAAAACTCCCACATCACTGACTTGGTAGAGTTGGATATCAAGGATGATGAAATATTTGTGGAGTAGTAAGTATAGATCCACAATCATCAAGATAATTTACTACATGGACAAGTCATCCCCGTGGTTTGTGTTTTGTATAGATATGGTAATCTGGAGGACAGTTCATTAGAGAAATGTACTCAGATTTGTTCCAATTAACTAATGTTTGTTTATGATTTCATTATTTGATTTTACTTTTTGGTGTCACATTTGGAACATGCTGATTTATACAATGAATTGTATCCTTGATTATGTGATGGGTGATTTGATATAAGTCTTTTAGTACATGAAGAAGGGAAATCAAAATTTCAAATCAATATTCATTATTCATTATACATTGACATTATTAAGACTATATTGGTGAGTTAGTTACACATAAAATAGTTATTATCATGACATTGAATAATGGATTTCCTAATTTTTGGATTGGGGTAGTTCTTGTGTTAGTTTTTGAAGGGGATGGATTGGGATATGTAGAGGTTGATATGATTGTAAAAAATGGATATGTGAAAGGAGGATATTTATTGGTTGGTGACAGATGACATGGTGCCATGCCCAATGATAGGTGATTATGTGGGTTGTGTGAAATGTTTTTTTTAAGTTTATAGAGTTTGTAAAATGGTTTAATTTAGGTGTAATGAGATCCATGAGGGGTATATCATGTTGTAGTTGTTCAGAACCCTTTAATTTTTCTGTTTTGGTTTTAATTTGTAGGGATGAGTTTTATTTCAATGTTTGTATTATAATTATAGGTGTCTTCTCAGCTCATGAAATTTCCATGATTGGATGTCATTGGTGTTTTATAGGGGGTGGAGTAGGTTCATTGGTGTAGGATCTACATCTGAAATGTAGCATTCTTGTTATGCCATAAAAGGGGTTTACATTATAAGTGTGTGTTTTTTGTATTTTTCGCCAGCTGTTTATGGATTGTGTTGAGAGGGGAGAAGTATTGTGTAAAATGGGTTTACACTATAAAATAGAATTATATTATATATATAATTATATTCTTTAGGTTCAATTTTTTTCAGTGGAAAAGGGGTTTATGGACTAAAATGGTTTAAAGGTGTATCTTTCAAAAATATCACGGGATTTATTCCTGAAATGTGGGGGATCTCGGGTTATTCAAAACTCTTTATTTGGAAAATTTTCATCACATTTGGTAATTCCTATATATTTGTTGGGAAACCATTGGCTGCATTGGGAAACCTTCCATCCCATCTCCCCTCACCGTGAACCTCAGGATCTTGTGGTGGTTTTTTCATATCGGATGGAAAGCCCAACATCCTTTCTCTATTTTTCTTTATCCTTTTTCCCATGTATAATAAAAATAGTGAACTTTATTTAGTTTATGTTGTATATTAGGATGCATTTTTAGATAACCCTTTGGTGTTGATTAGGGTGATCTAGGGTTTTTGTGTATGTTTATGGTTTCTAGGCTATTCTATGTTGTTATTGTGGTGTGTAGTAAGATAGAAAATTTTCTTTTAGCTGTGGGATCCAAATTCTATCCTGATATGCATGCATTGTGTAGGGATTTCCTTTTTTTATTCCCATTTTTTTGATTGTATGGGTTTCTGTATTAAGATAATAAAATTCTATAGTTGAAATTTTTAGGGATATAAAGTAATCACATGTTTTACTACCTTCAATGTAATCATTGTTGAGTTTATTCAAAGATGTTTCCTTGCTCAAAATAATAGTGTATAAGAACCTTTTTTCACTATAATTTGTATGTTGTGTGATCCTTATTATGTTGTTGTCTAATCTCATCCCTATTAAAGGGATAGTTAATGTTATTCGTTTAATAAATTGGACACCTATGGAAAAAATGGTTTGTGTGATAATATTCATTATAAGTAGAGAAGTAATGTGGTCAATACCCAAAATAATTATGGAAGACATAAAGTGTTATTGGGGTTTGAATTTGATCTTTTTTTGTATCCTTGTGTGGTTATCACTAGTGTGTGGTGAGGGTAGTGACTAGTTGGTCTATGTTGTGTGTGGTATTGTGATTTGTTGGTTTTTTTGGAATTGATGGAACATGGTTAGTTGTGAGTTACGTTGTGTAGTGTTTATAAGTTGTAGTGATGGTGGTTTATGGTGGTAGTGGTGTGTAGTTGATGAGACAAGTTGTTGTTATGGTTAGATGGTTTGGCTAATATGGTGTGGTGATGATAGTTGATGTGAGTTGGGATTGTTATGGTGAGGTTTGATTGTTTTTGTTTCCTTGTTTATAATGGTATCAGATAAGAAAAAAATGGAAAACATTGTAATTGATTGTGGTAATATGTTTAGTAATGTGTGGTAGTGTACTGTGTTACATATAGTGGAGGCATTGGATGTGGTAGTTGATGTGTGGTCTGATGGTGGGAATGTGGTCTTTGCTAGTGTAATTGATGTAAACCATTTGGTTGGGTAATATAGGATATGTATATATATCATATAGTTTATTTTATTTCAATACACACCAAACCTAAGTGAAAATCCTATCATACAATCACACAAATTGTTTTGTTTCTACCCTAATTTAACATTTTTTATGATTACAATGATTATAATTTTTTTAATCTATATGGGCCCTGATAGTTACTATAAAAGTAGAATTGTCTTCTAAAAGGAAAATGGTTGATACATTCATCAATAACCCAATGAATTGGATGAATATCAGATTTTTAGAAATTTTAAATCATTTAATAATATATTATTTAATTTAAAATATCATTTATATCATTTTTAGACCATTTCATCTATGTTGGCATTGAAAGTAACATTAAATCAATGGAAATTGGACTGTCATCCTTTAAAATATCCCATAAAATTTATATTTATCTAAAAAATTTGTGGTACACTATAATTATTTGAAATTATATTTCATTTTATAATTTTAAAATAATTTATTTTATTTTCCTATTAACTAAATAAATTTCATGTCGGTGTTTTATATGAATTTTAGGTAAGTATTTCTATAAAAAATTTAGAAATAAATTACCTTTTTAAAATGTAATGTATTTTTTAAATAATTTTTTTCACTAAATACAAGGTGTTTCTATTCGTATGAAAAACAAATATTGATATTAAAACAAATAAAGTCACAATTCTAACAGTATAGTTAAATTAAATACTATAAAGGTTTAAAACCTAGAAATATAGTACCATGTTTCCATATTTCCAAAAACAATTAGGAACATGGACAAAATAAACTAATACAAAAGCATGAAGGAATGTTTTTGGGTAATTTTTAGTCCTTATAATTTTATTTTTAAACTTAATTACCTAATTTACCCATACAATTGTGTGAGTTATTCACCATAGATACCGTTCCGAAAGTCCAAAAATAAAATGGTTTTATTTAAAAAAAAACAAGGAAATACAGCTTCAAAATATAGAATCTATTTTTAAAATCCCAATTTCTATAAGTGGGAATATTAAATATATGATTAAAATGGAAAATACCATGAAAAATATTTTTTCCAAAAAAATCCATTTAAGTATAAAAAATAATTTTATATAAAATATAGTTATAAAATCAATTCTACTAAATTTAATTGGATTAGAAACAATATAATAGAGTTATTTTTACTTGGATATTTTTTTAAAATAATTTATAACTTTTTAAATGTGTGAAATAAAAAATTATTTTTCAATAAATGTTAGTATTTTTTCACAATTCATTAGATAACAAATATTTTTAAACAAATCATAAAAATTCACTCAAAAATATTTTTGAAAATATAATTTAAAATGATATTTTATTTTTATAAAATAATGTTCTATATCATTCTAGATATTAATTATAATTTTCATTCAAAACAATAAATACAAACCTTTATTAAAGAAAACATATTTTGGATGAACAAAATGTCTTTATAAAAATTGTGTTCTTATATTCTAATAATTATTCACTAAATTTTTATTTATTGAGACCATTATATATATATATATCGTGATTGGTTTATTACTATTCAAACGCAATAATTCAGAGGCTATGTTTTATCAATCAAATTTAAATAATAATATTTCATGGTGTTCTTAAGATTAGTGTTTCATATTGGGAACACTATTGAACATATTCATTCTTTTAAAATATCATGATATTAAATTATCCACCATTTCAATAAATTTTAGCCTAAAAGTAAGAACATTATCATTGTATCTATAGTTTTGACATTTCCAAAATACTTCTATTGAAATCCATCCTTAAAAAAGTGTTAACAAAACCTCATCTTGAAGAGTTCAAAAGGGAAGTATGAAAGTCAACTCAAAATAACACATACTAGGTTTACAATTTTCAAAACAATATTGTGAAGATAAAATATGTATGTAGATAAAAGATTTAATGTCGATATTATAATGGAGAGTTACTTATTTCAAATACCATAAAAAAATTAAATTAGCATTAGATGGATAATGAAAAACCCCCTAAATCATACAGGTTTTAAAAGGTGTATCATTTCAATAGAAATGTAGGAAATATGATAAAATTTTTATTTTACATTATGTTTCCTAGATTTTTGGAATTAAAATACAGTATAGACTAATAGAATATGAAAATATACTTATATGATTAGTATAATTTCATTAATGAATCAGTTTTTACTGAAATCTCATATTTTTCAGCAAATGGTGAGTATTCATGATGACATTTTTATTCATAATGAACTAAAATAAAAATTTAATGGATCACATAACTCCAAAATAGTATTACAGGATATTCCTAATCTCTTTCAAAATTAACCAAAACCAAAATAGTTAGCATAAGGTTATATAATTCTCGAAATAAATACAACATTATTCTAATAAACAATACGTCAAATGCCAAAATTAGTGACTAATACATATTGTAGATATTAAATAATTCAATAATTCAATTTCTTTAAAATTCATTGAAATATTACTTTCTACGAATTTAAGACAAATATTATAAGGATTTGGTCAAGTAGTTTTTCAAAATAAATATGACATTTATCTACAATCAACATTAATTAATCATAAAGTCATGTACCCAAAATTATGTATTCCTTAATCATATATTCTACAATTTATGACAATAATTTCAATTGAATAACATTAATGGTACATTAAAATATTATAATATTTTAAAAGATAATTTAGCCTTTATTCCTTAAATAAAATCCCATTTTATATAAAAAATTAGTTGCCTAAAATCATTTTATATTAAAAAAATAATGGAATTATTCTAAAATAAATTAATAGTCATAATCTCGAAATCTATTTTAAATCACATTGTTATATACACGACAAAACATATCTTACAAAATTTTAGTAACCCATAATTTACTCAAAAACCATTATTATATAATCCAAAAATTTTATCAGAAACATTAAAACTATGTCTAAAAATATTAAATTCATTATTCCACAAATAATTATTCATATTAATCATATGGATTAAATATACCAAAAATTAATATAATATATCCAATAAATCATTAATTACCTCAATATACCATCACTTAATACAAAAATGAGGAGTATAAGAATGTGAATTTATGATCAAACATAAACTCATAAACTCATAATGTTATTTATAACTATTAATATGACATCTCCTGTAAATTCATACTCTCCAATTTTTTTTAATATACTTTTTGTAGAAACAATGTCATTGTTTAGTCTTATACCAATGGTTTAGTATAAATAATTGGTACACAAAACATGGAATCATATTTTTGGAATGGTTTTAGGAAACCATTGGTATAGTCTTTCCTAAATGAAAACCATACCTATAGGTTGTTGGAATTGTTGATATAGGTTAATATCGATGGATCTAAAAACCATTGGTATAGACATTCTTAACTTTGAAACTATAAACACCCCATCCTTGACCTAGGATCATCAATAAACACTTTTAGATCTCCACCATATTCCAAAGCCAATAAACATCATTAAAAACTTATTTATTCATTCACTAAAACACATAAAAACTCCAACGAAGATAAACAACTCAGGAAAGAAAATAATGAATTAAATTGTTGATAGTAGTCATTTAAAACATCACATATATTCATTCACATATAACCTTAATATATCATGTGTAATAAATATAAGTAAAAATGTAAAGGATAAATCTATCTCTCATTAAAACAAATATACTCACCTTAAACATAGTCATCATCATAACTAGAATCATTATCTACATCCTCACCACCATCTTCTCCATCATCCTCTCCATCACCATCACTATCTCTAAGAACATCATCATCCCAAACAGTATAAGTCTAATCACTTGTTGAACCATATAATGAAAGAATCGTTGATATATATATATATATATCATAAACCAAGGTGGTACCAAGATTAATTGATGGACATAAGGCTACAATAAATTTCATAAATTCATCAGTTTCCTTTTGATTCCATTCACACACCTACATGACTGTTTTTGGCCACTTTTTCTTGGGTACAAGCATGTTCTATCTTTGAATGAGATGTTACCAACACGATGTTATAAGAACTGGATCCTGAAGTGGGAAAATATCTAGTGGGTAAAATACTCTTCCCTACTTGACAATGTACTCTCCATTGTTGGTCATCTACTAAAACCTGACACAAATGATCCTTCGTCCCATTATTGTTAGCTACATACTCATCATGGGCCCAAAAAGCATACTGTTAAAAATATAAATGAATTATTTATTTACAAAATATATATTAAAATTTTAAAACAATAACGTAAAAATTAAAACATTCTATTGTGTCTATTAGTTTACCGCACTTCCATCATTCTTCATTCTACTCAAACCAAACTGTTTTTATTGAAGAACACATCCTTCAATATTCAATACCTCCCTCTAAAATGACATAGTATAGTTTTTATAAAAAATTAAATTATATCATAGTAAATTTATAAAAACTAATAAATGAATGAACAATAAAATAACATGTGAACCCATCAAGTAATATGATAAAATAGATTATAAGATCAATCCCTGCACAAAATATTTTCACAAGGAGTTGTGTGATTTGAATATATATTAGAAATAAATTTAAAATCATGTGATAATTTTGAGTGTAATAGTATCCAAAATAAAATTTGAGATAAAATAAAGTTCCATTGAGTTTAAGCTTAAAACCTTTATATTTACTTTTGTTAATATATGGCTATATGATTTATATTTCTTTGATTTTCATATAACATGTTCAACGGTATTATTCAGATCATGCATTCAAATAAAATTACACTTTTTATTAATTTATTACAAAATTATAATATAATTTATAGTTATTTATTTTTAATTTTTTTATATTTATATGAACATAATATTCCCAAATGGGATGTTAGTACTGAGGAATTTAAGGCTTGGATTCATGAAGTGATAGTAATTTACCATATTCTAATGGTTCATTTAGGAAATGGGGAATGGGCCATGTAGAATAATTTTTTTAGGATATAATTATTCCATCCATTAAATCTTTTCCTTTATTTTCCAGAAGGAATTGTCCTGTATGACATCGAATAGATATTCATGGTCTAAGAGGAGTTTTGTTTGATTAGACCCTACTAAAAATCATAATTGTATCCATTTGGTAATTTTGAATGGGTTTTAATGTATATTGATGTAAAATGGTTTGATAAAGACATACCAATTAGGAAGATATGAATGATCAACCAACTAATTATAATCCTAAAAAGGTGTATCTAGGTCAAAGTAAATATGGATCCTACAAAGGTAGTCGTCAAATGAACATTTTTATGTGACCAAATGTAAAAGTCTATCTTAATGATATAAATTATATAGAAAATTTTAAATCCAAATTATTATTGTTTTATAATCAATGAGTTATGGGTTATATTATTCATATATAATAATAAATCATTAACCAACCATGAAGCAATAAATACGAAAAGATGATAAAAATGGATATTTGATGGGAATTAGGAAATATATTATATGTTTCATAATCATTTTTCTATTATGGGGGTATTTCTGACTAATGTTGAATTTAGAAGGTCCAAATTGGTATTAAAGAAATGATATACCTCGATGGTAATAATTCTAAATTTTAAAAAGTTTGTTAAAGGTTTAATATCATAAATGGTCATGTGTTTTTGAAAAAAAAATATGTCTAATAAATATGTTTAAATTAATTTGATATAAAAATAATAGATTAGATAACCATGTAAAGTCCTGGAATTTCCATGGAAATTATTTTTCTTAATATATCGGAATTTAACGAGTCTGCGAAAATTGACAGTGCGTGATTTCGAGGCCTGGTGTTCCTGAAATCAATTTCTGAAGTTTTGTTTGGGTACGTTCAGTAAATGTATAAGCGGGTTTTTATAACTTTTGAACTGGTGCTGAGAATTGAAATCTGAGGACACCATTGAACTCGCAGCACTGGTTTTCACTAGACTTTCACCTCAATGGTAGTGAGTCGAGAATAAAAGTTATTTTTTGGATTTTTAGTAAAAGAATTAAATAAAAATAAAGTTGTGTAGCTTTATTTTTATTTTGTTTGTAAAAGCCTCCATGTGGAAGTTGGGGGTGGGGACCACCACACCTTAACCTCCCATCAAAGGTTATGGTGGTGGGGCCCACCCGAACCTAACCTCCTCTTCATGTTTATTACAGTGGGGACCACCCGGGTTTTTTAACCCCCTTCAAATTCCCCATTAATGGGGAGAAACCCTCAAACTTCCATTAAGTGTAGAGATCCTCTTCAACTCCCCTAACACTTAATTATGACGAATCCCCCTCATTAATTAATTGGGCCAATGCTTTCAATTAATTAATTTACCCATTTGAATTTTGTGCCATCAATTAAACAATAGATAAACATAATCTATTATTTTTGGATGGAATTTTTCTTTTGGTGGAACTTGGGAGAAGAGAGTGAGCTTTGGGAGAAAATCTTATGCCCACTAAGAATGAAGAATTCGTTCTTCCAACAAAGAATGTTGCGGAAGATCATATTTGAATTTCTTCCTTGGAACCTCATTTGACATAGGACATCTTTGACTATGATGAAATGGCACACAAACCGACGATTGAGGAAAATGCCGATGCTCGTCCTTTCTAAGGATCCACCTTCTTTCTCATGACTTCATCAATTAACAGCAAACAAAAGTAGGGTTTTTTTTAATATGATATTATTCCTTTAATTATTCCCATATAAAACAAAGAATCATTGTGGATGATTTTTCCTTGGGGTTTGGAATTTATTTTATTTTTATTGTTTGCGGAAAGATGTGGGGTATTTGTTTGAATTTTTTTTCATCTTATTTTCTTGATAATTATTTGAAATTCAATAAAGAATTGAATTGCTTGCTATGACCCTAAACGCGGAGGGTTAGGAACAAACTAACATGGACTGACCCCCCTCCGTCATTTTTCTTTTTGATTTTCTTCGGCATGGCGACGCGGCGACGAGACGACGAAGGTGACAAAGGGAACCTGCACTGTCCCTGTGATGATCCAACCCCCCCCCCCCCCCCCCGGGCCGAACCGCGCCGCCCTGACCAAGCTAACTGCCACCTGCACCACCCACCGGTCGAACCGGCCCAAGCCGCACTACACCCTGGCTGAGCCACGCTCCAGCCGCACCACGCCCTGGCTCCTGGCTGCATTGCCTCCCGCGCATCTCGGGCCCATCGTGGCTCCCTCCCGAGCCCCGACCGATCTGGCCTCCTTGCGCACGTTGTGCATCCCGCAGCTCCGCCATTCACACACCCCGCACACCCCGCACCTCCTGCGTACCCCATGTCGCCGCTGGCCAAACCGGCCACCGGCCTCCACGCACCAAGCGGTGCCCCGGCTGCGCTGGCCACCTGGCCCCGGCAGCGCCACCCCGGGCTCAAGCCGATCCACCCCATGCCATCCCCTCGCGGTGCCCTCCGGGCTGACCTGCTCCCTCACAGCGCCCTCTAGGCCGAGTCTCCCACGCGGCACCCTCCGGGCCGAACCACCCTCACACCAACTCGTGGCTGGTCCACACCCTCACGGACGATCCTCGTCCTCGTGGCCCTCCGTGACCCCTCGCGGCCTGCTGCTTTGGGTACAGTGGTACGGGGCAAACATAATGGGTTGGCCCACCTAACAGGCCAGGCCAGACCCAACGGGTCAAGCTGGGTCGACCCGGACCGGGTTGGTCCATTCTGGGTCGGGTCGGGTCGGACCGGACTCGGGCCCATTACAACCCATTCACTTTCTTTTGGCCATATCTTTGGCACCGGGCGTCCGTTTGACAAACCGTCAGTGGCCCTGGTAATCTTAGAGCATGACGGTTCCTTTGTGTATACCCCACTAGAATTTGGGCTATAGTTGAGATATGGTCAGGTTGGATCGTGCACCAATCCATCCAGGCCCCCGGAACTAAAAGGCTAAAAACTTACAGACCTAGTGTCTGATTGACGCACCGTCTATTTCGTTGATACCTCTATTATGTGGAAGACAATTGAGATACTTCTTCATGGGACTTCGTGACAGTTGGATTATCGACCAGTAGCTCGTGGAGCGGATCCTTCTAGAGACGAGCGAACAGAGTGTGGAGACCTTGTAGCTGGCTGAGACTTGACGACTGCTGACCAATTGACTCAGAGTGACTCGACTAGCCTAGTGGTGAGGCCCTAGTTGTGGCGGCAGACCCATGGTGGAGGAGCTCATAGTTGTGAAGGTAGACCCACTGTACTAGACATGTGGAGTACCTTTGTTGTCTATTAGGGGGATCGCCTGGTTGTGGCGGCAGACCCAAGGTTGGGAGCGCCTTCGTGAAGCAGTAGACCCACGATACTCAATAGGAGGAGTACCTCGGCAGTCCAAGGTTATTGGGAAGTGCCTTGGTGTCACGGCAGGCCCACTTTACTCGACAGAGTAGGAGTTCTCCAGCAGCTGTGGTTTCAATAATGTGAATAAAAAACCTAGTTGAGCTGAGTCAGTAACTTTTGTGTTTACCTCATGATTTAGATGGATTACTTGATAACTTAGGTATATGTATGGGCATATACTGAAGTGGTTTTATCTGTTGATTTCATAATTGGTGGTTTATCCATGTTGGATTTTATGAGACCTTAAGTGTATTAGGGACCCTATTGAGTATTGTTATACTCAACCTTGCACGGGCTTTGCCCGCACCTCGTTGTGTTGGTTGCAGATGACTAACAACGTGTGATTCCTAGGCCCGGTGTGCCCAGAATAAATTTATAGAGTTTTGTTAGGGTACGTTCAGTAAATGTACAACTGGTTTTTATATCTATTTAAATGGTGCTAAGAATTCAAATCTTAGGGCACCTTGGAACTCGCAGCACTCGTTTTCGCTTAAGACGACTTTCACCTCGAAGGCAGGGGGTCGAGAATAAAGGTTAGTTTTTCATTTTTTTAGTAAAATAATTAAATAAAAATGAATTTTCGTAGCTTTATTTTTATTTTGTTGTTTTAAGCCTCCATCTGGAAGTTGGGGGTGGGGACCACCACACCTTAACCTCCCATGAGTGGTTATGGTGATGGGGCCCACCCGAACCTAACCTCCTCTTCATTTTTATTATGGTGGGGAAAACCAAGTGTTTTTAACCCCCTTGAAACTCCCCATTAATAGAGAGAAGCCCTCAAACTTCCATTAAGTGTAGGGAGCCTCTTCAACTCCTCTAACACTTAATTATGCCAAATCCTCCTCATTAATTAATTTAAACAAGTTTTTCAATTAATTAATTAACCCATTTGAATTTCATGTCAACAATTAAATAATAGATGAACATAATCTATTAATATGCTTGGAATTTTCCTTTTGGTGGAACTTAGGAGAAGAGAGAGAGAGATTTGGGAGAAAATCTCTCGCCCACAAAGAAAGAAGAATGCGTTCTTCCAACGAAGAACGCCGACAAGGAGCATATTCGACTTTCTTCCTCAGAACCTCCTTCGACGTAGGACGTCTTCAACTATGACCAGCCGGTGCACAAATCGATGATCGAGGAAAACACCGACGTCTGTCATTTCCAACGATCCCTCTTCTTTCACGCGACTGTGTCAACGAACAGTGAAAAAAAGTAGGGGTTTTATTTGAATATGATATTATTTCATTATTTCTTCCCATCTAAAACAAAGAATCGTTGTGGATGATTTTTCCTTGCGGGGTGGGATTTTTTTTCGGGAAGATGTGGGGGGTTTGTTTTATTTTTCTTTCATCTTCTTTTCTTGATAATTCTTTGAAATTCAAGAAAGAATTGAACCACTTTATACCACCCTAAACGCGGAGGGTGAGGGCCAAACTAACATGGCCCAACCCCCCTTTGTCATTCTTCTTTGTGATGTTCTTCAGCATGGCGATGAGGCAACGAGATGAAAAATGTGACAAGGGAAACCTGCGCCGCCCCCGCGACGCTCCGCCACCCAATGCCGAACAACGCCACCCTGGTCGCGCTGCCCGCCGGCCGCGCCCCTTGCCGGCCGAACCAGCCCGAGCCTCACTGAACCCCGGCCTAGCCATGCTACGACTGCACTGTGCCCGGACTCCTAGGTGCCACACCTCCCGTGCCCCTCACGGCTCCCTATCAAGCCCCGGCCAAGCTAGCCTTTGCGTGCTCCCCGCACGCTCCATGGCTCAGCCGTCCGTGCACCCCGCATGCCCCATGCACCCCATGCGCCCCCACATCATCACTGCCCGAATCGGCCATCATTCTTTGCACACCCCACGGCACCTCGGCTGCACCGGCCTCCCGGCCCCAGCCACGCCACCCCGGCCCCGAGCTGAGTCGCCCCGAGCTAGCCCCTCACGGTGCCCTCCAGGCCCACCCACGCCCTCACGGCGCCCTCTAGGCCAAGTCACCACACGGGTGACCTCTGGGCTGAACCTCCCTCACGCCAACCTGCGGCTGGTCCACGGCTTCACGGCCGGTCCACACCCCCACTGCCCTCTACGACCCCTCGCGGCCTGCTGGGATGGGTCGAGCGGGCTTGGCTGAACTAAACGGGTTGGACCGCCTAACGGGTCGGGCCAGACCCAACAGGTCAGGCTCGGTCGACCTAGACCGGTTCGACCCATGATGGGTCGGGCCGGGTCGAACAGGACCGGAGCCCATTACAGCTCGTTCACTTTCTTTTGGACATATCCTTGCCACTGGGCATCCGTTTGCCAAACCGTCAACAGCCCTGGTAAATTTGGAGCATTACAGTCCCATTGAGTATACCCCACTGGTGTTTGGGTAATTGTTGAGATACGGTCAGGTTGGATCGTGCACGAATCCAACCAAGCCCTAGGACTAAAAGGATAATACATAACAGACCTGACGTTCGATTGACATGCTGTCAATTGCGTTGAGACCTCCATGATGTGTCCGACCTTTGAGATACTTCTTCCTGGGACTTCACGACAGTTGGAGTATCGACCAGTAGCTCGTGGAGAGGATCCTTTCAGAGACTAGTGGAAAAAGTGAAAAGACCTGGTAGTTGGCTGAGACTTGACAACTACTGACCAATTGACATGGATTGATTCGACTAGACCAATGGGCAGTGCCTGGTTGTGGTGACAGACCCACGGCGGAGGAGCACCTGGTTGTGGTGGCAGACCTACGGTACTCGATTGGAGGAGTACCCTAGTAGGCTTTCAGGGGGAGCTCCTAGTTTTTTCGGCAGACCCACGTTGGGGAGCGTCTTTGGGACACAGCAGACCCACGGTACTCAACAGGAGGAGTACCTAAGTATCCCAAGGTTAGTGGGAAGCGCATTGGTGTCGTGGCAGAGCCACTGTACTCGAAAGTGGAGGATTTCTCTATCAGTTGTGGATTCGATAATGTAAATAAAAATCCTGGTTGAGCTGAGTTAGTAACTTTTATGTTTACCTCATGATTGAGATGGATTACTTGATAACTTAGGTGTAAGTATGGGCATATACCTAAGTGGGGTTATCTATTGATTTTATAATTTTTGGTTTATCCTTGTACAATTTTGTGAGACCTTAAGGGTCCTGGGGTCCCTACTGAGTATTTTTATACTCACCCCTTCATGGGATATGCCTTCACCTCATTGTGTTGGTTACAGACGACGGACATTGCTGACTGAGGCTGAGAGTACCAGGACTGGATGGTACCTGGAGGTGGATCTTACGACGATTTGGTACATGGAGGAGACTGATAGATGTGGAATGTTGTGGAGGCTATCTGTACCTACCCTTCAGTTAGGAATCCTGGAGGATGACCCAACAACTGTTTTTCATTTCTTCAGTTGTACTTGTATTTCCAGTTTCTTGTACTATCCATTTTGGCTTCTATTCTGGCCCCTTTTTACTTATTGTACTCACTTGTTGGTTATTCAGTTTTCTTGTGATCGTATCTATTGTGTGTGTTTATAGGTTATAAAGGCAATGCCTTCCCAGTTTTAGGGAATTACACCTTTGGTGCTAGTCACCAGCCCCTGGCTTATGGAAGGCGGGCTTGGGGTAGTCGCAGCACGGGCCCCAGGGGACTGGTCATGACAAACCACGAGTAATATAAACAATTGTGACATACTAGTTTATCGGTCAATGAAATAATTAAGGCATTGGATATCATTTTTAATATGTCTTCTATTCAAATCATTGAGGTTGATTTTGTATAAATTTTCAATTCCTTGGAAGAGTAATTTGATATGGTTGAAAAGGTATTCTTATGATTATAAATTTATAGATTATAATTTTTCTAGGTTCTTGGAGTTTTAGGATAAAAATTAATTGATAATTAATTCTATATACAAGTTTTATTATAATTCAATACAATGTATATAGGTTTCAATTTAAAATTACAATATATAAGTAAGATTTAACTTGACACTATGTAATATATACGAGTAACTATAGGAATTTCCAGTACACATAAGTTTGAATGCATTTCTATTTCAAATTCATGAGCTTACATTGAATTATTCATGATTTATAATTAGGACACTAATTGTATAGACGTTTCATAAGAGGTACAAGAAGAAAAAAAGGTTATAGTTCATTTGTAATAGAGATAGAGATGATTAATTACAAATTTACTACTATTTTGGATGATTATGTTTAAAATAAATATTTGATTTTAAATGTGCTCAACTAAATATAGATTTTAGAATAAAATAAATCTATAGAAATCATAAATGTGATTTCATTTATGTGGGGATTAATGTACCATATAAGTCTATTGAAATGAAAAAATTAATTGGTTCGATTCATAGATGTTATTCTAAAAAATGAAACTATAATTGATTATTCATAAGCATGTAAATTCTATGTCATAATGAGAATGATCATATAAAATAATAATATGGAGATTTCCCAATGATAATTATAACAGAATGAAATAAATTGATTCCAGTATTTTTATTTTTTGATTGAAATATATAGTTTACTATTATAATCAAGAATCAATCAATATATTTTAGTGACGATGAATGTAAAAGTTGAAGGTTTGATCCATGATTTATAAATCCCACCATAATTGGTTTAATTCATGTGTTAAAACACACATGGATTAATGAAAATGGAGGTTTTTTAGAATTAAAGGGAAATGCATGATTCTGAAAAGATTATGGAATATGACAAGGATAATGATAGTCTATGATTCTTGGTATGTCAATGATTGACATTACCAATATTTTTAAAACCATTACAATTTTATTCAATTATTTATGAATTTAAATATCATTGAAGATATCTTAGACATATAATATGTAGTCAGTAACATTTTTTGTATTTATATAGAATGATCATGTAGTTGATGGGGGGATCCCGAAAAACCAGAGGAAATTTTATTTCATAAATTTAGGAGGTGAAACTACATAAAAGGTGATAGATAACTTTGTAGTTTTGAGAAAGAAACATTGACGGGGGTATATTAATATAAATCAATAGTTGGTTTATTCTATTCATGATGTTATAAATGGATAAAAATTCCCATTCTAACTAGTATAGAGTATCTCCACTAAATTTATGATGTGTAGAACATTTGAATTCAGAGTATATTCTTTTCTAATAAACCAATGATTACAATTAAAATGTTTTAAAATAGTTCGCAAATCATGAGTTCTCTATGAATTGAACAAAAAAAATATGACAGATGCATAAAACAATTAAGGCATTAAATTTGAGATCACAAAAAAACACACTTAATAAAAAAATATGAGTTCATAGAACACACACACACACACACACATATATATATATATATATTGGCTGTGTGTGTCATTTGTCTTGGGTTAATATGGGGAATTTATATTTATGAGAGATCCATTTTGGATTGATTATGAATATTTTGTAAAATCAAATCTCATAATATTAAGATACATTATAACATGATATAAAAAACATCAATAATAATAAGATATTCCTCTTATATACAACTATTATTGTTTGAGGTATTATTTGTTTATAATGATTATGGAACTATTATTCTTCATGTTCACTGCTATATTTGACATAGAATAAAGATTTATATATGCTTAGTTATCCAAAAATATATTCACAATGAATTATTAATTTTTTCTTCCTCATTAATGATTGAAGATGATTATTTTATGATTATAATATCAATCATGTAGATGATTCATAATTAACCAATGGAATATTATTTTCCAACTATATTAAGGGTTCAGATAAAAGATGGAATATTTGTGTTTCTAAAAATCGCAATAAAAGAATATGTAAATGTAATGTTAGAGGAAATGAGTTTATGTTTATTGCTTTTTTTACATAGTTGAACTATCATATATTTTGGTCATATTCGTAAAGAAGGAAGTATTTTAAGTTCATTTAAGGAAGATTGGATTTCATTTACATTAGACTATGTATATTTGATGAATCATATAATTTTTTTGGTTTTAATTAAATGAAATTTCTATTTTGATGAAAAAAATGAATTTATATAGAACATATAAATGAAAATTAAATTTCAAAATGATTATATCATATATGATACTGAATATTATGTTTTAAAGAAAACCATTAGAAACATTCCAACATTTATTATTAATATGAATTTGGATAGGAGAGTGGGGATCATTTTATTTCTATATGTCTTCTAGTTGTGATTTTTAATCAATTTTACTTCATTTATATGAGTCATCTATGTGATCTGAGAAACTATAGAGGAGTTCTTCATCTTGGTCAAATTGAGATAAGATCAAGGAAGTTATGAGGTGGAAATAATTCATGGTGATATATTTTATTAATTCTTATTAATTATTTTGTAGAATTGGAATCAATCATAGATCATTGATTTTATATACAATATATTTTTATTTATCTTCACTATTAATTTTATATAACCCTTTTAATTACTAAATTCATAGGCAATGGATTTTTTTATTTATTCACTATTGCATTATGAATTCATTCTTAATAGTTACATCATTTCTATCATCCTATTTAAATTTCATGACCACTTTTTAGAATTTAGACTAATGTAGGTTTATTTTATAGAACTTATTTTATTATTATTACATAATCAGTTCAAAATCTCATGGGTATGGAAATGTATAAATATAGATATCTATGTATTTATGTTAAAAATTTAAAGAATAAGAATAATTGTTTTCTGATTTAAATCCATACAATGATTGATACAAATTATGAATGAAATATAAAGGATAATGATAATTAATTTCACCATGTTTTTTAAATAGAACATACCACTACTTCAAAAAAAATATTTTAAGAAACTAGACTCCCTTTTCACAAAGTTTCACTCCCTTTTAAATTTTATTTTATACATCACAATTCACCATATTAAAATTTTCAATTATGATCACTAACTACCAATAAATACTTTCCGGAAAAAAAATTCTAAATCATTCATTCGTGATTCATAAGGGAAAAAAATTTCCGTATAGTAATATGTTATGAAAATTTTTATAATTGAATTAGGGGGTGACACTACGGTACATCTTAAGTTATTTATTTTTTACTACAACTACTTAACAATGGTATATAAATCATATTAGTTCCATTTTTAGGCTGGTTTCCAAGTAGTTCATACATCGTAGACATTAAAATTCACCTAAATTTTTTTATTTCTTGATTGATTTATATATTATAGAACTGTTTTACACATCATGATTTATATCTATTAAATACTATATTTTTACTCATTATATTATTTAAATATATATTTGTCTTAATATGTTATTGTATGATCAATGGTATAGTTAAGATAAGTTAGAAAGAAAGTGTGAGAGAGATTCAATATTAATAGTATAATGTTTCAGGTCAATAGAATTTAGATATGAAATATATACTTATAGGCTTGAAAAATGAAAAACACCAAAACCTGATATTCTAAAACTATCAGATATCATGTATATAGAAATAAAATTTATTGAATAAGCTAAACTAGACATATATGGACCTTCAAATTTCCTAGCATAACATAAGTATTAGAGAATATTTGTACTAAAATTGTGATTAATTTTTCATTTACCCAAAAATAAAAGGAGTTCAAGAGAAGATCCATATAAAAATAGCAAATAATTGAAATTTTGGTATATTAAAATGAATTCCCATGGAGTTTATAGTGGTGTAATAAAATATTTTATTCCTGAAATTTTCATTATATTATGATTCCAAAGTGTATTTATACTAAATATAGTCAAATAATATAGGAAATTTAAACCAAATGTGTAATATATTTATAAAAATAAATTTTCCTATATCTTAGATAGCTAATAGAAGGAAGAATATTTTAATTAATGAAAATTCATATTGAATATTTTTTGAAAAAACATGATTTATTGTTTAAGAAGAAGAGATAAATGTATTGTGTCTTCAATATTATTGGAGTGGTGATTTGGAGGGACATTTTTAAAGTTGTTATTTGATGTTTATTATCTTTTTTTTAATTTAAAATTAATAATGAAAAAAAATTGTATTTATTTTATATATGTTGAGGGAACCTTCAATGATACATAAAATATATTTTTTATGATTGGTGGTTTCATATAGAATTTATAATGAGTATTTTTTTTAACAAATTTTATGATTCTATAATATTTGTTATGAACTAATAATAGAAAATAATATCATTATTAAATGGATAAATAATGTCTTCAAGTTAAATTACCTACATTATCATATTTTCGAGCATCATAGCCTGCCATATTATGTGGATATATTTCATAGAAATCCCTATTTTTTTATTTCATTATAAAGTGTTCTAAAAAATAATTTGGAATAATATAAAATATAATACAGAAGAAAATCATCCTAATTTTCATTCAAAAAAATCAAATTGGATTAATACCTTACAATTGATACTCCTATAATGAGAAATTATTTTCTAATAATGTGACGATGGATAATCATTCAAGAGAGGTGTGGCCTTTTAATTAATTCCAATGATAGAAACCTAGAAACTTTATAACTCATTCTTTTATTCTCTCCACATCTCACCTAATTCCACGAGCCTCTCAGTCCTCACAACATCACCATCATGGAAATTATAACTAATTCAGTACCAAAATAATAATAATTATAAATAAAATATTAATATAACATTAAATATATTGAATTTAGATTCATATGTTTTCACCCAATAATTATCTTTTACATAATTTTGAAGGTGTATATTGATAGTGGTCTGATAGGAATGATGTTATTGTATTTGGAAAGCATCAGCATAGAAATCCTACATTATTGACCAATTTTTTACAATCATTTTATAATCCTCAGAGTACTCAACCATTATCTATGTGTGGAAGTTCGAAAATTCATGCATGCGTGTATGAAAATGCCGCCTAGTGGATGACCTTGGTTTGAAAGAATAAAATAATATTATATCAATACATTTTATAATGAAAAGGAATTATGATAAAAAAAATTATTGGGGTCTATAAATATACCAAAACTAGGATGATCATTGGGTAATATTATATCCCTAGGCTCTACATGTTCATCAACCTATAAAGTAAAAGTGGAATCAAATGTCTTCTCATGAGGCTCATAATGTTTTAGAGAAAAATATGAAGTAACATAAACATAGAAGATCACAGAGAACAATGTAGAATAAAAATAATCTCGCATCAACTTATATGGAAAAGTATAATATGGATGTAGAGTAAGAGAGATCATAGAATAAGGGAATGAAATATTAGGAGGATAAGACATCAATGATGGAAAAAATATTGGTTTCCTAAACATGAGGAGTTTCTCTAATATCACTAAAAAATAATAAAATGAGTCTAGAGAGTATATCTAATGAAGGGATAAGGTGTGATCATGTACAATGAGTAGTGAATGTAGCTCTATTAACACCCCATGCATCATCTAACTGACAACCACTTCCTCAAGGTTCATCAAATAATAATTTTCCCTTAGGTGGTGGACCACGGTTAAAAGTTAATAAAATTAATCAAATTACATTATATGTTATAGATATATATATTTAATGTAAAGTAAACATAAAATTCCCTAAAGGTGGAATACCTGACTCCCCCATTAAATGATTCTTTTCTAAAATCCACATACAATTTATCCCTTAAATGATTTTCAATTCGTAAATTTGAAAATAAATATTCCTTTAATTATAAATTCATAACTAATGTTTAATCTAAACAAGAAAGAATATGTGACATGAATTTATTAAGGAATACCAATTTTCAAACAAAATAAATGATATATAGTTACATATAAAACCATATTAAATTTTGTGGGAATAATATCAAAATATAATACGCATTCTATATAAAAATAAACATTTTTAAATTAGAATGTTTATCATGGTTTAGATAAATTTTCTTCTTCTATTTTCAATTTTATCCAATTCAATTGTGGTTATGAAATTTGGTGAATTTTATAAAATTTATTAGTTTATTTATAATGATTTATTTCAGTTGGATACATCCAATGGAATCAAATAGGTCCTCCAAGAAGTGTTTTGGTTGGAATATGGATTATTATATGAAATATGAATGTGAAAAATAATGGAAGAAACAGTTCTCTAACACAAGAACATTAGTGGTTCATATTCCAATATTTTATAAGAAATAATTGGAAGAATTATTAGAAAAAATATTTCTATAATAATGGAACAACAAAATAACTATCACCTTTACATTGTTGTATAGCAGATATAAAATTTCTTCTGGAATCAAATCATAAAGAAGAATTTTATAATCAAGAGTCTTCAAATATTCCAACATCAACTTCTAATGTTATCCAATTTTTATATGTTACTTGAATATTGATTTTGAACATTTATAATCTATTTTAATTCCATAAATTGGTTTTTTATATAGGTTTAACTACATACGAAGCACACCAATCATTCAATTTATTTTCACCAATACACATATGATTAAATTATGGTATAATAGCCCTGTCCTCATAGTCATTCCATGATCATAAATCATTATTACTATTTCTTTGAAATTTAAAAGAATTTAAATCAATATTTGAAGTATTTTTTAATGTGTATTATGTTTAAGAAATGATGTAACGAATCGGTTGACCAATAAAAAAAGTAAAGAAGACACTTTATTCATCCAATTATAATTGATTTTTGTGTAATGTTTCATCCACTTTATAGAATTCATATGAACCTTCACAAATGAAAAAAAAATGGCATCATGAAATTCATTATGCATATCAGTTCTAGATATTAAATGAGGTTGATTTTATAATTCCATGGTATTGAAAAACCTTCAACAATTATTTCCATATGTTTGATTTATTTTTTAGAATCATTAATGTCAAATAAAATTAAAACTATGATGATATCTACATATTATAGAATTTATTTTATTCATAAAAATAATACAAGAATGTTTTCCCATCATGCTTTATCAATACATCAATAGATAAGAAGTAAAATCATTTATCATCCACATAAGCATAGCGCACACATAAAATATGTGTTAAGAACAAGAATCGAATGTTCTCACACCCATATTCCAAATATGATTAAACTATTTTACTAAAGGACTCATTTATACATCTATTTCATTTCTAGGATCACAAGGTACATTTATAAATATACTTATGAAGGTGAATGGTTTTTTCATAAGAATCATTAGAGGGATGTTATAAATGTGTTAGAAAAATAGCAATGTGTTTTGTGAAGTATGAATATTCCCAAATGGATTCAAACTGTCAAATGAAAGACCCAACCTCACATTATGCATGTAAGTCAAAAATAATGTTACCAAGAATCAAATAGAGTATATGGTAATCCATATACATAATGAACAAACTCATCATTATAATTATTTCAATGAGTATCATGACATCATGTATTTATTGAAATTTCATTAGAAATGAAAATTATCTAGTGTTGAGAAGTCAATGGATTGTGTCACATTACTTCAAATGGAAACAAATATTATGTTCCATATATATTTATCTTCCATAATGATGTCAAACATTTTATAAAATCATTTCTTTTAGTTGTTTCCTCCATAAATAAGCAGAAAACATTCAAGTAAGCAATAATTTTTTTCATAAATCTATGTTATTTTAAAAAATTCCCTTCTAAATAATGGTTTGGTGGAACATCTCCATCATCTATAAGAATTACCATAGAAAAGGTATGAATAAAATTTATGGTAGTATTAGAAATTCCATACATTTTTTCCTATGAAGTAGTCAAATTAAATTTTTTAGATTTTTTATTTTTCTATAATGATGATATATTGTATTCATGGAAGCAATATTAAAATTCATAACCATATCAGCATCATTATTTCCATTACCAGACCAATTTGTGCTTGAAAAGATATGTTCTTAAGAAATAATCATATCTTTTCCATGATGAATAATAAATGGAAAATCATTATCTAATATGTACTCCAATCCAGTCCTCTCTTACAGATCATGATCATTTTGGGATTTTTTTCTCCCCATTACGATATTAGGTAAAGTAATTTTTTTAAGACTATATCTTTTTTGTGGTATCTAACATCTTAATCTAGTAAAAAATATATTACAACATAATTATGTTAAAATAATTATATAATATCTCTATGTAATACATTATTAAATTAAAAATCTAAAAATATGTCCAACGTTTTTTAAAAACCACTTGATATCTGATTAGATTCGTACATCAAACTTCTATCCAATATCTTAAAAACGTTATATGGAATTTCATAAGTTAAATGAGATATAATTGAGGTTAAATTAAAATTGTATATATCTAAATCATAATTTTTTAAATTATATAAAACCATAAATAACACAATATTCTATATGAGAATTATAATATAATATTCTACAATGAAAAATATAAATAAGTATTATATTGAATTAAATTATATCAATGTGTTTCTAGAAATTTTATTCCAAATAGAAGTTTTTATTGTAGGAAAAACAAAAATCCTATAATGTGTTAGTGATCTCAATCAAGAGTCTTCCAACAATAAAAAACTAAAAAAATATTTTCCAAAAACAACAATAACTTGTAAAAATAATTTAATTGATTTGAAAAGGCCAAATAAATTATATTTTTACATCATATTAGTGTAATAAGACTTACTAGTTCATTATTGGTCAACATGTAAAAATATTACTCAATAAGTTTTTTTATTATTTGAGAGATTGATTATCTCACACTACACTTGTTAGTGGGAACCAAAAAATAAATAATTATGAGTGAAACAATTTCACAAGATAGAGAAATTTGGTTCCACATATCAAAAACGCAATGCTAGTAATTATTTTGAGAAACCCATCAATAAATAAACCCCATATAGAGGTTTATATAACAAAATAATCCTCTAAAAAGATAAAAAAAATATATTGAAGTAGTGGAGGTAGAAAAGAATAAAAAAATAGAGTGAACAAGAATAAATTTAAGAATGTATCCTTCTATAGATGTATGGACATCCCATGTTTCAATAGAACCCAGCCATATAAACATATCTAAAATTAATGTAGACGTCAGCATAAGGGTACACCCATCCTAGAAACATAGGCCAACTCATAGTGTGAGAGTAACATATACCAATAGTCTAATATAATAGACCCCATAGATTTCATACAAAATCTATGTCAACCCACTTTAACCAGAAAAAACAACATCCTTAAAATTGAAAAAATAGTTACATATATACTAGAAAACTCTAATAGTTTTATATATACCCATAAAAGAAAATAGAATAAAAATTAATTATTACAATCCATGAGTATCGGTACTGACCCATTTCTATTGAATCTATAATAATAATGACAAAAAATATAGGTTAACATTTTATTCATGGAAAAATGAAAATGATTCTTGGAAGAAGATATGAAGGATTTGGAACTCACTAATTTTATGTTTAATAACAACCAAATGAGAATAAAAATTGAGGATAAGTCATTATGGATGATGAAGAGGATAAAATTATCTCATAGGGTTGAAATTGAAAGAGAATCATATTTGAGGGGGGTGAGGTCACAAGCCAGGATTCATGAGGAGTTCAATAACAATAATAATTTAAACCCATTATTATAGTATTTATATACCAATATTTAACTACAACTATTTGTATAACTTTTTTATTTTCACTCTATACTTTCATTTTTAATAAAGCCTTAGTATATCCTTATGGAAGTACGTCTCAATATCAATGGTTTAATAGAACCATTGGTATAACATTCATGAAAAAAATTCTATACGATTGTGTTTTGAATCCTTTTTAATTAAATTCACTAAACAACCTTCTGCTAATAGTTATAGTAAACCATTAGTATATACGGTCCTATACAAATAGTTGAATAAAATTGTCGGTATAGGTCCGTTGGAATGGATCCCTATTTCACTAGTGTCCAACTATAACCAAATTTTATTATAAAATATTATATCTTAACAATAATATATATTCATCATTCTAACCCATTGATTTTAATAAATATTTGGGATGATAAAATTGGCATTTCAAGCGAAGAAAATTATGAAATAAATAAACTAGTTTTTTAGAAATACTTATAAAAAATTTCCATCAAAAACTTATGTATACAAATATGAATTTTCTTACTCAAGAAATCACCTTATCTTCCATAATATTTTCCTAAAACCTTTCATAATAAATATTCAAAGAAAAAATAAAACTCATAAATGTTCCTATGAAAAATCATTTGAAAACATATTATAACTTTTTATAAAATAATTATATTTTTCTCTATTAAGATGTAGTTATACATGTGTTTCAGTATAATATCATTATAATACCTTGAAAAGTCATAGTATTTATATATTAAACCATATAAATCATATCTTAATCATATATTTTACTTCAGACATAATTTTAAAATCACTCTAAAAATATCACTTACATGTTGAATAACTAATAAATTTGACTTCCAACATAATTCATACCCAATGTATTGGATGACTATCATGTACCCACACATACTTGGATTATATCAGAACCACCCATCATTGGTTTATAGCATAAACACATTTTAATGTTTTATAATGAAACCACCAATAAATATAAACCATTCCAAAGAACCATAACATCGTCCTAACACATAAAATCTTCCAATTTTAAACATAAAATATATTTTTTCACAACTAAAAAATCATTTTCAAATATTGAAATGCCTATTCATTTTAATACCCATTTTTTCTATACTAAAAAAAGTGACATAATGTTTTTTTGGAGAAAAAACTCTAAACTGAATACAATTTTTTAATAATGGTTATGATAGTGGGAAAAAATTGATATCATATATTTTAAAATAGAGCATTATTTTTGTATTATCTAATGAATGTTAATACATTCTATATAAAATATCAAGAAATATTACTTTTGATAAAATTTGAAAGAAAAAAAGGGACAGGAAATTTCATATAAAATTCATTTATTTCCATTTCAATACATCCATAATATAATTTTATGAATATGAAATTGTCTGGGAAATATTCAAAAAATATATCATTAAAACATTTTAAATGATGTTTTAAAAGTAAAGTGTCCCTTACCTCAAGTAAGACTAATCATATAAGTTCAGCATCATATGGAATAATGAACATATGTTTATTATATACATATATAAGAACATTTGTCATCTTCATTATTCCCTTTATTTTACATATTACTATTTTTTATACAATTTATATATCAATTAATTTATAATCAGATGTTTGGGGATATTTAGCTCATATGTCAAAAAATTTCGTCTGTAGGTTTAATATTATAAAAGAGTTCATTATTATATCTTATATTGAAAAAATAAATTTTACATATTACCATTTTATACATTATTTATACATTTGAAATCAACCTAAAATGATGTTTATGAAAAATTAGACAAGTTATAGTAATTGAGATGGTAGGACATACATATGCATAAGTAAAGTTTCCATATTTCATTAATAATTATATAAAAAAATGTAAGTATTTTTTACCATTAAATAATTATAATTTTTCATAAATAGAAAATTATTTATTAATATAAACTTATATATATTATTCCTATGATGTGGTTATGAAAAACGATTCACATCGCTTTGTAGAGGTGGTAATCCAAACATACGCATGAACTATGTTGTAATTTTTTGAATGGATGGAATGTTATGAAAGTATATGATATCATATATTTCAAAAATTATATATATTTCAAAAATTACAAATATATATATGTATATATTAAATAAATTTTTAAAATCATCTTTTATATGTATTGATGGAAAATGAATGAAAATGAATTTTCTAAAAATTCCGTTCCTAAATCCTAAAAAATTTTCATCATATTTTTATTTATAATGAAGTTAAAATATATTGAATAATTTTGTAATTCATACTAATACCCTCTAAATTAATAGATAGATTATAACATCCATTTTTGACTAGTAATACTTCATGATTCATTTATATTCAGTGTTGTGTGTCTTGTATTATATCGAACATAGCCATTTTTATAAAATTATATGATATTATAAATTGAATAGAATATGAGTGAAATGTTAAATTTATATTAAATAAAATGAATCATAATATTGCAGTTTGACCTATATAGTCACAACACAAAAGTATCCATAGTAGGAAATCAAGACATGACCTTAAAAATAGAGGGGATAAAAAGTGTTTAAAATATATATAATTAAATAAGGTCATTAAGAAAGAAATATTTACTTCTTGATCTTTCTTAAAAGGAAAAAAATTATTATGAAATATTTATAGTTACACTTGTAACCCAATAAACCCCAGATAATCACTATGATACTACATCACCACCATAACATAGTGATCTATAAAATTTTATAACCCTGCAATCCTTAATACAATACATGCATGATGAAATAAAATATACTAAAATTCATTGGTATTTATGTGATATTTTTCTGAAAGACCCAAAAACAATACATTCCACAATATAATTAAATAATACATTAATAAACTTCCCTATCCTAGATATAATGAATCTCAAATCTCAAATCCTAAACTATATTCCACTATACGTGCTTAAAATAAAAATATATCAATAATTTCACAACACACCATACCAGGAAAAGCCCTCCCCAACAAACAAGATGCATTTATGTTAACAAGTTCACAACATAACTTATGATCATATCAATAATTTTAGATAAAACACCACACTTCTAACACATGATTCCTTAAAATATCCCCTAGAAACATCCAATACCTAAATAATAAAAAGTATAGGTCTATTAATTTATAAAAATTTACACATTTTCTATAAAATTAATAATATATCCCTCTTATTAGTATCTTATTTAATAGATTCAATAAGAAAAAATATATATTTTTTAAAGGTATATCTAGTTTATAGGGATATCAATTTTCTACAAAAAATTAATAACCAAATTAAAATTATTAAGCGTATTTAAAATCAAAAATGAAATAAAAAAATAAACTGTAGAATATAAATTAAAAATGATACTAATTAAATAATTACATTTATTCATAATGGTAAATGGTCACAAAATTAATGTATCACAAACCAAGTTAAAAAAATGTATATAATGAATATTAGTCTTGGTAAGTGTTAGCAATTATAATAATAGTTAGTTAAAACTATTCAAGATAAGAGGAATTATTTTTTTCAAAAATATTATTATTTTTAGATTAATCATATCAATGATGGTATCCATTGATTTAAAAATCATGGAGTTTATAAAATTATCACATTGTTAAATGCCATAAGAATTCAATAATTTTTTTCAACCATTGAGGAATTAAATGAAACATAATTCCATTTTATCATTAAAATTTTCTTAGTAATCTAGAATCTATTTTAATAAAAAATATATAGTTTTATATTCAAATTACTTTTATGGATTTAATAGATAAAGTATTAATTGGTTAATATCTTCTATGTTATTTCTTATAAGAGTGACCTCATCCTAAAACAATTAGAATTAAATTGTGATAGAGTGATACAAAACATCATTTTGTTTTTCAATGAAATATTTATATCATTCAATCAATAATTATGTAATTTTTTATTTCATAATGATGTATTTTCATAATAACATTATCTCATAAGAATACATAGGTTAGTGTTATGATGAGTTTTACTATGACTAGAAATTATATAATGACGTCAGTGATATCTGTATCTATGAACACATAGAAACCTAAATTAATAATTAAAGGATTCCGTATATATAAAAAATTAAAGAGAAATAGTTTGAGGTTTTGGATGATGTTGTCTCTGTGTAATTCCTTATAAAGGGTTATGATGGCACTTCTCTCCATGGGGAAGGTTCTTATACTTAAACCATTTCATATAAATATTAATGTTAAATTGTTTGAATAGTTATATTATCATTTAATATATAAAAGAACCATAAAAAATTACTATGAATTTCAAATATGAGATAAAAATAATATTTTGAAAAAATTATTTCAACTTTAATGTAACCAAATGGTGACTGACACATTGATAACATTTTTACATGGTCCACCCTTATGGTGTGACCCAAATTCTAATATTACTAATGTATTGATATGATTTATCATATATTTTGTTTCTTTGTTTCTCAAAACACAATAATTTCGATATAGTTACACAAACAAAATAAAAAAATAAATTTTTTTTAGTCTTATCAAAAAACCAAATATTGGGATCATAGATTCCACATAAAATAAAAAAAACCTAATAAATAAACTATAATACCTAAAACATAATGTTAAATAATATTTACCATTATGTCCAATGGATTTACACATTGTGAAAGAAGTAATGTATTCATCTATGTTTCATTATCTTGAACACACACACTCTTAATATGTGTTTTTATTTATGATTAACAAAATAGATGGAAAAAATAAGAAATTTATTAGTAAATATGTTATATATGGACCAATAAATGATTTAGAAATACTATAAGTATTATCAAAATATTTTTGTGGGTTTTGTGTAGAATAATTCATAAACTAATTATATTCATTACACAAAAACATTAAAAAAATGATTCTTTATAAATTGGTTAATTAAATTTTAAATTTCAATATATAGTCTTGTTATACATCATTAGATGGATATAAATATTCTCATATTATATATTCTTTAATTCATAAGTGAACTGAAAATCCTGACATTATTTACCATTTTCTACAATGATCATTGTACGTAATAGGTTATGTTATTAATGTAATCCATGATTATTCAAGGCTGATGTTATATGGAATTAGAACTTGTTATTATGCATGAATTTTGGGATGTAATGGGAAGTGGTGTTCATTATGTAATTTTTTTAATTTCTTTGGTCATTATTAACATGTAATTATGGATAAGGTTAATGAATTATATATTAATGAATTTCATTATGACATTATAATTTATTTATTATTATACTTTCTTCAATGAATTTTAAAAAAGATACAATATAATCACAAACATTATGTTATTAAAATTACTATTTAATAATAATTATCTAAATTATATTTATATATTTGAATAATTAACTGATTTTATGTAAATATATTTGAAAAAAATTTGATGTTGTATGATGTTTCTAAGAGAGAAGAGTCTCATCCCAGCTAGGGTTAGGGGGAATATATATAAATATTTTTAATGCTACAACAACATTTCATTAGTTCATTATAGATTTTATATTTTATTTGATGTTTTAAACTCTTTATAATAAAAATAGGATATCTAAATTTGTTATGTATTAATAATTAATATATGCACCTTTATTTTTTTTAATCAATATGATATTTTGGATTTGAATAATCTATTAGGTAAGCCAAATTAAAAGTTATAAACATAATTGAGAAGTGATTGGGAAAGAACGCCTATGTTTTTTACTTTTTTATTTAATACAATCAAATTTACTAGAATTATAAAAAGCCTATAGAAAACATTTTAAAACATGAATCTCAAGACACTAGTAATTTATAACCACATTAAATTTATAGTAAATATTGTGTATATGTGTGTTTCATGGTAACTTATAAAATATATCCATTTATATTTTAATTCTGAACAATATAAATTGTTTTGTTCTTCATCCAAACTCCCATCATTGAATATGATGTGATGGAATTGAGATTTATTCTAATTGGTTGTAAAATTTTTAGTAAAGTTTCATAAGTTCACCAAATTAAAATTGTTAATGATTGATTAGCTACCCCTTCAATTGGAATCCTTTGTAATTTCATCAATTGGAGCCTCCTAAACTAATAATAATATTGTGTGGGTTTCCTTTAGAAGATGTTTTCTTACTATTGTGGTGTTTTTTGGGATTGTAAACTTGAGTGGTGTTATAAATTTGATTCTCCTAATTAATATTAGCAATTAAATTAATAAAAATAATATACCATCATTTAATTATAAATTTACAATAACTACAAGTATATATTGTTGAAAAACACACTTATATTTAGTATAGTTGTGGTAGATATTATAACTTATATTTTCACTATTATTATGGTTGAATCTTTTTTAATCAATTTTATAGAAATAATAATGATATCCAAGTTCATAGAAGAAATTATGACATATCCATACATCCATTAAATTAATCCATAAATGTTTTTATGATAAAAAATGGAATTTTATTTAGGTGACATAACAGAAATTCTTTAGTATATTTTTAATATAAATCAAATATATAATCCCCAATTCAATGACATTAAATTCACAAGTTCGAAACAGATGAATAATTCATTAATATAGTGGATAAAATTTTCAGTTCCATTAGATATTTTTGAGACATTCTATAAGATTATATTATTTTACATAAGTTATATTTATTCTTACCAAATAGTGTTTATACAAATGATTCATTACTTGAAGATCATGATAAAATATCATTTCGACCAGATGACTTTCTATAACTTTTTAATTCATAGGAAGGATTGTTTACAATTATACCCTGAATGTATATAATCTAGAGATAGAAATTCCTTTTAAGGCCTCAGATAATGGGATTAAATAAATAGAAAAAAGTTAAACAGATGAAATTTAATTTGTACATTTTATAATTTTTATTATGTCTGAAAATATATTATGAAATTTATCAATTAAATGGATAATAATGAAGAACAATATATAAATTAAATCATTCCATGAAATATTTTTATTATCCAATAGTCTGTGAATTTTTATCCCAATGACATAATACTATATAATATGATGATGATGATGATTTTGAGTTCAAAATTAGCTCTCTAAAGATAAAAATAAAAGATTCATCAAAACCAATAATTGACCCAAATAAGAAAAATGTGGATAAAAATATAAAATAAAATATTTTTTAATATAAATGGATGACTAAGAGACTATTGAAATTGAATGTAATAGTAGTTCTTACATAGTGATTTTGGGGGAAAAATAATGATTTATAAGGTGAATAAAGTGTTTCTTATTAGTGAGGGGGGTATGTGAAACATAAATATAAATCATGATGAATATAAATTGAATGTAATCCCTTTTTATGATTTTGTAACTATAGAAAGTAAATAATTTTTTTTGGATTTTTCCACAAATATTAAATTTGAAAGATGGATCATAAAGAAATTCATTGTTATTTTTGAGGAATAATGTTGAATAAAAAAATTCTCCACAATATGATTGGAATAGTATAACTTGTATTAAAAAGGAAAACTACAATTAAAATAAAAAATGTGTTTACTATTTTCCTAAAAATCTGTTAGATTTTGAAACACATTTTAATACATTCATATTGACTTCAATAAAGATGCACCAGAAATTTTCTTGATGAAAAAATGCGAGTGAGAAGACATATTAAAAATCCATGAATTTAAGTGATAATTGAAATAATTAAAAACCAATAATATTGATTAAAATATAAATATTTTATTTTGAATATGGTAGAGTCTCAATTAAATAGAATAAATAATAAATGTGGAATTTTTTTTCAATATAGTTATATTATTTTCTTAAATTATAGTAAATAACTACACTACCTAGTGGTTTTTAATATGAATTTATTAAAGAAAATAAAATTAATAGAATATTTTTATAAAAAAAGAGGATAAAAAAGTAACACGGATAAGAAAAATATATGCCTAATGAATAGTCACTAACAATCCATTTAATAGGTAATTGAAGGATCCTCTAATATGAGAATAAATCAAAATCACAAGAACACATTCCAAGAAAATAATGAAAATTCACTGATATATTTCCTTCTCTCTAGGTGATTTATATAGTAGTATCATATTAAACCTTCAAGTAACATTCCTAGAAAGTATATAACACTAAAAAATTGATTGAAACTAGGTTCTTTAAAAATATATTGTCATTGAAAACATCTAATTCTATACATTGAAGATGAATACCCCACCCATGGAATATGTTGGAGATATGGATAAGTTCATACGAATCTAATCGGATATAGGATCCATGACCAAGATGCATTGTGAACCCCAGTATCATCCCACCCCACAAATCATTTACATCACGTCTCCATAAAAGTGTGATTTTAAATGTAGAACTATCATTATTAATGTTACAATGATGATATGGAGAATTATAGATGTCCCAGCTTTCTCTAGTCATAGTTGTTCTTCAGTGACTTAATAAATGGATTTGTATTCATAATGAACAAACAATTATTATCCATATATTTTTTTATTATCAATATCTTGATCATTAAGAAAACATTACTCCAATAGAGGATGAAAATAAGTCAAAAGGATTAGATTAATGTTTGACCTTGTTCTGCCCACAAAATTGCATCTAACACACTACCAAAAAAAAGAGTTAAAAGGAGACATGAAAGTTTTTTCTCTTTTAGTAAACCTACAATATAGGATATATTTGAATGTGTTTAGACTGAGATACAATTCCCCAATGTTGAAAAAAAAATATATAGATGTATATCCCATTAATATTTAGTAAAAATATAGTTCATGTATTCATCTCCTGACATATCCCATCAAGGAAAACATAGACAACACAAGGGAGGACTAAGCCTGATGTACTTATATTAACACACACATATCAAATCCACCACCCCCATCATGAATGATAAAGAAAAATAATACCCAATGCAAAAATATATCTATATCATACAATTATAAAATGAAAAAAGTATTGGAATTAATAAATATGAAAATAAAATCCCAATAAAATAGTAAAATATGTCCATTCTATTAGAAGGAGAGGAATTATATCAAATGAAACACTTAGTATGAACCACATTCTTTCTAGCATCATTCTACAACACATGCTTCTTGTCTTCCTAAGAACCCATCAAATAGAATTTCATAAGCATAACAGACAATATCTATGGATGATCCCATAAAAAAATCAGTATAATAATACCTTTTATGACACATTTATTCAGAAAACATAAAGAAAAAAGATTGTGGTCTACAAATAATTATAATTGAATTCCATTCAGTATATGAGTCATATCATTAATAACCCATATACACTCAAGATAGACACTATGTATTTTGATATGGTATTAACTGCACTAACAAGTGAGTATTCTATGTGCGGTTTTAAATAAATGATCAAACATAATAACTTTCTCTCCATGATTAAGAACATTGATGATGATCATCTAAGAGGTTGTGATCATCCAGCCATGTCTTGAAGAGGTATACACTGGCTCTCAAAAGAGACTAATACATTGATAGTGGATCTCTCGTAGGGCCTTTGGAGTATACAAAAACCAATCATGAATAACCCACTATGTAGGGGATCATACTGCTAGGTATGTTGGTCATGTCGATTATTAAAACTGCACCTAGTAGAGAATATATAATAGAGGATTCAACCTCATTCTGCATGGAAGTTTTCCTATAACTTTATACGAGACTAATCTGGAAAAGTGGATTAAATACTATAATTGTGATGAAATTCCTCCCAAAAACATCAATGGGACAGACCAAGTGAACACACACTAGAGATACGGGTCTACACTAAAGAGACCAAGGGACTCAAAACCACCCTAGAGGAAGTAAATGACATGTAATGTGATTACATGACATTTCATGTCTAGTCAGGGTCTACATGTGTTCTACAACCTAAGAATATGTACTTGGGTTATTTCCAATGTACTTTGGTTGTTCTCATGTACCTGGTCTTGTCTGGGTACTGAGTCGTTTCTATGTACCAAGTTTTGCCTATGTTATCTTGATGTTCTTGTATACCTGGTCACATTTATTCCCATTTACTCTATATTTACATGATTAGTCCTCAAGAAAGGGTAAAATGGAATGTGGTTGGTCCCATATGCTATGTGATATTTTTCCATAAAACCTTTTCTGCCAGAGCCAGTATACTATATGGAATTTTTTCATTGGGGTATATGTTGTATAGTATGTATTTTTATTGAAACCTTGAGATTTTCATGTTCTTCCACTCACACATCTAATGACTTGTCTCAAGCCACAAATATTTTCATAGACTTTGAATTTATCATTTATTGAGCCTTTAAATCACTAGTTCCCATATCTTGGACACCCAATCAACGCATGAATCATCTGTTGTCACACCGCACAAATTTAACAACACTAAACCACAAACCAAATATCCGTATACATTCCAAATAATACATCAGAATAAAAGATTTATTGATCCATAAATCCATATCTCAACCCCATTTTGATGATATATTGTTGTAATGAATTATTGTGTAATGATCATTCACTAGATATTTTTTGAATCCGTGACAAAATGGAATACAAGTAGTGAACAAAGGATGAATGGGGGATGAAATAAAAAAAATAAAACATGTGGAGTGAACCTTTTCCATTATTCATGTTGGAATCAATCAATTTCTATTAACAATGAAAAAAAATATTTAGGATTCAACAAAAGAATTTCCATTACTAATTATAAGAAGATAAATAATAACATGTAATTCAAAGATTGACCCTAGAATAAATTAGTTAAAACAATAAATTATTGTTCAATATTGGATAAAAAATACTAGTATTAAATAAAAAAATCATATTTTTAGATTGGATATATGGTTGAAATAGTGTGGTTCAAATTTACATCCTTGGAAAGATCGATAAGGTCAGTTGGTACACCAACATCCAAGGAACGATTCATTGACATTCGTCAAAGGTCACCCCTCAAATGGATCCTATATAAAACTCTGAGGTTTTTCAAAAAACCGTAAAACTTTTCCCCAAGATTTATTTTATAGAGGGACATTAGGTAGTGTTGATTAATCAGTAAATAAAAAAGATTATTTATTTATTTTATTATTTGTGCCATTGAATAATCTTTGACAAAACATCTGATACTGAAAAAGGATATTGCGTGACTTCTAAAAAAACCCATCTATTGGACTGAATGGATGTCTAAGATTTTCCAACCCAGGATGTTTTGGGAGATATTGAATTATTTCTGAAAAGATACACATGAGTGGTATAATATTTCTAATATTTTTATTATATCAATAACATGCATCCATGGGTCCTAGAATCCATTATTGACTCATCACCCACCAGAAAAAAATATTGTTTAAAATATTCCATTTTTTTAAAAGAAACAAAATAATCATAACATTCTCCCCAACTTTAGGTTTTTCATACCATATAAAACATACTAAAAAATATGAGAATACGGATCTCACATCTGGTTATCCTACTCCTTGGTGCTCTCCTAAATATTATCATGTTGTAACTAGATACAAATGAAAGGATTCCCTCTCCCATGAATGATTTTATCAAATTGTTCCTCATTCCTACCAATTACTCTATGAATTTCACCCAATATTTAATATCAATCTCACCCCATTCGATAACATACAATTAATCATTCACATAAATACACATATGCAATAGAATAATGACATTGTATACCCATTTATCTATTGTTGTTGGAACATGTTCTACACCAACTAGTAAACCCAAGGATGTACCTAAAGAGGTGAAATAGACAAAGGAGATGTGTTTCCACCACATCGAAGTCATAGAAACCCTCTTTATGGTGAGACCTTCAAGAAAACATGGACTACTTTATCAAACTCTAATTTCCACTTCAGTCAGTCTATATAAGACTAGTGATGGCTCTTGGAAGCCATCATCCACTTCTAAATGACTAATCCCTTCTTATTTTCACCACCACCATCTCTACTACTATATTCATAGAATCCCATGGATATGTTTAGTATAGTGATGACCAAGAATATCTAATATTCATGGCCTCAATGGTTCTATATCGAGGGTGGAATAGTATCTATATTTATAAAAAAATTCCATAAATGGTAGGTCATCCACAAAACCACAATTAGAGTCCATCATACGAGCATGAAGAATGTCCCCCCAAAACCATAATGATCTTCTTACTCTATCCTTATATTTGTACTGAAACACCATGCTCAAATGGAACTAATTCCTAAAGCCTCCAGTAATCCTATCGATAATTATGATATGAATAGGCCATCATCATTCAAAATGGAAATAAAGAGAACTATATAAAGCTAGACTATGTCCACTGTATAAAGGTATCTCAATATCTTTAATGATTTTTTTCTCTCAAATGGCTATGAAGATGAGCTAAATAGTGAGTAATTCTATGCTAATCTAGATATCATCATTTCCTCTAGAAGATCATTCGATTATCATCATGATGTATATAGATATACCATCTCACTTCAAAACTGTCACCACAAGGGGTTAACATAAAACCACTAGAACAGGGTGATAATCATTCACCTACTAACATGTGAGGTATCGAGAGAGATAATACGTGACACACTTCTTTATATCAGCTAAAAAACCAATGTCAAAGGAATTGGTACATCATCTACACACATGGATGTATGTATAAGGGGGATATATAAAACAACCTCAAAAAAACCTCTTACAATGTTTCTAGTTCCATGGTCTATCCATGAAAAATGTTTATGTTCTTCCCACCATTAGATAATCTATTATAAGAACATCCATTTGATATCTAAAAATTCATTGCCTTACTATTGGTATATCCATATTCTGAATCTGAGAGACACTATAGAATCATAGAGGTAAAATAATATACTATAGGTATGCTACACCATCCTCATTAATTAAGTAAAACTATGATTAGGCCAATTTCCCATATTCCTCAATCAATAAAAATGGAAAATATCTTCTTTTGAGAGAATTGTCCACCACATTCCCCTTCCCGAGTGTTTAGAATATCTCAATGTCATAACAATGGAGGAAAAATTTTAATATCCTCAGTCTCAAGTTGAGACATTTCTATTAAAAAACATAATTCATAATCAAATTGTCATAATATATGATAAAAAACTCAACCATAAGATTGTTTGACCTTAAATTCATGATGAATACCACCACTTCCTGATCTGGATCATCGTTTACATAGTTCTTCTCAAGTGGTCACAACAATTGACCCCCAAAATCAATTGATGAATACCTCTAAATTATAAAAAAAATCCAAGACCAGTTTTGAAGGCATCATAGAACACTATGTTCTCAACATCCTCCTCTAGAAATATCATGATGGGGGGTGCTTATAAATCTCAGCCACAATACATAAAGCCTATTGTAACCTCTCTATCTTCAATAAAGGCATAAAATTTTATGTAAAAGAAGTTGAGGGTTCCACAATCCTGTATAAATTGAGTAATAATATTTGATATTAACCTACCATCAAAAGGAATATTCCTATCTTATACATTCTATTTGGTGGATCCTAGACATCCAATACCTCGCACTTCACTGGGTCCACTACTACTCCATCCACTAAGATTAAATGTCCCAGGAAGTCGACCTAATTAATCTAGATCGTACACTTTGAGAGATTACCATAAATATGGTACACTTAGAGTATTTCTAGATTCATCCTCAACTTTCTCACATATGCCTCCTTGTTTCCTAATTACACCCATATTTCATCGATAGAGAACACAAAAAATAAATTTAAGAAGGGATGAAAGATCCAGTTCATGAGTCTCATGAAACAAAATAGGGAGATCATCATAATAAAAGGCATAAATATGTAATTTTAGTGACCATAGGTGCATAAAAACTGAATCTTTAAAATATCCTTGTCCCAAACATAGAGTTGATGATTTCCCAACTAGAAGTGAATATTCAAGAACCTTATCACCCACATTATCTAGTTTAATAGGTCATTGATCCTCTATTAAGGTTAAATATTCATCATGGTCACTTGATTATTGTGAAATTTGTCCACACATAACATCAATATATTTTCGTTCTTCCTATCAAACAACACAAGGGAAGCCTAGGGTGAAACACTAGGTCTGGAAAATCCCTTCATCTAAAAATCCTCTAACAACACCTTAAGGTTACGAAGCACTATGGGAGACATCTAATAATAAGGAATATATATCTAGGTAGTACCTATGAATAATTATAAAAAATAATTAATCTTTTGGTGGGGAGTTAATCATGGAATGTACTCAAGGAATACTTTTTCATACTCAACCACTATTATAGGAAGATAAAAATCATTGGTATCTACTCCTCTAAGGGAGATGCAATCCAACAGGTAAGTAATCAGTAGTATTCTCCAATGTATGATCCCATCCTACCCGAACTCAGTTTACTTCAAAAGGATGAAGGAAAACCCTATCTCATCTATATAGACGTAGCACAACCTCTTCGTAAAATATTAAATGTATGCATGAACTATGTATAGCCAGTCCATAACTAAAATATCCTTATAAGGAAGTATTAATTATATAAGGATATCCCAATGGAATATATCAACTCCAAGATTCATTTAACCCTATTTTTATAAGCGTATGATCAATGAATCTCTTATATTATAAGTCTCCAAATATTTGGGTTGAGACAAAGGATCAACTAGAATCTATTGGTCTTGGTCTAGGGATATAATAGAAAATAATATCTTTTTCATTTGACTATAATTATTAAAACTAGGTTAGAAAATAAATAGATCATAACTCTAATAATAATCAAAGCATTTTAGTCATAGGCCCCCAAAACCTGTGGATGTTTTTATCCCTGACCACCAGCACCTTGATCCAAATGTGGACCACCTGGGTTTGGTGGTGGAGAAATAATAAACCATATGTCACATCCTTCTTCTACCCCTATTCCTCATTCACATCTACCAAAATAAAAACCACCCTTATATTTGTAATATATATTCTAGCGAAACCCATCAATTGTATCTCATTCTTCTATATGGAGGGTTAGAATTTATCACATGAAATTTCTCCAATAGTCACAAGAGTATCATTACATATCCCTTAGATGATCAGAACCATATTGAGATACCTAAATCACATACCCTCTATCCAAATAATGTCTCCAGAAGCACATTTCATTCTTGAATCCCAAAATCTGTCATTGGATAAAAGATAAAAAAGTGTTAGCTTTTATGTACCCATAACCTGCAAAAAATATCATCTTATAATCATCCAATAATCTATCCAATACAAAATACCACTCATAAACTGCAATATAATTTTGAATTCAAAGTGATATGTAACAATACTATATATCTATGTAGGTTCCATGACCAAAATTCCACATTCCTATGAATTCATCTCGAACAATATATATGGAGTATCATTAGATAATGGTGACCTCAATGAAAAATATTATATGGTATGCTACCCAGCTGAGGTTATAGAAGTTCATGGATAATCATTTCTTGCAACATAGTAAAATAGAGCACCTATTTGAAAAGGATTTCAAAGTCTATACTTTATAGTGTCCCCTGTCCTACATCTGAGTAACTAGACTCCACTATCACCATGAAGATCCATGAAGCAGGCTCTCAACTAGGGCCATAATATGATTTGGATGTTTTCTAACAAGGATGAAAAATCATGTTAATTTCTCATGCTAATTTATATCTTTTTGTGAGTCTGAAACACCCCAAAACATGATGGGTCATTGTCGCTAAAATTCATGAAGTGTACTCAAAATGTATATATCATCCAGATGTACTGTCAGTGTATCCATATACTCAAAAGGTGGTGGTAAGACTAAGAAACACCTTCAGATACCACCTCATGAATAGGTCCCTAAATTGATGCCTTATCAACAAGAAGATAATTTTCATGATCCTGATGTGGATTTCAAGATAGGAATCTTTGTAAGGTATCCTCAAATAGAAAGGATATACCACTGTTAATATTATATCTCTAGAACTGACTCATGATGGAAATTAAAACCACAACCCATTACTATATTATAAAATTATGAATTGCTTCTATCTAACAAGTTCTTCATTGGACTACCAAAAAATAATTTTATCGAAGTCTTTGAGAATGGATATGTCAGCTTCACAAAAAAACTCTAGATTCCCTATCCAGAGAGTTAAAATAAAAAAACATTAAAAATATTTTTTTAACTAAAATATCATCTTCATAACTAGACCATATCAAAACATTGTTCTAGGAATAACATCACTCATATTCATCTGTATCACAATCTATCCCACTCGGGATTTCTTGGTCGGTGATGATCCATGTGTGTCAGCCCAAGACTTCCTACAATTTTCCATGGTCATGAATCAGGCACAGATTAGGTATATCATATACCTAGGGGAAATAGAGTAAGTTATAAATATATGTACACACATTTCCAATCCTCCAAAACCAATATCAAAGATAAATAATACTAATAATCAATTAATAAATACATCAATTTAATATAATAAGAGTATTAGAAAATTACTGGGAAGTATATAATTCTGAATAAAGCACCACCAAAATGGTAAAATAATTCCATCTAGATATATTGAGGGGAATTCTACCAAATACAACACCATGGGTGAACCATTAGTTTTCTACAACAATAATAGTCTTTGTAATCCTTGTTTCCATAATACACCAATTAAGTACATTGTCATCTACGTAAGAAATTATATGTTCTATAAGAGTTCATGAAGGTGTGACTATAACAATACCCATTAGTACACCTTAAAATCACCATTCAGAAAGCATGAGCATAGTAGTAACCTCATCCATATAATTTAATGCCAATATGAATTTGTTAGATATCAATAATAACCCATATAGACTCAAGATAAACCCTAAATCTCAATGATATTTCCCTTGAACAATTCATGCAAAGTATTTTTCTCTAAGATTCAATGTAATACTATTTGAGAGTACCCACTCGGTGATCGCGATGACACAAATGGTGCTCGTATTAGAGGTTATGATCACCAAGTCTCATCATGAATAATGACACACTAGAATTTTTTAGAGGTCCATAAAAAGAAAGGGTATATTTCCAATGGATTTTGGGGTATCTTAGACCCTACATGAAATAACTATCTAGGTAGGTTATCAAATGCCTAGGTATGTTGGTCATGTTGATTAACAAAACCTCATATAGGGAAGAAGATAAGATAGAGGATCCCACCCAAGGAATCATGTATGGACTATTAAAACACTATACATGAATGATCCTATATAGGAAATCTGATTCTATTCTAAATACATTATGAACTACTAAACCTTCATAGGAAAGAAAATGGGAACAAAACCTAGAGATACTGGTCCACATTGAAGAGAACTTGGGCCGGAAACTACTCTAGTGAAAGTACAATAAATGTAATGGGAGTAATTGCTTTATCATGGAAACCTAGGGTTTCTTATGTGTTACCGTCTATGATTGTGTAATTTAGGTATTTTATATAAATAATGATTTTTCTCGTGTATATGGCTATGTCAAGGTACCCAGTTAGGTCTGAGCACCAGGTCGTGGACGTGTACTCCGGCCAGGCCCATCTACCTGGATATGTCTATTCCCACGTACACCATGGGTACACATTGATTCACTATTCATGGGTCACATGACATTTGTTATATAAAAATAGTAATTTGATGTTTTATTTTCATTGAATCCCTGTTTTCCACATCTAAGGTACTGTATGGTGTGATTCCATTCGAATACATGACACGTAGTCGAGATTTTTTCAGAATCCTTTGGTTTTCTACATGGTTCCCCTTACACCTATAATGAATTCAATATTACATCCAATTTCACTGTAGAGGGTGAATATACAATTAATCCTGAATTTTCATTAGTAGTGGCTAGATTCCTACTACCCAATCTACTCGGGAGTCATCTTTTTTCATTCTATACCTTCCACAATATGTTGAAAAAAAACCTCATATCTCATTATATTGATAATTCTCCATCATCAACATAGTACATTGACTGAACATTCAATCCTAATCATAAACCCACAACGATGATATATTTTTGGAAAAATGATTAGGAAATGTTCATTAACCTTGTAATTATCAAACTGCTAACAAAATAGAATACTAGTGATGAATTCATTAATAATTGGGGAATAAATGCACCAAACAATTAATGAAACAATCCCCATCCATTTTTTTCGGGCCACAATTGTTCCCCTTATAATGATTAATGATGAACAAATAATGAAGAATCATAAAAATAATATCCATTTTAAATTTCTATAATGATAAATAATTTCTTGTAATTCCATAGTTGGCCCGATAATAAATTTTTTAGAGGATTCATTAACATTCAATAATGGATAAAAAATTATGGGGATTAAACAAAAAAATTCCCTACCTCACGATTGGGTCTATCATTGGGAAGTAACAATTTTGTTTCCCAGTCATCAGTGAGATCCATGATCTCTATTAACATACCGATTTACAGAGCATGATCAATGATGTTTTCCAAAAAACTCTTCTCTAATGACACTTTCATCATTCCCTAGTGTTATAGAACTAACACTTGGGATTTTCCAAATACAGTATTTCACATAGAGAGATTAGGTAATAATGATTGAACAAAAAAATATTTATTTATATTATTATTATCAATTGCAGTAACTTTTTATAAAAACACATGATGTCAATAATGTTTATATCACACTTAGGGTAGAACTCATATGTCATATTTAAATGAAGTTTTATATTTCCTATATGAGAATCAATTTTGGATTTATTAGATTATTTTATAAAAAATTTGTGTTCATGGAATATTATATTTAATATTTCCATTATATCAATACCTGGCCTCCTTGGGCCTTGAAATCCTACAGGAAACTTAAAATGTAACCTTGAAAAAAATTGGAAAATAGTCAAATGTTTTATGATGGAAAAGAAGAGTTATTACAGTTCAACTTTCTTAGTGTTACATAACCAACATTTAGTTTCTATGGAGATATCTCACATCTTAGTAGTAGCATAAATAAGTGAAGGATTCATCTTAATATTCTAAATATGGATTCTTATTTTAATTTTTATTCAGTTATTTCAAATAAAGGTCCCCACTAAATCATTGAATTTTATATCATTTTGGAAGATAAAAAATTAGACTCAAAGATTAGGATATTTGATCTATATAGATATATAAATTCTTCCATGGTGGATGATTTAGAAATTCACCTAAACAATTATATGTAATAATCACTGATAACTACATGAATAAAATAAATATAGAATAAATCCTTTATTACTATAATTTATATAGTTTAGAATAATTTAATTTAAATATTATTATCGTAACTATGATATTTCACAAATGGAATATCAATTGTACCCAAACTCCATTAACAATGATCATTATTGTAATTAAGGATTGAAATTGTTCTATTAAGAATTATTTATGTTAAAACACCATCACACCTTGTAATAACATTTCAATAATTAATATATTTGGCTTGAATGAACCATTATCAAATTAAGAATCCAATGAAAAACTCAGAAGTGAAATTTTACTAAATAACATTCATATTTTTCTAAAATAATTTTAAAATTAATATTACACCCCACCATAAGAAGAGATAAAGATTTTTTGTTATCCAAATGAATTCGTTTCTCCCTACCACTTACCCAAACAAAATCCAAGATCAAAATTAATAATATATAGATGATCAAGTTGGTAACCACTACCAATAGATGAAATTGATTGGTTTAGAGAATATGAAACTTTTGATCAATGTGATCCTACCACCAAATGATAAAAAAATTCTTACAAATATGTATTTTGTTTTCCAGTTCTGAAAAAATGAAATCGTTAAGTTAAATTACTCAACACCCACGGATCAATGGATCATTATAGTAATGAAAATAAAAAACCTTCCTACTTATACCAGAATACATACATAGGATTTCCCTCTTATTATAGGGAAATTTCAAATAAATTAATTAACTAATCTTAGTAGTATTAATGGTTTAGCTATATCACAATTAATTGATTATAGTAAGCCTAATTAAATTGGATATATATTTATAAATGAAATAAAATAAAACAAAGTGGTCACCAAAAAATAATAGATGAGAGTGACTCAGGATCCCATAACAGCCAATAAAATAAAATGAACCCCCCTTTCCATAGTGTAATTAATGTTAAAACTAATCACATCTTGAGTAATGGGAAATATGATAGTGTAAATACGATGACATTGATTCAGACCTATCAAATAACCAATTAAACCAAAAACAATATCTATTATATAGGTAGACATCAATGGAGATGAGAAGCACTAAAATAGTAAAACACCTTATTGGATAGGGAATCCAATTATTCTAAAAGATGAAAAAATGAAGACCGACACTATTTTTTTATAATAATTCTCCATGCCAATTTTTTTCATCGCATTAACCGAAATACTTTACAAACTAAATTGTACACTATTTCTATTGAATGTCAGACTAGTCATTGGATGTCTCTCCCCATAAAAAACCATATCATTCATTGAAAATTATTATTTAATGATGGTATATAACTAGTTTGATGTGTTTTTAAGATAATAATATTGTCAAAATTACAGACACCAATAAGTATGAAATATTTGATGTGATAGGATTGCTTAATATTTAGAAATAAAACTTGATTTGTTGCTTCAATAGTCTTGGGGATAATATCACCACTAAAAAAATACCTCACTATTTAAAAAATACATTTATTAAATTCCATGAAAATAGAAAAAAGTAACTTGAAATGGAATTATTTTAAAGAATATTATCTAAAACATTTAACTTAATACATTTATATATTTATTATTATCTTGGAATAATGGTATTGGAGACATTGTGTATTTCATCATCTGTGGTATAAATATTTCAACAGAAACATTTACCTTCATCTAGAAATATCAATATAAATATAAATTCAATTATAAATTCATAATTTAAACATTTGTGATGTGTTTTTACAAAACAATTGAACATTTATAAAAATGATAATTATTATGATTTAAAAAATAATTTCTATAATATTAGACAACAAAATGTAGAAAATTAATTATTTTATCTATGAAGTTTGATGTTTCTAGAAGAAACATTTAATTTTATGGGTGTGGATGGTTATATTAAGGTTTTAACCATGTTAAAAAAATTATATTCTACAAGGAGAAAATAAAATAATTCAAGAAGATATAGTGGTGTATAGTAGAGGGGTTAAAGAAAAATCTAAACAAACTTATTCTAAATTAGAATAAAACATACCATGTGAAAGTTGAAAACTAATCTCAAAATCAATATATACATTATTGAAGGTGTGACTTATTTTATAATTATTTGTATAATTTTATTAGTATTATACTAGTACTGTTAAATTTTATGTTAGACTCCAAGGTGATTTATTTATGGAAAAAAGGAAAAAATGATTCATATAGTGTTGAAATTTTACTAAATAATTCATGAATGAATTGATAGTAAACATTAGACATTGTTTTTTAATATCCCATGATAGTTGAAATAACGATTTTAATGTTTTATGAAATATTTATAAATATATTTGATGCATTTTTAGGATAACATATCACAATAAATTAATGGTGATAGTTCAATGTATGTTGAAAAGTCTAAAGTAAAAAAATTTATTCTTCTTTTTATAGTTTGAAACACAACCTACACAATTATTATCAATATTATAGTGAATATAATTAAGTATTCTTCAGGAATGAGAAACTATCACTGATGTGTCTGGAATGCAATTTTAATTTTTCTAATTTGATTAAATCTATAGAGAATACAACATAGATTGATATACAAAAAATTTCTAGAATTTAGAGTTCAAAAAAGAAATGGGATTTTTTAAATATTCATTTTGTCACATTTCTCACATAAGTATGTAAATGATAACCTATTAAAATGATAGTATGTGTAATGGAATAGGTGTTTTTTAAATTACTGAATGAAAAGACGGATAATTAGTAATAAATGAAATTGGAAATTCAAAAAACTCAAGCTTTTAATTTACATAACTCAAATATGAATTGATCAATGAAACATAAATTAAGTTATAGATATAATAATTTTTAAATCATTTATTGACTACTACACTAGGATAAAAATATTTATATTTTCAAAATTGTATTTTGAAACTCTGAATATGTTTTAGATCATCAGATATAGTGTAGAGGAATAATATTGTTATTAGGAGAAAAATATTTAGTATGATAAATGAAAATAAAATAGCCACGTTTTTGTGATTTTCAACAATGGGCATAGTTTATATAGATTTTTATTTTCCTAATGGTATGTTAAATGTAAATGTTTGGCTCCACTCCCCAAGGTTTTTCCCAAAACATCCCCCTATTTTTAAAAAGATAGGAAAAAATAAGAGGTGAATTTTCACCTGTAAGCCACACTATATAAGTGAACAATTATATATTTTTTTGATCTTTCCCATCATAAAATTCCATATATGAAATACACTACATCCATTAGAATTAAAATTTTTCTATTAATTTATTCAGAATATGTGTAAATAGACACACCATTCCATGATCACCGTGTCATAGTGGAATAAAAATGGTTTCCCTATAATTTATATATTACTCAGTTTTCAGATCCAATCCTTGCAACCCCTAAACCATCTAGGATAATTTTATCAATATTTATAACCTAAAAACATCTTTAGTACCCATAAATTAATTTATTAATTAATGATATCATAACACATTTCTAATGTTGGAGTTATCTAAACACAACTATATAGGGTGAAATGGTCTTTAAGATTATTTTAAACCCTCCCTATAACGATTAGTGATATATTGACCATTACACAATTTATATCATCCCATAAAATTACCTTTCTTAACTCACATCCTCATCGAAACACAAGAAACAAGCATTATCATCTTAATCACTATGGATTATTTAAACTCACACATTTTAATTATTAGAAATATGTGGAACAACACTAGATAACTTCTCTAATATTTCTCTACCAACATATCATATCTCCACTATAAAAAATATATTTCTTCCCTTGTCACTTTTATTATCACATATAAAAATAATTAGAGACTCTTACCCATTTCAAGAAGATCCCATATGTGTTTTCCATCTTTATTAATAAATGAAAAATAATTGAATAGGGAAAATAAAAAAGAAAACAAAATGATATGTTATGAGATAATAAACTCCCAAAAAAATTCGTATGTTCCTTAAGAAGTCTATTGATTGTATATATTTTTCATATCTTTAACATTTACCTTAATTTAAATTTATTAAAATAATATATCCTTATGTTATACCATGTCTATGATGATGTTGTACTTTATATCAATATTCTTTGACATGAAATGTTGTATTAGATTGATTGATATGTATATTTTGTTGTGGTATTCACACTGAAGAATTAATAGATATTAAAGGCCTGGACAATTATATAATAATGTTTTATGTTAATCAATCACAATTTCTCTATATATTTTACTACCAAATCATATAAAGGTTTTATTATGTATATTATAAGAAAATTATTATTCCTATAAAACAAAGAAACACATATAAATCTAATAAAGATTGAACCTACTGATGACTACATTAAATATAATATATAATAATCCCATTTTGTATAATAATATATATAAATAGTAAATTTTAAGGGTTTTTATTCCCCCAAACATTATTTTAGAGCTATATTGATGTAGAAAAAGATTTTCTTTAATGCCTGAAGATATAACTCCTAAGGATTCCTTTAAAATCATGTAATTAATTTAACCACCAACATAATTAATCATTCACACCATACTAGAAATTTCAACTACACATGAACAATACTAGCCACATTGTATCACTTATTTTTGAATTTAAAGGATCCTATTCTGGGTGGGAATTCTTATATAGTATTTAAATGATTACTTGTTACTCCCCCATATGATCTATGAGACTCATGATCTAATGTCACAATATGACTTTTTAAGGCTATTGTGTGATAGTATGAATAATTATAGGGTTTATAAATCCATGTAAAAAGAAAAATTATTGTAGAAAATCCTAGTACCAATAATAACTAACTTAGAATTATATTATTTTTTTGTGCCCATGGAATGTGCTCTGATTCCAGGCACAACACCTTTTATCTCCCCATGTATGAAACAGCCTTATTTGACACACTACCTCACCACATTAAAAATCATAAAAACTGGGGATAATTACCTTAATCTATTTATATGTGTGTGAACACCCCTACCAAATAAGAAAAAAATAATTTCATACATAGATATTTCATGAATAATATATAAATTATAGAAACAAAGGATAGAGGACCATAATATTTTAGTGTCTTTAGAAACTAGGCATATAATCTTCTAATTGGGTGACCGACCATAAATATCATCCATAAATAAATTTTAATTAATTATTATCCATATACCAAGATATTTCATGTCATTCTTTATAAAATGGGAGAGGAAACATAAGAAAGTGTGATCTTATATGCTCATTAAGGGTATGAAAGGGAAATATGTAAACATAACATGAGGATAAATGAATGAGAATAAGAGAATAACATATCCAAACCATGACCTATGTGTCAAAGATCAAAATATTGTTTCATTTCATAAATATTGGTAGTTCATAATACATGAATCATTATTTAGTCAAATAACATTAGACATGAGAGGGTAACGTTTTCAAAAGACACAAGAATTTTGGCATATACAAAATCTTAGAAATTCTTTTATCAGTTATACCCACCAAGAATTTCATAACATGTTAAGCTTGTGCTAACAAATCATGTATCTTCTATGGTATTACGATAACCTAAACTTTACCCTTTTCCCAACGTGGGATAACCTATCATGTACCCTTTTATCTTATATAACATTAGTCAATACCTAGTGGATTGGAGGGATGTATAGTTCCCACCTGTCACATAATGAAAATTATACATATGTATGAAACAAGATAATAAAAAATTCATCATATCATAACCCATGAAATTTAAATTGTGATCAAAAACATTTCATCATATCTTAACCTATGGAAAAGAGATAGGATTTATATTCACTACGTCAATTCAACATAGCATTACCCAAAAAATATAGTCGATTCACAAGAATTTGATGATGACATAACCGGTGGATGATAAATAAGTTTCAAAAAAAACGTTTTCCTCATAAACATAAACCCTTAAGAGATATAATAAGAATGTAATACAAGTATTATAACCCCAATAAAACTGAATTAACATCATAGGAGTCCATCTTAGAAAGAAAATGACTTTTAATGATCAATTGGAATATTTATTTGTGGAAAAATAAAATTATCACTTCTAAAAAACCATTTAAATCATAAAAAAATTAATAGACAATTAATTTAAAATAAAATATAAAATTTATAAGGTAATATTCAATGAAAATAACTTTCATGATGTTTAGAAATTTTGTTCATTTTTTATAGGTTAAAAAAAATATTCTATTAATATTTTCTGTACAATAATAACATGCATTTTTTGGAATACAACATGAAGGTTGATTTCAAATTATATTGTAAACATTTAAACATGTACATTATTCAATCATTAAAAAACTATTGATTTTTTTTAAAATTTTTTGAAAACATTTTTTTGGATGAAAAAGGGGTTTCGACTGAAAATACTCTTTTATAAAATATTTATTTGAATCCATAAAAAGATAAACTAAGGAAAACAATTGAAAAAATTTCATCCTTATGAAATTTCCATAGGATAATAAAATTCATTATTTTCATGGGTGATGTATCATAATATTTTATCGTCGAAAACAAAATCATAAACAATCATGACAAATGATGAGATTGTAACATGAAATTATTACCACTTTGGTAACTTTGGAACATAAGCCTCATAAAGGAATATAATTATGTTTTACATAAAATATCATGATTACAAATAAATTAATTATATTAAAATAAAAAATGGGATTTATATACATCTCATACAATAAGATAGGTGCATAACATAATAATAAGTCTCAAATAATGAAAAATGTGACAAAAACCCCATAATGATTTCATAACTCTTGAACCATAATCCCATTGAATGTGATATCCTGAAATGGATATGTGAATAAAAATAATATTATATATAATAATCATAAAATAAATTCTTTTTTACTGTATACACCCCATAAAATAAACATGTGGTGAATACATAATTTGATTCACAGAAAATAAAAGTGATACATTAATCTATTATCACTTTAGTAATTAGTTGAATCATAAGCCACAACAAATAATAACATAAAATGAGAATTTCAATATAAAAAAATTCTAAGATTAATTAAATAAAATTTTAAATGGTATTTATATACCCCACAAAAAATAAACGAGTGTTGAATTTTCATGTCTCCCAGAAATAAAAGATAGAATAAAAATCCCTTTCATTAAGCCTTGACTTCATTAATAATTGTTCTAAACTTCTATATGATAATTATAGTATTATCGAAAATACATTATAAAAGATTAATTATACATATAATACCATAATTTATTTTAATTATGACTATTTATTACATGTTTATTAACAATTCCAGGTTCAATTCACATTTCGGTTAATAACGGCTTTGTTTTTTATATTTGCTTTGATTAGTTATTTTCGGCCATGTCAATTTTAAAATAATTCGCCAATATATATAAAAATAATAATTAAATAATTATAATACTTATATATCAAATATAATATTATGATAAATCATGGATGATTGTTTTGATAAATGAGGTACATTAGGATCATTGAGACTTAGGCCGTACATATTCATGAGTAATGTGTTTTTTTAACGATCATTGTCGAAATTAGGTAAGTAATATTTTATCATTAATTAATTATAGTAATATCACAATGAACATATTATTTATTTAAATATAATTATACCTATGATCTATGTGGTGTGCTGATGAAAATAGAGAGTCATGTTTCTCTTTTAAGGCGGTAGTCCACACGTACATTAACGACACTATCATATTTTAGTTAGTGAAATGGTAAGAAATAAAATGATATATTCTTCATTATCAATGATAAATATATCATTATTATCATAATTATTTCATTTATATCACATATATTAAATAATTTAATTCTTTTTATCTTTTTCTTAAATCGTTAGTGAAAACGAATCACATAACTTCACGAGGTAGTAGTTTGTCGTAAATAATAACTAAGTAATCGTATGCCCTATGGAATGGAAATTAAAAAGGTATATACAATATAATCACTAAATTGGTATAAATATATTATTATTCACAAATATAAAAATTATATCCATCATCATACCCATCCTTGATAGGTGGTGATGTAAAAATGAAAGACATCGATACATGAGGAGGTTGTTTGGCATACATAGAAATGATGATCTCATAACCAATTTGATGGATGTTTTGATGGTTTTATATAATTAAAATAAAATAAAAACATATAAATATATTTAATATATCTTTTTTGTTTTATAATAATGGTTTAATAATAATTTTTGGGGTCTTAGGTATAAATTAAATTACAATGCTCATTTAAGAACATTTCCACTTTTTGGAGTAACCTCAATTGTTTACCGAAAAGTCATTCCTAGGATGGATTAAATACCAATATAATTCTTTTGGGTTGAGATGAGGGAATTTTAGAAGTTATTTAGTGAATTATTGGATGAAAATTTGTTTAATGGTGTAAATTGTTGTGGATAGTTGGTGGCCTTTTACAAGTGATGTGGGTGACACACTAGTAATTTATGAAAATAAAAAGGATTACCCATGTATTCCACATGATAAAAGAGAGTAAAATGGATTATTATAGATAATTATATATTATAGGGTCTAAATATTTCTATTAAATAGGTTGGACACGTTGTTATGTTATTTTAGGACTTATATTTTTAGTTTAACCTCTAGGTAAACCATTTTTTACAAAAAATGTTGTACACATTTTTTTAATATTTTTACAATTCATTATGGTAAAAAAATAATTAAGAATTATTACATAAAATAAATTAATATTATTCCAAAAATTGAATCCATTTTCCAAAATTAAATTCGCATAAGTGGAAAAGGTTAATTTTAAATTAATCCTACAAAATCATCATAAATGCTAGTATTCACAGAGAAAATATTCAAAAGATTACGAGTATTTGATATAAAAAATCAACATAAAATTGACTAAAATTGAATATATGTGATTAATAAACATATTATTGAACTAATATTAATTTAATACCTTTTCACATATAATATATATATATAGATAATTAAAATTATAATGTAGTTTCTAAAGAAAAAATCAGCAATTTCCAATATTCATTAAAAAAAATTAATGTTTTCCAACAATTACAAAACAAATCACCATAATATAATTTTTTAATTATTATTTTAAAATTTTAATTTATTTTTTTAAATAAATGATATAAATTTTTAAAAAATAATTTTTTAAAATTAGTGTGCAAGATTGTGAAAAAATGTGTTTTAGAAAAATACCTTTTTAAGCTTAAATTTGGATTTATTATTAACTCACTTCTATAAAACACAAAAGATAAATGTGAAATTGTTTATTGAATATGTAATATATAAATTTAATTAAAATAATTCAATTTTTATTAAATTTTTTGAGGTAAAATAGTTTTTTTCTTAAAAAAATCTTTTCTGAAAAAGATTTCTTTTATTTACTAATAGTTTTTATTTTCGTTTATAATTAATTGGTGACCAAAAAATTAATTTTATATACATGTTTGGACCATATATAATTGTAATGTATTTAATACAATTTATTCCCTCTATTAAAATGTCTATGTGATAACTATTATATTGTACAAAAATATCACATTATTAAGTCATATTTTGTATAAACTCGATGCCTCATGTAATGAAAGCTAAACTCAATGTTGTATTCAATGAAAGTTAAAATATATGTTTCCTATAATGAAAGATAAATTAATTTCTTCATGTTATGAAAGTTAAATATTATGTTTCGTGTAACCAAAGCTAAATTTAGGGTCTCATACAAAACAAAATATCGGGGACATTAAATTTAATTAAGAAAATATTTCCATAAATATCATAATGTAACACTCTTGCCCCCTTAAATGACTTTTTTGATGAAATTATTCTCAGTCATAAAAGTTTTAACATTTTAAAATTCGTTCATAGAAACCCACATCATAAAAATTAATTATAAAACTTCTCATAAAAATGGAAATTTGGAAACACAATGGTAACCTAAATTATCTAATAGTTTGGTTTCCAAATAGGTAAACATAGGTTGGAAGTCAAAACATGGAAAAAGAATTGAAACCTAAAACACAAGTATGATGAAGAGTGACAAAAAACATTTTCAAGATAATTTTGACGATGAAAACATTGTAAACCTAAGCGGTGAAAAAATGTAATTCATATCATAAAAAATGATGATAAAAGGATAAAATTTTATTTCAAAATAGTTTTCCTAATATTGAGAAATTCGTTTTCCATCTAGACTGAGAACATATGAAAATCGACTTACTTAATATATTATTATTTTATTGGTGTAGTTTCATCCTATGGTTAAAACTTGTCAATTTCAACTTCATCTCTTACACTAATATGAAACTTTTTCTTGTTTGATGTAGTTAATAAGATCCATATAAATGATAAGTCATTCATTCTATATCTAGAAAAAAATGGTCAGAAATGGTTATCCAATATGTATAAATATTTATATGGTGATGTCATATTTTAATATCTAAAACCTATACAGATCTTAACTTAAACCATTACACAAATGGTTAACCTTATAACCCTTACAATATTCAAAATTTTAAAAAAAGGACTCTTAATTTCTCAAAATCAAATTTAAATAAATCCACATTATATCATAAATTATATATTGATTTTCACATAAAAAAATGTAAATATCAGCATCATATATTTTTTTGAAACATGTTAAAAACATAAATTACCATAAAAATTTGATGACAACATGCATGCTTCCACATTCCTTTTATAAAACACAGATTATCGAATATTTTAATCAAATACCAAAATGATTTAAACACCATAAATAATAAAATAAACCACTCTATCGCAAATCATTAATCAAATTTCAGTTAATCAATATTGTCCCACTTATTCATATCAAACATATCATTATACCGACATCATTATATCAACATTAGGAACATATTATGGGTTTTATTCCATTAATTAGAATATCATCTTTACATGAAAACACATTTCTATGTCATCATTATGTTTTATCATATTTGTTTATATGCTTAAAAATAATAATATAAAAAAATGGATACATATTTTATGATTCATATTACAAAATCTATGAATTCCAATGCATTAATAATTCAATCACTCCAACTCTTTCTCAAACCATCAACTAGGATTTTCCATGTTATTCCTCAAACCCTCATTCGTTTTATTTATCATATGTAGTATCTTAATCATCATCAATATAACCATTACTAATACAATGTTTTTGATTCTCATCATGATAATTCCATTAGCACATTGATTATCATAACGCTTATACCTTATAGATTTAAAAAAAATCAAGAGTTTTTTGAACCATTGTGAGACCATTATTCTCATCCATTTTGTTCACAAATTTTTTTATCTTTCCTTTGAAGTTACTTACTTTTCATCATTATTTTTTCCACCCAAAAAAACTTCTTGTCCCTCTAATACAATCCCTTGAGTGATTCTTCCCGATGGTTCCATAGGAAATGGAAGCAATTGATGTATAATTCACAACATGTTTTTGTAATTATCTAGGAATAATTAGAGATCTTACACAACATTTATGAGTATGATCCACTGAATTAAATAATATAATATAGACCTTGGATAGAACACCATCCCCATTTTCTTGAACACAAAATATTATATATAATTAATTTAATTAATTAATAATTACCTTGTGGGAATTCATTCTTCAATGTTGGATATGATAATAGTTCTGTGTTGTGCCACCATATCATTGTACAAATCAAGAGAATATTCCCTATAGCTATGATCAACATGTGTTCCACAAATCTTAAAATCTTGTTGTCGAAATCTCAAGGTTCTAGCATGATATATTGTATCACATTCTTCATTCCTCATTGATCACCATGACAATCGCTTCTAAAAAGTTACCCATGATCTCTATATGCTCATGTGTGGGAGGAAGCTCTCCATTTTTGGGATAATTCTTGGATAGGAAGCTTGATAGGTCTTGAGGGGGTTCTCTATTTATTTCATTGTGGGAAACACAAAATAAATTGTCTTTGTAAGAAAATAATATTATTGGGATTAAATGATGCTAGGGTTTAGAAATAAAAATTTTCATAGGTTTAATTTAATATTTATTTAATTTCTAGTGGAACCCCATGTCTAAAATAATAATATTATTATTATTATCTCGACATGTGCTTAATATGAAGATTAATTTAAATATTTTTTAATAAAATAATATGAAATATAAATTATTTATTAGAAGACCTAAAAATAGGCATGCTATTTCGATATAATATTTTTAGGGCTTGAATAATGAAAATTAATTTACTAAATAAATATCATTTTCTTATTCTCTAATAATCATATAAATATTATATTCACTAAACTTAAAATAAATATTTATTGAATATTATTCTCACATAATATTCTCTTGAATAACTACTGAGAGAATACATGAAATCAAAATTACATTAATAATTATTAAATCATGTATGGGAATAATATATATTATCCTATGAAATTACAATAATATATTATTTAAATATGATATTGGATACACTTAGTGGGTGACCCTTTAGGCCTCATTCTAAGTGGCATTAGGTGAAGAAGCGTATAATAAAAGGACAAAATATAACAAAATGCTAAGGAACCCAAATAAAAAGAAGTTAATGCTCCAATTACATAATACCTCATAATGTTTCTTACTCCGCAATATAACCCATTTATCATGATATCATTAATCAATCAGGTTCTATACCAATTCTATCATCTTATGTGCTTGATGTCTCTTTATTTTACTTACTAGAAATTTAAATTGACTATTTAAAACTATGAATATTTATTTATTTAGTTTATATAATTTCAATCAATGTTTCTAAGATATCATCTTCTATTAAATAATATAAGGGAAATATCCTTTCTCACATTATTCATTAATGTAATATTACTTGTGACGCACGAAATGAATCATACCAAACCACGAAAATATGTCTTCATAGCTTTCATTAATACATCAATGTACACAACGCACAATAATAATCAATAATAATTATATAGTATAAGGATGAAAACATACATCTGCTAATAGAAACATCCAATGACACATATATATGTGGATTTTGTAGTAGTGGGTTTCATTATAACAATATCATACACTGTATTTTACCATGGGCGTACATAATGATAAGGTTCTTGAATATATAATGAGTGTCCATCCCTAATATCTGGCATTATTTTTGTACCATAAATAATATCATCTAGCTATAGAACAAATAGTTTGAATAGTTTTTAATGAAATTATAGGTTATCATCATAGCAGGGAACTACTAAAAACTTTTATCATGACAAAAACTCTTAGGAAATTATCACATACTATGTTACTCAGAAGAATAATCATGATGTGATAAAGAGTTTATGATTGTTTAAAAATGTGTGTACATGTTGTCATAAATTATATATAATTTGGTTCTAAGGAACCAAATACAATTGACTCTCACATTCTCTAGATCCAATGAATAACAACCTTCAGTCCCCTTGCCCTCATAAGATACCCAGGTTTCTTTTATTATAGGCCTTTATTCAAGGGATCCACCACAGTCTCTTCCTTGGGTACTCTTCCATATGAAACTTCACCCCTTTGATAAAAATCCATCATGAGGTGATACATTAAGATTTTATTGATTGTATGTTTATGTGACCTTGGTTATTTTACAAGAGCTACCACTGTAGTATTATCACAATTAAATGTTAATAGGTATTTACAGCTCGATACCAAATCAAAATACTGGAAAAAGATTCATATACGAATACATTACATGTTTTCATAATGAGCCTCTATATATTTAGAAACCAATTTAGAATCGATGACCACTTGTTTCTTTGAAATATTCGAACACATAGCTCCTCCATTCAGAAAGAAAACATATCATTAAAGTGACATCAGATCATTATGATCTATTTGAAAACTAGGATTAGTATAACCCTTGATGACCAGCTCCTCATCTCCTCTATGCACCAGGAACATATCCTTAGTTTTTATCAGATACCTGAGGATATCCTTACTATAAAACAAATGTTCTTCTCTTAGATATTCTTGATATCTACCTACTATACTCAATTCATTGGAAAAATACACTTTAGTACATAACCAATCATACATGACTGATCAAATTGATGAATCATATAAGATATTAATCAATCTATGTTTCTCTTATTTCATCCCAGGACACATTTTACAAGAAAGATATAAACCATGTTACACTGTCACTAATCCCCTCTAGTGTTGTTCTATAATAAATCTCTTTACTATATAGTCAATTTATATCCATTGAATTAGTACAAGCAGTCTCTTGGATCTATCATGAATTATCTTGATCTCTAGAAAATAGGAATCTTCACCAAATTTTTTCATGGAGAAACACATCATTAACAAGTCCTTAAGAGTCTATAGGAATAGTAATCCATTTACTATAAGTGATATATCATTAATATATACTATTAGACCAATGAATTCATTCCAACTAAAACTCTTGTAAACACATGGCTCACATTCGTTCTTAATGAACCCAAATTATTTTATATCTTCATCGAATCAAATGTTCCTGGATCAGTATTCTTGATTCAATCCATAAATGGATCTATGAAACATTAAAATATTTTTATAATAACCTTGAGTCACAAACCCTCATAGTTGGCTCATATCGAAATCATCCTGAAGCATACCTTTAAGGAAAGTAGTTTCTAAATCCATCTTCTAAATCTCATAGTCATTGTATGCTGCTATAGAAAATATAATTTTGATGGACTTAAACATAGAAACTACTGAATACGTTTCATATGACTCAATTACTTAACACTTTTTAATCCCTTTAGTAACTACTCTTGATTTATAGGTATTTTCATTATCTTATATGCTTATTTTTCTTATGAATTCCAGTGAAAACCCTAAAAAATTTACATAAACTAGCACATTTACTTGAACCCCAACATGGTTCTAATACATGGAGTCCATTTAAAAATTCATGGATTATGGCTATTTTCCTGTTTCTAAGTAATATAATTCCTCTTTGTTGGGGATAGGTTCATCATTTCCATCTAATAATGACTCACCATATTCGGTGACTAAAAACCCATATCTCTCTGGTTCTCTTACCTATCTTGTTCTCAATTATTAAACTTGTGTTTTAGGGACTACTTCTTCCATGGGGAATTATATAAACATTTCCAATACCAAATCATATGTGATTTTTGAATCATCTTCAATGAATTCAATATTTCATCCACTATCCTTTTGGTTGATTTTCTACCTATCAAGAAAGACGGATTGTTTGGAGACAATCACTTTCTAATCCATGGGGTTTTATTGGTGGTATCTATTTTTTTCATTAGATACCCTATAAAGATACAATTTTTTGCATTAGGGTGATATTTTGTTTCATGAGAAGGACTTAACAAACTCCTCACAAACCAATACATGTTAACGAGACAAAAAATATTTCTTTCAACACCAAAACTCGAAAGAAATTAAATTTTCCTCTTTAGTTGGTAACCAGTTTAATGTGTATTTTACAGTTTGTAATGAATATACTAAAAAGGATAATGGAATATCTACATGACAAATTATCGACCTTACCATGTAGTACAAGGTAAGGTTTCTCCATTCACCATCACCATTATATAGTGGTGTATAATGTGAAGTGACTTGCGATAGAATCCCAAACTCGCGTTGAAAGTTGATAATCTCTTGGTTAAGATATTCACCCCCTCAATCTTATCAAAGAATATTTATACTTTATCCATTTTGATTCTATAATTCATTCTTGAATTCAATGAATTTCTTAAAGGACTGAAATGTATACCTCATCAAGTGGAAATAACCCTATCTACTCATGTCATTAGTAATAGTTATTAAATAAAAATACCCACCTCTAGCTTCTAGTATTAATGGTCCACAAACATTAGTGTGTACCAATCATAAAATTTCTATTTCCCTTTCACCCAATCCATTAAATGGTGGTATGGTCATTTATCCTTGTGAACAAGCACGAAATACTTCAAGTGGTTTTAGCTTAGATGAGTCTAAATAACCATCTCGACATATCCTTGTAAATTGATTCTCGTTTACATAACCAAGATGGTGACACCATAGCTGAGTGTTATATGAGCCTTGTGAACATTATTCATTATCAATTTACAATACATGGTTTTAATAATTTAGTACATTAAGAAAATCATTTAAATGTTATTTACAATAAAATACGTTGTCTTTATAAAAGAAACAAATTTTATTTCCAAACATGAAAAAAACCCATTTTCATCTAGGCATGATATGGTAGTTTTTTATTGGTAATAGTTGGTATATAATTAAAATCCATTAAAACCAAAATCATTACCATTATAAATGAAATATATTAGTCACCATTTTCTAGAGTATCCATTTTCACACCATTAGAATCTCTAAAATACACCTCTCCTCTAGAAATATTCTAGAATCTACTTCATTATTGCATTTGTATATTGATGTGTGAGACACAAGCATTATCTAATACCCGATGTGTAGATATTGAAAATTTCACTTTATAAAAAAATGAACTATATATCCCCCTTTCTTCTAGGTGGAGTTACTCTTCTAGTTTCCTAGATTTCTACATGAAAAACATATTTCATCCTTTTTTTAACATGCCTGTTGATCTTCCATTTCTTTGAAGAATGGTTCTCGGGAGACTTATACGTGTTAGGAGTCTTATGATCCTTATCCTTGATCATAATTTTCTTATTCAACATATGAGCTATATATTTATCATTCCCCATGTCTTTATCCACTTGGAAAATAAATATATGAAGTTTCGAATGAATTTCCTCATCATTTCTCATATTGTAATTACCAACAAAAATGTATAAGGTCATGGAAACTGATGACTGTTTGAGATCTGTACAGAAATCATTCATGAATTTAGAACCTATGATATTTAAGCATTAAATGAATCCAATAATCTTGAATTCATGAGACCCAGATGGCACAGAATCTCCATGAATTGTTGTTAACAAATCAGAGACAATCACTCATATCCCTTTTCTTTTTTTGTCTTGTAATCCTGAAGGTGAGACATCATTTTATATGAATCCATATCCACCTGTTGCATTAAAATATCATTTTTAATGATGATGACATCAAAAAATGGAACATATATAGCATCATTAAAATGTTTATCATAGATAGAAAACTCTTCATCACTACCTATATTTCTAAGCATGTCATAAATAGGTTTTTTAAGAACATATAATCCTCTTTCATGAAAAAGGATAACTTGTAACTGTATTTTACACTCTTAGAAATTTTTCTATGTGAGAAGGATATCCTTCTCATGTATGGATCACAATGATATGTTAAAAGTAATTTTATTACTATACCTAAAAATAAAATGATCGTAATTGTAATTAATTATCTATGAAAATTTAGATAGATAAATTATTATTATATTTATTAATCTCCCACTATTTTATCAATATACAACATCCCTCACCAATGGCTTTAAAATATCTTATTTATTGGGAATTATAGTGGCAAGGACCCATATTCCCCTTCATATTACACCAACATTGGTTCGTCAAGAAACCCTATTTTTAGGTAGAAATTCCAATTTCCAATGGAATTAACTAATAGTTCCTTGATCTTTTGAGTGGATTACCCAATCATAAAATTTGTTAAGTGGAATTCCCTATCCATTTCCTCTTAGTTACCCTAGGTCCTACTTTGGCAGTCAACCCATGATGTGAACTAAGTTATGTTAATGAAAAAATCCATGTTTTAATTCTTAGATAATTGAAATCACCTCAATATAGGTTGGTCAAGCACTTTGAACTATGGTATGATTTTAAATATTGTATTTGAAGTCTATACCGAGCTCATATATATTATTTAGATATTTTATCCTTTTATTCGTATATTTCAAATTATTACCATCGTCACATTCTTGTTAAAATTAAGTGTATTTTCTTATATAATTAACCATGTCTTAGATAATGTTTATGAATTAGCCAATTTATTTATGTTATGCCTTTTATTCTAATTATTTCATTAATTCATTTGATCTCTACAAAAAAACCATAATGAAATAACCATTAAAATTGGAAAATAAAATAAAATAATAAAGTTGTATAATAATGGCCTATTACTAATGGTATTTTATCAATATTTTAATAAACTAACAGTTTACATAATAGAAAAACACTCTGAACCAATTAGGGTTTGTGTTGTAGATTTCCACTTGTCCACCAATATATCTCCCTAGGATTGGTTCCTCTTTATCTCAATTATGAATCCACCTCCACTATCTTGGGAGCTCCATTAATTTTATATACTTTTACTCATATACATGTGACAGTAAGATGTTAACTTAAATGAAATCATGGTCTTGTAGACCATTACATAACTAGAGGAGGGAAGGAACATTGAAAAGAAATTTAGTTTAATTATAAATTAAATTAATATAATCATATAAAAAGGTATATTATATGCTCACGATCAAATAAATGCATTCAAATAATTATGATGTTAATAAAGCGAGCACAGGAATCATAATAATTCTCATTTAAGATAAATCATGCTTGAATAAAATAATTTTCATCTATAATTAATCTATATTTTTATCTTAATTATCATCTAAATTTCCTTCAGATTATCATCCATTATAATTTTAAACAAATTAAATAAATTTATTTAAAATTAAAAGTGTACTTACATTTATCTTGGAGGTAACACAATGATTACCTATCCAAATCTACCCAACATGTATGAAACTCATATACTACTTACTTTTGTTACATATGGAATGCACCACTTATCACGTACTTCTAGGATGTGTACTATAAAAATATTGATTAAACAAATTTTATGATTTATTTATCACGTGTTATGTTCCAATGCATATATATTAACAAATATATAAAAACACACATATGATATGTAGATGTGAACATTATACAAAAAATTATTAGGCACACACACACAGAGAGATATATATATTAAAAACCCATCACATGGAATATCCTATCAAATTAATGACCACACATAAGAAAATGTTGATAATGTTTACATGGTATAATAAATTAGTCATGAACCAACTTGGGACGACCATGAACTGGTCACCTGAGTTGGTCTGTGACATGACCGGAGAGGCGTTCCAGATCCTCCCAGGCTAGCGATAGGCGCTAGGGCATCAATATAGGAAAATTGGAAAATATTTCGCCCAGTGAAAATAAATAAAGCAGCAGAAAACGTACAATAAAAAACAAAGTAAATAATCAACACGAAAAGAATGAACGATCAACAACAACCGACTAACCTAACCATGACCAAAACTACTCGTGACTCCGATAGTAGCTCACCAGTCCACAACCAACACTCTCCCATGGTGAGCAAGCTCCAGTCAAACCTACAACAAAACTAAAAACTGGAAAACACTATAGGCATGAGTATTGAAACTCAATAGGCTTTCCCAACAAACTATTTCCAATGCACTACCTTTAAATAATGAATTTACCAATTCCATGTTTGAACAAAATTACAAAAAATATGGGGTTTTCACAAACACTGTCATTTCTAAAAACAATAACAGTCCATTTCCCTTTTTAATTTAAAAACAAGTTTAATGTTTGAAAGGAGAAGGTGCATTACATTTTAAAAAAACATTTTCGCGTACAATTTAAAAACTCAATTTTTTGTTGTTATCCAAAAGGAAAAACACACATAACACACAACACACACTAAGGGAAATGGATTAAGTGGCACATAGGGGCTGGCAACCGAACTAGACCTCTAAATCATCTGCCGCATACAAATAAAGAATAAAGGAAACATGGGTTGAACATAATAGATTGTGAAAAATCCATAACATATTAAATATGTGACTCATCCTGAAGGCATGCCCTACTCAATGACGTCATAACGCCCAAATGCCTGGTATTTCCCTACATGGCCTAACTGAGGATCCCAATCCCATATCAATAAAAATAACAAAACATCTCTCTGCTATGGGCCACTAGCTAGTGTGTAATCTAATCTAGTGCAACAACAATTCTCAGAAGATTCACATACTATGCCAGGTACCCATGTCAACATGTATAATAAACAGGGTTGAGTCAACAAAGTCAATCAATTAACTAGTCACATTGCAAAAATATCACACACAACTAATGCAACCAATATATACAAAAGGATCACCCCTCAGTCACATCAAACAATGTTTTCCAAAATAATTTATTTTATCAAAATTCCAAATGGGATATAACCAAATTTAAAGAAAAACATCATTTCTCCAGAGAACCAAAAAAATTGTTCATGCATCAAAAGAAATAATTTATCATCAAACTAGAACTACACTTGAAATTCCATGAATAATTTTCAAAGGCCAAATGTGAATTATTTTACTATTGTGCATCAATTCACCAAGAAAACATTTCAAGTGTTGTGTATAAAATAAATCTCTTTTTTACATTGAGTAATTATTCCAAAATTATTTATCTAATACTATCTCACATTTATTAGAACTAATAAAATGTCAAGAAATTAATAAATTCTAAATTTAAAGTCAAGTGTAATAGGGGACCTACCTCAACTCGCAAACCAATAAAAATGACGTGACATGACTCGTGCAGTGTATATGCACATGCAAGCTGACAAATGCAGTATCATGGAAATACCTCTCCAAAGCGTTGTAATTGTAAAGATAACTGAAAACACATTAACGAAAATTTATAATAAATCAAAAAAAGACAAAGAAAACCTCACCTAAACCTCAGTTTAGGTGAAATGAAACAAACCCACATTGCTCGCCTTCGGCAGCGTGCGTTTGTCGCGTGCCCGGTTGAGAACTAAGCATGCAACTGGCAATGAGAAAGAATGAGGCAGGAGTCTGCGCGATAATAGGAATGGGGCAGCTAGATAGGAGGAGGTCACGATCTTTCCAAAGGATCACCAGCAGAGGATGTCCTGCCAAGGATAGGGGATTTTCATTGGTCCTACTCGCACTGCAACAAGGGAGAAGCAGGAGGCTGCGGGTGCAGGGGAGCCACTCGGATGGGTGTCACATTGGCCAGCAAAGGGGAGGAGGGTGGTCAGCTGGGCATAATAAGGGAACGCTGGTCGGGCGTGCTAAGCCGGGAGTTGGATGGAGGAGGTCATCACACGCTGAGCAGGAGGTGCGTTGGGTGCATCTCAGATGGAAGGGGATCACGAACAGTAGGTGTAGGGCGGGTGGGGGGGGGTAGCACCGGAGCGGGATGAGGCAGCAAGGTCGTGGCTGCTGGAGAGGAGACTGACTAAAGAGAGGCACCCTGGAAACCTAGAAAGTATGGGGGTTGGGTCGTTGTGCGGGGGATAAGGAGTCCGGTGTCGCAGCCGTGCGATCAAGGAGGAGTGGCAACCAATGTGGAGGTGGACGGCGGACTGAGGTGGCTGGGCGATCTGAGGCCGAAGGTTCCAGCCCGACCGGTGTAGGGGTGCGAGGCTGGGGCAGTGCAGTGCGGCTATGTTTGAGGAAGGGGAGGGAACTAGACCTACAGTGCGTAAGAGGTGGGTCGGATACAGTGCAGGGGGGCGGGAGGCCTAGGGCATGCGACAATAGGGGCCTGACCAGTTGGAGGGTGGCAGGTCAGATGGAAAGCGGAGAGGGAGAGCAGGCAGGGGTGTGTTGCTGGGAGGGGGCACCACTGTGAAGCTGGAGCATGGTGTTCAGCTGGGCTTGAGGCGGAGCAGGGTGCGGGGGAGCCGGTGCTAAGCGGGTAGTGCTGCAGGGAGCCGGCTGGTTCGCAGGTAGGGCCCTGGGTTGGCAAGGCGTGTGCAGAAGGAGGGCAGCAGCAGGAGGGCGCCTGATAGAGAGGTGTAGGCCTATGTGAGGGCTCCAGTGGGAGGGGTTATTTTAGGGGGCGCGGTCGCGGCCAGTCAGGCATGCCAAGGGATGTCCCAGGATGAGGGGAGGAAGCTGGGGCATGACACAAAATAGAAGGGGGGAGAAAATCCATGGAAGAAGGAAGAGAAAAAAAAAGTAATGTAAATAAAAAATGCAATAATAATAATAATAATAATAATAATAATAAATTTAATCTATATTAATAATATTAATATTAATATCAATAATAATAATAACAAAAAAACATTAATAATAATGTAAAAATGATAAAAATATTAATTTTGAATAGTTAAAATTCTTTAATAATAATTCGATATAATTATTTGTGATAATATAATACTATTTCAGCAATAATTTATTTATTTAACAAAATTTTAATTAATTATTTTTTTAACTCATTTAATTTATTTTTACTAGGCTGACTCAAATTCCACAATTGTATAGGTACGCGGGCTAACCGCATGGCTTCTGCTAGCCATGCGGTGACTGCGCATCGGCCCAGATCTCAGTTGAAGTAATAATAATAATAATAATTATTATTATTATTATAATAATAGTTATAATAATAATAATAATCATATCAACAAAATATAAATAATAAAAATACTCATTTCGTTTTAATAATAATAATTAAAATTCTTAACCATGAAAATTTTAAACAACATAATAAATTACAAAATTTATTCATTTTAATTTTTTTCAAAGATAGGAGGACTTTGCAGTTACATGGGTGAAGCCATGCGGGGTTTCGAAAATGCGCTCTTCTAAGGCGCTTAGTGGTGTCAACTCAAAAACATGCGTTTTTTTTTACAAAGAAGAAACTCCATAAGTTTCACTCACCCCAAAAAAGGTTAATCACCTCAAGTTGATCGATCCAAACAAACACCAAACACCCATGACATGCAACGTATTCTCAAAACACGAGCACTTTAAACACCAACAAAAAGAAACTCGTAATGAAACGTAGATATTAACATGGGGAGGCCCAAATGGACTCCCCACCATAGGAAACAAGACAATCTAAATTCAATGAGGCCCGTGATGGGTCTCCCCACCATAAGGACTGACGGGATTAACTGAGCTTGAAAGCTTCCCACACGGACCAGAAACCCCTCCACAAGGGTAGGGGAGGGAAGGTCCCAACCAATAGAGCATCAAGATTACTGTCACCAATACCTTAACAACTTCAAACCACCAGGAGAACACAAACCATGTCACACTAAGGACCAATATTAAACTAAGGCCCTTTTTTGACCGTTGGGGTTCACCTGACTATGCTCCAGCTTCACGCCGAGACCTATGGCTGGAACTCTGATGATTGAATTGTCTCCTACCTCATAGTCAGCCTTCAAAAATTCCAAAACACAATATACGAACCATAGTTTCACCAAACGCACTTCCAAAAAAATAGAGGTTTAAAAGAGGTTCGTTAAAACCATTCTTACAACTGAAGGAAAATAAACACCACAAAACTGTACAGGTGATGACTATCACATCCAAAGAACACCACAAAGGGAAAACATAAAACTGATACCCAAACATTTTCCTACTCCTACGGACGGGATGAGGTGACCTTTGACAAGCTAGGTCTCGCTTCATCTCACTTCCGGGAAACACCTCAACAGAATCACTGAACATAACCCAGGGGCCCACAGTTGTGGGAGGGTATTGGAGTGTTCGGGCACATCGGCCTCTTGTGCCCCCACCTACCGCACTGGTGACTGATCAAGTAATTGCGCTGTGAGGAAGATGACTGATGGTCTGAAGGCCTTTTGATTCCTCTACCAGTACCCCCACCATCAAGCTGCTTCACATTCTTCTTATCGCTATCTTATGCACTGCTTCCCAATTCCCAAGGAGGATTCACCACCTCAAGTCCTCCTACTAACTTAGCTTCAGCAAGGAAATTTTGTGTCACCGCGTTAGTGAATTTGACTACGTTGAACTCTTATACCTTCAACTACAGCTCATGATGTAATCTAAGCTCAAAATGTCGAGATTTAAAGGGATCATTTACAACATACCCCCATTCATATGGAGCCAAGTCTAGGAAACTATGAAAAAATTCCAACATCGATCCAACACCTTACTAAAGACTGCACACCTCCATCTCCTTCCTCACCATTGTCACCTTATAGAAATATTCTTAGATGAATCATGACTTGATGAACTCCCAAGTGAGATATTATCAAGCCTTGATTTCAGACACAAACTTCCACCACTTCCAGGTTAGACCTTTAAGATTAAAGGTATCCAACTTAACCTTCAATGACTCAGGCGGTGTGAGAGAACAGAAGTTCCTCTCAATCTTCCACAACCACTCCTCTTCCAGAAGAGGATCTGCGTGCCAATAAAATAGGGGAGGGTTCAACTTCCTAAACTCAAAGATGTAGTCCATGGACTGATCAACTGGAGGATTTGTTAAGGTTTCACCACCCTAAGATTCACCTTGGGCATCCAGTGAACCTTCGTGGTGCGGGGGGGGGGGGGGGTGAACACTAAAGAACAAGAAAACAAAAAATGGTTCAAACATGGTCATTACCATTTTAAATTCATTTTTTCACAATTTCTAAAAATAAAACATTACTAAACAATTTCATGAATTAAAGAAGACCCAAACAATTCACCAGAGAAAAAAGCACTGATGGGTGACACAGACATATGGATGGTGGCCATATGCTAGTCACTCCACTGTCACAAGGAGCAATCTAGGGTAATATCCCCGGATCCACATGGCTTTCCAAACCATGTGAACTCTCTTGGAGGTTACATTCCCAACTCCAATTTCATTTCCCAATACCAAAAAAAAACCATAAAAATCAAGGACATCGACAAACCCGACCATCCCAGGGTAACTCAATGTTCAGAATGAGAAAAGGTTCATGACGTCCTTCCCGTTACTACACCTCAAGTACTAAAAATCATACTCCTATCATGATGACCCCAAATAATAGTGGGCTCTCTGAAAAATAAGGTTTGCTCAAGAGATGACCTGCTCTGATACCATTTTTTCATGAACTAACCTGGGTCGACCCTAAACTGGTCACCTGAGCCGGTCCGCGGCCTGACCCGAGAGGCGTTCCCGATCCTCCCAGGATAGTGACAAGCACGAGGGCATCAATAGAGGGCAATTGGGTATGATTTCGCCCAGTGAAATTAAATAAAGTAGCGGAAAAAGTAGAATAACCAAAGTAAATAAACAACACGAAAATAAATAATGATCAACAACAATGAACTAAACTGACCATGACCAAAACTCATCGCGACATCGAGAGCCTCTCACCAGTACACAACCAACTCTCTCCTATAATGAGCAAGCTCGAGTCAAACCCACAAAAAAACTAAAAACAGGAAAACACTATAGGCGTGAGTATTAAAACACAGTAGGCATGCCCAAAAAACTATTCCCAATCCACTTCCTTTAAATAAATAATTTACCAATTCTATGTTTTAACTAAATTAAAAAAAATATGGGGTTTCCGCACACACATTCATTTATAAAATAAATAACAGTCCATTTCCCTTTTTAATTTAAAAACAATTATAATGTTTGAAAGGAGGATGTGAATTATATATAAAAAAATTCTGCAAATAATTTAAAACCCCAATTTTTTGTTGTTATCCAAAAGGAAAACCACACATAACACACAACACACAGTAAGGGTAATGGATCAAGAGGCGCATAGGGTCCAGCAACCAAAATAGACCTATCAATAATATACCACATACAAATAAACACTAAAGGAAACATGGGTCGAACTTAAGAGCTCATGAACAATTGAGAACGTACTAAACATGTGACTCATCTTGAAGGCATGGCCTACTCAATGACGTCATAACACCCTAATGCCTGGTATTTCCTTGCATGGCCTAACCAGGGGGCCCAATCCTATAGAAATAATAATAACAAAACATCTCTCTACTCTGGGCCACGAGCCAGTGTGTAATCTAAACTAGTGCTTCAGTCGTTCTCAGAAGATTCACTTACTATTCCACATTCCTATGTCAACACGTATAATAAACAAGGGTGAGTCAACAAATTCAATAAAGTAACCAGTTTCATTGCATAAACATCAAAAAAACACACGCAACCAATGTGAATAAAAGGATCACCAATGTGTCACCTCAATGAAAGTTTTCCTAAATAATTTATTTTATCAAAATGGCATACGGGCCTTAAAAAACTTTAATGAAAAACCTCATTTCTTAATAGAACCAAAATACTTGTTCAGACATCAGAAGAAATCATTTATAATCAAACCAGAACTACCCTTGAAATTACTTGAATTATGTTCAAAGTCCAAGCATGCATTCTTTCACTATTGTGCGTCAATTCACTAAGAAAATATTTCAAGTAACGTGTATAAAATAAAAATATCTTTTTATATTGAGTAATTATTCCAAAATTAATTTTCTAATACTATTTCTCATTTATTAGAACTAATAAAATATCATGAAACTAATAAATTCTAAATTTAAAGGAATGTGCAGTGGGGGACCAACCTCGACTTGAAAACCAATCACAATGACGTGACATGCCTCGCACAGAAATACCTCACCAAAGTGCTATAACCATAAAGATAACTGAAAGAACATAAATGGAAATTTAAAATAAATCAAAAAAAATACAAATAAAACCTCACCTAAACCTCAGTTCATGTGAAATGAAATGAACCAACACCTCTCTCCTGTGGTTGTGGGTGTTTTTCGTGCTCCCGGTTGTAAACTAAGCATGCAGCTGGCCATGCGAATGAACGAGGTAGTAGTCAGCGTGACAATCAGAAAGGGGTGGCTGGACAGGAGGAGGCCACGAGCTGGCTGGAGGGTCCCCGATGGAGGAGGTCTGGCCAAGGATAGGGGATTTGCGGTGGTCCTTCTCACATTGAAACAAGGGAGAAGCATGAGGTTGCAGGTGAAGTGGAGCCGCTCGGAAGGGTATTGTGTCTACCAGGAGAGGGGCGGAGGGTGATTTGTCGAACAGAACAAGGGTGCACTGTTCGGGCATGCTAAGAAGGGAGCTGGTCGGAGGAGGGTGTCACACACTGAGCTAGAGGTGCGCCAGGCGCGTTGCAGCTAAAAGGGGGTCACAGACAGAACGTGCAGGGGGAGGATAAGCATCAGAGCGGGATGTGGCAACGAGGTCGCCAATGCTGGAGGGGATACCGACAGGATAGTGGAAAGCTGGAAACCCAGCCATGAGGGTGTTCGGGTCGCGCTGCAAGGGAGAAGCAGGCTCAGTGCCGCGACCATAAGAGTATGGAGAAGCGGCAGCCCACATGGAGAGGGATGGAGGTGCGAGGAGGTGGGAAGGCCCGTGGCCGAAGCTTCATTCCCTACCGGTGTAGGGGTGCGAGGATGGGTTGGTGAATCATGAGTTTGCGGGAGGAAGGGGAGGGAGTTGGACATGGAGTCCGTAGGAGGTGGGTTGGCTGCAGGGAAGGGGCACGAGAGGCTGAGGGTGTGCGAGGAGGGGGGCCTAGCCAGGAGGAGGGTGACTGGTTGGACGACAAGAGAAGAGGGAAAGCTGGCAGGGGCATGGTGCAAGAAGGGGGAGTCACTGCGAAGCTGGAGCATGGAGGTCGGTTAGGCCTAAGGTAGAGCAGGGTGTGGGAGTGTCGGTGATTGGAGGCCAGCGCTGTAGGGTGCCAGCTGGTGCATAGGGAGGGCGTTGGGTCGGCTCGGCGTGCGCAGGAGGAGGGTTGTATCTTGAGGGTGCCAGACAGGGAGGTGTAGGCCAGCGGGAGGGCTCCATAAGGAAGGGTCGTCATGGGGGGTGTGGTCGGGGCCAGTCTGGAAAGCTGAGGGAGGCTCCAGGATGAGGGGACAAAGCTGGGGCATGACACAAAAGGGAATGGGGAGAAAACATATGGAAGAAGAAAAAAAAGAATGAAGAAAAGTAAAGTAAAAAAAAGACAAAATAATAATAATATTATTATTATTATTATTATTAAAAAATTTGTCCTATATTAGTAATATTAATATTAAGATCAATAATAATAATAATAATAATAATAATAATACAAATGATAATAGTAAAAAAAAATTAATAATAAACTAAAAATTATAAAAATAATAATTTTAAATAATATAAATTCTTTAATAATAATTCAATATTATTATTTATGAAAAAATTATACTATTACGACAATAATTTATTTATTTAACAAAATTTTAAATATTTTTTTTTGTCAATGCATTTAATTTATTTTTACTAGGCTGACTCAAATGCCATCATTGCGTATGTACCCAGGCTAACCGCACGATTTCCACTAGCCGTGCAGTGCCCGCACATCGGCGTAGACCTCAGTAGTAGTAATAATTATTATTATTATTATTATTATTATTATTATATCGATAAAATATAAATAATAAAAATACTCATTTTGTTTTAATAAGAATAATTAAAGTTATTAACCATGAAAATTTTAAATAACGCAATAAATTACAAAATTTATTCATTTTATTTTTTTTCGAAGATAGGCGGACTATGAGGTTACATGGGAAAAGCCGCATGGGGTTTCCAAAACACGCTCTGACCGGGCGCTCAGTGACATCAACTAAAAAATAATAAAAAAAATAATTGGTTGGTCGGGGTGTGAAAAAAATAAATTTAATTCGACATAATTTTATATAAGTACATGAAGTGTAAAATTGATCTACACAACATGTATATTTCTCACCATTTCATCAAGGAACACGCCTAGTTACTTGGTCTATAAACCATTCCACATGAAATTTAGAGTACATAGTCTGTAAAAATATACATGGAGTGTGGTCTCTGAGTTACACTATCACAAGTCTTGTTGGTCATATAAGAAAATATGAATCCCATCTATGAAATAAAAGACTAAATGTTTTGTGCGTCGGATGCACGGTCTGTAGTCCATATGACTGTGTTCTAGGTTGACAAGGATAACACATAGTGAAATATTAATTTCCCCTTGTGTATTCAATGCCCAGAGTGTGAAAAAATTATAAATTAATTCCATGTATATTGAACACTATTACACGATGTGTACCTTTGGGTACACACCTTATACACTTGTGTTATCCGGATAGAATCCTCAGCACCACTATATGAGATATTTGATTTTATTTCTTTCATAAATCTTTTTTATTTCGTTAGATCTATCAGAAATAAAATAGGAACAAAAGGATATATTTGAATTTGGATATACATATGATCAAAAATTAATTTAAATCTAATTTAAAAATAAATAAATTAATCAATGACCTTTTAAATAATTATAAATAATTATTGGAACGCTCTAATACCATGTGAATATTTTGGGTGTTGTGGAAATATGCAATGGGTCATGAAAAACATATATTCTCTTTCATGATCAGTGATTTGATTGAGATTTTAAACAATGTTGAATTCCATGATCCAAAAAATCAAATCATAGAATATACATAAGGGGATAGAAAGCCTGAATAAGGTGACTGGTCATCACATATTATTTATAAATAATTTTCTTAAATAATAATTGACTTGTAAGAATTTTTTCTTTGTTGTTGGACCTGATAATAAATTTATGTTGTTCTATAATTTCATTGTAGGAATCAAGAGTAGATTCTATATAGTGGTGATCTACATGTGTTCCACAAATCTCTAAACACTGTCGTTTAAATATTCGGGTCTTATCCTAGAGAATCTTATCTTGGGCATTGTTCTCCTTTGATTTCCATGATAATTGCTTCCAATGAATTCTACTTGATCTCTATATAATTGATAGTGGGAGGTAGAGGATGATCAATATTTGTTCTTAGGAGAAATATTGAGGAGGGAGCTCTCTATGGCTTGAGAGGATTCTCTCTTTCTATCATTTTTCACAACACAAAATGAATTAGATCTATAAGATAATAAAAATAATTGGTTTTAAATACCAATATGGTTTAGAAAAAAATATCTTAAAAAGATACATTTAATATTTATTTAATCCCTTGAGGAACCCCATGTCTAAAATAATAATAATAATATAACTATCTAAACAATTGCATAACTTTTGAATTAAATTAAATATTATTTAATCAAAAAATATTCATTATAATTTAATTTTCACTAGACCAAAAAAAATTATTCCATTCCATGACAATATATATCGACCCTTAAAAATGACTATTTGTTTAATAAATAAATATCATTGCATTATTCATGAATAAACAGGTAAATTTTATATCCACTAAATAGAAAGTAAATATTTATTGAATATTATGCTCATATAATACTCTCCCAGATAACCGGTGGAAAAATATATGTGATCAATCATACATGAATAATTCATCATCTATGTATTGGAATAATATATATTCAACTTATTAGATTATAATATTATATTATTTAAATAAAATTCTGGATACACTTTTATTGTTCCTCTCTATGGCTGTTTCTTGGTGGCATTTGTCAAAGCATCCTAAAGATAAAGGACAGAATCTAGAACCATTACATGGAATCCATAAAAATATAAGTTTGTTTTATAATGACATAATACCACTAACCTGATCTTACTATATAATATAATACATTTAAATACATATCTCAAATCATGAAGGTTGCATGTCTTTCCATTAACATAAGTGAATGATGTCCCCTTATATAAATTCTAGGAAATTGAACCCACCTATAGGGCACAATAGACAATGATTTATTTAGAATACATCATTTATTCCAAAGGGTCATAGATATCAACATCCTTTAAATAAAATAATTGAATAATATTTTATCACATTATTAATTAATGAAATATTACTCTTGACACCCCCAACATATCTGACATCACCATAAACATATGTTGTAACAATTTTCCTCAATACATCAAATAATGTGAATTATAATACTCGTAATCAATAATTTTAAAATCTAAGGACCAATAAACATGTCCATATATAGAATCATTCTATGAAACATATAAATATGGATTTCCTACTAGCGGGTATCATTCTCATAATATCATACAATGGATATTACCAAATATGTAAACCATGATAAGGTGCCTCAATATCCTATTAGTAACCTCTACAAATATCATATATCATTGATATCCCTAAGATTATATCATCTAGCTAGAAAAAAATATTTAAGAATGTTTTTGAATAACTTATTCGTTCTCATCATTGAAGGGAACAACTATGACCTTTTAGAGTGAAAGATACTTCTAGGAAATTATCACATATAATGTTACACATAAGAAAAATCATGATTGGTATAGAGTTTAAAAATATTAATAACTCGGAATATAAGTTATAAGAAAGTAAACATAAATTAGTTCTAGGTCACCAACTCCAAAACTCCCCACATTCTCAACATATAGGATACTAAATGTTTGTTCCCACATTGTATCCATTACCTAAACTATTTAAAAACATTATCCTTATCTTATATAGTGTGTCTGAGAGTTGTATATGGTTAATCTTGTTAATAATTTTTTGTGATAGATGATTAAGAATAATCAAAACATTATTTTCTCTATTTTTTTTTTATCTCAATTGGTTTCTTATCAGAAAATTTTACATCACATTAAATGTTAACCTAGTTCCTTCTAGTTACCAACATTGATTAAAACAAAAATAAATTGAGATATAAACAATAATCATTGTGGATAATTTCATAATCATTACAAAATCACTTATAGGATTTCTAAATCATGGAAACTTCATTTTAATATATGACACCTTAGGTATATAGTATGTTTTTCTAGTAATTATCTATTTAAATACTTTAAGATGGTTAATAAAGTGTATATGAATTTCAAAATTATATCACATGGGAGTGTTAAACTAGATGTGTATCAAGTCCCATTATCATGGTTCGGGTGATGATTGAGTATTTCTCAATGTTCCCTTTTCAAAGTTATCACCCCTAGGTAAATTTGAGTCAGAGCCACATCTAATTGTAGTATCAGGTTAAGTATTTAATTTCATGGAAACCATGCACTCTATCCTTTACCAAAATGAAATGAAAATTTCCAATTCAATGAATCTTCCTTAGAGTTATCCTTCCCCATATACCTAGTCGTGTCCTTCAAAATATCCCAAGGGAACTCACTAAAGTTTTCTCATCTAAGATTCCAAAGGATAACTAAACCTTTCATTTGATAGAAACAATTGAGACCAAACTTTATGTACATAGATATAACATTTTTTAGATGTGTATTAAATATATTATAGAATAGATTCTTGATGGCCAGGATAATTTAGTGTATTTGGAGACTACGTACACAATATTATAATTGTTGAACGATCATAAATATCTACCATAATGAACTTCTCATTAATAACTTTTCATATAAGTACCCTAATAAAAACCTCTCTTTAAAACCAAGGAAGGGAAAGAAAATAAAGTTTGTTATCAAATGCTTCGTATGGGTAAATAAGTAAAATGTGTAGAAATAATTTGAGAATAAATGTATGAAAATAGGTGAATAACATATGAATAACATAACACGAATTTCAAAGATAAAAAACATGGTCTATTGAATAAATATTAGTAGTTCGGAAGACATGAAACAACAGTGAATCAAAAAATATGATCCATGAGATCTTAACATTGGAATAAGACACATAATGATGGATTAAACATAATCATCAAAAATATTTTGTCAATGATACACACCAAGACATTAATAACATGTTTGGTATTGGATTACCACCCATTTACAAGCATTGAGCTTGGGATAAACTCACCTATACCATGTTTTAAGATTGAGATAGCCTATAGCGTATCCTTTGATCTCACCTGACATTGATAATTACCCAATTCATTGGAGGGTTATATATCCCCCACACGAAACATAATTAAAATCATACATATGTGTGCCACAAGATTGTAAGAATTCAATAATATCATAACCCATGAAATGAAAATGGTTTTCATAAACAATTTATCACATCAAAACATTTGGTAAAGAGACATGTTTTATAATCATTTCAACATTTCATAATAGAATAAATCATGAAAAAAATCTGGATTCATTATAATTGCATCATGAAATAACCCGTGTACGAAGAAAAGGTCTCATAGAAGTATATTAATCATAAACATAAACCATGTATATAATTAAGACAAATGGAATCCTTATATAATAACTCTATTAAAGCATAAATAACATCCAGTTATGTCATCTTACATGGAAAATGATTTTTTAATATCACATGGGAATTTTATTCAAAGAAATATAAAATTTTCACATTGGAAAGAAGTTTTTTATAAATAAAATAATATGAAAATAATTTTATTTTAAATGAAATATTAAAAATTATTTAGAATGTGTCAAAGAAAATAATGGTCAAGATTGTGGTAAATTCAACCCATTCCTTACATATAAAAGTAATTATTCTTTTTACATTTTCAATAAAATCCAAAGGGAAATTCTTTTTGAAAATAAAATAAATATTTATTTGAAAAAATTTATTAAGATGTCATAAAAGGATAAAAATTAATTAAATGAATCAATTTTAAAATATTAAAAACATTTTCGAAAAGAATTTTAAAAAGCATTTTTTTGGAATAAAAATGGTTTTTGACTGAAAAAACATTTTTTCATAAAATAATTTTTTTGAACACTTGAATAAATGAAGAGATTAAATTGAAGGGAAATAATTTACAATAATTAAAAAATAATAGGATAATATATTTCATCAGTTTATTGAGATAAAGATCAAAAAATTATATCATCAGAAAAAAAATCATAAACAATCTCTATAAACGATGAGATTGTAAATTAAAATCTTTACCACTTTGTTACCTTTGAAATGTAATACCCATGAAGGAATATAATTAAATGAAACATAAAATATAATGTGAATAATTAAATTATTTACATTACAAGTAAATGGGGCTGTATATACACCTCCTACAATATGATATGTGAATTACATAAACAAATGTATCGAATAAGGAAAATTGAGACAAAATATCTTACAGATTGGGTAACTTTTGAACAGTAAACCCAATGAAATAGAGATCAAAAAATTGAAAATTAAATATAAATAAATTTTTTTATTATAATCTATAAATAAAATATTAACCACCAAAAATATACGTGTGGTGAATATATAATTATTCTCACCGAAAATAAAAGCGAGATGACAATCCATTACTCCTTTACTAATATTTTGAATCATAATCCCTAATAAAGAAAAAAAATCAACAGAAAAAATTAATATAACAAAATTTAGTAAATTTATAAAATAACATGTTAAAGGGAAAGAATATAAACAACATAAAATAAACAGGTGGTGAATCCGTATATGTATCTGAGAAAAAAAAGGGGAGTATAAGTTTGTTACCTTATGGATCAAACTACTTCATACATGTTTAAACCACATCTATAAATAATAAGTGTATTATAAATATTTTAATTAAATATTATTAAATATATTATAACATATTATATTTAATTCTAACCATTTATTAACCTTTTATTAATAATTCAATATTAAAATCTGGTTTTCGGTAATAACCGAATTGTTTTTCGTATATGTTTTGAATTATTATTTTCAGCCATATTAAATTGATAATTATTCCATAACATCCAGAATAATAATCATATTATAACTATAATATTTATTTATAAAATATTATTTAAATACAAATCATTAAATTTTTTTATAAATGGAGTTCATTACAATCATAAAAATGGTAGGATGTACGTACACATGAACAATGTTTCCATTTTTCAATGATCATTATGGAAAAGTGGTAAAAAATATTTTGTACTTAAAATGATTATAATATAATAAATAAAATATTATTTCAACAAATATACTTATAAATATCATTCATGTGGTGTTTTTATGAAAATAGATATTCACATAGCTTTTCGTAGGCAGTAGTCCACACATATACAAAAAAAACATTATCATGTTTTAGTGAGTGAAAAGGTAAGATATAAATGATATATTGTCTTCTTATAAAGATAAATATGACTTCAATATCCTAATTTTTTTATTTATCTAAAATATATTCATTAATGTTTTGTTTATTATCTTCCATGTGAAGCGTTAGTGAAAATGAAGTACATCGCTTCATGGGGTGATAGTCTACAATATAGATGAACAACGTTATTGGATCCCCTATGGAGTTGAATGTAAAATGTTTTATATGTCATAATTACTATATAGGAATATTTATGTTGTAAATATAATATTTAAATATTAATCCATCAACATACCTAAACTTTAAAGGAGGTAATCAAAAAACAAATGACATCGGTTTGCGAGGCTATAGTCTTCCGTACACAAGAATAGTGATTTCATGCCCCAATTGATGGATGTTGGTATTCTTGTAGATCATGAAATTTAAATAAACATATATTATAATATTTAATATAATAATGTTGTTATATAATCCTATTTTAATGATAATGTTTTTTGTGGATAGAGACACAAAATGAAAAGGTTTGTTGATGAACGTTATCACTTCTTCGGGTAACCTCCTTAGGATTAAACCAACAACATTCCTATGATGGATTTTTGAAGAAAAAAAATAAGTCTTATAATATGATATGAAAAAAAAAATTTGAGGTATTATGTTTATAAGGCCCCAGCCTTAAACCTTACTTAATCTTGAGTTATTACAAGATTACACATTGAGGATCTTTTCAGGTTTAGAGTTTTAGAGAATTAGATCATAAAACTTGCATTACATTCCACATATAAACAAAGTGGTTACATAAATATAGTATTCTTCATTCCCATCAATGGAAACAGATTTAAAATAAAACATGGATTATTTCTTGACACATCCTTGACTCTATCATCTTATCATGTACCTTTCCCTTGACCTGTGAAAAACATTTCAAAAACTTGGGATGAGCATAAAAACTCAGTATGGGTTATAAAAAAAAACATGGAATGGAAACATGAGTTCATATATAAATAAGAATGAAATCATACTTTACCCATAAAACATAGGCACTTTAACATACCTCATAAAATCATGAATAAATCATAGAAATCATAAGACATAAAGGTAACTTGAGGCATTCATAACATTCTTACGTAGGGAGTAACCCTCTTGGTTACGTTTGGAATACCCATCACAGTATATTCCCTAAAAATCTCTTCAGAGAAACCTTAACGTTTCACTCCTTCGCGTTACCCAATGCATTGGAGAGCTATAACGGGCTCACCCGCCCTTAGTTTATCACGGAACCACCCGTCTTCATAATAATGCCCAAGAACCATAACATAATCATATCACATAAAACATGCATAAAGGAAACATAACATTTCCACATTTCAATCACGAGATATCAATACAACACATTGATATAATAAAAACATTATGAAAACCATTTTCAATACCAAAGTAAAACATGGTATTTATTTTTCTTTTTAAAAAAAAGGTATGGCTTGTAGAGGAAGCCAAAACTCAAATAACGGTTACGACGGCGGAGAAGTCGTTGTCGCCGCATACGTACGACAAAAACATTCCCTTTTGTCGTTTAGTAAACGCTTCGTATAAAAAAGATTCCTTTTGAGTAAACGTAAAAGTCAAAGGGGTTTATACACCGTATAAAAGAAAGTTGTGTATAAAATAAAATATGCCTCAACGAAAGGAGATTGAGACGAAGTCCCATACCTCGTATCCGACTTGACCCGACCGTTCTTTAAACTCCTGAATAATAAACTTGAGTTAATCTCTACTTGCTTATGAATCTTTTTCAAGTTCATTATTCCTTTTATACCATGTTATGAACATCATGTAATCATTTAAGTTAATAATGTTCATTTTGTCGGTATTTGGTTCTTAAGTCAAAAATTGACTTCTTATACTTACAAGTTGTTAATTTGGTCAAAGGTTCATTATATCCAGAATGGTATTCATTATGTAGATATCATATATGTCATATATATCCAGTACATACATTCATTTATAATATTACATCACATTTAGAGGTAAGAAATGAAATGCATCGTTCATGGAGACGGTAAGCCGTACGTACGCATGAACGCTACTTCCATTTCTATTTCATATTTTCTGGAATGGAATCATAATGATATAAAAGTATATTATAATTCCAGTATAACAACATATATAATATCATTAACTTTATCCTTTACACATCCCACATATGGTATTAACGAATCAAATCACTTTTAGGGGGCGGTAGTCCGCACTTCCTAAAATGAAGATATCGTGTTTTACCCATAATGGAAACCATAAAGGTATGCCCAAAATGAAAAAAACAGAAGCTTAAGGAAAACATAAACATATAATATATCATATATAAAAATAGTGACATCATAATGGCCACCTTTGAAGGTGTTAAATGAGTATTGAACAATCATCGTTTCGGGAGGCAGAATTTCGCCATCCACGGAAACCGTATGTTCTTTAACCATTTGATGTAGTTGTGTGAGAGTGTAGCTCAAATATATCTTATAACAACATCCTAGTATATTGAAGATACTGGTGTTGTTACAAAAGAAGTAAATAAAAAGAGTTTAGGGGGTCGGAGAAGCAAAATAAAACAAATGAACATGAGAGAATGAAATACCTTAAAAAGTGTAACTTCTTTTGGTTTGAGCCTAAAGGCTTCCTTTGAAAGGATTCTGCCCAAAGGGAATCCTCTAGGATGAGGAGAGGGATGTGGAGAGAGCAAATGGGCAGGGGTTGGCCGAGCCAATGGCTTGAAGAGTGTGTGAAATGAGGTAGAGGTGGGGGCCTTTTATAAGGGGAGAGGAGGGGCACTTTTGGAAAGTAAAGAAACATTACATTATTTGAAAATGTGTTTCGGTTTAAAAAGGTCCCACATTGATGGAATTCGTGGATAAGGTGATAAGGCATCGAAATCCATTCATCCAATTGGTTTTGGACATGTGTAGTTCATAGATTTTATTTTATCTTTCCATTTTATTTAAATCGTCAAATAATGATGTCATCGCTGCATCATTATTATGTCATAAATAATTAAATTTATTTAATGTCTAAAAATTATAAACAAATTACTATGATGTAGGAAATCTTTTTAGCTTTCCATTGAATATTTATAATCAAAATTTGGACTTGTATAACCGCACTTAAAAATTGTTTTCGCAAAACATATTATGTTTGTGTCATTTTCACTTTAACATTTAATAAAAAGTAATTTATGTTATTTCCCAACAAAAGTGGATACATGGGGTCCCCAAGTTAGGCCATGACTTGTCTTGGTCGGCCATGACACAAACAATGAGGTTGGGACATGTGTCTAGGTCATTTTATATTATTAAAGCATTATTTATACATTAAACTACCCTAATTACCACTAATCGCGATTAAGAACTTAATAAGTTACTATTCACCAAAAAATTATTTTAATCTCATTGAACCACATTTTACTTCTTAATGACAACCATGTATGTCGGATTTTCAAAATTCAATACACATTAGTGGTAAACTTTAATTTAACTGAAAAAAACAGTTTGCTTGATTACCACTTAGTGGTTTCACTATTCATCAAAATTGATGTTTTTCAGAAAATTACCAAAAATTCACTCTAAGCTATATTTGATATTACGAATTCAAAAATGAAGTCTATTTTACAAAATTCAAATCATATAAGTCACATTAATTAATTTAATAATTAATTCCCGCTGCCAGAGCAAATAGCGTGTTTTTACAAAACAATAAGTATCAAAAGATTGACACCAGTTTAAGTCTAATTTCAAATCGAAATTGATTCCAATGACCACCATTGGATAAAATGGTAAAAATATATTCTAATTTCACTTCAAAACCAATTCAAAACATAATCTAATCATATAAATAAATTAGATTAAAAAGTAGTTTTGATGTAAAATGCAGTATTTTTCACTATTCATTTAAAAATGAACATTGTCGGAAAATTACCAAAAATTCACACAAGGTAAATTTTGATGTCCCAATCATAAAGGATAATTTTATTTTGACAAACATAGTTTCTAAAATTGTCAAAATATAGATTCAAAAATGGGTTTCCATCAAAAGGCACTAAAACAATCCTTTAAGAATATTAGTGTATTCCATGCATAAGATTGTATTTATTTTCATTTTAAGCCTCTAAAACACTATCTTTATCATTAATAGACATAGATAAAAATATCTATTATTCATTACTTACTTGGGATGTTACATCCTTCCCCCCTTTAGAAAATTGCGTCCCCGCAATTTATTTACTTATCAAATAAATTGGGGTACTTATCCCTCATTGCATTTTCGGATTCCCATGTTGCCTCTTCAATCATGTGGTTTTTCCACAAAACCTTTACCTGCTTAATCACCTTATTCCGTAACACTTGCTCCCCGTGGTCAAGAATCTGGACCGGTTGTTCCTCATAAGATAGGTTTTCTTCCAGCTGAACTACCTCTGGACTCAAAACATGAGATGGATCTGGCATATACTTTCTCAACATCGAAACGTGAAAAACATTGTGTACCTGAGATAAACTCGGAGGTAAAGCCACTCGGTATGCAACTGATCCAACTCTCTCTAGAACTTCGTATGGTCCAATGAACCTTGGACTCAACTTTCCTTTCTTACCAAATCTCATCACACTTTTCCAAGGAGAAACCTTGAGAAAAACATGATCACCTACCTCGAAAGATAGATCCTTCCTCCGGTTATCCGCATAACTCTTCTGCCTGCTCTGAGCTGTTCTCATGTGTTTCTGAATCAGCTGAACTTTTTCTGCCATCTCTTCTACCAATTCTGGTCCCATCAACTTTCTTTCACCCACTTCATCCCAGAAAGCTGGAGTTCGACACCGCTTCCCATATAATGCCTGAAATGGTGCCATCTGTATACTGGAATGAAAACTGTTATTATATGAAAACTCAACCAAAGAAAGATGCTGGTCCCAACTCCCCTGATAATCCATAGAACAAGCTCGTAGCATATCCTCCAATGTCTGAATTGTTCGTTCTGACTGCCCATCTGATTGAGGATGAAAAGCTGTACTAAAATTTAATTCAGTACCCAACGACTTCTGAAGGCCTTTCCAAAAGTTAGAGGTAAACCTGGGATCACGATCTGATACAATGGAGAGGGGAACTCCATGTAACCTGACTATCTCTTTAAGATACAAACGGGAAAGTTGATCAAGAGAGAAAGTATCTCGTATAGCAAGGAAATGAGCAGATTTGGTCAAGCGATCAACAATAACCCAGATTGCATTATTACCTCGAGATGTCTTCGGTAATCCAACAACAAAGTCCATGGATATATTCTCCCATTTCCACTCTGGCACTGGTAAAGGCTGAAGCATCCCTTTCGGTAACTGCCGCTCAGCTTTAACCTGCTGACAAGTCAAACACTTCACAGTAAAATCAGCAATATCTCTTTTCATTCCATCCCACCAGTAATACTCCCGCAGATCTCTATACATCTTAGTACTGCCCGGATGAACTGAAAACGGAGAACTATGAGCTTCACATAACAACTCTCTCTTCAACTGTGAATCAGAAGGCACACACAATCTCTTCCCAAATCTCAAAACGCAATCATTATCAATGTTGAATTCAGGCAACTTACCTTTCTGAACCAGCTCTACCCTTTTCTGCAACTCACTGTCTTGCTTCTGTGCTTGCTTGATTCTATCTGATAGAGAAGATCTCACTGATACCTGAAACAAAACAGAAGGACTTCCTGCACCAACAACTTCTATGCCAAATTTCATCAAATCGTTAACCAAGTGATCACGTTCCAAACGCAACATTGTTAATGAAGCATTACTTTTTCGACTCAAAGCATCAGCCACTTTATTTGCTTTTCCCGGATGGTAATGAATTGTACAATCATAATCCTTGATTAATTCCAGCCATCTCCTTTGTCTCATGTTTAACTCTTTCTGAGTGAATATATACTTTAAACTTTTGTGATCGGTATAAATTTCACACTTTACTCCATACAAATGATGCCTCCAAATTTTTAAAGCAAAAACAACAGCAGCTAATTCCAAATCATGTGTAGGGTAATTTACCTCATGAGTTTTCAACTGTCGTGAAGCATAAGCAATTACCTGATCATTCTGCATTAGGACGCAACCAAGTCCTTTCAATGAAGCATCGCTGTATATAACAAAGTCACCATTCCTGGAAGGTAGTGCCAAAACTGGAGCATTCACCAATCTTCTTTTCAATTCCTGAAAACAATCATCACATTCTTTTGTCCAGATAAACTTAACACCCTTCCGAGTTAGCTTAGTCATTGGACTAGATAACCGTGAAAAATTTCTAACAAACCTTCGGTAATAGCCCGCCAAACCAAGGAAGCTACGAATCTCGGTTACATTTGTGGGTCTTGGCCATTCTTCCACAACTTTTGTTTTTGCAGGATCAACAGTTATTCCATCTTTAGAAACAATGTGACCAAGGAAAGCAATTTGTTGCAACCAAAACTCACACTTGCTGAATTTCCCATACAATTTCTTTTCTTTTAAGGTTTGCAAGATAACCCTTAAATGTTTTTCATGCTCCTCTTTACTTTTAGAAAACACCAAAATATCATCAATGAAAACAACCACAAACTTATCCAAGAACTCATGGAAAATTCTATTCATTAAGTCCATGAATACAGCAGGTGCATTGGTTAGCCCAAAAGGCATTACTACAAATTCATAATGGCCATATCTCGTACGGAAAGCGGTCTTCGGATTATCTGCCTCCTTTACCTTCAGCTGATGGTACCCCGATCTCAAGTCAATCTTTGAAAAAAACTGAGCTCCCTGGAGCTGATCAAACAAATCATCGATATGAGGCAAAGGATATTTGTTCTTAACAGTGATATTATTCAAGGCTCTATAATCAATGCAAAGTCTCATAGAACCATCTTTCTTTTTAACAAATAAAACAGGAGCACCCCATGGTGATGTGCTAGGTCTAATGAAACCTTTCTCTAATAAATCTTGCAATTGCTCCTTCAACTCTAAAAGTTCAATTTGTGCCATTCGATAAGGGGGTTTTGAAATTGGCTTAGCATCAGGAACTAAGTCAACAGTAAACTCAACTTCCCGATCTGGTATTATTCTAGGCAACTCATCAGGAAAAACATCAGGATACTCATTTACCACTGGCACATCATTAATCTGAACAGTTCCTTTATTTTCAATGATGTGTGCAAGGTAACATTCATTTCCATCTTTTACAAGTTTCTCGGCCTCTTCATATGTTATCAAAAGTAAGGGTTCATTCTTGTAAACAAACTGAATGTCTTTCTGAAAAGAAACTTCTTTAGCTCTACAGTCAATCTTAGCATGGTAAATAGAGAGCCAATCCATACCCAGGATAACATCAAACTCTACTAGAGGTAGAACAATAAGGTTTGCAAGTAGGTTCTTTCCACAGATAAGGATAGGAAGATTCTTATAAATTCTTTTTGCCTCGACACTTCCCCCAGGTGTTTTTACCAAAAGTTCAGGAGTCATTTCTTGAGATGGTATTCCCATTTTACTAGAAAAGGTCTCAGAGATGAAAGAATGTGTAGACCCCGAATCAAACAACACACTGGCATAGTCTGAAAAAACAAACAAAGTACCTGATACGACTTCATTTGATGGCCCGACATCCGCTGAAGTAGTTGCAAAGGATTTCACCACCCCTTTCTGCTTGTAGTCTAACTGCTTCCCATCACTCAAGCTCCTTGTCGGACACTCGTTTGCATAGTGACCCATCTCATTGCACTTAAAACATTTCACTAACTGTAAATCAAATTTGTTTTTACCTTCACCTTGATCCTTTTCAGTGCAATCACGAGCCTTATGTCCCATCTTACCACATCGGTAGCACTTCCCAGAATTCAGAAGACATTCCCCAGCATGCCTTTTGCCACATTTATCACAAACTGGAAACTTAGTTCTCTTACCATCAGACTTCTTTGAAGAATTCTTACCTTTCTCCTGCCACCTCGGTCTCTTCTTCTGCTGGTTGTTATAGAACACTTGGTCATCGGCAAACTCCATTTCCACCTTCTCAGCACATCGAACAAGCTTTTCATAACTTTTAAACTCTCGAGAAGCTAATGCCCTTCGATACTTTGGCTTTAATCCTGAGTAAAAACGATTGATTTTACTATCAAGGTCCCGGATAAAATTGGGAGCATACCTTGCCAATCGAGTGAACCTTTCTTCATAGGCAGCCACTGAGTCTTCCTCTTGCCTCAATTCCAAGAATTGCTTTTCCATCCTAAGTCGAACAGCCTTAGGAAAATACTTCTCAAGAAACATACCTTTGAAGTCATCCCAGTCAAGAGCATCAATCTCATCGGCTTCCCTGATATTTTTAACCATAGACCACCACTGATCTGCTTCACCCTCCAAACGGTAAATAGCAAGACTAACCTTTTGATTGTCTGAACACCCCATGACATCAAAAATCTTCTCCAGTGCTTTAATCCACCCTTCAGCTTGCACAGGGTCAGATGATCCTCTGAATGATGGTGGATGTTGCCTCATGAAATGTTCCACCACTGACATGTTCCTCTGCGGCTGATCTGGCTGATCTCGTGCATGGATACCACCACCATTTATCGCCTGAGTCAACTGCGCCATTACTGCAACAAACTGTTCAGTTCCAATTCCGACCATTTCTGGATGCTGATTCGGAAGGTTATTTCCTTCTGTATGCCTTCCTAGCACTGCTTCCCTGTTTCCTCTGCGGAAAACCATTCTGAACAAACATGTCTTAGATGAAGCAACAGGGTAATCTTTAAATGCTATATCATTTCGAAAAAGAAAAAAAAAATATTTTTGGATAATCATTTAATAGAATTCTAACTCCTAAAGTTATCTAAACCGACCTTTGATACCAACTATAAGGCCCCAGCCTTAAACCTTACTTAATCTTGAGTTATTACAAGATTACACATTGAGGATCTTTTCAGGTTTAGAGTTTTAGAGAATTAGATCATAAAACTTGCATTACATTCCACATATAAACAAAGTGGTTACATAAATATAGTATTCTTCATTCCCATCAATGGAAACAGATTTAAAATAAAACATGGATTATTTCTTGACACATCCTTGACTCTATCATCTTATCATGTACCTTTCCCTTGACCTGTGAAAAACATTTCAAAAACTTGGGATGAGCATAAAAACTCAGTATGGGTTATAAAAAAAACATGGAATGGAAACATGAGTTCATATATAAATAAGAATGAAATCATACTTTACCCATAAAACATAGGCACTTTAACATACCTCATAAAATCATGAATAAATCATAGAAATCATAAGACATAAAGGTAACTTGAGGCATTCATAACATTCTTACGTAGGGAGTAACCCTCTTGGTTACGTTTGGAATACCCATCACAGTATATTCCCTAAAAATCTCTTCGGAGAAACCTTAACGTTTCACTCCTTCGCGTTACCCAATGCATTGGAGAGCTATAACGGGCTCACCCGCCCTTAGTTTATCACGGAACCACCCGTCTTCATAATAATGCCCAAGAACCATAACATAATCATATCACATAAAACATGCATAAAGGAAACATAACATTTCCACATTTCAATCACGAGATATCAATACAACACATTGATATAATAAAAACATTATGAAAACCATTTTCAATACCAAAGTAAAACATGGTATTTATTTTTCTTTTTAAAAAAAAGGTATGGCTTGTAGAGGAAGCCAAAACTCAAATAACGGTTACGACGGCGGAGAAGTCGTTGTCGCCGCATACGTACGACAAAAACATTCCCTTTTGTCGTTTAGTAAACGCTTCGTATAAAAAAGATTCCTTTTGAGTAAACGTAAAAGTCAAAGGGGTTTATACACCGTATAAAAGAAAGTTGTGTATAAAATAAAATATGCCTCAACGAAAGGAGATTGAGACGAAGTCCCATACCTCGTATCCGACTTGACCCGACCGTTCTTTAAACTCCTGAATAATAAACTTGAGTTAATCTCTACTTGCTTATGAATCTTTTTCAAGTTCATTATTCCTTTTATACCATGTTATGAACATCATGTAATCATTTAAGTTAATAATGTTCATTTTGTCGGTATTTGGTTCTTAAGTCAAAAATTGACTTCTTATACTTACAAGTTGTTAATTTGGTCAAAGGTTCATTATATCCAGAATGGTATTCATTATGTAGATATCATATATGTCATATATATCCAGTACATACATTCATTTATAATATTACATCACATTTAGAGGTAAGAAATGAAATGCATCGTTCATGGAGACGGTAAGCCGTACGTACGCATGAACGCTACTTCCATTTCTATTTCATATTTTCTGGAATGGAATCATAATGATATAAAAGTATATTATAATTCCAGTATAACAACATATATAATATCATTAACTTTATCCTTTACACATCCCACATATGGTATTAACGAATCAAATCACTTTTAGGGGGCGGTAGTCCGCACTTCCTAAAATGAAGATATCGTGTTTTACCCATAATGGAAACCATAAAGGTATGCCCAAAATGAAAAAAACAGAAGCTTAAGGAAAACATAAACATATAATATATCATATATAAAAATAGTGACATCATAATGGCCACCTTTGAAGGTGTTAAATGAGTATTGAACAATCATCGTTTCGGGAGGCAGAATTTCGCCATCCACGGAAACCGTATGTTCTTTAACCATTTGATGTAGTTGTGTGAGAGTGTAGCTCAAATATATCTTATAACAACATCCTAGTATATTGAAGATACTGGTGTTGTTACAAAAGAAGTAAATAAAAAGAGTTTAGGGGGTCGGAGAAGCAAAATAAAACAAATGAACATGAGAGAATGAAATACATTAAAAAGTGTAACTTCTTTTGGTTTGAGCCTAAAGGCTTCCTTTGAAAGGATTCTGCCCAAAGGGAATCCTCTAGGATGAGGAGAGGGATGTGGAGAGAGCAAATGGGCAGGGGTTGGCAGAGCCAATGGCTTGAAGAGTGTGTGAAATGAGGTAGAGGTGGGGGCCTTTTATAAGGGGAGAGGAGGGGCACTTTTGGAAAGTAAAGAAACATTACATTATTTGAAAATGTGTTTTGGTTTAAAAAGCTCCCACATTGATGGAATTCGTGGATAAGGTGATAAGGCATCGAAATCCATTCATCCAATTGGTTTTGGACATGTGTAGTTCATAGATTTTATTTTATCTTTCCATTTTATTTAAATCGTCAAATAATGATGTCATCGCTGCATCATTATTATGTCATAAATAATTAAATTTATTTAATGTCTAAAAATTATAAACAAATTACTATGATGTAGGAAATCTTTTTAGCTTTCCATTGAATATTTATAATCAAAATTTGGACTTGTATAACCCCACTTAAAAATTGTTTTCGCAAAACATATTATGTTTGTGTCATTTTCACTTTAACATTTAATAAAAAGTAATTTATGTTATTTCCCAACAAAAGTGGATACATGGGGTCCCCAAGTTAGGCCATGACTTGTCTTGGTCGGCCATGACACAACCAATGAGGTTGGGACATGTGTCTAGGTCATTTTATATTATTAAAGCATTATTTATACATTAAACTACCCTAATTACCACTAATCGCGATTAAGAACTTAATAAGTTACTATTCACCAAAAAATTATTTTAATCTCATTGAACCACATTTTACTTCTTAATGACAACCATGTATGTCGGATTTTCAAAATTCAATACACATTAGTGGTAAACTTTAATTTAACTGAAAAAAACAGTTTGCTTGATTACCACTTAGTGGTTTCACTATTCATCAAAATTGAAGTTTTTCAGAAAATTACCAAAAATTCACTCTAAGCTATATTTGATATTACGAATTCAAAAATGAAGTCTATTTTACAAAATTCAAATCATATAAGTCACATTAATTAATTTAATAATTAATTCCCGCTGCCAGAGCAAATAGCGTGTTTTTACAAAACAATAAGTATCAAAAGATTGACACCAGTTTAAGTCTAATTTCAAATCGAAATTGATTCCAATGACCACCATTGGATAAAATGGTAAAAATATATTCTAATTTCAATTCAAAACCAATTCAAAACATAATCTAATCATATAAATAAATTAGATTAAAAAGTAGTTTTGATGTAAAATGCAGTATTTTTCACTATTCATTTAAAAATGAACATTGTCGGAAAATTACCAAAAATTCACACAAGGTAAATTTTGATGTCCCAATCATAAAGGATAATTTTATTTTGACAAACATAGTTTCTAAAATTGTCAAAATATAGATTCAAAAATGGGTTTCCATCAAAAGGCACTAAAACAATCCTTTAAGAATATTAGTGTATTCCATGCATAAGATTGTATTTATTTTCATTTTAAGCCTCTAAAACACTATCTTTATCATTAATAGACATAGATAAAAATATCTATTATTCATTACTTACTTGGGATGTTACAATGTTAGGTATTTTATGAACAATTTTTTTAATGTGTGCAGATGACAGAAGATGGGGTCGCCTTTAATAGGTGACGTGAGTGACACTCTTGTAATATATGAAAAGAAAATGTGTTCCGTTGTTTTACACATCCAAAAAGGATGAAAATATAGTATTATTCATAATTATAAATTATATTTTTTAAATATGTTCATCAAATATATTTTTTACAATAATTTATCTTATTTGGGACCTTTTCTTTTTAGTTTATCCACCTGGTAAACTAATTTTTTCCTTAACCACAGTAAATAATTTTTTGCAGTTATAAATGTTAATTGTGGTAAAACATTAAGTTGATATAATTAAATAAAAAAAATATTCTGGTTCAAAATATGGAACCCATTATTCAATATTCAATTTATAGAATTGAAAATTTTTAATTTAACGTTAATCATGCAGCTGCGATTAGAAAACATGTCCCCTAAGATGTAACGCCCCGACCCTAGTTACCTAGAGTCGTTGCATTATTACATAACATTGGCATGATCACGAGATAGATCAAGTCTCGAAAGACCGATTAGTTTAGTAGTCTTGTAATAACTAGATACATCCATAAATTTTTACATTACATCATAAAAAAAACATCTTGTCTTCATATCCCCTCATACTATCCCTGCAGGTCATTCATAAATTACTTCTTCATAATCCTGGGAAAAATAAAACATTGAAAGGGGTGAGCTCGGATGCTCAGTAAGGATAACATTATAGCAGAAGCTTTCATAAATAAGCATAAACACTTAAGGCAATTTATAACTAAAACAAAAGCCTTTTAAATTTAAACTTCAGCATAAAATGGCGAAGGTAAAATGAAATAATGCCATTTACTTACTCACATGGATATTCTACTAGTCGAATGATCACATGCAATATCAATAACCACTTTCATAATGATGGAATGCATAATGCCAGACTATCATAACCACATAGTCAAGGCCTCGTGCCAAGACTACAAATAAGATTTTGTCAAGGCCTTGTGCCAAGACACTAGTTTGTCTCATGAGACCTACCGATGCATCGAGGAGCTATAGCGGGCTCCACCCGTCACTTATTAAGTCCAATGCATTCCTCATATGAACAGGTTTAAACATAACATAAACATTCGTATTATAAATAGCATACGAAATGTCAATACTTCTACCACAAACCATGAATGGTATAAAAATAGCACATCCACAGTCAAACATAACTCATTTGATACAATATGGAGGACTTTATTGTATCACATTAACCTCAATCAAGAATAATGAAGGATGTTGACATAGATGAAAATAATCATCAAAACTTTTTGAGAGAAATATCCGCCTTTTCTTGAAAACATTTAAAAGTCACACTATTTGTCAAGAAGCCATTTAAAAATAGATTTTTGAATCAAAGTGTCCCATACCACTTTGAAACTTTTAAAAGGAGTTTTAATTTTAAAACTTTAATGTCCATATAAATAAATCCTTAAAACCATTTTTAAAACATGGACATTAATGAGCAAGATTTAGAAGAATAAGTCTTTAAAACATTTAAAAATGGTATTTTAGTTAGAGATTCTAACCAAAAGAGACACTTGAATACAAATAATTGAGGTAATCAAAACTTTGTAATATCATGAGAATAAAGGGAATCATGATATTCTATGTCAAAGTACATTATATACACCACATAAAAGTGATTTGGTGTATATCATCAAAGAAGTCTCAATGGAATGTAAATTGAGATGAAATCTGTCATAAAGGTTGTATCCATAGGTTAAGGATAAATCAATGACATAATTATGTGTGACAAATATAAATACACTAAATAAGATTGGATATTCAGTGTAAATCAATCAAAGGATATTCACACATATTCTTGTAAAAACAATACCAACGAATTGCATGTTTAACTCAACAAATGGAGAATGAGTTAAAATTACTCTTATCAAATTCATATCAATGAATTGAGAATTATCAATGGAGTGATTATGTGTATCAAACTTATATCCACAGGAAGGGGAGTGGAAATTATGACATAATCAAATGAATAGTGATTCCACACATAATCTCGGGGTAATATAATCAATGAAATATGCGTAAAGCCAAATGAGTGGGAATTGAAATCTCAAATTCCCTTATCGATTAGGTAACATACGAAACATACACCCATGAAAGAAGTATCATACCATGATGATGTAAATACCCATAAATTAAAGTATATTACACAATGAATACAATCATGGGCAGTACACATACACCACATGCAATAATTAAGTGGTGATCAATGGAAATCTCACGAAATTAAAAGTGAGATAAGAAACCCCTTACCACGTTATTCAACTGAGTCGTATAGACAAAAGTTAATAACCACCAAATGATTTACAGAATAACATGAATATAAATAGAATCATGAATATATATCAAATGGCAGTACACAATACACCACTTTCAATAATTTATTGGCGAAAAATGGAAATCTCACGGAATTGAAAGTGAGATAAGAAAATCCCTTACTTTGTACTTTTTCCTTGGTCGATGGTAGGTTTACCTCCTGTATAATGGTGAAATAATTGTTATTGAATAATACAAGAATCATTTACTTTAATATGATATCATATATGATCTTTTAACATTGATTTGTTAATAATATCTTAGAATTATCGTCATTTCGGGTGTTAACGGGTTCATTTTACTTTATATTCTTTGTTATGTGAGCCATATTCGTTATTAATGGGATGTATATTATTCATATCCAGAATGGTATCAAGTTCATAAACATCATTTTTAAATCATAAAAGGATAATTATACTTGAATGGATATGATGGAGAATGAATCTTATCGCGTTCATGGAGACGGTAGTCCGTACGTACGCACGAACGCTACTTCCATTTAATTTTTATTTTAAAAGAATCGAATCCAAATTATACATAGGTATATTACTATTCCAGTATAAAATAATATTTTATATATGTTACTTAAGTTCATTAACACCATCCTTTATACGTTCCATGTGTGGTATGAACGAGTCATATCATTTTAAGGGGGCGGTAGTCCGCACTTCCTCAAATGAAATTATCGTATGTATATACAACATGAAACGAATAATGGTATGAAATAAAATGGAATTACAGAAGCTTATATATAAAATATATATCATTAATATCATATTTAATTACAGTGCCATCCTAATGGCCACCATGAGAGGCGGTAAGATGTATTTGAACAATCATCGTTTCGTGAGGCGTTAGTTTGCCATCCACAGAAACATTATGTTCATCATCCATTAGATGGAGTTGTGTGAATGTGTAGTTTGAATATTTCTTATAACAACATCCTAGTATATTGTGGATACTGGTGTTGTTACAAAAGAAAGGAAATAAAAAGATTTTGGGGGTTGGAGAAGCAAAATAATTGAAAATAATTTAAGAGAAAATGTTACCTTTAATTTAGGTAACTCACTTTGGTTGGAACCAAAGGACTTCTTGAAATGCTTTCTGCCTAAAGGGAAGCTTCAAGGAGGAGGAGAGGGATGTGGGGAGCTTAGTTGGGCAGAGTTTGGACGAGCCAAGTGGCTTGATAGGTGTGAGGAATGAGTAGAAGTGGTCTCCTTTTATAAGGGAGAGGAGGGGCTCTTTAGGAAAGAGTGAAAGTATTACTTTATAATATAATTATATTAGGTTTATAATGGTCCAAAAATCATTTAGGTCGAAGATAAGATGACTCATATTCTAAATAACATCAACCAATAAGAATTGGACAGGTTTTAGATAATATTTTAATCATTATAATCTTATTTATTTAAATGATTTATTAATGAGGTAAACATTGCATCATTATTGTGTCATTAATAATTTAAATTATTTGATGTCTAAAAATTATAAATAAAATATAATTATGTAGTAAATCCTCTTATCTTTCTAATGAATATTTATAATCGAAAATCCAACATGTATAACCCTATGTAAAAATTGTTCTTTTAAAAGATGTAAGCTTATGCCATTTTTGTATTCATTTTAACTTAATTAAAATAAAGTGTCATTATCACTTACAAGTGGATCAATGGGGTCCCACAATTGACCCAAAGATGCCCATGGTCGACCATGTATCAACCAATAGGGTTAAGACACGTTTTAGGGTAATTTACTATTATTATAATATTATTTTTTAACCCTTATTTACCGGATTTACCCTTAACCATGGTAAATAAAATATTTACCGCAGTAATTATTCAAAATGTCTAAAAATAAAAGTTACCTATTTACACAATTTGAACATCCTGATTCCAAATATGGAATCCATTTTTCTAAATTCAAAACACAGAAGTGGCAGAAATTAATTTAAAATTAATTCCTGCTGTCAAAACAAAAAGCGTGTTTTTAAGAGATAATAACTATCAAAAGATTGACACTTGTTTATGTTTGGTTTAATTGTAAAGTTATGTCCAATGACCAAAATTATATTAAATGGTAAAAATATATTCTAAATATACTTTAAAACCACTCAAATTCATAATTTATCACTATTAATTATTTTGATTAAAAAAGTTGTTTTTAATTAAAAGTTAGTAATTTTTTTACTATTCATCAAAATATGAAAGTTATCCGAAAAGTACCAAAATTTCACCTTAGGCTAAATTTGATATTCCGAATCCAAAAATGAAGTACATTTTGAAATATAAAATATATATAATTTCAAAAATTAAGTATTACTATTCATAACGGCTAGTTTGATCGGTTGTGGTGTGTGTTAAAACTCGAAGTTGCGTACAACACACGCTACTGTTTTATTCAAAGGAAAGCGTACCGTGGAAGCTTGGGATGTTTTATTTTAAATTTTTTTGATGTCCCCATTTAGTCAAAAAGTTTAAAATATTTTATTTAAAAAGGTTTCACTATTAAAAGTTGGTAAAACTACAATACTGAAGATGAATTTGTTCTTACATTATGTCTAAGAAACTCATAATATGGATTCTAAAATTATAAGGATTATATAAAGTTTAAAATTTAGTTAATACTATTCATAACCTTTTTTTGAACGGCTTGTTTGGTAAGTCATGGTGCGCTTGAATTCGGTGTTGCGTGTAGTGTAAGTTATTGAATTATTTTGAAGAAATAACACACTATGAAATCTTGGGGTGTTACATTCTCCCCTCCTTCAATAAATTGCGTCCTCGCAATTTGAAATTGTTCTTAGAAAATAAAAGGTTGAAAATAGAAAATATATTTGTGGGAAAACCCACATCGTAAATTGGTTTACTAAAATTTAGTCTTAATATGAGGAAAAGATAAATGAAAGGGTCACCACCAAATTATGATCTCGATTAGGAGAACATTGGTGGCAATTAGAGACATATAATTGGAGGAAAAACGTAAATATTTATAGGTAGTGGTTGAGGTCATCAATCACAAACAAGTATAAAATTGAGGTCCTTAAACTCATCAATCTATGATGATTTGAAGTACCATCGGTTCAACAAAATATAGGGTATTGGGATCACACATTTTTGACATTTCAAAATATCTTAGTTGAAATCCCACATCGAAAAATGAATTAATGAGGCCTCTATTTAAAATAAAGAGTGGAAAGTATGAAGATTACCGAAAATAACACATACTAGGGTTCCATGTAGGAAAATATGGATATGGAGGAGAAATCTAACCATCAATTATCTGATGGAGAGTGGTAGAGAACATGGCTATGAAAAGGCCAACAATCCCAAAGCCATAAATTAGTGATGATTTAAGGTACCATCTAGGACAACATTTTTTTTAAAGTTACATTACATAAGGAAGAGGAATTCATTTATGATATTGACTAAGAACATTATGAGATATACTTAAATTTTAAGTAGATTTTCAATCTTTAATAAATTTCCACCACTAACTCAATTTTTTTTTAAACGATGAGTATTCAAGAAGACTTGGTCACACTGGAAGAGCTAGAATAAACTTCTATAGAATCACATGATCCATATAGGATAAACCATATATTTACATTGTCTTTGAAGATTAATCAAAACCAAAATGGTTAGTGAATGATCTAATGATCCCCCAAAAGGATATTCATTGAGATAAATATGCACTAATCTTAATTTATAAAATTAAACTAACAATGCCCCAAAGTTAAATAGATACCATTCAATAACCTATTGTCCTTAAAATCCTTTAATATAATCCAAACTAATATTGAAACCCAAAACATAGAAGAATTTGATTATGTAGTCTCCCATGTTAAATTGTATCTCCAAATGACATCAGATACTCTTAAAGTCACATACTCAAAAGTAACTAACCTAATCACATATTCTCTATTATAGGTTAATCATTTCCATAAATAACCCAAATCACTATAAATCCACAATAAAAACGTAGATAAAAATCTATCATTACTCCACAAATGAAACCCCATAGTATTCTATTTTCCTTGGGCATATAGTGTTCCCAACAAAGCGAACATCTTCCAAAATAACATTTATCACTTAATCACCAAATCATTTTCCTATACCAAGGGTATTCTTTTGATATGAAATAAGAACCCAAATCAACTTATTATTGATCAATAAAATCATTTAACTAAAAAAAAGTCACACTAACCAGGGACTTCACGTAGTCCAGTGGTAGGCGATAAATCCCAATCGCACTTTGGTTGTGGGTTCGATTCCTACAGCTTTGTCCGACGCGATGGGTTGTCACACGGTCTACGTGTTGTCCTTTTTCAAAAACTATATTTTATAATATTTCCAAAATGAGATAAATTCCTCAAAATAATATATCATAAATTTAACCACAAATGTTATATCATACCTTGAATCTTCATCCCAAATTAGAATAACTTATAATTCTCTCAAACCCCAATGATCATATAAATCCAAATGGTTATTTATACCCATATCCACAAGAGAAGAGACAATTCTTCCTCAAATATCATTCTCACATGGCAAACTGTGGGGTTACAAATACAAGAGAAAATTATTCCATAGTAAACCAATCAACAAGGAGTGCTAATACTTTTTAAACATTTCTCCAACCATTTATTCCCACATAGCTTCTTCTTTGACCAAGAAAATATCCTATAGAATAGGACATTCACTCGGGTAATGGCCAGGTCCCCTACATTTACGGCAAATGACTGTAAATGGACTCTTGGGACCATTTTTATCTTCTTCCATAGTACTCTTAATTTTTCTTCGGCAATTCTTTACTTTATGTCCTTCCTTCCCGCACGTAAAACATTTCGTTGTCCCATTGAGACACTTTCCTGGGTGTCTCTTTCCACATTTCCTGCATGATGAAAATTGAGGGTTCTTTTCTCCATGGTCTCCATTGCTGGAGCTCTTATCATTTATCACCTTTCTCTTCCTTGTTGAGTCTGGGAGTTGGTTAATATATATGTTGTTGATCATATTTTTGGAAAACTGATTTGGCATAAAGACGATATCTTTTACGCCTATCAACATTCCATTTTGTTTCTCATTGCCACCACCGTTCCCATCTTGTACATCATTCTCAAAGTCACTATGACTTCCTTGGAATCCAGCCATTGACTAAAACCATAAAGCATTGTGTGAGTAATAGTAGTCGTAAAATCATTTAGAGATTAAAATGTCACCATATTCTCAATTTGAAACATATTAGGATTAACCAAGGTCATTTACTCTCATATTATATATATATTACTTAAATTGGTTTGTAAAGAAAATGTAAATTATCCTAAGCATATCCCCCGGGAGTGTCGTAACCAAGAGTGCAGCAAGGCCCGTTGTCGTGCACTAGTTCCCATTCGAGTCTAGCTCAAAGCGGTGTTTTCGGGTTTTACCCCTAGGTACATCTGTGCCAGAGCCGCCTCTACCTGCTCGTATCCAGACAGGGATGTATTGCTCGGAAAACTCACAAAATCTCTACAATACCAAAATTCTAGGAAGTTCTTTTATACTAATCCTCAAAGTTCATCTTAGGTCTACGTGCTCTAATCAGAGTTTATCTAAATCTTGCTACCAAGGTTTGTACTAAACTTCCTCTGATACCAACTGTAACGCCCCGACCCTAGTTACCTAGAGTCGTTGCATTATTACATAACATTGGCATGATCACGAGAAAGATCAAGTCTCGAAAGACCGATTAGTTTAGTAGTCTTGGAATAACTAGATACATCCATAAAATTTTACATTACATCATAAAAAAAACATCTTGTCTTCATATCCCCTCATACTATCCCTGTAGGTCATTCATAAATTACTTCTTCATAATCCTGGGAAAAATAAAACATTGAAAGGGGTGAGCTCGGATGCTCAGTAAGGATAACATTATAGCAGAAGCTTTCATAAATAAGCATAAACACTTAAGGCAATTTATAACTAAAACAAAAGCCTTTTAAATTTAAACTTCAGCATAAAATGGCGAAGGTAAAATGAAATAATGCCATTTACTTACTCACATGGATATTCTACTAGTCGAATGATCACATGCAATATCAATAACCACTTTCATAATGATGGAATGCATAATGCCAGACTATCATAACCACATAGTCAAGGCCTCGTGCCAAGACTACAAATAAGATTTTGTCAAGGCCTTGTGCCAAGACACTAGTTTGTCTCATGAGACCTACCGATGCATCGAGGAGCTATAGCGGGCTCCACCCGTCACTTATTAAGTCCAATGCATTCCTCATATGAACAGGTTTAAACATAACATAAACATTCGTATTATAAATAGCATACGAAATGTCAATACTTCTACCACAAACCATGAATGGTATAAAAATAGCACATCCACAGTCAAACATAACTCATTTGATACAATATGGAGGACTTTATTGTATCACATTAACCTCAATCAAGAATAATGAAGGATTTTGACATAGATGAAAATAATCATCAAAACTTTTTGAGAGAAATATCCCCCTTTTCTTGAAAACATTTAAAAGTCACACTATTTGTCAAGAAGCCATTTAAAAATAGATTTTTGAATCAAAGTGTCCCATACCACTTTGAAACTTTTAAAAGGAGTTTTAATTTTAAAACTTTAATGTCCATATAAATAAATCCTTAAAACCATTTTTAAAACATGGACATTAATGAGCAAGATTTAGAAGAATAAGTCTTTAAAACATTTAAAAATGGTATTTTAGTTAGAGATTCTAACCAAAAGAGACACTTGAATACAAATAATTGAGGTAATCAAAACTTTGTAATATCATGAGAATAAAGGGAATCATGATATTCTATGTCAAAGTACATTATATACACCACATAAAAGTGATTTGGTGTATATCATCAAAGAAGTCTCAATGGAATGTAAATTGAGATGAAATCTGTCATAAAGGTTGTATCCATAGGTTAAGGATAAATCAATGACATAATTATGTGTGACAAATATAAATACACTAAATATGATTGGATATTCAGTGTAAATCAATCAAAGGATATTCACACATATTCTTGTAAAAACAATACCAACGAATTGCATGTTTAACTCAACAAATGGAGAATGAGTTAAAATTACTCTTATCAAATTCATATCAATGAATTGAGAATTATCAATGGAGTGATTATGTGTATCAAACTTATATCCACAGGAATGGGAGTGGAAATTATGACATAATAAAATGAATAGTGATTCCACACATAATCTTGGGGTAATATAATCAATGAAATATGCGTAAATCCAAATGAGTGGGAATTAAAATCTCAAATTCCCTTATCGATTAGGTAACATACGAAACATACACCCATGAAAGAAGTATCATACCATGATGATGTAAATACCCATAAATTAAAGTATATTACACAATTAATACAATCATGGGCAGTACACATACACCACATGCAATAATTAAGTGGTGATCAATGGAAATCTCACGAAATTAAAAGTGAGATAAGAAACCCCATACCACGTTATTCAACTGAGTCGTATAGCCAAAAGTTAATAACCACCAAATGATTTACAGAATAACATGAATATAAATAGAATCATGAATATATATCAAATGGCAGTACACAATACACCACTTTCAATAATTTATTGGCGAAAAATGGAAATCTCACGGAATTGAAAGTGAGATAAGAAAATCCTTTACTTTGTACTTTTTCCTTGGTCGATGGTAGGTTTACCTCCTGTATAATGGTGAAATAATTGTTATTGAATAATACAAGAATAATTTACTTTAATATGATATCATATATGATCTTTTAACATTGATTTGTTAATAATATCTTAGAATTATCGTCATTTCGGGTGTTAACGGGTTCATTTTACTTTATATTCTTTGTTATTTGAGCCATATTCGTTATTAATGGGATGTATATTATTCATATCCAGAATGGTATCAAGTTCTTAAACATCATTTTTAAATCATAAAAGGATAATTATACTTGAATGGATACGATGGAGAATGAATCTCATCGCGTTCGTGGAGACGGTAGTCCGTACGTACGCACGAACGCTACTTCCATTTAATTTTTATTTTAAAAGAATCGAATCCAAATTATACATAGGTATATTACTATTCCAGTATAATATAATATTTTATATATGTTACTTAAGTTCATTAACACCATCCTTTATACGTTCCATGTGTGGTATGAACGAGTCATATCATTTTAAGGGGGCGGTAGTCTGCACTTCCTCAAATGAAATTATCGTATGTATATACAACATGAAACGAATAATGGTATGAAATAAAATGGAATTACAGAAGATTATATATAAAATATATATCATTAATATCATATTTAATTACAGTGCCATCCTAATGGCCACCATGAGAGGCGGTAAGATGTATTTGAACAATCATCGTTTCGTGAGGCGTTAGTTTGCCATCCACAGAAACATTATGTTCATCATCCATTAGATGGAGTTGTGTGAATGTGTAGTTTTAATATTTCTTATAACAACATCCTAGTATATTGTGGATACTGGTGTTGTTACAAAAGAAAGGAAATAAAAAGAGTTTGGGGGTTGGAGAAGCAAAATAATTGAAAATAATTTAAGAGAAAATGTTACCTTTAATTTAGGTAACTCACTTTGGTTGGAACCAAAGGACTTCTTGAAATGCTTTCTGCCTAAAGGGAAGCTTCAAGGAGGAGGAGAGGGATGTGGGGAGCTTAGTTGGGTAGAGTTTGGACGAGCCAAGTGGCTTGATAGGTGTGAGGAATGAGTAGAAGTGGTCTCCTTTTATAAGGGAGAGGAGGGGCTCTTTAGGAAAGAGTGAAAGTATTACTTTATAATATAATTATATTCGGTTTATAATGGTCCAAAAATCATTTAGGTCGAAGATAAGATGACTCATATTCTAAATAACATCAACCAATAATAATTGGACAGGTTTTATATAATATTTTAATCATTATAATCTTATTTATTTAAATGATTTATTAATGAGGTAAACATTGCATCATTATTGTGTCATTAATAATTTAAATTATTTGATGTCTAAAAATTATAAATAAAATATCATTATGTAGGAAATCCTTTTAGATTTCTAATGAATATTTATAATCTAAAATCCAACATGTATAACCCTATATAAAAATTGTTCTTTTAAAAGATGTAAGCTTATGCCATTTTTGTATTCATTTTAACTTAATTAAAATAAAGTGTCATTATCACTTACAAGTGGATCAATGGGGTCCCAAAATTGACCCAAAGATGCCCATGGTCGACCATGTATCAACAAATAGGGTTAAGACACGTTTTAGGGTAATTTAGTATTATTATAATATTATTTTTTAACCCTTATTTACCGGATTTACCCTTAACCATGGTAAATAAAATATTTACCGCAGTAATTATTCAAAATGTCTAAAAATAAAAGTTACCTATTTACACAATTTGAACATCCTGATTCCAAATATGGAATCCATTTTTCTAAATTCAAAACACAGAAGTGGCAGAAATTAATTTAAAATTAATTCCCGCTGTCAAAACAAAAAGCGTGTTTTTAAGAGATAATAACTATCAAAAGATTGACACTTGTTTATGTTTGGTTTAATTGTAAAGTTATGTCCAATGACCAAAATTATATTAAATGGTAAAAATATATTCTAAATATACTTTAAAACCACTCAAATTCATAATTTATCACTATTAATTATTTTGATTAAAAAAGTTGTTTTTAATTAAAATTTAGTAATTTTTTTACTATTCATCAAAATATGAAAGTTATCCGAAAAGTACCAAAATTTCACCTTAGGCTAAATTTGATATTCCGAATCCAAAAATGAAGTCCATTTTGAAATATAAAATATATATAATTTCAAAAATTAAGTATTACTATTCATAACGGCTAGTTTGATCGGTTGTGGTGTGTGTTAAAACTCGAAGTTGCGTACAACACACGCTACTGTTTTATTCAAAGGAAAGCGTACCGTGGAAGCTTGGGATGTTTTATTTTAAATTTTTTTTGATGTACCCATTTAGTCAAAAAGTTTAAAATATTTTATTTAAAAAGGTTTCACTATTAAAAGTTGGTAAAACTACAATACTGAAGATGAATTTGTTCTTACATTATGTCTAAGAAACTCATAATATGGATTCTAAAATTATAAGGATTATATAAAGTTTAAAATTTAGTTAATACTATTAATAACCTTTTTTTGAACGGCTTGTTTGGTAAGTCATGGTGCGCTTGAATTCGGTGTTGCGTGTAGTGTAAGTTATTGAATTATTTTGAAGAAATAACACACTATGAAATCTTGGGGTGTTACATAAGAGAATAATTTCAATAGTTTACAAGGTTTTTATATCATAATTCAGTATGAAAATGATTCAAATGAACTAAATTTTATTAAAATATGAAAAATTTAACTAATTTTGTTTTAAAACAAATTTAATATATAATTTTAAATTGTTAATAATTTAAATTAATATGCAGGTTTCAATTAAATTCTGTAATTTTCAATATTCATAATAAATCTAATATTTTCATGTAACTCTCAAAAAATAACCCTAATATAATATTTACATGATTATTTATAAAATTAACATTATTATTTAAAATAAATTTTCACAAATTTTTAAAAATTATTTTTAAAATATTTTATCAAAATGCCAAAATATTGTTTTTTAGAAAAATACAATTTTTTAGCATAAAATTATATTTCATATTCTATAATGTCTGGAAAACACATACGATGAATGATAAATGGTTTATTAAAAATATAATATTTAAATTTCGTTAAATTATTTCACAAAAGAGTTTTGTTTGATTTATTTAGCTAAAAAGAGTTTTTTGTCATAAAAATTCTTTTCAAAAAAACGGTTTTTAAAAAATGAATTCATTTATTTGAAAATAGTTTTTATTTAAATTTATAATTAATTTTCACTATGTAATTAATTTGAAATAAATTTTTTTCCTTATATATTGATAATTTTATTAAATATTATTTATACCCTCCATTCCAATATATAGGTGATAACGATCATATTAAGTAATAATTTCGTAATAGTAAGTCCCATTTTGTTTAAAATTGATGTTTCATATAACACAAGATAAATTCAGTGTTCATATAATAAAATCTAAAATCAGTGTTGTGTATGATGAAATATAATCTCAATGTTCTATGTAAAGAAAAATATACTCTATGTTGAATTTAACACAAGTTAAACTCACTGTTTTGTATGACATAATATATCAAAGAAATTAGATTTACTTAAAAAAAATATTTCCAAAAATATGAGGCTATTTCATGACCATTTTGGGACTCGAGATCTATTTCAAAGGCATTACCCATTAGGATAAGAATGTGAAACCTGGATGCATTGGATGTTTTTTCAAATCCATTTGATGAACCTCAAGTATCCCAGGAAAACATACATCTAATATGGTTGTTTTTTAGAATAATTTATTATGTGTATAATCAAATGATCGAAGGATCATGTTCCCCATAAAATATTGGTAGGATATTCAAAATTATCATGAATTTAAATATCAAGATGATTATATGTGGATCATAATCATAATATTTTAAAAATTATTAATAGTAATTGTTGAATTTATTTTAATGAAAAATTTTGAATGGGGATTATGTACATGTAGAAAAAATTATTTGTATTTATTTTCATTATCAATTAAAAATAATTAATTAATCTAAAATAAATTATCAATTAAATTTTTTGAATAAAAAATATAGGATATGATCATGACTAGATGAGTTACATCATTATTTGATAAATGATGTGAAATATTGATTGGTTTATTTTTAATACATACAAGAGGAAATAAATTTGATATTTAAATATCTGAGATGAAAAATATTTTTCATAATCTATTAGGAATCATTTAATTGTGAGATTAAAATATAATAATTGGTAAAAATAAACTATTTGAAAATTAAAATCTAATTTATTATGAAATTATAATGAATTAATTTGTGTTATTTCTTGAAAAATTTTATTGAATTTATTTGATGTAAAAAATATTAAGATATTTAAAAGAGATTATTTTGTGAGAAATATTATATGCAATTAATAAAAAAAATTCATAATGAAATTTATTTTTGTGGGAATGAATAAAGATAAAGAGAAATATAAATATTATATAATATTGTTTAATATTATTAAGAAGTCATGTGTGAAATATTTTAATGAATTTTTTTATTGGAACTATTATTTGTAATTGTTGTTGAATATTTTTTTGAAATTTGAGACAGTTATCTATATGAATTTCAACCCCAAAATAACTAATACTTATAAATAATAAATTATGAATTATATAATTAATTTTTAGGACTTTATAATGTACCCTTATAATATCATATAGTCATTATTCTACATTATATATATATGAGTAGGAGTGTTGGTGGTGGATGTGGATAAATGTGGTTGTGAGATACATCGGGTCATGGCCTACGTTATTGTGTCATTATGATTTCTTATTTTAGAGGATCCTTTTTGGAACATAAATACATGGGGTGGGATAAAAAGTCTTCTCTTACATCATTTTACTTTTTTAGTGCTCATCCCTCTTTATGATCATTCCTTCATTAGGGGTTGTTTAGTGGTGTCTCGAGTGTAATGTTGAGCCTTTTGGAGGCTCTTTGGGTCGTGCATGGTTGGCTTACCATTTTCCTAGATATTACACCCACCAAATGAATCCTATATAGCCCTAGGGATTGGGGATTTTCATAGTTGTCCCACAGTTTTAAAACCATTCTCTCACCTATTAGAAACCATGCACCCCAGTATAGGGGCTCACGGTTGGGGTTCATGGCCTGTATAACTATGAGGCCCTTCCTAGCTAACCATGTAGATGATTTTTTTTTATAAATTTTTTAAAAAATATTTCTTGAACCCCCATTTGAACTCCCTATAAACCAAAAAAATTAGGTGTATTGAATTACTAGGCCATGGAGTCTCACATGAACCATTTTTGACACCACCAGATCCTTTAATAGGTAGATCTCTGAGTGGTGAGACTTTTTTTATCCCTCTACGACAAGTGACTCTCCTCTCATTCTATCTCTCCCTATCTATCTTTATTTCCTCCATATGGGTTTTTAGATCATCACATGTTTTAATGAACTAAACTATATTGATTTAGATCGTTATTCATGGTTTTATTTCTAGATCTCTATTACCATCATTCGTCATTTGAAAATCTAGATACTGGTGTTGATTTTTGATGCTATGAATTATGGTTGGTGGCACTATATTAGTTTGAAATATATTAATAAACCTTTATTTTATTTATTTGGTTTATATTTCTTATAATTTAATTATGAGAACCCAATTCAATGTAAATTTTAATTGGAAGTTTAATTGGTTTAGATTTTGTTAAAAAACTCATAATTCAAAGAGAATTTGAATTTGTGGTGTATTTTGAAATTGATTGAAAATGTGAAATATATTTGAGATTTTTTAAGGAAATGGATTATATTTATTTGATAAAAACTATAATTGTTTTTACTTTTAAAATGATTTAATTCATGAAAACCTATTTTTTTCTAAATGTCAAATGGAATTTTGAAAAGGAAAAGTGGGAAATTGAACTCTAAAAGATAATTGATTTAAAAATAAATCATATTCCATTTTTTGAATTAATTATTGATTGATAATATAAAATTCAAGGAATTAAGTGGTTTATTTGGTAAAATCATAATCCGATGGTAATCCATGAACAATAGATTGTTGATGGAAACTATAACCAAAATCTATCTAGGCTGATCATGTTCATGAAGGAACATTAATGAGTAATATCTGGAAAAAGACTAAGAGTTGTGTGTACATATATTTTGTGATCCATAATATGTGAGTGTGAGGAACCTATTAGTAGAAACTATCCTACCATAGAGAATAAGACCGTGGTTCTGATTGTGACTTTTTTCATTATAACATCCATTAATTGTGAAACTTATTTACTCATGACACATGATTTATATAAACTATTTTATATAAAGTGTTTATTTAATACATGATTGAAATTTTTTCCATCATTTGAAATGAAGCATTTTTTTCTTTAAATCTGTAGATGTCCCTCCATTCCTATTTTATATAAAATTAAATTCTTGATTTGGTTTATTATTATTGATTATTATTGTGGAGCGCTTCTTGAGACCCTACTGGGTCTATATTTTTTTTCATCCAAGTCCGATAAAAAGGAAATATACTCTTATAAGTGGTTGATGTTATTGATAGTTTTTCTAAGAGTTTTAATACCTTTGGTATGTATCATATTACCTTTATAGAATCTGAGTACATTGATGTTGATCTATTTGGGTTTATGATATACCTATTTGGGTTTGGGTACTTTCTTATTTTGGGGTTTTTGAGCATACTGATATGTATCATTATCTTTTTCTATTTATATTGGAATTTCATCCAACTTTTATCTGGTATGGTGTTATGATATAATCAAAAAATCATGGGGATTAAGAATGCCCTTTAGGTCATGTAAGTTCCATATCATCTATCAAGGTACCAGGGTATCCTAGAAATTTCTGAAAAAAGATGTATCAAAGGTGCGGTTTGTGTATCATTCCTTGATCTTATTAGGTTGTTTGAGGAATATTTTCTAGGATTTAGAGGCTTCTTTGAGTGAGTTCGTGTCCATATCTCAATTTAAAGAGTCTTAAGTCACCGTGGGTGGTTTGGAAATGGAGTCTTAAGGAATAATTTTAGTCTTTTTATTTATTTTTATTTGGATAGATTGAAATCGAAAACCTTTTTTCTTATATGATGAGATTTATTTCCTATTTTCTTTTGTCAGAGTGTTTGTTTGATTAATCATCTAATGTATTCAATATTGTTTTTTCATATTGTGTAACATCATGCCTTCTATATGAAATGTAAAAAAGATCTAAGAGGAATCTTCTATTGAACCACATCGATAAAACCCTCCCATGGACTATAATCTCCTTGTGATTGTTGTTTGTGCTTCCCCAACTCTAGTACCTGCACCTCCACCCATTCATGCATTGGATCCATTTGTTTAACCAAAGAGGGATTAATCTTGGAATCATTCATTAGAGTTACTTTTTTTAGAAACCGCCCTGAAACGCATGGACCATTATCTCCTATCAACCAGTCAAGGTTCCGGTGTTCTGATAATGTGTATAGAAGCACTCGGGTCAAATCCTCAGTGATGATACTTTTTAATAGTCGTTTGTTATTAGTTGATTGTATTATGATTGGGGGTTTTGTTTCTAGAGCTTTAAATGAAGTGATTAATTATTGGTGTTTGATTTAACAATTTGATAAATATTGGGGTGAGTTCATTTTTAGGGAGTTAAGCTTGTGATATCCCGGAGCTTTTCTTTATATTGTAGTTAATTTAACACCCACTTCGCAAGATAATGTTGATTGGAATTACTAAGTGTTAAGGCTTTAATCCAAGACTTAACTTAACTTAGGGTTCTAATCTCAATCAGATCTTGTTTATGGTAGTGTATTTATGGTTCCAATAATCCATGGAAAGCACATGTTAAACAAAACAAGTCATTAATCCATGACATGTTAAGTCCAACATACACAATGTTAAATTAAAGAATATTCATCAAGAAAATACTCTCAATCACTTAACATCCCTCAATTTTGACTCACCTTAATAAAATATTTACTCATCCATTGATATTAATATTAATCTAGTTTATATATTTATGATGATTAATTAACAAGAGAAGAAAAATAAAGGGATAAGAAAAGAGTGGTACCTCGAACACACACACACGAACAATGATGATAATCAAAAATGGATTTTCGATTGAATGAGGATGGAAAAGAAGGGAAGTGGATTCAGCTGAATTTAAACTATTTTAATAACATAAATATTAAACTACAGAAGGTGGATGAGAATAACAGATATTGAAGAAGAAACATGAATTAAAATATAATTACAAAAACCAAGACTTACAAGATTACAACAAAGAACAATACCAAAGCAATTGAAAAAAAAAGAGAGAGGTGGAAAGGTATCTCAAGTGAAAAAATGAGTATGGAATGTCCTCCCATGAATTTTTCAAGGCTTTGGTCATTCCAATATGTGCTCCTCTATTCTGAAATTCCAACCCCCTTGAAGGAGAGGAGGGGGATGCATTTATAGCCCAAGGAAGTGGACTGTTTTCATTCCCAATATGTCCCTCCACTTGCATCACCAAGTTGGATATTCAGAAAGCCAAGTCTTGAGATATCTCCTTATTCAAAGTTGTATATAACAAATTTGGACGACCTATCTCAAAATTTGTAGTCATTTGGACCTATGTATCCAATGTTATGGCCAGTTGATTAAACTACTTTTATCTATCCATTTCAATCCAATATTTTTTATGTCCAAAATGTGAAAGGGTTTTTGAATAGGAAGATGCCTTCAAACCCGAATAATGTATTCAAAAAAGTCGTCCGCCTATATCTCCTATTTCACAATACAAAATCTCAACTCAAAATGATATCTAGATCAGGATCCATGTCATAAACATTGTACTGATTTTAATTCAAGGAAGAAAATGTGGGCTGAGTTTCAAAGCATTTGTTGGGTCCATTTCCTTTAGATTTTGGCCTTGAAATTTTTATCCAATACTCCTTTAATTATTCCCCAAACTTTGGAGGATAATAAAAGAATTTTGACTTCCTTATTGAGCCCAGCAATTAAATCTTCATGGTTGGTCCAGTTTCTTCACAGATTCTGTAGGCCTCATTGTGTGGTCCGTATGGGCCTTAAAACGGAAGACGTAGCCCATGATCCCTTCTAATGAAATGTTATTTATTTAATTAGGAATCTTAAAAAACAAGAAACATACAATTTGGATCATTAGGGTGAGAGTTATAAATAAAATAGTAAACTAACTCAATTGGACTACTTCTAAAAATGCTCAAAAATTGTACTTAGTATTAAAATATTAATATTTCACACACATTATGCGCATTTCATATAAAATCAGTAAAGGGAGTATATAATAATTCATGAAAATATTAATAACATCACACCTTAATTCCATGTATCTAATTATCCTAAAGATTCTAAGGGATGGCTATGAAAAATAGGGAATCTATTTGATTTCAAAGAAACCCCAAAAGCATTTAAGGTAAATCGTGCAACCACATAGTAGGAGGAGTTGAGAAGAAGGTGGTGAGATTCCATAGATAAATAAAATTAGAACAAGTGTTTTGAGTGGAGGGAAATTAATTGTTTTTTCATTGATAATTTCTACCCATAGTGTATGGTTCGGGCTATCGCTATAGAGTTATTCAAAATCAATTAGGATGGAAAGACCAAGAACGAATATGTGGACCAATTCAGTAACATTTTTTCATTTTTCATATGATATTTTTTCTAATGGAAAAATGAAGAACTGATAGTTTGATATGGCACTTCAAACTGATATTCATTTATAGGTATTCTTACTAAATCCCTCTTGCTATACTGAAGTGCTAAATTGAGTATTGATGGTTGAGCTTTACCTTGTTGGAATTCAGGGTTGATTGGAGTTACCTTTTTTTACATTGATAGTTATGTGAGTTCCCATAAAGTGAAGTGAGAGAGGAATGTGTCCTATAGTGTTTCTCTACATATGGGTTCTTCTAAACCTCTTGAAGTGACCAGTGGAGGCCCTCCTACTATCTTTTAGCATGGAAATCCTTTTCATTTGATTCATATTTAAACTGAGGCACCAAAGATACATGGTTTATATGGTAATTCATGACACTTTCAGAACTTATATTATAAAATTTCTTCTCTATATAGTAGAAAATTCACATTATCACCAAAAATTACTATGGTGAAATAATATGATTGAATATTTAAGGGTTCCTGGCCACTTGAATCCAAATCAAAGCTACTTCTGGTAGTGAAAAACTCTCTATAGGAAGCATATAGGTGGCCAAAGACCATCAGACATACCACCACTATAGATTTATCTTTAAAAACTACTTACTTGATACTATTTCATCTCAAATTTTCATTTCAACTCATATTATGAACATAATAAATCATCTTATATAGCTTCTATCATATGAGATAGAAATTACTACACCCCTTGGAATGAAGAGAGATAAAGGTCTTTATTGCACTACTCTTGTCTTCTCTTTATCATAGATTATTCATACTTATTTTTTTATAGTTCATGACATGAAACCTCTTGATTTAATATTTGGGATATAATATATCATTTATAAAAAATATTGAATTGATTGTCAGCTTTGATGGGGATCCTTTTTTGTGCCAGATGGGGTGTGTCATTTCTCTTAGAGAGAATGATACCATATGTCGAGTAGAGACATGCATTCTTATCACGAGTTTTTGAAATTAATATCAGTGTTTTATTTTTATCTATATTGGTAATATTTGAGTGTCTATCTCTATCGAGTTTTTTTTTGTGTTTTCATTCATTTTTTCCTTCTCGCATATCTCATCTTTCACCGGTAAGGGAGGTAGAGTTATTCATTGATTTAGTTATCGGTGCTCACCAAGTTTCTATACCTTCTTACCATATAATACCTATAGAAATGAAAGAGTTGAATACATAGTCAGATTATATTTTTGAGAAAGTATTTGTATACCTTTTGGTGTCACATTGGGATAGTAATCTTATATTTTCTAATGATAATGACGGAACACATCACCTATGTGATTATTACCAAAAAAATAAAAATAGTAATGGTAAATAAAAATTATCTGTTACCACAGGTTTATAATATATTTTACCAATTGAAATGGGTTAAGTGGTTTTCAAAGATTGATCATTGATCTAGTTATCACCATATGAGATGAAAATAACATAAATTTTATAAATCGTCCTTTTAGAGAAATCATGTTCATTATGAGTACCTTTTCTTACAGTATGGACTAAAAAATAGGCTGATAGAATCTATGGCTTCAATGAACATGATATTCTAGGAGTATCATGATATGTTTGTTGTAATTTTTGTATATTAAATTCATGATTATAGTATGTATTAGGATTTCCATGTGCATAATCTTTTGGAAGTTATGGATTTTATGAGAGATCAGTGACTTTATTCCATGATATCAAAATGTGATTTATGGATTTGGGAAGTGTGTTTCTTGGGAAACATGGTGTTGGAAGATAATATCTCAGTTGATATTGAGATGGTGAAAATTTTTAGGACATGGGAGAATCCATAAAAGGTTTTCATGATTTGGATCTTCTATGGTTTCTAATGACATTATCATTAGTTCATAAAGTATTTATAAAAATTAGTTTACACAATTACCTCTCTCACTTAGAAGGGAGTTACATTTGTTTGGGAGGAGAACTATCAGAGTTATTTTCTTGAGCTGAATTTTTTAACATCTATAATGCAATTGACTCTTCTAGAATCTGGTAAGGGTGGTGTGGTCTTCTGGGATTCGTCATGTTTAAATTTAGGTAGTGTTACTATACACAGTGTTCACAACATTTCTTTTGGATCTTGGAAGCTTTGGCCACATGAGAGGAATTATCTGATCCATTAACTTGAACATGATTATGTGATTCACTAGTTTAAGATATGGTTACATTTCCTTTTAAGAGAATGGATTAATGTTTATTATAACCAAAATATCATATGATATATCTTATCTCAAAATGATTTCAATCTACACAAGAAGTGTTGGGTTGAGTACCAATAATATTTTGATTTCAACATCGTCTATAACCATAGGAAAGGTAATTTCATCACTGATGATTTGACCAGGATGCTTCTGAGCCATCCCATGAAAGAATCATTATAAGAGTGGATCTTAATGTCCTTTTTAGATAGATTATTATAGGTGTTTGGGAAATAGGGGTGAAGGTTTCCTTTTCCAGTGTTCTTTGTTATTCTTATATTCTCAAGATGATTTGATAAGATCTTCTTCATGATGCATTTCATAGAATTAGAGTATATATTTATGATGGGGAGACTATTTTGAGTTCTCGTTATCCAAAGGGGATATTCTATGTTTTTAGAGTCATTTTTTTAGTGTTTTTACCTATTAGAAAAGATTTTATGTGGTATTTCCATAATTCCTAGTAGTGTATCCACCCAGTAACCACAAATATGTTATATGACATGTAGCAAAGATTTTTTTGGTTATCTATGAGAAGAGACATCATTGAATTTGTTTCACACTTCTATACATTCCAATTGATCACAATAGAGCATTATAGACCTTCAGGTTTCCTTCATTCACATACAGAGAAAACATAGAAGAGGGATGAGATCTTCATATACTTTTTGGTTGGATTGATTCATACCAGTGAAATAATAATGGGATATGGGTTGTGATCAACTAGTAAATGATATTGGCTCACATTATACCCATTATCAATACAACTGATGTTTTGGAGCAAGTAAATCTCTATGGGAATGAGATTATTCATTTTTACAGAGTTCTATTTACTATAGTCTTTAAAAGGTATCACTATTTTTCTGCCCACATTTGGAGAGTCCTCTAGGAGGAACTAGGATATCATGTTCATTTGAGTATAATAGACCGTCCTTAGATAGATGTCTATTCAATTGGGGCTATAAAAATTCATGACGATATGCTTCAGGCACATGTATTAGATTTTTATAGAGCTTTAAATAATCATTTGGGACTATCTGAATTATCCTATAATAGTAGTATCTATTTAGTGATTAGAATGACTCTATTTGGGGACTTTAATGGCTGAAATTTTATATCTAAATTTTGTTGGTAAGATATTGGTGAAGGATCCTCATTTGTACCTAGCTTGGTCCAAGATATGACACCAAATATTCAGTCGATTAATCAAAGAATGTGGACGGAATAGATTTGATATAAATATTTTTCTAATCATCACCATAGACCGTGGTAATTCATAATTTTCTGAACATGATTTCATAGAAGTTAAAAATTAATTTAACTATTGAAGGATTGAGAGGAAATGGAAGCATTCTCCTCTTTTTCTTTGATATTTTTTTGTTTTTAGGTCAGGTGGGGAATTTTGATTACCAATTAGCACTTCCATGATATTTTATGCCGATATAAAACATGTTTGATGTATCATAGTTACAAAAAATATATTCCTCATCTATCTCATGTTATGAGTTGGATTGATCTTAATTTTGAGACGGATTTCTCCATGACTAGGTACCAATGTAGGAATGTTGTTTCTGAGATTGAGTTACATTGTGGTAGGATGATACCATTGGTCTATGGGCTATGGGAGCATATATTTGATTCAAATGAGACATTGGAGAGAGTGTCACTAATGAGATACCACTAGCCTCATCTTTTAAAATGGAAACTCCTTCAAAGGATTTCTAGGGAAATAACATTTTTATGGTGGTGAGGTTGTAAAATAATGTTATTGGATTTCAAGTACTCCTCAATCCCCATTTTCATCAATCTTTGGTAAGGTGTTTCTTAGGGGTGTCTTAGGTGTAAATATAAATTTTTCTGAGGATATTTGGGATGTGCATGGTAGGAGAATGATTTTCCCAAACCGTGAACCCACCCAGTGAAAACTATTTAACATTGGGTAGTGGGGGTTTTCATGTATAGGGAATGATTTAGAAAATTCTATTCCCATACAGTAGAAAAAATTCTCCAAAATATTTGGTGTAACGACCCGAAATTTTTAATATTTTTTGTTTCCTAATTTTGTGTGTTATTTTATTTTATACTGAACAAAACTATTTCATTTAATAAAATGAGTGTAATTAAAATTAGACCACTGGGTTTTGACTATTATATGATCGTTGGTCAATATGACCCTTGGAAACTAAATGTTACAATTATTTTCTATAAATACACATGAACTTGGTTAATACAGAAAGAAGATTTGATGGCCCCATCCAGTAGTCTCAGACCAATCGAATCCCATCTAATGGAACATGGGAAGTATGTAGAACCACTGGGCATTGCTCCGGACCAAACCCAAGCCAAACTTCATCGTGTGAAGCTGGAATAGAATCACCTTCACGAGAAGTTCAAGTTAATAGAAATCACCACTCGGGCAATGTTTGCCGAGCCACCCCAAGAATCTATCACATTATCACACGTTACACTTAGGTCCTATACTGGTGTTTTAAGGGGATATGTAACAAGACTGTAACTTCCTTGCATAATCCTTTGAGATAAATAAAATTTTGATTTCTTCTTATGGGGAAGTTTGGGAATTTTCAAAAGTCCAGTTAAATATAGGATGTATATTATTGATGTTTAGAAGAAAGGGATATTTTAAAATATTTATTAAAACCTTAAATAATTAATATTGTGTAATGATTTTCAAAAAATGGTCTTATACAGTTGTGTTCAGTAAGAAATTTAGAGTATAATAAGATCAACTTAATTTTTGGTAAATAGTAAATTATGAATAGTGATTTTATGTTTATGATTAGTAATGTCCCCAAATGGATTAATTATCCTCACTTAAGAAAGTATTGAAATATTTTAGGCACCATTATTAATTATTGTGATTCAATAAAATAGGTAAATAACTGTTTTAGAAATTATTAGTCAAGTATTAGTTTTTTTGGGTGAATAGTGTTTTTTATTTAAAAATTAAATTAAAATTATTTAGAAAATTATTTTTATAAAATGGAGTTCATTTTTGAATTCATATAATCGATATTAGGTGAAGGTGATTTTTGGGGATTTTTCTGAAAAAATTTAATTTTCAATGAATAGTGAAAATAAAGTTTTTAGTTTCGGGTGTTTAATGACATCATTAAGGATGTAATAATTATTTAATCATTATGGTCAACTTATTAATAGTAATATAAGGTATGAGATTTCCCAAGTGGCCAATACCATTTGCAAATACCATGGTCAAGCCCATGGTTTTTCCAATACCATCGATGAGGTGTCCCTTCGCCATTAATGACTTGTCCCCTCACTTCTCCTATAAATACCAAGAAATTACCTCATTCATTTCATTTAAAAATCCTACTCAATGAAGTTTCAGTCTCCTTACCTCCCAAGGAGTCCTCCCAAGTTTCCCTCAATCCTCCCAAGGTCCCGAACATCAAGCTTTCGAAATTACTCTTCATGGTAAGGGAATCTTTCACCCTCCTCTTTTAAGTCATGACTTCCTTTATGTTTTTTCTTCTAGTTTCCATATCTTTTTGTTGAGGTTATGTTATTATTTGTTCTCATTTCTTTCCATTTCATGTCTAATTTTTTAGAGACCCTTTCTGCTCTCATCAATTTGTTTTCTGAATTTTTAAGGGACGTCGTTAGACTGCCGAATTTTTCGTAAAAGAAATTGCATCTTCTCTTTTCTTTCATGTTTCCGTTTCATGTGGTATGTCCTTCAAATATCCATAACATGATCTTATTCAGTACCCATACTGTATTATGAATTATTTATGAGTGGGTGAACCTTGTACCCTCTCTTTTAAATGTTTTTTAAAGCCATGTTATATAGCCGTTATGCTGCAGAATTTTCATCTCAAAATTTCTATCTCTTTCTCTCATGAAATTATCTTGTTTTATTCATGTGAATACACAGACCTATTTCGTTTCTATGGGTGTTAATAAATATATAAATATCATATATTTTATTCTAAAATTTACATACATATAACCCTCAATTCCTTTCCATGGGTTATAAATGACATAATGATCTTATTTTCAAGCTCTTTTTAAATGTCAAGATTTTGACACGAAACCCATTTCTTTGATTCGATTTGGGTTATTTATGAAATTTTTTATTATGATCTATTTAGATCAAATTAAATTAAATATATATTAAGGGTGCTCCCTAATAGTTCTCCAATACTTTGGGTAAAGAATTAATCTCTAGAGATGATAAGTTTCACGATACCTTGGTTAATAACCTTGGTAATTTTTATGACACCTTGGGGATGGACATTGGGGATATGTTCATGAATGTCTAAATGAAATGTTGAAGCCACATATTCAAGTTTTGTTCCAAGTTATTTTCATTATTATATGCCTATACTTCCATTGCTCATATATTTATGTTTGTATTCAAGTTCTTATTGTTAACATAAGTAAACTAATTACCTTGTTTACCCTTATCGGGCCTTCTGCTCACCCATTCATTTGATGTATATCTTCAGGATATGATATGTAGTAGTTGTACGTAGGATGAACCTATGATGAAGCCCTAAAAGTGGTTTAGAGGAATTTTTTAAGTTGTATTCAAGTTTTATTGTTCCTAATTTCCAAGACACTAGACTTTAAATATCCTCTATATGTAAAATGTAATGAAAAGTTATGTATTAAAAAGGTGGGATACTACAGTTCGTATCAAAGGATAGTTTAGTTATTTATTGAAATTAGGCAATGAAAACATTAGGAAGAACCCTATATAAAAGTTTAAATATAGTAAAACTTCCTTGTATTTTAGTGAGTATTGAGTAAGTGGTTTATCAAACAAATACATCCCTGTCTGGATACGAGCAGGTAGAGGCGGATCTGGTACAGATGTACATCGGGGTAAAACCATAAAACACTGCTATGATCTAGACTCAAACAGAAACTGGTGAACGACAACAAGCCTTTCTACACTCTTGGTTAAGACACTCCCGAGGGGAAATGTTTGGTTAATCTCAAGCTTTTTATGAATCATTATGAGGGAATTATAGAGAAATATAATTGTCTAAGCATGAAGTTTTATGAAATAAAATCCTAAATAGTTAAAAGATTCATAAATTAACTATGTTTCTCATGATGGATTTATTATTTTAGAAAATGGAGGGCAATAGGAGGAATCATTCAAATGGTGACCGCAATGGACCATGCACTGACGACCCTCTGATGGAAGTCGGAATGGAAAAATTCATGCGAATAATGAACCAACTGACTCAAGTTATGAGTAATAACTTGAATCAAGCTAAAAGGATGATCTCACCAAATAGGTAACAACATTCTGTTGAGTCCTTTATCTGTCAACGACCACCAACCTTCAGTGGATCAACCAACCCATTGATTGCTGAACAATGGATCAGCTCTATAGAGAAGATCTTTTTTGTGCTACATTGTTCAGAGAAAGAGAAGATCACCCTAGTTGTCTATCGCTTAGAGGGAGAAGATGATCTATGATGGAAACTGATTAAAAACACAAGGACAAGAGTGGAAGTTGAAGCTATGCAGTGGGAAGAGTTTAGAGGGATCTTTTTCAGTAAGTATTTCCCTCGTTCCTTGAGAACAAGAATGGAGAAGTAGTTTCTCGAGCTGAAGTAGAAGGAGAATGAATATGTGGGAAGTTATGAAATGAACTTCAAAAGGCTTTCACAATATACCTCTAGATTTTTCATGGATATAAATGGTAAGGTTGATAGTTTCTTCGATGGACTGAGACCTCATCTGTGGAAGAATCTAGCCAACCGAGACTATGATAACTATGAGGAGATTGTGCGGAGTGCGATGAAAGTTGAGCTGGAGTTTGGTGAGACACCGTGGTATCGTAAATCCAATGACAAGAAGAGATCTATGGATCCCATCTTAGGGAGGACCTTCGATCAAGGAAGAAGAGGAAAACAAGTGAAACTTCCCACATGTAATAAATGTGGGAAGAAGCATTTGGGGAACTTCCTGCTCGGGAGTGGGAAGTGCTACAAGTGTGGTAGAGATTTCCACATTGCAAGGAATTTTCATGGTGAGGTGAAAACTCATCTTCCAACCACTAATGACAAGGGGAATATGGTGCAGGCCCTACCTGATGTCCAGTGCTTTATGTGTGGAAAACGTGGGCACTTTTCCAATCACTGTCCAAATCCAAGGGTAGTGGAGGGGAACAACCATCAGCCTCAACAAAGGCCAAGAGATCAGGGCTGTGATTTTTCTATCACGATAGCTAAAGTCAAAGATCCGAATGATGTGGTAGAAGGCAATCTTGTTGTTCTCTCAAAGATATCAAGTACTTTGTTTTATTCTTGTTATTTTAATTCCTTTATTTCCTCCATGTTTTCAAAGAATTTAGAATCAACCCCTAATTTTCTAAAAGTAGAGTTATCAGTCAAGACTCTGGGGGGATTATCCAAGAATCATCAGTGTTTAGGAACTCTAGTATTTACTTTAGTGAGCACAATCTTATCACAAATATAGTAGTCATTCCCATGCTAGAGTTTGACATTATACTAGGGATGGACTGGCTCGCAAAGTATAATACCAAAATCAAATGCAGAAGCAAGTAAATATCATATGTCTTAAATGGAAAACCCATGGTTAACTTCCAAGGAGAGATATCTCAACCCCATATTTGTCTAGAGAAACCCCCTATATACTTCTTTATGGAGTTGATTAGTTATGAAGAAGAAGGAGATGAGAGTTTAAGAATACAAACTGTCCCCATTGTCTAGGAATATGTTGATGTATTTCCTGAGTAGTTTCCTGGACCTCCCCTAGAAAGAGAGGTAGAGTTCTCAATTGAACTTGAACCTGGATATCATCTGATATCAAAGACTCTGTATAGGATGGAAAATGTGGAGCTGGAATAATTAAAGAAACAACTCTAAGATCTTTTGGAGAAGGGGTTTATCTGACCGAGTTTGTCTCCTTGGGGAGCACATGTTCTCTTTGTAAAGAAGAAGGAATAATTGATGCGGTAATGCATTGATTATAGAGAACTGAACAGGTTCATAATAAAGAACAAATACCCTCTTCCAAGAATTGATGACTTATTTGAAAAACTTCGTGGGGCTCAATTCTTCTATAAGATTGATCTTTGATCTGGTTATCATCAATTGAGGGTGAAGAATGAAGATATTCCAAAAACTTCCTTCCGATAAAGATAGGGGCAGTATGTGTTTACTTTTATGCTCTTTGGACTAACTAATGCACCTACTATTGTTATGGATTTGATGAATAGAGTCTTTAAGGACTACCTCGATAACATTGTGGTACTTTTTATTGATGATATTCTAATATATTTCAAAAGTCACAAGGAGTATGAGGATCATCTATGGGCTATTTTACAAACTCTACAAAAGGATAGGCTTTTGGGAATTTCAGAAAATGTGAATTTGGGTTAAAACAAGATGCTTTCTTGGGGCACATTGTAACCAATGAAGGAATCACAGTTGACCCTGTAAAGAAAAAAGTATTAGAGGAGTGTCCTCAATCTATAAAAATTATTGAGATTCATAGATTTCTTGGATTAGAAGGATATTATAAGAGGTTTGTGAAAAACTTTTCATGAATTTCTAACCCATTAACCAAGTTAACTTGAAAAGGGGTCATGTTCATCTAGAAAAATGAGTGTGAGGAAAGTTTCCAAGAGCTAAAGAAGAGATTGGTTACTACACCCATGTTAACTCAGCCCTCAAGTGGAGAAGGATTATTTATTTTTACTGATGCATCTCTAAAAGGGATTGGGTGCGTCCCCATGAAAAATGACAAGGTCATTGCTTATGCATCTCGAAAGTTGAAGACTAATGAGAAGAATTGTCCTACGCATGATCTGGAGCTGGTTGCGGTCATTTTTTCTCTAAAGATATTGAGGTGCTGTCTTTATGGGGAGAAATGTGATATATACACAGACCATCCAAGTTTAAAATATATTTTCCCACAAAAGGAATTGGAAATGAGACAAAGAATATGGTTGGAACTTATTAAAGACTATGATTGTTCAATTCATTATCATCTTGGAAGAGCAAACAAAGTCTCTAATGAATTAAGCAGGAAAGATCCAGTTGTTCTTTACATGATGCAGATTCAAAGAGATCCATTAATCAATGACCTAGTAAAGTTTGACATAGAATTATAAGGGAAGGTACATCATCAACCCTAACCCAAACGATTTCTCTACCATAATTACTAGAGAAAATCAAGAAAGCATAGAAAGAAGATTCTTCATTGCAGAAAAATTTTGAGGCTATAAAGGATGAGAGGTTTCCTGAGTTCAATATTGATCAAGAATGTGTACTAAAATTTCATAAAAGACTATGTGTTCCATCAATTCCAGAAATAAAGAAGGAGCTAATGGATGAAGCTCATAGCTCTACATTCTATATACATCCTGGAAGTACAAAAATGTATAGGGACCTTCGTGATCAATTTTGGTGGGATAATATGAAAAGGGAGATTGATGACTACACTAAAAGGTGCCTAGTCTGTCAGAACGTGAAGGTAGAGAGACAACTTCCTAAAAGGGTGTTGCAACCACTACCCATACCAGCATGGAAGTGGGACAATATCACTATGGACTTTGTCACTGGTCTTCCAAGAACTTCCAAAGGAAACAATGAGACATGGGTTATTGTGGACTGTCTCACCAAGACTTCCTATTTTATCTCCATTTGGGAATATTTCTCTCTTGATCAACTTTCCATTATTTACGTGAAGGAAGTGGTGAGGCTATATGTATTTCCACTTTCTATTGTATCTGATCGTGATCCAAGGTTCACATAAAAATTGTGGAGAAGTCTTCAACATGCTCTGAGCACTGAATTGAATTTCAGTACATCTTATCACCCCCAAACAGATGGAAAATCTGAAATGACTATTCAAACACTCTAGGACATGCTAAGAAATTCTCAATGGAGTTTAAGGGTGGATGGGATCAACATCTCCCTTTAGTTGAGTTCTCTTACAATAACAACTTCCACTCGAGCATTCAAATGGCACCCTATGAAGCTATATATGGGAAGCAATGTAGAACTCCTACTTTTTCGGATGAAGCTGGTGAGAGAAAGATTATTGGGCCTGATCCTGTCTAAGAGTTGACAGAAAAATTCCATGCCATCCAACAACACATTAAGGCTGCACAGAGTTGGAAAAAGAGCTATGCTGACAACCGTCGAAGGGACTTGGATTTTCATGTTGGTGACAATGTCTTTATTCGAATTTCACCTTGTAAGAGAGTTAAGAGTTTTGGGAAGAAAGGGAAGCTTAGCCCTAGGTACATTGGCCCCTATGAAATCAATGATCACGTGGGAGTAGTGGCCTATCGTCTTTCACTTCCTCCGAATATTTCAAAAGTTCATGATTTCTTCCACATATCCCTCTTGAGGAAGTACAAAACTGGCCCTTCACATGTACTAAACCCAGAGGTGGTACAACGGGAACATGACCTCTCTTATTAGGAGCAGCCGGTGGAGATATTGGATTGTAGAGACAAGGTTATATGAAACAAAACTACCCACCTTGTTAAGGTGTTGTGGAGGAACCCCAAATATGAAGAAGCAACGTGGGAACCAGAGGAGTCTATGGGGAAGAAGTACCCACACATTTTCTCCTCTGAGGGTATGAGTTAAAAATTTTGGGGACAAAATTTCTTAAAGGTTGAAGAATGTAATGACCTGGAATTTTTAATAATTTTTGTTTCCTAATTTTTTTTTTGTTTTATTTTATACTCAACAAAAAATATTTCATTTAATAAAATGAGTATAATTATAATGATACCATTGGGTATCGACTGTTATATGACCTTTGGTCAATATGACCGTTGGAAACTAAATTTTACAATTATTTTCTATAAATACAAGTGATCTTGGTTAATACAGAAAGAAGATTTGATGGCTCATCAAGTAGTCTTGGTTCGATCGACGCCCATCTGATGGAACTTGGGAAGGAGGTAGCACCATTGGGCTTTACTCTGGACAAAACCCAATCCGAACTTCATCATGTGAATCTGGAATGGAATCTCCTTCACAAGAAGTTCAAGTAGATATAAATCACCACTCAGGAAATGTTGGTCAAGCCGCCCCAAGATTCTATTACCTTAGCACACCTTACACTTAGGTCCTATTCTAGTGTTATAAGGGGCTATATAACGAGACTGTAACTTCCTTGTGTAATCCTTTGAGATAAATAAAATTGTGATTTCTTTTTATGGTGAAGTTTGTGAATTTTCAAATGTCCGGATAAATATAGAATGTATATTATTTATGTTCAGAAAAAAAAGGGATATTTTAAAATATTTATGTAAACCATAAATAATTAATAATGTGTAATGATTTTCCAAAAATGGTCTTCTACAGTTTTGTTCAGTAAGAAATTTAGAGTCTAATAAAATCAAATTAATTTTTGGTGAATAGTAAATTATGAATAGTGATTTTACGCTTATGATTAGAAATATGACCAAATGGATTAAGTAACCTCAATTAAGAAAATATTTGTATAATTTAGGCACCTTGATTAAGTAATGTGATTCAATAAAATAGGTAAATAACTGTTTCATAAATTATTAGTCAAGTATTAGTATTTTTTCAAGTGAATAGTGTATTTTATTTAAAAATTAAATTAAAATTATTTAGAAAATTATTTTTATAAAATATAGTTCATTTTTGAATTCAGAGAATCAGTATTAAGTTAGGGTGATTTTTGGGGATTTTTCTAAAAAATGAATTTTCGGTGAATAGTGAAAATACAGTTTTTAGTTTCAGGTGTTTAATGACATCATTAAGGATGTATAAATTATGTAATCATTCTGGTATAATTATTAATAGTAATATAAGTTATGAGGTGTACCAAGTTTCTAATACCATGGTAAAATACTGTGGGAAAGCCCATGGTTTTTCCAATACCACTAATGAGGTGTCCCTTGGTCATTAATGAATTGTACCCTCAATTCTCCTATAAATACCAATCCATCACCTCATTTATTTCATTTATAAATCCTCCTAAACGAATTTATAGTATCCTTACCTTCTAAGTAGTCCTCCCAAGGTACCATAAATCCTCCCAAGGTACCGAACATCAGGCTTTCGAAGTTAATCTTCAAGGTAATGGAATCTTTCACCCTCCTCTTTTATGCCACGACTTCTTTATGTTGTTTCTTCTAGTTTCCATCTATTTTTTTGAGGGTATATTCTTATATGTTCTAATTTCTGTCCATTTTATGTATAATTTTTTAGAGACCCTTTCTGTTATCATCAATTTGTTTTCTAAATTTTTAAGTGACGCCGTTAGGCAGCCAAATTTCTCGTAAAAGAAATCACATCTTCTCTTTTATTTCATGTTTCCTTTTCATATGGTATATCATTAAAATTTCCATACCATGATCTTATTCAGAAACCATATTTTATTATGAATTATTTATGAGTGGTTGAACCTTTTCCCATGTCTTTTAAATGTTTTCCAAAACCATGTTATATAGTCGTTATGCTGCAGAATTCTCGTCTCAAAATTTCTATCTCTTTCTCTCATGAAATTATCTTGTTTTATTTATGTGAATACCCAGACATATTTCGTTTCTATGTGTGTACATAAATATATAAATATGATATATTTTATTCTATAATTGACATACATATATCCCTCACTCCCTTTCCATGGGTTATAAATGACATAATGATCTTATTTTCAATCTCTTTTTAAACGTTATGATTTTGACATGAAACCCATTTTTTTATTCTATTTGGGTTATTTATGAAATTTTTTATTATGATCTATGTGGATCACAGGAAATTAAATATATATTAAGGGTGTGCCTTGATATCTCTCTAATGAATTGGGTAAAGAATTATTCTCTAGAGATGACAAGTTTCACGATACCTTGGTGAATAACCTTCGTAATTTTTATGACACCTTAGGGATGGACCTTGGTGATATGTTCGTAAATATCTAAATTAAATGTTGAAGACACATATTAAAGTAATGTTCTAAGTTTGTTTCATTATGATATGCCTATACTTCCATTTCTCGTGTTTTTATGTTGTTATTCAAGTTCTTATTGTTAACACAAGTAAATTGATTCCCTTGTTTACCCTTACTATGCATTCTACTCACCCTTTCCTTTGATATATGTCTCCAAGATATCAGATGCAGTAGTTGTATGTAGGATGAACCAATGATGAAGCCCTACAAGTGTTTTAGAAGAAATTTTTATGTTGTATTCAAGTTTTATTGTTCCTAATTTCCAAGACACTAGAATTTAAAGATCCTATGTATGTAAAATGTTATGAAAAGTTATGTATTAAAAAGGCGGGATGCTACATTGGGGGGGGTATGATTAGGGAACATGATTTTACAAACCATGTATCCCATCACATCTAACCTTGTGGACAGTGATTTTTTTGTACCAAAAAAATTTTAAAAAATTTTTGAACCCCAATTTGAAAACCATAATGAGTCTAACTCGAGATATATCAATTTCTTAGGACTTGGAGGCTCTAAGAACCTTTTTTTTTAATCCTCCAGGCCCTTTATTATGTGGATGAAATCTAGATGGATATTGTTAAATCCCTCTATGATAATTTATTATCATACTACTCTTTCTCTACATATATTTTCATTCCTCCATAAGATTTAATAGATCATTATCTTTTTAATGTCTAAAAACTCAATTCATTTGTATATTGATTTTAGTTTTGATCTATAGATCTCAATTTTTGTCATTCTTCATTTGTGAATCCCACTTTGGGTGTTGAGTTTTTGACTCCATCAATAAAGGTAGTTGGTTTAATTGTAGATTTACCCATATAATTAAACCTTTATTTTCCTGATTTTATTTAAATTTATTTTATTTGAGTTATGAAAACCCTATTTGATGATAATTGTAATTATAAATTGAATTGATATGAAATTTTTTAAAAACTTTGAATTCTAATAGAATTTTAAATTGGGGACTATTTTCATATTTATAAAAATTATGAAATTGACTTTATTATTTATTATTTTAAATATATTATATTTTATTAATATAAATCAATGATTTTTTTTGAAATGGAATGAATATTTGAAAGAAATATGTTTTGATTTTGGAACTTTAATTTTCATTTTTCAATGGAAAACTGTGAAATTGAACTGTGAATGATAATTGATTTGAAATGAAATGGTTTTCCATTTTTCTAATTGATGGATTTATTGAGAACATATGATCCTAGGTAGTTATTAGTTTATTTAAATTAAGCATGATAGTATGGTAAATCCTTATAATTGGATTTCTAGTTACGACTCTAACAAAATTCTAATTTGGCATACCATAATATAGATGGAATGTTGATGATTCCAATTAGGCATGATCCAAATGGATTTTTTCCCACATATTACATGATCACTAATATTAGAGTGTGTGGATACTATAACTAGAATCTATAATACCAAAGCGTATATGATCATGGTACTTATTGGGACATTTTTTTATTATAAACTCCATTTACTGTGAAACTACTTTACTAATGAATATTGATTTATATAATTTTATTATATAATGTGTTTATTTTAGCTATGTTTGAAATGTTATCCATAATTTGAAATAAAACATGATTTATTTTAAATTTGAAAATTTACATCCATGATTTTTCTATTTTAAGCTGACATCATGATTTTTTTTATTATTGAATCTTATTATTGGACAGTTTTTTAGGCCCTGCTACGATTTTTATCTCACAACATGCCTTTTCCTTCAGAAATTTCTATATTTATTCTACCATGTCTGATTAAATGGAAATAATATCTTGGGGGACATGGATTTTATAGATCATCTGGCATGGAGTGTTTATTTCATTAAGTTTTTTTAGTTTATGTATTCATATTTTGAGTACTTTTATAATGATCTGTTTGGGTTTTAGATATAATTTTTTGGTGTATGGTAAAATCTCATATTTGAGTTTTGTTCAGACATATATGTATCTATATCTTCTACTATTTATGTGGAAAAGTTATACCCACTTCAATCTAGTATGATGCCCACTCATAGTCTCCAACCCATGGGGATCGGGATTGCCCATAGGTCCATGTAAATGTTTTCTTGGGTATGAGGGTACTAGGGTATCTGGGATGCTTTGTGACATGTAGGGTTTTTCCAATATTGGTATTGGGGTATTCCAATACTATTAGGGGACATAAAACTCTTTATTTTTGTGATATTATGATCAATTTATAAAATTATTTATCTTATATTGTGTGAATAGATAGATTTTTCATTTTTTTAATAGAGTGGTAAATGGTATAACTTTGTTGAATATGATTATTTGGATTCTATCGGGTAATTTATTTTTTTATAGTGATATTACATTTCAATGATATGGGGGATTCTATTTATGTGGTGAATTACTCTCTGGTATTAAAATATTGGTAGAATAAGGTGGGAGAGTGACATATCTATGTGGTTTGATAATATTCCTTGGACTATTGTATTGGTGTTTTCCTAGGTGGTAGAATAAATAGATTACATGTGTCTGATAAATTAAGGGATACATATATATTATGTGAAGGATATGTTAAGTTACATGGCCTTTAAATTTAAAAATAATTATGATGGTAGTGTGGATGACATGAAATTATATTTTGAATTTGTGTTGTATTATGATGATGATGGTTGAATAGGGGATAATTCCTATAGGGGGACACCCAATAATACAATGAGAGTATATCATAGTATCCAAATTCCTAGTCAATATGATTTTTTTGGGATGATTCCTATAGTTTATACACACATGTATATAGTGGGAGTCCTAATAAGTGGATAATATCCCATCTGATAGAATAATATATCAGGGAGAGTTCTCTAGGGGTGTAAATTTACTTTTTGGGAAATATACATTCTTTTCACCTCCTAACAGTGAATATCTACATAGTGATGTGGTTTTTGATGTAGATTTTTATTGACTTCCACAGGGGTGGATTGTTTTTCAGAATTTGAGTGGTAATAGTTATGTCTATGTGGGTGGATAATTATATGATAATATTATAGTGATATCATTTCAGGTAGAAACCTCCATGATCTATATTTATTGATACATTGAATTAATTATGTAGTAGTGGTTTTTTGATAAAATGTGATGAGAATTTTTTTGGGGGTTTCAAAAGAGAGATGGTTCAATGAAATGTAATTCCATTGTTGGGATGTATATGTATCTTAGAGATAGTTATTTATTGACTATTTTTTTATCAATAGTTGAATTGGTGTGGTTTATTTAGACAGATAAAATATAGTTAGGGAATTTACATATAGAGTACATTTATATGGTATTACCAACATTATAAAATCATTTTCATATTATCTTGACAAATATAGTGGTGGTTGTTTTTGAACATGTCAATAGACATTATAGACTTATAGGATAAGGAATATGACACATTAACATGTCTATGTTATGGAGGATATTGATTCTTCCTTGACAATGCCATGTGGAGATGTAATGAAATTTTTTAGTGTTGGTGGAACAACCCACATATCAATAACATATCCATATCCCTGCAAAGATATTTTTTATGGGGTTTACTGATGGAACCAGGGACACCCAAAAGTTATATATATGTCATGACTCATGGACCTTCTTTCTAAAGGAATGTTCTCACCGAGGAATATTTAAAATGATACTTATAAAATAACATTGGTATAGAGGATGTGAGGCCATTATAATTTGAACCATTTGAGGTGAATTTTTTCTTACTTCATGAATTTATTATAGATTTAAGATATATTCTAGAATCCTTCATTAATTCCAAATTTTGACGGTGGTCTCGCTTTAAATAAAAATAAACTATTAACATGTAAGGAACATAAAATCATATGTATCTATCCATGTTTCTTCATTAATGGATATATATAAATATATTTATATGAGGTTATCCATCAATAGTTCTCCCCTATAAACTGATTGGAAATTATTTTCTAATCTTATTATGATTCTGGTTTTGATCTACATGGAGGGGCACTCTAGAGTGAATCATCATCCAAAGAGATGAGAGTTGTCTCGATGTCATGATCAGGTCCTTGAATGGGTTTCTACATATCCTTTTGAAATTAATCATAACCCATGTAGTTTAGTTCCAAATTATGTGTTATATTATACATTATATGTTCATGTGATAAGGACCGAGCTATGTCGTTTAACGTCATGTGGTAAGGATGTCTTGGAAGAAGGTTCCAAGTAAAAGTTTGGTTTGGGACCTATGCAGAAGTGGCCTATGGAATAGGGAAAGGATACAGATTCCTAGGTTGATTGTTTCCATTTTAGGAATATGTCCTAGATGAAATTAGGGTTGATTGAGGGTATCGTTTTTGGATTTTTGTAGGATTACTATGTATATCATTTGGATAGGAATCAAAGCCCACATAGCTCAGTTGTGAGGAACCTTTCCAATAGAGGCCCTATGAAGGATTATATGAAAGGTAATAAGGTTCTTGTAGAGGATTAAATTTTACGTATTAAAATGTATAAGTGGATTCCATTGTGATTTTGGAGATTTTTTTGGGACTTATTTTCAAAAAGGATTCCACAATATTGATGGTATGGGGACATGGTTGGGGGTTATACCAAGTAGGAGGCACAAATATTGAATTGGTGAATACAGATGGAATGATGCCCAAATGTTTTATTTTTGGGATTATTCATTAGTAGGATTCCTTGGTGTTGTGATCATGCAGATACCCAGATCACCACCAACCTCTAACCCCATCAGAGTCTTTCTTGTCTTGACAAACTTGAAGAAGTGATAAATATGGAAGAACCCACAATCATCTATTTCAATTGGTTGATGAAAGATATATCACAAAGGGAAAGATAGAGGGATTTTATTGTGTCAAATTCCTATTATATTTTGTTGATGTGGATAGTCACATCTGATGATATACCCGACTTTGATGTCGATAATAGAATTGTATAAAGAGTGATACCTTTTATAGAATGATTAGGGGATTACTCTAGGAGGGATTACATTGTGTTTTGGGATCAGATGGATTTTGTGACCACCACCAACCATCAAGATCATTTGATTTATTCTCAGTGTGGTAAACAATAGTATTTAGTAGTTAAATCGAACCACACCATCATTATCACACTGGTGGATGAGGTTTGAACAATGGGAGAAAAATAAGGGGACATTACTTTCACCTTCCCTACCATAGTTGTACACTGAACATGAGAAGGAGGAAGGAATGAAGTAGTAGAAGTATTTAAAGAAAGGCTAAATTCTTACTGTATGGTGGATTCCCTAGAACTTGTTCCTGTGGAATAGAGGAGAATATCATTCTATGTTATTGGGGAAAAGAAAATGTGATCCATACCTACCCTGCAAGGAACCGTAGGTCCTGAGTATTGTAGTTGACGAGGGATGGGAAATAACCAAAAACTCATTTTAAAGACCTTGATATCCCAGAAATTGTCCCTAGAATCAAGGTCACCATGAGAAAAGTAATTCATACCCACATTAATCCAATGGACCATATTCATCAGCTGGGACAAGTGTGGGGAACTTATGCTAGAAGGAATGCATACCGAGATTAGTGGCACACATGCCTGCCTATTTTGGTATTTTTTATGTCTGAATTCTCCAGGGGAGGTTTTAATTATTCTCCCTCAGATGAGGGATCCAAAATATGTGGAACCCTACCATTGGATCCTTATATGAGGGAGAAAAACGAGGCCCACATAGGTCCTAGCTTGGAGAGAAAAGGTGTTGTGCACAAGGCCTAGGAGGATTTGAATGTTCTTCACATAGGGGGTATAACTACAAGAGATAGAGATTCCATGGTAAATATACCACATGGGAAAAAATATGGTCGAGTGTTTAACCTATGAATCATGTGTCACCTCATGTGTTCCTGTATGGGTCTTGAGTGGGTCTTGGGTAAGGGAAGGGGACTCACGCTTGTGGGTTTCCACTCAGTAAAAATAGGGTCCTCACACAGGTGTCTTTTGTTTCAGAACCTGGATGGAATTTGATCAGATTATCCATCGTAATTACCTATTTTCATCAGTTTTATAGGTAATATTAAGGGGTTTTGGAGGACCTAGGTGAAGGCGCTACATGACTAGAGCATCAGGTATTTTTATAATTTTCTAGTTTTTCAAATTAGTAGTCCCATGGTATTATTTATAAGAAAATAGGGGACCCTTGTTAAAGGAGATACCGTATATAGGTCCATGGTGTAGGCACTCGATATAGGTACCTCGCCCAGGGGTGTTCAATCCTTAATTTCCACATAGGTGGGCTATGAATCCCTTCAGAAGCATATGGTTTTGTACACAGCCTAACATGGGAAAGTTACTTTGTTTCTTATTAGGTATCTTCACATTAATAACATACATGAGTTTCTCTTTATAATTTTTCATCAATCTTGATGAAATAGAGTGTCAAATATACCCCCACCCCCCATTATTGGATACAATAAAAATAAAATGGTCTAGTCCTTAGTTGAGGTATGGAATATATTATAAAGGTGGGAAAGTCAACTTGGTAGGGCACCTGCAAAGGTCAGATGTGTAGGATGGGTGCGCAGGTCTAGTGTAAAGGTCCACATTGCTAGTCTTATGCGTAGGCACCATGAATATTCTAGCGGTGACTATAAATACCATATACTCCTTGGTCAATTTCTTCCATTTTACACTTGGAAAACTTTCCCTCATCATGAAGGTCATCTTCCCAACTTCACCTTTCTTTTTTTCAAAGGTCCTCTAAAGGACCTTCACCCTTCATGTACACTGTACATCAACTTGAGAGACCGTTCTAAAATAATTTGATACCTTTCAAGGCATATAGTTTAGAATCCTATAAGAGAATCATTTTCATGAGGGATTAACTATGTACTTGGTCAAAGGGCCTATTCTATTCATTTAATTTTACAAAATTTTAAAGTATACAAACTCAAGATCTTGACCGAATGAAAAAATATATCGATTTATTCTTACAAGTTATCATTATATAACCAAATTATTTTTACTGAAAAAGATATTGTACATGGATATGATATGATCAAATATATTGGTAAACATTACTATGGATGGTTAAATCTTATCATTTAGATCAGGAAAAATAACATGGTATTGTATCAGTGTGAGTATCCTTGAAGTGATTATATACCCTTGAATAATCATTTACTTATAAGGTACACCTTCCTCCCTATGACTCAGGGTTACTTTCTAAAGTATTGGTTCGTGAATCACACCAACATCCTTGCCAAAAATGTTTCATCTAAGGGTTTCTATATTAACTAAGTAATAGTTCCCACAGGAAATTTCATGAATCACAACATCATCACTCAAGATATGAAGTCACATATCCCAGAATAGAAGCCAAATTTCTATGATTCAACTTTCTATACTTAAAAAATAGACTAGATGAAAGGTTTGAATAAGATGTTGGATTTATGTTCTAGATGGGGAGTCATGACTGAGTGGATAAGGTAAAACTCGGTGGGCCAAAATTTTACAGAATTCATGAAGTAACTGAAATGCATTAACATCTACGATGATATTTTGGAAGGGAAAAATTTTGTTTTGAAGAACCCAAAATTCATCCCCATGCAACTGAGATGATGGAGTCCTCATGAAAATTACATCCAACTGATTCATGGATATGTTTTAATTTACATGTGTTATGTCAAAAAAATTTATGGATCCCCTATTATTGAGGAAATTTATGGTGAGTTTTTCCTACCAAAGATGACATGGGAAGCTTCTGAAATGACACAACCCTTGGCCCACAATCATTTTAAGGTGTCTCAAAAATTGTAGGAAAAATATCTTCACCCCAATGGTGAAATCCATTCATGAATGTAGATAAGAGTTTTTCTCAAGCCATAAAGAGAAGTTCCCACTATTACAAAACCTATAGGATAACCCACATTAGAGAATCAGGGTTTCTCCTAATATATTTTGGTTGATTATGTAAAAAGGATAGTATACCTGTAGGGGTTATGTCATCAATATTTATGTTTCTATGAAAAACCATCTAGTTAGATTCCACATAATGAGGATAAGTATATACCTACATCCTGTTTTTGAATCCCATGGTGGTGTGAGACCTGGTAATTTTGATATAGTATCCAAATTTTCATTCTAGATCCATATAGGGTTGGATTCTATTATACTGGTGAGAATTTTCCAATGTTTTATACATATATACAATAGGATGGACTCATTTAGTATTGTATTACTATTTTTAGTGATATCGGGTTGGATCGCATTTGTAACAACCAAGTCTTGACATACACTAACATTACAAAGCTTTTACAAAATACATAAAACATTACATAAATAGACCCCCACAGCCGTACTACTCTAGAGCCTTGGGAAACATGGAAACCTAAAAACCGGTTTATAAATGAGCTAAATTATCTCCCACTTTGTTTTCATGACTTGGATGCTTATTAGATTCATAAAAACATAATACATATCTTCCTAACCTGGGGAATGAAAAATAAAACAGGGTGATCTCAAATGCTCGGTACATGTAAAAAAGGGTGAAATGTAAGCATAATCATCAGAATGTGGGTATGATAACATTATCATGAAAATATAATATCATACCATTCATATCGAAGATCATATACATGAATCATTTCATAAATATTGGCAGTTTATAATACATGACTAAAAATAAAATAAATAACACAATCCATTAAATCATAACTTGGGAATGAAACATGGAATTTTGGAAAAAACATAACCATATAATGATTTCATAGTACCCATGGAATCACTTCCAAGACCATATTAGTGGTATTGGTTCACACCCAATCCCATCTTTGTAGTCATGGTCCACTCCCATGGCCATCTTCGTAGAATGAGTTTACTCCTCATACTATATTGGTAGTCATGGTTCACTCCCATGGGAATCTTAGTAGCAAGAGTTCACTCCTCATACCATATTGGTGTTCATGTTTTAATCCCATAGCCAAATTATTAGTAAAGTTCTATTCCCAATACTATCCTAGTCTATCTCATGAGATATAAATCCTTACCCAATTCATTGGAGGGAGATATAAGCCCCACCCGTCTAATAATAAAATCATATATACTAGTTCCTGGAGATGATAAATAATCATATCATAAACCATGAAATGAAATGGGTATTATAAATACATAATAATTTCATAACCTGTGGTAATATATAGGTTTCCTAATCACTTCATCATAATAATAACTTGTGAAAATAATCACATTTCAAAAGCATATAACTCATGAATGTGAAATGGTTTCTATAAACATCATGACATCAAAACATAATACATTTAGAGAAATAATATGAATAGAAACACTGAAATAATTCCCCATAAAAGAATTATTAACACTAATGGATGTTATCCTAGATGGTAAATAATTTTTCAAGATCTTTTAAAATCATTTCATTAGTAAAATATACTTTATTCTTTGAAAAAAATGCTTTTTATAACATAAAACAGCTTGAAACCCTTTTTCATTGGAAAGAAATTTGAAAAATTATTAAATAATGCTTGAAAAAAATAAAACATTTTTTTAAAATACTTTTTCCTTCAAAATTATCTTCAATGATATTTTAAAAACATTTTGAAGAACATGGTTTTTTAATATAATATATTTCAGGCCGAAGAGAAAGATGGTCAGATTTTACAAAAAAAATAATATCTTAAGTACCAAATTTTGGAATAAATGGTAATAATACAAGAGAATATATAGAATAAATATATTATAAGGGAACTCATGATAGTTCTTGAGAGATGGATCATAATATTTTGTTAAAGATGAATAATCATTGACAGTCTCAAAAAAATGATGAGATTGTTTAAATAAGATCTAACCAATTGGAAACATGGGAACATACTCTTCATGTAGTAAAATGAAATTACATGATGCTTAAAATATATTGAAAATAATTAGATTGGAAATATAATATGGAAGTATATACACCTCAAAAAAGTAATTATGTGTATAAAAATACAAGAGTCTCAAATAAAGCAATATGATAGAAAACATTTTTTTACTAATTTGGTAACTTTTAAAACATAAATCCCATGAAAGAAATTTAATAAAATGGAAATGTTAATACCAATAAATTAAATTTATATATACATATAATAAAATAATGTCAAGTAAATACACCACATAAAAGGAAATATGGGTAAACATAGAGTGTATCTCATGAAAATAAATAGTGAGAATAAATCCCCTTGCCTTTTTCCTTGACTCTCATCGTACTTAGTCAAAACACCTATATAATAAATATAAATTTATTAAAAATATTTTTAAAAACCATATAGTTATATCTAATACCATATATGTTTTCATTTTGGCCTTATATTACCCTCTTTTTAGTGATCTTATGTTAAGGTTTCACTTCAGGTAATATTCTCTTTGTTTTTATAATGTCTCTTAATTGGTTATATCGTTGATACTTATACATATATCATGATTAAAAAATTTGAAAATGATATATATAAAATGTATATTACATGTATTTATATTATAATAATTTATATAACATCGAATTTTGAAATGGAATACTCCATTCATGGAGATGGTAAGTTGTTCGTATGCATGATTGTTGTTTTTATTTTTATTGTTGTATTGTAAGAAAGTATGTATATGAAATTTGTATATTTATATATATATCATTATCACTGTAGAAAAATTATATCATATATATCATATATTTTATTAAATATATCCTTAATACATTCCATGTGGTGTGTGAACAAATCACATCTTTTTGAGGGGGTGGTAGTCTATACTTCCTCAAACGAGAATATATTATTAACACCAAATAGAATGAAAAAACATATGTTTTTTAAAAAGGTAAAAAAAGATTAAATATATAATAAATATCATAAATAACATATATGAATAGATTTTTATAATAATGAACAACATGATAGGTGGTAAAGGAAAAATGAACAATCATTGCTTAGTGAGGAAGTACTTCTCTGTACACAGAAACATTGCATTCGTTATAAATTGGATGGAGGTTTGTGTAAGTGTAGGTTCAAAAATTAGCATAAAAGATCCTAGTATATTTAGTATTATATTATGGTCATTAAATAATGGAATAAATATAGTGTATGGGGTGGAGAAGGAAAAAATATAGGAGCTTGATAGAATATGTTGCCTCTTAATCAGGTAACTCATTTTGGTTTGTGCGAAAAGGTTTCTCAGGGATTCATTGTAACCAAGGGAAGGATTGTTGGAGTAATAGAGGGATTTTTTTGAAGTTTATAGGGAATTTATTTTCCTAAATTATTATTTTTTAAAGGTGTTAATAAGTGGGAGGGGTTTTAGATTTTTATAGGGAAGGAAAAGGACTCACATGGAATTTTTAGAAACAAGTAAGGTGTACACATTTTCATAGAAAAAAAAAGACATAAAACCCCAAATAAAACAAAATAATGTATGGTTTATGGATGATATATGTACATAAAATGGTTTATTAAAAAATTATATCAGTTTTTTTAGAAATTCAAATCACAGAAGATGAAAAAATAAAATTAATGATAATCCTGCATATGGGATGAAATAACGGGTTTTTAAAGTTGGAAAATGTTCAAAAGTTTTTTATGATTTTATATTCAATTTAAAGTTGAAATTGATTATTATGATTTACATTGTATTAATAGATTAATATTTATCTATTTTAAACTTAAAATTAATATCATTTTTCATTAATAATTAATTAAACAAAAAGATAATTTTTAACTAAAAGGCAATATTTTCACTATTCATCAATAAATGTTGTTTTTCTGAAAAATTTCAAAAAATAACCCTAAGATAATTTAGATGTTGTAAATTTAAAAAATAGATTTTATTTTTCCAAATTAATTTTCTAAAGGTGTCTAAAATTAATTTATTATTCATCACATAAGGAAATTAAAAGAAGATTATTGGAGAAAATGGTATTTTAAATCATAAAAGGAAATTAATAAAAATTGAATATTTCATTATCAGTATATTTTATTTATATTAAAAAATTACATAATATATTGTAAAATTATCTATTAATATTCATGTAACTATGTCTAACAGCTAGTTTATAATTATCTCATTTAAAGAATTGTATCTTTAAAATGATGTTTCATAGAAACACTATATTGTGTGTGATATATGCAATGTAAGTGTTTTTTGTAATGTAAATAAAGTAAGTGTTGCATGTAAAGTGTGAAAAATAGTTAGTTTTTGTACTATACACCATGTTTTTTGTTTCATGTAACATACACTGATATTTTGTCATGTGAAAGGAATGTTTGACTTAATGCATTGCAAGATACAAATGAGTATTTAATTTATTCAAAAGGAAGGAATATAAAAACTAATGGTGTTACATTTTATCCCCCTTAATTTGAATTTAAACATCAAAATTAATCACATGGGAAAAAAATGAGGATACTTCTGCTTCATCATATCCTTAAATTCCCACCTAGCTTCCTCTAATGGGTGATTTCTCCATAGAACATTGACCTGGTGAGTGGTCTGGTTTCATAGAACATTTTCTCATCGATCCTTAATTTCAACTGGTTGTTATTTAAAAGTCAGATCATGTTCCTTTAGTATGACTTCTATGTTTAGTAACTTTTAAGGGTAAGGTATGTATATCCTTAAGAGAGATACATGGAACAAATCATATAATTGAGAGAGAATTGAAGTAAGTTCCTAGAGATAGGCTACCATCCCGATATGATAAATAATATCAAAGGGACTAATATACCTAGGGATTTGTTTCCCTTTATTCCTAAATCTCATAACATTCTTCCAGGGTGAGATTCATAGAATCGTCTTTTCAGAAACATCAAATTCCAGATCATGGTGATGATTATGAGCTTAACATTACTACAGACATTGGGTTACCTTGATATGATGTTGAATGGTTTTAGCCTCCTTGACCACTTCTTCAAAAATATCAAGTCCTAATTGCCTTAATTCTCCAATTTCATCCCATAATATTGGATATCCACACTTCTCCCCATAAAGGGATTCATAAGGTGCCATATGAATGCTTGAGTGAAAGCTATTGTTGTAATAAAACTCAACTAGAGGAAGGTATTGATCCCAACCAACTTTGAAATCTAGAGAACAAGATCTCTGCATATCCTCAGGGATTGAATCATTCTTTCATAGCGACCATGTTTCTAAGGATTCTATGTAGTGCTGAAACTCAATTATGTATCATGTGACTTTCAAAGATTTTTCTAAAACATTGAGGTACACCTAAGATCCTAATCTGATATAATGGAATGTGGTACTCCATGAAACCTTACCACTTCAATAATTTATATCCTATAACATGATCTGAAGAGAATTATTCTATAATAGTGATGATGTGTTCTTTATTAGTAAGGTGATAAACTACCACCCATATAGCATTAAACCCTTTAGTGTTTTTGGGTAGTCCAATAAAAAAATACATAGTGATGTTCTCCCATTTCCAGTCTTGTATGGGTAATGGATGCAACATCCCATTTGAATTTTTTCTTTCAGCCAAAATATTTTTTCATATCAAGCACCGATATAAAAACTCTATGATATCTCTCTTCATTCCAACCCACTAGAACCATTCTTTCTTATCCCTGTGAATCATCATACCTCTAGGATGAATAGAGACTCCCACTAACAACACCTTCATCAAATTTAGTATGGAAGGAACATGTACACAGTTCTTAAACCTTATCATTCCATCCTGACCAATGTTAATCTCATGAACATTTTAGACTTTCTTATGTAGATCTACGACTTATTTCTACACCTCCTTAATCTTTACTTAGATAGAGGGTTAAACATTCATTTGAGAAAGATCTGATTTCCACCATCCTTTAGTATTTCTATATCTACCCTTTTCAAATCAAAAAATATTTGATCTTTAATGATCCTCATAATAGATAAGTTAGCATGATACTTCCAACTCAAAGCATTGGCCACCTTGTTCACATTCCCAGTGTGGTAATTTATTGAACTGTCATAATCCTATATCATCTCTAACTGTATTCTGTAGCTCATGTTCAACACATCCTGTGTGAATATATATTTTAGACTTTTTTGAAAATTTTATATATAAATAGTTTTTCAATATAGATAATTTCTCCATAACTTCAATGCATAAAATACTAATAATAACTCCAAATCATGAGTTGGGTAATTTTTCACATTGATATTCAACTACCATGAGGCATAATCAATGATAGTGTCATTCTGTATAAGAAAAAATCTCAATCCCTTCTTTGATATATCATTGTATATTACCAACCCTTATCCACTATAGGGAAATGTAAGTACAATTTCACTAATAATAATTCTCTTCAGTTCCTTGAAATATTTCTCACATTCAGCTATCCAGAGGAATTTCACACCCTTCCAAGTTAACAAGGTCATAGGATTAGATATTCCGAATAAATTCTCAAAAAACCATCAATAATACCCACCTTAACCAAGAAATATACGTATCTCATTCACTGTGGTTGGTCTATTACAGCCCTAAATAGCCTCCATATTTGATTGATCTACTAATATACCATCTCTTTAGATTATGTGACTCAAAAATTAAACCTTTTTCATCCAAAATTAAGACATCATAAATTTTTCAGATAGATTCTCATTCTTTAGGTTCATTAGTAGAACTTCCAGGTGATCTTCATACTCTTCCTTGATCATTTATTAGATAAGAATATCATCTATAAAGACCATAAAAAACTAATCAAGTTAATTCCTAAAGACTCAATACAATAAATCTAAGAATATAGAGAGGGAATTAATAAGACCAAAAGGCATCACTATATATTCATTGTGACCAAACATAGTATGAAATTCCGTATTTTTTATATCCCCCTTCTTGATCCTTAATTGATGACATCTAGAATGAATTTCAATCATGTAAAAGTAATGAGATCAATGTTGATGATCAAAAACGTCATCAAAGTAGAGAAGATGATATTAGTTTCTTGATTGAGATCTTATTCAACTCCCAAAAATCATTGAAAAGTTTCATTGATCTATCTTTCCTTTTAACAAAAAGAACTAGTGTACCCCAAGGTGACACACTCGAATGAATAAATCCCTTGTTAATGATTTTATGTAATTGATTAACCTATTACTATAACTCAATCATAGGCATTCTATAAATAGTCTCTAAAATTGGTGAGGAACCAGGTATGTCTTCTACTGAGAACTCAACTTCATGTTTTGGTGGAAGACCAGTCAACTCTTCTGGAAATACATCCACAAAATCCCAAACTGTATGTATATCATCTTTATCGATTCTCTCCCAAACAATTTGAGATGAAAAACCCTTTTGAATGGGAATTAAAACCCATGCACTGGATGTAGTATTCATAGGATGTTCATAGTTATCGTCACATGGATGGATGAACATATGAGGGTTTAAAATATCAAACATAACCTCCCTTCCTCATCAATTTATGTGGGAATTATATAGATAAAGATAATACATTACTGATATGACATAAAATTCAACCATATTAAGAATAGAATGATTTCTAGGACGCACATTCCCATAAAAATAAATTGGATATGAATCATAGACTGGAGAAGCAATAATCATACCAATAGGTGTTTGAACTAATAATTCCACAAATAATTATTTTTTGTTGAATCACAACACCCAAATAAAATTATATAGATATTAAAGAGTGAATAGATCTAGAATAAAACAATAAATTACCAGTTCTAGATTGGATGATATGTGTACCTTTCAATATATTGTTATTTCATCCCTCATTATAAATAGATATTGCATGAGATTCCACCTTTTCCCTCGTCTTATGAGGTTTCTGATGTCGATCATCATCACCAGCCCTTGATTTTGGGTAGTGGTTATCATAATTCCCATTCTCATTACACTTGTAGTACTAAATCATAACAGGTGAATTCTTAGCTGATATTTACCCATTCACAATGTTAGCTAACACCATCCTATCACTATGGAAATCAAATGCCTGAAGGCCTTCCCTTCCACACTAAATATATTTATTTTACCTCATAAGGAAATTTCCTCCATTATTATTCCCACACTTAGTGCGTAAAGGAAATATTATCTTGTTTTGATCATGGTTAATAGTTTTTACCTTGTACTCCATATTCAACTTCTTGTCAAAACCATGAGATTGATTTGTGACTCCAAACTCCATTTAAACCTTGATTCCACAACAATCTCTTCAAAGCTACTGTTGAATATTATGGAATACTCCCTTATAACACTTGGATTTTATCCACTTAAGAACCTATCAACTTTAAATTTGGGTTGGATAATAATTCCCCAAGCATACCTCACATGTCTTGAGAAACTATCCTCATAGGTACCAACATATTCATCATCCCTTTGCATCAACTGAAGGATCTCTTTCTCCATCATGGTAAGAGGAATCCAAGGAATATACTCATTGAAAAAATCATAAACTAATCCCATTCCATGGATTCAATCTCATCTTGTGGTCTCATATTCTCGATTAGATTCCACCATTAATATTCTTCACATTCTTACCGATAAACCGCCAGAATGACTTTCTCATGCACCAAACACTAAGAACAGAGAATATATTTTTAGTTGAAATGGGTCATTTCTCAACAAAAAGCGGATCAGATAAACTCTAAAAGAAGGTGCGTGTTACCTCATGAATGACTCAACATGATTTTCTTCCCACCTTTTCTAATCTGGAATTCCACAAGGATTTATAGCTTTAGAAGGATGTGTGAGAAAAGAAAATAGGGTTTTTCATTTCGGGTCCCATAGCATTTGGTTTCTTAAGAAGACAATCCTTGAATTGTATATCGTAATCACCATTTACTTGATTCCTTCAGGTTCCAGCCCTTGACCAAATCTAAAAACATATAGTATGAAATATTTATCATAGTGAGGAACCAAATAATCTGGAAATTTCATTTATAGGGGGTCTAAATCATGACACCTTCTTTAGTCTATGACACTGTAAGGTTTTCTAGGTTTATTCATATAAAAACTATATTTAAATACTTTATGATGGTTCATGAAGAGTTTTTGAATATCCAAATACTTTCCCCAAGGAGTGTCAAACCATGTTTCTATTATGGCTCACTGTTATGTACCATATTACCCCGAGTCAGGCCCATAATATCTTTTTAGAGTTATTACCCCTAGGAACATATGTTCTAGAGCCACATCACCTTTTATTATCTAGACATGGATGTACTTTTAGGAAAACACTCACTCTCTACATTACCAAAATTCCGAAACATTTTTCTAAATGTTGACTCCTCATTATACTTATCCTTAGACATGTCCTTAGGGTTCTCACAAAGGTTATAACATCCAATTTTCCAATGGTTATCAAAAATTTTCCTATAATACCAACTATAATGACCTAGTATTGACATACATTAACATTACATACCTATTTTATAAAACATAAAATGTTAAAAAAATAGACGCATGAAGACCATACAAGTCTAGTTCCTTTACAAACATGGAAATAGAAACACTGGTAAAAAAATGAGCTATGTTCTCTTCCCCTATTCTAATACATACAAAAAATAATACATATCATCAAAACCACGAGAAGAACCATAAAAGGGGGTGATCTTAAATGCTCAATAAGGGTAACCAAGGAAGACAAGTAAGAATAATCTTTAGAATATGGGTATGGGAATATGGTACTGAAAAGGTAAGATCATACCCTTTATATTAAATATTATATTCATGAATCATCTAATTAATCATGGAAGTTCATAAGATATTAATGATGAGGAAATATAGAATATAAGACATTAATGAATAACTTAATAATGAAACATATAATTGTGGAACACATATAAGATAATATTGGTTTAAATAATAGCCAAGGCATCACTTCTAAGACGATCTTAGTAGTATGAGTCCACTCCCCATACCACAATGGTAGTCATGGTTCACTACCATGGCCATCTTAATAGCGTGAGTTCACTCCTCAAACAATATTAGTGGTCATAGTTCTCTACCATGACCATTATAGTAGCATGAGTTCACTACTCATACCATCTTGGTTGTCATGGCTCACTCCCATGGCCATATTAGTAGTAAAGGGTTATTCCAAAGACCACCCTAGTATATCTAATTAGATATAAATCATTACACAATGCATTGTAGGGAGATATAGGTCCCAAAAATATCATAATTAAAATATACATACATGTTCCAAAAGATCAAAAATAATCATATCATAACCCAGGAAACTAAATGGGTATTATAAACATGTAATAATTCCATAAATTTTGGTAATAGATATGTTTACTAATCATTTTATTATAATCTTAACCTGTGATAATAAGTAGTTTTGAAAACCATATTACCCGTGAATGTGAAACATATTCCATAAACATCATTACATCAAAACATAATCCATTAAGAGAAATAATGTGAATGGAAACATTGAATAAATTCCACATTAAGGCATGATTAAAACAAATGGATTTTATCTTAGATGGAAAATAATTCTTAATGGTATTTTAAAAACACTTCATGTTGAAAATATAATTTCTTATTTTAATAAAAATACTTTTAATTACATAAAAAACATAAAAAAGCATTCCAATAAAAATATCATTGAAAACATATAAAGGAATCACTTAATATGGAAAAAAAATTAGAAAAAAAAATAATTTTCCTTGAAAATGAGATTGACAAATCTTTTGAAAACATTCTTGAAATCATTTTTGTTGAACATAATATATTTGCAAAGGAAGAGAGGGATGGTTAATTTTTACTTAAATATATTATCTTATATAAAAAATAGTGTAAAAATGAAACTAACACATGAGGATATCAAGAATTAATATAGGATAAAGACCCCGATGAGTGTTCTTGAAAGATGGATCATAAGATTACATAAACGAAATAAATTCATTATGAATCTCAAAGAAATGATGAGATTGTTTCAAAAAACTCTTACCACTTGGTTACTTGGGACTATACATATTATGTAGTAAAATGAAATTACATGAAGATTAAAATATAATGAAAATAATAAAATTTGTGATGTATAATGGAATTACATCAACCCTAAAGAATAATTTATTTTCATAACAATACATGAGTCTCAAAGAAGGGAATTTGAAACAAAACAGTTTATACAGATTTGAGAACTTTAGAAACTGAATCCCAGTGAAAAAAAGTTAATAAAATGGATATGTTAATACCATTAAAATTATGTACATTATTCATATAATAAAATAATGGTTATAACATACACCACACAAAAGGAAAGGGTGGTGAACATAGTGTTTATATCATGAAAATAAAAAGTGAGAAGAAATCACATTACCTTGTGTCTTCACTCTCTTCATGCTCACTAAATCCACATGTATAATAAACATAAATTGATTATAATTTTTTTTAGAACCGAATAATTATATATTATACATTATATATTCTTAGTAGGAAATTATATTACCCACTTGTTAACGATTCTTTATTAATTTTTCACTTTGGGTAATTTTTTATTTTTTCTTCACATGTGTCTAGATCTATTATATCGTTGGTCCTTATACTTATATCATGATTACATAATTTGAATCATGATATTAATATCATTTAAATTTATTATATTTATATTATAATAATATATATAATATAGAAGTTTTAAACGGAATACACTGTTCATGTAGATAGTAAGTTGTACGTACGCATGAACATTGTTTCCATTTTCATTGTCATATTGAATGAAAGTATGTAAATAAAAAATGTATATATATGTATATTTTTATATATTTATTAAATTATATTGATTATATAATAACATACATATAATTTTACTGAAATAAACCTTAGTATATTCCATGTGGTGTTTGAATGAATCACATTGCTTTGAGGGGGCGGTATTCCACACATCCTCAAACGAGATTATCTTATTAACACAAAATGGAAAGTTAACAGGTATGTGTGTAAAATGGTATAAATAATATAATTTAAATAATAAATTTCATATATAAAATATATTAATATATTTTTCATCATAATTTCCACCATGATTGGTGGTAGAGGAAAAATAAAAAATCATCATTTTGTGAGGCAGTAATTCTCCCTACACAGAAACAATATGTTCATTACCCATGAGATAGAGGTTTGTGTATGTTTAGGTCAAAAAAATAGAATAAAAAATACTATTATATTTATTTTAATGGTTTTCTCATTATATAATGACATAAATATAGTGAAGTGGGATGTATAAGTAAAATAAATGGATGGAGCTTGGGGGAAGCCGTTAACACTTAATCGGGTAACTCTTTTTGGTTTGGTAAAAAAGGATTAATTGGGTATCCATATTCCCATGGAATGGATTATTGGGGGAATATATTGATTCTAGGAATTGTATTGTACAGTTATTTCCCAAACATAATTGGTTTTAATGGTGTGATTAATTGAGATATTTTGTGGTTTTTTATAGGGAAGGAAAATGACACTCATGGAATTTTTTCAAACAAGTTAGGTGTACACATGTTACTCCCTAAAAAAGTCAAAAAAATGAAAAAAATATAATTAAAGGTTTATGAACAAAATATTTACCACAAATGGGTTTTGGAAAAGTTAATAGTTGAGTTGGATCCTTATTTTTAAGGTTTATTCCATAATTAAGCATAATTTGTCTGTAATCGCTGGGAATAATTTCAATCACTTCTACTAATCATTTTTTTAAAAATTTAAGTTGTTATAATTAGAAACTAAATATTATAATGAATAGGGTTTTTGATTTATGTTTTTATAATTTATAGTCACGTAATTGGAAAAATTAATATTAATGCTAATCCCGTAGATGAGACGAAATAATGAGGTTTTAAAGTAGGAAAATGTTTAAAAGATTGTTAATATTTTATATTCAATTTTCAAATTGAAATAGAATATAGTGAATAAAATTGTTTTATTAGATGTAATTTTTATATAATTTTATATTAAAATAACTTTATAATGACATTTATCATTAATAATTAATTAAAAAATGGTAGCTTTTAACTAAAAAGTGGTAATTTCACTATTAATCAAAATATTAGGTTTTTGAGAAAAATCCAAAAAATTCACCCTAATGAAATTTAGATGTTCTAAATTCAAAATATAAGTATATTTTATAAAATAAAATTTATAAATGTGTCTAAAATTACTTTTATTAGTTTTCACAGAAGGACATTACAAGCAATTTATTTGAGAAAATGACATTTTTAATCATAAAAGGACTTTACCAAAAATAATATCATTCATTAATAATATGTTTAATATTATTAGAAAAATTATAAAAAAAAATTAAAAAGTTGTTATTAATGATAATATTACTAATTTTAATGGCTAGGTTATAATTATCTCATTGAAATAATCATATCAATAAAACCATGTATCGTAGAAATTGGTGTTGCATTTGATGTATGCTTAGTCAGTGTTGCACGTTACATATAGGAAGTCTATATTTCTTGTAATGTATGCCAATTTAGTGTTACATGTAGTGTATTTCGTGTCGGTTTTTTGTGTAACATGTGTCGATTTAGTGCCTTGTGAATGGAATGTTTGAGATAATTAATTTCAAGACATAAATGAATGTTTAATTTATTTAGAAAAAAGGTCCATAAAAACTAAGGGGGTTACAACATCACACTCCCATTATTATACTATTTCTAGTGAATTTAAATTACATTAAGGAAAATTTCACCTCTTTATTTATTCTACTCATGGAATCTATCCTCTGAGCCTGACGTATGACGTAGTGCTAAGGATGAAAAATGTATCAGGAGACATCAACTTCTTACCATATATTGATTTACCAAAGGAAATTTCCAATGATAATTGAATTTATGATCATGAAATATGGTTATACATGATGGAATATATAGTAAACATATTTGAAACTCACATGGAAATTCATATCATCAATGAGGTCTATTCTCCATATCTATTTACCCTCTAGTTCAAATGTCTATAATGGTAAAGCATTTTTTTATCCTATGAATGTCATAATTTTGAAACATCCAATGGTAGAGAGATAGTTATAGATCGTTATGGACATAGAGGTTCCCAAAATTTCAATCATGTTACTTCTTTTGGATGAACCAATCATGATAGAGGCTAGGTATAATAGTGCATGGATATTTTCTTACACTCAATGAGTATTAACAAAAGGAATTTACCGAGTAATGACCTCAATAACTGTAGGTAATTGAATGCATGGTGGGAAGGTTTGAATTGATGGTGATGAATATAATGTTACAAATTATTTAAGGAGATCTTGATAAAAGACTACTGATAAATCCACAATAGATAAAAACAAACCTTACGATCCAATTCATTCTAGTCATAACCGTTGGGAGGAGACTTGTGTTCAATTTTCCCATTATTTTTTTTGAGAGAAGAGATACTTGAAAAAGATTTTATGTCAAAATGTTCCAAGTCATTCTCACAAACTGAATAATTATAGCCAAATTATATGTGAACACTGGAGATTAAAAATAGGAAGATAATATCTCGTTACATGTGATATTCATAAGAATCTCTTCAAGTTTTCTTATGAATTCTTAAATTGGGGGAACTACGGGAACCCTCCACTCTACACCATGACAACGATCTAGCTGAGTTGGGAAAATATATTCAAGAGATGGATAATATGATAAACACAATTGATGATATCTTCCTAAAAAACATGTGAATCCGACATTCTAGATCAAGGAAGACTTGAGGGGGTAGCTGGTCACACCAAATATGAATGTGATGACTACATTGTCATAATAACATATATCTCTATTGTCACACACTGTTTATTCTCTTCTATCTTATATCATTAATTTTAGGGGAATCTATTTTAAAGTTCATTAAAGAAGAAGAATAAGATGACGATTAAGAATAACTGGTTGAAAATGCACTAGAATCCCATAAATGTGGGCCCACATGAACCCCTATTTGGGTAGTAGACGAGTCACATGGAACCCCAAAAATATACTTATGGAATAGAATGATGGTGGAGGAAATACCATATGGATCTCTTCAACTGGAACCTCAAGTGTCTGTTGGAAATTGGAATGATATGTGCCCTTTTCCTTCTTGAGAAAGGAAGAAAAAGTGGGAAATATTGTTAGTCCTCCATCTACATTAAAGTATTTCATTTTGTATTATTCGTTCTCTTAATTTACTCCACATACTCTTTTGACCATTTTTTCATTTTATTAAATCTGCATTGGTATCCTCCCTTAAGGTATCTGGCACTGATCATTCAAGCATCTAGGGGTACACCCTTGGGGAGTTACATACCCATGTTTATTAATCCATCAATTTGATGGATGAAACATCATGATAAGTAGTTTCACCTTCCCCCATTCACACGGAGAGGGTATATGGTCATGGTAATTCTATATTGGCACCCTAAGGTTTCATGTTATATTACTTACTTTCTTCTACTTATGATATCTAAATCTTTTTCCAATATCATAGGACCTCAAATTAGTCAATTTTGGCCCCATTGTCACTTGGGAAGGCATTGAAATGGATCTCATATGTTCTAATTCATGGGTTGAAGTTGACCCTTCCTCCACCAGGCTTGATGATGTTATGTCTTCAGAAAAGACGACATATGGAATCGGCGATGGAGCCAATTTTGGTCCTTAGTAATTCATCTCTAATACCCATACTAGTGAGTATGTTACAAGATTTTATACCATGTATCATGAATTAATGTACATATTTAATCCATGAATTGATATCTTAGGTTACCTTAGGGATATTTTAGATTTTAATAGGGAATTGGATAGTCATGAATATTCTTTTTCTTTGATTTCCAAAACATTCTTTACCTTTTTTCATCTGTTTCTTACATCAATGCTAAAATTGTACAACTTTTTCAATAGATAAAATTTCCAAATCACTTCATGAATAATGAATTCATGTCCATCCAACTCCAATGGATAAGGGAGTGATGGAAGAGAATCCTGAATTAGGAGTTCCCTGAAATCCTTTGACCTTAGTTGGTGAGAAAAATCTGGGGGATTCTCCACATCAAGAGGTACTTTCTCCCAAAAATAGTCTAGGAGTATTGGGGAGTCAGAAATCCCAATGGTAGATCCGAAAATGCTTAATTTTTATTATCCACTTTAGTTTCTTCACTTCCTTTATTGTGTACTAGCCTATAGATTTTGATGGGAGGTGTTAGCTTCAATTTAGTGCCCTTGAATTTGGGGGCTGAGATAAAGAGGGGGGATTTTTTTCTAGTTCTACCAACATTGGTAGGTGAAATTAGGGATATTTCAAAATGATCATAAAAAAGTGACTCATTGAGTTTACTAATTTTGGAACACATCTATCCCCCAAAGAGTTCCTCTGGGTCTAATATTGTGATGAAGGAGAATGTTTCCCCATGCACTGCATTATCTGAGGGGAATCACTAACATATCCCAGAAGAGACCTCTTAAATACCTACAATCATAAATTTAGTGATTTAAATTTAGGATTTTAATGATGGGATTTTGTGGAATTGAATAATATGATTTCCATAATGCAGTGAAGTTGATTCTCCAACAAAGGGCAGAGGAACAAAGATCATAGTAGATTGAGGCAAACCTAGTGGTCCAATTAGATAATTTAAGGGTTGTTGTTCCCCATGTATATATCATCTATACTAATAAGGTGGAGAAGTATAAATGTCAACTTTATGAGAAATATATTGAAATGGTTCACCTTTAAGAATAATTAAATTCCTTGTAGGATGAAATAGTCCAACTCCACTGATCCTTGGAAGGGGCCTTTGCACAAAAAAGATATTATTTTGTTGCAGATAAGGAGAACTACATAATTATGAGGAGGTAGATTCTAAAAAAATGGTCAGGTTATGGAATGATTTGAAAAATTATCGGTCTATAGTTCAAATTATCAAATTCTATATTGTGGAAAAACTATTAAAATTGGATAAGAGGATCCATATTTGGAAAGTTCTTCTATGATTTGGAACATAAAAGAAATAATTTCTTTCCTAATCACTTATTTTTATGATGTATTCCTTATACTAATTGTAATATAAAGATTAATGTGAATCATTTGATTTTATTTCAACATGCTATAATTATAATGACAATGGTGAGGTAGCATTCTATTTTTTTCTAGGCCATGGTGCCAAGAAAGCATAGTTTGACTCTTTCTAGGGTTATATGAGAAACCCTAGAAACTTTGTGTCATTTTTCTCACCAACCTATAATTTTAATATTTAAAATATTAATAAGACTTATTGAGATATACTTGAATTTTTTATAGGCCTTCCGTTGTGGGTTTTTTACATAATTTTTTTCTGTTGTCTTTTCATCACTTGATTCTTGACTACATCATAGATAGTGAAAGTATAGCGAGATGAGGCTCTAATTTTGGCTAGATTTACATTTTCATGGTTTCAACCAAGTGAGTATTATGTCACTTTATATTAGTACGTTAAATATAACAAATGAAAACTAATTTGACTAGTGTTTTCATTCAAACAACATTGACTATATGTTTTGAAATAATGACCAAAACATGGATTGTTGGCTAACAATGTTCCATCATTTTTTAGATACCTAAAAGGGAATTTTGATTCATCATTTGTGGTTTTTAAATATAAAACAAGATAAATGAAAAATATATCATTAATATCCATGTATATAGTTTGAAGGATTTTTTATAATGATACTTCTACAAGGATTTGGTGAATATAAGAGGTCTTTCTGAGGACGAATGTACAACTAGTTGAAAATTCTATTTTGTTGGAATATTTTTTCAAATCCAACTAGGGTGTGTTACTAAATATTAAAATAGAGGTATAAAATGTATGAATTACCTTTTATGTGGATGAAAAATTCAAGGAAAACTATGGAATGATACTTTATAATAATAAAAGATTTATCCCCAAATTTTTTACAATCAAATGAAAATGGTTGGATAGTTTCTGAAGATCCAGATTTCACAATACCAATTAGGGTGGTTTTGTGAAGGAAAAATTTCTGAGAATGAAGAGATAATATATACTTTATTTAAAATGAATGGAAAACTAATCAAACATGAAATTAGATTCTCTAAAAGAATGTGCATTTTTATGTGTCCAATTATGGAGGAGAAGTACCATTCCTAAAAACATTTGAGCAATCATGTATTTTAATTTCATGCAATTTGTACATGAAATGTTTAGTTTGGTGTATTTTAGCAAGGATGTTATTTAAAAGGGTAATTTATTATGACTAGGAAGTTATTCTATTAAATTTAACGCCACACAACTTGGACATTGGGGGATATAGTATAAGGAATTTTGATCTGGAAATAATAACTATGAATCTACCATTATTAGTAATTTGTATGAGAATTTTTTATAATATTTAGGTGTTAAGGGAGAATGTTTTTAACTATATTCTTGGTGTATCCAAATTTAAATAGATATTTATAAGAAATTTATTATGGTGGTATAGGGGTCCCTATTGAGGATGAAATAATAGTTGGTCGACAAACCAATTTTGTAGAAGACTTTATGAAAATACAACTAGGTCATGTTTCTGTATAGTCGATAAGTGGAATACTCTAGCTAAAAGGCCCATTATATGGGTGAATTATGAAAAAAAACTAGGGAATGATACTATATAGTTTAGAAATGGAGTTATATGTAAATTCTACAATCTATTGCAGATGGATGAAAGATGTTTATGGAGATTCAGATTTCCCCAGACATAGAGAGTGGTTTTGTGGAAGAAAAGTGCCAGAATATGAAAGAAATGTTTCCAGTCACAATTTCAACCGAATAGGGAATAATATTCCTACAATGTTCTAACTCAAACGGTTGAATATGATACATGTATTTTTAGGTCATATGACTAGGACCATAGTGTTTTGGAAATAGTTAGTAATCTGGGGATTATCAGACCATGTTTGTTTGTTCATACATCAATAAAGTGGGAGGGAAATTTATACCATCATCATGAGGGTTATAGGACCATTAGAAGTGATTTCAGACAAATATGTAAATTATAAAGATGTACCATAGTAAAATGGTGTATTTTGGAATGACATCATCATATCTCATGGGGATAGAAGAGGCTTCTCATGAGGGTGAAGGTACTGATGGTTGAAATACCAGTTTTGTTTGTAATATTATAAAAATACAACTAGGTTATGTTACTCCATAGTAAAATAGTGGAATTATATACTTTATAGACCCTATATATAGAAAACTTATAGAATAACATCTTGGGTGTGTTACTGCATAGTTAGGAATCTAAGTTATCAAGTATCAAAAATTCTATTTTTGGTACCTAGAGGAAGATTATGATGATCTAAAAGTGTAACTGATTAGGAGTATTATGTGTGGAGGGGATATTTATAATTATACATGAAACATTTGTAACAATATTTTCCATTAATTGTATAGTCACTTGCCTATATTTGACTCATATGTAAGAGGGTACATCTCTATTTCCTTAGTGGACCTTTGAATGAGGGAACTGATATTAAGGGTTCCTACATAGATCATTATTTATAAGTTGTATAGGATTAATTTTTCTTTACACCGTGTGCCGGACATGGAAATAATGTATATGAGTCAAAACATAACTCATTGGTATGATAATCAAGACACACATAGGACATGAATAGAATGCATAGTTTATATTTATGTGGCGAGGACATTAGCCATGTAGTCTAATATCATGTTGTAATGAAGAAGGGGACTAGTTTTGAAAAAAATAATATTTTGGTTAGAATTGGGTGTTGGACATGGGATCACTACACATATTTTTGGAACAATAATCAATCCACACAAAGTTTTATAAAATATTACCTAGATATATTGAATTAAAGTGTGGAAAAAATGAGTTTTCTTAAATACAATATCACACATGGGGTTAGGAAATATTTCGAATCCTCTTATATATATAATAATTATACATAGTAGAGTGGGTGATTTCACATATTGTGTTGATTTTGGCCCCATTATTGAAGATCTGAGTCTCACTATGTTTCTCATTTCAATGATAATCAAGCCACACAATGTTCCTTTGGAGATCATGAAATTTTTTATCATATAAGGATTATTATAGCCATGAATTTTTACATCTTGTGGTATGTAAATTGATCAATCAATGTGAAACTGAAGTAATATTTTATTTTTTCCCTAATATTAAAGGATTGGGCATCACTATATATCTATTTATGATAGGAACAATGTGACACATAGTTCTCCAAAATAGTTCACCAAATCTACTATGTTTGATGCGGGGAAATGGGACTTTGATGTTATACTGAATGATGTATTTGCCCAATAAATGAGGTCCATACATCACTAAGTATCTCATCAAGAGGATAAAAAATACAATGTAAGATCATGAAGAATTCACTATTCAGTTTTGATTCATACATATGGAAAAGGGGCTTTTTTTACACAGATGGACATAATTTGGTAAGTATGGGCGTCACTATGAATATAATTGTAATGATAATTAGGACACATGTAGTTCTTGAGTAATGGTCTTGTTGGGGTACAAGAATTGAATGGTGTAATACTCTCAAACAATGATCCAAATGTTAAATAGTTACATGTCACACAAGAAGGATGTGGAGCATGTAGTTTTACATCAGTCGACAAGGAAATTTTCATAGAGTTTAACATCTTCTAATAATGAAATAGGTTCCATGTAGTTTATCATCTTCCAACATGGAAAAAATTCATTCCTTTTAATGTTATGTGACAAATACCAACTATGAGGATTAACATCATGCATTCGAGACACATACCATGCTGTTTAAGGTTCTATGTTTAAGATGGAATTCTATATAGATTAAATTCATACCAATTTGACTTTGTATAGTGATATATAATTCAATATTAAACAACAATGATGAGATTTTTGAGTTTACATGAAACATTGTTTTAGGAACATTGAATTGGTTAGGGTCTTAATGATCTCTCCATCCATATAAATCTAGGAATGGGCTCCGTTATAGTGTACATTCATTATGGAATGAGGTTCCTTCTTTTTTAGATCCATGTTTGGAGGCCTCTATCCTGGTATCATTGGATTCCTAATGACCAATACCAATTTTAAATCAATTAATGAACATAAGAAAGTCATTCATGTCAAAATATCACACTATCTGATTTTAACAGACCTTCGAGTGATTCAAGGAATGAAATATTTTCACATCTAATCACTCTATTTAATCCAATTGTGTTTATGACTGCTCATATTTGTATATCTGATCATAGATGGAAAATCAAAGTGATGGAAATTTGACATCATTGGGAAGGAATGATTCTGTTCTGTACATGAGATAATATGGGGCTACCCATGTGGTCGTACAAGTGGTAGTTTAGTAAGCCCTTAAGGCATGCAAGATATTGTTAGGAAAATAATTTTTATCTTTATACAACATCATTTATAGTATTCTTGAAAGGGTATTTTTTAATGACACTATATATCAATTAGCAATTTTATAATGGTGGGATGAATTGTTGGATTTGATATTATACTCATGATATAGCATTTCCACATAAATAGAATTGAAATTGGTTCCATTATATATCAATATTTTATGAGGGACAACAAATATGGTAAGGATGTTTGTTATCATGAAGATAAAAAATGCATTTTTCCATGAATTCTTTCAGGGTATTACCTCATCTGAATTGGAGAAGAAATAGATAATAGTTAATATGTATTTGAAATGCTTGACCATAGATGAATGGTATGACCTCATAACAACTATTCCTTATATGTAAAATGGATAATATTGTTTCATTGTATGTAGAAACTATGGGGGTTCATGTATTAAGTTGTCATGCACTTAGAAGGAATGACATTTCGTGGTGAATTTTTTGCAATATTGTGTTATAATGTGATAGTAGTACCAAAGCCTTCATATTTGATGTGATATAATGATCCCTAACAATTGGTAACCATTGGTTCTACTGTGTATTTATTTATTGATAGTAGTAGTCTTTTTTCATAAATAAATCTAAGAAGGAATCCATAAAAGACTCACTTATATTGGGACTTTTAGTGATTTGGGCCGTCATAAAGAGTGATGTTGGTTGCTCACTCTCTAATTTTCTATTTCCCATATCTGTGTGATGGGATCACTCCATCCTGGGGGTAGTCTATGATAGGAATCATCCACCCAGTGGTATGACCATATGGTTTAGTGGCTAGGTAGATTTCATTGATATCCTCAATCCCTACATGAATGAAAGGTGATACCATTCATCGATGTTCAATGATGATGACTGTTTCATCCCAATTTGGATATTCCAAAGATGTAGCTATATTTTCCAATGCATATTCATGGGTATTCTATGATTGTGATATGTGAGTCACTGTTGGATCTGATGGGAGCTCTACGATCAACCCTTTAGCATTTTCATGCATAGGAATTAACTTTTTTTCTTATCGCATAACCCTCATTGATTTTTTATTAAAAAATATGAATCTCCATTCACATATAAATGGTCCACGATTATTTGGAGTTCTAGTTCTAGGCCTACAATGAGGGCTTGATATTCTATATCATTTTTAATACAACCTTCTAATAAAAGGAATGAGTAATGCAAGACTACTTTTTATAGAAAGATGAGCAGGATTCTTAACCCAAATTTGTTGAAATTAGAGCCTTCCATTATGATCCTTACTCGTCTCCTTGAAGCACCGTCAAAATACAATTCCCATGTTTTTGGTCCATCCAGAATAGAAAATTTATATTCACCAAATAAATTAGTGTATACAACATCTATTATATAGATGGGTGATCTTGAAGAAAAGCTACCCAATCCTGACCTTTCATTACTTTTGGAGGCATTGAACATATATCAAACTATTATAGGATACAGCCCACCATGTGAAATGTCCTCTCTTCATAGGACAACTAAGGATGTATTTGAGTGGATTATTTTGAGAGGCCAAATGGATCTCATAGTTCTATAGGAATTGCCTTAGTTTTTTAACCATGATGATTAATGTCTGGTAGCTCTTCTCGATAACAATATAATGATTCTTAGCATTGAACATCATTTCGACTAAGATAGTAAAGGATGTTTTCATTTCCAGTGTCATTCTTTTGTGAATAGAATGTTCCTAGGGATCACTCCATATCTTTCATATATATAATGAGTGGATTTCCTTAAATAGGGGAAATTAATACTAGTGGTCTCATGAATTATTTCATGAGGTTGTAAAATGCTTCCTAATAGTCATCTGTCTACTGGTATGTGAACCCTTTCATCAATAGTTTGGTAAAGGGGAAACACTTACCTAAAAGGTTAGCTAATAATTTCTTGATGTAGTCAATGTGTCCTTGAATTCTTATTAACTCTTCATGGTTTTTTGTAGGAGACATGATTAGGTTCACATTTTTCTTCCCAGGGTCAAATTCAAAATCTTGATGTTATATGAAAATGGCGAAAAACATTAATGAGTTTACCCTGAAATAGAATTTTGAGGGGTTTATCTTTATGAAATGCTATTTTAGATTGTATATGATAGTCCCAATATCATTCAAATATTAATAAATATTCTAGAACAATGAACTAGATCGCCAATGTACAATTCAAGAAACCTACATAGGAAGGGATTGAAGATATGATGCATTTCACATTATTATGTTACACCAGTATTCTTGAAGACAAATAGAAGTACTTTATAGAAGAATAATACTTGGGGTACTGAAGGCGGTGGTGTATCCATCTTCTAAGTCCATCCAAATTTAGTTGTACCTTAAATAGCCTTCCATGAAGGAGGGATCATGATAACCCATTGTGAAATCAATTGGTAGTTCTATGATTAGAACAAGGAAGTCATCTTTCGAACAGTGTCAGTTGAGATCTTTGAAGTCAATCCAAACCCTGATTTTCCCAATTTTTTTATAAATGGGATGATATTGGATCACCATATTTGATGCATAACTTCCTAGATGAACTCATCCTTGATAGGTTTTTCCACTTTAGCCTCAATTTTGGAGTTAAGAGTCGGGTCTATCCTTCTTGGTTCCTATTTGAATCCATCATAGTATTTTGGTAAGCCCATGTGGTGGGTGGTCATAGTGGGATCAAGGCCGGGAATCATTTTTTAATTCTAGGTGATCATGTCAAGGTGCTATTTATAGAAAGAGGTATATACCTCATGTTATTCATAATTAATGGACATATTGATCAAATTAGGTCATGGATATTCTTCTATATCCATATTTATTTCATTGAGATAAACAAAAGTGGTGCATACATGTTCCCCAAATGATGGAGGGACATCCATGAGGTATTACTCCTCTTCCCCCCTCATGCCTTAAATATTCTACCTCTTCCTGATAATTAGTTGACGATGAATGTTTCTCACAGTTAGGGTTGGATTCTATATTTGGACATTTAGAGACGAGGCAACTACTTGTAGCTCGATTGATGTAACATGGCCTTTTTATAGATCTAAAAGGGGGATGATGGACAGAGAATGAGCATCTTCATTTTCTATAACATTCATTAAAATTTATTATAGAAAACAGATGAAATGGGGGTTTTTTGATGATCGGGTGATGAAATGATGAAATTTTCATCCAGGATTTCAGTAATGATCCTAGATTTTACAATTTATCTAGTGATTCTAGGATCGGTTATCATGATTGAAATCATATAAGTTGACAAATAAGTGCTTGAATTCAGTCCAAATTCATTAATTTTATTAATGGGAAGAACATAATTTACACTTATCTTCTTGAAAAAAATAGCTGAAATAAAATCAAAACCATTTGTGTAAATTATTAAATCTACATCATCATTCATGGATTGTTTCCCCTCTATATAGTATAATCCTACATTAATGTACTATGAGTTATAGGATTTAAATGGGATTTTTTCACCATTCAATGTCCCAACTTCACTATTGATACAATATTTGAGGAATTGGGGGTTTGAAATAATTATATCCACATGATAATGTAGCCAAGTTCATCCTATAAGAACGTTAAAGTGCACATATTTCTTAACAACCACGAAATTTAAGTGAAACATGAGATACTAGAACCAAATGTTTAGTTTGATTTCTCAAAGAGTATTTTGGTTGTTCTTTTATAACCATGTTACATTATATTGGAGGGGGTAGTGATATTAATTTAATCCCACTTGATTATGTTTTTGGACATAAATGAGGTTAAATCCTGAGTTGTTTCAATGAAATATCATCATTTATCAATGTCATTTATCCTACAGGATATGTAAAAGGGTCTGACATGTACTAGTATGATTTCATTCTCATTCTGGTCTCTGAAAGAGAATATCATGGGGAATTCCATAGGATCAATCTCAAAACGATATAATTTGGTAGTACCATATTCTACATCATACTCTTGAGGGATTGGAAAGGCCTATATTCGTTCTTTTGAGAGGTATTTTTATAGACTTGTGGCATCTAAGATTGAAAACTCAGCTAGTTCCATAGATAATTGTATCAAAATATCATACTTATGGACCAATGGTTTCTTCTTCCCAGTATGGGTACAAACCTTTATAGGTTCATTAGGAACTAAAGTACTTCATATGGATATATTAAACCTTGTAAAATGATATGAATGTTATTTTTCTATCAGTGGATTATGTAGACTATGTTTATTTTCATGCTAAGGCTGATTTGGTGATGAAAAATCTTCTAGATTATAATCTAGGATGATATTTGTTAGATAAGACCTTATAATTTATGTGGGAACATCCTTTATCCTTATAAATTGAATGTAGAGATATCCCATGAGTTTCGGGTACGTAGATGGTTTGATAAGGGATGCAGTTAGTGTAGTGACTCCTAGAATGACCATATCTTCCCCAATATCATGGATTTGGATATCATTCTACCCATTTACCCTAATATAATGTTGGTAATTTAGGTTCATAGATATACTAATCATCTAATAAGGTATCCATTAAGTGAATACAATTAATTGAATCAGTGATGGACTCCCCTTATAATCATGAATCAGTCTGGATGGTCGTCTATTGTTGTACCATTTTGTGGGGTTGTTCCCATGCTTCTGGGACTATAGGAATTACATTTTTTCATTTTAAAGACAACATTTCCTATAAATAGTCTTATCTTCATGCGTTTAGTTCTTGATATTCCATACATGTTTCATTTCGGATGACAAGCCTTCAAAGGGTTGTGACACCAGCAAGGTCAGTTGTTCCATAGAGGAAGTAGCTGAGGACATAGTAGACTATTTCTATTGTTCTCGAAGGATTTAATGAATTCATTTGATCATCTTTATAACCATCAAGTTACTAAACTTCAATATACCCTTACTCTTAACTTTCTACCATTCATTATCCTCCTCCAAACCAATGTAATAAACCCTTTCAACTTTCAAATGTTTCTTTACTAGCTTCACATGCTTAGATTCCGCCATCTTCTGTAGGTTTCGTTGAAAAAAAAACATTACAAGATTCTGTTCTCCAATATATGATAGAACATGAAATATTTTTAAAGGTTTTCAACAGTATGTTTTATGGGCTTCTTAATCTTTGTAAACTCAATCAAGTTGTTCTCTAATTCCATGATAAAGTATGGACAGACTATCTCAATTTGAAAATGATAAAAAAAATCATTATTATCTCAAAATGTGTTAACATCTAATACATTTGAATATCCTAATGAGTTATGGATTTTTTTTGATGATTATGAGGTAGAACCAAAAGATATTGTTCCTTATTTTGAGTAGGAGCGGGTGCAGGGGCTTGATTATGTTTTATAGTGACAGCCACTACATTTCTATTCTCTTTACAATGGATGATGAAATTACATGGGACATAGTATTGGTATGTTTTATGAAGCCTTACAATCATTGATAAATCACAAAAAGGTCCTGAAACCCTCCTTTGTATTACCCATGGATGAGTATCCTAAACAAGTTTTTGAAAATAATTTCTATACAGATACGAAACAAAACTTCTTGGGGGACCGATAGGTTTAAAGTGAATGTGAATAGTTTAAAATGTGACATAAATTATGATACCCTCTCATTATCATTTTATTTTCTGTTTGATAGTTTGAGGAATATTGTCTTCTCTAATGTTGAGGTGAATTGGATGACAACGTTTCTATGAAGATCTTCTCATTATATAATTTACTAAGATGAAAAACTACATTATTGTAAAAAGGTCGGTTCCTATAGTGCTTTGAATAATAACCCTAGTTTCAATGCCTCTTGTTGTTTAGGTGTCCCCATTATGGGATCACAATAGGACACAAAATATTTAAATTGTTTCTATTAGTCCCCTGAACTATTGAAAATTGAAAATATAGGATTCCCAATGTTCGGTGGTGGAAGAGTCATATCAACCCCTTTGGGGTAAGTCTTCTCCAATTATTATAATAGTGAACACCATTATTCTATATATTCCAAATTAGCTATTAGCATCTCAATTATATTCATGAGCCCATGAGGAATATCTCTCTGAGTAAGAGGTTGAATGGGGAAAAAGCTAATAGGGCCATCTTTTGGCTCCACTTTGGTTGTTGAAGTGAACCCTTTCAGTTTAGGTGCACTAATTTGGAGTGTGAGTTGTGAATCTATTTTTATAATAAAAGCAGTAGGAAATCTTCCTTAGAGTAGTTTTTCATTGGTTATTCTCAATTCTTTCATCTCTTCCACATGTCGAGAAAACCATTACTTGAGTATAAGTTTCTCAACATCTCCAAGAGGAAGGAGAGGCATAATATTACTACTACCCTTTTCATTAATAGAAAATCATTGGGGAGGTAGTGATGTATTTATTTATAAAATAAAAAAAAATCTAGGGAAAACCTCTTGTTTCATGTATGCACACCTCCTTCAATATTTTAGGTGTGTACCACATTATAAACTGAATCTTCTGCCTCCATCCCCACCTCTGAATTTGCCTCTTGTTTTTTAGGGTCTACAAGGCTGGTGTTAATGACATTCACTAATGCATAATGAATTTCAATAGTTTCATTAGGGTGATTTTGAGACTTCATTTTCCGACACCCTCCATGAGGACTTTTCTTATCCTTGACTAGTTCTCTACGATCCCTTTGGTGAAAGGTAGTTAAAAGGTAATCTCCATACTGTTGAGTCATGAAAATCCCTAATGAGGTTACTGAATCACATGTTGACATGAGCTGATAGGACTCATTATATGACGTTTTATATAATTTGGAGAAGACAAACATTCATTGAGGAGGGGGTTGTTGAAAAAAATTCCCAACCCTAAGTGATGGGGCTATTCCTGTTCCATTTTCACAATTATTTTGGAAGTATTTTCAGGAATCAAAGGTTGTGTTGAAACACCCCTATACCTACAGGATAGGGTTTTTCTGGAAATGATGTAGATGATACTACCATTTCATCCCTTCTGATTTTATAGATTTACGTTCTCTCATGGTATGGGTGCATCATTTTGGTTGCACCTAAACAACTTTATTTCAATGTACTTCATACTAACTTGAAAATTGGAGCTATATGATAACATAATTCCATTTTGTGGGAGGAATTATGAATATTTTTATATTTGAGATGAAAAATTTGTTCAATATCCTTCTCTATTTTGGTGTAGAATCTTTAAAAGTAGGTCAGGGAAAAGTTTTTTAGATCATATGTTAAATTATAGACTGATTATATTTTTTAAAGCTAACTTGAAGCCATAACGTGGAATGATACCACATTTGGTAGGATTTTCTAGCTGGGGATCACAGTGAAATGTAATGATTCGTGTTCACCACATCTACTGATATGAAAATCATATGGGATACATACGATCATCTATCAAAATATTTTTAATGGACTGGGGATTTCATGTTGAATGTATGCTTAATGTTTGCCAAAATTTGGATGTTGTGTACCCAGGAGATACACAATGTCAATTTTTAAAGAAAACCTTCAGTTAACATGAATTTAATTCTATATTCATTTTAGGGTAATACTTTTTTTCTCAAGTGACCAAGAGTGTTCCATATTTTTAGGTAGATTTCATGTAAAACAATATTCAGAACTTCTCTCAGGAATTTCGTATTGAGGTGTGGATAATAGAAATAACAAGGTTGGTATGTCTACTTTAGAAAAATATTTCTATATGTTTAACATATATTCATCATCTTTCTCTCTAGGTTCCTCGACCGGGTCCAACCAAAGTGGATGTATTATTATAGAATTATCATAAATAATATGGTTGGTAGGGAATTCCTCTATGATATTGGAAGGTGGCAATTCCATGAGGGGTTCAGATAATTGTTTTTCCTAGTATATATTCTGTATGATAAAGAATTTCACTTGTTAATGACAGGGCATCTAGCATGACTGGCATTATTTTCCCAAGTACCTCATGGTAGGAGGGACTTCTCATTACTAAATCTCCAAGGGGAAGATCATATTGATGAAATGAAAAAATACTGTGGAGAGAACATTCATAGAGAAAACCATCATGGGGAGGACTACCATGGTGTTTTTCATGAAATGGAAGACCTGATTTCTCTTTCATCTTCTGGCCACATGGAGGACTATCGTGACTCGCATCCAAAGATGGTATCTTAATATAAATTATATTATAAACATGAATAAATCCTTCATATTGAAGTTTGCAGGGAGGAGCATTGTAATTACTAATATTGTTACTACAATTTGGTAATTAGATAATACGATCTTGAGTTTCTATAGATAAATATTTGAAGTCTTTTAGAACTCCATCATTAATTAGAGAAGGATCATTGACCAGCTCTTTATTTTCCAATTGTATCAATTGAGGCTTCTTTTTGTATACCTTCTATCAAGTGATTGGGGACACTTTTTGGTGAAAGTGGTTCTCATGGGAATGTATTTTTCACTAGTTCAGCACAACCATTGGGATAGGCCTATAACCTATTATTGGAATATGTGTATTTCCCCAATCTAGTTCTCCGTATATCACAAGGGAGTTTTCCCCATGACCCTCTTTGATGGGATTATATGTATTTTTATACTCTAGGGTGAAATGTTGAAGAGTCTCCAAATTTGTGTGGATGTATCTATGAATTCTTCCTTTAATTAATCATTTTTTCCATCTTTATGTCTAGGTAGGCCTGTAGGATGTGGGACGTGATTTGTGTCTACCCTTTCACCATCGTCTAAATATGATTGGTGAATTAAGTGATGGTAATGAGTATATATGGCCATTCCACTTCAAGAGAATGGGTATACATGTACTCCCATACTCTATTTCTCTACAGTGGATACTTAATGTACACATGTGTGGGGGATGAGAGTTAGGTCTAACCCCTATTCATCATCGAGAATTTTTGGCTGAATTCTCTAGGTGCTTCTGGATAAATTCGTTAGAAGGGATGATAAAATTGGGTAGATGTGCATGGATGCTCGCAGTTTTTTGCTGAATTTGGATCAAATGATTCTTCAAAGACAACCAGATGATTCTTCTATATGGCTTAGTTTGTAAGGGAATGTGTATGTTCATTCTCACTATGTGTAGCCTGATTTGAATATCATGTTACATTTTATGATGTGGGGAGAGTATGTTGGAAATCTGAATTAAGGATAGAGGTGTATGTTCCCGATCTCATTTTTCTACCAAATGTTTTGTGTGAAATTATTCAGAGGGGATGGAGTTGTGACCATTCTCCTAGTTGAGTAGTTTCTATCCTTAGTGGCATTTAATTCCAAGGTTTGGATGAACTAGGATAGACTATGGAGGAAATAACCCTCATCGTGATGAGGTTTTACTGTAATACGATATTTTTGGTGGCGTCTTCTAGAATGTGTCCCACGGAAGGACAAATGTGTCTTCATGAAGAGTCCATTTTTGGTCTCTTGACCCATCTACCTAAGATAAGGGAGGGATTTTTTGTTTCATTATATGGATAATCTCTGGAAAGAGTTGAAGATGGTGGTTGGTTCTATCTACTTTGAGACCACCAAGCATCACTGATTGGATGATAAGTTGGTTCTTTCAAGGCGGGGGCCTGTCAGGAAGCTTTTAGGGTTGGGATGGTACTAATCCGACAATAATCATTGACTAGTTCCTTCAAGACCTAGTATTGAATAAATTGGGTTAGTGACAACATCCTTTACTTTGATGAGGAACCACCATGAAAAAATATACATGGAATAAATATAAGATATTTTCTATTATTCTATTTGTTTTGAGGGGAGATCTTGTTTGTTGTTCTTGAAATATAGGTGAAAAAAATATGAAAACCCTGCAAAATCATCATCTCATTTGCACAAACCCATTAATAAATGATTATCATGTTCATCCCTCTTTAATTTTGAGAGTTAAAGGGTCTTGAAAGGTGGTATTCACCTTCATCTTGGTTAAGGATTCATATCATTTCCACCATTTTTTGTTTATTCCATAAAAAATCCACATGCGGATAAAATGTATTTTTGTGGAGTTGGTAAAAAAACCCTTATGCCAAACAAATATCCTCTTTCTTTTTTTGAGATTTTAAATAAGGTTTATTCATGGAACTGATAACATGGAATTTTTATATATATGCGTTGGCTTAGGAAATCCTATCAAAATTCTAGTGTTCAACAGGAATCATGGCCCACTATATTTAATAAATAAAATTGGTTGAGTGGAAGGGAGTTCATTCTCTTCACACCCTTTTGGGGGGAATCATTTCATACTCTAGGAATCTCTTATAGATTTAGGATATGTTCAGGAAACCATTGTTAATTACTATGTATGATGGGGTCAACCTTGAATTAACCATCAATTATTAACATGTACTGATCATAGAATCATCTGTATGTATCTGAGGTACTTCATTAATGGAGATATAAATATGTATTCGAGGTTCCCCATCATTGGTACCCTATTTTGTACTGATAAAATATTATTTTATCATTTTATTAGGATTTTGGTTTGTATCCACACAATGTGAATCTCTGGAGTGAATCGTCATCCAGGTATATGGGTGTTGTTTTGATGTTGATATTGGACACATTAGTGGTATTCCAATATACCCTTGAGAATTAAATGCCACATAACTTGGTTGCGAGGAACATCGGTTGTGGAGGACCTATGAATGCTTTTCTCATAGGGAATAAGGTTATTTTAGAGGAATGAGTTTCAGGGTTACACCATATAGTAGGATGTTGTTGGGATTTGGAAGATTTAGTTGGGAGTTATTCTGAAAGGGGATGCCCTGATGATGATTTTATGGTGAAATAATTAGGGATTATACCATGTAGAGGCCCATATAATGAACGGGGTTTACACCTAGAATGATACCCAAAGATGGATTTTAGGGTATATTTATGAGGAGGATGTCATGGTGATAGGATCATGTTGATACCATTATCACAACTAACCTATAATCCCCCGTGAATCATGCTCAATGTGAGGAATAAGTGGAAGCGATAAATCTAGAAGACCAAAAAATTTGGGTTTTACAGTAGTTTATTAATTGTAGATCCCAAAGAGAAAGATAAATGGAATTAAATGTCCCCCAATAGTCTTTAATTTTAGTAACAGGAATATTCAAATCTGATGATCTATCTTCCAATGACCCGGGAAGGTGAAGAGGAGCAACAATATTGCCTCCTATAGAAATATTAAGGGATTACGTTAGGAGGGATTCCTTTATGGGATGGGATCATGCATATGTCAGGATCACCAAGAAACTTTAAGATGAATTGATTCAATATACAAGTGAGAAATAAGTTAAAGCATAATATCTAAAAAGAAATGTCATCCTTCTCCGATTGGGGGATAAGGGTGGTGTGACAGGAGAAGGAAAAGGTTATGTGATGTGCCCATTCTATCCCATCATTTTACCACAATATTATGAATTAAGAATGAATAAATAATGATAGTTATTTAAAGAAATTATAGGTTATAACTCATGGAGGTATTCCATAGAACATGTTCTTGGGGATGAGAGGAGGATCTCATTTCATGTCAAATGGGAAAAGAAACTGTGATTCTTACCCTCCCTACTAGAACAAAAGTTTCTTGGTCTCTGGAAAAATGAAGGATAAGCCCCTAACCCTCATGTACAATAATATGAGATCCCTTACACATTATCTATGGTCATGGTCCTCGTGACTGAATGAATTCATACCCACATGCACCCAGAGGACCCTACCCATTCGGTGTGACAAGTGCGGGGCACCTATGACTGAAGGAATGCATTCCCAAATGGGAGACTTGTTTTTATGCCTCGTTCCCTAGTTTTTATTGTTTGGAGGAATTGATGGAGGTTTTAATTTGGTCCCTCTTAGATGAGGTATCAATTAGAGTAGGTTCATATCCATTGGTTCCTGATAGATGTCCCAAAAGGAGACTCACGTAAGTTCTAGATTATAGACAAAATGTGATTTTTCCAGGGACAAAGAGGAGATGGAAGTGTTTAACTTAGAGGGTAGGAATGTCTGGGATGGATATGCCTCGTGAAATAGACCACAAGGGGAAATAAATTGGGCAAGGGATTAGCCTAGGAACCATAGGTCTCCTGAACTATCCCTGGATGGCTTTTTCATTAGTCCCTGGTTAGGGAATGGGCCTCACATTAGTAGTTGTCCACTTGGGGGAATTTGGGTCCTCACATAAGTTTCTTTTGTTTCATATCCTCAGGGAAATTTTATCCCACTATTACCATTATATACCCCTGTTATAAGGTTACAGGGGACCACCTGAGGGTGTTTTAGGGACCTGGGCAAAGGGGATACTAACCAGAATAGCAAGTCTTCTTTTTATTTTACAGTTGTGAAAATGAGCAATCTAGGGGTCATATTTATAGGAAAATAGGGATCCGTAGTCAATGTAGTTACCCCGTAGTGGTCCAGGACGTGGATACCTAGAATAGGTACCCCGAGAAGGGTTGGTTGGTCCTTCAGGGAGGCATATAGTGGATGCTCTACCCTTCTGATGCATAGGGGTGTGCATGCAATCCAGCATGGGAAAGTTTCATTGATTATTCTTGGGAACTTCAGCTATATAAGAAACTTTAGGTTCTCTTCATAATCTTTTCACCTCACATGAAAAAAAGTTGTGTATATAGATATTATGGAATATATTCATTTTTTCAACAATAGTTTCTCTTGTATGGATTTCCATATATTTTAATACAATATATATATATATATATATCTAATATAAATATTATAAATTTATATATTTATGTTTTTTTAAGCTTTCTTAAAAATGGTAATGTCTTTTGAATATATTTGGAATTTTTTCTTTGGAGATAAGCAACATCCCTTTGTGAATTCAAGTTAGTCTACTAGGATAACACTCTTACTCATTTCCTTCATTGGATGAGGTTTTGTGCGGGTGGTTAATGAGACTTTGGAACTTAATTTTTTCTATACATTTTGAAAATGATCATTTTTATCCATAAGCCATTGAAAAAATATTCCCATTTTACTCCAATAATTTATTTCACCAAGACATGTCAAAATGACGTAACCATCTATAGTAAACATATTTCTCAATTCATATGAGGAAATAACGAATAAAAGTACATTTTTTTTTGGTATATCCCTTGACAAACATGAATTATGTGAAACTAGATATCCACTAGCATAAAAAATTGTTTCCCCTCATCATGGTCAACATCACTGTGATATAATCTAATTAATCACAATTTTATTCTATCACATTCCAATTGAATTGTCATCTAATCATTCCATGTATTATATTTGTCACCAAAATAAAAAATATCAATTATATATTCAAAATTTTAAATTATAACCTTTAATTGAGATAAAATGACACTTGAAAACCATTACATAGTAAGAATTACTAATACCATTTTATGCTTTTCAAAAGGACTTCATGCTTGATAGAGTACAGGACATGAAACATAGATCCTACACAATCTGTGAAATAAAATTATTTTAAATAGGAATTTTATAACCTATATATTAGAATAATGGGTATGAATATAATTTAATTATTTATTAAATATTCAGTAAATTTCTAAATAAATATAAATTTATTGATAAATTTTTACTATACAATCAATCAATTTATGGTTTTTAGAAAATATTTATTGTCTTTAAATAGTGAACAATATTTAATTTTCATTTAAAAAAATTAGTTAAATTCAATATATTATGAAATTTAAAAGACTCATTATAATTTCAATATTATTTAATAACATAGTAATTAAATAGTGACATCAATTACAATTAGTTATATTGTAATCATCTTTATATTTCATTTTGGAATATTTTTTTTCCTATGAAAAACTGTTGTTTACTAATAATTGTTTTAATGTGTATAATTATTATCCATTTTAATTAATTGAAACCAACACTAATTGAGAATTACATGAATTAAATTTCTATATTTAATATAAATAAATATAATTTTAAATTAATACAGTGGTTATTTTTATTCAAATAATTAATGTTAAATTATCTTATGCTTAAAAAATACATTTCTTTAACACCCGTTTTTTCATCGTGTATGCATGGTTGATTTAAAATTAATCTCAACCGCTTATTGGAATTTAATTTTTTAAAATTTATTAATTATATGTAATCAAAATAATTTATATTATACTAGAAGTTTGACATTATATTTGTTTTTTGACCACCTTTTTTTAATGATAACCAAATTATTATTTTAATGATATTACTGAGTATTATGTGTTTTGTCAACATTTTATAATACAAGGATAATTGGAGATACATTTGAATATGTTTTGGAAACAGTCACTTCCATACATGTGTCATTATTGAACTTGATTAACCTCTATGGATGACACACCATCAAGATGAAAATATGCAAAAGTATAGAAGAGACACACCACCAACAATGTCTCACTACATGAATGGAATTTTGGGAAAGTATGAAAAATACTAACCACTTAAGGATAAATAACCCTTGAACCATGAAATATAGCTATGTTTTAGAAATACCTACCTCATGATCTAAATCACCGTTGAATATGGCCTTCCATCAGAATGGTAATTTGATAAAGTATTGGAATAACCAACAACAATGATGTCTCAATGTTGTCTTGACTCACAGTTAGCCCAAGTCACAATTAGGATGAATAACAAACATATATTTCCCACTATTTAAGAGGATTCATAACCATAGTTTTAGTTTAATTATAATTAAAAATATCTAATTGCTATGTTATATAATTTAATAGTGGGAGTTATTTTAATGATTTTCATTAAACAATTGCAGATTTTTATTAAAAGAAAGTGCCATCTGTGAGTATGAGGATTCAGGATATCCAAATGATTTTTATCATGGATTCTCATTCATGCTAAAAATAAACGAATTAGAAAAATCCCTCACACATATATGTGTTAACACATAGAAAAAATACACACATATTTGAAAATATATGAGCATTTCGAGATGAAAATAAGATCTCTATGAATTGTTCATTAAATAATGAATATTTAAAATTGATCATCAATAGATAAAGTAAAATTCATTTGAAAATCCTGAATATATCCTAAGGAATCAATAGAAAGAGTTCATGACACTTTGTTCTACTAGAATTTTTCAAAACTCAACCTGATCTTCATTTCATACTACTCTATAGGAATCAGAAGCTTCAACGATTACCATACAGAGAAACACAATCTTTATATGTATATTTATTATCACATTCTCTCTATTTTCTTTGAGTTATGAGATGTGTGAGAATAATCATTATTTAATTCTCACATTGCCCTTTGTGATTTATCTTGAAGATTCTTGATATCTTCTTAAGCTCACTTTACTCATGTTTCCCCAAGATGTTTTTGAAGAGGTCCATGTGTGGAATGTATCTGTTTTACTCCCACGAGTATTTTGGAAGAGGTCATGTTTGACTTGGATAGCTTTGGTATTTTACACATGATCTAGGTTGTGTATAATAGATTATTTTATACAATATTCTTTGAAACGGGTGATTTCCAAGGGGATATGATTAAGTCTCAACATGAGATTGAACCTCTTATATTTATTCAACTACGTATTTTTCTATTATTTTACGTTATTATAAGTATTAAACTAAATCTTGTTTCAATTGAAAAAACCAATAATTTTATAGTTTGTCTTAATTAGAGTTTATAAAATGTTTTGTTTTATCAAATTTATTTTAAACACTAAAATATCTTTCATAATTATTTTAACTGATACATAATTAATATTTGAGAAATGTTTTAAAATATTGAAACTTCTATTAATATTATATTTTATATAGCTTGTATATTTCAATTATTTGGGATATTTCATGAAAATATGTTTTTGATAGAAATTTTTATTGGGTACTCAACTAAACTCTTATTGAGATACTCACATTGACCAAAATTTGGTATCAATGGTTTTTAGAATATTTTCTATTATTATTTTAGTTGTTTTAAAGATCTTAAATTTATTTTATGTAAAAATTTAATTCCATAAATTGATAATAGACAATAATGTTATACTACCATCATGCCTCCATTATTTAAAAGAAAGAACTATTCTTATTGGAAAATTAAAATGAAAATTCATATTGAGAGTATGGGATTTGATATTTGGTCTTCAATAGAGGACAAATATGAGTTACCTAAGATTATTAGAAAATACAAGGATATTTCTTTTAATAATTATTATAATAACAACTATAATGATATGAATTACCTTTACAATGACTTAGGGGATGAATAGTTTAATAGGATATCTTCTAGAAGAACTTTTTTTGAAATTTGGGATAAATTACCTATTTTAAATGATATAACTAATAATGTTGAGGAAATGATATTGAATAAGTATAAAACTAAATATGATACTTTTATGATGAAACATAATAAATTAATTTTTGATATTTTTCTTAGGTTCTATGATATAGTCAATATAATGATCTCCTATGGAAATCTAATGCAGATGAAGACGATATCAAGCGATTTTTAAGATTCCTTCTTGGGAGATTGAGCAGGGAATCCGTTTCTATAAGGAAATACTATAGAATAATAAAATTACCACTAATAAAAATTATTGAGAAATTAATAATTTGTGAGGAAGAACATAAATTCAATCGATAATAAGGTGATGATCCAAAAATAATACCAGTTTCTTTCATGTTTACTTCATCCAAATAGAATGAGATGGAAAATATACAAGCCTAAAGATCTAGTGGTGATGAATGAACTGCAGGTAGTGATGAGAAGATGATTGATCTGTCTAAAAGGTTTAATAATACATACAATAATAAAAATTCATTATAAAATTAAGATATAATGGAATGTATACTAGAATAGGTACAGGAAAAAAAGGACTGGAAGTGAGTTGACAACTCAAATGAGATAACCTGTTATGAAAATTAGTGAAACGGGAATGTTAATACATGATATCATTTTTCTAAATACAATAATTTGTATGACAAAAAGTAAGAGTGTATAAGAATTATATGAAAGAAACTTGGAGTTCCTTTGAGGACATCTCCAGTGACTCACTCGTCTCATGAAGAGAAACCTCACAGAACCAACATGTTCATCATGACAACTATTTCTAAGGTACCTATTCTATCATCTATACTTTGTTCTGATCTCACTGAAAATGATCAATATGATGATGATATGACTAATGAAGGGATGTTTGAGTACTAAAATATTATTGCATATACCTTTAATGACCTCAAATACAAATATAATTTTTTGAAGGAAAATTATGTTTTCTCTACTAATGTCAAATCTAATCTTAATATAGAAAAAAAGAAAAAATGATCCACTGTTAAAATAAAATACTAAAATTAAAATGTAAAATGAGAAACTAAAGAAATAATTGAAATATTAAAAAAGTGTAGTTAAACAAATACTCAAATTTAGGTATAAAAATTTCTCTAAAATAAATTACTGGTTTAGGATATTAACCTTGATAGAGAAGATTTGTTAATAGAACCCTTGTTACAAAGTCTAATTATTAATAATATAATACTGACTTTTATTCAAGAGGTCCTAATAGAGTTTTTATCTCAAACATCATAAAATATTATTTTATTAAATCTATAATGAAAATGGGTGTTCCTAAGGATATAATTACTAACATATCAAGACACAAGAAAATTAGGGTACCAAAATCATTTTTGGAATTATTTTTATTTTGTATGAAATCTACATGAAGAGCTCCGGTATATTTATATGGTACTTTGATATCAGATGTTACAGGAATATGAAAGGAGACTAATCATGTTTCAAGAACCTCATAAAGTTTGATGTTTGTCATGTCGTGTTTAGTGACATTGGTAATCGAAAGATAATAATCCTTGTCCAAATTGGTAACACCAACTCAGTTCTGATTTCTAAAGTTCTTTTTTGATGGTTTAATGTATAATTTTCTTAGAATATCACAATTATGCGATGATAGTTTTCATGTTATGTTTGAAAATAACTCATGTAATGTTTTTAATTTAAAAAATTCTTTATTGTTTACAGATTTTAGAAAATAGAATAAGAATGTTATTAATATTTATTCTATGATTTATCAAAAAGTTTGCTGCTTATGTAAATTTCATTTTTATTGTTGGATTTGGAATAAGATATGACGCCATTATAACATTAAATCACTTAGAATTATTTCTAGGAAATGGTTGGTCATGGATCTACCCAAACATTATCTTCCAAGTGGAAAAGTCTATCACCCATATTAATAAGGGAAACAACACATGATTAATTTTAATTTAAATAAATAGGTTTCAACTTGTCCAACTCTTGAGTTACTTCACATAAAATTTTTTGGACCAAATATAGTTTAAATTTTAAATCATAATCATTATATCTATGAATATGTAGATTCGTTTTCTAGGTATTCATGTTTATTATTTTTATATCTATAGAGTAAATTTTGTTCGAATTTTACCAAGTAATCTAAATCTAAAGAAAACATAAGTGAACTTATAATTAAGACTTTAATGAGTGAGCATGGTTGTGAGTCTGAAAATTAAGAATTTGAATTCATTTTCTCAAACAAGGTATATAGTCATAACTTATCTACTCATAGAACACCTTAATATATTGGAGTTGTAGATAAAAGTAATAGAATACATAAGGATATAGTTAAGAAAATATTTAATTGATATAAATGACCTACCTACATTTGGGAATAATATGTGAACATAGCCTATTATATAATTAACAGAGTTTTAATTAGACCATTCTTGAAGAAAACCCCTTATGATCATCGAAATAATTGGAAGCCTACAGTTAATTGATTTATAGTTTTTTGTTTCAAAGTCATTATTATTAATTATAAGGATAACCATGACAATATTACCTCCAAAAACAATAGAGAAATGTTCCTATGTTTTTCAAACTCTTGTAAATCTTATAGAGTTTTGAACAAAACAACCATGACTGTGGAAGAGTATATTCATATAAAATTCGATGATACAGATCCACGTGACCCTAAAAGTCCTTAAGATAATTTTGAGGATGATTTATCCACTCTGAACATAAATTCCAAACCCTCTAATTCTACTATAAAATAGTCATAAAAATCATCCATTTTTTAGGAAAATCTAGAACTTGAACCCGAATATAAACCTATAGATGACTCTAAGGTGACTATCCATGCATTTTCTAGAGCTGTTAGAACTCTAAAATACCATCCTTTAAATTCTTTTATTGGATATATAGATAAATGTACTCAAACTAGTGATTCTCTATGAAATTATGTTGAACATCAAGTTTACTTGTCACAACACGAACCAAAGAACAAAAATGGTGAAATCAATAAATAATTTTGGGTGATCTATTTTCAAGAAAAAAATAATCAAATTAAAATAAATAATTTTTGGGAACTTTTTAAAAAAACAAAATACACATTGACTATAGGAACTAAATGGGTGTTTAGAAACAAGGTTGAGGAATCTCAGAATACAGTAGGGAATACAGCTAGACTAGTTGCACAAGGGTATAGTTAAGAAGAGGGCAGAGACTATGAAGAGACTTTTACACATGTATACAAACATGAATACATTAAAATACTTCATTTTTATAAATAAAATATATTTATATATATAACTATATCAAATGGATTTAAAAATTCAATTATTTAATCGATTTATAGTTGAGGTTGTTTTTTTTTGAACACCCGTATAAATCAAAAGCCTCATTTTTCAAATAATTATTTTAAATTAAAAAAATATTTATATGGTCTGAAATAATCTCCTAGATCTTGGTATTATAGGCTAATAACTTTTATTATTTCCAAATAATTTCCAAATGGTATAGCTAACGCTACCATATTTATAAAAATAATTTCAAAAGATGATTTACTTGTTAAAATTTATGTAAATGATATTTGTTTTGGATATTCTAAAAATTTATTATGTATGATTGTTAATTATGATGAAAAATTAATTTGAATTTAATTTAATGGGTGAATAGAAATATATTATTTGTTTTGAAAATTTTCAAAATAAAAAATGAGTTATTTTAAATCAAAATAAATATACTGAAGACCCTTTAAAATGTTTTAATTTGTAAAACACTTAGAGTAGTTAAAATCATATGATTACAACCTATAATGTGGGCCTTGATGAAGCTAGGAAATTAGTGGACCAAACTAGTGACAATGGTATAATTGGATGTCTTCTCTACCTAAGTACTATCTAACCTCATATAATGTCTAATGTGTGTATGTGTGTCTATTTCCAATAAAATACAAAAGTTTCACACTTGGTTTCAGTAAAAATATTATTTAGATACCTCAAGTGTATTATTAATTTAGGATTGTTAATTCTTATAGGACAAGATTTTGATTTAGTTAGTTATTATGATGCTGATTTTTGTGGTTGAAATTTAGAGAGAAAAAGAACCTATGGAACATGTTTCCTTTTGGGAAAGTCACTAGATCCTTGGTGTATTATGAAATTTTTGTGTTTCATTGTATACTATTGAATCTAAATACATAGATTTAGGCATTTTTTATGATCAAATTTTATTTATTAAATACACATTACTAGACTATGGATACCAATTCCAAAATGTCACTATAAATTGTCGCAAAAAAGTTCAATAGAAATTTCTTGGAACCCTTTTTCTCACTCTAGAAAAATACCTATTGATGTATTACATCACTTTTTGGGAGGCCATTTTCAAATGTGTGATATATCTATGTTATTAATTAGAAAATAATATCAAATTTCTGATATATTTACTAATCCAGTGAATTTTGATAGAATAATAAATATTAAAATGGAATTGGACATTATTAACATTGGTTATGATTAATTTTCTATGATTCATCATTGAGAATTTCTCACAGTTGAGAATTACCCACCATTTAGTTTTAATCACTGTGGAGAATTACTCACCAATTAGGATTACTCACCATTGAGATTTACTCCCCATTTAGAAATACTCATAATTTATATTTACCCATTGTTTAGAATTACTCACCATTGATAATTACTCACCATTGAGAATTAGTCACTTTTGGAATCATCATGCCTTTATCAAATTTCTACTAGTTAGTATTTAAGACAACAATTCTAATTTCCTTATGTTTTATTTAATTTTTTATTTCAATTTAATTATTTTTATTATTTTTATTTTATGATTTCTTTAATTCTCAAATGATATAAATTAAAAAAAATCAAATTCCAATGCTCACCCCTCTTTCTTTTTTAATCGATCCTTGTTGTGAACCATCTCTCCTGACCATTTGGTTTCATATTCCTTTTCCAAAACCATATGATATTTTTTTTATGGATATAGTGAAGAAACCGTCATTTTATAATCCAGAAAAGTTTCACCATTCTAAACATATGGAGAGTCGAGTTGTCCCGATGTTATAGAGAATATAAAACCTGATCTTGTTAAGTGATCAATTGTTCTTGAAAAATCAGTTTAGTTTGAGTTTGTACTTTTGAGTAAGTGTTTATTTATCTATGGAATCCATAACTAGGGATGCTTATAATGGTTTTCCTCTTACCAGAGGCCCTTTAATCATAGGATGGTACATCAGTTTTATCAGTCCATTGAGTTCAGTTTTGAGGAAAATTGAGATTGGACAATAAGAAGGATTAATGGTGGTAGGGTTTTATTTTCATCAAGGCTATGGGATAAGTGTTTGAAAGTTCCTCATGATGGAGTATCAAATTATTATAAAGGAACTATTATTGATTACAATGACAATTTTTTCTATACAAATTCCTTGGGTGAGTTAACTGGTGATTGAATAGTTATAAGACTGGTTTATTCGGTAAATTATGGTGAATGTTGGTCAATTTTCAATTTTAATTGGCATATTTTTTATCTTTGAAGATTTTATTACCCCATAATGTGGTTTCAACTTATTTATCAGTTGTATCTTATGAAAATAATAGAGAAGATATACTTGTGTAGATATCTAATGCTTTATATAAGGGAGATGTGTAAGACATATTCTACATCCAATTCCTTAATCAACACAATGTTTTGTTTTGACTATTATTGAGGCCAAAGGTGTAGTTGATGATGTTTATTGGACTATAGAGGTTTCAGCATCATAAGGATAATTTTTAAAAGTATTAAAATTAGTTGGAATACTTGGAAGAAGTAATGGGTAGATAATGGTGAAAGGCTATATAATTATTTTAATCTAGTCGACCATTATTCTAGACCAATGGATCTTGTAGATCATGGTTTTGAAAAAGATGAATGTATTGAGTATTATTGTGTGGGAGAATAGGATTCTACCTCAAGATGTGAGGAGGAATTTATTATGGATATAAGAAGCGATATAGACCTGCCATAGAGGTCCAATCCTATTACTTATACTAATCCTAGTCCACCTAGGTCTCTCCATTCTTGAGTGACTCTCTTGAATAAAGGTATTCATGAAGAGGAAATTGATTTTTCTATTGAGGAGAAATTTAATATTTCTTCCAAATACTATAAGGAAATGGATAAGGTGAATATGTTCAAAAAGAAGGTGAATATGATGAAAATAGTGGTGAAAATGATGATGGATATGGTGTTGGAGATGAGGATGGAAATAAGGGAGGGCATTACCAAGATTCTCCCAGAGGTGGAATTATATATGAGGATTCTGAGATGAATCATGATCATATCTCTTCTTTAAGAGTCTGGGCTCTAGATTAGAAGAGATATTGAACCTAGTTGAATATTTGGATAAAAATAGTTTGAGAAGAAAATGAATCATTAGTTGAGGGGGAGGAGTCCCCAAGTCTAGATAGTCACCTAGTTGATTCTTATATAGGTAGATGACATAGTGTTCCTATAGATGATGTTCAAATATTTGGTGAGTAGACATGTGATAATTAGGTTATTCATAAGTTTTTATTTGATGAGAATATGAATGTTGAGACAACGAATATTGAGAAAATAGTTGATGTGAAGAGATCTAATGTTAAGATGAGTGTTTTTTCTATTGTGGTTGTGTCTACAGTATTTGGAAATCAAATTTTCTTGTCTCTTGGAATGTATTTTTTTTAGTTGCATGCACCCAATGATTTAGGAATGTGATAAGTTTCCTAGAATTAAACCATGAATGGTGTGACTTTACTTTGAGAATCAAGAGATCCTAATGAATATTTAGTTTATCAAATTCATGATTCTGGATAGTTATAGATTTATAATTCTATTGTTCCAACTAGGTCAGAGACTTCATCACCCTTACCGACCTTAATTTTACAATTAGTTTGAGTGGATGTTGTCACTAGGGGTGACATAGATTGTATAAAATAAAATCTTCTCCTTGACTTTGATTTGATGTTGAATAATCAAACTGCTTTTGTAACTAATCTTAGTCAGAAGTATAAAAGATATATTATTTGGATTATAATTTAATAAATTCATCCCAAGGAAATTATTCACATTTGATATGTGGAGTTGTAAAATAGATGGTTGGAAAATTAAATGGAAGAAATATGAGCCATTGTGTAGGAGATGAAGTCTTCCTTCACCGATTCAATGACTTCATTACTAGAGATGATAGAAAATGTTACTTCCATATCTTCTTCATCATGTGAACCTACTCATATTTTTATTGATGTTGAAATGATAAGATATATATATATATATATATATATATATATCTTTCAGCTTCTTTAATTGGTGTTCTTAACCAACCTCAAGAGACTTTGATAAAAATTGGACATAACAATGACCATGTGCATATGATGGCCAGGAAGCATATAATAGACCTGAAAGCTGACAATGAAAAAATAAAAAATTCTATCAAGAATTATTATTAATGGATTTTAACTATGCCTGATTTTAATTCTCATTTCATGTTTCTGGATAAAAATATTAGGATGCCTCCAATGACTCAAGCGTTTAAAGAATAAGTTAATCGGGATATGGTGATGACTGTAGTCTTAACACTATATATGGAAGAGAAGAATGATATCATATATGATATAGAGAGAGGTGGAAATATAATCATGGACTTCATAAATCATATGAAACTATATCATCGTGTTTCTTTAACTACAATTGTGGATCATGATTCCCTACCAAATACTACTCATCTGACTCTTTGTGCTACTAATCTAGAGTAATTCAGGGAATGATTCATTGGAGACCCAAATTATCTATATCCTTCCCATTTACAGCCCTTTTCTCTATATCCTAGAGAATCAATCAAACATCTAAGACCTATTATCATCATAGAGACTCCTTATTTTCCATCCGTCCCTAAAACCATCCCTGTTATTAAATCATCTTATTCTTCAAAATATTCTTCTCCCGGAAAATGAAAAGTCAAAGATCCTCTTGATACTTTATTTAGGCTCAAAGATCATTGATATTAGTATTTTTTTCTTTGTAGGGATTTTTTGTTTCACTTTTTATTCTACAATATGGACGTACTTTAGTTCAATTCCAATTAAAATTTTCTTCCCATTCAAATTCTATTTATGTAGATTTTCAATTTTTTCTCACTTTTTTCTAATCCAAGAACCTAGAGAATGAATAATGGAATTTTTAGTGTTAATTTGATACAAGTTTATTTCTCTATCCTTGTTACCTTATGTGTTTCAGTTTCTACCTTTGATACCATCTATATTCTACACCCTATTTTTTATGCCATATGAATAAATTCATTCATTTACCTTTGATAAAATGTATATAAAATTCCATTATTTTTTATCATCAAAAAACATGATATTGTTATCCTCCTTGTTTTAATGATCACCAAACCATGTTTCTAGTGTTATTAATGAGTTTAATGTGTTATGAAAACATTTTATAATATAAGGAATATTGGAGAGATATTTTACTAGGTATTGAAATCACTCATTGCTAGACATGTATTATTGTTGAACATTAGTCACCCCTAAGGATGAGTCAACTTCAAGATGAAAATATGGAAAAGTATGGAAAATACCCACTTCCATTAATGTCTCACCGCCAAAATGGTCTCATAGAAAATTATGGAAAAAACCTACCATCATTAGATGACTTAATGTTGAACTGTGAAATTTGGATATGTGACAAAAATACCTACCTCTAGACCTGAATCACCATTGAAAATGAGCTTTCATGAGAATGAGAATTTGAAAAGGTGATGAATTATCCTACCACCGAGAAGTCTCATCATTTTCCTAACTCACCACTAGCTGAATTAACTATTTTGATGACTCAACATCAAATATTTTCTCATTGTTCATGTGGAGTCATCACCAATACTTCAGTTTATTTTTAATTAAATATTTATAATGGCCATATTATTGAATTTAATTGGAAGATATATATTAATTATTCTTTATAAACTATTGTAGTTTTTGAAATAAAATAATGTGTATTACCTATTTATGAGGATGCATGATATTCATATAATTTCACTCATTGTTATTAATTCATGTTGTTGATGTGACAACCCATGTACATGTAAATTAAATTGTTTTCATTGAGGATTTAAATAGTTGAATTCATTATACATGTATAATGAAATAAGTGGTATTTATATAAATTAGGTTAAATTTTTTTTTATTTTTCTAAAATAAATGAATTTTTAGTGAATAGTAAAATACTGCAATTCATAGTATATATAAATTATAAGTAAAGTACACTATTACTTCAGTAATTGGTGATGTAATAAAAAATATCTCAAAATAACATTCAATATTTTAGTATATTTAGTGATAATTTTCTAACTATTCCTAGTTTTGAGCCAAAAATAACAAACTAATGAATAATATAATGAGAAAATACCCCTCACCTCAACTATAAGTACCATATCTCACCAACTTTTCTCCCTACACCTCAAAACTCTATTATCTTGTTTAATTTCTAAATAATTCCATTATTAATCTCCTTAAACATGTCTATTACATTTTTGTCTCACTAAGTGGACAAAACCAATGGCCTTAAAAAGGTTCTCAAGGAGAAGAATTCTAGAGTTAAAATCCTCTTTCAATTCCTTTTATTTTCATTTCAATTTACTTAAATTTACTATTATCTCCAAAACAACCATAATACAAGGTAAATATTATATCCATTATATTATATATACTATGTATGTATTGTGTTCAAGAAGTATCCATAATCAAACCACTTTTATTAATCTAGAAAATGAACGCATTGTTCATGATGTGTCGATTGACCACCTTTGTCGATGATGAAATTTAATATTACTTTGCCTTTTTCAAGGCTGGTAACAAAAAATTATTATGGTTAAATAATATTTTATTATAGATATTATAATTAATATAATTTTCTAGAAAAAATATATAATTATGCTACTAAATAAAATGATATAAGTTCATGCTGGTCATAAAAAATGCCAAAGTAAATTAAATCAATTTCATTAACATAATATCCTATGAATCATAATTATAAAATAAAAAATTATATATTTATAATTTAAATTTTTGGAAACATATTGATAACATTTCATTCCACTTATGTAGTTATAATCCATTCTACATGAAAATCCATATTGAACCAACCATGGAAACCATGAAATAAATTCCCCAGAAAAAATGGAAATAAAAAAATATTATCATTAAATGGGTGGAATGTTGATAAAAAACATCTTATAAGGAATTATAGATATTAATATAGTTCATTAATATATTAACAACACAACTTACACCATTATAAAAAATTATTGAACACGCATGATGTAAAACGACCCTGAGGTAAGGGACTTTTCTTTAAAAATCCTCTTTTAAATTTCTGTTTTCAAAAAAAATAAGAGGGAGAATTTTTATGATGGAAGTATTATTGTTTTATGATTATGTTTTATTTATTCAGAATTTTTTATGATTATGGGTGGTAATTTCATTTCCCTTCATTTCATTTAGTAAATTTATGTTGGAGGTCGATTCTTTGGTTACTCAACGTGTTAGTGAAATGATTAAACCATAGGGTAGCCATGAGGGTTACAATGTAACATAGCTATGGTGGTTAAAAATAATATGGTATATGTGAGGATTACGATATTAAGTAAGAAGTTCCCCAAGTTTCCTTTATGGTTTTATTTATGTTTTCTATATTTTAGGTAAATCAATTTTTTCAAAAAGTAAGTATATAATACATTATTGGGGACAAGTATGTCTTTGTGAAAATAAATTCACATGTTTATAAGTATTTAGGGAATAATGGTTCTTCTCCTTTTATGACCCTTACTAATATATTTTTTCTTAACTAATGTTTTAAAATTTTCTTCATATTGTATTGGGTAGAGTAGGGTAGTCAAGTGTGGGGGGAATTTAATTCCTATAAAAATTTCTATTAAAATATTATTTGAAGATTTCTCAATTTAAAAACAAAATAGGCCAGTTAATTAAAGTAGTAAATTTATTATACTTTTACTATTCAATTAATTTCTCAAGAGAATTATTAATTCTCAATTATATCAAATTTAAATATTGAAATAACTTATGAAAACAATTTAATAATCCAATAATGTTATAAATACTATCAAAGACCAACTATCAAAGTGAAACATAGTTTTATGAAATATCAGTTAAAAAAGAATAAACAAAATTTGAAAACAAAGCGGATTCAAACATGAGGTTCAATGTCAAGCCGAAACATAGTCCTCGACACTTGTTTTTCACTGGAAACCATGATATATATATATATATATATATATATATATATATATATGTTATTGATCCACAACTTGGATAGGGGTTTACACAATAGTATACAAACTATCCAGGTCTGAATACCTATAACACTGTTTTATGTGGAAACTATAATAACCAGGTCATATATGAACTCTACCATAGTTCTAAGTGGTATATAACATGTTTAAAGATATTTTTGTGTGAGGATATCTTGTATTCCTTAGTTCAGTGCATGAGACAGCGTGTGTTTAATAGATAGATGTGCACATTTTTCAAAATGTATTAAAAAATCAAACAACAGTGTAGGAAATAATGAGATAGTGTTTAGAAGGATCTAAGTGTTATGAAATGAATCTTTGTAATATTTGGATATAGTAGATGTCAATTTGGTGTCCTCCTCTAGAAACAGACATCGAAACTGAGTGTCGATAGAGCGTTGTGTTCTAGTCTCTAAGATGGTGGGATTTTCCACCTTAGTGTTTCTTTGTTGTAAGGATTATGGAATCTTTGATACACACCAATCCTCCTATAGTTCACTGTTAGCACGAATTATCGTTCTTAGTGTATTCTTCTACTAGGTCTAGTATTTCTGCTTGTATGTTATTTTTTGTTCTTATCTTCTTTTATATAGATTGTGCTACAAGAATTTATTTTAATTCAAGTGTATTGTATTGGCCAAAAAGGATCATGTGGAGGTTCCTCAGACCTCATATTGTCCATTGACCTAGTAATTAATTTTTTCAACAAAAGCATTAATTTAATTAGCAGCATTAAAATAATAAAATATGACAATTATAGGTAATTTTAAATAAATGAAAATTTTAACAGTTTTTTGGTGACCCCTCTATCGGTGAGTCATTCTATCATTGAATACATATGTCATTGTTCCCTTTTGGTGGTATCAGTTACACATTCTATTAGTAATTCACTCTGTCAGTATCTCCATGTGTCATTGACTCAATGAATTTGTGAATCAATTTTTTCTATCAGTGACTCATTCCTTCTCTCAGTTTCTCATTTGTACTGTTGGTGAGTCGTCTAACAGTGAGTCACTTTTTAATGTTGGAGAGACATTCCATCTGCTTGTGAGACATTAATTCTTTTAGTGTCTGAATTAAACTATTTTTAAGACATTTAATCATTCAGTATGGGTGAGTCTGTTTATGGTTTCAGTTTTACACTTTTTCTGTCGGTGTTAGTGACTCATACACAACCAATTTTTCTATTTTAAATGTATTATAACATGAATATACAAAGAATTTTTTAAATACATTTTTGATCATAGATAATCATAATTAAACATGTTTAAACATAAATAAATATTATTGAAATGATTGGACATGATTTTTTATTATTAAAACCATTAAATCCAAAGAGGTTCCAATAATCTCTCCATTTTTATGATCACAAGTAATGAAATTATAATGTAAAATAAGTTGGTGAACAATATAGTCATTCTACTTGTAGTCTACCATGTCAAATTTCAATAATAATAAAAGATAAATTTCATACATAATCACAAGGGAAAAGAAATAATGCCTTGTTTTTTATATCCATTTTGGGACTAAAAAAAGAGTAATGATATTAAATAATAAAATTCCAGAAGGAAATAGTTATAATAGATTGATTGGAAATTAAAGATCATATAATATTATAGTCAATTTACAATATGATTTATAGAATAAAACCAATGTTGAATCAATTAACCCAATCAAAAAGTGAACCAAACAGCTCCTTGGTATCTAGTTTGTATTTCCCATTTTTAGAAGGGTCAATAGTTGGTCCAGTGCATGGAGGCTAAGAGATAGGAGCATATGAAGGATTTCTCAATGTAGGAAGTAAAATGGCCTTAGGAATATAAGGTTAAAGGGTAGGTTTGGTTTATGAATAAGGTTGGGTATGCACTATGAAGATAGGCCAGATATGGCTCAAAGCCTAAGAAACTGATAAAGACTTTGGAGGAAGGGGCATTTATATAGTAGGAGAGGTAGCTAGCCTGAGAGGTTCAGCATCTTGAAACACTATGGCTTCACTATGGACAAGGAGATAGGTTTTCAATAGATTAATGAAATCCTTGATAATCTCCCCAACATATTCCATGGCCATCTCAAAATCGTCCTTATTCTCTATAAATATTTCTTGAGTATGTGTGAAGTCCATAGTTGACTAATTTATTCCTTAAATGCCTGATTAATTGGAGGCAGTGTAAGATTATACACCAAATATTTAAATTTACTTTTCAACTAGTTTTTGGTACATATTATCTTGAAATATAAGTCCACTTTTTCTGTAATCTGAGCATTTTTAGTTTTTGAACTCTTCAGGTAGATCATGACCATATTATGAACATGGTCACTATTTTTTATAATATTTTCAAGTTTCTCTTGATATTTTATACCCAACAGATCATGAAACTCTTCTATACTCGTATTCCTCAATGCCTCAACATTTGGTGTGTGAGAAATAGGAGCTACTGAGCAAGATTCCCCGTGTATAATGTCTCGAACATCTTTTCTCAACTGGGAAAATCCAGAACATGAAAGTGGGAAATAATATCCTCAAGTGCTTTCATGATTCTATCCATGGGTATACTATACTTAGAGGTCAAACTATTGAAAATGGAAACCAATATAGCCAACTCATCTCTCATCTTTTTATTGTCTATCAATATATCTTCATTGAGTACAATCCGTCTTTATTCCACTTTAGCAATTACAATTCTAGAGATAATATTTTGATCAATTTTACTCAAACTTAATAGGGTAATAAAGAAGGAAAAATTACTAATAGTGGAGAAAATTTCATTATTAATGCTTTCAAAATCAGATCTAGTGATATAGTCACCTATAATTTGAACTACTAAAGGTGTAAGAGTAGAAGAATATGCACCTACATGAAGCGTCTCAGACTATAGGATCCTCCATCACTAGTCTCACTAAAACAACAATATTAGCATCATCATCAGAATAAAAATATTTTAAGCTGAGGACAATATATCCTATATGGGTTTTCCATTCAGAAAACACAGATTCCTCTAAAATATTGAGTTTGTTACTTATCACTCTTCTAGTTTGAGACTCCCTCTCAACATGAGCTCTTCTATCTTGAAGATCCCCATTAACAAGATATACTCTAACCTTCTCCTACCCCTCAACTTGAGATCATATTCTACCATTAACCAAATAAGTAACTAGAATTATTTGAGCTTTAACTTCTCTTTGAATGTTAACAACTTCCTCTTTTATAGTATCAACTACTGAAGAACTAGGAGTGTCTATAATGGGTTCTTGATTCACAGTACTATCCATCTCTATAGTAATAGCTTGATCATCACCAGGATGTTCCGAATCACTATTAATCCTACTTATTTTATCCTCTACATCATTTTCATTTTTATATGAATCTCCTTTACGGTCATTTCATTCAACATTTTTATCATTGTCATCTTCCTCACTACATGAAACTAAAACAAATTTCCTCTTATTCTTCTCTATCTTCATCTTCTTTTCATATAGATTCCTCATCAAAACCACTAGATCCGATCTTACACTCAACACTACCAGATTTTTCAATTTGATCATCATCACCTAAAATTGGTTCTTTTGAAGAAAGAGTAAGAGGCAGACTGGGTGGTCCAAATGTCATTCTACTTGGGCCATCCACAATTTCTAGGTCACTCCTATCATCTATAGAAGATCCTTCCACTATATCATGTACAAAAACAAAATATTAAACATCATTATCTGAATATTTGGCTTCATCATCTCATCCTAGATGAGGATTGGCTACATCTATTGGACTGGATGGATGATCAATAGGATTATAGTTTTCATAAAGTTTCTCTTCATCTTCAACTAATTCCCTCTTCTAGGGTTTCAAATAAATATTCATTCCTTTTCACAATTACTTATTCAAATATATTCCACTACAAATAGATATAGTCTCCACATCTTTACTAACACATAATTTCTCCTTTAACAAGATAAAAATCATCCCCGGATAGAACATGGAACTTTTTTATAGTAGGGCTTTAAAATATCACTTATGAGAATAATTTTTATCTACACAGATTCACCTCATTCCCTTTATTAAAGAAATATAACAAGTATACATCTTGATATATCAAATATTCAATGTCCCATTTCCTAGTACAAACCTTGTGCTAAATGAACTTAAATAGAAACCTGATCTAACCATCTCACTCTGTATCTATTAGTATTTTGTGATATTCATATAAAGTTAACTCTTACAACACTATCTCAAAGAAAATTATGTCACATTTAGGTGTACTACTACCCTGATAGTCATCAAATATTCCTTCATGTGGAACATTGAGGCATTCTACCATATTCCTAAAAGGAAAATAAATTCTCATTCCTTTAACTACACATTTGATCCAACATACCTCACTAACTCCCAAAATATATTAATAATTTATATATAACTTGTGAAAAATTTTAGTATTGAATGGAATTTAACTAATTGAAAACCAGTCTAGCCATCCTTGGGATTGTAATACCAATAACAAGATATACTTACTCTCTAACATCCATTCTACAACGAATTCCTTCTCTAGTGATACCACACAGTTTAAAAGTCATGGATTGAGAGGCGTAGACTTACTAGATTCTCCCTTCCACCTCATATAAGGTTTTGAGTCATCTCCTTATCCTCCATCAAAGATGCACTTCACTCTCACCATTTTTGATGGTTCGGTTGAATGTTGGAATATGAAAGGTCTGAGGTTAGAGAGAGACGATCGGAGTGTAAGGGTTAAAGTTTGAGGGTAAGGAATAGAGTGGATCAACTCAAATTTATCATATAGGGAATTAGAGATTATAAATTCGGTAACTGGGTTCCAATAAATAAATAAACCATCGTCATTTTTATTAAAAATAAATAAGAAGAAGGTATTAGATTCTATCGGTGTGTGCCTGGTGTCCGTGTCAGCAAGACACTATCAGTGTTGGGATGAAAAAGTGTTAGTGTCGTCATGAACAAGTGTCGGTATTACATTGTATACATAACATTGTTAGTGTTGGAATGACATCTACACTAATTTTTCAGAAAGAGTCATCAAAATAAAGTCCTTATAAATTAATCATCCCTAATTCTTGTTTGATGTAATTTATTATTTCAGATTTCGGTAGATTTGTGAATATATTATAAAGTTGATGTTCTATGCCCATAAATTCTGGAGTTATATCACATTTTTTTATAATGACCTCTCAAAAATTGATGTCGTACATCAATATGATTTTTCCTATAATGATAAACATGATTATTAGAGATGATAATAGCACTTGTATTGTCACAGTTTATAGGGACATGTCTAAATTGATATATATAGTCTTGTAAAGTGGGTTTCATCCACAAAATTTGAACCCAAAAGCCACTAAAATCTATATATTTATTTTTGACAGTAGATAATGAACCATATTTTTCCATCTTACTAAACTATGACACTAGAAACTTCCCCAAAAATTGACATGTTCTAGAGGTTCTTTTTTTATCTGACTTACTGTAACAACCAGAACTTTTGAATAATATTTGTTTCCTATATTTGTGTATTAAATCATTTTATACTCCACAAAACTATATCCTCTAATTAATGAAGTGATACTATTGGGTTTTGATAGTTATATGATGGTTGGTCAATATGACCGTTGGAAACTAAACTCTTAATATTACAATTATTGTTTTATAAATACAAGTGATCTTGGTTAATTAATACTGAAAGAAGAGTCAATATCCCCATCCAGTAGACTCGATTCATGTGAATCTCATCTATTAGAGATTGGGAAGGACGTAACATCTCTTTGCATTGATCTGGACCAAGCCCAAGCTGAGCTTTAGCATGTGAAGCTTGAACTGAATCACCAAAGGGATAAGTTCAAAATGATAGAAATCACCACTCGAGAAATGTTGTCTGAGCCACCCCAAGATTTTATCACTATAGCACACCTTACACTTAGGTCTAATGCAAGTGTTATAAGGGGCTATGTAACGAGGCCTTAGATAATTTTTGTAATCCCTTGGTATAAATAAAATTTTTAATTCTTATTATGGTAAAATTTGTAATTTTCAAATGTATGGATAAATATAGGATAAATATTATTGATGAATTTTTGAAGAAAGGTATTTTAAAATATTCATGTAAACTTTAAATAATTAATAATGTGGAATGATTTTCAAAAAAAAGACTTCTATAGTTGTGATCAGTAAGAAATTTAGAGTCTAATAAGATCAACACAATTTTTTTAGTAAATAATAAAGTATGAATAGTAACATACCCTTATGAATAGTAATGAATTGTAAATCATTCAAAAAATAGAAACTTCACCGATGAATGTATAAATACAATTTAGTCCTCTTAAAATTGAAAAAATGATCATAGTATAAGTTTTGTTATTTTTGTTGGTCATAAATAATGTATTAACAATTTTACAATTAATTTTATAATTTAAAATGAAAATTTATTTTCATAAAATGTAATAATAAATTTTTACTTTATTTTCTTATGGTTATACGATAATTTCATGGGACCTTGATTACTTTTTCATGGTATTACGAAATAAGTAATAGTTTTAGAGTTGTTTTTTAATAAATAATGATTTTACTTAAAAAATAAATTTAAAATATTTAGAAAATTATTTTCATAAAATGGAGTTCATTTTAGATTTCAGTGCATCGATTTCATGTTAGTGTGAATTTATGATATTTTTATTAAATGTTTTGTTTTTCTATGAATAGTGAAAATACAGTTTTGAGTTTCAGATGTTTAATGGCATCATTAATGATGTAATAATGATTTAATCATTCGGGTAGACTTATGAATAGTATTATATGTTATGAGTTGTCCCATGTGGACAATATAATGGGAATATACCATGGGAAATCCACTGGTTTTTTCAATACCATCGATGAGGTGTCCCTTGGAATTGAATTAAATATTCCCTCACTTTTCCTATAAATACGACCCATTCCCTCATTAATTTCATTTCAAAATCCCCATACACAATGTTCTAGTATTTTTACCTCCCAATTAGTACTCCCAAGGTTCCCTCAAGACCCCCAAGGTCCCAACCTTCAAGCTTTCAATGTTACTCTTTAAGGTACGGGAACCTTCCACCCTCCTCTTTTAGTCATGATTTTCATTATGTTATGTCTTCCAGATTCCATCTTCTTATGTGGGGGGATGTTATTATATATTATTTTTAATTTCCATTTTATCTCCAAATGATGATAGACCCTTTCTTATCTCATAAATTTATTTTCTGAATTTTTAAGTGACGTCGTTAGACTACCGTATTTTCGTAAAAGAAATCACATTTTCTCTTTTCTTTCAAGTTTCCTTTTCATGTGGTATGTCATTCTACCCCATGATCTTATTAATTTTTATTATGTACATCTACTATACATTATTAATTTATTGATGGCAGACCATTTTCCCCTCTATTTTTATTGTTTTCAAAGACCATGTTATATACCCGTTATGCTACAGAAATTTCGTCTCAAAATTTCTCTCTCTTTCTCACATGAAATTTTCTTGTTTTATTTATGTGAATACCCATACATATTTCGTTTTATATGTGTGTTCATAAATACTAATAATGACATTTTTTATTCTTAAATTGACATAAATATATCCCTCACTCCCTTTCCATGGGTTATAAATGACATAATGATCTTATTTTCATGCACTTTTAAAACGTCCTGATTTTGAAATGAAGCCCATTTATTTTATTCCCTTTGGGTTATATATGAAATGTTTGATTATTATCAATGTGGATCACATGAAAATAAATACATATTAAGTGTGCACCCTGATATATCTCTAATGTGTTTGGTAAAGAATTTAATCTCTAGAGATGAAAAGTTTCATGATACCTTGGTGAATAACCTTGGTAATTTTTATGACACCTTGGGGATGAACCTCAGAGATATATTCATCAATGTCTAAATTAAATTTTTTATCCACATACAGTTCATTTTCTTTCCATTATGTTATGACTCTAATTTCATTGCTCGTGTCTTTGTGTTTTTCATCATGATCTTATTGATATCACAAGTAACCTGATTCCCTTACATTCCTTACTGGGACTTCTGCTAACCCTTCCTTTTGATGTATGCCTCCAGGTTATGAGATGTAATAATTTTTACTCAGTAAGAACTTATGATGAATCCATACAAGTTTATTAGAAGAATGTTTTATGTTTTCATATTTTATGTTCCTGATTTCCAAGACACTAGATTTTAAATATCCTCGATTTGTAAAATGTAATGAAAAGTTATGTAACAAAAAAGAGGGATTTCATATTTGGTATCAAAGTAATGTTTGGTTATTTATGGAAATTATGCTATGAAAACATTAGGAATAACCCTATAGAAAAGTTTAATTATAAAAATACTTCTTTCAATTTTGGTGAGTATTGAGTAAGTGGTTTATCATACAAATACATCTCAGTCTGGATATGAGTAGGTAGAGGCAGCTCTAGAACAAATGTACCTAGGAGTGAAAACAATGACATGGAGTTTCAGGATTGACATGGGGTATCCTCGTACACAACAATGGGTCTTGCTGCACTCTTGGTTACAACACTCCCAGGGGATATGTTTGGTTAATCGTAAGCTTTTTGTGAATCACTATGAAGGATTTATAGAGAAATGTAATTGTTTAAAGCATGATGTTTTAAGACATAAAATCCTTTATAGTTAAAAGACTCATAAATGAAATAATATTCTCACTTAGGTTTTATTATTTTACACAATGGTGGGTAATAGGAGGAACCGTGAAGATGGTGACCGGAATGGACCATGCACTGATGGCCCTCCGATGGAAGCCGGAATGGAATCTTTCATGCGATTGATGAACCAACTGACTCAAGTTATTGGATATAACTTGAATCAAACTGAGAGACCCATCTCACCATGAATGGAACAACTTTCTATTGAATCCTTTATGAGTCAATGACCACCAACCATAAGTTGATCTACTAAACCATTGATTACTAAACAGTGGATTAGCTCTATCGAGAAGAGATTTTCTGTGCTCCACTATTCTGAATAAGAGAAGGTTACCTTGGTTTTTTATCAGTTAGAGGGAGAAGTTGATCCGTGGTAGGAACTGATAAAAAACACAAGGCCAAGAGTGGAAGTTGAAGCTATGGAGTGGGAAGAGTTCATAGGGATATTCTTCAACAAGTATTTCCCTAGATCAATGAGAACAAGAATGGAGAAGGTGTTTCTCGAGCTGAAGGAGAAGGAGAATGAATATGTGGAAAGCTACGAGATGAAAATCTCAAGTCTTTCACATTACACCTCTATCTTTTTCATGGGTCCCAATGGTAAGGGTGATATATTCTTTGATGGACTAAGACCTCATCTATGGAAGAATCTAGCCAATCGAGATTATGATAGCTATGAGAAGATCATGCGAAGTGAGATGAAAGTTGAATTGGAGTTTGGTGAGACGCAATGGTATCATAAATCCAATGACAAGAAAATATTGATGGAGCCAAGATTAGGGAGGAGATTCGATCAGGGAAGATGAGGCAAGCAAGTACAACATCCCACGTGTAATAAATGTGGGAAGAGATATTCGAAGAACTGCCTGCTCGGGGTGGGAAGTGCTAAAAGGATGGTAGAGATGGCCACATCATGGAGAATTTTCATAGTGAGGTGAAGGCTCAACATCCTAACACTAACGATAAGGGGAAGATGGTTTAGGACCTACCTGATTTCCAAGGTTATAAGTGTGGACAACTTGGGAACTTTTCCAATCACTGTCCAAATCAGAGGGCAGTGGAGAGAAATCACCATCAGCCTCAGCATCGACCAAGTGAGCAAGGTCGTGATTTTTATTTCACTACAGCTGAAGTTAAAGCGCCAAATGATGTGGTGGGAGGTACTCTTATTGTTCTCTCAAAGCTAGAAAGTAATTTTTTTTATTCTGGTTCTAAACATTCCTTTATTTTCTACATGTTTTCAAAGAATTTAGAATCAACCATCAATTTTCTAAAAGTAGATTTATTAGTCAAGACTCCTGGTGGTATTATTCAAGAATCATCAGTGTTTAGAAACTCTATTATTTACTTTAGTGAGCACAATATTATCGCAAATCTAGTAGTCATTCCCATACTGTAATTCGACATTATACTAGGGATGGACTGGATCTCAAAGTATAATGCTAAGATAAAATTCAGAAGCAAAGAAATATCAAAAGTTTTGAATTGAAAACCTACAGTTATCTTCTAAGGAGAGATATCTCAACCTGATCTTTGTCTAGAAGAACCTCCTATATCCTTCTTTATGGAGCTGATCGGTAAAGAAGAATAAGGAAATGAGAGTTTGAGGATAGAAAATATCAACATCTTCTTGGAATACATTGACGCATTTTCTTGAGGAGTTTCCAGGACCACCCCCATGAAGATAGGTAGAGTTCTCCATTGAACTCGTACCTAGATCTCATCCGATATCAAAGACCCTGTATAAGATGGAAAATGTGGAGCTAGATGAATTAAAGAAGCAACTCCAAGTTCTTTTGGATAAGGGTTTTATCTGACTGACTGTGTCTCTTTGGAGAGCACCAGATCTCTTTCTAAAGAATAAGGATAGATCAATGTGGTTATGTATTGATTATAGAGAACTGAACGGGATCATAGTGAAGAAAAAATACCCACTCCCTAGAATTTATGACTTATTTGACCACCTTCATGGGGATCAATTCTTCTCTAAGATTGATCTTCGATCTGGTTATCATCAATTGAGGGTGAAGAAACAAGATATTCTGAACACTACATTCCGATCAAGATATGGGCATTATGAGTTTGTTTTAATTCCCTTTGGACTGACTAATGCACCTTCTATTTTTATAGATTTGATGAATAGAGTATTTAAGGACTACCTTGATAACTTTATGGTAGTTTTTATTGATGATATTCTGATATATTCCAAAAGTCGCGAGGAGCATGAGGATCATCTAAGGATTATTTTGAAAACTCTATAGAAGGAGAGGATTTTTGGAATGTTCAGAAAATGTGAATTCTGGTTACAAAAATTTGTTTTCTTGGGGTACATTGTTACCAATGAAGGGATCACAGTTGACCCTACAAAGAGAAAAGTTCAAGATGAGTGGCCTCAGCCTACAACAATAACTAAGATTCATAGTATACTTTGACAAGCGGGGTATTATTGGAGGTTTATGAAAATCTTTTCAAGACATTCTAATCCATTAACCAAGTTAACTCAAAAATGGGTCACATTCATCTAGACAAAGGAGTGTGAGGAATGTTTCCAAGAGCTGATGAATAGATTGGTTACTACACCCATGTTAACTCTTCCCTCAAGTGGAGAATGATTCTTTATTTTTAGCAATTAATCTCTAAAAGGGATTGGGTGTGTCCTCATGCAAAATGACAAAGTCATTTCTTGTGCATCTCGATAGTTGAAGACTCATGAACAGAACTATCTTATGCATGATCTGGAGCTGTTTGTGGTTGTTTTTTCACAGAATCTATAGAGGCACTATCTTTATGGGGAGAAATGTGATATATACACAAACCATCAAATTTTGAAGTATATTTTCACACAAAAGGAATTGAACATGAGACAGAGGAGATGGTTGGAACTTCTCAATGACTTTGATGGTTCAATTCCTTATCATCCCGGAATAGCAAACAAAGTTTCTCATGCATTATGCAGGAAAGACCCAATTGTTCTTTCCATGATGAGGATTAAAATAGATCCTTTGATCAATGAACTAGTAATGCTGGACATGGGAATTATAAGTGAAGGGACATCATCCACCCTTACCCAACTGATTTCTCAACCGTCATTACAAGACAAGATCAAGAATTCTCAGAAAGAAGGTCCTTTGTTAGATAATAAGTTTGACGTTGTGAAATATGGGAAGTTTCTTGAGTTCAATATTGATCAAGAAGGTGTACTGAAATTTCATACAAGACTATGTATTTCATATATTATAGAAATAAAGAAGGAGCTAATGGATGAAGCACATAGCAATATCTTCCCTATAAATCCTGTAAGCACAAAAATGTATAGGGACCTCTTTGATCTTTATTGGTGGGATAATATGAAAAGGGAGATTCCTGAAAATACTTCAAGGTTCTTGGTATGTCAACAAGTGAAGGTATAGCGACAACTTCCTAAAGGGGTATTGCAACCACTACCCATACCAGCATGGAAGTGGGGCAATATCACTATAGACTTCGTCAGTGGTCTCCCAAGAACTTCCAAAGGAAACAATGTGATATGGGTTATTGTGGACCGTCTCACCAAGTCTACCCATTTTATCTCCATTAGGAAATATTTCTATCTTGATTAACTTTCTAAGATTTATGTGAAGGAAGTGGTAAGGTTGCATGGAGTTCCACTTTCTATCATATCTGATCGTGATCCAAGGTTCACATCAAAATTCCGAAGAAGTCTTCAACATGCTCTGAGCACTGAATTGAATTTCAGTACAGCCTACCACCCCCAAACTAATGGCCAATATAAAAGGAATATTCAAACAATCGAGTATATGCTGATAACATGATCAATGGATTTTAATGGTGGACGGGATCAACATCTCCATTTAGTTGAGTTCTCTTGCAACAAAAGATTCCACTCGAGCATTCAAATGGAACCCTGTGAAGCTTTTTATGGTAAGCGATGTAGAACTCCAACTTGTTGGCATGAAGCTGGTGATAGAAATATTCTTAGGCTTGATTGTAACACCCCTAAATGATAAAGGTTTAAATGACTAAATGATATGACTCATGTCAATAAGGTGCACCTTCCTTTTCACGATCCTACCAGATTAGAACTCCACAGTTAAGCTTGGATTGGAGTAGTGATCAGAATGTGTGACCTTCTAGGAAGTTTCCCAGGGTGTGTGTGAATGAGGAAAAAGCACACTAGAAAGGACATGTGTTGGCATTTGTGGATAGTCATTAGTCCGATGACCCGTTCGGGCATGTGGGTGGGCCCTGGGGTGGGGACTACGTATCTACGGGGAAACTGGGGGTACCTGGTGGGCCAGGACCTGACGAAAATGTTAAGGTGGGGTGTTTGTGCTGTCAATAGGACCTGATTGTTAAATTTGGTATCAGAGATGGTACCTAGACTTAAGTGTGGTACAATGCCTGGGTTGAGATATAGGGCCCACAATGAAGAGATTGTGCTCTAAAGGGGGGTTGAATGTAACACCCTTGAATGATAAAGGGTTAAATAAATAAATGATATGACTCATGTCAACAAGATGCACCTTCCTTTTCTGGAGCCTACCTAATTAAAACTCCATAGTTGAGCGGGATTGGCTTGGAGTCATGATAAGGATGGGTGACCTTCTAGGAAGTTTCACAGGGTGTGTGTGAGTGACGACAAAGCAAACTGGAAAGGACATGTGTTGGCATGTGGGGATAGTCATTAGTCAGATGACTCGTTCAGGAACATGGGTGGGCCTTAGGGGGGGGGGACCACATATCTGTGGGGAAACCGGTGGTACCTGGTGGGCCAGGACCCTACGGCCATGTTAAAGCGGGGTGTATGTGCTGTCACTAGGACCCAGTTGTTACATTTGGTATCAAAGGTGGTACCCAGCCTTAAGTGTGGTGCACTGCCTGGGTTGAGATATAGGGCCCACAACGAGGACATTGTGCTCTAAAGGGGGGGTGAATGTAACACCGATGAATGATAAAGGGTTAAATGACTAAATGATGTGACTCATGTCAACAACGTGTACCTTTTTTTCGAGAGCCTACCTGATTAGAACTCCATAGTTAAGCGTGCTTAGCTTGGAGTAGTGATCAGGATGGGTGACCTTCTGGGAAGTTTCTTAGGGTGTGTGTGAATGAGGATAAAGCACACTAGAAATGACATGTGTTGGCCTATGGGGATATTCATTAGTCAAATGACTCATTCGGGCACATGGGTGGGCCCCGGGGTGGGGACCACGTGTCTCTGGGGAAACTAGTATTACTTGGTGGGCCCATACATGATGAGAGTCATGAGGTTTGGGAATAAATGGAATCTCAACACTACCTACATGGCCCCTATGAAATCCTTGATCGCATAGGAGGAGTGGCCTATTAGCTTGAATTTCCTCCAAATCTAGTGCAAGTTCTTGATTTCTTCCATGTATCCCTCTTGAGGATGTATATACCTAACCCTTCACATTTACTAAATCTATAGGTGGTATAAATGGAACTTGACCTCTCTTATGAGGAGAAGTCGGTGGAGATCATGGATCATAATGACAAGGTTCTACGCAACAAGACTACCCACCGTGTTAAGTTGTTGTGGAGGCACCACAAATTTGAAGAAGCCACGTGGGAACTAGATGAGTCTATGAGGTAGAAGTACCCCACACCATTTCTCTTCTTATGGTATGAGTTAAAATTTTAGGGACGAAATTTCTTAAGGGGGGAAGAATGTAATGACTTGAACTTTTGAATAATATTTGTTTCCCAAATTTGTGTGTTATTTCATTTTATACTCCACAAAAATATATCCATTAATTAATGAAGTGATACCATTGGGTTTCAAATGTTATATGACCGTTGGTCAATAGGACCATTGGAAACTAAACTCTTAATGTTACAATTATTGTTTATAAATACAGGTGATCTTGGTTAATTAATATGGAAAGAAGAGTCTATGGACTCATTTAATAGACTCAAGTCATACGAATCCAATCTATTAGAGTGTGGGAAGGAGGTAACATCTATGGGTTTTGCTCGAAACTAAGCCAAAGCTGATATTCAACATGTGAATCTTGAACAGAATTGCTTAATGGAGATGTTCAAGCTGATAGAAATCACTACTCAGGAAATGTTTTCCGAGCCTCCCTAAGATTCTATCACCATAACACACCTTACACTTCGGTCCTATGCAGGTGTTATAAGGGGATATGTAATGAAGCCTTGGATACTTTTTATAATATCTTGGTATAAATAAAATTTTTATTTCTTATTATGGTAAAATTTTTGATCTTCCAATGTTCAGATAAATATAGGATTAATATTATTGATGAATTTTTGAAAAATGGTATTTTAAAATATTCATGTAAACTTTAAATAATTAATAATGTGAAATGATTTTCAAAAAATGGTCTTCTACAGTTGTGATCAGTAAGAAATTTAGAGTCTAATAAGATCAACTTAATTTTTTTTAGTAAATAGAAAAGTATGAATAGTAACATACCATCAAGAATAGAAATGAATAGTAAATCGGCCAAAAAAAATAGAAACTTCATCCATGAATCTATAAATACAATTTAAACATCTTAAAAGTTAAAAAATGATCATAGTATAATTTTTGCTATTTTTTTGGTCATAAATATTTTATTTACAATTTCATAATTAATTTAATAATTTAAAATGAAAATATATTTTCATAAAATTCAATCATAAATTGTTAATTTATTGTCTTTTGGTTATGCTTTAATTTTATGGGACCTTAATTACTTTTTCAGAGTATTACAAACTAAGTTATAATTTTATAGTTGTTTTTTTAATAAATAATGATTTTTTTTAAAAATTAAATTAAAAATATTTAGGAAATTATTTTCATAAAATGGAGTTCATTTTTTAATATAGACCATTGATTTTAGGTTATGGTGAATTTATGATATTTTTATAAAATGTTTTGTTTTTCAGAGAATAGTGAAAATACAATTTTGAGTTTTGGGTGTTTAATGGCATTATTAATGATATAATAATGAAGTAATCATATAGTAAGATATGTCATGATGTGTCCCAAGTGGATAATACCATGTAAATATACCATGGGTAAGCCCATGGTTTTTCCAATACCACCGATGAGGTGTCCCTAGGAAATGAATTAAATATTCCCTTACTTTTCCTATAAATACCAATCCATTCCCTCATTCATTTCATTAAAAAATACTCATCAATGATTTTATAGTATTTTTACCTACCAAGGAGTCCTCCCAAGGTTCCCTAAATCCCCCCAAGGTCCCAGCCTTCAAGATTTCAAAGTTACTCTTTAAGGTAAGGGAACCTTCCACCCTCCCCTTTTAGTCATGATTTCCTTGAAGTTATGTATTCCAATTTCCATATTCTTATGTGGGGGTATGTTCTTATATATTCTTATTACTTTCCATTTCATGTCCAAATTATTATAAACCCTTTATTCTCTCATCAATTTATTCTCTGAATTTTTAAGTGACGTCGTTAGGCTGCTGAATTTTCTTAAAAGAAATCACATTTTCTCCTTTCTTTCAAGTTTCATTTTCATGTGGTGTGTCATTCCAGAACATGATATTATTTATTTTTATTATGTACCTCTAATTTAAATTATTCATTTATTTATGGGAGACCCTTTTCTACTCTCTTTTTATTGTTTTCTAAAACCTTGTTATATAACTGTTATGCTGTAGAAATTTTGTCTCAAAATTTCTCTCTCTTTCTCTCACGAAATTATCATGTTTTATTTATGTGAATACCTAGACATATTTAGTTTATATGGGTGTTCATAAATACAAAACAAATGATATATTATTATAGAATTTATATGCATATAACCTCTCTCCCTTTCCATGTGTTATAAATGACATAATGATCTTATTTTCAAGTACTTTTAAAATGTCACGATTTTGAAATGAAACCCATTTCTTTTATTAACCTTGATATATTTATGAAATGTTTGATTATTATCTTTGTGGATCATTTGAAAATAAAGATATATTAAGGGTGCGCTCTGATATCACTCGAATGCACTGTGTAAATAATTTAATCTCAAGATATGACAAGTTTCGCGATACCTTGGTAAATAACCTTGTTATTTTTTATGACACCATGGGGATGAACCTTGGGGATATGTTCATGAAAATATAAATTAAATGTTTTAGTCACATATTAAAGTTATTTTTCATGTTGTTTTCATTATTTTATGCTTCAAATTCCATTGCTCGTGCCTATTTTTTTCATTAATATCATATTGACCACCTTTTCCACATTCCCAGTGTGGTAATGTATTGAACTGTCATAATCCTATATCATCTCTAACCATATTCTCTAGCACATGTTCATCACCTCCTATGTGAATATATATTTTTGAATTTTATGATAATTTTATATAAAAATATTTTTTCCATAATGATAATTTCTCCATAACTTCAATGCATAAAATACTACTACTAACTCTAAATCATGAGTTGGGTAATTTTTCACATTGATATTCAACTACCATGAGGCATAATCAATGACCATGTTATTCTACATAAGAAAAAATCTCAATCCCTTCTTAAATATATCATTGAATATTACCAACCCTTCTCCACTATATGGAAATGTAAGTATAATTCCACTAACAATATTTCTCTTCAGTTCCTTGAAATTTTTCTAATATTCATCTGTCCAGAGGAATTTGACACCCTTCTAAGTTAACACGGTCATAGAATTAGATATTCCTCATAAATTCTCAAAAAACCATCAATAACATCCACCTAAACCAAGAAATATACATATCCCCTTCACTGTGGTTGGTCTATTCCAACATTCAATAGCCTCTGTCTTTGATTGATCTACTGATATACCATCTCTTTAGATTATGTGACCCAAAAATGAAACCTTTTTCAGCCAAAATTCAAACAATGAAATTTTTTTGGATAGATTCTCCAACCTTAGGTTCGTCAGTAGAATTTCCAGGTGATCTTCAAGCTCTTACTTTGATCTTTTATTAGATAAGAATATCATTTCTAAAAACCACCAAAAACTAATCATGGTAATTCCTAAAGACTCAATTCATTAAATCCAAGAATATAGCAAGGGAATTAATAACACCAAAAGGCATCACTATATATTCATTGTGACCAAACATAGTATGAAATTACGTATTTTTTATATCCTACTTATTGATCTTTAATTTTTGACATCTAGAATGAATTTCAATAATGTAAAAATAAGGATCTCAATGTCGTTGATGAAAAAATTCATCAATGTAGAGAAGATGATATTTTTTCTTACGTGGGATCTTATTCAACTCCCAATAATCTATGACAGGTTTCATTGATTTATCTTTCCTTATAATAAAAAGAACCAGTGTACCCCAAGGTGACACACTCGGATGAATAAATCCCTTGTCAAGGATTTCATGGAATTGCTTCACCTATTCCTATAACTAAATCGTATCCATTCAATAAATAGTCTCAAAAATTGGTGTGGAACTAGGTATGACTTCTACTGAGAACTCAACTTCATGTTTTGGTGGAATACTAGTCAACTATTCTGTAAATACAACCAAAAAATCCCAAAATGTTGGTATATCATCATTGTCGACTCTCTCCCAAAACATTTAAGATGAACAATCCTTTTGAATGGGAATTAAGACCCATACACTGGATGTTGTATCTATAGGATGTTCATAGTTATCATCAAATGGATGGATGATCATAGGAGGGTTTAAAATATCAAACATAACATCCCTTCCTCATCTATTTATGCAGTAATTATATAGAGAAAGATAATCCATTTCTAAGATGACATAAAATTCAACCATATGAAGAATAAAATGATTTCTAGGAAGCACATTCCCATAAAAATATATTGTATAGGAATCATATATTAGAGATGAAATAATCATACCATTAGGTGTTGGAACTACTAATTCCACATATAATTATTTTTTGTTGAATCATAACACCCATAAAAAATTATATAGATATGATAGAGAGAGTAGATCCAGAATCAAATATGAAATTACCAGTTCTAGAGTGGATAATATGTGTACCTTTCATCATATTGTTATCACATCCCTCATTATAAATAGAGATTTCATGAGATTCCACCTTTTCCCTCATCTTATGAGGTTTCTAATGTCGATCATCATCACCAGCCCTTTAGGTTGGGTAGTGGTTATCATAATTCCCATTCTCATTATACTTGTAGTACTGAATCATAATAGGTGAATTCTTTGCTGATTTTTACCCATTCACAACGTTAGCTAACATCGTCCCATCACTATGGAAATCAAATGATTGAAGGCCTTCACTTCCACACTAAATATATTTATTGTACCTCGTAAGGAAATTTCTTCCACGATTATTCCCACACTTAGTGCATAAAAGAAATATTATCTTGTTTTGATCATGGTTAATATTTTTTACCTTGTACTCCATATTACACTTCTTGTAAAAATCATGATATTGATATGTGACTCTAACCTCCATTTAAACCTTGATTTCACAAAAATCACTTCGTAGCTACTATTGAATATTTTGGAAAACACCCTTATGAGACTTGGATTTAATCCACTTAAGAACCTATAAACTTTAAATTTGGGTTGGATAATAATTTCCCAAGCATACCACACATGTCTTGAGAAATTATCCTCATAGGTACAAATAGATTCATCATCCCTTTGCGTCAACTCAAGGATCTCTTTCTCCATCATGGTAAGAGGAATCCAGGGAATATACTTATTAAAAAATCATGAACTCAGCCCATTCCATGGATTCAATCTCATGTTGCGGTCTCATATTCTCGATTAGATTCCACCACTGGTCTTCTTTACATTCTTACCAATAAACTGCAAGAATGACTTTCTCATGCACCAAACACTAAGAATATAGAATATATTTTTAGTTGAAATGGGTAATTTCTCAACAAAAAGTGGATTAGAAGAACCTATAAAAGAAGGTCTGTGTTACCTCATGTATGACTCAACATAATTTTGTTCCCACCGTTTCTCATCTGGGAGTCAACAAGGATTCATAGCTTCAGAAGGATGTGTGGGAAGAGAAATAGGGTTCTTCATTCCGGCTCCCATAGCATTCGTTTTCTTAAGAAGATGATCATTGAATTTTCTATCATAATTACAATTAACTTGATTCAATCGGGTTCCAGCCCTTGACCAAAACCAAAAGCATAAAGTATGAAATATTTATCATAGTGAAGAACCAAATAATCTTGAAATTTCATTTATAAGGGGTCTAAATCATGATACCTTCTTTATTCTATGACACCATACACTTTTCCAAGTATATTCATAGAATAGTTCTATTTAAATACTTTATGATGGTTCATGAAGAGTTTGTGAATATCCAAATACTTTCCCATAGGAGTGTCGACCCATGTTTCCAGCATGCCTCATTGTTATGTACCATATTACCCGGAGTCAGGACCATAATATCTTTTTAGAGTTATTACCCCTAGGAACATCTGTTCTAGAGCCACATCAACTTTTATTATCTAGACATGGGTGTACTTTTAGGAAAACACTCACTCTATACTTGACAAAAATTCCAAAAAAAATCTAAACGTTGACTCCTCATTATACTTATCCTTAGGCATCTCCTTTGGGTACTCACTAAGGTTTTAACATCCTATTTTCCTATGTTTACCTTAAAAATTCCTCTAATACAAACTATAATGACCTAGTCTAGATATACATTAACATTACATACCTATTTTAGAATATATAAAACATTAGCAAAATAGATTCATGAAGACCATACAGTTATAGTGCCTTTACAAACATGGAAACGTAAACACGGGTACATAAATGAGCTATATTTTCTCCCCCTAGGTTCTTCTTGACTAGAACCCTTCTTATACATATAAAAAATAATACATATAATCATAACCATAGGAATAACCATAAAGGGGGTGATATTAAATACGCAGTAAGGTTAACCAAGGGAGACAAGTAAGAATAATCTTTATAATATGGGTATGGGAATATGGTCATTAAAAGGTAAGATCATACCCTTTATATTAAAGATTACATTCATGAATCATATAATTAATCTTGGAAGTTCATAAGATATTAATGATAAGGAAATGTAGAATATAATATATTAATGAATAACTTAAGAATAAAACATAGAATTGTGGAACACACATAAGAAAATATTGGTTTAAATAATAGCCAAGGAATCACTTCTAAGATGACCTTAGTAGTATGGGTCCACTCCCCATACCATGAATGTAGCCATGGTTCACTCCCATGTCCATCTTAATAGCATTAGTTCACTCCTTAAACAATATTAGTGGCCATAGTTCTATACCATGTCCATCTTAGTAGCATGGGTTCACTCCTCATACCATCTTGGTTGTCATGGTTCACTCTCATGGCCATATTAGTAGTCAAGGATTATTCCAAAGACCATCCTAGTCTATCTAATTGGATATAAATCATTACACAATGCATTGGCGGGAGATATTGGTCCCAACCATCTCATAATTAAAATATAAAAACATGTTCCACACGATTATAAATAATCATATCATAACCCGGGAAAATAAATGGGTATTATAAAAATGTAATAATTCCATAAATTTTGGTAAAATATAGGTTTAATAATCATTTTATTATAATGATAACCCATGATAAGAAGTGGTTTTGAGAAGAATATAACTCGTTAATGTGAAACATGTTCCATAAACATCATTCCATCAAAACATAATCCATTAATAGAAATAATATGAATGGAAACATTGAATAAATTCCACATTAAGGCATGATTAACACAAATGGATGTTATCTTAGATGGAAAATAATTCTGAATGGTATTTTAAAAACACTTCTTGATGAAAATATCCATTCCTATTTGAAAAAAATACTTTTAATTACATAAAAAACATGAAAACGTTTTTAAATAAAAATATCATTGAAAACATATAAAGGAATCATTGAATATAATAATTTTTTTAGAAAAAAATAATTTTCCTTGAAAATGAGATTGATAGATCGTTTGAAAACATTTTTGAAATCATTTTTATTAAACATAATATATTTGAAACCGAAGAGAGGGATGGTAAAATTTTACTTAAAAATATTATCTTATATAACAAAGAGTGTAAAAATGATACTAACACATGAGGATATCTCAAATTAATAGAGGATAAAGACCCCCATGAGTGTTCTTGAGAGATGGATCATAAGATTACATCAACTAAAAAAATTCATTATGAATCTCAAAGAAATGATTAGATTGTTTCAATAAACTATTACCACTTGGTTACACGGGACTATACACATTATGTAGTAAAATGAAATTACATTAAGATTAAAATATAATGAAAATAAAAAGATTAGTGATGCATAATTAAATTACATAAACCTTAAAAAATAATTTAGATTCATAACAATACATGAGTCTCAAAGAAGGTAATTTGAGACAAAACAGTTTATACAGATTTGGAAACTTTAGAAACTGAAACCCAGTGAGAAAAAGTTCATAAAATGGATATGTTAATACCAATAAATTTATTTACATGATTCATATAATAAAATCATTTTTATTACATACACCACACAAAAGGAAAGGGTGGAAAACATAGTGTGTATCTCGTGAAAATAAAAAGTGAGAAGAAATCACATTACCTTGTGTCTTCACTCTCTTCGTACTCACTAAATCCATTGGTATAATAAATATAAATTGATTATAAATTTTTTTAGAACCAAATAATTATATATTAGACATTATATGTTCTTACTAGGAAATTATATTACCCACTTTTTAACGATTTTTTGTTAATGTTTCACTTGGGTTATATTTTCTTTGTTCTTTGCATGTGTCTATATTTATTATATCGTTTGTCATTATACTTATATCGTGATTATAAAATGTGAATCATGTTATAAATTTAATTTAAACTTATTATATTAATATTAAAATAATCTATATAATATATAAGTATTTAATGGAATACATCGTTCAAGTAGATGATAAGTCGTACGTATGCATGAACATTATTTCTGTTTTTATTGTCATATTGAATGAAAGTATGTAAATCACAAAGGTATATATATGTATATTTTTATATAATTATTCCATTATCTTTATTATATAATAACTTACATATAATTTTACTAAAATAAACCTTATTAAATTCCATGTGGTGTGTGAATGAATCACATTGTTTTGAGGGGGCAGGATTCCACACATCCTCAAACGAGATTATCTTAATAACACAAAATAGAAAGTTAAAAATTATGTGTGTAAAATGGTATAAATAATATTATTTAAATAATAAATATCATATATAAAATATATAAATATATTTTTCATCATAATTTATACCATTATAGGTGGTAGAGGAAAAAATAAAAATCATCATTTTGTTAGGCAGTAATTCTCCCTACACATAAACAATATGTTCATTACCCATGAGATAGAGGTTTGTGTATGTGTAGGTAAAAAAAATAGAATAAAAAATACTATGATATTGAGTGTACTATTTTTCTCATTATATAATGACATAAATATAGTGTAGTGGGATGGATAAGTAAAATGAACGGATGGAGCTTGGGGGAAGTCGTAACCACTTAATCAGGTAACTCCTTTTGGTTTGGCCAAAAAGGATTCCTTGGGTATCCATCATCCCATGGAAAGGATTATAGGGAGAATATATGGATTCTAGGAAGTGTATTGGGTAGTTATTTCCCTTACATAATTGGTTTTAATGGTGTGAGTAAGTGAGATATTTGGTCATTTTTTATAGGGAAGGAAAATGACGCTCATAGAATTTTTTGAAACAAGTTAGGTGTACACATGTTTCTCCCTAAAAAAGTAAAAAAAAAGAAAAAATATAATTAAAGGTTTATGAACTAAATATTTACCACAAATGGGTGTTGTAAAGGTTTATAGGTGATTTGGATCCTTAATTTTAAGTTTTATTCCATAATTAAGCATAATTTTTCTATAATCGCTGTGAATAATTTTAATCACTTCTACAAATAATTTTTGTAAAAAAAATAACTTGTCTAATTATAAACTAAATATTATAATGAATAGAGTGTTTTATTTATTTTTTCATAATCTAGATTCACGTAAGGGGAAAAATTAATATTAATGCTAATCTCGTAGATGAGACAAATTAACGAGGTTTTAAAGTAGGAAAATGTTATAATGTTTGTTAATATTTTATATTCAGTTCCAAAGTGAAATAGATTATAGTGAATAAAATTGTGTTATTAGATGTAATTTTTATATAATTTTATATTAAAATAACTTTATAATGTCATTTAGCATTAATAATTAATTAAACAAATTGTAGTTTTTAACTAAAAAGTAGTAATTTTCACTATTCATCAAAATATTAAGTTTTTGAGAAAAATTCCAAAAATTCACCCTAAAGAAATTTATATGTTCTAAATTCAAAATATAAGTATATTTTATCAAATTAAATTTATAAATGTTTCTAAAATTACTTTTATTATTTTTCACATAAGGATATTAAAATCTGTTTATTTGAGAAAACAACATTTTTAATCATAAAAGGACTTTACAAAAAATAATATAATTCATTATGAATATGTTTAATATTATCAGAAAAATTATAAAAAAATTAAAAATTGGTTTTTAATGATTATATAACTAATTTTAATTGCTAGGTTATAATTATCTCATTAAAATAATTATATCAATAAAATGATGTTACGTAGAAATTGGTGATGTGTTTGATGTATGCTCAGTTAGTATTGCATGTAACATCTAGGAAGTCTATATTTCATGTAACGTATGCCAAGTCAATGTTACATTTAGTGTATTCCATGTCGGTGTTGTGTATAATATGTTTTGATTTAGTGCCTTGGGAATGGAATGTTAGAGATAATGCATTGAAAGACATAAATGAATGCTTAATTTATTCAGAAAAAAAGGTCCATAAAAACTCAGGGTGTTACAACATCACACTCCCATTATTATACAATTTTTAGTGAAGTTAAATTCCATTAAGGAAAATTTATCCTCTATGTTTATTCTATTTGTGGAATCTATCCTCTGAGCCTGACGTATGATGTAGTGGTGAGGATGCTAAATGTATCGGGAGACATCAACTTCTTCCCATATATTGATCTACCAAATGAAATTTCCAATGATAATTGAATAGTTGACAATGAAATAAGGTTGTACATGATGGAATATATAGTAAACATATTTGAAACTCACATGGATAGTGGTATCATCTGTGAGGTCTGTGCTCTATATCCATTTACCCTCTAGTTCAAATGTCTACAATGGTAAAGAGTTTTTTTCTCCTATAAATGTTAGAATTGTGAAACATCCAATGGTAACATGATAGTTCTAGAACCTTATGTACATAGAGGTTCCCAAAATTTCAGTCATGTTACTTCTTTTGGATGAACCAATCATGCTATAGTCTAGGTATACTAGAGCATGGATATTTTCCTACACTCAATGAGTAACAAAAGTAATTTACTGAGTAATGACCTCAAAAATTGTAGGTAATGGAATGCATGGTGGGAAGGTTTGAATTTATGGTGATGAATATAATGTTACAAATTCTTCAAGGAGATATCGGTAAAAGAACACTGATAAATCCAAGGTAGACAAAAACACACCATATGATCCAATTCTTTCTAGTCATCACTTTTGGGAGGGTACTTGTGTTCTGGTCACCCATTATTTCTTTGAGAGAAGAGAGGCTTGAAAAGTATTTGATGTCAAAATGTTCCAAGTATTCCTCACAAACAGAATAATTATAGCCAAATTATATGAGACCCCTAGAGATTAAAAATAGGAAGATCATATCTTGTTACATGTGATATGCAAAAGCATTTCATCAAGTTTTTTTATGCATTCTTGAATTGGGGGAACTCTGGGAACCCTCCACTCTAAACCATGATAATGATCTAGCTGAGTTGGGAAAATATATTAAAGAGATGGATAATATGATAAACATAATTTATGATATGTTCCTAACCACAACATGTGTATCTGACATTCTAGATCAAAGAATACTTGAGGGGGTAGCTAGTCACACCAAATTTGAATGTGATGACTACATTGACCTAGTAACATACATCAATATTTTCACACACCATTTATTCTCTTCTATCTTCTATCATTAGTTTTGGGGGAATCAATTTTTCAGTTCATAAAAGAAGATGAAGAAGAAGATGATTAATAATAAATGGTTGAAAATGCACTAGAATCACATAAATGTGGGCCCACATGAACCCATACTTGGGTAGTAGATGAGTCACATGGAACCCCGAAACTATCCTCATGTAATAGAATAATGATGGAGGAAATAGAATAGGGATCTTCTAAAGTGGAACCTCAATTTTCTGTTAGCAACTGTAATGATATGTGCCCTTTTCCTTCTGGAGAAAAGAATAAAATGTGGGCAATGTTTTTAGTCCTCCATATGCATTAAATTATGTCTTTTTGTATTAATAGATCTCTTGAATGACTCCACATACTCTTTTTGACCATTTTTTCGTTTTATTAAATATGCATCGGTATCCTCCTTTAAGTGATCTGTCACTGATCATTCAAGCATCTAGGGGTACACCCTTGGGGAGTTACATACCCATGTTTATGAATCCATCAATTTTTTGGATGAAACATCATGAGAAGAAATTGTGCCTTCCCCCATTCACACATAGAGGGTATATGGTCATTGTAATTATAGATTGACACCCTAAGGTTACATGTTATATTACTTACTTTCTTCTACTTATGATATCTAAATATATTTCCAATATCTTAGGACCACAAATCAGCCAATTTTGGCCCCATTGTCACTTAGGAAGGGGTTGAAATGGATCATGTATGGTCTAATTCTTGTGTTGATTCTGACCCTGACTCCATTGGGCTTGATGAAGTTGTGTCTGTAGAGAAGTCGACATATGGAATCAGTGATGGAGCTAATTTGGGTCCTTAATAATTCATCTCAAATACCCATACTAGTGAGTATGTTACAAGATTTTATACCTTGTATAATGGATTAATGTACATATTCAATCCATGAATTGATATCTTAGGTTCCCTTAGGATATTAAGGATTTTAATAGGTAATTGGATGGTCATGAATATTCTTATTATTCTATTTCCAAAACATTATTTACCTTCTTTCATCTATTTTTTACATCAATGCTAAAATTGTACAACTTTTTCAATAGAGAATATTTCCAAAGCACTTCATGAATAATGAATTCATGTCCTTCCAACTCCAATAGATAAGGGAGTGAAGGATGAGAATCCTGAATTATGAGTTCCTTGAGATCCTTTGACCTTAGTTGGTGAGAAAAATTTGGGGATGCTCCACATCAGGAGGTACTTTCTCCCAAAAATAGTCTAGGAGTATTGGGAAGGCCGCAATCCCAATGGTAGATCCAACAATGTGTAATTGTTATTATTCACTTTGGTTTCTTCACTTCCTTTAGTGTATACTAGCCTCTGGATTTTGATAGGAGTTTTTAGCTTCAATATAGTGCCTTTGAATTAGTTAGCTGAGATAGAGAGGGGGTATTTTATTCCAGTTCTACCAACATTGGTAGGTGAAACTGGGGATATTTCATAAGGATCATAAAAAAGTGACTCATTCACTGCACTAATTCTGGAACACATCTATCCCCTAAAGAGTTCCTCTGAGTATGATATTGTGATGAAGGAGAATTTTTTCCCATGCACCGCATTCTTTGGGGGGGAATCTGTAACATATCCCAGAAGATACCTCTTAAAGACCTACAATCATAAATTCATTGATTTTAATTTAGAATTTTAATGATGGGATTTGGTGGACTTGAATACTATGATTTCCATCATGCATTGAAGTTTACTCTCCAACAAAGGTAAGAGTAACAAAGATCATAGTGGATTGAGGAACACCTAGTGGGCCAATTTTATAATTTAAGGGTTGTTGTTCCCCATGCAGAGATCATCCATACTAAGAAGGTGGAGCAGTATAAATGTCAACTTGATGAGAAGAATCTTGAAATGGTTCACCTTTAAGAATAATTAAATTTTGTGTAGGATAAAATAGTCCAACTCCACAAATCCTTGGAAGGGGCCTTTTCACAAAAAAGATATTGTGTTATTGTAGAGAATGATAACTACATAATTATGAGGAGGTAGCTTCTACACAAATGGTCAGGTTCTGGAATGATTTGAAAAATTATCTGGATATAGTTCAAATTATCAAATCCTATATTGTGGAAAAAATATTAAAATTGGCTAAGAGGCTCCATATTTGGAAAGTTCCTATTTGATTTGGAACAAAAAGGAAATAATTTCTTTCCAAATCACATATTTGTACGATGTATTCCTTATCATAATTGTAATATAAAGATTATGTGAATCGTTTTATTTTATTTCAACATGCTACAATTATAATGACAAGTGTGAGGTAGAATTATATTTTTTTCTAGGCCATGGTGCCAAGCAAGAATTGTTTGACTGTTTCTAGGATCATATGGGAAACCCTAGAAACTTTGTGTCGTTTTTTCTCGTCAACCTAGAATTTTACTATTTAAAATATGAAGAACACTTACTGGAATAGACTTGAATTTTTCAAAGTCCTTCCATTGTGGGTTTTGTACATAAATTTTTTTTGTTGTCTTTTCATCACTTGATTCTTGACTAAATCATGAATAATGAAAGTCTAGCGATATGAGACTCTAATTTTTTCAAGAGTTACCTTTTCATAGTTTCAACCAGGTGAGTATTATGTCATTTTTTATTGGTATGTTAAATACAATCAATGAAAACTAATGTGACTGGTGTTTTCCATCAAACAAAATTTAATATATGTTTTGAAATGATGACCAAAACATGGATTGTTGGCTTACAATGTTCCATCATTTTTTAGAAACATGAAGAGGAATTTTGAGTCATGATTTGTGGTTTCAGAATATAAAACATGATAAATGAAAAATATATCTTGAATATCCATGTATCGAGTTTTAAGGGTTTTTTATAAGGATATTTTTACAAGGATTTGGTGAATATAAGAGGTATTCCTGAGGATGAATGTACAACTAGTTGAAAAACTTGTTTTGTTGGAATATTTTTTCAAATCCAAATATGGTGTCTTATCGAATAGTCAAATAGAGGTATAAAATGTATGAAATCCCTTTTATGTGGATGAAAAATTCAAGGAAAACAATGGAATGATACTTTATAATAAAAAAAGGAGTTATACAGAAATTTTGACAATCAAATGCAAATGGCCGGATAGTTTGTGGAGATTTAGATTTCACAATACCAAGAAGGGTGGTTTTGTGAAGGTAAAATGTCTGAGAATTAAGAGAGTATATATACTAGATTATAATTTAATGGGAAACTAATAAAATAGTAAATTCGCTTCTGTAAAAGAGGGTTCATTTTTATGTGTCCAATTTTGGAGGAGAATTACCTTTCCTAAAAACAGTTGAACAATCATGTATTTTAATGTCATGCGATTTGGGCATGCAATGTTTAGTTTGGAGTATTATAGCAAGTATGTTATTTAATAGGCTAATTTACTATGACTAGAAAGTTATTCCATTAAATTTAATTTCATACAACTAGTATATTGGGGGATTTAGTATAAGGAATTTTGATCTGGAAATAAGAACTATGAATCTACCATTCTTAGCAATTTGAATGAGAATTATTTATAATATTTAGGTGTTAAAGAAGAAGGGTTTTAGCTATAATCTTAGTGAATCCAAATTTAAATAGTGATTTAGAGGAAATTTAATATGGTGGTATAGGGGGTACCTCTTGAGGATGAAATAATAGTTGGTGGACAAACCCATTTTGTTGGAGACTTTATGAAAATACAACTAGGTCATGTTTCTGTATAGTCAAAAATTGGAATCCTCTAGATAAAAGGCCCATTATATGGGTGAATTATGAAAAAAACAATTGGGGAATGATACTATATAGTTGGGAAATGGAGTTCTATGTAAATTTTATAATCTATTGTGGATGGATGAAAGATGTTTATGGAGATTCGGATTTCCCCAGACATAGAGAGTGGTTATGTAGCAGCAAAGTGCCTGAATATGAAAGGAAAATTTCCAGTCACAATTTCACCATAATAGGGAATAATATTACTACAATGTTCTGACTCAAAAGGGTGAATATGGTACATGTAGTTTTAGGTCATATGACTAGAACCATAGTGTTATGGAAATAGTTAGTAATCTAGGGCTTAACAGACTATGTTTGTTTGTCCATACATCAATCAAGTGGGAGGGAAATGTATACCATCATCATTAGGGTTATAGGACCATTATAAGTGAATTCAGACAAATATATAAAGGATAAACATGTACCATAGTGAAATGGTGTTTTCTAGAATGACATCATCAAATCTCATGCGGATAAAAGAGGCCTCTCCTGAGTGGGAAGGTACTGATGGTCGACATAAGAGTTTTGTTTGAAACATTATAAAAATCCAACTAGGTTCTATTACTCCATAGTAAAATAGTGGAATTATATAATTTATAGAACCTTTATATAGAAAACTTAGGCAATAACATCTGGGGTGAGTTACTGCATAGTTAGGCATCTAAGTTATCAGGTATCAAAAATTATATTTTCTTTACCTGGAGGAAGATTATGAGGATCTAAAAGTGTCACTGATTATGAGTATTATGTGTGGAGGGGATATTTATAATTATACATGAAACATTTGGAATAATATTGGCCATGAAGTTTACAGTCTATTTTTGAGATTTGACTCATATGTAGGAGGGGTACATCTTTATTTCCTTAGTGGACCTTTGAATGAGGAAACTGATATTAAGGGTTCCTACATAGATCATTATTTATAATTTTTATAGGAGTAATTTTTCTCTACACCGTGGATAGGTCTTGGAAATAATGTATAGGAGTCAAAATATATCTCATTGGTATGATAATAAAGACACACGTAGAACATCAATAGAATGCATAGTTTATAATTATGTGGCGGGGACATTAGCCATACAGTTTAACATCATGTTGTAAGGATAAAGGGGACTGGTTTTGAAAGAAAAAATATTTTGGTTAGAATTGGGTATTGGACATGGGATCACTACACATATTTTTTGATCAATAATCAATCCACGCATAGTTTTATAAAATATTCCCTAGATATATTGAATTAAAGTGTGGACAAAATGAGTTTTCTTGAATAAAGGATCATGCATGGGGTTAGGAAATATATTGAATCCTCTTATATATATCTTAATCATATATAGTAGAGTGGTTGATTTCCCATATTTTTTAGAATTTATCCCCATTATTGATGATCTGAGTGTCACTGTGTTTCTTATTGCAATGAGAATCAAGGCACACAATGTTCCTTTGGAGATCATGAAATTTATTTTCATATAAGGATTATTTTAGCCATGAAGTTTTACATCTTGTGGTATGTAAATTGGTCAATCAATGTGAAACTGAAGTAATATTTGATTTGTTCCTAATATTAAAGGATTGGGAATCACTAAATATATGTTGATAATAGGAATAATGTGACACATAGTTCTCCAAAATAGTTCACCAAATCTACTATGTTTGATATGGGGAAATGGGACTTTGATGTTCTACCAAATGACGTATTGACCCAATAAATGAGTTTCAGACATCACTAAGTATCTCATCAAGAGGATAAAAATCCAACGTAAGATCATGAAGAATTCACTATTTAGTTTTGATTCATACATATGGAAAAGGGTTTTTTTTAACACAGATGGACCCAATTTGGTAGGTATGGGCATCACTATGAATCTCATTGCAATGATAATTAGGACACATGTAGTTATTGAGTAATGGTGTTGTAGGGGTATAAGAATTGAATGTTGTAATCATCTCAAATAATGACCCAAATGTTAAATATTTTTATGTCACACAAGAAGGATGTGGAGCATGTAGTTTTACATCAGTCGACAAGGAAATTTTCATAGAGTTTAACATCTTATGATAATGAAATATGTTCCATGTATTTTATCATCTTCCAACATGGAAAAATCATTCCTTTTAATGTTATGTGACAAATACCATATATGAGGTTTAACGTCATGCATTCAAGACATATAATATGTAGTTTAACGTTTTATGTTCAGGATGGAATTCCATATAGATTAAATTCATACATATTTGACTTTATATAGTGATATATAGTTCAATTTCCTACAACTTTGATGAGATTTTTGAGTTTACATGAAATATTGTTTTAGGAACATTGGATTGGTTAGGGTCTTAATGATCTCTCCATCCATATAAATCTTGGAATAGGATCCATTATAGTGTACATTTATTATGGAATAAGGTCCCTCCTTTTTTAGATCATTGTTTAGATGCCTCTATCTAGGTATCATTGGATTCCTAATGACCAATACCAATTTTACATCAATGAATGAACATAGGAAGTCATTTTTGTAAAAAGATCACTCTATCTGATTTTAACAGACCTTCGAGTGATTCAAGGAATGAAATATTTTCAAATCTAATCACTCTATTTAATCCAGTTGTTTTTATGAATGATCATATTTGGATATCCGATCATAGATGGAAAATCAAAGTGATGGAAATTAGACATCATTGGGAATGAATTATTCCATTCTGTACATGAGATAATATGGGGCTACTGAGGTGGTCATACAGGTGGTAGTTTAGTAAGCTGATAAGGCATGAAATATATTGTTAGGAAAATAATTTTTCTTTTTATCCACCATCATTTATAGTATGCTTGAAACGATCTTTTTGAATGACACTATATATCAATCAGCAGTTTTATAATGGTGGGATGAATTGTTGGACTTGATATTGTACTCATGATATAGAATTTCCACATAAATAGAAATGAAATTTGTTTCATTATATATCACTATTTTATGAGGGACACCAAATATGGTAAGGATGTTTATAATCACGAATATAAAAAATGCCTTTTTCCCTGAATTCTTTCAGGCTATTACCTCATCTCAGTTGGAGAAGAAATCGATAGTAGTTAAGATGTAATTGAACTGCTTGACCATAGCTGAAGGGTATGACCTCATAATAACCATAACTTATATGGAAAATAGATAAGAGTATTTCTTTATATTTAGAAACTATGTGGGTTTACGGATGAATTTGGCATGCACATAGAAGGAATGACATTTCACGGTGAATTTTGTGCAATATTGTGTTATAGTGGGATAGTAGTACCGAAGCCTTCATATTTGATGCGAGATAATGATCCCTAACTGGTGGGAACCATAGGTTCTACTGTGTATTTATTTCGTGATAGTAGTAGTATCTTTACCATCAATAAATCTAATAAGTAATCCACAAAAGACTCACTTATATTCGGACTTTTTGGTATTTGGTCCATCATAAAGAGTGATGTTGGTTTCTCACTCTCTAATTTTCTATTTCCCATATCTGTGTGATGGGAGCACTCTATCCTGGTGGTAGTCCATTATAGGAATCATCCACCCAGTGGTATGACTATGTGGTTTAGTGGCCAGGCTGATTTCATTGATATCCTTAGTTCTGACTTGAACGAAACGTGAGACCATTCATCGATGTGCAATGATGATGACGGTTTCATACCAATTTGGATCTGCCAAAGATGTAGCTGAATTTTCCAATGCATATTCATGGGTATTCTATGATTGTGGTATGTGAGTCACTGTTGGATCTAATGTGAGCTCTACTATCAACCCTCTAACATTTTCAAGCAATGGAATTAACTTTTTTTTCTTATATCATAATCCTCATTGATTTTTTATTAACAAATATGAATTTCCATTCACATATAAATGGTCCACCATTATTCAGAGTGATAGTTCCAAGCCTACAATGTGGGATTGATATTCTGTATCATTTTTAATACAACTGTCTAATAAAAGGAATAAGTAACACAAGACTACTTTTTATGGAGAGATGAGGAGGATTCTTAACCCAAATTTGTTGAAATTAGTTCCTTTCATTATGATCCTTATTGGTCTCCTTGAAGCATCATTAGAATACAATTCCCATATTTGTGGGCCATCCAGAATAGAAAATTTATATTCATCCAATAAATCAGTGTATACAACATCTATTATATAGATGGGTGATCTGGAAGAAAAGCTACCAAATCTCGATCATTCATTACTTTCAGAGGCATTGAATATATGTCAAACTACTATAGGATACCACCCACCATGTGAAATGCCCTCTCTGTATAGAACAACTATCGATGCATTTGAGTGGGTTATTTTGAGATTCCAAATGGAACTAATAGTTCTATAGGTAGTGCCTTGGTTTTTGAACCATGATTATTAATCCCAGGTAGCTCTTCTCAATATCTATATAATTATTCTTAGCATCGATCATCATTCGACTAAGATAGTAAAGGGTGTTTTCATTTCCAGTGTCATTCTTTTGTGAATAGAAAGTTCATAGTTATCACTCCATATCTTTCATATATCTAATGAGTGGATTTCCTTAAATAAGGGAAATTAATACTGGTGGTCTCATGAATTATTTCCTGAGGTTGTCAAATGCTTCCTAATAGTTATTTTTCTACTGATATGTGACCCCTTTCTTCAATAGTTTGGTAAAGGGGAAACACTTACCTAAAAGGTTCGCTAATAATTTCTTGATGTAGTTAATGTATCCTTGAATTCCTCTTAACACTTAATGGTTTTGTGTAGAATACATGATAAGGTTCCCCATTTTCTTCTCATGGTCGAATTTAATATCTTGATGTTATAGGACAATGATGAAAAACATTAATGATTTTACCCTGAAATAGAATTTTAAGGGGTTCATATTTATGAAATTCTATTAGAGAATGTGAATGATAGTCCCAATATCATTCAAATATTAATAAATATTCTAGAACATAGAACTATATCACTAATGTAAAATTCAAGAAACCTACATAGGAAGGGATTGAATATATGGTTTATTGCACGTTATTATGTTACACAGGCATTATAGAAGACAAACGAAAGTACTTGATAGAAGAATACCCTGTGGGGGTGCTGAAGGCGGTGATGTATCCATCTTCTAAGGCCATCTGAATTTAGTTGTACCTTAAATAGCATTCAAAGAAGGATGGATCATGATAACCAATTGTCAAATAAATTAGTAGTTCAATGATTGGAATAATGAATTCATCAGTAGAACAGTGTCATTTGAGATCTTTGAAGTCAATCCAAACCCCAATTTTCCCATTTTTTTATAAATGGGATGATATTGGATCACCATTTTTTATGCGGAACTTCTTAGATGAATTCATCCTTGATGAGTTTTTCCACTTTATCCTCAATTATGGTGTTAAGAGTCAGGTCTATCCTTATTACTTCCTATTTGAATCCATGATAGTATTTTGGTAAGCCCATGTGGTGGGTGGTCATAGTGGGATCAAGGCCTAGAATCATTTTTTAATTCTAGGTGATCGTGTCAAGGTGCTAGTTACAGAAAAAGGTATATACCTCATGTTCTTCAAAATTAATGGACATATTTATCAAATTAGGTCATGGATATTTTTCTATGTCCATATTTATTTCATCGAGCTCAAAAAAAGTGGTGCAAACAAGTTCCTCAAATGATGGAGGGACATCCATGAGTTATTCCTCCTCTTCCCCCTCATGTTTTATCTATTCTACCTCTTCATGGTAATTAGGTGATGATTAATGTTTCTCACAGTTAGGGGAGGACTATATATTCGGAAATTTATAGATGAAGCAACAACTTGCAGCTCGATTGATGGAACAAGGCCTTTTTATATATCTAAAGGGGGTGAGGGACTTAGAATGAGCATCTTCATTTTATACAACATTCATGAAAAATTATTATAGACAACTGATGAAATAGGGGTTTTTTTATGCTCAGTTGATGAAATAATGAAATTTCCATCCTGGATTTCATTAATAATAGTAGAGTTTACAATTTATCTAGTGCTTCTAGTATTGGTTATCATGATTGAAATCATAGAAGTTGACGAATGTGAGCTTGAATTTCGTCCAACATCATTAATTTTATTAATGATGTGAACCTAATTTACACTGATCCTCTTGAAAAAATTAGAATAAATAAAATCCAAACCATTTTGGGAAATTATTAAAGCTTCATCATCAGTCATGGATTGTTTCCCCTCCATATAGTAGAATCCTACATTAATGTACTATGAGTTATAGTATTTAAATGGGATTTTTCATCGTTCAATGTCCCAACATCACTATTGATACTATATTTTAGGAATCGGTGGTATGAAATAGGAATATCCACATGATGATGTATCCAAGGTCATCCTATAAAAACGTTAAATGACATATATTTCTTAACAACCATGAAATCTAAGCCAAAAATGAGATACTAGAACCGAATCTTTAGTTTGATTTCTCAAAGAGTATTTTGGTCGTTCTTTTATAACCTTGTTACATTATATTGGAGGGGGCCAGTGATATTCATTTAAACCCACTTGATTATGTTTTTTGACATGAATGAGGTTGAATCCCAAGTTTTTTCAATGAAATATCATCATTTATCAGTGTCATTTATCCTACCGAATATATAAAAGGGTCTCACATGTCCTAGTATGATGTAATCCTCATTCTGGTCTCTGAAAGAGATGGTCATGTGGAATTACATAGGATCATTCTCTACATGATATAATTTGGTAGCACCATCTTCTAGATCATATTATTGAGTGATTGAAAAGTCCTATATTAGTTATTTTGAGAGGTATTTTGATAGAATCATGAATATAAGATTGAAAACTCATCCAGTTCCATAGAAAATTGTTTCAAAATATCATACTTCTGGACCAATGGTTTGTGCTTCCCATTATGGGTACAAACCTTTCTAGGATCATTAGGAACTAAAGTACTTAATATGGATAGATCAAACCTTGTAAAATGATATGAATGTTATTTTTTGATCAGTGGAATATGTAGACTACGTTTATTTTCATGTTAAGGCTGATTTGGTGAAGAAAAATCCTCTAGATTATAATCTAGGATGATATTTGTTAGATAAGACCTGATAATTTATGTGGAAATATCCTTTATCCTTTTGAATTTATTGTAGAGATATCCCACGAGTTTCGGGTATGTAGATGGTTTAATAAGGGATGAAGTTAGTGTAGTGACTCCTAGAATGACCTTATCTTCCCCAATATCATGGATTTGGATAGACTTATACCCATTTACCCTAACAGAATGTTGGTAATTTAGGTGAATAGATGAACTAATCATCTGATAAGGGATCCATTAAGTGAATAACATAAATTGAATTAGTAATGAACTCCTCTTCTGAAGATGACTCGGATGGGTTGTTCGACTATTGTTGTTCCATTTTGTGGGGTTGTTCCCATGATTCTGGGACTATAGGAATTACATTTTGTCAATTTCAAGACAACATTTCCTAGAAATAGTCTTATCTTCATGTGTTTAGTTCTCGATATTCCATACATGTTACTTTTCGGATGACAACCCTTCAAAGGTTTGTGACACCAGTGAGGTCAGTTGTTCCATAGAGGAAGTAGGTGAAGACATAGTAGACTATTTCAATTGTTCTTGGAGGATTTAATGAATTCATTTGATCATAATTATACCAATGAAGTTACTAAAATTAAATATATCCTTACTCTTAACTTCCTACAATTCATTATCCTCCCACAAACCAATGGAATAAACCCTTTCCACTTTCACAGGTTTCTTTACTAGCTTTACATGCTTAGATTCCACCATCTTCTGTAGGATTCATTGAAAACAAAACATTCCTAGATTCTATTCTCCAATACATGATGGAACATGAAATATTTTTAGATATTTTCACCAGTATATTTTATAGGCTTATTAATCTTTGTAAACTTGGTCAAGTTGTTCTCCAATTCCATGATAAAGTATGCACTGACTATCTCAATTAGAAAATGATAAAAAAAATCATTATTATCTCAAAATTTTTTAACATCTAATACATTTGATCATCCTAATGAGTTTTGGATTTTTTTATGATTATGATGTAGAACCAAAGGATATGGTTCCATATTTTGAGTAGGAGTGGGTGTAGGGGATTGATTATGTTTTATAGTGACAACCTATACATTCTTATTCTATTTAAAACGGATGATCAAATTACCTGGGAAATTGTATTGGTATATTTTATGAAGCCTTAAAATCTTTGATAAATCACAACATGGTGCTGAAACCCTCTTTTTTATTACACATGGATGAGTATCTTGAACAAATTTTTGAAAATAATTTCTATATAGATAGGAAAAAAATGTAGTGGGGAACCTTTAGGTTTAAAGTGAATGTAAATCATTTACAATGAGACATAAATAATGATACCCTCTCATTATCATGCAATTTTTAGTTTGAAAGTTTGAGTAATATTTTCTTCTCTAATGTTGAGGTGAATTGGGTGACAACGTTTCGATAAAGATCTTCTCATTCCATAATTTACTAAGATGAAAAACTAAATTACCATACAAAGGTTGGTCCCTATAGTGCTTTCATTAATAACCCTAGTTTTAATACCTCTTGTTGTTTAGGTGTCCCTATTATGGGATCACAATAGGAAACGAAATATTTAAATTGTTTCTATTGGTTCCCTGAACTATTGAAAATTGAAAATATAGGATTCCCAATGTTCGGTGGTGAAAGAGTCATATCAACCCCTTTGGGGTAAGGCTTCTCCTCTTATTGTAATTGTAAACACCACTCTTCTAAAGATTCAAACATAGATATTAGCATCTAAATTATATTCATGAGTCCTTGTGAAATGTCTCGCTGAGAAGGAGGTTGAATGGGGACAAAAGCTGGTAGGGCCATCTAGGGAATCACTTTTTGTATCTTATATGGGTAACTCATTGGGGCAGTCTAGTAAGGATTCCTCTGTCCATGATCTTGTTTGATATATAATAGTGGTAAGTATTGATCTACTAATAGGGGATCTAGGTATTTTGTTTGTATATACCCCAAGTCGATCAGATGTTTTGGCTCAACTTTGGTTGTTGAATTAAACCGTCTCAGTTTAGGTGCGCTAATTGGGAGTGTGAGTTGTGAATCTATTTTTACAAAAAAAACAGCAGGAAATCTTCACCAGAGTACTTTTTCATTGGTTATTCTCAATTCTTTCATCTCTTCCACTTGTCAAGAAAACCATTCCTTGAGTGTAAGTTTCTCAACATCTCCAAGAGGCAGGAGAGGCATAATATTACTACTACCCTTTTCATTGATATAAAATCATTGGGGAGGTAGTGATTTATTTTTTTATAAAATAAAAAAAATATAGGCAAAACCTCTCGTTTCAAGTATGCACACCTCCTTCAATATTTTAGGTGTGTACCACATTATAAAATAAAGCTTCTCCATCCAACCCCACCTCTAAATTTTCCTAATGTTTTGTATGGTCAATAAGGCTATTGTTAATGACATTCACTGATGCATAATGCATTTGAAGAATTTCATCAGGGTGTTTTTTAGACTTCATTTTCCTACACCCTCCATGAGGCCTTTTCTTATCCTTTACTGGTTCTCTACGATCCCTTTGGTGAAAGGTAGTTCAAAGGTAATCTCCATACTATTCAGTCATGCACATCCCTAATGAGGGTGTTGAATCACATGTTGACATGAGCTGATAGGACTCATTCTATGATGTTTCATATAATTTGGAGAAGAAAAAAATTCATTGAGGAGGGGATTGTTGAAAAAAATTCCCAACCCTAAGTGATGGTGCTATTCTTGTTCCATTTTCACAATTATTTGGGATGTATTTTCGGGAATCAAAGGTTGTGTTGAAACACCCCTAGACCTATAGGATAGGGTTCCTCTGGGAATGATGTAGATGATACTACCATGTCATCCCATCTAATTTTATAGAGTTATATTCTATCATGGTATGGGTGCATCATTTGGGTTTCAACTAAACCACTTTATTTCAATGTACTTCATACTAAATTTGAAATTTGATCTATATGATAACATAATTACATTTAGTTGGAGTACATATGAATATTTTTAGATTTGAGATGAAAAATTCATTCAATATCCTTTTATATTTTGGTATGGTATCTTTGAAAGTCAGTCAGGGACAATTTCTATAGATCATATGTTAAATTATAAATTGATTTTATTTTTTGAAGCGAACATGAATCCATGACATGGAATGATACCACATTTGGTAGGATTTTATAGTCGGGGATCACAATGAAATGTAATGCTTTATGTTCACTACATCCAATGATATGAAATCCATATGGGATATATACGATCATCTATAAAAATATTTTTAATTCACTGGGGCTTTCATGTTAAATGTATGCTTAATGTTTCCCAAAATTTGGATGTTGTGTACCCAAAAGAGCCACCATGTCAATTTTCCAAATAAAACCTTCGATTAACATGACGTTACTTATATATTCATTATAGGGTAATACATTTTTTCTCAAGTGACCAAGAGTGTTCCATATTTTTAGGTAGATTTCATGCAAAGAAATATTCAGAAATTCCCTTAGGGATTTTGTATTGAGGTGTGGATAATGGAAATAACATGGCTGGTATGTATTCCTTAGAAAAATATTTCTATATGTTTAATATATATTCATCATCTTTCTCTATAGGTTCCTCGACCTAGTCAAACCAAAGTGGATGTTTTATTCCTGAATTATCATAAATAATATGGTTGGTAGGGAATTACTCTATGATATTGGAAGGTGGGAGATCTGTAGGGTATTTAGATTATTGTTTTCCCTGGTATATATTCTGGATGATAAAGAATTTCAATTGTTAATGACAAGGCATCCAGCATGACTGGGATTATTTTACAAAGCACCTCATGGTAAGAGGGACTTCTCATTACTAAATTTATAAGGGGAAGATCATGTTGATGAAATGAAAAAATATTGTGGAGAGAACATTCATAGAGAAAACCATCATGGGGAGGACAACCAGGGTGGTTTTCATGAAATGGAAGACCTGATTTCTCTTTGATCATCTGACCACATGGAGGGCTATCATGACTCTCATCCAAAGATGGTATCTTAATATAAATTAGATTATAAACATGAATAAATCCTTCATATTGAAGTTTTAGAGAGTATAATTGGAATTACTAATATTGTTACTATAATTTTGTAATTGGAGAATACGATCCTGAGTTTCCATAGATAAATATTTGAAGTCATTTGGAACTCCATCATTAATTAGAGAAGGATCATTGATCAACTCTTTATTTTCCACTTGTATTAACTGAGGCTTCTTTTTTTATACCTTCTATCAAGTGATTGGGAACACTTGTTGGGGAATGTCTTTCTCATGGGAATGTATTTTTCAATTGTTCAGCACAACCATTGGGATTGGCCTATTACCTCTTATTGGAAAACATGTATGTCCCCAATCCAATTATACATATATCTTAGGGGAGTTTTCCCCATGACCCTCCTTGATGGTATTATATGTATGTTTCTACTATTGGGTGAAATGTTGAAGAGTCGCCAAATTTTTGTGGATGTATTTATGAATTATTCCTTCAATTGATCAATTTTTTCCATCTTGAGGTCTAGGTAGGAATATAGGATGTGGGATGGGATTTTTGTCTACCCTTTCACCATCATCTAAATATTAAAGGTGAATTAAGTGATGGTAATGAGTATATATGTCCATTCCACTTCTAGAGAATGGGTATACATGTACTCCAATACTCTATTTCTCTACAGTGGATACTTAATGTACTCATGTGTGGGGGATGAGAGTAAGGTCTAACCCCTATTCATCATCGAGAATTTTTGGCTGACTTCTCTGGGTGATTTTAGATGAATTCATTAGAAAGGTTGATAAAATTGGGTAGGTGTGTATGGTTGCTCGCAGTTTGTTGCTGAATTAGGCTGACATGATTCTTCAAACACAACCAGATGATTCTTCTAGATGGATTATTTGGTGAGGGAACGTGTATGTTACTTCTCACTATGTGTAGCTAGATTTGAATATAATGTTACATTTTATGATTTGGGGAGATTATATTGGCTAGCTGAATTAAGGAAATAAGGTGTATGTGCCCGATCTCATTTTTACACTAAATGTTTTTGGTGCGATTCTTTAGAGGGGATGGAGGTGTGACCATTCTCCTGGTTGACCGGTTTCTACCCTTAGGGGACTTGAATTACAAGGTTTGGATGAACTAGGATAGACTATGGAGTACATAACCCTCATCATGATGAGGGTTTACTGTAATACGACATTTCTGGTGGCGTCTTCTAGAATATGTCCCATGGAAGGACACATGTGTCTTCATGAAGAGTCCATTTTTGGTCTCTTGAACCATCTACCTAAGATAAGGGATGGATTTTTTGTTGAATTATATGGATAATCTCCAGAAATAGTTGAATATTGTGGTTGATTCTATCTACTTCGAGACCACCAAGCATCGTTGATTGGATGATAGGTATGGTTTTTCAAGGCGGGGGGTCGATCAGGAAGCCTTTTGGGTCGGTATGGTAGTAATCCGACAGTAATCCTTGACTAGTTCCTTCAAGACGTACTGTTGAATATGTTGGTTTGGTGAAAACATCCTTTACTTTGATGAGGAACCATCATGAACAATATACAGGTAACAAATATATGAGATTTGGTATTATTCTATTTGTATTGTGGGGAGATATTGTTGGTTGTTATTGAAATATAGGTGAAAAAAATTTGAAAACCCCATAAAATCATCATATCATTTACACAAACACATTAATAAATGATTTTTCTTTGGACCACTTTAATTTTGAGAGTGAAAGGGTCTTGACATGTGGGATACTCCTTCATCTTGGTTAAGGATTTATATCATGTTCACTATTTTCTTTATTCCAAAAAAAATCCACATGGGGATAAAATTTAATTTTGTTGAGTTGGTGGAAAAACCCTTATGCCAAACAAATATCCACTTTCTTTTTTGGAGATTTCAAATAGGGTTTATTCATGGAACTGATGACATGGAATTTTTATATATATGCATTGGTTTAGGAAATCCTATAAAAAGGCCAGTGTTCCACAGGAATCATGGCCCATGATATTTAATAAATAAAATTGGTTGAGTGGAAGGGAGGTTATTCTCTTTACACCCTTTTGGGGGGAATCGTTTACTAATCCGGGACTCTCCTATATATTTAGGATATATTCAGTAAACCATTATTAGTTACCATGTGTGATGGGGTCAACCTTGAATTAACAATAAATTATTAACTTGTAATGATCTTACAATCATCTGTATGTATCTGAGGTACTTCATTAATGAAGATATAAATATTTATTCGAGGTTCCCCGTCATTGGTACCCTATTTTGTACTGATAAAATATTCTTTAATTATTTTATTAGGATTCTGGTTTTGAGAAACAAAATGTGGATCTCTGGAATGAATCATCATCCATGTATATGGGTGTTGTTTTGATTTTTAGATTAGACACATTAGTGGGATTCCAATATACCCTTGTGAAAGGAATCAAAACCGGTGTAGTTTGGTTCCACTATGTATGGTCATATAATACATTTTAAGGTGATGTGATAAAGACCGAACTATGTAGTTTAACATCACACAATAAGGATGTCAAAGAAAAGTGTTCCTCTTCAATGTTTGGTGTGGGAGTTATGATAAAGTGGCCAAGGGAACCTAGAAGGGATATGGATTTTGAGGATTAATTTGACTATACATGGAATATGGAAAAGATAAAATGAGGTTTTTTGGGGTGTTGTGTTTCAACCTTAGTTAATCTTCATATGTATCGCATTTGGATGCGAATCAAATTCCACGTAACTTGGTTGCGAGGAACATCATCTATAGAGGACATATGAATGGTTGTCTTATAAGGAATAAGGTTATTTTATAGGATTGAGTTTTGGGGCTTACACTATATAGTAGGATGTTGTTGGGATTTGGAAGATTTAGTTGGGAGTTATTCTGAATGGGGATGCCATGATGGTGATTTTATGGTGACATCATTAGGGATTATACCATGTAGAGGCCCATATAATGAATTGGGGTTTATACCTGGAATGATACCCAAAGATGGATTTTTGGGTATATTTATTTGGAGGATGCCTTGGTGCTAGGATCGTGTTGATACCATTATCACAACTAACCGATAATCCCCCATGAGTCATGCTCAATGTGAGGAATTAGAGGAATCGATAAATCTGGAAGACCAAAAAAAATTGTGTTTTACACTAGTGTATGAGTTGTAGAGACCAAAGATAAAGATAAATGGAATTAAATATTCCCATATAGTCTTTAATTTTAGTAACATGAATATTCAAATCTGATGATCTATCTTCCAATGACCCAGGAAGGTGAAGAGGAGAAATAATATTGTCTCCTATAGAAATATTAAGGGATTACTTTAGGATGGATTACCATATGGGATGGGATCGCGCATATGGCAGGATCACCATGAAACTCTAAGATGAATTGAGTCAATCTCCGTGTGAGAAATAATTTGAATCATAAGATCTAAAAAGTCATGTCATCCTTCTCCAATTGGGGTATAAGTGTGGTGTGACAGGAGAAGAAAAAGGTTATGTGATGTTCTCATTTTATCCCATCATTTTAACACAGCATTATGAAGTAGGAATGAATAAATAATTATTGTTATTTCAAGAGATTATAGGATATAATTCATGAATGGATTCCATAGAATATTTTCTTGGGGATGAGAGGAGGATATCATTTCATGTCAATGGGGAAAAGAAATTTTGATCCTTACCCTCCCTACTAGAACCAAAGGTTCTTGGTCTTTGGGAAAATGAAGGAAGGACAAGCCCCTAACCCTCATGTACAATAATATGAGATCCCTTGCACATTCTCTATGGTCTGGGTCTTCATGAATGAATGACTTCATACCCACATGCACCCCGAGGACCCTACCCATTAGGTGTGACAAGTGTGGGGCACCAATTACTGAAGGAATGAATTCCTAAATGGGAGACTTGTTTTTATGCCTCGTTCCCTAGTTTTTATTATCTAGAGGAATTGATGGAGGTTTCCATTTGGGCCCCCTTAAATGAGGTATCAATTAGAGGAGGATCCTATCCAATCGTGCATGATAGATGTCCCAAAAAGAGACTCACATAAGTTCTAGATTGTATAGAAAATGTGATTTTTATAGGGATAAGGAGGAGCTGGAATTATTTAGTATAGGGGGTTGGAATGTCTGGGATGGAGATTCCTTATGAAATAGACCACTAGGGAAAAAATTCGGCAAGGGATTTTCCTAGGAACCATAGGTCTCCTGAACTGTCCCTGGATGGATTTTTCATTAGTCCCTGGTTAGGTAAGGGGCCTCAAACAAGTAGTTGTACACTAGGGGGAATTTGGGTCCTCACATAAGTGTATTTTTTTTCATATCCTTGAGGAAATTTTATCGCACTATTACCATTATATACCTCTTTTATCAGGTTACAGGGGACCACCTGATTCTGTTTTAGGGACCTGGGCGAAGGGGATACTGACCAGAATAGCAAGTCTTATTTTTAATTTACATTTGTGAAAATTAGTAATCTAGGGGACCTATTTATAGGAAAATAGGGATCTGTAGTCAACAGAGTTACCCCGTAGAGGTCCATGATGCGGATACCTGGAATCAGTACCCTGAGAAGGGTTGGTTGGTCCTTCAGTGCTGCATATGGTGGTTGCTCTACCCTTCTGATGTGCAGGGGTTTGCATGCAATCCAGCATGGGAAATTTTCATTGATTATTCTTGGGAAATTCAAGTATAGAACATACTTTAGGTTCTCTTAATAATCTTTTCACCTCACATGAATAAAAGTAGTGTATATAGATATTGTGGAATATATTCATTTTTTCAACTATAGTTTTTCTTGTTTGGATTTCCATATATTATAATACAATATATATATATATATATTTAATATAAATATTTAAAATTTATATATTTATGTTTTTTCGAGTTTTCTTAAAAATGGTAATGTCTTCCGAATATATTTTTAATTTTTCTTTGTTGATAATCAACATCCCTTTGTGAATTCAAGTTAGTATACTAGGATAACACTCTTACTCATTTCCTTCATTGGATGAGGTTTTATAGGGGTGGATAATGATACATTGGAAGTTAATTTTTTCTATAAATTATGAAAATGATAATTTTTATCCATAAACCATTGAAAAAATATTCCCATTTTACTCCAATAATTTATATCACCATGACATGTCAAAATGACGTAACCATCTATGGTAAACATTTTTCTCAATTCATATGAGGAAATAACGATTAAAAGTATAGTTTGTTTGGTATATCCCATGACACACATGAATTATATGAAACTAGATATCCACTAGCATAAAAAAATCTTTTTCCCCTCATTATGGTCAACATCACTATGATATAATCCAATTAATCACAATGTTGTTCTATCACATTCCAACTGAATGGTCATCTAATCATTCCATGTATTATATTAGTCACCAAAATAAAAAATATTAAATACATATTCAAAATTTTAAATTATAACCTCTAATTGAGAAAAAATGATACTTGAAAACCATTACATAGTAAGAATCACTAAAACCATTTTATGCTTTTCAAAAGGACGCTATTCTTGATAGATTACAAGACATGAAACATATATCCCACACAATCTGTGAAATAATTTTATTTTAAATACGAATGTTATAACCTAGATATTACAATAGTGGGTATGAATATAATTTAATTATTTATTAAATATTCATATAAATTTCAAAATAAATATACATTTATTGATAAATTTTTAGTAGACAATCAATCAATTTTTTATAAAGTAATTTTATTCCTCAAAAATAATTTTTCTTCAAAAGAAATTATCTATTTTTGTAAGAAAATATTATAATAAATTTTTTGAACATTGAATAAATGAATTTTAAAATATTTACTTCATTTTCTAAATCATAATTACAATATTAACATAAGGTGAAATTTTATGGTTTTTAGAAAATATTTATTTTTCATTAAATAATGAAGAATATTAAATTTTTATTTAAAAAAATTAGTTCAATTTAATATATTATGTAATTTAAAAGACTCATTATAATTTCAATATGATTTAATAACATAGTAATTATATAGTAATATTAATTACAATTATTTATCCTTTAATCATCTTTATATTTCATTTTGGAATATTTTTTTCTGTGAAAAACTATTGTTTACTAATAATTGTTTTAATGTGTATAATTCTTCTCCATTTTAATTAAATGAAACCAGAACTAATTGAGAATTACATGAATTAAATTTTTATATTTAATATAAATAAATATAATTTTAAATTAATACAATGGTTATTTTTATTCAAAGAATTAACGTAAAATTATCTTATTCTCAAAAAATACATTTCTTCAACACCTGTTTTTTCATCATGTATGTGAGGTTAATTTAAAATTAATCTCAACCAGTTATTGGAATTTAATTTTTTCAAATGTATTAATTATATGTAATCAAAATAATTTATATTTTACAAGAAGTTTGACATTACATTTTTTTCTGACCTTCTTGTTTTATTGATAACCAAATTATTATTTTAGTGATATTATTGAGTATTATGTGTTTTGTCAACATTTTATAATACAAGGATAATTGGAGAGACATTTGAATATGTTTTGGAAATAGTAACTTCCATACATATATCGCTATTGGAACATGATTAACCTCTAGGGATGACACACCATCAAGATGAAAATATGGAAAAGTATGGAAAAGACACACCACCAAAAATGTCTCACTACAAGAATGGAATTTTGGAAAAGAATGAAAAATAATCACCACCTAAGGATAAATAACCCTTGAACCATGAAATATAGCTATGCTTTAGAAAGACCTACCTCATGATCTAAATCACCATTGAATATGACCTTCCATCAGAATGGAAATTTGATAAAGTGTTGGAATAATAAACAATAAAGATGTCTCAATGTTGTCCTGACTCACAGTTAGCCCAAGTCAACATTAAGATGAATAAAAAACATATATTTCCCACTATTTAATAGGATTCATAACCATAGTTTTAGTTTAATTATAATTAAAAATATATAATAGCAATATATGAGTAATAATCTTAAATGATTTCCATACAGAGAAACACAATCTTTCTACATATATTTATTATCACTTTCCCTCTATTTTCTTTGAGTTACGAGATGTGTGAGTATAATAATTATTTAATTATCACATTGCATTCTATGATTTATCTTGAATATTCTTGATATCTTCTTAATCTCACTTTAATCATGTTTCCCCAAGATGTTTTTGAAGAGGTCCATGTGTAGCCTGTATTTGTTTTACTCCCACGAGTATTGTGGAAGAGGTCATGTTTTACCTGGATAGATTTGGTATTGTACACATGATCTAGGTTGTGTATAATAGATTATTTTATACAATATTCTTGGAAATTGGTGATTTCCAAAGGGATAGGATTAATTCTAAACATGGGATTGAACCTCTTATATTTATTCAACTGTGCGTTTTTTTATTGTTTTACTTTATTTATAAGTATTAAACTGAGTCTAGTATTAATTGAAAAAACCAATACTTTTATATTTTTTCTTAATTAGAGTTTATAAAATGTTCTGTTTAATCAAATTTATTTTAAACATTAAAATATCTTTCATAATTATTTTAACTGATACATAATTAATATTTGAGAAATGTTTTAAAATATTGAAACTTCTATTGATATTTAATTTTACAAAGCTGTTCTATTTCAATTATTTGGGATATTTCTTGAAAATATGTTTTAGATAGAAATTTTTATTGGGTACTCAACTAATCCCCTATTGAGATACTCACATTGACCAAAATTTGGTATCAATGGTTTCTCAAATATTTTCGGTTATTATTTTAGTTGTTTTAAAGATCCTAAATTTCTTTTATGTAAAAATTTAATTCCTTAAATTGATAATAGACAAGAAGGTTATACCACCAACATGCCTCCATTATTTAAAAGAAAGAAATATTCTTAATAGAAAATTAAAATTAAAATTCATATTGAGAGTATTGGTTTTGATATTTGGTCTTTAATTGAGGAAAAATATGAGTTACCTAAGATTCATAGGATATATTCTTGAAGAACGTTTTTTGAAATTTGGGATAAATTGACTATTTTACATGATGTAACTAGAAATGTTGTGGAAATGATATTGAATAAGTATAAAACTAAATATGATACTTTTATGATGAAAAGTAAAAAGTTAATTTTTTATATGTATCTCAGGTTCTATGAGATAGTCAATATAATGATCTCCTTTGGAAATATTGTGTAGATGAAGACGATATCAAGTGATTTCTAAGATTCTTTCTAGGGAGATTGAGCAGGGAATCTGTTTCTATAAGGAAATACTATGGAATAATAAAATTACCACAAGTAAAAATTATTGAGAAATTAAGGATTTATGAGTAATAACATAAATTCAGTTGATAATAAGGTGATGAACCAAAAAGAATACCAGTTTCTTTCATGTTTACTTCATCCAAATAGAATGAGAAGGAAAATATACAAGCCTAAAGATCTAGTGATGATGAATGAACTGCATGTAGTGATGGGAAAATGATTGATCTGTATAAAAGGTTGAATAAGACATAAAATAAGAAAAAATCATTAGAAAATGAATATATATGTAATGTATAATAGAATTGGTACATGAAAAAGGGACTAGAAGTGAGTTGACAACTCAAATGAGATAACCAGTTATGAAAATTATTGAAACAGGAATGTTAATACAAGATATCATTTTTCAAAATAAAATAATTTGTGTGAGGAAAAGGGTAGAGTGTATAAGAATTATATGAAATCAACTTGGAGTTCCTTTGAGGACATCTCCAGCGACTCTCACTCATCTCATGAAGAGAAACCTCACAGATCCAGTATGTGCATCATGACAACTATTTTTAAGGTACCTATTGTATCATTTATAATTTGTTCTGATCGCACAGATAATGATAAATATGATTATGGTATAACTAAAAAAGGTATGTTTGAGTACTAAATTATTATTGAATATACCTTCAATTACCTCAAAGACAGATATAATTTTATGAAGGAATATTATGTTTTCTCTACTAATGTCAAATCTAATATTACTATAGAAAAAAAATAAAAAATGATCCAACGTTGAAATAAAATACTAAGATGAAAATGTAAAATGAGAAACTAAATAAATAATTGAAATATTAAAAAAGGTTAGTTAAACAACTAATCAAATTTAGGTATAAAAATTTCTCTAAAATAAATTACTGGTCTAGGATATGAACCTTGATAGAGAATATTTGTTAAGAGAACACTTGTTACAAAGTCTAATTATAAATAATTTAATACTGACTTTTATTCAAGAGGACCTAATAGAGTTTTTATCTCAAACATCATAAAATATTATTTTATAAAATACATTATGAAAATGGTTGTTCCTAAGGATATAATTACTAACATATCTAAACACAAGAAAATATGGGTACCAAAATCATTTTTGGAATTATTTTTATTTTGTATGAAAGATACATGAAGAGCTCCGGTAAATTTATATGGTACTTTTATAACAGATGTTAAGGGAATATGAAATGATACTAATCATGTTTCAAGAAACTCATAAAGTTTGATGGTTGTCATGTCCTGTTTGGTGACAGTGGTAATGGAAAGATAATCATCCTTGGCTAAATTGGAAACACCAACTCAGTTCTAATTTCTAAAGTTCTTTTTTGATGGTTTAATGTATAATTTTCTTAGAATATCATAGTTATGTGATGATATTTTCCATGTTATGTTTGAAAATAATTCATGTAATTTTTTTAATTAAAAAAAAATCTTTATTTTTTACAGTTTTTAGAAAATAGAATATGAATGTTGTTAATATTGATTATATGATTTCTCAAAAACATTACTGCTTATGTTAATTTCATTGTGATTATTGGATTTGGAATAGGAGACAAGGCCATTGTAACATTAAATCAATTATAAATATTACTAGGAAATGGTTGGTCATGGATCTACCCAACATTATCTTCCAAGTGACAAAGTATATCACCAATATTAATAAGGGAAACAACACATGATTTAGTTTAATTTAAATAAATATGTTTCAACTTCTCCAACACTCGAGTTACTTCCCATAGAATTTTTTGGGACTATCCACAGTTTAAAATTTAAATCATAATAATTATGTCTATGTATACATAGATACGTTTTCTAGGTATTCATGTTTATTCTTTTTATATCACTAGAGTAAATTTTGTTCTAATTTTACCACATAATCTAAATATAAAGAAAACAAAAGTGAACTTATCAATTATACTTTAATGAGTGACCATGGTTGTGAGTTTGAAAATTAATAATTTTAATTCATTTTATCACACAAGGGATACAGTCATAACTTATCTACTCCTATAACACCTCAATAGATTGGAGTTGTAGAGACAAGAAATAGAACACATAAGAGTATAGTGAAGAAAATATTTAATGGATATGAATTACCTATCTAAGTTTTGGAAGAATAAGTGAAAATATCCTATTATATAATTAACAGAGTTTTAATTAGACCTTTATTGAAGAAAACCTCTTATGATATTTGGAATAATTAGAAGCCTGTGGTTAATTACTTTATATTTTTTGGTTTCAAAGTCATTATTATTAATTATAAGGATAAACATGACAATATTTCCTCCAAAATCAATAGATAAATGTTCTTATGTTTTTCATCATCTTGTAAATCTTATAGAGTTTTCAACAAAATAACCATAACTGTGGAAGAGTCTATTCATATAATATTGGATGATACAGATCCACATGACCCTAAAAGTCATTAAGAGAATCGTGAGGATGATTTATCCACTCTGAACATAAATTTCAAACCCTCTAATTATACTATAAAATAGTCATAAAAATCAACCATTTTTTAGGAAAATCTATAACTTAAACCTAAATATGAACCTATAGAAGACTCTAAGTTGACTATCCTTGCATTTTCTAGAGCTGTTAGGACTCTAAAATACCATCTTTTAGATTATTTTGTTGGATACATAGATAAACATACACAAACTAGTGATTCTCTATGAAATCAGGTTGACCATCAAGTTTACTTGTCACAACACTAACCAAAGAACAAAAATGATGAAATCAATGAATAATTCTGGATGATGTATTTTAAAGATAAAAATAATCAAACTAAAATAAATAAAGTTTGGGAACTTTTTCAAAAAACCAAATACACATTGACTATAGGAACTAAATGGGTGTAATGAAACAAGGTTGATGAATCTATGAATATAGTAGGGAATACAGCTCGACTAGTTGCACAAGGGTATAGTTAGGAAGAGGGAAGAGACTATGAAGAGACTTTTACACATGTATAAAAACATGAATACATTAAAATACTTTTAACTATGAAGAAAATATATATATAAAACTATATCAAATGGATTTCAAAAGTCAATTATTTAATTGGTTTATAGTTGAGGTTGTTTTTGTTGAACACCCCTATATTTCAAAAGCCTCATTTTTCAAATATTTATTTTAAATTAAAAAAATATTAATATGTTTTGAAAAAATCTCCAAGATCTTCGTATGATAGGATAATATCTTTTATTATTTCAAAATAATATTCAAATGGTATAGATAACGCTACCATATTTATAAAAGTAATTTCAAAAGATGATTTACTTGTTAAAATTTATGTAGATGATATTTGTTTTAGATATTCTAAAAATTCATTATGTGAGATTATTAATTGTGATGAAAAATTAATTTTAATTTTTTTTAATGGCAGAATATAAATACATTATTTGTTTTTATATTTTACAAAAGAAAAAATGAATTATTTTAAATCAAACTATATATACTGAGGACCCTTTAAAATGTTTTAATTTGTAAAACACTTAGTATAGTCACAATAATATGATTACAACCTATAAATTGGGCCTTGATGAAGCTAAGAAATTAGTGGACCAAACCAGTGACAATGGTATGATTGGATGTCTTCTCTACCTAAATACTCTCTAATCTAATGTAATGTCTAATGTGTGTATGTGTGTCCATTTTCAAGAAAATACAAATGGTTCACACTTGGTTTTAGTAAAAATATTATTCAGATACCTCAAGTATAATACCAATTTAGGATTATTAATTCATATAGGACAAGAATTTGATTTATTTAGTTATTATGATGCTGATTTTGGTGGTTGAAATTTAGAGAGAAAAATAACCTCTAAGACATGTTTCCTTTTGGGAAAGTCATTATCTCCTGGGTGTATTATGAAATTTTTGTGTTTCATTGTATACTATTGAAGATAAATACATAGATTTAGGCATTTGTTAGGCTCAAATTTTGTAGATTAAATACACAATACTAGACTATGGATACTAATTCCAACATGTCCCTATAAATTTTGGAAAAAAAGTTCAATAGAAATTTCTTGGAACCATTTATCTCACTCTAGAAAAAAACATATTAATGTATTACATAACTTTTTGAGAGACCATTTTCAAACGTGTGATATAACTATGGTATTAATTGGAAAATATTATCAAATTTCTGATATATTTACTAATCCAGTGAGTTATGATAGAATAATATACATCAAAATTGATTTGGGAATGTTTAACATTAGTTATTCTTAATTTTCTATGATTCATCATTGAGAATTTCTCACATTTGAGAATTAACCACCATTTAGTTTTAATCACTCTGGAGAATTACTCACCAATTAGAATTACTCACCATTGAGATTTACTCACCATTGAGAAATACTAATAATTTATATATACCCATTTTTTAGAATTACTCACCATTGATAATTACTCACCATTGAAAATTAATCACTTTGGGAATAATCATGCCTTTATCAAATTTCCACTATTTAGTATTTAAGACAACAACTCTAATTTCATTATAGTTTATTAAATTTTTTAATTAAATTTAATTATTTCTATTATTTTTATTTCATGACTTCCTTAACTCCCAAATGATATAAATTAAAAAAAATCAATTCCAATGCTCACCCCTCTTTTCTTTTTAATCGATCCTTATTATGACCCATCTCTCTCGACCATTGGGTTTGCAATTCCTTTTCCCAAACCATATGAGATTGTTTTCATGTATATAGTGAGGAAACCTTCATTTTATCCTCCAGACAAGTTTTACCTTTCTAAAAATATGAATGGAGAGTCGAGTTGTCCCGATGTTGTAGAGAATGTGAAACCTGATCTTGTTAAGTGATCAATTGTTCCCAAAAAAAGTAGTTTTGTTTGAGTTTGTACTTATGAGAAAGTGTTTATTTATCTTTGTAATCCATGACTATGGATGCTTATAATTGTTTTCTTCTTACCAGAGGCCCTTCAATCATAAGATGGTACATCAGTTTTATTAGCCCATTGAGTTTAGTTTTGAGGAAAATTGGGATTGGACCAAAAGAAGGATTAATGGTCGTAGGGTTTTATTTTCATCAAGGCTATGGGATAAGTTTTTTAAAGTTCATCATGACGGAGTTTCAAATTATTAGAAAGGAACTATTACTGATGACAATGATAATTGTTTCTATACAGATTCTTTGGGTGATTTAACTGGTCATTAAATAGTTATAAGACTGGTTTCTTCTGAAAATTATTTTTAATTTAGGTCAATTATAAATTTTAATTAGAATATTTTTTTGTCTTTGAAAATGTGATTTTCCCAGAATATGGTGTCAACTTATTTATCAGTTGTGTCTTATGAAAATAGCATAGAAGATAGACTTTTGTAGATATCTAATTCTTTATATAATGGATATGTGTATGACATATTCTACATCCAATTCCTTAATCTACACAATGTTTTGTTTGGAATATTCTTGAGGCCAAAGGTGTAGTTGATGATGTTTACTGGACCATAGAGGTTTCAGCATCATAAGGATAATTTTTAAAATCATGAAAATTAGTTGGAATACTTGGAAGAAGTAATAGGTAGATAATGGTGAAATGTTATATAATTATTTTAATCTAGTTGACCATTATTCTAGACCAATGGATCTTGTAGATCATGGTTTAGAAAAAGATGAATGTATTGAGAATTATGATGAGGGAGAATTGGATTCTACCTCAAGAGATGAGGAGGAATTTCTTGTGGATGTAAGAAGTATTATATACATGCCATAGAGGTCCAATCCTATTACCTATAGTGATCCTAGTCTAACTTGGTCTCTCCATTCTTAAGTGACTCTCTGGAATAAAGGTAGTGATGAAGAGTAAATTGATTTTTATAGTGAGGATAAATTTAATATTTCTTCCAAATCCTATAAGGAAAATGGATAAGGTGAATATGTTCAAGAATAAGGTTAATATGATGAAATAAGTGGTATTTATAGAAATTAAAGAATTTATACTAAAAAATATTAACCTTTAATATGAGTGTATAATTAAAATTTATGTATCTTATATGTGTAATTATGACATATTTATATCATGGAATATGTAAATAAAAGTTTTGGAAACGGTAAATTAAGTGTTGGTTTTTTATAAGCTATAAATATTTAACTAAAATTTTATAAAAAAAATATAATGATCTAAAAGAAAAAATATTTTTATAAAATATATTCCTAAATTATTATTTTTTTGTCTTATAATTATAATATTATTTTATGAGACCTTAATTAATTTTTGAATGTTTCATAAAAGGAGTTATATTTTTTAAATTTGTATTTATAATATAAATGATTATTTGAATTTAAAATTAAATTTCCCAAATATATAATATTATTTTCTTAAAATGAATTTTAATTTTTGATACTACATGTCGAAACATATTTAGGGTGATTTTTTTTTTATTTTTCTAAAATTAATGAATTTTTGGTGAATAGTAAAATACAGTAATTCATAGTATATATAAATTATAAGTTAAGTACATTATTACTTGAGTCATTGGTGATGTAATAAAAAAACTATAAAACTCCCATTCAATATTTTAGTATATTTAGTGATATTTTTCTAACTATTCCTAGTCTTGAGCCAAAATAATAAACTAATGAATAATATAATGAGAAAGTACCCCTCACCTCAACTATAAGTACCATATCTCACCACCTTTTCTCCTCACACCTCAAAACTCTATTATCTTGTTTAATTTTTGAACAATTCCCTTATTAATCCCCTTTACCATGTCTATTACATTTTTGTCTCACTAAATGGACAAAACCAAGGGCCTTAAGAAGGTTCTCAAGGAGGAGAATTCTAGAGTTAAAATCCTCTTTCATTTCCTTTTATTTTCATTTCAATTTAATTTAATTTATTATTATCTCCAAAACAACCATAATACAAGTGACATATTATATCCATTATATTATATATACTATTTATGTATTGTGTTCAAGGAGTATCCATAATCAAACCACTTCTATTAATCTAGAAGATGAACTCATCATTCGTGATGTGTCGATTGACCACCTTTGTCGATGATGAAATTTAATATTCCTTTACCATATTTAGGGTTGGTAACAAAACATTATTATATTTAAATAATATTTTACTATATATATTATAATTAATATAATTTTCTAGAAAAAATATATAATTATGATACTAAATAAGATGATATAAGTTCATGATGGTCATAAAAACTTCCAAAATAAATTAAATCAATTTCATTAACATAATATCCTATAAATCATAATTATAAAATAAAAAATTATATATTTATCATTTAAATTTTTGGAAACATATTAATAAAATTTCATTCCACTTATGTAGTTTTCAACCATTTTACATGAAAATCCATATTGAAACAACCATGTATACCATGAAATAAATTTCCCCGAAACAATGGAAATAACAAAATATTATCTTTAAATGGGTGGAATGTTGATATAAAAAGATCATATAAGGTATTATAGATATTAATATAGTTCATTAATATATTAACAACAAAACTTACACCATTATAAAATATTATTGAACATGTATGATGTAAGATGAACCCGAGGTAAGCGACTTTTCTTTTAAAATCCACTCTTAAATTTATATTTTCAAAACAATTAAGAGGGATAATTTTTATGATGGAAGTATTATTGTTTTATGATTATGTTGTATTTATTCAGAATTATTTATTATTATGGGTGGGAATTACATTTCCCTCCATTTGATTTGGTAAATTTATGTTGGAGGTCGATTGTTTGGTTACTCAACGTGTAAGTGAAATGATTAAACCATAGGGTAGCCATGAGGGTTATATTGTAACATAGCTATGATGGTTAAAAATAATATGGTATATGTGAGGATTATGATATTAAGTAAGAAGTTATCCAAGTTTCCTTTATGGTTTTATTTATGTTTTCAATATTTTAAGTAAATCAATTTTTTTTCAAAGTAATTATATGATACATTATTGGGGATAAGAATTAATTTGGGAAAATAACTTCACATGTTTAAAAGTATTTAGGGATAATGGTTCTTTTCCATTTATGCCTCTTACTAATATTTTTTGGCTTAACTGATATTTTAAATTTTTCTTCATAGGGTTTTGGTTCATGTAGGGCAGTCAAGAGTGGGAGGGAATTTAATTCCTTTAAAAAGAATTTTTAAAATATTATTTGAAAATTTATCAATTTAAAAACAAAATAGGCCAGTTAATTAAAGTAGTAAATTTATTATACTTTTACTATTCAATTAATTTCTCAAGATATTGATTACTTCTCAGTTATATCAAATTTAAATATTGAAATAACTTTTGAAAACAATTTAATAAATCAATAATTTTATAAATACTATCAAAGATCAACTATCAAAGTGAAACATAGTTTTCTGAAATATGAGTTAAAAAAAAGTAAACAAAATTTGAAAACATAGAGGATTAAAAATCGAGGTTCAATGTTAATCCGAAACACAGTCCTCGACACTTGTTTTTCACATGAAACCATGATATATATATACATATATATTTATAGGGCATTGATCTACAACTTGGATTGGGGATTTACAATAGTATACAAACTATTTAGGTCTGAATACCTATAACACTGTTTTACATGGGAACAATAATAACCAGGTCATATATGAACTCTACCATAGTTCTAAGTGGGATATAACATGTGTAAAGAGATTTTCATGTGAGGATATCTTGTATAATTCAGTTCAGTGCATGAGATTGTGTGTGTTTAACAGATAGATGCACACATTGTGAAAAATGTACTAAAAATTCACACAATAGTGTAGGAAATAAAGAGATAGTGTTTAGAAGGATCTATGTGTTATGAAATTAAGCTATGTAATATTTGGATATAGTAGATGTCAAGTCGGTGTCCTCTTCTAGAAACAGACACTGAAACAGAGTGTCGATAGAGCATTGTGTTCTGGTATCTAAGATGGGGGGATTTTCCACCTTAGTGTTTCTTTGTTATAGGGATTATTGAAGCTTTGATACACACCAATCCTCCATTAGTTCACTGTTAGAACGTATGATAGTTCTTAGTGTATTATTATACTTAGTCTAGTATTATGCTTGGATGTTATTTTTTGTTCTTCTCTTCTTTTATATAGATCATGGTCTAAGCATTCATTTTAATTCAGGTGTATTGTGTTGGCTAACAAGGATCATTTGGAGGTGCCTCATACCTCATATTTTCCATTGACCTAGTAATTAATTTTTTATGTGAAACCATTAATTTAATCAGCAGCATTAAAACAATCAAATATGACAATTAGAGGTAATTTTAAAAAATTAAAATTTTAACATTTTTCGGTGACTCCTCTAACGGTGAGTCATTCTGTCAGTGACTCCATCTATCTTTTTCCCCTTCTGTTAGTATCGGATACTCATTCTATTGGTATTTCACCCTATCGGTATCTCCATGTGACGTTGACTCAATTCATTGGTGAATCAATTTGTTCTGTCTATGACTCATTCCTTCTCTCAGTTTCTCATTTATACTGTTGGTGAGCCATCTATCGGTGAGTCATTTTTTAATGTCGGTGAGACATTCCATCTATTGGTGTGACATTTATTCTATCAGTGTCTCAGTTGAACTATTTGTAAGACAATTACTCAATCATTATGGGTGAGTCTATTTATGCTTTCAGTTTTACACTTTTTCTGTCAGTGTTAGTGACTCATACACAACAAATTTTTCTGTTTTAAATGTATTATTACATGAATATAAAAAACAATTAAATACATTTTTTATCATAGATAATCATAATTAAACATGTTTAAACTTAAATAAACATTATTGAAAAGATTGGTCATGATTTTTGATTATTAAAACCATTAAATCCAATGTGGGGCTAATAATCTCCCCATTTTTATGATCACATTCATGAAATTATAATGTACAATAAGTTGGTGAATAATATATTCATTATACTTCTTTTCTAACATGTCAAATTTAAATAATAATTAAAGATAAAGTTTTTATATAATCACAAGGGAAAAGAAATAATGCCTTGTCTTTTTATCCCCATTTTGGGACTAAAAAAGAGTAATGATATTAAATAATAAAATTCCAGAAGGAAATAGATATAATAGAATGATGGGTGATTAAAGATAATTTAATTTTACAATCAATGTACAATAAGATTTAGTAGAACAAAACCAATGTTGAATTAATAAACCCTATCAAAAAGTGAACCAAATTGCTCCTTGGTATCTAGTTTGTCCTTCCCATTTTTAGAAGGGTCAATAGTAGTTCCAGTGTATGGAGGCTAAGAGACTGGATGATCTGAAGGATTTATCAAGGTAGGAAGTAAAATGGCTTTAGGAATATAAGGGGAAAGGGTAGTTTTGGTTAATGAATGAGGTTGGATATGTACTGTGATGATAGGATAGATATAGCTCAATGCCTGAGCAACCGATAAAGACTGTGGAGGAAGGGGCATTTACGTAGTAGGATAGGCAGCCAGTCTGAGTGGTGCAGCATCTTGAACCACTATGGCTTCACTATGCACATGGCGATAGGGTTTCAAGAGATTAATTAAATCTTTGATAATCTCACCAACATATTCCATGGCCTTCTCAAAATCATCCTTATTCTCCATAAATATTTCCCGAGTATGTGTGAAGTCCATTAGTTGACTAACTTATTCCTTAAATTCCTGAGTAATTTGGAATAAATGTAAGATTATCCACCAAATATTTAAAGTGACTTTTCAATTAGTTTTTGGTACAAATTATCTGGAAATATAAGTCCACTTTTTCAGTAATCTGAGCATTTCAGTTTTTTCACTCTTCGGGTAGATCTTGACCATATTATTAACATTGTCAATATTTTTCATAAGATTTTATAGTTTCTCTTGATCTGTTATACCCAACAGATCTTAAAACTCTTCTCTACTCACAATCCTCACTGCCTCAACATTTGGTGAGTGAGAAATAGGAGTTTTTGAGCAAGATTACCCTTGTACAATGTCTCGAACATATTGTCTCAACTGGGTAAAATCTAGAACATTAATGTGGGAAATAATATCCCCAAGTCCTTTCATGATTCTATCCATGGATATACTATACTCAGAGGTCAAACTATTGATAGTGAAAACCAATGTAGTCAACTCATCTCACAGTTTTTTGTTATCTATCAATATATCTTCAATGATTGCAATCAGTCTTGCTTCCACTTTAGAAATTACAATTCTAGAGAGAATATTTTCATCACTTTTACTTAACCTTAACAGGGGAATAAACAATGAAAATTTCTTCATAGTGGATAAAAGTTCATTATTAATGCTTTCAGAAACAGATCTAGTGATATAGTCACCTGTAATATGAACTATTGAAGGTGTAAGAGTGGAAGAAGATTCACCTACATGAATCATCTTAGACTATAGGCTCCTCCATCACTAGTCTCACTAAAACAACAATATTATAATCATCATCAGAATCAAAATATTTTAAGCTAAGGAAAACATATCCCATATGGGTTTTCCATTCAGAAAACACATATTCCTCTAAAAAGTGAGTTTGTTACTTATCACTCTTCTAGTATGAGACTCTCTATCAACATGAGCTCTTCTATCGTGAAGCTCCCCATTAACTAGATATACTCTAAAATTCTCCTCCAACTCAACTTGAGATCTTATTCTATCATTAACCAACTAAGGAACTAGAATTATCTGAGATTTAACTTCTCTTTGAATGTTAACCACTTCCACTTATATAGTATCAACTACTGAAGAACTAGGAGGGTCTATAATGGGTTCTTGATTCACAGTACTATCCATCTTTATAGTAATAGCTTGATCATCTCCAAGATGTTATGAATCACTATCAATCCCACTTATTTTATCCTCTATATCATTTTCATTTTCATATGAATCACTTTGTTGTCATTTCATTCAACATTTTTATCATCGTCATCTTCCTCGCTACAAGAAACTAAAACCAATTTCCTCTTATTCTTCTCTGTCTTCTTCTTCTTTTCATGTAGATTCATCTTATGAAAAACTAGATCTGATCTTACACTCAACACTATCAGATTTTTCAGTTTGATCATCATCACCTAAAATTGGTTCTTTTTAAGAAAGAGTAAGAGGTGGACTGGATGGTCCAAATGTCATTCTCCTTAGGCCATCAGCAAATTCTAGGTCACTAATATCATCTATAGAAGATCCTTCCACTATATCATGTCCAACAACCTATTATTCAAAATCATTATCTGAATATTTGGCTTCTTCATCTGGTCCTAGACTAGGATTTTCTACATCTATTAGACTAGATGGATGATCAATAAGATTATATTTTTCATAAAGTTTCTCTTCATATCCAAATGATTCCCTCTTCTAGGGTTTCCTATAAATATTCATTTCTTTTCACATTTACTTATTCAAATAGATTCCACTGCAAATAGATATAGTCTCCCCATCTTCACTAACACATAATTTCTCCTTTAAGAAGATAGAAATCGTCCTTGGATAGAACATGGAATGTTTTTACAGTAGGGCTTTAAAATATCACTGATGTGAAAAAAAATATCTACACAGATTCACCTTGTTCCCTTTCTTAAACAAATATAACAAGTATACATCTTGATGCATCAAATATTCAATTTCCCCTTTCCAAGGACAAATCTTTTTCTAAATGAACTTAAATAGAAAGCTGATCTAACCATCTAACTCTGTAGCTATTAGTATTTTGTGATCTTCATATACAGTTAACTCTTACAATGCCATCTCAAAGAAAATGATGTAAAATTCATGTGTACTACTTCCCTGATAGTCATCAAATATTCCTTCATGTGGAACATTGAAGCATTCTACCAAATTCCTAGAAGAAAATGAAATTCTCATTCCTTTAACTACACATTTGATCCAACATACCTCACTATCTCCCAAAATATATTAAGAATTTATATATAACTCATGAAAAAGCTTAGTATTGAATGGAACTTCACTAATGGAAAACCAGTCTAGACATCCTTGCGATTGCAATACCATTAACAATATAGACTTTCTCTCTAACATCCATTCTGCAAAAAATTCCTCCTCTAGTGATACCACACAGTTTAAAAGTCCAAGATTGAGAGGCGTAGACTTAATACATTCTCCATTCTACCTCATAAAAGTTTGAAACTCATCTCCACTCTCACCATTTTTTATGGTTCGGTTGAAGGTTGGAATATGATAGGACCGAGGGTATAGAGAGATGATAGTAGACTAAGGGTTAAAGTGTGGGGGTAAAGAATATAGTGGATCAACTCAAATTTATCATATAGTTAATTAGAGATCATAAATTTGGTAACTGGGTTCCGTGAAATAAATAAACCATCGTCATTTTTGTTAAAAATAAAAAAGAAGTAGATATCAGGTTCTATCAGTGTGTGCCCAGTGTATGTGCCGGCAAGACACTATCAGTGTTGGCATGACAAAGTGTCAGTGTCGGCATGACCAAGTGTCGGCATGACAAATGTGTCGATGTCTGCATGACATTGTCTGAATAACATTTTTAGTATTGGCATGACATCTACACTAATTTTTTAGAAAGTGTCATCAAAATAGAGTCCTTATAAATTAATCATCCCTAATTCTCATTTGATGTAATTTATAATTTCAGAGCATGATGGATTTGTGAATATATCCACAAGTTGATATTTAATGCCCATAAATTCTAGAGTTATATCACATTTTTTATAACGACCTCTCAAAAAGTGATTTCTTACATCAATATAATTTTTCCTATAATGATAAAAATGATTATTAGAGATGATAATAGAACTTTTATTATCACAGTTTATAGGGACATGTTTGAATTGATATCTATATTCTTGTAAAGTGTGTTTCAGCCACAAAATCTGATCCCAACAACCACCAGAAGCTATATATTTATTTTCGGCAGTAGATAATGAACCATATTTTTTCATCTTACTAAACTATGACACTAGAAACCTCCCCAAAAATTGACTTGTTCTAGAGTTTCTATTTTTATCTAACTTACTATAACGACCCCAAATTTTGAATAATATTTGTTTCCTATATTTTTGTATTATTTCATTTTATACTCCACAAAACTATATCATTTACTTAATGAAGTGATACTATTGGGTCTTGGAAGTTATATGACTCTTGGTCAATATGACCGTTGGAAACTAAACTATTAATGTTACAATTATTGGGTTTTGACTGTTATATTACTGTTGGTCAATAGGACCACTGAAAACTAAACGCTTAATGATAAAATTATTTTTTATAAATATAGGTTATCTTGGTTAATTAATACAGAAAGAATAGTCTATGGACTCATCTAATAGACTCAGGTCATACGAAGCCCATTCATTAGAGCGGGGAAGGAGGTAACATCTCTAGGTTTTGCTCAGGACCAATCCCAAGCTGATATTCAACATGTGAGGCTTGAATGGAATCACCTAAGGGAGAAGTTCAAGCTGATAGAAATCACCACTCAGGAAATGTTTTCCTAGCCGCCCTAAGATTCTATCACTATAACATTCCTTACACTTATGTCCTATGCAGGTGTTATAAGAGGATATGTAATGAATCCTTAGATACTTTTTTTAATCCCTTGGTATAAATAAAATATTTATTTCTTATTATGGTAAAATTTGTGATTTTCAAATGTATAGATAAATATAGGATGGATATTATTGATGAATTTTTGAAGAAGGGTATTTAAAAATATTCATGTAAACTTTAAATAATTAAAAATGTGAAATGATTTTCAAAAAATAGTCTTCTGCAGTTGTGATCAGTAAGAAATTTAGAGTCTAATAAGATCAACTTAATTTTTTTAGTAAATAGTAAAGTATGAATAGTAATATAACCTTAAGAATAGTAATGAATAGTAAATAGACCAAAAAATACACACTTCACCCATGAATTTATAAATATAATTTAGACCTATAAAAAGTGAAAAAATGATCATGGTATAAGTTTTGTTATTTTTGTTGTTCATAAATATTTTTATTAACAATTTTATAATTAATTTTAAAATTTAAAATGAAAAATTTATTTTCATAAAATGTAATCATAAATTTTTTAATTTATTGTATTATGGTTATACGATAATTTTATGGGGCCTTGATTACTTTTTCATGGTATTACGAAATAAGTTATAGTTTTAGAGTTTTTTTTAATAAATAATTATTTTACTTAAAAATTAAATTGAAAATATTTAGAAAATTATTTTAATAAGATGTAGTTCATTTTTGAATTTAGAGCATCAATTTTATGTTAGGGTAAATTTATGATATTTTTATTAAATATTTTGTTTTCTGGTGAATAGTGAAGATACAGTTTTGAGTTTCGGATGTTTAATGATGTCATTAATTATGTAATAACGATTTAATAATTCTGGTATACTTATGAATAGTATTATATGTTATTATGTGTCCTAAGTGGAAAATAAAATGGGAAAATACCATGGGAAATCCCCTGGTTTTGACAATACCATCGATAAGGTGTCCCTCGGAAATGAGTTAAATATTCCCTCACTTTTCCTATAAATACCAAGCCATTCCCTCATTAATTTAATTTCAAAATCCTCCTCAAAAAATTTCTAGTCTTTCACCTACCAAGGAGTCCTCCCAAGGTGCCCTCAATACCCCCCAAGTTACTAACCTTCAAACTTTCGACGTTACTATTTAAGGTATGGGAACCTTCCACCCTTCTCTTTTAGTCATGATTTTCTTTAAGTTATGACTTCCAGATTCCATCTTCTTATGTTGGGGTATGATCTTATATATTAATATAAATTCCCATTTTATCTCCAAATGATGAGAGACCCTTTCTTCTCTCATCAATTTATTTTCTGAATTATTAAGTGACGTTGTTAGACTGCCGAATTTTCCAAAAAGAAATCGCATTTTCTGTTTTCTTTCAAGTTTCCTTTTCATGTGGAGTGTCATTCCACACCATGATCTTATTTCTTTGTTTATGCACCTATACTATAAATCATTAATTTATTTATGTGTTACCCTTGTCCCCTATATTTTTATTGTTTTCTAAGACCATGTTATATATCCGTTATGCTGCGGAAATTTCGTCTCAAAATTTCTCTCTCGTTATCTCATGAAATTATCTTGTTTAATTTATGTGAATACCCATACCTATTTCATTTATATGTGTGTTAATAAATAAAAAAATGACATAATTTATTCTGAAATTGATCTACATATAACCCTCACTCCCTTTATTTGGGTTATAAATGACATAATGAACTTATTTTCATGCACTTTTAAAACGTCCTGATTTTGAAATGAAACCAATTTATTTTATTCCCTTTGGGTTATTTATGAATTTTTTGATTATTATCATTGTGGATCACATGAAAATAAATACATATTAATGGTGCACCCGGATAGCACTCAAATTCATTGGTTAAAGAATTTAATCTCTAGAGATGACAAGTTTCACGATACCTTGGTGAATAACCTTGGTAATTTTTATGACACTTAGGGGATAAACCTCGGTGATATGTTCATGAATGTCTAAATTAAATGTTGTAGCCACATATGGTTCATGTTCTTTTCATTATGTTATTCCTCTACTTCCATTTATCATTCCATTATGTTTTTCATCAATATCTTATTGATATCACAATTAAACCGATTCCCTTGCTTTCCTTACATGGAATTCTGCAAACCCTTCCTTTTGATGTATGCCTCTAGGTTATGAGATGTAATAATTTGTAATTAGGAATAACATAGGATGAATCTGTACAAGTGGATTAGAAGAATGTTTTAGGTTTTCTTATTTTATGTTACTTATTTCCAGGACACTAGACATTAAATATCCTCTATTTGTAAAATGTAATGAAAAGTTATGTAACAAAAATGAGGGATTCCATAGTTGGTATCAAAGGAAAGTAGTGTTATTTATGGAAATTAGACTATGAAAAAAATTAAGAATAACCCTATATAAAAGTTTAACTATAGGAATACTTCCTGGTATTTTGGTGAGTATTTAGTAAGTGGTTTATCAGACAAATACATCCATGTCTGGATATGAGCAGGTAGAGGCGGCTCTAGAACAAATGTACCTATGAGTGAAAACTTTGACATGGAGTTTCGGGCTTGAACTAGGGTATCCTAGTACACAACAATGGGCCTTGATGCACTCTTGGTTATGACACTCCCGAGGGATATGTTTGGTTTATCATAAGCTTTTTATGAATCGTTATGAAGGATTTATAAAGAAATTTAATCGTTTAAAGCTTGATGTTTTAAGAAATAAAATCCTTTATAGTTAAAAGATTTATAAATGAAATAATATTCTCACTTAGGTTTTATTATTTTACACAATGGTGGGCAATAGGAGGAACCATGAACATGGTGACCGTAATGGACCATGCACTGATGGCCCTCCGATGGAAGTCGGAATAGAATCTTTCATGCGAATGACGAACCAACTGACTAAAGTTATGGGATATAACTTGAATCAAACTGAGAGACCGATCTCACCATGAATGGAAAAAAATTGTAATCCTTTATGCATCAATGACCACCAACCTTCAGTTGATCTACTGACCCATTGATTACTGAACAATGGATTAGCTCTATCGATAAGAACTTTTCTATCCTCCGCTATTCTGAATAAGAGAAGGTTACCTTGGTTGTTTATCACTTAGAGGGAGAATATGATCCATGGTGGGAACTGATTAAAAACACAAGGCCAAGAGTGGAATTTTAATTTATGGAGTGGAGTTCAGAGGGATATTCTTCAACAATTATTTCCCTAGATCGATGAGAACAATAATGTAGAAGGTTTTTCTCGAGCTGAAGGAGAAGGATAATGAATATGTGGTAAGCTACGAGATGAACATCAGAAGGCATTCATGTTACACCTCTATCTTTTTCATGGATTAAAATGGTAAGGTTGATAGATTCTTCATTGGACTGAGACCTCATCTGTGGAAGAATCTAGCCAACCGAGATTATAATAGCTATGAGGAGATCGTGCAAAGAGAGATGAAAGTAGAATTGGAGTTTGGTGAGATGTAATGGTATCATAAATCCAATGACAAGAAAATATAAATGGATCCAAGATTAGGGATGATCTTCGATCAGGGAAGAGGAGGCAAGAAAGTACAATGTCCCATGTGTAATAAATGTGGGAAGATCCATTCGAGTAACTGTCTGCCTTGGGGCGGGAAGTTCAACAAGGGTGGTAGAGATGGCCACATCATGCGGAATTTTCATAGTGTGGTGAAGGCTCAACTTTCCAAAACTAATGACAAGGGGAATATGGTGATGGCCCTACTGGATTTCCAATGTTATAAGTGTGTACAACTTGGGAACTTTTCTAATCACTCTCCAAATCAGAGGGTAGTGGAGGGGAATCACCATCAGCCTCATCATCGTCCAAGGGAGAAAGTTCGTGCTTTTGCTTTCACTACGGTAGAAGTTGAAGCGCCCAATGATGTGGTGGGAGGTACTCTTGTTGTTCTCTCAATGATAGAAAGTAATTTTATTTGATCCTGGTTCTACGCATTCCTTTATTTCCTACATGTTTTTAAAGAATTTAGAATCAACCTTCGATTTTCTAAAAGTAAGGTTATCAGTCAAGACTTCTGTTGGGATTACTCAAGCATCGTTGGTTTTTAGAAACTCTAGTATTTACTTTAGTGATCACAATATTATCGCAAATCTAGAAGTCAATTCCATGCAGGAATTCGACATTATACTATGGATAGACTGGCTCTCAATGTATAATGAAAAGATCAAATGCATAAGTAAGGATATCTCACAAGTATTGATTGGAAAACCTACAGTTATCTTCCAAGGAGAGATATCTCAACCTGATATTTGTCTAGAAGAATCTCTTATATCCTTCTTCATGGAGTTCATCAGTGAAGAAGAAGAAGGAAATGAGATTTTTTGGATAGAAAATATCAACATATTTTAGGAATACATTGACGTATTTCCTGAGGAGTTTCCAAGACCTCCTCCATAAAGAGAGGTAGATTTATCCAATGAACTGGTACCTAGATCTCATACAATATCAAAGACCCTATATAGGATGGAAAATGTGGAGCTAGAGGAATTAAAGAAGCAACTCCAAGATCTTTTGGAGAAGTTTTTTATCTGACTGAGTGTGTCTCTTTGAGGAGCACCAGTTCTCTTTGTGAATAAGAAGGATAGATCAATGCGGTTATGTATTGATTATAGAGAACTGAATGGGATCATAGTGAAGAACAAATACCCTCTCCCAAGAATTGATGACTTTTTTGACCACCTTCATGGGGCTCAATTATTCTCTAAGATTGATCTTCGATCTGTTTATCATCAATTGAGGGTGAAGAAAGAAGGTATTCTGAAAACTACATTCCGATAAAGATATGGGCATTATGAGTTTGTTTTAATTTTATTTGGACTAACTAATGCACCTGCTATTTTTATGGATTTGATGAATATAGTCTTTAAGGACTACCTTGATAACTTTATGGTAGTTTTTATTGATGATATTCTGATATATTCCAAAAGTTTCAAGGAGCATGAGGATCATCTAAGGATAATTTTTCAAACTCTGCAGAAAGAGAGACTTTTTGTAAAGTTTAGAAAATGTGAATTCTGGTTACAAAAAGTTGTTTTCCTATGGTACATTGTTACCAATGAAGGAATCACAGTTGACCCTGCAAAGAGAAAAGTTCTAGAGAATCGGCCCCAACCTACAAAAATAACTAAGATTTGTAGTTTCCTTTCATTAGTTGTATATTATTGGAGGTTTATGAAAATATTTTCATGATTTTCTAATCCATTAACCAAGTTAACTCGAAAATGGGTCATATTCATATGGAAAAAGGAGTGTGAGGAATGTTTACAAGAGTTGAAGAAAAGATTGGTTACTACACCCATTTTAAATCTGCCCCTAAGTGGAGAAGGTTTCTTTATTTTTAGAAATGCATCTCTAAAAGGTCTTGGGTGTGTCCTCATGAAAAATGAAAAAGTCATTGCTTATGGATCTCGACAGTTGAAGACTCATGAACAGAACTATCCAAAAAATGATCTGGAGTTGATTGCGGTCGTTTTTGCTCTGAAGATATGGAAACACTATCTTTATGGAGAGAAATGTGATATATACATAGACCATCAAAGTTTGAAGTATATTTTCACACAAAATTAATTGAACATGATACAGAGGAGATGGTTGGAACTTCTCAATGACTATGATTTTTCAATTCCTTATCATCTCGAAATAGAAAACATAGTCGCTGATGTATTATGTAGGAAAGACCCAATTTTTCTTTCCACGATGAGGATTAAAAGAGATCCTTTGATCAATGAACTAGTAATTATGGAAATGGGAATTATAAGTGAAGGGACATCATCAACCCTTACCCAACTGATTTCTCAACCGCCATTACTAGAGAAGATCAAGAATTCTCATAAAGAAGATCCTTTGTTTGAGAATAAATTTGAGGCTGTGAAAGATGGGAAGTTTCCTGAGTTCAATATTGATCAAGAAGGTGTACTGAAATTTTTTACCAGACTATGTGTTCCATCTATTCTAGAAATAAATAATGAACTGATGGATAAATCTCATGGCTATACTTTCTCTATACATCATGGAAGCATGAAAATTTATAGGGACCTCTATGATCATTATTGGTGGGATAATATGAAAAGGGAGATTTCTGACAACACTTCAAGGTGCTTGGTGTGTCAACAAGTGAATGAAGAGTGACAAATTTTAAAAGGGGTATTGCAACCACTACCCATACTAGCATGGAAGTGGGACAATATCACTATGTACTTCATCACTGGTCTCCCAAGGACTTCTAAAGGAAAAAATGCGGTATGGGTTATTATGGACCATCTCACCAAGACTGCCCATTTTATCTCCATTCAGGAATATTTATATCTTGATAAACATTCCAAGATTTACATGAAGGAAGTGGTAAGGCTACATGGAGTTCCACTTTCTGTCATATCTGATTGTGATCTAAGGTTCACATCAAAATTTGGAGAAGTATTCAATATGTGCTGAGCACCGAATTGAATTTCATTATGGCCTATCACCCCCAAACTGATGTCCAATCTAAAAGGACTATTCAAATGCTCAAGGATATTCTGATAACAAGATCAATGGAATTTATTGGTGGATGGGATCAATACCTCCCTTTAGTTGAGTTATCTTACAACAACAGCTTCCACTCGAGAATTCAAATGGAACCCTACGAATCTCTATATGGTAAGTGATGTATAACTCCAACTTGTTGGCATTAAGCTAGTGATAGAAATCTTTTTAGGCCTGATTGTAACACCCCCGAATGATAAAGGGTTAAATGACTAAATGATATGACTCTTGTCAACAAGGTGCTTCTTCCTTTTTGAGAGCCTACCAGATTAGAACTCTATAGTTAAGCGTGTTTGGCTTGGAGTAGTGACCATGATGTGTGACCTTCTGGGAAGTTTTACAAGTTGTGTGTGAAGGAGGAAAAAACACACTGGAAAGGACATGTGTTGGAATGTGGGGATAGCAATTAGTCAGATGACCCGTTCGGGCATGTGGGTGGGAACTAGGGTGGGGACCACATGTCTGCGGGGCAACTTGTGGTACCTGGTGGGCCAGGACCTGATGAAAATGTTAAGGCAGGGTGTATGTGCTATCAACAGGACCTGGTTGTTACATTTGGTATCAAAGATAGTACCCATCCTTATGTGCGGTGTAATGTCTGGGTTGAGATATAGGGTCCACAATGAGGACATTGTGCTCTAAAGGGGGGTGAATGTGACACCCCTGAATGATAAAGGGTTAAATGACTAAATGATATGACTCATGTCAACAAGGTGCACCATCCTTTTCTGGAGCCTACCTGATTAGAACTCCACAGTTAAGTGTGCTTGGCTTGGAGTCGTGATCAAGATAGGTGACCATCTGGGAAGTTTCCCAGGTTGTGTGTGAGTGAGGACAAAGCACACTAGAAAGGACTTTTTTTGGCCTGTGGGGATAGTCATTAGTCAGATGACTCATTCGAGCACATGGGTGGGCCCTAGGGTGGGGACCACACCTCTGCGGGGCAACTGATGGTACCTGGTGGGCCAGGACCCAACGACCATGTTAAGGTGGGTTGTCTGTGCTATCACTAGGACCCAGTAGATATATTTGGTATCAGAGGTGGTACCCACCCTTAAGTGTGGTGCACTTTCTGGGCTGAGATATAGGGCCCACAACGAGGACATTGTGCTCTAAATGGGGGGTGAATGTAACACCACCGAATGATAAATGGCTAAATGACTAAATGATATGACTCATGTCAACAAGGTGCACCTTCCTTTTCAAGAGCCTACCTAATTATAACTCCATAGTTAAGTGTGTTTGGCTTGGAGTAGTGATCATGAAGGGTGACCTTCTGGGATGTTTCTCAGGGTGTCTGTGAATGAGGACAAAGGACATTAGAAAGGACAAGTGTTGGCTTGTGGGGATATTCATTAGTCAAATGACTCATTTGGGCACATGGGTGGGGATAGTCATTAGTCAAATGACTCATTCGAGCACATGGGTGGGCCCCATGGCGGGGACAACGTGTCTATGGGGAAAGTGCTGGTACCTGGTGGGCCCAGACATGACGTGAGTCATGAGGTTAGGGAATAAAGGGAAGATCATCTCTACATACATTGGCCCCTATGAAATCCTTGATCGCGTAGGAGCAGTGGCATATCAGCTTGCACTTCTTCCAAATCTTGCACAAGTTCATGATTTCTTCCATGTATCCCTCTTGACAATGTATACACCTAACCCTTCACATGTACTAAATCCGGTGGTGGTACAAATGGAACATGACCTCTCTTATGAGGAGCATCCAGTGGAGATCATAGATCGTAGAGACAAGGTTCTACACAACAAGACTACCCACCTTGTTATGGTGTTGTGGAGGAACCACAAATGTGAAGAAACCATGTGGGAACCAGAGGAGTCTATGAGGCAGAAGTACCCCACACCTTTTCTCTTCTTAGGGTATGAGTTAAAATTTTAGGGATGAAATTTCTTAAGGGGGGAAGAATGTAACGACCCAAACTTTTGAATAATATTTGTTTCCTAAATTTTTGTGTTATTTCATTTTATATTCCACAAAACTATATCCTTTAATTAATGAAGTGATATCATTGGGTTTTGACTGTTATATGACCGTTGGTCAATAGATCCATTGGAAACTAAAATATTAATGCTACAATTATTGTTTATAAATACAGGTGATCTTGGTTAATTAATATGGAAAGAAGAGTCTATGGACTCATCTAATAGACTCAGGTCATACGAAGCCCATATATTAGAGTGTGGGAAGGAGGTAACATCTCTGGGTTTTTCTCGGGACTAATCCCAAGCTGATATTCAACATGTGAAGCTTTAACGGAATCACCTAAGGGATAAGTTCAAGCTGATAGAAATCACCACTTGGGAAATATTGTCTGAGCCGCCCCAAGATTCTATCACCATAACACACCTCACATTTATTTCCTATACAGGTGTTATAAGGGGCTATGTAACGAAGCCTTAGATACATTTTGTAATCTCTTGGTATAAATAAAATTTTTATTTCTTATTATGGTAAAATTTGTGATTTTCAAATTTCCAGATAAATATAGGACGAATATTATTGATGAATTTTTGAAAAATGGTATTTTAAAATATTCATGTAAACTTTAAATAATTAATAATGTGAAATTATTTTCCAAAAATCTTCTTCTATAGTTGTGATCAATAATAAATTTAGAGTCTAATAAGATTGACTTAATTGTTTTTAGTAAATAGTAAAGTATGAATAGTAACATACCATTATGAATAGTAAGGAATAGTAAATCGGCCAAAAATAGAAACTTCACCCATGAATGTATAAATACAATTTAGACATATTAAAAGTGTAAAAATTATCATAGTATAAGTTTTTTTATTTTTTTAGTCATAAAATATTTTATTTAAAATTTCATAATTAATTTAATAATTTAAAATGAAAATTTATTTTCATAAAATTCAATAATAAATTGTTACTTTATTGTCATATGGTTATTCTATAATTTTATGGGACCTTAATTACTTTTTCATGGTATTACGAAATAAGTTATAATTTTATAGTTGTTTTTTTAATAAATAATGATTTTATTTAAAAATTAAAGTAAAAATATTTAGGAAATTATTTTCATAAAATGGAGTTCATTTTTGAATTTAGAGCATCAATTTTAGGTTAGGGTGAATTTATGTAATTTTTATATAAAGTTTTGTTTTTCAGTGAATAGTGAAAATACAGTTTTGAGTTTCGGGTGTTTAATGACATCATTAATGATGTAATAATGAAGTAATCATTCTGGTCGACTTATGAATAGTAATATATGTCATGAGGTGTCCCAATTGGATAATATAATGGGAAAATACTATGGGAAAGCCCATGGTTTTTCCAATACCACTGATGTGGTGTCCCTTGGAAATGAATTAAATATTCCCTCACTTTTCCTACAAATACCAATCCATTCCCTTATTTATTTCATTCCAAAATATTAATCAACGCTTTTATAGTCTTTTTACCTCCCAAGGAGTCCTCCCAAGGTTCCCTCAAGCCCCCAAGGTGCCAACATTCAAGATTTTGAAGTTACTCTTTAAGGTAAGGGAACCTTCCACCCTCCCCTTTTAGTCATGATTTCCTTTAAGTTAAGTCTTCCAATTTCCATCTTCTTATGTGGGGTTATGTTCTAATATATTCTTATTACTTTCCATTTAAAGTCCAAATTATTAGTGACCCTTTCTTCTCTCATCAATTTATTTTCTGAATTTTTAGGTGATGTCATTAGGCTGCCGAATTTTCATAAAAGAAATCACATTTTCTCTTTTCTTTCAAGTTTCCTTTTCATGTGGTGTGTCATTCCATACCATAATCTTATTTATTTTTATTATTTACCTCTACTATAAATTATTCATTTATTTATGGGTGACCCTTGTCCCTTTTCTTTTTATTGTTTTTTAAAACCATGTTATATAACTATTATGCGGTATAAATTTCGTCTCAAAATTTATCTCTCTTTCTCTCATGAAATTGTATTGTTTTATTTATGTGAATACCCAGACATATTTCGTTCATATGTGTGTTCATAAATACAAAAAAAATTACATATTATTCTAGAATTGACATTAATATAACCCTTAATCCCTTTCTATGTGTTATAAATGAAATAATGATCTTATTTTCAAGACCTTTTAAAACATCTCGATTTTAAAATGAAACCCATTTATTTTATTCTCCTTGGGATATTTATGAAATGTTTGATTATTATATATGTGGATCACTTGAAAATAAAGACATATTAATGGTGTTCCCTGATTTCACTCTAATTCATTGGGTAAATAATTTAATCTCTAGATATGACATGTTTCGTGATACCTTGGTGAATAACCTTGGTAATTTTTATGACACATTGGGGATGAACATTGGGGATATGTTCATGAATGTCTAAATTAAATTTTTTAGGAACATATTCAAGTTATGGTTCATGTCTGTTTAATTATTTTATGCCTCAACTTCCATTTCTCATGTCTTTATTTTTTTCATTAATATCTTATTGATATCAGAAGTAAACTAATTCCCTTGCTTTCCTTGTTGTTCCTTCTGCTCACCCTTTCCTTTGATGTATGTCTCAAGGTTATGAGATGCAATAATTTTTAATTAGGAAGAAATTATGATGAAGCCGTACAAGTTGATTAGAATAATTTTTTATGTTTTCATGTTTTTTGTTCCTGATTTCCAAGACACTAGACTTTAAAGATCCTCTATTTATAAAATGTAATGAAAATTTATCTAACAAAAAGGTGGGATACCATACTTAAAACCACCAAAATCAGAATTATAATAACTAACTAAATAAAAATTTTGTCCTTTAGGGTAAAACAATCCTAATTTAGTAGTATACTTGAGTTATTTGTAAATTCTTTTAATACTATTTAGATGATATTCTTTAGGGTTATCTTGAAAACGATCCCACATACACATAGTGAACATAATATTAGGTCGGCTAGTGGTCAAATAGAGGAGACTCCCAATCAAACCTATGTATGTGGTTTGATCAATAGATTTACCATTTTCATCAAAGTACAACTGAATTGTTATACTCATTGTAGTGTCACTACATTTTGTGCTATCAAATACAATCCTTTTTAAAATATCATTAGTATATTTACATTGATTAAAAATTATACCTTCCTTATTTTGAAATTATTGAAATCCATGAAAGAATCTGAGTTCCCTCACTAAACTCATATCAAATTCACTTTGCATCATTTTTGAAAAATCAACACATAATAAATTTTTATAAAATCAAAAAATAATATCATCTAAATAAAATTTTCAAAATAAATTATCTTCATAAATTCCTTTTTAAAATAGTGTAGGATCAGCTATACCCATTGTAAAACCTTTAGAAATAAGAAAACTACTTAGTATATCATACTAATATCTTGGATCATTTTTTGAATCGTATAATTCCATTATTAATTTAATAACTAAATTTGGAAAATAGGGGTTTGTAAAACTATGGGGTTGTTCAAAAAAAATATCCTCAACTATATATATATTTAGTAATTCACTCTTAACCTCCATTTTATATAAATTGAAATTTATAATTTTTTTATATGACAGAATGATTCTAATGTACTCATGTATAGAAACTGGTTAAAAAGTTCCTTAAAATTAAATCTCTTCTTTAAGACTATAAACTTGTGGAAAAATATAGATTTATTTCATAAAACGTTACAAGCTTCATATAAAATTTTTCTAATTACCCATTTACTACCTAAGGTCAAGGTGTCTTTAGGTCTATCCCATAGTTTCCAAACTTTATTTCTTTCAAAATGATTCATTTATTCTTTCATATAAATTACCCAAAATTCATAATTAATTGAATTATTAATTCTTTTTGGTTCAATATGTGAAAAAAATCAGGATGTTCCTCCTAGTTTCTCAGAGAAGCTCTAGACTGTGTCCCTTTATCTAGGTATCCAACTAAAATATCTAAAGGATGGTTCTTAAGGATTCTTGTGGGTTTAGAAAAAAAGGGTTAGTTATTTTAGGTTAATCAGTAGGTTCGGGTTCATTATGACTATAGTCTGGAGAATTTCCTAAATTGGATGGTTTAACATGTTGCTTAACAACAGGGTCAAAAGATTTTTCATTTATGTCTAGATTTGATAAAACATCCTCAATATTTTCTAGAGTGTTCTTGGGTTCATATGGGACTATTTCATCAAATTTTACATGTACTGATTCTTCCACACATTTGGATATTTTATTAAATACTCAATAGTATTTACTAGAGATTGAATAACCTATAAATATTCCTTCATAACTTTTGGATGAAAATATTTAAATATTTTCCATTGTATTAAGGATATAAACATTGTAACCAAAAACACTTAAGAAACATACTTAAGGTTTCATACATTTCCATAGATCTTAGGATGATCTCTTATAATTGGTCTGATTAAGAATCTATTAATTATAAATAAAACTTTATTGATAGCTTATTCACAATGATATACAAGTAAGTCATATTCATTAAGCATAGTCTGGGCTAACCCTTGTAAGGTTCTATTTATTATTTCTAAAACACCATCCTGTTGGGGTGTCCTAGGAGCAGATAAGTTATGACTATAAAAATTTTGAGAGAAAAATGATTTAAATATTTTGTTTTCAAACTCACATCCATGGTCACATATTACAAATTTAATTCTAAGACCACTTAGGTTTTCTACTGTTACAGATTACATGGTGAAATTAGAACAAGCTTCTATTTTATGACCAGTAAAGAAAGTCCAAGTATATCAAGAATAGTTATATTCCAGAACATGGAAAAAGTGCTTTCCATTTAAACAAGAAACTCTAGATGGTCCAAAAAAATCCATGTGAACCAACTCAATAGGTTGAGAAGATGAAACTTATTTCTTTGATTTGAAATAAATTTTATGTTGTTTACCTTTTTGACCAGGATTATAGACTTTTTGATTTGGAAACTCATGTTTGCATAGATCCTTAACTAGTCCTTTCCTAATAAGCTTGATAATTGAGTTATTATTATAATGTACTAATATCTGATTCCAGATCCAAGACTCTGTATGAAATTCACTTAAGTAGGAATCATTTTGAGACACTAAAGAATCATAGTTTACTGCATAAACATTTTCATTTATATGGGTTGTAAATACTAATTCATTATTAAATTTAAAAGGCATATCATGAAACATTTTCAAATTGAAAATTAAGACAATCATCACATACCTAAGAGATACTAAGAATATATTAATTTAATCCCTCAACAAAAACTACTATTGAAATTGAAATAGAAATAGATTTACCAATTTGGGCAATGCCAATTATTTCTCCTTTATCATTTTCACCAAAAGTGACATGCCCACCATAAATCTTTATCAGATTATTGAATAATGAATAATATACTATCATATGTCTTAAAAATCCACTATCCATGTACCATATAATTTTTCATGACCGCTCCAAATAGATTTCTTACAAATTGAACAAACAATAGATGATTTTGGTACCAGGATTTGTTGGGGTCTAGTAATATTAGTAATAAATCCTTTGGGAATCCACACTAGTTTCATGGATTTCAATAACCATTTCGTAAAGTATTTGAAAAATAAACATTATTTGGTCTTGAAAATTTGCAAGTAGTAGAAGTTTTTCCAGTTTCATAACTAGATGAAAAAAAGTCAGTTTTGGACATAAATTTTTTCTATATTATGATAAAAAGTTATTTTTAGCTATGTTCCTCTGTCTAGGTTGGTATCCTATACCAGTATTATACATATGAGCAAATTTTTTAGCAACGTTTTTTTCCAATATATCGTTTCCTTTGGTAAATTTTCAAAATCATTTTTTCAATTGTTCATTGGAAAAATTAATCTCATTGTTTTCTTTAAACAATTCATCATTATTTTAATTTTCAATGGTATGCTCAAATTTAATAGTAAAGGTAATAAAATGATGTTTCATTAATGACTTGTATTAATCTTTTAATTTATTTCACATATATTCAAGAATTTTTAAATATTCAATCATTTCCTCATTAGTCATATTTTTAGAATCGCATTCATCTCCAGAATAACTAGAATTATGTACCGGGGAGTCATGGGTTAGCACATATGTGTTTGTCATGAATCAAATGTATTCTTTGTCACCTTTCTCATCATGTGATGACTTGTACACACATGAGATATCCTCAAAAGTAATCCTTGTGTACTTCATTTCCTTCTTGTATCTTTTATCTATTTCCTCATATTTCTTCTTATACATTAACATAAGACAGTCTTCCATTACATATCCTCTTCTCTTACATTCATAAAAAACTATTTCATTCGAGTTATCATTCATTTTCCAATTCTTTTTTCAGTTTCCCTAACAATAATTTTACATTTATAGCTTGGATTCCTGAATAATTTCATTATTTTATGAAACTTTTTAAACCTTTTGTCTAATTGATCCATTTCCTCATCACAATCTGATGGTGAATCTTCATCACTTGTACTGTCAGAATGAGTTTCAATCCTTTCCTTTTACTTACGTTTAGAAGTAGTGGTTTTGAATGCCATAGACATTATCTTTTGTTCAACCTCCTTCTCTTTGTTAACCATTAACTCTTCCTCATACATCATCAGCTTTCCTATTAATTCATTAACATTAAACTTATTGATATCACATGATTCTCTAATTGATATTGAGGTTCCTCTCCGTCTTTTGGACTGACATCTATGTAGCTGCATGATTTTTTATTTAGCATCCACTGGATTTCTAAGAGTACTCATTTTATTAACTATCGCGTTGATCTTGAGATACATATGATAAATTGTTTCATCAGGCTTCATCATGAATTTATCATAATTAATAGTATATTTATTAAGTCTCATTTATTTGAAATTAGTGGTTTCTTCATGTGAAATAGATAAGGTATGCCAAATTTCATAGGCATATTTACAAAAAGATATTCTATTAAATTCTTCATCCCAAAAGAAAAAAAGGCATTCATAGATCTATAATTATTTTTGAATGAATTTTTTATGCTATCACTCCATGTAGTTCATGGAGGCTCTAGTATATCATATTTATCTCATTTTGCAGTCCAAATATCAATCTCTAGGCTTTCAAGGTGAATTTTCATCTTTATTTTCCACTGGGCATAATTTGTACTATTAAAGTAGTGTGTTCTATTATTAGAATAACCTTCATGTATATTATCCCTATTTAGGAATAAAAAAAATATTTTTATAGATCTAAGAATTAAGAACTAACAAAAAATTAGAGGTCTTTAAAACACAACTAAAATCACAATTGAAAAGATTTTAAAAAACATTTAAACATCCTTTAATACCAAATGTTGGTCGGTGTAGGACACTCAAGAGGGTTGAATTCAGTTCCTATAATAGTTCTTGTTAAAAAAATTACTTGAAAGTTCCCCAATTTAAAAACAAAATATTCCAGTTAATCAATGAAGTAACTTTATAATAGTTTGATTGTCCAATTAATTTCTCAAGGAATAGATTACATCATAGATATATCAACCAGAATGATTGAAATAACTTTTGAAACCAATTTATTAAACCATAACATTTATAAATACTATCCAATATCAACTATCAAATTGAATATTAGTTTTTCAAAATATATTTTAAAATAGTGTAAACTAAATTTTAAAACACAACTGATTAAAACAATAGGTTCAATCTCAAGACGAGACTTAGTCCTCTATACTTACTGATCACCTTCCAAATATATATATATATATATATATATATATATAACATTGATTCACACCCTATATCAGGGTGTACACAACATTATACAAACAATCCATGTCACAAGACCTCTACCACAGTTTTACGTGGGAACTAAAATAGCCTAGTCACACAAGACTTGTACCATTGTTCTACATTGGATATCACAGATGTAAAAAAGATTTTTGTGTGAGTAAATCTTGTATAATTTAGTTATGTGTAGGATAAAGTGTGTTTTTAACAGACATATGCCCGTCTTTCCAGAATTTTAGTAGAAATTCACACAATAGAGATGGAAATAATGTTGTAGTTTTTAAAAGGGTCTGCATGTTGTGAAATGAAGCTCTGTACACTTTGGATATAGTATATATAGAGATAGAGTACTCTTATGGATACCTAAATGGACAATGAGTGTCGCTGGAGCTCTATGACCTAGTTTCTAGGAAGATGATATTCTCCTCCTTAGTTTATATTTTCTTCAAGGATGAGTTATGATTTTATGCACACTAATCCTCATTTACTTCACAACAAACTAGAATGATATTTCATAGTGTGTTCTTCTACCTGTTCAAGTATCTCTTCTCATATGTTATTTTTTCTTGTTCTATTCTTCTATAGATCATCTGCGCCAAGTATTCAATTTATTTTAGGTTTCATCTATTAACCAACAAGGAGCACCCCATAGTGATGTTCTAGGAAAAATGTAGCCATTATCAATAAACTTATACAACTACTTTTTCATTTCAAGAAGTTCCACATGATCCATTTGATATGTGGTTTCTCCTATTATGTTTGTTAATAAGAAAGACTGTTCCATGAGGATTTTCATTGATTATAAAGCTTCAAATAAAATTAATCATAAGAATAAGTATTCACTTCCACATATTGATGAATTTTTTGATATTCTCCAATGATATTTGAATTTTTTTCATGATTGAATAGAGATCCAGGAACAATTATATGAAGGTGAAGAAGGTTGAAATTTCAAAAATAGCATTCAGGAATATATATGGGCATTATGATATTGTTTTTATTCCCTTTATCCTAAAAATGACACTGATTTATTTTTGGATCGTATGAATGGAATAATCCATGATTTATGGATAATTTTATTTTTCAACTGATGAAATTATGGCTTATTTAAAAAGTTATGAGGACTATGAAAAAAATCTAGGTATTGTGCTGCAAACACACACAAAAAAATAATTTATACGTGAAATTTAGAAAATGTGATTTTTTCTTGCAACATATTTCTTTTTTTAGGAACCCTATAAATATAAATGGCATAATAGTTGATCCCACCAAAAAAAATTGGTTGATGAATGGACATGACCTACAAAAGTTATGATAATTCTAAGTTTTCTTGGATTATTATATTATTATCAATAGTTTTTAAAAAAGTTTTCACTGTTATTTTTCCCACTAACAAAGTTAACATGACATGGGGTTAGATTTCTTTGGATAGAATAATGTGATTTTTTTCAGGAATCGAAAAAATGATTGGTGAATTTTACAATTTTGGATCTGCCTTCTAGAAATGACGTGTTTTTCCTCTACATTGATCATTAATTAAAGGTACTTGGGTAGGTTATGGGGAAGAATTATCTGGTAATTTATTATGCTTAAAGAAAACTTAAATATCATGAGTTAAATTATCCCACAGATGATATGGAATTAGTGGTTGTGTTTTTTTCATTAAAAATTTTGAGACATCATTTATATAAAGCCAAATGTGAAATATATACTGACCATAAAAGTTTAAAGTATATATTTACTGAAAATTAATTGAACATAAGGAAGATAAGATGGATGTAAATGAAAAAGGATTGTGATTTCACTAATAATTATTATTCTGGAAAAACTAGAAAAGTGGTAGATGAATTGAGTCAAAAACACCATGGGTCATTTACCATGTTATTTTTAGAACAGAACCCCTTGTATTATGAATTGTTTAATTTTTTATTGGATGTTTTTGGTGTGGTAAATTCTTATGCATTGATTCAACTGCCAGTGCAGTCGTCTCCCTAAATAAATTACGCAATCCTAGAAGGATGACCATGAGTTACAGAAAAATATAGAATTGTTTATGAAAGTTTAGTTTCCATAAAATAATTATGATAATGATTGTGTGTTGAGATTTTGAAATAGATAATGTGTACCCTATGATTCCTAGCTAAATATGTACTTATTATGTGAATCTCATAGTTCTCCGTTTTTAGTTCATCTAGGTAGCACCAAGATATACGAAGTCCTTCGGGAGTATTATTGGTGGGATGGAATGAATTTTTTTTCTGGTTTTACCTTAAATGTTTGATTTATTAATAGGTTAAATCATAGTGACAACTACTAAATTGGATGATTCAACCTTTTCTTGTGACATAGTGGAAATGTGAAAATATATCCATGGACTTCACGGTGGGACTACCAAAGACATATCGAGATAAAAATGTGATTTGGGTTATTTGTTGATTAGATCACTAAATCTTCACATTTCTTTCAAACTTGAGATAATATATATTTATATCAACATTATCGACTATACCTCAAAGATATTTTTAGGTTACATAGTTTTCCCCTCTCCATTGTATCTTTATGTGATCCCAAGATCACATTTAACAAAGGGAGCATCCTTTATAATTCTCTTGGAATAGAACTAAATTTTAGAACTACTTTTCATCCTCAATATGATAGACAGACATAGAAAATAATTAATACCATGAAGTAATTCTTAGATCTTTTTCAATGGATTACTATTTATGCTTGGATCTGCATCTTTATTTAGTTCAATTTTTGTATAGCCATAGTTTTCATTATAGTATAAATACGGAACCTTTTATATCATTATATGGAAATTGTTGTCGAACTCCATGATTTTGGGATGAAGTCAGGGAAAATAATTTTAGGGGACCATAATTTTTAGTTGAAGTGGCTAATAAATCGAAGTTAATCTAGCAACAGATGAGGGAAGCTCAGAGTAGGCAGAAAACATATTCGAATAACAAGAGGAAACAATTTTCTTTTGAGGTAGGTGATTATGTTTTCCTTAAAATATCTCCATGGAAAAGTGAAATTCATTTTGGTAAGAATAGAAAGAGATGTCCATGGTTCATTAGACCTTTTGAGATCCAATACAAAGTTGTGATAGTTTCCTAAGGAGGATCTTTTCATCCGATTTTATCTCCGGAACAAAATGTTTTTTATGTTTCAATGTTTTGAATGTATGTTCCAGATTCATCACATGTTTTGAGCACTGAAGTAGTTCACATGTAAGAGAACCTTTATTATGAAGAGAAACGTATCAATATTCTTTATCACATAGCGAAAGTTTTTTGGAATAAAGAAATTCACCATGATACAGTTTTGTGGAGAAACCACGTGATTGATGAAGAAAAATGGGAATATGAAAATGATTTGAGGGAAAGGTATCCTCACTTGTTTAATAAGTAAATACATGTTGTTAGGATATAATTCCCAGAAGGTGGGGACAATCTAACAACCTAGTTACATATAATTTTTTTCATTATGGAATTAAATATTTAAATTATATATAAATGTATAATGAAGTAAGTGGTATTTATAGAAATTAATTAATCGATACAGATAGAATTGTTACATCCCATATGAGAGTTTAAATAAAATTTGTGTATTTTATGGGTGTAATCATGATATATTAATATCAAGGAATAAGTAAATAAATGTTTTTGAAATGATAAATTAAGTATTAGTATTTTTGTTAGACAAAAATATTTAATTAAAATTTTTAATTAATATAATGTTTCAAAATAAAATATATCATCATAATATAGATCCATAAGTTGATATTTTGTAGTCTTATGATTATATGATAATTTTAAAAGACCATAATTTATTTTTCAAATGGTCATAAAATTAGGTATAATTTCAAAATCAGTATTTTTTTAATAAATTATGATTTTAAATAGAAATTAAATTTTTCATTTTTAAAAATTAATCATAATAAAATGGATTTTTTTTAATATTACACATTAAAAATTTGTTAGGGTGAAATTTTGAGATTTTTCTAAAATACATGAATTTTTTGTGTATAGTAAAATATGGTAATTTATAGTATATAGACATTATATGTAGTTGAAACTCATAATAGTGCAACACACACTTTTAAATGGGAGAGAACATTTCGTGATTTATTGGATAATCTTCATGCATAATGACATATGGTACTAATTATTGGGGTGTTCTCACTGATTACACAATTGAAGGAGTGTTGTTATTGTTATTATTTATATATAATAATGATAATAAAATTTAAAAAAATATAACCAAGATATTCACTTGAGTTAAAATAGTAGTAATAATATCCAATGGGAGAGAACCCCATTGGGAATAAATATCATGCACCATATCATCATTTTGGATGAATAAATTTCCATGATGATGTCCAAGAAAACTCACAAGACCCATAAACCATTGTATAATTAAATAAAAGAGATAATGGGGAGGAGGTGAGTGGTATTCATGGTTACTGAAAGACATTTTTCATTCCTCTAGTGACCCAAAGGAAATCATAAGACCTTGGTATATCATGAAATCCTTTGGCTTGTCAGCCTCACCGCATAGAAGCCCTCGGATATGTCCATGGGATTATGTACTTCCCCTCCAGCGCTCCAAGTAAAAACATATAGATTTGTTCGTGACATACCCACAAACACTCATGTGACCCTTTTTGGTCATGTGAGGCATCATAAAAAACATCACGTAAATATCCTCAGCATTACTTGTGGAAAGGATCATAATCCAAGATCTTTGTAAAATAAAGCTAATGTGATAAAAATGGAGGTGGCAGGGCTCACACGGTCACTAAAAGATGTACGACATGTCAGGACATCCACATTTCCCCCCATAAGACCTCATGAAAGGTCAACCAAATATCATGAAGATGAATGTACAAGAAACCCATTCACCCATGAATTATTCTATTAAAGGAATTGATCTCTTGAAAAGGTTCTCAAACATTTCCATAGGTAAAGATGAAAATTCCTTTGAAAAACATTAATGGTTAAATATTCCATCATTAATGAGAAATAATCCAAAAAAATGTGGTGTTGATGGAAGAGACACACGATCTCTGAAAATAATGGGACACACATAGAATGAACCAAGACAAAGACTCGTGAAGCCACAAGGCACAAGCCCCCATTTCCCAATCTAGAAATGATCCATGCCAGATACACTGTGCAAATTAGAAAACAACAGGTGTGGTAAGGACAATAAATCCCCCACACCAATACAAAAAACTAAACCACTACCACTATGATATGACAACTAAACTAAGGAAATACTCAAGTGGAATAGTGGAATTCTTGGAGAAAATGATCATGTGACCATCAATCCTACTATCAGGTAACATACCAGTGAGCAGTTGGTGTATTCTGGAAAAAGGCATAAGCCAATTCGTGTGATCATTCATAGATAACATGAAGGATCTCTGGTGGGATATGAGAAGAAAATCTCATAGGCTAATAGATCACGTGAGACTCAAGATAAAACAACACTGAATAAATCAAAGAATCCTCCTATAAATGTCCATAAAAAAGACTAAAGTAGGAATCATTAAATCAAAACATGTTCACAAAACCACTTTCACTCTATGTGAGCCTCTGAAAGTCACATGAAAACACTAAGACGTGTCAGAAAAATCTCTCAATGCATTTTCAGCATGCTACAAGGGTCATTCAAACCCCTATAGACATGTAAAGTAAAAGTTACATAACACCTGTGGACATACCACCAAAGACTCACAGATGTCCCAATGGACTTTTATCCCAAGACCCATGACATACTTTGGATGCATCACCTGGATCATATAATAGAACAGGCCCATGACAGCCAAGTCTTGCGAAAACACCAAGGAATAACAATGTTCTCTCATGATATCCTCCAAAAATATTAAATAGGACTTGCAATTCCCTCTAGCGATTTCATCCAATAAATGTGATACCCTTTGCACAAGTCAACCAATTCTCATGAGAGAACTAGGGCATATCAACGGGCTCTCACAACGCCATATGGGTATATAGGCCAACACTTACGATGCCCTCAAGGCATATTATCTTGGAATCAAAATTCCATTTAGGGATGTTATAAATGACATGCGACACCTTCTTCACATGTTATAAAGGATATGCAATATATTTGGGAGGAAACCATATGGATCTTGTGATGTCTCCCATATAGGTCAATAGGGTCATGTATCACCCTTCAAATGAGTGGGGCCATGTCCCTAGGGAATCTTTGGACTTGATAGCATCATCCATCCCTGGTGTGTAAGCCCTGAATAAAAGGGAATCCTCATATTCTAATCCTTGATAATGGGAAAAATGATGAATCTAATTCATTCCATATTCATGACACATAATTCATCACTTCATGATTTGAGTTCTATGTTGATCATCTAGGGATATCCAAGTATATATGCTTCTTACCCAATTCATTGGAATTGATCACATGCTAAACCATATTTCTCCTATTAATCATGGATCACGTGGGATGAGGGAGTTTCATTGATCATGTCCTCGGCACTATACACCCCAGGGTTACAAGGGAAGCCTTGGAATTTAATCCCTGAACAATACAGTAGCCTCAATGTGTAATCCCCAACTATCGACATCATGTAGTATGTCATAGATCAAAAGGTCATCCATGTTAGTATAAGACCTTATTATTCCTAAGACAGTGAGGATGGTCATAATTTCCCCACGTATGATCATCCACATTAAACTATTGATAGTTAAAGGGATAAATAACCAATGATGACTCTGATTCCTTTCATACTCAGGATACATAGGGAACCTTATCAAAGCCTGAGCTCTATAAAAAACATCCCAAGGATTTTCCTAGTACATGTGTACCATATCTACATGCCATGATACTGATCATATATTCTCCCTTATTTGTCACACCGAGCATATTTCACATGGTATTAGAGAGACCTAATGAACACCTCATTAGGCATCATGAATTTCAACCAACCAAGTCATTCCTATTTTGTATTCCCATATGAGTTGTATGGAATGAATACCCATCATACAAGGGAATACACCTTTAGTACAGTCCTTAGAGTGTGACCAAACTCCATCGGGTTTTATTCCTTCAATAACTAGGATACGTAGGATGCCTCATAGTGGCTCAGTCCCCTCCAAGGAATATTAACCACCTACTCACAATGAAAAACATTTCCAAGTATTTGGTAATTCGACATAAGAACATAAATAATCTATTAATAGCTATGAAAATGGATGAATAACTTTGAAAACATAAAAATGGATTCACTATTGATACCACACTTTCCTTGGTTCAACAATGAGACTCCCCTTTATATAACAAGTAAATGAAACAATTAATCGTTTTTCTAGTGTAACCAATCAAATTTAAGGATTATGAAGAGATTAAAGAACATATCGTAAATCTATAATAGAGTCCTGGAGTAGCCAACCCCCCCCCCCCCCAAGTGTTAGATGAGCCCAACCTCCCATCCTCTCGACCAATGAGAGTCCCTAAAAGCTGTTTTACCAAAAAAAACCCAAGTGAAATCTAGCATTTGGAATGTAGGTATGTACCCAGCCATAGATGGAGGAACCATTGCGAGTTTCTAGGAAAAGTGAAACTGGTTTCCTAATAAGAAAAAACTATATAATGCCTCAAAAACCCAATAATACAAAAATGGTGAACCCAACATGAATCTCTACAAAGAAAAAATGATTGGTTATTATCTATTGGGTCATTTTGTTTTCCATTATATGCTAAAAAATGGTAAACATGACTTGAATATCTCTAAATATAAGATTATTTGTTATTCTCTATTGATCCATTTTTCCCCAATATAAAAAATGAAAAAATGACGTGAATCTCTACAATAACATAATCATTGGTTTTAAATGAAACATTCCTCTTCATTTTGTAAACCATATGAAAAAAATTGGTAAGAATGAAAAAATCATACAAATGATCTCTTATAACCAGGGTTATGATAAGTCCACACACGTTTTTATAATTAAAAATAAGTGAAACGGACAAATCGAGAATAAATGAACAAATGGTTTTACCATGCATATCTAGTTGAGCATATTATGCCTACGATACGGAACTAATAGGTAACCCTATTCTTTTTTTTCTATATAATTTTGGACACTACTTTGGGAATCCCAATTCAAGATAATTTCCTCATCATCCAGCATTTGATCTAGTAAATCATCTGAGACTTCCACCCACATAGGTCTCCAAATGATTTTACCTACTTGAAAACTCTAATAAATGGTGGAAGGTATGATTTTCCTAGAGTACCTTTTGTATGGTAGAATCCCGATCATTGAATATACTCATTAAGTTATAAAATAATGATGACTGGTGAGTCCGCATCACTCGGGAAAGGATGCTACTATGATAGTATCCCTTGATAATATGTCCAATAGCTTCAGTTTATTATCTTTGGAGCATGAAAACCACCATATACCTTATCTGATGAAGGTGGACCAAGAGGAAAAATATTACTACCTTTTAATTTAGGTTCCACCAATGAGGGCACATGTCAATTTTCATCACCAACACTATCCCATTGGTACCCATCATTCACCTACTAAGGGTGCCATCTGACAAACAACCACCTATGATAGACATGAATGGGCTACAAGGAAGACTCATTGGAGGAGGAATTCATTGGATATCCATGATAGGGATGATAATCAACCTACTTTAAATGAATATTAGTGGCATAATTGGATAGGAAACAGAAAGTATGCACATATCTCTTCTTGTTAGAAATAATTCTGCATGCATTTTCCCACAGTAGGCAAGGGGGAGGCTCATTCTCCTACCCCATGTATGAAGCCATTCAGAATATTCTGATTGAATAAGGGGGGAATATGTGAGAACATATCCAAACATCAATTGAATACATCTACCATTTCATAATGGAAAAAAAATATAGGTGCATATCCCTATACACACTTTTCTAAAATGCCAATATATTTTAGCAATAGTGAAATAACTCTACCAGCATATTTTAGCACTTTTTCAAACGAAGGGACAAGCGAATAATATTATCCCTACAACCAAGATTTCTCAACACTCTTACCATCATGAACAAGTTTTTGAACCATATCCATCACACACTCATGCTCCCACCCGTGAGGATTATTGACATATTCTGATGAAGGGTGAGGTGTCGAATCAGGTTCATATTCCTATTCCAACTGAGGTTCACTATGTGATGGTGGCACATGCCTCGGGATAGGAGAACCTTATTTTTAATGAAGTCTGAGGGAATATTACAATGTACTAGGAGTGGGATCACATACCCATTTTAACTGGGGCTAACTATGTGAGAATGCAACAAGACTCGGGACAGGCCCACATTCCTATCAGAGAATCTGACTCGCATATTCTGGTAGATCACAGAATATAAATCCACATTCCTACATCCATTGACGAATGATTGTGCCGTCATTATTCCAAGGAAACATAGTGTAGGCTCATATTACATCTCTAATTCTAGAGGAATGTCAAGATATTCTAATGGGGAATACAGATTTAGACCATGATCATATTAATGATCCAACTAGGGCCCAAAAAGTGAGGCCAGCCCATGCCCTTGAGTAGGCTCATAATCCTACCAAGAATAACCAATGATATATTTAAAAGGGTTTGGATCAGGCTCATATTCCCATCCTGACCGAGTATCACTATGTGAGAATGGAACATGCCTAATGATAGGCTCACATTCCTGTCAATAATGGGACATCTCATTTAAATATTCCAAAAGCTTCTTAGTACAAGGCATACACTACCATAGCACTATAAATCTATATACATGTTCCGACAACCATTTTACAGCAGGATAATACCCTTGCACCATCCTAATAGGTATTTCAATATATTCTGACCATCATGAAAAAAATGGTATCTATTTCTAATCTACTCAATTCAAGTGTCCTTGAGGTTGTTCGAGAATCATTCTCAATACACATTGGGGTTTGTTGACTCTTTTATCGAAGTGCAAGTAGAAGAGATTATTACCATGAAAGTCCTCATCATAGTAGTGTGAAGTTTTATTGAAGAGACATTTCTCCTAACATCCATAGTGGTCAACCACCCAATGGTGATGTCTCCCATGGACAAGGCATTCTTCCCCTTTCCCAGACACCTGCATATGTAGAGGTTTTTAAAACTACAACAAAATCATATAGAGAGGTTCTCAAATCATCAGGGTCAACTATATATGGTTCCCTATAAACATCCAACAGCACCCCACTACCATCATCATGTTTCTTTTAGATCCATATTCTATGGTCTGGCTAGATACAGGCATATAAGACTGATGAGGAGGAGGCCGAAACTATCATATAGAGAGAGTAACCCAGAAATAACCTCCCCATAATGTTTTTTCCACTCACAACTGGGGACTATGAGATCTCATATGAGCTATCAAACTAGTGCATGCCTTATCTATTCCAGAATATGTGGGACCCTCATTGGTGAATTAAGTCTCAATATCACCCTTATATAGGATACAAGTGTCACCTTCAAACATTCAATATTAACTATTTTCAGTTAGACCTGGCTGTTATCTCCATGGACTAAGATCGAAAACAGAAAAAGAAAAAAAATCTACAACACACTTTCGACAATTGCATCAAAACTCTTTGGAAGATGATATCTGAATCCAAATCATGCATCCATATTTGAGGATGTGGAAAGTATAGATAATTACATTTATCTTCTCCCTTGGAAGAGTAAAACCCCTAAAATTTGGCATCCTGTAATGTTATAGCCTCCATAAAAATTAGGGGACTGGGTAACACTCGAGCCAGTTAGTCACTAAAATATAATGCCTCTTCTCTAATAGTTCCCAAACATCATTGACAGAGATATATGACATCCAAAAGTCCTCAAAATAGGCCCCTCAAAGCAACAATAATTCATTTTAACCATGATAACTGAAGATGCTATCACCTTTACAACTTCCTATAATAAATTATTCTCATAAGGTCTTTGTCGTCACAAACATTTCCTACATGATTGTAACTACACAAAATCAAACAGATCATGGTTGTAGCCTTCACATTATCCATCCAAGAGAAGACATAGCCAGTTGGACAAGGGGAATATCTACCATAACTACCACCCCTCATATTTTCAATTCCCAAGTGAATATAGGACACACTGGCAGTAGCTGCAAGAGAACCCCCACTTTCTGGGATGGGAGAATTTGTATGTCATTCACCATCATCCTGTTCATCATCACCTGAGAGTATCCTAAAAATATAATCTGTGATGCCAGAAAAACCCTACCCTCGTGGGATATTGGCATTTATACATACATATACATCCCTAGATTCATCAATTCTCTGAATGAATACATTGGGTCATCAACAACTAGGCCAATCAATTCCATCTTCATCCCCAAATGACACCCTCCCCACAAGGATGAGGGAATTTTCATCATCATCATCACTAAATAGTATGGACTTCTCTAGGTTGGGAGGAATCAATCAGCGGTCAGCATTACAAAAGCTCCTCCCCCCATAAGAATAACCACTTCTTATTGGGGAACATTTGACAACCTAAACCATAAACTCCCTCAGAGTCACTATTATTTGAAAAAATATTGAGGAATGTGTTGTGATGAAAATCAAACCCCAACGAGGCCACAATATTAAACAGACCAACAAGGCAAAGGGTTCGAATAATGACCCTAAAGAAGATGGTGTAGAATCATCATGTTGTGTTGATAGTAATGGAATGAACACTATTTCTCGATATGACTATGTGGATTTCATCACTGTCAATATTGAAGACATTTATCATAACACAAATGAAGAGTGTGATTAAATGAATAACATACACAAGGAGAAGGGTGACATAGATGCACTAAATTAGGTTACATCCACCATGAACCAAATATGGATCTAAAACATGGAACCTCTGAATATAGGGTTTCCACCTCCATGATGAATATTACCTAGGGGAAGGGAACAACCACTTCCCAATCACATCATATATGAAATGAGGTTACTTCCCTAGAGTAATGTTTGTCACAATATTAGAGTGACATAAAAACTCTCTGACAACTGGATGAGGAACTACTCAGAGGAAATATTCACATAAGGTTTCATATTTAGGAAGGGACGAAAACTCTTCCCCACATACCTGATTCTATAGTATGGGAAGTATCTTTATATCAGATTGGATATGGATCAATCCATCCAGTCCACATAATAGAGGAAGATAAAAATGACCATGACTTACCTCCACTGCAGCAAAAACCTCTCCCTCACTCAGACAACCACCCAGTCCTAGAAAAAATTGAAAATCAGCATGAGATAAATTTGGGGACACCTCTTAAACCCCCATTAACTCTGTATCTATGGGATAAGGATCATTCAATGGTTCCCCCAGATATATTTAGTGTTATCAAGTCCTTGGATACTCAAATTGAAACCATGGAAGGGAAATTCATGCCTATATAGCATGAGAGGAAGTCATATCCTGATTTTGTGTACGACACTTCTCCACCACAAAATTTTATGAATCCTGCCTACTCAAACATTGATAGAGTGGGAGACCTCAAGAAACATATCACACACATTTTATCAGAATTTTGGATGATGATGGGCCCTCGAGATCAACATGAGACAAAAAAGATGAGGTGTTTTGTACAGACTCTAGTAAGGGCAACACTTTTTTGGTATAATAGTCTTCTAGTAAGATCTATGTCAGTATGGGAAGACCTTTTTCATCAATTCATTTATCAATTCAGTTCAACACTAATTAAGACAGTGATCTTCAACCTGATGAACTCCAAAGAATCCAAAAATGAGAGGGTTCATAAAATCATAGCAAGGTGGAAGTGTTCAACCTTCTCACTCAGACTCCCTCTATTTCAAGAGAAGATGTTGAAACATTTTATTGAAAATTTTATGTATGATTGGAATATTACTCTGATTCTAATGGACTATCCATGTGGGTTATCTATTTTTGTAGAAATAGACCAATTTATAGAGGAATCCATCAAGAAGACCTGATCCAAAACTCAACTCCTTCCAACAGCATTGGAAAAAAGGTTATCTAGAGAAGAATATAAAGTTGTCACTATTAATCTAGTAGCCACACTCGTCCGAATACCTAGAGAGGACCCAAACCAGTATTCAACTCTTATTGAGAAGTGACAACAACAAAATCTCCCTTGGCCAGAAGTGTAGAGAAATCAAGGTCATATGGGATTTGAAGAATGACTTAATAAGGTATACTCCTTCTTGAATGAAAAATTCCTCATTTATTTCTTGGCCTCCATGAACAATAACATGCTCATGATCTCACACCCCCAGGAAGCCCAATGTTTTCAACTCCCTGATCATCCTGATTACTTCCCTTTCCAAAGATGTTGTGTTATAGTGTCTAGAACTTCATTATTTTTCAAATATTTCTCTCATGGAATGATCAATTCTGGAAAACTAGTTTTAGATAACTCCCCAAAGTAGGAGTCTTGGATAAACATGATCCAACTGAAATAAGAGTATGATTGGAAAAAATTTCCATCCCAACGTGCATAAAAATTAGACAATTGGATAACCCAAAACACATTTGATTGAGGCCATCCCAATCTGAGAGGAAAGTTGTGCAAACCTACAATATCTCCACCACCCAAGAAGAAGACACAAAATATGCCTCATGAAGGTGGGAATGACCATTGTATGTATGAATAGATATATGAGGTAGATTCATATTCTCCTACGAAGATATCCTTAACTCTCACCAATTTCTTCCCTACAGATTTCAAAACACCCGTACTGCCCCACCTAACGGAACCCTCATCAATGAAGATATCATATTTGGTTCTGTCAAAAATATAGAATTATTAGACCCTTTCTCTGAATATGTGTTTTCCCTAGAGCATGAGTTTCCTACACATAATCGGGGAATAGGAGGTTGCATGCATAGCAACTGACGATATAGAGGACATCACATACATGGTCAGACCCAATATTCTACTCATGTCCCTTGGAAAATACATATGAATCTGAGGCTCATGGTAAATCAATCCTGTAATCCTAGAAAGGGAAGAGAGGCATCTAAGAACACTCTAGTAGCCTTCTGCACCCTATTTTATTGAATTTCCGCCTAGTTGGGGCTCATCCTGATCAACCCAGATGAAGGGGGGGGTCAGGATAACCCATTCAACTAGTATTACATGCTCCCAAAATCATTTTTAAAGAACAAAGTTCGTCCACCCCAAATTCCATGACTCCTCATCTATACGTCCTGGAGAAACCCCATAACAGGAAGTGCTGACCTCTAGAACAAAAGTACGAAATTCTGAAACAGATGGAGGTAGTCTTAGCTGGGCTATCGGTTCTCAATGCATTATATCTTTCCAAATAACTCCAAGAGTCACTTGTTTAATATCTCTAGAGAACAAAAGAGTTTGAGATAGAAGCCGCTGCAACTGAGGTATATCGGGTGGAGACCATGGAATTAGAATGTCACATAGGTATCTCATTCACTAATCAATATTAGGAAGAGGACCTTCAAGGACACATCTATCCCCTATATGTCTTGGTTAGACTCAATAATGTTAATGTCCAAAGGGTGGATAATTATGTATAGTTTTTTTCTCCCAATGGATTGGATACTACCCCTATGAATCACTATATTAAGATTGATATTCACTATGTACTCCGCACAAACATGTTCAAGGTCACATATATAATCCCTGAGATCCAATCCCTTATTTTCCCCAGTGGAAAAATAAATGTCTATCATACCATGCACCTATCTACAGTGACTCAGTCAATAGGAGATGGGAATGTCTCCTCTAATGGCCTCACTCACCCAGATAATGATAGCGGGACCCCATTTTTCTATCTTCATTTGAAAAAGTATCTACAATTTCTGAGTTGGAAGAATTTGAGGATGACCTCAAGAATTACCATACAACATTTGAGGGAGGTGTCTCCACCACCATCGATAAACTCAGGCTGATAATTATATGAATAGAGGATGTCATGTGGCCTACATTGATTCGTTCCACCATTCCCCTCAACGTTCAAGAGAGTTACATCTTATTTCTGAAGCAACATCAATATGTTTTCACATGTAAATACATATAAATGCTCAGACTAAACCCATATGCGGCTACACACCACCTCGGCATACCAGATGAGTATCGAGGCTTTATCAAGATTGACAATAGTTAGCATCCCTCTCATTCCACGAATATAGAATATGAAGTTGAAAAGTTGATCAAACCCAGCATAGTCTGATAAGTACAATAAGTGAGATAGCTTACCTATATCATACCGATTAATAAGAATAATGGGAAGATTAGGGTCTTCATGATTTTAATGACCTTAATCATTAATTCCAATATGATAAATTCCCATTTCCAATCACAGAACTCTAGATCGATGAAACTATTCATTTTCAACCCTTTATTTCATTGAAGGAAACTAAGGGTACAATCAGATAAATAAGGCCCCTAGTGATGAAGAAGCCACACCCTTCAAAGCACCTCAAGGGATATTTTTATATTAGGTCAGGCCATTTTTTTAGAAGAATTCTGGTTCTACATATCAATTTTACATGCACCAAATATTTTATATGATCATAGGAATCATAGAAAAATGTTATGTCTATGGCCTGGTAGTTAAAATTTATGGTGATGTGATAACTTCATTGAACATAAATAACATTTTTACATGCTAAGACAACATAGTTTGAAGGAGAATCTGCTGAAATATGATTTTTGGGAAACATCAAGGAAATTCATTGGATTTTTGGTATGCTACCATGACATTGAGATCTAATCAAAGAAGAATGGTGCTATCATATTAATTGAACCTCTAAAAAAGTCAAATAATTGAGGGGTATCCAAGGGAACCTCACTTACAGTTGGTGATATGTTTCCAACATTTCGGTTATATCTCTCCTTGTCACATGGATAATTAATAGGGGAATAACCTACCAATGGGATAATGATTTCCATAATTCCTTAAAATTTATCAAGTAGTACCTCTACACCCACTGGTCATCATGCCTACAGTATAAGGGAGGCGACAAATCTTATATGTGGACGTCATTGAATTCTCATTGTTCCTCCTTCATGGAAAAAAATGATTTGTGAAGTGATAATAGTCCATATTACCTCAGATAAACTATGCTAGGTACTGAGACTCAATACTCTGAAGTCCAGATGAACTACATATCACTCATATTCACATTGAAAAATCCAAGACATTACTTTTTGAACCACTACTTCCAATTGGTCTCTCGTATCTATCCGCTCAAGTAAATCATTGGTCGTCCATTGCTAACTAGGAACTTTCCCTGATGGGAATTTATTCTTTAGAAATATGACATTTATATTATGTCACATTTTTAAGAGGAAGGATTAAACATTTCTGATTTCTTTCCATCATATCCTACCCCATAAAATATTCTAGAGGACACTGATCTTCCACATGAAGAGGTCATCTATGCCCATGAAATCCCTTGGACATGGGATATGTATTTTGACGACCCCTAATGATGTCCTATAGGGACTATGATTTAAAACCCAGTGTTCAATTGGGTTGTATTACAGGTCATATTTGTCTCTACAGATAAAATATTCTTGCCTAACTATTTCTCACTCTCCAAATGCTGTAAAAATAATGAGGCAGTTTACCAATGTCTCATCACTGGCTTAGAATTAGACCCACGGTTAAAAAAATACAACCTTAACATCCAAGGGGATTCAAAGTTAGTGATAAAGTATGTCAATTGAGAATTCACCATCAAACTTGATGAATTGGCCCCTATCATAGGCAATTCCAGGTGAAAAATTGTAGAATTATTTTTGAGACCAAATTGCATCATGTTCCTCAATCACATAATGCTTGCACCCATGCAATGGCCAATGTGGCCACCGTCTTGGCCAAACCTAACTAGGAAGAATCAATCATCCATATTACACATCATAGAATGGTCTCCAAAATCATTGTTTGTGATATGGATGAGATTAATCAGGTCAACACCACCATCAATGAGTGATGCACCAATAATCACCCATGGATGGATGGAACCCATAATTGACTATCTAAAAAATGGGAGTCTCCAAACTGATAGAGTCGGAAGGGACCATATTCAACACTGTGCAATGAGCATTACCCTATAGGATGGTGTGAATGATAAGAAGACCCTATATAAGAATGACTTTGATGGTATCCTACTCAGATGAATATCAGAAGGATGTATTTCATCCATCCCAGAAGTATTCAACATAGGCTCTTGTTCCACTTATCTATCTAGGACCAGGCTCTCCCACCAGATCAGGAGGTTACGATATTATATGAAAACCATGATACAAGACTATGTATAATTCACCTCAAAATCAAATCAATGCCAAATTATTTCAATCTTCAACCATCAAACTCCAAAATTTATACACACAAACAAATATTCCATCATGTCTTCCGTTTGGGGGATGGATGTCTTGGGTCCATATCACCCATTCATAGATAATAAGTTAAATTATATCCTTACAACAACTGGATTCTTTAAAATTGGTCTTAGGCAATACCACTCAAATAATTCGGGACATATAATATCATCGAATTCAAAAAAGTACCATATCATCACTAGTTTCAAGGTCCCTCAAAGAATATTGATGGACTATTAAACAAATTATATTCTTTGAAATTGAATAATTTGTACTATGAGTAAAATATTGACTCCAATCACTCATCTCTCTATCATAAAATAGCAAATGGAAAGATAAAATCCTTAAATAAGACTCTATGAAATATACTCTAGATTATTTTAAACAAGGATAAAAGTCATGGCTGTAAAAAATCCTCCATTATTCGTGGGATTCCCCTACTAGTACATGTACTGCTACAAAAGAAACTCCATACTCACTAGTGTACGAGACCGATGCACTGTTAACCATGGAGGTCAGATGCCCTCACTCCGAGTAGTGATCTACAAGAAAGACTTTGTTAAGGAGAGATCACCAATGAAACTAGACGAATTTGAACTACATGAAGGTAATAAGTTGTGCACATTATATAACATTAAGGTCAAACAGAATCAGATTTCACGATCCATCAATAAAAGGGTATTCCTCTTTTCATTCCTTTGAGGGGAATTATTGCTGGTCCTCAAAACCCCAATGATACCAAGCAAGAATCCCCCAATGATGGAACCCAAATGGGCAGGACAGTGCATCATACCTATGGTCTAACACAACAAGGCCAACTCTTTGGACACAATGAATGGGGAATGTGTCACACCACCCAACAATGAATGATTTCTCAAGAACCAAAATGTGTAGCTGACAGTACAAGGGAATCCACATAAATGTAATTCCAATAGATCATTTTAGTTAAATGATGTTAAACTATACATATTTTTCATTGAATAAAGACGTTAAATTGTATGATACCTTTAGTCCTTACTACAAGACATTAAACTACACGACCAATGTCTTTACTGCATGACACAAAACTGTACAGATCCATGTTAGCCATCTATATTCATGTCAAGTCACATATGTCCATGCCACATTATATTAAACTACATAGTTCCTATATAAATAAGTATGGATTGATTCTAATAATAAATGAGATGTATAGGTATTACCAGATCCTATATCTCAATCCAACCAACATATGATGCAAACTACATTTGTTGTACCCTCAACTATATCTGCATTGTAGGTAACCTGTTCTGTTCTTCATTTCTCACACTAAGCATAGCTCACGTGAGAATAAAAGTAACAGTAGGGGAATAACCTCAAAATAATGGTTTAAAATTAAAAAATAGTCTCATCATTGTCCCAAATGAAAGACTATAAAAGGAATACGATGAGCACCTTCCACATGACGTTTAAATGCATGGTCAATGTACTTGCCTCATAATGCTAATCTACACAGTTCTTCAAGAACTACATGTGGTTTGATTATATTCTTCGTGAGATATGTACTGAGGCCCAGACTTCCATCTTTTCACCCAACCACAACATTTCAATTTATTCACATCCATTATCCTTCTCCCTCATTGCATGATGATAAACTCCATGGATATTCAAGAACAATATGTACCTTTATTCATCTCATCACATGATTTGTAGTAACACCTAGATCTCTAGTCTTAGGCCCGGCTACAATGTTCAATATAAATAATGACCACCTCTATATATGGCCCAGACTTATATAGATTATTTACCATTCAAGAACCATATTTGACTTGATTCCCACTCTCAATGGATATGTAGTGATTCTTGAATATCTAACACTGATCCTAGTCACAAAAATGAATATAAACCCCCACTCCATGCATGGGGTCCAGACCTACATAAGAGGCTTATTTTTAGAACTACATGTGGATTTATTCTCATGCTCTTGAGATTCATATTGATTCTAGATTCTCCACCTTTGGGAGAAATGACAACATTTCCAATCCTTTATTTTAGTTCACATGTCTTTACCACATGATGTTTAAATGAATGGATATACTTCCATACCACGTGATGTTAAAATGAATAGATGTACATCCTTAAGAAATGATGTCAAACTGCATGGAAGTGCATCCTTACCACAAAGCGTTAAACTGAATGGAGGATAGAATTTCCCCACTACATGACATTAAACTAGGAAAATTTTCACTCATCATGCTCCATTATCAAAAGAGAACATGAGCCTTACCCTTTACAACCAGAGGACAGGGTACTTCCATTATCTTTTTATGACCCTAAATCCATATGAAACACTTCATGTATTAATAAAATTGAGTCATCTTTAACCTTTCACCTCTCTTGAAAAGGAAAATAGATCACTTTGTTTGACCATGCTATTGATGCAGAAGGGCTTATACCCACCTACTAGAGACATATTGTCCTAGTATAAATGAAATTATGATTATCATGACCCTAAATTCACCACCGAGGAACATACCACACCATTGTGTTTTATTTTATCCCTAAAATGGTTGTCCCATATCATCATTCAAGACCTAATAACCTTGATCTGTGATTTACAACACTCTCACTTCTCACTCATAAGGATGTTGGAGTAATTTTTACCATGGGAATCCTAATTTTATCTTGTGTAACATCTCTCATATTAGGTCCATAATTTTCATGACCATACAATGCTCAAAATGTTTTCAAATCATTACAAACTAAAACATTTTCCTATAGCAGTCCAGATCACAAGAATTGAAAATGCTGTCGAAAGAGACACAAAATTTGTCAGGTTGAAAACCCAAAAAGGGATACCTGAGTAAAATTCATGTCTTCACATTCTAAACTCCTCTTATTCAGAATTTAGGAAAAAATAATGTTTTAAATAAATAACACATAAATCTCACAGGGTCTACTTTGTAGTCCTAGTAATAGTCAATTTATGCTTGTTGGAACCCCTGGTCTAGGTAAAAATTAGAGCAATTATTTTTCACATTTCTTCACCATGATAATATGTTCGATAGGTGGTGGCACAAAATTTAGGGTTCTCGTGCACTTCGTGGATCTTACATTTTCCATAAATTCAACTTTATGGTCTAAAGCATCTCAACTCTTCACCAAACTATAATTATCCTAGAAAAAGAAAGGATAACCCTTTGATTGGCCATGATATTGATGAAACCTATCTCAGAACCTCAAACTAGAGACATATTTTCCTAGTATAAATGGAATTCAAATTCTTATGAGACTGACATCATCACATTAAAACATTTCACCCCATTGTGTTTTATTATATCCTCGGTGTGATTGTCCAATACCTTATTCATTACATGATCACTGTGGACTACGATTTACAGTCTCGGTCTTAGACTATTCAAGTAGATCTGATATCCTCGATTTTCCATCACCATGTTTTGTACCCCATATTAATGAAGGAATGAAAACCTTCACTATTGATCTTTTTGATGGCCAACACATCATGATTCAAAACTAGAAAGCATAGGGCTCGAGCTATCCAATTGGAGTCATGTTACCCTAGGGTTCTAGAATCCTTCCCTAGATAGTGTTCCTTCCATACCCAACTTCGTTATCTAAATGTTTGTGTCTTACCAAATATTTCACATACATTTTAAATGAAAATAGATCTATCATTTCCTCCATGTTATTTATGTAGACGGGCTCAAACCCATAGACCCCATACATCATTTCCAAATATAAAGGGTTTCCTATTCTTTGTGAGCCTCAATGACCCCATGGCAGAACCTGACACCCCATAGTGTTAATGGACATACCCGACATGTCTACCCCATTCAATACTTTATGACTCATATTTTTTATTGTAACTTAAATCACCCACATTCCAACTATCTAGTTGGGTCAATCTTCCCTATTATTTATCCGTCAACTATATTCACCCCATAAATCATCTATAATCCCTTTTAAAGGAGTGGATATCAACATTACTTGACAATACTATCAAGGCATAACAGATTTTACCCACTCACTAATGGCCTCTACTACTTGTAAGAAATGTCCTCCAATCCTTTTGAGCCCTAGAAATACCACTACTGAACTGAGCACCCCATAGTGTTTTGAGTCATCCAAGGCATTCCAGCCCTATACTATATTAGGGCATAGATTAAAGACTATAAACAAAAATAAAAATTAGGTCTGAGATAAAAGACCTTAAACAAAAAAAGAAACATTATATCTGAGTTTAATGACCTTAAACTAAAATAATCATTAGATCCAAGCTAAAATTTCCTAAAATAAATCAATTCTTGGTCTATGATAAAAAACCTAAACTAATGCATGACAATAATTAAGTTTTTAAATCCTAAGAGGCTCTCCATATGGACTTGAAAATCAGTCTATTCTCACCAAGACTATTAGATTAAGAAAATAATTGAGCACTTCCCTATGGGAAATGTATTCTACCCATCATCCCTTCTGAAGATCAAGTGACCCCAAGATTACTATAATAGATAATCAGTAGAGAATATCGTGTTGGTAGTAATTCATGAGAACTTATTATGAAATAATTTGTAGGGATTAAAATATCCAAACCCATACATTCTTATTTTCATGATTTTATGGAAAGTATGGGTTGTGTTGGTGATTATCATAACATCAGAGAAATATAATTTCATGCACATCATGAATGAAAGAAATTTGAATGACAACATATAAAGTTCAGTAGTTATATTCACTAATAGCACTCTGAATGATGAATCCATCAACATTCAGATATGCAGAAAAGTGATCTCAATTTACATTTGAACGAAATTATTTTCGTTTTGAATGAATCTAATTGTATGGGGTGACATTTGTCGATTTTCATAATAGTGAAACACACACTTTTCAACGGAAGGAAACATGTTGTGAAAGATTGGATAATCATGATACATAATGACATATGCTATTTATGATTACAGTGAGCTTATAGATTACAAAATTAAAGGAGTGTTATTATTATTATTATTATTTAAATAAAATAATGTTAATAAAATTAATAAAATAAAACTAATATATTCATTTTTCTCAAAATATGAGTAAAAAATCCAAATTTAGGGAACCCCAGTGGTTGTAATGATTTTATTTCATATCATCATTTGAAAGAATAAAATTACTTGATGTTATCCAAGACAACTCACAAGACCCTCAAAACATTGTAGAATAAAATAAAGGATACAAAGGGGAGGAGGCGAGAGGTACTCACAATCACTAAAAAACATGTTACATTCCCCTAGTGACGTACAGGACACTGCAAGACCTTGGTGACATGTTCAACTCATATCAAGAAATCCCTTTGGCTTGATATCCTCTCTGTAAAGATGTCCCAGGGTATTTCTATGACACACTATTCATCCCTTTCAGTACTCTAAGGGAAAATAGATATATTTTACCATGAAATACTCAAGCACCCCCATATGAACCATATTGTTCATGTGAGGAATCCTAAAAAAATTGAGTAATTATCGATGACAATACTCGTGAAAAATGGAATAATCCCAGAACATTGTAAAATAAAACAATGGGGATAATAAAGGAGGAGGTCAGTGCTCTCATTTTCATTGAAAGACATACGATGTGCCAGGACATCCATAGTGTGGCCCTGAAAGACCTCCTAACAAGTCAACCAGATCTCATGAATATTCTTGGACAAGCCACCCTTTTCCCAAGATGTATTTCAGGAAAGACATCAAGCACTAAAGAAGGACCTTACACATGTCAACAGAATTGGATGAAAAGTCATATGACATTCGCATATAATCAAAAAATCCTTCATTAATCCGAAATAATCTGATAAAAGGAGGCATTGATAGAAGAGACTTGCAGTTAGTGAAAATTAGGTGACACACTTGGAACGACCCAATATAAAGACTCGTGATTCCACATGGTTACACCCCCCTTCAACAACTCCAAATTCGATCTACACAAGATATAATTCACAAATTGAAGAAAAACTAGGTGGTGATTCCAATAAATAAACCACTCTAGTATGAAAAACCAGACTGTGGCCACTATAATACGATGATAATGCTAAGGAAACTCTCAATGGAAACAATGGAATTCATGGAGCAACCAATCAAATGACTTGATGACCTACAATCTGCCTGAATGGCCTGAAGGCCTTCTTTTTTATTTTATTATGGATAATCCCCCTTTTAAGGGTTAAAGGGGAAACCGTACATGACCCCTAGGCCCAAGGCACAAGGCTCGACACACCCGCAATACATGATCCGAAGGCCTAGAGGCATATCATGCCCAATACATGACCCATAAACCCAGCCCACTTGAACTGCCCCTCCCCATATTTCTATGTCATTGATCACCTAGCTCCCCAACTTGCATTGTTGATCAGCTAGCATTGCCCCGTACAAAGCTGCCCGGTGCCTGGTCCCGATGGCGGCCGCCATACCCTCTCATTCTTCCAATCCGGTTAGCTTTGCATCTGGTGGTTGCTACTCCTGTTGCTCTGATCCTCTTCTAGGGAACTTTCTGTGTGAACTGGGATACTCAATGGTCTACGTGACCCGAAGGCCCTATGGCCCGAAGTCCTTTGATGACCTGAAGGCCTTGGAGACCCGTAGGCCCAAACCGGTGGCCCGAAGGCCCGAATCGGGTGAATAGTTCCGGCTGCTACAGTACCGAACAGTAAATTCTACAGTATCGAATAGTAACTACTATAGTACTACTACAGTACCCAGAAATTAGCCTCCACCCGATTTTGAACTTGGGTCTCTTGGATGCCAAGCGTGAGCCCTTACCACTCGGGTATGGGCTCGTTGGCTTGTCGACCTACTATCAGGTAATATATCGGTGAGAAATTGGAGTAGTCATGAAATAGTAATAAGCCAATTCTAAAGATCATTTACAGATCAAAAGAAGGATATCTGGTTATCTATGCGAATAACATCCCACACGCCGACTAGACACGTCAGACGCAATTTAAAAAATCACTGAATAAAACCAAGGAATCCACATGTAAAAGGCCAAAAAAATGACCAATGGTGGAAGAATTAAATAAAAACATGTTCTCTGACCTACAAGATTGTCAAATGAGCCTCTAAAAGAAATGAAACAACACCAGGACACATACCCCATATCTCGTGATTCTCCTTCAGTATGCCACCTGGGATATATGAATCCTTCCGAATATGTCAGTGAAAAGTTGAATCACCCCCTTGGAAATATCACCATAGTCACTTGGATGTCACCACGGACTTGTCACATAAGCCTCACGACATCCATTAGATGCATCATTAGACACTTATAATGGTGAATACTCATGTTAAGCAAGTCTCATGAAAGCACTTGGGCATCACAATGGGCTCTCGTGACATCCAATGAACATATTTGGGTAGAATCACAATGTTATCTAGGGATGTCGTCAAAGACATGTGACATCCTTTAGACTTGTCAACCAAGTATCGTGAGAGAATAATTGAATATTAATGGACTCTTGCGACACCCTTTGGGAATATCTTCCAAAACTCATGATCCCCTCTAGGCATATTATCCAGGACTCATGATGGATTCCCGGGATGTTAGACATGGCATACGACACATTGAAGACATTTTAGTTAGTATGTGAAATAGATTTGAGAGGAAACCATCTAGATCATATGAGGTCCCCCGGATAGGTTAATTGGGTCGTGAGACTACCTCCAGACAAGTGGGTCCAAGTCACAAGGCCATCTAGAGATTTTATAGCCTCATACATCCCCTGTGTTTACACATAGAATAAAACAAAAACATAATTGTGTAAGCCCATATCATGGTAACTACGAAGAACCTGATCCTACCATATTTAGGATACATGGTCCATATCTTCGAGGTTCGAGTTCCATATTCATTATCAAGGGTAATCACATTGTTTAAGCACATTTCCCAATGCAATGGAATTGATCACTTACTATCCCTTGTTTCTCACAATGAGTATAGGTCATGTGGGCTTAGGGATTTGAACTGATTATGTAATCTCCCATATACACCCTAGGGTTACAAGGGAAGCCATATAATTTATTCCTCGGCCAATAAGGAACCCTAAGTGCGGATGAAACAACTATTTACATCATATAGTATTTCCCCGATAAATAGGGCATCCATCTTGGTATAATCCCCTCACATTCATGAAACCTTGAGGACAGACATAATGTCCCCATGTGTGATCATCCACCCTATCCAAACTGAAGGTTACGAGATAACTAAACTATGATAAATCAAATTCCTTCCATACTCAAGATAAGTAAGATGGCATATCAAGGCTTGATATCTATACCAAACATCCTAACAACTATCACCATACATAAGTCCCACATCAACATTCCATGAGACTGATCATTTATTACCCTTTGTTTCTCACACCAAGAACAACTCATAAGGTCTTAGGGAGATGTAATAAAAACCTCATTAGGAATCAGGAATTTCCACAAACTAGGGAAATCCTATTATGTAGGCTAAGACGATTGGTATAGAATAAACACCCCTCATAAAAGGGCATACACCTTGGGGATAGTACCAAGAGTTCACAAATACTACATGGGTTTTGATTCCAGCAATAACCAGGATACATAATATGCCTATTAATATTAACCAATTCCTCACATAGTAGAATATTCCGAAGCATTTGGTCACAGTGCTTTCTCACATAAAACAAATATTCACCGTTATGAAAAAAGATGATCAACCTCGAATACATACATATGGATTCACTATTGATACAACAATTTCCTTGGTTCATCAATGAGATTTCGACTATTTTTTGAACTAGAAAATTATACAATGAATCATTTTTAGGGTATGAATTCATGTATCGTGATTACAAAGAGATTCATGAACATATCTTAAATCTATAAGAGATACCTGGAGTAGGCAACAACCCCCCCCCCCCCCAGGGTTGTGATGAGACCAACCTCCCATCCTCTAAACCCATGTGAGTCCCCAAGAGTCGTTGGGCTTGGAAACCTAGATGACCACCATCCCTTGGAATGTATGTCTATACCAAGCTACCGATAGGGGAACCATTGGGATATTTTTTGGGAAAAGTGACAATGGTAGCCCAATGAGTGATACCCATTTCACACCTCAAAAAACTGACGAAGCATAAGTTAAATACACTATTCCATGAGTCATTACTGATGTAGTAACCATAATCAATAACTCCCATTAATTATTTTAATATATTAAGTTATAATTCTAAATAAATTTTAATTATTGAGAAAAAATAATAAATTAATGAATAAAATAATGAGGAAACACCCCCTCCTCTCTTACAAATACCAAACCTCTCCACCACTTCTCCTCAGACATCTAAAGCCTTGTAGCTTGTTTAGTTTCAGATCATTTCCCTTCCAAATCACCTTCCCCTTTTAAAATACCTAATGACCTCACAAAAATTCCCAAACCTATGGCCTTAAAGAGGTTCTCAATTTGGATAATTTAGGAGGCAAAATCTTCTTTCAATTTCTTTTATTTTCATTTCAATTTCTTTTATTTTCTTATTATCTCATAACCTCCCCTAATCAAAGTAACATGATAACTAATGTATATAATATATACTATAATTTAATTATGATAATGATATATCAATCATAAAACCACTCAAATTCTCCTATTATTCTATAAAATTAAACCATCATCCGTTACGTGTCGATTCATCAACATCCTAGTCGATGAATTTTCATTTTCCATTAAATCCTTCAAGGTTGGTCATAAAATCATTAATTTGGGATAAAAAAGAAGATATTATATATATTATAATTCATATAATTTTGTGGAACCAACATATAAACATGATATTAAATAAATTTATAGAATTTTATGATGTTTGTAAAAACTTCCAAAATAAATTAAATCATTTTCGTTAATATTTTATGTAATGAATCATAATAAAATCATAAAAAATGATATAAAGTATAATTTATTTATTTTTATAATATTAATACTATTTCATTCCATAAAATTAGTTTTTAATCCTTTAGATAAGAAAATCAATAATGAACCAACCATGAAAACCATGAAATAAATGCACCTAAAACAATAAAAATAACAAAATATTGTCATTAAATGGGAAGAAAGTAGATATATAAATATAATATAAGGTATTATTGATATTAATATATTTATATAATATATTTATAACTCTCTTTAAACAATTATACTGGAGGTTTGGAAATGTATGTAGTAAGACAAACCCAATGTGAGGGACTATACTTCAAAAATCAACTTTTTAATTTCTATTTTAAAAAAATTTCATAGGAACGTTTTTATGATGAAATTATTCATGTTTTAGGATTATTTTTTGGCTATTGGTAATTTCATATGATTAAGGGTATTACCCATATCTCCCAAAAATCTATAGGGTACATTTATATTGGAGGTCGACTATATGGTTACTCCAAGTGTAAAAAAAATGGTTACACCATATGGTAACCATGATGGTTACATTGTAAGGTAGTTGTGAGGATTAAAAATAATATGGTACCCATGAGGGTTACAATATTAAGTATGTAATTCCCCATGTCACCTTTACGGTTTTATTTATGTTTTATATGTTTTATGGAAACCTCATATTTTCACAATGTATATGATACTTCATGGGTGAGAAGTAGGTGTTTGTGAAAATAAATGCATATGTTTATAAGTATTGATTGAGTAAGAATTCTTTTATTTTTTTATGTCCCTTATTTGCATTATTATTTTAATACCACGTTTTTAAATATTTTTCACAGGGATTAAGGATGGGTAAGAGAAAAGAAGAATCTAATCTGAATATTGTGAAGATTTTTCATTAAAATATTTGATGATTTGTGTTTTTTTTGTATTATTGAAGAAATTGATACTATTTTAATATTACCCAAATTTTCTACATGTGGGTAAATATTTATGAATTATTTCACAAATATATAAATCTCTAAACTAAAAAGATATTAGGGAATGTATTAATGTGAATTATAGTTGAATTAACATGATTATGTAATGTTTATATTCAGATCATCATAGATGATAATAGAAGTAGTGGACCCCCTCATGCAGAAATGTGAGAAAACAAAAAAAATACACACACATTTTAAGTGAGCTAACCACTTCAAGATCAAAACAAGATCAATATGAATTGTTCCTTACATGAAAAATATTTACCAATGATCAATTGTAGTTGAATTAAAACACATTTAAATCATATAATACTTCATATAGACTCAACAAAAATAGTTCACGACACTCTGTTCTACTTCAATTTTTAGAAACTCGACTCGAGCTTCATTTTGAGGTATACTAAAGGAGTCACAATCTTTAGAACAAATCATACATTTCTATACAATCTCTATACAAATATTTATTTTCTCTTTGTCTCTATTTCCATTACATTATGATCTTTGTATGTATACTCTACATTTAAGACACACATTTTCTCATGTGATTCATCAAGAAGAAAATTGATATATTCTTAAAATATCTTTACTCTAGTTTTCCTTCATTTTTTGTAGAATATGTCTTCATGTTTACATTATTTTTTTTACTCCCACTTATATTATGGAAGAGGTCATGTGTATCCTAGATATCATTATTGTTGTATGCGTGATCCAGGTTATGGGTCATCAATTATTTTATATATTCTTCTTAACAGTATGAGATTTATAAATGGAGAGGATTAAGTTTGGACTTGATACTGGACCTCTTGTATTTACTCTACTATGTGATTTTTTTAAATTATTTCTGTGACTTAAAATGAATATATTTTTTATTGAAAAAAAATATACTTTGATTGGAAGTCCTAATTAGTGTTTATATAATGTTCTGATATTGAAAATTAATTTCAAAAAATAAATTAGTTTTCATAATTTTTAACTGAGACTTAATCAATCATTGAGAAATATTGTAAGATACTATATCTTATTTTGATCTTCTCTTTTATCTACCTGGTATGATTTAATTATTATAGGAATTCACTTTAAACTTATTTTAGAATGAAATTTTTATCAGGGAATTAATTGACCCCCCTCTTGAGATAATAACACTGACCAACATTGTTAAAAATTAATTGTGAAAATAGTAATAATAATTTACTATTGTTAAGGTAAGAATAGGTTTACTGGGATTTTAATCTATAACGATATAGGTTAAAATTACATTAAATCTTGTTTAAATATTATTTTATAGAATTATATAGAGCTTATATATTCTATGTCTTTATAATGGTCTATTTTTTTATCCTTTTATCATGTGAAACATGTAGGGTCACATTTTACTTTTCAAAAATTTCAAGTCTACCACTCACCGCATGTATAAAATGCTTACCACATTCCACATAGTTCATAAGATCATATAATCCATTTGGATCATATAATCCATGAAAAAATACATCCCAAAAACCCTTTTACATGTTATGGGGTTTATTTTCATTCCAAAATACAAACCCTAGGGTCCTTAATAAGAGATCTGTTGAAGGATGTTCTAGGTGAAGGTAATTGTCATCAGTAAAATATTTATTTTTACTCCACAAATTATCATATTAATTTATTTACATATAATTATAATAAAATTACACCATTATCTAAAACATACTAATATATTATTATTTTTATGGAAGAACCTATATCCATCTCCACTTCTATCAAATGGAAAATGAAATTGTTGATCGGTTGTACAGAGGACAACCACCTTGTAAACTAATGTAATTTACATTACACCACCACCTCTAAAGGTTGTATATAACGATGGATTTAACACATTTAAATGATATTAATGAAATAATTATAATTTTATAATTATAATATAACATATAACATCTTAATTGAAATTATGTATTGGATATGATATTGTTTCTTGTGTGTAGAGTGATGTGATTTGTTTTTCATTAACGTGTTACATTTATGGTAATAAATATAATTTTAATGAATACATGTGATTTATATAATATTATTTTTATATTAATTCAATACAAATAATTATTAAAATATTATATGTCTTCTTTCATTCAATGAAAAATCATAACACCGTTGATGTTTTTGTATAGACTACCAACTTCATGAAGTGACGTGATTCTTTTTTCAATAAAAATCACATAGATGAATTATATTTGTATACCTAATTAAATAATATGGTATTAATGATATTACAGTTATTTTTTATTGATAATATAATACTAACATTCTTTTCATAATGATCATTGAAAAATGAAAACATTACTCATGCATGTGTACGACCTACCATCTATATGATTGTATCATTGATCATTTTTCCTAACCATGTTGCATGATTTATTTTAAAATTATAAATAATGAATAAATATGAAAAATATTTCATGACTATCATTCTTGATATGGTGAAAAAATTACCACTTTAACCATTGTCATCACAAAGTGGTTGTTTTGAAACAATGAACCAAACTTCCTCAAAACACTCGACAAGAAATTAAGTAATTAAGTATTTAAATATTTAAATTAAATAAATAAAAATAACTATTTATTTATAATTAATTAAAATTATATAAGGTTCTTATGAAATAAAATAATTGATATACTATTATTTTATTAGATTAAAAGGATTTATATGCATTGTCTGGAATCAAGGTAAGGGACTTTGTAATGATTTTCTATTATTAAGGAATATTGTAATGTGATTTACCTAATTTATTTTATATGGTGTATATATTTAAAATTCTAAATTTTAAATCATGAAAACATAATTAATAATATTATTCTATTTTCAATTTTAATTATTTAATCAAAGGGGATGTGAATTGAAAGTTACAAAGTTTAAAAAAATTTCAAAACTCATTTTATTTTTATTAGGTTATATTAATTTTTAATTATTGTTGATATTATATGTTTAGGAGTGTAGTGAAATTTGAATATATTGTCTTATATTTACAATTTTTTATGTGTATTTACATTTTATACACACAATATATTCATTAATTAATTCTCACTTCAATTTTATTGTTATTGTAAAGGTTTCACATCTCAAATTGTTTTATTTGGGCCATATGTTTTTTCATAAACAAATCTTATTTTATGAGGATTATATACTACTAATATGAAATGTTATAATATAAATCCTCTTATTTAATGATATTTAATATTCAAAAAATGTTTCATTATAATTAGTCTTACGATTGAGGAGTTACAAAAGTATAAAAGGAATTATGAAATAATCTCATTTCATTTATGGATTGTTTATGTTTAAGGTTTTTATGGAGGAAATAATACGATCTTCATTTTTAAAATCTAATATATGGGAGTGTCCCTTTAAAATAATCCACACCTAGAAATATCCCTCCCCAGGATGACATCATTTGGAGAAGCCTCATCAAGGAAGGATCAATTGATAGTTGAGAAGGAAGAGCATCCCATGGGGTAATAGTCTGATCAACAGTGGTTCGACACACCAATCCTTTAACTAGTTGGTATTCTCCCTTATTCCCACCCTGTGAGACACTAGGTGTGTATAGACCCAAAACTTGACTTACATGGACATTACATTACTTTTGCGGAATACTTAATACATAAAAAAAACAAACACACAAGGACCGTAATAGTTTAGTGTCTTTGGAAACTTGCAACGTAATCTTCTAATCGTGGTGAAAGATCTTCAACATCTCCCATAAATATCTTCCACTTTTTGTTTCCTTACCTAAAACCTTTCTTTTAATCCTGGGTGAAAATAAAACATAAAAAGGGTGAACTCAAATGCTCAGTAAGGGTAATCATGGATAAAATAAAACATAACATATACATTTGAACTTAAAAACATGAACATAATGTTTAAACATCAAAATCTTGAGCAACGACATAAAACATGGAAGTAAATAAGGCATAGATCATAATGGAACATAAACCATGATAAAATAGCATGGGAATAAAACATGTAATTGTGGAATCCATTAAGCACATGTAATGATTTCCATAGTAGCCAAGGCATTACTGCCAAGACCATCTTAGTGGATAAAGTCCCTTTCTGAATCGAGTTCACTCCCCATTCCAGTCCTGTAATACTGAACCGGATTAACTTACCATTCCAGCCATGTCTATCTCATGAGATATAAATCTTTACTAAATGCATTGGAGGGATATATAGGTCCCACCCATCTCATAATGAAATCATTCTTACTTGTGCCACAAAATAAACTTAAAACACTCATCATAACCTAAAGAATAAAATGGGTTTCATAAACATCATCCCATCATCACATAATCCATATAAAACAAATGGATATCATTTCATCATAAGAAAAGGGAAACCATTTAAATCATAGAGATATTATACTTGAAACATACACATATGAAATAATTTCATCTTAGATGGAAAATGGTTTTGATAAAACATTTGAAATTAATTCTTGAGGAAAATATCCTTTCTTCTTCAAAATCATTTTCTTTTCACAAAATGCCATGAACTTTTAAAATAAAAGTATTTTGTTGAAAATATTCATAATATCTTTTAGAGTAATCTTCATGAAAATGAGGCGTTATGAAACCGTTAAATTCCGTTCGTGCCATATAATTTTAAAAAAAACTTTCTTCTCGTACTTTTGCTGGAAAAGTCAAAAAGTACCTCGTATGGTAAACAAAAAAAAGATTCCTTAAATACCGTGTAGTAAAAGTAAATATGGGTAAAAAGGACTTTAAAGATACATGAAAACATTTTTATAAAACATGGGAATGGATGATAACAATAACCCCAGTAAAAACTTACGAATAACAATCTCGGATAAAAAAATGAGATTGAAAATTTATCCCTTACCTTAAGTCTGATATGCTTCATACGTATCCAAACCTCTGGTATAATGATTTAAATAATGTCATTGAATTATTACAGAATCATATTCATTGTTATTATATCATATATGGTTCACTTATGACTTTATATTACCCATTCTTTTGTAAATTCATGTTAAAGTAGCGTTTTGGGTAAAATCGTTTCATTTGTCGTTCGTGTTTTAACTTGTAATTATTCATATGATTACTTAGATCATGATTACTTACATCCAGAATGTAAAACATGATTTATATATAATATATATTCAGAATATACATATATATAATGGATCGATAAATGGAAAGAAAAACACCGTTCATGGAGATGGTAGGCCGTACATACGCGTGAACGCTATTTTCGTTTCCTTATTGAATTGAGTGGAATTAAGTAGATGACATAAATATATATATAAATAAATCCAGTAGAATTATTATTTAATATATTTCATTATTACTTATTATATATATTTTATAATCATTCTTGAATGGTTATCATGGAGAGTGAGTCTCATCGCGTCGTGGAGACGGTATTCTGTATGTATGCACGATCGATGATATCATTCACAGGATCGTGGAATTATATTAAAGTGTATGTGTAATATTACAGAATCAATATAAATTTACAATAATCATATATATTCATTACTTTCACCATCATACCCATCCAAGTAAGGTGGTGGTGGAAAATAGATTACACCACGACGTGGAGACGGTATTCCGTACGTACGCACATGCGGTGATTTCATTTTTCGTAGGATGGATAGATGGTGAAATATCGTTGTTTAATAATTATAATAACATATAATTATATGAGTGATACTGATGTTATTACTTGATAATGAAACAACTAAATAAGAATAAGTGGAAGAAGAAATAAAGTTGAAAGAATCGGTAACAGACATTACCTCTTCTTTGAAGCGCCTCTTTGAGACATCCTCTTAGGGCACTAAAATTGGTCTTTTAAGAATACCAGGACCTCTATGATGTTTCTAGGGAAGTGGAGAAGAGAATTTGGTAGGGGTTCGCCGAGCTTGAAGGCTCAAAGTGGTGTGAGGAAGAGAGGGAGGAGGTGCCCTCTTATAAGGGAGGAGAGGGGCACCTTTAGAAAACTTAAAATGTTATTTTATTATAAAGTCATATTCGGTTTCTAATAGCTCCAAATTTATTTATTTCTAAGATAAGGTGGTTATTGGTCTAAATCCTCTCATCCAACATAATTTTTACAAGTTTTGGTTACTATTTTAACATTATCATTTAGATTTAACTCTAAGTTAAATAATTTAACTTTTACCGTGTCTTTTTTGTTTTCTTACACTATATGGTTAATAAACTTACTATAACAAGCCACACGAACCCCAAGTGGTTCATTATTAGTATATATATTTTTAGCTAAGTTATTTGGCCGAACCTTAGATTTTTAGGAATAAAATAACAATTAATAATATAATATTTGTTTTAAAAACTATTTTATGTCAATTTTGACACTATTTGGTAATTGATTTTTGTTAAACTCATAACAGAATGATTAGTTCTAAAAAAGTTAATTAAATCAATACTAACATGTCCTATTAACCTATAAAATTAGTTTAATTCATAAAAAGTCTCAAATTACATTTATTTGGGTATTTATAACATCAATTATGTCAATATTTCATTAATAAGATAATTACTGCATCATCTTTGTGTCATAAATAGATTAAATTATTTAATGTCTAAAAATTATAAATAAAATACCATTATGTAGGAAAGAGTTTTATATTTCTACTGAATATTTATAGTAAAATTTATCTTATGTATAACCCTATATTAAAAATGATTTACTTATTAAACTTTGATTTTAACTATTTTAACCCTTCTTTAAATAAATTAATATTAAATGTCCTAATCTAATCCAAGTGGGCCTAAATGGTCATATTTTATTCCTAAGTCTGTTTTTGGTCAAATTACACTTATCCAATAGAATTAGGATATGTGTTATGGTAATAATAATATCAATTTTACCCTTAATTACCCTATTTACTTTTAACCGTGGTAAACAAAAGTAAAAAGTTACTATTCACCAAAAATTATTTTCATCTCATTGAACCACATTTTAGTCCTTGATATTAACAGTGTCTCTCATATTTTCGAAATTCCACTCACAGAAGCGGTAAAATTAAGTTTAAATTAAAAAAAGTCAGTTTTTTAACTACCACTAAGTGGTTTCACTATTCATCGAAAATTGAAGTTTTTCAGAAAAATACCAAAAATTCACCCTAAGCATTATTTGATATTCTGAATTCAAAATTGATGTCTATTTTTTCAAATTCATAACATATAAGTGGCATTAATTAATTTTAAATTTAATTCCCATTATCAAAACAAATAGTGTGGTTTTAAGAAACAAAAACAATCAAAAGATTGATACTTGTTTATATCCAATTTCAAAGTGAAATTAATTCCAATGAACAAAATTGGATTAAATGGTATGAATATATTCTAATTACACTTTAAAACCAATTAAAAAGATAATCTGACCATATAAATTATTGCCATGAATAAAGTTGTTTTTAATTAAAATATAGCGTGTTTTTACTATTCATTAAAATATGAAAGTTATCAGAATAATATGAAATAATTATCCAAAGTAAATTTTTATATCTTGATTCCAAAGAAGAATTTTATTTTGTCAAATTTAACTTATATACATGTCAGAAACAAGATTTAAGGTGTGTGCGCCATCAAAAGGCGGCAAAACTGCATTTTTTGAAAAATACTTATTTTACCCGAAAAAATTATTTTATTCTCATACCATGTTCTAGAAAATGAGTAAGATGAATAATAATGTCATAAAATTCAAAATGTATTTAATAATATTCATAACGGCTAGTTCGTGATAATATTATAACCATATATCGTTTTTTAGTGAAACCTGGTATTGCGTTCAACACACGCTATCGAGGAAGGTCGCGATTGCGTGTAATGCAAGCCAGGTCAGGGTTGTGTGTAGTGCAATATCTCTTTGGTGTAGCGTACAACACAATACATCAACGAAATTAAAATAATATTCTTTATAAAATCTCGGGGTGTTACATTCTACCCCCCTTAAAATGAATTTCGTCCTCGAAATTCATCGGGGTTATAAATCATTTACTATTCATAGAAACCCACATCGTAAAAAGAAATACTAAAACTTAATTTTAAAAACTAAAGTATGATATTTAACAATTACCCAAAGTAACTCATCACAGGGTTTCCATATAGGAGAACATAGGTGAAAATATGGATATAGAAGAAAAATCTAACCATCAAGTTCTGATGGAGAGTGGTAGAGAACATAGCTACAAAAAAGCCAACAATCACAAAGCCATAAATTTGTAATGATCTAGGGTACCATCTGATTCATCGGATATAAGAGCACTAGGACAACATTTTTGGATTTCAATATCATTTCCCTAAAGTTGAAAGTTTTGAATTAAAAGAAATACTTTCTTGATTTTGGTACAATCTCACTATTGTTTGTGCTTTGAACAATTTCCACTTCATCTCTTAAAGAAATGAAGTTGAATTTGTTATTCGTGAAGTGTTAACAGATCATGTGATAGAATGATGGGTCATTCCATCTGTTTCAAAAAAAATGTTAGCAAAAGTTATCAAATATACATAAGTCCATCTATGGTGAGGTTAATCATATATGGTTCCTAAAATGGACTTATACTTCATATATCATATTGCTTAATAAAATAAAACTAGTTTCTACTAACCAAGGACTTCCTGTAGGCCAGTGGTAGGCGATAAAGTCCAGTCGCACTTCGATTGTGGGTTCGATTCCCACAGCCTTGTCTGACGTGATGGGATGTCGCTTGTCCTGCAGGTTTTCCTTTTTCTAAAACTACATTACTATAACATCCCATCAATAATATCGAAAAAAAAGTTCTATCCTTAAACAATACTAACTTATGTCCAACATAATCCACTCCAATCTTTAGGCTTATCTAAAATACTTCAGTCCAAGCTCATAGTATAAAGAAAATGATTACTTGAAATGTCACATAACAATCACGTGAATTCCATTATTTATCCCCCATATATCATAAGATATATCTTGTTGGTCAAATTACAAACATGTGAATACCTTAATCATTTATTCTCTTGAAGAATGAATACCCATTCAACCTTAGTGAAAACATGAATTCTGTTAAATTTTAACACTTTCCACATACCAAAATCCCAAAAATTCTATATACTCAAACCATAATATCACTTAGTCCTTGTATCAGTCATGATCTCATGATTACTATCATATTATTTTCTCCTTATCCCTTCATTATGCGCATTTCATCTGCTTTCTAAAAATATTTCAATCACATTTTCATGGTTACCAGTACCATATAATTATTGAAAACCAATACATAGATATTTAAAAATTCCACAACACCATAAATGAGATTCCATGATACTATGTTGAAATCCCATTAAATAATCACTTAATCAATACACAACATCATTTTCACACTCAACATCACAAATATTGATCGCATGAGACTTCCCTTTATCCTTTACCTTAAGAGGTTTCTCACGTTGATCATCATTAACCCGTGGATTAGGGAATTTATTAGCATAATGCCCCATTTCCTTTCACTTGAAGCATTGAAGTGTTGGTGGAGATTTCTCTGTAGTATTTTCTCTATTCACATCATTAGCAACCTTTTTCCCATTAATTCAACAATCAACCACTCTATGACCTTCTTTTCCACACTTAAAACATTTTCTAGTACCTTTTAAGCAATCTGCACCATGCTTCTTTCCACACTTTGAGCATAAAGAAACATTCATCTTCCTTTCACCATTGTTCTGAGATTTCTCCTTGAAGTCCATCTTTCGTTTCTTGTCAAAACCATGAGATGGATATGTTACACCAACTTCCTGTTCTACCTTGATAGCACAATGAACAATTTCTTCATAGCTACTGAAGTCTCTTATAGCTAATGCCCTTCAAAGACTTGGTTTTAAGCCACTGAAAAATTTATCAACTTTACTTTCAGGTTGGATGATAAAACCATATGCATACCTTGAAAGTCTTGTAAAATTCGCTTTGTATATACCAACATATTCATCATCCTTCTGCTTAAACTCAAGAAACTCCTTTTCCATCTTTTTTCGAAGAATACAAGGGAAGTACATACTAAAAAACAAGTTCTTGAACTCGTCCCATTCCATGGACTCAATTTCATCTCTTTGCCTCGTATTCTTGATAAGATTCCACCATTGATTAGCATCACCTTCCAAACGATATACCGCTAAGATAACTTTATCATGATCAGAACATTGTAGAACTGAAAATATCTTTTCCGTAGTACTGATCCATTGTTCATCCACAAAGGGATCAAAAGACCCGCTGAATGAAGGTGGATGCTGCCTCATGAAGGATTCAACAGAATGTTGCTCCTTTCTCTACTCATTTTGAAATCCAGAATGATTCATAGCTTTTGTAAGTATAGAAATAAGATTTTTCACTCCATCTCCCATGACATTGGTTTGGTCAGGAGGAAAATCATTGCATTTTCCATTACATTGATCAACACGGTTCCTTTGGGTTCCAGCCATTGTCTAAAACCCAAATATAATAGTGTGAGAGGAAAATACCATTCTAGGGAAAACAACATAATAAAGGGGGAGTACCTTCAATATCTAACATCTTAGGTTTAATTCTAAGATCGTTAGCACAATTCTAGGACTATAACCTATAAGTATACTTAACCTTAGGGACATCCCTAGACATACCTTAGAAATATCTCTAGGGATCTCAATAAAGTTTTCGCATCCTAGTTTCCAAAGGTTAACTAAACCTTTCCTCTGATACCAACTGTAGAGACCCGAAACTTGACGTACATAGACATTACATTACTTTTTCAGAATACTTAATACATAACAAAAATAGACACACAAGGGCCGTAATAGTTTAGTGTCTTTGGAAACTTGGAACGTAATCTTCTAATCATGGTGAAAGATCTTCAACATCTCCCATAAAGATCTTCCACTTTTTGTTTCCTTACCTAAAACCTTTCTTTTAATCCTGGGGGAAAATAAAACATAAAAAGGGTGAGCTCAAATGCTCAGTAAGGGTAAGAATGGATAAAATAAAACATATCATATACATTTGAACTTAAAAACATGAACATAATGTTTAAACATCAAAATCTTGAGCAACGACATAAAACATGGAAGTACATAAGGAATAGATCATAATGGAACATAAAACATGATAAAATATCATGGGAATAAAACATGTAATTGTGTCATCCATTAAGCACATGTAATTATTTCCATAGTAGCCAAGGCATTGCTGCCAAGACCATCTTAGTGGACAAAGTCCCTTTCTGAATCGAGTTCACTCCTCGTTCCAGTCCTGTAATACTGAACCGGATTAAATTACCGTTCCAGCCATGTCTATCTCATGAGATATAAATCTTTACCCAATGCATTGGAGGGAGATATAGGTCCCACACATCTCATAATGAAATCATTCTTACTTTTGCCACAAAATAAACTTAAAACATTCATCATAACCCAAACAATAAAATGGGTTTCATAAACATCATCCCATCATCACATAATCCATATAAAACAAATGGATATCATTTCATCCTAAGAAAATTGAAACCATGTAAATCATAGAGATATTATACTTGAAACATACACATATGAAATAATGTCATCTTAGATGGAAAATGGTTTTGATAAAACATTTGAAATTAATTCTTGAGGAAAATATCCTTTCTTCTTCAAAATCATTTTCTTTTCACAAAATGACATGAAATTTTAAAATAAAAGTATTTTGTTGAAAATAGTCATAATATCTTGTAGAGTAATCTTCATAAAAATGAGGCTTTATGAAACCGTAAAATTCCATTTGTGCCATATAATTTTAAAAAAAACTTTCTTCTCGTACTTTTGCCAGAAAAGTCAAAAAGTACCTCATATGGTAAACAAAAAAAGATTCCTTAAATACCATGTAGTAAAATTAAAGATGGGTAAAAAGGAATTTAAACATAAATGAAAACATTTTTATAAAACATGGGAATGGATGATAAAAATAACCCCAGTAAATACTTACGAATAACAATCTGGGATAAAAAAATGAGATTGAAAATTTATCCCTTACCTTAGGTCTGATATGCTTCGTACGTATCCAAACCTCCTGTATAATGATTTAAATAATGTCATTGACTTATTAAAAAATTATATTCATTGTTATTATATCATATATGGTTCACTTATGACTTTATATTACCCGTTCTTTTGTAAATTCTTGTTAAAGTAGCGTTTTGGATAAAATCATTTCATTTGTCGTTCGTGTTTTAACTTGTAATTATTCATATGATTACTTAGATCATGATTACTTAAATCCAAAATTTAAAACATGATTTATATATAATATATATTCAGAATATACATATATATAATGGATCGATAAATGGAAAGAAAAACACCGTTCATGGAGACGGTAGGTCGTACGTACGCATGAACGTTGTTTTCGTTTCCTTATTGAATTGAATGGAATTAAGTAGATGACATAAATATATATATATGTAAATCCAGTAGAATTATTATTTCATATATTTAATGATTACTTATTATATATACTTTATCATCATTCTTGAATGGTTATCATGGAGAGTGAGTCTCATCGTGTCGTGGAGACGGTATTCCGTATGTACACACGAGCGATGATATCATTCCCATGATAGTGGAATTGTATTAAAGTGTATGTATAATATTAAATAATCAATATAACTTTACAGTAATCATATATATTCATTACTTTCACTATCATACCCATCCAAGTAAGGTGGTTGTAGAAAATAGATTACACCACGGCGTGGAGACGGTATTCCGTACGTACGCACCCGCGGTGATTTCATTTTCCATAGGATGGATAGATGGTGAAATATGGTTGTATCATACTTATAATAACATATCAGTATATTAGTGATACTGATGTTATTACTTGATAATGAAACTACAAAAGAATAATAAGTGGAAGAAGAAATAAAGTTGAAAGAATCGGTAACGGACATTACCTCTTCTTTGAAGCGCCTCATTGATACCTCCTCTTAGGGCACTAAAATTGGTCTTTGAAGAATACCAGGACCTCTAGGATGTTTCTAGGGAAGTGTAGAAGAGAATTTTTCAGGTTTTGGCCGAGATTGAAGCCTCAAAGTGGTGTGAGGAAAAGAGGGAGGAGGTTCCCTCTTATAAGGGAGGAGAGGGGTACCTTTGGAAAACTTAAAATATTATTTTATTATAGAGTTATATTCGGTTTTTAATAGCTCCAAAGTTATTTATTTAGAATATAAGGTGGTTATGGGTCTAAATACTCTCATACAATAGAATTTTTACTAGTTTTGGTTACTATTTTAACCTTATCATTTAGATTTAACTCTAAGTTAAATAATTTAACTTTTACAGTCTCTTTTTTTCTTACACTATATGGTTAATAAACTTACTATAACAAGCCAAAAGAACCCCAAGTGGTTCATTATTAGTATATATATCCTTATCTAAGTCATTTTTCCGAACCTTAGATTTTTAGGAATAAAATAACAATTAATAATATAATATTTGTTTTAAAAACTATTTTATGTCAATTTTGACACTATTTGGTAATTGATTTTTGTGAAATTCATAACAGAATGATTAGTTCGAAAAAAGATAATTAAAACAATACTAACATGTCATATTAACCTAAAAAATTAGTGGAATTCATAAAAAGTCTCAAATTACATTTATTTGGGTATTTATAACATCAATTATGTCAATATTTCATTAATAAGATAATTACTGCATCATCTTTGTGTCATAAATAGATTAAATTATTTAATGTCTAAAAATTATAAATAAAATACCATTATGTAGGAAATCTGTTTATCTTTCTAATGAATATTTATAGTCGAATTTATCTTATGTATAACCCTATATTAAAAATGATTTACTTATTAAACTTTGATTTTAACTATTTTAACCCTTCTTTAAATAAATTAATATTAAATGTCCTAATCTAATACAAGTGGGCCTAAATGGTCATATTTTATTCTTAAGGTTGTTTTTGGTCGCATTACACTTATCCAATAGAATTAGGACATGTTTTAGGGTAATAATAATATCAATTTTACCCTTAATTACCCTATTTCCTTTTAACCGTGGTAAAAAAAGTAAAAAGTTACTATTCGCCAAAAATTATTTTCATCTCATTGAACCACATTTTAGTCCTTGATATTAACCGTGTCTCTCGTATTTTCGAAATTCCACTCACAGAAGCGGTAAAATTAAGTTTAAATTAAAAAAAGTCAGTTTTCTAACTACCATTAAGTGGTTTCACTATTCATCGAAAATTGAAGTTTTTCAGAAAAATACCAAATATCACCCTAAGAATTATTTGATATTCCTAATTCAAAATTGATTTATATTTTTTCAAATTCATAACATATAAGTGGAATTAATTAATTTTAAATTTAATTCCCGTTCTCAAAACAAATAGCATGTTTCTAAGAAACAAAAACAATCAAAAGATTGATACTTGTTTACATCCAATTTCAAAGTGAAATTAATTCCAATGAATAACATTAGATTAAATGGTAAAAATATATTCTAATTACACTTTAAAACCAATTAAAAAGATAATCTAACCATATAAATTATTGCGATTTAAAAAATTGTTTTTAATTAAAATATAGCGTGTTTTTACTATTCATTAAAATATGAAAGTTATCAGAATAATATGAAAATTTTATCCAAAGTAAATTTTTATATTCTGATTCCAAATAAGAATTTTATTTTGTCAAATTGAACTTATAGACATGTTAGAAACAATATTTAAGGTGTGTTCTCCATCAAAAGGCGGCAAAACTGCATTTTTTGAAAAATACTTATTTTACCTGAAAAATTTATTTTATTCTCATACCATGTTCTAGAAAATGAGTAAGATGAATAATAATGTAATAAAATTTAAAATGTAGTTAATACTATTCATAATGGCTGGTTCATGATAATATTATAACCATATACGTTTTTTAGTGAAACCTAGTATTGCGTTCAACACACGCTATCGAGGAAGGTCGTGATTGCGTGTAATGCAAGCCAGGTCAGGGTTGTGTGTAGTGCAATATCTCTTTGGTGTAGCGTACAACACAATACATCAATGAAATTAAAATAATATTCTTCATAAAATCTTGGGGTGTTACAAGGTGACCCAAAAAGGTGATATGAGAATGGGAGGTAGAAATTATCCAAAGATAGGTATCTTAACTATTGAACCTCTTACCTCACCAAACACAGTTTCTATGTCCCTCAACCTTACAGCACAAAACAATCGATGAAGATGTGGGAAATAATATGATTTTATTTTCTTGAATCACTTCTCTTTTCATCTTTACTAGTAACTAATGAAATTATCAAGTAATTTTACCAATTTCATCTATTTGTTACTTAAAATGATTGAGAAAATAATTTTATGAAAATCAAACTTCATTTATGTCTTATGTAAAAAAAAATTTCCTTAAAAATAATTGTCTTCTAAAAATGTAACGTAAAATGTTTTAATATTATTTTTAAACACATTTTTATCCATAATAATGATTTTAAAAAACCTTTTAACTGGAATCTACCAATAATTTTCTATATGTTGAACTTATTTAAATTTACTGAAAATGTGAACGGGCCATTATTTTTACATACTCAACATCAATGTAATTTTCCCCCATCCTCACCACTCAATGTTTTAAAGATTTAGTTTTAATTATAAAATTTTATTTTCAAAAAAAATTAAATTATTGAAAAAGTATTATATTTTGAATAAGATTTTTAAAATGGAAAGGATAATTCCATCAATAAATGTTCCATGTGATCTTATGAAATCATTTTCCCTAAAAGATGAAATCCTTTGGCATAAATCAAATGTGTAAAGTTTAGTTTCCTTAAGAATTTTCTAAAAGATATTTTAATGTTATTTCAATTAACCAAGATCATAAATATTTGATGTTACATTCACTCCACTGATGATATGTTTTATTAATACCATTCTTATTCTTTCACTGGATGCATAATGAAATTTTCATTCTACTTGTTTCTTTTCCATGGGTTAATCGAGCTGTGAACAAACATTGATTATTATTATGAAATAAAAGTGAAGGACTCTAAATTGTTGCAATGAATGCTACTAGGAAATTATTTATGATAAAAAAGTGATCTTGGAACATATTATATAAAGGTTTGATCCCCATTATGTCTCATGGGTGAGACCATTATAGCTTATATGATTGGTGCAACCAAATAGAATTTGGTTATACCAATAAATATTATTCAAATGGTTAATCGCTATTATATATCATGGTTGAGACTAATATAGCTCATATGATGGGTTCACCCAAATAGTACCAGGTGATCCTAATATATAATATATGATGGGTGGAACAAGGTAGTGAATTTTGTAATATTCCTTGCCTTTATATTCTAGGATGTGGGAGTTTCTAGATGGATTCTCATTTGGATTTAAATAGTATCCCATTATTTCTGCAATGGTTTAAAATGGGTTATGAAGATAATATTAAGAATATAACAATAAGTATTATTTACGGTTTCTATATTCTTTAGTGCTTCCTATGATCAATATTGACATCACGTGGCTTGTGATTACTGATTCTTATGAATCTTTAATTTATTTAATATTTATGACATGATTCATTATTGATGATCCAGGTATTAATTGCTATGATTTTTTTTATTTTAAACTCTCACACTTTGAATTTTTCATCATACCTTTATTATATTCTGATGATCACTAAAGACATTCAATTGTTAATGCTTATGTTTTCCCTTACATATCATTTTAGCTCACCCTTCTTATGTTTCCTCTTCCAAATGTTATTAATAATCGTGATTAAATAATTTGGGTATCGAATGGTTTCTAACATGATGATGTTTTTGGGAGATGTTGAATACATAACATGGGATATTAAAATATTGTTATAGTTGGATAAATACACTACTATATTAATGGAAATTTAATATGTAAGATTATTTTTGAATTCTCAAAATCACAAAAACTAAGAGGTAATTTTGTATATACGTGATCTAATATTTCATTTTTCTGTTGTAATGATTTTATGGGAAAATTAGATCACATTTATCTTTATCATAGATAGAAACAACTAGTTTTTTATTTTAGTTCCAAATAAAGGAGTGTGGATTTTGGGAATTTATAACATTAAATTGACACGATATTATATTTTAACGTTATTTTTTTATGACATGAAAAAAATTTATATAAAAATATACCCATTTTTTTATATAAATCCAATGCACCCATCATGAAAATAAAGAGAACTATTACTCTATAAAAATAAATTAGCTCAACCACTACTCACTATTTATATGAGAAATACAATGTGATGAGAATAACCTATGCTAAGACAATACGAGGATTCAATACATATATTTAAACATCATACCCAATTGACCACTTATCATGTATTTTTAAATCATTGAACTCTTATGAGCCCCCTAATTTTTATCACTTCCTTGTGATATTCCCCATGAATCAGGTCGATATAGTTCATTTTTATAATCTACCCTTCATGGGTTTATTTCTCCACCTTGATGTGTTATTTCTAATCTGAATCCACTTATTAAAATTTGTAAATTGTAATTCAACTATAAAAAATTGTACTTATTTATTAAATGGTTATTTTATTATCTTTTCCTTAATTCCCACTAATATATCCACCATTTAAAATAAACTCAAAGCTAATGGACTTCCATGAATATGGATACCAAGTAAAATAATTTTTTATATTGGAAGAGGGTATTTATAGAACATACTTAAGTAAATGGGGTGTGGATGAATATTGATATTCAACATATTCATAAAAAATAATGATGTGCCTAATTGTTTTGTAAATAGGAATACCAATTATTTATTAGTTATAAATTATTTAACCATGATAATTTATTACCTCACATCCCCTATAATGATTTGGTACCATATATCTGTTTTCGCCAAATGGGAGTGTTTTCGTGGATTTTATGTCACAATAATATATTTATTATCAAAATTAATCATTATAAATACATTAATTTCATCCCTAATACCAAAAAGTAATTATTTCATCAACAAACATCGAGTTCATACATTCATCACAGAAATATTATCTGTTTCATTTCTGTTAAGTAATGTTCTCCAATACTTATTTCTAATCAATCGAACACATTTTTTTATTATAATAAATGAACCTACAATTATGTATTTTATTTATTAAATATATATGAACCATTTTACATTTAAATAAGTAACAAAATCATGATTTTTTCTTTTATTATATACTACATAATAATTAATTCATCCATGGACATGTCTCATGAATGTTTTCATAACAATGATATGTTCTTATATCATATTAGTATGAAATTCAGTTGTTAAATGAGTAGAATAAATATTTTGGGCTTGTTTAAATCACATAAATATAAGTGTGAATTCATATAATACTATAGACATTGATCCTTACCATATCATACCACGTTGATAATGAGTTTTGTTCTATCCTTGAATGGTGTGAAACCCTATTTTCAATCAATCATCTATAACCTCCTTAATAACTCCCTTATACAATGTTCATTGGTAATAAAAGGTTATTAAAAAAATTATCTCAAATAAAACCCAATAACTTAACTAATATCATCACTTATTAACATATCAAACAATTATTTCATTATATCATGTAATTACTTCCTTAATTTTTTATTTCTTCCTCCATAGAAAATGTAATCAAAAAAGAAATTATTATAAATTTCTCTTACATTAATTATTTAACATAGATTTTATTATACATACCTACATACATGATTTCTATCTTCATCATATAAGAGTAAAATCATGTTTAACAAGACCATATTTCTTATTTCGAACAATAAACATTATTTTTCAATTGACAAACCTTTCATACATCACCCCCAATTTTCAAACCCACCATTTGTTCAATTTGGAGATACACTATAGCATCTTGACATAAATCACTAGGTCTAAGCCAAACTTCCACATTACCTCATGCATACCTCCCTATATTCCAGAGGATACTAGAAATCAATGAGGGTCTCATTTAAAACCATGATGAGACTATATTCTCCAAAATTGTGAACTATATTGATGAATTACCCAACAATTATATAGTATACTATTAGAGTAAGAGGAAATAAAAAATATACCAATAAAATGAATGTATATATAAAAGAAACCATAAAACTTATTTATAATGAACGGATCAACCATTTATATGTTCACATATTTAAATAAGGAAATAATGAAGCACAAGAGGTTCTACAACCACTCCATGAAACACCTCATCTAGAACATTAGACTTATAGTGGCTTATCCCACTATATGATTAACCTAAGCCTCATCCCAACATAGACCTCGAATAAGTGATGGATGCTTAGGTACCCAAATTCCATTGAATCTGGAGTAGGGTTATTGTACAACTCAATAGAACACCACTAACATGGTTCTATACCAAACAAGTAGTATGTAGGTTATGAACATGTGATAATCCTAGAAGAATTAAACCTATAATATATAACTACACAACATATCCTAATATCACCAAGCACACAAAAGAAGTAAAAAAAACATGTGTTGATTAGTCATTCACTTACCAAGACACCACATACCTTATGTCATACATAATTTGGATCCACACTAGAAGGATAGTTAGAATAGTTTTTGGACTATGGAAGAGCCAGTCTCAATAAGGATCTGACCTCAAAGATACATAATAGTTGTATCGTCAGAAGGTAACCAGGTCAATCCAAAATGACAACTATACCTAGTTATTTTCTCTAGGGTATGACAAAATAGATCAACATTCCCCCATTGTCCCCCAGGTCTAGTTACATAAACCATCAAACCCCACTATCACCTCTCGAGTCTGATCACATATGATAATCACATCTCTGATCATGCCAACCAATCCCATCATGCCACATCATATATATTAGTATCCTTATTATGTTACATGTAGAATCTAAACACAATCCCCTTTAATGGATATTGAGCCACGATGGGTCCAACTATCACATAGCTACCAAAAAAATAACAACAATGACCCCACATATACTGAACTTATAACCAGGAAAAAATGGAATTATATCATTCATGGATATCTAGTGTCATGGAACAATAACATGGTACTTACACATAGTCATATCATATCACAAAATGTATCTCTTTACTATAATTTACACATGCATGCGATCAATATTAGTAATGGTCAAGAAGTTATATTATCATAGGTATAACATAAGGGAAACACAAGTAACAAATAAATAGATTATGAAATATCATTAGGTTTAAATATTGTTAGACATGTCATAAAACATCAATCATGGTTATATGTGATATATGTCTAGTATAACAACAACACACACCATGGTCTCTAAACATCAAACATGAGAACAATCTGCCACACACACCCACACACCATGTGATCAATCATCAAATATAGGTATCATGATTGACATAAATAGTCAAACCTAGGAAATTGGTGTTTAGGAAACAAGAAAACACATATGGTTCAACATGTCCCTCTACACATTTCCAATTTATTAGGTTTGATTACTTTACGTAATTAAGTCTCAAGCATGTTTAAATAGCTAATTATTATTATTATTATTATTATTCATAACTCATTAAGAAAATTAGGGTGGTTTTCCCAAGCTGTTAAACCTCATACCACATGAGAATAAAAATACATGAAACCAAATGTTATAGTACATAGAGAAACCTACCTCAAGTTTTTTAATGTATTGATCAATGTCATGGAATCCTATGCGATTCAAAAGATTGGAAACCTAAACAGCCCGGAACACCACCTCCTGGACCATGTATCAATGTTTTTGTAATGTTAACATATTCATCCACTAAACCCAGTCCCCAGAGATTCCAATATAAAATTGTATTATTTTATTTTAAAAATAATGAAATAATGATAAGAAATAACATAATTGTCTCCACTAGAAAAACCAGAGTAGTATACACTATTTATTCATTATCAATTTTTATTATTATGTGTAGAATAATATTAGATAAGATAATAATTATTATTCTTTATCATTCATGAGTATTATCTACAGAATAGTCTTAGATATAATCATAATAAATATGTAGAAACCTGGAGTTTTATGAATAAAATTTCCTTTTCAAATTATAAATACCTTATTAATAAATTATGGTATTGAAATCACATGAACTAATTTGGTTATTTTGGACTCTTATAATATATATCCTGTTATATTTAAAAGATCGTTGATAATCAAAACCATTGATAATGTAGTCATTGTATAGTGATTGTTAAAATTAATTTATATTAATGATTCTGATAATGTACAATTGAAAAAAATAGTTGAGGTGATTTCTATATATAGTGGGATTGTACCATATTAACACCATTTATAGGAGCGTTTGAGGGAGAGTGAATCATTGGTTTTTGTCCTCAACCAAGACTAAGAGGAGATTCCATAATTAAATCACAAGAGAAACTATATACAAAATATGTTCAAGCTTATCAGGATCATTTCGCAAATCTTGTTCATCAAACCACCCAAGGAAGGTGACACCATCAAAAACCATACCCTTAGGTTAAATGATTGTATATTAAGGGTCATATATATAGACATTAATAGTAGAAAGATTTTTTTTATTTTTAATCTAATAAATATTATATGAATAATTTTTATTATTTATTTATAAATGATTAAATACTAAGTTTCATAGATATTGGATTGTGGTATGATGAAACAAATATGTTTATTTATTTTTTTGAAATATGTACTTTTAACCAAGACAACCATTCTGATTATTTCTATAATTTTTTAAAAAAACATTTATGTTAATAAAATATACTTAGTAAGTAACATTTATTTAAATATAAATGATAATATAATTTTATGATGCCAAATTCTTGTTTTGTAAGGGTGAGAAACTAATACCTCCACAAAACACATGTTTTTCAATAAAATTTTATTTTTTAATCAAAAGTATAAAATTTCTTATTTATTGAACAGTTTTTATTAAATAAATATTATTTTTTAGAAAATCATGCTTAAAATAGAAAATGGTGAATTTTTCATAACGTCATGAGACTATCAATTTATTGGGTATAATTTATATACTAAAAATATATTGTATGTATTATAACATTATAAAATAATGATAGTTATGTAATAAATACTATATATATTATCCATGAAAAAATTATGTTTTTTTTATTTTTGATTTCTTTTTTAGGTATTATTTTGTTTAATTTTAGTCTATATTTTCTCTCTTGAGTTTCCCTTGTGTTTCTAATGAAAAATGGATACTTTCGGCATGACTATGGGTTGTACACAGTTGGAACATGATTTTCAAACCACGAATCCTTTCCCAGTAAATAGTGTACCATGTTTGTCATTTTGTTATAGTTGTTACAACACTGTTAGAACATGTTTTATCAAACTATGTGGGTTTACCATGTGTCATTCCCTTCTTGGATGGTATGGGGTGCATGGTTTCCATATAGTTTGGAAACCATATATGATAATTTTGTTTTCATTTGAGGTAATCAAAAATTGATAAATTATAATCTTACCATCTACGGAATAAACACTAATTATCCTACTATAAACCCCTTTCAAAAATTTCAGCCAGGGAATCTACCTCCAAGAATTATTTTAGGCTTGGAACTACAATCAGTGGGTTTTTTTACCACGATTCATTAAGTAAACACCACATAAGTTTGTTTCCTATTGATTTACCCTCTTTTCTAGGGTTCCTCTCCCCTATTTCTTGAGTTACCATATTATAGCAGGTTAATTAACCTAATAATGGTACAATATTTTTATTCTTATGTTAGATTTCTAAAGATTCCAAGCTTGAGGTACGTCATTCCACGATTTTACAATATTTTATGATTTTATTATAATTAAATCACTTACTATAAGAAATCTATGTTGCGTGTGTTTTTGTGGGGTGAAATGTGTTTTTAAATGATTTCGGTGTGTGTATGGACTTGAAAGTGTTTTCTATAATTGAAATTTTTTGTATTTCATGTGGGTTTTCATGTTACAATTTCTAAAGGTTCTTGATGAAATGTGAAAGTGTTGATAAGGGTGTTTTCAATTGGATTTTATGTTCGTGTGAATTTGAAATATGTTTTCTTTATGAAATGTTGAGGTTTTATATATGTGTATTCACTTTTCATGCTTGTGTACAAGAATTTGTGATCTATATGATATGTGAAATGGAAATTGTTCCCAAAGGGAATCCCAGGTATCTAGGTGGGTGGAATAGGACTTGAACACTAGTTTACTTGAAAGTAGCTTGGATAGGATTCATCTAGAAGTATTTAAAATTACAACAATATCTAAATCATGATGTTGATTTGATACCACTAGAACTATCTATGGACTCCTCTCTAGTGTCTCATGCACGAGAACATTGTGGTTTATGGTTGTTAGGTCATTTTTCACTCAGATTTGTTGTTCCTAGTGTCCCACTGGTGCTAGTACCTTTAGGTGTTGGCTTTGTTGTTGTATTGGTGTTTTACATATCATCACTATACTATAGATCTTTCTCTTATTCTAATTTAAAGATCATATTTCATGAAATCCCTTTTCATAAAATGTTTTGTCAAAAATGATTCCAAGTTCTTTCCTAAAATAGACAACGTGATTTTTCATCTAATGTAGTGGAATGGAATCCTTCTTTTGGTTGGAAACCTATAAGGATTGGGATCACACCCTACATACACCATTCAATGTATGGAGATTTTGTTATATATGACCTTCGAAAAGAAAATATGTATCATGGTGATGAAGGTGGATCAAGATTCTAGTGTTCCACTTCATGCATACATTGGTGATAGTGTATTTTTTATGATTTTCCACATGTTACATGGTATTTTTTAGGATATTTTCATTTTTCCCATCCCATTATAGTGTTTTTTTGTTTTGTTTAAATTTGAAAACCTTAAATCGAAAACTTTTTATACCTCGTTTGGTTATTATATCTAGTTATGTGATTTTTATTATTGTTGGTTTTTTGTTATTATATAAATATGGGAAATCATTCCAAAAGAACATTTCTGACACCCAAGAACTAGTTTCCTTTCTATAGGGATTTGGATTGAAATTTTTTCCATGTTTCAGACCAATGAGGGTGTCAGGTTGGATGAAATTATAGTTCGGATCATGAAAAAATTGTATCAGATAAGTTTATTCCCTTTTTAGGTCATGTTATTTGGGAAAGTTTCTGGGTAGACAAGAGTTAGGAGTGTCAGGTCTTGAGTTTCTGGTCTTGAGTAGGGTTCCTAGACAACACACATTATGATATATTTTGAGTATCTATAGTATGTTGGTATTTGATTTTTCATCTCCTCTAGGTGAGACGTATAGGTTACAGAATATATATGGATAATAGGTTTCTTGGAGTGGTTTGGTTTTGTATTTTTATAGTGATTAATTTTTTTATGTTTTTATTTATGTATGTTTTAGATATTAGCTGCGGTTTTTGAAAATTTTCAGACCAAGTTTTGATGGTTTTCCTTGTGATTTTTATTGTTGTAGTAAAATATCTCCCTAGAGAATTCATGTGTAGATGTGAGAAGAGGCCAGTGAGAGTTCTCCCTCACCAATTGATCAGATGTTAATGGAAAATATGGTTTGGGATGTCAAAGAATTGGGACAAGGAGAAGTCTCTAGTCCTTCTCAGGTCAAAGAGGACGAACCAGGTCTTGGAAAGGACAATGATCATCAGTTCCTCAAGAACAAGCCTCCTTCTTTCAAGGTCATCATGGAAAACTAGTAAGCACATAAAAATCTTGAGATGATATAGATAATGATTTAGTTTCTTGACACTCTTAAGGATGTTAGGGTGAAATGTGTTTTTTCATGTTATAAGGTCCCAGTAAGAAGTGGTGAGACTTAATGGTGAAATATAAAAAGCATGATACGATGAGTTTGAAAGAATTTAAGTTTGTTTTAAACAAGGAGTATTATCTGAATGTCTTGGGTAATTCTCGATATAAGGAGTTTATGGATCTTAGATATGGAGTCCTATCTATGATGTAATATGCTAACTGGTTTTATGAGTTAGTTTGATATGCACATGAGATCGTTTCCATCAAGTAATGAAGGCTCAAATGTTTGAGAAGGGATTGTAGCCAATGATCCAATCACATTTATCTTTGTTCAATATTAAGACATATGATGAGGTGGTTTATCATTACATGATGGTAGAAATTGATCATAGTGACCAACTAGGTTTCCATGGAACAATTTTAATGGTGGGTAGTGCCAATCCTTTAGAGCTGAAGAGGAAGTAGGATGAGTAGGGGATGAACAGAGGTGGTAGTGATGGACATCCTTCTCGGTTTTCTTCGTGTGTGGATTCTAATGTTGGGTCAGTTGTGTGCCATCTGTGTGTGAAGTTATGGAACATAGGAACATCATTAAAATATTCTCCAAAACCTTATCATTGATTTGATGATATGGAAAACATGTATCATTTCTGTAGGTCCACATGTTGTCATCTAATTAGTGCTTGATCTGTAGTTTCAAATGGGATGATATCCCAAAGGGAGATGTCCATGAAAATTGATTCCTAGTTTGGGATACATAGATGACGGGATGTATCATCTTATGGGTAGAGTCAATTCATGTTGGATCCAATTTCTAGGGTAAATTCTCAATCTTAGGTGGAGACTACAAAACTCCATGTGATCGATCAAGAACTAGTAGAATCAAATGCAGGGAATGAGAGAGCTAGGGGTTACATTCTTATTGTATCATTGTTATATTTTTCTCTCTATGATATAGTTTCTTATATTTTATTTATTTCACCCCACCTTTTTGATGAGTTAAAGTTACCAACTGACCTTTTACCTTAAGCAATGGAGTTACTGACACCTCTTAGTAAGAAGCGAGAGTAGGGTTTTAAGCATCCATCTTGATTACTCACTACGTCATGGGTTGAGATGGAATTAGAACATCTTATTTTGGAAATGGGACTTTTCAATGAGATACTTGGTATTGATTGGATTGTGAGTTTCAGGGATTATATTTATTTTTATAAGTGTTGAGTGTGTTTTGTGGAACCTAAAGACAATACCAATGTTTTTCATGGTGAATGGGATCATCGGTCTGACATGGTGGACCTACACTACCATTTTTTGGAAATTTTGTTTACCAAAATTCATCCCTGACATTGGAGGATGTTGATGGTTCTCCTAAGGGTAGATTACCTCATGTGGTTGATGAGTTCCTATATATTTTTATGAAGGATATCGTGGGTTTGCCTCCAAATTGGAATGTGAAGTTCTGTATTGATTTTGTGTCAAGAAAACAACTGTTATATCATCCATCACACCATATGGCCCCCACCGAGTCGAGGGAACTAAAGGTACAACTGGATGATTTGGAATCCAAAGGATACATTCACCTAAACATCTCACCTTGGGCTTCTACAGTTCTTTTTGTAAAAAATGATGATCAATATCGTTGGTTTTGTATTGATTACTAGAAGCTAAATAAAGAGAAATTAAAGAATATGTATCTTTTATTCTATATTAATGACATTTTCAATCATATTAAGGTGGAATTGTGGTTTTCAATGATCAATTTACGTTCAGTGTATCATCAAGTCAAGGATATATAGGGGATGTTCTGAAAACTACCTTTTAATGTATATACAACCATTTTGATTATTTATTTATACCTTTCAGGTATGATATTTATCCAATGGTCTTTATGGGGGTCAGGAACATGGTGTTCCATTAGTATCATGACACTTTTGTCATGGTATTTTTGGATGAAATCCAATCAATTTTGATACCAAGGAGGATCACGAGAAGCATTTGAGGATAATGTTAGGAACTCTTTTGTATCATCAACTCTATGCTTATGTTTTCTAATTGAATCTTTTATATCAAGGATGTTATGTTTGTGCATCATTTTACCTCTTATTGAGAGGTTTAGGTGGACTATTATAATTTTAGTGCAGTTATGTAATGGGAGAAATCAAATAATGTTTTTGAGATCATGACTTTTCATGGAATGGTAGGGTACTACAAGAAGTTCATTTTATAATTCTCTCAGTTTGCTTCTCCCATTATATTGCTCACATAGAAAGAATAAATCATTAAATGGATCCTAGGGTGTCAAGAATTCTTTGAGGAGCATAAATGGTGGTTGACCACAAATCCTATTTTTATATTTATAACATCTAGAAAGGATTACATTGTTTAATTTGATTACCAAGGTATGGGTCTCATGCTTGTGTTAATGCATGATGATCTTGTGTTGGCATATGGTTCATGCCAACTCTGACCACATGAGAAGAATCTCCCAACCCATGAACTGAAGTTGGAAGTAGTGATGTATGCATTTAAAATGTGGTGCACTATAATTTTGGGGTGATGTTTCTAGTATCATGATTATAAGATTTTAGACTATGTTTTCTACTAAAAAGTTTTGAGTTTGAGGCAGTGTTGTTAGGTCAATTACCTTTAGGGTTTTGATTTTGATATAGTATATACCCAAGGAAAAGTTAATTTTTTAGCTGATAGTTTGAGTAGGAATGTACCAATGAATGCATTGAAGGATTAAAATGGAGAGTTGTATTCGGTGGGCTCTTTTCTCAAATGTATTTGGAGAGAAAGGAGGATAGTGGGGGTGAGTTCTTAGACAGTGTTCAACTAACTCATTCTCTTTTGGAAATAATTCTTCATTATTATCCTGGTGATGAGTTTTTTCAATAATCTATGAAGTTCTTTCATGATGGGGATACACTATGGGATTGGTCTCTATCTATCAAGGGAGTTTTATGCATCGAGGGTCACTTTGTGTTACTCTTTTCTACAAGGAAGGTGGTGATTTAGGATAGCCACCCGTCTTAGTGGGATATTTATCATGGTACCAACAAGATGTTTTATGACTTATGTCAGTAGTTATGGTGGCTATAAATGATGAAATATATAGCTGACATTGTGTTGTAGTGTTATACGTGTTAGTTGGTTAAAGAAGAGCACTAAAGGCCCCCCAGTTTTCTTCAATAGCTACATATCCTACCTTGATGTGGGACAATATCACAATGAATATTATTATTCTAGTTCCACTTACACCGAATTGAGGAAATGTTAATTGGTAACTAATTGATCATTTAACCAAATCATCCAATTTCATTACAATCAGGGATTCAGATAAGGTGGATGAGTTGGCCTGGTTATATGTTAAAATGGTTTCAAGGAATCATGATGTGCTTTTAGAAATAATTTATAACAGGTAACCCCATTTATTTTCATGGTTTTTGGTTGACCATTAGAAGTAAATGGGGTCGTATTTCAAGTTGAGTATGGAAAACCATCCACAAATGGATGGTCAGAAGGTATATTCGAATCGTAATTAGGAGGACATGCTTTGAGCATCTATGGTAGAATTCATTGGTTTGTGGGATATCCATTTTTAAATGGGTTAGTTTGCATATAACAATAGTAACCCAACATTTATTCTAATGGATCATTTAGAGGAAAATTAAGGTTCACCGAGTTGGACAGCTTTGTGTTGTGATGAGGTGGGATAGACCTCATTATTGGGACCAAACTATGTGCATGATACGTATGATAAAGTTATGCTGATTAAGAAGTGATTTTTGAAAGCTTATAGTCACTATAAGTTTTATATCGATCTTATGTGTTGAACATTATAGTTCTTTGTGGGTAACCGAGTGTTCTAGAAGGTGGAACCTCACTTGGGTCATCATTATGTGGGCAGTAAGGGAAGCTAACACTGAGGTTTGTAAAAACTGTTGAGATTATCGAATAGATTGTTAAAGTGGAATAAATTTTATCCACTCCTTCCCATTTGACATCAATTCAAAACATGTTCCATGTTTCTCAGTTAAATAAATATTTCCCAGGCACATATTATGTGTTGAATTTGGAAGAGTTGGGATTGGATCTGGATTTTCCCATGTTTGAGAATCCATTTCAGATTGTGGATTCCTATGAGAAAGTGATTCATGGGAAGTTTATTTCGTTTTTCTATGTTATTTGAAATTATTTTTATTATATTCATGTGAATTTAGAGTAAAAGTCTTGGGATGTGTATGAATATCCATTTTTTCTTGATCAAGCCTTAGGGTGAGTATGTGGGGATGGAATATTTTCATGGTGGGGAGAATTTTCCAATATATGTTATTATTTTTAGGTATTATTTTGGTTAATTTTTGTCTTTCTTATATCACTTGGGGTTATGATAAGTATTTGATGAAAAATGGAGAATTTTTGAATCCAAGAAGGTAGAACATGGTTGGTGCATGGTTTTTCAAACCATGATCCCTCTCCAAGGAAAATTTAAAAAAAATCATTTTGAGACAATGGCTGCCACACAATTATTGCATAGTTTATCAAATAGTAATGGATAATCAGATGACATTACTTACTTGGCTAAAAAGGGGTGCACAAATTCCACATGGTTTGGAAACAGTGAAAGTTAAATGTGTGGCTTGACTAGGTCATTAAAGAATGACAAATTACCTTTTGATCTCTTCATATTTAACCTTAATTCTCCTACCATCCATCCCATTGGGGATTTATTTCCATGGTGACTCCCTCAAAGCTTTTAAAAATACATGGGACTCCAATAATTGGGTGGTTTTTACACCAATTTTTTAGGGAAACATCATTTAAGTTCATTTCCTCTTGATTTATCCTCTTTTCTAGGTTTCTTGTCCCCTCTTTATGGAGTTACCATTTTCCAATGGGTAGAATAACCTAATGATGGTTTGATCTAGTGTTGTTGGGTGATATAATGATGATTAATGTTCAATATTTCCTTGTTTGGGTCTTATGGATGTGTGGTTATAGGATTTCCTCTAGAATCTAGAAGATTCCAAGCTTGAGGTAGGTGATTCCATGCTTTTACATTATAAGATAATTTTAGTATGCATGCTTTGCTTTATAAATGTACATTATAGAGAGTTTGTGTGTCGTGAAAACTATGTTTTAAAAAGATTTTTGGGTGAATATAGACATTAAAATTATTTCTCTAAATAAAATTTGTTGGATTTCTAGTTGGGCATCATTTTAAGATTTCTAAAAGTTATTGATGAAATCTGGAAGTGTTGTGAAGGATGTTTTCAAAAGGACTTGATGTCCATGTTAATTTGAAATAGGTTTTTATTAATAGAAGTGGAGGTTCTATATATGTGTATTCACTTTTCTTACATCATCATGTAAATGCTGAAATTTGTATGATATGTCAAATGAAAATTGAGCACAAAGGTAATCCTTTGAATCTAGGTGGTAAGACTAAGACTAGTACACTTTTTGACTTAGAAGTGGCTTGTCCTAGATTTATCTAGTAGTATTTATGAGTTAAAAATTATGATGATGATTGGATACCAATATAACTTTTTATGGATTCATCTCTAGTGGCCCATTCTTGATAAAATTATTGGTTATGGTTTCTATACGATGTTTCACCAAGATGCAAGGTTCCTCTAATCCCACTAGTGCTTGTACATTTAGGGGTTTCTTTTCATGCTCTTGTAGTGTTGTGAATACCATCAGTATATGGAGGACCATACTCTTATGTTAATTTTAAAATAATATTTATAGAAATCAATTTCATAGAATTAATGTTAAAAATGTTTCCATGTTCTTTCTTAAAACATGCATAATGATTTTTCTTCTACTATTAGGGAAATGAATCCTTATTTTGGATGACATCCTTCAGGGAATTGGCTCACACCCTACACACACCTTGGGGTGTATTTATATTTTTTTATGTATAACCCAAGTTGAGCCATGATGTATGATGCTGGTGGTGGTGGATCCATAATCTAGTGATCAACTTCATGCAGGCATTGGTGGTGGTGTCTTGAGGATGATGGTCCTCTTGTTAAATGGATGTTTTTTGGATAGTGTTGTTGTTCCCATCCCATTGTAGTACATTTGGTTTTGTTGAAAGTTGTAAACCCCGAATCTGAAAATTTTTGTACCTCATTTGGTTATGTTTATTTAGCTATGTGATGATTGTCACTATTTTTTATTTGAGATTATATAAATTGATTAAATCATTCCCAATGAACATTTTTTATTCACATGAACTACGTTCTAGAACTTGGTGATCGGGAATTCCATTTGGGCCATGTTTTGGACCAGGTCGGGGTTCTGTTTGGATTGCATCCCATCTTTTTGGTGACATGTTTTTCCTTTATTTTTTGAATATATATGTTTAATTTTATAAATCCTTATATAATCCTCCAAAAACCAATATTATAATTTCTGATTTTAAAAATAGTTTTTTTAATGTGACTAACTTTCTCAACACTGAGGAAATTTTTTAATGAGTTTGATTTTGAGCCTTACAAAATAATGGAAACCTCAATTTAATTTTGTAAAAACTAGGGAAAACCATGGGATGTGTTTTTTTAAATATTTCATTTTATAGAGTCTAACACATATGTTTAGAAATTAATAATGATTTCACCTATATTTTATTTTTCTACCCAACACAACCACCCATTCCTCTTCACTCAAAACACATTGTGCGTGATTTCATTATGAACATCCCATTATATAACCCTCTCAAGGTTTTTCCAAATTCTTAAGATGCACCTCCCGATAATTTAGAAGCACACTTTAATGTCATGACATCCTATTATTCTGTTATTTATTCAAGAACCATCATTATAATATGTGTATTGATTTCAAATTTTTCATGTTGGGATATGTGTTTACACATCCATATTACCATAACATTGATTTATATATAATTATAGATGGTTTTACAACTCATTAAATCCATACATCAATATTTATTTACCCTTGTTATGAAGATGAAATTATCCTATGATTTTCCATACAAAAAATTTGTTTCGTGAAGACCCATAACAATTTCCACTCTTGGGTATTAACCTAGATTTACCCATCCTCCATTTTTCTAATAATTACATTTATTTTTTACACAATACTTATTTATGGGATTAAATTTGATGAACTACATCCATATGTTTTATTCTATATATGGTACACTAATGCATGTATGTGATGTGAATATGGTGGGTGGGCCAAGAATTATATAACCCTATAATGACTTTGGTAAATTTATTATCTCATGAGGTAATATTTATTGTTCATTAGAGTTTATCCTAAGAACACTATGTTATAATATCCTATTTATTTTATTTGGAATATTTTTATATTATCATGGTTTTGGTTGTTTCCATATTCCCATATTGCCTTTATTTTACCATCTTATAACATTATTTGATATTTAAGATTATGATTATATCCTAACAAATATTACCATGATATACCTTTTATCACACATGTAATTATTTACCTTCAGTTATGACTTGATTATTTCATCTCTTAAATTTATAGATCACCCCTTTCTTATGTACATCCTCAAGTTATCCCATGTAGTTTTAAAAATAAAACCGAAATTTAAGATAAATTTTTTGATTTTCTAATAATGTCATTTTTTCTGATGACTTAATATATTGTGATTTGTAGCTAATTTCTAAATTACACTATGCCTCATGATCTTAAAAGTTTTTTTATTAGTAAAATTATATAATAAATCATTAATTATGGATTGTTAATATATGGGTTTTCACATTTGTAATTAGAGGAATGTAATGTTATTTTTGAGTATTATGATTAGATATCTAGAGTTAAGTCCTTATGGTTAAGGACAAACATTGGAAAACGATATATTTTCTGATAAATTATTGATTAAGTGGTTTTAAATAAAATAGATCCATGTATGGATACTAAAAAGGGATGTAGATCTGTAATAGTTATACATAGTGAAAATATCCCTAAAAAGGGTGCATTTAGCTTGAATCTATTGTTACTCGGTTCCTGAAAATGAGACCTTGTAGCATGCCTAGTTTGAAACTCCATTGGGATAATGATTTGGTAAATTCCAATTTTCTATATAAAACTTAAAAAATCTATATTATAACCGTATAGTCTTATCATGGGAAATAGATCATGGAAAACATATATTGAAACATAAAACCTCATAGTTTAAGGAATATATTTCATTAATGAGTTATCACATTAATGTTATTGGTTTTACATTTTTGTGTTTAGTAGATTTAAAATTACCATCCCTTATTCCAACATTATTTCTATCAATGGTTGGAAATAAGAGAATCTATGTCAATAACCATTGTGACAGGTAGTATAATTATTTCCCAAATGAGATTATAAACACAACGGGATTAGGATTCAGTAACATCCTGTTAATAAATTCACAATTAAATTTGATTTTTAATTGAAAAATGAATCTAGAGGAACACCCCCATCCCCAATACAAGGAGTAGGGGATAATTGTGTCCATTATATCACAAAGTATTCCAAATTTCAGTGGATCTTTTGATCTATTTATCATGAAACAATGTATAAACACCATTAAAATGATATTATCTATCATATCATTCTCTGAAAAGGATATAGTTATACTGGATACTTATCATGACATGGGAGAATCTGATTAATAGATGAAGTTGCTAAAAAAATGCATCTCTAGGTGGAGACCAATGTGATGGAGTGGAAGGAAATAAAGAAATTAATTTTATAAATACATTACTTATATTCATTGACATAATATATTTAGGGATTTACATGTACTCGGGAAAATAGAATTTGAATTCATTGGGGGCATATGAGGTGAACTTTATAGGACATGCATGATATGTGTCCATATTTGTTATTGAAAATGATTTTACTGTTAACTGTATATTTGGTACTCTAAAAAAATTTCTTCAAAAAGTATTAGTGAGTCAATACATTATAAGATATAAAGAAATTGTTTGATGTTCCATCAAAGTTAAAATGGTTATTGGAAAATCTCAGAGGTCTAACAGGTATTGAGATAGGAATTAGATGATTGATTTTAATTCTAGTGGTAAATTGGAGAAATCTGGGGGGTGTGAAATCCCTAAATCCCATTTGTCAAATTTGTGGGAAGTAGATACTAAAAAATTTCCAAAACATGAAAAGGAACTTCTCTAGATATGGGAAATAATTGAACCTTTCATAGGGATTAGTGATGGGATAAATCTTCTAATGTGATTGAAGGAAATAATGATTGAGCCAACAGATAGCCTATTGTATATATTTTATATCTACAATGAATAAGGAAACTATGAAATAATTATCTAATCAAAGAGGTTTTGAAAACAACCTATAAAAACATCCTCCAAGGCCTATAAAGAAAGGGTGATCATATTCCATCACATCCATTTAGGTGGATCCTGACAAAAAGAGGTGAAATATACTCTATATATTCATTCAAGTATAGAGAATTTACTATTTTATCCTTGTTTTTTTTGAATTTTTTCATATCATTATTGTTTAATATAACTATTAAAAACCAAGATAAAAAATATAATTTGAGTTATTAGTGAACATAAAAAGTAGTTCAATTGTTGTATAAAAGTATTTAACACATCACTTATCCATATTTACTGGATTATATTCCTAGAAAACCATATAATACTCCCTTTAGTAGAATTTTATATTATTCTATGCATGGATTGGAATTCCCATTATCGAGCTAAAATAAATTACTATGAAAAATAAATTACCCTCTGTATCACAAATCTCTCTCTGATTCAATAACAATTCATGGATAAGGATGAATCTCCTTTTGAATCATCGTCTCATTCCTAGTTATATTTCCATATTTGTAAGAACATCATTATCAAATGATTGAGACTAAGGAAAATACACTCTTTTATGATATATCTCTTGTTGGGGAATTCACTAATTTGTTTCTCAAAGATCTGGCAAGTCTTCCTCCTAGATAAAAGTCTGTTTTCTCAATCAAACTTATACCCAAAGAAATTCCAATATCATAAAATCTATATATAATATCCACTATTGAACTTAGATTGATGAATAAGAGTCTACAGGAGAATCTATATAAACTGTTTATAATATCAAATGCATCATTGTGGGTTACATCAGTCATTTTTATTTAGAAGAAGGATAGTTCATTCAACATCAGGATTTATTATTGTTAGCTTAATAATATAATTATAAAGGAGAATTATCCTCGGTCATGGATTGATGACTTTTTATATCAGATTTTTGGATCCCAATACTTCTCTAAGATGGATCTTTGGTAAGGATATTTTCAAGTAAAGGTGATGAATAAGGATATCCCCAAGAATGATTTTCTTACAATGAATATTCACTAAGAGTTCATAGTGACTCAATTGGGAATATCTAACACTCTATATATATATATAATTAATTAATGGAGGATTTAGGGACTACCTTAACAAATTTTTTGTAGTTTTTTAGATAAAATTATTATATACTTAAAATGTAAGGACGTATATAAGGATAATTTCAATGCTATACTGAATAAATTTAAAAAATAAATCTTTTATTAAAATAAAATAAAATGTCGGTTTTTGGGTAGAAGAAGTAACATTTCTAGGGAATTTTAACACTATAATTTAGATATCTATGGATCCATTAAAAATAGTGCGAATTGAATAATGACCCATACCAACATATGTGGAAGAAATAGACAATTTTCTTAGGTTTCCTAGGTAAAATCATCAATTTGGGAGAAAGTTGCCTTTATTTTCAAGACCATTGACTAATATAACATATTAGGGAGTCAGGTTCTTCTAGGTCGATGAATGTGATGAGATATATATTTATTTAATGAATAGAATAATCAATGCACCTATACTGAATGTACCCACTAGTGGGGAATGATTTGGGGTCTAAAAAATGTGTCCAAAAAATGTATTGGGTTGTGTACTCATGAGGTGATTGACTATGTAACACCCCAAGGTTTTATAAAAATAAATGGAAAAGCATGAAACTTTTTTTATGTATATATTTATAACTAGCCTCTGAAAATATTTTTTCCACTTCTATGTTTTGAATTTCGAAAAACGGTCATCTATAATTGCGTTCAGTATGTCATTTGGAGTCTGATATAACCAGCTTGTTTTTTATTGAATAGTAACATACCCTTATGAATAGTAATATTAATAGTATTATGACCCTAATGAATTGTAAATTGGGTTATTATTTTATTTTCTTCGGGATTTAAGAAAATGACATCTTGGTTAATTTTTCAATATGATATAAAAGCAGTTATAGTTTTTAAGTTATTAATTTTTGAATTAAGTATTATTTTATTTAAAAATTCAATTAATAATATTTAGAAAATTACTTTTAAAAAATGGAGTTAATTTTTTAATTATACACATTGAGAAATGGTAAGGGTGAATTTTTGGGATTTTTCTGAAATTCATGAATTTTGATGATTAGGGAAATACGGTAAAATATAGTATATTCAAATTATTAATAAAATAAACTATTAATGACATCATAAGTGATTTAAGGAAAATTGGTTCGAACTCAAATTCCTTTATTACTATTTGGAGTCACATGAATTAATACTATTCATAGTCTTGAGAAAAAATATTATAATAATGATTAAAATAATGTCAAATACCTCCTCTCTTCAACTATAAATATCACCCTCATTTCCCTCTTCCTACCACACCTATCAATCCTTGAGACTTACCTATTTTCTATCCAATACTCCTCCCAAGTCTATCCCCCACTTCCTAGAGCTACTGGAATCACCAAAAGTCCAAAACCAAAGGCCTTAAGAAGGATTTCAAGGAGAAGAGATCAAGAGGTAAACATCCTCTTTTGTTTTCTTTCCTTTCTTTAATTTTACATTATTATTTTTAATTTTATTTGGATTATGTTGGGATATGTCATTCCATGTCCCCATTTATTCCCATATTATATAAGAGTGATTATATACCCCCTTTCTCTCATCAAACTATTTTAGGAAATTTTAAGTGACGTCGTTAGGCTGCTGAATTTTCGTGAGAGATTTCTCAAATTTTCTTTTATTTTGATTTCCTTTGTTTTTTTTCCTCACCTAATCTTATCCAAGAGGCATTAAAGATCCATAATCATGTATATTTATTATTTAATAATGTTCATGGAAATTTTTTCATTAATATTCTTATCCTCCCACACATATTCCAGGTTATAATATATTTATTATTCCTCATACATGGTTCTGGAATTATTTTTTACACATGGTTTTAATTTATAAAACAAAGTGAGGTTTTTATTATCAAAGAACCACTAAAATGATCTAAACGAACATTATTAATGTTTTAACTTATGAATCATCATCATGTAAGAATTAAAAATGGTTAATGGTATAATTTAAGGCTCTCGAAATATGTAAATACTACTCTATTACAATTCAGGATTTTTACTTCCATTCAATAAGAACAATCCATCATGAACCAATCATGAAAATCGTGTAAAGAACTCACCCAAAAACAGTGCAAGGAACAAAATACTAAAAATTAAAGGGTGAAATGATGTAATGAAATTATCATATAAGGTATTATAAGGATGTATATGTTTATATAAGATATTGATAACACTAATTTAACCATTATATAATAATTTTAAACACATTTGAAGAAAGAAAAGCCCGAGATAAGGGAGTTCTTAACCTGATTTCCATTCTTTGGGTTAACCTTCTACTTCATTATTTATGTGGTCTTAGAATTTTTTGGTGTGATGGGTTATATTTATATTGGGTTTTATTATTCGTATTTACATTTTATATACATATTCCATCCACTATGATAATTCTAGCTTCAATTTTATGATTTATGTAAGGGGTTTTTCTTTTAAAATGCTCTTTTAAAATTCTGTTTTACAAAATTCAAAAGATATGTTTTTACGAAATTATTAATGTTGTATGATTAGGTTCTAGTTATTGGGAATTTTTTATGATTAAGTTTGGTACCTATATCCCCCTCCAATTAATTGGGTATGTGTATGTTGGAGGTCGATCGTCTGGTTAATCCATGTGTAACTGTGATAGTTACACAAATTGTAAGGTAGTTCTGAGGGTTAAATATTATATGGTAGCTAAGACTATTACAACATTATGTAAGTAATTCCCTGAGATACCTTTATTGTTATGTTTATTTTCTTTTTTATTGTGTAAATATTTTTTGAATATCATTTTTCACAAAGTAAGTATATATGAGTGACGAGTATGTCTTTTAAAAATGTTTTCATGTGTTACAAGTATTCATGAACTAATGTGCTCTTTCCTTCTTTTACATCCCTTAATGGTCCTTTTGTGATCGTCCCATGTTTTTTTAAATAATACTCATAGGTCAAAAGTATGTGTAAGAAAAATATGTAATCTAATTTAAATGTTTGAAAAAATTTAAAAGAAAACATGTTTTAAGCTTTACTGTTTTATATTTTGAAAAAAATGGAAACTATTTTTATGGTATCAACCCTGTAACAATGTGTAATATTATTAATGAATTGTCTCTGATTTATCTAAATATCTAAACTTGAAAAGATATTAAATTTAAAAGTAATTTATTTCTTGGCTAAAATCAATATTATGTAATGTAATAAGGCAGGGTCCTTATAGTTGGTATCATAGGATAGTTTAGATAACTTTATGAGTTATGATGATGTTAAAAGAATACCATAACTGATTTTTACTATATGATTAAATTGAAATGTTATAGCATATAAGGATTACCATTTTGCTTCGTCTAAGATATGTTTTTTCAAAATGGTTTTTAAAAGAAGAAACCGGGAAGCTGAAGAGGATAGGCACCGACAGAATGACATCCTTCTGAATCTGAAGCCCAAAATGGTAGGGATTAGAACCAAGTAGTTTGTGACAGTAATGGATCAACTAAATCAAGAAATAAATGGTGGTATCATCCATGCAAGAGAAAAACCATAGGTACCCCAAATGAACATGACAATAGTGGAACATGTTATGAGACAACACCCTTCTGCTTTCTATGGATCTTCTGACCCAGTAGCGGATGAAGGGTGGATTAAATCCCTTGAAAAGATATTCGATGTTATGGGATGTTCAAACAATCAAAAGGTAAGTCTTGACATTTAACATTTTGAATGTGAAGCTGATCAGTGGTGTTCAATGGTAAATAATATCAAGGATAGAGAAGATATTCATGCCTTTGAGTGGGATGAATTTAAAATTATTTTCCTTGAAAAATATTTTCTTAAGGTGGTGCGACATAGGATAGAGAATCAATTACTTGAATTGAAGAAAAAGGAGGAATATTCAGGGCATGTGTGTGAAGAGAACTTCACCTGACTGGTGAGGTATGCTCCAAATCTTATTCTGGATCTTGATAGAAAAATCTACCACTTTTACTCAGGACTGAAACCAAGGTATCGAAGGGAACTGGCCTCCCGTTAATTCGAAAGTTATGAGAAACTTGTCTGATGTGAGGAGAGGGTAGAGATGAAGTTTTCTGATGATCACATGCATTTTGGAAACAAGGAGAAGAAGATTCCCAGATGGAAAGTGATGGCTAAGAATCAAAAAAAAAGAAATATGATGGTAAGAAAATCCATTTTTTAGTTTGTGAAAAGTGTGGAAAGAAACACCCTGGGGAATGCCTTATAAAAAATGGGAAGTGATTTAAATGTGGAAGGTTTGGACATATGGCCCAAGATTGTAATGAAAATGATCCTAATACTAATCCAGATACGATAAATATAAAGTTTTTTAAATGGGGTGAGATGGGTCACTATAAAAATGCATTCCCAAAGAGAGATCTAAATGATGCAAAGAATCCAAACTATAAGTAGAAAGGTGTAGTGAGAACTTTTGTGACAACATCAGCAGATTCCAGTCCATCCAATGAAGTCGTATCTAGTACTTTCTTTGCATACTCAGATTTTTCTAAAGTTTTTTTTTAATATGGGTTCTACACATTCCATTATATATTATAAGTTTTCTGGTAAATTGTAAATATTACCTCAACAAATGAGTCTAGAACTTAGTGTTAAAACACTAGGGGGAAATATTACAGCAAATAGGAATTATAAGAATCTTTCTATTATGTTATTTGGAAATACTATACCAAAAAACCTTGTTGTTTTTCCCTTATTCAAGTTTTATGTTATTCTAGGAATGAATTGGGTTTCTTTTTATCATGCTAAGATTGACTGTAGAGCTAAATAAGTTGTTTTCAAAAAGAGTTTTATTTTGTATACAAATATGAACCCATAAAATTGATAACATGTCAGGAAGATGAAAAATTGATGAAAGTTAGAAATTAATGTTATCTTGATCATATTGTTGAAAACTACGGAATTGTCTGTATTGATGATGTTCCAGTGGTAAATAAATACCTTTATGTTTTTCCTGATGAGTTACCTGGTGTCATACATGACAGAGAAGTCAAGTTCACCATTGAAATTGTTCCTAATTCTAATCCAATTATAAAATCCCCATATCATATGGGTCAAATACAAATTCATGAATAGAAAAATCAGTTGTGGTATTTTCTTGATAAAGGCTTCATTCATCCTAGCACTTCACCATGGGGAGATCCTATTTTTTCGTTAGAAAGAAAGTTGGTTCCATGAGACTTTTCATTGATTATAGATCTTTTAAGAACATCACTCTTAAAAACAAGTATCATTTGCCTCACATCGATGACTTGTTTGATCAGCTCAAGGGAGGTTAGTACTTATCCATGATTGAATTGAGATCTAGATACCATCAGCTGAAGGTGAAGGAGGATAACATCCCAAAAATATCCTTTCGTACTAGATATGGTCATTATGAATTTGTTGTTATTTCGTTCGGGTTAACTAAATCGCCTAATGTATTCATTAATCTTATGAATATAATATTTCATGAGTTCATGGATAAGTTTTCGTTTGTGTTTATTAATGAAATTATGGTATTTTCTAAAAATAAAGAGGAGAATGAAAAAAATATAAGCTTTTTTTATAGACCTTAAAAGAAAAGAAAATGTATTTAAAATTTGTAAAGTTTGATTTTCTATTGAATCATATTTCTTTTCATGGGATCATTGTAAATAAGGATGAAATAACAATTGATCCTACCAAAAAAAAGTTGTTGATGAATGTCCAAGGCCTACAAATGTTACATATATTCGTAGTTTTCATAGATTATCTGGTTATTACTGACGTTTTGTTAATAAATTTGCATGGTTATCTAGACTAATTACTAAGTTAACACGAAAAGGGGTTAAATTTATTTGTATAGAAGAATGTGATGTTTTTTTTCAGGAACTAATGAAGAGATTGGTGAATGATTCATTTTTTTTATTGCCTTCCCAAATTAGTGATATTGTCATCTATAGTGATGCTTCTTTGAAGTGAATTGGTTGTGATTTGATGAAGAATGATCAGGTAATTACTTATACATCAAGACAACTTAAACCTCATGAGTTAAATTGTCCTAAACATGATTTGGAATTGGCAGCTATGGTTTTTTCTTTTATAATTTGGAGGAATCATTTATACAGAGCCAAATGTCAAATATATACTGATCATAAAAGTCTGAAGTATATTTTCACTCCGAAGGAATTAAACATGAGGTAGAGAAGATGGCTTGGACTGATAAAGTATTATGATTTCATGATCAATTACCATCCCAGAAAAGAAAACAATGTGGTGGATGCCTTGAGTCAAAAACATCATGAATCATTAACAATGTTACATTTGGAAAATAATCCCTTGATTAATGATTTGATTAATTTTGGATTACAAGTAGTTGGTGCAGGAAGTACATCTGTTTTGTTTTAGGTTTCAATGCAGTCATCATTATCAGACATAATTAGGAAATCAAAAAAGGAAGACCACGAGATATAGAAAAAGGTATAATTGGTTAAAATGGATAAGTTTCTTAAATTTAACCTGGATAAAGATTGTGTTTTATGATTTGGGAAAAGTTTGTGTGTGCCTTGTGATTATTAGATGAAGAAATATTTTTTTTTGTGAGTCTCGTAGTTCTCTATTTTTGGTTCATCCTGGTAGTACTAAGATGTACAAATTCCTTCAAGAGTATTAAAGGTGGGATGTAATTAAAAGAGATATTGGTGATTTTAATGTGAAATGTTTGAAATATAAATAGGTTAAATAAGAGAAGTAGTTACCAAAGGTGATTCTTCTGCCTTTTCCAGTGCCATAGTGGAAATGGTAGAATATATCCATGGAATTTTTTGTGGGACTACTAAAGACTTCTCGAGATAACAATGTGATTTGGGTTATTGTTGATTGGTTGATAAAATATGAAAATTTTCTTTCTATTCGGGATACAATGTCTTCAGATCAGCTTTCTCAATTGTACCTCAAAGATATTGTCAGGATACATAAATTTCATCTTTCCATTATATCTGATCGGGATCCTCGGTTCACTTATAACTATTGGAAGGGACTTCAGAAGTAGTTGGGCACAAAATTAAATTTTAGTATAGCTTTTCATCCTCAATCAGATGGCCAGTCTGAATGAACAATTTAGACTTTGGAGGATATGATTCAAGATTGTTCAATGGATTACCAGGGAAGTTGGGATCATCATCTTTCTTTATTTTATCTTTCTTATCATAACAGTTTTGATTCCATTATTCATATGGCACCTTTTGAGGATTTTTATGGGAAGTGGTGTCAGACTCCAGCATTTTTGGATAAAGTAGGTGAAAGAAAGTTTATGGGGCCAGAATTAGTAGAAGAAGTGGCTGAGAAAGTTAAGATGATCCAACATCACATAAGGATAGCTCAGAGCAAGAAGTAAAGTTATGCATATAACAGAAGTAAAGACTTCTCTTTTGAGGTAGGTGACTATATTTTCCTTAAAATCGCTCCTTGGAAAAGTGTGATGTGTTTTGGTAAGAAAGGGAAGTTATGCCCACAGTTCATCGGTCCTTTTGAAATCTTGGAAAAAGTTGGACCAGTTTCATACCAAGTATCTTTTCCTTTGAGTTTATCTCAGGTACATAATGTTTTTCATGTTTCGATGTTGAGGAAGTATGTTCCTGGTTCATCACATGTCTTGATCCCAGAAGCATTTCATCTAGAAGAGAACCTTTCTTATGACGAGAAACCAGTTCAGATTCTTTATCGAAGGGAACAGGTATGGAAGAATAAGGTAATTCACCAGGTAATGGTTTTTTGGAGAAACCACATGGTAAAAGAAGCAACATGGGAGTCTAAAAATTCTAGGAGATAAAGGTACCCTCATTTGTTTAATAAGAAAATAAAATTGAGAGGACACAATTTTCAGAAAGTGGGGATAATGTAACACTGCAAGGTTTTCTACAAATTAATGGAAATGCATGAAACATTGTTTTATTTATATATTTATAACTATCCTTTAAAAATAATTTTTCCACTTATACGTTTTGAATTTCAAAAAATGGTCATCTATAATTGTGTTTAGTATGTCCTTTGGAGTCTAATGGAACCAACTTGCTTTTTGGTGAATAGTAACATACCCATATGAATATTAATATGAATAGTAATATGACCCTAATGAATAGTTAATTGTGTTATTATTTTATTTTCTTAAGGATTTAATATAATGACATCTTGGTTAATTTTTCAATGTGATATAAGAGCATTTATAGTTTTTAAATTATTTATTTTTCAATTAAGTATGATTTTCTTTAAAAATTAAATTAATAATATATAGAAAATTATTTTCAAAAAATGTAGTTCATTTTTGAAATAAACACTTCAAAAAAAAGGTAAGGGTGAATTTTATGGTTTTTTCTGAAATTCATGAATTTTTGATGAATAGTGAAATATGGTAAAATATCGTATATTCAAATTAACGGTAAAATACACTATTTATTCTATCATAAGTGATGTATGGACACTTGGTTCGAACTTATATTCCATTATTACTATTTAGGGTCACATTAATTAATACTATTCATAGACATGATCAAAAAAATTATAATAATTATTAAAATAATGTTAAATACCTCCTCTCTTCCACTATAAATACCACCCTCATTTTCCTCTTCCCCCAACACCTCTCAAGCTTTGAGACTTACCTATGTTATGAACAAAAAAACTCCCAAGGCTCTCCACCATGTCCTAGAGCTTTTGGTATCACCAAAATACCAAAAACAAAAGCCTTAAGAATGATCTCAAGGAGAAGAGATCAAGAGGTAAACATCCTCTTTTGTTTTCTTTCATTTCTTTCATTTTATGTTATTCTTTTAAATTTTCTTTATCTTATGTTGGGATATTTCATTAAATATCCCCCTTAATTACCATATTTTTTATGATTGATGATATACCCCCTTTCTCTTATCAAACTATTTTATGAAATTTTATGTGACGTCGTTAGACTGCCGAATTTTCGTGAGAGATTTCTCAATCTTTCTTTTATTTTGAGTTCCTTTATTCTTTTTCCTCGCCTCATATTATCCAAGAGGAATGAAATATCCAAAAACATATGTATTCTATATTTTATCAAGTTCATATAAAATTCCTCATCAATATTCTTCTCCTCCCCCACTTATTCAAGGAATTAAAAACATTGTCAGTGATGTGTCGAATTACCAACATCATGGATGGTGTGATTTCAGTCTGCTTTAATTACTTAAAGGATGGTCATGAAACCATTTTAAGGTTCAACCAGGTTATACTATATTTATTATGTCTCATCCATGGATTTGTTATTCTTTTGTACAAATTGTTTTAATCTATAAAACAAAATGAGGTTGTTATTATCAAAGAACCACTAAAATGATCTAAATGAACATCATTAATGTTTTAGATTATGAATCATCCTCATGTAAGAATTCAAAATAATAAATAGTATAATTTATGGTTCTATAAATATTTAAATACTACTCTATTTCAATTATTTAGATTCACTTCCAATGAACAAGAATAATCCATCACGAACCAATGATGGAAATTATGTAATGAACTCACCCAAAAACAGTGCAAGGAACAAAATACGAACAATTAAATGGGGAAATGATGTAATGAAATGATCATATAAGGTATTATAAAGATGGATATGTTTCTATAAGATATTAATAACACTCTTTTAACCATTATACTAAAGTTTTAAACAATTTTGAGGTAATACAAGACTGAGGTAACGGAATTCTTAACCCGATTTCCATTCTTTGGGTTAACCTTCTACTTCGTTATTTACGAGGTATTAGAATTGATTTGTGTGATGGGTTCTATTTATATTATGTTTTATTATGTGTATTTATGGTTTATATACATATTACCTCCACTTTAATAATTCTTTCTTCAATTATATGATTTATGTAAGGGTTTTTCCATTAAAATCCTCTTCTAAAATGTTATATTACAAAATTCAAAAGCAATGTTTTTATGAAATTATTCATGTTGTATGATTGTGTTCTGGTAAATGAGAATTGTTTATGACTAATGGAGGGACCTATATCACCATCCCATTCATTGGTTATGTGTATTATGGAGTTTGGACGTATGCTTAATCCCAGTGTAACTACGATGGTTACACAAATTGTAAGGTAGCCGTGAGAGTAACAAATTATATGGTAGCCGAGAGGGTTACAAGATTATGTAAGTAATGCCCCACAATACCATAATTTTTATATTTATGTTATTATTTATTGTTTAAATCTTGTGTAAATATCATGTTTCACAAAGTATTTATATGTGAGTGACGAGTATGTCTTTTGAAAATGTTTTCATGCATTACAAGTATTCATGGACTAATGTGATCTTTCTGTCCTTTACATCCCTTACCAAGCTATTTATGCCAATATAAATTTTTTTAAAATAATTTTCAGAGTTCATAAGTATTATTAATACAAATAAGGAATCCAAGTTAAATGTTTGAAGAATTTTCAATGAAATCATGTTTTAAGCTTTAATGTTTTATATTTTGAAAAAATTGAAATTGTTTTTATGGTATCCACTCTGTAAAAATGCGTAATGTTATGAATGTATTATGTCCCAATTCACTAAAGATATAAATATTAAATGATACTCAATGTCAAAGGAAGTGATATCTTGACTAAAATAAAAATTATGTAATTTAATATGGTCGGGTCCTTATAGACTATGCCTTGTACAAAGTAACGATGAATGAGAAGAACTACCTAACAGATGACCTGGAATGCACTATAGTGATCTTCGTGTTGTAAATTCTGAGAAATTATTGATATCAGGGGATGTATGAAATATATATGGATCATGAAATAATTAGGAATATATTAAAATATAAGGATATGAATATTCTTCAATATGGGTGATTAAAACTAATCATGGATTATGACTGTTTAATCCATTACCATATTGGGATGGGGGAAAAAGTGGAAGATTCTCTGAGTAGAAATAATAATGAAAACATATATGTCACGACCCATCTCATTGGGGCCCGCGTCATGACTCCCCAAGCCCGCTTCCAATAGGCCAGGGGCTGGTGACTAGCACCGAGTAGGCATATTACTAACATGGGAGGCATTGTCTAAGTACCTTTACACACGCACACATCTCCAAGCCCACAAATGATGAAATGTAAAAAACACTAAGGAAAAAGAATGCATGTATACAACTAAACCCAACCAACAGTGTACGACGAAAGGTAGAGTATTTTAAAAGTAAACTGGGCCAAAATACAAGCCCACCAAAAACAAACAAACAAACAAGAGTCTGAAAAATGAAAAGTCCAACCTGTAAGCATGAAAGGTACTGGGACTGCTGCTCGTAGCCGTAGGAACACCTCGGCCTGTAGGGAACTCAGAAAGCTCGGTCCTGTTCTGGTCCTCCCTGGACTCTGTCAAAAGGCAGCTCGTCTGCCCAAGACACCAGACGTGCGGGCAAGGCCCGTGCAGGGGTGAGTATAACAATACTCAGTAGAGGACCACAAAAACCACAAAGTAGTACACAAAGTAAAGGTACAGTCAGTTATGCACAGTATATGTCTATAGAACGTACAGAACAAATGAGATATACTGAACACCCAGACCCGTGGTCTAGAGACAAGTCACCCAACCGCATACCCCTGTAAGGGATTCTGTTCTAAGATTCTGTGATGCACTCATTCCAGGAGAACACAGTCCATGAGTCTTATAGCTCTGATGACGTCCATCTGAGAAGTGTTGTTCTTCAGGAACCATCACGAGAGATTGCTACACTCATTATGGGAGACACACTCCTGAGTGGAAAGGTTACGATAGATAGAAGTACTCATTACAGGAGACACACTCCTGAGTGGGAAAGATCATGATACACAGATGAGGATCACTGCCAGGGCCATGGCAGATACCACGACTCATCCGGATTCATCAGTTAGGTGATACACCAGCTAGGTAGAGGATCAACGCCCGGTACGGTTGGTCACGTCGATGCCTGATTCTACCTAGGGTCAAGAATGGATAGAGGATCTCGATACCGGCCTCTTGGATGGATGCCCGACTCTATCACAGAAAGTCCTACTGAAGGGATCATACTTCTAAGTGGGAAATGATGCCTGACCTTCAGGGGAACGAGAAGGAGGGGCAATAACCCAAATGAAATATGTCCAAGGTACGGTGAACGAAAGGACCATTCCGTTTTCCAAAAAGTACACGGCATGTAGAAAAGATACACGCCATGTTGTCTAACCCCGGGTACTGCCCGTGTACAACAGCCAGTGTCATAGGCTGGTCGTGCACGAAAAATTAAGTACATGGAATTTAGTATGGTGTACACGCCGTGTCTGGGTAACTGGGGTTGGCTCCGTGTACTCTGGCCATGTTCCCGTACACGGTCATCAAACTTTGTACTTCAACACGTGTAATCCGCACACGGGGTGACCCGTGCTGCTGGCCTCGCCTGGCCGTGTGATGGAGTACACGGTCATGTACTCCATCCCGTGTCTGCGTATCCCCGAGATGCACGCCGAGTCCCGCGTAGCTGCTTCTGCCAAGTTGTACACGCCGTGTCGCCTGAAGCCGTGTAGATCATCCCATGTCCGTGTACTACCCAAAGTACACGCCGAGCTTCGAGGAAGGTCCAACACATCGTGTGACCTGTGTCACACATCGTGTGATTCTTCTCTACCCCCGAAACCCAAGCCGCTGCCGCCAGTACTACACAGTGTGTTCTTCGAAAGTACACGCCGTGTATTCTAGAAATTTCCAGGAACGGCGGTCTTTACCAGCGCGCCTCCCGTGCTGCTCTGATTGTTGATTCAGTCGTCCAATCGCCACAAAAGCTTCAGGTTTTGGTCTCCCTGATGCCACAAAGCCACTTCTGGTGTTTTCAGACCTCTGATCAGCTCCGAAAACGTTTTTTGATCTTCCCTCATGAAGAACGCTTGAAGAACTCTCTTTCTGATCTGGCCCGATTCGTCATCCGCCATCGTCGCCGCACCTCTAGCAGGTCGTTGCGGTGTCGAACCTTCGATTTCGGATCGATGCATCACAGAACGGATGCGCAACGATCAGTTGTTCGTCGCCCCATGAAGAAGGCGAAGAATGCACGAGGAAAGAAGGGGGAAGAAATCCAAATAAATGAAATGAGGAACGAACCTCCACCATCATTCTTCACGGCGTTGATCTGCTCCCATTAATAGGAAATGGAGAAAGAATCAACAACAACATAAAGCATGGATCAATTCCCCAAAATCATCCCAAAGAAATCCATCCCGCAAGGACGCACGAATCCGCGGATCAACTTGTCCGTGGTTGATCCGTGTTCGTGGTTTAAACTCAAAAACGGGGAAAGGAAATTGAAAATAACAAACCCCAAACTTTTGAAAGGATCGATCGTTGACGAAGGCACCGCACTGCCGTTATCGTCGAGATCCTTCAACGTTGTTGGAATAGCGATTCTCGACTTCGATCCGTCGTCGTTTGTCGCCGAGAGTTTGCTTCAACGCACCACGGATTTGGCATAGGTTCCTCTCAAACGTCGCCAATGATCAAAAATTGTTCACCCCTTTAAAAAGGGAATCAAGATTGGCACTTAATTACGCATCTATATTAATGACTCCTACTTTCCAAAACTTGAGTCATTATGACGCGCCATTAGTTAAGGAAACAGATGTCCCGTAACTACGTATTAAAGAGTACAGCTTTCCATTTATTTTCCATTATGACACAGTATTTAAATAAGGAAACAGCTTCCCTTTTAACGCGCTGCAGCGGTTGTTTCCATAAAATAAAATAAACATTTAGATTTTTATTTTATTTTATTTTATTATTAAAACATCAAAAAAATAAATTTTTTCCCTCAACCCGCGCCGGTCGAGGTTAGCCTCATTCTTAGGTAAAGTCCTTGTCCTGGACGCAACGGTGCACTCAGTTTTTTAATCCGGGCATCTGTTTAGAAACTGCCACAACCACGCACAAGTGCCGACTCACTTAACATAAAAAGTTCAAACCACCATTCCGGGCTCACTATATCTTGGAATGATGTGTCGTATTTACTCCTGGTCTCAAAATAATTCCATATAATATTTAAAATAATAAACGGAAAATCTGATACATTACATTCTCCCTACCTTGGGGTTTTACGTCCCCAAAAATCCAAAACAAGGGCTACACAAAAAGATGTGGGTACTAGGCACGGATCTAAGCCTCTCGCTCCCACGTGCTCTCCTGGAGATTCCAATGCTGCCACCAGATGCGCACCAAGGTAATTGATCACACACAAAAGATCCTCTCCTACCGATCCTCGATCTCCACTGGGTACTCATCAAAGGTCACTCCATCCTCGATGTCTAGCTCTCCCCATTCGATGACGTGCGATGGGTCGTGTACGTACCTCCTTAGCTACGACACGTGGAAGACATCATGTACCTGATACAACTGTGGTGGTAGAGCTAGGAGGTATGCCACCTCTCCAACTCTGCTCAAAATCTGGAAAGGTCCAATGAACCTCGGAGATAGCTTGCCGCCTCGGCCAAATCTCTTCAACCCTCATTGAGGTGAGACCCGAAGAAATACGTGGTCTCCCTCTTCGAACTCCAGAGGTCTCCATCTCCTTATCAGCATAAGACTTCTACCAGTTCTGTGTAGTCTTCATCCGCTCCCGGATGATCTACACCTTCTCTGTGGTGGCTCGCACTAACTCTAGACCCATGAGTGCTAACTCTCTGAGGTCGGTCCAGCAAAGCGGTGACCGGCAGGGTCTCCCATACAAAGCCTCGAATGGTGCCATACCAATGGTGGAGTGGTAGCTATTTTTGTACGCAAACTCCACCAATGGTAGGTGGTCCTCCCAACTGTGACCAAAGTCCAAGATACAGGCTCACAACATATCCTAAAGAACCTGAATGGTCCTATCCGTCTGACCATCCCTCTGGGGATGAAATGTTGTGCTCAAGCGTAGCTGAGTCCCAAAAGCCTCCTGCAATCCCTTCCATAGCCGGGATGTGAAGCGGGCATCTCGGTATGAGACTATAGTCGAGGGAACTCCATGAATCCGAACAATCTCTTGCATGTAGAGGCGTCCCATGCTCTCTATGGAGCTCTGCTCCCTAATAGCTAAGAAGTGGGCCGACTTGGTGAGTCGTTCAATGATCACCCAGATGGAATCATGCCCCTTGGATGTTCGTGGCAATCCCGTCATGAAGTCCATCAATATTCCATCCCAGTACCACTCTGGAAATTCCAGGGGTGATCTAATCCCGCTGAAACCTGGTGCTCAGCCTTCACCTGCTGGCATGTGAGGCACCGAGAAACAAAATCCGTTACTTCCCTCTTCATGCTTGACCACCAAAACTGTCATCGGAGGTCCTGGTACATCTTTTCCACACCAGGATGTACCACCAAAGGGGATGTATGGAACTCCCTCAGGACCTCCTCCTGCAATGCCACTGGTACAATAGTGTGTCCTCTTAAAAGAAGTATGTGCTCCCCACCTTGTGAATATCCATCAGGAGCATGTCCTGTGGATAACTGAGCACGTAAATCCACACAGTCGACATCCCCAAGTTGTTCCTCCCTAACTCGCTGTAAGAGTGGAGGGGTGAAAACCATCGACTGTAGTAAGCTGTAACCTCTCCATCCACGAAGGATAACTTTAACGTGGCTAACTACTGTGTCACCTTACTCAACAGCTATGAGCTCGACCTTCTACTAAGAGAATCTTCCACCTTGTTCCCATTTCCAAGAGTATAGATAATCTCAAAATCATAGTCCTGGAGGAACTCTATCCAACGCCTCTGCCTCAGATTTAGATCCTTCTATGAGAAGATGTACTTGAGGCTCTTGTGTTCAGAGTATACAATAAACTGCTCGCCCATAAGGTAGTGTCTCCACATCTTCAATGCGAAGACTACCACTGCCAACTCGAGATCATGGGTTGCATAGTTCTGCTCATGTAGCCTAAGCTGGTGCGAACCATAAGCAATAACTGCCTGTCGCTACATCAGGATGCAGCCGAGCCTGGTCCCTGATCCGTCGCAGAAAACTACATACTCGACACCTTCCTCAAGCAATCTCAAGACTGGGGTGCTCGTCAAACTCTGTCTCAAATTCTCGAAAGACTGTTGTCACTTCTCCGTCCATACGATGGGTTTCCCCTTCCTGGTCAAGGCTGTCATCGGTGTTGATATCCGGGAGAAGTCAGGAATGAACCTCTGGTAATACCCTGCCAACCCAAGGAAGCTCCGCACGTCCGTCACGCTCCGAGGTGGCTCCCATGCTAATACAGCCTCCACCTTGGCTGGGTCCACAGCCACTCCATTTACTGAGATGACATGTCCTAGAAATTGGACCTCCTAAATCCATAATTGACACTTCGAGAGCTTTCCATAAAGCTGGTGCTCCCGGAGTACGTCCAGAACCATCCGCAGGTGTTTGGCGTGCTCTTCTTCTGACGTCGAGTACACAAGGATGTCGTCGATGAAGACCACCACGAACCGGTCCAAGTACGGCTGGAAGATCTGGTTCATCAGCCCCATGAACACTGTGGGGGCGTTCATCATGCCAAAAGGCATCACCATGTGCTCATAGTGACCGTAGCGGCATCTGAAAGCTGTCTTCGGTATATCCTCATCCCATACTCGTAGCTGGTGATATCCTGATCGAAGTTCAACCTTATATAACCACTATTCCCCTCTTAGATGATCGAAGAGGTCATCAATTCTCGGTATTGGATACTTGTTCTTCACCGTCACCTGGTTCAGGCACCGGTAATCCACGCACAGTCTCAAACTCCCGTTGGCCTTCTTGGAAAACAAGACTGGGGCCGCCCAGGGTGAAACGCTGGGTCTCACGAAACCCTTGCTTTGAAAATCCTCCAACTGCACCCTCAGCTCACGAAGCTCTGTGGGAGCCATCCGATAAGCTGATGAGGAAATAGATGTCGTCCCGGGGTGTAATTCAATGCAGAAGTCAATTTCACAGCGGGGAGGTAACCCTGGAACATCTTCAGAAAAGACATCCTCATACTCCGCCACCACTGCTGGGAACTGAGAGCTCACAACATCTACTGCTCCGAGGGTAAGGCTAGCCAACTCATGAGTGATCGGTTTCACCCTCCTATGCATGAGCCCATTTTGTGCTGCCTAGGTTTCCTTCTCTCCGACAAAGGTAAACCTTGTTCCATCACGGTAGACACACCATACCCTTCGCCTAAAACAGTCAATCTAGGCATGGACCAAAGATAACCAATCCATACTGAGAATGACGTCGTAAGGCCTCGACGCTACCACCAAGAGGTTCCAACCAAAACTCTCACCTCCAAGGGTAAGATCACACTATCTACAAAGGTGTGTGATCGTCGAGTCTCCTCCCGTAGGTGTCTCCAAGCGTAAGGATCGAGTCAACGGTTCTACCGGAATCTTGAGGTTTTGTACAAGACATGTGGCTATAAGGGAATGAATGGAACCTGTGTCTATGATTATTGCAGATAAGGTAGAAAAGACACAGATCATACCTCGAATCATCCCTGGAGCCCCTGGGTCGTATGCCTCGACCACATGCAGCTGTCCTCGCCCCTGTCCCCCAGCTCCCTGAGCTTGGTGAGGACCTCCTGGGGGTGGTGGTGGAAGTAAGTCGAAGCGTCTTCCACCACCTACAGCTCTCCCTTCTCCTCTTCCACATCCACCGTCGGGCGGGTCTACCTACCATGTTATCTTACTCTGCCTCGGTGGTCCATCCACCACTTCCCTGCCAGCAGCTCGACGGGTTGGGCAATCTCTAGCGAGATGTCCCCTACCGTCGCATGTGAAGCATCGCTTCTCCCTAGGCAGACTAGATCCCTCCTGAGAGCCCTGGACTATCGATCCACTATCCTGGGTCCTCCTCCGATGTCTCTCATGTCCTGATCCCTGCGTCTGATTTAGGCTCCCTGCTGTTGGTGTCTCCGCACCTTTATGCCTGCTGTTGACTGTCGGCGGTTGTCTCTGCTCCGCCAAGAAACTCTCGAACACCAAGGCTCGCTCGAGCACTCCATCATAAGTGGAAATTCATAGAGGCACGACCCTATCTCGGATGTCACACCGTAGAACTCACTAAAAGGTCCGAGATCTGAAGTACTGATCTCTGACCATATCCATCGAGTACCTTGCGAGGTTGGTGAACCTCGATGAATAGTCAGCCACTGTCATACTGCCCTGATAGAGCTGAATAAGCTCCTGGATGTGCACAGCTCTCAACGTAACCAGAGAGAAATCCTCCCTGAAGAGTTGCTCAAACTCCGTCCATGAAAGAGTCTCCTTGTCGTGAGTCTGCGTGGTCAGACTCCACCATCGTCCTGCCGAACCCTGAAGAAGGCTCGCTCCTAGGATCACCATCTGGTCTGCTGGGGTCCTCACTAGAAGGAAAACTCTGGTCACCGCCTCAAGCCAGTCCTCATCCGCCTGAGGTTCGGGCTCGCCTCAGAACCTAAGGTGCCTCTGTCTCTGAAACTCATGGATTGCACTGAGCCTGCACTCCTCGTCGTTCGGTACTGCGGGTACCACTGGCTGCTCCACTGGTGGTGGTATAGCAGGTGCACCACCTGGTGGCAATGCCTGGGGATATGGTCCCTATATCGAAGCCTCTTCACTGAGGGGGTCATCTTCATGATCATGCTACTGAATCCTAGCAGGTATGCGTCGCGGAGGCATCCTATAAACAAACAATATGTATCATGTCCATTGAGTATATCTGGATAGCTAACACAAAGGACATGGAAAACACAACTCATTCCTATATGATGCATGTACCTTTTATTTCCCCCGCAACAAGGGTTTTCGTGAATCGAGTCGAAAAGCAGTTTATCAGAGTCCTGGTGTATGGATACATCGTCCACCACACCAACACTGGGGTCTCTGGCCAGAAAGTCAAACCGGAAACACTCAACATTGTTTCCCTAAACCAAACTCACAGACTCTTGATCCTAAGGTAGAACCGACCACCTCTAATACCACTCTGTCACGACCCGTCCCAATGGGGCCCGCTCTATGACTCCCCAAGCCCGCCTCCAATAGGCCAGGGGCTGGTGACTAGCACCGAGTAGGCATATTACTAACATGGGAGGCATTGCCTAAGTACCTGTACACACGCACACATCTCCAAGCCCACAAATGCTGAAATGTAAAAAAAACGCTAAGGAAAAAAGAATGCATGCATACAAGTAAACCCAACCAATAGAGTATGATGAAAGGTAGAGTACTGTAAAAGTAAATTGGGCCAAAATACAAGCCCACCAAAAACAAAAAAACAAACAAACAAGAGTCTGAAAACTGCAAAGTCCAACCTGTAAGCACAAAAGGTACTCGGACAGCTGCTCGTAGCCGTAGGAACGCCTCGGCCTATAGGGAACTCAGAAATCTTGGTCATGTTATGGTCCACCCTAGACTCTGTCAAAAGTCTACTCGTCTTCACAAGACACTAGACGTGTGGGCAAAGCCCGTGCAGGGGTGAGTATAACAACACTCAGAAGAGGACCCTGAAAACAACAAAGCAGTACACAAAGTAAAGGTACAGTCAGTTATGCATAGTATATGTCTACAGAACATACAGAACAAACCAGATATACTCAACACCCAGACCCGTGGTCTAGAGACAAGTCACCCAACCGCATACCCCCGTAAGGGATTCTGTTCGAAGATTCCGTGATGCACTCGTTCAGGGAGAACACACTCCACGAGTCTTATAGCTATGATGGCGTCCATCCGAGAAGTGTTGTTCGTCGGGAACCATCACAAGAGATGGCTACACTCATTACAGGAGACACACTCCTGAGTGGAAAGGTTATGATAGATAGAAGCACTCATTACAGGAGACACACTCCTGAGTGGGAAAGATCACGATACACAGATGAGGATCACTTCCAAGGCCATGGTAGATACCGCGACTCATCTGGATTCACCAGTTAGGTGATACACCAGCTAGGTAGAGTATCAATGCCCGGTAAGGTTGGTCACGTCGATTCCTAACTCTACCTAGGGTCAAGAATGAATAGAGAATCTCAATCCGGACCTCTCGGATGGATGCCCGACTCTATAACAGAAAGTCCTACTGAAGGGATGATACTCCTAAGTGGGAAATTATGCCTGAACTGTAGGGGAACGAGAAGGAGGGGCACTAACCCAAATGAAAGATGTCCAAGGTACGGTGAATGAAAGGACCGTGCCGTTTTCCAAAAAGTAGACAGCGTGTAGAAAAGATACACGCCGTGTTGTCTGACCCCGGGTACTGCCCGTGTACAACGGCCCGTGTCATATGTTGGTCCTACAGGAAAAACTAAGTACACGGCATGTAGTACAGTTTACACTCCATGTCTGGGTAACTGGGGTTGGCTCCATGTACTCTAGCCATGTGCTCGTACACGGTCATCAACCCGTGTACTCCAACCCATGTAATCCGCACACGGTGTGACCCGCGTTGCTGGCCTCGCCTGGCCGTGTGATGGAGTACACGGTCGTGTACTCCATCCCGTGTCCGCGTATCCTCGAGATGCATGCTAAGTCCCGCGTAGCCACTTCTAGAAAGTTGTACACGCCTTGTCTCCTGAAGCCGTGTAGATCATCCCGTGTCCATGTACTACCTAAAGTACACGCCGAGCTTCAGGGAAGGTCTAACACACCGTGTGACCAGGGTCACACGCCGTGTGATTCTTCTCTGACCCCGAAAACCTAGCCTCCGCCGCCAGTACTACAGGGCGTGTTCTTCGGAAGTACATGTCGTATATTCTGGAAATTTCTAGAAATGGCGCTCTTCACCGGCACGCCTCCCGTGCTGCTCTGATCGTTGATCAAGTCGTCTGATCACCATGAAACCTTCATGTTTTGGTCACCCCGACGCCACGAAGCTGCTTCTGGTGTTTTCATACCTCTGATCGGCTTTTAAAATGTGTTTTGATCTTCCCGCACGAAGAACGCTTGAAGAACGCTCTTTCTGATCCAGCCCGATTCGTCATCCGCCATCGTCGCCTCACCTCCACTAGGTCATTGCGGTGTCGAACCTTCGATTTGGGATCGTTGCGTCGCAGAATGGATGCGCAATGATCCGTTGTTCATTTCCCCGCGAAGAATGCAAAGAATGCGCGAGGAAAGAAGGGGGAAGAAATCCAAATAAACGAAATGAGGAATGAACCTCCACCATCATTCATCACGGCATTGATCCACTCCCGTTAATAGGAAACGGAGCAAGAATCAACAAAAATATAAAGCATGGTTCAATTCCCCAAAATCAACCCAAAGAAATCCCTCCTCCAAGGATGCACGAATACATGGATCAACTTGTTCGTGGTTGATCCGCGTTCGTCGTTTAAACTCAAAAATGGGGAAAGGAAATTGAAAATAACAAACCCCTACCTTTTGAAAGGATCGATCATTGATGAAGGCGTCGTGTTGCCGTAGTTGTTGAGATCCTTCAACGTTGTTGGCGTAGCGATTCTCGACTTCGATCCATCATTGTTCGTCACCTAGATTCTTCTTCATCGTGCCACGGATTTGGCAGAGGTTCCTCTCAAACATCGCCAATGATCAACAATTGTTCACCCCTTTAAAAAGGGAAACAATATTGGCACTTAATTACACGGCGATATTAATGACTCCTACTTGCCAAAACTTGAGTCATTATGATGTGCCATTAGTTAAGGAAACAGACGTCCCGTCGCAGCGTATTAAAGATTACAGCTTTCCATTTATTTGCCATTATGACACAGCATTTAATTAAGGAAACAGCTTCCCTTTTAACGTGCTGCAGCGGTTGTTTCCATAAAATAAAATAAACATTTAGATTTTTATTTTATTTTATTTTATTATTAAAACGTCCGAAAATTAACTTTTATCCCTCGACCCGCACTGGTTGAGGTTAGCCTCATTATTAGGTAAAGTCGTTGTCCCGGATGCAACGGTGCACTCAGTTTTTTAATATGGGCATCCATTTGGAAACTGCCACAACCACGCACTAGTGCCGACTCACTTAACTTAAAAATTTCAAACCACCATTCCAGGATCACTGGATCTCAGAATGATGTGCCGTCTTCACGACCGGTCTCGAAATAATTCCATATAATATTTAAAATAATAAACGTAAAATCTTAGACATTACAATATAATTGTTAAGTATTTCAAGGGATAAAATCTTCTTAAAAAATTAGAGTATATACATGGGAATTATAAAATTATTTTCATCATACTTTACTCAAAAAACATCTTAACCAGCCATTCTTCATATGATCTTCGAGGCCAAAAAGTATGATTATGTTCTATAGAAAATGTAGCACATTTTCTAAAGATAATATTGTCTAATGATTGAGTTATTAGGTTTTTAATAATGAAATGTATCCCATTAAAACTAGAGTGTAAATGGGAACATATATATTATACACATGCACTATACTTCCCTATTCATGCTTGATTCCCTAAGATGTATAGATATATTAAGAAAAAAATTTTGTGAGATAACATGAATGGGAGATTATATAATTTTTATCTCGATGCTTGCTATGAAAAAATTTAATGGTTAAATGAATGTTGTATAACATTTTGATGAAACCATTACCTATACCAGTTTTTTAATGTGGAAACATAACCATTGATTTTTTGTAGGACTCCCTAAGAAATATAAGGGAAATAATTCCATTAGAGTGGTAGTGGTCCATCTTACAAAGTCCTAACATTTTATTGAAATCAAGGAATATTAATATATTGACAAATTATTCAAGATAATTATAAGAAAAGTGGTAAGACATCATTGAGTGACACATTCCATTGCGTTAAATTGAGTTTAAAGGTTTACATCAAGGTTATGTGTAATCCTTTAACAAGAATTTGATATTGAGTTTAGTTTCAGTAATTCTTATCACCCTAATTTAAATGGTTAGTATGAGAGAACCATTTAATATATAATAGACTTAGCAATTTACACAAATTATTAGATTATTTTAAGTATAATAAGCCTTATAATACAATCCAATGATTTTAATGTCTAGTGTCTTTAGAATATTAGATACAAAATTTGAATGTATGAAACCAAAATCAAATCAAATTTTTTTAACATTCATATTGATCTTCTAACAGCCTTTGAGAACTTATATCTGAATAGGATAACCTGGGGAATACATAAAAAAATGGATGCACTAAAAAAATCCAGTAAGTTAATAAACCTAATAGTGATGCAAAAAACAAGGGTTAGAATGAATATCATGATCACACAAATAGGCATGGATCATGAATAAAAATATGGAAGCATAAAATATAGAACATGGGATCATGTAATCAAGGAATAAAAGTAATTTAGAATTAAAAAAGAAACATGAAATAATCATGATTAAAGTATCATTGAACATGGAGGATCTTTATTCAAGGATAACCACTATGACCTTTGAACATGGAGCACACATTAAGGCTAACAAATAAGATATTTGCAGATGGACATGATTCGAGGTGAACCACTATGACCGTTATACATGAGATCTCCTGAGACAAAAAATTAACCAATGGATTGCATATTTATCTAGGTGAACCCATAATAACATGTTCATTTATATGTGTTCCACCAGAATAAAAAAATGTAGTATTGACACTAGGGTTACCCCAGGAAAGAATTTGGTATTATAAAAATGTCATGAGACATAACCAAAGAGTGTATCATAAAAGTGTTCATGAAAGAGTGGATTTAAATCATAAATGGAATTAATAAAGGAAAAAGGAAAATATAATGACAAATGATGTAGAAATTATGTGAAAATATTTAAAAAATAGTGTTTAAGAAACATTAGAACTGATCCACTTTGGTTCGCTTCATGGGAAAACATTTGAAAGACATTAGAACAAAAAAATTAATAATTTTTTGTATAAAACCAGAAATGAACCAAGGTTGTATTTCATCATTATATGATATATTTTATAAATAAAATTTTGTATTAAAATATATTAATGATGGTATTTTATAATTATTAATAATTTGAGAAGTTCCCTTTAATTGATCTTCTTTATTCGGAGGAAATGGGAAGAGAACCATATAAAACATATATTTTACAATCAAATAGAGAAGAAAAAGGATAGGAAAAAATGTTTGGAACACTGTCATATAATTTAAGAGGATTAAATAATAATAATTAAGAATTAAACTGGGATAAATAGAGAGAATTCATAACCTATATAAAAATGGAGGTTCATAAAGAACCCCTTACCATATCTACGAAAGTGTTCTTCACTTGAACTTAATGTCTTGGATAATAAAATTAAATCCATTAATTAATTTATTCAGAAAATTTTATACATTTATTTTATTTATTATAATTTTATTACATTCATTTATAGACCTTTTGATGAGTTTTAAGATATAATTTCAACGTGCATCATTGTTCATTTCATTGGTTTTCCTGATCTATTCATTTGTATACCTATATGAATGATCATATAGAATGGGGATAATTGTCTAGATGTGATGGTATAAGTTATTAATAAACATATAAAAGATTATTTTGTTTTCAATATAATTTTTTTATATGTTATGAGGTTGAATCTTTAGGAAAAATGATGATGATAATCATTTAGAAAAATTTGGTGGTTTCTTAATCATCACAAACTAGTTTTGTAATTTTATTTATTATTATGTATATATAATAGTTATAGAACATTAAATAATTTTTAATACATATATAATAATATTTTTCAACCTTAAAAATGGATTTATGACCATCCATGAAGGTGGTAAAGGATATTGAAAATTCATCATCCATGAATAGGATAAATTAACACATCACAAATGATGTTTTCAGATTTAGAAAAAAAGTGGAAAGGAAAGAAATAATGATGGATTGTTTCATTAAAATAATAAAATTATTTTATATGTGAGATAATGGATTTTCTATGCTACAATAGAAACGATAGGTGAGGAGAAAATAAGAAATGAAATGAAATTGAAATAAAACTAAATGAGAAGGAAATCGGATTTTACCTCTTGAATTTTTCTCCTTGATAACCTCCTTGATAAACTTGCGTATGGTATGCTTTTGAGTCCAAAGACTCCTAGATGTGGTGTAGATACATGGAATTTTTTTGGGAAGACATTGGAAAATCAGAAAGGCTTTATATGTGTGCGGAAAAGAGGTGGTGACGGGTGGTATTTATAGTTGAGGGGAGGGGGGTTTTTTGGATATTTTATTTATTAGTGTATTATTTAGGATGAAGGCATTGAATAGTGTAGATTCCTATGAGTAAATTACTAAATGAAGCCAGTTAGGCTGGAAAAATGGCCACTTACATCATCCTTGATTAAATAATGACTTAAAAATCATTTATTTACCTAATACCGTAAATTACAATATTTTACTATCAAACAAAAATTCAACTATTTTAGAAAAAAATTAAAAATTCAAGTAAACCATTTTTCAAAAAGTATAATTAAAAAAACGAAATTGTTTTTATATCACTAATTTTATAAATATGAGAAATTTAATTTTTATTTAAAATCACTATATAGTCAAAAAAATTTGATTTTAAATTTATAAATGATTTTATAACAAATTGAAAAATTAATTATGGTTTTATAAAATTATATTTTATGATAAGAAGAAAAATATAATTTTATGAATATATTTTATGACATAAAATTATTCCCAATCAATATCTAAAATATAAAATTGTAAATAAACATGAATGTATTTAAAAAATTCAAACACCGATTTTATCATTTAAAAAAATTATTTAAATATATGATGATATAATTATATCATATTTTCATTTATAAGATGGATAAATTCTATTTTTACATTTACTGGTGAGGTTACTATTCTATTTTCTTAATTAGTATTCTTAATGGTCAATTTGGTTTTCAAAAGGTCGAGGTACTATTCCATTGGTTTAGGTTTCTTAATTTTTATAAATGCTTATTATTTCCTAAATTCTGAATTTATAATGTTTATATTGTGTTCTATACGTGATTTTATGTTATTTATACTATATAACTAATGATAAGGAGGGAATTTGCATTGAAATTTTTTTGGATCATTACATTATTCCCCCATAATGAAATTTCAGCCTCAAAATATAATTTTAAAAACTATGGAGAAAATAGGTCTGGGTACTTATCATTCATCACTTCCTTTTATTCCCATGTTTCCTGTTTGTACTTATGGATTTTTCATAGAACATTTACCTAATAAATGGGCTATTTTCATAGAAATTTATCACTAAAATACAATATATTAACTGGATTCTCCTCATAAGATAATTCATTCTACCACTATACCACCTATGAATTCAATACATGTGATGGATCTGTTATGTACTTCCTAAAGAGGGATATATGCAATACATTTTTTACTTGAGAAATGGTCAGTTGAAGTTTTAGGAAATAGGCCATAGATCCAACATGATAAAAAATCTCTAAGGGGATGATATAATTGGGACTCATCTTTACCTTCTTCCATTATCTCATGATCCTATTTAATGTAGATATTCTGAGGAATACCATGTATCCAACCTTAAACTTTGGATCTCATTAACGACTATTTCCATAAATATTTTGTCAACATTGGGCTTCCTAGATATACTACCAAATGGATTTCAACTTTTTTATCATTTCTTCAACCATTTCTGGTCATAGTAGTTTACGTTCAATGACTTCATCCAAGAATGTTGGAGTTCTTCATATTTTCTCATAATGGGAATCATATGGATCCACTTGGATGCTCAAGTGGAAACTATTATTATAGGAGAACCCAACTAGAGGAAGATGTTGGCCACATAATTCCTTGATGTCCATAGAACATTCTCTCCAAATTTCATTAATTTCCTGAATAGTCTATTAATATTTTCAATAATTTTGAGGATGATAGGACATACTTATGTTCAAATTAGTGATTAGATAATGTTAAAGACTTTTCCAGAACTTGTAGGTGAAACTGAGATCTCGATGGGATGGAATAAATAATTGTACTCCATGCATCCAAACCACTACACATATATATATATCTCGGCATGTTTATCCAGGGAGAAGTTAAATCCAATTTTAATAAAGCAAACTATACTTGTAAGATTATCCACAACAACCCATATAGGAATGTTTCCTCTAGATGTCTTCAGATGCTCAGTGACAAAGTCCATAGTGATGTTTTCCCATTTCCATGTTGGTATTTTTAATGGTTGTATAATCCCTTTAGAATTTTTTATTTCAGTCTTCAATTTATGACATCCTGGGAACATTGATGTATATTTAGAGATCTTGTTCTTCATATTTTCCCACCAATAGTTTTCATGGAGATCTTGATACATCTTTGTGTTCCCTAGGTGAATAAATAAGGTTGTCTTGTATGTGTTATTTAGAAGATCATTCATGAACTATGATAGTTTGGTAAACATAGTTATGTCCAAAATTTCTCAACCCCTTCCCCATCCATTTGGAACTTCGAATATTTCCCATTTCTGATATTTTCTAGCATATTTTTGAATTTCCACATCATTTCTTTGAGCATCCTTTATTTCCTCCATGAGAGATGGTTAATAAATCATATGAGAAAATATTTATTATTTTAATTCCTTAACCATTCCCATTTAAATACCTTGAAGGTATAAGGATGTTGGTTCATTATAAATTCTCATTATTGATAAATATATATGATCCTTTCTACTTAGAGAATCAACCACCTTATTTTCATTTCGAGGATTATCGTGGATTAAGAAGTCATAATCCCCAATGATCTCAAACCATAATTACTAGTTCATATGAATATCCTTCTATGTGAATGTATATTTGAGTCTCTTATCGTCATTACATATCCTACACATCTCCCAATAGAGATAATCCGTCCATTTATCTAATAAAATATCACAAACCACAAACTCCAGATCATTCATGGGATAGTTTTCTCATGAACTTCCTACTTCCTTGAGGAGTAGGCTACAACTTTATCATTTTCATCATTAAAAAACCTAATCCATTCTTTGAAGAATTTTTGTACACCACAATGTGTTCCCCACTTGTTTGTGGTGTGGGAACTAGTGTAGTGATAAGCCTATTTTTCTACTCTTTAAACCATTCTTCACATTAACTAGCCCAATAATTTTTTTCTCCATTATGATTCAGATTGGTATGTGGGTTTGAAAATCATGAGAAGTTTGATAAAAATTGTCAATAATACACAGATAAACTAAGAAAACAATAGATCTCCCTTATATATGTTGGCCTTGGCCACTCTTTGATTGAATTATTCTTAGGAGGGTCCATATATATCCTTTTTTGGTAATTACATTCCCAAATAATGATACTTTATCCATCCAGAACTCAAATTTGCTGTACATTTCTTATAGTTTCATTTTTTGATGATTTTTTAGTATAGTATTCAAATTCCCCTCATGTTTATGCTTTCACATGGTGTATATTAGAATATAGTCGATAAATATTTCCAAAAAAAATTAAATTTAATCCCAAAAGTTTATATTCATTAAATCCATGAAATTTTTCTTAGAATTAGTTAGTTTGAAGGGAATTACTATGAACTCATACTATCCATACCTTGTCTTAAAGGCATCCTGGGTAATATCATCCTTCTTAAAATTTATTTGCTGATATCATGTATGACTGTCCACATTAGAGAAATAATTGGTCCCACATAGGTGATCAAACATTTCAAATATATATGGTAGGGGATAAATGCTTTTATTTTAATTTTACTATTCTCAAAATAATCAAAATAGAGGTGCATTGATCTGTTCTTCTTATTGAGAAAGATGACTTGTGTTCCCTATAGTGAAGCAGTCAGGTTTATAAAACCCTTGTCTATATTCACCTATAATTGTATCTTCAATTTTTCTAGCTCAATGATTGATATTCTATAAGGTGTCTCTGATATTGGTTAAGATCAGTGAATAAGTTCAATTGAGAAATCAACCTCTTTATCAGGAGGAATACTAGAAAAATATTTGGGGAATACATTAGTGTAGTCCCTCACAATGGGAATGACTTCGAGAATGATTCTCTCCATAGTGTCAATCATTTTAGCTAGATATGATTTATTATAAGGTAATAATATCCACAGTTTAGATGGTGATTTAGATGTATATTCATCCTCTTCTTTACACTTGTACTAGATCTGAGGATACCTCTGGATATGAAGAGTGATCTCCCTTTCCATATAGTCAATATTGGGTATGTATAATGATATCCAATCCATTTCCAATATATCATCAAACTCCACCAAGGGAAGTAAAACCCAATTTTATGAGAGGTTCAGTTCACAAACATTAACTGGTGATGAGTTATATAATTTGGATTTAATAATTACCCCATTTCATATCCTTACTGATAACTCAACCTCCATATTTTGAGATGGTTTATTTATTTTTCAACTAAACTTACAAGATATGAAAGAATGCATAAAACCAAAATCAAATAGTACGTTCTCTATTTATGACTGAATAACCTGTGTTCCTATCACCACATCATTGTTGAGCTTCGCCTCATAATTTGTGAAAACATATAACCTTCATTTTTTGTCTTGGATGTTTTTTTTTTTGATTTACAACAACAACCCTTTTCCTAGGGAAACGGATCACATAATTCTCATGTTCTATGATGTTGAAAAAATGTACAACAGGCTGAGTGCTGATATGAACATTACCTTATTTTTCAACATTATTGGGATTCATCATATCCCTTTAGTAGTTATTAGAATTATTCCCCATTCGTCTATATTTGAATTATTTATTATTTCCCTTTAGACAGGTCCCATGATGTTTATTCACATAATTTTTACACATGAGATATCTCATTTTCTTTCCATCGTGGGATTTATCTATTGATCCACCCATATTAAACTCCATTCTCATTCTTTATCTCCATAACCTAGAGAACACTGATAGTATCTGATCTAAATTTCAACCTTGAGGGAACAATGTACAATCACTTCATAAGTATCAAAGTCTCAAATCACTAATGATTTTCATAGACTTGACATTATTCCTCTAATAAATAAATGCAATTTTCTATTGGTGTTCATGATAATGTTGATGGTGTATCATGCATGTCTTGTGATTTTTTCTTCCTACTCCATGATAGATGTTTCAACAAAGTTAATACTCTATTTTGAAAGGAGGGAACTAGAAGATCCATTAATCAAGGGAAGCCACTGTTGCATAATTTATTCTATTGAAACTTTCTCTTTCTTAGGATAAGGAGGGATTTCCACGTGATTCAAGTTATTATTCATAAACTAGTCCAGTTGATCATGCACTATCTTGAGGTATTGATAACTCATTCATGTCAAATTTGGAATTTCATTAGGGCTACAATCACAATTCCTATCACATTTAATGTTGGGATGATTTCTATAAATTACATTCATTAACTAAGAAAATAAAGTACAATTAAAGGCTTGAATACAAGGCTAATAAGTATATATAAAGTAAACATTCAACATATAAGGATAAACAAGTAAATGAAAATTATATCATAACTTGTGAGTCTCTATGTTTCAATTTAGGTTATACAAGGTGATATATTTATCCATATGGAAGGGCTCTACTTCTAATCTCCAAAAATAACTAGAACGTTCATTGATACCAACAAGAACATATCTAAAATTTTACACATATTATTACATTATTTTAATTATAATTTTACTTAAAATAGAAACCAAGGATCATAAATTATTGTGTCTATGGAATATTAGATAAAAATAATAAATAATGAAACCAAAATAAAAAAACATATTTTCCTTAATCATCAGAATGAGATCCTAACACCCTTTGAGACCTTATATTTTCATAGGAAAACCATTGGAATAAACGAATAATGGGATAATTAAAAAATCCCAGTAAGGTAATGAAAACAATAATAAATTATAGAATACAGGTTAGAAGGAGTAACAATATGAAAAAAAAGACATGAAACATGAATAAACATATGGAATCATAGCATATAGGACACATGATTATGTAATCATGGAATCATAGTAATGTGGAAGAATCATAAAACATGACATAAGAATGATTCGAGGATAATTGCACATGAAGGATCCCAAGTTAAGGATAACCACAAATATTGTTGCTCATAAAGCATGATTCAAAGAAAACCACCAAGATTGTTGCAAACGGAGTACGAGTCAAGGATAACCACCCAGACTATTTCACATGACGTCTCTTGAGACTAAACATAACCCATTAAATTGGAGAGCTATCTGGGTGAACCCATTACACAAAATTTATGAAAATTTGTTCCATAAGAAGAGTCAAACAAGATGTATATATATAAGGGTTACCCAACGAAATAATTGGGTATCGTAAACATGTCCTAAAGGATTACCAAATGGAGTATCATATAAGTGTTTGGGAAAGAATTGATTTAATTTGTATACTGAAATTACTAAGGAAAAATATGAATATATAATAACAAATTATGTACAAATGGTATGAAAACATTTAAAAAAAGTGTTTAGGAAACTTTTTAAATTAGCCTCTTTAGTGTGGGTTAAGGGAAAACATTAAAGAGTATTTAAAACCAAAAAGTCATAATTGATTGTATAAAACTAGAAATTAACCAAGATTTTATTTTATGATAAGATGAGTGATTAGAGAAAAAAATTGGTGGCATAAAATATATTATGGATCATACTTGAAAATGAGTAGGATTTTCAGAATTTCCCTTAAATCAGGCTTTCTGATCAAGAGGAAATGGGAAGGGAACCTTATAAAACATGTATTTCCACATAAAAGAAATAATAATAGGGATATGAAGAAATTTTTGAGACATAAAAACATAATATATGAGGATTACAAAATAATAATTAAGGATTACATGAGTATAAACATTGAGAAAGTCTAATCTGAAGTAAAATATTGATGTTCATAATGAATCCCTTACCTTATGTCCAAAATTGTTCAGCACATGAACATAATGTCTGAAATAATCAAAACAAATAACTTAATTTATTAGTTAAGAACATTATATACATTTTTTTTGATTTATTATAATTTTATTAAGTTCATTTATGGCATATTTTATTAGATATATGATACAATTTCATCATTCAAGAGTGTTCATTTCCTTGATTTTCGTGACTGATTCACTTGTTTATGTGTGTGAAAGAGAATGAGAAATGAGAATAGTTATAAGGAATAGAAATTCTATATTATTAATTAAATTCCATTAGTTTATTTTTTGAACATATCATTTTTTTATGTGTTATGGGGATGAATCATTAGATAAAATGTTAATGAAAATCTTTTAGATTTATTTTGTGGTTTCTCAGTCATCATGAACTAGTTTTGATCTATTATTAAATATTATGTATATATAATTTTTATAAAACATTATATAATATTTAATAAATAAATTATAATATGGTTTAACAATAAAAGTGGGTTTATGACAAGCCTTAAAGGTGGTAAAGGAAATGGAACACTCGTCGTCCTTGAATGCGATCAATTAACAAATCATAGATGATGTTTTCGTTTTTAGAAAAAAAAGGGGGAGGGGAATGAAATGATGATGGATAACTACATTAAAATAATAAAATTATTTTATTTGTGAGATACTAGAGTAACCATTATACTTGGATAAAGGTAGTTGAGTATAGTACATGAAAAGAAATGAAATTTGAAAGAGATTAAAAGAAAAGGATAGAGGTTTTTCCTCTTGAAATCTTCTCTTTGAGAACCTCCTTGAAGAACTTGAGTTTTGTATCTTATTAAGACAAAAGGATCATAGATGTGGGGGAGATAATTGGGAAGAAGTTTGGGAGTAATTTTTAAATTTATTAAGTCTTTATAGTAATGAGGAAAAGAGGTGGTGAGGGGTGGTATTAATAGTGTATGAGAAGGGTTCTTTTTGGTTATTTTATTCATTAGTTTATTATTATGGATTAATACTATGAATTTTGTGAATTAATATGAATAAATACAGTAAATAAAAAATATTAGTGTGAAAAAGTGAAACATACATCATCCATAACTCAATCATGACACAAAAATTCATTTATTTACCTTATATAGTCAATTACCGTATTTCACAATTCACAAAAAAATCAACTATTTTACAAAAATTTAAAAAATCATCCAAACCATATATATATGTGTAGAATTAAAAAATGGGAATAATTATATGAAATTAATTTTCTAAATATGATAAATTTAATTTTTAATTAAAATCATCATTTACTCAAACAATTCTGATTTTAAAATTATAACAGATTTTATAACACTTTAAAAAATTAATTAAGGTCTCATCAAATAATGTTATAATAATAAGACAAAAAGTATCAATTTATGAATCTATTTTATGAAAAAAAATTATTTTAACTCATTATATTAATTAAAAAATTGTAAATAATAATTTACGTTTCATAAAAATACCAAAACATAATTTATCATTTTCAAAACATTTATTTACTTATAGTAAAATATAATTATATCATATTTTCCATTATATGAAGGATAAATTTTATTTATTCTTTCATAGGTGAGGTTACAATTATATTGGGTGAATTACTATTCTTAATGGTCACATTTCTATTCCAAAGGTCAATTGCTATTATATTGGTCTAGGTTCTTTAATTTCTATAAATACTTCTTTATTTCATTCATTATTCATTTATAGAGATTTTATTGTGTTATATATGTGATTTTATGTGATTTATACTACATAAAATAATTATAATAATGGAATTTTAATTGATAAAAGTTTGGGTTATTACACAATCTATGGAGGATATGTTGATATCTTCTTAACTAGATTTCAAATGATATTGGGATAGAAAACATAACCTAGTATAGGAATAATATAAGAATAGTACCCATTCTCAAATTCATATAGATCCTTATGTGGGTATGTATGTGATACTATGTCAAAATATAACATACTGAGATGAATATGTAGATAGAAATATAATGTGACTTGATCAAATCGTTGAAATGATATAGGGTTTAAACCATTCCTAGTTATATGAAATCTACACAAGTTTGATAGATTATCTATATTGAAAATCATCGATGAGACCTAGATTTTTGAGGTTTGAGATAAATCATTTTTTATCATCTCCCAATGGAGGGAAATCATATTATTTTGGATGATGGGAATGTTCTTCCAAGATACATCAATGACTTTCATATCTATGGTCACATCAAATCTATGGAAGATAGACATGAACTCCCACTAAACAAATATCAAGTACATAATGTGTTCAATGTATCCCACTTTAGTAATTATAAACTCAACCACATACAATTAATAAATACAAAGGTGGTACCAATGGAAAATGATATTCCATATGGGGAGAATCTAGTGAAAATATTAAATCATAAACACAATGTTTTATAAAATAAGAAAAATAACATTTTCAAAGTATAGTTGGAGAACTAAATGTTTTTGGAATAAACATTACAATGGGAAGAGGTGATGAAATTGTAGTTACCACATATTTATATTTGAATAAAATTAAATTATGGGGGAAAATTACTAAATGTGGGAATAATGTAATGACCTAATGTTTTATAAATCAAATTCACTTTTCAAATGAAGAAATTAAATTTTATGTAATGATGTTTTAGAAAACAGATGCATTGATTATTCTATTTTTGGTGGTTATAAGTCATATCCTATCAGATATAAATAATTTTTATGAATCATAAATATTTTATACTGACCGTTCATATTATTATATGTTAAGGTGTATGATAAATTGAAATTAACACAAACATGACAAGTGATCGCATCAAATAGTAGGATATTACCCTATAATGCCCATTTATCATAGCTCCATGGGAAGATAACTTCAATGGAATTTTCCCTTGACCAATAACAAGATTGGATTCAAAAATTAAGCATAATTTAATCTCATAATAGAGAAATTTCTTTTCTATAGAGATCCCAATGCAAAACACTTTTGCAGAACCACCCTAAGAAAGTGTCATTGTCAATCATGTTACTCTTATAACATATGATGATTTAATAAGGGCTTACGTATCTAGTACGAGATATTAGAAATTTTTATTTTTTTTTATTTTTTATAAAATAATGATTTTATTTATCACCTTTTATTTTTAATTTATAAATGATTAAAAAATGACTTTCATACAAATATGATTTTGGTAACATGAAACAAGAAATATATTTTTGTGAAATATATAGTGTCAATAAAGATACACTTTTTGATGAATTAATTATTTTTTAAAAAAATTATATTTTAATAAAATATATATATTTGATACATTTTATTTTAATATAAATGGAAATTTCGTTTTATTGAGTGAAATGTTATTTTTATATGGGACAGTTTCTTTTATCGTCCTAAAAAATTACTTAATTTTTTAATAAATGTTGATTTTTGGTTCAAATGATTATATTTCCATATTTATTGGTTTTTTATCAGATAAATAATATTTTCAAAATCAAAATATTGAAATTATCCAATAGTGTATTTTATGTAATTTTGTTTGAATATCAAATTTTATGGTAAAAATAAATATGGAAAAGATATATATTATTAATGATCACATTATAAAAGCCAAAAATTTGTGTAATAAATAATATAGAAAATATTCAAAACCAATGTTATGTTTTCCCTTTGAAATAATATGTGTTTTAACTTAATTTTTTAATTTTATACCAATATAATCCAAGCTTGAGTTAGTTACCCAACTCATGTGACATAAATTTATGAAAAGAATTGGTAGGAACAAAGAAATGACCTAAGGAAAAATATTTTTTCAGCAACTAGAAATTAAGAGACTAAATAAATGAGAGGTATAAAATGATAAGAATATGGTTAATCATTCAGGGGAGTGAAAAATAGAGGCTTCTCACTAGGATCTCATCCTACACCAATACTCCTTTCTTCGGTTGTGTTGAATATATCTCAACACCAACTTCAAGGGTAACCATAATTAAAATTTTATGCGGATTCTTTTCCTGACTCATTAGAGGGGTAGTGTTGTACACTCAAATCTAAATCAAGATTTTCTGCTAAAATACCCAAAAATCATCCAATAAAGAGGATGTTCTCTATATGAATGTACTCAAACATCAATCACTGGACTTGGAAGTCCATCCACATAAGACCGAATTATTGTCTTTCTTTGCTAAGGAGATAAGATCGAAATTTAGCCTAAAACACCATAGTATTAGTTATTATAAGTCACCATTAACATCATATATTATCTGGAACTATCTTTAGAAAAAATGAACATTATCCAACTAAAAAATTTTGACCTAAGTTAATCCAGTAAGTGCACTGCAGACCTCATTTCAATCACTAGCAGCATTAAACACTTCATTTCTTAGATCTTATTGGATGGTATTGTACTTAAAAAATATGGATCATATCATTAGATACTTCATAATAAATATTATATATTCTCTATTAGTGAATTCATGAATCTCTAACAACTTTTAGAAACACAATAGGATAACAAATAACAGACTTGAAGTAGCGAAAAGACACCAATTGATCAAAAAATATATTTTTTAGAAACATAACCGTGGGTATATTAGAAAATTTTATCACTCATATTCATTCCCAATAAATTGAATAAAAGAGTAATATTTTTCTCCCATCAATAAATTTGGGATTTTGTTCAAAATTCATTTAAATTTTAGATAGCATACGTTCCATAATTTATGATCATGACTCAGATCCAAATGACTAGGGGAATTATTTTAATGATTTATGTTCTTATCTTTATAAAATATTTAAAATTAATCCCCTTTGGTAGAATATTTTCTCAAAAAATATTGTATGGTTTACGGTTTTGATTTTATTATCATATATATTTCAAAACCTGTGTTTAGAAATGAAAAAAATAATGCCCCATATTTTTCTAAAAAAGTGACCCAACCTCACATTCCCCTTTAATCAATACTAATTGATCATGAAGATAATATTACCTTTAATCTCTTGATCACTCACATGGTGTTTCAAAGCACTAAAGAATATTATATTATTCTTTTATAAGATCCAAGTCATTATAATTGATCCTCTCCTTCTCCTATTTATTCATCTACCTTCTTCTAATTGTGCATTTTTACATCAACTTGGTAATGATAGGATATTTTATTACACATGATCCTTACATTATTGATGTTGAATATGTGATGATAGACCCATTTCACTATAGTTAATCCCTTATATTAATCCTTATGTACCACTATTATGTTGCAACGATTTTCAATTCCAAAACATTATGTAGTGATTAGACATCACCAATTATACACCACAATATTCAACAGTATAAACAAATAATTCATTGATCGAATAGTTACATGTAAGTATACCTCATACCAAGATGATAGAATTAAAATTTATGAAATATATCCTAATTTTTTCATTACCAATGTGGAACACATATGCATGTATATGATATGACTACGTTGGGAGGGCCCAGAATTAGATAGCCCTCCAATTCAATGGGTAATGTTTTTATCTCATGACATACCATGTATGGTTGACATATAGTTATCTTATAAACACAATTTAATGATTTCATGGAATTTTTCATTGACATATGTTTCTGATGTCATGTTCAGTATTGCTTCCACATTCCCATGTTGCCTATATGGTCTCTTCCAATAATATTCTTTGATGTTCATGTTTATGATTCTCACCACTATTATGTTACCTCAATATGACTCTTCTATTACATGTACTTATTTAAATTATTATATTATTTTAATATTATCTTATTAGGATTTATATACCAACATTTTATTATATATGTCCCCACATTATCCCATGTATTTTTATAGGATAAATGTAATTTTAAGGGCATGTTGTGCAGTTTTTAGATAATTTTGTTATAACCATGTCACAAGTTATCATGCTATGTAAATAGTTTCACAATGATATTATGCCTCATGATATTATAGAATTATTTTATATGTACCTTTATGTAATAAATCATGTATTTTGATTTATTTAAATTTGAGGTTTCATAAATTATCATTTATTATTAAGTTAATTTTGGGTGATTCAACACATAATAAGAACTATGATGTTTTTTCTAAAAAACATGGAAAATTAAAAACATATGAAAAGTACATTTTTATTAATAGAATAACCCATTAAATAATAGGATAATAATTTTATTATTAGAATATGGTAATTTATAAATAATTATAATTTTAGAATTTATTTTCCTTAATTACAGGGCTTAGAAATAATAGATAGAAGAATGCCTAGATTTTATTCCTTGTACAATGTTGATCTCAATAATAGGAGACATATGAAGGTTTAAATACACCAGAAAATGTAATAAGAGATTATTTTGATCAAGGAGTACTTTCAAATCAAATTTAAAGGTTATTTCAATTCATAACCTAAATAGGTTGACTAAAAATAAATGCCACATAGGTTTTCTATTTTAAAAATATCATTACCTACTTCTGTTTTACAACATAGGAGGTACATAAAAATTAAATAAATTATTTCTTTGATTTGGATCTTGAATTAGGTGTGTCAAAGACATTCATAAATGTGATTAAAATATTAAAATGATCAAAAGAATCAAATACCATGATTTTCAACATTAAAAACCATTAAAGTAGGTAACAAAGAAATGTTTAATAAAGGGAAAGTAAAAAATAATGTTTCTTAATTATATTTCTCCCAAAAAGTGTTCTCCATATGGGTAATTTGTTTTACCCATATGTAGTATACCCATATGAATCCAACCATAATGAGTTCACATACGAATACATAGGTATGTACATACCTCTATAAAGCCTTTGAGAACATGATCATACCCTTATGAAATACACACACCCCCCTACACACTTACAAAGGTAAATTTATGAAATCAATGTAAAGACTTATGTACTACCATTTTGTAAGTGGGTACCCTTATTCTACACTCTAATTCAAGTGGGAAACCCTTACACAGTGGACCAGTACCCTTATAAGTAACCCTTACATTTTCCAAAACCATTATGTTGTGCTCTAGGTACACTTACATAGCATTAAAAAAATTGTATTTACCATTATGTATCACTATAGGAAACCTTAAACAACACTGTGTTTCCCTCACAAAACACATGGATACCCTTATGCTAGACCATATTTACCTTTACATTGGAAACCTTACCCTTACACAATGCATAATATTTATAGCTACCCTTATTTAGTGGATTTTTACCCATACATTACACGTATATTTTAGTAGTTACCAATTGGAAATGTATAAAAAAATATACCCATATGAATAACAGAAAAAACATGATTAGGGGTAATACTTATTATAAAAAGGATTGTCACAAAAGGTGACATGTAAATTAAGAACAAATGAGTTTTTTAAAAATGAGGATATTACATACCACATATGAAGTCCTTTTAATAATTAAATCCTCATATCCATTTCCTAAATGAAAAAATCTATTGTAATTTCACTACCAATAAAAGTGGAATTGAAAAAAAATTAACCATAGGTGTGAGTTTTTCATCCATATTAATTCCTTAAATCATGGAATGGATTTAAAAAAATATTCATTCATGGTTCAAAATAAATTTTATCTGATCATCAATTTTTTTCAAAAAAACCCACTTTGTTCTGTTGTAATATTGTCATTGGGCCTCTTTATAAGCTCCAGAAACTTATTTTTCTATATTTCATACAATAATATATTAATTTCATTAACCCAAGATTTAAATTATAAAAATTTATTAATGTTTTTGATAATATATTGATCAATACTCTGAATATGATATGTTTGAGTTGGAGTAGGTTTATGTCTAATAAATTTGGATTCATAAATATTAACTCTTCATATTATTATTTAATGAAATAAAAAATAGACAGCATCATCAACTATATAATTTGATTTGAAAATGGAATCCTAAACATTTATTATAGATTTAATTCATATAGATTCTATGAAATCATTACCCACTTTATAAAAATTCTATTCTAAATACGAATTTCCATATTATTACTTCAGTTTTATCTCAATCACCATAACATAAATATATTTCATTATTTTTCTTGTCCTCTTGATAAATAATTTACATGATTTAGTCTTACTTGAGTAGACTAATAATAGCTCATCCTTAACAACATCGATGTATTTGTTTTGGTTCCCTTCATTAGTTTGGGTATTTAATTTATTATAAATCATTATATTGTGATTCAAATTATACTTCCATTCATACCACATTATATATGACTCTTTATGATCAATGGAAAATATAAAATTCTTATATAGATTATAAATAGATAACTTCAATTATTTCATCAAATAGTGTCATGTGATGCTACTTTTTATAAAAAAATGTTATTGTTTTTAACCATCTTGTTATGAATTTTTACAACATTGTTTGTATATTAAACTCCCATTGAAGATACTTCATGTTTCATACTATGATTCTCAACGAAATTTTCTATGTCAATGGGAGTATACTATGTTTCATATTCTAATTTGGGTATTTTGGTAGTTCATTTAAATTTTTAGTGCATATTCCAAAACATCCTGATATAAAAATTATAATCATTATCAGTTTTCATAAAAATTATTTTTTCCATATTGTAGTAAATATTAATAAAAAATTTGAAATTATTTCCACCTTTTATTATACTAAGTTCCATTAGAGTTAAAATATTACACTAAATAAATTTAATAAGATTTCCATCCTTCTTAATATATTTCCTATATTGATTCCACAATATATCCCTATTTATCCACAAATCACAAGTCATTTATTTACCCTTATTATATATATGAATATAAATCATAGACGTTCACCTTGAGAGATTTTCAATAATTTTTTAATTAATATATTTATGTCTTTAGTTTTCAAACCATTATCCTCTTCAATTATAACAATAAAATAATTTTACTAATTTTAATCATGATAATTATATCCACTATATAAAATCAATTGAATCTAATTATTCGTCCTGTTTAATGGAATCTCATCTAGGAGGGATATTTAATCCTTATTATTATACTTTTGTGACACCCCATGATGTGTAGTGAAATTTTTGGCCCTATCTCATTTTTTTAGTACTATTAGTGTTATATTCATCCTCTTCACCCATCATTAAACATCTATTTACCATTAAAACTCAACTAACTATTCTATCAGTAATCCAAAAAAACATCTGTAGGATTAATTTGGAATTAATCTTTTCAAATGATTAATTTCTATATTTCTAAATATTTAGAAATAAAAAAATATTTATAAAATGAATTTCGTCTTTTAGATGAAGGTTATATTCAGATTCTATGTCATTTGAAACCATGCGAGGTTTTTTTTAGATCACTACCTATATCCTTACATTAAGTATTCATTTAACCTATGTAACAATAAAAATTTTACTTATGTATGAAGAGAGTATTACCATATCTACTCTAAAATTATTAAACCATTGAATATAACATTTTTGATAATATTTTGAAAATCGAGAGTTTTATAAGGCCATTTAATTTTATTTTCACTGTATTATATTATATAAAAGTTTTGAAGAGTTATAATAAAATAATATTTTATTTTATCCATGTTCTTATTTTATGGAATATTGTTGTTTCAATAACCATCCTACATATTTCACCCTTTTAATTCAATTTTTCTCAAAGAACTTTTCATACTATAGTATGTCCATCAAATAATTTGTTTTCATTTCACTATTATGTTTCCTTATAAATATAAAAACATCTGCTTGATGAGTGTTAATATTCGTATCTCATTCATAAATATTGGAGTTATATTAAAATTTACCTTAGATTACTCCAATATATTGAGATATTAATACCCAACTTTCTAAGGACTCTCCTCAGTAGCATAATTTCCATCCATAACAATAGATATACAAGTAATGGCAACTTCATGTTTGGTAAAAAAACATATATGAATCTATTACCACTCCACCAATTTCTCTATTAGTTAATGAATATACTTCATTCTACTAAAGAGAAACATTGTGATTACCCTTCATACCGGTGACTACATCATATTGATTTTATTTATTAGATTGAGGAATAATTTTCATAATGATGTCATTCTTATCAACCATCAAATGACATATAAACTCATGTCACATCCATCAATGGAAATAAAATAATTCATATCATATTTTCACAATATTAACTTCAAAAATAACCACTTTATGAGGAATTTGAATATTTTTTGTTTCATTTAGGGGAAATTTCCTTTTATCTTTCTTAAATTAATTTAATTTAACATCATCAAAAAAACATTTGATATGAGAAGTTGCATGATAGAATAATATATAACTAAACTACGTTAGTAGAATCATTCCATTAAATCAATATTTTCTAGGTTTTAACATTCAGGATAACATTTAAAACAATTCATAACTTTTATCCACTTCATTGTCTTCAAAATTATTATTATAATGATTCTAAATCACCATGAATGAAATATATTTATATAATTGATCTTTCATTCCATCCTACTTCACTCATATATCGAATATAACTAAATTTCTATCTAAATTACCGAATAAAATAATTTTCCAGTTTTATTATTTATGACTCAAACCAAATGTATTATATATTGGTTGATGTATTTTAAATATTTTTTATATTATATCCACATAATTTAACTCAAAAATAGTTCGGTTAATATAATTGAAATCCTAGATGATATATTAGTTGAATATGTTAAAATCTTATTTCAAAAAATTCTTTCTACCATTAAATTTTTTTTTCAACACTTTCACCTTTTCTTCATTCACCTTATTGAATATTATATAAATCTATGCATTATATTAAGAAATTTTCTTAGTGTATGTATATATATCTATATTTATATAAATATAATTTAAAAATGATATTGAAAAACATATTTTTCATTTTTCATTTTCATTTTTTAATTTCATGTCCTATTAGGTAAAGGAAAAACATAATGGATCACTAATCATAATTCCATGAATATTATTATAGAAACCATAATTAATTAGATACCATATATCAAATCTTATTCTATTTTTTTTTTGATCTGGTGTTTGTACCCCTATAATAATGGAACTACATTCAAATTCAATGAATACTCCATATCCACAACCATCCTTTCATATAGTAATTAATAATAATGATACAGATTTTATAACACAAGTTATAAAAAAATCCAAAACATCATATGGGTGCCTAATTGGGGCATAAAAATTTCCTATATCATCAAACATATAATTTCCCCACATATGATAGTATGAAAATAACCTTTGAAAAATAATTCATAAACCCAATGATTCCAAAAAAATGAAAATAAAAGCAAGGACCCAACGACAACATGTCATTATGAAAAAAATATGTGTATATAACAAATGAAATTTACAATATACATTTTGGGAAAGTACAAACCATTATCGGATGACTCCTTCCTATCAACACGCCACTTTAAAAATATTCCACAGAGGAAACTATATAATAGTCTCCATAAATGACAATCAATGATATATTTAACAACCATTTTTCATATATGCTCTTCCTTATTGATATAGTATTATTTCAAATATATAGATTAACAAATATATTCTTGAAATTTTCATCTCCCCATTGGTAATTCCTGATATGTGAAAAAATCAGCAACTCTCATGATATCTCATACACACATAAAACCTTATAAAATCCACTTTATCAAATCATTTATATTTTACTTCCCAATTTATCATTTAGTTCATATATATGTATTCATTTATTATACATTAATTTCACCTATTATAAGTAAATTTATTTCACTCATAAATGATATAACTCTCTTAGAATTTAATCTTTATGAAAAATTAAATGTTGAAAAGTATTTTCTTCGCCATATCTTGACCATGACTTTCAGTGGATTTTTTTCCCAAGTGATTCTACCTTGATCCCAAAACAGATGGGATACACAATGAAATTAACCTAGTATTTATTATCTTCAAAGAAATTTGTTTTACATATCATTACAGGATATATCCAGGTATAGTAAAAAACAATAATTCATGATGTTGTTAGACATAAATACCATTAATATTGCCCATGTTAGTATTTTATTATAGAATAAGAATACCAAAAATTCATTTATATTCCACTAAATTGTGAAAAAATATTTCCCATATAATATCCTTGATTTAAAATGGTACGTAAAATGATGTTTTTGACCTTTTTGTGTTTTTAGGTGTAGTAGAGGTGTTTGGGGGTCCGAAATTAGAGCTGAATGGGCTAGATCAACAAACCAATAGCTTGGAGGTACAAGTGTTCCACATACTCGCCGATACACAATATCTTGGTGGAATATGGTGGTGTTATAAGACTTAAATTTATGTAGGTACAACTCACAACCTATTGGAACAGGTAGATGTGATTCACCTCTTCCAAGGACACTGGCGCACTCATGGGATAATACCAACTGTCCAAAGGTTCATAGATTATGTAAAGTAGTACCCATAAACCATAGATAGTTATGGAACAATTGTAATATATATTAAATGATAATTATTATTATTTCACATATATTTCTCATCACCATTTATCCAAAAACATCTTATTATCACTCTTTTATCAAATCTAGTCCCCTTATTCTCCTATATTTTGTTCTTAATGTCTAGATAAATCATTAATCTCCCATTATGTAAGATTAAACTATTATATCCCAAATGTTATCATTATCTAGAGTTATCTAATTATATATGCTATGTTATCTAGATCTATTGATTACATCATGATCTAATGAAGTAATCTTGTTTTCTTGATAGATCCACCCAAGATCTAGAGAGAGGGTTACCTTTCCTTAAGCCAGATCTAGATCTCTTGTGGATGATAATTTTCATCATCTATGTTGAATTGATTATATTATAATTTAAAAAATTTCTTCTCAAATATTATTATAGAACCCCATTTATATTAAATTGGGAGCTGTTCTAGGGATTTATGGAATTTAGGATTGATTTGGACGGTACACATGATTGAGTTCGGTATCGTTAGCAAAAAATTTTGAAATGGACATCAATATTATTGATGTGGGATGTCATTATTTTTGTGGGTCCACTATATGGGACATTATGTTATGATTTTCTTGTAATTGTGTTGATCGCCTATGGAGATCATGCCAGATATGACATTCTTATTCATAACTATGTTATGCTATATATGTGAATTTGTTATTATACTATAAAATAATTACAAATACATAATTCATGTGACAAGCATTATTATTCCATGTGTTGGATTCTGTATGGGCTATGGTAACTTTTATATAGATATTATTTTATCCTAGACCAAAACTCCCAGAATATTTACTAAAATCACTACTTTAAATAATATATTTGACACAAACTAACATGAAAGCATCTTCACTTTTCTATATTGATATAGAATAAGTATTAAAATTTATAAATAATCTCACAATCGTATGAATAGAAGTATTAGCATCTTTATGGATTATCTATATGAGAAAATAATAATATGACACATTTGAGATTTTCCCCACCTTAAAACCATGAAATATATACTTTTAGACATCTCATGTAACACCCCAAGATTTCATAGTACGTTATCTCTTCGAAGTAATTCAATAACTTCCACTACACGCAACACCGAGTTCGAGCGCACCACGACTTACCAAACTAGCCATTCAAAAAATGGATATGAATAGTATTAACTGAATTTTGAATTTTATATACTCCATATACTTTTAGAATCTATATTATGTGTTTATTATACATAATATAAGAACAAATTCAATTTTTTATAAAAGAAGTATTTTAAAAAAAATGCAATTCTTCAGCCTTTTAAAGGACAACCCTTTTTGAATCCAATATTTGACACTTTTATATATTCAATTTAGTAAAATTAAATTCTTCTTTAGAATCTAGAAATAAAAACATAGTTTGGATTAATTTTTTTTTATTTTCGGATAACTTTCATATTTTGATGAATAGTGAAAAATACTAAATTTTAATTGAAAACAACATTTTTAATTGAAATAAATTATAGTGTTAAAGTATAAATTTTTCTTGTTTTAAAGTATTATTAGATTATATTTTTATCATTTAATATAATTTAGGTCATTATAAGTAATTTCATATTTAAATTGAAAACAAACACATGTCAATCTTTTGATGGTTTTTAATTTTTTAAAAACCAGTTTTTGGGTTTTGACAATGGGAATTAATTTTAAATTAATTAATGAAACTTTTATGTTTTTAATTTGGTATAATATAATTAATTTTTGAGTTCATAATATCAAAATTATCTTAGGGTGAAGTTTTGGTATTTTTCTGAAAACATTCAATTTTTGATGAATAGTGAAAAACACAGCGTTTTTGTTTAAAACTGAATTTTTATTTAAATAATTATTTACTTTATTAAAAATTATTTTAAGTAAAAATATATACATAATACCTATATAAGTACAATGTAATTCAGTGGAGTCATTTTATAATAATATTAAATATATAAAATTTTATTGAACTTTTTACCGTCTTTTACCCAACTTCTAGGCACATTTGAAAATTTGCTTAAAAAGTAATTTTACCACTTCTATGAATTGAATTTCAAAAATAAAAGAGACAAGGTTGATATCAGTAAGTAAAATTTGGTTCAATGGTATGAAAATAATTTTTGGTAAATAGTAATTTTGAATTTTATTTTCCACGGTTAAAAGTAAATATGGTAATTAAAGGTAAAAATGATATTATAATTACCCTAAAACATGTAATAATTCTATTAGATAAGTGTATTTAGACCAAAAACAACCTTAGGAATAAAATATGATCCTTTTGATCCACTTTGATTAGATTAGGACATTTATTATTATTTTATTTAAAGAAGAGTTAAACGTGTAAAATTCAATGTTTAATAACTAAACAATTTATAATATAGGTTTATACATAAGATAAATTTGACTATAAATATTAATTATAAAGATAAAAATATTTCCTACATCATGGTATTTTATTTATAATTTTTATACATTAAATAATTAAATTTATTTATGACACAATGATGATGTAGTAATTAACTTATTAATAAAAGAATCAAATAAATGATATTATAAATATTAAAATAAATATAATTTGAATGTTTTGATGCATTAAAATAATTTTCTAGGTAAATATGAATTTTTAAGGTTGAATAAAAAAAAAAATTTGAAGTGATAATGTTGTTATGACTTTAAAAAAATCAAATACTAAATAGTGTCAAAATTGACATAAATGAGTTTTTAAAAAAATACTATATTATTAAATTATATAATAATCCTAAAAATATAATGATTATACAAAGGACTTATATAATAATAGGTGGTCATTAATTAATGACTTGGGGTTCATGTGGAATTTTATAGTAATTATATTAACCATATAATATAAAAATACAAGGAGACATGGTAAATGTTAAACTATTAAACTAAGAGTTAAATCTAAAAGATAAGGTTAATATGGTAACCTAAACTTGTCTAAAACAGATTTTATTAGATTATTTCGACCAATAACCACCTAAGTGTCGAAATAAGTTCATTTTGATCTATTATAAACCGAATATGGTTGTTTAATAAAATAATATTTCAAGTTTTTCCTACGGTGCCCCTCACCCCTCTTATAAAAGGGCACTTCCCCTTATCTCAAATTCATACATCCAAAGCAATTTGGCTCCATCAAACCCGGCCCAAATATACTCACAACTATCTTCAATTAATCCTAGAGTCCTTACCTTGAGAATAAATCCAACCTAAGGATCCATTTTTTTAAAATCAAAACGAAACACCCGAAGAAGAGGTAATAATTTAATCACCTCTTTCAATGTTATCTTTTTCTTCCACTTTCTCTTTATTTGTTATTTCATTACCAAAATAATAAATCCAGTACCTTATACATACTGTGATGTTATTATAAATATTTTACAACCATATTCATTATTCTATCCATCCTATGAATGATAATGTCACCATGCATGCGTACGTACGACTTACCGTCTTCTCACCGTGGTGTAATTTGTTATTCAACACTATGTTATTTGGATGGATAAAATGATGACTAATATGTATATAAATAATGAAAATAACATTATAATGTCTCTATAAAATTAATATACCTTCCAATTCTACACCTTTTAATCATTAAGGTAATGATATCGTCACTTGTGTGTACGTACGACTTCCTGTCTCCACGACGCGATGAGATTCATTTCCACATTCACCATTCAATGATGATTATAATAATATATATTATTAATAAGTATATAATATATTAAATAATAATGTTAATGAATATAAATATATATATATATACATATATCGTATTCACTTAGTTCCGTTCAATATGATATGAAAACGAAACAATGTTTATGCGTACGTACGGACTACCATCTCCATGAATTGTGTTTCCATTTCATATATATATTTATTATACATATTTATATTCTGAATATATATGATATATAAATCATGTTTTATATTCTTAAATTATTTGAATCATGATCTAAGTGACACGATCAATAATAACTAGTTATAACACATACGATAAAGAAAGCGATTATCACCCAAAATGTTACTTTAACAAGGAAATTATTATTAAATAGGTAGTATAAAGTAATAAATTATTCATATATGATATAATAAATATTAATATGGTTGTGGAATAATTTAATAACATACTATGGTCATTATATAGAAGGTTAAACGTACTCTCGACTAAAGGAAAGAAGAATATAAGGGTTAATTCCTCAATCTCATTATTATCCGAGATTGTCTATGTGTAAGTATTTCTGGTACATATTTATTATCCATGTCCATGTTTCATAAAATAAATTTCCAAATTATTATTTTAATTTACTCTTTAACTAAACCATCATTTTAAATGTTTTAAATATTTATTCTTCTAAATATTTCTCATTAATGTCCACGTTTTCAAAATGGTTTTAAGGATTTATTTATATGGACATGATTATTTTAAAATGTTAATTCCTTTAAGAAGTTTCAAAGTTTTTTGGGAATATTTGATTCAAAAATCTCTTTTAAATGAATTCATTTATAAAGGTGTGACTCCAAAATGATTTCAAAAAAAGGGATATTTCTCTCAGAACGTTTTACTGATCATTTTCAACTATGTTAACATCCTTTACTGGATATTATTATTGATTAAGGTTGATTTATTATAATACAATCATCCATATTGTATTGAATGAGTAATGATATTTTTGACTGTGGATGTGATATTTTGACACCCTTCTTGGTTTATGGTTGAAGTATAGATATTTAATATTCTAGTGTTAATATGAATGTTTATGTTATGTTTCAACATTTTCATATGAGGAATGCAATGGACTTACTATGTGATGGGTGGAGCCTGTTATAGCACCTTGATGCATCGGTAGGTCTTAAGAGAAAAATTAATGTCTTGTAACAAGGCCTTGTAAAACATTTTATTTATATTCTTGGAACAAGTCCTTGACTATGTGGTAATGAGGTCCGACGTTAGGCATTCCCTCATTATGAAATTAATTATTACATGTTATTATTAGACTAGTAGAATATCCATGTGCATGTTTATATGTTAATGATTGATTTATTTTCTCCATATTATGTTCATGTTTATATTTAAAAGGTTTTTGTTTTTATTACGCATCTTCCTTTAAAATTTTATAGCTTCTGCTAAATTATTTACCCTTACTGAGCATCTAAGCTCACCCGTTCTTATGTTTTGTTTTCCCAGGATTCCAAAGAGTGTATTATGTTGGATATGCAGGGTTAATCTAGGGGAATAATGGTGTTCTTAGAAGATTATTTATGTTGTGTTTTATGTTTGAATGTGTAATGTAATTTTCATGTATGTAATATTTTTTCCAAGACTACCAAATTGATCGGTCATTTGGGACTTGATTCCTTTTAATCATGAAAATGTATTAAAATATTGCACCGGCTCTGGGCATTTGGGGTCGGGGAGTTACAGTTGGTATCAGAGGAAGTTTAGTAAAATCCTTGGAAACTTAATTTAGAAAAAATATGATTATAGACAATTACCCTAAGATATACTTTGAGGATTAGTATAGATGAAGTTGCTAGAATTTTGTTAATGTAGATATTTTGTGTATTTTCCAAGAAATGCATCCCTGTCTGGATACGATTAGGTAGAGGCCGCTCCGGCACAGATGTAACTTGGAGTGAAAACTCTAACAAGGAGTTTCGGGTTTGACCTGGGGTATTCTGGTACATGACAAAGATCCTTGTTGCACTCTTGGTTACGACACTCTTGGGGTATATGCTTAGGATAATTCACATTTTTATTACAAGCCATTATGATGGATTTAGGAGTAAAAATTTCCTCAAAGAAAACATTTTTTATGCTTATAGATTATATGCATAATCTTTTCAATTTATGTTAGGTATTTTACATGTTTGTAATTATTCATTGTGATTCATAATCTAACCTAGTTTATGACATTGTTTAGAAATGGAGCCCAGTATAAGGAATGAAAACTCCAGCAATAAGAATGATCTAAAGAGTAAGAAGGGTCATATCTTTCATGGTCTTAAGCTAGAATTTAGAATATAAATAGTCTCCAACATATTCTCATCATATGAATAAATAGTATCATGTATTAATAAGATAAGTAAAGAATTATATAATTCTTATGGATTTTAAGGGAATCAATAGAAGAAACGGATGGTAGAGAGAAATGTGGATAAAGGGAAGAGGGGAAAGAATGATTTTCCCATATGTGATAGCTGTGGAAAGAATAACCTTGGTAAATTCTTAAAGGGAATGGGAGTTTATTATTAGTGTAGAGAAAAAGGACACCAAGTATGTGATTTCAAGGGTAAGAAAAAAGGTTTCAAATGTATAATTCTTCATCTGCAAGGAGTTGGGAAACTGCGCGAATCATTGTCCAAATCATCAGAGCATGCCCCAAATGATGCTATTGGATAACAATCAAGTTATGATACTACCACAGATGAACATGAATGACTAGTTTTTGTATGTTGTTATTAAAGAATTTTTTCATTTTAGTGTTTCATCAATGATTTACTGGTTATATGAATTATGGAAATAAATAAGTATTTTACGGCAGTACTATTTCATTGAGGATTTGATATTATATGGTTCTAAGAAAAGTGACTCAATAGCAAGTTAAACTTTTTGAAAAAATCATGGTCGAAGGAAAGATAAACTTTAATATGGTTCTAATACTGAGGTTGTGATTTTAGAATAAGATATGATTTATTTGGATAAATTATATTCGATATTCTTGACTACTTTGAAACTAATTGTTTTTTTATTCCATTATTGTTGAAGTTTACAAAATTTTTGGATATAAGGATTATATCCATTATTCTATAAGTAATATGGGAGAATGAATGTAATCAATAAGGTTTTATGATAATTTATGGTTTTATCATGTTTTAAAAGAATATCTGATAAAGGTATTCACATGTTATTACATGGAAAAAAGATCTTCATTGTGTTTACCTTCCATATAAATTTTGGAGTGTGAGTTTGGACAGAAGTATTTTGGATAATTATAAAGGTTAGAATGGATTAATATTGGCATTGGATACTATTTTTAAGGATAAATCATTTCTTAATATTATTTTTGGATTTTTATAAAAAGGAAAACCCGAGGTTGGGCGATAACCCGTCGCGTCTGGCAAGGGCGCGAGACTTTAACCCGCAACCGAAGGGAGACAAGGGTGCATCACCTACCACTAGCCTACGTGATATCCTGATATGTATAATATTGTTTTTTTAAATATTTTGACAAATGGATTATAAATTCATTATTTTTGAACACTATAAGATTAGGATAAATAGAATATTTTTGAATTCTATTATCTTTTGGAGTGAAAGATGAGTTTGTGGTTGGAATTAGTTGAAGGATGAAACTCTACTTGTCAAGTATATTTTTTCCATCTTATTATATGAATAAATTAATTCTTAATCTTTATGGAAGAGATCATAAAACCAAAAATGTGTTGTCCTAATACATTATGTTTTGTTGAACTAGTGATATTTTAAATCATCATAGATTGATGGCTTTGAGGCCCTCAATTTTACACTTGTTTGTGATTGATGACCTCAGTCACTCCCTATAAATATTTACATTTTTCTTCCAATTATGTTTCTCTAATTTCCACCAATGTTCTCCTAATCGAAATAATAATTTGGTGGTGACTTTTTCATTTCCCTTTCCCTCTTATTAAGACTAAATCTTATTAACCCAATTTTCAATGTGGGTTTTCTAAAAAGGTATTTTTCTATTTTTAAACTTTTTTCGAAGAAAATTTTCAAATTTTGATGATTCAATTTATTGAAGGAGGGGATAATGTAACACCCCAAGAAAGTCGGAACTCCAAAGGAACACAAGGCCCAAATAGTGGAAGGCGAGGAGGTTCAGCAAATCCAGGAGGCTAGTTATGAGGTTGTTGTCCCTACTAGCCTTGAGGGTGAAAAGGGGCCTCCGGGCTCAGTGCAGTAATCTCAGAATAACTCCAATGATGACTAACAGCGACAGATAATTTTGATGCTGAATCAAATGGACTTACTTTTGAACTCTGATGAGGAAATGGCTCACAATACGCTAGATATTCAGGAGTTAAAGAATATGAGGCCGCTTCAGGTGACCTTTACTAAGGAGCAGGGTAAGTGGATCGACAAGCAGGCTCATATTCTGCTTAGAGGATGCAACATGAGAAATTTCAGCAAGCAAGAACACTTACAATCTTGGGACATACTGGAAAATATCTGTAAAGGAGTACTAAAAGATGATTCTGACATCCAGATAAAGTTTATTACCTGGATATTGTTTAGAGAGCTTGCCTCGAATCAGCTTAAACTTTTCTTTAAAAAATCAGTTGTGACCTTTGGTGCGGAATCAGGAAAGGTGTGAGGGTTCTCACTTTTCCCTTAAAAGTGATTGAAAATAAAAATTTTAACATTGGATGGGTGAAGTAATTTAACAACTTGCGCTACATGCAACACCGAGTTCGAGCACACCATGACTTATCTAACTAGCCATTTAAAAAGTGGTTATGAATATTATTAACTGAATTTTGAATTTTATATACTCCATATAATTTTAGAATCCATATTATGTATTTTTAGACATAATATAAGAACAAATTCAATTTTCAGATAAAAGATGTATTTTAAAAAAATGCAATTTTTCCACCTTTTAATGGAGAACCCTTTTTAAATCCAATATATGACACTTTTATATATTCAATTTAGTGAAATTAAATTATTCATTATAATGGGGACATAGATATTTAGTTTGGATAAATTTTTGGTACTTTTTTTATAACTTTCATATTTTGATAAACAGTGAAAAATACTAAATTTAAATTGAAGAAAACTTTTTTAATCGGAATAATTTATAGTCTTAAATTATGAATTTTAGTGGTTTTAAAGAATAAGTAGATTATATTTTTATCATATAATATAATTTATGTCATTATAAGTAATTTCATATTAAAATTGAACATAAACACATGTCAATATTTTTATAGTTTTTACTTTTTTTAAAATCCACTTTTATGTTTTAACAATGGGAATTAATTTCAAATTAATTAATACAGATTTTATGTTTGTAATTTGGTAAAATATAATTCATTTTTGAATTCATAATATCAAAATTATATTATGGTTAATTTTTGGTATTTTTCTAAAAACATTCAATTTTTGATAAATAGTGAAAAACACTGCGTTTTTGTTTAAAACAGAATTTTTATTTAAATAATTATTTATTTTATTCAAATTTATTTTAAGTAAAAATATATAAATAATACCTATATAATTCCAATTTAATTCATTAGAATCAATTTATAATAATATTAGATATATAATATTTTATTGAACTTGTTACCGTCTTTTACCCACCTTATAGGCACATTTGCAAATTTGCATAAAACATAATTTTACCACTTCTATGAATTGAATTTCAAAAATCAAGATACATGGTTGATATCATTAAGTAAAAATTTTTTCAATAGGATGAAAATAATTCTTTTTAAATAGTAACTTTTGAATTTTATTTACCACGGTTAAATGTAAATAGGGTAATTAAAGGTAGAAATGATATTATAATTACCCTAAAACATGTCCTAATTATATTGGATAAGTGTATTTCGACCAAAAAAACCTTAGGAATAAAATATGATTCTTTTGATCCAATTGTATTAGATTAAGAGAATTTATTATTATTTTATTTAAAGAAGAGTTAAAAGTGTAAAATTCAATGTTTAATAACTAAACCATTTTTAATATAGGGTTATGCACACTACTGGAAATACAGTCTTTCCCAACGGTTCTGAACCATTGGGAAAGGCTGCAGAACCTTTGGTATATTTTATATCAATGGTTCTACAAACCGTAGGTAATTAATCAGTTGGGAAAGCTTTTCCCAACGGTTTACAATGAACCGTTGGGATAGGGTGGGGAAAAATTAACCTATCCCAACGGTTGTGCCAAACCGTTGCGATAGTTTTTCCCAACGGTTTGGCTGGAACTGTTGGGAAATACCAAGGAATCTCCTCTTTCCCAACAGTTTCTAAACCGTTGGGAAAGGTTTTTTACCAACGGTTCATTAAACTATTGGTAAAAAAAGAATCAGAGATGTTATGCCAACGGTTTGAAACTGTTGGCATAGCCTATGCTGTGCAAATTGAACAGCAGCCTCCAATTTTCACAACAACTCTGAAATTTGAACACAGCAGGCCCCATTTTGTGCATTCCCCCTCATTTTAAATTAAAATTATTGTACCTGCAATAAACTAACACATACATATACAATTATTATACCTGCAATAACCAACTAACACATACATATAGAGAACAAATTCATACACATTTAACATATAATGCATCATGGAACTATACAAATCCATAATTAAATTAGAATTCATAACGTAATTATAAACATACATAATTCATTTAGAATTCAATTTAGAATTTAGATGACAATTATATGTGGAATCCGGATTTCAATTCATAATTTGATCGGTTTTTTGAATACCATATATTTTTACCTGAAATGATGTCCATTTTAAAAAAAATACATACACCTGGAGTGATACCAGCCACACCGTGCCTTAGATTGAGGCGAGGTTAACTTGAACACGTCAAAAATGACCTATCGATTGTTTTCCTAAAGTATCAACATATTCTGAAAGCGTTTGATCGGTTTCCTGTATGCAAGTTGTTGTTTTTCACTTAAAATGATGTCCTTTTGAAACAAAAGACAGACACTTTGAGTGGTGTCGGCCACACCACATCTCAGATTGAGGCGGTTTTGATTTGTACACATCACATATGACCCATGTATCGTTGTTCTAAAGTATCAACACAATCAGAATCTGTTTGGTCAGTTTTCTGTATGTACTTAAAATGTTGTCCATTTTAAAGAAAAGAGAGCCACTTAGAGTGATCCCGGCCACACCGTGCCTTGTATTAAGTCAGAGTTTACTCGTACATGTCACATATGACCCATGGATCATTTTCCTAAATCATAAACACATTTAGAATGCATTTGGTCAGTTTTTCATATGTCAGTTGTTGTTTTCACTTAAAATAATATCCATTTTAAACAAAAGAGAGACATTATGAATGGTGTCAGCCACACCACGTCTCGGATTGAGGTGGGTTTGACTCGTACACGTCACATATGACCCATGGATCATTTTCCTAAATCATAAACACATTTTAAATGCATTTGGTCAGTTTTTCGTATGTCAGTTGTTGTTTTCACTTAAAATGATGTCCATTTTAAACAATAGAGAGACACTATGAATGGTGTCGGCCACACCACATCTCAGATTGAGGCGGGTTTGACTCATACACATCACATATGACCCATGGTTCATTCTACTAAAGTTTTAACGGAAACCGAATGCTTTTGGTCGGTTTTCCGCATGTACTTAAAATGTTGTCCATTTTAAACAAAAGAGAGACACTTAGACTGATCTCGGCCACACCACGACTCAGATTGAGCCCGGGTTGGCCCATACACATCACATATAACCCATGGATCGTTGTGATAAATTATCAACAGATTCTGAATGCGTTTGGTTGGTTTTCCATATGCCAGTTGTTCTTTTCACTTATAATCATGTCCATTTTAAACAAAAGAGACACAGTTAGAGTGGTTCTGGCCACACCGCATCTTGGATTTAAACGGGGTTGACTCATACACATCTCAAATGACCCATGAATCATTTTCCAAAAGTATAAACACAATCCGAATGCATTTGGTCGGTTTTCTGTATGCTTGTTGATGTTTTTCACTTAAAATGATGTCCTTTTGAAACAAAAGACAGACACTTTGAGTGGTGCCTGCCACACCACACCTCATATTGAGGTGGGGTTAATTTTTACACGTCACATATGACCCATGGATCATTATCCTAAAGTTTCAATGGAAACAGAATGCGTTTGGTCTATTTTCTGTATGTACTTAAAATGTTGTCCATTTTAAACAAAAGACAGCCACTTAGAGTGATCCCAACCACATCGTGCCTCGGATTAAGGCGGGGTTGACTCGTACACATCACATATGACCCATGGATATTTTTCCTAAAGCATCAACACATTTTGAATGCATTTGGTCGGTTTTCCGTATGCCAATTGTTCTTTTCACTTATAATCATGTCCATTTTAAACAAAAGAGACACAGTAAGAGTGGTGTCGGCCACACCGCATCTTTTACTGAGGCGGGGTTGACTCTTACATGTCACATATTACCCATGTATCATTTTTCTAAAGTATCGACACAACCTGATTGCATTTGGTCAGTTTTTCGTATGCCTGTTGATGTTTTTCACTTAAAATGATGTCATTTTGAAACCAAAGACAGACACTTTGAGTGGTGCCAGCCACACTATGTCTCAGATTGAGGCGGAGTTGATTCCTACACATCACATATGACCCATGGATCGTTCTCCAAAAGTTTCAATGGAAACCGAATGCGTTTGGTCGGCTTTTCATATGTATTTAAAATGTTGTCCATTTTAAACAAAATAGAGACACTTAGACTGATCCCGGCCACACCGCGACTCGGATTGAGCCCAGGTTGGCTCGTACATGTCACATATGACCCATGGATCGTTGTGATAAATTATAAATAGATTCCTAATGCTTTTGGTCGGTTTTCTGTATTCCAGTTGTTCTTTTCACTTATAATCTTATCCATTTTAAAAAAAAAGAGACACAGTAGGAGTGGTGTTGGCCACACCGCGTCTCGTATTGAGACAAGGTTGACTCGTACATGTCACATATGACCCATGGATCGTTGTTCTAAAGTATCGACACAATCCGAATGTGTTTGGTCAGTTTTCCTTATGCCAGTTGATGTTTTTCACTTAAAATGATGTCCATTTGAAATAAAATATAGACACTTTGAGTGGTTCCGGCCACACCGCATCTCAGATTGAGGCGGGGTTGATTCTTACACGTCACATATGACCCATGGATCGTTCTCCTAAAGTATCAACGGAAACCGAATGTGTTTGGTCGGTTTTCTGTATGTACATAAAATGTTGTAAATTTTAAACAAAAGAGCGACACTTAGACTGATCTCGGCCACACCGGGACTCGAATTAAGCCCGGGTTGGCTCATACACGTCACATATAACCCGTGGAATGTTGTGATAAATTATCAACAAATTTCGAATGTGTTTGGTCGGTTTTCTATATGCCGGTTGTTCTTTTCACTTATAATCCTGTCCATTTTAAACAAAAGAGACACAGTTAGAGTGGTGTCAGCCACACCACGTCTTGTATTGAGGCGGGGTTGACTCTTACACGTCACATATGACCCATGGATCATTGTGATAAAGTATCGACACAATCCTAATGCGTTTGGTCAGTTTTCTGTATTCCAGTTGATGTTTTCACTTAAAATGATGTCCTTTTGAAACAAAAGACAGACACTTTGAGTGGTGCCGGCCACACCGCGTCTCAGATTGAGTCAAGGTTGATTTTTACACATCACATATGACCCATGGATCGTTCTCCTAAATTTTTAATGGAAACCGAATGCGTTTGGTCAGTTTTCTGTATGTACTTAAAATTTTGTCCATTTTAAACAAAAGAGAGACACTTAGACTGATCTCGGACACACCGCAACTCAGATTGATCCCAGGTTTGCTCGTACACATCACATATGACCCATGGATCATTGTGATAAATTATCAACAGATTACGAATGCATTTGGTTGGTTTTCCATATGACAGTTGTTCTTTTCACTTATAATCTTGTCAATTTTAAACAAAAGAGACACAGTTAGAGTGGTGTCGGCCACACCGCATATCGTATTGAGGCGGGGTTGACTCGTACACGTCACATATGACCCATGGATCATTTTTCTAAAGTATTGACACAATCCGAATGCATTTGGTCGGTTTTCCTTATGCCAGTTGATGTTTTTCACTTAAAATGATGTCCTTCTGAAATAAAAGACAGACACTTTGAGTGGTGTCGGGCACACCGCGTCTCAGATTAAGGCGGGGTTGATTCATACACGTCACATGTGACCCATGGATCATTATCCTAAAGTTTCAACAAAAAAATAATGTGTTTGGTCGGTTTTCCATATGTACTTAAAATGTTGTCCATTTTAAACAAAAGAGAGACACTTAGACTGATCCCGGACACACCGCGACTCGGATTGAGCCCGGGTTGGATTTTACATGTCACATATGACACATGGATCATTTTTCTAAAGTATCAACACAATCAGAATCCGTTTGGTCAGTTTTCCATATGCCAGTTGTTCTTTTCACTTATAATCCTATCCATTTTAAACAAAAGAGACACAGTTAGAGTGGTGTCGGCCACACCGTGCCTCTTATTGAGGCGAGTTTGACTCGTACACATCACATATGACCCATGGATCATTGTTCTAAATTATCGACACATTCTGAATGTGTTTGGTTGGTTTTTCGTATGCCAGTTTATGTTTTTCACTTAAAATTTTGTCCATTTTAAACAAAAGAGAGCCACTTAGACTGATATCGGCCACACCGCGACTCGGATTGAGCCTAGGTTGGATTGTACACATCACATATGACCCATGGATCGTTGTGATAAATTATCAACATATTTCGAATGTGTTTGGTCAGTTTTCTGTATGCCAGTTGTTCTTTTCACTTATAATCCTGTCCATTTTAAACAAAAGAGAGACATTATGAATGGTGTCGGCCACACCATGCCTTGGATTGAGGTGGGGTTGACTCGTACACGTCACATATGACCCATGGATAATTGTCCTAAAGCATCAACACATTTCAAATGCATTTGGTCAGATTTTCGTATGTACTTAAAATGTTGTCCATTTTAAACAAAAGAGAGACACTTAAAATGATCCTGGCCACATCGCGACTCGGATTGAGCCCGGGTTAGCTCATAACCGTCACATATGACCCATGGATTGTTGTGATAAATTATCAACAGATTCCAAATCTGTTTGGTCAGTTTTCCGTATGCCAGTTGTTCTTTTCACTTATAATCATGTCCATTTTAAACAAAAGAGAGACACTATGAATGGTGTCGGCCACACCGCACCTCGGATTGAGGCGGGGTTGACTCGTACACGTCACATATGACCCATGGATCGTTTTACTAAATCATCAACACATTTCAAAAGCGTTTGGTCGGATTTCCATATGTACTTAAAATGTTGTCCATTTTAAACAAAAGAGAGACACTTAGACTGATCTCGGCCACATCGTGACTCGGATTGAGCATGGGTTGGCTCGTACACGTCACATATGACCCATGGATCATTGTGATAAATTATCAACAGAATCCGAATGCGTTTGGTCGGTTTTTCATATGTCAGTTGTTATTTTCACTTATAATCCTGTCCATTTTAAACAAAAGAGACACAGTTAGAGTGGTATGTTAGTTGTTTATTCACATTATTCAAATACACTATTTGACTATGGGTCTTTAAATTAATTTATTTATGAAAAATTTACATTTAAAATGAGAATATCAGAAAATTAATAGAAGATAAAACTTTTACATAAAATCATTATAGAAATATTAAGGTAAACATGATTTATGAGAATCCTCATGTGTCTATTAGTGGAATGGTATTTACTTAAAATCTTGTGTAAATTCATATAGAATATTTTTATATCATTCTTAGTATGGATTAGATTTTAGTTTATCATGCTATGAAACATTTTAGAGCTAACAATTCCATGCCCAATGAATACATCCCTTTTATAACATACCAAGAATCTATGATATTGATTAGATGTGTAAATGTGATTTACATTTATTATCATGATGACAATAAATAAAATATATATTATAGATTTTCTAGTAGTAAATGAAATCAATGAGGGTGGGGGTTGTCCAGGGGGGCTGTCCGGGGGGGCTGTTCGGGGGGCTGTCTGGTGGGTGTTCGGGGGGCTATCCAGGGACCAAGGATGAGGGTGGGGGCTGTGCGGGGGGCTGTCTGGGGGGTGTTCGTGTAACTCCCCGACCCCAGCTACCCAGAGTCGGTTCATTACTTCGTAACATTGTCATGATCACAAAAGATCAAGTCCCGAAAGACCGATTAGTTTAGTAGCCTTGGAAACACTAGATACATTCGTAAACGTTACATTACATCATAAAGTGAAAAACTACAATAACAATGTCTCCATAGTCCACACTCATATCCACTTCTGACTATCCCTGCAGGTCATTCATAAAATACTTCTTCACATCCTGGAAAATATTAAAACATTGAAAGGGGTGAGCTCAGATGCTCAGTAAGGATAACAATATTGCAGAAGCATTCATAAATAAACATAAACATTTAAGGCAATGTATAACTAAAACAAAAGCCTTTTAAACTTGAACATCAACATAATATGGCAAAAGTAAAATGAGATAATGCCATTTACTTCTTCACATGGATATTCTACTGGTCGAATAATCACATGCAATATCAATAACCACTTTCATAATGATGGAATGCATAATGCCAGACTATCATAACCACGTAGTCAAGGCCTCGTGCCAAGACCACAAATAAGCTTTTGTCAAGGCCTCGTGCCAAGACACTAGTTTGTCTCATGAGACCTGCCGATGCATCGAGGAGCTATAGCGGGCTCCACCCGTCACTTATTAAGTCCAATGCATTCCTCATATGAATAGGTTTAAACATATCATAAACCATAACATAATTGTATCACATAAAACATGCATAAAGGAAACATAACATTTCCACATTTCAATCACAAGATATCAATACAGCACATTGATATAATAAAAACGCTCTCAAAACCATTTTCAATACCAAAATAAAAGAAAGTTAAAACTTTGTATTTATTTTTCATTAAAAAAAAGATGGCTTATAGAGGAAGCCGAAACTCAAATAATGGTCACGGCGGCGGAGAAGTCGTTGTCGCCGCATAAGTACGGAAAGAAAAACATTCCCTTTTTGTCGTTTAGTAAAACACTTCATATAAAAAAGATTCCTTTTGAATAAACGTAAAAGTCAAAGGGGTTTATACACCGTATAAAAGAAATTTGTGTATAAAACAAAATATGCCTCAATGAAAGGAGATTGAGACGAAGTCCTTAAAAAGATCATTTTTAAAATAAAATAGATATATTATGTGTATTCACTATAGGTACACATAAAGAAAGTAAAAATACAAAATAGGACATAATAACATCATGACATAATTTGAAAGTAGGAGATTAACCCAAAGAATGGAAATTGGGTTAAGAAGTTCCCTTACAAAGATAATTTTTAAATAAAATAGATATATTATGTGTATTCAATATAATTACACATTATGAAAGTATAAATACAAGGTATTACATAATAATATCATGACATAATTTGAAAATAGGAGATTAACCCAAAGAATAGAAATTGGGTTAAGAAATTCCCTTACCTTGTGTCCGACTTGACTCAACCGTTCTTTAACCTCCTGAATAATAAACTAGAGTTAATATCTACCTTATTAAGAACCATTTTAAATTTCATTATCCTTTTTATATCACTTATTACAATGTTATGAACATTATGTAATTATTTAAGTTAATAACGGTCGTTTTGTCGATCTTTGGTAACTTGAGTCAACAATAAACTTCTTATAATTACAAGTTGTTCATGTGGTAGAATATACATTATATCCAGAATTATATTCATGATTTAGATGTCATATATATCTTATATATCCATTATATACATTCATTTATAATATTACGTAACATTTAGAGGTAATAAATGAAATGCACCGTTCATGGAGACGGTAAGCCGTACGTACGCATGAACGCTACTTTCATTTCAATTTCATATTTAATGGAACTAAATCATAATGATATAAATGTATAATATAATTCCAGTATAATATAATGTATAATACCATTTACTCCATCCTTTATACATCCCACATATGGCATTAACGATTCAAATCACTTTGAGGGGGCGGTAGTCCGCACTTCCTAAAATGAAATTATCGCGTATACCCATAATGGAAGCCATAAAGGTAAGACACAAATGAAAAATAAAGAAGCATAAGTAAAACATAAACATATTATATATCATATATAAAAATATTGACATCATAATGGCCACCTTTGAAGGTGTAAAATGAGTGTTGAACAATCATCGTTTCGTGAGGCAGAAATTCGCCATCCACAGAAACCGTATGTTCTTTAACCATTAGATGTAGGTGTGTGTAAGTGTAGCTCGAATCCTTCTTATAAAAACATACTAGTATATTGAGGATACTGGTGTTGTTACAAAAGAAATGAATAAAAAGAGTTTAGGGGGTTGGAGAAGAAAAATAAAACAAAACAACATTAGAAAAGACATTACCTCAAAATCGGGTAACTCTTTTTGATTTGAGCCAAAGGCTTCCTTGGGAAGAGTTATGCCCAAAGTGAGGCTTCTATGAGTAAGGGAGGAAAGTTGGGAGAGTATTTGGGCAGAGGTTGGCCGAGCCAAATGGCTTGAAAGTGTAAATGAGGTGGGGGCCTTTTATAAGTGGAGAGGAGGGGCACTTTTGGAAAGATTGAAATGTTACATTATTTCACAATGCTTTTCGGATTATAAAGGTCCCACACTTATATAATTCGAGGATAAGGTGATAATGGTTCGAAATCTCCTCATCCAATTGGCTTTGGACAAGTGTAAGCCTTGGATTTTTCATTATCTTCCCATTTTATTTAAATCGTTAAATAATGAGGTTATCACTGCATCATCATGATGTCATAAATAATTTAATTTATTTAATGTCTAAAAATTATAAAAAAAATACTATGATGTAGGAAATCTTTTTAGCTTTCTAATGAATATTTATAATCAAAATTTTGACTTGTGTAACCCCACTTAAAAACTGTTTTAGTAAAACATCTCATGTTTGTCTCAATTTAATTTTAACATTAAATATATATATATTAATGTCATTTTCCAACTAAAGTGGCTCCATGGGGTCCCCAAGTTGACCAATGGGTTGTCTTGGTCGGCCATGACTCATCCAATAGGAGTAGGACAAGTTTCATGCTCATCTCATATTATAAAAACATTATTTGTACCTTAAACTACACTAATTACCTCTAATCGCGATTAAGAACTTAAAAGTTACTATTCACCAAAAAATTATTTTAATCTCATTGAACCACATTTTACTTCTTAATGACAACCATGTATGTCGGATTTTTGAAAATCAAATCACAGAAGTGGTAATATTTCATTTAAACGAAAAATCAGTTATTTAACAACCACTTAGTGGTTTCACTATTCATCAAAAATTGAAGTTTTTCAGAATAAGGCCAAAATTTCACCCTAAGCTATAATTGATATTCCGAATTCAAAAATGATTTCTATTTTACAAAATTCCAAACATATAAGTTGCATTAATTAATTTTATAATTAATTCCCGCTGTCACAACAAATAGCGTGTTTTTAAGAAACAATTTATATCAAAAGATTGACAATTGTTTATGTCCAAATTCAATGTCAAATTAATTCTAATGACCACCATTGGATAAAATGGTAAAAATATATTCTAATTATACCTTAAAACCACTAAATATTATAACTTATCACTATAAATTATTTTGATTAAAAAAGTTGTTTTAAGTATTTTTCACTATTCATAAAAATTTTGAAGTTCTCAGAAAATTACAAAAAATTCAACATAGGCTAATTTCAATATTAGGAATACAAAAATGAAGTCCATTTTGAAATATAAAATTTCTATAATTTTAAAAAGTGGTTATTACTATTCATAACGGCTACTTTGATTTGTCGCGATGTTTTAGAACTCGAAGTTGCGTACAATGCAAGCTATTGTATTATTGAATGAGAAGCGTATCGTGGAAGCTCGGGGTGTTACATTCTCCCCTCCTTCAATAAATTGCGTCCTCGAAATTTGAAATTTTTCTTTGAAAATAAAAGGTTGAAAAGAGACAATACCTTTGAGGAAAACCCACATCAGAAATAAGGTTAATAAATATATAACATTAAAAGAAAGCAGGATAATTACAAAGGTCACCCGATATAGTCCATTCTAGGATTATATAAAAATATGGATATGGAGGAGAAACAAACCATCAAGGTCTGATGGAGAGTTATAGAAAACAGGATTAGGAGAAAGTTTAACCACAAGAAAATCACAAACTTGTGATTGGTTAAACGATCATTGAATCCCCAGTTGGAAAAGTTAACCGAAAACACTTTTGTTTTAAGTTACCTTTTATAATGTTGAGGAATTTATTTAGGAGATTTACTAAGAACGTAAGGGAATGTACATACTTGTTATGTATACTTTCATTCGTTAATAAATTTTTACCACAAACCCAAATTTTACTCCAAATGGTAACGGAACTCAAAAATATTCTATTTATCCTAATTTTATAAGGTTCCAAATGTTAACACATACCATTTAGATTAGTAAAACGATTTTGTAATAACCAGGGACTTCCTGTAGGCTAGTGGTAGGAAATAAAGGCTTGTCGCACTATGGTTGTGGGTTCGATTCCTGCAGCTGTGTCCGACGCGACGGGTTATTCCCCACCCTGCAGGTTGTCCTTTTCCTAAAAATATAGTACTATACTATTCCAAAAATAATCTTCATAAATGTTTTAACCTTAAACAATACTATCCAAAGTTCAAATTAATCCACTCCAACCTTTATAGTTATCCAAAATACCTTCATCCAGACTTTCTCTAAAAGGTCTCTAAATTCCAAAATCAATTGTAACATCAGATTCCCCGAACAAAGAAAAGTTTCTCTTATTGTCACATACTAAAAATATGATTACCTTAATCATATTAAAACCTTACTGAAATCAAAAAGTACTGTAGTACAATCCATATATATATATTACATTATTCTTATAACCATAATATAATCCTTGAGTCCAAAAGCACCAATACATTAGTTATTCTGCTTCAACTGTAGTAACAGCATAAGATTGTCCTTGATCCCTTGGCCTTTTCTGAGGTAAGTTTCCCTGACGCTTAGGACATTCATTTGCATAATGACCCATTTCTCTACAATTGTAGCATTCAACTTTGACAGCCTCTTTCTTTCCCTTACAATCACGAGCCTGGTGACCCTTTTCTCCACATTTATAACAAACTCCCATTCCTTTTAGGCAAGTACCAGGGTGATTCTTCCCACAATTATCACATAATGGAAAATCCTTCTTTCCCTTTTTCCCTTTATCTGTCTCTTGTTCCACCGTTCTCTTCTTCTCTTGCTTTACTTTGTTGTCATAAGACTTAGAGAATTCCTTTTCTGTCTTGATAGCACACGAGACAATATCTTCGTATGATGAGAAGTATTGTGATACCAAAGCTCGACGGAGAAATGGTTTTAACCCATCAAAGAAACGATCAATATTACTCCTTGGGTTACGTATGTAATCTGCAGCATACCTTGCTAACCTTGTAAAGTTAGCCTCATACTTTGCGACATTCTCATCCTCCTTCTGCCTCAGACTCAGAAATTGCCTTTCCATATCTGCTCGATGGTCATGAGGAAAGTATTTTTCTAAGAAAAGATCTTTGAACTCCCTCCATTCCATATTCGATACGTCATCATCTTCCTTTGTGTTTTGAATCAGCGACCACCACTGATCGGCATCTCCAGTGAGGCGGTAAACTGCCATGACAACCTTCTCCCTTTCACTACTCCCCAAGGCATGGAATATTTTCTCTAAGGATTTTATCCATTGCTCAGCTACTAACGGATTTGTACCCCCATTAAATGTTGGTGGTTGTTGCCTCATGAAGCGGTCTAACATTGATCCTCCACGTTGCGGATCAGGGTGCTCCATACGAGTAAGGTTATTATTCATAACCTGAGTGAGTTGTCCCAGTATGGTATTAAGTTGATCAGCACCAGTTGTATCTCCAGATCCACAATAATTATCTTGATCAGGAGGGAAATCCCTACACGGAGTTTGTGCATTGATACGGTTTCCATTCCTTCCACTAGGCGCCATTTCTAAACAATGGCATAAACTAGATTAGTTTATGAATCAAAATACATAATTCCATACTTGTAAAACACTTTACATAAATTGAACTATTTATGGATATAATCCATAATCATAAAAAGAAATGTTTCCTTTGAGGAAGTATATACTCATAACCCTTCATAGAGGTTTGTAAACAAAATGAGAATTATCCTAAGCATATCCCCCGGGAGTGTCGTAACCAAGAGTGCAGCAAGGCCCGTTGTCGTGCACCAGTTCCCGTTCGAGTCTAGCTCAAAGCGGTGTTTTTGGGTTTTACCCCTAGGTACATCTGTGCCAGAGCCGCCTCTACCTGCTCGTATCCAGACAGGGATGTATTGCTCAGAAAACTCACAAAATCTCTACAATAACAAAATTCTAGGAAGTTCTTATATACTAATCCTCAAAGTCTATCTTTGGGCTATGTGCTCTAATCAGAGTTTATCTAAATCTAACTTCCAAGGTTAGTACTAAACTGCCTCTGATACCAACTGTAACGCCCCGACCCCAGCTACCCAGAGTCGGTGCATTACTTCGTAACATTGGCATGATCACAAAAGATCAAGTCCCGAAAGACCGATTAGTTTAGTAGCCTTGGAAACACTAGATACATTCGTAAACGTTACATTACATCATAAAGTGAAAAACTACAATAACAATGTCTCCATAGTCCACACTCATATCCACTTCTGACTATCCCTGCAGGTCATTCATAAAATACTTCTTCACATCCTGGAAAATATTAAAACATTGAAAGGGGTGAGCTCAGATGCTCAGTAAGGATAAAAATATTGCGGAAGCATTCATAAATAAACATAAACATTTAAGGCAATGTATAACTAAAACAAAAGCCTTTTAAACTTGAACATCAACATAATATGGCAAAAGTAAAATGAGATAATGCCATTTACTTCTTCACATGGATATTCTACTGGTCGAATAATCACATGCAATATCAATAACCACTTTCATAATGATGGAATGCATAATGCCAGACTATCATAACCACGTAGTCAAGGCCTCGTGCTAAGATCACAAATAAGCTTTTGTCAAGGCCTCGTGCCAAGACACTAGTTTGTCTCATGAGACCTGCCGATGCATCGAGGAGCTATAGCGGGCTCCACCCGTCACTTATTAAGTCCAATGCATTCCTCATATGAATAGGTTTAAACATATCATAAACCATAACATAATTGTATCGCATAAAACATGCATAAAGGAAACATAACATTTCCACATTTCAATCACAAGATATCAATACAGCACATTGATATAATAAAAATGCTCTCAAAACCATTTTCAATACCAAAATAAAAGAAAGTTAAAACTTTGTATTTATTTTTCATTAAAAAAAAGATGGCTTATAGAGGAAGCCGAAACTCAAATAATGGTCACGGCGGCGGAGAAGTCGTTGTCGCCGCATAAGTACGGAAAGAAAAACATTCCCTTTTTGTCGTTTAGTAAAACACTTCATATAAAAAAGATTCCTTTTGAATAAGTGTAAAAGTCAAAGGGGTTTATACACCGTATAAAAGAAATTTGTGTATAAAACAAAATATGCCTCAATGAAAGGAGATTGAGACGAAGTCCTTAAAAAGATCATTTTTAAAATAAAATAGATATATTATGTGTATTCACTATAGGTACACATAAAGAAAGTAAAAATACAAAATAGGACATAATAACATCATGACATAATTTGAAAGTAGGAGATTAACCCAAAGAATGGAAATTGGGTTAAGAAGTTCCCTTACAAAGATAATTTTTAAATAAAATAGATATATTATGTGTATTCAATATAATTACACATTATGAAAGTATAAATACAAGGTATTACATAATAATATCATGACATAATTTGAAAAGAGGAGATTAACCCAAAGAATAGAAATTGGGTTAAGAAATTCCCTTACCTTGTGTCCGACTTGACTCAACCATTCTTTAACCTCCTGAATAATAAACTAGAGTTAATATCTACCTTATTAAGAACCATTTTAAATTTCATTATCCTTTTTATATCACTTATTACAATGTTATGAACATTATGTAATTATTTAAGTTAATAACGGTCGTTTTGTCGATCTTTGGTAACTTGAGTCAACAATAAACTTCTTATAATTACAAGTTGTTCATGTGGTAGAATATACATTATATCCAGAATTATATTCATGATTTAGATGTCATATATATCTTATATATCCATTATATACATTCATTTATAATATTACGTAACATTTAGAGGTAAGAAATTAAATGCACCGTTCATGGAGACGGTAAGCCGTACGTACGCATGAACGCTACTTTCATTTCAATTTCATATTTAATGGAACTAAATCATAATGATATAAATGTATAATATAATTCCAGTATAATATAGTGTATAATACCATTTACTCCATCCTTTATACATCCCACATATGGCATTAACGATTCAAATCACTTTGAGGGGGCGGTAGTCCGCACTTCCTAAAATGAAATTATCGCGTATACCCATAATGGAAGCCATAAAGGTAAGACACAAATGAAAAATAAAGAAGCATAAGTAAAACATAAACATATTATATATCATATATAAAAATAGTGACATCATAATGGCCACCTTTGAAGGTGTAAAATGAGTGTTGAACAATCATCGTTTCGTGAGGCAGAAATTCGCCATCCACAGAAACCGTATGTTCTTTAACCATTAGATGTAGGTGTGTGTAATTGTAGCTCGAATCCTTCTTATAACAACATCCTATTATATTGAGGATACTGGTTTTGTTACAAAAGAAATTAATAAAAAGAGTTTAGGGGGTTGGAGAAGAAAAATAAAACAAAACAACATTAGAAAAGACATTACCTCAAAATCGGGTAAATATTTTTGATTTGAGCCAAAGGCTTCCTTGGGAAGAGTTCTGCCCAAAGTGAGGCTTCTATGAGTAAGGGAGGAATGTTGGGAGAGTATTTGGGCAGAGTTTGGCCGAGCCAAATTGCTTGAAAGTGTAAATGAGGTGGAAGAGGTGGGGGCCTTTTATAAGTGGAGAGGAGGGGCACTTTTGGAAAGATTGAAATGTGACATTATTTCACAATGCTTTTCGGATTCTAAAGGTCCCACACTTATATAATTAGAGTCTAAGGTGATAAGGGTTCGAAATCTCCTCATCCAATTGGCTTTGGACAAGTGTAAGCCTTGGATTTTTCATTATCTTCCCATTTTATTTAAATCGTTAAATAATGAGGTCATCACTGCATCATCATGATGTCATAAATAATTTAATTTATTTAATGTCTAAAAATTATAAAAAAAATACTATGATGTAGGAAATATTTTTAGATTTCTAATGAATATTTATAATCAAAATTTGGACTTGTGTAACCCCACTTAAAAACTGTTTTAGTAAAACATCTCATGTTTGTGTCAATTTAATTTTAACATTAAATAAATATATATTAATGTCATTTTCCAACTAAAGTGGCTCCATGGGGTCCCCAAGTTGACCCATGGGTTTTCTTGGTCGGCCATGACTCATCCAATAGTAGTAGGACAAGTGTCATGCTCATCTCATATTATAAAAACATTATTTGTACCTTAAACTACACTAATTACCTCTAATCGCGATTAAGAACTTAAAAGTTACTATTCACCAAAAAATTATTTTAATCTCATTGAACCACATTTTACTTCTTAATGACAACCATGTATGTCGGATTTTTGAAAATCAAATCACAGAAGTGGTAATATTTCATTTAAACGAAGAATCAGTTATTTAACAACCACTTAGTGGTTTCACTATTCATCAAAAATTGAAGTTTTTCAGAATAAGGCCAAAATTTCACCCTAAGCTATAATTGATATTCCGAATTCAAAAATGATGTCTATTTTACAAAATTCCAAACATATAAGTTTCATTAATTAATTTTATAATTAATTCCCGCTGTCACAACAAATAGCGTGTTTTTAAGAAACAATTTATATCAAAAGATTGGCAATTGTTTATGTCCAAATTCAATGTCAAATTAATTCTAATGACCACCATTGGATAAAATGGTAAAAATATATTCTAATTATACCTTAAAACCACTAAATATTATAACTTATCACTATAAATTATTTTGATTAAAAAAGTTGTTTTAAGTATTTTTCACTATTCATAAAAATTTTGAAGTTCTCAGAAAATTACAAAAAATTCAACATAGGCTAATTTCAATATTAGGAATACAAAAATGAAGTCCATTTTGAAATATAAAATTTCTATAATTTTAAAAAGTGGTTATTACTATTCATAACGGCTACTTTGATTTGTCGCGATGTTTTAGAACTCGAAGTTGCGTACAATGCAAGCTATTGTATTATTGAATGAGAAGCGTATCGTGGAAGCTCGGGGTGTTACAGTTCGGGGGGTTGTTCGGGGTCCAAGGAGGAGGGGGGCTGTCTGGGGGGCTGTCTGGGGGGCTGTCCGGGGGGATGTCTCGGGTCCAGGGAGGAGGGTGGGGGTCGTCCGGGGGGTTGTCCGGGGGGCTGTTCGGGGGGCTGTCTGGGGACTGAGGAGGATGGTGGGGGGGCTGTCCGGGGGGCTGTCCGAGGGGTTGTCCAGGTTCCATGAAAACAGGAAATATATAAAAATAACTCAACTGCAATACTGTACTACAGGTCTGGATAAAACCAACAACTAGAATAGATTAAACATCAAATCTCAATAATATTAGTTAAAAATGTAACGGATCAACTTGTCCCACATCACCATCACCATCATCACCATCATCATCACCCTCGTCCTTGTCCCCATCATCGTCCTCTCCCTCCTCCCCCTCCTCCTCGCCCTCGCCCTCCGCCTCACCCTCACCATCTGCCTCGCCCTCTTCCTCTCCCTCCTCTTCCGCATCAGACTCCTCGCCATCATCATCATCAGCCTGGACATCGTCTTGACCACCACTAGAACTTCCACCTAGTTCTCCATATATAGAACGTATCAGCGACATATATTCATCAAAAGTTGGGCTGACCTCTAGTGGAAGTGTCGGACGTAGAACTTCAATAAATTTCATAAATGCACTGTTTGCCCTAGCAGATTGTTCTGCCATCTCTGTGGACCTTTTTTCAACTTGTTCTGCCTGTTCCATAACTTTTTGCAGCTCGGTGGCACTACAACTCATACCTGAGGAGGTCCAATACCTCGTTGAGGCTATCCTAGGTCGGCAGCGTACTCTGCCAGGATGCTCCTCTCCCAAAACCTGATGTAAGTGATCAGTTGGCCCAAAATTGTCTGGTTCATGGGCATCGAGGGCCTCTAAAGCATCCTGTTACAAATATAAGTATATTCTTAAGTTAAAGAATATATATTAAAATATAAAATCAACATATTAAAACTTATAATCTTCTGCTGAGTCGATTCGTTGACAGCACTTCAATCCTTTTTCCGTCTACTCGATAAAAACAGTTTTGCTCGAGGCACGCATCCTTCAATATTTTGTATTTTCCTCTACAATGACATTGAAAACTAAAGTTATATGAAAACTTTATCAAACTATTAAATAATTTAGGAAACAAAATAAAGTGTAAGTTGTAAAGAAAACTTATAAATAATTGACATACCTGCTTCCTCTCATGATCGGGCATCGTAGTGCGTCCCAGTGTGTGGAGGTATTTTTTGCATCAATGTTCTTTTTATTTTTTCCAGATGATTCTGAAATAAAATTTGAAAATGAAATAGATATTACTAATGAAAAACGTGAAAGTTATTATTTAAATACCTCAAATGTAATTAATACCTTAAACTGGGTACTCGTCCAATGAGTAATCATCTGACGATATTTCTCTATAGGACAATCATCCACCACTGGTACCACCTCTAACTCATTACCAACTCTAGAAACCCAGCCAATATACAACTCATGCTTGTAGGATCTCCAAAGCTCACCTAAATCTTTTAGACATTCCGGTCGTGCACCCTCACCATCGGGAAAATTAAATCGAAGATGACATCAAAATATTAATTCATATAAATACAAAAATAATTCATGGCATTAAATAGAACTGATTTTTTTACCCATATCTCTGCCCAAGCTCTATCCTTGACCTCATGTGGAAAATTTCTCCATGATAGCAGGCTGACGGGAATGATGTCAGATTATTTGGCAAGCGTCGCCAAAAAACTCCGACATTGCTGCCCTATTTTCTCAACCATTTGGTTGTCTTCATTATAATCCACCATAACCTGTGTGCGGCGGTTCCACACCGGACGCATGCGTGTACGCCCCCACCCATGCCTCCTGTCAGTAGATGTATCTGTCATGAAAGAAAAACAAATATTTTTATCAAAACATGTTATAATGAAAATAAATATTGCTATAAAAAAATTTTAGGGTTATATAAATATACCTGCGTCGGTCTGATCGCTAAGCACCACTGGATCCATAGAAACTGATGGAACACCCTATGGTGGAACAGGAGTCGAAGACGATGGAATATAGAAGTTCGGAGAGACAGAAGTAGAAGGAAAAGAAGATGGGACAGCTGTCTGACCGGATTCTGACTGGGGAGTGGGAATCATCATGGGATGTGAAAATGATGGGCCAGAAGATGCAGAAGGTAGCGAAAACATGGGAGACCTAAATATCTCATGTGTCCCTAACGACACACTAGGATCAGAATGTGGGAAGGATGACATGTCAGTGGGAGGGGAAGGGTCTAGTCGGGTACGCGCTGCTGCTCGTCCACCTATGGTACGAACCCTCCTCGTACCACCGGCCTGAGTACTAGGACCAGTACTAGGCTCCTCGTCAAATAACTGTCGACGTATAGGTGGATCCTACAAAAAATTTTACAAAAAAATTAATCACATGACATTATATATTCTTTAAATATATCAATTTGAAATAAAGTACTCACTAAAGGCACTAATTATGGAATTCCCAACTCCTCCATTTGATGATTGTTCTCCATCATTTTTTTCCTTTGTCTCTCTTCAATTGGCTGCATTTATTGATTTTGAAAACAAATATGTAATTAATTAGAAAAATGAAACTAATGTGTAACCTAAAAAACTAAATATATGAGGGACTAGGGGATTCATTAGTAATTTAGATATCAATTGTTTTAGAAGAGCTTCAATGGATTTAATAAATCATACAAGTTGTAATGTTCACCAAGTTAGAAATATTGTTTGACTAGGTTTGAATATAGTTCAATTCCAAATTAGAAAATGCAATTCAAAAAAAACTACAACCAATCAACATTGAAAATTCACATAACGGTCAAGTCAGCTAAAACATATTTCTGATTAATACTAAATCAATTTGAATATTATCAACCTTAACAAACCAACTCGAGGTAAACCAAAAATATTGAGAACATGGATAAATGATTCTATATATTTTCAACCACAACTTCAGGTTCATAATCAACTCTGACAATTGAGCTATTGGAGTCATCAAAAGAAATAAATGGATTAGTTCCAATGGCACTAGAGACAGTGTCAATTCCATCATCACCATCATAAAAAATATGTCTTTTAATTACTTCAACTATGACACCAAATCTAGGTCGAAGTTGGTCTTTGACATAAAAAACTTGTTTATCCATTAATGCCAACACATATGGTTCTTCGGTAGCAAGAGTGTGAGTCATATTAATTACTCATAATCCACAATCATCAATAAATGTGCCATGTATTGTCATCGAATCAAACCAATGGCATTTCATCATTGTGACTCGTCCATGAGAGTAATAATCCAATATTTTTATTTTCTCAACAACTCCATAATAACCCACATTTTTAAATTGTGGTCTACTATCTGATGCACTGGCATAACAATCTGTTGTGGTAGTAACCATAACACCATCATGTTGTGTTCTCATGTTCTTTTCTCGTTTAGTGACAATAAATTTGTACCCATTGATAACAATTTATTTACAGTCACGAACCACGGTATTAGGAAAAAAAGACAAAGCTCTTATTTCCTCAGAGACAGAGTCAGCAGACAAACTCAATACCTGCAATATAAATGACTATTAAACTTAATTAAATATTGATATAATTATTTTAAACAGTAATATTTTTACCTTCAATTTTAACCAAGCAGAAAACTCTTTGCTATGCAGAGTCTCTCTCTTTCTCAAAGATAAAGAATGATGCTTCCTATTTATCATTGTTTTATGTTCCCCGTAGATAAAAAATATGAATAGTTTAACAGATATATATGTAAGATATACATGATCAATTTAGTTACCTGATATAGTCATAGAACAAATCACAGTTGAACAAAACTGTGCGATGTGTCATCTCCCGCTCTTCATGGCTTAATGTCTTCAATGTATATGATCTAGGAATTACTCATTTTTGAGGAAGTGATGGAAAACTGGGTTTAATTTTCTCATACTATTCTTCTTCATTTCTCATTGGACTATTCAATCTTATAGTAAGATCAGACAAATACATCGAGCAGAAATCCATACATTCTTGAGCCAAGTTACCGTTCACGATAGAGCCTTCGGGATGATTTCTGTTTCAGACATAATATTTTAATGTAAACATATTTCTTTCAGTTGGATACATCCAACGAAAAGAAACAGGTCCTCCAAGAAGTATTTCAGTGGGAATATGGAAAGTCAGATGCAGCATGCATGTGAAAAATGATGGAGGAAATATTTTCTCCAACTAACACAAAATTAATGGGGCATCTGTCAACATTTTTTGCAAGAAAGACTTGGACAACTTCTTAGCACAAAGATCTCTAAACAAATGGAACAACCGAATAACAGCCACCCTTACATTATTGGAAAAAAGATAACGGATTGATATTGGAAGTAACTCATATAGTAGAACGTGATAATCATGAGTCTTCAAAGATTTTAGCTTCAACTCTCTTCTGTTGACCCGTTTATATATGTTGCTTGAATAGCCATCAGGAACTCTAATAGTCTCTAATACTTCCAGAAATTGTTTTCTTTTAATAGGTGTCATCACATAAGAAGCGCATGGAAGTTTCCATTTATTTTCACTGATACGCACAGGATGAAATTCTGGTCTGATGCCCCAATCCACCAAGTCACACCGAGATCGTAAATCATCTTTTGTCTTCACCTTGACATTTAAAAGAATTTAAAGCAAAATTTTGCATATATTCTTTTCAATATGCATTATGTCTAATAAATTACGTAACAAATTGGTTGACCAATAAGGAAAATCAAAAAAGATACTCCTCTTCCTCCAATTGTAATTGGTTTCAGTGGAAACATTCTTTCTCTTTCCAGATTTCATTTGACCCTTCCTGAAAGAAAAACTGAAATCTTTCAATTCATTAAGCACATCAGTTCCATACATATGCTAAGGTGGATCATCGGCCTCTATGGTATTATCAAATCTTCAACGAATCATTATATATGGATGATCCTTTGGAAAGAATCGTCGATGTCCCATAAAACTGAAACTACAGCGATGTTTCAGTCTTCTGGATCGTGTATTCTTCATTCAAACTGGACATGATAGTTTTCCCTTCGTGCTCCATCTAGACATCATTGCATAAGCCGAAAAATCATTGATCGTCCACATAAGTGTAGCACGCATCTGAAATATGCCTTTTGAACATGCATCGTATGTGCGCACACCCACATCCCAAAGAAGTTTCAACTATTTTATTAAAGTTTGCATGTATACATCAATATCAATGTCGGGATCAGAAGGACCAGATATGAGTATACTCATGAAAGTGAAAGGTTTTTTCATACACAACCATGGGGGAAGATTATAAATGTGTATAAAAATTGTCCATGTGTTGTGCGAAGTAAGCATCTGCCCAAACGGATTAAAACCATCGCATGAAAGACCCAGCCTCACATTACGCATGTCAGCTGCAAAATCAGGATGTCGAGCATCAAATCTTTGCCAAGAAAATCCATCTGCAGGATGAACCAACTCATCATTAGTCTTCTTTCTCTCGGTATCATTCCATCTCATTTTTATTGATATGTCATCAGACATAAAAAGATTTTGGAGTATGGGGATCAATGGAAAATGCCACATTACTTTCTGTGGAATGAGGGATGATGTTCCATCAGATTTTGGCATCCAGTGGGATGTTCCACATTTTATACAATCATTTCGTTCAGCGGTTTCCTCCTAGAATAAACTGCAATCTTTAGGGCAAGCATGAGTTTTGTTTCTTGAAAATCCAAGTTCCTCAACTAACTTCGATGCCATATAGTGGTTTGAGGTAATATCTACATCATTTGGAAGTAAATCCTTCAAGAGGGTAAGAATGTAATCGATTGTTGTATTAGAAATCCCATACATAGTTTTCCCATGAAACAATCGGATTAAAAATTTCATCTTTTTCATTTTATCGCATTGTTGATATACTAGAGTCGTGGCAGCATCATTCAATTTTTCCACCCTATCAATATCATCATTTTCACTAGATGCATCAGCTTTCCTCATATCAAAGTCTTCTTGATTTGAAATCCTTTCTTTTTCATGATGACGAATAAACGGAAACCAATCATCTAACAAATTCTCCATTCCAGTCATTTCATTTCAATAATCACCAATTTGACATTTCATTTTCTCCCCATTGTGATACCATACAAAGTAGTTTGCTTGAAAACCATTTTTGGTTATGTGGTAGCTGACTTATTCACGGCTCAACCAAGGTCTACCAACATAATTGGAACATGGGAAGTGTATGCGACCACTATCTGAAGCATTGTGAAATGAAAAATCTATAAAGCTCTCCAAATTGTTTTGAAAATCGCTTGAGATCCAATCGGTTTCATACATCCAACTTTTGTCCATTCTATAAAAAGAATTTATATAAGTCATTTTTTCATAAACAATTCAATAGGATTGAACTTTAATAGAAAATACATTTAAGTAAACGATAAAGTAATAAAATAATCAAGGTATCAACTACACATGTGAAAAAAACATAATAATGTGTTATTGAAAAAATATAAAACCAACAAGAACTTAATGTGTAATCACATCACAGCATGCCTCATCCCATAACCATATTAGTAGGGTATCATGAACATGAATAACATCAACCTTGTGCCATACTCCTACCCTGCATGACCCTAACCACATGCCACATCTTATTATAGCCTTATCACATCGCACCTCACCTGAAAACACTAGGGAAATCATTGTACATCTCACCTGAAGACACATGGACAATCACATCACATCTTGCCTAAAAACACGTGGTCAATCACTTATGAAGGAAGAGTAGGGAAGACATAGTAGCTATCCAACCATATAACCACCATCCTAGATATTAGAAAAAATACCCATAACTCAAAACCTCTGATCGTTGGTAAGTTTATCCAACTCTGGTTGGGAATGTGTAGAAATAACATAAAATACATGTATATAGATAGCACAAAATACCCAACCTATGGGTTCATATTAACTACATAATCACACAATTCACTACTACCATACAACACATAAACCATCACAACCACTTTCACCACTATATGCAACACACCACACCACCACCACACAAGACACATAGCATTTCCCACTTTCATTTATAATCCACTTCATTCACACTTACATTGTCCATTCATTTAATGTTAAATTCATTAAATCCATTTACCACACATCCATTTCTATTCCATCTCATTTATTTACTATCTTTTTTTTGTTTTAACAGCAAAATTTATTCCATAGATAACCAGGAAACTAATAAAACCACCACACAACAACTCACCATCTCACAATAACCATCATCACCATGTTACATCAGCCAACCATCTCACCAAAACAACCACATATCACAACAAAAATATTGCACATCACAAACCATAGCACAACCAAAACCACCTCACCACATCATACACCACAACCTCATCACACAACACCTCCACACAGCACAACACCACCACACATCATCACTATCACACAAATTCACATGTCACATCTATGCCCACTAACCATCACATTACAACCCCACATATCACAAAGCCCAACTGGTCTCCTCAATCACCATACAGCAGCCTACAACATACAATGAAACACAACAAAAAATCTCTCATAGAAGCAACATACCACAACTTCCACAATTTATTCAAGGTCTACTATTATATTAACCCTTTATTTAGCATGGAAATTATAACACAAATGATATTCCATGGGAAACTAATTAATTAACAAAATATTCATTCATTTCCCTATTTTTCAGGGTGAAATCACGTCAAAATCAAAACTTAAAACTAAAATATTAGATCAATAACAATAAAAACAAGGTAGCATAAGTGTATAAAGAATAAAATACCTGATTTGAGATGATTCAGATGGATTTTCACCTGTTTGGATGGGGGAGTTTGAGAGAGGAGTCGAGCGCCGGATTGATTTTAGGGTTCTTTCGCAACTGGGGGAGAGAAGCGACCTGATTGTATTTGGGGAAAATAATTACTAACGGTTTTTAAAAAATGTTGGGAAAGGGGTGTTCAGGGTACCCTTTCCCAACGGTTTCATGAAACCACTGGGAAAGGGTAACCTGAACACCCCTTTCCCAACGGTTTTATGGAACTGTTGGCATAGGGGTGCCCTTTCCCAACGTTTCTAGTGAACCGTTGGGAAAGGGTTTCTTAGCCCTTCTTTACCAACGGTTTAAGCAAACCGTTGGTAAAGAACCGTGGGTAAAAACCAAATTTCTAGTAGTGATAAATTCAACTGTAAATATTCATTAGAAAGCTAAAAATATTTCCTACATCATGGTATTTTATTTATAATTTTTAGACATTAAATAATTATATTTATGTATGACACAATAATGATACAATAATTACTTTATTAATAAAAGAATCAAATAAATGATATTATAAATATTAAAATAAATATTAATTTAAAATTTTGAATCACTCCAATAATTTTATAGGATAATATTACTTGTTAGGGTTGATTAAATAAATTTATTTTGAAGTGGTAAATTTTTTATGACTTTATCAAAAATCAGTACTAAATTGTGTCAAAATTGACATAAATGAGTTTTTAAAACAAATACTATATTATTAAATTATATAATAGTCCTAAAAATAAAATGATCAGCCAAAGGACTTATATAATAATATATGTTTCTTTAATGAACCATTTGGGGTTATCCTGGAATTTTATAGTATGTTTATTAACCATATAATATAAAAAAACAAGGAGACATGGTAAATGTTTAACTATTTAACTAAGAGTTAAATCTAGAAGATAAGGTTAATATGGTAACCTAAAATTGTCTAAAACCTATTGGTTGAGATGATTTAGATCGATAAACACCTAAGTCTTGAGATAAATTAATTTGGATCCATTAGAAACTGAATATGATTTTATAATAAAAAAATATTTCAAGTTTTTCCTAAGGTCCCCCTCACCCCTCTTATAAAAGGGAACTTCCCCTTCTCTCAAATTCACACCTCCAAATCCATTTGGATCGGCCAAACCCTGACCAAATATCCTTAAAACTATCCTAAATTCAACCTAGAGGCCTTCCCTTGAGTAGAAATCCAACCTTAATATCCCTTTTTTTCAAATCAAAAGGAACCACCCGAAGAAGAGGTAATAATTTCATCACCTCTTTCAAAGTTATCTTCTTCTTCCACTTCCTCTTTCTTTGTTATTTCCAGACCAAAATAATAACTCTAGTAAATTCTACATAATTTGATGTTATTATAAATATGATACAACCATATTTATTATTCTATCCATCCTATTAATGATAATGTCACGATGCGTGCGTACGTACGGTTTACCGTCTCAACGTCGTGGTGTAATTTTTTAATCAACACTATGTTATTTGGATGGATATAATGATGATTAATATTTATATAAATAATTAAAATAACATGATAATGTCTCTGTAAAATTAATATACCATCCAATTCCACACCTTTTAATCATTAAGGAAATGATATCGTCGCACGTGTGTACGTACGACTTACCGTCTCCACGACGTGATGAGATTCATTTCCACATTCATCATTAAATGATGATTATAAATATATATTATTAATAATTTTTTAATATATGACATAATAATACTGCTGAATATATATATATATATATATATCTTATTCCCTTAGTTCCGTTCAATACGATATGAAAATGGAAACAGCGTTTATGCGTACGTACGGACTACCGTCTCCATGAATGGTGTTTCCATTTCATATATATATATCTATTATACATATTTATATTCTAAATATATATGATATATAAATCATTTTTTATATTCTAAAAGTATATAAATCATGATCTAAGTGACACAATCAATAATAACCAGTTAAAACACATACGATAAAGAAAGGGATAATCACCCAAAATGTTACTTTAACATGGAAATTATTATTAAATATGTAGTATAATGTCATAAATGAATCATATATGATATCATAAATATTTATATGGTTCTGTAATAATTTAATAACATACTATAGTTATTATAAAAGAGGTCAAACGTACCCTTGACTAAAAGAAAGAATAAGGTAAGGGTTAATTCCTCAATCTCATTATTATCCAAGATTGTCTGTGTGTAAGTATTTTCTGGGAAATATTTATTATCCATGTCCATGTTTCATAAAATGCATTTCAAAATGATTCTTTTATGGAACACTTAAACTAAAACATCATTTTAAATGTTTTAAATATTTATTCTTCTAAATATTTTTCATTAATGTACATGTTCTCAAAATGGTTTTAAGGATTTATTTATATGAACAAGATTGTTTTAAAATGTTAATTCCATTAAAAAGTTTCAAATTGGTATGGTACACTTTGCTTCAAAAATATATTTTAAATGACTTCATTTATAAATGTGTGACTCTTAAATGATTTCACAAAAAAAGGATGTTTCTCTCAAAAAGTTTTAATGGTCATTTTAAACTATGTCAACATTATTTATTGGATATTTTTCTTGAGTAAGGTTGATTTATTATAATACAATCTTCCATATTGTATTGAATGAGTTATGATATGTTTGAATGTGGAGGTGCTATTTTGATACTTGTAACGTCTCGAATCCAGAAGCCACACAACGGGTGCCCCGAACCTGATTGGTCACATGATCTCAAGCGCATTTCCCCAAACGCCAGAGGCTACCAACTAGTAGTAAGGGCCCAGGTCTGATAGTGGGGAAACTATGCCTTCATTTTTTTAAATGTAGCGCAGCGGAAAATAAATATAACATACAACAGCAGAAGCGGTAAATAATATGAACCAGAAATGAACAACTACAATAAAAGATAACCAAAAGTTATATAGATAATGATTCAGCATGACATAAATTCTATGAAATTAGCCAAAACAGGATACAATTCAATATAGTACAATACAACTCAAGGTACAAGTACAGCAAAACAAAAGAGAACAGTGCAATAGGAACTCAGCAGCATCGCAAGCCTGAGCTCGGTCCTATGATCTCCTACTCCTCTCCAACAATCATGTACCTGTATAGGGACCCTTTCCCCTATCGACACCTGTAGCAATATAGTCTGTTTGGGCCAAAGACATGACCCAAATAGGGTGTGAGAAATAAATCCCAATAGTCAACCACCAAAGGCCCATGCCCCACTATCAGTGAAAATGTGCAACAACAGTGTGTAGTAATAAAATGCAGTAAACTAGTAAGTACTCAAAGTAACTGTCACTACCAGTTTTATTGCCATTTTAATATTTACTAATCACTCCCAATCTTGTACTTTATCTTGGAAAGTATAACATATGAAAATCACCTCAGTGAACATTTATGGTAAACACTGTCCTCAGACGTACCAATCCTTACCCCAAGGTAATCAAAATCAAAACCCGCAGGTGTCTGACCTCAACCATAATGAACGTTGCCCTCAGGCATACGAGATATTTCCCTCAGGCACAGAGACTACTGCCCACAAGCATAAACAAAGGTTACCCTCAGGCTAACCAAACACTGCCCACAGGCTAACCAAACACTACCCTCAGGCGCAGGTAATCGAACCGAGCCCAAATCATAAACAAGAAATTTATATAAGGTTTATCTCAAGAATATGCAATACACAATATAATTATGTCATACCCTCGGGTATCCTGACCAAACGGATAATTAGAGGAAGGCACCCTCGGGGTGGTCTTGGATCCAAGAAATGATCCCAAAAAATAGTTTTAATTTATCAACAGATTATCTATGAAATTCTAGATATCTTTTAGAAAAGGCCTCAACCATACGACACCCCAACCCTGGGTGCATATCACAATGGTACATAATTTTAACACAACAGTTGAAAGGAACATCAGGCCACCTACCTCGATCGTCTCTGATCGGTATATGTGAACGATGCCTCCCGAATCATCCAATAATGACGTAGATCTGAGATAAATGTTCACTCATTCAAACTCAAATAACTTTCCCTCAGGAAAGAATTGTTAATAAACACACAAGGAGAGGAAAGAACTCACCCACGCGGTTCAATCGAGACCATCAGAGAAGAATTAGAATTCCCGGTGTGCGGTCGGGAGATATCCAAAGATCCAGCCTCCTCTCCTGGCTCCAAAATGAACTCAAATCCTCCTATACCGAATGAGGAGGCTACTACCCATTTTAAGTGAAAAAACAGACTACACGGTGTGTACTCTGGAGTACACAGTGTGTACTTTTCATTTTTTTTAACTGTTCCTCTGGAGGCTTCTTTCCACCATGGCACTGTTCATCTGTCGACATGAGTACATGGCGTGTATTCCTGATTACACGACATGTAATGTCACTTAGCTGGCGGCTGCTTCCACTACCTTACTATTCACCTGCCGACTGATTACATGGTGTGTAAACACTAAGTACACGGTGTGTAGTCAGTTTTACATGCTTCTTCACCGACGGTCCTACACGCCCTATGTACTCATCCCACACGGCCAAAGTACAGGGCATGTGGGAAAGTACATGGTGTGTAAGTACAAAATTTGGGATTTTCCCCATTTTCCTTATTTTCTCAAAAACACTTAAGGAAAAGAGAAAATAAGAAACTCGTACCTCAAAAATAAGAACCGGGTTCTTACAAACTTCCCCCCTTAAAGCAATTTGTCCCCGAATTTCCCTTCTAAGGGTGGTGAAGATACAACTGTGAACAAATCTAGCCACTAATCACATACATCGGTCCCCCACTCCTAGGTTTCATCTTGCACTTGGACATGATGCCATAGCACTCGTACGAGAGGAACTGGCCGGCCTCGGAGAACCTTTGTGCTCCTGTCAAAAATACTAATCAGATGCTCCTTAAAGGATGCATCAACCTGAAGCTCAACCTCCTCGGGCTGAAAAACATGAGATGGGTATGTGTGATACTGGTGCAGTTGAGATTCATGGAAGACGTCGTGCATGGCCCGGTACCTATATGGTTACTGAAACCGGTAGACAGCCGACATAACTCTCTCCAGAATCTCAAACGGACCCACATACCTCGTTGAAGTTTACCCTGTCTCCTGATCTGCCTATGTCCCAACCTCAACAAAACATGCAAGAAAACTTGAACCCCGACAACGAACTCCAAGGGTCTTCTGTGGTGATTAGCATAAGATTTCTGACAAGACTGTGTAGTAGCCATCCGCTTCTGAATCAACTGGACCTACTCAGAAGTCTCATGCATGAGATGTGGTCCCAGTAAAGCTATCTCACCTACCTCCATCCATCACAAAGGTGATCGGCATGGCCTACTATATAAATCCTCATAAGGTGTCATCTCAATAGTTTTCTGAAAACTATTATTGTAGGCAAACTCAACCAGGGGTATATGCTTCTCCCAAGATCCCCCAAAGTCTAGGACGCATGCACACAGCATGTCCTCTAGCACATGTATCATACGATCTGATTGGCCATCAGTCTGAGAGTGGTAAGTTGTGCTCAGAAGCACCTGTGTACCAAGTTCCCTCTGAAAACTCTACCAGAAATGAGACATAAAGTGGGATTCCCGATCAGAAATGATTGAACGAGGGACCCCATGAAGACAAACTACCTCTCGGATATACAACTTTCTGAGATCGTCAACACTGAAGGTCTCCTTGATTGGAAAAAAGTGATCTACCTTCGTAAGTCTGTCCACAACAACCCATAAAGCATCACCGCCTCGAGGTGACCTCGGAAACCCGGTCACGAAATCCATCGTCACATCATCCCATTGCCACTCCGGGATGGGTAACTGTTGTAATAGTCTGGCTGGCCTATGATGCTCCGCCTTCACCTGCTGACAGGTGGAACATCTCGTAACAAGACCAGCTACTTCCCTTTTCATACCCAGCCACCAATACTGACGTCTCAATTCATGGTACATTTTGGTAACTCCAGGATGCACTGCCCAAGCTGAATCATGAAAATCTTGCATCATCTTCTCACGTATATCCCCTGTAACCCACACTCATCCATGGACACGTAGTACCTTATCCTCACCTATCGTCCAACCAAGAGGAGGGTCCTCACTTTCCACCAACTCCCATAGAACTAGGCCTTCTGAATCCAATAGTTGTCTTATCCTCACTCTATTCAGGAGGGTAGAAGTCACAGCTAATTAAGAAAGATAGGTTTACCCCTGACTATCGTGCACCTCCAAATACATCTCAGATAACAAAGCCATAAGCTGCCACTCACCACTAGCCTCCTGCACTGCCTATGTCTGAGTCTTCCTACTCAGTGCATCAACTACCGCATTACCCTTACCAGGTGTATAGGTAAGCTCAAAGTTGAAGGACTGAAGGTATTCGACCCACCTTCGTTGTATCAGGTTCAAGTCATGCTGAGTAAAGATGTATTTGAGACTTTTGTGGTCAGTGAAAACCACAAAATACTCTCCCAAGAGATAATGTCTCCAACAGCGCAATGCATGAACAACTACAGCCAACTCGAGGTCATGCGTCAGGTAATTACTCTCATGTGGCCTCAACTGCCAAGACCTGTACACAACAACTCGATTGCCCTGCATCAACACTGCTCCCAGCCCAATACATGATGCATCACAGTAAACTGTATAGCTCTTCCCTTGCTTTGGAAGTATCAGGATTGGTGCTTATGTCAACCTACCCTTCAGCTTCTGAAAGGCTGTCTCGCAAGCTTCTGACCAACAAACTTCACACCCTTCTTAGTTAAACTCGTCAACGACACTGCTAAGTGGGAGAAGTCCTATATAAAATGCATGTAGTAACCATCCAACCCCAAGAAACTCTGTATTTCAAACATGTTATTGGGATGCTCCTAGGAAAATACTTCTCTCACCTTCTCTGGGTCTACTGCAACACCTTCCTCCGAGATAACATGACCCAGGATGTGAATCTGGTCCATCCAAAAGTGGCACTTTGAGAGCTTAGAATACAGCTAATGTTATCTCAATGTACTCAATACGATCTCAAGATGGGTAGCATAGTTGTTTTGAGTGCTAGAGTACACAAAGATGTCGTCCATGAAGACTAACACAAAAGAATCCAAATAGGGGTGGAACACACGATTCATCAAAGCCATGAAAACTACTGGGGCGTTTGTGAGTCCAAACGACATGACCAAGTACTCATATAAACCATATATGCTTTGAAAGGCTGTAATAAGTATATATGATGGTATCATGTGAAAATGATGATATCTGGATCTCAATTCAATCTTCAAGAACACTCGTTCATCTCGAAGTTGATCAAAATGATCATCAATCCTCTGTAAGGGATATCGGTTCTTAACCGTTAGCTGGTTCAGTTTCCGATAGTCCACACAGAGTCTGAGGGTACCGTCCACCTTCTTCGCAAAAAGGACTGGAAAACCCCAAGGAGAAGTACTTGTTCAGATAAAACCATTTGCCTGTAACTCCTCTAATTGCCTCTTGAGCTCCTACAACTCAGGTGTGGCCATCCTATAAGGAGGAATGGACACAGGTGCCGCTCCTGGCACAAGCTCAATAGAGAAATCCACCTCACACTCCGGAAGTAGACCTGAAAAGTTTGCCGGGAAGACATCCCTGAAACGATCAAGCACATGAGGGAAATCCTTCTAAAAAGTTCCCTAATCATCCAGATATAAACTCGCAATCTGGGTTATGACTCCACCTCTCCCACGATGCTCTGGTCCAGCTCATCTCACCTAGACATCCCATTCGCCCTTGTATAGAAACTCTCTGCCCTCTGGTGATGTGAAACTCACCTTGTGACGATAGAAATTCACAAAGGATTGAAAGGGAACCAACCAGTCCATACTAAGAATTACATCATAAGCTATAATCTCTAAGACATAGAGGTCCCATAGGAAGTGACACCCACCAACCTCAAGGGGGAACTCCTTGCACAGACGCACACCTGTCGTCCTTGCTCCCAACAGAGTGTCTAGCGTCATGATATCAGAAGAAGAAGAAATACATAGCCCAAGGCTCTCCATAATGGCCATAGATATAAACCTATGTGTAGAACCAGTATCGAAAAGTGCAGAAGATAAAACAGAAGCAACTAGAATAGTACCTATGACAGTGGAAGGTTTGGGATCTTGCTCATGTTGGGTCTATTGCACTGTATATGCATGCCCAGTGTCGCGGCCCTACGACATAGACTGGCTACCCTGAGCTGACCTGCCCTGCTACCTCTGAGATCTTGGTGTCTGGCTACCATGTCCATGACCACCATCTCTGCCTGCATGCCCTGACGTACCCCAATTTCCCAACTGGTAAGAATCTGGTGGTCCTACTCCCACACACGGAGTCTGCACAGAACCCCTCTCACTAGACACTGGTGGAAACGCCCTGCAAAAATGTTGGAGATGACCCATCTTACCGCAAGCACGACACTCTAATGGGTCACGCGGACATTGGGGTCTCTTGTACCCCTCTCTACCACACTGGTAGCACATGACCTGGCGACCTGAAGTATTATTCTGACTAGTAATACCACCGTGAGAGAAGTTAATCTGCCTCTTCCTCTTGCTGGTAGAAATAGTACCTGAAACTGGTGTCGAACCGCCCTAGCCCACACCACTAGCTTCCCACAGGTTCCGCTATATAATCAGTTCCTGGTTCTCAGTATCATGCACGGTAGACAACCTGAAAACGTTCACCAGCGCTTGGATATCACACCTAAGACCATCCTCAAAGCGTCTATCCTTCAACGCCACATCACCCACCAGAACGGGTGCAAAAAACTGAATCTTGGTGAAGTAAGCAGAATAATCCATCACTGACATGGTGCCCTACTGCAGATTCATGAACTCTTGAGCTTGATCTTCCCTCAGCATCTCTGGGAAGAAGAAGTCATAGAAGGCTACCTAAAAATATTCCCACGCCATGTCTTGGTGATGCTCAGACTTGGTGGTAACATCCCATAACCTCTCGGCAGAATAACGCATCACGTATGTAGTGAGTTTGACCCTCCTCCTAGGAGGCCTATCTAGATGATCTAATATCGTCTGCATCGAATCCAACCATGACTCCGCAGCCTGTGGTCCGCCATCCCCTGAAAACATAGGCAGATGCTATTGTTGGAATATACGTGTCAGCTCTTCCATAGATTTGGCGGCCTGTAGTGCTCCCTGGAAGTTCTGCATGAACCACATGAAGCCTTCATGGAAATCAGCATCCACACCTATGTCCGGTATAACAGCTGGCGCCGCATCTGGCACTGCTGGAGGATCCACTGGTAGCCCATGGCCCACCATCTCAGGAGTACAATCATCGTTGCTCTCCTGGAGAACAACTAGTGGTCGTCTTGATGGCATTACTCTACAAGGTCAAACGCACACCTTAGATCAAGATTATCAAAGACCAAAAAAGAGGAGGCCAAGAAGGGAACATTAGAAGAATAGAATTCAAGTTTTACAAAACAATACTACACGGCGTGTATATTAACTACACGGAGTGTTCCCTTAAGTCTTTCACATGGGCGTGTACTTCTCCAAGAAATGGTAGTGTATCACCCCAACTACATGGTGTGTTGTATTGACACACGACGTTTACTTGAATCCTTCTTCCCTGCCCGAGTCCTTCTACATGGCTTGAGCCACACAGCTCTTCTAAAACAAAACTACACAGCGTGTTCAGAGGTAGACATGGCATGTACTCTACAAGCTTTCATCGGCCCGTGTTGTTCATCACATGTCCCGTGTACCCAAGTCACACTACACGGCGTGTTCCAAAAAGACACGGTGTGTTCAAAGAAGCCCCAGACCGACCCGTGTTGCTTGTTACACGACCGGCTACATGGCTGAAACTACACGGCGTGTTCCAGGCGGACACAGAATGTACTAGGAAAGATAACACCAACTCGTGTTGTTCAGGACACAGTTGGGTACCTAGGTCAGACTACACAGTGTGTTCAAGGTAGACACAGTGTGTATGTATTAAGTTTTCCTCCGTATGTGTTGTTAGTTACACGGGCGGACACTGGGTCAACACTACATGGCTTGTAAAACCGGTACACGGCGTGTTCCCTCAAGCCTTCCCTACCCCGTGTCCCCACCCACACGGCCTATGAAACGGGAAGAGACTACACAGCATGTACTGGGGGTACACGGAATGTACTTAAAAAGTTTTCATTTCTTCCTGAACAGAAGAACACACAGCATGTGTCCAGAGAACTACACGGCGTGTATGTTTGGTTTTCTGGATAGTAAGCCTCAGAAACTACTCTGGAACCCAGAAAAACATGAAACAAACACCTAAGTGCCAAATTCTGATCTGTGAGGGCCCATACTCCCTACAAATCAAAGCTCAGAATCTTATACATGTTATAACAAGGAAAACACGTTAATGATCCACCAAATTCTAGTCATTAAGGGCTCATACTCCTCAAGAACCAAAGTTTGGTGTTTATTATATCAAAACCTCACACCAAAATACCCAAAAAAAAGTAGGTATTTATCAAACCATCTATCATAGTAGCATTGTCATGACCCGTCCTCGGGGCCCGTGCCGTGACTACCCCAAGCCCGCCTTCCATAGGCCAGGGGCTGGCGACTAGCACCAAGGCGTAAATCCCGGAAAAAGGGAAGGCATTGCCTTTGAAAAGTAAACACTAAGTAAAAACTGTAACAAGCTGTGCTGAAAGTAAAAGGGGCCGGAAATACAAGCCCAACTGTAAAGTACAACTGAAAGGGGAAAACAGCAACTGAAAGAAAAAGCCGCAGCGTCGAGCCGTCCTCTGAAGGTCCCACCTGAAGGGTGTGTATAGATAGCCTCCACAGCTCCTCGGTCCAGCCGTTCGCTCCGAGTACGTCCCGCCCAGTGGTCCACCTCCAAGTATCGTCCTGCTCCGCACGCCTCCACCTCGATCAGCGCTGCCCGTCGTCTGCAACCAACACAACGAAGTGCGGGCATAGCCCGTGCAGGGGTGAGTATAAGCTACTCAGTAGGGACCCCGAGACCCCCGAAGGTCTCCCGAAATCCACAAAGGATAATCCACAAAGGAAAGATACAATCACAAAGTAACAACCGACACTGCTTAGGTATATGCCCATACATATACCTAAGTCATCAATTCTCGTTCGGCTCCAACGTCTGAGCCCAAGCACAACCCAGTCCACACAGGAAAGCAAAAACGTATACCCACATAGGATAGCACAACACAATCCACAAAGGAGAGTAAACAGTAATCCACATAGGATAGCTCAACACAATCCACAAAGGAGAGTAAACAGTAAATCCACACAGGATAGCTCAACACAATCCACAAAGGAGAGTAACACAGGATTCAGCTCACACAGGTATACTTCTTCGGATGATGATAAAGATGATCACTGATCCATCTAAGTCATCGGACCCACAAAGGATCGATAGGTACTAACCCCCGCAAAGACCCACACAAGATCGGGCCCACACAGGACCTGTAGGTGCTGGCTCACACAGAACCACTGAGCGCTGACCCACACAGGATCGGACCCACACAGGATCGGGCCCACGCAGGACCTGTAGCACTGACCAGCAAGGGATCGCTGAGTGTTGTAGTCGTTGCAGTCCACTGAGGATCTCTGCACAGTCGTCTTCGCAGTCCACTGAGGATCTCTACATAGTCGTCGCTGCAGTCCACTGAGGATCTCTGCACAGTCGTCGCGGCAGTCCACTGAGGATCTCTGCACAGTCGTCGCTGTCGAAGTAGCAGTCGCAGCCAGCACTAGGGTTCCCGCACACAGCAAGCTCGTTCGGGAGGGTCAGCTCCACGAGCCGAGAGGATGATACATCAACTGACACAAAGTACGAAGTTGATGTATCCAAAAGTTCCGTATCGTCAACAGGAACTCAACGTCGCAGACGGCGCGTCAATCGGACGCCCGGTCTGAGAGTTATTGGCTTTTTCGTCCCTGGGGCCCGGTTGGTTTTTAAGGCAAAACCAACCCGACCGTACTCCACCTGCATCCAAACCTTGGTAGGAGTGAGACAAAAGATCCTTCTCACTTATAGGAATTCAACAAAGCTGACGGCACGTCAATCGGACGTCCGTAGCTCAAGATGTGAGTGTTTCCGCTCCGAGGGCCCGGTTGGTTTTGTGTACGAACCAACCCGGCCGAACCCAAAGTATTCTGAAACCTCGATTGCGATATACCAAAACGACCGTCTCGATCCAAGGACTGCGTTGCAGCTGACGGCGCATCGTTCGGAGGCCCGTAGCTCAAGTTACGGGCAAAAGACCGAAAACGGTCCGAAGACGGGGGGGTCTGGGCCCACGCCGACCCGGCCCGACCCCCCCCCCCCCCCCTGGGTCGGCCGAACCGGGTCGACCCGAACCGGTCCAACCCGGCCGGACCTGGTCCGGCCCGGGCAGGGCCTGGCTCGGCTCGGCCGAGCGGCCGAGCAGCTGGACGCCGCGGGGCGCCGCCCCCACGGTTTGGAGGTGTCGCGGCCCCGCGTGGGGCCGCGTTGGTTCAATCGGACGCGGCATGTCGCCGCATCCCATGCAGGCGAGCCGAACCCGCGCGGCCGCGGGTCCGCTGGCCGCGGCGGCTCTGTTCGGCGGCGCGCCGGGGCGCCGCCGCCGGCGGCCACTTCCGCGGGCCACCGGAGTTGCTCTGGTGGTCTGTTTCCTTCCCGTCTGCGCCGTTTCCCCTCCCGGGATCCGTTCTTAACTGCGGAATCATCAAATCACCCTTGCGTCACGTTTTGTCGTCGCCTTCCAAATCCGCACAACCACGAAGAACGGAGGAGGGTTGTCGGGCTGTGTTCGTTGGGCCCACACCCTCCGCGTTAGAATAATAACCACGGGAGAATTATGAAACACATGAAACAACAATTTTAATAAATTAAAATTGTTCATATGAATCCGGTTCTTTAATTTTAAAGAAACGTTCACGGGAAAATAAAATATTCACAACAACCCCTACCTCGTCAAGTCGTCGCCCGTGGGTTCTTCGCGGAATTAGGGATCGTCGCGGAAGGAGGGGTTCGTCGCGGAAGGAGGGGTTCGTCGCGGTATTCGGCGCTGCGTCGACAAACTCCGAGATTCAAGAACAAAAAGATTTAATTAATAATAATTAAATCCTTCTTGAGTTTAAAACCACAAAGGAAATTTAAAAGAAATCTAAAACTCTCACCTCAACGGATGATCGAAGGTTTTTGCTGCGGATTAAGGAACGTCGCCGAAGAACGTCGCGGGAGAGGAAACGTCGGCATCACGGCACACGGCGTCGCATCGTCGATTTCCGCGGGTTCGGCGTTCTTCGTCGGAGGCCGGCGTTCTTCGCGTTCTTCGCGAAGAAGGGTGAAGGCACAAGAACTTCGGTCAAAAACCTCTCAAGGTGCAATCCTCGAAATGTCATGTTGGTCTTATTTTATTATTACGCCAACAAACGAATAATAGGTAAGTAACAACCCATTAATTCGTAGAATTAATTCAACGAAAGAAACTGCCCATTTAATTCAGCGAATAAAACCGCCCAATTAAATGGTGCGTTAAGAATTTAAGAAAACGTGTCAGTTGACTTTCATAATGACGGGTTTTCGCGTGTGCGTTACTTAGCGGAAAAGAAACGGTGGGGCTCGTGCAGGCTCCACCTCACAAATATCCTACCAAGAGGGTAGGATATTTCTGGATAGCACCCTATCTGTTTCAACTCAGTTTAAGTGGCTTTCAAGTGGCTTAAGAGAAATAAAATAAAGTTTGTCGAACAATTTATTTTATTTCTTAACTTTAAGCCCAAAAATTAAAAACCACCACCAAGAAAATGCAACTCCGGAAGAGGCGTTTCTAAGCAAATACCGGCACTGCGATTTCATCGGTGCCCTCGGAATTCGATTCGGGGCACCAGTTCAAAAGTTAAAGAAACATGCTCGTTCGTTCACTTAACGTACCCGAGCCAAACTTCGAAAAATGATTCCAGGCACACTGTGCCTCGGAATCAGGTGCTGTCAGAAACTGCGCTCTTGTAAAATTCCAAATAAAATTAAGAAAAATATTTCCTTGAAATTTACGGGTCTTTACATTACTCCCACCTCTGGGTTTTACGTCCCCGTAAAGATACATCATAAACTAGGGAAACAAATGAGGGTACTGAGCACGCATCTGAGCCTCCCGCTCCCATGTGCTCTCCTGGAGGTTCCCGTGCTGTCATCTGATGTGCACAAGAGGAATCGATTGCCCATGTAGGACCCGCTCCTGTCGATCCTCTATCTCCACCGGGACCTCCGCAAAAGTCGCACCATCATCCACGTCTAGCTCCCCATGGTCAATGATGTGTGTCGGGTCATGCACGTATCTCCTCAGCTGAGATACATGGAAGACGTCGTGCACCCGGTGCAACTGAGGTGGTAGAGCCAGGAGATAAGCCACCTCGCCAATCCTGCTGAGGACCTGGAATGGTCCAATGAAGCGTGGAGACAACTTGTCGCCTCGGCCAAATCTCCGCAAACCACGTCGAGGTGAGACACGCAAGAAGATGTGGTCGCCATCCTCGAACTCTAGTGGCCTCCACCTCCTGTCAGCATAAAACTTCTTCCGGCTCTGATCTGTCCTCATCCGCTCCTGGATGACCTGGACCTTCTCTATCGTGGCCCGGACCATCTCTTATCCCACGAGTGCTGACTCCCCAGGGTCTGTCCAGCACAAAGGAGATCTGCAAGGTCTGCCGTACAACGCCTCGTATGGTGTCATCCCGATGGTGGAGTGGTAGTTTTTGTTGTACGCGAACTCCACCAAGGGTAGGTGGTCCTCCCAACTGCGACCAAAGTTGAGGACACATGCGTGGAGCATGTCCTCGAGAGTCTGAATGGTCCTCTCCGTCTGACCATCCTTCTGAGGGTGAAAGGCGGTGCTCAGACGTAGCCGCGTCCCGAACGCCTCCTGCAACCCCTTCCAAAGCCGGGAAGTAAAACGAGCGTCCTGATCGGAGATGATAGACGATGGAACACCGTGAAGCCGTACAATCTCCTGAACATAGAGACGCCCCAAGCTCTCCACTAAGCCCTGCTCTCTGATGGGAAAGAAGTGTGCCGACTTGGTGAGTCGGTCAACAATCACCCAAATGGAGCCGTGACCTCTGGAAGTGTGTGGAAGTCCAGTCATGAAATCCATAGATATACCGTCCCACTTCCACTCCGGGACCTCCAAGGGTTGTACCAAGCCTGCTGGTACCTGATGCTCTGACTTCACCTACTGGCAGGTGAGGCACCGCGAAACGAACTCTGCCACAGCCTTCTTCATTCCCGGCCACCAGTGCTGTCGTCTGAGGTCCTGGTACATCTTCACCACTCCAAGATGTACCGCCAAAGGAGAAGTTTGAAACTCTCTCAGCACCTACTCTCGTAAAGCGACTGGTACCAAGGTACGTCCTCTGAAAAGGATGTCGTGCTCTGCTCCAAAGGAGAAGTCATCAGGTGCCTGTCCTAAGGATAACTGCGCATGCCGCGTCTCACAGTCAGCGTCCTCATGTTGTGCCTCTCTGACCCGCTGCAGTAGTGGAGGGGTGACTGTGAGAGACTGAAGGAAGGCTGCTCCATCTCTATCCATGAAGGATATCAGCAAAGCATCTAGCTGCTCTGTCGTCTCCTCAAGTAGCTGAATGCCCGTCCTCCTACTGAGGGCATCGGCTACTACGTTCCCCTTCCCAGGAGTATAAACTATCTCAAAGTTATAGTCCTGGAGGAACTCGAGCCATCGCCACTGTCTCAGGTTCAGGTCCTTTTGAGAGAAGATGTACCTGAGACTCTGGTGGTCAGAAAAGACTGTAAAGCGCTCTCCCATCAGATAGTGCCGCCATGTCTTCAGAGCAAAGACCACTGCTGCTAACTCCAGGTCATGGGTAGCATAGTTCTGCTCTTGTGGCCTCAAATGATGTGATCCATAGGCAATCATGGCCCTCTCCTGCATCAGGACACATCCGAGTCTGGTACCTGATGCATCACAGTAGACTACGTACCCAACTCCCTCCTCAGGTAACCTCAAGATAGGTGTGCTGGTCAATCTCTGCCTCAGATCCTAAAAGCTCTACTGACATCTGTCTGACCACACAAAGGGTTTCCCCTTCTTCGTCAAAGCTGAGAGTGGAGCCGCAACTCTGGAGAAGTCTGGCACAAACCTCCGATAGTATCCAGCTAGTCCCAAGAAACTCTGCACCTCTGTCACGCTCCTGGGTGGTTCCCAAGCTAGCACTGCCTCGATCTTCGTGGGATCCACTACAACTCCCACCTCAGAAATGACGTTCCCCAAGAAGTGGACCTCACGTAACCAGAACTGTCACTTCGATATCTTTCCATAAAGCTGGTGCTCTCGGAGTGTGTCCAGTACAACCAGCAAGTGGTAGGCGTGCTCCTCCTCCGTGGTCGAGTACACCAAAATGTCGTCGATGAAGACCACGACAAATTGATCGAGGTATTTCTAGAAGATCTTTTTCATGAGGCTCATGAACACTTCTGGATCGTTGGTTACGCCGAAAGGCATAACCAAGAACTCATAGTGGCCATACCAACACCTGAAGGCCGTCTTCTGCACGTCCTCGTCTCGAACTCTGAGCTGATGATAGCCTGACCTGAGGTCTATCTTCATGAACCACCGTGCTCCCTTGAGCTGATCGAAGAGGTCATCAATCCTCGGTAGCGGATAATTGTTCCTCATTGTCACCTGGTTCAGGAGACGATAGTCGACACATAGTCGCAAACTCCCGTATGCCTTCTTGGCGAACAAAATCGGGGGAGCCCAGGGTGAAACACTGGGTCGGATGAACCCCTTGCCCTGCAAGTCCTCCAACTGTACTTGCAGCTCTCGAAGCTCAGCGGGGGCCATCCGATATGCTGGAGTGGATATCGGGGCTTTCCCGGGGTACAGATCAATATAAAAGTCTACCTCTCTATGAGGAGGTAGTCCTGGAACGTCGCAGGGGAAGACATTCGCATACTGATCCACCACTGCAGGAAAACTAGGACTCCGCACATCAACTGCTCCAAGGATGAGGCTAGCAAATTGATGAGTGATGGGATGCCCTCTCCTCTGCGTGAGTCCATCCCGTGCTGCAAAGGCTCCCTTCTCGCCAGTGAAGGTGAACCTGCTCCCGTCGGTGCGCACACATCGTACCTTGCGCCTAAAACAGTCAATCTGAGCATGGACTGTAGATAACCAATCCATGCCCAAGATGACGTCGTAAGGCCTCGACGCCACTACAAGAAGATCCCAGTCAAAGCTCTCGCCTCCTAGAGTAAGCTCACACTACCGGCACCAGTTCGTAATCGTCGAGTCTTCTCCCGTAGGGGTCTCTAGCCGTAAGGATCGAGCCAACAGCTCTATCGGAATCTCTGAGCTCCGAACAAGGGCAGCGGCTATGAAAGAGTGACTCGCTTCTGTGTCTATAAGAACTGCAGCAAGGGTGGAATAGACACATATCGTACCTCGAATCATCTCTGGCGCGCCGTGGTCGTAGGCCTCCACTGCCTGGAGCTGTGTCTGTCTCTGCCCGCCAGCTCCCTGTGGTCGGGGCGGACCTCCTGGTGGTGGTGGTGGTAGAGCCTCAAAGCGTCGCCCACCACCTGCTGCTCGGCCAGCTCCTCTGCCTCGTCCGCCTCCTCCCTGCGGACTACCACGGTCGACCCTCTGCCTCTTCCTGGGTGGCCCCTCCACCGTCTGCTGCTCCTCGATACGGCGGGTCGGGCAGTCATGAGCCATGTGGCCCTGCCCGCCGCAGGCGTAGCACTGCCTGCCTCTCGGAAGACTGGATCCGCGCTGTGTGCCCCGCACTGCTGATCCAGTGTCCTGAGGTCATCTACGAGAGGGTTTGGTCTACCTGGAACCCTGAGTCATCCGTCGGCTACCTGTTTCCGAAGACTCCGCTATCTGCCGCCCTGCGGTAGGTCTCACTGTGGACTCTGCCTGAAAGCTCTCGATAAGAAGGGCTCGCTCCAGCACTCCTGCCTGGGTCGGGATGCTGAGGGAGATCAGCGATGCCCTGATCTTGTGTCTCAATCCCTGCTCGAAGGTCTGGGCCTGGAAGAAGGGGTCCCGTACCATGTCGGTCGAGTAGCGAGAAAGATCGGTGAACCTCGCCGCGTACTGGGCGACCGTCAAGTTGCCCTGCCGTAGCTGAAGAATCTCCTGAATGCGCACCACACGGAGGGTGGCCAGGAGAACTCTGAGCAGAAGAGGCTCTCGAAGTCCATCCAGATGAGAGAGGCCTCATCGTGCACCTGGAGCATCAAGCTCCACCATCGTCCTGTTGCTGCGTGCAGTAGGCTCACCGCGAGGATCACCATGAGGTCTGTTGGTGTCCTCACTAGCCTGAAAACTCGAACGACCACCTCCAGCCAGTCCTCGGCTACCTGGGGGCCCGTCTCCCCATGAAACTTGTGTGGTCGCTGGTGCTGGAACTCGTGCAGAGCTCCGAGGCGACGTGCATCGTTAGTGGTCGGTGCTGGAAGCATCGGGGGCTCGGCGGGTAAAGGTACGGTCGGTGCCTCTTCTGTCAACGGGCCCTGTACCGAGGCCTCGTCGCTCGGCGGGCTGTCGTCGCGCTCTACTCTCGGAACCCTAGCTGGCTGCCGTCGTGGGGCCATCCTAAAAAGGAAACAAGTGCGCCACGGTCAGAACAGTATACCTGGTGAGCTGACACAAGTAATCACAAAGAAAACTTGAAACACACATGCAATCAATGTTTTCGTACATTAAGTAGGAAATCAGAAGTCAGGGTCCTGGTGTACGGATACGTCGGCCACCGCACCAACACTGGACTCCCTGGACTGATAACCACACCCAATATGCTAAACACTATTGCTTCACATAGAAGAAAGATCAGAGTCTGCGGTAGAACCGACCACCTCTGATACCAATTTGTCACGACCTTTCCTCGGGGCCCGTGTCGTGACTACCCCAAGCCCGCCTTCCATAGGCCAGGGGATGGCGACTAGCACCAAGGCGTAAATCCCGGAAAAAGGGAAGGCATTGCCTTTGAAAAGTAAACACTAAGTAAAAACTTTAACAACCTGTGCTGAAAGTAAAAGGGGCCGGAAATACAAGCCCAACTGTAAAGTACAACTGAAAGGGGAAAACATCAACTGAAAGGAAAAGCCGCAGCGTCGAGCCATCCTCTGAAGGTCCCACCTGAAGGGTGGGTACAGATAGCCTCCACAGCTCCTCGGTCCAGCCGTCCGCTCCGAGTACGTCCCGCCCAGTGGTCCACCTCCATGTACCGTCCTGCTCCGCACGCCTCCACCTCGATCAGCGCTGCCCGTCGTCTGCAACCAACACAACGAAGTGCGGGCATAGCCCGTGCAGGGGTGAGTATAAGCTACTCAGTAGGGATCCTGAGACCCCTGAAGTCCTCCCGAAATCCACAAAGGATAATCCACAAAGGAAAGATACAATCACGAAGTAACAACCGACACTGCTTAGGTATATGCCCATACATATACCTAAGTCATCAATTCCCGTTCGGCTCAAACGTCCGAGCCCAAGCACAACCCAGTCCACACAGGAAAGCAAAAAGGTATACCCACACTGGATAGCACAACACAATCCACAAAGAGAGTAAACAGTAATCCACATAGGATAGCTCAACAAAATCCACAAAGGAGAGTAAACAGTAAATCCACACAGGATAGCTCAACACAATCCACAAAGAAGAGTAACACAGGATTCAGCTCACATAGGTATACTTCGTCAGATGACGATAAAGATGATCACTGATCCATCTAAGTCGTCGGACCCACAAAGGATCGATAGGTACTAACCCCCGCAAAGACCCACACAGGATCGGGCCCACACAGGACCTGTAGGCGCTGGCTCACACAGAACCGCTGAGCGCTGACCCACACAGGATCGGACCCACACAGGATCGGGCCCACACAGGACCTGTAGCACTGACCCACAAGGGATCGCTGAGTGTTGTAGTCATCGCAATCCACTGAGGATCTCTGCACAGTCGTCGTCACAGTCCACTGAGGATCTCTGCACAGTCGTCGCTGCAGTCCACTGAGGATCTTTGCACAGTCGTCGCTGTAGTCCACTGAGGATCTCGGCACAGTCGTCGCTGTCGAAGTAGCAGTCGCAGCCAGCACTGGGGTTCCCGCACACAGCAAGCTCGTTCGGGAGGGTCCGCTCCACGAGCCGAGAGGCTGATACATCAACTGACACAAAGTCCGAATTTGATGTATCCAAAAGTTCTGTATCGTCAATAGGAACTCAACGTCGTAGACGGCACGTCAATCGGACGCCCGGTCTGAGAGTTATTGGCTTTTTCGTCCCAGGGGCCCGTTTGGTTTTTAAGGCAAAACCAACCCGACCATACTCCACCTGTGTCCAAACCTCGGGCGGAGTGAGACAAAAAATCTGTCTCACTTAGAGGAATTAAACAAAGTTGACGGCACGTCAATCGGACGTCCGTAGCTCAAGATATGAGCGTTTTCGCTCCGAGGGCCCGGTTGGTTTCGTGTACGAACCAGCCCGGCTGAACCCAAAGTATTCCGAAACCTTGAGTGTGATCTACCGAAACGACCGTCTCGATCCAAGGATCGTGTTGCCGCTGACGGCGCATCGTTCGGAGGCCCGTAGCTCAAGTTACGGGCAAAAGACCGAAAATGGTCCGAAGACGGGGGGGTCCGGGCCCGGGCTGACCCGGCCCGACTCCCCCCCCCCCCTGGGTCGGCCGAACCGGGTCCACCCGAACCGGGTCCACCCGACCCGGTCCAACCTGGCCGGACCGGGACCGGCCCGGCCGGTCGGACTGGCCTGGCTCGGCTCGGCTGAGCGGCCGAGCAGCTGGACGCCGCGGGGCGCCGCCCCCGCGGTTTGGAGGTGGCGCGGCCCCGCGTGGGGCCGCGTTGGTTCAATCGGACGCAGCATGCCGCCGCATACCGTGCGGGCGAGCCGGACCCGTGCGGCCGCGGGTCCGCTGGCCACCGCCGGCCGCTTTCGCGGGCCACCGGAGTTGCTCCGGTGGTCCGTTTTTTTTCGTCTGCGCCGTTGCCCCTCCCGGGTTCCGTTCTTCACTGCGGGATCATCAAATCGCCCTTGCGTCACGTTTTGTCGTCGCCCGCCAAATCCGCACAACCACGAAGAACGGCGGAGGGTTGTCGGGCCGTGTTCGTTGGGCCCGCACCCTCCGCGTTAGAATAATAACCACGGGAGAATTATGCAACACATGAAACAACAATTTTAATAAATTAAAATTGTTCATATGAATCTGGTTCTTTAATTTTAAAGAAACGTTCACGGGAAAATAAAATATTCACAACAACCCCTACCTCGTCAAGTCGTCGCCCGCGGGTTCTTCGCGGAATTGGGGATCATCGCGGAAGGAGGGGTTCGTCGCGGAAGGAGGGGTTCATCGCGGTATTCGGCGTTGCGTCGATGAACTCTGAGATTCAAGAACAAAAAGATTTAATTAATAATAATTAAATCCTTCTTGAGTTTAAAACCACAAAGGAAATTTAAAAGAAATCTGAAACTCTCACCTCAACGGATGATCGAAGGTTTTTGTTGCGGATTAAGGAACGTCGCCGAAGAACGTCACGGGAGAGGAAACATCGGCGTCGCGGCACACGTCATCGCGTCGTCGATTTCCGCAGGTTCGGCGATCTTCATCGGAGGCCGGCGTTCTTCGCGTTCTTCGCGTTCTTCGCGTTCTTTGTGAAGAAGGGTGAAGGCACAAGAACTTCTGTCAAAAACCTCTCAAGGTGCAATCCTCCAAATGTCGTGTTGGTCTTATTTTATTATTACGCCAACAAATGAATAAGAGGTAAGTAACAACCCATTAATTCGTAGAATTAATTCAACGAAAGAAGCTGCCCATTTAATTCAGCGAATAAAACCGCCCAATTAAATGGTGCGTTAAGAATTTAAGAAAACGCGTCAGTTGACTTTCATAATGACGGGTTTTCACGGGTGCATTACTTAGCGGAAAAGAAAGGGTGGGGCTCATGCGGGCCCCACCTCACAAATATCCTACCAAGAGGGTAGGATATTTCTGGATAGCACCCTATCCGTTTCAACTCATTTTAAGTGGCTTTCAAGTGGCTTAAGAGAAATAAAATAAAGTTTGTCGAACAATTTATTTTATTACTTAACTTTAAGCCCAAAAATTAAAAACCACCACCGAAAAAACGCAACTCTAGAAGAGGCATTTTTAAGCAAATATCGGCGCTGAGGTTTCATCGGTGCCCTCGAAATTCGATTCCGGGCACCGGTTCAAAAGTTAGAAAAACTCGCTCGTCCGTTCACTAAACGTACCCGAGCCAAACTTCGGAAAATGATTCCGGGCACACTGGGCCTCAGAATCAGGTTCCGTCAGAAACCACGCTCTTGTAAAATTCCAAAGAAAATTAAGAAAAAAATTTCCTTGAAATTTACGGGTCTTTACAAGCATGATCTTCTAGCACAACAACTATCACAACAACATGCAATTTCTAATGCACCTACATGGCATGGAAGGAATACATGACATGTGATTTCTAGCATGTGCCTAAATGATTCATGAGATGGCACACCCTTATCTCATCGGGTTGTAACTAAATAGAACCCATGTATAACATATAAATAACACAATCACAAGTGTGTCACCCAACGGTGAAAATCAAATCAACTGTAAAATTGAAAAACCAGTAATAATTTCAATAACGAGGTAGATTGGATTTTCCATGTACATAGGTTAGCTACTCCTAGGCACAGCTTATTACCAACTACCATTTCTGTCCTATCCCTGATTAAGGCTCCAAACAGTAAGTCAAGGAAAAGAACTCCTCTGATACCACTTTGTAACATCCCGGATCCAGAAGCCACACAACGGGTGCCCCGAACCCGGTTGGTCACATGACCTCAAGTGCATTTCCCCAAATACCAGAGGTTGTCGACTAGAAGCGAGGGCCCAGGTTTGATAGTGGGGAAACTATGCCCTCATTTGTCAAAGTGTATCCTAACGGAAAAGAAATATAACATACAACAGCGGAAGCGGTAAAGAATATGAACCAGAAATGAACAACTGTAGTAAAAGATGACCAACAGTTATATAGATAATGATTCAGCATGTCACTAATTCTATGAAAGCAGCCATAACAGGATACAATGCAATACATTACAATATAACTCAAGGTACAAGTACAGAAAAACAAAACAGAAAAGTGCAATAGGAACTCAGTAGCATCGTAAGCCTAAGCTTGGTCCCATGCTCTCCTACTCCTCTACAACAATCATGTACCTTTATAGGGACCCTTTCCCCTATCGAAAACTACAGAAATATAGTATGTTTGGGCCAAAGACATGACCCAAACAGGGTATGAGAGATAAATCCTAGTAGGCAACCACCAAAGGCCCGTGCCCAACTGTCAGTGAAAATATGCAACAACAGTGTGCAGTAATAAAATGCAGTAAACTAGTAAGTACTCAAAGTAACTATGACTACCAATTTTATTTCCATTTTAATATTTTTTAATCACTCCAAAGCTTGTGCTTTAGCTTGGAAAGTATAATATATGAAAATCACCTCAGTGAACATTTATGGTAAACATTGTCCTCAAACGTACCAATCCTTACCCTCTGGTAATCAGAATCAAAACTCACAGGTCTTTACCCTTAGGGATAACGAACATTTCCCTCAGGAATACGAGATATTTCCCTCAAGCATAGAGACTATTTCCCATAGGCATAAACAAAGGTTACCCTCAGGCTAACCAAATACTGCCCACAGGCTAAGCAAAAATTTCCCTCAGGCGGAAGTAACTGGGCCGAGCCCAAAGCATAAACAAGAAATTTATATGAGGTTTTTCTCAAGAAAATGAAATACACAATATAATTATGGCATACCCTCAGGTATCCTGGCCAAACATCTAAACAAAGGAACGGACCCTCGGGGTGGTCCTGGATCCAAGAAATGATCCCAAACAATAGTTTTAATTTATCAACTGATTATCTATGCAATTCTAGATATCTTTCAGCAAAGGCCTCAGCCATACAACACCCCAACCCTGGGCTCGTATCACAAAGGTACACAATTTCAACACAAAAGTTTAAAGGAACATCAGACCACCTACCTCGATCATCTTTGATTGGTATACATGAACGATGCCTCCTGAATCGTCCAATAATGATGTAGATCTGGGATAAATGTTCACTCATTCAAACTCAAATAACTTTCCCTCAGGAAAGAATTGGTAATAAACACACCTAGAGAAGAAATAACTCACCTGCGTAGTTCAATCGAGACCGTCAGAGAAGGATTCAGATTCCCAGTGTGCGGTTGGGAGATCTCCAAAGCTCTGGCCTCCTCTCCCAGCTCCAAAATGAACTCAAAGCCTCCTCTGCTGAACGAGGAGGATACTGCCCATTTTAAGCGAAAAAACAAACTACAAGGCGTGTACTCTAGAGTACACAGTGTGTACTTTTCATTTTTTATCTATTCCTCAGACAGCTTCTTTCCACCGTGGAACTGTTCATCTATCGACATGAGTACACGATGTGTATTCCTGATTACACGGCATGTAATGTCACTCGGCTGGCGGCTGCTTCCACTGCCTTAATATTCACTTGCCGACTGATTGCACGGCATGTAAACACTAATTACATGGCTTGTAGTCAGTTTTACATGCTTCTTCACCGATGGTCCTACATGCCATGTGTACTCATCCCACACGGCCAAAGTACACAGGGTGTGGAAAAGTACATGGTGTGTAAGTGAAAAATTTGGTATTTTTTCCATTTTTATTATTTTCTAAAAAACACTTAAGGAAAAGAGAAAAGAAGAAATTCATACCTTAAAAATAAGAAACAGGTTCTTAAAATACCCTTCACGGTTTATGGTTGAAGTATTGACATTTTGTATGCATGTTTTAATACGAATGTTTATGTTATGTTTCAACATTTTTATATGAGGAATACAGTGGACTTAGTAAGTGACAAGTGGAGCCCGCTATAGCTCCTCGATGCATCGGAAGGTCTCATGGGACAAATTAGTGTCTTGGCACAAGTCCTTGGAAAAAAATTTATTTATATTCTTGGCACGAGGCCTTGACTATGTGGTAACGATGTCCAGTGTTAGGCATTCCCTAATTATGAAATTAATTATTACATGTGATTATTCGACTAGTAGAATATAAATGTGCATGTTTATATGGTAATGTTTGATTTATTTTCTCCATATTATGTTCAAGTTTTTGTTTAAAAGGTTGTTGTTTTTATTACACATCTAACCATAAAATTTTGAAGCTTACGCTAAATTATTTACCCTTACTAAGCATTTGATCTCACCCCCTTCTAATGTTTTTCCAAGGATTCCAAGAAGTGTATTATGTTTGATATGCAGGGTTAATCTAGGGGAATAATGCCATTATCAATAGATTATTTATGTTGTGATTTATGTTTGAATGTGTAATGTAACGTTCATGAATGTAATCTATTTTACAAGACCACTAAACGGATCAGTCCTTCGGGACTTGATTCCTTGTAATCACGCCAATGTATTAAAATAATTCACCGGCTCTGGGTTTCTTGGGTCGGGGAGTTACATCTCATCGGATATACATATATTTATAACATGGGTAATGAAAATATATGAAAGGGGTGATCTTGAATGCTAATTAATGGAATCCTTATCTACTTGATATAATTTTTTTTCTCATAATTATATGATAAAACATTTTAAGGAGAGAAATTTAATATTTAAAATAACATGGAATAATAAGAGATGTCCATAAGTCCTTATTCAAGGGAAACTAGTCTTTAAAGAACAAAAAGATAATGTGGAATTTTTTTTGGAATCAAGATATATTAAATATGTGTAATGGTGATAAATCATAGGAACATAATAATATAGAATGTCAATGAATGATATTATAATAAATAACAATGGAAAAACATAAGAATCATAAATCCTCTGAAAAATGATTCAATTATAATTTTCACACAAAAACATGTGAAAAACTATTATTGTATCTTAGTCACATAAAAGAAAGTGAAAAGGTTTATCAAATATCAGTCACACAAAAAATATTTCAAAAATTATTCATAAATATAATTTATGCCATAAACTTTTGAAAAAATATTCTTATGACACACTCAAGTAGATATTTTTCTAAAAACATTCCTTCATATCATTCAATGAAAATTTCATCATATCATGTGATATGAAACCTTAAATAATTCATTTGTGTCTAATTCATTCCCCACCCATCAATCATCAATACATAGTGTAACATTTTATACAATCATTCATCTTATAATAAGTAACCCATATGAAGAATATGGGTTTCAAAATATTTCATAGACAACATAGAATGTAAAATTAAAATATCATAGGATAATAGAAATATAATTTTTCAAAAGGAGTCATATCATAATAAAATATATCAGATAACCATAACCCCATATTATGAGAGATGAACAATGGAGGGAAAATAGATGTGAATATGATTTTTCCACAAAATCATTTACTTATTTGTATAAAATATAATGTGAAAATTACAATCAATTTTTTTTGAGAAGTGAAAAACATGACTCTGAAATCATAATTATTTAGAGTCTAAAATAAAATATCCTTGATAATACATAAATTTTAGAAAAAAAATTGAGTGTCGAATAAACCCTATTATTTTCATATGATGTAAAACGTTATAAATTTTTTGAAATACATTATTTTCTAAACCCACATTATAAATATAGTGTTAAATATTTCCATAAAAATGGTAAATAGAATTATGAGAATCATATAAAATAATCCATATAACATTTCTAAAAAATATAGAACCATATTTTTTAGAAATAAAATATATTGATGGATGAAAATATTCATTAGTAAGGATGAGATTTATTCATACCATCCTTGCAATTTTATTTTTGAAAAAACGTTACCAAAGAATTGGTTATTGATGATGAGAAGTAATTTCTTGGGATAAAAAATGAAATACACTATAAGAAAGGGTAAATTTAATTATAAACTATAACATGAATTAATATATTAAAGTGAAAAAATATATGACCTAATAAATGAAAAATCAATTTTTTAAAACTCTTATGGAGTTATTAAAGTAAAATTTAGATGAACTTGATTGAAAGATCATAAAATGGAAATTAAAAACTGAGGAATAGATGATATTTTCATATGCAAAAGAAATTAGGATGTGAATACACAATATAAAATAATATTTTTTACATGATATCAACCATGCATTATGGAGTAAAAAATGAGGTAAAGAAAATATAACATCTTGGATAAAATATCAATCATAAACCCTCAATAGATAGGGCATGAAATTGAACATAAAAAATAATCATCAAAAGATAATTCATTATATGATACATCAAATAGGAAGCATGTAAAAAAAGGAAATTAAATTATTTTAAAATTAAAAAAACATATCTCAAAAGACTGAATTTGACATGAAACCCCTTAAGGCTTGTGAAAATCGAAACCAAGATAAACTACTTCCCCGTTTAATGATCAAATTATGATATATTAATAAATTTTTTATATATTAAAAAATTAAAATATTTTTAAATTATATTAAATATTTAACTATTACATGATATTACTATTATATGACATCCGGTAATAATTTATAGCATAATCATTATAACGATTGTTCTATGAGAAATAAAATTGACTCTAGTTGTAATATTTTATACTGGTATATTGAGTAAGGTGATGTATTTAAATAATAATGTGTCATATAGGTAATATTAAAAAATTTATACTTATCATATAGCCTTAAAATTATATTCCTAGAAAAATAAAATATGGTTGGGGATGAAAAATGTAATATGTTGTTTGTGGATTTTATACTGTACATTTGCACGTAATTAATGATCTCATTTATAAATTTATGGAAATAATGAAGGTATATGATAAATTAACACTTAATAATTGTACTTGTTTAAAATAAAACATACTTAATCATCAAATCCATCCTTGATAAAATGCTTGAGAGGCGGTGATGATAATGAACAACATCGCTTCATGGAGGTGGTTGTTTTCACATATGCACAATCGATGTTATTTTATTTTCATAGTTGATGGAAAGAATATAATAATTTCTTTATAATTAATATATATAAATTTAAAGAATTTAATTATAATTATTTAATTATATTAATATGGTTATATAAGGGTAGGATAAAAAAATAAGAAAGAAATGCTAAGAAGAAGTGGATACTCAAGCTAGGGACATGTATTTTTTCTATGAATTATCCTTTAAAGTGATGGTCTTATTATAAATAACAGTGACTAAAGGATTTTAAAATTAGTAGTGGTTATAGTAGAATAATATTGGCATCGTTTTACTGAGAAATTATATGGGTAGGATAGTCTTGAATTTGTGTGGGTTTTACCTTTTTTAGGTGAAGTGAAGTGTAGTTTTGGAACTAAGAAGCACATTTTCAATAATATAATATTAAAATTCATTGATAAAAGGATCTAAAATGGATAAATGTGTAGGGTATGTGTGTGTTAGTTAATATTATCCTCATACACACGTATTGGATACAACCTAGAGTGTTTTGGTCTCCTCCATTCCACTTTTTATCTTTTACCCTATTTTACTTATACCATGTTAATTAATTTTAATCATTAGAAATTATTATTAATGAAAAAATTGAGACTAAATTTGTTGTATAATTTTAAAAATATGAATTAAAAATTTTATATCATTTTACAAAATAATTTTTTTATGGACTAAATATTAATTTTCAAATAAACACACATAACCTGTAAAATTAGTTTTTAAAGAAAAAGTCCATTTGATGAATAAAAATTAAAGAACAAGATAATATTGTCATAGTTAATGATTTTTATAAAAAATGGTTTATTTTGAAACATATAACTATTCAATTTATGTAAATTCATTTTTAAAATTAATTCAACCCTTAAAATAATTAATTAGAAGAAAAGAATGAAAATGATTTTTTTATTAATGTGTCATTTTTATATAATTATAAAATGTGGGACACAAGATTCATAATATCATAATATTTTATAATAAATATTTATTATTTATTAAATAAATATTATATTACTTAAATGTTTTTTTATCATTTTGGATATTCATACATAATGATGAAATCTTTAAAATATTATTTTTTTGAAAAACATATTTTTCTACTTGAAATAAAAATTTATAAAATACCCAAAAATTAATTCTAAGAAAAAATTTATGTGAGGAGCTCAAAAATTAATTTTATTTTTTCTAGTTTTAATTTCCTAATTAGTAATTCTAATTTTTGAATAAAATAAACAATATAAATATAATGGTTTTTATTGATTTTTTAAAAAAACATTATCTCATAAATTTTTTTTCATTTAAATGTAATATTTATTAATGGTATACCATATTAGTGATTATAACAACTTCATTAAAAATGTTACATAAATATATTGTGATTATTTATATTGGGTATAGTGTGTAGTAGACGATATCAAACATAACATCAATTTGAAAAGTTCTATAATTTCAATTCTTTACATTCTCTCCCCCTTAAATAAATTATGACCTTGAAATAGTAATTTTCAATTATCAATGGAATTATCTTTGGGAATATAAATTACAGAGATTAATTAGGATATAATTTTTTGAGAGATATAAACCATACAAAATTGGGAAAGATATATTTTTTATTTAGAATAATCTTATCCTTAAAATTGAGTTTTTATCCAAATATTTTGTATAAGATTCTATATTTATTTGGTATAAAGGAAAAAAATTTATAATATGTTTTGGGATATTGTTTGTTAGAATTGTTAGATTGATATAGTAACATATTTTAATATAAAATTTTTTTTCATTCCACCAGATAATTCTCCCTCTAAGTTGAGGGAAACAATCCATCACTTAAATGATAGTAATTTTATCATATGGATAATTATATTCCCATAATGAAAAATGATATAAAATTTATAAAGGAATATAATAATAATACTGATAGAGTATTTCATTGATAATGATATAATTTTGGTAGAGATTTAATAATCTTTGGAAAAATCTTAGATATACCATTATTCTTATAATAAAATTCCAAAAATACTCCCACAACTCTGAATTTTAGTTTACATTACTATAAATGTCAAGATCCACTATCAGGGGTAGTGATTTCATATTTAATCCATTTTCCTCTTGGTCATAGAGGTTGGTGGAACTGATTATCCTAATTAATCTTTGGATTATGGCATTGACTATGATAATAAGAAGTTCCCCACATATAATTTATTGAATTATTAACAAAACCTTAGTAAGAATTCTATTTCCTTCAATTTTTTTATCCAAATTCCAAATTTTTCCTCTATATTTGAATACATGAAAATATCCTTTACCAAAAATTAAAAACAAATCTTATAGTCATGTTGAGTTAACTCATTATGTGATTCCTCCGATAGTCTTAACACTTAATAATTGAATATCCATTCCTTCATCATCCTCATTACATGAAAATCCTTAGGAATCTATCCTTGACTTCTTTGGTTTATTTATAATGTCTCATAATTCTTCATTTATAATAAATATTCTTGATAGCTAGTTTGGAATAATAAAAATTTTATCCACAGCTACTCATATCGCATTAGAAAAATCTCTACATTTTCTAGAGAATCAATGTTAAACATGAATCCCTTAGGGTCCATAAATTAATAAAAGAAAAAGAAATTATCAAAGAATATTATATATTTATATTTTAATTTAATAATGAAACGATCAACCTCAAAATTTTGTACAATGTGAAATAATCACATTATTTATCTATTTAACCAAAATAGCACTTGGATCAATCTAGGTGTCTTTATGTTGGGTTATATTATATTCCATTACCTAATTTCATATCATTTTAAATCATACATGTTTTCTTGTATAGATAATGTGATTAACTAAAGAAAATCTAATGGGAGTGTATATCTCAGTGGTAGTATTAGGACCAATCATTATGAATCAGAGTGATGATCATATTAATTCACAACCAACCATTTTTATTATTATTACCCCATGGTGTATCTATTCCATAGACTCAATGTCATCCTAGTAGCTGAATTGGATATATTTCTAGTAAAATCACATACACAACAAACTACCAATATTTTATTATATAATCATATACATTAACTTATCACTAGTGTTTTAATAAAGGCCCTATAACCCTTTTTAAAATGGTAACTATAATATTTTTCTAAATTAACATAACTAATCAATATAAATAACTATTCCCTACTATGATAGAAACTATAGATCCCAGGACCTACAATCCCAGATCTAGTGTTCAAAAAAATTCTTTAAACACTAAAGTGTATACACAATGAGATAGCGTTGTCATTATTATGAAACATTAAAATATAATAAGTATTAAAACTCCTAAAACATATCACAACCCCAATTACATATGGTTTATTGACATTGAGGATCAAATAGATAAAAAAATTATTTATTGTTCTTGTGATTATCTCTTAGGATTCTAACTACACTATGTCCACTTCCAGAAATTTTATAGGTTGTAATCATCTTTATAACCTTGGAATGAAAAACATATGAAAGAGTTGATCACAAAATCATAGTAATGGAAGATATATCAACATGTTATTAAGGGACAATTCATAATCATATGAGAGAACTTTGGAAGGGGATTATATTCATAATAAAAAGAGCATGGTACAGTAAAAGTTTAACAAATGTCATGATTTAAGGATATGAAATCTCAAATGAACAATTATATACCATTAAAAAATTGTGCATTATAATGAGATATTAAACATGAATCAAGGGGAATATTCCAAGGAATATAGAAATGTTTTATGACATTGAATAATATTATAAATATAAATAATGGATAAAAAAATCATTGAAAATATTGTTAACATAGTTTCCTTTTTCAAATGCAAAAAAAAACATATTTAGAATGCATCACAAATCACACTTTCGAAGAAAACATGTGAACACGGGTTATTGAATCTAATTCAAATAAAAAAAATTGAAAACCCATTAAGGAATCTCATTATAAAAAAATCATGTGAATAATTCTTCCCATATATCATTCACACAACAAAATGGTGAACAAATAATTCGGCATTACATTCACTTAAAAAATTTGGGGTCAAAGCTTCAATTAACTAGTTTACAAATACTTTAATCATAAATTATACTATAAAACCTTAACAAATTAATTAGATAGTGATATATGAAACTACACATCAATAATCTACATATATTTTTCTATATAAAATCATATAATTAATTATATCATTAAAACCCCATGAGAAAAAATTATATTCAAAATATTCAATAAATATCACACCACATAATCATAGAAGATCAAAGGAAATCAATAATTTAATTTTTAAAAAGGAATCACATCATAATAAAATATATATTATAATCATACATCACATCATGATAGATAAATATTTTAGTGAAAATACAAGTGAAAATAAATTATTCTATGAAAAATGTATTAAACATTATAACAATAGAGAAAGTGAAAATTAATTTTGAAAACAGTTTTTTAGAAAGGAATAAATGATTCCTTTTAAAAAAATTATAAATATTTACAAAAAAATATCATTTAATTTTAATAATTTATATTAAAAAAATTGGAGTGGTGGATAAAAATTTTTATATTTAAAATAGGGAGAACCATTTGTACGTTTTGAAATAGATTTGATTGAAAACCCACATCCTAAAAAGAGTATTGAATTTTATGTTTAAAATGTGTTGGGATAATTCTGAAAATCATAGAAAAAAAATCATATTATATTTCCAAATAATAGTGGAAAACTTTTTGGGGGTGTAAAATATATACATAGAAGAAATGTTTCATTTGTATGAATGGGAGTTATTCAAAATAATTTTAAACTTTTATTTTTTAATTTTTTATGAAATAATAAGTTATTGATGATGATATGTAATTTTCCTAGAGTAAAAAAAAGTAAATACCATATAAATAGGTTAAATTTTAATATGAATGAAAACCTAAATATTATATTTATGTATGAAATAATATGAACCAATGAATCATAAAATTATCCATTGATACTTTTATATAGTTCTCAACATAAGAACCAGAGGATAATAAGAGGATGTTAATGACATGGAAATTAAAATAACATGAAATCAAAGATATTTCCATTTTTTATAAAATTTTTAAGTGACCATATTATATAAAATAATTTATGTTTTATAATTTCAAACATGTCCCAAGAAGATTAAAATGAGACAAATAAACTATTACGACATTGGTTATATTTCAATAAAAACACATTGATAGAGAGGAATTGTAATGGAACATAAATTGTAAGGATAAAAAATAATTATATGAAATCTAAAATAATTATTATTTTCACCTAGATAATTAAATTAGATTTATAATTCAAAAAATGTATCAATTTAATTAATTTGAGGTAAAACCCCCTTAATGCTTGTTAAAAGAGAGATACTAATAAACTACTTTTCGATATGATTAATTATCATAAAGTGATACAATAATATAAATTTAAAATATTAAAAAAACCATTATAGAATAATTAAAAAATAATATTCAAATCATTATAAAATGAAATTTCCATTATATGACATCTCATAATCATTCAAGACATAATCATTATAAAATCGTTTACATAGGGGGTAAAATTATCACAAATAGTAATGTGTTATAATTTTTTAATGTGTAAGTGGATGTATTCAGATAATGATATTGTTACATACATAGATTTTTAATAATTTAATGGTTATAATATAACCGTATCAAAACCATTCTCATGACATTACAAGAATGATGGTGACGTTAAACAAAATGTGTTTTTCACAGCAACGATAGTCCACACATACAAACATGTAACAATATCAATTCTCAATGAATGAATGGAAAGATGGTATGTGGTAATTGATAATTTAAAATATTTAATTAAAACTTATTTATCCTTAAAATTCATTCTTGATAACATTCTTAGGATAATGTTGTGAAAATGGACAACATCTCTTTGTGGAGGCGATCATCATCATGTATGTATGATCAATGTTATTTTATTTCCTTATTGGATGTTAAGGATTAAATAATTATCCGAAAATTTATATTATAACATTTCATTGTTATATTTATATATAATTTATTATATTAAAATATTTAGATAATTTTATAATAATTAAATTTTTGAAGAAAACACTAAAGATAAGTTGGTAATCATGTTGGGGAATTAAATTTTCTTCAATAATTATCCATTAACATGACAGAAATATTAAAAATAATAGTGAGACAATGAATTTAAACACATGAGTGTATTATTATAGGATGATTTTAGAGTATTTTCATGATAAAATTACAATGGTAGGTGTGTCATGAAGTGGTGGGGATGCTTCCTTTTAATAAGTGAAGAGAAAGGTTTTTTTGTATGATACCATTGCATTTTCAACAATGTAATGTCACTTTTTGAAGGTTAATGGATCCAAAATAGTAAAAATTATAGTTAACGTGTGTGTGGATCACAATTCTTCTCATACACTCGTTTTTTAGACAACCTATAGTGTTTTTAGTCTTTTGATTTTATATTTTTTAATTTTATCTGACTTTGTTTTTTATCTTGGTAATTAAATTTGAAGCATTGTATTTACTATTATTTAACAAAATTATGGTTTAAAATCTTACCAAATAAAATAATTGTGTTTTCAAAATTTTAAGTAATTTTATTTAATAAAATTTTAAAAGGTTTTAAATTTTTATTTTAAAATAAACTCACATATAATTTAAAACCCATATATTATAAAAGTGTGTTTTATGATTAAAAATATTGTTATAAGATACAGTTATAATATATACTAATTTTTATAATATGAACTAGTTTATAATAAAAAATAATTTTTTTCTATATTTTAGTGAAGAAAAAACTTAATTTCACCATTAAAATACTTTACTATAATAAAAGATATAACACAATTTTTTTGAAGTAAATTTTAAATTTAGTTCCAAAGATATTATTCATAGTATTTAAATTTTAAATTAATATATAAATGTTAACAATATTGATCAATAAATAAATTTTTCATATAAAATGTTTGTAACCTTCAAGGATACTCTTACATAATTATTAAATCATAAAAATGGTAAATTTTAGAGAAAATGTATTTTTTTACTAACAGTCTACCTTTCCATAAATAACTAAAAAAATTTAAGTTAATTTTGATGTCATAAATTCAAATAATAATTTTAAATTATCATATTTAAATTCAATAATTTTGAATTTATCTTTTAAAATAATGTGTATAATATAAATAATAAAACATTTTTTGAAAAGAACATTTTTCAATACTAATTCATACTAACTATTTATCTTCCAAAGATAAATACATTTATTGTTCCAACATATTAGTCTTTATTTTATCTTTATTACCAATATAAACTTATATTTTTTTTGGGTGTAGTCAATAATGCAAGTTATTGATAACAATATTGGGTTTTCAAGGCCCAAGTTTTTATAGTGTTATAGATATGATGATTGCTAAGTTACTCTATAATGGAAAGTTTGATCCTTTGAGTTGGAGTGTGGATTACATGATTGAGAGACTTACCTCTAGGTGGAATTATTTTTAGTTTTTAAACATGGAACATTCCATTGATGTGATAATGAACTTGTGACATTAAAAGAGTTCCATTATTTTGAATGTCCAACACATTGTTACAATGTAAAATGTATGTGTGCATGTATTGCATTAAAATGATTTAGTATTGTAAGGTATAAATACAATCATTTTAAATGATTGTATTCATGTGATGCACTATATGTGTGACTTTCTCCTGAAGTTGGGAATGAATTTTTCTATAATGGTGGAACATTGTAATTGATCAGTGGGCTGAATTATTCCTTAGTAATATTTTTGAAGTATGTCGAGTCGGGGATTATGGTATCTTAGTCAACACAAGATGAATAGTTACTCAATTTTTTATTTGAAATTTGACTCTATTTTATTTAAGGGCATGGTATATATTTATTCAAATTATTTTATTGACATAGAAGTTGTGTTATACTAGTATTATAATAAAAACCTTTATGGTAAACTCAGTTTCCAGTATACATTATGGTTAATGATCTAATAGCGGGTAAGGAACTATTTTAAGAAACCATGTAGGAGGATATTTGATGGTGGAGTAAATATAAGGATGAACTCCTTATTGTTATAATAATTTTCTAATTTATTTATATTTCCTTTATTATTTTTCTTGATATACTATAATGGGGATCTTGGATTATCTTTTATGAACTTGTATTAAATATTAATATAATATTTTGTTTTTTGTTTTCCTTTAGTAGTACATTTCTATGGTTTCATTTATGTTTTTCCATGTTTTTTATGTATGGCTAATGTTACTAGGGGAATATCCTTCCCATGAAACCATAAATTACCTCACTACATATCAAAAACCACCTTCATATCAAGAGGATTGAATATGGAAATGTCAAAATTCATCCAAAACATAGGTACTCCAGACAGTATGTTAAAATGTGGTATTATAGGTGGTATTTTTTCATTTTTTATATTCCTGCCCATATTTGGGGAATGGTAGAAAAGACATAGACTATGGAAACCCAATTATGGGATTCATGCACGTTTTCATCCATCTCATGTGTAATTTACCTTTATTATAATGATTTATTAATCATCATGGTATTTTATTCTTTTACTACTGATTTGTTTCATCTATAATGATGCACATGATTTTGAGGTTATGATTTTTTTTTTTGGATTTTGGTGTGTTTATGCCTTCTAAGTAGTCATGGAGGTTCACATTTCATGTAAATAATTGTATTTCTATATGTTTATTCAATTAATAAAATTTCATCGATCAATACTTCTTTTATATAAATACAATTTCCTTTTAATTAATTATAATTAGCATGATATGTTTTTTTATATTTATATTACTATAAATAATGTGTAGGTACTGGAGATTCAGATAAGGCCTTGGGTTGTACCAAATGGTTTGTTCCTAAAATATATGGGTTTCCATCAAGTATTATTCATCCTATAGTGATATTTGGTTTAAGGATTTAATTTATTGAGTGGTGTAGTCCATTAAACTATTGAAATAATTTATGAATGTTTATTTAGAATTTTAAATAATTTCTTCACTATGTTATCTCACTAGACCACACTGACATGTGGTTCATGATGCACTTTTGAGGTAGGTTTGTCTTGTAGTTTATCTAAATCCATTTCATTGTGTAATTGATCATGATTCGATATCTAATTTAATGGTTCAGGTAGTAGAACAATTTTAGACAAAAGTATTTTCAATAGTTCATGTTTATTATATAGGAGCCCATATAATGTTGGATAACCATTCTTCGGAAATCTAGATCAGCATCCATATACATCCAGAAAACTAATAGACCCCATGATATATGATATTTTATTTATTACATCAAGGGAATCATTGATCTATTGAATACTCTAAAGAAACAAAAAATTAAAATTGTTATTTTTATGAATCACGGACCCCTGAGGAGACGGTGGGGTGTTATGAACCAAGTATTAGGAAAATGGATCTGATATGAGAGACCATAAATAATCCATTCCTTGAGGTGTTTTTCCCAAATATAGGGATTCTGAATCATGCTCAAGGGTTTATGGAGATTCATTAGGTGATGATGTTGGTATCTATTTATTCTGAATGTTTCACATAATTGCATCATTTTTACACTCTGTAGGAAAAAATGAGGTGTACAAGGACTATACATTTGATATGGGTTTACATTTATAATTATGGTGCTAGGTGAGTAACTTTGACAAAACTACAAAGTCATTAGTTCATCATAAGAATTTCATGATCTAGAAGGACCTAAATAATGATAGGATATAAGGTCTTCATCCTGCTCTTAGATGACTATTATGTGGAATCATATAGGATTTTTGGGTGGCCTTTCCAGTAGAAGGAAGTGGATGTAAGAGGAAATCATTTGGCGATGTAGTAGGAATCTAGATAAGAGTAGAGGTTCTTCATCTACCTCTATGGAAGGGGAATAAGTCAGATTCTATTATTTTGGTAATAGGGGTCAATATAGTAAGTATTATATGAAACCAATCAAGTGATCCCATCATTGTGTCATAATTGGTCACTTTCAGTTATTTTATTTTATTATTTCATAGAAAGACTAATGAAGATCTATAAATGGTTAGGAAAAGGGATTTCAAGAATAGGAATAGAAATTGAAGAATTTTATCACCAAGGAGGGTCATTGTCCTTACATATAGGGTTATGGGCCTTACACTAATAGAGTTTATGTAGTATACCAGTTTCCAGCATATGATGAAAGGGACCATAGACTATTCGAGCTACGGTTTGGATTGAAACTATTGTTTATTATTATTTATTTTATTCAAGGGATTCACATTATTTTCTTTCCATTCAAGTTATTTTTGGCTTAGAAATACATGTTAAATTCTACCCTAATTTTTTCTCTCAAAAAAACTTTACGAAATAAGTTAAATCAAATATAGAGATGTTTAGAGTGTTCTATTTCAGTTTCTAGCTATGACTATTTGTTTAATTTAATGGTTTTTCAAATGAATACATTCTATATAATTATTGATATGGATTGGTTGAAATGTAACTATTCATACATCAATTGATGTCGAAGATGAGTAAAATTTACCACCTCTAAGGTTGGAAATCATGTGTTGATGGGCGAGTGGGATTTTTAAGTGGGTATAATGGGATCAAACCATAGTGATGTGAAATCCAATAAACTGTTGGTAGCATTTATGGTATTTTTAGGGACATGGAAGAAATTTCATCATCTATTATGTTTATATTGGATCTTTTTCTATATATATATCCTGGTGAATTTTCAAATATTCCTCCTAATATAGTGATTCACATAGAGATCAGAATTATGGGAATAGGACAACCTATACTGATTCTGACATATCATATGGCACTGATCGAGTTGGATGAACTCAAAGTGTACCTTAAGGATTTATAGAAAAAGGGTTTTATTAGACCAAGAACATACCCATGTGGTTATTTAGTGTTATTCTGAAATACATATAATGATATAATTTGATTATTTATAGTCATTATGAAACTTAAGCATGTGATTGGGAAGAATATATACCCATTTATGAGGACTAATGACTAGTTTGATCAATTTTTTTGATCTCAGTGGTTCCCCAATAATAAGCTATAATGAAGTTACCACTATCTTCTGGCTAGAGAGGTGGATATTCCTAACAATGTAGTCCAAAGAAGATACATACTTTATGGGTATCCATTCATTTCTACCATGTGGGAAAAATCACTAGAACATTAATGGATCTCAAGAAAATGAAATTTATCCAATATAATGACACTTTGATTTTAGTGATTGTTGATGAAATGATCATATACTATCAGACATTACAGATAAATTATAGACACCTAGTGATTATATTGAGTGTACTTTGATAACATCATCTCTATTGTGAAATCTGAAAGATTCAATTTTGGATAGAGAAGGTATGTTTCCTTGTAAATGTAATCAATAATATGGGAGTATCATTGGACCTGAATAATTTAGAAATCTTGATGTCTTAGGAACACCCCTAGTATATGTTTCAGATTTAAATATTCCATGGTTTATCTTGATATTATAGATGGATCATTTATGAATTCCCTTTTTTAGAGGTATCTATGACTAGGATTTCTAAGGAGGTAACGATTTATTGGAATGATTAGGGTAATGAAGCCTTCTTATTGATTAAGAGATAATTGAATTCATCTATAATATTTCCAGAGAAACATACTAGGATGGGATATGAAATTTATTGTGACACCTAAGGTTTTTTAAGAGTTTTCAAATATAGTAGGATAAAATAGTATCCTATGTTTATTTCATTATATGACCTCATGAGTGTAACATCACTACTCATGAAATTGATATATTATTTTGGGTCCATTCCATGTAGTTTTGGCACCATTAACTCTTTGGTGAGAGATATATCATATACACCAACAATAAGATATTGTGTTATATGATATATTAGTGTGATTGGAATATTTTATAGATGAATTGGGTGTATTACCAATATAACATTGATTTTGATATGGTTTATGATCTGCAAAAATGAAAAGTTGTTAGTGATTCTCTCAAAAAGAAAATGTAAGATCATGTGGATATACATTCATATGAGTATTGGTGTTAAATATTCTTGGTGGATTAGTGGTTTGTGGGTGTATTTTAGGTCCAAGGTATGATATCATGTGCTCTCCTTATTATCATTTTGGATTTTCTAGACCAATTAATGTTCATCTAAGAGTTAGACTCGAAATACATGGTGATGTGGTAACAATTTCTAAAAAGTTACTAAATTTTAGGATGGTTGATGGTTTGTGATTATGTAATATTTTTTTATGGGGGTGTTTTGGTTCTTCCTTCCATTAGGTAATATGTAACAAGGTAATACCATGCCTCTTAGTGGGTAGTGAAACCAAGATTGATGAATATATTTTTGCAAATATAGTGATTCTTTCAGTGTCTAGAAATGAAGGGAGACATCGCAAGATTCATCAATAATTTTATAACAAGATAGAGTATCAAGGATAAGCATAAATGATAAATATATTTCATCCAAGAACTTCCCATTCATATCTAGATGTTTATTATGTGATTATATACTTTATAAATGGGTTTCCCAAGACTTCAAGATGTCGAGACCCTGTTTTGTGGATAATTCATCAATTAATGATGGTGCCATATTTATTTAGGATCTGAGAAACTCACTATTTAGATGAGTTGGTTATGATTTATTCCCAAGATACGATATGAAATCATGGAGTTAATTCTATAATCAAATCATATATGGATGTACATTTCACATCAATTTTTTTGGAAAGGATTGCAGAAGGATTTGTGGACTCAATTAAGGATGAGTACAATGTACCATTCGTAGACTGATTGATAACTAGAGAGGATGATCCAAAATTTGGAGGATAATTACTGATCATGATTCCTAGACTTTTGTGGAGCATGGTATGATCATATAACCTTTTTAGTGTTCACATACAATAAAATTTTCTAGTCATTGATTTGTATTATACATTTTGAGGCTCTTTATGGTTATTCATGTCACTAGTTGTTGTACTACCATGAGGTGGGTGAAGAAGTGATTATTGGATTGATAATGTAATGGAATACCATTATAATGGGGTAGTTGATTAGGATGTGGTTCATTATCCATTTAAGTAGAAAATTATCATATTCAAACTTATGGATACTAATATTTCAAGATTTTTTGTGGGTGAATTTTTTTCTTACATGGGTCACCTTGGATGGGGTATTTTCATTTATAGATGAATGTGAAATTAAAACCAGGGGTATTGCTACCATTTTGGATCACTATGATATATCGGAGTATCATATTATTAAATAGATCATCCTCCATGATATCTATGAATGAATAACATGTTCCATGTCTCTCATCTTTTTATGTATGAGCCTGACCCTACTTATGTGATCAACATTGAGGATGTTGAGATGGAACCTAGAGAATCATTTGTAGAGTGACCAATTATAATTAAAGACATGATCATGATTTAGTTGAGGAGAAATATGGTCCCAGTATTTCAATTATTATAGGAGTATGAACAGATCCCAAAGGAGATGTGGGATCCATATTCTGATCTTTGAGTTCAATGGGATTATTTATTCATGCCACAAAGCTATAATCACTTTTGAAGGATGATAATTTCTTATATGGGGATTTTTGTAACAATTTTCGATTTATAAGTTCTATTATATTATGTTTTTATATTACATTATTTATTTTATGAGGCCCATTGGTGGTGTTTTGATGTAGGGAATAAGAACTGATGAACTTGGAGGCAACAAATTGTAGTATGGTGTGTTTTTGTTCCAATAACAGAATGATATAGAGAATATAACAATTTGGTGGTGGTGGTACAGGAATTATAATTCTATATGTCCCACTATCATTTTATTTTCCGTGGTAGTGGTGTTTCTCACAATTTAGGAAAACTATCTTGTAGGTAGAATAACACTGAACAACTGATGGAATACACACTATATATTACTAATCATTATATTAAGGATGCATTGGGGGTGGGATACTGAGTATTTACTCACAATTTGTATTGGAATATTTATGTTCATGAAAAATTTATGAACATGGATGTAGTTAAGGGAAATGACTTTATATCAAGAAGTTGATAGGAAGGATCACAGATGGTGGAGGCCATTCCATGAAAACCCCAGGTTGCTTCCACAATTTTACCATTTATTTTTCTAGTCTTTATGCTTTCTATTGATCTACAACATTGGGGATCGAATATTTTTTTATAAACTGGTATGATATATGCACACATCATATTTTTTATTCATATTCCAAAAACATTTATATGGTTTTATTTTTGTTTTTCCATGTTTCATATGTATGTTTAATGTTATCAGGGAAATAGTCTCCATAATAAACCATTAAGACCTCCCACCGCTAGTCGATAACCTCTTACATATGGGGAGGCACACAAGAGACCATGTGACACTCTAAATCATACTGAATTATTCAAGTTGGGTAGTAACATTTCAAACATCACACATACACCATTATAGAAAAAAAGGAATGTATCCCATTTCTCAGATAGAATTTATACCAAACTATAATTTCATCCCTTATTTCTAGAAAAAATCAAAATTTCATGATGTTCGGCCATGTTATACTTAATGGAATAGCCAACTCTATCTATTTAATTTTATTAATACTATAGGATAATAATTAGTTTCCTCATTAAACCATGGATAATACCATAGTAATTTTTACTTTAGTAATTTCAGTCTTAATGAGAATTCAAAATGAAATGGTCTTCCTTGAGCATCCCTATATTTTATTCAAATGAGGGAACTATTACCAAAACCATTATCATTATAGATATCCCAATTATACACAAGTATATTCCCATAGAAAAAAAAAGAAAAAAACATGGAAAAATCATTTACCCATCATTATGGCTCACATCACCCTGATGCAATCAAATTCACCATGATATGGAACTCTCTCCATCTAATAAAAACATCAACTGACTATGGAAGCACTTATATACTCATTTCTAATCTATGATCAATGTAACGATTCACTTAAAATAGTCAATTAAAAATAGTTTATTTGAAATAAAAATAATATTTGAATAAAATTACATACTAAAATGTTTCTAGAACAACACCTTCCTTTTATGGACTTATATATTCACATGAATAGCCTTGGTCTCGATATATTATCAATTATAAGTTCCTTATATAGCTATAATTTTAAATAAAAAATACCAAATAAAATTAATATTATTGGGTTTAAATACTATTGAGGATGATTATCATAATGTATGGGTGTTAATAATAAGTTTTCACAAATTTATATTATCCTATAAGATAATTTTTATATGGTATATTTAACATAGTTGGTGGAGAGGGGAATGTGGAGTGATTCCATTGGAAGAAATGATCATGATAATGAATTGTAAAATTAGGGATCCAAATAAATATATTCCCTTACATTTACGTCATAATGTGATAAAATGTAATTGTAATGGGTACAACAAAACATTGTATTGTGTCTTCTCCTTTGATATAACCGCTTATCATGAAATATGTATATCTGGTACACACATGATATTTTAATTTATTTTCAATTAATACCATGATGAGAATGTTTTGTGGATGGTTTTAAAATATATTTTCTCTCTAAAAAGGAATATAGATATGTTATAATTTATGGAAGAAATGATGTAATAAAATCAATAGTCATCCATCTATCATTCCTACAATGAATAAAAACAATTAATTTTTTTGATACAAATAATTTTTAAAAAAATTAACCTTTCATGTTGTATATATAATTTTTAAGACATAATATTATAGAACATATAACCATATTTTCCAACATAATGTAACTGCGTACTAAGAGAAGATATATATCAATCTCTGATGAATTGTATATTCCAAAAACACATTCTTTGATAAATTAATCTATATATGAAATTTTTCAAAAACCAACAACATATTCACCATATTAGAAGTAGCATAGTAACAATCATGGGAACATAATTATCTAACCCCTTATGAAATAGATTCCCTCTCTTCAGTAATACTCATATAAAATTTAGATGTTATTATTTAGAATATATATCCAAAAAAATCAAACTTATGAAACCAATGAGTATGTTAACTCAGAAACATATCCTTCAAAATATTAAAACACACTAAATATTCTTTCATCAAAAAAATTACCTACCCGTTTTCATAAGCATTAATACTATAGTCACAAATTTGATATAATTCATCTACAAAACTATTGAAAAAAAATAGTTCAGAATATTAAACATTTCACATAAAATTATCATTTGGGAGCTTCCATAAAATTACTTCCTTAAAAATAATTAGGTCCAACACTACACCAGACTCTAATGTAACAGGACCATGGAAATGAAATTCATGCATCTAGTGTATAATCATAGACATCATCCAATACTAATAAGGTTTTCAAAAACAACTATGTCACTATAATGGCACATTATAGATGACCCCCACTATCGTATAGTAAAAATGATTTATCTAATAAAAAATATGGTCATCATCATATGGATAAAAATAATATTCATAATTTCACAAACACATATAGGGTTCTCACCACTCAAAAATGAAATTCCATAAGCTTAAACATTTAAAAAAATACTAAAATGAAATATTATGTTTATCCTCACCTGTAGACCATAAATAATGATATAAATATCCTAAATAAATCATTATAAAAACCAAATCACCCATTTCAAATAATTAGAAAATTCATTTATCTAAGGAGTAATGTTGTAATTATCTCTTATCAATTCATTTTTCCACTCATAATATGTATATAAAATTAATAATCCATGTGTATTCTAAATGAATAACTATGGATAATCCAAAGGTTTTAAACCATATCAAATATAAAATCACCATTAAATTACATAAATTTTAACCCCCAAATAAAATTGCATTATAGGTGCAATATGATAGGATCACCATGAAATTAGAAGGATGCCAGAATATAGGGTTGTCATAAATATAATCACTCATCATAAATGAATACACATAGATTCATAAAAAAACATTAATACAATCCCTCAAAACTCAAGGTAATTACATTACCTTCTTCTCATATGCTTGATGTAAAAAAATTTCTAATATATAACTAATACTTTGTGGTTTAATCAACCATTGACCTAAAAAGATATCATTAACAAAAAAACATCAAATTATATTCATCAATGTTGCAATATATCTCCCTCTATCAATAGAAATAAACATTGCATTGAATGAAATAAAACTAACCTATTCCAATAATAATATCATGTAATTTAATCCATTACATTACTATGTTCTATGAAAGGTATTTTATCTCATATCTATCGCATAACAATATAAATCAAGACCCATTTTCAATCCTTATATATGGGTAATTAATTATAAAGGAATATATTTTTAGTTTGATCATATAAAATAGGAAATGGATGATATTTTTTTCCCATAACCAGTATAAACAAATTGATGTGGAGTAGGTTCATTTCATACCATTGAAACATATTAATCTATATTCCACTCGACCAGTTTCCTAGTAATTTTCAACACATGACCATAGGAAATCCCCCCCCCATATTCTAGAGGTTTCCAACTAGCAGTGGGGGTGTGTGGTGTGACGGTGGGGAGACTATACCCTCATATCAGAGTGAATATTTATTGACAAATAACTAAATAACATCCCCATAATTAGATTTTAACATGTGGAATCAAAAATCATATTAAATAATAATAAAATAATATATAATAAATAAAAACTCAAAACAATCATGTTATTATACAAGAAAGATCACCCTCAGGGTCAATCACAAATAAAAAATAAAAAATGAAAGAAAAAAAAGAGATAGCAGGTCATGACCCCAAATCCTTGCCTCACATCCAATATCCTTGTCCAAAAAATCTTCTCTATCTCAATAACATAATATCATGCCTCAAACCAATCTAAAAATTTAATCATGTGAGAGTCTTATCGAGTACTGATGTGTAATGGTTTACTGAGAAAGGTGTGAGTATATAACTTAGTATGTCACCACCAATGAGGTCGCACACATAATCAGTAATGTATTGATATGGTCATGTTACATGCTCAGAAAAATATATAAATATTTTGAAATATAAAAAAATAAATAAATAATCCCTGATCCCCAGGCCTAACCCTAAAATCAACCATACCTTCTTTGGACAATGTTTGAGTTTCTCTAAGAATAATATGTCACCATAGGGGGATACTTATCCTCTCCTAGGAACCCATTTACATTCCTTCACTAGGGTGATAAGATCATATCACAATACATACTCTACGAATCCATGTATGATTAGGCTCAACTAGTTAATAAACCTATCAACAAGGGCTGAATAACCAAATCCTTTATGTCATTGTATTCTATCCAATCTCTAGTATAATGAAAGGATTGAAGAAAATTCCAATTTATCCAAGTGAAACACTTGATTAGACACATCTTCCATGTCACCTAATAAACAATCCAGATACATTTCATCCTAGGTATCCAAATCAGATACATGTATTACAGGAAGATCGAAAGGCCAAATCCTAGGATTGACCATGTGAACACATATAAAAGATAAAAATAAAAATAATACCTCAATACTGAAATGTTGGATAACAGACATTCTATAAATCCTAGAGACTCGTGGAATCTAGGGCATACCATATAAATTATATGTTGAATCTTGGTGTCCTGGTAATTGTTCATGTATCTTAACAACTGGATCCTCATAATAGCATCAAAAATATTCACCAATATATTTTTACAAGTGATCAAGATTTAGAATCTATGAAGACATTTGGGTATACCCAATGTCACCATCATCATCATATTTGGATCAAATCTTAGTTTCTATATGTTAATTTGGTAATCCATACAAGTATAATATATATAATAATTAATAATGAAATATTCAATAAAATTCCAGGGCTGGATGAATTCCAAAACCCACCATCACTATCTACTTCCCCTTGTGCTCAAATAATCAATATGGGTTATAAAGGGACACTTGTTACCATCTCTACTAAATACCACATAGAACCTATTATGTTAATTCAATAACTTGTGTACCTACTATGGTCCACTTGGACTATATACATAAAAACTAGCCTTATTTCAGTTCATTGGGTCATTAAAAATAATGGAACTCTATTAGTTTTCTAATAATTAATCCCCAAATTAGTGTCAATACCCATCACATAGGGGGTATAACATCCCTCAATCAAGTCTCTATGATCTCATGGACTCATGATCTGAATAGGTTAAGACTTATAGGATTCACACTAAGATGGAACACATCCAATATCAAATACTAAGGTCATACTAGGATATTCCACTCATCCAAACTATAAAAATTATCCAAACACATCTATGTGGTATTATGGTTCCTCACATGGGGTACTGAGACATCTCCACTCTTGTTATCTGACACCCTTATTGGATGAGTCTAAGGGTTTCTAGACAAGGTCCATTGGGTCTTATATGATTAAAGTCATTATGTTTGACACACTTGAGGGACATAAGTTATAAGTCCTATTATTATTTCAATCACAGGATAAAGTTTCATGCTAGTGAACTAGGACTATAGTAGCCAAGGAACCATTCCCCCTTTCATTCATTGGTTATAATGTAGTTTTCATATTTAAATTTTAATTAATCCATTTAAATTAAATTATAAAATTAAGAAAAATAAATGGTTCTTTTCACTTTTGATGTGTACACACATAACCATGATTAAATCAATACTCAAAATCCCATAGGGATATTACCAAGACCACTTACCTATTTTTATTATTCTTCCATTTTAATCACTTGGATTAACATCTCCATGTAATCTTGTACATGGTCCGATCAAGTTTGATCATGACACTCGACTCCTAAAAATCACACAAGGCCCTATATATTCTTACATAATACAAAAAAATTACTCATGACATATATATTTAAATTACATTAATTAATAACGATATATATACCAACATATCATATGATGTCCTCATTACACTATCTCTAGGACCATGTTCTTATGAAAAGACCCATATAGACCCCTACATCATTTCAAGTCTATGTCTTAATCTATGATACAATATCCACCACTACAGTAATTCAATTTTAATGTAAAACCAATGAAAAATCCATGGAATAAAATAACTTCTTAGAAATGAAGAAAATTTATTTGGGAGATTTATCACACGAGGTACATTAACTAGGTTGAAATAATCCCTTTATCAAATTACCTATTCAATTTTTCATAGGTTTTACTATAATAAATACCCTAATAGGGGAATCCTAGGATTAGTGATATGGGGGGATAATAATGAGGGAGATCACAGGTCATATAAACTAACCATGAATCACCAAAAATCACTAATAAAATAACCAAATGTAAGGGGATTCCAATGAGACAAATGATATGAGGTACAATAGATGTACCCAAAATAGAAATTAGAGAAAAAGGGAATCCCAATTAAAGAACACAAGGGGTTAAAATATCAGTTTTCCCCCTTAATGGGAAACAATTTTTCTAATGACAACATCAAACTAGACAAGTAATGTTCTAGTTAGTGGCTAGAGACAATGGCCACTATACAAACCATCCACCCCGAGTTTCTATCAAAGTTCCATTTAGCCTCCAAAAAAATAAATATCCCACATTCACTATTAAAATAAAAAAATTGAGTGATCAATATTCCTAATTCCATTCTAAATCCCAAAATGAAAATTCATTCTGCTAACAAATTTAAAATTTTAATTTCCATTTAGAAAATTTCAACACCTAGGGACATAAGATATTATGAAATCCTTACCATAACACTTATCATCATTGATAAGTCTAAATTTAAATTCAATTATCTATATTATCCTACCATTATCTCAAAATATTATTCAAATATTTATGTTCCATTCCTAGACTCATAACACATATCCCAAAAACATTTATGACATTAGGTGTGCAACCCACTGAAACATTATCACCCACTCAAATTCATAACAAAATAATTTTTATGGAAATCCCTATCATAGTCAGTCATAATAAAACCATGTTTCATTACTTAGTTTATCATTTATCCTATGGTTCTCCCCACCATCGCATATAACACATAAGGGACAATTTTGATCCCTGAACCTTCCTGCTATCAGAATCACCTTTCGAAACACAAATATCATGTTATATTGATGTGCCTAGTGTAGTTTACAACATAATGTACCCATAATATGTAAAATTACTGGTCCATCACTATTTTTCCTCTAAAATCATAATAAAAACATAGATTAGCCTCCAATAGCCATACACAGTCTTAATAATTCGGGATATTCCCCAAAAAACATTAACATATCTGTAAATTTCCCTTATTTATCAAAATGACATGATTACTTTGTTTCTTATCCAACCACATAGAATTAGAGGAAAAAACAACCATTCAAACCTAATCTAGTAAACCTTTATCAATATTTCACAACATCAGTCACCATTATTCTTCCTAATCACCCAATTATTGTGCTTTTATCTCTAGAGGAATCCCAAGATTACTCAAATACACTAACCAAAGTGTGTAAATTTATTTTAGAGAAAAATATTTGATGAATACTTAATTTCCCAAAACAAGTCACTGGGCTCCTTCATACCATGATAACTAACATAAATTTTTCCCTATCACACTCAGATCATCTCAATTCATCTAAAGCCAGAGGATAATTCTTGGACCCCGTCTGATTTCACATTCAAATTTATTCTTAATATTCACTAGGAATTTAGATGGATTCAGGAATATTTTCTCATCATATTCCTAAAGAAAAATTATTGTCCAGTGATTGATTCCATGTACTCATGATAGTTATAGAGTGAGGTTCAACACCAATGAGTACTATCACACTCCCCAATAAGAAATTATCCCCATAATCACTCTACATGGGATGTCACAACCTAGGAACCACACATTGGTTCCCTAGTCAGGTCAGTCACATGACCTCAGGTGTTCCACCCTATATGCCAGAGGAAACTAACTAGAGATGAGGGTTAAATATCGATAATGGGGAGACTATACCCTCCTTATAAAAGTAGATAAATAGGGGAAATAATTTAAAATTTTATAAAATATAATAACATTATCAGAATAAATCCAGTAATAGAAAATAAGAAAAATAGGAATACAATATCCCAAATTGAAGCACTAGATATTTCATGCCAAGTACATGTCCAGTGTCAATCGGAAAACCCCAATATTAAGACATTGACAACTCTGGATAGGGTCATAATAACAAACTTGGTTCTCTCATCCATGATACATCCCATATCATCTATATAATATATGGTTCTTTCCCTTATCGTATCATATAACCTTGAAGTCTATTTGTGTACCAATCATACAGCCTAAGTAAGGTGTGATTACATCTCAGTAGGCCACCCCCAACGAAATCTAAAATAGTATCCAGCCAATAACTATGTATGAATTTGTATAAATAATAATGTAAAATGCATGAATAAACAGTTATCACCATTTTTTACTCTATAGTTATCCACATAATTTCCTAGAGTTCTCAAGGACACCTAGACTATAAATACATTCTTTGGCCCATGATTGAGTATGAAAAATACCCCAAGGATATCAAATTTTAAAAACCCATGGTTTCTAATTTTCATTTAAATGTAATTCATATTATGTATAATTGGAACCACAGTCCAATTCCAACATTTTGGACCAAGAATGATATGTCTAGAACCCAATGGGTATTTGAAGCAGCAGTCCATTTCTCATATATTTTTATCAAAAAATCACACAAGTGGACTTTTGAAGCATCATTCCATGTCCCTCACACATTAAAAATATGGTCATTTGAAATATAATTCCATGTCCACATATTCATATATGTTTTTCAATATGGTATTTTGAAGTAGTGGTTGTTCTCCTAAACATGTTTATCAATCAATCACACAAATAAAAAATATCTCATCAATCCCATTTAATCAGCATTAAACCATTCCACAACATTTCACATGATGATATACCATAAAACATTATCACAAAAATTCTTGATTTGATAGATTAATCACATGACAAAATATTAACACTTCACTATTAAACCATCTTGAAATATTCAATTACAATAATCCATTAACCCATTGTGGTCATGCTGACCATATCATAATCCCAATTTTCAATTAATTCATATCACAATAATTGACCAATTACTCAAACCCAATTTCCCATCAATCCCACAATCACACATTCCATTAATTAATTCACAAATTAATTAAACCAATTTCACCAATTTCATAAACTAAACATTCCATTAATTAATTAAACAGTTAATTAATCCAATTCCATGTAATTTTAAATTAAATGATCAATTAATTGATTCATTTCAAGAAACAATTACCATTGTGAAAATCTAAATCTAACAATGCATACACTAAATTAGAATTAAGATAATAGGAATTAAATTTAGATCACCAACATAAAATTTGGCAACAAACGCTCACCAGTGAAATCCCTAATTTAAGAAAAACAACCAAGATCATGATGATGATCGTGATCTGGGTCAAAAACCTAGGTCAAAGTGAAAATGGATTAGATCTACCATCACATAGATCTAGATTCATCACCTATAGGAGAAAAAATACCTTAAAATGAGAGAAGGAAATGAAAGGGGGAGGAAACCTATCAGGATGGGTATGTATTACCATGAGAGTTGTAGATAATATATATGGGAATAAAATCATCATGAACAGACATTTCATAGAATCGGAATCTATCCTGGATCCTCAAAAAATGAGAGAAAACATTTACAGTTGAATTTTCAGTGATTGGGGGTTAATATCATGGGTTTTGGGATTTTAGAACAAATTTTCTAGGGATTAAATTTTTTCACACACAATTTCCAATATGGAACACAAAGTATAACCTAACCATCTTCACAAAGCATGAACCTAAACCATGGGTATCTCATAGTTACTCCTAAGAAGTCCCATGGTTTGGAAAGCCTTTGGAATCCATCAAGACCCCACTTTCTTAAGGGTACACAATTAGCTACACTGGGTGAATGATTTGGGAAAATCATGGGCCAACCATGCACTATCCCACATCATTGAAAATTTCTAAAAAATCACCTGAAAACCCCCAAGGTAAAATCCAAACCAAATATTCTCAAAACAAGGCAGAAGAGTACCTATAAATAAGCTTGAGACACCTCTAGAAAATGTGATGATCTTGAAATCTCGCCACATTACAAAACCTCATCCTCGAGCTGTAATTCCAAGATTAATTAATATTCCAAGTCAAAAAGATCATGTCTATGAGCCCATATATCTACTTCTCTCACCCATATTTCCTCCTGCACACAACCATGTTTCAATACTACATGAATCATCATCATAGTATTTCCCCACAACAATTTCTCACTAGGATGAAACATACGTATTGGGTTCTCCTCAATAAATGTATCAATCTCAAGCTAAACATCATCAAAATTGATCACATAAGAAGGTTTGTGTTGATACCACAAAATTTTTTACTCATGAACAAAATCACGCATAAAACTATACCTATGTTGAAGTGCCAATTGGTATGACACCTACCTAATTCTCTCCTCAACATCAAATGGAAAAACAAACCTATGTTCTAACCTGCCTTGTCTCTATATCATATGGTGACCCAATCTAGGATAAAAATGAAGGAATACACAAATATACTATGTAAACTATAGGGGTTATTTATTTCTATCATCATATAACTAATGTCTAGGAAGGGTCATAGTCATATGTTTCAGAATCAACAAAACCAGCTCTGATGTCTGCTGTAAGTGACTCGGTCCCAACTGCTCTGACTCACCTCCCTCCATCCAACATAGAGCAGATTTACTTGTCCTACCATAAAGAGCCCCATATGGTTCCATTTTTATAGATGCTTGATAACTATTGTTTTATGGAAATTGAATGAGTGATATGTAATTCTCCCAAGACCCATTGAAGTTAAGACATCATGCTCGTAGCAGGTCCACAATCACTAATCTAGTACACTCTGACTGACAATATATATTCAAAGGTGATTTCCATACTTTGTAAAACCTATAAAAAAATAAACTTCTACAAGAACTGCTAGAATAATAAAGTAAAAATGAGTCTCAATATGAAGCAATACTCCGTGGAACCCCATACAGATAGGCTATCTCCCAAATATACACCCTCCAAACAATTTTATAGATAATGTGTCCCATGTAGGAAATAAATGTGAGACTTTATCTAATCAGTCTACAACCACCCAAATAACGTCATTATTATGAGGAATCATTATATAACCTAAATAAAGTCCATTTTTACATCATAACACATCCATTATATAATGGTAAATGGATCTAGTAAACAACTAGGTCATTGTGCTTGGTCTTTACCAATTTGCAGCTATAGCATCATTTCATGAATCATGCTATCTCTTTTTTCATACCTCATATCCAATACTATCTATGTAGGTCAAAATACATTTTGTTCAAGCCTGGATGCATTGAGAACATAAAGGCATGAAATTCAATCATCAGATCCTCTTAAATAATCATAGGGTCAACAACCTGATTCGTTACATAAATTATATTATCCTTATCTATATTCCAATACGAAGGTGGATCCCCACCTTCAAGTATTTCCATCAAGGATTAAAATTCTAGATCCTCATACTACCGGTCTCTAACATGGCTCAAAAGTGTAGAGTTTACTTAAACTCATACAAGAGTCATGTTATCCTAGAACTCTTGATCCACAACAAGCATCTCATCCAGTAAATTCATCATTTTAAAAATCATCACTACACTCATGAATAGCATATGTCTATGTCTTCATGCTCAAGATTCATCCACACTATTTCCCTATCCAATATATATGCTAGATCAAAATCAATTGACTTCATATACTAAACCCACCCACACATCCAGATATTTAAATCCATTTCTAAAAATATATACTTTAAGAAATTATGATCACTATAAAAAAATTTCTATTTTCCCTATAGATAATTCCAACAACACATCAAATGAAAAACCACTGCTTCCAACATTAGGTCATGGATCAGTTAATTCCATTTATGTTCCCTCAACAACTGAGATCCATATGACAAATATTGTTCTTTCCTGCATCAACACTTTAAGAAATACTGATCCTAGAAGCATCAAAAAACATTGTATACCCCACACGCATATCTGGTAGGATCAATATTGGTTCAACTATCAAGTTCTTCATCTCCTCTAGGAAAGAATTATCACATGTTCCAAACCATTAAAACATCACCCCATTTTGGAAAATCTTGATAGAGGTCTTTATAAGTAGGAAAATTCCAGGAAGAATATTTGATAATAACATTCCAACCCCAGAGTGATATGGATATAGAAAACATTCATGTGAATTTCCAAAGAAACCACTATCAGAACCTTCTATAAAACCATCTAAACACCTTCCTTGGAGATGATGTAACCCATGAATTGTTCCAGATCAATCCCTAATTGACACATTATTATTTTTTTTATATCATATACTCTCTCAGTGTAATGAGGATGATTTAAAGGTGTTGGGAATGATCTTGATGACACATAGAGTATACTAAGATGACATCCTCAAACAAAAATAAAAACCGATATATGAAAGGATGGAAGATTCTTTTCATCAAGGCCATAAACACTACAAGTGCATTCATCAAACTGAATAGAATTATGTTTAAATAATAAATCTCATACCTAATTTTAAAAGTATCCCTCAGTATATCATAAGGTTGAATTCTCAACTAATGATACCTTGAAATCAAATCAATCATTATGAAGACACAAGCTCCCCACAAGTAGACAAGTAGATCATCGATACATGGAATAGAAGATATTTTCTTCACTATCATCTAGTTAAACTTATGGTATTAAACTCATAAGAAAAAAAACCAATCACCCTTCCATAAAATAAAAACTAATGAAACCCAAGGGGACATACTCATGTAGACAAACCCCTAATCCATCAACTATTCCAGTTGATACATAATATCATAAATCCCTATTGGTTCCATTCATTATGGTGGAATAGAATCATTCTTATCATCAATTATGAGATCCATTGTATATTCCACTTATCTCCCATGTGGTGACCCAAATAATTCTACAAGTAACACATCTGAAAACTAATCCAAAATAGTTAGAAGGACATCCTGCTTTAAACCACTGTCATCCAGTGAATGACTAGAAACCTGGGGGGTGAGCTCCCCCGACTACTGTGGAACTGGCCCTAAATTTCCCATCCTGATATTCCATTCTCTGAAGTTAATATATTTTTCACCCTTAGGAGATGTAAATGTCACCCTCTTGTTGTGAAAACATATGTGGGATCCTTATGATAATAAATAGTCAAAACACTTAATTAGGTCAATCAAGGACATGAAAATGGTGTAAAGATCCATATTTAAATGATACACCCAATATTTGAGAGAACTATCCTTGCATAAAAAGATATATGTTGACAAAACTCCCAAAAGTGTATCATTTTTCATCACCCCACTCAAAACCTCCAACATTAAACTCAACCTAATTACATGTTGTGAAAATATAAATAATGAGAGACAAAAATATCAAATAATGAAGTAGGTAGTGTATAAGCTACATGAATTGAACCTCTAAATGTCAATGGCCCAACCAAGATATATAACAAGTGTACACTGAATGAAATGGAACTATCCAGCCTCTCTTCCTTGTGATGTAGTCGGATTCCTCTCAACTACACTTCTCTTCTGGTATGGTTTCTCTTTCCAAGAAGCACCATGTATGCTGTCTCTACCCTAAATACTTGTAGATATCCAATTTCTAGAAATATATGGTATATAATATCCCTTTTATGGACTCTGTTTTCTCCTAGATTCCCCATCACTACCCATCTATCATGGGTTCTATAAAACTTATATAGATGTCCCATACTACTACATTCTCAAAAGTCTACCAATGGTAAAGGAAACTATCTATGAAAGTGATCAAACCTACCACACTGGTAAATGGTCACTTGAGTAAGATCCAATGTTAATGAAACTTTCCACTGGACACATTGCTTTCAATTGATCTGGTTAATATTCTTTCAATGATGCTTCCTTCTCTCAAAATTTTTACATCCTGACCATTAAACATAAACAAGTTTTCCTCCACTATAAGAATCCTTCAGGTTCCCCATAGAGATGATATCCAGATTCACCACTTATTAAATATTCTTCATCCAAATATGTATTCACATGGGACATAATTTCATATTTATGTCCATTCTGAAACCGCATTTCCAAAATATCCTCATATCCTTGTAACAATAGAGAAAATATTTTTATATACATAAAGTGACCCACATAGCTTATAAAAGACATGCTCCCTTGAGCCAAATACATGAACTCATCTTCCCCTTCCTGTCTCAGAAACTCTTTAAAAAAAGTTATACAAGAACATATCTTGATAGTCCTTCAACCTGATGTACACCAATTTCAATCCCAATTATGGATGTCCCACTAACGATTTTCTTGACCATGTAACATGTAATTATTCATTTTGAATCTCTTCTCAGTAGGTATCTTGAAGTGGCCATGTATTTTCTATATGAACTCAATCTAGAATTATATTGCCTTAGTTCAACCCTCTCTTATGAAATTTAGAGGGTGTTGTAACTGAAACTTTCATGTTGGATAAGACATACTCTTCACGAACCACTATGGTTATCTCTCCCTAAACTACATGGTATGAAAAATTTTATCATAGAAATTCTCTACAGCTTCCTCACCCATAATTATAGATGAATCAAGTTGCACTACTGGTGCATAATTCATAACCATAACCTCGTGTTTGACACACAATAAAAATTTTCATGTAGGAATATCTCTACACTTAGAAAAACATGTCTTAGGAAACATTACACAACATTAGCACATTTACATGAGGTGGACTAAAGAAATCCATAGATATTCATTCCCTCAAACCCTACTAAATAGTCACAATCGAGGTGTTATTACTACCCTTAACCATCCTACATCTATTCTATTGTTACATAGATAAAATAATTATCACTATTCATGTTTCTCATTATAAATCCAATTTTCATCTAAATTTATCATTAAATACATTATTTATTATTTTCTATCCATATTATGAACATTTTCAATTCAGTTACACCATCCAAGAAAAGCATTTTCATTAAACAACTTACACAGAACCTGCTTTTCATGTGCATTGAAAAAATGATGCATGTCACTTAATAATCTGGAGATCCAAGAATTATGCATTATTACTCAACGCCCAATCCATACCTAGTGGAAAGTAAAATATCATAAAATATCATAATGAAATAATCACATCACAGAACAATAGCATCACTCAAGGTAAAATAAGATCAAACTGTAATAACACACATAAAAAAAATCCCACCGAGTGTACTTGGATTTTAACTTCATATATAGGTTACTACTCCCATTCACGATCTCTTAACAAAGTTCTGACTCATCCTATTCGCATTTATATCTTTCCTAAATAGTAAGTGAAATGAAAAATAAAATAACACTGCAATTGATCAAATTTTGTTACATCCTAACCTGGTTGCCACACATCGATGCCCCAAGCCTGTCTATCAAATGATATCAAAAATGCCCCCACATATTCCAGAGGCTACCAATTAGTATTGAGGGTCAAATATTGATCATGGGGATACTATAACCTCCTTATCAAGGAATCAAAATAGTGTAAGAAATTGAACAATAGATAAAATATACTACCACAACCTGAATAAATCTAGTATCACATAATGACCAAAATAATAGTATAATAACGTAAACTAAAGTAGTAGATATGTCATGCTTAGTAAGTGTCCAGTGTCAAAAGAAAAAACCCAAAATAAGGAAGCTAAAAACTCGCAAGGGGGTCTTGATACCAATCATGGTTCCATAATCAATGTTCCATCCCATATTAGCAATCTAACATAGGGCCCATGGCCTTATGTTGTCCTGCAAATATGATGTCTATTCAGGTCACGATCAGGCAGCCTAAGTAGGGTGTGAGTACAACTCAGTAGTCCACCATCAATGACATCTAAAAACAATATATAGTTAATAAAAATGTATGAATATGTATAAATATTGATTTACAATTGATAACTAAATAGTAATGATATTTTTAATTATTGTTTTATTTTTTACATAATTCATCCAGGTTATCTAGGACACCAAAACTATCAACACCTAATTTGTCCCATGAAATACTCGGATCTACCCCTAAGGGATATCACATATCCAAAAACCATGGTTATCCATTATCATTCCAATTTAATACATATTATTTCCAAATTAAACCATATTCCAATGCCAACATTTTGGGAATATAACACCTTTTATAGCATCCCATGGGTATGTGAAGTATCGATGTGTGTCCCGTAACGTATTTATCAAACAATCACTCAAGTGGTATTTTTAAGTAGTAGTTTTTGTCCTACACTCATTATCTCTATGGGTTTTGAATAAGTAGTCCATGTATTACACACATATATTGTTTTATCACTATGGGCTTTGTAAGTAGATTTCCATGTCCTACACACGTTTATCAATCAATCACGTAAATAAAAAATATCACATGAATCGTGGTTAATCATCATTAACCCCTTACTAAATATTTTTCATAAAAATATACCTTTACATCTTATCAAAAAGAAAACATGATTCAATACTTTAATCACTTGAAATAATATTAGGAATTAACCATTAAACCATCTTTCAATATTTAATACATATAAACCAGTAACCCATTATGGTCCAATAAACCATCTCGGAATCCCCATTATTAATTAATTAATATAACATTAATTGAATACTTACATAAACATAATTTCTTATCAATTCAACAATCAGAAATTCCATTAATTAATTCACTAATTAATTAATCCATTTCCTAAATTTCTTAAACATAAAATTTCATTATTTAATTCACCCACTAATTAATCAACTTCCTTGTTTCCCTAAATTAATTAATAAATTAATTTATTCAATTCAATATTTAATTGAAAACGTTTCAAATGAAATCTAAAAATTCATACATTCAATTGGAATCAAAACCATGGGAATTAAATTTATACCACCTACCTAAAAATCAATAACTAACAGCCGCCAACAGAAATCCCAAATTAATGTGGATCAAACAAGATCATGATGAATAACGAGATCTAGATCCAAAGACTAGATCCAACGTAAATAAAATTATATCTACCAAAACCTAGATCTAGATTCATAACCAAGAGATGATTACCTCCCTTTAAAAAATGAAATATGTATGGGAGAGAGGGTGAAACCAATCATGATGATGATCTCTTACCAGGAAAGGTGAATATCTTTAATTAGTACTTAAAATAGGTAGGTTTGGAGGTTGTAAGTCATTAGAATCTCTATGGGTGCCTCCAAAAATGAGATAAAAAGTTTAGGATCGAAATGGAGGTTATTTGGGGTTAATACCATAGGGTTTGGGATTTAAAAATAAATTTGTGGTGATTAAATTTATGCATGATGGGTTTCTTGTACAGGGTACATGATTTTCCCTAACTATGTTCCCTAATCATGTGCCTCACCTATCGGTGTTTAAAGGTCACTCCTAATAGGGTGAATATTTTAGAAAATCTATTACCAACCATGAAAACCCAACTTTCTCAAGGGTGTACAGTATTCTAGGATGAGTTCTTGGTTGGGGAATATTGTGCACCAAAAGTGCACTACCAAACTTCCTTCCAATGTTCTCTAAATTCACTCAAAAACTACCCCCATTAAAAATAAATCAAGATATACTCCAAATTGGTAGAAGGGTACCTAAAAACAAGCTCGATAAACCTCCATACAATGTCAAGATCTTATACTACATAACAAGATCCAGATCATCACAGACTGTATTACATCTATCCCTGAACATCATGGTTGGATGTGTCCATCCTAATATTACATAACTGCTAATACTAATGACCAATTCATATTCAATTTCTAGATAACAAAACAGGTCCATAACATCTGAGTAAATTTAGTTAATTGTGATGGTCACAACCCCAATTATCCATTAGTTCGATGTCCACCCTATGGATTTATCTATACTGCCCCTTTAGGTTGACCTCATGAGGTTTATTTAGAATTAGATATGTGCCACTCCTTTCATACCATGATCTTCCAATTCCATGGGTACTAGTCCAACAAACAACTCACAACACACCACTGATCCCCAACCCACCCAGAACTATCATTGATTTATAACTCATCGTTTCCCACATTTTAATGAATTCATAAACTTGATATCCCTAAAACATAATAGGCATATTATTACATTCATGTTTTTCATTTAATCACAGGTCACTCTCCCATGAGTTTCATATCATAAAAATAATATCACGAATCTCCGTGGAATGTCAAATCCCTCTAAGCATGGAACCCTAGAAGGTCCGTGTTAAAACTAATCACTACACATTACCCAGGTTTAACCACATAATATCCCACTAACTATAACTGTTCTGAATCCATGAGTGTTTATCGACACATTTCCACTCTTATAATGCACATCCAAATTCAATAGGGATGGGTTCCCAACTAGTCTTTCCCATGAAATCTCATCTCCATACCAAGCAACTCCATGTGTCTCATATTACAATGTATAAGAACTCGAGGTTCTTTTCACACCAAAGGATACTAATTTACAACCATTGATATATCGTATTCTTGATAACACATTTTTTGAACAAAAAATAAACCAAAGGAATCTACACAATTTTTAATCAACTACAACACTCACAAACATGGGCCAACCCCTCTTAGGGGTCACCATCTAACACAAATAGTCACAAAATCCTCAAAATACTAAGATATATCTCAAGGGTCATTAGTTCATCCCAACTATCCCAAAAACTAGATATCATATTTTCATAACACAGGGAAAAATTCTTATTCCCATCTCAAAAACCATGGGATCAAATGGGAAATCACCATTTCAATGCTCTAACATACACATAGATCAGGAGACTCGTGCAATGGTGAAAACATACTAGGTTAGTAATTCTATTTTGGAATCCACCTATAAGAGCCACCCCCTCAAGGATTCCATTCCCATATAAGAGAATTTATATATAATTAATTATATATATAGGAATCATCCAAGATTATTAGTGTTGAAAAAATTCAATTCATACAATTTAGTTAAGATGAATTTCATTAAAAGCTATATGGAAAGACATTATATATGTTTTCATTAACACATTAAATAGATAAATTTGAATAAAAACAACAACAATGGGTTCTATGTCATGGAAATTTATGATTTTGGAAACCTGTATGGCTAATCATAAATCATCATGTGCCTACACCGACCTACATGGGTCACCCAATGTATAATAAACCTAGGTAAAATGTCATCATCATTAACAAGAATATCACTATAGATCCACATGAACTTCCATGAAAATAAAAAAAACATTCAAGTTGAATAAAATACCATGATGAGAATAAATGATAAAATAATAAATGATATGTTTCCAACACATTAAAAAGATAAACCTCTATTTTTTGTGACAGAAATCACACATACAAGCCTATAAATGTTATGTGAATCGTAAATTCCAAATCATGATGCCTAGTACTCCTATTTCCTCTATGTAATCAGAGTAAAAAATCAATATAAATAATAAATCTCAAACATTATGTGTTTTACAAAAAGTGTAAATCATATAACTATAAGATATCAAATCAAGAACATCATTCCTAAGACCATATTGAGTTTAACTACCTATTGGAAAATTAATTCATGATGCACCAGCCATGTATCAAACAAAGGCTCCAACACATTCTTATAAATCCATGATACCATATCCTGAATATTAATAAACATGGAATATAAAATATTTGATATAACATTATAACATCCTAGTCATGAGGACACTTGATTGGAACCCTATCCTTTTTCACTAAATATATCCATGTGTGACTCCCTATATCCCTGAGGTAATCACAAGTAGCAAGAATCTTGGGAGTGACTATGGAAAGACTATAAGACATTATTAAAGTGTAAAATAATAGATAGATAAATAAATAGCATCCCTATTATCACATCATATTACAAAAATTTGTAATCATATCTAGTAATAAATATTGAATGTAGAATCAATACATACTCAAATTTTCATAATAGACTACGAGACATATCTCCCATTTTTAGGGAAAATATAAAAAGTAAATAATCAAATGAAATGAGACTACATCTGAGGTAATGACCCCAAATCCATGCCTCACATTCAATATCATATTCCAAACCAGTATGATCTAGTTCAAAAACATAATATCAAGCCCCATCCCTCCAACACCTATGACCATGTGAGATTTTTCTCATGTACCCAAGCACAAGAGCAGCCCGAGTAGGGTGTGAGTACATAACTCAATAGGGAACAACCAATGTGGTCCATTATATAAATGAAAATTAAATTATATAAGGATTTTATATTATTAGAATAAATAATCAACTATATAAATATAAATATATAATTAAACTATTTTTTTATCCTTTTGTTTGACCGCCCCGAGCAACCGTATCAGTTTTGGTTAGTTCAATAGTATCTCTAAGAATAAAAAATCACCTCATGGGGATACATTTCTTACCTTAGGATCCCAAATTCATGAATCCATTAGAATGATATCACTAAATTCTAATATGTACTCTGACATCCAAGTGAGATAATGATCTACAAACCAAGCATCTCATCATTAAGGGCTCAACATAAAAATCCTAAACATTAAAATAATATTTTTAAAATAAAGTATAATGAATGGATAGAGGTTTATTCCTTAGAATACAAGGAAATCACACAATCATAAAAATCATCCAAATCACAATTCTTCCCAACTACATCCTAGGTATCTAGGGAATCCATATCACATACAAGTGTTCCCTCAGGATCGACTGGATAAATCTTATGATGACCTAGGAATCACAAAATAAAAACAATATTAATAATTATCCAATCCTAAATGGGTTTATCATAAAAATTATTGTTATCCTAGTGACCCATATAATCTATGGAATCTAATAAAAACATGATGTTGAATCCCAACATCTAATTTATTATTATTGTGGAAAAATAGAAAGATCATGGGATTATCATATAGGGTTAATCATCAATATAATATCATATGGTATTAGAATCTGGGTCCACATAATCACATATTAGTATCCGCAATACGATTCCCATCATATCTTATCAGAATCATAATCTGGATCTTAGGAAGTCTGTCTGGGAATCCATACATGGGTTATATATATACAAATTAATAAAGAATGCATAAGTAAAAGTAATGGGGTTTTTGAAGGCTTAAACCGACCATCACTATCCACTTCCCCTCATGCATATATAATTTCTATGGGTTCTCAGATGACACTAATTACCAAAACACCTCTATGGGTTCTAAAGGGTTGTCAGATGGTCTTCTCAAATTGTTACACCTAATTCATCTCACAATAATCTTATAGGTGTCCATGAGATCATAGGAAGGGGGCACTGTGTTTTGACTAATTCAATTATATAAATTAAATTATCTCAAGGGATTAATATTCCATGTCCTACTATAAGTATAAGCCTCATACATTGGTGAAAAAAGTTCAAGCCAATGTACTAGGTTCATAGTGACCCGGGAACCATTAAACTTTCATTATTTGGTGATCATGTAATTTAAAAAAGGAATTTAAAATATCCAATTTAAATTAAATAAACGGATCACTAACTTTGTTGATATACCACACATAACCATGCTTATAGTCATCATGCACAATTCCATTAGTCTTGTACTAAGACTAGCAACCTATATGGATGATTCCTTGATTATAATTTCATGGATATAGAACGCCAACTAGGTATATCATAGAGATAATCATGATTGTTCATTACAAAAGGCCCCAATAAACAAGAGAGGTCCAATATCATCTCATCAGGCAGCCTCATTGCACAAACAGCACAACCGAGAACATATTAGAGATCTCATGAAAACCCTAAGAAACAATTTGAGTTTGATCCCAAACATGATCCAACATATCCATATTAAATTAATGTAATTATAAGGTAATAATAATGAAAATTAAATGAAATTATTTAAATTCATCAAAACAACAAGATGTGATGAGAAAATATCTTCAAGGTACATCCCTTTACTATGAAAAGAAAAATCCCCATTTCAGATGACTAATTCATCCATTACCCAGAAGAATATCAATCAAAAACCATAATGGGATAAAATAATTATTATTTAGAAGAGAGGATAATCAAAAATGATATGACTAGAGGAATAGACTCGCCTTAAATTACTAGACATCAACAATGAAACACCCAAAATCCAAGGTGAACCCATGAAGATCAATGAGAGGATTCCCTCCAATGATTCATGTAAATGAAAGAAGAGAAATAGGATACCCCCTAAAAATAAAATGGGGAAATGTAATTTTTCTCCCCCAGAAGGATAAAAACTAGCCAGTGGATTAAGAATACTAATTCGGATATGGGATATCCCACATGTGAGACGATGACTATAGACAATATCCAAACTAAATCCCATCCACCTCAAACTGCCTATACTATTCCTTATGGACTCCCAATGAACAATTATCCATCATTATCCTTAAAAAATGCATATTTTAGTTTGTTAAACCATTTTATATTCCATTTCGAACCCCAATTAAAAATCTGGTATTGCCATTAATTTTAAAATTCAAATTCCTTTTGTATTTTTTTCAATTGATAAAAACATTAGATCTTATAATATTGAATGAAATATAGTGCCTCCACCTCTTGGAAATTCAAATCATGACATTTCCGTCTACAAACTACTCCTTAATGAAATGAATTTCAAAATATACATAGTATCTTATTTTATCCATGAATCCAAATATTCCTTTCTCCTTTAGTATTTCTCCCCCAAAACCACACTATAATGGGGGTCTCTACTGGTTAATGTCATACTATAGCCTTTCATTATACTATTTGGGTGGTTAAAAAATGTAATAGTGTTTTCAATAAATAATGACACTATGACCATGCTTCATCAGGACCCTCTAGCCATATGAACTTATAAAATACTATTAACAACATTAACTATAATATTTTAAATGTAAATATATTTATTATTTAAGTACCAACAATAATGATACATTAGAATTAAAATGCCATATATTAACTTCTTAAAACCCAACTTGATCACTTTTTTGTTATTTGGTTATGTTACTGAATATTTATTTGAATATTAAAAATTACATATCATGTTTTGATTTAGCTAGTTTAGGTTAATATAAAATATATATTTAAATCATGTGGTTTGTTTATTTTCAAATAATAGTGTGATTGATATTATATTTTTTATTCATATTTGTTATATAATTTTTTATATTTGTTATTAATTATATTATTATCATTATTATTATATGTTTATATACACATCTAGTTGGGGTTTTATATATATTTATTTAAATATATCTAAAAGAGTGAAGATTTTTTATTTTTTGTTAAATTCAGTATAAAAATGATATTACTACAGATCTATTTTATATAACAGAGATGGGAAACCCCACTCCCCTTCATTATAGCTAGATGGTGTTCATGGGTGGATTATCTCGACTTATCTCCTTCTATTCCCCTTATTCTATAGACATTCATTAATTAATTATAGTTATGTTGATATTCTACCTTTTTTTTATTCTCTTTTCTATTTTTCCCATATTCCCTTTCCTTTATTTATGTTTTTCTTAACCTATAGTTTATGAAAGGGTGGGATTTTTTCATATAATGGGAAAATGTTTAAGATTCATAATGAATTTAAATTCAATGTTATATACACCATCTGTATATCTAGAAACACGCTACGTATCAAAGCATCTAAGGATCATTAATTTCCAACAGGTGATTCTATCCTTCTCCATTGCATTGGATTAACCGCAAGTTCATGAATTATTTTAATTAATTAACTATTTAATAAATAAAAATATACATTTTATATGATGTACTTATGGAATTCATATACAGACCCCATATAATTTTTATAATATGTAAAATTTGTTTCCATGGATTCTATTTATGAAATAATTCATATGTATTGTTATTCCTAAAAGGAGATTAATGAATTGGATACCTTGTTATTACACAAAAATACTTTTTTTTATTCAAATAAAATAGTTTCTTATAGTAAATAATGATGATATAGATCATTTTGAATGATTTTACCATGAATAATTCCTAGTATGGACTAAAAAGTTGTTTTTTTGTTAATAAATGGTGATTTCCAAGGAAATCTTATTTTTTTTAAAGAGTTGGTGTTGTTTTGTGAATGTTGTTTTGTAAAAATTTATTTAAAATAATCAATTAATATCATTCATCTAAAATTTCTTTTGAATACCTTCAGTACAATAGTTGGATTCTACAAAAAATATGATGCGAGGATAATCCATAAACACAACTTAATGGATTCTAAATATGTAATTCCAATATGGGACTATGATAGTGTATGGTAAAACAATATCTAAAAATATTCATTATTTATGTTCCCAATTACAGGCCAAATAATATTAAATAATGAGACTATACAATGTGAATTTAGTGCAATGATAGATATGGTTTTGATTTATACAGTATAATGATCTAATTATTCCCCTACTATAATAAAATAGTTTCTCTATCGTAATAATTTGGTATAGTTCATTCCATAAACTATTCATAAAAATATTATCACCCATATTTTTGAATATTTTAGTTTTTTTCACATTATATATATATATAACTAATTAATTTGGATATTATTTTATTTCAAGATACACTATTTTTTCAAATATGTTTTATATTGTAACATTATTTTCAAATAAGCTAAAAAATATAATATTATAAAATTAATTTTAAACTAGCATATATGGGATTTCAATTAAAGGTAATGTATATAATATTTGGTGGAACATAATTTGGCATTGTATCACAACCATCATACACACCATGGTGTGGGCAGCTCCATCTTATCATGATCTCCCTTTTATGTTTGGTCATTTAACTAATTTCAAGAAATTGTCCATTATATCAATGATGGGGTAAAGGAGGGTGTGATATTTGAAGGGTTCATATGTGAAATTGGTTATATGGATGTTTTAGTTTCTTATGTAAAATCATTTATAATATTCTTTAAATACATAATAAATCTATAGATTGAATCTCATGTGTGATGTATATTGTTTCAGTTATATATTTTATTAATTAATTTTAATTAGTTTCGTTTACTTTTTAAATGTTAGATAGGGGAAGTCACTCCCTAATGACTGCATGATACCCTTGGAATATTTTTTCAATGGGTAGAGATGGAAATTGTGCCTTATGTTTTTCTCTCTACTAATTCATGTATAATAGTACGGTAATAAAGATTGTATATAAATAATTTTATCTAGACATGAGATGCATTTTTTTTGGTATGGTAATGAAAAATAATCAAAACATGGTGAGTAATTCACGAATGATCTAGATCAACCTATTGATGGTGAATTATATAGTTACCATGGAATTTAGTAGATTCATTTGTTCCCATAAAACAATAAATATGGTGCATTTGTTGTTACTCTACAATGGTGATGTTTCTATATATTTTTCATCTACAGATAGATTTTGAGATCCATAATCCAAAAATATATGTTATTTATTAAAGAAATATTGACAACATTTTGTGGATATAATACGGTTATTTTTTTGATATAGTTAAATTTTATTACCATAAATTTCATCCAGTATGTATTAATTATAGGTCAATGATTTATGTTGTGATTGTTTGATATATAGCATGATGTATGAGGAAATTTTTAAAAATGAATGAATGTTTTGAACAATTTATCATTCAATTATATAATTATGTTAACTAATTATTCATTGAAATTGAATTCTATCATTTCAAAATTGAATCAGGTTTATATTAAATGAATTTTAATTTCTATAGTACAAAGAATATAGTTTCCACATTATCGTGATTATTAACTAAGGAACATTAAATTATGGAATTTTATGTTAAAAAAATTATTTTTTATGGAACTTTTGAAAGTAATAATGAAAAGGGATTATGGTTAGTATGGTATGGTCTGTTAAAAATTAATAAATTTCAACGGAATTGGTTATTTCTATTTAAAATCATTAAAACTATATTATCCATTGATTTTAATGATGTTATTTTATTTGTGTATCATATATTTTTTTGAATGTAGAGACATTTATATTGCATCCATACCTTTTAATACATAAAAAATCCATATAATGGTACAAAATTTAGTAACAAATGTAGTCTTATGATGTTTATTTTTTTTATAAATTTAGGATATAATACATATAAAAAAATTCTTTTACTCCTCAAGGAATTCTTAATAAATTCATACTAGGTAATATTTACTATATCTCATATATTAGGGACATACATTAAATGAAAGGGGTGATTATAGAACTTAGTAGTGAGAAAATAAAAGAAATATTTAGTATGTGATCATGAGGAATAACAATAGTTTGTGTGAAAAAATACTTGGGGTATATCATAATGAAATTATCTTGAGGAAAAATAGTAGGGTATCATCTTACGAACAAGAGGAATATTATGATAGAGTGATCATGAGGAATAATAAGTAAATTATATACATTCATATGAATATCACAATGATATATCTCCAAGGTCTCATAAAACATAATTACCATGGGTTTTCATCAAGATATCAAAAAAATGTCATCTCATGTAAGATCTTGACTTTTCTAGAGATGTATCATGATTGTTTTTATTGTACTATTTTTTCTTGTATTTGTTATACTAGGGATGGTTGTTTAATTTTTTATATTTTAAGGTGAAATTGGTGAATTTTGGAAGCTATTGGGGTTATACATGGTAGTTTCACAATTAGGTAAACCCTTATGGTTTGGAATAAGAAACCATGTTCTATATCTTAAGATACTCACGTGGTGAATAATTGGTGCATAGTTTTGGAAAACAAATTGACCTACCTCTCCAAACCTTCCAAACCCAAAAAAGGGGGTTTTCTTGGTGGGCATAGGGTTTGTCAAGCTATGCACCCCTCTATAAGTAATCTTATTACCCCTTGGGAGAGGAGAATGATTAGGGAACATGGTTTGGAAAACCATTTTCCCCAGCCTAAGATACCATGAATGTGGTTTAAAATCCACTAAAAATTAATTGAAAATTTACAAACCTCCAGTATTAAACCCAATTCAACTCTTCTAATCCCTAATGTTTTCCCTTACTTTTTTGGGAGCTCTTGGATAGATTCCTATCCAACTAGAACTCCATTATTAATGAATAAAATATCTGATTAAAGGATATGCACCTCTCCCAATATGTGATCTCTTCATGTATTTTTATCATTGCCTCTCGTATCCCTTTTTGGATGATGTGAATTGTTTTTACCCATTGGTGATGGTTTAGATCTTTATTTTTATGGTTGTTGTTTCATTTGATATTGGATCTGGATTTGGGGTGTAGATATCATTCATCATCATGAAATTGATTGTTCCTCTTCAATTTGGGGTTTTTCAGTTTGGTAAATTCTCATCAATGATCTTGAGGTAGGTTGTATAAATGTCAATTTCAATAGAATATATTTTAATTTCATGTATGGAATTGTGAAATTTTGGTTTGTGTGGTTAGGAAATTTCATTCCAAAATTGAATTGATTAAATTAAATTTCAATGTGATAATTAAATGGCTTGATCATGGGGCAATTGATATTGGTTAAATTTTGGTTATGAAATTGGTGGGTTATTGGGATTATGAAATTGGTTGATTAATTTGATTATGAATTGAATTAATATGACAGTAAAAGGATGTTTAGATTAACCTTGAATGGTTAACAATTTATATGACTAAATGTAGGTAAATTGTTTAATGGATAATTTTTCATATTATTCCATGTTATTAAAATGATCAAACCTGATTTTTTTATGATTTAAATAGTGAACTGTGATGTGAATAATTTAGAAAAGTTTTATGATGATTAACCTTGAAGTTTTCGATAAATTTGATATATGTTACTAATGGATAAATGAGTGTTTGATATAGACTGATACTCCAAATACCCATATGTGATTAAATGATAAATGAGTGTGGGATGGACTGATTCTTCAAATACCCATATGAGATTTAATGATAAATGAATGTTGGAAAATTACTGATTCTCCAAGTACACTTATGTGATAACAAAGAGGTGTGTGATTGGGAATAATGATATAAATACCCATGAGGTTCAAGACATGACATTCTAGGCCCATGAAATTGGATTTGGACTATGGTTACACATGGACATGATATAAAATATATAAATATTTGATTAATGAAAACCATTTTTTACAAAATTCTGATGACCTTAGGGATAGTTTAGACTATATCATGAGGTGAAGTAGATATTGATGGTTTGGGTTTCATCTTTAACCTAGGGTGAATATGATCTTATTTAGAGAAAAAAATATGTGAACTTTTTTCTTTATCAATTTTATTTTATTATTTATAAAACAACATACATTATTTTTGGATAGATATAGTAATAAACAACATTTGTGGTGGCCTAATGAAGGCACTCACACCCAAATTAGGCCACCTAATCAATACCTGAATATACTTAATGTTTATAGGATATGTAAAGGGATATATCCCAATGTAATGTCGCTGAGATGGAATGTTTCATATAATATGGAAAAATAATTGATTTTGGGATACACTTAAATGTTTTAGTGTATTTATATTTGGGTTTTTTATTTGAAACTTGAGATATATATGGAATGAAATATCTACTATTTTAGTTTTGGATATTGTTTCCTATTTTATTTTATTATGGTATACTGGTCTATTATGGTTATGGAATTTATTCTAGTAATTTAGGGGGATATTTTTTATTTATTTATGTTATTGTGATACTCTAATAAATAGGGTATATTCTCCCCATTATTTATATTATACTCACAGGTCTAGTTAGTAGCCTCTGGTGTACTGGGAGGCACACTTTACTTCATGTGTGCAACCGGCTTTAGGAACCAGAACTGGCATCTGGGTTGGGTCGTCATAATGTGGTATCATATGAGTTTTATATTATTTTTTATATTACTATTTGTAAAAGGTATTCAAGATATTAGGATAAGTTGGGTGTTGATTAAGAGCTCATGTATGGGATAATCTAACTGATGTGTGGGGGTGAATCCATGTTCAAATAGTGGGATTGATGATTTTGATAAGTGTTATACAGTTGAATGTTACTTCACCTTGAGTGATTATCTTATTTTGTTACGTTTTTGGATCTAAGATTTTTTGTGATTATACTCATGGCCTGGTTTGGAATGGAAGTCTTATATGGAAGCATTATTTTAGGTACCCATGAATATTTGTGGCATGTATAATATTAGGAGAATATTTAAATGTAGGTTTTGGGTGACTTTTTTATGTGAAAAATATCTTCGTATTTGTGTAAATTAGATGAAAATGGTTCATAATATTAAATTGTAATTTTTTATAAGATTTTATGTGAGGTAAATTAAATCAAATAATTGGGTATGTAATGAATTTCCTGGAAAAGTGATAATGATTTACCCTATGTGAACCATGACCTAGATGAGGGATGGTTAAGGGTAGTGATAGGGAATCTGTTTTTCCCATTTATAGGGTTAAGGGGGATAACATGTTATGAATTTATGTGAATCCCTATAAATGTGATAATGTTAGAATCTATGTCCAATGATGTGTGTTTGGAATTGACTGATATGACTCCTCAATGAAACTTTTTTATAGGAATACAAGAGGAAATGGATTTTAATGGTCCTCCATTAGTGGAACTAGAGGATCAGATAATGTCGGGTGTAGAAGATGGAGGGAAGTTCCATGATATCTTTACCCACGTTATTTAGTTTATGTAAGGTGACCCAATGAAGGTTATGAATATTATGTATGACTTGAAATAATTGTTTAATTTTGAGAAACATAAAATATTTAGTGGAGGGTGTGGACCTAAGGAAGATGAGTAATGGGTTTAGTCTATTCAGATGTCCCATGAACACTTAAAGACTCATGTTAATAAGATAGTCAAATTTGATTCTTCTATGTAGTGGGATCGAGTAAATCATTGGTGTTAAATGAAAAATCAGGATGTAAATTTGGAAAATATAGTGTGGAGGGAATTTTAGGTGATTTTCATATCATGAGATTCTCAGGAAGGAGAGGTTGGTTGAGTTCATGAGGATGGCCTAGTGGAGTATGTCCACTGTGAAAAATATGAGTTGCATTACTGATTTTCATCACATTGTTCTAACATTTCTATATGATGAGGAAACTACAAATAAATATTTTCATAATGAGATTATATTTGAAATTAAGTACCTTGTTAACATCTTTAGGATAAAGATACTTTCTGAGGGAGTGAATTCAGCTATTGTATCTAAGGGGAACCTAAACGAGGCATCTAGTAGAGGAAAAGTATTTTCTATTGGATGACCATGAGAAATATCTTTTTAGAGTAGGAAGCCTCACATAGAAAATTTCATCCATGGTAATCTCAAGAAGAGTTCATAGGGTGAAGGGTCAGTTACTCAGTACTTTAACCGAGTGATGTACCACTAATTTGGTATGTCAGGTTACCTTTGTAAATAGTTCCACTGACCACCATTAGATTCTTATGATTGTGATATAATGAGACATTTAAAATAATTTTGTAGGAAACCATGAAATATAAGTAATGATAGAGGATCTAGGAAGAATTAGAGTGTTAGGAGGGGGTCTTATACCCTATATTAGTATGGTAGTTGTAGTTCTACTAGTTGTGGTGGTAGAGGCATTGGATGTGGTACTTCTAGGAAAGATCACCCATATCAATAGAGTTTCACAACATATGGGACATATATTACAACACCTGGATTTGGGGATGGGTATTTTCATACATTCTCACCTATACTTTTGGATAGAGTGGTCAGACTATCAATAGTTATTTGTATTATTCTTATAGATTCTACACATTCTAGTTCATTATTTGATATAGAATCCTCTCATTATTTTATATCTACAAAACATGTGAGTGGGTTGAGTATAGGGGTGGATTTCAAGAATGTGTTATGAATATTGATACAAATTTTGAAGTATAGCCAAGAGAAATCTATTTATATATGGGATGTTCTCTTATGGTTGGGAAGTATCATTTTCCATGGGAACTCTACAAACATCACTTGTCTGGCATTGAGATGATTTTGGGTTTGAACTGTTTATTATCATTCTGATCCAACATATTTTACTACCATATAAGTGTTACATTTACACCTCATGAGGCTGATAATTATGTTCATTATGGAGAGTGTTATATATGGGAAGTCCATGTGGGGACAGTTAAAAAAATGGGGGAGGTCACCACCCAGTTTGGAAGCCTTTTTCTAGATGATGGGGGGTATAAATTCGTATATCCTTCCATCATTAGTGGATTGGTTAAATTATTTTTTTATCAAGGATTTATCAGGGCTTCCACTTGATAGATATTTGGAATTTATTATTGAGATCATGCTGGTATCTGAGCTAGTTTATATTCAACTACAAAGAATTTCACCAATAGATCTAAAAAATCTTAATACTCAATAGGAGGAGTTGATGGATAAGGGTTTTATCCATCCGAGTACGTCTCCCAAGTGTTATCCTATTTTGTTTTCAATGAATTATGATAGGAAATTGTGATTTTCTATTGATTACTAGAGTTTGAACTAGATTATAGGGAAGAACAGATATCCTCTTAGATTTATTGATGATCTATTTTACTAGTTGAGAGGAGAATTTGTTTTTCTATGATTTACTTGAGATTAGGGTATTATCAGTTGAGACTTCAAACCTCTGATATACCACTAACATCTTTTAAAAGTGGTTATGGAATTTATGAGTTTGTCGTGTTTTTGGTTAGGGTGATGAATACTCTAAAAGTGTTTATGGACTTGATGAATTGAGTCTTCCACTCATACTTGAATCAGTTTTTGGTTTATTTTTTGTTGAAATCATGGTGTACTTGAAGACTCATATTGATAATTCCCAACATCTAGATATCATCCTGAGTATATTGAGAGAGAATTTTATATATGAAATGTTATCTAATTTTCAATTGTATATCAAATGGTTACATTTCACTGGTCACATCATTTAAGGGTAATCTATGTTAGTGGACTCGGATAAGGTGCAAGTGGTTGTCCCATGGGAGCATACTTAGAATGTTTTTGATTTCCATATATTATTGGGGTTATAGGGCAATTATAATTGTTTAATCAAAGAATTTTCCTTCTTAGAATAACTTCTTTTAGAGTTGAACAAGAGGGTAATAATGTTGGAATAGTCTACGGGCTTCTGAGAATGCTTTCCTGGAGTTAATGAAGTGGTTTACAACTACAAAAATCTTCATACTACCCATGAAAGGGTAGGATTATACAATGTTTTGTGATGCATCAATGATCAGGATTAGATCGGTGGTGATGTAGGTGGATTGAGTTGTGGAGTATGAGTCACACAAATTGATTCCACATGAAAATAATTACCCTACACATAACCTCTTATTATATGTAGTGGTTTAGTCATTGAAGTGTTGATGGAATTTTCTACTGGGAGAAAATTTTATTGTGTATACCAATCTTAAGAGTTTGATGCATATTTTTTCACTATAGTATTTGAATATCTGATTGTATAGATGGTCTGAGTATATGAAATACTCTGATTTTGAGTTGGAACATAAGCATGGAAAGGGAATCAGTGTTGCTGATGCTTTGAGTAATAATACACAGACATAAGAAGTCCATGAGTATAGTTTTGAATAGAATATGTCAACTATACTCGCTGGGATTCATGATATTGTTTGGGAGGTCCAGGGGATGATGAATCTCATGTCAATATTACTAGACTCCACACTTTTTAGTGTGATTAGGAGAAGGTAGTAATAGGGTGCTTATTGTTTGGTCTTGAGGGAACTATTTGAAGGTGGGGAGTCACCTTCTGATTGGACTATAAACTAGGGTGAGATCATCGATGTCTAGGGATATATTTTTGTTCCTATAATTATTCATGAAGATATGATGTGTGATTTTCATGCCTTTATGTGGTAAGTTCAACAAAATTTTATTAAAATACACCAAGACCTACATTGATAGTATTTTTGTCTGGGAATGAAAAAGGAGATTGTAGGGTTTGTGACCTGATGCTACACCTCTCAACCAGTAAAGGAAATGAATTAATGAACTTGTGGTTTACTATAACTATTCCCCTTTCTTGAATTGATGTTGGATGATGTTACCATGGATTTCATGGTGGGTCTCTAGAGGTAACCTCATAAAAATGATTCTACTTAGGTTATTGTGGGAAAATTGATGAAAGTAGCACATTTAATGTCTAATATAAAGTATTTCTTAGTGGATCATTTGGGGGTATATATATCTGGGAGATATTCAATCAACATTGGGTTCCATGGATCATTGTTTCAGACTCTGACTCATGTTTCACTCCATGCTTCTAGCATGGCTTGCATAAGGGGCTTCGTACGAAATTATTTCTATGTATGAAATTTCACCAACAGATAGATGGGATGTTAGGACATAATATTTAATTACTTTAGGATACAATGAGAGCAATTTTTCATCATTTTTTGTGCCTTAGAAGAACCAATGGGTTCTTTTTGAGTTCTCATATAATAATAGTAATCAGGAGACTATTCATATAGAACCATATGAGGCACTATATGGAAGGCAATGCAGATCAACTCTATGTGTGATAGAGGTAGCTGACTCAGAGTTTTCAAGACTGCATCTCCTTTATGAGATGTTGGAGAAGGTATCTTTGATTTGGAAACGTTTGGTTAGGGATTAAAGTACACTGAGTTCACATGTTGATTGGCATCAATTCCCCCGTGAGTTTTCAATGGGTGATCAGGTTTTCCTTTAGGATTTTCCTAGATTGGTTAACCATAGGATCAAGAGGTCGGGGAAGTTACTGCCTATGTTTGTAGAACCTTTTTATATTTTAGATAGAATTAGGCTATTGTAATTTAGATTAGCATTTCCATATGGGTATAGTTTTAATAACAACTTCTTGCATGTGTCACATCTTCAACTATATCACGCTGACCCATCTCATGTGATCAATGTTAGTGATGATGAACATGAGGTTGATACATCATTTAAGGTGAATACGATACATGATATATATCATAGATAGAATATAGTGACCATAGAATTTTACAAAAAACATTAGTTGATTTTAAGCATAATAAAACATCTTATTACAATCCAGGGATCATAAATTCTAGTGTCTTAGAAGACTAGGTACATAAAATTGAAAGCATGGGACTAAATAAAATATTTACTTATGTAATCTTATTATAGATATCCTAACATCCACTATGCTCATACATATTCATAGGATAAAAATGGGTAACATGAATAAAGGGATGATCTAAAATCCCAATACAGGAATGAGCATAATAAAAAATAATTAGCACATGGATTTGAATGCATGACAAGATGATACAAAAAGTAATGGAACATATAGAATCATGATGTATAAACATGGGATATTATTCTCATGGAGTCATAATAATGTGTAAGAAATATAAAAAATTACTTTAACTTGATTCAAGGGTCATTTCACATAATGGAGAACAAGTCAAGGTTAACAACAAGACTGTGGCACATGGTAGCACGAGTTCAGGATAACCGCCAAGTCTATTGCACGTAACGTCTCATGAGACTCAAAATTACACAATGAATTAGAGTGATATCTTGGTGAACCCATCATAAATTGTTCATGAATATTTTTTCCACATAAATAATCCTTCATTCACAGTTACTCATAAACATAAAGGTACCCATGGAAAGAAATGGGTATCATAATCTTGTCATAAAGAATAATAAGTTGGAGTATCATACAACTTTCCATGAAATAATGGAATAAGAAAATAAATGGACATTAATAAGTGGAAATAGGCATATATCATGGTAAGTGATTTCAAACACAATTGATAACTTGTAAAAAGAATATTTAATAAATTTTATCATTAAAACATTTTATTATGGTTTTTAGGAAAATACAAAAATATTTTAAAATAAAAAATGGAATAATATTTTATAGAAAACCAGTATTAAACCAAGAATGTTTATAATAAAAATAATTATTTTAAAAAAATAATTTTTTCTTTAAACATATGAGAGGTTGCACTTGAAATTGGGTAAGAATTTTGTAATTTCCCTTAAATGGGTTTGCATATCGGGATATTTTGAGGAGGGAACCACCTAAAAACATGTATATCACTGAATGATAATGATGAATAGAACATGAAAAATGATTTAGGAGAATGTAAAATAACTTTATAATATTTACATAAAAATAAAATATAACTTCATTTGGATAAAAATAATGATATAGCAACCTGAAGGAATAATGGTGGTTCAAGTAGAATCCCTTACCTTAAGTCTGACAGTGTCCTTCACTTGATCATAATTTCCTAGATAACCAAATTAGATTCACCAATTAATATTTATAGAAACACCTATACATTTAATTTATTTATAATATGTTTATTATATTCATGCATGGCCATTTTAATGGGTTAATAGGTTCATTATAATTGTTTAAGAGAATTTCTTTCCTTGGTTTTCAAGATCGATTTACTTATATACATGTAAGGATAAACATGTAAGATGAGAATGGTTATCCAGAATTTAAATTGTATGATATTTGTGAACATTAATATTATTAAATGGTTATAATATTTATTTGGTTATTTTAAGTGAAGATAAATCATTATATAAAAATTTAATGATAACCGTTTTGGTTTATTGGCAGTTTTTAATCATAATGATCACATTTCCCTATATAAATTTATATCATGTGAAGAAAATATTATAAAAACTTAAATTATAAATAATAAATATATTATAGTCTGGTTAAACAATAAAAATTATTTCATGACTAGAATTGAATGCGGCAATAGAAATTGATAACCCATCATCCTTGAATGTGATAAATTAACACATCTCAGATTGTATTTTCATTTCTAGTATAAATGGAGGGGAAATGATAGAAGATGATGAATTATTAATTTATAATAAAAAAATCTAGTATATTTATGGTACATGATTTATCATAACATTTGGATGAAAGGAGGTGAGGAATGAAAAATAAAGAAAAGAACATGAATTAAAACAAAAGAAATGAAAAGAGGAATTTACCTCTTCAATATAACATCCTTGAGAACCTCTAAATGGAAGAGGTTTTTTCATTTTGAAGAGATAAAGGTATTATATGCGTGGTAGAGCATATTATGGGGTATTTGAGTATAATTTTTAATATTCACAAGTCTTGAGAGGTGTTTGGAGAGGAGGTAAAGAGGGGTGGTATTTATAGTGAAAGAGATGAGGGGTTTTACATTATTTAAATCATTTGTTTAATATTTTTTCTCAAGACTATGAATATTCATGATTATTGTGGAATATAATAGTAAATAGTGCATGTGAGTTCAAACCAATTCCCATTTATATCATCCATGACTCTAGAATGATGCATAAATTCATTTATTTAGCATTTATCATAAATTATCTTATTTTACTATTCACAAAATTTATGTATTTTAGAATGAACCAAAAAATTCACCCTTATCATATTTTGAGATGTTGAATTCAAAAATTAAATCCATTTTATTAATATAAATGTATAAATATGATAAATTTAATTATTAATTAATATCATAATTTATATGAAAAGTACTAATTTTAAAATTAAAACAGCATTTATAACACATTGAAAAATTAAGTAAGGTCTCATAACATTATCTTTTGATAATAAGACATAAAAATAATAATTTATAAATTCATTTTATGAAAATAAATTTTCTATTAAATTTTTTAAAAAATCATAAAAATTTAATAAAATTTACAAGACTTATCAATATACAAACAGTTTATGAATAATTTTGAAAAAAATTATTTACTTATACTATGATATAATTATATCACATTTTTACTTATATGATGGATAAATTTTATTTATAATTTCATTAGTTAGGTTTCTATATGTAATTTTATATGATTATACGAGAAGACATAATTATTAAAAATGAATTTCATTGATAAAAGATTTTTTCATTACATTCTTCATCATTATGAAATTTCTCCCACAAAATTCCGTTTTACATTCTAATCCATAAACATGTGTGGGTACTTTTTCTTCATTTCCTCCACTAATTCCCATATTTACTATTTGTACATATGGTTCCACCATAGTAATTTGACCATTTGAGTAGTCTTGTTACATAGAACTTTATCTCTACGATTCAAGATCATCACTGGATTATCATCATAAGAAAGATCATTATCTAACTATACCACATCTTAGGAGAGTACAGATGAAGGGTTTGGAATATACTTCCTAAAGAGAGATACAAGGAAGACAAATTTTACTTTAGACATGGTAGGTGGAAGTTCTAGTCGACAGGCCACAACTCTAACACGATCAAGAATCTCAATGGGGTCGATGTTCCTAGGAATTAGCATTACTTTCTTCCCAAATCACATGACATTATTCCACAGAGACATGCAGAGGAATACCATGTCTCTTACTTTTAACTCAAGGTCTCGTCGATGATTTTCTACATAACTCTTCTATCGATATTGGGCTTCCTTGATGTACTATTGAATGGTTTTCAACTTCTCCACCATTTCTTCGACCATTTCATGTCATAGTAGCTTACACTCACTGACATCATCTCAACATGACCTTATTCCACACCTTTTCCTATAATGGGATTCATATGGTGCCATTCAGATTCAAGAGTGGAAACTATTGCTTTAAGAGAATTCAACCAGTGGAAGATGTTGGTCCCACTATCATTTGAAGTACATAGAACATGGTCTCAATATATATTCCAATTTTTGAATAGTTCCCTTATATTGGCCATCAGTTTGAGGATGATTTGTTGTACTGATGTTAAATTCAATGCATAGAGCATGCTGTAGAATTTTCAATAATTTCTTAGTGAATCTTGGATCTCTATCAGATAAAATAGATAGTGTTACTCCAAGAATACTTACCAACTCTTTGATATATATCAATTTAATTTGATCAAATTCAAAGTCCACTTGAATTTCGATAACATGATATGTCTTTGTAAAATGATCCATAATGACACATTGAGCATTTTTTCCTCTGGATGTCCTTGAAAGTCTAGTGAAAATGTCCATATTGATGTTCTCCCACTTCCATATTGGTATGTATAGTGGTTGCATCATCCCCTTAGGTAATTATTATTCAGGATTCACTTAGTGACATATCATGTACTTTGATGTATATTAAAAAATGTCCTTCTTCATAATTTTATAGCAAAAATTCTCTCGGATATCTCGATACATCATTGTTCTCCATGGGCGAATAGATAAGGTAGAGCTATGTGCGTCATTTAGAATCTAATTATTTATCTATTTATTAGAATTTAAACATAATCGTGATTGAAATCTTAAAACATCTTCTTCATAAATCTTGAACTCAGAGGATTTCTCATTCCTGGTTACTTTCTCCCTTTTCTGAATTTCCACATCATTTCTTTGATCATCCTTTATTTTATCTATGAGGGATGGTTGAGAAATCATTTGAGAAAGGATTGATGATTTTCCACCCTTAATTATTCTCATGCCCATCCACTACAAATATAATAAGATTAGATCCTTTTCAACACTCATCATTGATAAAGATGCCAGATCCTTTCTACTCAGAGAATCGTCTATGTTATTTTCCTTACTAGTATGGTAGTGTACAGAGAAATCATAATCCATGATGATCTCAACCCATATTCACTGGTAATTATTAAATAATTTTATGCTAAAATATATTTTTGACTCTGGTGATATATATCACACTTCTCCCCATATACATAATGCTACTAGATTTTCAACACAATGATCACAGCCACAAACACCAGGTCATGCGTGGGATTGTTTTTCTGGTGTATTTTCATATTCATTGAGGTGTAGGATATAAATTTTTCATTATAAATCATCACATATACTTATCCCTTTTTGAAGCATCTTTATACACCACAAATAGTTCTCCACTTTTCAAGAGTGTGAGAACTGGTGTAGTGATAATCCTCTTTTTGAGATCCTTAAAGTATTCCTGACCCTCTTCAGTCCAGAAAATCTTCACTCCCTTATATATCAGCTTGTTTATTGGGGTTGGCATTCATGAAATGTTCTTCAAAAATCATTGATAATAATTGTCTAGACCCATAATGTTGCATATATCTATTACATATGTTGGCCTAGGCCACTCATCATTTCCTTTGTCTTGGAAGGTTCCATAGAAATTACTTTTTTAGTGATAATATTCCCCAATAATGATACTTCCTCTATCCATAACTCACATTTAATATACATTGTATAATGTTTCTCCCTTTTCAATTTCATTAGCATAGTTTTCAAATGCTCCCCATGTTCCTCCTACTCTTGGAGTAAATCAGAATATCATCGAAAAAGACTACCACAAATTTTTCCAGGTAATCTCTAAAGACTCTATTCATTAAATCCATGAATATTTCTAGATAATTAGTGATTTTGAAGGTAATAAATATGAAATCATAGTGTCCATTCCTTGTTAGAAATAATGTTTTGGGAATATCTTCCTTTCTCCACTTTAATTGGTGATATCCCGATTGAAGGTCCACCTTAGAGAAACAACTGGCCCCAAGTAGCTGATCGAACATGTCATATATTCGAGAAAGTGGAAACTTGTACTTTATCGTAACTTTATTGAGATCACAATAATAAATTCATAGGCGCATAGATATATCATAATTTTTTACAAAGAGAACCGGTTCACCCCATGGTTAAGCATTCAGGTGTATAAAAATATTCTCCAGATTATCCTGTAACTGCTTCTTCAGCTCTTCCATCTCAATGGTGGCCATTATGTAAGGTTCCTATGATATAGGCAGGGATTCAAGAATATGTTCAATTGAGAACTAAACCTATCAATTAAGAGGAATAGAAAATAGTTCTTTAGGGAATACATCAGTGTAATTGATCTAGATTAGCATATCTTTGATATGTATCCTCTCACATGTCTCAAAAATTTGAGATCGATATGCTTGATCAAAAGGAAACACTATCAACACTTGATATGATGATTTTTAAGGCTATTCATCTTCCTCATCACACTTTTATAGGATTAGAGAATACTATGGGATGTGAAGAGTAATTTACCTTTCCTAATAGTTAATGTTTCCTTTGTATAAATATATCTAATCCATGCCCAAAATAAAATCACACTCCACCAAAGGAAGTATGAAATGATTTTTTGGGAGGTTCAGTCCAAAAAACTTTACTGGGGAGGAGTTACAAACCACGGAGGCAATAATCTCCCCATTAGATCTTCTCATGGATAACTAAACCTCCAAATTTTGAGGTGGTGTTTGTATAGTTCTACTAAACTTGAAAGATATTATAGAATGTGAAAAACAAGAATAAATAGTACATTCACTATTCTAAAAAGAATAAATGGTGTACCTATCACCACATCATTTTTTGGATCCACCTTAGCAGTAGTGATACCATAATCCCTTACTTTTTTCCTTGGTGTTTGATGTTGATTTCCTCAGAAAACCCTTGGCATAGGGCAATTGTTCTGATAATTCCCAGGTTCCTTGTAGTTGTAACACTTCACTACATGCTGAGTGTTGATCTGAACCATCCTTTCTTCTTCCACGTTAGTGGGATTCTTGATATCCCTCTGGTATTTTTTAGCCATATGTCTAATTATTCCATAGTTTAAGAAATTCCTGGTTCCCTTTAGATAGTTCTCAGGATGCCTCTTACCATAATTATGACATATAGGATATTCGATATTTTCTACATCATGAGATTTATTTGATGAACAACCCATATTAGACACCATTTTATATTTTTTTTCACTCGTCCTATGAGACCATTGAGAGTCTCCAATCTAAATTTCACCCTTAAGGGAACAATGAAAAATCTCTTAATAAATGATGAATTCTTGAATCACCAATACATTCCATAGACTTGACATTAGTCCGCTAATGAATTCATCCATCTTGCCTTCGGTTTTCATGATAAGGATAGAGGCATATCTTGCAAGACTTTTGAATTTTTCCTCTTAAGCCCTAATGTAGTTATCTTCCTTCGACTTAAGTATGAGGAACTCTCCTTACATATAAAGATGGAGTATCAGTGAAAATAATTATTGAAAAACATTTTAATGAATTAATCCCAATCCATGGAATCAATTTCTTCTTGGGACATCGTATTATTGATAAGTATCCACCACTGATCCGCTTCCCCATCAAAACGATAGACCAAATCTTCGACTATCTCTTCTTCTGAGCACTGGAGGATATAGAATATCTTTTCAATTGAGTTAAAACATGGTTCCATGAGTAGGGGATTAGAAGTTCCACTAAACATGGGAGTTATTTGTTGCATGAAGGATTCAACGAAAACATTCTCTTTCCTTATAGAAGGAGGTTGTTCCACATGATTCATGTTATTATTTATAACTTTAGCAAACTGATCAAGAATTTCCATAAATTTTTGAGCAAATTTTCCCATTATATTAGGCATATAATTAGTGCAATCATCAAATTTCATATCACATTAATTTTTACCATGTTTTCTTCTATTTATTTCCTTAAACTAAGAAAAATAACGTACAATTCTGGGAATTGAATTCTTAGCTAATAAGATTAAAAAATAAAGCATTAAACATTAAAGTATAGACTCTTAAATTAAAGTAATATCCCAACTTGTAATTCCATTGGTTTTAATCTAGGTTATCTAGGATCTATTTCCAATCATATATTCTTTTGGGATTTTTTGATCCCTTAATAATTGTTTATACTATGATTATGAATTTACCAAATTATATCCCCAGGGAGTATCAAACCAGGAGTGCATCAAGGTTCATCTTCATAAACTGGTTCCCATTCGAGTCTAGCTCAAAGTGGGGTTTTTTCATTTTACCCCTAGATATATATGTGCTAGAGCTACATCCACATGTTCATATGCAGACTATAATGTATTTTCTTGATAAACCACAAACTTTATACATACCCATATTTAGGGATGTTTTCTTATACCTAGTCTCATACTTAAGGTTATTACTAATGTTCGCTATTAATAATATCCAAAAATAACTAGACCATCCTCAAATACCACCTATAGAGACCATAACATTTTAAACAAATCATTACATGATTTTAAGCATTATAAAACATCTTATTACAATCAACAAATTGTAATGTGTAGTGTCTTGGAAGACTACGTACATAAAACTGAAAACATGGGACAAAATAAAATATTTAATTATTTAATCTTCATAAAGAGATCCTAACATCCATTTTTCTCATACTTCTTCATAGGATAACCAAGGGATAACTTGAACAAATGGGTCTACTAAAATCATAGTAAGGGAATGAGCATAATAATAATGCTTTAGAACATGGGTTAGAGGGCATCACATAATGATATAAAAATGCATGGAACATATGGAATCATAACATATATACATGGGATCATATAAACATGGAGTCATGTTAATGTGGAAGCAACATAAAACATGACTATAGAATGATTCAAGGCTTGTTGTACATAGAGGATCACAAGTTATGGTTAACCACGGAAACTATTGCACATGGTAGAACAATTCAAGGATAGCCGCCAAGACCGTTGCACATAACATCTCGGGAGACTAATCTTTATGAAATTAATTGGAGTTCTATCTGGATACACCCATCTTAACATGTTCATTAATATGTCTACCATATAAATAATCATACATCAACAATCATACATAGACACAAGGTTATCCTAAGAACAAAATGGGTATCATAATCATGTTATAAAGTACAATAAATGGGTTTATCATACAAGTGTTCATGAAATAAATTAATTAGAACATAAATTGAAATTGATAAGGTAAATAAAAATATATAATGGTAAGTGATTTCAAACACATATGGTAATATGTAAATCATTTTTTTAATAAATTTTAGCATTAAAATAATTTTCTCTGGTTTTAAGGAAAATAGAATAGAGAAATTAAAATATAAAATGGAATAATGTTTTATATAAAACTGGAAGGGAAAGAAAATTTTTTTAATAATAAAAAGGATGATTTTATAAAAACAGTGGTTTCTTAAAACATATGAGAGGGTTCACTTGAAATTGGGTAATAATTCGGGAATCTCCCTTAAACGGGCTTTCTTATCTAGAAGTTTTGAGGGGGGAACAACTTAAAAACATTTATATTAATGAAAGAGAATGATGAATGGAACTTGATACATGAGTTCATATAATGTGAACAACATTTAAAATATTTAAATATGTATTGAAAATAACCTCATTTGGGTAAAAAAATATAGATCAACCCGATGGAATAATAGAGGTTTGAGTAGAATCCCATACCTTTAGTCTGATGGTGTCCTTCACATGATCTTAATGTTATGGAAAACCAAATTAAATTCATTAATTAATATTTATATACCCTCTTATACATTTATTTTATTTATTATAACTTTATTAAATTCATTCATGGGACTTTTAATGGGTTAAGTGGTTGAATATCATTGTTTGGAAGCATTTGTTTCCTTGGTTTTCATAATCAGTTTACCTATATACATGTAAGGGTAAACATATAAGATGAGAATGGTTGACCAGTATTAATATTTTATGTAATTATTTAAAATCTAGAAGATTTAATAGTTATGAAATTCATTTGGTTTTTTGGAGTGAAGGTGAATCATTATATATAACATTAATGATAACCGTTTTGATTAATTGGCATTTTTTATCACCACAAACACATTTTGCTTTATAAATTAATATCATGTGAAAAAATGATTTAAGAACATTAAATTTGAAATAAGAAATATATTCTAGTCTTTTTCAACCATTAAAATGGTTTCATGACCCATATTGAATATGGTAATAGAAATTGAAAAACAATGGTCCTTGAATGTGATAAATTAACACATCTTAGATGGTGTTTTATTTTATAGAATAAAAGGAGGGGAAATGGGAAATGATGATGAATTATTAAATTATCATAAAAAAATTCCAGTACATGTATATTACTAGATTTATCATAACATTTTTATGAAATGAGTGGAGTAAATAAAAAGAAAAAAAGGAACTTGAAAGAAAATAAAAGAAATAAAAAGTGGAATTTACCTATGGAATATAAGTTCCTTGAGGACCTTTTTAGGGAAGAGGATTTGGTATTTTGAAGAGACCAATGGCCTATAGACATTGGATATGGGATTAAGGAGATATTTGAGAAGAATTTCAACTAGGAAAAAGGTTTGAAAGTTGTGAGGGTAGGAGGTAAATATGGGTGGTATTTATAGTGGAGTATGGGAGGGGTTTCCCATTATTTTGATCATTAGTTTAACATTATTTCTCAAGACTATTAATAGTCTTGATTCTTGAGACCAAAAATAGTAATGTGTGCATGTTAGTTTGATCCAATGGCCATTTACATCATCCATGACACATGCATGATGTCAAAATCCATTTATTTAGCATTTATCGTAAATTCTCGTATTTTACTATTCACAAAAAATTCCAGTATTTTAGAAAAATCCCAAAAAAATCACCCCAACATTTTTTTGATGTGTATAATTAAAAAAATGAACTACATTTTTTGAAAATAATTTTCTAAATATGAGAAATTTAATTTTAAATTAAAATCATAATTTAAATGAAAAATAAAAATTTTAAAATTAAAACTAATTTTCTAAAAAATTAAAATTTTAATTAAGGTGTCTTAAAATTATATTATAATCATAAGTCATCGAAATAATAATTTAAAAATTCATTTTATGAAAATAAATTTTCTTTCAATTTAGTAATTTAATCATAAAATTGTAATTAAATATACAAGATTTTCCAAAATACCAACACATTATTAGTAATTTTTAAAAACATAATTACTTATACTAAGATATAATTATATAATATTGTCACTTTTATGATGGATAAATTTTATTTATAATTTCAATAGTGAGGTGACTATTCAACTGGCCAGTTTACAATTCATAATGGTCACATTACTATTCGCAAGGTCAAACTACTATTTCATCAGTATGCGTTCCTTAAATTCTAAAAATACCTTTCATTCCACTCATTATTTATTTATATGGCTTGTGTTGTTATATATATGTAATCATATATGATTATAATATAATACATAATTATAATAAGGGAATTTCATTTACAAAATATTGGGTTGTTATAGAGAATTTGTTGTGGGGGAAAGATAGTGTCGATTGTTCGAGTATTATGTCAACATGAATGTGCTAAGGAGGAAACATTGGAGAGTAAAGCAACTATGCAGGCTCATTGGTATGAAATTTTTATCTCAAAATCATATAGATTAATGGTAGTACAACTCATGGACAATTTTTTATAGGGTGGAGGTATTGTAAGATCTTGAACATTACTTGAGATATCTTGTGTGTATTTTGAGGTACTTTTTCATTTTTTGGTTATACATTAATTTTATGGTTACATTGGGTTGTTTCTGGTGAAATTCGAGAATTTTGGAATCCAAAGGGGTTGGGCATGTTTGGCGAATGGTTAGGGAAAACCAAGAGGATTGGCCCAGGAAATCATGGACCTAATTTAGAGAGACAGGGGGTGGAGATTAGTTTTCACAAATTTTTCCAACCCACCCATCCTCACTCTCTGAAACCATGAAAACCAATATAGAGGTTTTTTATGGTTGGACCATTGTTTTTTAATGTGTGCTCTCTCTATTGTATATATTTCCCAATTATTAGGAGTTTTCCCTGTTGGTTATGGTTTAGATCTAGGTTTTAATGGTTGTTGTCACGTATGATCTTGGATCATGGTTTTGGTTCTAGATATCATTATTTTTTTGTAGTTTTTTATTCCAAATCAATTTGGGGAGTTATATTTTGAAAAAAAATTCATCATTTATCTTGATCTATGTGTTCTAGTTGTTAATTCTTGGAGTCTTGACATTAATTTCATGAATGTAATTCTGCAATTTCAATTTTCATAGATGGGAAATTGCATCAAAAAATTGAATTGATAAATTTAAATTTCCATGTGGTAATGAAATAGGTTGAACAAGGGGTAATTGAAATTGGTTGAATTTTGATTATGAAATTTTTGGGTTGTTGGGATTGTGAAATTTCTTACTTAATGTGATTATGAATTTAAATAAAATGGTTGTTAGGGGATGATTTTGTTAATATTTAATGGTTAATGGTTTATATTGTTAAATTTCAATAAATTATTTAACGGTTAATTTATATATTATTTCTTGTGATTAATGTGATTATCCATGATTATTTTAATGATTGAAATGGTGAACCATAATTAAAATTATTTATAAAATTATTAATGATCATTAAACGTGATATATGTGATATATTTCATTGATTGATAAATGACTATGGAACACAGAATAAGGTTACAATTTCCCATATTGGATTGATTGATAAACGAGTGCAGGATAAAGATTTATGATCCCAATAACTATGTGTTACTAATTGATAAACAAGGGTGGGATAAGTATTGATGCTTAGAATACCCGTATGTGAAAAAAATGAGGTGTCTGACTGGGACCTATGGTCCAAATACCCACATAGTGTTATACATGACATTATATGGCCAAGACATAATCCTTGGAATAAGGTTCCGTGTATCCATAATATAAAAATGGAATGAATTTGTTAATGAAACATCATATTCAATGAAATCAATATCCCATGGGGATAGTTCCGACTCTAGAATAGGCTGAAGAGGGTATTCATAGTTTGGATGTGATTGAGAACCCATGGTGTTTATGTGGTTATTTAGAGAATAATTAAATATGTTAACTACTTTCTTTTTCACTTGTATTTTATTCTTTATACAAATCTATACATAGTATTAGAATGGATATTGTACGAAACTGAGTGGTACTCAAAACCAACTCAAGCTTCATGATTGGTACCCAAAAAAACTTCATGATTTCATGATAGGATAAGAGAAAGATCCATATGTTTGATGGATGAGTTGGGATTGAGCATGGAAGAGGGTACCATACATGATGTTGGTACCAGATAGGGATATTTAAATGTCTTTATATTTTTTTGTACTCAATAATTGAAACATATATTGAATGAAATATCTACTGTTTTAGTTTTGGATATTTTTTTATGTTTTGGATCATCATGTGACACTGGTCTATTTTGGTTATGTAATTTATTCTTGTTATTTAATTGGAGTTCATTTATTTCTCTTCATTGGTGTGATGATTTGATAAAGAGGGTATAGTCTCCACACAGTCTATTTTAAACCCTCATTACTACTCAGTATCCTCTAGAATACAAGGGGGTGAAATTGAGGTTATGTGGCCAACCAACTCGGGTCACCAGTATGTGGCATCCTGGTTGGGACATCAAATCTCTATATATTATTTCATAACCCAATTCATTAAAGTTCTATTAGGGAACACCATTGAAATGTATAAATTCTTTTGTTCCACATATATCATAGGAAAATAATTCATTAAATGGTTGAAATTTTATGTATTTATTATGTAATAATACTTAACAAATTCAATATTGTATATAATATTTTACCCAAAAAAATCAATATCTCTAAAAAATGTGAAAAATTCACTATTGGATAAATCCGACATATTGGATTCAAAAACAAAATCTATTTCAATAGGAAAATTTTAAAAATATAAGAAATTTAATTTTAAAATATGAAATGATTATTTATTGGAACCCATCAACTTTTGTTATACAATTTAATTTCCATCCCTTAGGAAAATATATATAATTTCAAAAAAAAATGTTCCTATTTTCATCATTTTATAAAAAATGTTATTATTTTTTATATTAATTTCACTAATAGTGAAATATATATATTTTCTAAAAAAAATCATCCTCTCTTTTTAAAAAAATATATTATATCATATTGTCTAAAAAATATATGTTATTTATAAGGGTAGAAATAAGAATGTTGAATCCATAATCATTTCCATCCATTTCTAAAATAATTAAACCACAATATTTCTAGGTCCATTACACATTACCCCTTATCACAATGGTATAGTCTATAAGGGTATGGTGTGAGATCGTGGTAGTTTTGTGATGTGGTTCAACAATCATTGATCTAGTTGTGATCTTCCCTAGTTAGATCTTCTATCATATGGGATTTCATTCAAGCCTCAATTATTAAAGATCTACTCAGTCCTGACCATCCACATACCATAATGATTCTACCTCAATCTCTTTGTATAAAAAATGATCTTCTGAAGGAATGATTCAACTGGTTGAGGAAATCATTTATTTATTTTTTATTCAATAAACTATTAACATTACCCATAATATCAACTAAACATAACATTCACTTTATATATTCTATATTACCAATAGATAGAGTTCCCAAGTATCATATAGAATAATGATTATATTAACCATTAATCATTATATATTAATCTAGTAGTCATTCCATAAAATTAATATTTATAATTATATCATATATATATACCATTAAATATAAACATTTACCACCTCTATTGATTTTTCTTACAATTACTTGGATAATATATATCAAATTCCTAATATCATATTATATTAACTATTTTCATTAATGGTGCAATCTTACCTGTACTACTTTATCCTGTGAGGTTACCATTGCATGGTCACTATTCAATGGGTTTTATATCCCCATACTATCTTTACATATAGAAATTGGAATTATTACTTGTCATGTAAAATTATTTTTATATAAAATTCAATCTATGTACTAATGTTGTGGAATATAATAAAATAGTAATTATGAAATAGTTGAGGCCTTTTATAATCAATTGAGGATTTATTAGGTCATTATATTCTCCACCCATAAGAAATTACATCCATGAAATTTATATCCCTCTTCAAAAAATTGGAATATTTTTCTCTCATTGCTTCTTCAGGTTTGAAGTAGTTTCTAACAACTTTTGATTTCTCTATAGGGATTTCACAAGTCATATTAACATATTCCTCAACACATGTTCACTTATATCAAAAATGTGGATCATTTTATATTCATATTAAATGTATAGTTTCAGTTCTACACCATTAATATCAATTACATGTGTCAGTTCATATATAATCATTATCTATATAGATACATTGATGAAATTGTGGAAATTGGAATGATATAGAAGTACTGATAATAGTTAAAAAACTATTCAAATACACTGAAGAATCTAAAATTTTCCAATGTACCTTTTAATCATTTCCCCTTCTTTACAAATATGATAACTCTTTTCAAAAATGATATTCTATGAAATACATGATTCCCAAAATTAATTTCTATATTATTCCATTAGTTTCCAACCTTACTTTTCTTTCAACTCTAAGTATCCATGATGTGATTCTCAATAACATTAATATTTTCTATAGTCTCCATCATAATTTATGGTCCCAATATATTTTATTTATATATCAATTTCTATAGAGATCTATAAAAGGTTCTATTTGAATACTTGAGTGGAAATTGTTTTTACAAGATAATTCGACAAGTGGGAGATGTCATTACATAATCCCTGGAAAATAATGTGAGATGTCCTATTCCATGTGTTATAGTGCTTGACATGTCTTCTTAGATTACCCAGAAGTTTGATGATCATATATTATGTTGAGGATTAAATCTATACTCATGGTCTTTTAGAGACTCCCCCAGGACATTGATGTAGGTCGTGGATCTCAGTCAGAATCATTCGACCGTTGTGCTCCATGGAGACTCACTAATTATGGAATATAGGGATGGGATAAGTTAATTAGGGAGAGATTATCCATTATGGATATTAAATGGGAATAATTTTTTTAACGTAATAATGATTAATGATATAAAATTGTTTCCCTTGGATTTCATAGGTATTATAGAGACCCAAGACTTTTATATAAAACATTTCATGAATTTAAGCATAATTAATCATCAGAGTACAAGCCAAGGATCGTTAAGTCTAGTGTCTTAGAAGAATATGTACACATAAAATAAAACATGGGACTAAAAAAACTTCTTTATTTAATCTCCATAAAGAGCTTCTATCTTCCTTTAAGCTCTTACCTCTGCATAGGGTACCCTGGGGAAAACATGAACAAAGGGATGAGCTAAAAATGTCCAGTAAGGAAATGAACATAAGGATACATCTCAAGAACATGAGTTAAGAGGCATGACATAATGATATCCAAAGCATGAAACTTATGAAATAATTTAATATAAGCATGGAATCATATAAACATGGAATCATATAAATGTGTAAGAATCATAAATCATATCTTTAGTATGGGTCAAGGCTAACCGCCAATCCCGTTTCCCATTTCAGTATGGGTCAAGGATAACCGCCAATCCCGTTTCACATCGCATATCATGAGACTTATCCTTACCCAATGCATTGGAGCACTATCCGGGCGCACCCATATCAACATATTTATGAATATTTTTTCCACATAAATAATCTTTCCACATAAATAATCATACATAATCAACCATACATAAACATAAGGTTACCCCTGGAAAGAATTGGGTAGCACAATCATGACATAAAACATATCCAATGGGCGTATCATGAAAGTTTCCATGAAAGTAAGGGATTAGAAAATACATGGACGTTAATAGGGTAAAATAGGCATATAACATGGTAATTGGTGTCAAATATAAGTGACAACATATAAAAAATGTATTTTAGAAACATTAGCATTAAAACAGTTTTGAGCGGTTTTAAGGAAAACACTCTAGAGCTTTTCAAATAGAAAAGAGGACATTATTTTATATAAAACAAGAATTGAAAAAATAAGGTTTTCATAATAAAAATACTTATTTTATAAATACAATGGTGTTTTAAAACATAGGATAGAGTGCACTTGAAGTTTGGGTAAAAAGTTGGGAAGTCCCCTTTAAACAGGTTGTCTTATCGGAAAGTTCTAAAGAGGGAATCTTTCAAAATCATGTATATCCCAGAAAGAATGTGATGAAAGGGTATTGATATAATAATATTTTACAACTAACCATAATTCATAATACTCAAATATATATAAAAGATAATACCATTTTTAAAGAAAGATAAGGCAACCTGAAAGAACAAAGAAGGTTCGGGAAGAATTCGTTACGATTTTATCGGCATGGTGTCGGGTGTGACCAAGAGGGATTGATGGGAGATAAATTGGGTTTCCCATCAATTATAAATTCATAAGGAACTATGGTGGAGGTTCATAAACATACCCCATAATTTTATAGTACACATAACAAGGCATAGTATAGAGGACAATCTTGATTAAGAGAGAAAAGGAGAGGATCCCTTACCTTAAATCTGGTGGTGTTCTCCACTTGTTATTAATGGCCTGAATAAACAAATTAGGATTATTAATTCATAATTCTAGAACATCTTATATATGTAATTTATTTATTATAACCCTTTTTAGTTCATTCAAATCCTTTTTGATTGGTTATAAGGTTCAATTTCATTGTTCGGGATCGTTTGTTTACTTAGCATTAAAAGATCGGTTCACTTATATTCAAGTTTGGATTATATACAAGATGAAATTGGTTGTCCAGAATTGAAGTTACATTATTTATTTCATATACAGGAGATTACATGGTTTTAATTTTAATTAGGTTACTTATAGTGATGTTGAATTATTACATATATAACCTTAGTGATAACCGTTTTTGTTATTCGGTGGGTTTGATTACAAAGTATATGTTGTTCATTATAACTTAATTCCATTTGTACCAAAAGATTACAGAACCAAAAATATGATATATTACATATATAATAATCTGGTTAAACCATAACACAATTGGTTTCATTACCATAATTAAATATAATAACAAAAATTGATAAAATGTTGTCCTTGAATGTGCTAAATTAGCACATCTCAAACGGTGCTTTCATTTATTTCAAATAAAATGGTGGGGAAAGAAGAGAAGATAATGAAATTTACCACTAGCATGAATAAATTCCAGTACATTTATGCTACTAGATTTATCATACTATTATGGTTAAGGGAGTTGAGGAAAGAAATTAAAAATAAAATAACTTAAAAGAAAAGAAGAAATTTGGGAAGAGGAATTTGCCTCTTGAGACTTCCTCCTTTGAGAACCTCTTAAGGAGAGAGGTTTTGGTATTTTGAGGAGGATATGAGATTTTGGACATGGGGGAGAACCTTGGGGAGATATTTGGGAAGAATTTAGAGAAGACTTGGAGATTGAGAGGAGTAGAGAGAAGAGGGAGTGAAGGGGGTTTTTATAGTGGAGGAGAGGAGGGATTTAATGATATTATAATCCTTAATTTATTATTTCTTCAAAAGAAAAATAATAGTAAGTATTCCATGACCAAGAATAGTAAATGGTTCATGTGAATTTGAACCATGGGTGGTGACATCAGCCATGATTCTAGGAATAGTTTATTTAGCTTATAATGTATATATACGGTAAATTACTGTATTTTACTATTCATCAAAAATTCAGGTATTTCAGAAAAATCTCAAAAAATTCACCCTAACTACTTTTCGATGTGTAGAATCCAAAAATGAAGTGAATTTTTCAAAAATAATTTTTTAAATATGATTATTTTAATATTTAATTAAAATCATATTTTATTATCAAAAACCAGATTTAAAACATGAATTAACTCATTCTAAAACATAGGTATATTATACTTCCAACTTGAATATTATTTTTATACTATCATAGGTGATGTTACTATTCATTAGGGTATATCACTATTCATAAGGGTATGTTACTAATCATTAGGGTAGGTTACTATTCACCAAAAATTATTTTTGTTTTATTAGACTCCAAAAAACATCTTGAACACAACCGTGAATGCCGGATTTTCGAAATTCCAAACACATAAGTGGCAAAATTATGTTTAAAGGTCACTTATCACTTAGTAGTCCATTATGTTGTGTTTTCATGTGATTTTATGACATAAATATAAGAAGGTAATTTCCATTGAAAAACTTTGGGTCGTTACATTCTTCCCCCTTTATGAAATTTCGCCCTCGAAATTTCGTTTTACATACTAAGACAAAAACAGGTGCGGGTATTTTTCATTAATTGCTTCCTCCAATTCCCATGTTGCTTCCTCAAACTTATGGTTCCTTCACAACACTTTGAAAAGATGGGTTGTCTTGTTGCGTAGAACCTTATCTCTCTGATCCAGAATCTTTACTGGCTACTCCTCATAGGAGAGATCATCTTCCAACTGCACCACCTATGAGTTTAGTACATGTGAGAGATTAGGTATGTACTTCCTCAAGAGTGATACATGGAAAACATCATGAACTTGAGCCATATTCGGTGGAAGTGCAAGCCAATAGGCCACAGCTCCTATGCGGTCAAGGATCTAAAAGGGGCCAATATACCTTGGGCTTAGCTTCCCTTTCTTCCCGAATCGCATGACTCTCTTCCATGGAGATATTCGAAGGAAGACTTTATCTCCAGCGTTGAACTTTAAGTCCCTTCGATGGTTGTCAGCATAGATATTTTTCTAACTTTGAGTAGATTTGATGTGTTTCTGGATAACTTGAACCTTCTTTGTCATCTATTGAACAAGATCGGGTCCAAGTAGCTTTCTTTCTCCAACTTCATCCCCACAGGTTTGAGTTCTACATCGCTTTCCGTACAGAGCTTCATATGGATCCATCTGAATAATCTAGTGGAATCTATTGTTGTATGAGAACTCAACCAATGGGAGATATTGATCCCATCCACCTTTGAATTCTAGAGAGCAGGATTTAAGCATATCTTCAAGCGTATGAATAGTTCTTTTAGATTGTCCATCAGTTTGGGGGTGATAGGTCGTGTTGAAATTTAATTCAGTACTCAAAGAATGTTGAAGGTTCCTCCAGAATTTAGATGTGAACCTTGGATCACGGTTAGAGACAATTGAGAGTGGAACATCGTGCAGTCTCACCACTTACTTCACATATAACTTTACAATTTGTTCAAGAGAGAGATCTTCCCGAATAGCGATGAAATGGGATGTCTTGGTGAGTCGGTCAACCATAACCCATATCGCATTATTTCCCTTTGACGTCTTCGGGATACCCATGACAAAGACCATAGTAACATTTTCCCATTTCCACATGGGTATAGGCAATGGATACATCATACATTTGGACTTTTGTCGATCAGCTTTAACTTTATGACATACCAAGCACCTTGATATATATTCCGCAATATCCTTCTTCATGTTATCCCACCAGAAGTGTTCTCGGATATCACGGTACATTTTGGTACTCCCAAGATGGATAGAGAAGGTCGAGCTATATGAATCATTCAATAGCTCCTTCTTTTTCTCTGGATCGTATGGTACACATTATCGTGTCCCAAATCTTACAACTCCTTCCTCATCAATTTTGAAATCAGAGTATTTCCCATTTTTAACAGCTTCCACCCTTTTCTGAATTTCCACATCCTTTCTTTGAGTAACCTTTATTTTCTCCATTAGGGATGGTTGAGCAATAATTTGAGAAAGGATCAATGATGTTCCTCCCTTAATGATTCCCATGTCCATCCTTTCTAAATCTAAGAAGATCGGATCCTTTTCAATTATCATCATTGATAAAGATGCAGGATCCTTTCTACTTAGAGCATCTGCCACCTTGTTTGCCTTACCGGGATGGTAGTGGATTGAGCAGTCATAATACTTGATGAGCTCTATCCATCTTCATTGGTGCATATTAATCTCTTTCTGTGTGAATATATATTTGAGACTCTTGTGGTCAGTATATATCTCACATTATCCCCATAGAGATAATGATGCCAGATTTTCAACGTAATGATCACAGCCGCCAACTCCAGATCATGCGTAAGATAGTTTTTCTCATGGATTTTCAGCTTCCTTGAGGCATAGGAAATCACTTTATCATTTTTCATTAGCACACAGCCTAAGCCTTTCTTAGAAGCATCACTATACACCACAAAGAGTTCTCCACTTGAAGGGGGTGTGAGTACCGGCGTAGTGATAAGCCTCTTTTTCAACTCCTTAAAACAGTCTTCACATTCCTGTGTCCAGACGAACTTTACTCCCTTCCGTGTCAGCTTGGTCATTGGGTTTGACAATCGTGAAAATTTCTTCACGAATTGTCGATAATACCCAGCTAGACCTAAAAAGTTGTGGATCTCTGTTACAGAAGTTGTCCTCAGCCACTCTTCAATTGCCTTCGTCTTGGAAGGGTCCACAGATATCCCTTTCCTGGTGATAAAATTCCCCAAGAATGATACTTCCTCCATCCAAAACTCACATTTACTGTACTTTGCATACAACTTATCCCTTCGCAAAGTTTTTAATACAATTTCCAAATTCTCCTCATGTTCCTCCTTGCTCTTGTAGTATATCATAATATCATCAATAAAGACCACCACAAATTTGTCAAGGTAATCTCTAAAGACTATATTCATTAAATCCATGAAAATTGATGGAGCATTAGTGAGTCCTAAGGGCATCACTATGAACTCATAGTGTCCATAACTCGTTCGAAAGGCAGTCTTGGGAATATCTTCCTTCCTCACCTTTAGTTGGTGATATCCCGACCAAAGGTCCACCTTAGAGAAATAACTGGCCCCACGAAGCTGATCGAAAAAGTCATCTATCCATGGAAGGGGATACTTGTTCTTTATAGTCATTTTATTGAGCACACGATAATCAATACAGAGGCGCATTGATCCATCCTTCTTCTTGAAGAAGAGGACTGGATCACCCCACAGTGAAGCACTCGGGCGTATAAAACCCTTCTCCATATTCTCCTATATCTAATTATTCAGCTCTTCTAGCTCTATAGTGGCCATTCGGTAAGGTGTATTTGAGATTGGAAGAGATCCAGGGATAGGTTCAATTGAGAACTCAACCTCTCGGTCAGGGGGAAGACTAGGAAACTCTTCAGGGAATACATCAGTGTAATCCCTCCTGATGGGCATGTCTTGAAGCATGATTCTCTCCTTTATCTCAATCATTTGAGCTAGGTATGCATGCTCATAAGGAAGAAATATCCAAACATGAGATGAAGATTCTAAAGGAGACTCATCTTCCTCCTTTCACTTTTAAAGAATCGGAGGATGCTTTGGGATCTAAAGAGTAATCTCCCTTTCCCGACAATTGATGTTGGCCTTGTACAAAGATAGCCAATCCATGCCCAAGATAGCATAAAACTTCACTAAAGGAAGTATGAAAAGATTTTCTGGGAGGTTCAGTCCACAAACATTAATCGGGGAGGAGTTATAAACCATGGATGTAATAATTTCCCCATTCGTTGTTCTTACAGATAACTTTTCCTCCAAATTTTGAGGTGGTGTTTGAATAGTTCTACTAAACTTGCAAGATATGAAAGAATGCGTAGAACTAGAATCAAATAGTACGTTCTCTATTCTTGAATAAATAACAAGCATACCTGTCACCACATCATTTTCTGGCTCCACCTCAGCAGTAGTGATAGAATAAGCCCTTCCTTGTTGCCTTGGAGTTTATTGATGATTGCCTCCGACAACCCTCGGCTTAGGGAAATTGTTCGCATAATGCCCAAGCTCCTTGCAGTTAAAACACTGCACTGCAGGCTGAGTTTTGATCTGAACCTTCTATTCTTCTTCAACATTAGCAGGATTTTTCATATCCCTTCGGTATTTCTTGGCCAGATGACCAAACTTTCCGCATTTGAAGCAATTCCTAGTTCCCTTGAGATAGTCACCAAGATGCTTCTTCCCACAATTCTTGCAAAGGGGAAAGTGAGTCTTCTTTCCATCATGGGATTTGTTTGATGAACCACCCATGTTGTTCTCAATTTTACACTTCTTGTAACTAGGCCCATGAGACCATTGAGAGTCTCCAATCTCCATTTCAACCATGAGGTCACAACGGACAATCTCCTCATAGCTGTCAAAGTCTCGAATTGCCAACACTTTTCGTAGACTCGGCTTTAGTCTGCTAAAGAAGTGATCCACCTTGCTTTTGGTGTTCATGAAAAATCCAGAGGTGTACCTTGCAAGCCTTGTAAAATTCACTTCATACGCCCTGATAGACTCATCTTCCTTCTGCTTGATTCCAAGGAACTCTCTTTCCATCTTGAGACGGAGGGTTTGAGGAAAATATTTGTTGAAAAACATCCTATTAAATTCCTCCCATTCTATGGAATCAATTTCCTCTTGGGACTTCGTATTCTTGATCAGTGTCCACCAATGATCATCTTCCCCATCAAAACGATAGACTACCAGTACAACTTTCTCTTCTTCCGAGCACTGGAGGATAGAGAAAATATTTTCAATGGAGTTAATCCATTGTTCTATGAGGAGGAGATCAGAAGACCCGCTAAACATGGGAGGCCTTTTCCGCATGAAGGATTCTACGGCAACTTTCTCTTTCCTTAGAGAAGGGGGACGTTCCACCTGATTCAAGTTATTATTCATAACTCGAGCCAGCTGAGCACGTACTTCCATGAAGTTTTGAGAACCCGCTTTCGTCACATCAGGCATGTCATCAGGGCAATCATTACATTGCCTCTCACATTGGTTATTGGAACGTGTTCTTCTATTTCCTACCATTAACAAAGAAAAAGAACGTATAATTAGAGGTCTTGAATACTTAGCTATTGAGCATAAAAAGGAAACTTTGAACATTAAAGGATAAACTTATAAATAAGAAGTGCATCCTAACTTGTGATTCCTTAGGTTTATATCTAGGTTATCCTCGATCTATTTCTTAACTTATATTCTCATGGGCTTCTTTTTGTCCCTTAATAATGTTTTGTACTAATCTTTTGAATCTTCCAAAGCATATCCCCTGGGAGTGTCGTAACCAAGAGTGCAGCAAGGCCCGTTATCGTGCACCAGTTCCTGTTCGAGTCTAGCTCAAAGCGGTATTTTCGGGTTTTACCCCTAGAGACATATGTGCCAGAGCTACCTCTACCTACTCATATCTAGACAGGGATGTATTTTCTTGATAAACCACTTACTCTATACTCACCAAAATTTAGGACTGTTTTCTTATACTTGGTCTCATACTTAAGGTTATCACTAATGTTCTCTATTCCTAATCTCCAAAAAATAACTAGACCATCCTCTGATACCAACTATAGAAACCCAAGCCTTTTACATAAAACATTTCATGATTTTAAGCATAATTAATCATCATAGTACAAGCCAAGGATCGGTAAGTCTAGTGTCTTGGAAGACTAGGTACATATAACATAAAACATGGGACTAAAAAAACTTCTTTATTTAATCTCCATAAAGAGATTCTATCTTCCTTTAAGCTCTTACCTATGCATAGTGTACCCTGGGGAACACATGAACAAAGGTATGAGCTAAAAATGCCCAGTAAGGAAATGAACATAAGGATACATCTCAAGCACATGAGTTAAGAGGCATGACATAATGATATCCAAAGCATGAAACTTATGAAATCATTTAATATAAGCATTGAATCATATAAACATGGAATCATATAAATGTGCAGGAATCATAAATCATATCTTCAGTATGGTTCAAGGCTAACCGCCAATCCCGTTTCCCATTTCAGTACGGGTCAAGACTAACCGCCAATCCCGTTTCACATCGCATCTCGTGAGAATTATCCTTACCCAATGCATTGGAGCGCTATCTGAGCACACCCATCTCAACATATTCATGAATATTCTTGCCACATAAATAATCTTTCCACGTAAATAATCATACATAATCAACCATACATAAACATAAGGTTACCCATGGAAAGAATTGGGTTCCACAATCATGACATAAAACATATCCAATGGGCATATCACAAAAGTGTCCATGAAATGAAGGGATTAAAACATAAATGGACATTAATAAGGTAAAATAGGCATATGACATGGTAAGTGGTGTCAAATATAAGTGAAAAAATATAAAAAATGTATTTTAGAAACATTAGTATTAAAACATTTTTGAGAGGTTTTAAGGAAAACACTCTAGAGATTTTCAAATAGAAAAGAGGAAATTATTTTATATAAAAACAGAATTTAACCAAGAAGGTTTTCATAATAAAAATACTGATTTTATAAACACAATGGTGTTTTAAAACATAGGATATATTTCACTTGAAGTTTGGGTAAAAAGTTGGGAAGTCCCCTTTAAACAGGTTGGCTTATCAGAAAGTTCTAAGGAGGGAATATTTCAAAATCATGTATATCCCCAAAAGAATGTGATGAAAGTGTCTTGATATAAGAATATTTTACAACTAACCAAAATTCATAATACTCACATAGATAGATAAGATAACACCATTTTGAAAGAAAGATAAGGAAACTCGAAAGAACAAAGAAGGTTCGGGTAGAATTCGTTACGATTTTATCGGCATGGTATCGGGTGTGACCAAGAGGGATTGATGAGAGAGAAATGGGGTTTCTAATCACTTATAAATCCAAAAGGAAGTATGGGGGAGGTTCTTAAAAATACCTCATCATTTTATAGTACACATAATAAGGTATAGTATAGAGGAAAATCTTGATTAGGAGAGAAAAGGAGAGGATCCCTTACCTTAAATCCAGTGGTTTTCTCCACTTGTTATTAATGACCTGAATAAAAAAATTAGGATTATTAATTTGTAAGTCCAGAACATCTTATATATTTAATTTATTTATTATAACCCTTTTTATTTCATTCAAAGCCTTTTTAATTGGTTATAAGGTTCAATTTCATTGTTCGGGCTCGTTTGTTTACTTGGCTTTAAAAGATCGGTTCACTTATATTCAAGTTTGGATTATATGCAAGATGAAAGTGGTTGTCCAGAATTGAAGTTACATTATTTAGTTCATATCCAGGAGATTACATGGTTTTAATTTTAATTAGGTTACTTAGAGTAATGTTGAATTATTACATATATAACCTTAGTGATAACCGTTTTTGTTATTCGGTGGGTTTGATTACAAAGAATGTGTTTTTCATTATAACTTAATTCCATTTGTACCAAAAGATTACAGAACCAAAAATATGATATATTAAATATATAATAATCTAGTTAGACCATAACACAAATGGTTTCATGACCAGAATTAAAGATAATAACAAAAATTGATAAATTGTTGTCCTTGAATGTGTTAAATTAGCACATCTCAAACGGTGCTTTCATTTCTTTCAAATAAAAGGGTGGGGAAAGGAGAGAAGATAATGAAATTTACCACTAGAATGAAGAAATTTCATTACATGTATGCTATTGTATTTATCATACTATTATGGTGAAGGGAGGTGAGTAAAGAAATTAAAAATAAAAGAACTTAAAAGAAAAGAAGAAATTTGGGAAGAGGAATTTACCTCTTGAGACTTCTTCCTTTGAGAACCTCTTAAGGGGAGAGGTTTTGGTATTTTGAGGAGGCTTAGAGATTTTGGACGTGGGGGAGGACCTTGGGGAGAGATTTGGGCAGAATTTAGAGAAGGATTGGAGCTTGAGAGGAGTGGAGAGAAGAGGGAGTGAAGGGGGTTTTTATAGTGGAGGAGAGGAGGGATTTAATGATATTATAATCCTTAATTTATTATTTCTTCACAAGACAAAGAATAGTAAGTATTCCATGAACAAGAATATTAAATGGGTCATGTGAATTAGAACCATGGGTGGTGACATCATCCATGATGCTAGGAATAGTTTATTTAGCTTATAATTTATATATACGGTAAATTACCATATTTTACTATTCATTAAAAATTCAAGTATTTCAGAAAAATCTCAAAAATTCACCCTAAACATTTTTCGACGTGTAGAATCCAAAAATTAAGTCCATTTTTCAAAAAAAAATCTTAATATGATTATTTTAATATTTAATTAAAATCATATTTTATTATCAAAAACCAGATTTAAAACATGAATTAACTCATTCTAAAACATAGGTATATTTTACTTCCAACTTGAATATTATTTTCATAATATCATAGGTGTGGTTACTATTCATTAGGGTATATCACTATTCATAAGGGTGTGTTACTATTCATTAGGGTAGGTTAATATTCACTAAAAATTATTTTTGTTTTATTAGACTCCAAAAAACATCTTGAACACAACCATGTATTCCGGATTTTCGAAATTCCAAACACATAAGTGAAAAACTTATGTTTAAAGGTCACTTATCACTTAGTAGTTCATTATGTTGTGTTTTAATGTGATTTTATTACATAAATATAAGAAGGGAATTTCCCTTGAAAAACTTTGGGTCGTTACAGGTATGCTAGTGACAAAGTCTGTAGTGATGTTGTCTCACGTCAATAATAGTATGTGTTGTTGATACTATACCCCTTTGAGAATGTTTTATCTTAATTCACTTTATAAAAGACCAAGAACCTTAAAATTTAATAATAAATATCCAATTTCGTATTATCAAACAAATAATGATCATGAATGTGCTAATACATTTTGGTTCATCCGGTATGTATAGTGAAAGTTGAGATATGAGATTCTTCCACAAGCCTCTTTATCTTCGGAATTGATGTGATATATAGACTAATCCCAAATTTTAGTACAGATTCATTCTCAATATTGAATATGGGAAACATCTCATTTTTGACAACCTGAATCTTCTTTCACATCAATTTATGATCTCTTTGATCATTCTTCATCAACTCAAGTAATGGCAGTTGAGAAATCATTTAGGAAAGGGTTAATTATGTATGTTCCTTTGAGACTCCCATGTCTATCCATAATAGGTCATTGATCAATGGATCTACATCAATCCTCATCACAAAAATAACACTAGGATCGTTTGTACTCAATGCATATGCAAACTTTTTCTACTCCTATATGGTTCAAACGAATTTAAAAATCAGTTTTCAAGAAAAAATAACCACCTCCATTTTATCATGGTATGTTCATTTTATTGAATATATATTTTAGACATTTGTGGTATATGTGTATTTCTAATTTTTCATCATAAAAAATTGTATCCATATCATTAGGGAGAAAATTACTATCGCTAACTCTAGTTCATGTGTTGGATACTTATACTTATAAGTATTTAATTTTAGTTATTCATATGCGATCATATTCTCATTTTTCATGAAAACACATCCAATCCCTTTTATAGATGAATCTATATATATAACAAGTCATTCCCAGATAGATGGTAATGTTATCATGTTTTCAGTAATGAACCACATTTTCAATTCATGGAATTTTTCTTAAAAATCCTTTTTCCGGATAAATAAAACTCTTTTCAAAGATAATATGGTAACTGGATTAGAAATATTTGAATTTTTTCACATTACACATATAAAATCCATCTAATACAAGTAAAATATGAATCAAAATTACTATTATAGGATGAGGACACTCCTCTATAACGTTTTTTTTTCTAGAAGGATCAACTAGCATGCCTTCACTAGTTACAGTGTTCCATAAGAATGTGACTTGTTATTACCATAACTCACATTTATTGAATTTACTAGAAATTTTTTCTTTAAAAAATATATAATTTTAACCATATATGATCCTCGTGATCCTTGTTAATTTCAAAATATTCTTAAATATAATTAATATAGAATAGTTAAAATTTATCAACGTTTTCCTTAAATTATATTTTAATCAAATACATACATATGATATGAGCATTAGTCATGAAAAAGGGAATAAAAACAATCTCATGATTCCCATATATTGTTCAGAAGGTATTATTTGGGGTATCTTCATTCATTAACCTCATGTAATGATTCATAGTTCAATGTTAAATAATGGAAAATAAGTGTGGAGCACAAAGATGAAAAAACAAATAATAAATCATTGGGAGATGTTATTTATTATATACAATGATCCTTTTAATAACTCTATACTCAATGTAGAGTTGAATTGATACATCATTGTTTTTTAAAAAGGGCACAGGTTCTCCCTAAGGAGACACACATGGTGAAATAAAACACTTCAAAAAAATATTATAAAGTTACTTCTACAGTTACTCTAACTCCAAATATACCATTTTATTTTGGATATTTGATATTGTATTATAACAAGGTTTGTGTTCATTATGTCTCTCTACTTATATATCTTGGGTATGTCTAGGTAATTCTTTAGGTAATATTTCAATATATTACTAAAAAATGATAAATTTTATATATTTATACTTATAATTTATTCTCCCTCTTCACCAATAATATCCATAAAGAATCCCATAAAATTTTACTTAATAAAATTATTAGGATATGATATATATCCTTTAAAATAACCCTATATTTTCTATTCATGAAAACTAAAATTTCCTTTCTTATACCATTTATCCTAATATCAAACATTGAGATACATTTCATCCCTAATATGGTGTTAAATCTAACCATAGATTGGACTACAATATTTGTGATAATATTACACGTTCCCAAGATGATACTAGAGTTTCAATAAAAATTTATTCTTAGATAATCCCACCATAAGTCTTAACTAAAAACGCTTTGTCTAGTAGATCATGTTTTAATTCAACTTTAAATTCAAAACATAATCAAATAATGGAATTTATATAACCATATTTGAACAATGTACTTTCTAACATTTATCTCAAAATGAGTGTACCTTTAACCAAATATTTTGGAAACTGTACTTTAACCTCAATTATTTTGAAATCACAACATTTATCCCCTCTCCTATGCACAATATTATAGTTTTTACAATCCATTATATTTTAATTTGGAAATTTATTTTCATAATTTCTATGTTTTCCACAGTTGAATCAATGAACACTATGATATTTTAGAACAATATTTCATTTTTCCTTTTCATTAAGAAGGAGAGTATTCACATCACTATGAAAATTTTGAGAAATATGGACATATATTCAGAACATGTTACCCATTACACTTCCATTCAAGATGTTCCAAAAATACTTCTTCCTGTATTTTTTAAATGTAGGATATTTTATTTTCATCCCATCTCTTTTATGATAATAATTTTTCCTTGATTCTAGCTCCATTACTCTCATATTTTCATTCATTCTATGAAACCACTACATCTCTTGATAAATTATTTCAACATTCAAATAACATATTACTATCACCTCATATCTTTTATATAGTTGATTTTATATATTTCTCCATAATTTATGTCTTTTTTCACCACATTATTATCAACACTTATATTATGATCCATAACAATGAAGGAGGGGTGTTATGAATGTCTTATGAAGATTATTTCATGGATTACTATCAAATCATTTTCATTCTTCATTAGTTTTATGAATTCCATCTCTATTTATGTTTCCATTTAACGAGGAAATTATTTATCATAAAATCTTCTTAAATAATCCTATCATTCCATAACATTAATCATAAGTCTTGGATTTATGTTTTTAATTATTATCCACCACTTTTCAGCTTCTCCCTCTAAGTATTATACTACCTAGTATACCTTCTATATCTTTGAATAATAGAGTATATAAAATATGTTCTATCAATAAGTAACCCATTATTCTATAATTAACAGATCATAAAATACACTAAATTAAGGTTTTAATTTATATATTATGGATTGAATTACATGTTGACCCCTTAGAGGTGAATTTGGTAACTCAACATGATTCATTTTTTTATTCACAACACATGATTTGATATTCATCATCCTCGTAATTTTTTCATTCCCTACATCAATAATGTTTGTAAATAAGTTAGTGCATCATCAATTTCAATAATCATTTATAAGATGCCTCCCATTTATCACTATTTTTATAAAAGTAGAAATCCTTATAGATAAACATGTTAATTTTTTTTTTTGGAATACTCCATTTCTAAATTGATTTTATATCCTAAAACAGGATCCATCAAAGGGATAGTACATTAACCTGAATAAAAATCAATGTTTCTATATACACTTAATAATGGTTCATTAATGGAATGTTATTAACCAAAAATAACCCCCAACAATGTCAAAATTTTCCTAATGCATGGACACTTTATCATGCACTCGATGACGGTTGAGTTAATACCCAACGCATCCTTTTTGTGTTTATTTCCCTAATGTAAAGATTTTCTAGAACCATAACCATATATAAAAATGATAAGTGTATTTAATTTCCTGGAATCCACTCTCTTTACATTTCACAAAAATGTTAGGATGTTTTTTGATATTATGAATTAACCAAAGGGTACATAGTAATTATTTTTAGACATAATTTCTATAAATTAATACAACTTCCATTGATTACAACTATGACACACCATCATTTGAATATATGAACCATTTATTAATGGTACAATATTTTAGAACATATAGGATCCCTTGAGATTTTGTTTCTTGGAAATTTGGAACATATTTCATGAAAAACATAAACCTTATTTTAATCCACAAGAAATAATTCCTCATTGATACATCCTATGTAACATTTTATGCATTTTATATCATAAGGATAAAAATTAAATTAAATGGGTGATGATAAATTCCAGTACTGAAAAAATTAAATATTTATCATTTAACAGTGAGGAATAACAATAAGGAATGACCACAAGAACATGAGGGATATCATAATATAATGATCCCTAGTGATGACATGGAAATGTGGTCTCAATAAAAAAATGAAACATTCTTTAGAATATCACCAAGTTTTATCACCAAGGGGTCATAAAATAGAATTACCAATATTATTAACCATGGTATCATAAAAAATATCATATCTGGAGATTAATTTATTACCCATTTCATTGAATTACTATCAGGGTGAACCATTTATTTTTCTAAATTCATGTGTGCCATATTTTTATAATAAAAATTTCACTTATAACCCATGGTAAATAAAAAACCTTCTTTAGGTAAAACAAATTAACTATTCAAATGCTTAATGAAATGAACATTCCATCATTTTTTACACATGAAAAGGTAATTTCAGTTTTATACATGGTAATCCCAAATAAATAAATGATACTTAAATATAAGTGGATACCTATGGAAAAGTAAGCAGTTTGGGTTTTCATATTATAAAATATTTCATGTAAAAGATAAGAACTCATAAAATATTTTTATATTATGGATGGTGTATATTGTGGATTAAGGAAGGGGAATAATTATAGGGAATGAGGTTACCCATTAACAAAACACTATTTTAAAATGTAATGGGATAATAAAAAATTTCATTAAAATAGTGTAATTAATTATTTATAATAAATACCCTAAAATATGTTATTGAGTGGATAATAATAAGTGTAGGATTCCCTTACCTAGAATAATTGATTCCAAGAACATGAGGATGGCAGCTTATGAGATTAAAGACATTATTTAAATACCCTTTTAATAAAAAAATGGAAATGAATTTATGGCTAAAGGATCTAGACTCATTAAAAATGGTGAGATTGGTAAGTATTTGAAATAAGAGAGGATAATTTTTCAAATAATGTCTAAATATAGGCCTTTAACTTCTATTTTTTGAAACATGGAAAAATATTGTCCTCCCCATGGGGTTTTCTCATTTTTTTTTTATCATTACCTCATTATTAATAATATTTTAATTTATTGGAAATCAAACCCAATTCTAATAATACTTTGTCCATGGAAAATTAAATTTTATGCATAATATTGGTTTTATCAACTCAATTTACATTTTAGATTTCTAGGAGACATATATAGGTTTTGTATTTGTTTTAAATAAACTAAAATAAATAATTAAAATTTAACAAAAAACACTTTTTTCAATTATGAATTTATGAAAATTAGTGAAACACTTTTATGTATTTTTGACATCAAAATACAAACCATTTATTAGAGAATTTTTTACATCTTACAAAAAAATTAATTGTCTCAAAAAATTATGAAACATTCAACATTGGGTAATTATAACATGCTAGTTTCAAAAAATTTATCCATTTTATAAATAAATTTTTTCTTAATATATGAAATTTAATTTTTAAAAATAAAACAATTATTTATTTAAAACCACCAATTGTTATTATAAAATTTTATTTCTCTCCCCATTAGAAACTTTTTATAATTTTAAAAAACTATTTTATTAATAAATGTTTTATTCAATGTTTAATAAACCATTTTCATAATAAATTTAAATGAATTTAATTAAAAATTAAATAATCTTTTTCAAATAAAAAATCCCGGTATATTTTAATGAAATTATATTTTATAATATTATATATTAGGATCTAAGTTATATATTGGTGAAATATGGGAACGTATATTCATAGAACTAGAAAATTAATTTCTAAATAATAACACCTTAATAATAATAAGTCATAGATTTATCAACACTTATCATAAATTTTTTGGATTAAATGGTACGATGTGTGACTGTTGTTGTTTTTTGAGGTGATTTGACCAACATTGATCTATTTATGATCTCTTCTAGATAAAAAATATATAATAGAAATTTTATATGATCTTCTCTTATTGAATATCCACATGGGATTCATCAGGATAAATCCCCAATGATGCTACCTCCAGCCCAATCTTTGACAAATTAACACCATAATGTTGGATTCTACTAGTTGAGGCCATCATTTCATCCTTATGTATTTAGTTAAATGTTATAATTTACCCTATTATAAGATAAACCTATTGACAACATTATAATGGCTACATCAGCATTGGTCGTAATTTCCATGTATCATATAGTCCAACTGCCATCTTAATGTAATATAACTATCAAACCATAATGGTCACATTTTTTATTACATCCTATATAGGAACCTTTAAACATCATCAATTACTACTTAAATAAAAATGGATATTACAATTACTTTGGTAATTTTTATCATATTCTTAATGATTCTATTTCATTTAACTGTTTTTATGGAAGGGGTAATATTCTCGATAGAGTCCAATCTTATGAGCTATATCATTATGTGGGTGTTATTTTGTGGTTATTATTTCCCTATAGAATCATTAGCTATATTATTTTTTAAGTTAACATGACATATAATTTTTTTGTTAAGGTATTTGTATGAACTACCATTTTAAATAACAATTAAATATTCATTATAAAAAATATGAGTTCTTTTATCAATCAAATATGGAATTTCTATGACATTACAATGTTTGTAGCATAGTGTTGATAAATGTTTTAATGTGTAATTTCGTCAATGATATTGATTTTTTACTATGGTAGGATGTCATTAAATAGTATTGGAATCACATTAATTTAAAATTCACTAAATAAGTATTATCTATAATGAAAAATGGTTCATTTTCTTGGAGACCTAATTAGAAATGGATTACTAATTCATCTTTATTTTTAGTGTGCCATTAAAAAAATCATTACTAGATGCATTAGCTTTAATATGTTAGTGATTTATAATGTTTGGAATATGTATTGATACCTTTATCTAGTTTTACATTTCATTGTATCATTGTTTTGTATCGAAACTCATGTCTTTAGTTTTAAAAAAAGTACATAAATGAATATTTTGAAAAGAACTAGGAATTTTTTTGTTTTCCCATATGTTCCCCTATTAGAAAATAAATATTATATTTATTGATGATGGATTATATTTTCATTTCTATAGATGAAACATTATTTTTCTATAGGAAATAATTATAAGATGGATTTTCAAGTACCTCATATTATAATCTTCTATTTTGTTTGTAATAATATGTTTTAAAGTAAAATTTATGTATCTTTAATTTTTTATTTTAAATCTCCTATAATAGAATTTTTTAGTGATTTAAATTTCATTATTATCCATTTATTATTTATAGGTGTTATGATATGGGTATTTTTGTGGTTTTTATTATTTTTTTAAGAAAAAAATTTACTCTTTTAATCATGGGTTGTTCAAAATGTTTGTAATAATATTATTAGTTAATGAATTTTGATACTAACCGACTTCTTTCTCAATATTTACATGTTTATTGATTAAGGAATTTTGGTTTTAACATGTATAAATATCTTATATTAATTTTTATAATGTATTAATATGTTCAAAAAATAATAAACTTTATCACAATTTTGTTTCAGAATAAAAAATTTAATGATTAAAAATATGGGAATAAATTCTTCAAAAAGATATATTTTTTATGTTTGGTGGCAATAAAATATTGTTTAGGGAGGTCATATAAGGATGTAAGGAATTAATTTATGTAATTTAACTTGTTGTGTAAATTTTTATGTACGTGAAATAAAATTAACTTGTTAATAAAATATATTTTGAAATGTTTATCAAATTTCATGGTAGTTTTTTTTCATTTTTAGTGTTATGTTTTTTTTATTTTTATTGACCTATATTTTGATTTTATGGTTTGAAAAAATAATATCATTACCAAGGGTAAGGATTCTAAATCTAAATAATTTTTTGGTTAGATTTATTTTAATATTTTTTATATCCCGCTGTGTTTTGATTAACTATATTTAAAAAAAATTCCCTTATCATGATATATGAATAAGTTTAGGTGTGTGAGAAATATTGAAATTGTTTTTTCTAAGATTAAACGCTCTATCCTAGTTGGGATGGGTATATTGTTTTTTTATTTTTTTATTTTTTGTGTGAGAATGGTTTTTTTATTTCTATTAAGGATTATGTTTCCCTGAGTAAGGGTTTTTTTCTATTTGATTTTTTATGAAACTATTTAATTAGAAAATTTTTTAAAGAATGTAAAAGGTAATGGGTATGTTTGACCACCATATGGTTAGAGAAAATTAATTTCATATTTTGATCATATTTAATATTTGTAAAATGGAATATTGGAATGTTTTTTTAATCATTGAATTGGAATTATTAAAACTATATTAATATTTGGTAAATATTCAATAAAATCCTAGAATTTATGATGTTTACCAATTAAATGATAAATTTAATGACTATAACACATTAAAATTAATTTCCATGAGATATGATACATCATTATAATGTGTAATTTAGTGCTTAAAATATCTTGAGTGTGTTAAGAGATGAAATTATGATGAAAAAGATAGAACCTTTATTCTTTCTACATAAAAAAATTTACATGGGATGGGTTAAATGGAACTATTCGATTTCATTGATAACTGGTAAAAAAATTTAGGTAATGAGTCGCATGCATGTTTTTCTTGGAAGATCATAAAACCCTAAAAATTTAGAAAATAGACCACATTCAGATCTAGTGAGGGCTATAAGTAGCATTCATTGTTTGAAGATTATGAATAGTACCAAGGGAATGTCGGAAATTCATTGATAACCTATTTGTGACCCTTTATATAACCTATAAACTCTTATTAGAGTTAGTTAAGGTCTTTGGAAATTTAAATTTTCATTAGAGATTTTGGAAAAGGATGTTCAACTTTAAATGGGTACAAACATTGATCCTACTATTTATTTGAGATCCATGATCTATAATGTAAATGATTACATTTCTCATTATGAGTTCTATTATAGTGGGAACCTATTATCCTATTTATCCTTGACCAAATTTTTTTAGGTGGCCTTGAAAATTGTGTTTTATGTAAGGCTACAAAAGATTCCTTATATGGTTAATATTTTTTAGAATTTAGTGATGGTCCACTATTGTGATTTTTTTTCATTTAAACATTTATTTTTATATCCTTTTTTATATTGAAACATTATATAATAATTTTTTAAAAAAATAGTTTTGAAAATAATATATTTTAATTATATTATATCATTATTCCAAGTTTATGAAATATTAATCCCACCTCTCAGGGTTTACACTAAGGAAATAGGATTTTAATAGAACATCTATAATAATAAGTTATAAAGTAATTATTTTAGGGAGTAAACATCTAGATTTAGATACTTCCAAATTAAAAATGATTCTTTTTAGTGTTTTACAGAATGTATTTTAAAATTGTGTTTTCAAAAATGAATAATATATTTAATAAATACTAACTATTATCATGATGATGACTTATTTTAAAAAAAACTGAATATAGTTTTCAACAATAAATCAAATGAGGGATTTCTATGGTTGTTAAGAATTATTGGGTGGAAAAACCTTTCACGATCAACCATAATATTTTAAATATAAATTTATTTCTTATTTGTGTACCACATTGAATGATACCCGAACCATATAACTTCATATGAGCATTTCACAAGATCCAATGTAATCATTGTTAATGTAAATGTAATTATATAAAATAGAACTCTAGAAACTCATAGATAAAATTTATAATAATTATTGGTATAAAATATAATATTTTCCACATGATCCAATAGATTATTTTTATTGGATAACCAGATACATATATACATTACATTTAAAAACATAAGGAATCACACGAATATATTGTGGGAAAATTGCTATCCATACTATAAAACCTAAAAATATTAAACATTTTTATCCTATTGGATTCATGGTGAAATGAAAAAAGTAATGGTGAAATCAGGTTCTCAATAAGGAGTACTATAAAGTAGAAACTATAATAACATAAACATTGAACAATTGATATGGAATGGATAGATAAAAAATTGAATACATAATCAAATAAAACTGAGGAAATGTTATATATTTGATAAGAATAAAAATATATATGACCAAAATAATTTATTTCATACTTAAGTTATTTATAATTTCAAACATAAAAACAAATTTCCATGTCCTTATTCCAAGAATCCATATAGATATTTGGATAAGTATACCCCAAAACTGATGTTTTTTGTCTCATGAGACATGTTAATGCACTAAGGGGGTGTCCAATTCATAAAAATACCAATATCCTTATTAAGTTTAATGAATTCAGTATAAGAGTAAATAAGAAATTGTTTCCCATTAATTAATAAACCTAGTAATGATTAAATTAATTTATATCCATATAATTAAAATTATATATGAAAAATAATTCCCCATTCCATAGAATAATATGGATGTCTAGTATAACATCCATTAATAAACATAAAAGACATAGGGTTTTAGAAAAGTAATATAAAGAACCGTTATATATAAAATACAGTGGTGAGGGTACCATAAATTTTTTGGGTTATCTATGGAAGATACTAATTGGGTTTTATAATTTTCCTTTAAAGGGGACCAAGGTAATGGTTTGAAATATCCTTCAACGTGGTTCATAAAGAGAATTTGAATATTCCAAATCATATCACCTAGGAGATTCTTTCTAGGTCTACAATATTAGTCCCACTCATCGTGTATTAAGGAAATGAATGAGTAATTTCTTAATAAACCCTTTACATGATGATTATCCATAGGTTAATCTATTTTAAATATATTTCCACATTCTAGCTTCCATAAATTGATGTATTTTCGTGAAAAATATGTACTATTTTACATTATAAAAACATTGTATGGTTTTTCCACCATGGAAAATATTGAGCCTTAGAATAGTTTTGAAACTATCGAATAAAAATAATATTTGGGGTAGATAAAAATATAGTCATGTAAATTCATTTAAATTTATGAATATTATCTTTAAAATTATTCCATTAAATTCGATTAACCGCACAAACGGTAATTAGTGGTGAATATATCTCGAATCCTATATAATGAAAATTTTGATGAAAAAAACCATCTTATGACTAAGGTATCAATTCAATCACAACCTATTGAAAGAAAGGGTTTAAAATTTATCAAAACATATAATGAATAAAATTTATTTCATTATATAACATTTAAAATAGGACTTATATACCCCAATGAAATGAAATTAGGTGGATAATACAAAACATGTATCAATGAGATGAATTTTTTATGAAAACCCATTACCAAAATTCCTGCTTATAAGACTATGCTATAACATTTTGAATGACAAAAATAAATATCTTGTTCACCTATTTTTTGACATGATTCATAAAAATATCATTTTTTCAAAATTATTTACAATTTTTCTCTTCATGTATATTCGTTATTTATTAATAAATATTTTCAATATGATTTGTTAATACTTTTAAATGTATCGAAATAGTTTTTTAATTGTAGTGTTTTTAATTATTAATAACCAAAATTTATTCATTCAAAGATAAAATATTATACCAGAATAGATAACATGTGTTGATATATAAAGATATTATGTAATTCCATTAGTCTTTTTGTTTTTTTTCCATCATTTATGAATTTTTGTTTGTTTATATTTTTTTAGTGATTGAAGATAATATTTTAATAATTAATTGAAGAATAAATATAACATTTCAATAACCATTAAAAATTAATTATTTTTATTATATTATAATTATATTAGTAAAAAAAATCTCATTTTCATCGATGATATTTTTTTCATAGTTCAAGTAGGCATTTCCACTGACCCAAACATGAATGTATTGTAATCAATGGATGATTATTATTATAAATGTTGTTTATTTAGAAAATAATATATTCATTAATATATAATAATGTTATTATTTAGGTAATTTAATGGGTGTGATTCAAATTTAATTTTTTTTAGTAAATAATAATGAAATATGATGAAAATGAGATATGTTATCTCATGGAGGTGGTAGTGCATACAATAAATGATTAATGTTATCATTTATCGATGAATTAATGGTAATTAATGTATATGATAATTAGAAATGTTATAATCATAGTTATATTGTAGATATAATATTTATTCTTCAATCACACTTTTAAAACCAACCATGTGAGGTAGTAAAAAAAATTGGATATGTTGATTCATAGAGGCGGTAGTCCACACATATGCTCTAATGACTCTATTATTTTTACCATTAAAGAGTGGTGTTCATTAACTAATGTTTTTCAATGATTATATAACATAATAGACTAATAATTATACTTATTTAATAATATTATTTTTATAAGTGGTTAGGAAGAGGAATATTATGAAGAAAACATTAAGAATAACTTAATACTTAAGCCATGAGCATGAGTTTTCTCTTAGAAATCACCAAGGAAATGTAGGCCTTAGAAATCACCATGGTAACATGTTTTTAACAAATGAATTTATATTTTATTAAAAATATTTGGTATCCGCATTTAAATAATTTTGGTTTTATGGAACTATATTTATTATCCATTTTATCTAATTAAATTTATATATATTATAAATTTATGTTTTAAAAAAAGTCTTATAATATATAAAACATATTTTTTTATATAAAATGATGTTCTCGCAATTATGTGTTGCTAATCATATTTATTATATATTACTAAATGAATGAGTGATATTATATATATATATATATATATTTAAAAAATATATTATAATAATTGTTTAGAATTTTTCAATTTATTTTATTCGATAAAACTTTCACAATATTAATGAAAAATTCTTTTTGAAAAAATAGTTTACAAATATTATAAAAAATAACTTTAATAAATTTAAGGCTACAATCATTCCTAAAAATGAAATTTAACTTATTGATTAATAAATAAATTTGATATTAAATATTTATTATTTTATATTAAATTATATAATTATAAGTGACAAAAAAATATTTTAAATAGAAGCACAAAATTAAAAATAATTTGAGTGAAATATTTATTTAGTTTTCAAAATAATAATAATGAATTTTATAAATAAAAAATAGAAATTTAAATATATTATTTTACATTATAAATTTATATACTAGTAAAATGGTTTCATAATGATTTATGTCAATCTATTAAAATGATAGTTTCATTGAAATTATTTTTTGTATTGAAATCAATATTTTTACTATCCTCCAAAAAAATTTAAAGAAAAAAATCATCATATGATAATTTTGAGTTATTGAAATGAAAAATGAAATCAATTTGTTAAATTAAAACTAGAAAATTTAATGTTTTAATAAATAAAAAATAAAGTCTCTATAGAAATTGAAGTGTGAAATAGTTTTGGTATACAATTGTTACCTTATATAGTACTTTCTTAGGTATTACATTCCCGCACTAACTTGAATTATTTCATCCTAAAAATTCGTAATGTGTCAGTTACTAATATAAATTTGGTTATAACATCATCCTAGATTCTTCAAGATCCCATATAACCTCCACTAATTTTGTATTCCCTCAATGGACTTATACTGGATGAGACTTTTTGTTTCTACAGCACTTTCTATCTTGTGTCAATAATATGGATGGTCTACCCATTAAATTAAATGTTTGGTTCCAAATATATTCCATCATATGTGAGTATATGAATTGGAGTTGAATTTTAATTTTTCAATAACTAATCATGGATAATTTCATGTACTTTATAATGATTGATAATCATATCCAATTAGTAATATATAGATCCAATTATTTATAGTATTTAAAAAGGTACAATGTACATGGGGATTTAAATAACATCTTTACCAAATATTTCATCTCCCATATGTATGTAAATATAAAATATTATATGATACCCTACTTAAAGTTCCATGTAGTTCCTTTTATTATAATCATATCTCCTTTTTCATCTCTGGGTTACATATATATGATCATTAATAGTTTATAAAATAACAGTCTTCTCCTCTATATTCTCTTGTCCAAACAGATTTCCACATCTATCTTCTTCACAATAGGATTGAGTACCTGACCTCTTCCTATAGAATGATTCAGATAGATCCACCTGGATGATTTGATAAAAGATATTATTATATTATAATTTTACCAAATTTTGGTACAGATCTCGCATACATAAGAATTAATGTGATAATGGTCTCTATCTATCATCAAATGTCTAGATAGTCCTTTCTAACTTCCAATCAACGTGGGGATGGTAGGTAGTGCCTAATGGTATCATAGTGTTGATATCCTTTTAAATACTCTTCCAGAACAAGTTTTTTAACCTAGATTCATGATGGGATACATATCATAGAGGTTCCCCAAGAAACCTTAAAAAATCATTAAAATCTTGTTAGTAAAGGTGTCCAAGGGGTATATATTATCTTATCATCATGAAATGAGGATACTAATTAAGGGGATCGATAATGACCCACATAAAATTATTCTTCCTTGGTTTCTTTGTAAGTGAAAAGAAAAATTCCCTTATAATATATATTAAACATCAGTATAAGTATATTTAGATGTTTCATTTATCCTTTTGGATGTTTCCTTTTATAGCCTTTAACTACTGTAATACTAAGTATCTGGACACATAGTGAAAAAATTCATAATTCATTGTATCCCACTAGAAATTACCTCTTAAATCCATATATATATTTTATCTACCACCGTGTATATAGAAATTGGGGATATGTACTCCATCCAATTGTTCCATAATTAACTCTAGTATAGATGGAACACAAAACCTCTTTCAAAACATCAACACTCCATATCTATAAATAAAACCTTTAAATATTCCATCAATCAATTATTTAATATTCCTTTTAATTCCACCATCATCTCTCCATGACATCTCTATCCTTTCTAGTATAGATGATTTATCAATTTCATACAAAACTAATGATGGCTACCATTCCCAAAAATTCCCAATACAAATATTTACATGATATCTATATATAGGATATATTTTAATCCATATCATTATTTTAAGTCAAAATTAACTCCTAATTAATGCATCCACCATCTTTTTTTAATTTCCATGGTGGCACTATGTCAATAAATCATTGTCCTTGAGTAACTCTTACTGTTTTTTCGGTATTTTGAGTTTCTTATAAGAGAGGACACACATCAAAAAAACTGTTGGTCAACATATTTATAAAATATTTCACCAAAAAGTTAGGATCTCAATATTATAAAATTAAATATGATGGATTATAAAACAAGGTCATGAGTTTTGTATTGTTTTTCATTGATTTCCAGTTCATTTGATAAATAGGAATAAACCCTATCATTCTATATATAGAAAAAAGAAATATTTTCCATTGATGCTTCACTATATATTGAAACTCATAATTTACTAAATTATAATGTTAATAATGATTAATTAATAATTATCTTTTTCATATATGAAAAAATATTATTTACATTACCCTAACCATTTTAATTTAAACCACCTTCATGTTCACATGGTCAATGAGTTGGAAAACATTGTTAAATATTGAACAAGCTACTGATAATATCATTATAAACCAAGGAAACATCAAATCTCATTTATGTTCAACATTTGTTTCCATTATTTAGATACATTTTTTTAGAGGGGTCAATAGATACTCTATCCTGATAAAAATAATGTCCAAAAAAACAAACATCATTAGGGAAGGAATCACCCATTCTATAGTTTCCATATACTTCCATTTTTCACTAGGTCCCAAAAATTATATTATAATGGCTCCCAATCCCTTCATAATTCTTAAAGTGTATCAACATAACATCAATTATGACCACCATTATTTTATCCACATATATATGGATAGTTTATTCCTCAAATCCAAAAATATTTATGGTGAATTAGTAAATCCAGTTAGAATTATAGTAAACCCATATTGTCTATACCTTGTTCAAAATTTCATCTTTTGTATGTCATATTTTTTCACCCTTAAACGATGAAAACCCGAATGACTATGAACTATTTAAATGTATTGGGATCCATCATGTTGATAACGTAATTCGTCATTATTTTTTAAATGATACATATTCTTTATATTAATGGAATTGATCTTTGTATAATTGATTTCCAATCTTAGAGACCCATATTTATTTTTCATTAATAAAATTGGGCCTCCCCATAGTGAAAAAATAGGGTGTATAAGTCACTTATCACAAAACTCCTATAGATATTTATAAAACTCCAACAATTACAATACTTCTATTTTATTTGGATTTTTAGCTATGAGACATGTATCAGGAATGGGTTCAATATTAAACTCAATTTGAAGCACTTGTGGATGATAAGGTGATTCTTTTAGAAAAAATCAATAAATTTTTGTACAATGGGGACATATTCTATTATTAAGACACCAACCATATAAATAGATCACTCTTGAAATTCCAATATTTCATTAATTTCATTAATTATGGATACTAGGGGAGGATATGAATATGATTTAGGTGATTAATTCTCCCATTTATTCACAAGAGGTACCACATCACCTTAATGAATCATAGTCAGATTTTCCTAGAAATAAATATTTTTATTAAAATTTTATTTCCAATCCATACCAATAATTATATCAAATTGAACCATAGTAATAACAACCATGTTTATGAGTTGGGTACATCCCTGAATCATAATTAGAACTAGATGGCATATCTTTATTGTATGAATATTTCAACTCAATTTATTAAATTAAAACACATTAAATATTATTCTAGGAAAATATTTCATGTATTTAGAAATCATAGAAGATATAAAGTGTGTGATGAACCAGAATAAAACAAAAATGATCTAGCCATGATGTTATTATCAAATTACAAAAAACTACATGATTATGAACATCAATATCAGTCATAGTAATTACATAAGTTTTACCATGATCCATTGGTATTTTTTTGTAGAAAAATTATTTTGAGGTTTAGTGAATTGGATCAAAAAACTTCTATTCTAATTAATTATATTTCATTGAAAATCAAAATCATCCATTGATATTTAGGTAATTGGTAGAGAAATTTAGTTTTGTTACTGTGTCACCTATGGAATTCCTTCCAATATCAATAACTTGTGGGAATTCCCATCCTTCTTTTTTTACACTTTGTTACACTATTTTTACCATTATTCTCAATTCACGTCTTATACTCTAGATTTCTCCACAATTCAAATTAATTGAAAAAATACATTTCTATTTTAATGGAACATGAGACTTTATCTTCATATGGTAAATGGGTTTAAGAGATCAACACCCTTTGATGCCTAATATTGAACCCATCAAAGAAATGTTTTATGACACCCTCTATTTTAGAATGATATTAATTAATTATGTAATTTTAATTCATTGTGGTTTTTATGTGTTTTTGGACGATTTTTTAAAAAAGATAAGGGATGTGGTGATGTGCATGGTATTCGTAAAGTTATGAGTAACCATGCATTAACAAATTTTGATGGGTATTCCCTTTATAAAATCTATTACCATGGGTTGATCATGGTTATCTCGAACATTTTACATGCCTAGGGGTAATAGTATGGGTTTTTTATTCTTTTATAATAGGGAAAACATGGTTGGTGAATGGATTTCTAAAATGTGTGACTAAACCTTTAATGAAACCCGATGTGTTAAGGATTTTATTTTAAAATTTATTTATTTATTCGATTTCATTTTCCATTTATTTTTCTTCCCCTCCTTTAAAAGATACCTTCTCTCAACCAGATCCCCTCCCCCTCTTGGATCCCATATCCCTCATGTGGACACACTCATTATGAGCTCCCATACCCCTGGAAACATCCCTTCTAAGGACCCTATGACTAATCAGTACTCCTCCCACTTCTCCTCTACTCACCAGTGACACCCCTAGCTAAAACCTATGGTGCCTCCTACCCCATATTGGGAATAATAATCCATAAAATATTTCTTGGGATTTTATGTGGATAATTGTTAAATCCGTATGGTATGGCCTATGATTCCTCCTATATTCAATTTTTTACTTTGTCATTCCCATCACCAAAATTTTTTTTGATTAAACCTAAGGTTTCTAGGCATGATATATTATCTGCATTTTTTTATTTTAGGGTTCATAACAATCTCCATTCCCCTGATTAGGTGTCCATCAACAAAGGTGGCACATTCCATATCATGCACCATTCATTTTGAAGTAGGTGTCACTATGTAACCCCCATGTAATTCATGCAAAGACTAATTGTGAATTTATAAGACATTATTCTCAATTTATAATAGGTATATAAGACATAATATCCATTTTGGTGTTTTAAATGGATTTTAATCTTTTAATGTGTTTAGGATTCATTCCAAGTTCATTAAAATTTCCCAAAAGGCCCTTTAAATTTGATTCAATAATTTAGAATATCTTTTTCAGAAATTAAAATGGGTCCAGATTTGGTAATTTGATTTTAAAGTTGAATTCCAAATGTTAAACAACTTATAATTTACCTCGTTTTCTTTCCATGTGTTGGATAAAATGATTATTTGGCTTTTATAATTCGATTTTAATAGTTTTAAAAATTTATTTTAAGTCGATATTATTTTTGATGTTCTTGTGCTTATTTTTAAGGATTGTTTTATAAATAGTATGGGGTTACCCTTTTTTGAAATGAAATAAATATTCCTTTGAGTTATTATGGATGTTATATAGTGTTTTGTAAAGACCCAGAATTTCTGTGGAAAATTTTTTCTTAAATACATGGGAATTTTAAGAGTCCGCAAAAATTTACGGTGCATGATTCTGAGGCCCGGTGTGCCCGAAATCAATTTTTGTAGTTTTGTTTGGGTACATTCAGTAAACGTATGTGCGGGTTTTTATAACTTTTGAACTGGTACTTGGAATTGAAATCTGAGGGAACTGTTGAACTCGCAGCGCCGGTATTCACTTAAGAATACTTTCACCTCGACGGTAGTTGGTCGAGGGTGGAAGATGGTTTTTGGGTTTTTCATGGAAATAATAAAATAAAATAACGCATGTTTTATTTTATTATAACCACCCAAGTGGAAGTTGGATGTGGGGACCACCACACCTTAACCTCCCATGAGAGGTTATGGTGGTGGGGCCCACCTGAACCTAACCTCCCACGAGAGGTTACGGTGTGGGGACCACCCAGGACTAAACCCCCCAATTAAATGAGGAAACCACTCAACTCCCTCATAAATGAGGGGATCCTCTTGACCTCCTCTACCCTATTAATTGTGCCAACGCACATGCCAATTAAATGTGTCAACCCCTCTAACATTTAATTGTGTCACCCACCTTAATCAATTGGCTTTTCGAATTCTTTCCAACAAAATAATAGATAACTTAATCTATTATTTTGTCTTGGAATTCTCATTTTGGTGTAACTTGGGAGAGGAGAGAACTTGGGAGAAAGCTCCCAACAAATAATGTATTCCACCGATGAAGAACGCTCCAACTGACGAAGAACGTCGACCTCGACCTCAACCTCGACTTCGACTTCCTTCCTCAGAACCTCCTTCAACATAGGACGTGCTCATCTACAACGAATCAACGTCCACTTTCTTGCACTAACGTCGATAAACAGCGAACAAAGGTAGGGGTTTAATTTCATTTAAGTATGATTTAATTTCCATGTTCTTCCTTTCTTTCAAAATGAAGAACAAGGATGTTTTCCTTTTTTGGGAAGGTTGTTGTGATTCGTTCTTATGAACCGATTGATACCACCATAAAGGCGGAGGGTGCGGGTCAAACTAACATGGCCCGATTCCCTCTGTCGATCTCTTTTGTGATGTTCTTCGGCATGGCGATGAAACGACAAGGCGATAGGCAACGACCGTGCTACCTGCGGTCTCCACAACCCACACCGCCCTCACGGTGCTCCGGCCGAACCGCGCCGGCCCGCGCCTCCCGGATTCTGGCCACTGCCGGCCTCTCGAGCGCCAAAGCTGAACCGCGCTGGCCCGCGCCTCCTGGCTCCCGGCCGCCACCAGCCTCCCGAGCGCCCCGGTCGCTGCCGGCCTCCCAAGCGCCCTGGCCAAACCACGTCGGCCTGCACCTCCCAGCTCCCGGCCGCCGCCGGCCTCCTGAGCGCCCCGGTCAAACCGCGCCGGCCCACGCCGCCCAGCACCCGGTCGCCCGCCAGCCTCCCGATCACCCTGGCCGAACCGCGCCGCCCGGCTCTCGGCCACCGCCGGCCTCCCATGCGCCCCGGTCGAACCGCACCGGCCCGCGCCTCCCGGCCCCAGCCTCCCAGGCCGAGCCACCCGAACTGTCCCCGGCCTCTCGAGCCAAGCCACCTGAATCAGCCCCCGCCTTCCAAGCCGAGCCACCTGAACCGCACCCCTCACGGTGCTTCGGGTCGAGCCGCCTACACAGCCCCCCTCTGGGCCGAACTGCCCTCGCGGCCTACTGGGCTGGGCCCAGCAGGTCGGGCCGAAACCAATGGGCCAGGCCGGACCCAACGGGTCAGGACAGGTCGACCCAAACTGGGTCGACCCGAACTGGGTCGGGTCAGGTTGGTCCAACCGGGTCGGACCGGACCCAGGCCTACTACCTACCCCTTTACTTTCTTTTGGCCATATCATTGGCACCGGACGTCCGTTTGATGAACCGTCAGCGGTGCTAGTAATCTTGGAACATGACAGTCCATTTGTGTATACCCCACTGGAGTTTTGGGTATAGTTGAGATACGGTCAGGTTGGAACGAGCACGAATCCAATCGGGCCCCCATGACTAAAAAGCTAATAACTCACAGACCAGGCGTCTGATTGACGCGCCGTCAATTGCATTGAGACCCCTATGACATGGTGGACCTTTGTGTTACTTCTTCATGGGACTTCGTGGTAGTTGATGTATCGACACTTGGCTTGAGGAGCATACCCTCCTGGAATCAAGCGTGCTTTGTGCGGGAACCCTGTGGCTGGCTTCTTTGTGATAAAGGGATCCTACATGGGTTCGACAGATCTGATTACTATTCTAGGATCCTACATGGGTTCAATATCTCAGACTACTATTTCAGGATCCTACGTGGGTTTGACTGCTCTGATTACTGTTTCAGGATCCTATGTGGGTTCGACAACTCCGACTACCGTTCCAGGATCCTACATGGGTTCGACAACTCTGACTACTGTTCTAGGATCCTACGTGGGTTCGACATCTTTGATTACTGTACCAGGATCCTACGTGGGTTCGATAGAGTAGATGATTCAGTGGATACATCTAATCATCTCTATATTTCTACATAAGTCGTATACATATGTGAGCTGAGTTGGTAATTTTTTTGTTTACCTCATGATTGAGATAGATTACTTGATAAATTAGGTATATGTATGGGCATATACCTAAGTGGGGTTATCTGTTGATTTCATACTTTGTGGTTTATCCTTGTTGGATTTTGTGAGACCTTAAGGGTCTTAGGGTCCCTACTGAGTATCGTTATACTCACCCCTGCATGGGCTATACCCTCACCTCGTTGTGTTGGATGCAGAAGATGGACAGTGCTAATCGAGGCTGAGAGTATCAAGACTGGACGGTACCCGGAGGTGGACCTTACGACGAGTCGGTACATGGAGGAGACTGACGGACGTGGAGTGATGAGGAGGCTATCTTTACCTAATCTTCATGTGGGAATCCCAGAGGACAACCCAGCAACTGTTTTTCCTTTCTTCAGTTGTTATTGTACTTCCAGTTCCTTGTACTTTACAGTTGGGATTGTATTTCCGGCCCCTTTACTTTTCAGTACTCTTTTGTTATACAGTTTACTTAGTGTTTTGTATCTAGATGTGTGCTCTATTGTGTGCGTTTACAGGTTATAAAGGCAATGTCTTCTCAGTTTTAGGGAATTACACCTTTGGTGCTAGTCTCCAACCCCTATCCTATGGAAGGCGGGCTTGGGGTAGTCACGGCACGGGCCCTGGGGGATGGGTCGTGACAAATTGGTATCAGAGGAGTCGGTTCTACCGCAGAACTTAGGACTCTGATCTTTCTATGAAGCAATAGTGTTAAGGGTACTGAGTGAGATTTTTAGTTCAGGGAGTCCAGTGTTGGTGTGGCAGCCGATGTATCCATACTCTAGGACCCTGATTCTGATTTCTGACTCAGTGCATGAAAACACTGATTGCGTGTGTGTTTTCAAAAAAATTATTTGAGTCAGCTCACCAGGTATAACTTATTGACCATGGCGCACCTGTTTCTTTTCAGGATGGCCCCACGCAGACAGTCAGCCAGGGTTCCAGGCTTTGTACGAGATGGCAGCCCACTGATCGATGAGGCCTCGGTGTGGGGCCCTATCACAGCGAAGGCACCAGTGGTACCACTACCCGTTGGGCCACCGATTCCACCAGCTCCAGCAGTAGAGAGTGCATGCCGCCTAAGCACATTGAACGAGTTCCAGCACCAGAGTCCACCTAGGTTCAGGGGTGAGACGGACCCCCAGGCAGCTGAGGATTGGCTGGGGGTTGTAGTGAGAGTCTTCATACTAGTAAAGACACCATATGACCTTATGGTGATCCTTGTCGTGAGTCTCCTTCAGTCAGTAGCAGGAAGATGGTGGAGCCTGATGCTCCAGGTGCATGATGAGGCGACACTTATCTAGGAAGACTTTGAGAGCCTGTTTCGAGCAGAGTTTATCCCAACCACCCTACATGTAGTGCAGATACAGGAGCTACTTCATCTGCAGCAGGGCAGCATGACGGTGTCATAGTACTCAGTGAGATTCACCGACCTCTCGCGCTACTCCACAGATATGGTGTGGGACCCATTCTTCAGTGCCCGAACCTTCAAGAAGGGGATCAGGCGAGAGATCAGGGCTTCAATGATCTCCCTCAGCATCCTGACACAGGCAGAGGTGTTGGAGCAAGCCCTCTTAGTGGAGAGTTTCCTTGCTGAGCAGTCACTAGTAGCGAGACCCACCACCGGGCATCACGTAGCGGATTCTTCTACAGCAGGCAGTAGACAGATGTCACAGAGATCCAAGCGGACCAGACCATCTGGTGGAAGACCTCAGGACACGGGTTCGGTTGTGCGAGGCACACGAGATAGAGCCAGTCATACGAGGAATAGGCAGTGCTACGCATGCGACGGGCAGGGTCACATGGCTCGAGATTGTCCGACCCTCCATGCATATGATCAGCAGACAGTTGAGGGACCTCCCAGGAAGAGGCATAGGTTCGATTGAGGCAATCCGCAGGGTGCAGGCAGACATGGAAGAGGAGATGGTTGTGCAGCTGGCGGTGGACGACGTTACGAGGTGTTACCATCACCACCACCTGGAGGTCCACCCCAACCATAGGGAGTAGGTGGAAAGGCGAGAGCTCATCTCCAAGCAGCTGAGGCTTACGATCATGGTGCTCCAGATATGATTCTAGGTACGATATGTGTCTACTCCACCTTAGCTACAGTTCTTATAGACACAGGTGCCAGTCACTCTTTCATTTCCACCGCCCTCATTCGGAGCTCGGAGATTCTGACAGAGCCGTTGGCTCGATCCTTACGGCTAGAGACTCCTATGGGAGTAGATTTTATGATTACGCACTGGTGTCGGCAGTGTGAGCTTACTCTGGGAGGCGAGATCTTTGGCTGGGATCTCCTAGTAGCGGCGTCGAGGCCTTACGACGTCATCTTGGGTGTGGAATAGTTATCTACAGTCCATGCTCAGATTGACTGTATTAGGTTCAAAGTTCGGTGTGTCCACACAGATGAGACCAGGTTTACCTTCACTGGCGAGAAGGGAGCCTTTGCAGCACAGGAAGAACTTACCCGGAGGAGGGTGTAGCCGATCACTCATCAGTTGGCCTACCTTACCCTCGAAGCAGTTGATGTGGAGAGTCCAAGCTATCCTGTAGTGGTGGACCAGTATGCGGATGTTTCCCCTGATTATGTCTTAGGTCTACCTCCTCATAGAGAGGTGGACTTTTACATTGAATTGTACCCCGGGACGGCACTGATATCTACCCCAGCATATCGGATGGCTCCCACAGAGCTTCATGAGCTACGGGAACAGCTGGAGGACTTGCAGGGGAAGGGATTCATCAGGCCCAGTGTTTCTCCCTGGGCAGCCCCAATTCTGTTTTCTAAGAAGGCGGATGGGAGCTTGAGGCTTTGTGTCGACTACCGGCGCCTGAACCAGGTGACCGTGAAGAACAAGTACCCACTCCAGCGGATTGACGACCTCTTTGATCAGTTGAAGGGAGTGCGGTGGTTCTCGAAGATAAACCTCAGATCAGGCTATCACTAGCTCAGAGTTTGAGATGAGAATGTACAGAAGACGGCTTTCATATGTCGATACGAACACTACGAGTTCTTGGTTATGCATTTTGGCGTAACCAACGCTCCAGTAGTGTTCATGGGACTCATGAATAGGATTTTCTAGTCATACCTCGATCTCTTTGTTGTAGTTTTCATCAACGAAATTCTGATATACTCGACTACTGAGGAGGATTCCTACCATTTATAGGTAGTACTGGACACAATCTGAGAGCACCAGCTTTATAGTAAGCTCTTGAAGTGCCAGTTTTGGATCCGAGAGGTTCACTTTTTTTGACATGTCATATCAGAGGCTAGAGTTGTAGTGGATCTAGTGAAGATTGAGGCGATACTTGCTTGGGAGCCACCTAGGAGTGTGACAGAAGTATGGAGTTTCCTGGGTTTGGTTGGTTATTACCAGAGGTTCATACCAGACTTCTCCAGAGTTGTAGCACCACTATCAGCCTTGACGAAGAAGGGGAAACCCTTCATGTGGTTGGAGAGATGCCAGCAGAGCTTTCATGAGCTGAGTAAGAGGCTGACTAGTGCCCCCATCTTGAGGCTTCCAGTGGAGGGAATAGGGTACGTATTCTACTGCGACACATCAGGGACTGGACTCGGATGTGTCCTGATATAGGAGAAAGTAGTGATCGCATATGGTTCTCGGTAGCTGAGACAACATGATCAGAACTATGCTACCCATGACCTGTAGTTAGCAGTAGTGGTCTTTTTCTTGAAGATGTGACGACACTATCTGATGGGTGAACGTTTTACCGTGTACTCTGATCACAAGAGTCTCAGGTATATCTTCTCCCAGAATGACCTGAACCTGAGACAGCAACGTTGGCTTGAGTTTTTCCAGGACTATGACTTCGAGATAGTCTATACTCCTGGGAAAGGGAACATTGCTGCAGATGCACTCAGTAGGAGGTCTGGTATACAGCTGTTAGGCGAAGCGACGGAGTATCTATCCACTTTGCAGATATCCTTTGTGGATAAATATGGAGCATCTTTACTACAGTCTCTTACAATCACACCCCCACTTCTTTAACGAGTCAGGGAGGTGCAGCGTGGGGACGCTGACTGCGAGACACGACGTGCTCAGATATCCATAGGTTAGGCACTCGATAGATTTTCTGAAGGTGGGGAGCATGTCATCCTCTTCAAAGGACGTACCATGGTACCAGTGTCACTTCAGGAGGAAGTGTTGAGGGAGTTTCACACATCCCCTCTAGCTGTACATCCAGGAGTGGTGAAGATATATCAGGATCTCAGACGACAGCACTGGTGGCCAAGAATGAAGAAGGTAGTAATAGAGTTTGTCTCTCGATGCCTCACTTGTCAGCAAGTGAAGACATAGCATCAGGTACCAGCAGGCTTGGTTCAGCATTTAGAGGTCTCAGAGTGGAAGTGGGATGGGATATCCATGGACTTTGTGACAGGACTTCCATGTACTTCCAGAGGTCATGACTCTATTTGGGTGATCATTGACTGACTCACCAAGTCAGACCACTTTCTACCGATCAGAGAGTAGGGTTCAGTAGAGAGCTTAGGACGCCTCTATGTGAAGGAGATTGTGTGGCTACATGGAGTACCTTCTTATATTGTCTCTGATCGTGACGCACGGTTTACTTCCCAACTATGGAAGGGGTTACAGGAGGCTTTCGGGACGCATTTTCGTCTGATCACCGCCTTCCATCCTCAGACATATGTCCAGACTGAGCAGACCATTCAGACCCTCGAGGACATGTTGTTGCTTGTGTCCTCGACTTCGGTTGTAGTTGGGAGGATCACTTACCTTTGGTGGAGTTTTCATACAACAACAGTTATCACTCCACCATTGGGATGGCACCTTTTGAGGCATTATACGGGCGACCTTTCATATCACCCTTGTGTTGGTCTAACCCTGGGGAGTCAGCACTAGTGGGACCATAGATGGTACGGGCTACCACAGAGAAGGTGAAAATCATCCGAGAGAGAATTAAGACTGCACAGAGCAGGCAGAAGTCGTACGCCGATAGGATACGGAGACCTCTAGAGTTCGAGGATGGCGACCACGAATTTCTACAGGTCTCACCTCGAAGAGGTTTACAGAGATTTGGCCGGGGTGGCAAGTTATCTCTGAGATTCATCGGACCTTTTCAGGTCCTTAGCAGAGTTGGCGAGGTGGCATATCGCTTAGCTCTTCCACCTCAGTTGCACCGAGTGCACGACGTCTTCCATGTATCCCAGTTGAGGAGATATGTGCACGACCCTTCTCACATCATCGACCATGGAGAGTTGAACGTCGACGATGGGGTGACTTTTATGGAGGTTCCAGTAGAGATTTAGGATCGACAGGAAAGAGTCCTTCTTGGACGGTAGATACCTCTGGTGCGCATTCACTGGCAGTACGAGAACCTCCAGGAGAGCACATGGGAGCGGGAGGCTCAGATGCATGCTCAGTACCCCCACTTGTTCCCTTAGTTCGAGTTCTATCTTATAGGGACATAAAGCCCTGAGGTGGGGAGAATGTAAAGACCCGTAATTTCCATGGAAAATTTTTTCTTAAATACATGGGAATTTTACGAGTCCGTGAAAATTTACAGTGCGTGATTCTGAGGCCCGGTGTGCCCGAAATCAATTTTTTGTAGTTTTGTTCGAGTACGTTCAGTAAACATACAAGTGGTTTTATATAACTTTTGAACCGATGCTCGGAATTGCAATCTAAGGGCACTGTTGAACTCGCAGCGCCGGTATTCACTAAAGAATACTTTCACCTCGATGGTAGTTGGTCGAGGGTGGAAGATGGTTTTTGGGTGTTTCATGGAAATAATAAAATAAAATGACGCATGCTTTATTTTATTATAACCACCCAAGTGGAAGTTGGAGTTGGGGACCACCACACATTAACCTCCCATGAGAGGTTATGGTGGTGGAGCCCACCCGAACCTAACCTCCCACGAGAGGTTACGGTGTGGGGACCACCCGGGACTAAACCCCCCAATTAAATGAGGAAACCACACAACTCCCTCATAAATGAGGGGAGACTCTTGACCTCCTCTACCTTATTAATTGTGCCAACGCACATGCCAATTAAATGTGCCAACCCCTATAACATTTAATTGTGCCACCCACCTAAATCAATTGGCTTTTTGAATTCTTGCCAACAAAATAATAGATAACTTAATCTATTATTTTGGATTGGCATTCTCAGTTTGGTGGAACTTGGGAGAGGAGAGAACTTGGGAGAAAGCTCCTAACGAAGAACGTAATCCACCGACGAAGAACACTCCAACCGACGAATAACATCGACCTCGACTTCGACTTTCTTCCTTGGAACCTCCTTCGACGTAGGACGTACTCATCTACAACGAATCGACGTCCACTTTATCGTGCCAAGGTCGACGAACAATGAAAAAAGATAGGGGTTTAATTTCATTTAAGTGTGATTTAATTTCCATGTTCTTCCTTTATTTTAAAACAAAGAACGAGGATTGTTAGGTCCACAAGGCTGAATACCCTGAGAGGGGGGGTGAATCAGGGTATGACTAATTTAAAATTAACGCCCGTTCTAATCTTTTTTCGCTGTTAAGAAAAACACTCTTCTCTCTCTTTCCTGTTGCACAATGTAAACAGAAAGTAAAGCATGCATAGGACACAACGATTTTTACTTGGTTCACCCGCACTGGGCTACGTCCAAGGAGCATACGCCAACAAGTTGTCAGTCGTACCAAATTCCACTAAACTTCACTAGCTGTGGATTACAAGGTTTGGGTACAGTCACTTTGTCCCAAGATCACTTCCTTTACAAGATTTAGGGTCAGCTCACTGATTTCTCAAGGGTCACTCCCTGTTTCTCTCTCTCTGGCTCATTGCCGGTGGAGAGGATCACCTTCTTCCTCTTCCTTTGCTCACTGGGTCAGAAAGGATCCACTCACAGTTTATAGACCTGTAGGTCTCTTCAGTTTCATGAAGGAATGCATCTTCCTTGGTATGTAGATGCTCTGTTGAAGTCCAACTTTCACCCGTAGATGAATATCTCTTTGCACCGAAGGTATCGGGAAAACTTCCAGCTTCCACGTAGACCGAAAACACTGCTAGAAAATCAACCTTACTTGGCACCCTTTTCTAAGGCGGTGCGCAAGTCTCGGTGTGCAAGTCACAACTGGCGTGCAAGTCTTCCTCAACCACTTGCACGACTCAAGATTCTGCAACTCGAAACCTGCGTGACTCACTTCCTTCCTCGCCTAAACCACCTTAGGTACGCAACTAACACTTGGCGCGCAACTTCCAACCCTGGCATGCAAGTCCCACTTGCGCGACACACTACCACTTGCGCGACCACCACACCTACGCGACGGGAGCTCTGAATCTTCAAAGTGTTGAACTCTGGTGAGAAATGAGGAGGGGTGGTCCAGTATTTATAGTCAATTTGACCACCCTGCGTGACGGCGCGCAAGTCCACCCTCAGCGCGCAAGTCTCGGCGCGCAAGTCTCTTCCCCTGTAAGTCACTTGCGCGACCCACTTCCAAACTTGCGTGAACCTCTTTCCTTTGCCATATTTTGATCTTCAGATCTTGAAAAACCATAGGCGCGCAAGTTCTCAAGCTCCCAGGCATCGGCGCGCAAGTCACCTGCGCGACACCACCAATACTTGTGCGACACTTATCCCTTTTCCATATTTTTATGATCTGATCTTGAAAAGAATATGGCGCACAAGTTTCCAAGCCTTCAAGTACACAGCACGCAAGTCCCTTTTCCAAAAACCACTTTTCTTCATTTGTCGGTTTTCAGGCCCAAAAATTTGGCAAACACTGGAAAACTGCGCCACCTTGTATCTGTTCTTTTTGTACTGCCTCCAGATCATCCATTCCTTTGTCGAAGTTCTTGAATAAAACATTGATCGTTAACCATAGCTCTTGAACTCGACATGCCTCCATGAAATCCCCTTTGTCAAAAAATTTGTATGTCATGGTTTGCATTGTCAACAATCACAACACAGATGTTCACTTTGTCAACAAACACAATCACCTCAAAAATACTTCAATAATGCCTTGAGGGATTTTTGCCCAACAAGGATGTTTTCCTTTTGCGGGAAGGTTGTTGTGCTTCATTCTTATGAACCGATTGCTATCACCCTAAATGCGGAGGGTGTGGGCCAAAATAACATGGCCCGACTCCCTTTGCCGATCTCTTTTGTGATGTTCTTAGGCATGGTGATGAAACGACGAGGCGACGGAGGCGACAGGCAACGACCGCACTACCCGCGGACTCTGCAACCCGTGTCATCCGCGCGGCGCTCCGGCCGAACCGCAGCGGCCCGCGCCTCCCAGCTTCCGGCCGCTGCCGGCCTCTCGAGCGCCCCGGCCGAACCGCGCTGGCCCGCGCCTCCTGGCTACCGGCCACCGCCGGCCTCCCGAGCGCCCCGGCCGAACCGCGCCGGCCCGCGCCGCCCGGCACCCGGCCATCCGCCGGCCTCCCGAGCACCCCGGCCCAACCGCACTGGCCCCCTCCGCCCGGCTCCCAGCTGTCGTCGGCCTCCCGTGCGCCCCGGTCGACCCTTGCCGACTTGCGCCTCCCGTCCCCGGCCTCCCGGGCCGAGCCCCCTGAACCGGCCCCGACCTCCCAGGCCGAGCCACCCGAACCGACCTCGGCCTTTTGGGCTAAGTTTCCCGAACCGAACCCCTCGCGGCGCTCTGGGCCGAACCGGCTCGGCACCACCGGGCCGAGCCGCCTACACGGCCCCCCTCCGGGCCGAACCGCCTTCGCGGCCTCTTGGGTTGGGCCCAGCAGGCCGGGCTGAAACCAACGGGTTGGCCCGCCCAACGGGCCGGGCTGAAACCAACGGGTTGGCCCGCCCAACGGGCCGGGCCAGACCCAATGAGTCGGGTCGAGTCGACCCAAACCGGGTCAACCCAGACTGGGTCGGGCCGGGTCTGTCCAACCGGGTCGGACCGGACCCGAGCCTATTACCTACCCCTTTACTTTCTTTTGGTCATATCTTTGGCATCGGGCATCTGTTTGAAGAACCGTCAGTTCACTAGTAATATTGGAGCATGAAGGTCCCTTTGTGTATACCCCACTAGAGTTTTGGGTGTAGTTGAGATGCGGTCAGGTTGGATCAAGCATGAATCCAACCGGGGCCCCATGACTAAAAGGTTAATAACTCACAGACCGGGCGTCCGATTGACGTGTTGTCAGTTGCATTGAGACCCCTATGACATGGAAGACCTTTGGGTTACTTCTTTGTGGGACTTCGTGGTAGTTGATGTATCAAAACTTGGCTTGAGGAGCGGACCCTCCTAGAATCAAGCGTGCTTTGTGCAGGAACCCTGTGGCTGGTTGCTTTGTGATAAAGGGATCCTACGTGGGTTCGACAAATCGGATTACTCTTCCAGGATCCTACGTGGGTTCGACAGCTCCGACTAATATTCCAGGATCCTACATGGGTTCGACAGCTCAGATTATTTTTCCAGGATCCTATGTGGGTTTGACAGCTCCGACTACTGTTCCAGGATCCTACGTGGGTTCGACAGCTATGATTACTGTTCTAAGATCCTATGTGGGTTCGAGAGTTATGATTACTATACCAGGATCTTATGTGGGTTCGACAGAGTAGATGATTCAGTGGCTACATCTAATCATCTCTATCTTTCTACATAAGTTGTATATCAGTGTGAGCTGAGTTGGTAATTTTTGTGTTTACCTCATGATTGAGATGGATTACTTGATAACTTAGGTATATATATGGGCATATACCTAAGTGGGGTTATCTGTTGATTTCATAATTTGTGGTTTATCCTTGTTGGATTTTGTGAGACCTTGAGGTTCTCAGGATCCCTACTGAGTATCGTTATACTCACCCCTGCACGGGTCATGCCTGCACCTCGTTGTGTTGGATGCAGACGACGGACAGCGCTGATCAAGGTTGAGAGTATTAAGACTGGACGATACCTGGAGGTGGACCTTACGATGAGTCAGTACACGGAGGAGACTGACGTACGTGGAGTGCTGAGGAGGCTATCTGTACCTAATCTTCAGGTGGGAATCCTAGAGGATGACCCAGTAGCTATTTTTCCTTTCTTCAGTTGTTCTTGTACTTCCAGTTCCTTGTACTTTACAGTTGGTCTTGTATTTCCGGCCCCTTTACTTTTCAGCGCTCTTTTGTTATATAGTTTACTTAGTGTTTTTTATCCAGTTGTGTGCTCTGTTGTGTGCATTTACAGGTTATAAAGGCAATGCCTTCCCAGTTTTAGGTAATTACGCCTTTGGTGCTAGTCGTCAGTCCCTAGCCTATGGAAGGCGGTCTTGGGGTAGTAACGGCATGGGCCCTGGGGGACGGGTCGTGACATGTTTATTGTGATTTTCACATGGACATATTTTTGGATTTCAAATGGTTTTGTAATCAAACTTCAAAATGTATATATTTTAAAAGAATTATTTGAAATGACTAGATATCACTAAGTGAAGTTTTCTAAATTGATTATTTGGTTTTACCCTTTTTGAGCACATTTTTATTTGTGATGACCATTATGTATATCTATTCGATGGATGTATTATTATTAATACTGATCTACATATAATTTTGGACTCTTTTTTAATCTAGTTTATAAGGTGAGAAGAATGTGATTGTGATGTCGGCCTTTGGGGATTTTTTTATTTTAATGGCAAGGAATTGGGATTTCTAGTGGCCCAACACCTTTAGTTATTTTATGAAGTGGTTTTGGGGTGTCCTACTATAATAACCTGGTTCTTATGTTAGAGGTACGGGCTTCTTCTTTTCCTTTTCCTTAAGTGTTTTTGAGAAAATATGGAAAATGGGGAAAAATCCTGAATTTTGGAACTACATGTCGTGTACTTTATCCACACGCCATGTACTTTTGGCCGTGTTGGGATGAGTACATGGGGCGTGTATCCATGCCAGCGATAAAGGGTGTAGGAACCACTACACGTCGTGTAGTGGTGCCTTACACGCCATGTAGTCAGTCGGCAGGCATGAACAGTAAGGCGGTGGCGTCGCTGCCAGCTGGGTGACAGTACACGCCTTGTACTCGAGAGTACATGCCGTGTACTCATGTCGATGGATGAACAGTGTGGCAGTGCCGCCAAATGAACAGTTAAATGAAAGAAGTACACGTCATGTACTCAGAAGTACACGCCGTGTACTTTGTTTTTTTCGGCTTAAAACGGGCAGTAGCCTCCTCATTTGGCAGAGGAGGCACTTGAGCCATTTTGGAGCCAAAGGAGGAGGTCGGATCTTTGAAGATCCATCGGGCGTTCGTCTGGAATCTGATTCGACTTCGGACGATTTTGTTGGAACCGTACGGGTAAGCCCTCTCCTCTCCTGGTACCGTTATTACCAATTATTCTCCTAATGTAAGTTATTTATGTTTGAATTAGTTTTGTTCTTTGTCAGATCTACGTCGTTCTTGGGAGTTTCTGGAATCGGCGTTTGAGTATAACGCTCGTTGACGTATAAGGTAGGTGGCTTTGTGTTCATTTTCTAACTGTCGTGCGTTTTTGTGCGTTTTTGTGCCACGAACCCATGTTGGGGTGTCGTGTGGCTGAGGCCGTTGCTATATTTAATTCCTAGAATTGCATAGGTGATTAAATCGTGATAATAAAATGCTGGTTGGGATCGTTGCTTGGATCTGGAACAACCCCCGGGGTGTGTTTCACTGTTTAGTCGTTTGGCCAAGATACCCGAGGGTATGCCTTTAAAGTAGTAATTGTAGAATTGCCTTGAGAGGAATTGCTTGTTACTGCTTGTTTACCTATTGGGCATGGTCTGGTTACCTGTTTAGCCTGAGAGCGTTATTGTATTTGACCTGAGGGCGTTGTTGTGATTAGCCTGTGGGCACTGTACTGTATTAGCCCGAGGGTGTGACTATTTTAGCCTGAGGGTTGTCGTTATTCCTCCTGAGGGAAACCTTTCGTGCCTGAGGGATTGACTTCTGTGCCTAAGGGCGACACTTCCTACACCTGAGGGCAATTTCTATTACGCCTGAGGGCTATACCTGCGGGTTGGATTCTGCTTACCTGAGGGTAAGGTTTTGTTTGTTTGAGGACGTGGACTGTTTACTTAGAAATGCACTGTTGTGGTTTCTAATATGTAAATGGATTAAATGGATAATTAAATGGCAATATAACTGGTAATTTGTTACTTTTGAGTACTGCTTACTTTATTGCATTTTACTACTGCACACTGTTGTTGCATGCTTACACGCAGTTGGGCACAGGCCTTTAGTGGGTGCCTACTGAGATATATTTATCACACCCTGTTTGGGTCACGCTTTTTGGCCCAAACAGATTACATTGCTGCAGGTGTAGATAGGGGCAAGAGTCCCTATACAGGTACTTGACTGTTGCTGAGGAGTAGGAGGGCATGGGACCGAGCCTAGGCTCGCGATGCCGCTGCCAGCAGTTTTGCTTGTTTTGTTGTACTCTGTTTTTTGCTATACTATATTGATGTATAACATGTTCTGGCTGTTTTCTTAGAACTTGAAACATGTAGCATCATCACTTATATACTGTTGTTTATATCCATTGTTGTAGTTATTTTAGTTGTGTAATTTTTACTGCTTCCGCTGTTTGTTGTATGTTTATTTTGGTATTCCGCTGCGCTACACTTTGACAAATGAGGGCATAGTTTCCCCACTATCAGACCTAGGCCCTCGCTGCTAGTCAGAAGCCTCTGGCATTTGGGGAAATGCGCTTGAGGTCACGTGGCGAACCGGGCTTGGGGCACCCGTTGCGTGGCACCTGGGTCCGGGACGTTACAAAGTGGTATCAGAGGTGTTTCTTTTCTTGACTTACTATTTGGAGTTGTAGTCACGGATAGGACAGAACGATAGTTGTTAATAAGTTGTGCCTGGGTGTAGCTAACCCGTGTACAGGGAAAAGCCAGTCTACCTCGTATTTTTCATTATTTTGATTTTACAATTTTACGGTTGATATGTTTTCACCGTTGGGTGACGCACGTGGATTGTGCTATTTATATTTTATTTGTGGGTTCTATTTAGTTGCAACCCGATGAGATGAGGGTATGTCGTCTCATGCATCATATAGGCACATGCTAGATATCACATACCATGCATAGTTTCCATGCCATGTAGGTGCATTAGAATTTTCATGTTGTTGTGATAGTTGATGTGCTAAGAAAGCATGATGTTGTGATAGCTGCTTGATAAATACCGGCCTGTTTGGTTGATCTTGTTTATAGGATGGACGCCAAACTTTGGTTTTTGGGGAGTATGGGCCCCCATTGACCGGAATTTGGTGGATCATTGACTGTTATTGGTTATAACACAAATGATATGTCAAAATTTGATTCGTGGGGTGTATGGGCCCCCACGGGTCAGAATTTGACACTTAGGTGTTGTTTTTCAGTATTTTCTGGGTTCCGGGGAAGTTTCTGAGGCATACTATCCAGAAAACCCAGAATACACGCCGTGTAGGACCTCATACACGTCATGTGTGTTCTTCTGTTCGGGAAGAAAAATGAACTTTTTGAGTACACGCCGTGTACCCCGAGTACACGCCGTGTAGTCTCTTCCCGTGTCATAAACTGTGTGGGTGGCGACACTGGGTAGGGAAGAGCTTGGGTAAAACACGCCGTGTAGTTTTTATGCACGTCGTGTAGTGTGACCCGAAGTCTGGTCGTGTAACTAACAACACGGGTCAGTGAACTCCTTGACATAACACGTCGTGTCAGTTATAGACACGCCATGTAGTGTGACCTGGGGACTCGGCCGTGTAACTAACAACACGGGCCGGTGTCACCTCTCCCTGAACATGCCGTGTACCTGTGGGAAATGTCGTGTAGTCTTGTCCGAGGACAGACCGTGTGGAGTTAGCCGTGTGGCTGGGAAACGGGATGGTGTACACGCCGTGTGCGGGTGTAACACGCCGTGTAGTGTTAAGCCGAGTAGTCGGCCGTGTCACAGACGACACGGGCAGTTGGAAAATAACACAGTACACACCGTTTAGATATTATACACGCCGTTTAGTTTTGTTGAACGGAAGTCATGTGGCTTAGCCGTGTAGAAGGACCCGGGCAGGAGAATGGAAGTCAAGTACACGCCGTGTAGTCATTGTACATGCCGTGTAGTCTTGTTTTGAAAATTTTGAAACGCCTTCTTCCTCTTGTTCCTTTGTGGTTCCTTTGCTTTCAGTCTTAATAATCTTGAATCTGAGGCGTGCTTTTGACCTTATAGAGTCATGCCGCCTAGACGACCGCGGGTTGTTCGCCAGGAGAGCGGTGACGATTATACTTCAGAGATGGTGGGTCATGGGCTACCAGTTGATCCACCAGTAGAGCCAGATGCGGCACCAGCTGTTATACCGGACACAGGTGTCGAGGCGCAGTTCCATGAAGGTTTTATGCGGTTTATGCAGACCTTTCAGGGAGCACTGCAGGCTGCTACATCTATGGCTGAGCTGACTCGTATCTTCCAGCAGTAGCATCCGCCTATGTTTTCAGGGGATGGTGGACCACAGGCTACAGAGTCATGGCTAGGATCGATGCAGACTATTTTCGAGCATCTAGAGATGCCTCCAGGGCGGAGGGTCAAGCTCGTGACTTACATGCTGCGTGATTCCGCCAAGAGGTGGTGGGATGTTACCACCCAGTCAGAGCATCACAGGGACATGGCGTGGGAAGATTTTCAGGTAGTCTTCTATGACTTCTTCTTTCCCAATATGCTGAGGGTAGATAGAGCTCGAGAGTTCATGAATCTGCAGAAGGGCGCTATGTCAGTGATGGACTATTCTGCTCGTTTTACAGAGCTTCAGCGTTTTTCACCCGTGCTGGCGGGTGATGAGACGTTGAGAGCCAGACGTTTTGAGGATAGTCTTCGGTATGACATCCGAGCGCTGGTGAATGTTTTAAGGTTACCTACTGTACACGCGATTGTGAACCAGGTGTTGATTATAGAGAGGAACCTGTGAGAATCTGGTGGTGTGGGCCAGGGCGGTTCAGCACCAGTTACTGGTACTATTTCTGCTGGCAAGAGGAAGAGACAGATGGACTTCTCTCAGGGCGGCAGTACCATCTAGGAAGCTTCTACAGGTGGTCCGATCAGGTGCTACCAGTGTGGTAGAGAGGGGTACAAGAGGTCGCAGTGTCCACGAGACCCAGTGGAGTGTCGAGCTTGCGGCAAGATGGGTCATCTGCAGCGCTTCTGCAGGGCGTTTCTACTGGTGGCTAGTGAGAGGGGTTCTGTGCAGACTCCGCGTGCGGGACCGGGACCAGTGGCTTATTACCAGTCTGGGAACTGGAATACGTCAGGGCTTGTAGGCAGAGATGGTGGTCGTGGTCATAGTAGCCAGACACCAGGATCTCAGAGGCAGTAGGGCGGGATAGCTCAGGGTAGCCAGGCTGTGTCGCAGGGTCGCGGCACTGGGCAGGCATATGCAGTGCAACAGACCTAGCAGGAGAAGGATCCCGGACCTTCTACAGTCATAGGTATTATTCTAGTAGCTTCTGTATTGTCTTCAGTACTTTTTGATACGAGTGCTACACATAGTTTCATATCGGTACCCATTGTGGAGAGTCTTGGGCTCGGTGTTTCTACTTCTTCTGATATCTTGACGCTAGACACTCCGTTGGGGACTAGGACGGTTGGTGTGCGTCAGTGCAAGGAGTACCCCCTTGAGGTTGGTGGGTGTCACTTCCTTTGGGACCTCTATGTCCTGGAGATGACGAGCTATGACGTCATTCTCGGGATGGACTGGTTGGTTCCCTTTCGAGCCTTTGTAGACTGTTATCATCGCAGGGTGAGTTTCACGTCACCAGAGGGCGGGGAGTTTCTATACAAGGGCGAGTGAGATGTTCAGACGAGTCGAGCTGGACTAGAGCATCATGGGCGAGGTGGAGTCACAGCCCAGATGGTGAGCTTATATCTGGATGACCAGGGGACTTTTCAGACGGATTTCCCTCTGGTTGTTGATCGTTTCAGGGATGTCTTCCCAGACAACTTTTCAGGTCTACCTCTGGTGCGAGAGGTGGATTTCTCTAATGAGCTAGTTCCAGGAGCAGCACCGGTGTCCATTCCTCCTTATAGGATGGCCACGCCTGAGTTGCAAGAGCTCAAGAGGCAGTTAGAGGAGTTGCAGGCAAAGGGTTTTATCCAACCCAGTACTTCTCCTTGGGGTTCTCCAGTCCTTTTTGCGGAAAAGGCGGATGGTACCCTAAGGCTTTGCGTGGATTATCGGAAGCTGAACCAGTTGACGGTTAAAAACCGATATCCCTTGCCGAGGATAGATGATCTGTTTGATCAGCTTCGTGGAGCACGAGTGTTCTCGAAGATTGACTTGAGATCCAGATATCATCAGTTGCACGTTAGACCATCTGATATACCTCTCACAGCTTTCAGGAGCAGGTATGGTCTATATGAGTATACGATTATGCCGTTCGGACTGACGAACGCGCCAGTAGTTTTCATGGCTCTAATGAATCGTGTGTTCCATCCGTATCTTGATTCTTTTGTGGTAGTATTCATAGATGACATCTTGGTGTACTCCCACACTCGACATGACCATGCCACCCATCTTGAGATCGTATTGAGTACACTGAGAGAGCATCGGCTATATGCTAAGCTCTCGAAGTGCCACTTTTGGATGGACCAGATTCACTTCCTGGGTCATATCATCTCAGAAGCAGGAGTTGCAGTAGACCCAGAGAAGGTGAGAGCAGTAGTTTCCTGGGAGCAGCCCAAGAACGTGTTTGAGATACGGAGTTTCTTAGGGCTGGCTGGTTACTACAGGCGCTTCATACAGGACTTCTCCCACTTAGCAGCACCGTTGACAGGTCTGACTAAGAAGGGTGTGAAGTTTGTTTGGTCAGAAGCTTGCGAGACAGCTTTTCAGGACCTGAAGGGAAGGCTGACATCAGCACCGATCCTGATACTCCTAGAGCAGGGGAAGAGCTATACAGTTTACTGTGATGCATCAGGGATTGGTCTGGGAGCCGTTTTGATGCAGGGCGACCGAGTTGTGGCGTATGGGTCTCGGCAGTTGAGGCCACATGAGAGGAATTACCCGATGCATGATCTCGAGTTGGCTACAGTTGTGCATGCATTGTGCTGTTGGAGACATTATCTATTGGGAGAGCATTTTGTGGTTTTCACCGACCACAAAAGCCTCAAGTATATCTTTACTCAGTGTGACCTGAATCTGAGGCAGAGAAGGTGGGTCGAGTACCTACAGTCCTTCGATTTTGAGCTTTCCTATACACCTGGTAAAGGTAATGCAGTAGCTGATGCACTGAGAAGGAAGACTCAGATACAGGCAGTGCAGGAGGCCAGTGGTGAGTGGCAGCTTATGGCTTTGTTCTCTGAGATGCATCTGGAGGTGCATGACAGTCAGGGGAAGACTTATCTTTCCTCGTTAGCTGTGAATTCTACCCTCCTGAACAGAGTGAGGATGAGACAGCTATCGGATTCAGAAGGCCTAGTTCTACGGGAGTCGGTGTCAAGTGAGGACCCTCCTCCCAGTTGGATGATAGGCGATGATGAGGTTTTGCGTTTCCATGGACGTGTATGGGTTCCAGGGGATATATGCAAGGAGATGATGCGGGAGTTTCATGCTTCATCTTGGACAGTTCATCCCGGGGTTACCAAGATGTACAGAGACTTGAGACGTCAGTACTGGTGGCCGGGTATGAAGAGAGAGATAGTTGGTTTTGTTACGAGGTGTTCCACCTGTCAGCAGGTGAAGACAGAGCATCAGAGACCAGCTGGGTTGTTACCGCAGTTGCCCATTCCGGAGTGGAAATGGGATGATGTCGCGATGGATTTCGTGACGGGATTGCCAAGGTCACCTCGAGGCAATGACGTCGTGTGGGTTGTTGTGGACAGACTCACGAAAGTAGAACACTTCTAGCCGATCAAGGAGACCTTCGGTGTGGACGAGCTCGGAAGGCTGTATATCCGAGAGATCGTACGTCTTCATGGGGTCCCTCGTTCTATCATTTCAGATAGGGACGCCCGCTTTACGTATCGTTTCTGGCAGAGTTTTCAGAGGGTGCTGGGTACACAGGTGCTTCTGAGCACAGCATACCACCCTCAGATAGATGGCCAGTCAGAGCGGACGATACAGGTGCTAGAGGACATGTTGCGTGCATGCATCCTAGACTTTGGGGGCTCTTGGGAGAAGCATATATCCTTAGTCGAGTTTGTCTATAAAAATAGTTTTCAGAAGACTATTGAGATGGCACCATACGAGGATTTATATGGTAGGCCATGCCGGTCACCTTTGTGCTGGTTAGAGGCAGGTGAGGCAGCTTTACTGGGGCCATAGCTCGTGTAGGAGACATCTGAGCAGGTCCAGTTGATTCGGAAGCGGATGGCTACTGCGCAGTCTCGTCAGAAGTCTTATGCTGATCGTCGCAGACGACCTTTGGAGTTCGTGGTCGGGGATCAGGTTTTCTTGCGTGTTTCACCGAGGCTGGGACACAAACAGATCAGGAGACAGGGTAAGCTTTCACCGAGGTATGTGGGACCATTTGGCATTCTGGAGAGAGTCGGGCTGGTTGCATATCGGTTGCAGTTACCGCAGCGGTACCGAGCCATGCACGACGTATTCCACGTGTCTCAGTTGCGTCGCTACCATTTAGACTCGTCTCACACCTTTCAGCCAGAGGAGGTTGAGCTTCTGCATGATTCTTCCTTTGAGGAGCATTTGATCCGTACTGTTGACAGGAGCACGAAGGTTCTCCGAGGCCGGTCAGTTCCTCTCGTACGGATGTTATGGCAGCATGGCCAAGTGCAGGACGAGACCTGGGAGCGGGAGGCCGATGTACGTGCTCAGTGGCCAGAGCTGTTCTGAGCTTATTCTTTTCCACCCTGGGAAGGGCAATTCGGGGATGAATTGCTATAAGGGGGGAATTTTGTAAGAACCCGGTTCTTATTTTAGAGGTACGGGCTTCTTCTTTTCCTTTTCCTTAAGTGTTTTTGAGAAAATATGGAAAATGGGGAAAAATCCTGAATTTTGGAACTACACGTCGTGTACTTTATCCACACGTCGTGTACTTTTGGCCGTGTTGGGATGAGTACACGGGGCGTGTAGCCATGCCGGCAATGAAGGGTGTAGGAACCACTACACGCCGTGTAGTGGTGCCTTAAACGCCGTGTAGTCAGTCGGCAGGCTTGAACAGTAAGGCGGTGGCGTCGCTGCCAGCTGGGCGACAGTACACGCCGTGTACTCGAGAGTACATGCCGTGTACTCATGTCGACGGATGAACAGTGTGGCGGTGCCGCCAAATGAACAGTTAAATGAAAGAAGTACACGTTGTGTACTCAGAAGTACACACCGTGTACTTTGTTTTTTTTCGCTTAAAACAGGCAGTAGCCTCCTCATTTGGCAGAGGAAGCACTTGAGCCATTTTGGAGCCAAAGGAGGAGGCCGGATCTTTGAAGATCCACCGGGCATTCGTCTGGAATCCGATTCGGCTTCAGACGATTTCATTGGAACCGCACGGGTAAGCCCTCTCCTCTCCTGGTACCGTTCTTACCAATTCTTCTCCTAACGTAAGTTATTTACATTTGAATGAGTTTTGTTCTTCATCAGATCTACGTCGTTCTTGGGCGTTTCTGGAATCGGTGTTCGAGTATAACGCTCGTTGACGTATAAGGTAGGTGGCTTTGTGTTCATTTTCCAACTATCATGCGTTTTTGTGCGTTTTTGTGCCACGAACCCATGTTGGGGTGTCATGTGCCTGAAGCCGTTGCTATATTTAATACCTAGAATTGCATAGGTGATTAAATCGGGATAATAAAATGCCGGTTGGGATCGTTGCTTGGATCTGGAACCACCCCCGGGGTGTGTTTCACTGTTTAGCCGTTTGGCTAGGATACCCGAGGGTATGCCTTTAAAGTAGTAATTGTGGAATTTCCTTGAGAGGAATTTCTTGTTACTGCTTTTTTACCTGTTGGGCATGGCCCGGTTACCTGTTTAGCCTGAGGGCGTTGTTGTATTTGGCCTGAGGGCGTTGTTGTGATTAGCCTGTGGGCACTGTACTGTATTAGCCTGAGGGCGTGACTGTTTTAGCCTGAGGGCTGTCGTTATTCCGCCTGAGGGAAACCTTTCATGCTTGAGGGCTTGACTTCTATGCCTGAGGGCGACACTTTCTATGCCTGAGGGCAATTTCTGTTACGCCTGAGGGCTATACTTGCGGGTTGGATTCTGCTTACCTGAGGGTAAGGTTTTGTTTGTCTGAGGACGTGGAATGTTTACTTTGAAATGCACTATGGTGGTTTCTAATATTTAAATGGATTAAATGGATAATGAAATGGCAATATAACTGGTAATTAGTTACTTTTGAGTACTGCTTACTTTATTGAATTTTACTACTGCACACTATTGTTGCATGCTTACACGCAATTGAGCACAGGCCTTTGGTGGGTGCCTACTGAGATATATTTCTCACACCCTGTTTGGGTCATGCTTTTCGGCCCAAACAGATTACTTTGATGCAGGTGTAGATAGGGGCAAGAGTCCCTATACAGGTACTTGATTGTTGATGAGGAGTAGGAGGGCATGGGACCGAGCCTAGGCTCGCGATGCCGCTGCCAGCAGTTTTGCTTGTTTTGCTGTACTCTGTTTTCTGCTGTACTGTATTGATGTATAACATGTTCTGTCTATTTTCTTAGAACTTGAAACATGTAGCATCATCACTTATATACTGTTGGTTATATCCACTGCTGTAGTTATTTCAGTTGTGAATGTTTACTGCTTCCGCTGTTTGTTGTATGTTTATTTTGGTATTCTGTTGCGCTACACTTTGACAAATGAGGGCATAGTTTCCCCACTATCAGACCTGGGCCCTCGCTGCTAGCCGGCAGCCTCTGGCATTTGGGGAAATGCGCTTGAGGTCACGTGGCGAACCGGGCTCGGGGCACCCGTTGCGTGGCACCTGGGTCCGGGGCGTTACACCTACTGAGTATTGTTATACTCACCCCTATACGGGCTTTTCCCGCACGTGTCATGTCTTGTGTTGACGATTGACCTTTTGATGGAGTCCTAGGCAGACCAAGACTAGACGGTGCCTTATGAGATCAGGCAGGTCGAGGTGTTCCTACAGCTACATACAGTAGTCCCAATACCTATTTTTATAGGTTGGACTTGTGGTTACAGACTTCTTTTTGGTGGGCTTGTATTCTGGCCCGATTTACTTTATTACACTTTACTTTCCTGTCGTACTCTGGTTGGGATATAGTGGTATGCATGCATTTGGTTCTTAGTGGTTTTTACATTTCAGCATTTTGTGGGATTAGAGATGTGTGTGTGTGTGTGTGTGTGTGTATAGGTACATAGGCAATGCCTCTCATGTTAGTGATATGTCTACTCAGTGCTAGTCATCAGCCCATGGCCTATTAGAGGCGGGCTTGGGGAATCACAACATGGGCCCCACTGGGCTAGATGTTTCCTACACATTAAGCATGGTAGGCAGATATCATGCTGATCCAGGTGACTATCATTGGATGGCAGTCAAGACTATCCTTAAGTATTTGAGGCATACTAAGGATATGTTCCTAGTTTATGGAGGAGATGAGGAAATAGTCATTAGAGTATATGCAGATGTTAGTTTCCAAACTGATCAAGATGGCATGAAGTCACAAATGGGATACATCTTCACTTTGAATATAGGTAATGTGGGTTGGAAGAGATCAAATCAGGATGTGGTGGCAAATTCTACAGCAGAGTCTGAGTATATTGCGGCTTCTGAGGCAGCTAAAGAAGCAGTCTGGATACACAATTTCATCCAAGATCTTGATGTGGTACCTATCAGTAAAGATCTCATCACACTCTATTGTGATAATAATACAGCAGTGGCTCTCACAAAAGAACCAAGGTCACATCAGTGGACGAAGCACCTACTTCAGAAGTATCGTCTCTTAAGGGATTTTTCTCATAGAGGTGAGGTTGTATTGAGCAGTATTTCCACGGAAGATAACATAGTGGCCCCCTTGACTAAAGCCTTGACTCAACAGAAACATGATTATCATGTGAGGTCTAGCAGACTAAAAGTTGTAGGCAGTTGACTCTAGTCCAAGTGGGAGTTTATTAGAGTTGGTGTCCTAGAACCAACTGTTTTTACTTTGATTACATAAATATTTTATGTATTAAATATTAAATTAAAAATCTTATTACATATTATTCATTTTATTGCATGGCTTTAATGTAATAATGTCCTAGAGTATTTATCACATTGATAAGGTCATAGTAGTTCCCCACTATGATGAGAACCTTGAATTGTTATGATAATATTCTTAATATAGTTCTGTGGTTGGATAACATACTATGATGGGACATATGGTATATAAACTGTTAGGTGCAAGTACTTGTAAGCAGATGAGACTTCTTCTCATAAAGTTTGCACTTGGTAATCTCTAAGACTGGAGTTTATGAGAACAGACCTGCCAGTAGGAATTCTGCATGTTTTAGTGTCATCAGATATTCTTATCTTCAAGTGTGTGTAATGGTCCTTAGACTTTAAGATTATCATTAATGCATGTCACGACTCACGCACTTAGATTTTCTAACGAAAACGGTCACGTCATATGTTGGCAAGAAGTAGGGTACGTTGGGTGCGTCACGGATGACATGTTATTAATGGATAAGTCAAGGAAGGATTTTTCCCTTCCCTCTTTATGAAAGTTGATATCTCGGCCCTTTGATTGAAATATAATTGTCGCCCTAAATTCCACGGTCATGGTGTAATGGTGAGTTTATTTCAGATAGTCAAAGGATGACATATCGAGCATATAGGTTGATGACATGGTCTTGCAACCTTCTTGATGAGATATTGAGACAAAGAGATTATATTACACAATGAGCATTCGTATGTGGTTTTCGACGTTGTGACATTAAGCGTTCTCTTGGGTGCCTTGACCCGTTGCTAGACAGTAATATTGGACATTAGGCAAGTCTGTCTAATGCCAATGAGAAAGGATCCTAACGGGTCACACACTAAGTGTTTCTGCTGGTCTCGATTAAATTCTATTTGAATTTAATTGTTAGAATAAATATCATTCTCAAGACTGGAGAATAATACTATTCAAGTTATATTGATTGCATAAAGTAAATAAATATTTATTCACCGAATTGTGAATAAAATTTATTTATTTATTTTATTGAATATTTAATAAATATTTATTTACTATTTTGTGAATAAAGTATTTATTTAAGAGAATAAAATATTTATTCGGGTTTTAAATAAATTCAACAGAAGTTCAAACGGACCAAGACTGTGTCCGGTGATAAAATAATTATTTATGAGCTGATAAATTATTTTTCCATTTTGCACAAGTTGGAACACCACAAAATAATAATATTATTATTATGTGGCATGAGATTTCAATAATGGTTATAAATATATTTAATGGTTGTTATGCGGTTAAATTTTGTGACTAAAATCTCAGCTCTATAAATAGACATTTATGTTTATTGTGTAAATTATTCGAAACCAATTCCAAATGTGGGAAAAGAGAATTGTTGCGCACAATGAATTTTCTCTCGACTCGTTCTTCTCTCTCCCTCTCAAGAATGAGAAACCTAAGACAAAATTTCTTTAGGACCGAAGAACAGACGATCAAGAACGAACAACGCAAAACATTCGATACGCTGCGCTAGCACCCGAAGAACGAGTGACGTTGCTTGGAGACTATTGGAGCACATGTGGATCACCGCTAGAGGATTTTTACCCTTAGATCCTCACAAACGCAACGAAGGCAATCCGGAAGGGCCGTCTCGAACGATCAACAATCATCAATGAAGAAAGTTCCTAAGACCATGTATTTATTTCTTCATATATTAAATAAATTAATTATAAATTTGACGTGTAAGATCCTCACTCTTGGTTTCGAGCAACGATTACTAAAAGAAATTTTAATATATCGCCTTCCACCACAACGCTTCTAATGCGCTCGGAATCAACAAGTTTTTTTATCTTCGTTGTCGAAGGTGGATTGGTTTCCATCATTCTTGAGGTAGGTGTATCTATGCAAGTGTTTCTAATTCATGAATTATTATATGTTATTGTTGATCTCTTTGGGGTGTTCATTGAAATGGATTTGCTTTGGTGAAAATGGGTTTTTATTAAATGTGAGCATGGATTTTGGAAATGGTTTTGGACAAACATAGAACATTGGGAACCTTAGGTACGTTGGGAAATGGACATAGGTGACCCTAGTGTGTGTGGAACCACTAGGGGTAACTTTTGTGATATCAACAGATTGTAATAGGACACGATATTAGTTGGAACCAACTTATGGTTGGTTTAGGCTTCTTTTATGTCTACTACGTATTCTTATAGGTTATGGCCCAAATGGTGTGTTTTCCCCTTTTATACCTGGTTTATCGTATGATGGTTTATTTTGTGGATATTTTCCCATATGTTAAATTTACTTGTTTTTCTTATTTGTCAAAAAAAAAGTAAATGTTTTAAAATGGTTTTATTTATGAAAATGCTTTATAAACTGGATTTTATTTTAAAGCTAGAATTTATGCATTTTTAGTATTAGAACTTGTATAGATTTTTTGGTGGTATCCTATTGGGTTTTGTGCTCACACCTTGCTTTTTCTTTTAGACGGTTGTAGACCTTATTTTTAAAGGACTCAAGAAAAGGGAAGGGCATCATGTAGCATGTTAGGTTCTCTCGTCATCTGTCACCATTGTAGTGGGAGGGTTTGGTGGTGACGGATGGTCATTTAGAGATTTGTTTAGTATGGTATGTTTTATTTTTTTTCTGGTTTGGCCGGTGTGGCTTGACTTTGTATGTCTCGTGGATGTGTATTCCTGGCTTCCTGGTTGTATGTCTTGTTTTGGTTATATTCAAGACTTGTTTCTGTTATCTTTGTTATATCTCACCATGTGATGGCTGGCTCGGGTGGATGATTTAGTTTACCTGGGTTGGTTTGTTACATTGAGTGGTCTTGAAGGGGTGGTGGAAAGACCCTTTTATAAGTGGTGAGAATTACATTCTTGTAAATATTTCATTTTAATATAAAAATGATTACATGTTTCACATGTTATGAAGACTCCAAAATGGACTATGATAGAGTGGGGGAAGGGTAAGGTCGAGCAAACATCAACCACACATCTGGACACATGTTTTTAACATGTTTTAAATTCTTTTAAGACTTTGATTTTTTACTTTTCATTTTTGGTTTTTACCGTGCTAACTGATTTTTACTTCAATAATTTACTTTTAATGCCTAAAAATAAAATGAACCTAATTACATAATTTGGACTTATTGATTCCAAATATGAAATCTATTTTATCAAATAAAACTTATATGTGTAAGATAAATTAATTTTATCACTACCCCATTTAACGCGTAAAAACTCATTTTTAGAAAAAAACGTATTTTTTATAATGAGAATTATGTTTATGATAAAATTATCTTCCAACGACAATAATTGGTTTATTACTATCCAAAGGAGAGGTACGTGACTTTAAAGAAATCTAAAACCTAATTTCACTTGGTGAAAATTTAATTAAAAGAGAAAGACTAAAAATAGTTTTTATTGGAAAAAATATTGTTTCATTTCCTAAAAGGTAAACATGGGTTTTATAAATTCAACATAGTGCTTTTTATAAATGGATAATTTCACTCCATAAATGCATTTTTTTCATCTTGAAAAATGTTTTATAAAATTTTAAGTTATATTATTATTATAACAGTCAGGGAAGGGAGAGAAATATAAGAAAATCCCTACACTGTTACAAGGAATAACTTGGTGAGATTCGAACCCAATATTTTGTCGAGACCCCGCAAGACCGCTACCAATTGAGGTGCACCTTGGGGGCTGTGAACTTTTAAGCTATACTTCATGATATAGTAATAAACGATATGGTATTAATAAAAAGTGCATTCTTTCACTATTTATCTAAAAATCAATTATTTTAGAAAAACCTCAAAAAATTATCTTAAGCTAATATTGTTATGGTGAATCTAAAAATGATGTTCATTTTGTTAAATTCGTATTCTAAAGTTTAGGAATTTAACTATTAAATAAAATCATAAAATACAATGAAAAATTGTTTTTATTAGAAAATAACTTTTTAAAATACAAGCAGTTCTTATTCTCAGATGCTAATAAAACTAGGATTAATCAATCAATATTATATTTTATTAACATCACCATTTAACAAAAATATAATTAGTTTTCTTTAATAAAATGCACAATGCATAAAAAATACACCTTTTAGTAAAACAGATTTTTAAGCATAAAATGAACTTAGTAAACTAGCATAAATTGAATTTTATATTTATTTTAACATATATAGATATTATAATTATGTAACTCTTATTCATACTCACCACCAAGATCGTGAAGTCATGAGTATATGAAAAAACTGAGCCGATCATGGATCTCCTCCCCAACTTTTTGAATGCGTAATGGTGGAAAAAAAACAGGTTTTAAAAAAATAATCCCCAAACCAGATGGGCTCACATTTTTATTTTCAACTTTATATAATAATTAATCTCCTGCCAACTAAGAGAATTTATCCGCCAGGCCCTAGCCAAGTGGTGGGTAACGTGAACGACCAGCCCATAAATACCCGCACCTAGCCTCCACCTCCTCCCCCCTCAACTTTCTTCTCCGTTTTCCCCCTCCCTCTCGTCGTCTTGCACATGGCTAAGGGCGTTGAGGTTGGGGTCGGCGGGATCTCCGGAAAGGACTACCAAGACCCACCGCCGGCGCCGCTGGTGGATCCCGACGAGCTCTGCCGGTGGTCCTTCTACCGGGCCGCCATCGCCGAGTTCATCGCCACCCTCCTCTTCCTCTACATCACCGTCCTCACCGTAATCGGGTACAAGAGCCAGAGCGACCCCGATAAAAAGCCCGCCGAGGAGTGCGGCGGCGTCGGCATCCTCGGCATCGCCTGGGCCTTCGGCGGCATGATCTTCGTCCTCGTCTACTGCACAGCCGGCATCTCAGGTAAATCTCCCTCTGTTCCACCCGATGGGTGCGTGTCTGACCGGAATCTGGGCGCAGGGGGGCACATTAATCCGGCGGTGACGTTCGGGCTGTTCCTGGCGCGGAAGGTGTCGCTGGTGCGGGCGGTGGTGTACATAGTGGCGCAGTGCCTGGGGGCCATCTGCGGCGTGGGGCTGGTGAAGTCGTTCCAGTCGGCGCACTATGACGCCTACGGCGGCGGGGCGAACCGGATCAACGACGGGTACAGCTCCGGCACGGGGCTCGCCGCGGAGATTATAGGCACCTTCGTCCTCGTCTACACCGTCTTCTCCGCCACCGATCCGAAGCGGAATGCCCGAGACTCGCACACCCCCGTAAGTTGTGAAAATCTTCCCAGGCAGCAAAGAAATTGGTGATGGATTTGGGGTGTGAAATTGATCAGGTGCTGGCGCCGCTCCCCATCGGGTTCGCAGTGTTCATGGTTCACCTGGCCACCATCCCCGTCACCGGAACCGGCATCAACCCCGCTCGGAGCCTCGGAGCCGCCGTGATCCTGAACCAGGACGCTGCGTGGGATGACCAGGTGCGCTTAAAACCTAGGGTATAATTGAAGATATAATCCAGGTCCCTGAACGTGATGCGGGGGTGTTATTGCAGTGGATTTTCTGGGTAGGGCCCTTCATCGGAGCAGCCATTGCAGCCATCTACCACCAATACATTTTGAGGGCAGGAGCCATTAAAGCCCTCGGCTCATTCAGGAGCACCACACACATGCGAATCTGACCCCTTCTTTCGCCGTTTCTTGTATCTGTGTCCACTTTTGTGACTAGAAGAGGCGCTGGCTTTTTTAGGGTGCCCCTGTTTTCCCTTGTCTTTTACGCCCTGTGGATGACCTTTTGCAGGCCTGTAAAAGGTCCGTTTTTCAGCACTACATTTCGCACGGATAAAATTACAGGTTGCACCAACATTACAATTATAACAATTTCAAACATTTCAATAAATTTACAGCACAATTCACAATTTAATTTCAAATAAATTTACATTACAAACATTTCAATACATTACAATTACTTTGATATTTTCAAAAATTCAAAAAACAAAAAAAAACTTGGTTGTCCTGGATTCTATTGTCATTTTGACCCCCTTTTAAAGGGTTCAATCTATCTGTTTCCAAACACAATACATCAACTTGAACTAATGAACCCATAACAAAAAACAAAAACAAAAAACAAAAGACGAACAATGATTATGTTTCTAATATTATAAATAAATTATTGAAACATAAATATGATACAATATTGCATTAATAAAATATTACTTTAAAATTGAAAAATTGTTGTGTGTGTGGTTGATTACTATACGTCATAAATGAGTTATGTATCATTGTTTTAAATTATAAGATAATCTCAACACAGTTTTAGTTTTGAGTATGTGATATGTCATAATTGGTTATTTTAATATTAACTGTGTTTTGAACTAAAATGTTGATATTAAATAAAAATACGCACTTTCAGTCATACCACACAAACCATGTGTTGGATTGATGCACAATTAATTCTTACACGTTACAAATGACTTATATTGTTACCCTAAAGTATTAAGTCAATTCAAGTGAGTTTACTTGGTTTTCAGTGACTACACATTTTGAATTAAAATGTCAATATTAAAATGAAAACACACACTTTGAGTTATACCAAACACACAATGTGTTTGATTGATGAGTTATTGATTCCTACATGTTAAAAATGATTTATGAATTGTTTTACTAAATATAAAGACAATCTGAGCGTGTTTGATTAGTTTAGAGTATGCGACACATGTTTTGAACAAAAATATATATTTGAAATAAAAACACATTTTATGTCATACTAGTCATACTGTGTGTTGCGATTAATTCTTAAACATCATAAATGTCTTACAAATCTTTTTGATAAAGTACCAAGATAATCTGAGCGTGCTTGCTCAATTTTCAATGACTGACACGTTTTTTACTAAAATGTCATTTTTAATCCAAAAACACACTTTGAGTTATATCGAGAACACCGTAAGCCTGATTGACATGTGGTTTATTCGTATATGTCACAAATGAGTTATGTATTTTTTAACTAAAGTATCAGGACAATCCAAGTGCGTTTTCTTGACTTTCTGTGAGTGAAACATGTTTTAAACTAAAATGTTACCTTTAAAGTGAAAACGCACTTTGTGTAACATCCCGGCCCAACTGACCACTAAACCAATAGTCAGAACGATGGGTCATATGGCCTCAAGAACATCTCCCCGTACGTCAGAGGTTGCCAACTAGCAACAAGGGTCTAAGAGATGATACTGAGGAGACTATACCCTCATAATCAAAGTAGCACAATGGTATACCATAAGTCAAATAGTAGACAATATACTGAGGAGACTATACCCTCATAATCAAAGTAGCACAATGGTATACCATAAGTCAAATATTAGACAAAGTAATAACAAATTAATAAAAGTGAGCCAACTTATACAAAGTATGCATGTACAGTTGATGACACATAACTGAATATAGTAAACATACAACATGCTTTACAATTCAGAACAAAACATTACTCAAGTAAAAAAAAAAACTAAAAAACCCAAAGGTGAGCTCCATGATCCTGAGCTCCACCTCAGTCCTTTACTCCTAACTCTCAAGTACAAGCACACAACAATAAGCAAGATCCATAGCCCTGCAAACAAGGAAGTCTACTTAGGTACCTCAGTACAATGACGACCCGAGTAGGGTGTGAAATATAAATCTCAATAGGTCGGCACCACCAGTGTCTAGACCCAGGTTCCCAAACGGACACCCATCCCTTACCACCCACTTCGGCCTAAGATGGAAGTCTGAAAAGTATACTTGTGCAAAGAAGAACACACACACACACACACAAGAGCCATTTGTAACATGGCAAACCAAGGAAGGCATACCCCAAGGTTGTGCTTTAACTTGGGGTCTAAATCACATGTCATCACATAAGTGTGCTAGTAAAGTAAGAGAAACATCTCAAGTACAAGCATGATACATAGTAATAATGAAGGATGCATTTCATATGATTCAACAATCAAACTGACAAGCAATCCAAACAATTCGTCAAATCCAAGTGTGGAGTCTCATGCCCGTCCAAGGCAATCTAAAAAAAATCTCAAGTATCACAACAATAACATTTGATGATCCAATACCACCAAGTCCATCCAAGACGGTCCATATGGAGTCCCTTGTATCAGTACTAGGCATTGTAACTTTGAGTCCGTCCCAAGTATCTCACTAGAGGACTGAGTATCACCCAAGACATGACATAGCCATCTTGCCAATTGGTTCGTCCACGGTTGCTCCCCTAAGAAACTGGTATCACTCGGGAGTATAAATAACCGTCTAGGAAGCCGTCGCCTGACAAGTTAAAGCATCACCCTCGATGCATCATGGTATAACCACCCGAGCACATGAGTCCATCCATGAGTCTTTAATACAAAACCCATGTTCTCACCCAGCCCGCATCAAGTGAAACAAGTCGCCAAGGCACATTGCAAGGAAAACATCAAGTATATTTCAAGGCAATGTAAATACATAACTGCATGCCAACAATTGTCATCTCAATACCGCATGCTTTCCATTAACCAATCTAATCAATCTATGCCCCAAAAAAAGGCACATTTCATATAACAAGGCAATAAGCAACACATTAGAGCAAGCATGGTATGAGGCATAAGCCACGGGGCATAAGCCTTAAAAAATTGCATGTCACCTATTCAAGCTATCCAAACAATATACTTTAATCCATCAATATGTCATATGGCATTTAGCGCAAAAGTAAACTCAAAGCTCCAAAGCATGATCACTAGGAAAGTATATAATTGAAACCATCGAACGTGGGCATAAGCATTAAGCACTTGCATAAGCAATGGGATACAAGCAAAGGGCGTATGGCATCAACATGCCCCTCCGGATGCATGTCATTTAAAGAAATTTAAATAAAACAAGCTAACAAGCTTGTTCAAGCATTGCATTCAAGTCAAGCCATCACATTACATTTATAATATAATGCATAAGGTAATTCCTCTTATGCATTCCAATAGTCATGTTCAATTCCATTTAAACCATTCAATACAAGGAAAGCAATTTGTTATGACTAAACCATTTATTCAAGGTATACCATTTGGCATAAGCCATCCTACTCAAGGTCATCTCACTCATTTATCCTAAACATGACAAATTGATTTAAGGTAAAAGTGTCAAAGGAAGGGATCATGTTCATTACCCTTAAAGGATGCTACCATCTTGCATAAGCCATTCAAACTATTCCAATCCCCTTAACCAAAACATTAGCTCACTCATGAGGTGGAAACACCACATACAAAGCCCAATGGTCAAGTTCAGGGAAAGGGTATTAACAACAGCTCAATTACCCACTTGGGTAATTCTAAGTCTAAGTGGACCAAACACCCACAGGGTGTCTTAGGTTTATTGAAACACCCATGAGACAAGGGCCACTTCATTTAAAATGCAAGCCAAGGTACACCCTTATAAGGTGCATCAGTTACATGAACATTTATAAAGAAAAAGGAGAAAATCATTTTATAACTTTAACGAAGTCCAGGTCTCACATTCCATATACCAAACATAACATCAAGGCATAAAAGAACAACCAAGGCAAGAAGGTAGGAAAACATAAAAGTCTACTCACTACTTTTTAACTTGAAGGGAGCGCACCTCCATTGAAGGAGTTTTATTACAAAAACATGACTTTGTTATCTAACAGATCATTTATCACATTTAAGCATTTCATTAACTTTACCAAAGGAAGCATTTAATCTAAAAAACATACTATATTAATTAAAAACAAATAACAGTGCGATAAGTAATTAATTAATGCATTACTAAAATTAATGGGAAAAGGAATGGGACCATACCTCAAAGAGTAGACCAAGCCGAACACTCGACACTTGAAAAAATTATCAGCGACAACTGGAAACTTGCCCCACAATGGCGCACACATACATTCACACACACACACACATACAAACACACATCTTTTAATCCAAAGTACATATCTTCCTCACCATGAGGGAATATGTACAAGGAATACACACACACACACACATACATATACACATACCTATGTATATGAGCGCAAGCCTTCACGAATGGTCAGACGATCTACAAAAAATTTATTAAGAACTCAAAACACTACGACAAGGACCAACTCACCCAGATAAAATTATAGGGACTCAAAAACACATTAAATACCCTAAATTAATTGAGTGAAACCAATAAGTGGGAAGAAAACCACACCTCAAATGGTGGCGGAAACCCAAAACGACACGGTACATCTCAACGCACTACTGATAAATTATTAGGGAGTCAAAAACACTTAAAGTCCCTAACAAAAGAGGTGTGAAACAATGTAATAGAAGGAACCTTCACCTCGAAGTGACGACGACAAGCCAAAATGAACTGATCTGCTTCACCTTCGGTGGAGGATGTTGGAATATGCATGAACACAAACTGAGGATCCCATTTCATACCCTAACATCAGAATAAGGAACCAAAATCAGTCAACCCTTTACCCATGGTTTTGTCTAAATCATGCAGGGTGATAGGGGAAGATAAAAACGACTAGAAAAAAGAAGAAGAGGGAGGAGGAGCTCGCGTGCACAAGAAAAGTAGCCCCCTTAGGGGTTTTCTAAAAAAACCCAGATGATGATGATGATAATAATAATAATATTATTATTTTTATTAAAACATTTCATTATTATTATTTTCCATTTACTCTTATTTAATTAATTTCTATTTTTTATTTTAATTTAATTAATTTAAATTATTTAAGAAAACACTTCACAGAGTCCCCACTCTCGGAATTATGTTCTGAAACTGGTTTAAAAAAAGGCCCATCCATTAAATGCTAAAAGTTCAAATTCCCTTGGATTTTGTCATCTGCTTCAAAACATGAGACATTACAACCTCCCCACCTTAGAACTTCTCATCCTCGTGAAGCCTTCAGAAATAATGAAAATATCACCTGACCTACATAGGTCGTGAAGTTTCGTTCAAATGGTTGTGTTGCGTTTCCAAATGCCCAATACACCTTCAAGCATTACTTAAGCAAGCATCACTTAAGCCATTAAGATCAGAGACAACACTCATTTTCACACCGAAACACCAAGACTCAACTTACCTGAGCCTGTTCAACTAGATACACAATCACATCATTATCTCATTAAGAACTTGGCCAATGGTACTTACCACCTTAGGATTTAACATTTAAGAGGGATAATTCCAAGTCATGACATCCCCACCAATGGATTTTTCCTTTCAAATCACGTCGTTAAGAATTTTGTCGATGCTCCTAGCGTGATTTTGAAACGATCAAATAGTTGATTCTCCAATGACCTCAAAGTCCAAGTTGAGTTGGCTTTTCATGAAAAGACCTGATTGACACAAACCACACTCGTCTCCACCTGATGATGTGTCATAGATGGTCCTTCACTGACCGTACACTTTGGAAAGAGGGAAAACAAGTCGACCCACTCCAGCCGACTTACCATTCACAAAACACCTGGCTTAGAAAACCGAAATTTTACAAGTATAACTGTGATGCCTCCTCCCAATTCATATCGCATTAAATATGAAAATTTCCACCAAAGTACATACCCGACTTCTGGTGATGTTCCTAACCAAAACATGAAGGAAACCACACATCCAGTGGGAAAAACCAAAAGAGAACCACCCAACAAACTCAATAGCTTTTAAAGATTTAGCACGACATAATACCGACACTCCCTTAGCGCATCAAGGATGATGTCAAGATAGGGGACATGCTCGTCGCTTAGCATAATACACTAAGAGGAGAACATGTATTACTAGATGATCAGTCAAACCACTACTGGCCGACTTCCTTTGAAAGAAGTTCAGATCCACTTACTGATTCACCATCATTAACTGAGCCATGAGCCTTCACCCCATGAGGCATTCTACGATCATTAAATCTTAACCACCAAAGTCATCCAAGACCAATGGTGTCTTCAAAGGTTTCATACACAACCAACCGTATCAACGTCGTGCTGCCAAGAAAGTACCGACATTCACAAATCTGAATAGTCCCTATGAATTTTAAGAAAAAGTAACCATTTCCAATGGCCCTATTGGATTATGTTCCTTATATTTGGATGGGAACATATTTACCAAAACTAACATGACAATCCCCACCTTAAGAGCATCCTAGCCATCAAAAGAAGTGAATTAAACTAGCCGCCCATAAGCGCACTAGATCAAATTCAGCTTAAACGTACATGTGACGCTCCTCCGAGTCATGCTCAAATATATTAAATCAATTGGAAGGAAATACAACAACCAAAAGGACTGGCGTGTCAAAACACCCGTGTTATAAGAAATTCATCTCAAGCATGGAATGAACTTGATTGATTTAAACTCACGAGTCACTCTAACACAGAGATCACCCAAGAAAACACAGAGCAGCTCAAGGCTCAACGATTTCACCAAACTCAATTGGGTCATTTCATTATTAAACACTTGACGAGTACCACATCCATGAACACATACTACCCTGAGGTTATACAAGCAATATGAAACATCTTGAATACTAACCATAGGCTATCCACCCCATGTATTCAAGTATCAAATGGTCTATACAAGACATTTAACCCGAAGTCACATTGCCACATATGACCATTAACCTAGATGATGACGTACCAAGTCATCTATCACTAAGGAGAAGAAAAGGGTCAAGTGACCTACAAAGCGACTGACAATGCCTAAGGCATGTTTAACCTTTTGAAACCAAGAATTAATAAATGCTCATGCCCATAACATGGGTCAAAGATACCATGACCACCTATCCGAATAAGAGGGTCATTGAGAAGCTAAAAGTCCTATTAGGGACAACGGTACCTGAACAACACAAAAAATAAGAAAAATCACTGCATTTAGCAAGGAATTTTATCACTAAGAGTGATACCTACCACAATCCATCCCCTTACAAGATCCGAAAGCATAGAACCATAATGAGGTCACACCTGCAAAAGTCACTAGGCTTAAAAGTCAATCATCCAAGCCATTGATAAAGAAAATAACGCCTATGATAAGTGCTCAAACTTCTATTCCAAGGAAACTCAGAGAAGAAACTCAAACTACCCTTACATAAGGGATTTAAATAGAGGACACCACTACAAGTTCCATTTCCAATACCTTTAAATTTATTCACATTTAATTTTTAAACCTATAAAAGATTTAATTCAAAACATCAAGTACCATTTTAAAACAAAAACTCAAGGTACTTGATTTAGCTAACTCCCCAAGGAGAAAACAGGCAAGTCCTAAAAAAATTCCTTTTAAAAATTTAAACATTTATTAATATCATATCTTAATTAGGAAATTTATTATATAAATTCCATTTTAACAAGTAAGGTGACCTACGAGGGTCCCATTGAACCAAATATGGGTTCTCTAGAAAGCAACCCAATAAAAATTGTTCAAATAAGTAAATTTCAAACACCCAAACTGGTAATCTCATAAAAAAATTCACCAAATGACCTACTTGGTTCTACTTTTATTTTAAAATCTAGCCGGTTCACTTCATATCAAAATTAAACATTTTTTACATTTATAAGTATTTCACAAAGCATTATGCCATTACATTTAATATAGCCTGCCATTTCCTAATTCATGAAGTGCCCATACACTTCATGGATTGAAAATTGGATCCCATTAATCGAAACCAAAATCAATTTAGAATTTAACATGATAATATACAATGGTCTAGTCATACAAGTGGCTATATACCAACCTATAAAGAACCCATAGACTTTATAGTTTGGCATTTGGCTCCTGTTTACTAACCAATTTACCTTAGAATCTAAATTTTGGAACCCTTTACATTTTAAAACCAGCTTTAAAAATGTATTTATATTATACTCAACATGGTTTGAATCTATAGGTTACCCTTTCCTAGTTATAAGGTTCTCATACACCTTATAATAAAAAACTGGTTCTTATTTATTCACAACATATATATTTCCATCCCATGCAACCATTTACATATTAAAACATAACTAGCATGCCACTACATGCAAATAATAGAGAGTAACAAGTTGTAATCACAAAATCATGGCATTTTAATCATAGAAGCATGCCAATAAGCACATAATTATGATACAAAGAAAACATACTAGTAAATAGGCAGTATGGAAACATGCTAGCATGGTAAATATATCATTAAAACCTGGTATCTAAACATGCATACTAATAAATACAAGGCATGGAATACATTCAAGGCACACTATTCTAATTAGAAGGAAAACTAAAATGCAACTATATGGCATGACACTATGTATGACATGTGAATTTATATGCGCGTAGTATGATGCATGAAATGAAACTTCCTTGCCACATCAGGATGAGGGAAAAAATACCAAAAATTCCATAAATCATTAAGTAATGAAAAATACTCCAATCACTCAAGGTGAAATCATATCATTTGTAATAGAAAATAGCATGAACGATAATCCTGGCCCTGGCCACTTGGTCATTTCTCATACACGGGGTGATCAGTCCCAAGCATGATTATTAACCAAGCATTGATAAAAACCTAGTCTCCTGTCTACCAACCCAAAATAGTAATATAAAGGAAAAATTCCTCTAACACCACTTTGTAACATCCTATCCTGGATGGTCACTAAACTGATAGCCAGATCGGTGGTTCACATGGCCTCAAACATGTCTTTCCGTACGCTAGAGGCTACCAACTAGTAGTGAGGGTCTAAGAGGTGATAGTGGGAGACTATACCATCATAATCAAAGTATCACAGTGTTATACCATAATCCAAATAGTAGACAATGATAGAATAAGTAAATAAATGAAAGACAACAATAGAAGACAAGTAATAACAATTTAATAAAAGTGGCCAATTCCATATTATACAAAGTATGCATGTACAGTTGATGACACATAAATGAATATAGTAAACATACAAAATGCTTTAAAATTTAGGAAAAAAATGAATCAAGTTAAGAAAAGAACTAAAAATCCCAAAGACGATCACCATGAGCATCCTAAGCTTCAGCTTAGTCCTTTACTTCTAATTCCTAGGTACAAGCGCACAACAACAAGCAAAGTCCATAGCCCTGCGAACAAGGAAGTCCACTCGATACCCCAGTGCAATGGCGACCTGAGTAGAGTGTGAGATATAAATCTCAGTAGGCCGACACCACCGTTTTCTATCCCAATCCATATTGTGCAATAAAAAATAAACAGTGTGCTAACATGTATCAATGTAAATAAGTAAACAAATTAAATAATAACAACTTGGTTCGGGTTTTCAAATGAACACCTATCCCTTATCGCCTGCTTCAGCCTAATCCGGAAGTTTTAAAAGTATACTTGTGAAAAGAAGAATATATATATATATATATATATATATATACAAGGGCCATTTTTAACATAGAAAACAAAGGAAGTCATACCCTATGGTTGTGCTTTAACTTGGGGTCTAAATCCCATGTCATCACATAAGTGTTCTAGTAAAGTAAGGTAAACATCTCAAGTATAAGAACGATACATAGTAATAATAACGGATGCATCTCATATGATTCAAAAATCAAACATACAATCAATCCAAACAATTTTTCAAATCTAGGTGTGGAGTCCCATGCTCGTCCAAGGCATTCTAAAAAGAATCCCAAGTATCACAACGAGAACATCCGATAATTCAATACCACCTAGTCCATCCAAAGTGATCCATATGGAGTCCCTTATATCACTACGAGGTGTGGTAACTCTGAGCCCGTCTTAGGTATCTCACTAGAGGACTGAGTATCACCCAAGGAATGGCGTAGACATCTTGACAATGGGTCCATCCATTGTAGCTCCCCTAGGGAACCGATATCACTCAAGAGTATAAATAACCGCTCAAAAATCCCTCACCTAGAAAGCCAAAGCATCACCCTTGACACATCGTGGTATAACCACCCGAGCATGAGATTCCATCCATGGGTCCTTAATATGGAACCCATGTTCTCACTCGGCCCGCATCAAGTGAACCAAGTCGCTAGGGCACATTGCAAGGAAAACATCAAGTATATTTAATGGCAATGTAAATACATAACCACATGAAAAAAATTGTCATCTCAATACCACATGCTTTCCATTAACCAATATAAGTAATCCAAGCCCAAAAATAAAGGAACATTTCATATAACAAGGCAATAAACAATAAATAAAAAAAATCATGGTATGAGGCATAAGCTACAGGGCATAAGCCTTGAACAATTTCATGTCATGAAATAATCATTGTAAAGACACGAGCTATTCAAGCTATGAAAACAATATAATTTAAGCAATCAATATGGCATAAGGAATTTAGCATAAAAGTAAAATCAAAGCTCCAAAGTATATACTTAAAACCACACTTACATGCACACACACACACACACACACACACACCCTTTAATCCAAAGTACATATTCCCCTCGTTATGTGGGGATATGTAAAAGGAAGACACACACACACACACACACACCTATGTATATAAGTGAAAGCTTTCATGGATTGTCAAATACTCTACAAAAGATTATCAAGAACTCAAAACATTATGTCAAGGACCAACACACCCAACTAAAATGATAGGGAATCAAAAACACATTAAATACCCTACATTAACTGAGAAAAACCAAGAAGTGGGAACAAAACCTCACTTAGAATGGCGGCGACAACCCGAAACAACACGGTACAACCCAACACACTGTCGATAAATTATTTGGGAGCCAAAAACACTTAAAGATGCTAATAAAAGAGGTGAAAAACAACACAATGGAAGAAACCCTCACCTTGAAACAATGATGGTGAGCTAAAATGAACTGATTCGCTTCGCCTTTAGTGGAGAATTTTGGAATACACATGAACATGGCCCGAGGAGCCCGTTGTATACCTTATCATCAGAAGAAGGAACCAAAATTGGTTAACCCTTTACCCAGGGTTTCAATCGAATCATGATGGGTGACAAGGGAAGAGAAAAATGACCGGAAAAAAGAAGAAGAGGGAGGAGGAGATTGCGTGCGCAGGCAAGGGAGACCCCTTAGGGGGTTTCTAAAAAACCTAGATAATAATAATAATATTATTATTATTAAAACATTTCATTATTATTTTTTTCAATTTACACTTATTTATTTTTTTTATTTTAATTAAATAAATTTAAATTCTTTAATAAGACACATCACAAAGTTCTCACTTTTAGAATTACATTTTGAAACTCGGTTTAAAAAACTGTTCATCCAATAAACGCTAAAAGTTAAAATTCCCTGGGAATTTTTCGTCTGGTTCAAAACATGGGATGTTATACTTTGAGTCATCGTGTGTAAAATTGACATGAGGTTAACTAATACATATCACATATGACTTATGGATCATTTTTATAATGTATCAGGACAATATAGGGGTGTTTAATTGGATTTCAATGAGTAACACATGTTTTGAACTAAAATGTCACTTTTAAACTGAAAAATGCACTTTGAGTCATATCAGGCACACCATGTATCAAATTGGTGTAAAGTTAATTTGTACACATCACAAATAATTTATGAATCATTTTAATAAAGTATCAAGAAAATTCAAGTGTGTTTTATATCTTTTGAGTATGAGACATGTGTTTTGAACTAAAATTTCTATTTTAAATAAAAACAGACACTTTCAATCATACTGGGTACATCATGTTTCAAATTGAAGTTTGGTTGATTTATAAACATAAAAAATGAATTATGAATCATTTTACTAAAGTATTAAGATAATTAGAGTGTGTTTTCTTGGTTTTCAATGAGTGACATATGTTTTGAACTAAAATCTCACTTTTAAATTGAAAACACACACTTTGAGTCATATTGGGATGACCATGTGTCAGATTAATGTGAATTTGATTTATACACATAAAAAATAAATTATGGATCATTTTTATGAAGTATGAAAACATTATGTGTGTGTTTTATTGGTTTTGAGTATGTGACATGTGTTTTGAACTAAAATGTCAATTTTAAATAAAAACATGCACATTGAGTCATATTGACCACACTACGTGTCATATTAATGTATGGTTAATTCCTATACATTAAAAATGAATTATTAATTATTTTTTTATTAAGAAAATTTGAGTGTGTTTTATTGGTTTTAAGCGTGTGATATAAGTTTTAAACTGAAATGTCACTTTTAAACTGAAAACATGCACCTTGAGTCATAAAGGGCATACAATGTGTTAGATTGATGTGAGGTTGGTTTCTAAAAATCACAAATGATATATGGAATGTTTTCATAAATTATAAAGAAAATTTGAGCCTGATTTCTTGGTTTTGAGTTTGTAATGCATGTTTTAAACTAGAATGCTAATTTTAAATAAACACTCACTTTCAGTCATAACTTTTACATCATGTATTAAATTATCATGTTTCTAATTCCTACACATAAAAAATGGATTTTGGATTGTTTTCATGAAGTATTATGACAATCCAAACACATTTTCATGGTTTTTAGTGGGTTAAAAACATTTTAAACTAAATTGTCACTTTTAAACTGAAAACACGTACTTTGAGTCATACCAGGAACACCATATTTCTGATTAACATGTGATTGATTCCTAAACATCAAAAATGATTTATGAATATTTTTCCTAAATTATCAAGAAAATATGGGTGTTTTTTCTTAGTTTTGAGTATACAACACATGTTTTGAACTAAAATGCCAATTTTAAATAAAAACACGCACTTTAAGTCATACTTGGAACACTACGTATCAGATTAACATGCAGAAAATTAATACATATCAAAAATTAATTATGGATATTTTTTATAATGTATCAATACAATCCTAGCATGTTTTATTAGTTTTAAGGGGCTGACACATGTTTTGAACTAAAATGTCACTTTTAAACTGAAAACTTGCACTCTAAGTCTTATCGGGCACACTATGTGTTAGATTGATATGTGGTAAATTACTACACATAAAAAATGAATTATGAATATTTTTTTACTAAATTATCAAGTCAATATAAGTGATAATTATTGTATTTGAGTTTATGACATGTGTTTTGAACTAAAATGCCAATTTTAAATATAAATACGTACTTTCAATCATATCATCCACATTGTGTGTTAGATTGATATGAATCTGATTCCTACACTTCAAAAATAAATTATAGACCATTTTACTAAAGTATCAAGATAATATGAGTTATTTTTTCTTGGTTTTCAGTGAATGACACATATTTTGAACTAAAATGTCACTTTTAAACTGATTGATGCGATTTGAGTCATACCAGGAACAAAATGTTTCATATCGACGTATGATTAAATCCTAAAAATAAAAAATGAATTATGGATCATTATCCTAGGATATCTAGGAATTAATAGTGAATTTTCTTAGCTTTGATTATGTGATGGGTTTTTTGAATTAAAATGTCAGTTTTAAATAAAAACATGCACATTCTATCATACTAGTTACACCATGTGTCAGATTAATGTGTGATTGATTACTACACCACAAAAATGAAATTTGGATTATTGTAATGAAGTATGAAGACAATTCGAATCCATTTTCTTGGTAAAACACAATGTTGTCTCATCGACATGTTATTAAAAGGGTTTGGACCCAAAAGAGAATGCATTATATCACTTCTGAACATAAATAAATCAAATAAAGAGAAAAAATTTCTATAAAGAGAACAAACAATACTTGAGTGCACCATCTTTTTCTAATACTACATTGAAAATTTATTTTTCTACAAGAATTTTTTATCTATGAAGAGCATAAAAGGCCTCTATACATAGTCCATGGTCTTTAGTGAAGACTAAAATCATCTCCCCTTCTGAATATCACTTCATGTAAACTCTATTAATTTTGAATTCATCAATGTTGTGCTTCAATCCCAATAAATTCCAAACTGATGTAGTTGAAATAAAGTGAAATTCTAAAGGGGAGATAATTTTATCCTTCCAGAAGGGCCCCAAACTTTGTATGGATGCCTTTTGTTCTCTTTTTAAGAAAAAAATTCTTGGAGAAAGACCCTAAAATCTATATCGAATCTATTACTACATTTTAAAAAATAATAAATGACCATAATCCAAAATAATTAATAGATAAACCAACTCTTCATAATTTTTATGAAAAAATAAAATAAAAAATGTGATAGGAAATCACCCAATCATGATGTTTGCAAACATTTTGACACCATGTATTCTTCCCACTCACTTCTAAATAAATCCACTTATTCTATTGAATACATGGACTAATGATAGTCCCATTAGTAATGAAAAAATATAAATAAACATATGATTAAAAAATATTTAAAATGAAATTATAATTATTATAAAAAATTCCTCTTTGGGGATGATAGTTTTTTGACGGAGTATGATATATTTTAGAAATTTAAAAATTTAATAACCATAATTAGTGTAATTACTTTGTTTTGAATACTGCTGAAACATTGATAAGAATAATTAATTTGTTTTGATAGTGAAATATTATTATATATACCATAATAATTATCCATTTATAGAAATCCATAAGATTATCGAGCTTATAATCCATCCTAACATCATGATTTTGATGATATTTAAACACCTCATTATAATAATAATTTTTCATTAAAACATAATATAAAACATATAATTTGATGTTTATTTTTAAAATATTTAATGTAGTGTATTAAAAATATATAAGACATTATTTGTGGTCAATATATTGAATAAACATGTATTAGATCCAAAAAATAAATCTTTTTAATATCTAAATTGATTGCAATGAGCATCCAATTCTTATTAAAAAAACAAAAAAGGAATAAGTAATGAAATAAATGGAAATATATTTTATATGATTAGACTATATAGTTTTACCCTTGCATTGTGGATATTAGAAAGATTCCATCATTTATAAGTTTATTTTCAAACACCATGGCTAGTTCTCAACTATTATTACAATTTTAGCATAATCCAATGATTATTTTTAATAGAAGTGATGTGAGGACTAATGAGCCCAAATTTTTGTTCATAGGGATTTACTTTCACATAATACTAATATATAAACTTTTAAAAAAATGAATATAATTTTATAGTAATTAACATAATAGATCAATTATTAGACAAATAGATTATAAAAATGTATCTGATGTATAAATTTATAATAAAGGCCACTAGCCATTTATGATTTATAGTTACATTTACACTCTAAAAAATAATCTTGTCTGGAATAACGTCTTTATACATTGGTTCTTCAAATTTAATTTGGGTTGTATTGTTACTTTTAAACATTATATCCTCATGAAATTATAAAGTTATTATATATGATAGTTTAATTGGAAGGGGTAAAGGTACTCTCAAAAGGTTTTTCAATTTTTTGGTTAGTTATTTATATTGATTTGATTCAAAATTACATTTCTAATTTCTTTTCTCTTTATGAAATAACATTGCTTGGTCCAATTTTTTTTAATTAATTATTAAAGTTTTTTCATAAAAAATAAATTGGAAAGGATATACCTCATTATCAGCATGTATTTTTATAAGATTAAACAACCATGATATGAAAGTTTCAATACCATGTTTGACTATGTGGACTTCTAGATCATCAAGGGAAATAGGTATCTTGGCACTCAGCTCATGATCTACGTAAATATATACTCCCATGTAATATTTTAAAATATTTTTATTGGTTAGAATATATTCTTGTATATTTTACATTGTACCCCTCATAATAAAGATATGAGTGGGTGTTGATAGATAAAAAAACAATAAATTTATCTATTTAGAATTTTAGTACAAGAAAGGTATTAGTATTTGTTTGATTCACATTTCATAGAATCAGTTATGAAAAAATATATTAACTCTCGTAAGGTGTAAGATCTTGAGTTTTTCGATGAGGTGTAGATCTTCTCCTTTTCTAGTTAAAATATTGTTTAAGTTCTATTTTTGGCTTAGACCCTAAACCCAGGCCCATGGATCAGTTGTGTTATTTTGGAAAGAAGAAATAAGGGAGTTAAATGCAGGTTGCAGGACAAGTACTTGACGTGTATTTGGAACACACAACATGTAATCAATACATGACGTGTATTAATCTGTCCAGAACCTTTCATGACGTGTAATGAATTTTTCCTATTGGGGGAAAACCCTAAAATTACATGGTATATAAATATTACATGTTGTGTAATATCCCTAGGTCATTTTTTAAAATAAGTGGTAGGGTATCCTTTTTCAACAGAAGCCAACCCTTCCCTCCTTTATCACTCACACATGAGTCCTTTAAAGCCTAATCAAGGATTTGGTGTCATTTCATGATTCAAACTTTTATTATTCTACCATCAGTCTCATTGGATGTGCATCAGTAAGCTCTCTACTCCTTAGTCTCCTTTCATCATTCTTATTGCTATCGACAATGCTATTTTGGTGCAGGATCTTATTACCTATTTTCATGGTGTTCATTCATTATTGTGTTTTCTTCCAATTCGGGTTGATTTATGAGCCAATACTGGATGAGTTTTATACCACATACTTGAGGTAGGTGGTCTATACCTTTTCCTGAAATGTCTAGTTATTTTATATCTAGTTTCCATTGTGCTTTACATCAAACATTTCAGATGTTGCTTATAAATTAATTAAATTCCTTGATTTAAACTATTAAAACCTTGATAGATTTCCCACTTAGTACCATGTTATGGTTGGAGGTTGTCAACATCAACCCAGACCACCTGTGAGGTGTGTTATGTATCTTCTCCACATTATACCACCCTAATGGGTGTGTATGTGATCACCTCTTAATGGTAACCTTAATGAATTGAATGAGAAATTATGAGAGGGATTATGCCTCCTTTTCCATGTGATGGCATGTTATTAAAATGATTAAAGGGATGAAATGGAAAATGTAGAATGGGTTGGATGAACTCATGGCTTGAATATGATTATGAAATGGGTTAATGAAATGAGTATGATTATGAGATGATAAATGATTTGGATGCCCTATAAATTTCTACTCCAGGGACCCATATTACTTTGGATGCCAAAAACATTTCTACTCATTAGATTCGGCTTGCTTGGACCACCTTAGACATGCTCCGTGGACATGCTCCTTGGGATCCACCCAAGTTTTTTCTAAGTTATCTATGGAGATGCTCCATGGACTCGATGAGGATTACATGGTAATTTATACCTTGGATTTAGATCATTTAGGTTTGACATGATGAGTATGCCTTGGTCATTTATACCTTGGATCTATCTCTTTGGTCCTGACACTTAATTACTTGGCATAGGCCATAGTGGATGTTTTATCACACTATACAGTTGATCCCTGTTATGGGTGTTTGATTATAGATGACCCTTGTTATTTTTGTTTGATTATATTTGACCCCTATTATGGGTGCTTTATTACATTTTATAGAATGGAAAGTGTTAATACTTATTAATTCATATTATTGTTATATATTGTCCACTACTTTAGCTTATATACACAAACAAGATTTGTTATAGACATTGTTGGTGGTGGCCTACTGAGTGTTATCTCACACACTGTTCGTGCTGCCATTGGGTACCCATATAGAATTCATGGATGCTGGTAGTGAATGAGGTGAGCACCTACTTTACGATTTTGGATTGACTATGCTTAGGAATAGGGGAGAACATGACCGAGCTATGCTCATGTAACTATCTAGATATAGTTTCTTTTATACTTTTTTGTACTTTGATACATGTATTGTACTAGATGTCTATTTCCATGTGTTTCATTTCATTTTGTATAGAGAGATGAAATGATCATCATATTGTGTATGTCAATGATTTTGGTTTTGATTATTATTACTTTCATCTGGATGTTATATTTTGTTGATGATTTATATTTTGATTCCAATTATTTATTCACTCATGATACTGTTGAGTAACTCTAATCATAAGGGTATAGTGTTCCCACCATACCATCAAAGAACCTCACTGCTAGTCAGTAGCCTCTGGTATATGGGGAGGCATGCTTGAGACCATGTGACCCATCAGCTTGGGGTGTTGTTTAGTGGATCTAGGGTCGAGGCATTACAAAGTGGCATCAGAGGGGGTTTTCTTTTATTTCCTTTTACTACCTTTATATTTGGGATGGTAGAAAAGAGAGTTAAGAATGTGTTGTAATTTGGTAATGAGATTTGTCTGGGAGTAGCTAACCCACACACAAGAAAAATCCAAATTTCCTAGGATGAGATATGATGTTCTATATTTTTCCTATTATAGTTGATTTGATTCCACCTTTGGGTGATGAACATGATATGTGATGTTCTTATTGTTATGATTGAGGTTGTCACTTTATCCTTGGCCCAATATGATAAGTAAGTATTGATCATGAATCATTTTAGGCACCTTACAGGATTAAAATGTCGTGCATATGACATACCATATAGGATGCATTGCGTGACTACATGATATTTATTATGTGTACATTGTGTTATATATTTTTTATCGAATAATGTTTCTTTAAAGATATTGAGAAACATAATTGGTACTTAAAGTGCCTTCCATGACCTAAATAGTGTTTTCCTACATAGGCTACAACATACACCTTAATCCAACAATTATGGCACATTGTGTCATGGACCATTGGTCACATGAGATAGAACGTGTTATGGTTGGGATTAAATGTACACCACACTTCAATTTGTAAGGTGTATGGGATCTTATGAATTGAAAATGGTAATATATATAATTAAAAAACTATAATATAATTGTAATATAATAAAAACTTAAATGATTTTAAATTCATAAATGTAAATACCATCATTAAATGGAGCTTCCAATTACACTTGATAGTACATATTCCAGGACTCATGTTGTGAAACAGAGAGCTTGACCCATACTTGACTTTAGTAGTGTGAAGTAGGTAGCGTCTCTAGTGTTCTTTATGAAAATTACTATTACCCATTCATATATTTAGGAGTATATAGAGGGGTGTGGTTTAGTTATAGGAATACTTGCACCTGACCTATTATTATATATGTGATATGGATATCACCAGATCTTTTATGAGGTGTGTATTTAGAATTTGTAGAGATATAACACCATAATGACGTCTAGTCATGTTCTAGGAGGGCCATGATGACCATGCTATGTAGGTGGTAGGCCCTGAGCCTCTAGTAAAACCTCCAATAGTTCCACTTGTGGCACCACCTATTGTTCCTAATATGGGTGTTGATTCTATAACAACCCTTCTTTTTATTACACAATTAAACATAATTTATTACATAAACTTCATTTGATACAATATAGAAGATCGAGAGGTCTAGTGTCTTTGGGGATTAGGATCATTACATAACAACTTAAAACATGAAATAAAACATCTTTATTGAAAACTTCCTTTACATGACCACTACATTCCCTCGTACTTAGCATTGCATGGGATAACCTGAGGACATGCATAAGAAAATGGTGAGCTATAAAGCCCAGTAAGGGAATAATCATGGAATAACATGAGGAATACAATACATGTTAGACAATAGGAATATAAATAGAGCACAATAGAAGCATAAACATAAAGGCATGACAAATCATGATATTCATAACATGGAAATGTGGCAACAACACTTAACATGGAATTAGCATGATCCAAGACTCATTGCACATGGAGAATGAGTAAATCCTCATTGCACATGAAGCACGAGTAAAACCTCGTTAAACTTGAATTATCATGAGTCAACAACCATTGCACATGACGTATCATGATACTATACTTTACCCAATTAATTTGAGTGCTATAAGGGCACACCCTTCTTAAACCTTTTATTTCATGTATAAGTGTGCCACATGGATCATATAACATGGATTCATAAAAAATAATCAATTATTCCAAGATAAAGGAATGTGGAATTAATACATGAAACTTTATTATCAATAAGTAAATGTTCATAAAGGTGAATACCCTTTATAGAGAAATGGGCATGGTATTCACTACACAATGGCATTGACTTGGAAAATCGGTGCAATTTCGGCAGCGTAACAGCGTGACGTAAGAATTCATAAAAAAGGTTGATGAGAGAGAAAGGGGTGTCTCATCATGTTTACAAGACATGGAAAGTAAGGGGTTAATATAGATACATTTCCCAACAAATGTAATGGAAATTATATTTATGATACAAAAGAATTGCTTGAATGTAAATTAGGAGAGAGAAATTCCTTTTGGAATTTCGGCATAGTAACGGGTGTACATGAGAGACATTTAATGAGAGATAAAGGGGTCTCCCATAATTAAAACATAAAGAGGTCAGTATGAGGGAGGTGTGAAACCATACCCCAACATTTATAATTTAAATTAAAAGGGCATAACAACATTAAGAAAATTGGACAAAAATGAGAAAGGTAGAAAAACCCTTACTTGGAAGTGTGCTTCCAAAGGCTTGAGAGAGGATTGAGAGAGGATTCTTGGGAGATTGGGGAACCTTGTGATGATTCTATAGAGAGTAGGGAAGATTTTGGACGAACTCCAAAGGCTTTGAGTGAGGAGGAAGTGGGAGCTTGAGTGGGTTTATATAGAAAAGGTGAGGGAATTCTTTATTATTTAGGTTTGGGACCCTTACATTAAACTAATCCAAACCACAAATCAGACCATGGTTTTTGCTCATGGTTTTTGGAAAAGGGAATTAGAAAATAATATTTTATAATACCAAAGTATGAACTTATTAAAATAATGGGGTTGCTTATGTGAAGGTGAGTCACACTCCCAAGGAAAACAATTTAAAAAGACAAGATGTTTAATAAGTCTTGAAGGGTCCATTAATGCTTTGTAAAATAAGTCAAAAAAACCCAAAATCACATTATTTTAATGGTAAAACATATATTGGCCGAAAACAATGCTTATAGTATTTTATTACATCATTATTGGATCATTATGTTGTCATAAAACACATTATATATTTAAAAGGTATTTAATTTTTACCCATAAATTTGACTATCTCAGAAAATTATGAAAAATTCACCGTTGGATAATTTCGACGTCCTAATTCTAGAAATAATATTTATTTTATCTAAATAATTTTTTAAATATGTTAATTTTAACTTTTAAAATAAAAACCGATATTTATAAAAAATTCACGGGTTTTGACAAAAATGACTTTCAAACCTTAATAAAAATTACAATTGCATTCATAAAATTATATGATAATTTATATTTAATAAAAAATTAATTTAATAATAATAATAATTTATTAAAATATTATTTAATTCAAAAATACATTAATTCATCAAAATAGATTTCTTAGTTTAACATTAACTAAAAATACTATTTGTGCTTTAAAAACTATTTACAAGGTAACATTAATAAAATGAAAGTATATTCATTATTATATAAAAAAATAATATACATAACCATAGTTCTAAGGTCTTGTTACATAACCTCTTATAACACCTGCATAAGACTGAAGAGTAAGGTGTGCGATGGTGATAGACTCTTGGGGTGGCTCGGATAACATTTCTCGGGTGGTAATCTCTATCAACTTCCATTTCTCTCGTGGGTGGTCCCGCTCGAGCTTAACATATTCAAGATCAGATTGGGCTTGGTCAAGAGTGAATCCCAATTATTCCACCTCCTTTCTGAGCTCTGAAAAATGGGATTTGTATGGGGCACATCTACTAGATGAGGCCATCGATTCCTTTGTCTGAGTAAATTGGATTTGTTAAAGCCCTATATTTATACTAATCATGTGATCAATATTCAATGACTATATTAGCAATGGTCACAATTATTAACATAAAACCAAAGAAGTTTACATTTTATATAAAAATTTTACATAAAGAGACATTTAATTAGATCAAGAGGGATTTCCATTAATGAAAGTTTGGGTCTTTACAATCTTCCCCCCTTAAAAAATTTCAACCTAGAAATTTTCTTTTCCCACACTAAAACAGATGTGGGTAACTCTTCTTCATCATCTCCTCTGATTCCCATGTCGCTTCTTCAAACTTTTGGTTTCGCCACAACACCTTGACGAGGGGCATTGTCTTATTTCGTAGAACTTTTTATCTACGATCTAAGATCTTCACTGGTTGCTCCTCATAAGAAATATCATCCTCTAACTATACCACCTCTGAAGAGAGTACATGTGAAGGGTCTGGTATGTACTTACTTAAGAGGGATACATGAAAAACATCATGTACTTTGGATATGGTAGGTGGAAGTGCTAGTCAATAGGCCACAACCCTGACATGATCAAGAATCTCAAAGGGGCCGATGTACCTTGGAATTAACTTCCCTTTCTTTACAAATATCATGACCTTCTTCCATGGAGATATGCGTAGAAATACCATGTCTCCAAATTTAAACTCAAGGTATCGTTGACAGTTATCTTCATTACTCTTCTATCGACTCTGGGCTTCCTTGATATGCTGCTGAATGGTTTTCACCTTCTCCACCATTTATTTGACCATTTCTGGTCCAAGCATCTTACGCTCACCGACCTCATCCCAACACGCCGGTGTTCTGCACCTTTTCCCATAAAGGGATTCATATGGTGCCATTTGGATGATCGAGTGGAAACTGTTATTATAAGAGAACTCAACTAGAGGAAGATGTTGATCCCATCCTCCTTTAAAGACCATTGAGAACGCTCTCAAAATATCCTCAAGTGTTTGGATAGTTCGCTCGGATTGGTCATCAGTTTGAGGATGATAGGCTATACTGAAGTTCAGTTCAGTATTCAGAGCATGCTGAAGACTCTTCCAAAACTTGGAGGCGAATCTTGGATCTCGATCGGACACAATAGATTGTGGTACTCCATGTAGCCTTACCACTTCCCTGATATTTATCCGTGCCAGTTGATCCAATGAGAAATCCTCCCAAATAGAAATGAAGTGTGAAACCTTTGTAAGATGATCCATAACAACACAGATTGCATTGTTACCTTTGGATGTCTTCAGAAGTCCAGTGACAAAGTCCATGGTGATGTTCTCCCATTTTCATTCTGGTATGGGAAATGGTTGCATCATCCCTTTATACTTCTACCTCTCTTCCTTCACTTGCCGACACACCAGGCACTTTGATGCATATTCAGTGATCTCCTTCTTCATATTATCCCACCAATAATGCTCTCGGAGATATCGATACATCTTTGTGTTTCTTGGGTGAATAGAGAAATTTGAACTATGTGCATCATCCAAAAGTTCCTTCTTCAGCTTCAGACTTGATGGAACACATAGTCTTTTCCCAAATCTCACAATTCCTTATTTATTAAAATTAAACACTGAGGATTTACCTTTTTTGATAGCTTCCACCTTTTCTTGAATTCCCACATAATCCTTTTGAGCATCCTTTAACCTTTCCAAAATTGATAGTTGAGAAATAATTTGTGAAAGGATTGATGATGTTCCCTTCTTTATGATTCCCATATCCATCTTCATAAAATCTAAGAAGATTGGATCCTTTTGAATTCTCATCAATGATAGAATCTCTGGGTCCTTTATACTTAGGGCATCCACCACCTTGTTTTTTTTCCCAGGGTAGTAATGGATTGAGTAGTTATAGTCTTTTATCAGCTCTAACCATCTTCGTGGGTGCATGTTCAACTCTTTCTGTGTGAATATATACTTGAGGCTTTTGTGGTCTGTATATATTTCACACTTCTCCCCAAAGAGATAATGCCACCAAATTTTCAAAGCGAAGATCACTACAACCAACTCGAGGTAATGTGTTGGATAGTTATGTTCATGAACTTTCAATTGCCTTGAAGCATAGGCAATGAATTTGTCATTTTGCACCAACACACATCCCAGTCCCTTCTTCGAAGCATCACAAAATACCACAAAAAGTTCTCCACTGATGGGTAAAGTGATCACGAGTGTAGTGATAAGACTATTTTTCAACTCCTTAAAACTTTCTTCACATTCATCACTCCAATAAAACTTTACTTCCTTCTGAGTTATCTTGGTAAGAGGGTTGGACAATCGTGAGAAATTTCTCACAAATCGTTGATAATATCCAGCTAATCCCAAAAATCTACAGATATCCATTAACGATGTTGGCCTCAACCACCCCTCAATTGCATCTTTTTTGGAGGGATCCATAGATATCCCATTGCTTGTGATGATATGGCCCAATAATGAGACCTCCTTTAACCAGAACTCACACTTGTTGTACTTTTCATAGAGCTTCTCCTTCCGCAAGGTCTCTAGTGCAGTTCTTAGATGCTCCTCATGATACTCCTTGGTTTTGGAGTATATCAGAATATCATCTATAAAGACTACCACAAATTTGTCGAGGTAATATCTAAAGACTTTATTCATCAAGTCCATGAAGATTTTTGGAGCATTAGTGAGTCCAAAAGACATTACCATAAATACATAGTGCCAGTATCTTGTACGAAAAGCAGTCTTGGGGATATCTTCCTTCTTCACCCTTACTTGATAATATCCCGACCGTAAATCCACCTTGGAGAAGTATTGCGCTCCACACAACTGATCGAACAAGTCACCAATTCATGGGAGAGGATACTTGTTCTTTATCATGTTTTTTAAGCCCACGATAATCGATGCAAAGGAACATTGACCTATCCTTCTTCTTGATGAAGAGGACTGGTGCACCCCATGGTGAAGCACTTGGGCGTATAAACCCTTTATCCAGATTCTCTTGTAGTTGTTTCTTTAGCTCCTCAAGCTCCACAAAAACCATTCTATATGGAGTCTTGGATATTGTCAACTCCCCAGGTATAAGATCAATTGAGAATTCAACATCTCTTCTAATAGAAAGACCAGGCAATTCCTCAGGAAATACTTCAACGAATTCCCTCACAATAGGCATGTATTCTAGGATGTTTGCATCCTTAGACTCAATCATCTAAGCCATATATGTGTGCTCATAGGGCAGTAATATCCATTCTTGAGATGATGGATCTAAAGAAGGTTCATCTTCCTCCCTGCACTTGTAAAGAATCGGGGGTCGATTCTCCACATGGAGAGTGATTTCCCTCTCATGGAAATTTATGTTGGCTCTATACAAGGAAATCCAATCCATGAAAAGAATTGCATAAAATTATACTAGAGGAATTATGAAAAGGTTATCTGGAAAGTTCAATCCACAGATTATGACAGGGGAGGAGTTATATTCATGGGATGTAATGATTACCCCATTTTCTGTACTCACCGACATCTTCACTTCCATGATTTGTGGTGGTATTGGGATTGTTCTACTAAAATTTCTAGATATAAAAAAATGCATAGAACCTGAATCAAAAAGTACATCCTCTATTTTTTAATGAATAACTAGTGTACCTATCACCACTTCGTTGTTGGAGTTCAATTCGAAAGTAGTGATGGAAAAAGATCACCCTTGCTGCCTTAGAGGTTGTTGGTTGCCTCCGAAGACCCTTGGCTTAGGGAACTAATTTTCAAGATACCCTGGTTCTTTGAATTTGTAGCAATGAACCACGTGTTGAGGTTCGAACAGAGTGTTCCTATCCTCTGTCGTAGCCACGGTTCTTTCTTGCCAATAGTTAATAGCTAGGTTCCCTTCTCTTCCACACCTAAAGCATTTCCTCATCCCCTTTAGGCAGTTTTCGGGGTGCTTCTTTCCCCACCTTTGGCATGTGGGGTGCTGGATCTTCTTAGAACCATTGGATTTATCCATCGGACCACTAGCATTGAATTCCACCTTATTATTCCTATCCCCATGATACCATTGAGATTCTATGATCTCTATTTCGACCTTGAGGGCACATGTCACGAACCAGCCCGGGTCGACCCTGAGCCGGTCACCCGAGCCAGTCCGCGAAAAGTCCTGAGGGGCGTTCCTGATCCCCCCGGGATGGAAACTAGTGCTTGAAATTAAAGTTAAAACGTTGGGAACGATTTATCCCATAAAAGATAAACAGACAAATAAAAACTGATGATAAAAATAAAAAACCAGCAGCGAAAAGAAACAAAACGACACATACCTCCTTGTGACCCTTTGGTCACCTCCCAACTAAGGCCAACCTTGCTCTCATGACAAGAAACTCGGCCATGAAAACCTGAGCAAGGGAAACCTGCAACTGAAATGATAAAATAGGCGTGAGCATTAAAAATGCTTAGTAGGGAAGCCAAAGTAACCACAGAATCCAACCACGTCCACTTTCTAGAAACAAACCCAAAAAAAACACCAGTTTGCACATACAATGATAGAAAATAGGTTTTTCACATCTTAAAGGAAAACAAAAAAAGATCCTAATTTACCATTTCAAAACCAACACACGCCACAACCAGTTTTTCCCAAAACAATGCATTTCTAAATAACTGGATTTCAAATCTATGTTTATCACATTATGCAAAAGACGAACAGGTAATAAGTAAATACTGGAAACCAAGTTCAAGTAAAAGTAAACAAGCTGAAGTAAGCAATAACCATGGGCGATCCTAAACATCCCTAGAAAACCCCTGGATGTACTCGGGTTCAGACTACCTGCCGGCGTGGTACTCCATAGTCAATAACCAACTAGCCGCCCTAATAGCCAACCAGTGGCACATCCCTCCTGGCCTGTCCACGACTCTAGGGGGGTATTAATCCGTCTAATCAGGGCTAGCAAGAAACTGTCACTCAATAATCTATAAGACGCCCAGGAACCCATGGTGGTCTTAGTAATACTGTGTAAGTGGGAGGTCCTCGCACACGTGACTCATCTCACCGCACTTTCCAACCCCTTACACGGACACCGCTACACGATAACCCTCAAGGGAAGTCCCCCTGTAGAGGTTCCCCGCAAGCATGATCACTTCAAAAGTTCTTTCACATTCAGTAAGGTGCCAACCAGGCCTTCACAACATTAGAACCTTTAAACATTTCACAAATGGGTTTGGTTTCCAATCGGGCACAATCCACCTTTCTCAAAATCCAATGCAATCATCCCTTTACATTTTAAAATTTCAAATGGGCCTTTACACCAAACAACCATTCAACTCACACCAAAAGCCAACCGGGCTAACCACGCTTCCGCTCCCTTTTTTTTAAACACCAAACCATTCATCAAAAACCTAGTTTTAAGAAAATATAGTTTTAATGTGTCATTTTCATTTGGAGGCACATCCATGTGAGCACCTAGTGATCCCATGGATGTGCCAACATCCAATGGAACATTTAGTTTTTAGAAGAATCTCCTAAAAAAACATCTTTCATAAAACACTTTATCATTGAAACCAAACTCAAATTCTTTCACAACACTTTATAAAAACAAATGCATCCTTCAAACCAACCACCATTTCCAAATCTTTTCTAAAACAACTACTGGTTCATCTTTTTGTTAAACAAACACACCAAAGAAATTATTACATTTCCAGAACACAATCACTATCAACTACAACCAAACACATCACAAATCAATTGATTTAACTTTTCCAAGAACCTATGCATTTCATATAAACAAACATAAAAATCCACTTTCATAAATTTAAAACAGCAACATAACTAAGACAGATGCTTTTCATAAATACGATAGAATGCAAACGATATAAAAGGATTAATTGAAAATATTCAAGTGCTCAAGGTTTGAATCTAAAAGGGACATGGTTGGAAATACCTACCTCGACACGTGCGAAAACGGCAGAACCTCAACGGAAGGAGGAATGACGCTCCGCAGACCAAAAGCACAACCTCGGTTAACCCATGTCCAAAGCACACGTGACCTTGAAGTGCATACATATATATATATACACATATATGCATATATATATATATATATATAACTATATACCTATACACCATAGGTATATATATATATATCCTGCAATGCAAGCAGCACGACATTGCTAAATTAACAACTCAGGTAAAGCCGACTCTGGACCAGATAAAGACCTCAAGGGTCCGCAACTCAATATAAAATCAAAATCCCATTAAAAGATTTAATGAACCACATAAAATATTTATGAAACAACTCCAAATAGTGCCACAATAAATTGAACACAAAGCCCACCCAAAAACCTCTTCCAAGGCCAAACGCACATCACTCACTTGTCAAAACAGAATATGCAGCCCATGCACAACATAATAAACCAACTGCACAGTCTATAGAATAATGATAAACAGCTCGACACCGAAGAATAATAAAATCCCTAAAATAAAATTAACTCACAAAGAAGAAACTGAAGAACTCATACCTGAAAACCATGGAGAACCCACTACCCTTGCCGGCAGTGGCTAGAACCGATCTCGACGGAACCCGAAGAAACCAAAATAATAGGATTCAATCAAAAGGAAAACCCAAAATACATTAGGGTTCGGCCAAAGGGGTCACGCGGTGGTCGGGGCTGCTGATCGGAGAGTGAGGAGGTCGGTCGGGGCGGCTGGTTGGTGCGCGAGAGGAGGGGAAGGACCGGAGCAGGTGGGGTCGGCCGGAGCAGGCCGGGTTGGCCGGAGCAGGCGGGGTTGGCCGGAGCAGGCGGGTTTGGCCGGAAGGGGGTTGCGGGTTAGAGACGAGGAGGCCGGCAGGGGGGGCTGCGCGCGGCGGCTAGCCGGAGGGAAAGGGGGAGGGTGGCGCACGGCGGAGCTGAGGGCAAGGGGAGGCGGCGGTGCCGACGCGGTCGGGGTGGCCGACGTAGACAGTGACAGACGACGGTGGACGGCGGTGGATGGGAGGCGGCTGGAGGCGGGGTTGCGTGGAGGGGGGGGGGGGGGGGGGCGACAGAACCAGGAAGGGGGGGGGGAGATGGGGGAGAGAGGGGGCGGGCTCAGGTAGATTAGGGTTGGTTTTTAATTTTTTTAATTTTTTTTCTTTTATATTATAATAACAATAACAATAATAAAATAATAATAATAATAATAATAAACATATACACATAAATAAATATATATATAAACATATATATAAACCTACTTATATAAACATAAATACATCTATACATATATATTTATAAACATATATATAACATATATAAACATATAAACATATATAAACCTATATATAACACATATAAACATATAAACATATATAAACATATATATAAACATAAATACACATAAGCATATAACTTTAAAACATAGTTATTTATAAACATATGTGTATATATATACTCCTATAAACATATATACACATACCTTATATATATATACACACAACGTTAAATCATAAACATATACAAACATAGATACACATATATATGCACATATATAAACATACAAACATACATATACACACATAATGTTAAAACTGGATGATCGTGCGGTGTTCGCACGCCGTGCAGTATCCAAGCGGACTGCATGCGGGCTGCACATACCCAAGCGGAAAGCACGTGCCCAAGCGAACTGCGCGTCTTAAGAGTACGGTGTTCGCGCACCATCCCAAACCATAAACTCATCCCAACATTAAAAAAATTAAACCGGGACTCACCCGCACTTAAGCAAAAACACCCAACGCCAAGTGAAATAAAATAATTAAAATGACTAAAAAAACGGGTGTGACAACACATTAGACAATTTCCTCATAGCTGTAGAAGTCACGGATCGCCAGCGCTTTCCGCAGGCTAGGTTTCAGCCCACCAAAGAAGCGGTCAACCTTGCATTCGGGGGTAACGACAAAGCCGAAGGCATATCGTGTAAGCCTTGTGAAGTTTGCCTCATACGCTCCAATAGATTCATCGTCTTTTTTTTCTTGAGGGAAAGGAAGTCCCTTTCCATCTTCATCCAGAGGGTGCACGAAAAATATTTATCAAAAAACATCTTCTGAAAATCTTTCCATTCCAACGCCTCGATCCCTCCTCAGGCTTCGTATTTTTGATCAACGTCCACCATTGATCAGCTTCACCCTCTATATGATAAGCTGCCAATAGAACCTTCTCTTGTTCAGAACATTGAAGGATGGAGAAGATCTTTTCAATGAAGTTGATCCATTGTTCAGCGATTGAGGGATCAGATGATCCATTAAAAGTAGGAGGCCTTTGTCTCATAAAGCTCTCGATAACGACTTGTTCTTTATTAGGGGGGTTTGAACGTTCCACTTGACCCATGTTTCTATTCAAAGCTTGAGTTATCTGAGAGAGAAGCGTGACAAAGTTTTCGATTCCCGCTCCCATTGGATTGGGCATCTCATTAGTACAATCATCACATTGATCTTCACATCGGTTGTTAGCCCGAGTCCTCCTATTACCGACCATTGGCTGGAATAAAAGGAAAGTTAGGGGTAACACAAAAAGGGTAATACAAGGACAAAACTGATGACTTATAAATAACTTTTATTTCCTTAACATATGAATCTATTGGCTTCAGTCTGTGTTATTCATGATCTACTTTCAAACATATATTCTTAGGACATTTTTTTAGTCCCTTAATAATGATTCATATTAATCTTGTGAATTTACCAAATCATATCCCCTAGGAGTATCATAACCAAGAGTGCATCAAGGCCCATTTTCGTGCACCATTTCCCGTTCAGGTCTAGCTCAAAGCGGTTTTTTTGGGTTTTACCCCTAGGATACATCTGTGCCAGAGTCGCCTCTACCTGCTCGTATCCAGACAGTGATGTATTTTATTGATAAACCACTTACTCAATACTTACCAAAACTCAGGGATGTTTTTATTATACTTAATCTCATCTATAAGGCTTTACTAGGGTTTTCTAATCCTAATCCCAAAAATAACTAAACCTATCCTCTGATACCAACTATAACAACCATGCTTTTTATTACACAATTAAACATAATTTATTACATAAACTTCATTTGATACAACATAGAAGATCGAGAGTTCTAGTGTCTTTGGGGCTTAGGATCATTACATAACAACTTAAAACATGAAATAAAACATCTTTATTGAAAACTTTCTTTACATGACCACTAAATTCCCTCATACTTAGCATTGCATGGGATAACCTGAGGACATGCATAAGAAAAGGGTGAGCTATAAATCTCAGTAAGGGAATAATCATGGAATAACATGAGGAATACAATACATGTTATAAAATTGGAATATCAATAAATAACAAGAGAAGTATAAACATAAAGGCACGATAAATAATGATAATAATAACATGGAAATGTGGCAACAACACTTAACATGGAATTAGTATGAGCCAAGGCTCATTGCACATGAAGCATGAGTAAATATTCATTGCACATGAAGCACGAGTAAAACCTTGTTGCACTTGAATTAGAATGAGTCAACAACCATTTCACATGATGTATCATGATACTATACTTTACCCAATTCATTGGAGTGCTATAAGGGTGCACCCTTCTTAAACCTTTCATTTCATGCATAAGTGTGCCACATGGATCATATAACATGGATTCATAAAACATCATCATTTATTCCACGATAAAGGAATGTGGAATTCATATATTAAACTTTATAATCAATAAGTAAATGTGCATAAAGGTGAATACCCTTTATAGGGAAATGGGCATGATATTCACTACATAATGACATTGGCTTAAAAATTCGGTGCAATTTCGGCAGCGTAACGGCGTGATGTAAGAATTCATAAAAAAGGTTGATGAGAGAGAAAGATGTGTCTCATCATATTTACATGACATGGAAAGTAATGGGTTCATATAGATACATTTCCCAACAAATTTAATGGAAATTAGATTCATGATACAAAATAATTGCTTGAATGTAAATGAGGAGAGAGAAATTCCTTTCGGAATTTTGGCATAGTAACGGGTGTACATGGGAGGCATTTAATGAGAGATAAAGGGGTATCTCATCATTAAAACATAAATAGGGAAGTATGGGGGAGGTGTGAAACCATACCCCAACATTTATAATTGAAATTAAAATGGCATAACAACATTAAAAAAATTGGACAAAAATGAGAAAGGAAGAAAAACCCTTACTTGGAAGTGTGCTTCCAAAGGCTTGAGAGAGGCTTGAGAGAGGATTATTGGGAGCTTGGGGCACCTTGGGAGGATTATAGAGAGAGGAGGTCATAGGTTGTATGAACTCAAAAGGATTTGAGTGAGGAGGAAGTGGGAGCTTGGGTGGGTTTATATAGGAAAGGTGAGGGAATTCTTTATTATTTAGGTTTGGGACCCTCACATTAAACTAATCCAAACCACAAACCAGCACATGGTTTTTGCCCATGGTTTTTGGAAAATGGAAGTGTAAAACAATATTTTATAAGTCCAAAGTCCTAACTTCTTAAAATAATGGGGTTGCTTATGTGGAGGTGAGTCACACTCCCAAGGGAAAAAATTTAAAAAGACAAGATGTTTAATAAGTCTTGAAGGGTCCATTAATGCTTTCTAAAATAAGTCAAAAAAACCCAAAATCACATTATTTTAATGGTAAAACATATATGGGCCGAAAATAAGGCTTATATTATTTTATTACATCATTATTGGGTCATTATAATGTCATAAAACACATTATATATTTAAAAGGTATTTAATTTTTACCCAAAAATTTGACTATCTCAGAAAATTATGAAAAATTCATTATTGGATAATTTTGTCATCCTGATTACAGAAACAATATTTATTTTATCTAAATAATTTTCTAAATATGTTAATTTTCACTTTTAAAATAAAAAACGACATTTATAAAAAATTCATGGGTTTTGACAAAAATGGATTTCAAACCTCAATAAAAATTACTATTGCATTCATAAAATTATACGATCATTTATATTTAATAAAAAATTAATTTAATAATAATAATAATATTTTATTAAAATATTATTTAATTCAAAAATCCATTAATTCATCAAAATATATTTCTTAGTTGAACATTAACTAAAAATACTATTTGTGCTTTAAAAACTATTTACAAGGTAACAATAATAAAATGAAATTATATTCATTATTATATACAAAAATAATGTACATAAACATAGTGCTAAGGTCTTGTTACATAACCCCTTATAACACCTGCATAAGAATGAAGAGTAAGGTGTGCAATGGTGATAGACTCTTGGGGTGGCTCGGATAACATTGCTCCTATACCAACTTCCATTTCTCTTATAGGTAGTCCCACTCGATCTTGACATATTCAAGCTTGGATTGGGATTGGTCAGGAGTGAAGACCAATGACACCACCTCCTTTCTGAGCTCTGACAAATGGGCTTCGTATGGGGCACATCTACTGGATGAGGCCATCGCTTCCTTTGTCTGAGTAAATTGGATTTTTAAAGCCCTATATTTATACTAATCATGTGATCACTGTTCAATGACTATATAAGCAATGGTCACAATTCTTAACTTAAAACCAAAGAAGTTGAAATTTTATAAAAACATTTTAAATAAAGATACATTTAATTAGATCAAGAGGGATTTCCATTAATGAAATTTTGGGTCGTTACAGATTCCCAGTTTCAAGAGAGTTTTCTATGCTTTATGCACATAGTTCAAGGATCCCCACAGCCTACCATGACTATGGAAGAACTGAAACATGTGTTCAAGTGATAGAATCCACCCACCTATTTAGTGTATGGAAGGCCACATACTTCTGAGTTGTGTATTGTGACTATTTTTTGATCTTTAAGCATCTCTAGACTCCTCCTGAGAGGAGAGTGTAGCTCGCGATGTATATGCATTGGGGAGATACTAAGCACTGGTGGGATGTTCTGAAATAGGTTGATAGGATTCGAGATATGGTTTGGAGGGATTTCCAATGTAGATTTTATGACTACTTATTTCATGTGACTTTGAGAGATGAATGGGCCAATGAGTTTATGCATCTATAGTAGGACACAATGACCGTTATGAAGTATTTTGCTTTCTTTACAAAGCTTCAACACTTTTCACCTATGTATCTTGCTGATGAGCCATTGAGGGAGAGATGCTTTAAGGAAGGTCTCAAGAATGTCTTGTGATCATAGTTGAACATGTTTTGGTTGACTAATATTACTGATATAGTGAATTGAGTGTTGATTACTAAACATAACCTGAGGGAAGATGGAGGCGCAAAGTAGGGTAGTGCGTCTTCTATAGCCAGTGGTTCAATGACAGTTGTTAGGAAGCGTCTTTTTGGGACTTCTCATGAGAAAAATTCCAGCCAGGGTGTTAGTTTTGGTAGTTCTATCTTCTGTTATTAGTATGGAAGGTGGGGTCATATGAGGATCCAATGTGATAGATACCCAGTCAAGTGTTGAGCCTGTAGTAGGATGGACCATATACAATATTTTTGCAAGACCTTTCCTCCAGTGTTCAGTGAGAGGGGTTCAACACTGAATCTAGGTTTAAGATCATGATTCGATCCACATTAGGCTGAGATATTGAGTACTATCAGTCATTTAGGATGAGGAGGTGGTCATGATTGAGGAATCCAGACACCAGTTTCACCCTGACAGTAAAGTGGGAATGCTTAGGGTAGTCAGGCTATTTCTTAGGGCCGTGATTCCGGATAGATATATTAAATATATCCTACAACTGAGGAGTAGAGTGTTGTTCCATCTACAATGAGAGACACAATCTTAGTAGCTTATACTCTATTATCTTCCCTTTTTGATACAGGTGCATCACATTATTTTATATCTTTACATATTGTGGAGATCCTTGGGATCAAGGTACAAATTTCCAGTGGTTTGATGACACTTGATACTTCATTGTGGATTTAATCAAAGAGTGTATGATAGTGCAAGGAGTTACCCATTGAGGTAGGTGGGTGTCACATCATATGGGACCTCTTTGTCCTTGAGATGAAAGGGTTTGATTTCATTCTCTATAACAACTCAATGTTTATCAATGAAAGTTCCATTCTTATAATTATGTCATAGAAAATCATATTACGAAATAAAATGCCACATCATGCTTAAATGAACTACTAAATACTATGTGAAATTTATAGCCTAGTCATTAAACATAAATTTCCACTTCTGTGATTTGAATTTTGAAAATCCAACATACACAGTTGTGATCAGTAAGATATTTAGAGTCTGTTAGGACAAAATTAATTTTTTGGGAATATTAACTTACCCTTATGAATAGTAATGTTACCCTTATGAATAGTAATATGACCCTTATGAATAGTAAACAAGCCAAATTAATAGTAACCGCACTCATGAAAGTGAAAATAAAATTTAGTCACCTTAGAAATGAGAGGGAATGTTTTAAAAATTAATAATTAAGTGTTGGTATTTTTGTGAGTAATAAATATTTAATTATAATTTTATATTAATAAATTTATTTAAAATAAAATTCACTTTCATAAAATGTATTCCTAAATAAATATTTTGTTTTCTTATTATTTTAGGATAATTTTATGAGACCTTAGTTAATTTTTGAAAGTATGATAAAATCAGTTTTAAATTTAAAATCTATATTTTTCAAGTAAATAATGATTTTATTTAAAAATTAAATTTAAAATATTTAGAAAATTATTTTGATAAAATGGATTCAATTTTTGAATTCTACACATCAAAAAATGGTTAGGGTTAATTGTTGGGATTTTTATGAACTACTTTAATTTTTGGTGAATAGTGAAATTCATTAATTTATGAAATATGCTAAATAAATGAATTTATGCATCATGTTTGATTCATGTATGATGTAAATGACCATTGTTTTGAACTCACATGCACTAATTACTGTATTTACTCACAATAATAATCATTATTGATTTTCTTGAGAAAAATAATAAACTAATGATTAAAATAATAAGAAAACACTACTCTCCTCTACTATAAATACCACCCCTCACACCCTTTTCTCCTCACACCCATAAAGATTTGAGCCTTGCCTATGTTATACCCAATACTCTTCCTTAGTCCCTACCCCACATCCAGGATCTCTTGGTCTCATTAAAAGACCAATCCTAGGTGCCTTGAGGAGGATTTCAAGAGGAGAATTCAAGAGGTAAATCCTCTCTATTTTCTTTTAATTTCCTTTCAATTTCAATTTATTTTCTTATTATTTACTCATATAAATTCATAAAAATGGAATGATAACTCTATTACATTACATATACTAGAATTATATCATGCTAATGGAACATCCAACATTAAAATCCTCCCCCTCTCTCTTTCATCTTAAAAATGAAATCATCGCCCGTGACGTGTCAATTTACCGACATTATGGGCGATGCACTTTCATTTTACTTAAAAATATTCAAGGATATTAATAATAACATTAAATGGTTCAAAAAATATTTTAAAATTTATGTTATAACCCTTTTTATGTTCTTTAAATAACTTATACTCATAATACCAAATGATAAAACAAAACGAGTTCATAACGTTCGAAAAACCGCCAAATTTAACCTAAAATGACCATCATTAACTTTTATATAAAGAATCATAGTCATGGTATATAACCAAATAATTTATAAGATAATTTAAAATAATTTAATATCATTAATAAAATATAATAACAATTCTGTATCTTTATCCTCATTATAAACAAACTTCCATTCATGAATACAAAGTGAACCAATCATGGAAACCATGAAAATGAATGCTCCAAAATGATGGAATTAAAATCTATATAAAAAGGACTATTAAAGAAAATAATAAAACAATAATTAATTATATTCATGTTTAAAATGTTCTTGAATTGTTAATTAATGAATATAATGTCATTATACAGGATATTAATGTGAAGGAAACTTTCAGACAAAAGGTAAGGGGAAATCTTGAACCTAAATATCTTTCTTTGGGTTTTCCATATTTCACTCCATTATCAGTATGTTTATTTATTAAAAATAATTTATTAATCATTATCTTAAATTTTCTAGTATATAAATGTTATATACTTGAGTTCATGAAAAAAACATTATTTTCTAAAAGAACTCTTCTTTCAAAAAAGAACACCTTTTACTTCTCAAGAATGTTTCCATCACTCAAGCTTGATGATTATTATATCAAGTATGTTATTCCATATTTCATTTGGGAACCCAAATTTTATGAATGTGTGATTATAAAATGAAACCCATTCATTTTCATGGGTTATTATATGTTCAGTATTGATATATTTTCTATGTGGCATGGATGATAATGTAAATGTTGTGATGTGATGGGTACGTCTGGAATTATATAGCACAATGTAAATGTTATGATGTGACGGGTGTTCCTGGAATTATATATCACTCAAATGAATTGGGTAATGTGAATAACCTCATTATTAAATTTAAATATGTGTGAACATGATTCTATATTTGTTCACAACTATGTGTGGTAGTTTACAACTAAGACATGATGTTTCATTTTTATGCGTTGCCACATTCCAATTATTTTTTTAGTGATTCCTATAATGATTATGATCATATTACCATGTTATGATGATAATTACTATGCTCACACCATATTATATTGTTTCATGTTCTTATCTATACCCTTACTGGGATTTTATCTCACCCCTTTTTGATGTATATCCTCAGGTGACTACTTGTTCTAAGGAGAATTCAAGGTCCATTAAGAAGCTAGAGAAGAAGGAATTAAATAAATGTTTATGTTTATGTTGTAAAAGTTATGTATGGTCCTATTTTTACCAAGAAACTAAAACTTTTTATCCTCTTTGTGTAATTATTTTATGTTGTTTATCTTTAAAATGATGTAATACTAATGTAAGAAAAAGTAGGGTTGCTATAGTTGGTATCAGAGGAGGGTTTAGTTAATTTGGGAATTAGGATTAGAGAACCTTAGTGAAAACCCTTAGTATGAGACTAAGTATAAGTGATAACACAAGAATATTTGTTTTATAAAATGATAAACATAGGGATCCCAAAAAATATTACTTTAGACTTAAATACACAAAGGAATAATTTATTTATTCTTGAATTTCTGACCTATGATTTGTTTTAACCATTTCTATTTTAGAAAATGGTGGGAACCAGGAGAAACAAGGCCAACAACCCATGTGAGGGACAATGAAGTGATTGCCCGAATGACATCCCCAATGATTTGGGAGGTAGAGTTCAAAATTTCATGGTGATGCTTACCCAACTATATCTGGTTATGAACAATAACTTGAATAATGTGGAATGTCCTCCTTCTCCTAAGAGAGATAAAATAACTATCAAGTGTTTTATGTGGCAATGACCACTGACCTTTAGTCGATCTTACAGTCCACTAGTTGCGGAATAGTGGGTAAACTTGATGGAGATGATATTTTCTGTGCTTCAATATTTTGATATGGAGATGGTGACTCTGGCCATTTATCGTTTAGATAGAGAGGCCGACCAATAGTGGATATTGATTAAGAACACCAAGCCAAGGGATTAAATTGAAGAGATGGAGTGGGAAGACTTTAATATAATGTTTATTAATAAGTATTTCCCTCGAACTATTCATACAAATATGGAGAGAGAATTCATAGAGTTGAAGCAAAAGGAATGAGAATCTGTCACAACCTACAAAGAAAATTTCACAAGGCTTGCAGTGAAAGAAAAATTGATATATTCTCTAGTGGTTTAAAACTACACCTTTTAAAGGTTCTTTCAATTTGAGATTTTGGGAGTTATGAATAAGTTTTTATATGTTCTCTCAAAGAGGAGATGGAGTTTTGATAATGGTACCATGGATATGGTGATAATAAATGAAACATGGAGTTTCAAGATAGAGGATCTAATGAGAAAAGTGGAAAGAAAACTCAACCACCCACATATCAAAAATGTGGGAAGAAGCATCATGAGAACTTCCTCAAAGGGATGAGGAAATGCTTCAAGTGTGGGATACAAGGACACCAAGATCATGAATGTCAAAAAGACATGAAAAGATAGGACAATGTGGTGGATTAAATGATATTATCACCCATGGTCCAATGCTACAACTATAGGGAGCAAGGGCACTATGAAATCCAGTGCACTAAATATTGAGTCCTCAAGGGTAATGTTAGGACCAAAAGGGGCCTAGATACCCTGAGAGGGGGGGGGGTGAATCAGGGTATGAATATTCTATTTTGAAATTCTTCTTGCCCCACTAGATCTTGACCTCTATATTATAAGGGTCACTTTGATTGCTATTATGTGATTATGTTGATCACTTCTTTTTATCTTTATCTAATGGTTATGCTTTAGATGCAATGTAGGGAAGCAACCAGGCAGACACAAAGATTTTTACTTGGTTCACCCTCACTGGGCTACATCCAAGGAGCATAGAACGACGATGTGCAGTTGTACCAAATCCACTAAATCTCACTTCCAATAATGTTCGTGTTAGATCAATTATATTCCTAGGATCACTGCCTTTACAATGTTTAGGGTCAACTCACTGCATTCCCAAGGGTCACTCCCTGTTTCTCTCTCTCTGGCTCACTACCAGTGGAGAGGATAACCGTCTTCTTCTTCATTTGCTTGCTGCACCTAGAAGGGATCCAATCACAGTTTATAGACCTGTAGGTCTCTTCATTTTCATTAATGAATGCATCCTTAACTATTGATAGATGCTCTGTTAAAGTCCAACTTTCATCCACTGATGAATACCCCTTTGCCTCTTAAACACTGGGCAATTCCTTTGGAAATACCTTCGCAAATCACCCTACTTAGTGAGCCTCCCAATTTCGCGAAGTTCAAACAAGACTTCGCAAAGCTCCTGCCTTTTCGTGAAGATCAACACTTCTCAAAGCTTAGGTCGTCACGAAGCTCCTGCCTCTTCACAAAACACACTCCTTAGAGCATGCGGCCTCATGAAGCGCACTTCCTTCACGGAGCTAGATTAGCCGCCGTGAAGCACCTCTCTTTCACGAAGAACACTACCTTCACGAACCACCTTTGCGAACCGAGAGCAAAATATTTTCTTCGAAAACTCTCTACTTCTCTCGAGGGGGTCTAACCCTATTTATAGGTGATTCCACTAACCCTAGATCCATCTGTGCGAATTCAACGCCACGTCATCACAAATCGCGAAGCTCCGAAGTTTCTGCCAAAATTCTCTCAATCTCGCGAAGCACCATGAAAATTTTCTGATTGCAGAGCTTGACATAATCGCGGAGCATCACCATCAATACCTTCACGCCTTCGCCACAAATCTCCCATGCAAAGACCTTCACCACCGTGATGCGCTTCAACCTCTGTCGTTCGCGAAGCTTGACGTAATCGCAAAGAATCACCACCATCATTTTTCTGGTCTTCGCGAAATCCAATCCATGAAGCCTATCTTCACGAAACTCATACCTTTTCAATATTTAAATAATATCTTCAAGGATATCCACTTTTCGCGATGCTCACCAAACTCCAAATTTTGGACCCCAAAAATTTGGCAAACACTGGAAAACGGCGCCACCTTGTACTGCTCTTTTTGTACCACCTTCATATCGTCCGTTCCTTTGTCATCTTTCTTTGTCAACATGGATTGTCAACAACTTCTCTGAAACTCAACAATTCTCCATAGAAACCTGCTTTGTCAACAAACACAATCAACCCAAAAATGATGCAATGTTACCTTGAGGGATTTTTTCCAAACAGGTAATCAATATCATCATCCACCAAAACCAAAGGATAAAGGGAAGGCTTATTCCATCACTACTGTGTAAGGGAGAAAGAGAATGAAGTCATACAAGGTACACTACCTATTCAATCCAGAATGGAAAAATGCCTTATTTGATTTTGGTTCTACATATTCCTTTATATCATGCAAGTTTTCTAGAACTATTGAATCAAATACCTGAAACATTGAAGTAGAGATATCTATAAAAACACCAATTGGTGAAATCATTACAACCCAAATGTTGGAATATTCTTCTATTGGCATATATGAGAATATTCTTCCAGTGAATCTTGTGATAATTCCCTTGGTGGAATTTGATGCTATACTGAGGATGGATTGGCTCTCTTTATATGGAGAACATATAAAATGTCAAGAAAAGAAAATATATTTTCATATTACAAACAATCCTATTATCTTATAAAAATTCTAGTAAGATCACGAATCTCCTTTGTAAAATCCTTCAATAGTATGGGTGTTGATTCCCTATGAATAAACATACCTCGCTCAAATGGTTGAGTCAAAGGAAAGTGTCAACCTAGTAGAAATTCCCATCATGAGGGAATACAATGATTTATTTATTAAAGAGCTACCCAGAATACCCTTGGATTATAAGGTATATTTCTCAATAGAACTCATACCCAGAGCTACTCCTATCTCAAAGTGTCCCTATAGGATGGATCCTACTGAACTGAAGGAGTTAAAGAAGCTGCAAGAGAATTTGGACAAAGGGTTCATACGCCCTAGTGCATCACCATGGGGTGAGACAGTTCTATTTTTCAAGAAGAAGGATGGATCAATGCGGCTATGTATTGATTATCGAGAAATCAACAACATCACCATAAATAACAAGTATTCTCTTCTGAGGATTGATTACTTGTTTTATCAGTTGAGAGGAGCTCGGTACTTCTCAAAAGTGGATCTCTATTTTAGATATCATTAGCTAAAGGTGAAAAAGGAAGATATTCAGAAGACTGCCTTATGTACAAGGTATGTTCACTATGAGTTTTTGGTGATGCCCTTCTTACTTACTAATGCCCCCGAAATCTTCATGGATTTGATGAATATAGTCTTTAGACAATACCTTGACAAATTTTTGGTAGTTTTTATTGATTATATTATCATCTACTCTAAGAGAAAGGAGGAACATGAAGAACATCTAAGACTTGTGTTGGCGACATTGAGGAAGGATAATTTGTATGAAAAGTTCAGCATGTGTGACTTTTAGATGCAACAAGTCACATTATTGGGACATGTGATCACAAGAGAGGGAATTTCTATAGACCCTTCAAAAACAAAGGTAATTGAGGAATGGACCATACCCTCTAGTGTCATAGAAATCCATAGTTTTCTTAGCTTAGCATGGTAATATCAATTTTTTTTGAGAAATTCCTCATGATTTTCAAGCCCAATAACTAAGTTAACAAGGAAAGGGGTAAAGTATGCCTGGATGGAAGAATGTGTGGAAAACTTCAAGGAGATAAAGATAAAGCTGATCACTGTACCTGTACTAACTTTACCAAAAAGTGTAGAAAGTTTTGTGATATACAATGATGCTTCCAAGAAAGGATTGGGTTGTGTACTCATTCAAAATGATAACATGATAACCTAAGCCTCATGCAAATTGAAGATCCATGAGCAAAACTACCTGATGTGTGATTTGAAGCTAGTAGCTGTGATTTTTTCCTTGAAAATACGACAACACTACCTTTATGGTAAGAAGTGTGATATATATACCGATCATAAGAGCCTAAAGTATATATTCACAAAAAGGATCTAATTATGCATCAAAGGAGATGGTTAAAGCTAATATAATACTATGATTTCTCTATTCACTATCATCTTGGAAAGGAAAATAAGGTAGTTGATGCTCTAAGTAAAAAAGAACCTGCTACTTTATCCATGTTACAGATTAAGAAAGACCCTATCTTCATGGATATGTAAATGATGGATTTGAAAATAATAACGAAAGGGAATACATCCCACCTTGACCAAATGATTTCTAAACTATCTATCCAAGATAAGATTAAGGAGGCCCAATGAGATAATCCAAAGTTTCAAAATAAGGTGAATGTAGTAAAGGAAGGGAAGTTGTAAGAGTTCCATCTGATCCAGAGATAAAGAAGGAGACTCTGAATGACGCACATAGCTCAACCTTCTCTATTCACCTAGGGAGCACAAAGATGTATCAAGATATCTAAGATAACTATTGGTGGGACAATATGAAAAAGGATATTGCTAAATATACATCAAAGTGCCTAGTATTTCAACAAGTGAATGATTAAATAAAAATGTATAAGGGGATGATGCAACCACTTCCCATTCCAACATGAAATTGGGATAACATTACCATGAAATTTCTCACTGGAATTACAAGGACATCCAGAGGAAGCAATGCTCTATGGGTCATTATAGATCATATTACAAAGACAACTCACTTTATCACAATTCAAGAGAAATTCTTATTGGATCAACTTGTAAGGATATATATATCAAAGAGTTGGTAAGGATTTATGGAGTACCACTATCGATTATATCTGATCGAGATCCAATATTTACCTTGAAGTTCTGGAAAATACTCCAACATTCTCTAAGCACTGAGCTGAAATTCAGTACAGCCTATCATCATAAAACAGATGGCCACTCTGAGTGAACTATTCAGACACTGGAAGACATGTTGAGAATGTGTTCTATGAACTTCAAAGGAGGATGAGACCAATATCTGCCTCTGGTTGAGTTCTCTTACAATAATATTTTACACTCTAGCATCCAAATGGATCTATATGAAGACCTTTCTAGGAAAATGAGTAGAACACTAGCATAATGGGATGAATTTGGTGAATGTAAGCTTCTAGGACCTGAAATGGTAGAAATTGTGAAAACCATTCAACATCACATCAAGGCAGTCCAAAGTCAAAAAAATAGTTATGCAGACAATTGATGATGAGACCTTGAGTATAAGGTTGGGGACATAGTATTCCTCCAAATATCTATATGGAATACGTTCATGAGATTTGGGAAGAAAGAAAAGCTAAGTCCCAGGTACATCATCCCCTTCGAGATACTTGATCATGTCAGAGCTATTGCCTATCGACTAGCACTTCCACATACCATGTATAAAGTACATGATGTATTCCACGTATCCCACATAAGTAAGTACATATTAGATCCTTCACATGTACTATATTTAGAGGCGGTATAGTTGGATAATGATCTTTCTTATGAGGAGAAGCCAGTGAATATCTTGGATCATAGAGATAAAGTTCTATGCAACAAGACTGCTCACTAGGTCAAAGTACTATGGAGGAACCATAAGTATGAAGAGGAAATATGAGAACCAGAGGAAGCGATGAAGGAGAAGTACCCACACATGTTTTTGTCCTAGAATATAAAACAAAATATCGAGGGTGAAATTTTATAAGGGCGGAATAATTCAACGACCCAATGTTTTATCAATGTAAATTCCCTTATTATAGTTATGTCATAGAAAATCACATTAGGAAACACAATGCCACATCATGCTTAAATGAACCACTAAATACTATGTGACCTTTATATCCTAGCCATTAAACATAATTTTTCTACTTTTATGATTTGAATTTTGAAAATCCAACATACACGGTTGTAATCGGTAAGATATTTATAGTCTGATACGTCAAACTTAATTTTTAGTGAATAGTAACTTACCGTTATGAATAGTAATGTTACCCTTATGAATAGTAATATGACCCTTATTAATAGTAAACCATAAAAATGAATAGTAACCACTCCCATGAAATTATAAATAAAATTTAGGCACCTTAGAAATGAGAGGGAATGTTTTAAAAATTAATAATTAAGTGTTTTTATTTTTATGAGTAATAAATATTTAATTATAATTTTAAATTAATAAATTTGTTTAACATAAAATTAATTTTCATAAAATGTATTCCAAAATAAATATTTTTTTTACTTTGATTTTAGGATAATTTTATGAGACCTCATTTAATGTTTTTAAAGTATTATAAAATCAATTTTAAATTTAAAATCTGTATTTTTCAAGTAAATAATGATTTTATTTAAAAATTAAATGTAACATATTTAGATTTTTTTTATAAAATGGAGTCTATTTTTTAATTATACACAACAAAAAATGGTTAGGGTGATTTTTTGGTATTTTTCTGAAATACTTTAATTTTTGGTGAATAGTGAAATTCGATAATTTACGAAATATGCTAAATAAATGAATTTCTACATCATGATTGAGTCATGGATGATGTAAATGGACATTGGTTAAAAATCAAATTAATTAATTATTATATTTAGTCACAACAATCCTTACTATTACTTGTCTTGAGAAAAATAATAAACTAATGATTAAAATAATGAGAAAATAGCTCTCTCCTCCACAATAAATACCAGCCCTCACACCCTCTTCTCTTAACACATCTCAAGCTTTTAGAATTGACTATATTATGCCCAATACTATTCCCTAGTCCCTCCCCCACATCCAGGAGCTATTGGTATCATCAAAATACCAATTCTATGTGCCTTGAGAAGGATCTCAAGAGCAGAATTTAAGAGGTAAGTCCTCTCTATTTTCTTTTAATTTCTTTTCAATTTCAATTTATTTTATTATTATTTACTCACCTCCCTTAATAAAAATGGAATGATAACTCCATTAAATTAAATATACTATAATTATATCATGTTAAGGAATATCCAACATTAAAATCCTCCCTCTCTCTCTTTCATCTTAAAAATGAAATCGTCGCCCGTGATGAATCAATTTACTAACATCGTGGGTGAAGCACTTTCATTTTCCTTGAACATATTAAAGTCTGTTAATAAGACCATTAAATGGTTGAAGAAATATTTTAAATTTTATTTTATAATCCTTTTTATGTTCTGGAAATAACTTATACTCATAATACTAAATGACAAAACAAAATGAGTTCATAGCGTTCGAAAAACCTCCAAAATTAACCTAAAATGATCATCAAATAAATCATCTTCATGGAATATAACAAAATAATTTGTGAGATCATTTAAAAATATGTAATATCATTAATAACATATAATAATAATTATTTATGTTCATCCTCATTATAAATGAACTTCCATTCATGAATACAAAGTTAACCGATCATGGAAACCATGAAAATGAATGCTCCCAAACAATGAAATTAAACTCTATAACTCATCCAAAGGACCATTAAAGAACATAATAACACCATAATGAATCATATTAATGTATAAAAGGTTATTTAATTGTTAATTAATGAATCTAATGTGATTATACATGATATTAACATGAAGGAATCTTTCGTACAAAAGGTAAGGGGAATTCTTGAACCCAACTCTCCTTTTTTAGATTTTCCTTATTTCACTCCATTTTAAAAATATTTATTCCTTAAAAATAATTTATTCATAATTATCTTACCTTTTATGGGATATAAATGTTTTCTAATTGAGTTTATTACAAACACATTGTTTTCCAAAATAAATCTTCTTTAAAAAAAGCACACCTTTTACTCCTCAAGATTGTTTCCAACACTCAAGGTTAATGATTCTTATATCAAGTATGTTATTCCATATTTCATTTGGGAACCCGAATTTTATGAATTTATAATTATTAAATGAAACCCATTCATTTCCAGAGGTTATTATATGTTCATGATTGATATATGTTCTATGTGGCATGCATGATAATGTAAATATTGTGATGTGATGGGTGTGCCCAAAATTATATAGCGCAATTTAAATGTTATGATGTGACAGGTGCACCCAAAATTATATAGATCTCCATTAATTGGATAATTTAATTAATCTCATGAGTAAATTGAAATATGCATGAACATGATGCTAGATTTTTTCAAAACTAGGTGTGGTAGTTGACCACTAAGACATGATGTTTCATTTTTATGCATTGCCACATTCCAAGTATTTTCTTAATGATTACACTCATTATTATGATCCCATGAACATGTTATGATGATAATTATTATGATCAACCCATGTTATATTTTTTCATGTTCTTATCTATCCCCTTACCGGGATTTTATCTCACCCCTTTTTGATGTATATCCTCTAGTGACTACTTGTTTTAAGGAGAATTAAAGGGCCATTAAGAATATAGAGAAGAAGGAATTAAATAAATGTTTATGTTTATGTTATAAAAGTTATGTATGGTACTAGTTTTACCAAGACACTAAACCTTTGGATACTCTTTTTATAATGATTTTATGTTTTTTATCTTTAAAATGACTTAATAATAATGTAATAAAAATCAGGGTCACTATATTCTCTAGATGGACTAGTTGATTACCTTTCATGAATTCATTGATTTCTATTACCGAAGGGTGACCTTCACATCACCAGAGGGTGGAGTTTTTATTCACAAGGGTGAATGAGATTTTCAGGCAAGCATATTTGAAACAAAGCATCATGGGATAGGTTAGTTGACAACCGATATTTCTAGCTTATATCTGGATGATCAAGTAATTCAAAATGATAAATTCCATCCAGTTGTAGATTGTTTTAGGGATGTATTCTCAGATGAATTTTTAGGACTACCTCCTAAGAGATAGATAGACTTTTCCACTGAGATAGTTCTAGGATCTGCATCGATATCCATTCCTCCTTATAGGATGACTACTATAGAGTTGCAGGAGTTCAAGATACAACCAGAGGACATGAAAGCAAAGGGGTTTATATGACCCAATACTTCTCTGTGGGTAATACAATACTTTTTTGAAAAAGGTGGATGAAACCCTCATTTATGTGTGGATTAAAAGATTTTTAACTAGTTTATGTTTAAGAAACATCATCCCTTATCTTAGATAAATGATATATTTAACCAGCTCTAAGGAGTTCTCAAAAATTTATTTGAGATCGGGTTATCACCAGGTGTGTGTTTGAACTTTAGACATAACTTATACAACTTTTCATAGCAGGTATGGTCTATATGAGTATCTAGTTATGTTATTTAGTTTCACGAATGTGTTTACAGTTTTTATGGTGATGATGAATTGGGTTTTTCATATGTATCTGGATTCATTTGTGATGGTATTCATGGATGATATCTTGGTGTATTCACACACTCGACACAACCATGACAGAAATCTTGAGATCATATTGGATACACTGAGAGAGAATTAGTTATATGCTAAGATCAGAAAGTGACACTTCTGGATGGATAATATCCACTTCCTAGGTAATATTATATTAGGGATAAGAGTATCAGTTGACCCAGATAAGGTGATATATATAGTTTCCTAGGAGAATTCCAAGAATACATTTGACATACAAAGTTTCTTGGGGTTAGTTTGTTATTATATAAATTTTATATAGTACTTATCACACTTAGAATCACTTTTTATAGGCTTTAATAAGAATGGTGTGAATTTTATATGGTCATAAGTTTATGAGATATCCTTTCAGGAGCTGAAAGGGACATTGAATTCTACACCAGTCATGATTCTACTAGAGCTAGGTAGAATCTATATAGTATATTATGATTCATAATGTATCAGATAAGAGATGTTATGATTTATGAGGAGCGATTCATGGCGTATGAGTATCATCAGTTGATGACACATGAGAGAAACTACCTAAAACATGATCTTGAGTTAGCCACTTTTGTTCATGCCTTGCGCTGTTGTAGGAATTACTTACCAGGATAGCATTTTGTGGTGTAAAAAGACCATAAAATCCTCAAGTACATATTTACACAGTGTGAAATGAATCTTAGGAAATAAAGGTGGTTAGAATACCTTGAGTATTTTGAATTCAATCTTTCCTACATTTTAGGAAAGGGAAATGTAGTTGCTGATGTACTAGGCTGGAGGACTTAGATACAAGAAGTTTTAGATTCCAGTAGCAAGTGAAAGCTTATGGAATTGTTTTTATAGATACACTTGGAGGTGTAGGATGGTTAAGGTAATACTTTTTTCTCATCCATAGTAGTAATTTACACTCTTCTGGATAGGGTGAGGATAAGGTAGCTGTCAGATTATAAGGGCCTATTCCTATAAGAGATCATGAAAGGTGAGGACCAGCCCCATAGTTAGACCATTAAAGGTGGTGAGATCTTTCACATCCATAGATGTGTCTGAGTTCTTGTAGAAATTTGAGAGGAGAGGATGTAGGAATTTCATGACTCATTTTGGGAAGTATATCCCAACATTACTAATATGTATCAAGATTTATGCCACCAGTATTAGTGGATGGGTAAGAAACAAGAAATAAAAGGCTTTATCACTAAGTGATCTACTTGCCAGTGGGTGAAGGTGGAACTCCATCGACTAGCTGGGATCTTATATCAGTTATCCATTCTTGAGTGGAAATGAGATTATGTCATGATGGATTTTTTTACTAGGTTTCTGAGGTCACCTTGAGGTAGTGATGTTGTATGGTTTGTTATGGATTAGATCACGAAGGTTTCCCATTTACTTCCAATTAGGGATACGTTCTCATTAGATGATCTTGGGAGGTTTTATATCCATGAGATTGTGCATCTTCACGGGGTTCCTCATAATATTTTATCAGATAAGGATGCTTGATTTATATCTCAATTTTAGAAAGGCATACAAAGGGCTTTGTGTACATAGGTTCTTTGGAGCATGTTATACCACCCTCAGATAGATATCCAGTCAGAGTGCACAATACAGGCTTTACATGACATTCTTAGAGCATGCATCCTCGATTTTGGGGGTCTTAGGAGAGTCATATACCCCTGATTGAATTTTATTACAAAAATATCTATTAGAACACTATACATATGGAAACTTATGATTAATTATATGGTAGGACATTCCAATCAACTCTATACTAGTTAGAGGCAGGAGAGGCAATGTTACTTGGACCGCATCTTGTGTAGGAGACTTTGGAGTAGGTCCAATTGGCCAGAAAGTGGATGGATGCTGCACAATCTAGAAATAAATCCTACAGTGATCACTGTTGAAAACCTCTTGAGTTTTAGGATGGGTATCAAGTATTTTTACATATCTCTCTAAGGTTGGGGAACATACAGATTCATAGACTGGGTAATCTTTCACCGCGATATGTCAGACCTCTCGAGATTATAGTGAGAGTGAGGCCAGTAGTCTATTAGTTGTAGTTACCTCAGAGGTACTGATCCATACACGATGTCTTCCATATATATTAGCTATTCCATTATCACTCAGACCCTTCTCATACTCTGAGTCCAGATGATGTTGAGTTATAGGTAGATGCATCCTTCAAGGATCATTCTACACATATCGTTGATCTGAGCATGAAGGGTCCCCGAGGTCAGTCAATTCCTCTAGTATGGGTTCTATGGAAGCACAACCATATACATGATTAGACTTGGGAGTGGGAGGATGATTTACATGATCAGTGGTCAAAATTATTCCCAGATGATTCTTGAGTACCCTTAGAAGGGAAATTTGGGGATGAATTACTTTAATGGGGAAGATTGTAAGATCCCAAGTTTTTTGATGAGGTTAAGATCTTCTCCTTTTTCGGTTAAAATCTTGTTTAAGTCATCTTTTTGTATTATATCCTAAATAAATGCCCATGGGATGGTTGTGTTATTTTGGAAAGAATAAAGAAGGGGGATGAAGGTAGGTTGTAGGCCAAGTACATGACATATATTTGGAATACATGATATGTACTCAATACACAACATGTTTTGGTCTAGCCAAAACCTTTTGTGGTATGTAATGGATATTCACTAGAGGGATAAAAAATAAACATTAAATGGAATGTAAAGCTTACACACTGTGTAATCTACCCATTTTAATTTTTAAAATAAGAGGTAGGGCCTCCTTTTTTGATAGAGGCTAACCCCTCTATCTTTTCTCTCTCACATAGGAGTCCTTTGAATCCTAAGCTAGGATTTGGTGCCGTTTCATGATCTTGACTCTTATTCTTCTGCCATCGATCTCATTGGATGTGTGCTATTAATCTCTACACTCCTTATTATCCTTTAATTGTTCTTCTAATTATCGATGACATTATTTTGTTACATGATATTATGACATATTTTCAGGGTGTTTTTTTTATTCTGTTTTCTTCGGATCTGGGTTGAGTTAGGAGCCGATACTAGATGAATGTTTTACCATAGACTTGAGGTAGGTGGTCTATACCTTTTCGCACAATTTTTAGTTTTTTATAGCTAGTTTATGTTGTTACATATTCCAGACCTTATGATCATTGCTCCTAAACTAGTTAAATTCCTTGATTTAAATTATTGGAACCTTGTTAGGTTTCTCACTTAGTAAAATGTTATGGTTGGAGGCTTTCAATCTCAACCTGGACCACCAATGAGGTGTGTTATGTATCTGAACCATGTTATAACACACCAATGAGTGTGTGAAATCTCTCCATCTTAGTGGGAGCCTTATTAAATTGGATGAGATATTAGGAGAGGTATTATTCTTAATTTACGATGTAATGAAACGATATTAAAATGATTAAAGGGATAAAATGGAAAATATAGAATGATTTAGATGAACTCATCGATTGAATATGATTATGTGATGATAGATAATTTTGATGACTTGTAAATTTCTAATACATGGATACAAATTACTTTGGATGCTAAGTACTTTTCTACTCCTTGGATTCGTCTTACTTGGACCACCTTAGACATGTTCCATGGACATGCTCCTTGGGATCCACCCAAGTCTTTATTGATTTTTCTATGGAGATTCTCCATGGACTTTATGAGGATACCTTGGTCATTTATACCTTGAATATGGATCATGTAGGCCTAAAAATATGAGGATGTCTTGTTCATTTATACCTTGGATCCATCCTTTTGGGTCTAACACTGGATTAATCATCATAGGGCACAACATATGTTTTATCATGCTATATAGTTTACCCATATTATGGGTGTTTTATTACAGATGACCCTTGTTATGGGTGTTTGATTGTAGTTGACCCATGCTATGGGTGATTTATTATAGTTTGTATACTGGATAGTGTTAATCCTACTTATTCATTTATATTAATGTTATATATTTCACGCTACTTCATCTTATATACATAGACTGTATTTATTATAGATAATGTTAGTGGTGGACTATTGAGTGTTATATAAAACCCTATTTAGACCACCATTGGGTACCTAGATAGAATTCATGGATGCAGGTAGAGACCAGGGAAAACACCCTCTTTACAATGCTTGATTGACTATTCTTAGGAGTAGGGGGAAACAAGACTAAGCTACACTCACAATTCTATCAAGAGATATTTTATTTTGTTCTTTTTGTAATTGGAACATATATTTTACTAGATGCATGTTGCCATGTATTTCATTCCATTTTGTATATAGACATGACATGATCATCATTATGTGTATGTCACTGATTTTGGTTTTGATTATTATTACTATAATATGGATCTTAATCTTTTGTCAATGATTTATATTATGCTTCCACTTATTTATTCACTTGTGATACTGCTACATTACTATGATCATGAGGGTATAGTTTCCACACCATACCATCATAGACACTCACTTATAGTTGGAAACATATGGTATATGGGGAGCCTCACTTGAGGCCATGTGACCCATCAGCTTAGAGAACCATTTAGTGGATCCTAGTTTAAGGCATTACATAAGGAGTCCCTTTGAGGGGAGTGAGTAGACTCAAATATGGGGGGGGGGGGGTTCATCATGTAGTAGTTGTTCCTGTGTGGTTTATGCTCTTTGATCCCTTAATATAAACTTTTTTAATAACTTAGACTATCAATTAACATTTTCTTTTAGATCATCTATTTGTGCCAGTATGGCATCTATTTTCTCATCTCTATCCCCTCATGTATTTAATTTCTCAAAATTTACTTGAGGAGACACTAAAAAACATGCACCTCTAACCTGATAATATTCTTCTATCCACTTCAAGGCCACTAGAATTAGTTTTTTATTGGGTATATCCAATGATTATTATTCTATCTAAACTAGATAAAAAATATAGTAAAATAATTTTTCATTATTATGTAACACAAATTTAAATTAGAACAAATTTTTATTATGTCATATATACACATGATTCACATACTCTGTGTGTTTTCATATACTAGTTTTTCCTATTTATTTACATGATCCACCTTCCATAACATATGACATAGGATGGAAGAGGATTTGGATTTGGATTTACCTATCTACATGTAAATATAGGAACATAATTATTTTGTTTTTTGTATCACATAAAATTATTACTATACATTTAAAATACATATCATTTTTTTTCAAGTGAATCATACCCCATACTAGGTTTATGGTAAGGGTACGTTGGTTTTAATGAATGTTTCTTATTTTTAGTACTCAGTTTTTGTTTTATAAATTAATAATTATTAAAAAAAGTGATTAATACATGTAATGTAAAGTAAAAAAATTACCAATTATAATATACTTAAAATGATGCATCCCCAAGACGATCAATGAATGCATTCTATGTTTCTTGGTTTATCATATGTGCATATATATATATGTGGTGGGTGGAGTTTTACTTTCCCTCAAGTATCCCTAAGATGATTCTTCATGATAATTGTATGAAAGCATCTATGAGCCTTTCTAGTAACCATTAATACAAATTTCATTTGATAATCATATAATATAAATAAAATTTACAAGGGATAATGAAGAGTAAACCAATTTTTTTAGTAAAATAGAGAAATTATAGGATAATATTAACATAATCTCTTCCCAAATTAGTCTCTTCATCATAGGAACAACATTGTACTATGAATCTATATCCATAGAAATTTATATTCAAGTGGTGACCCCAATGAAACTAATGAAAATAGAATTTTTGTGGTCAATAGGTTTCTCATATACATTCCATCCAACCATGAATTTTATTCCTTTTCTTCTCACCTTAATATTTTTCTTTAATATTGTTGTGATATGATGCTACTACTTTTTCTCAGACATAGGTTGTTTACATTCTACCATTTTATCGATTTCAAAATTTTCAATATGATGTTATTCGGGATTGGTAACATTCAAATGTGAAGAAATTTTTTATTCTTTAGGATTGAGAGTATCAATATTAGGAGAATTCATTATCTAGATAAGCAGTTAAATAATTAATTTAGATTATGTTGATACAATAATGAACACATAATATTATGAGGTAATGCACTGTATATTAATTTTTCTAACCCGATCATTGAAATATTTTTTAAAGGTTGAAAGGATTTGTTTAATGACTTAGATTTTGACCTGTAAGAATTTGGAATATTCCTGAGAATATTTCCAAATATAGATGCTGAGTTAGTGTAGGAATGCGGGGCACGAAGAGCCTTAGAGTGGTTATTTTAAATATATTAAATATATTTTGTCACGCGCACATATTTTCTATTGAAAAGAGAAATAACCCCCAAGAGGAGTCTCAAATTGAATTTATGAGACATTGGTTGATTCCATAACATCATTTTTACCCTAGATGTGACATAAAGTTGTCCGCTCCGAGAGTTTTGGATGGAGGTGAGTTGGCATGGTGATGTGTGGTGAATTAATTGATTTAAATGAGGAATTTAATTAATTAATTAATCCTTAAACTTAATACCCCTCCCCTCCCTCACGTTGGGTGCACACAACACAACCAAGAAGATACAAACCTCCTATACTCCTTTTATCCCTTTGTATATTATGAAACGACACTAAATCAACACAACTAAGTGCCTCCGATCTTTGATTTTTGATGCAGATCATCATCATATCAAGAAGAAGAATGATCCAGGTATCATTATTCATCCAAATATTCAGTGTTTCACCCTCAAGGTAGGAGGATTTGATTTTTGGTCACAATCCCCATTGTTATGTTTTGTTTTAAGTTTGTAGAGCCCTTACACAAATGCTAGAGATCCCTACTAGGTAGATCTATGAATTTTGGGTCGGGGTGTTTTATAGGTAATTCATGACTAGAATTACCATCTACATGGAATGTAGTTTAGTAACACATTCCATGTATCCCTTCCCATTTGGGGAAGATGAACTTTGGGGACTGCACACAGTGTACCGGGGTTACACGCTGTGTAGTGACCCCAAACTGTGTGACCATAGGACATGGCTTGGGATAGCTGTGTAAGAATATGCGGATATGTACAAACACACAACCAAAGTACATATAAATGGGGTCTAGTACATGTAAACATGAAAACTACATGGGGAGGTGGCCATTTAGCCTGAACACGTCATGTGGTATGGTTTACATGGTGTGTAAGGGACATGGTTGACCAGTCAGTGTAGAAGAGGAACACGACAAGGGGCTGGATGAAGTGGGACACAACATATACTGTCTCTACATACTATGTACCCCTACATGGGTTGGAAAACCATGTATAAAGGATACATAAATAGGTTCTTGGGTGGGATCATACGTCGTGTGTACCTCAGTGCACACCGTGTACTCCTAGGGAATCTACTTGAGATCTTCCTCCTTCCACATCTCCTTCTCTAGGACTCGGATTTAGGATTTTGAGTATTCTATCCTAATCATTTTTCTACTTAGAACACGATTGTGGGCTCCATTTTAGCCTACGAGATATGAGGTGTCATGTTAAGAGCAAGATGTTTAGGAATATGTGCTTAAACGATGTTGGAGATCACTTTGGTATGTGAATAGAGATGTTATGATTGGTACTCACCTATAGGATTAGGGTGTGGGTTTCCCTTACCTCTCTGCTTGAGTTGATATGGTACTCCCCACATCATGGGCATGGGTTCGTTATCATTGTGTGGTTCCTTTGGGTCTGTTACTCCCTTAATGTATTAGGGCACGAGTTCCCCGTGATGTTTGTATAGTTTAACAATGCTCCCCTACTACATCAGGGTGTGGGCCCTCTATACTCATTATTCAAATAGAGTAGGTACTCCCATATTGGATATGGGTGCAGGTCTGTTATCCATGGAGTCAATACTCCCCTATCGTACCAGGGAGCAAGTCCTCTATATGTGACATATAGATAGAGTGGGTACTCCCTTATCGAGTTAGGGAGAGGGTCCTCTATCCTTGGAGTTAGAACTCCCCTATAGTTCTAGGTAACATGTCCTCCATACAAGTTTTTACAACAGAGTGGTAATCCCTTGTCTCATTAATGAGTTTTTCCTCTATCCTAGGGTCGGTACTCCCCTACCGTGTCAAGGTGTGGGTCCCCCATAGTAGTCAAGATGGTAGAGTAGTACTCCCCTGCCGTTCGAGGGTGCAGTTCCTCTAGCCATAGATTGGTACTCCCCATGTCATGGGTGTGGATCCTCTATCCTTTGAGTGATACCCCCCTATCATACTAGGGTGCGGGTCCTCACTTACAAAGTAGTACTCCCTTGTCTTTGAGTAGTAGTGGGTAGTGGGTCCTCCATTGGAGTTGGATTTCCCTCAGCTATTGAGTATAGTTACAAGGAGTGGGTCCCTCCACTAGATATGAGCAGTTCTTGGTTAAGATTTAGTTCTCCCTTGATGGAATGAGGAGTGGGACACTCCATACAGGAGCGGGTGGGGTTTCACGGGTTAGTTAGGAGTTAGTACTCCCTCGACTATGGGGTAGGGGTGAGGTGCGGGTCCCTTCATTCTCTATCATCAGAGAGGATTCACATGGTGCATAGTCTAGAGAAGTGCTCTCTCGAATTTACAAGTGGAGAGGGGAGGGACTCTTAACTTGGATTTCTTTAGTTTTCACTGGGTTCAAGGTAGCGATGACATGACCTATCATGCTGGGTACTAGAGCTAGACCTAGTAATTTGTTACTGATAGAGAACATTCTCTCAGACATAAAATTAGTAATGGTAGGGTTGTTCTCGATGGAGTGTATCTCTTTGACGAGTTCCATCTAGGATGGATGAGCTTATGGAGTGTGTTCCCTTGGTTTTATGTGTTACCATTAGAGCCTCTAGTAGAAATCCTATTGTTGTCTATGAGGTCAGAACCTCATGAGACTTGGAGTATGAGATGAGTATATATGGGTGTTTTTTGGTAATCCTTGTGGTGTTGTCACATGTAGGGATTTACACCCCTTATGGAATGAGATGACTTGTCATGTACATCTGAGGATGGTTCGAGATGGATATTCTCTCTCGATTGGGTTCCCTCTAGCTTGGTCGAGCAGATTGTTGGATTTTAGTTTCTCCCTTTTTATTTTAGGGTTTTTGGGGTACATAATGAGTATTTTTATACTCACCCCTACACGGTATTTTCTCACACGTGCTGTGTCTTGTGCAGAACATAGTCATTTAGAAGGAGTACATGAAGGACCTGAGGCAGGAAAAGTTTAGTGAGCGAGACTGACTGAGGTTTTTACTAGATCTAGGATGAGGAGATTTCTAGAAGTTTCATTTGACTGTGATTCCCTTCTTCTGAGTAGGTTGGAATCTTTTATAGTTTTATTTGGTGGGGATTGTTTTTCCCTTTATTCTTTGAGTTATTATATTATACTCTGATTTGGGATAGATGTATGCCTGCATTTTAGTTTTCCAGCTTATTATATCTCTATACTATTTCATCGAGGTGGTATTGGTTACACGAATATAGGTACACTAGAAAAATTACTCCCATCATTGTGCTATGCTTACTCAGAGCTAGTCGCCAGCCTCCATCCTATTGGAGGTAGGCTTGGGGAGTTGCGGACCAGACCTCATCGGGTTGGGTCGTGACAGAGTGGTATCAAATGAGGTTCCACTTTGGGACCGTAGTGTCGTGAGCTTTATTTGGGTTTCATAGCAACAATGTTTGGATGTTTTGAGTTTGGTTCTCTGGTAAGAGGTTTTAGTATTGGTGCGGTGGCCGACGTATCCATTAACTAAGAATATGATAACCAACTTTTTGACTCGGTACATTATGACACTGGTAACTAGGAAATAAATGATACACACATCATATAATTCTAGGATTTTGTTTTTTCTTTTCCATATTAAGTCAAATCCCCAGATATACTCTTTGATTGTTTTGCATCTTGAATTCTATTTCAGGATGGAACTATAATGATATACAAACAAGATTACACAGTGGGATTGTGGTGATGATCCACCTGTAACAAGGCTTTAGTGCAATGCACTCGTTCTGAGGCATTACCTCCATGTGGTCCACTGATTGTGCCACCACCCATTGAGTAGCTGGTTGTGCTAGAATTTCAGACCAAGGATGTGTGTAGGTTGAGTGTGTTGTAAGAGTTTAAAAGGTAGTGAAATTTGAGGTACTAGGGTGATCTATAACCCATGTATTTAATGACTGGATCAAGGCAGTCACACAAGTTTTCCTCTTAGTAAGGACACTTTATTATTAGATGGTGGTCCTAGCAGCTAGCCTTCTTCAGGGTTCAGCCGAGTGATGGTGGATTTTGGTGATGCAGTCCCACGACAAGGTGATGCTCACTTGGGTGAAGTTTGAGTGAATATTCAAGGAAGAGTTTTACCTAGCTACGTTGTGATTCATGTGTATCCAAAAGCTTTTGCATCTTTGACATGATATCATGAACGCAACAGAGTTTTTGGAAAGGTTCATAGACCTGTCGCGGTACTCCCTAGATATGGTTTAGGATCTATTTTTCAAAGCACATACCTTCGATCAGGGCTTTCACCTAGAGATCAGGGTGTTAGTGGTGATTATGTGAATTCCCACCTATTAGGGGGGTTCTTGAGTAGGCCTTGATGGTAGAAAGATTCTAAGAGGAGGGGATATATGATGTATCCCTCAGTGGTGGTCACGAGTATGAAACAAAGGATAGACAATAGGTGAAAGGATCATAGTGCAGGAGGCATACACATGCCTAGAATGAGGATTTGTGGACATGTGGCATAGGAGCCGCACCAGGGATCAGGTCAACAACAGGATATGAACTATTACTCTTGTGATGAACGAGGACATATTGCTTGGGATTTTCCTACTGACCATGCTGCTGAGAGGGATCCAGTCAATAATCCACCTTGGAAAAGGCAATTCTTGGACTAGGGTGTTCCGAAAGATGGCAGATGAGGCAGAGGAGATGGTAGAGTAGTAGGAGGTGGCAGGCAGTTTGAGGTGTTTCCACCACCACCACCACTAGGTGGTCCATGTTAAGGCTCAATTATCTGGAGTATGTGAGTGAGGAAAGATACAAGACATAGAGGTCTATGAACCTAAAGCTCCAAGAATGAATAAAGGTACACTATGTTTCCTTTCTACTTTCTACAGTAGAAATTGATAGACACTACTATGAGGTACTCTTGATTCTTGCTCAAGGTTTAACTAGGGTGATGCAGGGCATGGGTAGAAACCTTGTGTTGGTAGTTACGATAGAGGGATCAGTAAGAACTAGTTGGGCATGTGGGAAGCCCCTTTTTTCATTAGTACCCTCATGCACTTAGCTCCATCTTAGCATGAGAGATGCTCTAGGAGGGATGTGACACACTTTCACATAGCTTTGGACTCATAGGGAAGAGAGACACTTTTCCCACCGAGACACATTTTTGTGAAATGACCCAAAATTGTGTGGGAGAGTCAGTACCACCAAAAGAGGACAATCTTGAGGTGTGTTGGACATGTTCCTTAGACTTATGAGTTTAGTACGAGTTTGTGAGACAAAGTTTCAGAGAAATTATTAGCCTTGCCAGTGGATCTTTTCTGCTTGAACCTTTTTCTTGGATACCTTGGTGAAGGGAGAGCCTTGCTTAGTACCATTATGTAGTGGAATATTTAGAACCCACAATGTTTCTGAAGTATGGATAGGTTTCCTACATCCATACTTAGTTGGGACACCACTAGTGGGAGTGGCAGTGTTTTAGTTTTTGGTGAGTTGTGTTATAGTTGGAGTTTCCACTACTAGAAAAGGGGGCATTGAAGCCCCCCAGACTCGGGCGACCGCCATTGGAGGTCGCTATAGCTAACCAATAGCGACCGCCAATGGCGGTCGCTAACCTACATAAAAAAAACGGGGGCTTCTGCGCCCCCCCCCTGCGCCCCCTCGACCCCGATCTCCCGATCGCCCGCCCTAACCCCCTCCCTCCCTCGCCGCCCTCCCTCGCCGCCCTCCCCCTCCCCCGCCGCCCGGCTTCCCCCGTCGCCCGGCCTCCCCCGCCGCCCGGCCTCCCCCCGCCGCCCGGCCTCCCCCCGCCGCCCGGCCTCCCCCGTCGCCCCGGCCTCCCCCGCCGCCCGACCTCCCCCGCCGCCCCGGCCTCCCTCACCACCTGCCCTCCGGCCCGCCACCCCTCCGCCTCGGGCCTCCGGCGCCGCCCTCCGGCCTCCGGCCTCTCAGCCCTCCCCCCCACCCCGGACGACACCCGCACCCCGGACAGCCCCCGCCGCGCACTCCGGACCGCCCCCCACACCCCGGACGCCTCCCCCCGCACCCCGGACAGCCCCCCCCCCCCCACGCACTCCGGACCGCCCCCCAGACGCCTTCCCCGCACCCCGGACAGCCCCCCCTGCACTCGGACACCCCCCCTCTGAACCCGGACATCCCCCCCGCACCCCGGATAAGCCCCCCCCCGCACCCCGGACAGGCCCCCCGCACCCCGGACACCCCACCCCGCACCCCCGACAACCCCCCTGCACCCCAGACAGCCCCCCCCCCCCCCCCGCACCCCGGACACCCCGCACCCTCAACACCCCTGCCCGCACCCCTGACAGGCCCCCGACACCCCGGACACCCCTCCCCGCACCTCGGACAGCCCCCCCCCCCCCCCCCCCCCCGACCCCGGACACCCCCCCCTCGCTGCCCGTCCCCCTCACCGCCTCCTCTCCTCCATCTCCCCGCCGCCGCCGCCGCCCGTCCCCTCCCTTGCCGCACCGCCTTTGGCTCCGGCTCCCCTTCGCTGCCTCCTCTCCCTCGCAGCAACCCCGCCTTCGGCTCCCCTCCCTTTCAGGTTTGTAGCTCAATCAGGTAATATGAGCTTTCAGTTACATTATTATTTTATCAATGGTTCATAAACAAATGGTTAATATTTATTTTGAATATAGTTGATTTGAAAAATGTAAATGTAATAATTATTGTGTAAATGTTTGTTATACAGATATTATTATGGATAAGAGTTGGATTGATCTTCCAAATCGAACGTCTAGAGAATATTTCAATGGCATTATGCAGTTTATTGACTTCACGAGAGGATTTGAAAGTGACTATATTAGTTGTCCATGTAGAAAATGTGCTAACATATATCAATTCACACGAGATACTGTGAGGGAGCACCTTTTCTTTAATGGATTTCTGAAAAATTATAAGAGTTGGACTCATCATGGAGAAGAATATGTTCGTTGTCAAAATACAGATGCAGCTCAGATGGATGTTGATGCAAGGATGATTGATTCAATGCATGAAATTCTTACTGAAATGGTACGTGGGTTTGATCCTGAAGTCATTGACATCCAGAATCTTGAGACCGGTGAGATAAATCTTCACTCTGGTGCAGATCGTGATTCGAGGAGGTTTTATGAAGTACTTGATGATACGAAAACAGAATTATATCCTGGATGTACTTCTTACAATAAACTGTCGTTTATCGTGGAGTTTTTGCATTTGAAGACTTTGAATAATTGGTCAGACACATCATTCGACATGCTTTTGGTTTTATTGAAAAAAGTTCTTCCTATCGATGCTAAGATTCCTGAGTCGTATTACTTTTCTCGTAAGTTGACAGAGAACTTAGGTTTTACATATGAGACTATAGATGCATGTGCAAACAACTGTATGTTGTTTAGAAATGAAACTGTTCATTTGGATATTTGTACGGTTTGTGGCGCTTCCAGGTGGAAAGAGAACATGGGAAATAAGACTCATCAAAGTCAGATTGCGATACAGGGGAAACCGATTGCCGTAAAGCAAATGCGTTACTTTCCCCTTAAACCGAGGTTGAAAAGATTTTTTATGTCATCTAAAGTTTCTAATTTAATGAGATGGCATGCAGAAAGAGTTCATGAAAGTGACATGTTAACCCACCCGACAGACTCTCATGCATGGAAGGATTTTGATAAGAGACATCCCGACTTTGCTAAAGATGTTCGTAATGTCCGATTGGGATTGGAAGCAGATGGTTTCAATCCATTCAAGTCTATGGTTGGTGCAACTCATAGCACATGGCCCGTGGTGTTGGTTCCATATAATCTTCCTCCGTGGCTTTGTATGAAGCAACAATTTATATTACTTTCCACTCTTATTGATGGACCTAAAAGTCCAGGGGATAAGATTGATGTTTACCTTCAGCCATTGATTGATGAGTTGAATGAATTTTGGGGCGATGGTGTGATGACTTACGACTGCGAAACGAATGAAATGTTCAAACTGCATGCTGCTTTATTGTGGACAATCAATGACTTCCCAGCTTATGCAAATTTATCAGGCTGGAGTACGAAAGGGGAATTTGCTTGCCCTTGTTTCAATAAAAGTAAAAAATATGTATGGCTTAAACATTCCAAAAAATGGGCATACATGGGTCACAGGAATTTTCTCCCTCCCCAGCACAGGTTCAGAAAGGACAGAGTGGCATTTGATGGTTCTAGAGAGTTCAGCCCAGCACCAAAGATCATGACAGGAGTCGAAATGTTATCGCAGATTGAGGAAGAAAACATCCGCACGGTATATGAAATTCAGGATTTGGTGGCTCCTCCAGTACGTAATATTCGTGCTGCGGGTAGGCAGCGCAGTCACAATTGGAAAAAGAAAAGTATTTTTTATAGTCTTCCGTATTGGAAAACTAACATGTTGAGGCATAATTTGGATGTCATGCACATTGAAAAAAATGTTTGTGATAACATATTGTGGACCATTTTAGGTGTCAGTGGAAAGTCAAAGGACCATGTTAATGCACGCCGTGATTTGGAAGAAATGGGTTTAAGGAAACAGTTGCATTTACAGTTAGCTGAGGGAAACAAGGCATATATGCCTGCTGCACAATATTCGATGACTACAGAGGAGAAAGAGACATTTCTTTCCATTTTGAAGATGGTCAAGGTGCCTGATGGTTACTCTTCTAATATTTCAAAGTGTGTGAATCTGACGAGAAAGACATTGCAAGGGTTGAAAAGTCATGACAATCACATATTACTTCAGCAGTTGATTCCAATCGCAATTTGTGATTGTTTATCCCCCAATGTTGTTCAGCCCTTGATTGAGATGAGTAATTTTTTTAGACAGCTTTGTTTAAGAAATCAACGAATGAGTGATTTAAAAAGTTTGCAGGACCGAATTGTACTTACGCTTTGTCACTTTGAGAAACTATTCCCCCCTCATTTTTCGATGTTATGGTCCACTTGAAAGTGCACCTAACTGATGAAGTAATGGCTGCTGGTCCAGTGCAATTCAGGTGGATGTATCCTATTGAACGGTATTTGAGTACATTGAAAAGATTTGTACGCAACAGAGCTCGTCTAGAGGCATCAATAGCCAATGGTTATTTGATGGATGAGTGTACTACCTTTTGTGCAGAATATCTTACGGATGTTGAAACAAAATTAGATAAGACCTCTCGGATTCATGATGGTCCAGTTGGAGAAGGAACCACATTTGATATGGACAACATCGAGTGGATACAAGCACATCGATATATCTTGTTCAATACTCCATCAGTTGCACCATTAATGCAGTAAGTATCTTATCAATGTGCTTGTATAACTTTTACATGTTTTGTTTGCATAAGTTGATCTTTTAAACATCACGTAATCATTTGCAGGAAACACATTAATGAGATAAAAGAAGATTTGCATCGTGCGACTGAGTTGCAAATTCAACAATCTCATTATGCGGCATTTCATGATTGGTTCAAGTATTATGTATGTATAAATTGATTTTCATTATGAGTGAAGTATTAAAATAATTCTTTATGCATATATCAGTATTGATTTTTATAAATTATGTAGGTTCGTAAGCTGAGGGAGTTAGGGGACCCCACACTACCTGAAGTATTTATCCAACTGGCTGAGGGTCCATCTATAACGGCTCGTCGTTATAAAGCTATTGATGCTAATGGTTTTCGATTTCGCATTAAATATGTTGACGACAAACGAGCAACACAAAACAGTGGCATCGGTTGTCCCTTTGTCGATTCTGGTTATTACTATGGTCAATTGATAGACATCATTGAAGTTGTATACACACACGGTTTGAAGTACATATTGTTAAAGTGTAATTGGGTTGATCCAGTGCGTGGATGTAAAGTCGATCAATATCAGTTTTCATTGGTGAATTTTAACTATATGTTATACAGAAATAATGAACGAGTTGAGAATGAACCTTTCATTTTGACATCACAAGCGGAACAAGTATTCTTCGTTACTTTGCCTTCGGATCCAAGTTGGCAAGTTGTTGTCAAAATGTCTCGACGAGGAGTGTTTTTATTTGAAGAAGATGAACCCGAGACTGTTCCGTTTGTTTACCAACAACTTGATCAACATACCGTAGTTCAACATGAAGAAGATATTTATTGGGTCAGAGCGGCTGTTGAAGGAGAAACGGTCGATTTGCATGCTTAATGAAAGGTATAATTGTTTTCCCGCTATTCAGTAGAATGTCCTAGGATATCATAAATTATCTAATCATTTTATAAATCCTTATAAGTTTTAATCCTCACTTTTGTAAGTTAATTCAGTCATAAATATTTAGGTTGATTAACTTTCTGATTTTTTAAAATTCATTCACAACTAATTATTCAATCCATTTTTTGTTTGATTAACAGTTGTACAAGTTTGATTTATTAAGAACAATCCAATTTATCTTTTAAACACTTTGGACTCATTACTGATATTTTCTATGACTGCAGACATGTCAGGGGAAGAGGCAGAAGATCCACATCATCCATCTGAGGCATCTACGTCTCAGGGTCGAGGTATGTTTGAATGTCATTGTCTATATTTTTTATGTAATTGACATATATATATATATATATAACATTTTTCAATTTATATATAAAATTGTTTTCAACAGGATCAGACTCGGCTGCTTCTTCCTCTCGCAGGAGAGGCCCTGGTCGTGGCATATTATCATGGAATTCCGACACGACGATAGATGTTTCCTTTGATGAGATATTTCATCCCGTGGGACCGAATGCCCCGACATTTATTCATCAGCTGGGTCATATCATACGTGACCCACATCGATTTCCATTGACCACGCGTGATTGGGCTTCTATCCCTCAGGACACATTAGATCGTCTATGGAGGGAGGTTCAGGTAAGAAAATAATTTTACTTTATTTTCTATTTATAAAGAATACTAATATGTTTGATTATTTTCTTTATAGCAAAATTTGAAAGTATGCCCTGAAGAGTTTCGGCCTGTGTGTATGAGAAAATGCCGTAAGATGTGGAAAGATTATAAAGGCAAAGTGAAGAGGGACCACTGGGTACCAAATGTGGGTGCCCTTGACATTTTGGAAAAAGTCCCGAGAGGTGTCCTCCCGGCTCAGTGGCGTGACTTGGTTGCATATTGGTCTACTGAGGGTGTTGCAGTTTGTATATTAATTATTTTTCTGTATATATATTTTCAAGAATATGTGATTTGTTTGAAATTTGAATGAATTGAATGTAGAAGGTGTCAACACGCCATTCGGAGAATCGAGCGTTGCAGGGACCAGCTCACAGGCTCGGGACTCGTCACGTGTCTCAGATCCGACATGAGGTATATATTATTCATTTTTTAATTTATTAATTAATATGTTTTTGTGTTTATATTCTTTTAATATACAGTTGCGAGGGCAAGGTGCAGCAACTGATAAAATGTCGGTGTGGATAAGGACTCGTGATCGCAATGATCCAGAGGTTGCAGCATTGATAGTAAGTGTCTGTACTTACCAATAATTACATAAATCTATATATTAACATATATATATTTATATATATTTAAATATTTCACAGGCTCAATTTGAAGCTGAGTTAGAACATCTGCCAGAGGACCAGCGACAGCTTCCCATGCGACGGGATGAGATCTTTCATCGCATTATTGGTCGGGACGGGCATGGCTATAGTTTGACCTATGGAGCAGGGATTCCTCATTCTGTAGTGTCACGCGCTGCGGTTGTCGGTCCTACTGTTGCTCATATGACACAGCAGATGTCAGATTTTGAGGCACGGCTGCGCGCTTCCGAGGAGACAAATGCGCAATTGACAGCTGAGGTTAGAGCACTGCGGGAATATGTGCGTCGAGCTGATGGTACAGGGGATCATACGACACAGGTATATACGGTATTTATTTATTTAATTTAAATTATTTTTGTTATTAAAATATTTATAATGTTTATTTGTTGTAGGCACCTGGCCCACCAGAAGGAGGTAGCAGTGATGACAACGCGTGACGCACCATATATTCACGAGATATGTTTTTTGTTTTTACTGGTAGGGTTGACATTGATGTACTGTATTTATTCATTTAAGTAATGAATTATTACCATCCACGGTGGTCTTTTAAATATTTTATACAAATATTGAGTTTTTGATCAGATAATCTTGAATGATTCTACATTTGAAAAAGTCAAACTAATTCCAACAGATCAATAAATCTGATATTATAGATTATGTATTATCCAATATATTTTTTATAAATTTCTTTATGGTATCGATAAAAGAAATATGTATTAATTAGATGTTATCACTTTTATTTTTCACTTTTGTAATCAATGGGATGACCTTTTCACCCCCGAAGAGCCCCCCGCACCCCCGTACATCCCCCCGCACCCCCGTACAGCCCCCCCACACCCCCGTACAGCCCCCCCTCACCCCCGTACAACCCCCCGCACCCCCGTACTGCCCCCCGCACCCCCGTACTGCCCCCCGCACCCCCGTACAGCCCCCCGCACCCCCGTACAGCCACCCCGCACCCCCGTACAGCCCCCCCGCACCCCCGTACAACCCCCCGCACTCCCGTACAGCCCCCCCCCCCCCCCCGCACCCCCGTACAGCCCCCCCGCACCCCCGTACAACCCCCCGCACCCCCGTACTACCCCCCGCACCCCCGTACTGCCCCCCGCCACCCCCGTACAGCCCCCCGCACCCCCGTATAGCCCCCCACACCCCCGTACAGCCCCCCCCCCCCCCGCACCCCCGTACAGCCCCCCGAACCCCCGTACTGCCCCCCGCCACCCCCGTACAGCCCCCCGCACCCCCGTACAGCCCCCCGCCACCCCCGTACAGCCCCCCGCACCCCCGCACGTCCGATTGTGTCCTTTTCAGCAGCGCGACGCGCGCTGAAATGACGCGTTGGGGGGTCAAAACCACCCGAACGACCTCCGAATGCCACGAAACCGTACGACAACATCCGGGGCGTGAATTGTGAAATGGTCGGCCAGACGGTACCTCATTCAGAGGTGCCGTTTGACCGCGGTGGCCGGAAACGCGTTTCCGGCGCCATAAAACACCAAAACGGCGTGCGACGGTCCAATTCGGAGCAAACGTGCTCCGAAAGACCTGAAACCACACGGGAACGATAGAAATATTATTCCTGAGATGCAGGAGGAGGCAGCACGTCCATCGGACGTGCGGTGCGTGCGGCACGTCCGATTGTGTCCTTTTCAGCAGCGCGGCGCGCGCTGAAATGGCGCGTTGGGGGGTCAAAACCACCCGAACGACCTCCGAATGCCACGAAACCGTACGACAACATCCGGGGCGTGAATTGTGAAATGGTTGGCCAGACGGCACCTCATTCGGAGGTGCCGTGTGACCGCGGCGGCCGGAAACGCGTTTCCAGCGCCATAAAACACCAAAACGGCGTGCAGCGGTCCAATTCGGAGAAAACGTGCTCCGAACGACCTGAAACCGCACGAGAACGATAGAAATATTATTCTTGAGATGCAGGAGGAGGCCGCACGTCCATCGGACGTGCGGTGCACGCGACACGTCCGATTGTGTCCTTTTCAGCAGCGCGACGCGCGCTGAAATGGCGCGTTGGGGGGTCAAAACCACCCGAACGACCTCCGAATGCCACGAAACCATACGACAACATCCAGGGTGTGAATTGTGAAATGGTCGGACAGACGGAACCTCATTCGGAGGTTCCGTTTGACCGCGGCGGCCGGAAACGCGTTTCCGGCGCCATAAAACACCAAAACGGCGTGCGGCGGTCCCATTCGGAGCAAACGTGCTCCGAACGACCCGAAACCGCACGGGAACGATAGAAATATTATTCCTTAGATGCAGGAGGAGGCCGCACGTCCATCGGACGTGCGGTGCGCGCGGCACGTCCGATTGTGTCCTTTTCAGCAGCGCGGCGCTTTGAAATGACGCGTTGGGGGGTCAAAACCACCCGAACGACCTCCGAATGCCACGAAACCGTACGACAACATCCGGGGCGTGAATTGTGAAATGGTCGGACAGACGGCACCTCATTCGGTGGTGCTGTGTGACCGCGGCGGCCATAAACGCGTTTCCGGTGCCATTAAACACCAAAACGGCGTGCGACGGTCCAATTCGGAGCAAACGTACTCCGAATGACCTGAAACCGCACGGAAATGATAGAAATATTATTCCTGAGATGTAGGAGGAGGCCGCACGTCCATCGGACATGCGGTGCACGCGGCACGTCCGATTGTGTCCTTTTCAGCAGCGCGACACGCGCTGAAATGGCGCGTTGGGGGGTCAAAACCTCCCGAACGACCTCCGAATGCCACGAAACCGTACGACAACATCCGGGGCGTGAATTGTGAAATGGTCGGCCAGACGGCACCTCATTCGGAGGTGCCGTGTGACCGCGGCGGCTGAAAACGTGTTTCCGGCGCCCTAAAACACCAAAACGGCGTGCGGCGGTCCAATTCGGAGCAAACGTGCTCCGAACGACCTGAAACCGCACGAGAACGATAGAAATATTATTCATGAGATGTAGGAGGAGGCCGCACGTCCATCGAACGTGCGGTGCGCGCGGCACGTCCGATTGTGTCCTTTTCAGCAGCACGGGGCGCGCTGAAATGGCGCGTTGGGGGGTCAAAACCACCCGAACGACCTCCGAATGCCACGAAACCGTACGATAACATCCGGGGCGTGAATTGTGAAATGGTCGGCCAGGCGGCACCTCATTCGGAGGTGCCGTGTGACCGAGGCGGCTGGAAACGCGTTTCGGGCGCCATTAAACACCAAAACGGCGTGCGGTGGTCCCATTCGGAGCAAACGTGCTCCGAAAGACCTGAAACCGCACGGGAACGATAGAAATATTATTCCTGAGATGCAGGAGGAGGCAGCATGTCCAGCGGACGTGCGGTGCGCATGACACGTCCGATTGTGTCCTTTTCAGCAGCGCGGCGCGCGCTGAAATGGCGCGTTGGGGGATCAAAACCACCCGAACGACCTCCGAATGCCACGAAACCGTACGAAAACATCCGGGGTGTGAATTTTGAAATGGTCGGCTATACGGAATCTCATTCGGAGGTTCCGTTTGACCGCGGCGGCCGTAAACGCGTTTCCGGCGCCCTAAAACACCAAAACGGTGTGCGGCGGTCCAATTCGGAGAAAACGTGCTCCGAACGACTTGAAACCGCACGGGAATGATAGAAATATTATTCCTAAGATGCAGGAGGAGGACGCACGTCCATCGGACGTGCGGTGCGCGCGGCACGTCCGATTGTGTCTTTTTCAGCAGCGCGGCGCGCGCTGAAATGGCGCGTTGGGGGGTCAAAACCACCCGAACGACCTCCGAATGCCACGAAACCGTGCGACAACATCCGGGGTGTGAATTGTGAAATGGTCGGCCAGACGGCACCTCATTAGGAGGTTCCGTTTGACCGCGGCGGCCGGAAACGCGTTTCCGGCGCCATAAAACACCAAAACGGCGTGCGGCGGTCCCATTCGGAGCAAACGTGCTCCGAACGACCTGAAACCACACGGGAACAATATAAATATTATTCCTGAGATGCAGGAGGAGGCCTCACATCGATCGGACATGCGGTGCACGCGGCACGTCCGATTGTGTCCTTTTTAGTAGCGCGACGCGCGCTGAAATGGCGCGTTGGGGGGTCAAAACCACCCGAACGACCTCCGAATGCCACGAAACCGTACGACAAAATCCGGGGCGTGAATTGTGAAATGGTCGGCCAGAAGGCACCTCATTCTGAGGTGCCGTGTGAACGCGGCGGCCGGAAACGCGTTTCCGGCGCCATAAAACACCAAAATGGCGTGCGGCGGTCCAATTCGAAGAAAACGTGCTCCGAACGACCTGAAATCGCACGAGAACGATAGAAATATTATTCCTGAGATGCAGGAGGAGGCCGCACGTCCATCGGACATGCGGTGCGCGCGGCACGTCCGATTGTGTCCTTTTCAGCAGCGCGACGCGCGCTGAAATGGCGCGTTGGGGGGTCAAAACCAACCGAACGACCTCCGAATGCCACGAAACCGTACGAAAACATCTGGGGCATGAATTGTGAAATGGTCGGCCAGATGACACCTCATTTGGAGGTGCCGTGTGACCGCGGCGGCCGGAAACGCGTTTCGGGCGCCATTAAACACCAAAACGGCGTGCGGCGGTCCCATTCGGAGCAAATGTGCTCTGAAAGACCTGAAACTGCATGGAAACGATAGAAATATTATTCCTGAGATGCAGGAGGAGGCATCACGTCCAGCGGACGTGCGGTGCGCGTGACACGTCCGATTGTGTCCTTTTTAGCAGCGCGGCGCGCGCTGAAATGGCGCGTTGGGGGGTCAAAACCACTCGAACGACCTCCGAATGCCACGAAACCGTACGAAAACATCCGGGGCGTGAATTGTGAAATGGTCGGCCAGACGGCACCTCATTCGGAGGTGTCGTTTGACCGCGGCGTCCGTAAACGCGTTTCCAGCGCCCTAAAACACCAAAACGGCGTGCAACGGTCCAATTCGGAGAAAACGTGCTCCGAACGACCTGAAACCGCACGAGAACGATAGAAATATTATTCCTGAGATGCAGGAGGAGGCCGCACGTCTATCAGACGTGCGGTGCGCGCGGCACGTCCGATTGTGTCCTTTTTAGCAGCGCGGCACGCGCTGAAATGACGCGTTGGGGGGTCAAAACCACCCGAACGACCTCCGAATGCCACAAAACCGTGCGACAACATCCAGGGCGTGAATTATAAAATGGTCGGCCAGACGGAACCTCATTCGGAGGTGCCGTTTGACCGCAGCGGCCGGAAACGCGTTTCCGGCGCCATAAAACACCAAAACGGCGTGCGGCGGTCCCATTCGGAGCAAACGTGCTCCGAATGACCTGAAACCGCACGGGAACGATAAAAATATTATTCCTGAGATGCAGGAGGAGGCCGCACGTCCATCAGATGTGCGGTGCGCGCGACACGTCCGATTGTGTCCTTTTCAGCAGCGCGACGCGCGCTGAAATGACGCGTTGGGGGGTCAAAACCACCCGAACAACCTCCGAATGCCACGAAACCGTACGACAACATCCGGGGCGTGAATTGTGAAATGGTCGGCCAGACGGCACCTCATTCGGAGGTGCCGTGTGACCGCAGCGGCTGGAAACGCGTTTCCGGCGCCATTAAACACCAAAACGGCGTGCGGCGGTCCAATTCGGAGCAAACGTGCTCCGAACGACCTGAAACCGCACGGAAACGATAGAAATTTTATTCCTGAGGTGCAGGAGGAGGTCGCACATCCATCGGACGTGCGGTGCGCGTGACACGTCCGATTGTGTCATTTTCAGCAGCGCGGCGCGCACTGAAATGGTGCGTTGGGGGGTCAAAACCAACCGAACGACCTCCGAATGCCACGAAACCGTACGACAATATCCGGGGCGTGAATTGTGAAATGGTCGGCCAGACGGCACCTAATTCGGAGGTGCCGTGTGACCGCGGAGGCCGGAAACGCGTTTCTGGCGCCATAAAACACCAAAACGGCGTGCGACGGTCCAATTCGGAGCAAATGTGCTCCGAACGACCTGAAACCGCACGAGAACGATAGAAATATTATTCCTGAGATGCAGGAGGAGGCCGCACGTCCATCGGACGTGCGGTGCGCGCGGCATGTCCGATTGTGTCCTTTTCAGCAGCGCGGCGCGCGCTGAAATGGCGCGTTGGGGGGTCAAAACCACCCGAACGACCTCCTAATGCCACGAAACCGTACGACAACATCCGGGGCATGATTTGTGAAATGGTCGGCCAGACGGAACCTCATTCGGAGGTGCCGTTTGACCGCGGCGGCCGTAAACGTGTTTCCGGCGCCCTAAAACACCAAAACGGCGTGCGGCGGTCCAATTCGGAGAAAACGTGCTCCGAACGACCTGAAACCGCACGGGAACGATAGAAATATTATTCCTGAGATGCAGGAGGAGGCTGCATGTCCATCGGACGTGCGGTGCGCGCGGCACGTCCGATTGTGTCCTTTTCAGCAGCGTGGCGCGCGCTGAAATGGCGCGTTGGCGGGTCAAAACCACCCGAATGACCTCCGAATGCCACGAAACCGTGCGACAACATCCGGGGAGTGAATTGTGAAATGGTCAGCCAGACGGCACCTCATTCGGAGGTGCCTTTTGACCGCGGCGGCCGGAAATGCGTTTCTGGCGCCATAAAACACCAAAACGGCGTGCGGCGGTCCCATTCGGAGCAAACGTGCTCCGAATGACCTGAAACCGCACGGGAACGATAGAAATATTATTCTTGAGATTCAGGAGGAGGTATCACGTCCATCGGACGTGCGGCACGTCCGATTGTGTCCTTTTCAGCAGCGCGGCGCGCGCTGAAATAACGCGTTGGGGGGTCAAAACCACCCGAACGACCTCCGAATGCCACGAAACCGTACGAAAACATCCGGGGCGTGAATTGTAAAATGGTCGGCCAGACGGAAGCTCATTCGGAGGTGCCGTGTGACCGAGGCGGCCAGAAACGCGTTTCCGGCGCCATTAAACACCAAAACGGCGTGCGGTGGTCCAATTCGGAGCAAACGTGCTCCGAACGACCTGAAACTACACGGAAACGATAGAAATATTATTCCTGAGATGAAGGAGGAGGCCGCACGTCCATCGGACGTGCGGTGCGCGCGGCACGTCCGATTGTGTCCTTTTCAGCAGCGCGGCGTGCACTGAAATGGCGCGTTGGGGGGTCAAAACCACCCGAACAACCTTCGAATTCCACGTAACCGTACGACAATATCCGGGGCATGAATTTTGAAATGGTCGGCCAGACGGCACCTCATTCGGAGGTGCCGTGTGACCGCGGAGGCCGGAAACGCGTTTCCGGCGCCATAAAACACCAAAACGGCGTGCGGCGGTCCAATTCGGAGCAAATGTGCTCCGAACGACCTGAAACCGCACGAGAACGATAGAAATATTATTCCTGAGATGCAGGAGGAGGCCACACCTCCATCGGACGTGCGGTGCGCGCGGCACGTCCGATTGTGTCCTTTTCAGCAGCGCGGCGAGCGCTGAAATGGCACGTTGGGGGGTCAAAACCACCCGAACGACCTCCTAATGCCACGAAACAGTACGACAACATCCGGGGCGTGAATTGTGAAATAGTCGGCCAGACAGAACCTCATTCAGAGGTGCTGTTTGACCGCAGCGGCCGGAAACGCGTTTCCGGTGCCATAAAACACCAAAACGGCGTGCGGCGGTCCCATTCGGAGCAAACGTGCTCCGAAAGACCTGAAATGAGATTATTTCTTGAATCGATGTTTTTAAATTATTATAGCACAATGATTTGATATTATATATATATTATATATATATTAAAACATTTAAAATATTATATATATATATATATTTAAAATATATTATATATATATATATATATTTAAAATATTTTATTTAATTGTATATATATGAATATATATATATATATATATTTATATATTCAATTAAATAAAAAAAATTTAAATTTTTTTTTTTTAGACTAGCGACGGCCATAGGCGGTCGCTATAGGGTGCCCGGCAGAGGGGCTGCAGCGACCGCTTGGCGGTCGCTGAAGGCCGATCTGCCGGTCTGCTATAGCGACCGCCATTGGCGGTCGCTGAAAGCCTCTAGCGACGAGGCAACAGCGACCGCTAAAGGCCTTTAGCGACCGCCAATGGCGGTCGCTAAAGGCCGGATTTTCAGTAGTGTTCACAAACAAAGGGCCCTGGTAAGACCCAGTGTTTACACTTGTGTAGTCCTACTTTGTTCAAAGTTACCCTCACGTGCTTGGTGTTAGGAATGCAAGAAACTTGAGGAGGTTGTGAAACACTTTATCTAGGGGTGGATCTAAACTGTGGGGTTATGTTGGCATCTATGTCAGGTTAGCGAGGTGGAGTACCGGTAGACCCTATGACTACAGATAGACCATAGTGTTTGGTGTTTTTCACCTATTGCAACTAAATAGACGTGTAAAACATTGTTGCACGATGTTTCTTGGTTGGAGTTGGATGTAAGAGTTGTTTGTATTTGGTGGTTTTCCAAAGTGAGTGATTGGAAGTATCACAAGAACCCTTGGTGAGCTCGTTGTCATGGGAGTTCCAGTACAGAGCTCAGTTTCTTCCCTTATGCTTAGGATTTCTATTTTTTGGGAAGAAAAGCCCTAAAGTGGGGAGAATATAATGACTTGGATTTTTAACTTTAAGAATTTGGAATATTCCTAAGAATATTTCTAAAGCCAGCTATTGAGTCAGCATAGGAATCCAAAGCTTCAGTGTTTCTCCCTCGAGGTAGAAGTATTTTAGTTTTGGTCCCAATCCCCTTTTTTATGATTTATTTTAAGGTTGTAGAGCCATTATACAAATTCTAGATATCCATGCTAGGAAAATCTGTGAGTTTTTGGGTAAACTAGGTCAAATCAAGGCATTTTATAGGTAATTCACAATTGGAATTACCATCTAAATGATGTGTAGTTCAATAACACACATCATGTAGCTCTTCTTATTCAGGGAATATGAACTTTTGGGACTACACGACATGTATCAGGGTTACACTCTGTGTAGTGACCCCAAACTGTGTGACCATGGGACATGGCTTGGGATAGCTGTGTAAAAACACATGGCCATGTACAAACACATGATGAAAGTAAATGAACATGGGGTCAATTACACGAACATGGAAAAAATACATGGGTAGGTGGCTGTTTAGCCTGAAGATTCCATGTAGTATGGTATACACGACATATAAGGGACACAGTTGGCTGGTCCGTGTAGAAGAGGAACATGGCTAGGGGCTGGGTGAAGTAGGACATGATGTGTACTATCTATACACACAATGTACCCCTACATGGGTTAGAAAAATGTGTAGATAGGTTACACGACCAGGTGCTTGAGTGGGACCACATGTCGTGTGTGCCTTGGTGCATGTTGTGTACTCATAAGGAATCTCCTTGAGATATTCTGCCTTCTATATATCCTTATTTGGGACTTATATTCAGGCATTTGAGTAGCCTATCCTAAGCTTTTTTCGATGTAGAATGAGATGGTGGACTCTTTTTTGGCCTACGGGATATTAGGTGGTGTGTTAAGATCAAGACGCTCGGGAATATGTGCTTAACCGATGTTAGAGATCTGGATGGTACATGAAGAGAGATGCTGAGTTTGGTACTCCCCTATAGGATTTGGGAATGGGTTTCCCTTACCTCACTGCTTCATTTAAGATAGTACTCCCCACGTTGTGGGCATGGGTTAATTTTCTTTGGGTGGTTCCTACAGGGCTGTTACTTCCTTAATGGATTAAGGCGCATGTTCCTTGAGATGTTCACATAGTTTTACAGTGCTCCACTGCCGTGTTAGGGTATGGTCTCTCCATACTCATTGGCCATATAGATTAGGTACTCCCATGTTAGACTAGGCTGCATGTATTATATTCGTGGAATCAGTACTCCCCTATCGTACCAGGGAGAGGGTCCTCCATATGTGACATATAGGTAGAGTGGGTACTCCCCTATCAGGTTAAGGAGCAGGTCCTCTATCCTTAGAGTGATAACTCCCCTACCATTCCAGGGCACTGGTCCCCCATACATGTTTTTCCAATAGAGTGGTACTCCCCTATTGCACTAGGGAGTGGGTCCTCTAGCATGGGGTCGGTACTCCCCTGCCATGTTCGGATGTGGGTCCCCCATAGTAATTGACCTGGCAGAGTAGTAATCCCCAGTAATTTTAGGGTGTGGGTCCTCTAGACCTAGATTGGTACTTCCCACGTCATGAGAATGAGTCCTCTATCATTTGAGAGTTACCCCCTATCATACCAGGGTGCAGGTCCTCAATTATGGAGTAGTACTCCCCCATCTCTGAGTAGTAGTGGGGATTGGGTCCTCTATTAGAGTTAGAGCTCCCTTAACTATTGAGTTCAGTTACAAGGAGCATGAACCTCTACTAGATATGAGTGGTTCTTGGTTAGGAGTTAGTGCTCCCCTGATAGACTGAGGAGTGATCCACTCCATATAGGAGTGAATGGGGTTTTGTATGTTAATTAGGAGTTAGTACTTCCTCGACTGTTGGGAAAGGATGAGGTGTGGGTCCTTCTGTTATCTCTTATCAGAGAGGATGCACATGGTGCATAGTCTGGAATAGTTCTCCCTAAACTGTGGCTATGGTGAGGGGTGGAACTCTTCACTTAGTCTTCTTTAGATTGAACTGGGTGCAATGTAGCGATGATAGGATCTATGGTGTTGGGCACTAGAGATTGTAACAACCTAAGGTTTTGAAAATAAACATTGAATGAATGAAACACTGAGTCTCTACAAAACACCACTTTGTTATAACCTATCCAGTAAACATAATTTTTCAACCTATGTGATTTAAATTTGAAAAACTGACATACATAGCTGCGTTCAGAATGATATTTAGAGTTTGATAAGACAAACTTAATTTTTGGTGAATAGTAACACACCCGTATGAATAGTAATAGGAATAGAAACATGACCCTTATGAATAGTAAATAATAATAATATTTTATTTTCTTAAGTTTATAATATAATGAGATCTTGATTAATTTTTCAGTGTGATATAAAATGAATTATAGCTTTAAAATTGTTATTTTTTGAAAAAACTACGATTTTATTTAAAAATTAAATTAATAATATTTAGAAAATTATTTTAAAAAAATGTAGTTCATTTTTTAATTCTACACATCAAAAAATGGTTAGGGTGAATTTTTGGGATTCTTCTGAAATACTCAAATTTTTGATGAATAGTAAAATACGGTAGTTTATCATAGATATACATTATCAGTTAAATTTACTATTCCTAGAATCATGGTTGATGTAAGAAAACTTAGTTAGAACTCACATGAACTTTATATTAGGGTTCACATGAATCAAAACTATTGGTTGTCTTGAGGGAAATAATAAAATAATGAATAAGATATTCACAAATTACTCCTCTCCTCCACTATAACCCCCTCACTCCCTCTTCTATTCAATACTATAAGCCTTGAATCTCATCAATGTTCTACCCAAATACCCTTCCCTAGTCACTACCCACTTCTATAAGCTCTTGGTATTTCAAAAAGACCAAAACCCCTTCCCTTAAGGAGGTTCTCAAGGATGTTATTTCAAGAGGTAAAGTATTTTTCTTTTTCATTTAGTTTCATTTCAATTTATCTTATTTTATTATTCTATATTATCCTCATCTATCCAATTGATCCTTATAACTCTAGTATAATCTATATAATGGAATTATACCATGTTAATTTAATAACCATTATCATTATTCTTACCCTCTCTCTCTCTCTTTTATAAATGAAATCATCATTCGTGAGGTTCCAATTTACAACCTTCGTGGATGAAGAAGTTTTGTTCTTCAATTTATCCTTCATTACTGGTCATGAAACCATTTTTATGGTTTAACCAGACCATAATATATGTATTATAACGTACTTAATATTCCGTAACCAGTATATGTACATATTATTAATTTATATGAAAAAACTAGTTCATAATAATCCAAATACCGCCAAATAATCTAAGTGATTGTCATTAATATTTCATCCAACGATTCATCCTCATACCATGTAAAAAAATGATATATATAACCATTTAAACTTATGTATGTTCATAAATAATATATAATTTCAATTTTGGAGAATTATATCCTTTCCACATGAACATCCATACTCATATAAAAATATACCGATCATGAAAACCATGGAAACAGACACTCCAAAACAATGGAATTCAATCTTATAACTTATCAATAAGGACATAAATGAAATTAATAAAATTATGATAAATTAAATAAATGTCTAAAAGGTTATTAATTAAGTTATTAAAATTTCTAATTTTATATTTCAGGATCTTAAGTTTAAGAGCGGAACACATTCAGACTTAAGTTAAGGGTTTTCTACCGGAACCTCCATTTTCATTCGGGTTACTTTTATTATCTACTTACCTCAATTAAATTCTTATTAATTAATATGTACTACTCATAATTTTTGTGTGAATGTTATATATGTGTGTCCCAACCAGAATCATACCTTCATTTATGGGGATTCATATGTTTTTTTAAAGGATCTTTAAAAAATTCTTCCCGAAATACAAGCCTCTTTCAAAGGAATTTTCTGAACTCTTACCTATTTTCAAGGGCACTCTATAATATATTTTAAGAAAACATTATCTTATAAAAACGTTCATTTTATTATGAAAAAACTATATTATATCACTTATGGTTTTAGACAAAGATTTTTCCAAAAGAAATATTCTTTTCAAAGTAAAAGAGTATTTATCTCAAGAGTTATTTGATGATTTTATAAGAGTATTTTAATTTGTTTAAACACTATTAATGATTCTTATGTATAAATGGGACTAATATTTTATGATATAATATACAATATTTTTTTAATGGTTTATTATTAGTTTGACTATGAATGTGATGTCTTGAAACCATTCACCATATTACTATGAATGGTTAGTGTTTATGTTTAATGATTGGGGAAAGTTAGTTACATTTCATATGTCAGTTTAAATATGAATGTAGATGTTGTTTATGTTTATCCCAGCTCATATGAGGAATGAATTGGAATTATTGTGATGGGTGGGCCCACTATTTCCCCTCTATACATCAGTAGGTATCATGAGACAAATAGATATGGACTTGGACGAGGCCTTACCCATTTTGAGATATGGTTTTGGTTGAGGCCTTAATAATTTTTAGAAATCTTGGCTGAGGCCTTGAAAATATGTTTCAGAATGTCCGACATATTAATTTCCCTCTTTATGAAGCTATAAATTGGCATTTCATGTGGTTATTAGACTAGTAGAATACCCATGATTATGTTTTATTATTGAAATATTTACTCTTCTTATATTCCATCCATATTATGTTCAAGTTTATTTTTTTAAAGACATGTGTTTTCAATTATTCACCATGGCTAATGTTGATGTTATATTTCACTATAATGTTTACCCTTACTAAGAATCTGAGTTCACCCCTTCTTATGTTTCATTTTTCCTAGGACATTAAGAGGTATTTTATGATTGATTTGCAGGGATAATATTAGAGTGGTGGTTGTTCCCAGTGGAAATTTTATATTTTTTTTTTATTTTTAAGTTGTAATGTTGAACTTGTATATATATCTTGTTTCAAAAAGATACTAAACTAATCGGTCCTTTGGGATGCATATTCATTTTTTATATTCTAATTTAATAAATTAAGGCACCATCTCCAGGAAACTAGGGTCAGGTCCTTACAGAGATGAACCTAGTAAGTTTCTCCTAATAGAGCACATTCTCTTGGATGTACCATTAGGAATGATGGGGTTGATCTCAATGGAGTGTATCTCTAGGAAGGGTGTCATTTTGGATGTCTGAGATCATGGATCATATTCTCTTGGTTTTATGTGTTAACCTTAGATCCTCAAGTAGAAATCCTATTACTAGCTATGAGGTTGAAACCTCATGAGACTTGGAGTCTGAGACAAGTATATCTAGGTGTTTTTTAGGAATCCTTGTGGTGTTGTCACATGTCGGGGTTGAAACCCCTTATGGACTGAGCTTACCTGTCATGTAAAACCAAGGATAGTTTGAGATAGAGATTCTCTATAGATTGGGTTTCCTATGGATAGGTCAAGCAGACTGTTTCCTTTTAGTTACTCCCTTTTTCTTTTGGGGTTTTTGGGGTGCTAACTGAGTATTTTTATACTCACACCTGCATGGTATTTTTCCTCATGTGTTGTGTCTTATGTAAACCACATGACTTTCAACAGAGTCCACAAAGGACCCAAGGCAGGTAAATCTTAGTGAGAGAGAATGACCGAGGTGTTTATCAGAGCTAGGATGATGAGATTTCTAGCAATTAGATTTGAAAACAATCCCCTCCTTCTGAGTAGGTTGGATGCTTTTACAATTTTCTTTAGTGGGAATTGTTTTTCCATTTATGTTTTCAATACTTCTATTATAATCTAATTTGGGATAGATGTATGCATGGATTTTAGTTTTCAAACTTATTATATCTCTACACTGTTGTATCAAGGAGGTTGTGGGTGCGCGCGTACAGGTAAATTAGGAAAATTCCTCCCATCTATGTGATATGCCTACTCGGTGATAGTCTCCATCCCCTGGCTTATTGAAGGCAGGCTTGGGGAGATGCATCCCAGACCTCATCAGGTTGGGTCGTGACAATTTAACCCCTCGATCTAGTATTAAAATACCCTCATTGTACTCCCCTATAATATACATTATGTTGTCTATGTTTAGAACACTGTGAAATGATTGTGACATCCCCATAAAAGGGTCATCATCAATGGAAATTTCTTGTGTCATTGTAGTGGTTTTAGTCGACAAAAAGAAAAATTGACCAATTTATATTAATAGGGTATGGGACATAAAATACTTGTATTTCTTGTGATTCTATTATTAATTGTTTTCCCCTATACCCTTCCATTCTGAAATTCACTTTCATGAATCCTAAGTCACCGATTTTAACTATAGTCCTATTATCAACCCATTTTCATTAAAAAAATATCACTTGGAATATTGTATAATCCAACTCTCATACTTGTTCATCGATACCAAAGTATAACATATTCACATAAATATGATTTATATCCTTAGTAGTAGATACATGTATTACTTAAACCGTAGGAGAAACTCCACTATTTTAGATCATATGATGTTCATCATGTTCCTTTTTATAGAACATATAACCATTAATTACATAACCATTGTAAGATAATACTTGAACACTTTGTCCCCTATATATAAATCAAAGTAATTCTAAAATTGAATTCATATTTGTAGATAACTCCTTAAAAAATGGTCTCAAAACCATCTTATAAACTATTGATTATGTGAATTTGATATATAACTTTCATATCGATCCCTTGATGAATTAAAATGCCTAAGAACTTCATTGTGGGTTTCAAAAGTGGTCGAACCTCTAAACTATTATGAAAAAAATAAAGGTGATCCTACTCCCACTCTATAATGGTAATTGTAACAGTATATATTCCATAAATTACTTAACCTTCAAGGTGCCCATTGTGATGAGATTTTGGGAGACCAATGCTATCCAAATTTAATAGGAAGTTGGTATATAATTCAACATATTCCTTAACAATATATCAAAGTAAAATAAAAATTTATAGCTGAATTATATGTTTGATGTACCCTTTTAAAATATTTATATACCAATCAATGCGGTACATTCGTCTATAATATACAAGACCACATAATCAGATCTCTCTAACCAATTGAACCATCTGGTGAATCATCATATCAAAGAATGAAAATGGTAAAAACAACTTTTATTCACTTAATATGACAACAATTTATTTTTCCACAGTCTTCAACTTTGTTAGGTCTATAACATTACTATATATATATTTGAAAAATAAACAAATCTTGGTTAATGTGTGTCATAATTTTTTAGTCAGAATTAAAAGTAAATATATAAGCATTAAAAATTACATCAAAACATGATATTAAGTAAGAGAACATGGTTGGTGTGACTTATGGTTGGAATTTGAATCAACCACTATTGTGAAATCTATCAGAAATAGGACTATTCATCTATAATAGAAGCATACTACTATATGGATGAAATACATGGAGAGTCTCTCATCCATGAAATACTTCATAACTCATGCATATCATGAATCCAAATACCTAGACAATGGTATTGAAAACAAAGGGGTGTCAACTAATGTTTTTATCTAGTCTAATGTCTTACCAAATGAATTTATTTATTTATTGCAAATGAACTTATGTAAAATTCTTTTCTTCATACTTGTGTAACTTCGCTTTTTTACTTAATAAAAGATGCTTTTTCACATGGATAAGCTCTAAATTTTCTCTAATATGATATAATGATATAAAATATGATATCCATGTTATTTTAGGATTTTTAACATCAAATTAGACATTGACACGATATTCTTGATATTTTGTGAACACCCATCTGGAACCTTCACATCATTCAAAAAGTTACCAAATTGATATCTATATTTCCTAGAAAGAGTGTAAGTAACTGGAGGAAAAAATTATTCCTTTCACCCTTCACTAGTTCCCACTCTTCCCTTATCCCCATATAAATCAAGTCCAAACTAGACATAACTCCATTATTTATTTTTTTGGGTGCATTTTGTAATGTGTCCATAAAACTATCATATAAATTTTTAATACATATAGGACACCAAGAAAATGTCTAATATATAAACAATTCCAGCATGGTAATTGAAAAAAACCGATATCTTTTTCTAATATTTATTCATAATGTTTTTTAAAAAACATTTACCAAAAATTGGGACCAGATCCTTTACATTCTAAAACTATTGATTAACTATTAGCGGAGATAGTGTGATACCTTCTTATAAATCCATATAAAATGTTGTCATATAGGATCAATATTTATAACATCAAGATAAAAACTTGTGATGTCCTAGAAACATAGTCTTCATTGAATGTTTGAACCTAATTGAGTGTGTACCTTCTTTACAAATGGAACACCCTATAATTCCTTTTAGAGACCCAATTTTTTCCATGTAATAATTTTAAATATATATATATATTTCCAGAGATAGGTGCTAAGACGACATGCGATTCCATGGCCCGGTGTGTCTAGAATTAATTTTATAAAAATATTAAATATATTTTTTATTGCGCAAGAAAAAATTATTAAATAAAATGAGATAGCTCTTAAAAAATAACTTGGATTAGAAATACAATACAATTATTGAGTCTGGAATGTGGTTTTTATCCTATGCGTGACATAAAATGAGTTAGATTGGGGTGTTCATATCCCTTGCTCATTAGAGGTACGTTCAGTGGATTAAATTAAATAATTAATTTAATTAATTGTTTTGTTTAACCTAAACTGAAATGTTATAAATATATCTCTATGGAAAACTTTCCATGGTTAGCCTCATAATCCTATGAATTTTCCAAGAGCTCTCTCCTTCCTTATATTTATAGATCTCATCAAACGATGAAGTAAATACAAATCATAGCAGACCAGGATGCTGCGAACACAAAAAATTCTCTCAAATCATCAGTGGATGCATTCTTCATCAATAATTGATCTATAATTGAGGTATGACTCATCAATTAGTGTTGTTATTCCATTTTTATTAAAGGGTTGAGTATATCAATCCACTTTATTGGATCTATGATCATTGTAGACCTTGCATGTGCCTATGTGCCAGATTTAATTGATTTATTCAATGTTTGACAACCCTGGTTTCATAGTTCTTGATCTTTGGAAAAGATCACTTGAACAACGATGTTTAAAAATTTGTCTTTGGTTCTTTTCTCACTTGTTGCTTCACATTCTTCACCAGATGGACCCCTCAGTCCCGATTTAACAATTTTTGTGAGGTACCAAGCCTGATTGGACCCTCAGATCCATGATAGATCAAAGATTGTAAGAACCCAGATCTTCTTTTCAGGCATTTCATTCATTTTTGGTTGTTTTTGAGAAAAAGATGAGTTTCTGGAAATTTTAGGAGTACACGCCATGTACCCATTTTCCGCGGGTAGCCATGTGCTGCCCGTGTAATGGCCAAGCACATGGCCGTGTGGGGTGACCTAGAGTCCACCTAAAGTGGGGCCTTGTAATGGGAAGTACACATCATGTACATTTAAATAACATGCCATGTAATTTTGTTTTATTTCATTAAACGGACTAGGGTTTCATCTAATTGGAAGAATGCCCTTCTTCTCGACTCGTCTTGTCCAAGAGAGAACGAGACCGCTGATTATTTCTGGAGCCCCCAACCAATCATCCATTCTACAATTTGACCACTGTTGATTGCGTTGGAATCTCCATGGTATGATCTTCCTTCTTCTAGAGCCTCATTTCTTGATTCCTCTTCTTTCAAGAGATATCCTTGGTTGAAATTTTTAGACATTTTTGTAGATCTATGGTGTTATAGGGAGATTCAAGGCCTGAGGTTCATGTATATTGATCGTACAACACCGAGGTAGGTGGTTTGTGCCTTTCTGTAGTTAGTCTTTGAGTTATATGTGCAAAAGTTCCCAATACCCTTGTTTGGGGTATTGCGTGTTTCGGGATTTTAACCCTGTTAATGCTGGTTATGTCTTGTTTTCTTGATTATAGGTATTTTATTGTGAATAGGGTTATTTTTTCCATGCTATGGATGTGTTTTCTCATGCTTGTTTATTATGGTATGTTCAGTCTAGCTTTCCCTGTTAGGCTGTTTTGTTTTCCATGCCTAGTGTTATTAGGATGGAGTAACTTTTATCTAATGCTGTGAGATGCTGTATATTGTTTAGCCAAGTAGTTATTGAGGTTTACTTTGGCTACCATATATCATTTGTGCACAATTGACTTACATAGGGCTGTGGGAACCTAGTGTAGTAGACCATAGGGTGAATGGACGCTGAGGGATTCCCCAGAGTGTCTGTTTACTTTTTACGTTGTGAGACCATAGGGGGGATGGAATTTGTGCTCCCTCAGAGTGTCTGTAGTTCCTCATTGTGATACCATAGAGGGAATTGGACATTGATTTCTTCCCCATAGTGTCTATAGTTTACTAATAAAAGACCACATGGGGAATTGATGGTGAGTTCTTCCTCAGAGTGTCTTTGATAAAGCTGAACCAAAGGGGTTAGACTGTGAGTAATTCCAAGAGGATTTCTTGTGTTTGATTGGTTGAACCATAGGGGATAGGCTGTGAGTAATTACCAGAGGTTTATTTGTTTTTGATTAGTTTTTTACTTGATATATGAAAATGAATGCAATTAAAACTGTAGGATTGTTTATTTTTGAGTACTTCTTTGTTTACTGCTTCATTTTTCTTATTTCCTGACATATATATTCACTGACTATTAGGAATGGATATTTGGGTGGTTGCCTATTGGGATTCTTCTCACACCCTATTTGGGTCATGCTTTTAGGCCCAAACAGATTATGTTGCTGCAGGTATAGATAAGGGCAAGCACCCTTCTACTTCAGGTACTTGATTGTTGTGGAGCTGGAGAGCATGGGAACAAGATGAGGCTTGCGATGATACTAGAGTTTATTTGTTTTCTTTGTATCTTGGATGAGTACTATATTCCAGCATTGTAAATTCTTTGAATTGTTTCTTAGAAATATGTATCATGCATCATTTATATATGTGCTCTAGTTGTTTATTACTTTTAGTCTTCCGCTGTTTACTTATTTCATGTTATTAATGCCTTTGCTATTGTTATCTAATTTTTTATGCTGCATTACTCTATCAATGAGGGAATAGTTTCCCCACTATCACACCCAAGTCCCTCACTACTATTTGGAAGCCTCTGGCATTTGGGGAAATGCGCTTGAGGCCATGTGACCAATCGGGTATGGGGCACCCTGGGTGGCACCTGGAACCGGGGCATTACAAAGTGGTATCAGAGGAATTCTTTTCTTCTTGATTTATTGTTTAGAGCCTATAGCGAGGGATTAGATGGAAAAGGTAGTTGGTAATAAACTTTGCCTGAGAGTAGCTAACCTATGTATAGGGAAAAGTCGATTTACCTCGATTATTTCAATTTTTCTGGTTTTTCAATTTTACAGTTGATTTGATTTCATCGTTGGATGATTCACATGTTTTGTGCTATTATCATTGATATCATTGAGGTTCTATTTCTGTTTAAACCCAATGAGATGAGGGTATTCCATCTCAGGCATCATATTGGCACTTGCTAGAAATCACATGTCATGTATCTTTTCCATGCCATTTAGGGTGCATTACTGATTACATGTTGTTGTGATAAATGTTGTGATAAATATGCATACTATTGTGATAGATGCCTTGATAGAATACCTACTATTTGATAGGGTATTTTTTGTATAAGGTTTTGTTTGAATGAATGCCAAACTTTGGTTCTTGAGGTGTTATGGGCCGTCATGGATCAGAATTTAGTGGATCATTTCCTTGTTATTATTTGTATATTACATGTATAAGATGCCAAGATTTGATTCGCAGGGAGTATGAGCCCTCAAAAATTAGAATTTGACAGTTTAATGTTCATTTTAGTGTTTTTCTGGGTTCTAGAGTAGTTTCTGAGGTTTACTGTCCGGTAAAACCCAGAATACATGATGTGTATTGCTGAATACACACCATGTGTCCTTCTATTCAATAAGGAACTATTTTTATTAAGTACACACCGTGTAATGTATGTACACACCGTGCAGTCTCTATCCGTGTTACTGCCTGTGTAGGCTGAGACACGGGGTTGGAAAATCCTTGGTGGAACATGCCGTGTACTGGGTGTACATGCCGTGTGTATAGACCATGTGTCTAGCCATGTGACCAACAACACGGGTGGATGAAAATCAAGAACTACACTTCGTGTCCATCTAGAACACACCATGTAGAGTTAGCCGTGTAACTGGTTGTGTGACTAACAAAACGGGTTGGTGAAGTCTGTCTAGTACACACTGTGTATAGAAAAAACCTGCTATGTAGTCTTGTTCTAGGGGAACCGTGTGGGTTAGTCATGTAGAAGAACTCGGGAAGGGGAACACAATTAAAGTACATGCCATGTCTTGGAAGAAGACATCGTGTGTATTGGGTGTTACACGACCAGGGTTGGAAGAAGTAAACGCCCATGTGAAGTATTAAAGAAACACACTATGTAGGGGACATACACGCCGTGTATCCATGTTTTGAAAAACTTGAATGATTTCTTTATCATGTTACCTTATTACAATTCTAAGTTTTAGTTCTCGATAATATTGAGATAAGGTGTGCACTTGACCTTGCAGAGTCATGCCACCAAGATGTCCTCTGGTTGTATGCCATATACAGGGTAGTGACTAGAAAACAAACATGGAAGATCAGGAACTACCAGTAGATCCTCCAGTCATGCACATATTGGAACCAGCTGTTATTTCAGATACAGAGGGCTTCATGAGGTTCATGCAGACCTTCTGAGGAGTACCGTATCCTGCCTCTGATTTTATGTGAGTCTTTCAGTAGCAGCATCCTATTACTTTATCCAGGGATGGAGGATATTAGGTTGTAGAGTCATGGTTAGAATCCATGCTGTCGATATCCGAGCATTTGGAGATGCCTCTAGAGATGAGGGTGAAGCTCTCTACATACATGCTTCAGGATTCCTCTAAGAGATGGTTAGATATGATCTCACAGTCGGTACACTAACAGGTTATGGCTTGGGATGAGTTCTAGCACACCTTCTACGGTTATTTATACCAAGAGACTTTTAGGGCCGATCGAGCCCGAGAGTTCATGAGTTTGGAGAAGGGTACTCTCTCAGTTATGGAGTATTCTTCTTACTTCACAGAACTACATTGCTTCACACCCATTCCCGGAGGTGATGAGTTATTCCTGGCAAGGAAGTTTGAGGATGGTCTCAGGAATGACATCTAATCTTAGGTAAACATCTTCAGGCTGAATTCCATAACTTCTATAGTCAACCAAGCGCTAATCATGGAGTGAAATCTGAGGGATTTTAGAGCTATGAGCTAGGGAGGTTCAACATCCGGAGTTGGTACCCCTTAGACTGACAGCAGGAAGCGCTGTAAGGAGTCTACACATGGAGATCATAGTAGGCGGGATAATTCTTCTAGTACCCAGGTGGTGTGCTACCAGTGTGGTAAGAGTGGGCATACAAGGCCCCATTCATCGAGAGACCTATTGGAGTGCCGATATTATAGCAAGATGGGTCATCTTCAGCGTTTATGTCAATTTTTCTCACCAGGAGCTGGTGATATAGGTTTTATTTAGACTCCTCGTATTGGATAAGCACCCCCAGTTTCTCATTAGTCAGGGAACTGGAGTTCTTCTGACCGTTCAGGATGAGGTGGAGGTTGCGACCGTGGTAGCTAGTCGGTAGGCTTTCAACGATAATAGGGTGGATCAACTCAGGGTGGTCATCCAGGGTCGCAAGGCTACGATACAAGTTAGGATTTTGCGATAGAGAAGATCTAGCAGGAGCGGGATCCCAAACCCTCTATAGTTTGAGGTATGATTCTATTTGCCTCAGTTTTATCTTCTTCACTTTTCAATATAGGGGCTTCCCATAGTTTCATATCTGTTGCTTTTGTGGAGAGCCTTGGGCTCTGTATCTTTACTTCTGCAGATGTCTTGACGCTGGACACACCGTTGGGGACTAGAACGGTTAGTGTACGCCAGTGCAAGGAGTTTCCTCTTGAGGTTGGTGGGTGTCACTTCTCATGGGACCTTTATGTCTTAGAGATGATGGGCTATGACGTCATTCTCAAGATAAACTGGTTAGTTCCCTTTTAGGATGTTGTTGATTTCTATCAACGTAGGGTGAGTTTTACATCACCAGAGGGAGGATCCTTTTTACATAAGGGATAATGGGATGTCCAGGAGAGAAAAGCAGGACCCCAAGCATCATGGGTTGGGAGGAACTATAGACCATATTGCTAGTCTGTATCTGGATGACCATGGGACTTCATGATGAAATTTCCTCCAGTAGTAGATTGTTTCAGGGATGTATTCCCAGATGAATTTTCAGGTTTTCCTCCAGAGTGAGAGGTAGAATTTTCTATTGAGCTTGTTCTAGGAGCAGCACCGGTATCCGTTCCTCCTTATAGGATGGATACACAAGATTTATAGAAGCTCAAGAAGCAGTTAGAGGAATTGAAAGCAAGGGGTTTCATCCTACCCAGTAATTATCCTTGGGGTTCACCTGTCCTTTTTTGCGAAGAAGGCGAACAGTACCCTATGACTTTGTGTGGATTATTGGAAGTTGAACCAGTTGATGGCCAGGAACCAATATCCCTTTCCAAGTATTGATTATCTCCTTGATCATATTCGAGAAGCCTGTGTGTTCTCTAAGATTGAATTGAGATCTGGTTATCATCAGTTGTGCGTTAGACCATTAGATATACCTCTTACAATCTTTCTAAATAGGTATGGTCTATAATAGTATGTGGTTATGCCGTTCGGTCTCACAAACGCGCCTGCAGTTTTCATTGCACTGATGAACCGAGTGTTCCATCCATACTTGGATTCCTTCGTGGTTGTTTTTGTAGACGATATCTTGGTGTACTCTCACACTCAAGATGACCATGCCACACATCTTGAGATCGTTCTGAGTACACTGAGAGAGCCTCAGTTATATGATAATCTCTCAAAATGCCACTTTTGGATGGACCAGATTCATTTCTTGGGTCATGTTATCTTAGAGATAGGAGTATCAGTGGACCCATAAAAAGTGAGAACAATGGTTTCCTTGGATCATCCGAAGAACTTATTTGAGGTATGGAGTTTTCTAGGGATGACTAGTTACTACAGAAATTTCATATAATACTTTTCACGCTTAGCAGCACCACTGACAGGATTGACTAAGAAGGGTGCGAAGTACTTGTGGTCAGATTCTTGTGAGTCAGCCTTTCAGGAGCTGCAAGGGAGGTTGAATTCAGCACCGATACTAGTATTTCTAGAGCCGAGCAAGAGATATACTATGTACTATGATGCATCAGGTATCAGGTTGGGAGCAGTGCTTATACAGGGGGAAGGATTCATTGCATATGGGTCTCAACAGTTGAGGCCACATGAGAGAAATTACTCGACACAAAATCTTGAGTTGGCTGTAGTTGTTCATGATTTACGTTGTTGGATACATTATCTTATGGGAGATAATTTTGTGGTTTTTAAATACCACAAAAGTCTCAAGTATATCTTCACTCAGCGTGACATAAACTTGAGACAGAGAAGGTGGGTTTAATACCTTCAGTCTTTTTATTTTTAACTTTCCTACGTGCCTGGGAAAGAAAATGCAGTGGATGATGCATTGAGCAGGAGGACTCAGATACAGGCAGTTCAGGAGGTCAGCAGTGAGTGGCAGCTTATGAATCTATTCTCTGAGATGCATTTGGAGGTGCATGATAGACAGGAGAAAACCTTACTTTCTTCTGTAGATGTTACCTCTACTCTTCTTGAATGAGTGCGAATAAGGAAGCTATCATATTTTGAAGGCCTAGTCCTATGGGAAAGTTTGTCAGGAGAGGACCCTATTTCTGGATGGACCATAGATGAGGATGAGAACTTTAATTTTCATCGGCGCATATGGGTGTTAGCAGACATACACGAGGATTTTATGCAGGAATTTCAATCCTCAGTTTGGGAAGTTCATCCTAGTGTTACCAAGATATATCAATATCTACACCATCAGTATTGGTGGCCAGGTATGAAAAGAGATGTTGCTAGTTTTGTGATGAGATGTTCCACCTGTCAGCTGGTGAATGCAGAGCATCAGTGACCATCAGGTATTTTTTAGCAGTTACCCATTCCCAAGTGTAAGTGGAATGATGTCAATATGGACTTCATGATAGGTTTTCCAAGGTCTCCTCGAAGAAATGATGCAGTTTGGGTTGTCATTGACAGACTCACGAAGGTTTCTCACTTCTTGTTGATCAAGGAGAACTTAAACATTGATGAGATGGGAAGGATGTACATCCGAGAGATTGTACGGTTACATGGAGTTCCACACTCCATTGTTTCAGATAGGGATGGTTGTTTTACTTATCGGGTCTATCGGGGACTATAGAGGGCTTTGGGTACATAGGTACTTTTGAGTACGACTTACCATCCCCAGATAGATGGCCAGTCCGAGCGTACGATACAAGTGCTAGAGGACATGCTTCGAGCATGCATCATAGATTTTGGAGGTTCTTGGGAGAATCACATACCTCTTATGGAGTTTTCCTACAATAATAGTTTTCAATAAACTATTCAAATGGAACCTTATGAGGCTTTGTACGATAGGCCATGCCGATTGCCCTTATGTTGGCTGGAACAGGAGAGACAACTATGATAATACTTTTTCTTATCTAGGAGACCACAGAGCAGGTAGAGTTGATTCGAAAGAGGATGGTTGTTGCACAGTCCCGATAGAAGTATTATGTTGATTGACGGAGATGACCTCTGGAGTTCAGGGTCGAGGATTAGGTTTTTTTACTTGTCACACCGAGGTTGGGACATAGGAGTATTAGGAGAAAGGGTAAGCTTTTTCCAATATATGTTGGACCATTTGAGGTTTTGGAGAGAGTTGGGTCGGTTTTCTATCAGTTTCAGTTATCTCAGAGGTATTGGGCTATTCATGACGTCTTCCATGTTTCTCAGCTAAAACGTTACTTCTTAGAATTGTCTCATTTTTTTCAACCTGAGGAGGTTGATCTAGAGGTGGACGCATAATTTGAGGAACATCCTATTCGGATTGTTGATCGTAGTGAGAAGGTTCTCCATGGCTAGCCTGTTCCTATGGTATAGGTGCTATGACAACATAGGTGATTATAGGACGATACTTGGGAGAGGGAGGCCGATATACGATCACAGTGGCCAGATCTGTTCGAGGATTCTTCTTCTACACCTCCTTGCTAGGGAAATTTGGGGAAAAACTTCTTTAAGGGGGGAATTTTGTAAGAACCAAGATCTTATTTTTAGGTATGTCTTTCATTTCTGGTAGTTTTTGAGAAAAATAAGAGTTTATGGAAATTTTAGAAGTACACACTATGTACTTATAAGTACACGCTGTGTACCCAATTTCTGCGGGTAGCCATGTGCTGGCTGTGTAATGGCCGAGCACATGGCCATGTGGGGTGACCTAGAGGCTGCCTAAAGTGGGGGCTGGTAATGTGAAGTACACACCGTGTACATTTAAATAACACGTCGTGTACTTTTGTTTTATTTTATTAAATGGATCGGGGTCATGTATAATTGGAAGAATTCCCTTTTTCTTGACTCATCTCATCCATGAGCGAACAAGACTGAAGATTCTTTCTGGATCCCCCAACTGATCATCCATTCTCTGATTCGACCACCATCGACTGTGTTGGAATCTCCACGGTAAGCTCTTACTTCTTCTAGAGCCTTGTTTCTTGATTCCTCTTATTTCAGGATATATCCTTGATTGAATGTTTTAGAAGTTTTTGTAGATATATGGAATTATAGGGTGATTCAAGGCCTTAAGTTCATGTATATCGATCGTACAATGATGAGGTAGGTGTTTTGTGCCTTTCCGTAGTGAGTCTTTGAGTTATATGTGCAAAATTTCCCAATACCCTCGTTCGAGGTATTGCATGTTTTGGGATTTTAACCTTGTTAATGCCTGATATGTCTTGTTTTCTTGAGTAGAGGTATTTGATTGTGAAAAGGGTTATTTTTTCCATGATATGGATGTGTTTTCCCATGCTTGTTTGTTATGGATTTTTTGGTCTAGCTTTGCCTGTTAGACTGCTTTATTTTCTATGCCTAGTGTTATTAGGATGGAGTGACTTTTATCTGATGCTGTGAGATGATTTAGACTATTTATCCAAGTATTTATTAAGGTTTACTTTGGCTGCCATATATTTTTTGGGCATTATTAACTTACATAGGGATGTGGGAACTTGGTATAGTAGACCATAGGGGGAATGAACGCTGAGGGCTTCCCTATAGTGCATTTTTACTTTTTACGTTATGAGACCATAGGGGGGATGGACTTTGTTCTCCCTCAGAGTGTCTGTAGTTCCTCATTGTGAGACCATAGGGGAAATTGGACTTTTAATTCTTCCCCATACTGTCTATATTTTACCAATAAAAGACCACAGGGGGAATTGACGGTGAGTGCTTGCTCAGAGTGTCTTTACTAAAGCTGAACCAAAGGGGTTAGACTGTGAGTACTTCCCAGAGGGTTGCTTGTGTTTGATTGGTTGAACCAGTGGGGATAGGTTGTGAGTACTTATCATAGGGTTACTTGTTTTTGATTAGCTGCTTACTTGATATATGAAAATTAATTCAATTAAAACTGTAGGATTGTTTACTTTTGAGTACTTCCTTGTTTACTAGTTCATTTTGCTTATTGCCTGCCATATTTATTCACTGACTATTAGGCACAGATCTTTGGGTGGTTGCATACTAGGATTCATCTCACACCTTGTTTGGGTCATGATTTTGGGCCCAAATAGATTATGTTGCTATAGGTATAGATAAGGGAAAGTGCCCTTCTACTTCAAGTACTTGATTGTTGTGGAGTTGGAGAGCACGAGACCAAGCTGAAGCTTGCGATGCTGTTGAAGTTTATTTGTATTCTTTGTATCTTGGATGAGTACTATATTCTACAATTGTGACTTTTTTGGATTATTTCCTAGACATATGTAGCATGCATAATTTATATATGTTCTCAAGTTGTTTATTAATTTCAATCTTCCGCTGTTTACTTATTGAATTTTATTACTGCCTCTGCTATTGTTATTTGTATATTTCCACTGAATTACTTTGCCAATGAGGGAATAGTTTCCCCACTATCACACCCAAGGCCCTCACTACTAGTCATCAGCCTCTGGAATTTAGGTAAATGCAGCTAAGGTCATGTGAACAACCGGGTACGGGGCACCTCTGGGCTATACCCGGAACTGGGACGTTACAACGATGAAGGCATGAATTGATAAAAAAACACAGATCTGATACTATTGTGAGTTTTGGATGATATTTTCAGTATTTTGGGATCAATAAATCAAGCATGTAAGGCTAGGTTGCATGAAGTTCAAACAACTAAATCAATGATGATGAACGAAGCTGTTTTCCGGTGGGCGATGAATGAGATCCACAATCCATGGACAGATCCACTATTTTCACGCTGATTCAAGGCGGGATCTAAGGTGGATTGGACTAATTCAAGAGTGAAGATTGAATCTTGGATTTCTGTAGAAAACTCAACTACACACCATGTAGTGGGATGAACACATGGTGTGTAGAGTTTCAGCGGTGACCTCTAGGGTTTTGTAATCCTATAAGGATGATACGATGTGTACATCTCCAGGATGTTGTGTACCAAATTTTTTATAAGAGTGAGCTGTGTGATGGACCACACGACCATACATATGCCATGTGTCTAGTAAATGGACATGGGTATATCACATGGGTGGTACCCCATGTGGATCAATACGCCCTATACTAAAGTATACGAACAAAAGGTCTGGTACCCGGACATGACCAACTGCACACGGCCTGGTCCCCAGGTAGCTTGGACATGCCGTATAGTGCACCTGAACATAGTTTTCTCAAACATGGTTAGGATACATGTGCCATATAGGGATACAAATAGGTGGTGGGGTGGGGCCACACACTGTGTGGGTCCCCTCACATGCCATGTACCCCAATTTATTTTTTGAGGAAAATTAAATAGTCCGTATCTCCTTCATTTAAACTTGGATTTTGTCCCATGAGTAGTTTATCCTGAGTATTTTTCTACATATAATGTGGTGGTTCCCTCATTTGTGAATTTATAGATATTATGTGTGATGTTTCAATCATTAAATCTTCTTAGGTGATGCTCGATGATGGTAGTGATCATGAGGGATCACCAGTGATCTTCCAAGTGGTACCCTCCAGTTGAGCTGGGCAGTGGGTCTTCAGTGTCTTCCAAGTGGTACCCTCTAGTAGAGTTTGGCAGTGGGTACTCAATATATTCTAAGTGTTACCATCCAAAAGAGATGTTTAGTGGGTACTTGAAGCCTACCGAGTGGTACCCTCTAGTTGAGCTGGGCAGTGGGTCCATGCTGCCTTTAGAGTGGAACACCCTATTGTACCAAGGTGCGGATCCTCGAAGTAATGTTTGTGCCCACTCAGCAGTACGACATAGTGAAAAGGCGTGTTTATACTTGTATGATTACTTCTGGGAAGATGCATGGGATGATGGGAATCATTAATAGACTATTTGAACTATTAGCTACTCTTATTTTTGGTCTGAACTATGAGATGAAGATCCCATTACTGTATCATTTGGGATTATTTTAATGAGAACACACACACACACAAAGAGATATATATCCTTATTCTATATTCACACCTCATATTTTTTTACTCACCTTCCAAGAGAGGTAAATACATGTGGGGTATGCCACATGATTTTTTTATTTAACTTCTCATGGTTGGATGAGTCTACTCTCTTGGTATAGGTGGCGAAGTCTTGATAGGTAGTTCATATACTCACTATGTTTAGCCCATTGCGTTTGGATGATCTTAATCTTACTCTTTATTAGGTTTAGCTGTACTATTTTGCTATACCATTCGATATCTATTGTATTTATCTTCCTTTTATACCTCTTACTGCTCCCCCTTCATCTTTTAGGGTGTCCTACTGGGTATATATATACTCACCCATGCATGGGATTTGCCTGCACAACTTGTGTCTTATGCAAATGATGAACAAGTTTACCTTGACTATAGAGGAACTTAAGGATACGGGGTGATTGGACCATGTCCAATGTTCATAGCATTGGATTTAATAGTTGGTCCCTCTCAGCTATTTATTTTTCTATTTTTCTATCTGGTTGGGACATATTTCTAGTTGGGCATGTATTTTTCCCCCTGTACGTTTTAGATTACACTATCGTACTTTTTTACTATCTAGGGATTAATGCATGCTTGGTTTACTTTATAGCACTGTTTCATATTTTATTCTTTCCCTATACACTTTTACATCGAGATGGCTGTGTGCAAGTGTACGATTTTTTAGAAAAATTCCTCCCTAATTTAGTTATTTATTTGATGCTTTTCACCACCACCTTGCCTATGGAGGTGAGTTTTGGGTAGTTGCGTCTTGATCCACAGATTGGGTCGAGTTATGAAAGATTGGTATCAGAGAAAGTTCTATACTTGGGACATTGTTCTAATGTATCCCCTTAATTGGATTTGGTTGGGTTTAGGGAAATAGTGTCTAAGTTTATTAAGTGCGAATCCCAGGCCAGGGAATCAAATAATGGTGTGGCAACCGACATATCCATTCACTATGACCTTGACTACTTGGTTGTAAACTCAGCATGATGAGACATTTTTTACAGGGATTAATGGTACGTGCATCATATATGATTGATTCTTTGACTTTCCTTCTTGATTCATCTCCCCATTTTCATATATATATATATATATATATATATATATACGATCCTCTGACTGCGATACTCCTTGATAACTTTCATGATGCCTCCAAAACGATATCTAGAAAGGATACCAGCTATGATTCATGAAAATGACCCTATGAGTGATAAGGCCTTAGTTTAGGGTCCATCCTAGGATACCCTTCCTATAGGTGGGTAGGTAGAAACACCTACCACTGTCGACCAGAAGATAGTTCTAGCAGAGTAGGCTAAGGATGCACACAGACTTAGCACACTCCGTGAGTTACAACATCAGAGACCACTAAGGTTCCATAGTGAGATAGATTCCCAGGTAGTAGAGGATTGGCTAGAGTTAGTGGCTAGTATCACTAGGCTTGTTCATGTCACGACCTGTCCCCCGGGGCCCGTGCCGTGACTACTCCAAGCCCGCCTTCCATAGGCTAGGGGCTGGCGACTAGCACCGAAGGTGTATTCCCTAAAACTGGGAAGACATTTCCTTTATAACCTGTAAGCACACACAACAAAGCACACAACATGATATGAAATCAAGTAAACTGAATAGTAAACTGAGTGAGGGAAATAAGTAAAAGGGTCCAGAACACAATCCAAACTAGAAAGTACAAGAAACTGAAAGTATAAATAAATTGGAACAACTCTTGTGAACACCTTCCAGGGATCCTACCTGAAGGGTTAGTACAACTCTCAGTCGGTCGTCTATGCAGTATGCCTCATCTAAGTTCCACCTTCGAGCTACCACCAGTCCTGGTACTCTCTTCCTCAGTCAGCATTGTCCGTCGTCTACACCAAACACAATGAACTGCGGGCATAACACGTGCAGGGGTGAGTATAACGATACTCAGTAGGGACCCCGAGACCCTCAAGGTCTTGCAAAATAGACAAAGGATAAACCAAAAAGCATGAAATCAACTGAAAACCCTACTTAGGTATATGCCCATACATATACCTAATTTATCAAGTATACCTATTTCAATCATGAGGAAACCCAAAGTCCAACTCAAAAGCCCAAAGCTCATCTGTTCCACAAAGGAAGGAGTACCACGATGGTAAGTACCACTCAGGTATGCCACACAGAAGAATACCACAAAGGTATTACCATAAAAGAAAATACCACTCAGGTAAATACTCAGCTCACACCAAGATTTATTCTAGGGTAGAAATAAGTGACATCTCCAGTCACATCGTCGAACAGCTCGACTGCTGGAGAACCCCTCTTCTATTGAGTATAGTGGGCCTACCGCATCACACAGAGGCACTTCACACTAACCTTGGACTGCTGAGGTACTCCTCCTTTCGAGTACCATGGGTCCACCATATCACACAGAGGTTCTCCCCACCGTGGGTCTGCTGCATCACACAGAGTCGCTCCCCCTCGTGACTTTCTTAGGTACTCCTCCTATCGAGTACCGTGGGTCTGCCGCGTCACATAGAGGCGCTCCCCCTCCTGGCCTACTGAGATACTCCTTCTATCGAGTATCATGGGTCTACCATGTCACACAGAGGTTCTCCCCACTATGGGTCTACCACGTCACATAGAGGCGCTCCTCACTGGGCCTATCAAGTCGCTCTGAGTCGAAACGGTCAGTAGTCATCAAGTCTCAGCCAGTCGCAGGGTTCCGTACGTATCGCGCTTGGGAGAACCAATCCCCAAGACATAGGTCAATACTCAAACTTCCACGTAGTACCATGAAGAAGTATCACAAATTTCTTCCACGTTATAGGGGTATCAACACAATAGGCGATGCTGCAATCGGACGCCCGGTCTGTAAGTTATTAGCCTTTTAGTCTCGAGGGCCCAATTGGATTCGTGCTCGATCCAACCTGAATGTAACCCAAAATTATAAAAATCTCAAGTGGGGTATACCAAAAGGACCATCTCACTCCAAGGTTTCTAGCGCCACAGACGGTTCATCAAATTGATGTCTGGTACCAAAGTTATGGCCAAAAGAGCGTAAATGGGTTGAAGTGGGTTCGGGTCCAGTCCGACCCGGTCGGACCAAACCGGCCTGACCCAGCCTGGTCCGACCCAGTTTGGGTCGACCCAACCCGACCCAGTTTGGGTCGACTCGGCCCGGCCCTCACCGGGTGGCGCAGTGTGGCCGCGGGGTGGTGCGGGGTGGCGTGAAGGCCGTGAGGGGCCGCAGAGGTGGTGGGGGCTGCGGAGACCGTGGGGAAGCAGAGGTCGCGGAGGCTTTGGGGGCTGTGGAGGTCACAAGGGCCGCAGAGGTGGTGGGGGACATGGGGAAGAGGAGGCCATGGGGTGGCGGAGGACGCGGGGGCTGCGGAGCGGTGCGAGGTGGCAAAGAGGCCGCGAGGCGGTGGGGCGGCCGTGGCGCAGCGGGGCGGCCGTGGTGCAGCAGTCCACTACAGCTGGCCGGATGGCCACCCGTCCTCTCCGAAAGGTGCGGTCACGCGCCGCACCTTCTCCTGCGGCCGGTTCAGCTGGCTGCTCTTTGTTTATCATCGTGTCACAAAGCCATCTTCTTCCATCATGAAGAACACCCCAAAAGAAGAATGGCAGAGGGGCTGAGCCATGTTTGTTTTGCCCGCACCCTCTGCATTAGAGTGGTAGAAAGTGACTCAACAAAAACCTTGAATAAATAACATAAAACTCTACAACCCCCGACAATGATTATTCCCAAACCCATAGAAAAAGAAATCATCAGTGGATCAACTAGTTTGAGAGTTGATCTGCATTATTTGTTTAGAAGGGAAGAACATGGGAATCCATAAACACACATAATAAAATCCCTACCTCAGAGATTTGTTGATAGTGGTCGTGAGGAAGGATACGATGTCATTGGGGATATATGGACATCGATGAAGTCGGTGTTTCCTCGATCATCGGTTCATTTTCGTTGAAGACGTTCCTCGTTGGCAAGAGCGTTCTTTATTGGGGAGCGCATTCTTCGTTGGAGAACATGTTCTTCATTGGAGATAATAATCCTCCAATAGTTATCCTCTCCCAATTCCACCAAAATGTGAAATGGCCAACTTATTAATTTAAGTTTATCAAAATAAATTAAGTTGGCACAACAAATTTTTCATAATTAATGTACTTTATTGACACCATTAATTAGATCATTTAATTGGCCCAATTAAATGGATTTGTGTTGGCAAAATTAAAGTTGGAGGAGTTGAGAGGTTTTCTCTCATTAAAGGGGTTCGGGTGGTCCCCTCCTCTCAATTCAAAATGGGGGTCAGTTCGGGTGGTCCCCACATCTTAACATCCACATGGGAGGTTTCAACAAAAAGAAAAATAAAATAAAAGTTTATTTTATTTTATTTCTATTTCCACAAAAAAACCAAATTCTATCTTTCACCCCAGACCTACTACGGTCGAGGTGAAGGTCCCCTTAAGCGAATACCGATGCTACGAGTTCAACAGTGCCCTCATATTTCAATTCCGAGCACTGGTTCAAAATTTACAAAAACTTGCTCGTACATTTACTAAACATACCCGAAAAAAAGTTGATAAATTCATTCCGGGAACACCGGGCCTCGGAATCACGTGCCGTCAATTTTCACAGACTCGTAAAATTCCCATATATTTTAAATAAAAATTACATGGAATTTATGGGTCTTTACATTCTCCCCACCTTAGGGATTTGCATCCTTGAAAGCCACATCACAAAACTAAGAAAACAAGTGGGGGTACTGAGCACGTATCTGAGCCTCTCACTCCCATGTGCTCTCCTGGAGGTTCCCGTACTTCCAAAAAATGCACACCAAAGGTATCGAACACCCATGAAGGACCTGCTCCTTTCAATCATTTAATCACAAATGGAACCTCCATAAAAGTCGCCCCATCGTCGACGTCCAGCTCTCCATGGTCGATGACATGGGAAGGGTCATGCACGTATCTCCTCAGCTGGGATACGTGGAAGACGTCATGCACGCGGTACAAATGAGGTGGAAGAGTTAAGCGGTAATCCACCTCGCCAAATATACTGAGGACCTGGAAGGGTCCGATGAAGCTCAGAGATAACTTTGCGCCTCGAACAAATCTCATCAAACCTCGTCGAGGTGTGACCCATAGAAAGGCGTGGTTTCCATCCTCGAACTCCATAGGTATCCTTCTCCTATCAATATAAGACTTATTCCTTCTCTGTATAGTCTTAATCTTCTCCTAGATAATCTACACCTTCTCTGTGGTAGCCCGTACCATCTCTGGTCCCATGAGTACTGACTCCCCTGGGTCAGTCCAACACAAAGGTGATCTGCAAGGTCGCCTGTACAACGCCTCAAAAGGTAACATCCCAAAGGTGGAGTGATAGATGTTGTTGTATCCAAACTCTACCAAAGGAAAATAATCCTCCCAGCTTCTACCGAAGTTGAGGACGCAAGCATGCAACATTTCCTCGAGGGTCTGAATGGTCCACTATGTCTGGCCATCCATATGAGGATGGAAGGTGGTGCTCAAATGAAGCTGCGTCCCGAAAGCCTCCTACAACCCCTTCCATAGTCGGGAAGTAAAACTTGCATCATGATCAGAGACAATCATCGAGGGTACTCCATGTAGTTGCACAATCTATTGTACATAGAGGCGTCCCAATCTCTCTACTAAACCCTGCTCTCTGATTGGTAAGAAGTGGTCCAACTTGGTGAGTCGGTCGATGATCACCCAAATCAAGTCATGTACCCTAGATGTATGTGGAATTCTTATCACGAAGTCCATGGATATCTCATCCCACCTCCACTCTGGGACCTACAAAGGCTGAACCAAGCCTGCTAGTACCTGATTATCTACCTTCACTTGCTGACAAGTGAGGCACTGATAGACAAACTCTGCAATTTCTTTCTTCATTCTCAACCACCAGTGCTATCGTTGGAGATCTTGGTACATCTTCACCACTCTTGGATGTACCACTAGAGGGGATGTGTGGAACTCCCTAATCACTTCCTCACGAAGTGACACTAGTACCATGGTACGTCCTCTGAAGAGGATGATGTGCTCCCCACCCTCATAAAATCCATCAGGTTCCTACCCTATGGATATCTGAGCATGTAAAGCCTCGCAATTAGTGTCCCCATGCTGTGCCTCCATGACTCGCTGAAGAAGTGGGGGAGTAACTGTAATAGATTGAAGAAAAGCTACTCCATATCGATCAACAAAGGATATCTGCAAAGCAGCCAGCTGCTCTGTTGCCTAGCCTAGCAGTTGTATACCAGATCTCCTGCTGAGTGCATCTGCTACAACGTTCCCCTTACCAAGAGTATAGACTATCTCAAAGTTATAGTCCTAAAGGAACTCAAGCCAACATCACTATCTCAAGTTCAGGTCCTTCTGAGAGAAGATATACCTGAGACTCTTATGATCAGAGTATACTATAAAATGTTCGCCCATCAAGTAATGTCACCACATATTCAAGGTGAAGACCACTACTAATAACTCTAGGTTAGGGTTGGAGTAGTTCTACTCATGTTTTCTCAGCTTAGGAGAACCATATATGATCACTAATCACTCCTGTATCAGAACACATCCGAGTCCGGTCCCTGATGCATCGTAGTAGACTACATACCCTACACCCTCCTCATGTAGCCTCAAGATGGGGGCACTAGTCAGCCTCTGCCTCAGATCCTGAAAACTCTGCTGACATCTCTCCGACCACACGAAGGGTTTCCCCTTCTTCATCAACACTGATAAAGGCACTGCAAATCTGGAGAAATCTGGCACAAACCCCCAGTAGTATCCATCCAAACCTAGGAAACTCCATACCTCCGTCACACTCCTGGGTGGCTCCCAAGCAAGTACCGCCTCAATCTTTACTGGATCCACCGCAACTCCAGCCTTCGAGATGACGTGTCATAGAAAGTGAACATCTCAGATCTAGAACTGGAACTTCGAGAGCTTACCATTAAGATGGTGCTCTCGGATTGTGTCCGGAACTATATGAAAATGATAGGCAGGCTCCTCCTCAGTATCTGAGTAGATCAAAATGTCGTCGATGAAGACTACTAAAAAGAGATCAAGGTATGGCTGAAAGATCCTTTTCATAAGTACCATGAACATTGCTAGAGCATTGGTCACACCAAATGGAATAACCCAGAACTCATAATGGCCATAATGACATCTGAAAGCCGTCTTCTGCACATCCTCATCTTGTACTCTGAGTTGGTGATAGCCTGATCTGAGGTATATCTTCAAGAACCACCATGCTCCCTTAAGATAATCAAAGAGGTCGTCAATCCTCAGGAGTGGGTACTTGTTCTTCATGGTCACCTGATTCAGGAGACGATAGTCGACAAAAAGTCTCAAGCTCCCATCCGCCTTCTTGGCAAACAAAATCGGGGCTGCCCAAGGGGAAACATTAGGCCTAATGAACCCTTTAACTTGTAAGTCCTCCATCCATACTCGCAGCTCATGAATCTCTATAGGAGCCATCCAATACACTAGTGTAGATATCGGTGTCATCCCGGGGTATAAGTCAATGTAAAAGTCCACCTCTCTGTGAGGAGGTTGACCTGGGACATCATCAGGGAAAACATCCTCGTACTAGTCCACCACTATAGGATAGCTCAGACTCTCCACATCAACCGCTCTGAGGTCAAGGCTAGTTAAATGGTGAGTGATCGGCTGCATCCTCCTCTGGGTAAGTCTATCCTGCGCTGTAAAGGCTCCCTTCTCGTCGGTGAAGGTAAACCTAGTCCCATTCATGTGGACACACTGCACTTTGTGCCTAATACAGTCAATTTGAGCATGGATTGTAGATAGCAGTCCATACCAAAGATGACCTCATAAGGCCTCGACGCCGCTACTAAAAGATCCTAGCTGAAGATATCACCTCCTAGAGTAAGCTTTCACTGCCGGCACCAGTGCGTAATCATCAAATCGACTCCAGTAGGAGTCTTTAGCCATAAGGATCGAGCCAACGACTCCGTCAGAATCTCCGAGTTCTGAACAAGGGCAGTGTAAATAAAAGAATGACTGACACCTGTGCCAATAAGTATTGCAGCTAAGGTGGAGTAGAAACATATCATACCTCATATCATCTTCGGAGCACCATGATCATTGGACTTAGCTTCCTAGAGCTGAGCTCACCCCTATCCTCATGCTCCCTCTGGTCGGGGTGGACCACCTGGTGGTGGTGGTGGTAACATCTCGAATCGTCGCCCACCACCAGCTGCATGACCAACTCCTCTGCCATGTCCACCTGCTCCCTGTAGACCTCCTCGGTTGAACCTCTATCTCTGACTGGGCAGTCCCTCGACCGTCTATTGATCATCCATACAGCGGGTCAGATAGTCACGAGAGTAACAATGCATGATCCTTTCCTGTCCTGTTCTGCCTCGAGAGCCCTGCACCACCGACTCTGAGTCATGCGGTCTTTTACTTGTAGGTCTGGTCCTCTTAGACCTCTGTTACATCTATCTGCTACTAGATGTAGAAGACTCTTCTACGTGACGTCCGATAGTGGGTCTCGCTACTGGTGGCTGCTCAGCAAGAAAACTTTCCACTAAGAGGGCTCTCTCTAACAACCCTTCCTGCGTCGGGATGCTGAGTGAGATCATCGAAGCCCTAATCTCCTGCATGAGTCCCTAATCAAAGGTCTGGGCCCTGAAGAATGGGTTCCAGACCATATCAGTGGAGTAGCGTGAGAGGTTAGTGAACCTTGATAAGTACTGAGCCATAATCACGCTTCCCTACTGCAGATGAAGTAACTCCTGTATACGCACTGCACTAAGGGTCACTGGGACAAACTCTTCCTAAAAAAGGCTCTCAAAGTCTGTCCAAAAAAGCATCACCTCATCGTGAACCTAAAGTATCAAGCTCCACCATCTTCCTGCTGCTTCCTATAGAAGACTGGAGACAAGGATCACCATGAGATCAGCTGGTGTCCCTACCAGTCAGAAGACTCTCACTATAGCCTCTAGTCAATCCTCACCCGCCTGTGGGTCTATCTCTCCCCAGAACTTGGGTGGCCTATGAAACTGGAACTCATGCAACGTGCTCAAGCAGAGTGCACCCTCTACTGCTGGGGCTGGTGGTGGGTGATGATTCGAGATGTTACCACCACCACTACCAGGTGGTCCACCCCGACCACATAGAGCAGGAGGTCAGGGACGAGCTCAGCTCTAGGCAACTGAGTCCTACGATCACGAAGCTCCAAAGGTGATACAAGGTATGATCTGTGTCTACTACACCTTAGATGCAGTACTTATAGACATAGGTTCCAGTCATTCTTTTATTTCCACTGCCCTTTTTCGGAGCTCAGAGATTTCGACAGAGATGTTGGCTCGATCCTTACGACTAGAGACTCCTACGGGAGCAGATTCGACAATTACGCACTGGTTCCGGTAGTGCGAGCTTAATATAGTAGGCGAGATCTTCGACTGAGATCTCCTAGTAGAGGCGTCGAGTCCTTACGACATCATCTTGGGTATGAACTGGTTATCTACAGTCCATGCTCATATTGACTATATTAGGCGCAAAGTTCGGTGTGTCTGCACAGATGAGACCAGGTTTACCTTCACCGGTGAGAAGGGAGCCTTTTCAAGGAAGGATGGACTTACTCGGAGGAGGATACAACTGATCACTCACCAGTTGTCTAGCCTTACCCTCAGAACGGTTGATATAGAGAGTCCGAGATATCCTGTAGTGGTGGACCAGTACACGGATGTCTTTCTAGATGATGTCTCGGGTCTACCTCCTCACAGAGAGGTGGACTTTTACATTGAATTGTACCCAGGGATGACACCGATATCTACACCAGCGTATCAGATGGCTCCAACGAAGCTTCATGAGATGCGGGTACAGTTGGAGGACTTAAAAGGGAAAGGGTTCATTGGGCACCAAGAGACAAACTCTGCAACTGCTTTCTTCATTCCCGGCCACCAGTGCTGTCATCAAAGATTTTGGTACATCTTCACCACTCCTGGATATACCTCTAGAGGGTATGTGTGAAACTCCCTCATCACTTCCTCCCAAAGCGACACTGGTACCATGGTACATCCTCTGAAGAGGATGAAGTGCTCCCCACCTTCAGAAAATCCATCAGGTGCCTGTCCTGTGGATGTCTGAGCACGTCGAGCCTCACAGTTAGTGTCCCCATGCTGTGCCTCCCTGACTCGCTCAAGAAGTGGGAGAGTGGCTGTAAGAGACTGAAGAAAAGCTGCTCCATCTTGATCAATAAAGGATATCTGCAAAGCGGCCAACTGCTCCATTGCCTCGCCTAGCAGCTGTATACCAGATCTCCTGTTGAGTGCATCTGCTACAATTTTCCCCTTCCCAGGAGTATAGACTATCTCGAAGTCATAGTCCTGGAGGAACTCAAACCAATGTTGCTGTCTCAGGTTCAGGTCCTTCTAAGAGAAGATATACCTGAGACTCTTGTGATCAGAGTTTACTGTAAAATGTTCGCCCATCAATTAATGTCGCCACATCTTCAAGGAGAACACCTCGGATACTGGAGAACCCCTCCTCTATCGAGTATAGCGGGCCTGCCATGTCACACAGAGGTGCTTCCAACTAACCTTGGACTACTGAGGTACTTCTCTTGTCGAGTACCATGGGTCTGTCGCGTCACACAGAGGCGCTCCCCACCGTGGGTCTGCTACGTCACGCAGAGGCGCCCCCCCTCATGACCTAATGAGGTACTCTTTCTGTTGAGTACCATGAGTCTGTCACGTCACACAGAGGCGCTCCCCCTCGTGGCCAACTGAGGTACTCATCCTATTGAGTACCGTGGGTCTTCCGCATCGCACAGAGGTGCTCCCCACCATGGGTCTGACGCGTCACACAGAGGCACTCCCCACTAGGCCTGTCAAGTCACTCAGAGTCGAAACGGTCAGTAGTCATCAAGTCTCAGCCAATGGTAGGGTTCCGTACATATCGCACTTGGGAGAACCACTCCACAATCCATAGGTCAACACTCCAACTTCCACGTAGTCCAATGAATAAGTATCCCAAAGGTCTGTCATGTCATAGGGGTCTCAACGTGACAGATAGTGCGTCAATCAGACGCCCGGTCTATACGTTATTGTCCTTTTAGTCCCGAGGGCCCAGTTGGATTCGTGCTCGATCCAGCCTGATCGTAACCCAACTTTATCCAAATCTCAAGTGGGGTATACCAAAAGGACCGTCTCGCTCTAGGTTTTCCGGTGCCGTAGACGGTTCGTCAAACGAACGTCTGGTGCCAAAGTTATGGCCAAAAGAGCATAAATGGGTCGAAGTAGGTCCAGGTCCGGTCCGACCTGGTCGGACCGACCCGCCCCGACCCGCTGGGTCCATCCCGGACCGTGTTGGGTGGCCCGGTCTGGGTTCCACGGTGTGGCCGCGGGGCGGCGCGGAGGCCGCGAGGGCCGCGATGGGCCGCGGAGGCCGCGGGGGCGGCAGAGGCTGCAGGGCGCGGAGGCCACGAAGGACGTGGGGGCCGCGAGGGCTGCAGAGGCCGCGAGGACTGCGGGGTGGCAAAGGTCATGGGGCGTCGGAGGCCATGGGGGGCATGGAGGCCACGGGGGACACGGAGTGGCACAAGGCGGTGTAGAGGCCGCGAGGCAGCAGGGTGTCCATGGTGTGGTGGGGTGGTCGTGGTACGGTAGTCTGCCGCGGCTGGCCGGATGGCCAACCGTCTTCTCCGCGCGGTGTGGTCGCATGCCCCACCTTCTCCGGTGGCTGGTTCGTCCAACTTCTCATCGGTCTTCACCGTGGCACAAATCCATCTTCTTCCATCGCAAAGAACACACCAAAAGAAGAACGATAGAGGGGTTGAGCCATGTTTGTTTGGCCCGCACCCTCCACATTAGAGCGGTAGCAAGTGGCTCAATAAAAACCTTGAATGAAGAACGTCAAACTCTACAAACCCCGGTAATGATTATTCCCAAACCCACATAAAAATAAATCATCCACAAATCAACTAGTTTGAGAGTTGATTCGCGTTCTTTGTTTAGAATGGAATAACATGGGAATCTATAAACACACATAATAAAAGCCCTACCTCAGAGATTTGTTGATGGAGGTCACAAGGAAGGAGACGATGTCATTGGGGATAGACAGACGTCGGTGACGTCAGCATTTCCTCGATCGTCGATTTTTTGTCGTTGAAGACGTTCCTCGTTGGCAAGAGCGTTCTTCGTTGGGGAGCACGTTCTTCTTTGGAAAACACGTTCTTCATTGGAGAGAATAATCCTCCAATAGTTTTTCTCTCCCAATTGCACCAAAATTTGAAATATCCAACTTTTTAATTTAAGTTTATAAAAATAAATTAAGTTGGCACAACAAAGTTGGAATACTTAAAGTACTGTGTTGGCACCATTAATTAGCTCATTTAATTGGCCCAATTAAATGGATTTGTGTTGGCATAATTAAAGTTGGAGGAGTTGAGATGTTTTCTCTCATTAAAGGGGTTCGGGTGGTCCCCGCCTCTCAATTCAAAATGGGGGTTAGTTTAGGTGGTCTCCACCTCTTAACAACCACATGGGAGGTTTCAACAAAAAGAAAAATAAAATAAAAGTTTATTTTATTTTATTTCTATTTCCACAAAAAAACCCAAATTCTATCTTTCACCCTCAACCTACTACAGTCGAGGTGAAAGTCCCCTTAAGTGAATACTGGTGATGTGAGTTCAACAGAGCCCTCAAAATTCAATTCCGAGCACCAGTTGAAAATTTACAAAAACCCACTCATACATTTACTGAACGTACCTGAAAAAAATTTCAGAAATGCATTCCGGGCACACCGGGCCTCAGAATCATACGCCGTCAATTTTTGAGGACTCGTAAAATTCCAATATATTTAAAAAAAATTACATGGAATTTATGGGTCTTTATAGTTCAGAACTTGAAAAATTAGGTGGTTTTGCTAACATATATCCTCTTCAACAGAGTAGCTAGACATTGGTGGAGCCTTGTTATGAAGATGCACGATGAGTCCACACTCTCATGGACTGACTTCCAACATCTATTTCTTGAAAATTAATACCCATAATTATTGTTCTTATTCCATATTCAAGAGATTCTAGAGCTTTATTAGGGAGGGTTGATGGTTTCCAAGTATGAATCGAGGTTCATAGACCTTACGCAGTACTCCCTTGACATAATCCGTGATGGATACTTCCGAGCATGGAAGTTTGAGTAGGGAATCCATAGAGAGGTTTGAGATAGTGTTGTTCCCTTGTGAATTACCACCTTTTCTAGGGTGTTGAAGTGGGAACTAGTGATATATATTTTTCTATCAGAGGTGTGAAAGACAACTGGAGTTGACAGTGGGCATCGCAGAGCTGAGTCATCTATAGTAGCTAGAAGATACTATGAACCAGGATTTTAGTGAAGGATACATTTTCATGATAAAAATTAATCACATGGTTTGAGGAATCACTGAGGACCAGAGCATCCCAGAGAGGGTAAGTGATTTATTTGTGATGGGAAAGGTCACATGGAATGTGACTGCCTGACCAGATGTGCTGATTAGCACTAGCTGATAGCTGACGGACCGCCACAGAAGAGGCAGCTCCGTGATCAGGGATATCCCAGGCATGGATAGGGTGGTACCCATGGAGGAAGAGCTGGAAAAGGATAATTAAGATCTATAGGTGGAGGAAGACACTATGAGATCCTTTTTCCACCACCACCAAGTATCCCACGTTAGGACTAGGGAACTAGCGGTTGGGGTTGTGAATGATTATAGGCTTTGGAGGTTTACAACCCCACAACGCACGAGATGATCAGAGGTACAATATGTGTTTATTTTAATATTGATCTATTATTAGTATACATAGTTTCTAGTCATTCCTTTATATCTATACTCCTGATGTGAGAGCTGGAGATTCTAGTTGATGTGTTATCCCAACAGATTCTTCTTAAGGCCCCTACATGGAATGCTTCTTTTCTATCTTTTATCTACCAATAGTGCGAGATATCTCTTGGTGGAGAGAGGTTCACATGGGACCTTTTGGTCATTATAATGGAACCCTATGATCTCATATTGGGTATTTATTTTCTATCCATGGTCTGATCCTAGATCGACTATAAACACATTAAATTCAGATGCCTACACACTGATTGGGTGGGATTCTCTATTTTTTGTGAGAGAAATCTCATGACAGGGAAAGTGGTTTCCATGAGTAGAAACCTGAAACCATCACCCATTAGTTAACAAGTATAACCCTTGGTGTAACATGTTCTTTAGGAATTTGGGTTCCTTCAGTTGTGGGGGATTACATGGACATCTTCCCCAAGGACATTCTGAGACTACCTCTGAGGTGAGAGATGAAATTTTGTATCAACTTGCATCATGGGACTACCCCAATATATTCTGTAGCATATCAGATGGAACCTAAAAATATATAGGATCTATAGTTTCAGTTGGAGGATCTTATTCAGAAAGGTTTCATCAGAACTTGTCTGTCCCCCTGGGCAGCACCAGTCCTATTCGTGAAAAAGGCAGATGAGATATTATGGATTTTCATGGATTATCATCTCATGAACTAGGGAACAATAAATAAAAAGTACCTATTATGGATAATTGATGACCTCTTTGACTAGTTTTGAGGTGTGAGATGGTTCTCTAATATGGATCTCATATCCGGCTACCACTGGTTGAGGGTTCACAAGGATGATATTTCAAAGTTGTCATTCACATGTCACTAAAGATAGTATGTGTTCCCAGTGATGACCTTTGGTGTGAAAAATTTCCCCACTACATTTGACTATGATGAACTGGGGTTTCTAGCCATACTTGGACCAGTTTTTTGTTGTCTTCATCAAATACATACTCATCTACTCTTCATCAGAGGAGAACCATACAGATCACTTGGGGATAGTTCTATATTTTCTTATAGAGAACCAACTTTATGGGGAACTCTTGAAGTGACAGTTTTGGATAAATAAGGTTTAATTTCTAGGTAATATCATTTATGAGAATGGTTTAGCCATGGACCCAGCAAAGATCGATATGATTATTTCTTGGGATCTACCCAAGAACGTGTCATAGGTATAGAGATTTCTTGGTTTAACAGGATATTACATGAGGTTTTTATCTGAATTCTCAATAATCACAACCCCTTCGACCACCCTAAAGTGGAAAGGGAATACATTTACCTAGTATGATTAGTGACATAGGGAATTTGAGTAGTGGAGTTAGAGGATGAAAAGTGATCCAGTGTTGATACTACTAAAGGATGGTGTGGAGTTTGTAGTGTATTGCGATTCCTTAGGGGTTGGGTTTTTCTACATGTTGATGTAGTGATAGGTAATTATCGCATATTAGTCAAGGTAGTTGAGTCCCTATGATCGAAACTACATGACTCAAGAACTAGAGTTTTTAGAAGTAGTCTTCGACCTAAGGATGTGGAGACACTACCTTCTGAGAGAGCACTTTGTGGTTTACTTATACCATTAGAGTCTCAGGTATATCTTCATGTAGAGAGACCTGAACCTTATATAGAGATGCTAGTTGGAGTTACTATAGTACTATGACTTTGATATAATCTATACTTCAAGTAAGGGAAATTTTTTAGCAGATTACCTTAGTAGGAAGTCCCAGGCTTTCTTAGTGTAGGAATCTTGAGAGAAGTTAGCTTCCATGCATCTGACCCTAATAGAGCAGGAGGGTACACCTTTTTTGTAGTTGATAATGTTGAATCCTTTGCTTGTTGAGTGTGTGAGAGAGTTAGAGATGAGAGACATTGACTACAAGGTTTTACATGACCATATATCCATAAACAATGCACTATATGGATATTTTGAAGGATGGGATCATGCTATCTTATTACAAGGGTGGATAGTGGTTCTAGTCACATTACAGGAGGAGGTGATGTGAGTTTTTCTCACTTCTCCCCAAGATGTACATCCCAGTGTGAGGAATATGTAAATATATCTTAAGTGGTAGTTTTGGTGGTCCAACATGAGATGAATCACAACTGAGTTCATCTCTTGGTGCCTCACCTATTAGTAGGTAAAGTCTGAGAACCAAGTTTCACCAAGTTTGTTGCATCCCCTTGAGATCTTGGAGTGTAAGTGAAATAACATATCCATATACTTTTTGACAGGGATTTAACACATAGAAAAGATCCATGATTAAATTTTGGTGATAGTTTACTGACTCATGAAGTCGGTGCACTTCCTTGCCATCAAGGAATAGAGTGTGGTAGAGAGTTTTAGGTAGTTGTACATATGGGAGATCATTCAGCTTCATGGGGTGACCTTGAATATTATCTCCAATCATGATGTGTGGTTTATGTCACAATTATAGAGAGGCCTAAAGGAGGCATTCGAGACCCACATAAGGATGAGTACAACCTTTCACCCCCTAACCAATGTGTAGACCGATAACACTATTCAGGTATTGGAGTTGGATTATACGAAATTCGAAGTACTGATTTTTCAATGCAAGTGGGTTGATAACATGAGTGCTGTTAAAATAGATGAATTAGGATTCGTGAAAGTTGATTTCAGTAAGGAAGGAGAGAAAGACGAACCATTTATAATGGCATCACAGTAAGTACAAGTATTTTATCTTCTAGACCCCACAAACTGAAATTGGTCAATTTTTCTGTTATCGAAAAAAACAACTGAAGGGTCAAATGAAAGTTCAACGGAGGATGACCCTTTTATAGGGACTTCACAATAATTTCACAGTGGTCCCAATGTAGATGGTGTTTTTTATGTCAGAGGAGACCACAATGAAGGGATTTACATAGTCGATAGATGATTCAAATATATTCAGCATTTAAAGAAAAACAATAGAGTAAAATAATTAGGTTATTTGTTTATTGTAATATACATTGTGTTACGTTATATTATTATCTGTCCGCTGCTGCTTTTATGTAATCTAAATTAAATGTTAAACCACTTCTACAGATAATGACTTCTGCACCTACTGATGCGCCCAATCCTGAGGCACAAAAGGTCTCTCAACCACCTTCTGGTGGTCCTAGTGTAGAGAAACAACAGGTTTCTCAACCAGCTGCTGGTGGTCCCAGTGAAGAGCAACAACAAGTTTCTCAACCTGTTGTTGCTGGTCCCAGTGCAGAGCAACAACAAGTTTCTTAACCTGTTGCTGCTGGTCCTAGTACTGATGCTAATGCTCTGGAGAAAGATATTGATGATACTTCTGAGAAAATGGTAGGAAATGAAACCTTGAAAGCACAAAAATAAACAAGAGCGCCGCAGTTTGAAAATGTTAGTCAAAATCCTTAAGAAAAATAAAAAGGCATCAAATTTGAGGTGGGACGGAATAAGCGAGGCCAATATGTTAACCCCAACAAATCCATCTTTAGTAGCTACATTGGAATTGTCACTCGGCAACGCGTGTCGATTGATGTATAGTCGTGGCACCATGTTGTCACCGGTCTTAAGACACTAATGTGGGAAGAGATTATGGTAACATTATGATATCGTTTTTTTAATTTATTAAAATAAAATACCAAAACATTGACTTACTCTTCATCATCCATTACAGAGTGCATTTATAGTATATGCCTCACACAAGGAATATGTATTAAGAGTTTCAAGAAGGATTCATAGATGTTTCCACACAATTTTAACGAAATATCATCTTAAAGATGCTGAAGGGAAAATCAAGCCGTACCCACCTCCTCTTTATGCACACTTGATATCCCAAGGAGCGTGTGACGCATTTATCAACCATCGTGGGGAGAATACTTTTCAAGTACATTGTGTGGGGTAATACAGTGTTTGACATTTCTTGTATTCATCACTTTGATTGAATTTTTTTTATTTATGAAACAACAATTGAGTGCTGAAAATAAAAAACGCCCAGCAGAACCAGCGTACCCTTACCCTAAAGCAAGGTTGTGGTACGCTTCACTTGAGGAAAAATTGGTATGTCTTTTAAATCTATAGTACTAATTATATGTGACATAATACAACACCATAACCATGTTTCTCTGTTTATATGAAAATTGATGAATCAAAATCGAAAGACAAATCCATCCCATGCCATGTGCTATGGAAGGAGGCTCATGTAAATAAAGAGGGGATACTGATAGATGAAAACACACAAAAAGTGTGGGAAACATGTGTAAGTATGACACAATACTGGAAATGCTGTTTTTCCCAACGGGTGTTTACCAATGGTTTGCTAAAACCGTTGGGCTTGAAGGATTAAGAAAGCCTTTCCCAACGGTTCATTGAAACCGTTGGGAAAAGCCACCCCTTTTCCAACGGTTTGAAGAAACCGTTGGGAAAGGGGTGTGTTAATGACCTTTTGCCAACGGTTCAAAAGAACTGTTGGGAAAGGGTCACCCCTTTGCCAACGGTTTCCTCAAACCGTTGGCAAAGGGGTCCTTAGCATCTCTTTCCCAACGGTTCTTTAAAACCGTTGGGAATTATTTCCCCCAAATCCATCCACGAGGCTGCTCTCCCCCATTCGCACAGAACCTAATTTCATCCTCTCCACCGCTCTCCTCTCGCGAAATCCCCTATCCTAAGAGGTGAAAACCATCTGAAATCAGGTATATTTTCATTTATACACATATACTTCCTTATTTTTATTGTTATTGCTTTAGTATTTTAGTTTTAAGTTATCAATCCACTTCCAGCTCTCTGCTGCTCTCCAAATCCCCCATCCGAATAGGTGAAAACCCATTTGAATCATCTCAAATCAAGTAATTTTTTCTTTATACACATATGGTACCTTGTTTTTATTGTTATTGATCTAATATTTTAGTTTTAAGTTTGGATTTTGATTTGATTTCACCGTGTAAAATAGGGAAATGAATAAATATTTTGTTAATTAATTAGTTTCCCCTGGAATATCAGTTGTGTTATAATGTCCATGCTAAATAAAGGGGTAATGTAATAAAAGACCTTGAATAAATAAATTGTGGAAGTTGGGGTATGTTGCCTCTATGAGAGGTTTTTTGTTGTGTTTCATTGTATGTTGTAGGCTGTTTTATGGGGATTGAGGTGACCAGTTGGGCTTTGTGATATGTGGGGTTGTAATGTGATGGTTAGTGGGTATGGATGTGTCATGTGAAGTTGTATGATAGTGATGATGTGTGGTGGTGTTGTGTCGTGTGGAGGTGTTGTGTGATGAAGTTGTGGTGTATAATGTGGTGAGGTGGTTTTGGTTGTGCGGTGGTTTGTGATGTGCAATATTTTTATTGTGATATGTGGTTGTTTTGGTGAGATGGTTGGTCGATGTAACATGGTGTCGATGGTTATTGTGAGATGGTGAGTTGTTGTGTGGTGGTTTTATTAGTTTCCTGGTTATCTATGGAATAAATTATGCTGTTAAAACAAAAAACAAGATATTAAATAAAGGAGATGGAATAGAAATGGATGTGTGGTAAATGGATTTAATTAATTTAACATTAAATGAATGGACAATGTAAGTGTGAATGAAGTGGATTATAAATGAATGTGAGAAATTCTATGCGTCTTGTGTGGTGGTGGTGTGGTTTATGTGTTTTATGGTAGTAGTGAAGTGTGTGATTATGTAGTTAATGTGAACCCATAGGTTGAGTATTTTGTGCTATCTATATATCGTGTATTTTTATGTTATTTCTACACATTCCAGGGGGGTGGTATGTCTAGGTGGTGGTGGTGGGGTTGCAGGGGAGGGGGGTGTGGGCTATTTGGGAGGGTGGGCGGGGCTATCCAGGGGGGTACGGGGTGTCCAGGGGGGTACGGGGGTGGGCGGGCTGTCCACAAGGGTGGACGGGCTGTCCACGGGGGTGGCCGGGCTGTCAAGGAGGGGTGGGCGGGCTGTCCAGGGGGGGTGGGTGGGCTGGCCACGGGGGGTAGGGGTGTCCAGGGGGGTGGGCGGGCTATCCATGGGGGTGTGGGGCTGTCCATAGGGAGAAGGGGTGTCGAGGGGGGTGGGTGGGCTGTCCACGAGGGTGTTTGGGCTGTCTAGGGGGTAGGGGGTGTCCACGGGGGTGGGCGGGGCTGTCCAGGGGGTGTGGGCAGTCCTGGGGGTCTGGGTGGGGTGTCCTGGTGGGGGAGGGGTGTGTGGGGTGTCCAGGTGGGGTGGTATGTCTAGGTGGTGGTGGTGGGGTTGCAGGGAAGGGGGGTGTGGGCTGTTTGGGAGGGTGGGAGGGGCTATCTAGGGGGGGTACGGGGTGTCCAGGGGGGTACGGGGGTTGGCGGGCTATCCATAAGGGTGGACGAGCTATCCACGGGGGTGGTCGGGCTGTCAAGGAGGGGTGGGAGGGCTGTCCAGGGGGGGTGGGTGGGCTGGCCACGGGAGGTAGGGGTGTCCAGGGGGGTGGGCGGGCTATCCAAGGGGGTGGGGGGCTGTCCATAGGGAGAAGGGGTGTCAAGGGGGGTGGGTGGGCTGTCCACGGGGGTGGTTGGGCTGTCTAGGGGGTAGGGGGCGTCCACGGGGTGGGTGGGTTGTCCACGGGGGTGGGCGGAGCTGTCCACGGGGGTGGGAAGGGCTGTCCACGGGGGTGGGCGGGGCTGTCCAGGGGGTGTGGGCTGTCCTGGGGGTCTGGGTGGGGTGTCCTGGTGGGGGAGGGGTGTGTGGGGTGTCCAGGGGGGTTGGTATGTCTAGGTGGTGGTGGTGGGGTTGCAGGGGAGGGAGGTGTGGGCTGTTTGGGAGGGTGGGCAGGGCTATCCCGGGGGGGGGGGGGTACGAGGTGTCCAGGGGGGTACGGGGGTGGGCGGGCTGTCCACAAGGGTGGACGGGCTGTCCACGGGGGTGGCCGGGCTGTCAAGGAGGGGTGGGCGGGCTATCCAGGGGGGGTGGGTGGGCTGGCCACAGGGGGTAGGGGTGTCCAGGGTTGTGGGCGTGCTATCCAAGGGGGTGGGGGGCTGTCCATAGGGAGAAGGGGTGTCGAGGGGGGTGGGTGGGCTGTCCACGAGGGTGGTTGGGCTGTCTAGGGGGTAGGGGGTGTCCACGGGGGTGGGTGGGTTGTCCACGGGGGTGGGCGGGGCTGTCTACGAGGGTACCCTACTAATATGGTTATGGGATGAGGCATGCTCTGATGTGATAACACATTAAGTTCTTGTTGGTTTTACATTTTTTCAATAACACATTAGTATGTTTTTTTTCACATGTCTAGTTGATACCATGATTATTTTCTTCCTTTATCGTTTACTTAAATGTATTTTCTATTAAAGTTCAATCCTATTGAATTGTTTATGACAAAATGACTTATATGATTTTTTTTACAGAATGGACAGAAGTTGGATGTATGAAACCGATCGTATCTCAAGCGATTTTCAAAACAATTTGGAGAGCTTTATAGATTTTGCATTTCACAATGCTTCAGATAGTGGTCGCATACACTGCCCATGTTCCAATTGTGTTGGTAGACCTTGTTTGAGTCGTGAAGATGTTAGCTACCACATAACCAAAAATGGTTTTCAAGCAAACTACTTTGTGTGGTATCACAATGGGGAGAAAATGAAATCTCAAATTGGTGATGATCGAAATGAAAGGACTGGAATGGAGAATTTGTTAGATGATCGGTTTCTGTTTATTCTTCATCCTGAAAAAGAAAGGATTTCGACTCAAGAAGACGTCGATATGAGGAAAACTGATGCATCTAGTGAAAATGATGATATTGATAGGGTGAAAAAATTGAATGATGCTTCCACGACTCCAGTATATCGACAATGCGATAAAATGAAAAAGCTGTAATTTTTAATCCGATTGTTTCATGGAAAAACTATGTATGGGATTTCTAATACAGCAATCGATTACATTCTTACCCTCTTGAAGGATTTACTTCCAGATGATGCAGATATTCCCTCAAACCACTATATGGCATGGAAGTTAGTTGAAGAACTTGGATTTTCCAGAAACACAATTCATGCTTGCCCGAAAGATTGTAGTTTTTTCTGGGAAGAAACCGCTGAATGAAATGAATGTATAAAATGTGGCACATCCCGCTGGAAGTCAAAATATGATGGAACACCATCCCGCGTTCCACAGAAAGTAATGTGTCACTTTCCATTGATCCCCAGACTCCAGAATCTTTTTATGTCTGATGACATATCAATAAAAATGAGATGGCATGATACCGAGAGAAAGAAGACTAATGATGAGTTGGTTCATCCTGCAGATGGATTTGCATGGCAGAGATTTGATGCTCGACATCCTGATTTTGCAGCTGACGTGCTTAATGTGAGGCTGGGTCTTTCATGCGACGGTTTTAATCCGTTTGGGCAGATGCTTACTTCGCACAGCACATGGCCAGTTTTTATACACATTTATAATCTTCCCCCATGGTTGTGCATGAAAAAATCTTTCACTTTCATGAGTATACTCATATCTGGTCCTTCTGATCCCGGCATTGATGTTGATGTATACATGCAACCTTTAATAAAAGAGTTGAAACTTCTTTGGGATGTGGGTGTGCGCACATACGATGCATGTTCGAAAGACATATTTCAGATGCGTGCTGCGCTTATGTAGACGATCAATGATTTTCCGGATTATGCAATGATGTCTGGATGAAGCACGAAGGGAAAACTGTCATGTCCAGTTTGTATGAAGAATACATGATCCAGAAGACTGAAACATCGTTGTAGTTTCAGTTTTATGGGACATCGACGATTTTTGCCAAAGGATCATCCATATAGAATGAATCGTCGAAGATTTGATAATACTATAGAGACCGATGATCCACCTCAGCGTATGTCTGGAACTGATGTGCTTAATGAATTGAAAGATTTCAGTTTTTCGTTCGGGAAGGGTCAAATGAAATCTGGAAAGAGAAAGAATGTTTCCACAGAAACCTGTTACAATTGGAGGAAGAGGAGTATCTTTTTTGATTTGCCTTATTGGTCAACCAATTTGCTACATCATTGCTTAGACGTAATGCATATTGAAAAGAATATATGTGAAATGTTGCTTTCAGTTCTTCTAAATGTCAAGGGGAAGACAAAAGATGATTTACGATCTCGACGTGACTTGGTGGATTGGGGCATCAGACCAGAATTGCATCCTGTGCGTATCAGTGAAAATAAATGGAAACTTCCATGTGATTCTTATGTGATGACACCTACTGAAAAAAAAACAATTTTTGGAAGTATTAGAGACTATTATAGTTCCTGATGGATATTCAAGCAACATATCTAAACGGTTCAACAGAAGAGAGTTGAAGCTAAAATCTTTGAAGACTCATGATTATCACGTTCTACTGCATGAGTTGCTTCCAATAGAAATCCGTCATCTTTTGTCCAATAATGTAAGGGTGGGTGTTATTCAGTTGTGCCATTTGTTTAGAGATCTTTGTGCTAAGAAGTTGTCCAAGTCATTCTTGCAAAAAATGTTGACAGATGCCCCATTAATTTTGTGTGAGTTGGAGAAAATATTTCCCCCAACATTTTTCACATGCATGCTGCATCTGACTGTCCATATTCCAAATGAAATACTTCTCGGAGGACCTGTTTCTTTTCATTGGATGTATCCAACTGAAAGAAATATGTTCACATTAAAGTCTTATGTTCGAAACAAGAATCATCCCGAAGGTTCTATCGTGAACGGTTACTTAGCTCAAGAATGTATGGATTTCTGTTCAATGTATTTGTCTGATATATGAGCAAATTGAACCCAGTTTTCCATCACTTCCTCAAACAGGATGAATTCCTGGATCATATACATTGAAGACATTAAGCCATGAAGAGCAGGAGATGGCACATCGCACAGTTTTGTTCAACTGTGATTTGTTCGATGACTATATCAGGTAACAAAATTGAATATGTATATCTTACATATATATCTTTTAAACTACTCATATTTTTTTATCTACAGGGAACATAAAACAATGATAAATAGGAAGCATCGTTCTTTATCTTTGAGAAGGATAGAGACTTTGCATAGAAAAGAGTTTTCTGCTTGGTTAAAATTGAAGGTAAAAATATTACTGTTTAAATTAATTATTTCAATATTTACTTAAGTTTAACTGTCATTTATATTGCAGGTATTGAGTTTGTCTACTGACTCTGTCTCTGAGGAAATAAGATCTTTGGCTTTTGGTCCTAATACCGTGGTTCGTGACTGTAAATCAATTGTTATCAATGGGTACAGATTTATTGTCACTGAACAAGCCAAAAACATGAGAACACAACATGATGGTATTATGGTTACTGCCACAACAGATTGTTATGCCAGTGCATCAGATAGTAGACCACGACTTGAAAATGTGGGTTATTATGGAGTCGTTGAGAAAATAATAATATTGGATTATTACTCTCATGGACGAGTCACAATGATGAAATTCCATTGGTTTGATTCGATGATGAGACATGTCACATTTATTGATGATTGTGGATTTCGAGTAATTAATATGACCCGCACTCTTGCAACCGAAGAACCATATGTGTTGGCATCAATGGCTAAACAAGTTTTTTATGTCAAAGATCAACTTCAACCTGAATTTGGTGTCATAGTTGAAGTAATTCCAAGACATATTTTTGATGATGTTGATGATGGAATTGACACTGTCCCTATTTCCATTGGAACCAATCCATTTATTTCTTTTGATGACTCCAATAGCTCAATTGTCAGAGTTGATTGTGAACCTGAAGTTGTGGCTGGAAATATATAGAATCATTCATCCATGTTCTCAATTCTTTTGGTTTACCTCGAGTTGGGTTGTTAAGGTTGGTAATATTCATATTTATTTAGTATTGATCACAAATATGTTTTAGCTGACTTGACCGTTATGTGAATTTTCAATGTTTATTGGTTGCTGTTTTATTTGAATTGCATTTTCTAATTTGGAATTGAACTGTATTCAAACCAAATCAAACAATATTTCTAACTTGGTGAACATTACAACTTGTATGTTTTATTAAATTCATTCAAGATCTTCTAAAACAATTGATAGCTAAATTACCAATGAATCCCCTCATTCCCTCATATATTTAGTTTTTTGGTTTACACGTTAATTTTCTTTTTCTAATTAATTACATATTTTTTTTCCAATGCAGGAAATGCAGCCAATTGAAGAGAGACGAAGAAAAAAAATGGCGGAGAACAATCGTCGGATGGAGGAGATGGTCATTCCACCATTAGTGCCTACAGTGAGTACTTTATTTCAAATATATATATATATATATATATATTTATAGAATATAAAATGTCATGTGATTAATTTTTTTTGTAAACTTTTTTGTAGGATCCACCATTACGTCGACAGTTATTCGACGAGGAGCCTAGTACTGGTCCTAGTACTCAGGCCGGTGGTACGAGGAGGGTTCGTACCAGAGGTGGACATAGAGCTGCGCGTGCCCGACTAGACCCTGCCCCTCCCACTGACATTTCAGCCTTCCCACATTCTGATCCCGGTGTGTCGTTAGGGACACACGGGATATTTAGACCTCCCATGTTTTCGCTACCTTCTGCATCTTCTGCCCCATCATTTTCACATCCCATGATGATTCCCACTCCCCAGTCAACATCAGGTCATACAACTGTTCCATCTTCTTTTCCTTCTACTTCTGTCTCTCTGAGCTTTTATATTCCATCGTCTTCGACTCTTGTTCCACCAGAGGGTGTTCCATCAGGTTCTGTGGATCCGGCGCCACTCATTGATCAGAATAGCGCAGGTATATTTATAAAACCCTAACAAATTTTTATAGCAATATTTATTTTCATTATAACATGTTTTGATAAAATATTTGTTTTTATTTCATGATAGATACATCTACTGACAGGAGGCGGGGGCGGGGCCGTACACGCATGCGTTCGGTGTGGAACCGTCGCACACAAGTTATGGTGGAATATAATGAAGACAATCAGATGGTTGAGAAAACAGGGCAACAATGTCGGAGTTTTATGGCGACGCTTGCCAAATACTCCGACATCATTCTCGTCAGCCCGCTGTCGTGGAGACATTTGCCACATGAGGTCAAAGATAGAGCTTGGGAAGAGATATGGGTAAAAAAATCTGTTGTATTTAATGCCATGAATTATTTTTGTATTTATATGAATTAATATTTTGATTTCAGCTTCGATTTAATTTTCCTGATGGTGAGGGTGCACGACTGGAACATCTAAAGGATTTAGGAGATCTTTGGAGAGCCTAAAAGCATGAGCTGTATATTGGCTGGCATGCTAGAGTTGGCACTGAGTTAGAGGTGTTACCAGTCGTGGATGATTGTCCTATAGAGCAGTATCGTCAGATGATTACTCATTTAGACGAGTACCCAGTTTAAGGTATGAATTACATTTGAGGTATTTAAATAATAACTTTCAAGTTTTGCATTAATATTATCCTTTTCATTATCGAATTTTATTTAGGAATCATCTGGAAAAAATAAAAAAACATTGATGCAAAAAATACCTCCATACACTAGGACACACGACGATGCCGGATCATGAGAGGCAGCATGTATGACAATTGTTTATAAGTTTTCTTTACGACTTACATTTTCTTTTGTTTCCTCAATTATTTAATTATTTTCTAAAGTTTTTATATAACTTTTGTTTTCAATGTCATTGTAGAGGCAAGTACAAAATATTGAAGGACGTGTGCCTCGAGCAAAACTGTTTTGCTCGAGTAGATGAAAAAAGGATGGAAGTGCTGTTAACGAAGCGATTCAACAGCAGATTGTAAGTTTTAATCTGTTGATTTTATATTTTAATATCTATTTCATAACTTAATAATATATTTATATTTGTAACAAGATGCTTTAGAGGCCCTCAATGCCCAAGAAGCAGACAATTTTGGGCCATCTGATCACTTACATCAGGTGTTGGGAGAGGATCATTCTGGAAGAGTATGCTGCCGACCTAGGATAGCCCCGACGAGGTATTGGCCTACCTCAGGTACGAGTTGTAGTGCCACCAAGCTGCAGCAAGTTAGGGCACAGGAAGAACAGGCTGAGAAAAGGGCCATAGAGACGGAAGAACAGTCTGCTAGGGCAAACAGTGCATTTATGAAATTTATTGAAGTTCTACGTCCAACACTTCCAGCAGAGGCCAGCCCAGCGATTGATGAATACATGTCGTCGATACATTCTATATATGGTGTACCAGGTGGCAGTTCCAGTGGTGGTCAGGCCGATGTCCAGCTTGAAGATGATGATGGCGAGGAGTCTGATGCGGAAGAGGAGGGAGATGAGGAGGGCGAGGAGGAGGGCGAAGGCGAGGAGGAAGGCACTGTGGAGGGTGAGGACGATGAGGAGGGCGATGACAAGGGCGATGATGATGATGATGATGGTGATGGTGATGCTGATGTGGGACATATTGATCTGTTACATTTTTGACTTATATTACTGAGATTTGATGTTTAATCTATTCTAGTTGTTGGTTTTATCTAGACTCGTAGTATAGTATTGGAGTTGAGTTATTTTTATATATTGTCTGTTTTTATGGATGTTGTTGTCTTTTAGTGGTTGTGAGTTTGTGAACTCCCTGGACAACCCCCCTCATTCTTGGACCCTGGACAACCCCCCTCCCCCTTGGACCCCGAACACCCCCCAAACACCCCCCGGACAGCCCCGCGGACAACCCCCCGTACAGCCCCCAACCCTCCACCCTGGACCCCAGACAACGCACTGGACAGCCCCTCTGACAACCCCCCACCCTCCCCCTTGGACCCCGGACAACCCCCCAAACACCCCCCGGACAGCCCCCTGAACAACCCCGGACAACCCCCTGAACAACCCCTGAAAAACCCCTGAACAACCCCCTGAACAACCCCCGAACAGCCCCCTGAACAACCCCGAACAACCCCCTGAACAACCCCGAACAACCCCCTGAACAACCCCCAAACACCCCCCGGACAGTCCCCGCACAGCCCCCCCCCCACCCTCCTCCTTGGTCCCCGGACAGCCCCCCGGACACCCACCGGACAGCCCCCCCGGACAGCCCCCGCGGACAGCCCCCTGGACAGCCCCCCGTACAGCCCTCAACCCTCCACCCTGGACCCCGGATAGCCCCCCGGACAGCCCCCCGGACAACCCCCCACCCTCCCCCTTGGACCCCGGACAACCCCCCAAACACCCCCCTGACAGCCCCCTGAACAACCCGGACAACCCCCCTGAACAACCCCTGAACAACCCCTGAACAACCCCTGAACAACCCCCTGAACAACCCCTGGACAACCCCCTGAACAACCCCGGACAACCCCCTGAACAACCCCCAAACACCCCCCGGACAGACCCCGCACAGCCCCCCCACCCTCCTCCTTAGTCCCCGAACAGCCCCCCGGACACCCACCGGACAGCCCCCCCCAGACAGTCCCCCGGACATCCCCTCCACCTTCCTTAATTTCATTAGCTTTGAAATGTTTCATAGCACGATCAACTAAAATCTAATCCATACTAAATATGATATAAAAATATTCTATATGAATTTCCATAAGATTTTAAGTGAAAACAAAAAGTGACATACGAAAAACTGACCAAACGCATTCAAAATGTGTTGATGCTTTAGGACAACGATCCATGGGTCATATGTGACGTGTACGAATCAACCCCGCCTCAATCCGAGGCGCGGTGCGGTCGGAACAACTCAAAGTGTATGTCTTTTGTTTCAAAAGGACATCATTTTAAGTGAAAAACATCAACTGGCATACGGAAAACCGGCCAAACGCATTCGGATTGTGTTGATACTTTAAGACAACGATCCATGGGTCATTTAAGAAGTGTACGAGTCAACTTCTCCTAAATCCGAGATGCGTTGTGGTCGGGACCACTCTAAGTGACTTTCTTTTGTTTAAAATGGACAGTATTTTAAGTACATACGAAAAACCGACCAAACGCATTCGATTTCTATTGAAACTTTAGGAGAACGATCCATGGGTCATATGTAACGTGTACGAGTCAACGCCACCTCAATCCGAGGCGCAGTGTGGCTGACACCACTCAAAGTGTCTCTATTTTGTTTAAAATGGACTTCATTTTTCGTGAAAACAAAAAATGACATACGGAAAACCGACCAAACGCATTCGGTTTCTGTTGAAACTTTAGGAGAACGATCCATGGGTCATATGTGATGTGTACGAGTCAACTCCACCTCAATCCGAGGCTCGGTGTGGCCGACACCACTCAAAGTGTCTCTATTTTGTTTAAAATGGACTTCATTTTTAGTGAAAACAAAAAATGACATACGGAAAACCGACAAAACGCATTCGGTTTCTGTTGAAACTTTAGGAGAACGATCCATGGGTCATATGTGACGTGTACGAGTCAACGCCACCTCAATCCGAGGCGCGGTGTGGCCGAAACCACTCAAAGTGTCTCTATTTTGTTTAAAATGGACAGTATTTTGGCCGTTTATGACACCAGAACTGCGTTGTCGGTCACCGCGGGCACATGGCACGTCCGATTGATGTGCCTTCTGCTCGACCACTTCAGAAATCACTGTCCCGTATTTGTCGTCTGATTTCAGGCCATTCCGACTTCGTTCGGCCAGTTTGGACCCCCCTCACGCGCGTTTACGAAGAGCGCGCATCACTTAAAACACGAATATTGAGCCGTACCGCGCAAACCACACGTCCGATTGACGTGCCGTCTATGCGTACACGTCACGAATAATAATTAGAATGTTTCACGGTGGTTTCAGGTCATTCCGAGGTCACCCGCTATGAATTTGACCGTTTGACGCCCGTTTTGGCCGTTTATGACACCAGAACTGCGTTGTCGGTCACCGCGGGCACACGGCACATCCGATTGACGTGATGTCTGCTCGAACACTTCATAAATCACTCACCCGTATTTGTCGTCTGATTTCAGGCCATTCCGAAATCTTTCGGCCCGTTTGGACCACCCTCACGCGCGTTTACGAAGCGCGCGCATCACTTAAAACACGAATATTGAGCCGTACCGCGCAAACCGCACGTCCGATTGACGTGCCATGTGCGCGTACACATCACGAATAATAATTAGAATGTTTCACGGTGGTTTCAGCTCAATCTGAGGTCGTCCGCTATGAATTTGACCGTTGGACGCCCGTTTTGGCCGTTTATGACACCAGAACTGCGTAGTCGGTCACCGCAGGCACACGGAACGTCCGATTGACGTGCCGTCTGCTCGACCACTTCAGAAATCACTATCCCATATTTTTCTTCTGATTTCAGGCCATTCCGACTTCGTTCGGCCCATTTGGACCCCCCTCACGCGCGTTTACGAAGCGCGCGCATCACTTAAAACACGAATATTGAGCCGTACCGCGCAAACCGCACGTCCGATTGACGTGCCCTCTGCGCGTACATGTCACGAATAATAATTAGAATGTTTCACGATAGTTTCAGGTCAATCCGAGGCCGTTCGCTATGAATTTGACCGTTTGACGCCCGTTTTGGCCGTTTATGACACCAGAACTGCGTTGTCGGTCACCGCGGGCACACGGCACGTCTGATTGACGTGCCATCTGCTCGACCACTTCATAAATCACTCACCCATATTTGTCGTCTGATTTCAGGCCTTTCCGAAATCGTTCGGCCCGTTTGGACCACCCTCACGAGCGTTTACGAAGCGCGCACATCACTTAAAACACGAATATTGAGCCGTATCGTGCAAACCGCACGTCCGATTGACGTTCCGTCTGCGCGTACACGTCAAGAATCATAATTAGAATGTTGCACGGTGGTTTCAGCTCAATCTGAGGTCGTCCGCTATGAATTTGACCGTTTGGACGCCTGTTTTGGCTGTTTATGACACCAGAACTGCATTTTCGGTCACCGCGGGCACACGGCACGTCCGATTGACGTGCCGTCTACTCGACCACTTCATAAATCACTGTCCCGTATTTGTCGTCTTATTTCAGGCCATTCCGACTTTGTTCGGACCGTTTGGACCCCCCTCACGCGCGTTTACGAAGCGCGCGCATCTCTTAAAACACGAATATTGAGCCGTACCGCGCAAACCGCACGTCCGACTGACGTGCCGTCTCAAGAATAATAATTAGAATGTTGCACGATGGTTTCAGGTCAATCCGAGGTTGTCCGCTATGAATTTGACCGTTTGACGCCCGTTTTGGCCGTTTATGACACTAGAACTGCGTTGTCGGTCACCGCGGGCACACGGCATGTCCGATTTACGTGCCATCTGCTCGACCACTTCATAAATCTCTCACCCGTATTTGTCGCCTGATTTCAGGCCATTCCGAAATCGTTCGGACCGTTTGGACCACCCTCACGCGCGTTTATGAAGCGCGCGCATCACTTAAAACACGAATATTGAGCCGTACCGCGCAAACCGCATGTCCGATTGACATGCCGTCTACGCGTACACATCAAGAATAATAATTAGAATGTTTCACAGTGGTTTTAGCTCAATAAGAGGTCGTCCACTATGAATTTGATCGTTTGACGCCCGTTTTGGCCGTTTATGACACCAGAACTGCGTTTTCGGTCACCGCGGGCACATGGCACGTCCAATTGACGTGCCGTATGCTCGAACACTTCATAAATCACTGTCCCATATTTTTCGTCTGATTTCAGGTCATTCCGACTTCGTTCGGCCCGTTTGGACCCCCCTCACGCGCGTTTACGAAGCGCGTGCATCACTTAAAATACGAATATTGAGCCGTACCGCGCAAACCGCACGTCCGATTGACGTGCTGTCTGCGCGTACATGTCACGAATAATAATTAGAATGTTGCACGGTGGTTTCAGCTCAATCTGAGGTTGTTCGCTATGAATTTGACCGTTAGACGCCCGTTTTGGCCGTTTATGACACCAGAACTGCGTTGTCGGTCACCGCGGGCACACGGCACGTCCGATTGACGTGTCGTCTACTAGACCACTTCAGAAATCACTCACCCGTATTTTTCGTCTGATTTCAGGCCATTCCGACTTCGTTCGGCCCGTTTGGACCCCCCTCACGCGCGTTTACGAAGCGCGCGCATCACTTAAAACACGAATATTGAGCCGTACCGTGCAAACCGCACGTCCGATTGGCGTGAAGTCTGCGCGTACACGTCACGAATAATAATTAGAATGTTTCACGGTGTTTTCAGGTCAATCCGAGGTCGTCTGCTATGAATTTGACCGTTTGACGCCCGTTTTGGCCGTTTATGACACCAGAACTGCGTTGTCGGTCACCGCGGGCACACGGCACGTCCTATTGACGTGCCGTCTGCTCGACCACTTCATAAATCACTCACCCGTATTTGTCGTCTGATTTCAGGCCATTCCGAAATCGTTTGGCCCGTTTGGACCACCCTCACGCGCGTTTACGAAACGCGCGCATCACTTAAAACACGAATATTGAGCCGTACCGCACAAACCGCACGTCCGATTGACGTGCCGTCTGTGAGTACACGTCACGAATAATAATTATAATGTTTCACGGTGGTTTCAGCTCAATCCGAGGTCGTCCTCTATGAATTTGACCATTGGACACCCGTTTTGGCCGTTTATGACACCAGAACTGCGTTGTCGGTCACCGCGGGCACACGACACGTCCGATTGACGTGCCGTCTGCTCAACCACTTCAGAAATCACTCACCCGTATTTTTCGTCTGATTTCAAGCCATTACGACTTCGTTCGGCCTGTTTGGACCCCCCTCACGCTTGTTTACGAAGCGCACGCATCACTTAAAACACGAATATTGAGCCGTACCGCGCAAACCGCACGTCCGATTAACGTGCTGTCTGCGCGTACACGTCACGAATAATAATTAGAATGTTTCATGGTGGTTTCAGCTCAATCCGGAGACGTGGTGTGGTCGGAACCACTCAAAGTGTCCATCTTTTGTTTCAAAAGGACGTCATTTTAAGTGAAAAGCATCAACTGACATACGGAAAACCGACCAAACGCATTCCGAATATGTTGATAATTTATCCCAAACAATCCATGGGTCATATGTGACGTGTACGAGCCAACCCGGGATGAATCTGAGTCGCGATGTGGCCAGGATAAGTCTAAGTGACTCTCTTTTGTTTAAAATGGACACCATTTTAAGTACATACGGAAAAACGACCAAACGGATTCGGTTTCCGTTGAAACTTTAGGAGAACGATCCATGGGTCATATGTGAGGTGCACGAATCATCCCCGCTTCAATCCGACATGCGGTGCGACTGACACACCACTCAAAGTGTCCGTATTTTGTTTCAAAAGGACGTCATTTTAAGTGAAAGGCATCAACTGACATACGGAAGAACGACCAAACGCATTCGGATTCTATCGATACTTTAGCACAATGATCCATGCGTCATATGTGACGTGTACAAGTCAACCCCATATTAATCCGAGACGCGGTGTGGCCGACACCGCTCTAACTCTGTATCTTTTGTTTAAAATGGACATGATTATAAATGAAAAGAACAACTGACATACGCAAAACCGACCAAACGCATTCGTAATCTTTTGATAATTTATCAAAACGATCCATGGGTCATATGTGACATGTACGAGCCAACCCGGGAATCTGAGTCGCGGTGTGGTCAGGATTAGTCTACAGTGTCACTCTTTTGTTTAAAATGGACAACATTTTAAGTACATACGGAAAACCGACCAAATGCATTCGGTTTCCATTTAATCTTTAGGAGAACGATCCATGGGTCATATGTGACGTGTACGAATCAACCCCGCCTCAATTGGAGATGCGGTGTGGTCGGCACCACTCATAGTGTCCGTCTTTTGTTTCAAAAGGACGTCATTTTAAGTGAAAAACATCAACTGGCATACGGAAAACCGACCAAATGTATTCGGATTATGTCGATACGTTAGGAAAATGATCCATGGGTCATTTGAGACGTGTAAGAGTCAACCTTGTCTAAATCCGAGACGCGGTGTGGCCGGTACCACTCTGACTGTGTCTCTTTTGTTTAAAATGGACAAGATTATAAGTGAAATAAACAACTGACATATGAAAAACTGACCAAACGCATTCGGAATCTGTTGAAAATTTAGGACAATGATTCATGGGTCATATGTTACGTGTACGAGTCAACCACGCCTCAATCCGAGTTGCGGTTTGGCCGAGACCACTCTAAGTGTATCTCTTTTCTTTAAAATGGACTACATTTTAAATTCATACGGAAAACCAACCAAACGCATTCTAATTGTGTTTATATTTTAGAAAAACAATCCATGGGTCATTTGTGATGTGTACGAGTTAACCCCGCTTCAATACGAGACACGGTGTGGCCGACACCATTCAAAGTGTCTCTCTTTTATTTAAAAAACACTTCATTTTAAGTGAAAACAACAACTGACATACGGAAAACCGACCAAACGATTTCAGAATATGTTGATACTTTAGGAAAACGATCAATGATTCATTTGTGATGTGTACGAGTTAACCTCGCCTCAATCCGAGGCACGGTGTGACCGGTATCATTCCAGATGTATGTATTTTGTTTAAAATGGATATCATTTCTATTAAAAATATATGGTATATGAAAAACCAATCAAATTATGAATTGAATTCCGGATTCCACATATGGTTGTCATCTAAATTTTAAAATGAATTCTAAATGAATTATGTATGTTTATAATTATGTTATGAATTCTACTTTAATTATGGATGAGTATATTTTTAGGATGAATTATATGTGTTGGTTGGTTGGTTTTCATTATTTGTATGTGTTGGTTTGTATGCATTATATGTGTTACAGGTACAATAATTGGATTGAAAAATGAATTGAAAACGAGGGCATAATTGGATTGAAAATTGAATTGAAACCTAGGGTGAATGCCCAAAAATCTGCTGTGCAAATTGCAGAGCAGGCTGCTGTGCAATTTGCACAGCAAAGCCTATGCCAACGGTTTAAAAACCGTTGGCATAGGCTCTATGTAGGTGTTTTTACCAACGGTTCCTTGAACCGTTGGTAAAAACACCCTATCCCAACGGTTTGAAACCGTTGGGATACTTTGTTGAATGTTGTTTTTACCAACGGTTTTTAAACCGTTGGGAAAGAAAATGCTCTGTTGATTTCCCAACGGGCCAAACCGTTGGGAAAGGCCTTTCCCAACGGTTTGGCAAAACCGTTGGGATAGGTTGATTTTTTTTAACCTATTCCAACGGTTCTGTGTAAACCATTGGGAAAAGCCTTTCCCAACGGCTTAATTCCCCACGGTTTGCAGAACCATTGGTATAACATATACCAACGGTTCTGCAGCCTTTCCCAACGGTTCTAAACCGTTGGGAAATGCTGGATTTCCAGTAGTGTTAAAATTATTTTTAAACTTTTGTACAGAGAGTCAAAAGTGACCCATACAGAAAACATTAAGAAATTTTCCTTTTAAACCTTTTAAAAAAAGGAATATGATCGTGTAAAATAAATATATAAAATCATTTATGTTTAAAAAATTAAATTCTTGAAATTATTTTAGAAAACATGGATTTGTAAGAGAAACATTTTTGACCTGAAAAAATATACAAGATCGGTATCACTTATAAACAACTTTCTTGATGTTTCTTTAATCAATAAGTGGGGAAATGGAAAATAAACATATAAAAAAAATCATAAATAGATTATAATAAATGATATTTGGTTAAAAAAATAAGATTATATGGTTTACCCCAAAGGAACCTTGAATATAAAAAATCCAGAAAAGAAAAGAGATTATAACATAAAGCCTTTACCTCTTTGGTAAAATTCAAAATAAAAATGAATTTTAAGAAATAATATGATAATGATTTTTAAATCCCATTAATTACATCAAATAATATTTCAAAATTCATTCATAATATAGTAATTACACCACTCAAATAAATCATTGTGCATGACATGAAACATGTCTCAAGAAAATGAGACTGATATAAAGAAACCCCTCCCAAATATCATAACTTTTAAGTTATAATTAATCCATGAAGTGATTATGTGCACATATGTAAATCCACATAAAAAAGTTTAAATATATAATGAATAAATTTATATATTTATTCACACATAATCATGTAAAAACAAAGTCAAAGAAGAAGAGTTATAACCTAATAAAGGAAATTGAGTTTAGAAACCCATTATAACTTAGTAACTTTCAAGTCAAATCCCCATGGATGAAATAATTCGAATTGAAAATTAAAATACCATGAATTATTAATTATTCATGATATAATATTTAAAAGTTTTAATATATACACCATATAAAATAAACTAGGATCATAGCATTAAAAAAACCTCAATGAAGGGAAATTAAGATGAAATACCTTACCATGAGTCCAAACTTGAAATATATGTCCTTTAACATCAGTATAATGAAAACATAATATTTATTTAAGTGTTTTATAAAAAATTTTAGTTTTATTAAAATATAATTAAACCATTTATTTCATTTATTTTAATAAAATATTTAATTACTTAATCGATTAAGTCCATGTTGGGTGTTTTGAGGAAGTTTGGTTTATAATTTCAAAACAAATTGTGTGTGTTGAATATGGTCAAAGAGATCATTATTATATAATACCTAGAATAATAATAATGAAATAATTATAATTTTTATACATTAAATATAATTTTAAAACTAACCAAGAATTGTGATTATGAATAATTAATTATGTTACAATCAGGGAGACGGTAGGTCGTGCGTACTCATGAGTAACGTTTCCATTTTTCAAATAATATGAGGAAAAGAAGGTAAGTATAATTTTATATTTAAAGAATAATTATTATATAATAATTATAATACAATATATTGAAATAAACTTATATATATCATCCATGTGATTCGATGATGAAAAACGAATCACATCGCTTTGTAGAGGTGGAAATCCACACGTACGTATAGATGATGTTATCATTTTTCAATGGATGGAAAGGTAATAAAATTGATGTTATATTATCCTTAAATGGTGATTATTATTTCATGAATATAATTTATATAAATTAAATCCATAATTAAAACTATCCATGATATGTAGTGATGGAAAATGAATTACATCAGTTTTTGGGGCAGTAGTCTACCATACACACGAATGATGGTTTTGTTTCCCATTTTATGGAATAAAAGATGGATAATGGTTTTTTCATGAACATAATAATATATTAATATATGTGAGATAATTATTTTATTATATAAAAATGATTATAATGGTTTTTAAGTAGGCATAATAATAAATAAAATAAAAAAGATTAGTTAACAGTTATATATCTTCTACTGAAATCCTCCTTTTCTTAACACCTTAAGCCCTATAATAATAGTATTATGAACAAAATAAAACCTATATGTTCTTTTAGGGATTTTATAAGGTATTATTGTTTTAACCAAAAGTCTCTTGTTGTGTGTAGAGAAGATGAGAGGGGTGTACTTTTTTAGGTAAGGAAGGGGCAATTTTTGAAATACTTGAAATATTATAAAATAATATGTGTCAAAATCATGTAAAATGGTTCCAAAATGACATATAATATAATATAAGTATGATATTTTCTTAATATAATCATAAAATAAAATTTTTAAAGGTTATATTATCATTTTAAACCTTATCTTTTTTATTAAAATCTATGTTAACTATTTTTAACCTTAGTCGTGTTAATAACTTTTTCAATATTAAAGAGTTATAAATTTGATTATGATTAAAAATTGGATCATAAATGGAAAATAGAATAAAATTATGACCGTTTATCATCCTACTTGAAATATTTTAATATTTTAATGATATTTAAATAATTTAATAAAATATTATATGACATAAAATATCATTAATTTCATTTTAAGAACTATTCATATAATTTGACTTTAAAAACATCAAGAGGGGTATGTAATTTGAATATAAAATCTTTAAACATAAATTATAAATTATAATTAACCATAAAATTCATGTGAATTTATAATTCATCCAAAAATAATATTTCTTTTTATATTTTTAAAATAGTTTAATTTAATTTTCTACTACTTGTATGAGCTTCATGTTACAGTTGTATAAGTGTTTAAGGAATTTATATAATCACTAAAAATTAGAAATAAGTTAAAATAATATAAATAATTTCATTATTATCAAAATAAACTTTAATATTCATTAACAACATATTTTTATCCCAATGTGAACATATAATATAAATTTAAAAGCAAGAGGGTGACATTTTGAATTTTTCTTTACTTAAAATAATATATAAGTCATTTTCAAAGAAAAATGTCACAAAATTACAATAAATTAGAATATTGGATAAGTATGTATGAACCCAATTGATATAATATATTAAAGTAAATTTGTAGGGTTATTTTTATGCCTTATCACATTATTTGTAACCTTAATTACTTGATTTACCCTTACCAAGGTGACACAAATTTACTATGGTAAATATTCATAATGAACCAAAATAAAAGGGAATTATTTACCAAATTAGAACCATGTGATTCCAAATATGGTAAAAAATTTAAGATTAAATTCCTAAAAGTGGAAGAAATAAATTTTAACATAAATTTGTAAGATACAATGAAAAACTATTTTTAGAAAAAATGTGTTTATAATCCCGAAAATGAACTTATACCAAAGTTAAATATAATTATGATTAAAATTTAATTAATTAGATTATATAGTATTAAATATGTAATATGTTTTTTATATATCAAATTAAAATCATAATGGGACTTTTTAATGAAAATAAATGATAGATTTACAAAAATCAGTATTTTTACTATTCATAGAAAAAACCAATTTTTTGAAAAATCTCAAAAATTCACCCAAATAGATTTTTCATATTCTGATTTAAAAAAATTATATCATTTTTATAAAATAAAATTTCTAAAAGTTTCATAAATTTATTATAATAATTTCTCATAAAAAACAATAAAAATCATTTTTGATGAAAACATATTTTTGAAGTATAAAGTGTCTATTAAAAATTGAGTGCTTATTTCACATAAATTTATCAACAAATTTGTATTAATACATAAATTTATATATATTTCATAATTAATTTACTTATATTAATAACCTCAAAATAAACAATTATGTTATAACAATTGTAAAATAATAATATTCCATGTGTTTAATCTTGGTGTTGCATGTTATATATACTATCGAACATAGAGTTATTTTAAAATATTAGGATGTTGCATTCTCACCCATTAATAAAATCCATCCTCTTGATTTTAAATTCATCTTGTTAATAAAGGGTTTGGAATTTTTATATACCTTTTTGGAAAACTGACATCATAAAAAGGATTAATAATAGTTTCTCTTGAAAAGAGGGAAAGGGAAATATGAAAGTCATCTCGAATAACACATAACTAGGTTTCCAAATTGGATAAAATTATTGGGAACTGAAAATATGGACATGGATGAAGAATTTAATATATAAATAATTACATCAAGTGTTAGAGAACATTGATAAAAAAATGAATGATCATGAGAAAGTCAATGACCACAAAACCATAAATCAATGAGGTGTGAAAAAGGACATAGATTCATAGAAATGAATGTAATATGACAAGATTTTTATTTCAATATTCTTTTATTAGTGTTTAGGAATGCCTTTACCATCTATACTAAGAACATAAAGAAATATAATTACATTATTTTCTTAAAATCCATAAACACAATTTCATATTTTGGATGAATTATTCAATCATTTTCCTCTATTATCTCATCTTTTACTCCAAATGACGAGTATGAATATTTAATTCCTAAACACCTATAATCAACTTTTTATTAACCATGAGTTATATAAAAACATTAAATTATTTTATTCCTATATTTCCTAAAAGAAAAATTTTTATCACATGATAAGATAATACCAAAAATTGATAAACCTACATATGAAGAAATAATACATTAATCTCCAAAATTCAACAATAACACCATAGGTTCAACATAGATCGTTCCATAAATAAATAAACCTATATCCCAATTAACCTCAAAAACTCAATATTAAATAATTTTTTGTCCTCAATTCTATCTCATTACTTTTATTTTACACCCCTAAAAATGTATGGGGATAGTTCATAAATAGTAATTAATATTAAACCTAAGGGTTATATATACCTCAAACCAATAAAACATCTCCAAAAATACCATTAATCACCTTCAAATTCCATCACCTAAAACATAAAACTAGGTGTCTATTCCATTAAACATATGATAAACCTTAGAATTATTAACCCATGATGGTATCCATAACTCTTAATTTAACCTCACATGAAAACATATTAATCTCCAATGTTATCTAAACCCTACTTTAATACCAACTATAACAACCCCAAACCCATAATCTTTAGTCTAGTGCTCAAAACAAAATCTTTATATTTCTTTATTTGATACTAATAAACATGATCCAATTTCAACCATCGATAATTAAAAAATCCATAACTAACATTGAGTCACTTACATGCCCAACAACCTTTAGGTTTAGAGTTTTTGAGAATTAGTACAAACTCATACAGAACAATACCAATACCTTTAAGTGGTCATTTTTTCTAATATACCAAAATTTTCTTATTTTAAAATAAGTCTTCAACATCTCCCATTTAATTCTACAAACATAAAACCTTTTTAGACAAAATTAATTTGACATCATTCTTCATAACATTGTGAAAATTAAAACATAATAAGGGTGGTATTAAACTCTCGGTAAAGGTAAACATAAGCATTAACAATTCAATTTCATCAATGAGCTTATGATGAGAATAATTTTATAATGTAATAATAAATTTTCATAATCATAACATAATATATTTCATACCCATAAAAACATGTATCATAAATCATTAAATATGGCACAAAACTTTAACATAATACAAGGGTCATATGAGTTAACAATCATGAGCCATGTGAAAACAATCCTTGAGAAAAGGATCCATTAAAATTTAATAGATAGAATAGAGAAACCATTTTGTTATTTTCAAACAAAATTATCATATCACTCTTACAATAGCTATTACAAATGTAATAAACTACCCGGTAAATTATAATAATCTCTTTAGTAGAAACCTATAACTGGTTAACTCTATCTCATTACCCGATTCATTAGAGAGCTATATCGGTCTCACCCATCCTTGGTTTATAATATAACCACCTATTCTTAGTTCATAATAAAACCACCAATAATTATAAAAAATTTACAATAACCATAACATGAATAAAGTACATAGATCTTTCATTTCCTCATAAAACTCATAGAAATCACCATTATTCCTTTAATAACTTTATAAATCCATGGAAAAGAAATGAGTTCCATGAAAATATCTGTAAAATTGTCATAATACACCTAGAGAAAGAATTTGGATGGTATAATTACAACATATACCTAGTATATAATAAGTAACATCAAGGGTTTTTGTTGGTGGTGAATAGAAATACCATTAAAAGATCTTTAAAAATATTCTTGAGGAAAACACCCTTTCCATATTGAAAATAAATTTTAAACACTAAACATTCAAAAAATATTATGAAAAACCTTTTATTATAAAATAAAATTATAAGATAATAAAGGTTGATTTAAAACAAATAAAGTTAATGATGGTGGAAAAATCCATTCATTTCATAAACTTTAAAAATAAACATTCTTTTCAAAATTTTGTAAAGGGGGCCAAAAGTGACCCATGTGTAAAACATTATGGAATTTCACTTTAAAACCCATTTAAAATATGTTCAATGATCATGTAAAATAACTTAAAGAAATAATTTATTTTTATAAAAAGAATTCATGAAATCATTTTAGAAAATATATATTTAGAAGAGAAATATTCTCGTTCTAAAAAAAGATACAAGATCAGTGTCACTTACAAACAACTTTATTCATGTTTCTTTAAACAATAAGGGAGGAAATTGAAACTAAACATGTAAATAAAATTCATAAATAGAGTTAAATAAAAAATATGTGGTTCACTAAAATAAGGGCATTTGATTCCCCTCAAAGTAACCTTGAATATAAATAACCTTGAAAAGAAAATATATTTTAACATAAAGCCTGACTGCTTTGGTAATTTTAAAAATCACAATTCATGTAAAGAAATAATATATTATGGCTCTATAAATCCCATGAATTATAATTATTAATATGTAAAAATTCATTCATGTGGTAGTAAGTGCACCATTAAAATAAATCGTGGTGCATGACATGAAATATGTCTTAAGAAAATGAGATTGAGATAAAGAAAATCCTTCTAAAGATCATAACTTTTCAAGTGATAATTAATCTATAAAATGATTGTGTCCACATATGAAAAATCCATATAAAACAAGTGTAAATACATAATAAAATAATTTTTAGATCGATTCACTCAAAATCATGGAATAATAAAGTTAATGAAGAAGATTTATGACCCAATGAATGGAAATTGGGTTAAGAAACAACTTACCACTTACTAAGTGATGACATTTTATTCTAAGGAGACACTTCCAAATACATTCAGAGTTAAGAAATCCAGAGATGCAGAATGACCCTTATGTAGAGAGGCAGATCTTCGGCAAACAAAGGATTGAAAATCGATGTGGGATAAAGAATAGGGGGATTTATATTGGCGTTGAAACGATGGTTCATATTCCCAAAATGATCCAATGATTCAGAAAATATTAATCTAATCTCATGGTTGAGATGAAATCTGAAGAAGAATTTGGTATTTTCTGATCTTTTGATGTTTTTAAAGTAAAAAATTTTGATTTAAGGAAAGTTAATCCAAAAATTTTTAAAGCAAGATAAAAATACCAAAAATTAAAAAACATTTGATTATGAAAACTTAATTAAGGAAACATGCCTTCCAGATTGCTCGGAATATTATCAGTAATGGGGAAAATTATTATTGAAGAACTTTATATTCTAGAAAATTTTCTTGAGGAAGAAACATTTTGGATTCTGGAATTTTGGGTTTTAAAAATTTTTTGACTATGTAATTTTTTTTTACAAAAAAAATTTGATTACAAAAAAAAAGTTGATTACGAAAAAAAATTTGATTACGAAAAAAAAAAATTATTACGAAAAATTTGATTACAAAAAATTTAATTATAGAAAATTTGATTATGAAAGAAAAAATTTATTAAGAATTTTTTTTGATTATGAAATTTTTTTATTAAGAAAGAAAATGTACTCCCCCTATGAAAAAGAGTTTCTTAATGTAAGGAGATAGGTTTTAATAGAAATTTAATATGGAAGATTACCTTATGGTGATAATTCTTAACTTTTGTTTAATGTATTCAAATCTATCAAAGGTTAATGATTTTATAAAAATATCATCAAATTGATCTTTCATTCTGATAAACTGAAGAATGATATCTCCTTTAAGTGTGTAATCCTTAAGAAAGTGATGCCTAATATCTATATGTTTTTCATGGGAGTGATGTGCAGGGTTTTTTCCTATGGAAATGGTACTAGTATTATCACACAATATCTGTGTTTTGGTAAAACTCATGCCATAGTTTGTGAGTTTGTATTGCATCCACAACACTTGAGCACAACAACTTCCAGCTGCTATATATTCAGCTTCAGCAGTGGAGAGTGCTACTGAGTGTTGATTTTTTCATGACCAAGAAACAAACAAATCTACTAAGAAATGAAAAATTCTGGATGCACTTTTCCTATCCATTTTACATCCACCAAAATTAGCATCCGAATTTTTTTAATACAAAATCATTTCTAGAAGTATAAAAAAGTCCTAAATCCATGGTTCCCTTTAAAGAGAAAAAAAATTCTTTTTTACTACTTTTAAATGAGATTCATTTAGATTATATTGATATCTATCAAAAAAGCATACTAAAAACATTAATTTTGGATGAATATCTTTCAGGTATAATAAACTTCCTATCATACCTCTAAATGATGTTTGATCTATTGGTTTCCCAACTTTATCTAGATCTAGAGAATTTGAGGTACCAATTGGAGTGCTTATATTTTTAGTGTTGTCAAATCCATAATTTTTGAGAATATATTTAATATAATTATGTCGAGATATATAAATTTCTTTTGGTTTTTAAGAAATTTGAAAACCTAGGAAAAATGTTAACTCACCCATCATACTCATTTCAAACTCAGATTTCATTAAATTCACAAAAGAATTGGTTAAAGATTGCTTAGTTAAACCAAATATAATGTCATCAACATAAATTTGAACAATCAAAACAATTTTCTTATCTTTATTTATAAAAATAGTTGGATCAAAAGTTCCCTTAACATAATTGTTTTGTAACAAAAATCCTATAAGTTTGTCATTCCAAGATCTAGGGGCTTGTTTAAGTCCATATAAATATTTGGTATGTTTGAAAACACGTTCAAGATTTTTTTTGTCTTCAAAACCAGGAGGTTGTTCAACATAAACTTCATATTGAACATATCTATTAAGGAATGAACATTTTACATCCATTTGAAAAAGTTTAAAATTGAAGAATGCTGCAAAGGTAAGTAGAATACAAATAGATTAAAATTCTAGATACTGGAGTATAGGTTTCTTCATTGTCTATTCCTTCTGTTTGATTATAGAATTTAGAAACTAATCTAGATTTATTTCTTACTATGATTCCATCTTCATCACATTTATTTTTGAAGACCCATTTTACTCCAATTATAGAATTTTCCTTAGGTATTTCAACCAAGGTCTAGACTTTATTCCTTTCAAATTCATTTAGATCATCTTGCATGGATTTAATCCAATCATCATCACACAGATCTTCATTAGTGATTTTTGGTTCTAATTGGGAATGGAATACTAGATGTTCTACTTCATTTATTAAGAAACCTCTAGTCCTTACAGGTTGATTTACATCACCAATGATACTATCACTGGGATGATTCTTAAGAAACAGCTGATTTGAATTTTTTAAAACTTGTTCATCAACATATGGTAGGAAATATTCTGGGGTAAATTCTTTAGAAATATTTTCTTGAACATTTTACTTATTGGAAGGATATTCTATCATGGGTTGAAAATCAGTTTTTGAAAACACATCTGAATATGTAAGTTGGGGTTCTTTAAAAACAAAATGATCAGTTTCATCAAATTTAACACACACTGTTTCTTTAGTAGTACAACTGTTTTTATTAAAGACTTTATAAGCCTTAGAAGTTATGGAGTTTCCTAGTAAAATTACTTCATCAGATTTGGGTGAAAAATTATTTAATTTATCTTTATTATTCAGGATGAATACTTTTCAACCAAATACTTTGAAGTAAGAAATCTGGGTTTTCTAACATTCCAAAATTCATAAAGTGTTTTATTAAGAAAAGGGATTATTAAAACACAATTTATAGTATAACAAGAAGTAATAACAACTTCAGCCCAGAAGTAGTTAGAAATATAATATTCACTCAACATGGTTCTAGTTATCTCTTGAAGAATTTAATTTCTTATTTCAATAATACCATTATGTTTAGGAGTTCTTAGTGATGATAAGTTATGATTAATGCCTTTCTTTCTACAAAAAGTTTCAAAATCTAAAATTTTAAATTCTTCTCCATGATCACTATGAATATTTATCAAAGGAAGGTTTTTCTCATTTTTAACTTGGGATCTAAATGTTTTGAAATAAGAAAAATCTTCAGATTTTTTTGGTAGAAAATAGACTCACATAAATCTAGTGTAATCATCAAATATGACAAATACATAATATTTTCCCCCAACACTTCCAGTTTGTTTGGTCTAAAAAGATCCATATGCACTAATTGTAATGCATTAGAATTTGAGACTTCACCGATTTATTTAAAACATGATTTATGTTTCTTTCCAAATTGACAAGGATCATAACCTTTTGAAGAATCAAATCTAAGCTCCGGTAGATCCTTAACAAGTCTTTTCTGAGAGAGGTTTTATAGGTTACTAAGGTTATAGTGCCCTAAAATTCTATTCCATAACCACGATTGATCTTCCATTTCTCTAATTAAAGGTAGATCTTGGCTTCTAAGGTCTTATAAGTTTAGTGTGTATACATTGTCTTGCCTATGGGAAGAAAGAATAAACTCTTCCTTAGAATTTTTTATTAAACATTTATCATTACTAAAATTTACAAGGCAACCTTCATCACATAATTGACTTATGCTAGCGAGGTTGTGCTTAATACCTTTAACAAATAAAACGTTTGAAATCAAAGTTTTTCTAAGAAGAAAAATGTAACATATACCAACAATTTCTCCTTGAGCATTATCTCTGAAAGTTACTTTTCCTCCTTTCATCTTGATAATATTTTCAAATAAGTTTTTGTTACCATTCATATATCGGGAACATCCACTATCCATGTACCATATGTTATTGTAAGTACATTCTTTATTTTCCTAAAAATAAGAGTGTTAGACATTCAGAATCCAAAATTTATTGGATCTGGAAATTTCAGAAAGTAAGATTTTAAGAAACCACATTTTATTAGAAAAATAAGCTTTATGAAAACCTAAAAATTTGGTTTTGTTTAAAGAAAAATTTTTCTCCCAATATCCACCATATTGACATTTAGTTCAAAATGGATCACTTTGGGGAACAGAATAGTTATTACTAAAAAATGGTTTAGAATAGGTATAACCAAATCTAGAATGATTCCTCAAAAGGAGAATTTGATAATAAATCTTGTCAAATTTTTCTTTACCTGAGGTAAAGTTTTTCAAACATTTCCTTAAGGAAAATATTTCTGAATTTAGTTTAATATCCAAAATTTTTTCCTAAAAAATATTAGTTTTAAAAATAGTGTTAGCCTCGAAAATATTTTTATTAGAAATAACATTTTCAATATCCTTATAAAGTTTATCCTTCTCAGAATTAACTTATTTAAGGTTTTTAGAGACACTTTCAAAATAAAAAATGTTCTAATAAATATCCTTAGAAAGATCTGATAATTCTTTAGTTAAAATATAAATTTTAGAAATTTTCTTTCTCTAATTTATTTTTTATGTTATAGTTTTCATTTTCAAGGAGTTTCGAAAATACAGAAACCTCTTAAAATGAAGGTAAGGTATTGTCTTCTGATGAGAAATATTCATAATCTGAATATTTATAATATTATTCATTATAAAAATTTTCATTTAAAGACACATTAGTTAAGGATTTGACATTGTGTACCTTAGCCATAAGACAATGATTTTCAATAGGTACTCTGGATATAAGACCAATATTATTCTGACCAGATTATTTATAATCTAAGGATTCATCAGATAAGTCACCACCACTGGAACTCCAGGTTTCATTTGATTTCAAAACTTTATTATCATTATACTTGTAATAATTCTTCCTGTTTCCCTTAGAATGTTTTTCCTTTCTATATTTTCTTTTGATCATGGGACAATATGGCTTGATGTGTCAAGCCCTTTTACATTCATAGCTGGTGACTTATGAATCTTTCTTATCCTTTTTATATTTCATCTTATATCTATACTGAAAATATTTATTTCCCACCATCTTTTTCATCCTTCGAGCAATATTATCTAGCTCATTTTCAGAATATTCACTTTCACTAGATTCAGATAGAATAATTATTTTCTTATACTTGGATCTTGTAACACTTTCCAAAGTCTTGGATTTAGTAGTAGTAAATGATACACTCCCATTACCATTATTCTTTTTATTCATATCAAAATATCTCTTCATTCTTGTCTCATGTTGAATAAGAGTTCCAAAAATATCATCAAGAGTGATTTGAGATACATTCCTATTCTCATCAATTTTTGTTCTCTTATATTCCCACACATTTGGCATGATATCAATTATCATGTCCATAAGAGCTTCATCATTAAGACCTTTCTCTCCCATTGATTGTATACTATTGAAAATGGTCATAAATCTTTGTTTCCCTTTGCAAACAAGTTCTCCATAAATAAATAGAAAACCATGATATACTACTCTAAGAATAGCTCTTCTAGTCTCTATCACTTTTGAAGTCCCAAAATGAGTAACCTCAAGTTTCTTCCAGATACAGTTAGCAACTTCACAATAAGAAATTTGACTATATATATTCCTGGTCATAAAACAAAACAATGTATTGCGTACCTTGTAATTTAGTTGATATTCTGACTTTTCTTGGTTGGTGAAGGTTTTGACTTTATTGTCAGGAATTTTGTAATCTCTTGTAAGCATGAAAAAATTGTCTACTCCAGTGTTAATAACAAAAGTCTTCATTCTATCTCTCTAGTACTCATAATCATTACCATAAAAAATATGTGGTCTAGTGGAATTTATATTTTCAATAGAACCAATTTTCATTATTTCCATTCTATAAGAAAATATCTTTCCACAATACTTGTTAATAGAAAAAGTTTGTAAACACAGATAAAAAATCTCTAAGAAAAACTTAATAAAGAGAAGTTAAGAAATAAAATTTAAAACAAGGAAAACTTGAGTAAGAAAACTTATATGTGAATATAAGTATTTCAGATACCAGCTATGATACCAATTTTAGGATCAGAATACGATTATAGATGCTCAATTACAAGAGGGGGGGGGGGGGTGAATTTTAAGTTTAAAACATTCATTTTTAACCTTAAGGAAAACTATTTTTAACAATGTTAAAAAAGGTAAATTCACAAACCCTAAAAATAGTTCTATGAAACGAACTTGCTAGGTTCCAGAAATGTGGTTCTGGAAATTGAAACTTAAGGAATATTTACAAGGAAAAGATTCTACCTTAAAGCATATAAAATCTTACTTATAAGAGTACATAAAATAATAAGAAAGTATAAGAAGGTTATTCTTTATTACTTTATCAAAATGGAGAGGAAATAAACTTGAAACAAAACAAGTAACAAGTATGAAATATTTTAACCCAAAGAGTAGGGTATCCAACAAAATTGGATAAAGGTCCCTTGATTTATACTTTCAAGAAATTATATCTTACCCACACCAGGGTAAGCCCTCGATTTGTATATCAGAATCTGTCTTGCTATCCCCTCAATCCCTCAAAATTTAAGGTTGTGGCAACCTCTGTCTTCCTATCCCCGAAAGCCCTCAAACTTTTAGGTAGTCGACACCTATGTCTTCCCATCCCCAGAATACCTCAATTGTACTCAGAAAAAATCAGAGTCACAAAAAGCAAGATGAACAAGTTGTTCAGTATTCACAAGGCATGAGAGTTTGTCTCTCTAAAAATCACTTTATAGCATGTAATATCTAGATTTATGGAATGGTTGTTTTTGAGAACTTTCAAATGATCTCCTTTTTATAGGCATAACTCCAACGGTCGGATCCCTCCTCCAATGGTCATATTTTTCTTTGAATTTTAGAGTGACCTATACACATGTCACTCAACCAATGGTTAGATAGAAATATATTGCACGACATCATTTCATAATAATAACAAGTGTTGGGAAAATGATGTTTCTTAACTAAATCTATTTTTCGGAATCTAAGGAAAAATAGAATTCAGAGTATAAAAAAATAAAAAATCAGAATCTATAAGACATTGATATTTGAATTCTATTTTAAAAATAATTCAGAATCTGAAATCTTAAGATTATGGAGTCTTAATTCAAATAAATTCAGAATCGGAATTCTTAGGAATTCAGAGTCTGAATTCTAAGGAATTCATTTTCTAAATTCTAAGGATTTCAGAGTCCAAATTCTGAGGAACTCAGAGTCGAATTATGAGGAATTCGAAGTCTAAATTATGAGGAATTCCAAGTCTGAATTCTGAGGAATTTGGAGTCTGAATTTCAGAGAATTCAGAGTCTGAATTTCAGAGAATTCGGAGTGTGAATTTCAGAGAATTCAGAGTCATAATTTTAGAGAATTCGGAGTCTGAATTTCAAAGAATTTAGAGTCTGAATTTCATTGAATTTGAAGTCTAAATTTTATATAATTCAGAGTCTGAAAATAGAACACTGTTTATCCAAAGAATTATAAGATTCCAATGTTTTAAATAAGAATCTTAAATTTAGACTTACTAATAAAATGAGTTTGATTTATAGATATCATAAAATGAAACATTGAAAACAAATTTAAGGATAAAAATTTCCTTAGAGAAGGGAAATTTTCTTTAGGGAAAAAATAATTTGTCTTAAGATAAAGTGTTTGTATTTTCAAAACATAAATTAATGAAAAAGTCATAAGGAAAGTTTATTTACTCAACAAAGGGGAAAACCCTAGGATACACGATCAGTAGTTTGGGGCTCCCAGGGTAGGACAAGTTAGTTGAAGGACATACTGTGCTACTCATGTGGCGGTTGAGGGAATCTTCCTAGAGACTGTTTGACCATCCATCCAACCAACCAGGAGATGGTCGAGGGACTGCTGAGGAAGGGATAGAGGTATAAACATGGTGTTCCACCAATTGGTGGATGTGGAAGAGGAGCAGGAAGAGTGATAGGATGTGTATGGAGGTTCGAGGCACTATTACCACCACCCCCATGTGGTCCACCCTGAGCTTAGGGAGCTAGTGGATAGGGTAGAGGCTATCTTTAGGTGATGGAGGGTTCTGGTCCCAAGAATCCTAGGATGATTAGAGGTACGATCTGTGTCTTTTCCACCCTAGTTACCATTTTTATAGACATGAGTTCCAATAACTCTTTTCTCACCATGACCCTTGTTTGATACACATAGATTCTAGTAGAACTATTTACTCGATACCTATGCTTAGAGACTCCTATGGGAGGAGATTCAACGATCACACATGGGTGATGAATGTGTTCCCTTACTCTTGGGGGAAATAGTTTTAATTGGGATATCTTGGTGGAAGCGTCAAGGCCTTACGATGTCATTCTGTGTATGGACTGGTTATCCACAATTCATGCTCAGATCGATTGTTTTAGGCACACAGTGCGGTGTGTATGTGGAGATGAGACCAGGTTATCCTTTTTCAGTGAAAGGGAGACACAAGCAGTGCAGGATGGACTCGTACGTAGGAGGGTGCATCTGATCACACATCATTTGGCTAGCATGACCCTTGGTGTAGTGGATGAGATGATTCCTCAATTTTCTACAATGGTGGATGAGTACAAGGAAATCCTTCCGAAAGATGTTCCAGGACTACCTCCTTGTAGGAAGGTAGATTTCTACATTGAATTATACCCTCAGACAACACCGATATCTTCACCTTCATATTGGATGGATCTCTTAGAGATTCGTGAATTGAGGGTATAATTAGAGTACTTATAGAGGAAGGGCTTCGTGAAACCCAATTTTTCACCATGGGTAGCCCCAGTATTGTTTTCCAAGAAGGCAGATGAGATCTTGAGGTTATGTGTGGACTTCCAAAACCTAAATCAAGTGACCATGAAGAATAAGTATCCACTAATGAGGATTGATTAACTATTTGATCATTTGAAGGGAGCGAGATGGTTCTCGAAGATAGACCTCAGACCAGGCTATCACGAGCTTCGGGTGTGGGATGAGGAAACCCCAAAGATGATTTTAAAATGCCGCTATGACAACTACAAGTACTTAGTTATATAATTTTGTAGGATGAATGCACCGACAGTGTTCATGGGACTCATGAATAGGATCTTCCATCCCTACTTATACCGGTTTGTAGTGGTCTTTATTGATGACATCTTGGTGTACTCAGCGTCTGGGGAGGAGCACACAATACACTTAAGGATAGTCCTGGACTTACTACGAGAGCACCAGCTTTATGGGAAGATCTTGAAGTTTCAGTTCTAGATATGAGAGGTCCAATTTCCAAGACACATCATTTCAGAGGCTGGATTTATAGTAGATCTAGCAAAGATAGGGGCAGTGATTTCTTGGGAGTCACCCAAGAACTTTACCAAGGTGTGGAGTTTCCTTGGGTTGGTTGGGTACTCAATACCACAAAATAGTGCAAGGGAAGCACTTCCCTTTATCAGTGCTAAACAGAAAGCGCTGATAAAGGGGTATGCCTTTATCATCGCTAGTTAAAATCACTGATAAATATAACCTTTATCAGCACTAAAATAAGAGCCGATAATGGTATACCCTTTATCAGCGCATTTTTTAGCGCTGATAAAAGGGCACATTTATCAGCGCTTATTTTAGCCCTGATAAAAGTTTTTATTCTTAGTATATATAAAATTATAATATTTATCAGCTCTAAAATAAAAGTGCTGATAAAACATATATTTATCAGCGCTTTTTCAATGCTGAAAAAGCCCTGATAAATATATGTTTTATCAGCGTTTTTATTTTAGCACTCATAAAACATACCTTTATCAATTCTTTTAACGAGCACTGATAAAGGTTCCAGCGGTTTCTATTTAATAACCCTAACAGGCCCTCCTCTCTCGCACGTGGTAAATATTTCACGGAATCTGAACCAGGACCCTCTTCCACTACGACTTCTCCTCCTCATCTGTGCCGTGTCCTCGTCTTCCTCCTCCTCTTCGTCCTTGTCCTCGTGTTCCTCCTCCTCCTCCACCTCCGCCATTGGGTTTCGCTCCTCCGCCGCTGCCTCCGTGCCGTTGGTTTTTCTCCTCCACCGTGACTGCCGCTGTCTCCGCCACCACGACCGTCACCGCGACTGCCGCCGCGACCACCACTGCCTCCAATGTCGTGACCTCCGCTGCCTCCGCCACCACTACCTCCGCCGCAACCGCCTCCACTGCCACTGGTTAGTGTAGGAGTATTTTTCCTTCTCTTGGGTTAATATAAATGAGAAATGATGATCCTTGAATGATTATGACGACTTATAGTTTTTTTATAAGTGAGTTGATCCTATGTATGGGTAGTTGGGGCAAGAGTGAGAGCCCAGGTGGTGAGACCCTTGTATTGTAGGTTGTTTAGATAGCGGGTGTGTGAGAACCTGTAGTAAGTGGTTGGTTTGGTTCACTAGATGATGTTTATTTTGATGTGGGGATAAGAGTGGCACCCATGGGCTAAGGATTGTGTAAGAATTGATGTAAGGGGTTTGTGTGAGATCCCAGTGGTCATTAGCATGTGACTCAGGATGATAGCGAGTTAGTGAGTTTTGGTGGTTGGGGGAGACTAATGAGTGGGGTTATCTTGGTGTTATGAATACCTTAGATACATAAATCCTAGGTAGATTATTTGACATGAGGGATTGTTTCATATTAGGTGTTATCAAGTTGATAGTGTAGGAATGGTTATGCCTTGGATTTGTATAAGGGAAGCACTCTCTATTACTGAGTTTTGGTGTTATGACTGGGTTGAGGGACATGATCATTTGGATTCCTAACCTTATTTATTTATAGCATGGTTTTAATATGACCATCACTATTGAACCTAGATGGATGGGTTTAGGGTAATGAAGCATGGTTATATTCCTTTGGTTTTGGAATAATGTTGGGTAACTGGTGATCATTTGGTGAGTTTTGGCATGGTGTGATGTTAAGATTGGAAAAGAGCACCAGGGGTGTCCCGTTGGAAATATGTGTGTTCCCCATAATTTTTGTCAAGATATACGGGTAGTATCATTGAGTTTGAATAGGGATATTATCCTACTCACTAGATACCACGTGTTGTGTTGAAAACATTGTACCATGAAGTTTAAAGTCACACGATTGGGATGTATGTGTCGTGAAAGGTGTGATAAAAGAGGATTGATCAGGGCTTACTCATTTGGGATATGCTATCTATAATAAACTTGGGGATTATACCTAGTAAGGAGGACATATTGGTCAGGGCTTACCCATTGTATGTTCATCTTTTATATTTTAAAAAGTATGTTGAACTCGTTCTATTGAAGGTGGGTTCTATAATTTCTTATTATCTTAAGGTGTGTTTAACCATGGTGTGGGTTGATTTCAGTTTTAGTGGGTTCTTGGGGTTTGTGGGACATGGTAAATGGTGTACTCAGTTTTAGATTATTTTATTCTCACGAGTTTCCCCTATTTATGTTTTCTTTTCAGTTGGAAATCTCCTCTGTTGTGCGCCTCTCCACTTCCATGAATGCACCTCTACCGTGTGCTTAACGACACCTTCACGGTGAGTTTTCTCTTGTTACTCATTTATTTCCTCTTGTTCGCATGTTATTACTATTTGATATTGATGGTTATAATGTGAAATGTACGGGCTAAACGCCCTGCTGAAAATCGTGGTTGTTGGTGGTACTTGTTTGCGCACTAAATGAATTGCATGTTGGTTGGTTCTTGTTGAAAATTTGAATATAAAAATTGGTAATTTATGTATACTTGACTTATGAATGAATGCCCCAGGGTGATAAAACTTATGTGATAACCCCTGAATTAACAAAAAAATTGTATAAGGGATGCTTTGTAAAATATAAAATTGTGATTGTTTGGTTTGTATGGTGTTTCAATTGTGAGCACGATTGTGTTTTTGTATGGTGTTGTGGTTGTTGGCATGATTGATGTGCCACTTGTTTTCCATGTTGTAGTTCTTCCACCATTTAATATGAATCCAAACTTGACCCATTTCAATGGCACCACCACATTGTTACTAGTGCAATTCCACTGACTCCTAAAAAACCACTTCTAGAGGACTCTATGAGACACTTTATGGTGTGAAGATGATGTTTTTGAGATTCTATATATTTTTAAAATACATGGTATATAGTCTTGTTAAATGGAACATGTTTCACCATACATGGATTTCATATAGATTTTAATTCCAGACACCAGTTATCTCCAAAATTTACACCACATGACTCATCTTCTGACTCAAACATGGAATAAGTTTTATTTTAAATGTTACATCTCATGTGAACATAGGTCACATACAATGTATCTCCAAGACATATACTTCAGCATGAAACCATGTACATTCCATGAAATAATGGTAGAACCATATGATATGTGTTTTACTTCACTCACACCATGTATAGATACCATAGAAACTTAATGTGTATAGACTATACACCCCTAGTGTTCATGTAAGGACTACACACCGTGTATTCCACAAAAATGTAATGCATAGCCGGTGAAGTGACTCATTTTGTATCTAAAGTACACGCCTTTAGATCAAGTTGTTCTATATGTCATGTATTTTCAAAGGCATCATGCAGTCTTTGTAAGACTAACTTGGAATTAATTTGATATATGTCAGATTAAATCAGGTATCTTATCCATAGACAATGTTCACCCTACTGGACACACCATGTATATGGATTTCACATGAGTTTATAAATGGTAGTATATAACCAACCTTGACTGAGAACCCTACACATTTTGTATCCATTGAACAAATTGTGTGCTATGTTAATTTCATTATTATTATTTATTTTTCACTTAGATGATAATATTTCATGTATGAGTAGCCCATTATAAATATCTTCTCGTGTAGATCACAATATTATGATTCTCTCATTCATTGGAAATTGCAAATGATGTGGTTTGGATATTTTAATTATCTTCACTCTGCTTGAGAGTTGACAAGTGACAAGTGTGATGTTTGGAGAAAATATGGAGTATGGTACTCCCCCATGTTTTAGTGAAGAGTCCTCCATGTATTGGTTTTAGGTACTCTATGGAGATATACAAAAGACAGGGCACAATCCCCCGTATATAGATAGAGTTCAAGTACTTTCACATGTTTTGGGGTAGGTTCCTCTATTTCATTATAGAGGCATTTGTACCATTATTTTTTTTATAAAAACCAAACAATGCAACTTGATTAATTAAAAAATAATATTGGGAAAGTTCGAGATCGAACCCATAAAGATGATGAATGTGAATAAATAATGGATGAATGCCAATTAGTTGACAAAATATTATGAAGATGGCATGAAAGAGTTTATCAAGATTGTAGGAGATCATGCTTGTGACCCTTCTCAAATCCTCTGTCCGTGTTTACGCTATTGTTATTAAAGAAAAATTATTCTAGAGGAGTTGGAAGAACACCTGATTTATCACGGAATAGATCAAAGTTATACATGTTGGAATAAACATGGGGAAAAACGAATGTAGGTAGTGGCTCGGATAACATGACATTTTATGGATGATCTGATATGATTACAAGCGTGAACAATGAAGATGATCTTATGAAGGGTGTGATTATAGATGTGAATGATGATGAAGATCGTATTGAGGAAATTAAAAGGATAGTTGAAGATGAACTTTGTGATTGCCCAAAATTGTTTGACAAGTTAAAGAGTTGTGAAAAAACGTCATTGTATGCTGGTTTAACTAAATATACAGCATTGTTAGCCGTACTGAAGCTGTATAATTTGAAAGCAGGAAATGGGTGGAGTGATGCCAGTTTTACGGAACTACTTGGTCTCCTGAATGACATGCTCGCAGAAGACAATGAACTCTCAATCCGAACATACGATGCCAAACGATTGCTACGATCAATGGGTATGATCTCTGAAAGAATACACGCCTGCCCGAATGACTGTATATTGTTTCTCAAGGACCACAAATCACTTAAGTAATTCCCAAATTATGATGCTTCTAGATACAAGAAAGATGATTCTAGTCCTAAGAAAGTTTTATGGTACTTTCCAATCATTTCAAGGTTTAGGCGCCTATATGGAAGTGAGGAGACTACATGACAATTGACATGGCATGCAGATACAAGAATTAAATATGGGAAACTACGTCACCTGGCAGAATCTCCTCAGTGGAAGAGAATTGATCACGAGTATCCTGAATTTGGAAACAAGATGAGAAACCTTTGTCTGGCGTTATCTACAGATGGGGTGAATCCTTTTGGTTTTCAAAGTAGCAGTCACAATACATGGCTGGTTATGTTGGTAAATTATAACTTACCATCGTGGTTATGCATGAAACGAAAATACATCATGTTATATATTCTTATATCAGGACCAAAACAACCAGGTAATGATATTGATGTTTATTTGGATCCATTGATCGAGGATTTGAAAATATTGTGGGATTCAGGTGTTACATTGTATGATACTTACAAAAAAGAAGATTTCACATTGAAATCCATGTTGTATGGGATGATAAATGACTTTGTTGCTTATGGAAATTTGTCAGGATATATCATTAAAGGAACTCAAGGGTGTCCCATTTGTGAACAAGGTACACAATCAATTAGGTTGAAACATTCAACGAAAACCATGTTTTTAGGACATCACAGATTTCTACCCCGACGACATAAGTACCGATCTTAGACGAAATCATTCGACAGAAGTTCAGAAGAACGTACAATACCATCTCCACTAACAGGTGATCAATTGTTTGAGAAGATAAAATATTTTAAGACTACTTTTAGTAAACCGTTTTCAAAAAACCTTACGAAAACTAGTTGGAAAAAGAGATCAGTTTTTTTTAAATTACCATACTAGAATTGTCTGTATGTCAGACATTTTCTTGATGTTATGAATATTGAAAAAATGTATGTGATAGTGTCATCAACACGTTGCTAAATGCACCCGACAAAAAGAAGTATGGAATTAAGGCTAGATTGGACATGGTTGAGATGGGAATACGAGAAGAGTTTGCACCAGTGAAGGGTGAAAAAGGAACATTTATTCCTCCTGCTACTTACACTCTTTCCAGGCAGGAGAGATATCAGTTTTGCAACTTCTTGAATGACATAAAGGATCCAGAGGGGTATTCATCAAATATCAAGAACATCGTGTCAATGAACGATTTAAAATTAAAGGGTCTTAAGTCACTTGATTTCCATGTTTTGATGCAAGATCTAATTCCTATAGCTTTACGTTTAATTTTTCCCAAGAATTTCTGCCATACATTAACGAAGCTCTATTTCTTCTTCAAATCTATATGCAGCAAAGTTATAGACCCAGTGAAATTGCCAACTATAGAAAGAGAAATTTCAATCATATTATGTGAATTGGAAATGTTATTCCCACCAACATTTTTTGATATGATGGTTCATTTGATGGTTAATTTGGTGAGAGATATTCGACTATGTGGTCCTGTACATTATAGATGGATGTACCCCATTGAACGGTATATAAAGATTTTTAAAGGGAATGTCAAAAATCAAAGTCGTCTAGAGGGTTGTATTGTGGAGAAATATATTGTTGAATAATCCATTGAATTTTTTACTGAATACCTTTATGGTGTGGAAAAATTTGGCCTAACAAAATCTCATCACACTAAGCGACTTGAGGGTGAAGGAATTTCTGGAAGAGAGTTTGTCACAATCAATATTACAGATCGGGAGCAGGCTCACCTATACATTTTTCATAATAGTTTTGATGTTGACCCATATGTTCAAACCCACAAATAAATTCTTAGGCATTTGAATCCATCTAGGGATGAAAAATGGATATCAGATACACATAATCGATAGTTTATAGGATGGTTTCATGACCATATTTTGAAGCAGTTAGATGAAAATCTAGACACAATTTCAGAACGACTTTGATGGTTTGTCAGAGGAGCAAGTGTGTATGTATTATATTACAATGCTTATGCAGTTAATGGTTATACATTCTATACTAATGAACATGATGAAGATAGTACCATGCAGAATAGTGGGGTTACACTTGTGGCTAAGGCGATGCATGTTTCCGGTGCTAAGGAAAAAAATCCAATTTATGCGAATATGTCATAATTTGGCATCATCAAACAAATATGGGAGTTGGATTATACGAAATTCAAAGTGCTGATTTTTCAATGCAAGTGGGTTGATAACAGGAGTGTTGTTAAAATAGATGAATTAGGATTCGTGAAAGTTGATTTCAGTAAGGAAGGAGAGAGAGACGAACCATTTATAATGGAATCACAGGAAGTACAAGTATTTTATGTTCTAGACCCTGCAAACTGAAATTGGTCAATTGTTCTGTTATCGACAAAAACAACTGAAGGGTCAAATGAAAGTTCAACGGAGGATGACCCTTTTATAGGGACTTCACAATAATTTCACAGCGGTCCCAATGTAGACGGTGTTTTGTATGTCAGAGGAGACCACAATGAAGGGATTTACATAGTCGATAGATGAGTCAAATATATTCAGCATTTAAAGAAAAACAAGAGAGTAAAATAATTAGATTATTTTTTTATTGTAATATACATTGTGTTACGTTATGTTATTATCTGTCCGCTGCTGCTTTTATGTAATCTAAATTAAATGTTAAACCAATTCTGCAGATAATGACTTCTGCACCTGCTGATGCGCCCAATCCTGAGGCACAAAAGGTCTCTCAACCACCTTCTGGTGGTCCTAGTGTAGAGAAACAACAGGTTTCTCAACCAGCTGCTGGTGGTCCCAGTGAAGAGCAACAACAAGTTTCTCAACCTGTTGTTGCTGGTCCCAGTGCAGAGCAACAACAAGTTTCTTAACCTGTTGCTGCTAGTCCTAGTACTGATGCTAATGCTCTGGAGAAAGATATTGATGATACTTCTGAGAAAATGGTAGGAAATGAAACCTTAAAAGCACAAAAATAAACAAGAGCGTCGTAGTTTGACAATGTTAGTCAAAATCCTTAAGAAAAATAAAAAGGCATCAAATTTGAGGTGGTACGGAATAAGCGAGGCCAATATGTTAACCCCAACAAATCCATTTTAGTAGCTACATTGGAATTGTCACTCGGCAACGCGTGTCGATTGATGTATAGTCGTGGCACCATGTTTTCACCAGTCTTAAGACACTAATGTGGGAACAGATTATGGTAACATTATGATATCGTTTTTTAATTTATTAAAATAAAATACCAAAACATTGACTTACTCTTCATCATCCATTACAGAGTGCATTTATAGTATATGCCTCACACAAGGAATATGTATTAAGAGTTGCAAGAAGGATTCATAGATGTTTCCACACAATTTTAACGAAATATCATCTTAAAGATGCTGAAGGGAAAATCAAGCCGTACCCACCTCCTCTTTATGCACACTTGATATCCCAAGGAGCGTGTGACGCATTTATCAACCATCGTGGGGAGCATACTTTTCAAGTACATTGTGTGGGGTAATACATTGTTTGACATTTCTTGTATTCATCACTTTGATTGATTTTTTTTATTTATGAAACAACAACTGAGTGCTGAAAATAAAAAACTCCCAGCAGAACCAGCGTACCCTTACCCTAAAGCAAGGTTGTGGTACGCTTCACTTGAGGAAAAATTGGTATGTGTTTTAAATCTATAGTACTAATTATATGTGACATAATACAACACCATAACCATGTTTCTCTGTTTATATGAAAATTGATGATTCGAAATCGAAAGACAAATCCATCCCATGCCATGTGCTATGGAAGGAGGCTCATGTAAATAAAGAGGGGATACTGATAGATGAAAACACACAAAAAGTGTGGGAAACATGTGTAAGTATGACATAATATAAATTTGATTTGTTTTAAATCACTATTACATTTAAATGACTACTTATTTTTCTATATTTTCTATCTGACATAGTCACAAGAATCAACAACACTCGCACCAGATGCAGACATACTTTCAGCAGCCTTGAAGAGGCCATACCAGTATGGCCGCGTCAGAGGTGCGGGTTTTGGGGTGACACCTCGAACATATTTTCAAAAAAAAAAACAAGCGGACGATGAAAATGAAAAAATGGAAAAGATGCATGAAAAATTAGCTATTTTTCAATAAGAATTAAAATACCAGAGAGAGATGATAGAAAAATTGATGGGGCAGAGGCAAAGAGAAGAAAAAACTCAACAACAACCCATGCGTGATGATCCCCCCTACCCCCACCATCTTTGAGGCAGGCCATTCCTCTAAAAAACCTGACTTAGCTGAGGTAATCAATGTTTTAATAATTGTTTCTGTGAAATGTGATTCACATAGTCAGTGATACCTTTCCTGTACTAATATTCTATGGGGTGAAAATGACTATGATTTATATCTAGCAACTCCCACCTATCGCCTTGTAGTGAGGGCTACAATGTTCAATACACAGAACGACATGCTACACAACAGAAAAATTCTAATAGATCATTTCAGAGTGTCAATTAATTTAGCTAATGAGCCAAGTGCTGAGATACCTATTCCAAATGACGATGACGACATTTATATGGTTGAACAAGCTGTTGGAACATTCATCGCATGGCCGTCAGTTCTTATAAAAAAACATGTCAACAAGGAGGTATCCATTTCCAAGTTATTTTTCAAGATGGACCTTTAACATTTAATGAAAAAATGTCTAAATAGATGAATGTTATTACAGAACAACAAAGAGAAGGGGGTGAAATGAAATATTATCTCAAAACTATATCAAGGATCAACCAAATGATTGAAACAGTCTACTGAGATCACCTTCACCCCGCATATTCTATATCCACAGTTAATATCATTTCAGGCTCATTTGGATACAAAGTTGATAGACAACAATGCTCACAGAGTTGTTTTTCAAAAAAATATGTACGGAGAGGAAACATCAGATTTCATTAGTGATGAAAATTTAAATGAAATCCTAAAGTATGAATGGCTAGGCGTCTCAGTTGTAAATGTATACATGAGGTATGTTTTCGTGATTTGATTTTACGAAAGCTTATATACTCTGATAATAATGACTAAATACATTTTATATTTTTTTCAAGAGTATATATGAAAAACAATTGAAGGGATTTCCCCATAAACAAAAATTTGGACTCGTTAGTCCTCACACTAACTCTTCAAAAGAAGAAATAGATTCTAATAAAGAGGCTGCAATAATGTCATCCCTTCTCAAATCGTTTGAAAATAAAATTACATATGATAGACTTTTTTTAATACCAAAGATGCAGGGGAAAAAATCTACAATTTAATCATATCAACTATATTTTCATTTCTTTCTTTACTTATTCCTTTTTTTATTTTTAGGGAGCATTGGATGTTGATTGCAGTAAATTTGGATACTCCAAATATTTATTTTCTAGATTCAATGCATGGATATCCAACAAACCGACCATGCATGATGGCATTTGTTAATTTTTAATACACTAGATCCAACATTTTAAAACTAAACATATAGTTATATAATTTATGTTATCTTTTAATGAGGATTTTGTTATGATAGGGTGGTGCATCAATATCTTCTAATGCATGGAATGAATCCATGGAATAAGGATGAGCAAGCCTACAAGATCCACAACTGGAAAAGTATATGAGTATATATAATAACATTTCACTATCCAAACACATATCAAAATAAATTACTCATTGTTGTCGATGTTTCTGCAGTGTCCAAAACAAACAAACGGAAAGGACTATGGTTATTATGTTTTTAAATTTATGAAAGATATCGTATTTCATCAACTAAATAGCATCCCTGATGAGGTATTTTCGAAAATAATTACGAGTTCATTTAAAATATTTATTATTCCTTTCTGTATTTAAATTTTTCAGTACTACCATGACTGTCACAAAAAATCATATTCAGAAGATGATATAGATGTGTTTAGAAATGAATGGGAAACATACCTAATGGAAGATTGTACACAAATAGTATGAAGGTGAATTCCTACTAATGTTATCCATATATGATCATTGATATCTCCCTTTTTTACACTTACTAAGCATATATGATCACCCTTTTTTATGTTTTATATCCTTAGGTTATGAAGAATGGTTTTAGATATGATTTGTCTTTCTAGTAAAGCATAACTCATTGGACTACACTGGTCGATAGTGTGGAAGTCGACCGATGCATAGTCATTCAGTCCACTCACGAGCATCTTAAAATCTTGATGGGAACCAATATCTTGGATTTTCAATTTTCTAATTTTAGTTTCCCTTATATGTGGGTGGGGGGTTTCCAGGAGGGAGGGGGTTGTCCAAGAGTGGGGGGTTTCTAGGAGGGGGTGTGTCTGAGGGGGTGTCCAGATATGACGTGTATGAATCGACCACACCTTAATCTGATGCACGATGTCACCGGTATGGCTAAAAGTGTCTGATACCAGTTTCAAATTGACATTAACTTTAGAAAACAACACTACTGACATACGAAATACTGAGCAAACACATTTGGATTGTTTTGATAATTTAGGACAATGATCCATGAGTCATTTTTGAGGTGTAAGAATTGACCTCACCTCAATCCAACGCACGGTGTGACCGGTTTGGCTAAAAGTGTCTGATACCAGTTTGAAATTGACATTAACTTTAGAAAACAACACTACTAACATATGGAATATTGAGAAAACGTGTTTGGATTGTTTTGATACTTTATTAAAATGATTTATGAGTCATTTTTGAGGTGTAAAAATCGACCACACCTTAATCCGATGCATGGTGTGACCAGTATGGCTAAAAGTTTCTGATAACAGTTTCAAATTGACATTAATTTTAGAAAACAACACAAATGACATACATAATACCATGAAAATGCATTCATATTGTTTTGATACTTTAGGAAAACTATCCATGAGTCATTTTTGAGGTGTACGAATTTACCGCACCTCAATCCGACGCACGGTGTGACCTGTATGGCTAAAAGTGTCTGATACCAGTTTCAAATTGAAATTAACTTTAAAAAAACACTACTAACATATGGAAAATTGAGAAAATGCATTCGGATTGTTTTGATAATTTAGGACAATGATCCATGATCCATTTTTTATGTGTAAGAATTGACTGCACCTCAATCTGACGCACGATGTGACTGGTATGGCTAAAAGTGTCTGATATCAGTTTGAAATTGATATTAACTTTATAAAACAACAAAACTGACAAACAAAAAACTGATCAAACATGTTCGAATTGTTTTGATACTTTAGGAAAACGATCCATGAGTCATTTTTGACGTGTATGAATTGACCGCACCTCAATCTGACGAACGGTGTGACCGGTATGACTAAAAGTGTCTGATACCAGTTTCAAATTGACATTAACTTTAGAAAGCAACACTACTAACATAATGAATACCTATAAAATGAGTTTAGATTGTTTTGATACTTTAGGAAAACAATCCATGAGTCATTTTTGAGGTGTACAAATCAACCACACCTCAATCCAACGCACGGTGTGACCAGTATGGCTAAATGTGTCTGATAACAGTTTCAAATTGACATAAATTTTAGAAAACACCACAAATGACATACGGAATACCGAGCAAACACATTTTTATTGTTTTGATACTTTAGGATAACGATCCATGAGTAATTTTTGAGGTGTAATAATTGACCGCACCTCAATCCGATGCACGATATGACTGGTATGGCTAACAGTGTCTGATACCAGTTTGAAATTGACATTAACTTTAGAAAACAACACAAATGACATACAAAATACCAAGAAAATGTGTTCGAATTGTTTTGATATTTTAGGAAAACGATTCATGAGTCATTTGTGAGGTTTAAGAATTGGCCTCAACTCAATCTGACGCACGGTGTGACCGGTATAGCTAAAAGTGTTTGATACCAGTATCAAATTGACATTAACTTTAAAAAACAACACTAATGACATACGGAAAACCGAGAAAATGCTTTTGGATTGTTTTAATACTTTAGGAAAATGATCCATGAGTCATTTGTGACGCGTAAGAATCGACCACACCTCAATCTAATGTACGGTGTGACCGGTATGGCTAAAAGTGTCTGATATCAGTTTCAAATTGACATTAACTTTAGAAAAAAACACTACTTACATAAGGAATACCAAGAAAACATGTTCGGATTGTTTTGATACTTTAGTAAAACGATCCACAAGTCATTTTTGAGGTGTAAGAATCAACCAAACATCAATCCAATGCACAGTGTGATCGGTATAGCTAAAAGTGTCTGATATCAGTTTTAAATTGACATTAACTTTAGAAAACAACACTACTGACATACAAAAAACCGAGAAAATGCATTCGGATTGTTTTGATAATTTATTAAAACGATCCATGAGTAATTTTTGTGGTAAAAAATTCAACCGCACCTCAATCCAACGCACGGTGTGACATATATGGCTAAAAGTGTCTGATACCAGTTTCAAATTGATATTAACTTTAGAAAACAACACTACTGACACAGGGAAAACCGAGAAAATGAATTCGTATTGTTTTGATAATTTATGACAATGATACATGAGTCATTTGTGAGGTTTAAGAATTGACCTCACCTCAATCCAACGCACGGTGTGACCGGTATGGATAAAAGTGTCTGATATCAGTTTGAAATTGACATTAACTTTAGAAAACAACACAAATGACATACGGAAAACCAAGAAAAACCATTAGGATTGTTTTTATACTTTAGGAAAACTATCCATGAGTAATTTTTGAGGTGTAAGAATCGACCACACCTCAATCCGACGCACGGTGTGACCGGTATGGCTAAAAGTGTCTGATATCATTTTGAAATTGACATTAACTTTAGAAAACAACACTACTGACATACGGAAAACTGAGAAAACGCATTCGGACTATTTTGATACTTTTGGACAACGATCCATGAGTCATTTTTGAGGTGTAATAATTGGACACACTTCAATCCGACGCACGGTGTGACCGGTATGGCTAAAAGTGTCTGATACCAGTTTCAAATTGACAATAACTTTAGAAAACAACACTACTGACATATGAAATACCGAGTAAACGCATTTGTATTGTTTTGATAATTTAAGAAAACAATCCACAAGTCATTCTTGAGGTGTAAAAATCGACCACACCTCAATCTGACGCACGGTGTGACCAGTATGGCTAAAAGTGTCTAATAACAGTTTCAAATTGACATAAACTTTAGAAAACAATAGTACTGACATACGGAAAACTGATCAAAACCATTCGGATTGTTTTGATACTTTAGGAAAATGATCCATGAGTCATTTTTGAGGTATAAGAATTGACTGTACCTCAATCAGACGCACGGTGTGACCGGTATGTCTAAAACTATCTGATATCAGTTTGAAATTGACATTAACTTTAGAAAACAACACAAATGACATAAAGAAAACCAAGAAAATGCGTTCGGATTGTTTTGATACTTTAGGAAAATGATCTATGAGTCATTTGTGACGTGTGAGAATCCACCACACCTCAATCTGACGCACGGTGTGATCGGTATGGCTAAAAGTGTCTGATAACAGTTTCAAATTGACATTAACTTTACAAAACAACACTACTGACATACGAAATACTGAGAAAACACTTTCATATTGTTTTGACACTTTAGGAAAATGATCCATTAGTCATTTTTGAGGTGTATGAATCGACCACACCTGAATCCAACACACGGTGTGACCGGTATGGATAAAAGTGTCTGATAACAGTTTCAAATTGACATTAATTTTAGAAAACAACACAAATGACATACGGAATACCGAGCAAACACATTAGGATTATTTTGATACTTTAGTAAAATGTTCCATGAGTCATTTTTGAGGTGTATGAATTGACCTCACATCAATCCGATGCACGGTGTGACCGATATGGCTAAAACTGTCTGATAATAGTTTCAAATTGACATTAATTTTAGAATACAACACAAATGAGATACGGAATAATGAGAAAACGCATTAGGATTGTTTTGATACTTTAGGAAAATGATCCATGAGTCATTTTTGAGGTGTACGAATTGACCACACCTCAATCCGACGCACAGTGTGACCAGTATGGCTAAAAGTGTCTGATACCAGTTTCAAATTGACATTAACTTTAGAAAACAACACGACTGACATATAGAAAACCAAGAAAATGCGTTCGGATTGTTGTGATACTTTAGGAAAACGATCCATGAGTCATTTTTGATGAGTACGAATTGACCGCACCTCAATCCGACACACGGTGTGACCAGTACGACTAAAAGTGTCTGATACAAGTTTCAAATTGACATTAACTTTAAAAAACAACACTACTGACATACAGAAAACTGAGAAAACACATTCAAATTGTTTTGATACTTTAGTAAAAATATCCATGAGTCATTTTTGACATTTACGAATCGACCACACCTCAATCCGATGCACGGTGTGACCGGTATGGCTAAAAGTGTATGATACCAGTTTCAAATTGACGTTAACTTTAGAAAAAAACAATACTGACATACAAAATACCAAGAAAATGCATTCATATTGTTTTGATACTTTAGGAAAATGATCTATGAGTCATTTGTGAGGTTTATGAATTGACCACACCTTAATCTGATGCACGGTGTGATCGGTAAATATTTTCATTAGATAAAGAATTAGTATCTATTAAATGAGATAAATCATCCAAAAAACATATTGAGTTTACATTATTCCCTTTCATTGTTATCATAATGAAAACATTTGAGTTTATCATTTCCATATTTTCGTTTCACATTTCCATATTAATGTATTCTTTCATATTAATGTTTTACTTTATTTCATTATTGTATTACTAACTTAATATTTGTTTTTTTATATAGGTGAATTTTTTCCTTGAGTTCAGATGCTTTCTTTGACAACAAATTCCATGGATGACAATTTTTGAGAGAGGATCACAGATATCAAAGGATAAAACATTAATTTTTATAACTGTTGTTGGATAATTGTAATTGTAACCATGTAAAACATTGTTTTAAATGTATATAGCAATGTATTTTTTTGTATTCATGATGTTAAGTAAATGTATATAGAATTGTTTGTCAAAATATTGTGTGTGGGTGCTGTTTTGTACATGTGTGAAGGTGCTGTTTTGTATAGGTGTAGGTGCTGGTTTGTGCAGGTTCTGGTTCTGCAGGTGTAGCGGAAGGAGCCTTTATTAGTTCTATATTGAGCGCTGATAAAGGACACCTTTATCATCGCTATCTTGAGCACTGATAATAGGTACCTTTATCAGCGCTATCTTGAGCGCTAATAATAGGGCCCTTTATCAGCGCTCTCTTGAGCACAGATAATATGGACCTTTATCAGCACTCAAGATATGGCTGATAAAGGAACCCCTTTATCATCTCTAAAAAAGCACTGTAACTGCCGGCGTAGATAGGGGGGGGGTCCCCTTTATCAGCACTCCGAAAAGCGCTGATAAAGGATACCTTTATCAAAGCTAAAACAAGCGCTGATAAAGGGGAGACTTTATCAGTGCTTTTCAGATCACTGATAAAGGGGACCCCCCTTTATCTTCACCAGCATTTACAGAGCTTTTCTAGCGCTGTTAATGTCGTTTTTTAGCGCTGATAAAGGTCCAATTTGTAGTAGTGGCTATCAGAGGTTCATGCCTAAATTTACTAGAGTAACAACATCCATGATTTCCTTGAAAATAAAGGGGGAACCTTTTGTATGGATGGATAAGTGTCAGGATAGATTTCAATAGTTGAGGTAGAGTTTGATGAGTGCTCCCATAATGTGATTTGTAAAGGAGGATGTCGAGTACGTAGTGTTATGTGAAGCATCAGGAATTGGGCTTGGTTTTTTCCTGATAAATGGGTAAGTTTTGATTACTTATGGTTCATGGTAGTTGATACCACATGAGTAGAACTATGAAACCCCTGACTTTGAGTTGACAGTGATATTATTCACATGGAAGATGTGGAAAAACTAACTGATGGGTGAGTGGTTTATCATCTACTAAGACCACAAAAGTCTTAGGTATATCTTTTCTCAGAAGGATCTGAACCTGAGACAACAACATTGGCTAGAGTTCCACCAGGACTATGACGTAGAGATAGTCTATACTCCTAGGAAGGGGAACATGGTGGAAGATACTCCCAGATGGATATAGAGTTCAAAGCTATAGAAAGAGGCCTCAGAGTAGTTGGCCTCGCTTCAGATATCCTTTGTGGATGGAGATAAAGTATCTTATGTCTGGTCGATGGTGGTTACCCCTCCACTCTTATAGTGCATGCAGGAGGCATAACTCAGAGATGTTAGTTGTGAGACTATACAAGCTCAGATGTCCATAGGGCATGCTCCTGATGGATATTCCAAAGGTGGGGAGCATGTGATCCTTTTCAGAGGATGCACAGTTTTACCAGCAAGTTTACGGGAGGAGGTGTTGAGGGAGTTTCATAAATCCCATTTGGAGGTACATCCAAGTGTGGAAAAGATGTACCAGGACCTTCGATGTTAGTTTTGGTGGACGAGGATAAAGAAGGTAGTGAAAAAATTTGTCTTTAGATACCTCATTTGTCAGCAAGTGAAGGACGAGCACCAGGTTCCAATGAGTTTGAATCAACACCTTGAGGTTCTAGAGTAGAAGTGGGATGGAATATAAATGGAATTCATGATGGTTCTACGACGTATGTACAGAGGGAATGATACTATCTAGGTGACCGTCGACTAACTCACCAAGTCAGCCCACTTCCAAGCCATTCGAGAATAGGGTTTAGTAGAGGGATTGGGATGCCTCTACCTACAAGAGATAGTTCGAATATATGGAGTCCCATCATCGATAGTCTCAAATAGTGATGCATGATATACATATCAGTTATGGAAGGGATTGCAGGAGGTATTTGGGACTCACCTATGCTTGAGAACAACTTTCCACCCATAAAAAAGATGACTAGATGGAGTGGACCATTTAAGTCTGAGAGGACATGTTATTTGCTTGAATCCTCGATTTTGGCCGTAGTTGGGAGGATCACATACCCTTGGTGGATTTTGTGTACAACAACAACTACCACTCCACCATCGGTATGGAACCATTTGATGCCTTGTACGGGAGACTATAGAGGTTGACACTTTGATGGACTGACCCCATAGAGTCAACACTCATGGGCCCAGAGTTGGAGTATACAACTATAGATAAGGTGTAGGTTATCTTGGAGTGGATGAATACTACACAGATCTGTCCAAATTCCTATGCTGATAGGTGATGAATACCCATGGAGTTCAAGGAGGGGGACCATGTGTTACTTTAGGTCTCTACTCGACATGGGATATCGAGATTTGTCTGGGGAAGCAATTTATCTCTGAGATTCATTAGACCTTTTCTGATACTGCATAGATTAGGTGAGGTGGCATTCCACATGGCTCTACCTCCGTTGTTAGAGTGGGTGCATAATGTCTTTCACGTATCCCAGTTGAGGAAATACATACATGACCCTTCACACATCATTGATTGGGGATAGATGGATTTTGACGACGAGGATACTTTCACAGAGTACCCAGTGGAGATCTAAGATCAATAGGAGAGGAACATCTTTGGTCAATTTATTTCTCTAGTGTGCGTTCGGTGGTAGAACATGAATCTCTAGGAGAGCACATGAGAGTGGGGGTCTTAGATTCTTTCTCTGTATCCTCTTTTGTTTGTTTATCCCTTTGTTATGTCTTTAGGGGATTAAAATCCCAAAATTGGGGAGAATATAATGTCCCATATTTTCCATCTAATTTTTTATAAAATTATATGGGATTATTTCAAGACTAGGTGCAGGGATGAAACATGATTATGAGGACCGAGGTGCTCTGAATAAATGTTGAACTATTTTTATGTTTATTAAAAATAGTGCTCTTGTATGGTTTTAGTAACTTTTAAATGAGTGCTTGGATTTGAAATCCGAGGGCACCATTGTGTTCAGAGAAATGAGTTTTTATTAGGAATGACCTAACTTTGACCAACACTAGTTGACTATGGAAAATATTTTTTTGGACATTTTAAAGAAGAATAAAAATAAACTTTAAATATTTATTTTTTTTAAATTTCATGGCGATGCAACAATGTTGCGACGTAGCAACAAAGCATCTGTTTCCTTTCATTAATAAAACAATGTGGTGATACTGCATCTTACCAAAACAATGACATTGAAATGAGTTTCTTCAATTAATAGATTGGTAGGGATGTGAGATTAGATTCACGATCCCTGGAGGCTCCAGAAAAAAGAAAGGAAATGCGTTGGCAAATATTATCATTGATGAATGACGAATGGTGGAAGATCAATGATTGGACTAGGAATAGGCATCAGTGGATTGACGAATGACGAAGGCATGAATCATGCTTCGTTAGTGATAAATCCAATCCTTGAGGTAGGGGGTTTATTTTTCTTCATGATTCCTTTATCCATTCTTGTTTCCAATGATGAACTCAGACCAACTCATGAACAAGTTGATCTGTGGTTCGATTGTTTATGTGGGATGGTTAAAAATGTGGGATTAATGTGGGAATTAGATATTATTGATTTTTAATTCATTTTTTCGTGATCCTGCTAACAAGAATGAATTCGGGCTGACAAGGAAAAATGCCTAGATCCGTTCTTTAGGGGTTCTTGTGTTTCTATTTTCCCCTTCGTTCTTCATGAGGATATGAGAGGATTGATTGTTTCACCTTCAATCTATTGAGTAACAATACCAAGGCTGAGAATCTGGCACCACAACAACCTCGTAGAGGAGCGACGAATGGCACAATGTGACACAAGGCCACTGGCAGAGCGCCTGGCGGTGAAAGCAGCACCAAACTGACGATACGGACACGCTAGGCTGATGTCCGCTGACATGGGAGTCTATTACAGTGGTGACCTACAATCTAGCAGGACCGCGACAGTGGTATGATCTGCAGTAGGGGGTTACAGGTGGTGGCATAGAAGGAGGCCATTGGCTCCATGACCGACAATGGTAGGGGCCCAAGACAATGCTATCACAGGAAGCGATGGGGGCTGCGGCCAGGATGGGCCACAACGGTGCAGAATAGTGATGCGGTGTGATGCAACATCGTTCGATGGGGACACATTCCTGGGGACCACGTGCGGGAGGATCACCCGACACACGGATGACCATGCTAGCGGGATGCGCCAGCCACTGTGTCCGGGAGGAATGAACAAGCCCGCTCGAGTGGGCCAGGAAATAGCTGGCAGGCGGGGCTGGGCTGGAAGAATGGGCCGATCCCACCCAAGTCATGCTGGGCCCAGTGGATCGGGTCAGGCCAGACTTGGACCCAACCATACCCTTTTTACTTAAAGGCCCATAACTCTCAAACTATGTGTCCGTTTGATGAGCCATTTGCAGTGTTGGGACCCCCACATCGAGGTAGTCCTTTTAAGATACTCTAATGGAAGTTGGAATATAAACTTTTGGCTCAAGGTGTAGGTGCTCTTAGAATGAGTCTTCTAAGGATGAAATCCTATGGCTGGCTGCGACCTAGAAGTTATGTGATTACATAGAATACATGTCTTATCTAGATTGTGTGTCTTACCTCAACTGTGTGTCTTACCTAAACTATGTGTATTATCTAGACTTTTTGTCTTACCAAGATAGAGTCAATACTACCTTACCCCACTAAGGTGTGGGTCCCTAGTCTTTTATGATACTCTATGTGTTACCAATACTCTGTATGTTATCTACACTCCGTGTGTTACCTACAATCTGTGTGTTACTGCCACTTCGTGGGTTACCAACACTCCGTGTGTTACCAATGCTCTGTGTGTTATTACTTGAGGGTACTATGGATTCTTATGACAATCCTATTTATATACCATAGACCTCTACTTGGTGTGAGATGACTCTAGTAGCTCTCTTGATTGTACCTCTTAGAGGCTACACTTCCTGTGCCTCTTTTTTAGTCTACTTGGTGTATTTATTAGTGATCTTCTTCTTGGTATACTTCACGTGATTCCTTATGGTTTACTTTGTGTAATTATTTTATGGTTTGGGATACCAACTGATTATTATTATACTCACCCCTGCATGGGATTTTCCTGCATGTGTCATGTCTTGTGCAAATGATCGATAAATTTGATGGAATCCTTGGTGGGCCGAAGATAGGGGTGCTTCGGGGTGACCCAACAGATGTGGTACTCTTTAGATGCATTCAAATAGATTACTATACCTACCCTTAAGGTAGGGGTTTCAGCAGATGAGATACATGATCTTTTGTTTTTCATTTTTTGGGGCTTGTATTATAGACCCTTTTTCGTTCAGTTTTGTACCTTACTCTGAGTGGGGTTTCTTAGTGGTTTGCATCCATGTTTAATTAGTGTTTTTAGTTTCATGTCTTTTTTGGAGATGAGTGCGTGCGTACAAGTACTAGGGAAAATGCCTCCCACTTGTAAAATATTCCTAATTGGCACTAGTCGCCATCCCCTGGCCTATGGGAGGTGGGTTTGGGGTAGTCACGACATGAGCCCCGAGGGATGGGTCATGACAATTACCTCTTCTTCAGGTGTCCTCCTTAATTTTTCATTAAATCCTTAATAGGTTGGATTTATGCCAATGATAAATCATATAGTATGGGGGGATTGAATTGGTAGGTTATTTTGGTAGGTCTTGTCCAAACCAAAGTAGTTTTAAGGTGTGAATAGAAGAGGAGAGGGGGTGACCTTTTATAAATGGGATGAGTGGCACATTTTTATTTTTTTGAAAGAGTGAATTCCAACCACATTTTTTCATGTAAAAAGGCCCCAATAATGGTCCATTATTGAGAATATAATGAATAATGTCAAAATAAGACCATAAAATGGGTTTCTAAAAAGTTTTGGGTCATTCTTACACCTTATATTCTAAGTTTAACCACAATATAAACTCATTTTTACCTTAATCACTAAAATTAATTTTAATTGAATTCACTAATAATTATGGTAAAAAATTAAGTTGAACTTATTATATAAAATAAATTATTGTTATTATAAATATGGAACCCATTTATCCAAATTTAACTAATATAAGTGACAAAATTTAATTTAAAATGAATCCGACAGACGTGATGAGAAAGTGAGTTTTTAAAGTTAAAATGTTTAAAATATTTAAAAGTTTTTGTATCAAAATTATATATTAGAATGATTAAAATGACCTAAAATATATTAATATATGTATAGTTGAACTGTTTTGACTTTAAAACTAAATAAAAATATAATTTAATATTATAAATTATTTAGATGAAAAGACAACTTTCAATTAAAATCCAGTATTTTCACTATTCATCAAAAAATGAAACTTCTCAGAAAAATATAAAAAAAGAACCCTAATATAATTTTGGTATTATAATTTCAAAAATGAATTTTATTTTTTCATATAAATATTTTAAATTTTTAAGCATTAATTTTAAGTAATGTGCACCAAGCGCGACTAAACTGTCTTTTAGGAAAATACAGTTTCTCAAAAAAAATGTATTTTTTTGAGATGATGATGATGATTATTTATATTCAATAGATAATCAATAATTTTATTAAAATATACATTTTCATAAGTTATTTAATCATATTCATACCACCATTACAATGGATAGGTGATAACAATCATATTAAATAATAATACTATAGAATATTGTTGTTTGAAAAAACTCGATCTTGCACATAACATGAGCTATCAAAAAACTTTTTGTTTTGTGTAACACAAGCTAAAATCAGTGTTTCATGCATTGAAAGCTATAGAATGTGTTGAAGTTATTTAAAATAGTAAATACATTATAAAGTCTCAGTATTTTATATTCCTTTCTACACTTAGTGTTGCATGTCATACACACTATCGAATATGATGTTCATATTTTAAAATTTCAGGGTGTTACATCAAACATCAAGAAAATAAGAAGAAAAACAAAAAATCATGAAAAAAGTTCCAAAACATAGATTAAATGAGAATAAAAAAAATCATGAAAAACTATGTAAGATCTATTTAAAAAATAATGAATGACATACCATCAATTTTGTGGGTGATTCGTTAGAAAGATTTGAAGGAGGCGATAATAGACTTTTTCTTCCATGAGAGATTGAATGATGTGAATGATGAGCGATCTCTGTTAGGGTTATTTTAAAAGAGGGAAAGGGGTTTTATTAGCACCAATAAAAAGTACTGATAAAAGACAACTTTATTTGAACAAAATTGGAAAGAGCTAATAAAGTTAGGATTTATAAGCATTGAAAAAACAATGACAAATCCTATATTTATTAGTGCTAAATGATAAGGGATGATAAAGAGACTTTTATCTGTGCTTAATATAGTGTTGATAAATACAAGTGAAAATTAAAAAAAATAAATGTTAATTTTAAAAATTACAATTAATTATTAATTATATAAAAATGAACATTAAAATTTAAAAATTACTTTATAATAAAAAATAAAAAATATTTTAAATAAATAAATTTAAAAAATATTAAAAAAATAAAAAATAAAAAATAAATTAAATATATTAATAAATGTGATAATATTATGATAATTGTCTTATATTATAATAAATTTATTAATATTATGTTATATTTATTAATATTATAATAAATTGTTTCTTAATAGATTTATTAATATTATAAAAATGTGTTTTAATAAATGAATTAATATTTTAATAAGTATTATGAATAAATGTATTAATATTATAATAAATTTAATGTTACAAAATTACTTTATAATAATAATTATTAAATACTAAAAATGAATAAATATACTTAATTATTAACTATATTTAAATTTTTTAATTATAATTAAAAATATTATTAATTATATAAATGAATTTTTTTTAAAAATATATCATTAATATATGTATAAATAATAATATTATGCAAAATGTTTTCTAAAATATATAATAATTATAAAATTATAAAATTAAAAGTAAAAGTTTTAATGTTTATATTTTAATAGATTTACTGTTGCAATATGTAGATATATATTATTATTAAAAAAATTAATTATATAGATATATATTATATTGATTGTATATATAAAATATTATAAATTAATAACTATATTTAAATTTTTTAATTATGATTCAAAATATTATTATTTATATAAATGTATAAATATTTTTTATGTGTTTGTGTGTGTGATATATAGGTGAACCGACACATACTTGTGTGTATCTAGTTACTACACACATACACATACACATATAAACACACACACACACACAAACATGCACACACATGCATATATACACACACATAACAAACACATAATTACAAACACGCACACACACAAAGATGCATTAAACCCTCATTATTTAGACACAAACACAAACATAAATATATATGATTATAACATGTCAATATATATATATATACATATATATAAACACACATAAAAATATAAATATATATGTATATGTATATGTATATTAATTAAAAATTATATAATATTAATATAAATATATAAATTTAAATATGAATATAAGTATATATAAATATTTATATTATAAAATTATATAATTTGATTTTAAGTATATAACAAAGTATAAATGATTATATATATATATATATATATTTTATTTATATAAATATATATTTACTATTATATGAATCATATTTAATATTATATAAATATGCACATATAAAATATGGTTTTCATTATCCAATCTAAATAAAGATCTAACTAAGTGTGTCATTTATCAGTGTTTTTTTAGTGCTGATAATGGGTATCACTAAATATTTCTGAATCTATAGTAGTGGATAAAGGTCATTATAGAGCTTGTCTCAAGGAAGAGTTAACAAATATCATTTGGCTCATCATAATAAAAATTACTAATAAAAGTAGTCACAATATCATAACTTCAAGCATCTAATGAAAAATAGGATGTGTTAGTTAAAACTAGTAATAGAACCTTATCAGAACATAGTTAATATCCATGGAAGATAAACTATTGTAGCAAGGGCCAATGTAAATGTGATGGGATAAATTGTCATCAATCTCTTTCAATTGAAATTATAATTTATCTGTTACCCTCCTTATCATCATATCACACTAAAATGTAGTAAATAAGGATATTATGGACTCTAATTTAAGATAAATAATAATAATCCTCAAGTATTAAACTCATGAATTTCCATTTATATTACATTAATTTTTTCATGATCTAGTTGATGAAAAATTATCCTTTCTAGTTCCATCTATGGGATGGATCTATAAAAAAAATTCACTGATCAAAATAAAAAAAACACAACTACGTACAATTTATGGATTATTATTTATGATAATTTTCAAAAATTATATAATATATTATTGATTTATTACATGGTATATTAATAAATAAAAAGTTCCCACATTATTTTTTGAGTGACCTCACTAAATATTAAATAATGAGAAGACTAATAGAAAAACATTAGGAGTTAGAAGGATGTGTCATATGGATTAGGTTGAGGAATTCACTCTATGAATATAAAGTTGAATTTTTTCACTTGAATAATTTTTTTTAATGAATTTAAATTTCTTCCAATAAATTTCATTGACTTGGATTATCTTTATAAACAATATTTTATTGATTATAAAATAATAAATCTTACTATGATTAAATATACCCATAAATTTCTTAAATATCTAAATTCTTATTATAAAAAGAATTAAAATACATAACCCACTTTAAGATCAAATATCTAATGTAAAAAAATGGAAGGTTTTCTCATGATAACACTTTGATCTATACTTTATAGGAAAATTAAAATTAAATGATCATTCTCAACACAAAATTCTTGAAAATAAGTCTTACCAAGTAAATTATACTAATTATTTTTAAGACTATAGCCTATAAATCTAATATAATTTACCAAAGAATAATTATCCACTAATTTCGATAATGCTTCAAAACACATGTCTAATAAAATCCAAAAAATAAATTTATTGAACAAAAAATAAAATGTTAAATTGAATTACCTAGATCCAAAAAGTTCTTTGGAATGTTGTGAAAACTCTATAAAAATAATTAAAATTTAAAACCTTAAAATAAAAACTATCTATTAATCAAATGTTAATCCATGTTATAATAAAATCAAGACAAATATGAATATCACTAGTATAATAACCAATATTCATGATCACTAAATGTGGTCACGAATGGATTCAGATAACCTTATCACAATGGTTTTTAGTGGTCATTTGGGGGGTGGGGGGTCATTAATGGGGTATTGGTGAACACTTATGGTGGTCTCCAGGTATTAAAATATATATAGTATTGGAGGAAGGGAGGATTTCGTGTGTTAGTAGGGGCATGATAGTGAATTCTTGGAGACAAAGGCTGGGTGGGACCCAAGGTGGTGGAGGATGGGCATCGAACATATGGTAGAACATAGGGTAGGATACAAGGAGGAGGCATGGTGGGAAATGGGATGTATAAGGTTGAATAGGTGATATAAAGCAACAAAAGGATGAGATAAGGAGAGGAAAGTATGGATAAGTTGGTGATTCTAACGAAAATTGGTGGATTGGATAAGGTGAAGAGACAAATCCACAATTAGGGTTTGTAGTGGGGGTGTGGAGTAGGGAAATTTTTAAAGGAAAAAATAGGGAGACCAACATAGGTGGAATATAAGTCTAATAACCTTGATTCCATATTTAAAAAAAATCTAGTTTTTATTCCATATTTAAGATATACATGAATATGTGACAATTATGTCCATAAAATATGACCAATCTACGAACATGTTCACTTTCGATTTTCATTATGTTTAATACACCACAAAGTGGCATGGATAATTTTTAATGTCTTTTTTTATATTTCCTTCCTAAATTTTCGATAAATGGATTAAAATAATAAGTTTCATATGATATATTCATCTTTCAAAACCCATGAGAAAAGGAAAATGATGACTTGAGGGTAGTATAAATCGTGATCATCGTTTAACAAGTCACCTCAAAGTTATTATATTAATTCTTGGTTATCACTCAAATTATTCATCCAATGAGTGTTCTTATCTATATAATTAATCAACTATGACCATGGTTATCAACTTGATCTATTTAATTTGATAAATATAACACCACCACAATATTCTCTAAAAAATTATATTTTACTTAAAACTTCTTAAAATCCTTAAAAATCACTTTAATTGAGATAAATATGATTTTAATAAATGGAAGACCTCAAATTAGGTATAATTAAAAAAATATATACCATGAAACACCAAAATAATTTATATAACATGTATAAAAATATTTCACACAAAGAAGATTTTGTTGGTGCATAATTGACATCCTTTATAATCACTACTAAAGAAACTCACCATAAAATGACTAAAAATCAAATGTAATGGGACTTAAAAAATTATGAATTATTATTAAACCTTCAATAAAAATTTTCCTAAATATTTTAAACTACTTAATCCCTATGTAAATTCAATCAAACATAAAATATTTTTTCTATCTTAATTATAATTTAAGAAAATTATTGATAATACTAATTTAATTGAAAAAGAAACTTATTTGAACTATATTTTACATTATAATTAGGAAAAAAAGAACACTTAATTATTATAAAATTTTAATTTTTTAATTTTTTATTATAAATGAAATTCCTTAACTTAGATCATCCCAAATAGTAGCTGGATCAGACTGCCACATGACCTCAGGCATGTATCCCTAAATGCTATAGGCTGCTGACTAGTAGTAGGGGTTTGAGGAGGTACCATGGGGAGGCTATACACCATATATCAGAGTAATAAACAAAAAAAAAACCATGCATCTCATATAATAATAATAAATACTATACTGGAAATAATAAACATAAGACATGCTATAAAAAAATTAAATGCAACATATAACTTGGATGATCATACTTAGAATATAATGTACTGAATCTGATCTCCCACTGGGCCTATCATACATAAAAGAAAGAAAACTAATAAAATACATGAGACTCTACTCCATATCTAAGCCATAGCTCATATAGATCTATGATCTCATCTGATCTATGTTGCTTGAGCATTCTAAACCTGATCCTATGCCTCAATCATACCTGTTCCAGTAATAACCATGTGAAAGTTTCTTGAGTACCCACATCAAATGGAAAACCAAGTAGAATGTGAGTAAAAAACTCAGAAGGTAACCAACAACTAGGTACCATACTAATTTTTATTCACAATAATATGTGCATGTGACATGCTAAAAAAATCAACAACTAAATAAAATAACATAATAAAAACATAAACCTCCAATAATTACCTACTTCAGCCTAATGCTAGAATGTCTCTGAGAATGTCACAATGACCATGCCAACCAAAATATCACCAACTCCCCAAGATAATACTAATATATCCCTATACAATCTCAATAACCATCATTGATCTTTAGGTTTATGGCCTCATTCGACCATACCCGCTTCGACCATTTCTGGAGTGTCTTTGAGAATGAGAATCACCTCAAGGGAACCTCTATCCAATTACTAGGAATATCATAGTCCCGACTCCAAGATGATGAGTATCGAACCCCAAGGCATCACTAGGTATCCCTCATCCTTAATCCCTAAAGGATTAAATCCATGGTAGTACCTGGGTACTCTTTTTTATTAGTATGATGTCTGATTCCTATGATGGGGTGGCCCTAGAAAATCCTATATGCCTAGGCATGATTGATTCCTAGGATACCTAGGTAATTGAATGGAATACCCTTATGCATCCCATGGTTAATAACATGAGAATACCATATCTCACGACTCCTCATCCAAAACCATCATTAGTGCATCCACCCAATCCTAGGGGGTATCCTAGGCATCAATCGAGGGGATCCCACTATCTCCCTCAGGATGTCCAACATCTATTATTAGAGATATACACCCACTCAACACCCAATATTCCCATTAAAATACCATGGGTACCTGGGATTAGTAAGGTTCTAATGGTAACACCATTGAAATCCTAGGATCCCCAAACATTCAAAATGGTCTCAAAATGTTAGAGGAATCCAAGGTATCCTGAGAATTTTTGTACACAGTCGATCGCATAGTCTAAGATACTGGAACCTATGTACCTCCTCTAGGAATCCACCACAACATCAACCATATACCCTATATTCCAGTCAAAATAGGAATCCATCCCCAAAGTACTGTGAGATCAGATCCTGAACATGTCAGGCATCCCAATGTCTCATCCATCTTAATAAGTTATTCCTAAGAATTTAGGGAAATCAAATCAGTTCTAGGACCAATGATCGATTCCCACACATCTAGGGTAATCCCATGGCATATAGAATGATCATAAATAAATATATAACAAATATATAACTAAGGATGGACAAACACCCACTCTTGTCACTATCTGCTCATACCCATCAGGATCAAAAGTTGATTCAAATTCTAAGGTGACACCCACAACCATCACCACCCAATCACAGGCACCACTCTAGGATGGTCTACTATCAGGGAGTCCTCCAAGATCCCCTAAGGTCACAACATACTAGTGTCACCCTCACATGGGTCCTAATTCTCTAAATGGTTCTCGAGTCAACACCCAATGCTTAAAAGATGTCAAATTCCTCAACATCATCAACCTGGTAGCATGAACTCACTGACTATATGGGTTCACCATATAGGAAATATTCAAAGAGATATCCCACAACCCATCTTGGTCATCAGGGTCTCATTAGGTCTGTCTTCTCACCTAGCCCATCATTCATAACCTATAGTCTATCCACCTAGGCTAGCATGTCTCAAGTTTCTTCACACATCCTACTATGGCTATCCATCTCAATTCATGCCACACCCTTATAGGGAGGTGGCCATAAGCTCCCACTCAAGGGACACTAGTTCATAAAAAGAGAAGTCACACCTCTCAAGGGGTCTAAATATCATAGAGAATTATAATTTAATAATTTAATCCACTATGAATCAGTGGTTGAGGAATCCAACCAGTGTTCAATGAACCACAATGGAATTAGACACCTTGTGTTATCCACCCATAGTCATTTCATATAATTAAATTAACTATTTAATTAACTATCAATTTAAAATTTATTTAATTCATCTAAAAATTAATTTATCTTAGAGGTAGATAGACCTAAGGTGGTGAGTCCATATTCCATGATGTATATAATCAAATTCACAAACCATAGAGTGTGTACGTGGGACCACCTACCTTAATTGGATATTTTTCCATTTATTTCTATAGGTCATCAACTGCAGCATGAACCCTCCAAAACTCTTCCAAGCCTAATCCAAGATCAATTTGATGTCAGAGGCTCTAATTCATTCCCATGCACCCAAGTTAATTTATTATAATCAATTCATAGTTAATAAAAAATTGAAATTAATTTAACAGTTTAATTCAGAAGTCATAATTTATGATTAAATATCCAATCACATGTTGTTCAATGAAACCTCATGAAATAACCCACGATAGGTCCATATTTGACTCCCAAAACTATTACTGGGAAAATTCATAATACACATCACCATTTCATATTCCAAATCAATTAAATTTAAAAGGAAAATAATAAATAATTTAGTGGATCCACATACCTTGAACCAAGCAAAAAGCAATGATATGTTGACGACATATTAGGACACCCTCACCATAACCAAAATGAAAACCCTATTTATATCATCCTATTCCACCATTATCTAGTGAAATTAGAATAAAAAATCTATCCAGACAACTCAAAATTAAAGAAGAATAAAGGATGAGGTAATCAGATAAAAAAAAGGAAAGACTACCTCAAATCAACCAAAAACGCATAAAAAACCCCTCCCAAAATAAGAGAGATATTGGTGGGAGAGGGGGAGGTCGACCCCTAATGTGGTAAGAAATGGGAGATGGAATAAGGGGATGCCTGTTATAAAACATAAAGGGGGAAAATGTAATTTTACTCTTTAAAAAGACCATGGGATGGTTGGTGGTTACTAAAAATGGTAGCTGGTACTTCCAGACACCACTAGCTAGCTGATGGTTTACTGCATCTTGGGCTGTATCAACTACCCTGGCCTCTCATGTGCTTTTCTAAGCCCTTGTGATGTCTCCTGAGCTTTATTCTCCTTCCCCAAAACACCAATTTGAAGTTCTAAAACTCTTAGGATTTCATTTAGAAGTATGGTTCTCAAAAAAACCGATCCACTCAACTCAAAAACTCAAATTCTCTGTAGAATTATTTACACTCACAAGGACATGGGAATTAAACCCCCCCACTAGAATACTTATTATAAGGACCCATGTTTTTCTAAACTATATTTTTGAGCATAAATTTTATTTTTTGTTTTCACATGCTCATGATGGCTAAAATAGACTTTTTACCATAGTATATGATCTCAGATAAATTTTTTGACCACTTTATTGGTACTAGAATTGGGTATTTACCCTAGTACTGAGGTTTGGTGGAAATTTGAGCTGCTCAGATTTAAGCAGAATAATAATTTTTTAATATTTAATAAATTAAATATTAAATTTTTCATGACCCATACCCCAGAGCCCGTGCTGTGACTACCCCAATCCCACCTTCCATAGGCCGGTGGTTGGCGACTAGCACTGGAAAGACGTATCCCTAAAACAGGAAGGCATTGCCTTTAAACCTGTACAAACACACAGACTAAAATGCAAAAAGATGTAACCACAAAATAAAAATACTGTAGTAAAAGTGTGTACTGAAAGTAAAGGAGCCGAAATACAATCCCAAATGAAATGTACAAATACAACTGAAAAAAGGAAAAATATCCTAGAATCATCCAATGAGGATCCTACCTGAAAGGTAGGTACCACTCATCTACACTACTCTCCACATCAGCCAATCTCCTCCATGTACCGCCAGGTCCTGACTCCCTCAAGTCTTAGCCAAGATGCTCATTGTCTGCACAAGATGAAACAAGGTGCGGGTGAATCCCATGAAGGGGTGAGTATAATAATACCCAGTAGGGACTCCGAGACCCCCAAAGGTATCACAGAACTCCACAAAGGAAAACTGTAGAGAACCGAAGCTTGACGTACATTGACATTACATTACATTTTCAGAATACTTAGTACATAACAAAAACACACACACAAGGATCGTAATAGTTTAGTGTCTTTGGAAACTCGGAATATAATCATATAATCCTGGTGAAAGATCTTCAACATCTCTCATAAAGACCTTCCTTTTTTTTACCTAAAACCTTTCTTTATATCCTGGGGAAAAGAAAACATAAAAGGGTGAGCTCAAATGCTCAGTAAGGGTAAACAAAAGAAATATCAATCACATCATATACATAAGCACATAACTTTTGGAAATCTTAACCTGCAAAAGAGATCAAAATTTCATAACATGGGGTAAATCATGGCAGTGAAATGTAATCACAATAATCATAACTTAAAACATGAAACTTTGTGGAATTCACACATAATCATAGAGAATAATTTCTTGTTAGTCAAGACTCATTGCCAAGACTATCTTAGTGGACAAAGTCCCTTTCTGAACCGAGTCACCCTCGTTTCAGTCATGTTTCACTGAACCGGTATAACCTACCGTTCCAGCCATGTCTATATCATGAGATATAAAATCTTTACCCAATGCATTGGAGGGAGATATAGGTCCCACCCATCTCATAATGATACCATTCTTATGTGTGCCACAAAATCATAAATCATACATCATTTCATAACCCATGTAATAAAATGGGATTCTTAAACATCATGCCATCATAATCCATAAACAATTGATATCATTTCATCATAAGAAAATTGAAACCATTTAAATCATAGAGACATTTTACTTGAAACATACATATCAAATATCGTCATCTTAGATGGAAAATAGTTTTGAAAAAACACTTGAAATGAATTCTTGAGGAAAATATCCTTTCTTCTTTAAAAACATTTTTCCTTTCTTAACATGTCATAAAACTTTAAACTAAAATAAGTTGATTAAAAATAAACTTGAAAACTTGTAAAGTAAGCTTCTTGGAAATAATGTTTTAAAAATCCATTCATGCCGTATAAGTTAAAAAAACATTCTTCTCGTACTTTTGTCGGAAAAGTCAAAAAAGTACCTCGTACGAAAAAAGACAAAAGATTCCTTTCATATCTTTTACTAAAAACACACCGAAGGGTAAAATTGGATTTAAACCATTGTAGGTGGATGTAAATAATATGTCATATCGAGGAAACATGAATGTGGATGATAAAATTCACCCCAGTAAATGCCAATGTATAAACAATCTCGGATAAAAATGAGATTGTGATATTTCCCTTACCTTAGGTCCGACTTGCTTTGTAAGTGTCCGAGCCTCCTGTATAATGATTTAAATAATGTTATTGAATTATTCCAGAATCATACTTATTTTTATGATATCATATATGGTCATATTATTAGCTTCTTAGTAGTAATATTTCATTGCTACTTGTTATTCGGGTATTTATAACTTTTTGTTCTTATGCGTGTTTTGTCGAATAAATTATTATTATTTTCTTTAGGTTATAGATACCTAATTTACAGAATGGTATTATTGTAATATATATCATATTCATTCAATTCAATTCATTTATATAATCATTATGAAATGAAGATCATGTAGAACGAGTCACATCACATCGTGGAGACGATATTCCGTACGTACGCACGAGTGATGATATCATTCCTATGATCGTGGAATTGCATTGGAGTATATGTATACTATTTAAGAATCAATATCACTTTATAATAGTCATATATAGTCATTATTTACACCATTATACCCATCCAAGTAAGGTGGCGGTGGAAAACAGATTACACCACGGCGTGGAGACGGTATTCCGTACGTACGCACGCGCGGTGATTTCTTTTTCCGTAGGATGGATAGATGGTGAAATAGGGTTGTTTCATAATTATAATAACATATCAGTATATGAGTGATACTTATGTTATTACTTCATAATGAAACAACTAAAGAAGAATAAGTGGAAGAAGAAATAAAGATGAAAGAATCGGTAACAGACATTACCTCTTCTTTGAAGTGCTTCTTTGAGACCTTCTTTTAGGGCACTAAAATTGGTCTTTTAGGAAGACCAGAACCTATAGGATGTTGATAGGGAAGTGTAGAGGATAATTGGGCAGGGTTTGGCCGATCTTGAAGGCTCAAAGTTGTGTGATGAAGAGAGGGAGGAGGTGCCCTTTTATAAGGGAGGAGAGGGGCACCTTTGGAATAACTAAACATATTATTTTATTATAAAGTCAAGTTCGGTTTTAAATAGCTCCAAATTGATTTATTTAGAGGCTAAGGTGGGTATGGGTCGAAAACCTCTCATCCAATAGAATTTAGACAAGTTTAGGTTCCTATTTTAAGCTTATCATTTAGATTTAACATTAAGTTAAATAATTTTACTTTTACCGTGTCTACTTGTGTTCTTACACTATAAGGTTAATAAACTTACTATAAGAAGCCAAAAGAACCCCAAATTGTTTATTATTAATATATATAATCTTATCTAAGTCATTTGGCCGAACCTTAGATTTTTAGGAATAAAATAACTATTAATAATATAATATTTGTTTTAAAAACTATTTTATGTCAATTTTGACACTATTTAGTAATGGATTTTTGTGAAAATCATAACAGAATGATAAGTTCTAAAAAAGTTAATTAAATCAATAATAACATGTCATATTAACCTATAAAATTAGTGGAATTCATAAAAAGTCTCAAATTATATTTATTTGTGTATTTATAACATCAATTATGTCAATATTTCATTAATAAGATAATTACTGCATCGTCGTTGTGTCATAAATAAATTAAATTATTTAATGTCTAAAAATTAAAAATAAAATAAAATTATGTAGGAAATCTTTTTTTCTTTCTAATGAATATTTATAGTCTAATTTATCTTATGTATAACCCCATATTAAAAATGTTTTAGTAAATAAACTTTGATTTTAACTGTTTTAACCCTTCTTTAAATAAATTAATAATAAATGTCCTAATCTAATCCAAGTGGGCCTAAATGGTCATATTTTATTCCTAAGTTTGTTTTTGGTCGAATTACACTTGTACAATAGAATTAGAACATGTGTTAGGGTAATAATAATATCATTTCTACCCATAATTACCCTATTTACTTTTAATCGTGGTAAAAAAAGTAAAAAGTTACTATTCACCAAAAAATTATTTTCATCTCATTGAACCACATTTTACTTACTGAAATCAACCGTGTCTCTCATATTTTTGAAATTCAACTCACCGAAGCGGTAAAATTAAGTTTTATGAACAATTCAGTTTTTTTTAACTACCACTTAGTGGTTTCAGTATTCATCAAAAATTGAAAGTTTTCAGAAAAATACCAAAAATTAGGCCTAAGATATATTTGATATTATGAACTCAAAAATGATTTCTATTTTACCAAATTCAAAACATAGCAGTTGCATTAATTAATTTAAAAATTAATTCCCGTCGTCAAAACAAATAGCGTGTTCTTAAGAGATAATAACTATCAAAAGATTATCACTATTAATTATTTCGATTGAAAAAGTTGTTTTTAATTAAAATTTAGTAATTTTCACTATTCATCAAAATATGAAAGTTATCCGAAAATCACCAAAATTTCACCCTAAGATAATTTTGATATTACGAATCCAAAAATGAATTCCATTTTGAAAAATAAAAATTACAAAATTTCAAAAAGTGGTTATTACTATTCATAACGGCTAGTTTTAATAATATTTTAATAGCATATTGTTGTTTAGTGAAACTCGTTATTGCGTACTACACACGCTATCGAGGAAGGTCGCGATTGCGTGTAATGCAAGGAAAATCAAGGATGCGTGTTGTGCAAGCTCCTTTTGGTGTAGCGTACAACACAAGACATTAGTGAAATTAAAAAGAACATTTTTCATAAAATCTCGGGGTGTTACATTCTACCCCCCTTAAAATAAATTTCGCCCTCGAAATTCGTCGGGGTTATAAATGGTTTACTATTCGAAAGTTTCTTTAATAGAAACCCACATCTTAAAAAGGAATACCAAAACCAATCTTTAAAAACGAAAGTATGAAACGTAACGGTTACCCAAATAAACTAATCACTGGGTTTCCACATAGGTGAAAATATAGATATAGAAGAAAAATCTAACCATCATGTTCTGATGGAGAGTGGTAGAGAACATGGCTATGGAAAAGCCAACAATCACAAATCCATAAATTTGTGACGATCTAAGGTACCGTCCGATTAATCAGATATAAGAGCACTAGGACAACATTTTTGGTTTTCAAGATCGTTTCCCTAAAGTTGAAGAATTTGAATTAGAATAAATACTTACTTTATTTTGGTATAATCTCACTGTTGTTCATGCCTTGAACAATTTCCACTTCATCTCTTAAATAAATGAAGTTGAATTTGTTATTCGTGAAGTGTTAGCAGATCATTTGATAGAATGACGGGTCATTCCATCTATCTCAAACAAAAGGTTAGAAAAAGTTATTAAATATACATAAGTCATTCTATAGTGAGATTAATCATATATGGTTCCTAAAATGGACTTATACTTCATATATCATACTGCTTAATATAGTAAAACTAGTTTCTACTAAATAGGGACTTCCTGTAGGCCAGTGGTAGGCGATAAAGGCCAGTCGCACTTCGGTTGTGGGTTCGATTCCCACAGCCTTGTCCGACGCGAGGGGCTGTCTCCCGTCCTGCAGGTTGTCCTTTTTCTAAAACTATATTACTATAACATACCATCAATAATATCAAAAAAACTTCTATCCTTAAACAATACTAACTTATGTCCAACATAATCCATTCCAATCTTTAGGCTTATCCATAATACTGCAGTCCACTCTCATAACATAGTTAAAACGATTACCAGATATTTAATACAATCGTTGATCACCATATATCATAAGATATGTCTTGTTGGTCACATTCCAAACATTAAAAGGCCTTAATAATGTATTCTCTTGAATACCCATTGAACCATAGTGAAAACTTGAATGCAGTTAAAAGTTAACACTTTTCACATACCAAAATCCTCAAAATTCTATATACTCAAACCATGATATCACTTAGTCCTTATATCAATCATGAGCCCATGAATACTATTAAACATTTCGTTTTCTCGTTTTCCCTTCATTATGCGCATATCATCTTATTTCCAAAAATATCTCAATCACTTTGAATACCACATTATACCAACACATAAATATTCCAATACTTTATGATACAACATTATTTTGGAATCCCATTACATAAACACTTAATCATTCCACCACATCGTTGTTATATTCAACATCTCCAATAGTGATCACATGTGACTTCCCTTTGTCCTTTTCCTTAAGTGGTTGCTCATGATGATCATCACTAACCCTTGTATTAGGGAATTTATTAGCATAATGCCCCATTTCCTTGCACTTGAAGCATTGAAGTGTTGGTGGTGCATTCTCTGCAGTGTTTGCTTTGTTCACATCATTAGAAACCCTTTTTCCATTACTTCGACACTCAGCTGCTCGATGACCTTCTTTTCCACACTTAAAACATTTTCTAGTCCCTTTAAGACAATATCCACCATGCTTCTTTCCACACTTTGTGCATAAGGAAACATTCATCTTCTTTTCACAATTATTCTGAGATTTCTCCTTGAACTCCATCTTTCGTTTCTTGTCAAAACCATGAGATGGATATGTAACACCAACTTCCATTTCTACCTTGATAGCACAACACACAATTTCTTCATAGCTACTGAAGTCTCTTATAGCTAATGCCCTTCGAAGACTTGGTTTTAAGCCACTGAAAAATCGATCAACTTTACTTTCAGGTTGGATGATAATACCAGAGGCATACCTTGCAAGTCTTGTGAAATTCACTTCGTATATACCAACAGATTCATCATCCTTTTTCTTTAGTTCAAGAAACTCATTTTCCATCTTTGTTCGAAGAATACGAGGTAAGTACTTACTGAAAAACAAGTTCTTGAACTCATCCCATTCCATGGACTCAATTTCATCTCTTGGCCTCGTATTCTTGATAAGATTACACCATTGATAATCTTAACCTTCCAAACGATACACTGCTAAGATGAATTTATCATGTTTAGAACATTGAAGAACTGAAAATATCTTTTCAGTGGTACTGATCCATTGGTCAGCAATAAGTGGATCAGAAAACCCACTGAAATAAGGTGGACGTTGCCTCATGAAGGACTTAATAGAATATTGTTCCCTTCTCTGCTCATTTGGAAGTCCAGAATGATTCATAGCTTGTGTAAGTATAGCAATAAGATTTTGCACTCCATCCCCCATAACATTTGTTTGTTAAGGAGGAAAATCATTGCATTGTCCATTGCATTGATCAACATGGTTCCTTCGGGTTCCAGCCATCATCTAAAACCCAAAAAGAATAGTGTGAGAGGCAAAAATCATGATAGGGAAAACAACATAATAAAGGGGGAGTACCCTCAATATCTAACATCTTAGGTTAAATTCTAAGATCTTTAGCGCAATTCTAGGACTATAACCAATACGTATACTTAACCTTAGAGACATCCCTTGACATACCTTAGAAATATCTCTAGGGATCTCACTAAAGTTCTCGCATCCTAGTTTCCAAAGGTTGACTAAACCTTTCCTTTGATACCAACTGTAGAGACCCAAAGCTTGACGTACATTGACATTACATTACATTTTCGGAATACTTAGTACATAACAAAAACACACACACAAAGATCGTAATAGTTTAGTGTCTTTGGAAACTCGGAATATAATCTTCTAATCCTGGTGAAAGATCTTCAACATATCTCATAAAGACCTTCCTTTTTTTTACCTAAAAACTTTCTTTATATCCTGGGGAAAAGAAAACATAAAAGGGTGAGCTCAAATTCTCAGTAAGGGTAAACAAAAGAAATATCAATCACATCATATACATAAGCACATAACTTTTGGAAATCTTAACCTGCAAAAGAGATCAAAATTTCATAACATGGGGTAAATCATGGCAGTGAAATGTAATCACAATAATCATAACTTAAAACATGAAACTTTGTGGCATTCACACATAATCATAGAGAATCATTTCTTGTTAGTCAAGACTCATTTCCAAGACTATCTTAGTGGACAAAGTCCCTTTCTGAACCGAGTCACCCTCGTTTCAGTCATGTTTCACTGAACTGGTATAACCTACCATTCCAGCCATGTCTATCTCATGAGATATAAAATCTTTACCCAATGCATTTTAGGGAGATATAGGTCCCACCCATCTCATAATGATACCATTTTTATGTGTGCCACAAAATCATAAATCATACATCATTGCATAACCCATGTAATAAAATGGGATTCTTAAACATCATGCCATCATAATCCATAAACAATTGATATCATTTCATCATAAGAAAATTGAAACCATTTAAATCATAGAGACATTTTACTTGAAACATACATATCAAATATCGTCATCTTATATGGAAAATAGTTTTGAAAAAACACTTGAAATGAATTCTTGAGGAAAATATCCTTTCTTCTTTAAAAACATTTTTCCTTTCTTAACATGTCATAAAACTTTAAACTAAAAGAATTTGATTAAAAATAAACTTGAAATATTGTAAAGGAAGCTTCTTGTAAATAATTTTTTAAAAATCCATTCATGCCGTATAAGTTAAAAAAACATTCTTCTCGTACTTTTTGTCGGAAAAGTCAAAAAAGTACCTCGTACGAAAAACGACAAAAGATTCCTTTCATATCTTTTACTAAAAACACACCGAAGGGTAAAATTGGATTTTAACCATTGTAGGTGGATGTAAATAATATTTCATATTGAGGAAACATGAATGTGGATGATAAAATGCACCCCAGTAAATGCCAATGTATAAACAATCTCATATAAAAATGAGATTGTGATATTTCCCTTACCTTAGGTCCGACTTGCATTGTAAGTGTCCGAAACTCCTGTATAATGATTTAAATAATGTTATTGACTTATTCAAGAATCATACTTATTTTTATGATATCATATATGGTCATATTCTTAGCTTCTTAGTAGTAATATTTCATTGCTACTTGTTATTCGGGTGTTTATAACTTTTTGTTCTTATGCGTGTTTTGTCGAATAAATTATTATTATTTTCTTTAGGTTATAGATACCTAATTTCCAGAATGGTATTAGTGTAATATATATTATATTCATTCAATTCAATTCATTTATATAATCATTATGAAATGAAGATCATGTAGAACGAGTCGCATCACATCGTGGAGACGGTATTCCGTACGTACGCACGAGTGATGATATCGTTCCTATGATCGTGGAATTGTATTGGAGTATATGTATACTATTTCATAATCAATATCACTTTATAATAGTCATATATAGTCATTATTTACGCCATTATACCCATCCAAGTAAGGTGGTGGTGGAAAACAGCTTACACCACGGCGTGGAGACGGTATTCCGTACGTACGCACGCACGGTGATTTATTTTTCCGTAGGATGGATATATGGTGAAATATGGTTGTTTCATACTTATAATAACATATCAGTATATGAGTGATACTGATGTTATTACTTCATAATGAAACAACTAAATAAGAAGAAGTGGAAGAAGAAATAAAGATGAAAGAATCGGTAACGGACATTACCTCTTCTTTGAAGTGCTTCCTTGAGACCTTCTTTTAGGGCACTAAAATTGGTCTTTGAGGAAGAACAGAACCTCTAGGATGTTTCTAGGGAAGTGTAGAGGAGAATTGGGTAGGGGTTGGCCGAACTTGAAGGCTCAAAGTTGTGTGAGGAAGAGAGGGAGGAGGTGCCCTTTTATAAGGGAGGAGAGGGGCACCTTTGGAATAACAAAAAATATTATTTTATTATAAAGTCATGTTCGGTTTTAAATAGCTCCAAATTGATTTATTTCGAGGCTAAGGTGGGGATGGGTCGAAATCCTATCATAAAATAGAATTTAGAAAAGTTTAGGTTCCTATTTTAACCTTATCATTTAGATTTAACATTAAGTTAAATAATTTTACTTTTACCGTGTCTTCTTGTGTTCTTACACTATAAGGTTAATAAACTTACTATAAGAAGCCAAAAGAACCCCAAATTGTTTATTATTAATATATATAACCTTATCTAAGTCATTTGGCCGAACCTTAGATTTTTAGGAATAAAATAACAATTAATAATATAATATTTGTTTTAAAAACTATTTTATGTCAATTTTGACACTATTTAGTAATGGATTTTTTTTGAAAATCATAAAAGAATGATAAGTTCGAAAAAAGTTAATTAAATCAATACTAAAATGTCATATTAACCTAGAAAATTAGTGTAATTCATAAAAAGTCTCAAATTATATTTATTTGGGTATTTATAACATCAATTATGTCAATATTTCATTAATAAGATAATTACTACATCATCGTTGTGTCATAAATAAATTAAATTATTTAATGTCTAAAAATTAAAAATAAAATAAAAGTATGTAGGAAATATTTTTAGTTTTCTAATGAATATTTATAGTCGAATTTATATTATGTATAACCCCATATTAAAAATGTTTTAGTAATTAAACTTTGATTTTAACTCTTTTAACCCTTCTTTAAATAAATTAATAATAAATGTCCTAATCTAATCCAAGTGGGCCTAAATGGTCATATTTTATTCCTAAGTTTGTTTTTGGTAGAATTACACTTGTCCAATAGAATTAGGACATGTGTTAGGGTAATAATAATATCATTTCTACCCATAATTACCCTATTTACTTTTAACCGTGGTAAAAAAAGTAAAAAGTTACTATTCACCAAAAAGTTGTTTTCATCTCATTGAACCACATTTTACTTACTGAAATCAACCGTGTCTCTCGGATTTTTGAAATTCCACTCACCGAAGCGGTAAAATTAAGTTTTATGAACAATTCAGTTTTTTTTAACTACCACTTAGTGGTTTCACTATTCATCAAAAATTGAAAGTTTTCAGAAAAATACCAAAAATTAGGCCTAAGCTATATTTGATATTATGAACTCAAAAATGATTTCTATTTTACCAAATTCAAAACATAGCAGTTTCATTAATTAATTTAAAAATTAATTCCCATCGTCAAAACAAATAGCGTGTTCTTAAGAGATAATAACTATCAAAAGATTGACACTTGTTTATGTCTTGTTTAAATGTGAAATTACTTCCAATGACCATAATTGTATTTAATTGTAAAAATATATTCTAAATATACTTTAAAACCACTCAAATTAATAATTTATCACTATTAATTATTTCGATTGAAAAAGTTGTTTTTAATTAAAATTTAGTAATTTTCACTATTCATCAAAATATGAAAGTTATCCAAAAATCACCAAAATTTCACCCTAAGATAATTTTGATATTAAGAATCCAAAAATGAATTCCATTTTGAAAAATAAAAATTACAAAATTTCAAAAAGTGGTTATTACTATTCATAAAGGCTAGTTTTAATAATATTTTAATAGCATATTGTTGTTTAGTGAAACTCGTTATTGCGTACTACACACGCTATCGAGGAAGGTCGCGATTGCGTGTAATGCAAGGAAAATCAAAGATGTGTGTTGTGCAAGCTCCTTTTGGTGTAGCGTACAACACAAGACATTAGTGAAATTAAAAAGAATATTTTTCATAAAATCTCGGGGTGTTACAAAAACCACAAAACATGATCTCAATCACAAAGAACAAAGAAAAAGACTCATCTCAAACCAGGTATAAGTAAGTCAAAAAAAGTAAAAATGATTATTTGAGAAGCTAGATAATCTTATTATGTCGAGAGGCACTACTACTGACCATACAGAGACAAACCCACACATGATCAATAGGTACTAACCCCAGTAAGACCCACACAGGATCCAACCCACCCAAAGTCGATAGGTATTAACCCCCACGAGACCCACATAGGATTGGACCCACATAGATTCGGTATGTGTTGACCCACACAAGATCGTTGAGCACTGACCCACATAGGATCTTAACCACACATGATTAGTATGTCACAGATCCATGATGGGCCGTTCAAGGATAGTCCTCATCGGGTCGTATACTACTGATCCACACATGATCTCTAGGGGATGATCCACAAAGGATCACTCTGTTTTGATCCACACAGGATCGCTATGTACTGACCCACACAGGATCGCTCGGTACTAACCACCGTATGATCTATCTCCAACCTCCGCCTCACTACCAGCCATTGGATTCCCACTCATAGTAATCTTGATTCTGGGAGAACCACTCCTCAATCCATTGACCATATTTCAACGGGAATTAAGTCCCACAAAGAAGTAACCCAATGATATGCCATTCCATAAGGTTCCCAATGCAATAGACAACGCATCAATCGTACACAGAGTCTGTAAGTTATTGACATTTTAGTGTCGAGGGCCCTGTTAGATTTGGAGTCGATCCAACCCGGCATTACTCCAGAATTCTCCAAAACTCTTGTGGAGTATCTCAAAAGGATTTTCTCTCTCCAAGGATCCTAGCACCATAGACGATTCATCAAACGGAGGCCTGGTTCATAAGATACAGTCATTTAAGCATATATCGGCCCGAGAGGGCTCTGGGTCCGGTTCGACCGACCCGGCCCAAACCTACCTGGGATACCCCGACCCAGCTTGAGTTGACCTGACTTGGTCCGAGTATGACATGGCCCGACCTAAACCATCCTGGGCCAACCCGATTGGGCTAGTCTGTGGCAGGCTTGGCCCGCTGGTCCTCGACAAGCCCAACCCGCTGGGTGGTGCGGCCCGCTAGCTGGCATGACCCATGCGGGGTCATGTGGACCGCTACTCCCAAACGGTTCAAAGGAGACATTTGGCTCTTTATTGGCTGTGCCAGGTGGTATCGCCTCGTCACCCATGAGACTCATAGATAGCAGGTCCCCTGCATCGCCGCGACTCCCTTCAGCGCGGCGCGTCACCTCCACCTCAATGGATGCCCGCTTCCGGCCGCCTGTCCAACCACCATGGCACCGAGTGGCTTCTCTATTCCACCGCAGCTGGCAATTTCTGGGCACCGCCCTCGTCCGTCATGTCGTTTCCGCGTCGACGCTTCTCCTGCGAGCCACTGGGTGAGCTCCGGTGGTCCGTTATTCCTTTCGGGCGTGCCTACAGTCCTCTTGAGATGCCACTGTCATTGCATGCGTCTCAGTTTCAATGTTCCGTTAAGTTGGAACAACCTTCCTCCGAAGAACATAAGGAAAAAAAGTGGTGGGGGGTCCGAGCCTTGTTAGTTTGGCCCATGCCTTCCACCTTAGCATTATAACAAGTGGGGGTAAATTATACATCACATTAAAAATAACGGTAAAACTCATTCAAATCACCTGCAATGACCACCCAAAAATTCAAGAACGAGGAGAAGAAACGTGATAATTTATTGAATTAAATGACAACCCCTACCTCGTGAACTGTTAGAGGTATCACGGTCATTAGCAGAAGGAGATTCCCCATCGGAGTGAGGTCGTCGGAGTTCATCGATACCATATCTTTGGCTCCCAATATTCTGTCCTCCATCGGTGGAGGATGTCACATCACTTCGCCATAGGTTCCTTGTTTGGTGAAACTGTATCAAAACTCCACCTCGAGCCTCACTTAAATAATAGGGAAAAGGAGAGTAACACACTGATAAATTAATGAGGTTCATTTAATGATTGAACCACTTAATTACCCAATGGTGCAGTTACAAATAAAGAAGATTCAAGCCATTAATTGTCTTGAAAAGTCACCAGTCCACACCACCACCGCTCATCCACTAGAGAAAAAGAAATGAAATAACTTATTATGTTATTTTATTATTTTTATGCAAAGTCCAAAATTTAACTATTTCTCCCAACCTACTGAGGTTAAAGTGAATCTTCCCTTAAGTGAATCCCAGCCCTGTGGATTGAACAGTGCCCTCAGATTTTTAATTGGAGCACTGGTTTAAATGATAGAAAATTCCTCCCATGCGTTTATTTAACATACCTTAAAAAAAGTTTAGAAATTAATTATAAGCACACCAGGCCTCAGAATCACACACAATCAATTTTCATAGACTCATAATAATCCCAAATAATTCTTAAAAAAATTTACATGGGATTTTTGGGTATTTATATTATCACCACCCAAGGGATTTTTTTCCCTGAAAGCTACAACAAAACTGGGGGAACAAATGGGGGTACTGAGCACGCATCTGATCCTCCCACTCCCATGTGCTCTCCTGTAAATTCCCATTCTGCAAACGAACTCACACCAGAGGAATCAACCGCCCATGAAGGACCCTCTCTTGTTGATCCTCAATCTTCACTGGGAACTCCGCAAACGTCGCCCCATCATAGATTTCCAGCTCTCCCCAGTCGATAACGTGCGATGGATCATGCACATATCTCCTCAACTGCGACACGTGGAATACAATATGCACTAGGTGAATATGTGGGGGAAGAAATAGATGGTACACCACCTCCCCTACTCTAATGATGATCTGTAAAGATCCGATGAACCTTGGAGATAGCTTGCTGCCCCGTCCAAACATCCATAATCTTCGTCGGAGTGAGACCCATAGGAAGACATGGTCTCCCTCCTCAAACTCCAAGGGTATCCACCTCCTTTCGGCATAAGACTTTTGCCAACTCTGTGCAGTCTTCATCCACTCCTGTATGACATGCACCTCTTCTATGGTAGCCTGTACCAACTCTGAACCCATATGTGTTGAATCCCCTGGGTCTTTCTAGCAAAGAGGTGATTTTCATGGTCGCCCATACAAGGCCTCAACTGGTTCCATGACGATGGTGGAGTGATAACTGTTGTTGTATGAAAACTCCACCAATATAAGGTGGTCCTCCCAACTACAACCAAAATCTAAGACACAAGCACAAAGCATGTCCTCGAGTGTCTGTATGGTCCTCTCTGTCTGACCATCTGTCTGAGGTTGAAAGGCGGTGCTCACGTGTAGATGAGTTATGAACGCCTCCTGCAATCCTTTCCACAAGTAGGATGTAAAACATGAGTTGAGATCTGAGATGATCATTAATGGAACTCTGTGAAGTCTCAATATCTTTGGCATGTAGAGGCATACCAAGCTCTCTACTAATCCATGATCTCATATGGGTATGAAATGGGTTGACTTGGTGAATCGGTCAACGATCACCCATATGTAATCGTGGCCCCTGGACGTACATGGTAGCCCTATCATGGTGTCTATGAAGACACCATCCCACTTCCACTCCAGTACCTCAAGTGGCTGAGCTAAGCCCACTGGTACCTGATGCTTGACCTTCACTTGCTGAAAAGTGAGGCATCGAGATACAAACTCTGCCAATGCTTTCCTCATCCTTAGAAACCAATAATGACGCTAGATATCCTGGCACATCTTTGCTACTCTAGGATGTACCACCAAAGGGGATGTGTGAAACTCTCTCAAAACCTCCTCTCGAAGAATCACTGGTACCATAGTGCATCCTCTGAAGAGAACGACGTCCTCCCCACTTTCAGAAAATCCATCAGGAGCTTTTGTCACGACTCGTCCTCGGGGCCCGTGCCATGACTACCCCAAGCCCGCCTTCCATAGGCCAGGGGCTGGCGACTAGCACCAAGGCGTAAATCCTAGTAAAAAGGGAAGGCATTGCCTTTGTAAAGTAAACAAACACCACAGAGAAATCAAGCAGTATAAGTAAAACTAAGTAAAAACTGAGTACAATAGTAAGTGCAGAAAGTAAGTGGGCCAGAATACAAAACCAAACTGAAAGTAAAGTACAACTGAAAAGGGAAAACAACAACTGAAAAGTAAAACCTCAGCGTCGAGCCGTCCACTGGAAGTCCCACCTGAAGGGTGAGTAAAGATAGCCTCTACAACTCCTAGGGTCCAACCGTCCACTCCAAGCATGTCCCGCCCAGTGGTCCACCTCCAGGTACCATCCTGCTCCGCTAGCCTCAACCACGATCAGCGCTGTCCGTCGTCTGCAACCAACACAACGTAGTGCGGGCATAGCCCATGCAGGGGTCAGTATAAGCTACTCAGTAGGAACCCCGAGACCCCCGAAGGTCTTCCAGAATCCACAAAGGATAATACACAAGGAAAGATACAATCATGAAGTAACATCCGACACTGCTTAGGTATATGACCATACATATACCTAAGTCATCAAATCTCGTTCGACTCCAACATCCGAGCCCAAGTACAACCTAGTCCACATAGGAGAGAAAAACGTAAATCCATACAGGATAGCACAACACAATCCACATAGGAAAGAAAAAGATGATTCATCTCACACATGAATACTTCTTTGTATGATGATAAAGATGACCATATATTTCCACTGATTCATCTAAGCCGTCGGACCCACAAAGGATCGATAGGTACTAACCCCCACAATGACCCACAAAGGATCTAAACCACAAAGGATCGATAGGTAACTAACCCCCGCAATGACCCATAAAGGATCTGAACCACAAAGGATTGATAGGTAACTGACCCCCGAAAAGACCCACACAGGATCGGACCCACACAGGATCTGTAGGCGCTGGCCCACACAAGACCGCTGAGCACTGACTCACACAGGATCGGACCCACACAGGATCGGTAGAACTGACCCACAAAGGATCGCTGAGTGTTGTAGTCATCGCCGTCGAATCCACTGAGGATCTCTGCACATTCGTCGTCGAATCCATTGAGGATCTCTATACTGTCGTCGTCGTCGAATCCACTGAGGATCTCTGTACTGTCGTCGTCGTCGTAGTCACAACCAGCTCTAGGGTTCCCGCACACAACAAGATCGTTCGGGAGGGTCCGCTCCATGAGCCAAGAGGCTGATACATCAACTGACACATAGTCCAGAGTTGATGTATCCAAAAGTTCCGTATCGTCAACTGGAACTCAACGTCGCAGACGGCGCGTCAATCAGACGCCCGGTCTGAGAGTTATTGGCTTTTTCGTTCCAGGGGCCCGGTTGGTTTTTAAGGAAAAACCAACCTGAATGTACTCCACCTGCGTCCAAACCTCGGGTGGAGTAAACCGAAATATCCGTCTCACTTATAAGAATTCAACAAAGTCGATGGCACGTCAATCAGACGTCCGAAGCTCAAGATATGAGTATTTCCGCTCCGAGGGCCCAGTTGGTTTCGTGTACGAACAAACTCGGCTGAACCCAAAGTATTCCAAAACCTTGAGTGTGATATACCGAAACGACCGTCTCGATCCAAGGATCGCATTGCCTCTAACGACGCATCGATCGGAGTCTTGTAGCTAAAGATACGGGTAAAAGACCGAAAAGGGTCCGAAAATGGGGGGTCTAGGCCCGGGCCGACCCGGCCCAACCCCCCCTGGGTCGGCCCGAACCGGGTCGACCTGACCTGGGTCCGGGTCCAACCCGGCTGGGCGTGACCCGGCCCGGCCTGGGCGCGACCCGGCGGGCCGGTCTGGCGGCTCGGCGCTAGCCGAGCGGCCGCGCCCAAGGAGCCGCGACCCCCCGCGCGGGGGCCGCTCCGTGTCACCAGACGCGGCGCAAGGCCGCGTCCCTTCCCCGCGGTCCTGCGCGACCACGGATCCGGCTCTCGCCGCCGTGGCTTCAGCCGCGACGGGTCTTCCCGGCGGCGCGCCGGGCGCCGCCGCTTCCTGGCGGCCGGGCGCTGCCGGCCGCCGCCTCTGGCCGCCGGCGCCGCCGGCGGGAACTTCCGCGGACCACCGGACGCGCTCCGGTTGTCCGTTTTGCCTGCGGTTTGCGCCTACGGCTCTCCCGGGATCCGAACTCTGTTGCGACGACCTCCAATCGCCATTTTGATCCCATTTCGTAAACGCCGTTAATCCACGCATCAACGAAAAACTGTGGAGGGTTATCGGGCCGTGTTTGCTTGGCCCGCACCCTCCGCGTTAGGTGATAACAATTGGGAATAATATTCAACACATGAAAAACAAAACAAGGCACAATTTTAATAAATTAAAATTGAACTCTGATCCGGGTTCTTTGTTTTAGAAGGAACAACCATGGGAATAAAAATTATTCTCAAATAAAACCCCTACCTCGTAGCTGTCGTCGGACGAGAGTTCTTCGTGGAATTGATCATCACGGAAGAAGAGGATCGTCGCGTCGCGGAATGGCATCGCGTCGTCGATCTATGAGGGTTAAATAAAACACACATATTTAATTTCACGAATTAAATCCATGTTAAGGATAAAATCCACAAAGGAAATTTAAAAGATCCGAAATCTCCTACCTCAAGCAGTTGATGATCAGAGATTGTTGCAGGGAAGAACGTCGTGGAAGAAGTGTCGTGGAAAGAGAATCGTCGACGTCGCGGAACACAGAGTCGCGTCGTCGATATCCGAGGGTTCAGCGTTCTTCGCGTTCTTCGCATTCTTCGCGTTCTTCACGAAGGGGAATGAAGGTACAGATTCTCCAAATCCTCTCAACAATCAACCCGTCAACAAAAAGAAAAGGTGTTGGTCTTATTTTATTATTATGCCAACAGTTTGAAAAACAGGTTAAGAAACGAACCATTAATTCGGTGAATTAATGGTAACGTCTTAACAGTCCAATTAATAGGAGCGTTAAGAGTTTTAGAAAATTCCCCAGTTGACTTTCATTAATGAGGAGTTTTCCCGGGTGCGTTACTTAGAGGAAAAGAAACGGTGGGGCTCGTGCGGGCCCCACCTCACAAATATCCTACCAAGAGGGTATGATATTTTGGATTGCAGCCTATCCGCTTCAACTTAGCTCAAGTGGCTTTAAGTGGATTTTAAGTGGATTTTAAGTGGCATTAAGTGAATTAAAAATAAAGTTGTCACACCACTTTATTTTATTTCTTAACTTAACCCCAAAAATTTAAAAACCACACCCGAGCAAACGAAACTTCAGAAGAGGCATTTCTAAGAAAATACCGGCGCTGCGATTCCATCGGTGCCTTCAGAATTTTATTCTGAGCACCGGTTCAAAAGTTAGAAAAACCCGCTCGTTCGTTCACTGAACGTACCCGAGCCTAACTTCAGAAAATGATTCCGTGCACACCGGGCCTCAGAATCAGGTGCCATTAGAAACTGTGTTCTTGTAAAATTACAAAGAAAATTAAGGAAAAAAATTTCCTTGAATTTTTACGGGTCTTTACATCACCCCCACCTCAGGGATTTACATCCCCGTAAAGATACATCATAAACTAGGGAAACAAATGTGGGTACTGAGCACGCATCTGAGCCTCCCGCTCCCAAGTGCTCTCCTAGAGGTTCCCGTGCTACCATCTGATGCACACTAGAGGAATCGATCATCCACGTAGGACCCGCTCCTGTCGATCCTCGATCTCCACCGGGACCTCCACAAAAGTCACCCCATCATCAACGTCTAGCTCCCCATGGTCAATGATGTGCGTCGGGTCGTGCACGTATCTCCTCAGCTGGGGTACGTGGAAGACGCCGTGCACCCAGTGCAACTAAGGTGGTAGAGCCAGGCGATAAGCCACCTCGCCAATCCTGCTGAGGACCTGGAATGGTCTGATGAAGCGTGGAGAAAACTTGCCGCCTCGGCCAAATCTCCGTAATCCACGTCGAGGTGAGACACGCAAGAAGAAGTGGTGGCCATCCTCGAACTCTCGTGGCCTCCGACTCCTATCAACATAAGACTTTTGCCAGCTCTGAGCTGTCCTCATCCGCTCCTGGATGACCTGGACCTTCTCTGTCGTGGCCCGAACCATCTGTGGTCCCACAAGTGCTGACTCCCTAGGGTCTGTCCAGCACAAAGGAGATCTGTAAGGTCTGCCGTACAACGACTCGTATGGTGCCATCCCGATGGTGGAGTGGTAACTGTTGTTGTACGAAAACTCCACCAAGGGTAGGTGGTCCTCCCAGCTGTGACCAAAGTCGAGGACACATGCGCGGAACATGTCCTCGAGAGTCTGAATGGTCCTCTCCATCTGACCATCCGTCTGAGGGTGAAAGGCAGTGCTCAGACGTAGCTGCGTCCCGAATGCCTCCTGCAACCCCTTCAAAAGCCGGGAAGTAAAGCGAGCATCTCGATCGGAGACGATAGATGATGGCACACCGTGAAGTCGTACAATCTCCTGAACTTAGAGACGCCCCAAGCTCTCCACTGAGCCCTGCTCTTTGATGGGTAAGAAGTGATCCGACTTGGTGATTCGGTCGACAATCACCCAGATAGAGTCGTGACCTCTGGAAGTGCATGGAAGTACAGTCACGGAGTCCATAGATATCCCGTCCCACTTCCACTCCGGGACCTCCAAAGGTTGTACCAAGCCTGCTGGTACCTGATGCTCTGCCTTGACTTGCTGGCAGGTGAGGCATCGTGAAACGAAATCTGCCGCAACCTTCTTCATGCCTGGCCACTAGTGCTGTCGTCTAAGATCCTAGTATATCTTCGCCACTCCAGGATGTACCGCCAAAGGAAAAGTGTGAAACTCTCTCATCACCTCCTCTCGTAAAGCAACTGGTACCAAGGTACGTCCTCTGAAAAGGATGTCGTGCTCTGCTCCAAAGGAGAAACCATCAGGTGCCTGTCCAGAGGATATCTGCACACGCCGCGTCTCACAGTCAGTGTCCCCACGCTGTGCCTCTCTGACCCGCTGTAGTGGTGGAGGAGATACTGTGAGTGACTGAAGGAAGGCTGCTCTATCTCTATCCACGAAGGATATCCGAAAAGCGGCTAGCTGCTCTGTCGCCTCCTCAAGTAGCTGAATGCCCGTCCTCCTACTGAGGGCATCGAATACCACGTTACCCTTACTAGGAGTATAGAGTATCTCAAATTCATAGTCCTAGAGGAACTTGAGCCATCGCCACTGTCTCAGGTTTAGGTCCTTTTGAGAAAATATGTACCTGAGACTCTGATGGTCAGAAAAGACTGTAAAGTGCTCGCCCATCAGATAATGTCGCCATGTCTTCAGAGCGAAGACCACTACTGCTAACTCCAGGTCATGGGTAGCGTAGTTCTTCTCATGCAGCCTCAACTTATGTGATCCATAGGTGATCACTTCCCGATCCTGCATCAGGACACATCCGAGTCCGGTCCCTGATGCATTGCAGTAGACTACGTACCCTACTCCCTCCTCAGGCAACCTCAAGATAGGTGCACTGGTCAATCTCTGTCTCAGCTCCTGGAAGCTCTGCTGACATCTTTCTAACCTCACAAAGGGTTTCCCCTTCTTCGTCAAAGCTGAGAGTGGTTCTGCAACTCTGGAGAAGTCTAACACAAATCTCTAATAGTATCCGGCTAGTCCCAAGAAACTCTGCACCTCTGTCACGCTCCTGGGTGGCTCCCAAGCTAGCACTGCCTCGATCTTCGCAGGATCCACTGCAACTCCTGCCTCAGAGATGACGTGTCCCAAGAAGTGGACCTCACGCATCCAGAACTGACACTTCGAGAGCTTACCATAAAGATGGTGCTCTCGGAGTGTGTCCAGCACAACCCGCAAGTGGCATGCATGCTCCTCCTCAGTCGTCGAGTATATCAAAATGTTTTCGATGAAGACTACAATAAATCGATTGAGGTATGGCTGAAAGATACTGTTCATGAGGCCCATGAACACTGCTAGAGCATTGGTTACGCCGAATGGCATAACCAAGAACTCATAGTGGCCATACCGACATCTGAAGGCCGTCTTCTGCACGTCCTCATCCCGAACTCTGAGATGATGATAGCCTAACCTGAGGTCTATCTTCGAGAACCACCGTGATCCCTTGAGCTGATCGAAGAGGTCATCAATCCTCGGTAGTGTATACTTGTTCCTCACCGTCACCCGGTTCATGCGATGATAGTCGACACAAAGTCGCAAGATCCCGTCCGCCTTCTTGGCGAACAATATCAGGGAAGCCCAGGGTGAAACACTGGGTTGGATGAATCCCTTGCCCTGCAAGTCCTCCAACTATACCCGTAGCTCTCAAAGCTCATCGGGGGCCATCCGGTACGCTGGAGTCGATATCGGGGCTGTCCCGGGGTACATGTCAATATAAAAGTCTACCTCCATACGAGGAGGTAGCCCTGGAACGTCGTCGGGAAAGACGTCCGCATACTGATCCACCACTGCAGGAAAACTAGGACTCTGCACGTCAACTGCTCCTAGGATGAGGCTAGCCAGCTGATGAGTGATGGTCTGTCCTCTCCTCTGTGGAAGTTTATCCTGTGCTGCGAAGGCTCCCTTCTCTCCGGTGAAGGTGAACCTGCTCCCATCGGTGCGTACACATCGCACCTTGCGCCTAATATAGTCAATCTATACATGGACTGTAGATAACCAATCCATGCCCAGGATGACGTCGTAAGGCCTCGACGCTGCTACAAGAAGATCCCAGCTGAAGTTCTCACCTCCTAGAGTAAGCTCACACTACCAGCACCAGTGTGTAATCGTCGAGTCTACTCCCGTAGGAGTCTCTAGCCGTAAGGATCGAGACAAAGGCTCTATCGGAATCTCCGAGATTCGAACAAGGGCAGCGACTATGAAAGAGTGACTCACTCTTGTGTCTATAAGAACAGTAGCAAGGGTGTAATAGACACAGATCGTACCTCCAATCATCTCGGGCATTCCGTGGTCGTAGGCCTCCGCTGCCTGGAGCTGTGCCTGTCCCTACCCGCCATCTCCCTGTGGCCGGGGTGGACCTCCTGGTGGTGGTGGTGGTAGAGCCTCAAAGCGTCGCCCACCACCTACTGCTAGACCAACTCCTCTGCCTCGTCCTCCTGCTCCCTACGGACTGCCACAGTCGACCCTCTGCCTCTTCCTGGGTGGCCCCTCAACTGTTTGCTGCTCCTCGGCACAGTGGGTCGGGCAGTCACGAGCCATGTGGCCCTGCCCGCCGCATGTGTAGCACTGCCTGCCTCTCGAAAGACTGGATCCATGCTGTGTGCCCCGCACTGCTAAGCCAGTGTACTGAGGTCGTCTGCGTGAGGGTATGGTCTGCCTGGACCCCTGAGTCATCCATCAACTGCCTGCCACAGAAGACTCTACTACATGCCTCCCCATGGTAGGTCTCGGCGCTGATGTAGACTCAGCAAGAAATCTCTAGATCAGAAGGGCTCGCTCCTGTACTCCTGCCTGGGTCGGAATGCTGAGGGAGATCAGCGATGCCCTAATCTCATGTCTCAATCCCTGCTCAAAGGTCCGAGCCCAGAAGAATGGGTCCCATACCATGTCTGTCGAGTAGCGTGAGAGATCGGTAAATCTCACCGAGTACTGGGCGACCGTCAAGCTGCCCTGCCGCAGCTGAAGAAGCTCCTGGATGTGCACCGCACGGAGGGTGCCTGGGACGAACTCCGAGTGGAAGAGTCTCTCAAAGTCCGTCCAGAGAAGAGATGCCTCATCGTGCACCTGGAGCATCAAGCTCCACCATCGGCCCGCTGCCGCGTGCAGTAGGCTCGCTGCGAGGATCACCATGAGGTCTGCTGGTGTCCTCACTAACCGGAAAACTCATACAACTGCCCCCAGCCAGTCCTCGGATGCCTGGGGGTCCGTCTCCCCGCGGAACCTGGGCAGTCGCTGGCACTGGAACTCATGCAGTGCACTAAGGCGATGTGCATCGTCAGCGGCTGGGGCTGGAAGCATCGGTGGATCAGTGGGTAGAGGTACTTCCGGTGCCTCAACTGTCAAAGGGCCCTGCACCGAGGCCTCGTCGCTTGGTGGGCTGTCGTCACGCTCAACTCTCGGAACCGTAGCTGGCTACTATCGTGGGGCCATCCTGAAAAAGGAAACAGATGCGCCACAGTCAGAATAGTATACCTGATGAGCTGACACAAAGTAATCACAAAGAAAACTTAAAACACACACACAATCAATGTTTTCGTGCATTAAGTCAGAAATCAGAAGTTAGGGTCTTGGTGTACGGATACGTCGACCGCCGCACCAACACTGGACTCCCTGGACTGATAACCACACCCAATACGCTAAGCAATATTGCTTCACATAGAAGAAGATCAGAGTCTGCGGTAGAACCGAACTCCTCTGATACCAATTTGTCACGACCCGTACTCGGGGCCCATGCCGTGACTACCCCAAGCCCGCCTTCCATAGGCCAGGGGTTGGCGACTAGCACCAAGGCGTAAATCCCAGTAAAAAGGGAAGACATTGCCTTTGTAAAGTAAACAAACACCACAGAGCAAGCAAGCAGTAGAAGTAACACTAAGTAAAAACCGATTACAACAGTAAGTGTGGAAAGTAAGTGGGACAGAATACAAACCCAAACTGAAAGTAAAGTACAACTGAAAAGGGAAAACAACAACTGAAAAGTAAAGCCGCAGCGTCGAGCCATCCACTAGAAGTCCCACCTGAAGGGTGAGTACAGATAGCCTCTAAAACTCCTCAGTTCAAACCGTCCACTCCAAGCACGTCCCGCCCAGTGGTCCACCTCCAGGTACCATCCTACTCCGCAAGCCTCAACCACGATCAGCGTTGTCCGTCGTCTGCAACCAACACAACGTAGTGCGGGCATAGCCCGTGCTGGGGTGAGTATATGCTACTCAGTAGAGGCCACGAGACCCCTGAAGGTCTCCCAGAATCCACAAAGGATAATCCAAAAGGAAATATACAATCATGAAGTAACATCCGACACTGCTTTGGTATATGCCCATACATATACCTAAGTCATCAAATCTCGTTCGACTCCAACATCCGAGCCCAAGTACAACCCAGTCCACACAGGAGAGAAAAACAAAAATCCACACAGGATAGCAGAACACAATCCACATAGGAAATCAAAACAGGATTCAGCTCACATAGGAATACTTCTTTGTTTGACGATAAAGATGACCAGATATTGCCACTGATTCATCTAAGCCGTCGGAACCACAAAGGATCGATAGGTACTAACCCCCGTAATGACCCACAAAGGATCTGACCCACAAAGGATCGATAGGTAACTAACCCCCGCAATGACCCACAAAGGATCTGACCCACAAAGGATCGATAAGTAACTAACCCCCGCAAAGACCCACACAGGATCTATAGGCGCTGGCCCACACAAGACCGCTGAGCGCTGACCCACACAGGATTAGACCCACACAGGATCGGTATCACTGACCCACAAAGGATCACTGAGTGCTATAGTTGTCACCGTCAAATCCACTGAGGATCTCTGCACAGTCGTCGTCGAATCCACTGAGTATCTTTGTACTGTCGTCGTCGTCGTAGTCGCAGCCAGCTCTAGGGTTCCCACACACAGCAAGCTCGTTCGGGAGGGTCCGCTCCACGAGCCGAGAGGCTGATACATCAACTGACACATAGTCTAGAGTTGATGTATCCAAAAGTTCCGTATCTTCAACTGGAACTCAACGTCGCAGACAGCGCGTCAATCAGACACCCGATCTAAGAGTTATTGGCTTTTTCATTCTAGGTGCCCGGTTGGTTTTTAAGGAAAAACCAACCCAACCGTACTCCACCTACATCCAAAACTCAGGTGGAGTATTCCAAAAGATCCGTCTCACTTAGAAGAATTCAACAAAGTCGACGACACGTCAATCGGACGTCCGAAGCTCAAGATATGAGTGTTTCCGCTCCGAGGGCCCGGTTGGTTTCGTGTACGAACCAACCTGGCCGAACCCAAAGTATTCCAAAACCTTGAGTGTGATATACCGAAACGACCGTCTCAATCTAAGGATCACATCTCCGCTAACAGCGCGTCGATCAGAGGCTCATAGCTCAAGATACGGGCAAATGAACGAAAAGGGTCCAAAAACGGGGGGTCTGGGCCCGGACCGACCCGGCCCAACCCCCCTGGGTCAGCCCGAATCGGGTCGACCCGACCCGGCCCGACCTGGGCGCGACCCGGCTGGCCGGTCTGGCGGCTCGGCGCTGGCCGAGCGATTGCACCCCAGGAGCCGCGGCCCCCCGCGCGGGGGCCGCTCCGTGTCACCGGACGCGGTGCAAGGCCGCGTCCCTTCCACGCGGCCCCGCGCTGCCGTGGGACCGGCTGTCGTCGTCGCGGCTTCAGCCGCGATGGGTCTTCCTAGCGGCGCGCCGGGCGCCGCCGCTTCTTGGTGGCCGGCCGCTGCTGGCCGCCGCCTCCGGCCGCCGGTGCCGGCGGGAACTTCCGCGTACCACCGGACGCCCTCCGGCTGTCCATTTTGCCTGCGGATTGCGCCTACGGCTCTCCCGGGATCCGAACTCTGCTGTGAAGGCCTCCAATCGCCATTCCAATCCCATTTCGTAAACGCCGTTAATCCACGCATCAACGAAAAACTACAGTGGGTTGTCGGGCCGTGTTTGTTTGGCCCGCACCCTCCGCGTTATGTGATAACAATTAGGAATAATATTCAACACATGAAAAACAAAACAAGGCACAATTTTAATAAATTAAAATTGAACTTTTATCAGGGTTCTTTTTTTAGAAGGAACAACCATGGGAATAAAAATTATTCTCAAATAAAACCCCTACCTCGTAGCTGTCATCGGACGAGAGTTCTTCGCGGAATTAATCGTCGTGGAAGAAGAGGATCGTCACGTCGCGGAAGGGGGTTGCGTCATCGATCTCCGAGGGTTAAAGAAAACACACAGATTTAATTTCAGGAATTAAATCCATGTTAAGGATAAAATCCAAAAATGAAATTTAAAAGATCCGAATCTACTACCTTAAGCAGTTGATGATCGGAGATTGTTGCGGGGAAGAACGTCGCGGAAGAAGCGTCGTGGAAAGAGAATTGTCGGCGTCGCAGAACACGGCGTCGTGTCGTCGATCTCCAAGGGTTCAGCATTCTTCACGTTCTTCACGTTCTTCGCGTTCTTCGCGAAGGGGAATGAAGGTACATATTCTCCAAATCATCTCAACAATCAACCCGTCAACAAAAAGAAAAGGTGTTGGTATTATTTTATTATTATGCCAACAGTTTGAAAAACAGGTTAAGAAACGAACCATTAATTCGGTGAATTGATGGTAACGTCTTAACAGTCCAATTAATAGGAGCGTTAAGAGTTTTAGAAAATGCCCCAGTTGACTTTCATTAATGAGGAGTTTTCACGGGTGCATTACATAGAGGAAAAGAAACGGTGGGGCTCGTGCGGGCCCCACCTCACAAATATCCTACCAAGAGGGTAGGATATTTTGGATTGCACCCTATCCGCTTCGACTTAGCTCAAGTGGCTTTAAGTGGATTTTAAGTGGCTTTAAGTGAAATAAAAATAAATTTGTTGCACCACTTTATTTTATTTCTTAACTTAACCCCAAAAATTTAAAAACCACACCCGAGCAAACGCAACTCCGGAAGAGGCGTTTCTAAGAAAATACTGGCGCTGCGATTCCATCGGTGCCCTTGAAATTTGATTCCGAGCACCAGTTCAAAAGTTAGAAAAACCCGCTCATTCGTTCACTGAACGTACCCGAGCCAAACTTCGAAAAATGATTCCGGGCACACTGGGCCTCGGAATCAGGTGCCGTCAGAAACTGTGTTCTTTTAAAATTCCAAAGAAAATTAAGAAAAAAAATTTCCTTGATTTTTTATGGGTCTGTATAGCTTTTCCTGAGGATATCTGAGCACGTCAGGTCTCACAGTCTAAGTCCCCAAGCTGTGCCTCCCGATCTCACTGAAGAAGTGGGGGAGTTACTGTCATAGACTGGAGGTAAGAATCTCCATCTCTATCCACAAGGGATATCTGCAACATGGCTAGATGCTCTGTTGCCTCACTCAGTAACTATAGGCCAGGCTTCCTGTTGAGTGCGTCTGATACTACGTTACCCTTCCCAGAAGTATATACAATATCAAAGTCATAGTTTTGGAGGAACTCTAGCCATTATTGCTGTCTCAAGTTCAGGTCCTTCTATGTGAATATATAACCGAGAATCTTATGATTAGAGTAAATAGTAAACTGTTCACCCATCAAGTAGTGTAGCCACATCTTCAGTGCAAAGACCACTACTTCTATCTCTAGTTCATGTGTAGTGTAGTTATTCTCATGTTGTATCAACTCTTGTGATCCATAGGCGATCACAACTCGCTCCTGTGTCAGGAAAAAACCCAGTCCGATCCCTAATGCATCACAATAAACTTCGTACCCAACGCCCTCTTATGGTAGCCTCAAGATGGGAGCACTCGTCAGTCTCAACCTCAACTCCTGGAAACTCTACTCGAACTTCTCTGTCCACAAGAAAGGCTGCCCCTTCTTTGTCAAGGCTGACATGGGTGCCACTACCCTGGAGAAGTTAGGTACAAATCTCCGATAGTACCCAGCCAATTTCAGGAAACTCTACACTTTGGTCAGACTCTTGGGTGGTTCCCAAGCAAGCACTTCCTCTATCATTACTGGATCCACTATGACTCCAGCCTTCGAGATAACGTGCCCCAGGAAGAGGACTTCCCGTATCCAGAACTAGAACTTCGAGAGATTTCCATAAAGCTGGTGCTCTCAGAGTTTATCCAGAACTATCTGCAGGTGCATGGAATTCTCCTCCTCCGACACCGAGTATACCAAGATATCATCGACGAAGACAACCAAAAAACGATTGAGGTATGGCTGAAAGATCCTGTTCATGAGCCCCATGAACACTGCCAGAGCGTTGGTCATGTCGAAATGCATCACCAAGAACTCGTAATGGCCATACCAACATCTGAAGGATATCTTTGGTACATCTTCATCTCGTACTCTTAGCTGATGATAGCGTGGTCTAAGGTCTATCTTCGAAAACCAACGAGATCCCTTTAGCTGGTCAAAGAGATCATAGATCCTTAGGAGTGGATAATTGTTCTTCACGGTCACCTGGTTTAGGCACTGATAGTACACACAAATCCCCAAGCTCCCAACTGCCTTCTTGGCAAACAATATTGGGGATGCCCATGGAGAAACACTGGGCCTTATAAACCCCTTTCCCTACAAGTACTCTAACTATACCCGCAACTCTCGAAGCTCCATGAGAGCCATTCGATATGCTGGTGTAGATATTGGTGTCATCCTGGGGTATAAGTTGATGTAAAAGTCTACCTATATGCATGAAGGTAGTCTCAAAACATCATCACTAAAGAAATTAGCATACTGTTCCACCACTACAAGATAACTCGGACTCCTCACGTCAACTAATCTAAGGGTGAGGCTATCCAACTAATGTGTAATTGGCTTCACCCTCCTCTAAGATAGTACATCTTATACTGTAAAGGTTTTTTTTCTCACTTTTGAAGGTACAAATGATCCCATCCTCGCAGACACACCACACTTTGCACCTAAAATAGTCGATCTGAGCATCGACTATGGATATCCAGTCCATACCCAAGATGACTTCGTAAGGCCTCAACGATGCTACTAGGAGATCCTAGCTGAAGCTCTCACCTCCTCGAGTGAGCTCACAATACCTTCACCAGTGTGTAATCATCAAATCTTATCCTTTAGAATTCACTAATCACAAGGATCGAGGAAATGACTCCATCATAATCTCTCAGCTCCGAATGAGTTCCATGGAAATGAAAGAGTGACATAAACCTATGTGTATAAGAACTATAGCTAGGGTGGAATAGAAATAGATCATACCTATAATCATATCTGGGGCACCGTGGTCATAGGACTCAGCTGCCTGAAGTTGTGATCGCCCCTATCCACCTACTCCTTGTGGTTGGGGTGGACCTCCAGGTGGTGGTGGTGGTAAAACCTGAAATCTACGCCCACCACCTGCTGCACAACCGGCTCCTCTGCCTTTTCCACTGCCCTGAAGACCTCCTCACTGGAATCTCATCCTCCGCCTTGGCAGTTCCTCGACCATCCACTGATCATCGAATGGTGGGTCGGGAAGTCACAAGCCATGCGGCCCTGCCCACCAAACGTGAAACATAGTCTTCCTCCTAACTAACCTTCTCTACCTTGTGATCTCCACACCTCCGACCCTACATCTTGGGGTCGTCCACTAGTTGGTATGGCCCTGTTAGACATCTGCGTCTTCTATCTATTGCCTCCTGTAGATTACTGGGCTACCTATCATCCGATGGTGGCTCTCACCATCATTACCTGCTCATCTATGAAGATCTCCACCAACTATGATCACTCAAGCACTCTAGCCTGCATCAGGATATTCTTTAATATCATTGATGATCTGATCTCTCACTGGAGACCTTGATCAAAGGTACGGGCCCTAAAGAATGGGTCTCATACCATATCGTTGGAGTAGCGCAAGAGGTCAGTGAATCTTACAGAGTACTGGGACACTGATATGCTTCCCTACTATAAGTGAAGTAGCTCCTGGATACAAATTAAGCGTAGTGTCGCTGGAACAAACTCCACCCTGAAGAGGCTCTAAAAGTCCTTCCAGGTGAGGGTCACCTCATCATGTGTCTGGAGAGTCAGGATCCACCATCTCCCTGCTATGCCTTGGAAAGGTCAAGTGGCTAGGATAACCATCTGCTCAACTGGTGTCTCAACCAAGAAAAATACTCTTACCACAGCCTCCAGCCAGTCCTCAGCTGGCTGGGGATCTGTCTCGCCTCAAAACCTCAGAGGCCTCTATCTCTAGAACTCATGCAGTGCGCTCAGTCGGCGTTCACGATCTGTTGGTGGGTCTGGAGGTATCTGCTTCCCAATGGGTGGTAGTGCTACAGGTGCACCTCCTGAAGGTGCTACCATAGTAAGAAGGCCCTGCACCAAAGCCTCGTTGCTCGGTGGGCCATCATTGTGTCCTCTCTTAGGAATCATGGCTGGTTTTCTATGTTGCAACATCCTGAAAAGAAACAAGTGTGCCATGATCAATAAGTTATACCTGTCAAGCTAAATCAAAAGAGATCAAAAGTAAAACATTCCCAAAACACACGTAATCAGTGTTTTCATGCATCGATTCAGAAATCATAATTTAGGGTCTTGGTGTATGGATACATCGGCCGCCACACCAACACTGGACTCCCTGAACTAAAATCCATACTCAAAACACTTAACACTATTTCTATATTAAAAAGATCAGAGTCCTAGTTCTTCAGTAGAACTGATCCCTCTGAAGCCACTTTGTCACGACCTGTCCCCCAAAGCCCGTGCCGTGAATACCCCAAGCCCGCCTCCATAGGGCATGGGTTGGAGACTAGCACCGAAAAGGCGTATCCCTAAAACGGGAAGGAATTTCCTTTAAACCTGTACAAACAAACATACTAGAATACAACAAGATAAAACCATGAAGTAAAATTGCTATAATAAAAGTGTGTACTGAATGTAAAGGGGCTGAAATTCAATCCCAATTGAACAGTACAACTAAAACTGAAAAATAGAAAAGAGATCCAAAAATCATCCATCGAGGATACTACCTAAAGGGTAGGTACAACTCGTCTCCACTACTCTCCACGTCAGCCAATATCCTCCTTTTACCGCTTGGTCCTAGATCCCTTGAGTCTCAGCCAAGCTGATCGTCATCTGCACAAGACATAACAAGGTGCGGGTGATGCCCATGCAGAGGTGAGTATAAAAGTACCTAGTAGGGACCCCGAGACCCCCAAATGTCTCACATAATTCCACACATGAAAACCAAAAATCATGATCTCAATCACAAAGCATAAAGAAAAATACTCAACTCAAACTATGTATAACTAAATTGCAGATGTACAAATGATTAGTTGAGAAGCTAGATCATCTTATTCTATTTATAGGCACTACTACTGACCATATGGAGTTTGACCCACATAGGATTGATAGGTAATAACCCCCACAAGACCCAGACTGGATCTGAACCACACAATATCGATATGCGCTGACCCACACAAGATCTCTAAGCGTTGACCCACATAGGATCTAACCCACATGAGATCAATATGTCACTGATCCATGATGGGCCGCTCAAGGATGGTCCTTATTGGGTCGCATACTGTTGATCCACAAAGTATCTCTAGGTTCTGATCCACACAGGATCGCTCAGTGTTAATCCACACATGATCGCTAGGTTCTGACCAACATAGGATCTCTCAGTACTAACCTCTCCATGATCTATCTCCAACCTCCGACTCACTGCTAGCCATTGGATTTCTACTTATAGTACACTTAATTCTGGGAGAACTACTCCTCAATAAATTAGTCGTATTTCAACCGGAACTTAAGTCCCATGATGAAATAACCCAATGATCCATAACTTCATAAGGGTACCAACACAATAGACAACACGTCAACTGGACACCCTGTCTGTAAGTTATTGACATTTTAGTGTCAAGCCCCCGATTGAATTCAAAGTCGATCCAACCTGGCCACACTCCAAAATTGTCCAAAACTCTAGTAGAGTATCTCAAAATGAATGTCTCTTTACAAGGATCCTAGCACCACTGACGGTTCATCAAACAAATGTCTAGTTTGTAAGATACGTTCATTTAAGTGTATCTGGGCCCGAGAGGGGTCCGGGTCTGGTTCGACCTGGTCAGTTGACCCAGTCTGGGTCACCCCGACCCAGATCGGGTAAAATCAACTCGGTCTGGGTTTTACTCGGTCGAGGCCGGCTGGGATGGGATGTGGTAGGCTTGGCCCGTTGGGCCGCGGGGGGCTTGACCCGCGGGGCCGGAGGCCAGCCCAGCCCGCCTGCATGGGTACGGCCTGCCGGGCAGTCCGACCGACTGGCTGGCCCAAACCACGTGGGGTCGCGCAGTTTGCTTCTCTTGAATGGCTCAAAGGAGCTGTTCCACTCCTTTATTGGCGACTCTAGGTGGCTCCGCCTCATCACCCATGAGACCCGCAGGGAGCAGGTCCCCTGCATCACTGTAGCTTTGAGCCACAACTCCCTTCAGTGCGGTGTGTGATGGAACACCGCCTCCACCTCCATGCCTAGCCACTACCAGCTTCCTATTCGACCACTGCGGCACTGAGCATCACCGCTCTTCCACCTCGGTCGGTGGTTTCCGGCCGTCGTCCTCATCCGCAAAAACCGGTCACCGGAGCCGCTGCGCCAGTGCGTCTCCTGCAGGCCAATGGGTGAGCTCTGATGATCCATTCTTCCTTTCGGATATGCCTACAGTCTACTCAGGATGCCTTCGTCGTTGCACGCCTCTCGGTTTCAAGGTTCCATCAAGTTAGAACAACCCGCCTCCGAAGAAAGCAATGAAAAACAAGTGGCGGAGAGTCCGAGCCTTGTTAGTTTAGCCTACATCCTCCGCGTTAGAATTATAACAAGTGGGGGTAAATTATACATCACATTAAAAATAATGGAAAACCCCATTAAAATCCACCTCAACAACCACCTGAAAATTCAAGAATGAGGAGAAGAAACGTGGTAATTTTTTGAATTAAATGACAACTCCTACCTCATGAACCATCAGAGGTATCACAATTGTTGGCAGAAGGATAGTCCCTGTTAGTGTGAGGTCGTCTGCGTTTGTCGATCTAGGATCATTACCACCCAAGAATCCGTCTTCCATTAGTGGAAGATGTCACATAACTTCTCTAGAGGTTTATTTCTTGGTTAAGTCATTCCAAAACTCCACACCAATCCTTACTTATATAGAGGGGAAAAAGGTGAGTAACACACCGAGAAATTAATGAGGTTCATTTAATGAATGAACCTCTTAATTCCCAAATGGTGCAGTTAAAAATAAAGGAGATTCAATCCATTAATGTTCTTGACAAGTCACCGGTCCCCACCACCCCCACTCATCTGCTGGAGAAAAAGAAATGAAATAACTTGTTAAGTTATTTTATTATTTTTCGGTAAAGTCCAAAATTTAACTTTTCTTTCGACCTACTGCAGTTGAAGTGAAGCTTCCCTTAAGTGAATCCTGGCGCTAAGGACTGTACGGTGCCCTCATATTTGTAATCCGAGCACCAGTTTAAAAGATAGAAAATGTCTCCCATGCGTTTACTTAATGTACCTTAAAAAAATTTCAGAAATTCATTTGGGGAACACTAGGACTCAGAATCACATGCCATCAATTTTGGTAGACTTGTAATAATCCCAAATAATTTTTTAAAAAAATTTACATTGAATTTTCTAGTCTTTAAAAAATTATTCATGCAGGTTCTTTTAGTGATATATTTTGAACTGAGCATCAGATTGAGATTCTATTTCTATCATTGTGTCTATAATGGAGAGTTTATCCTAGGTGAGGTATAAACTCGAGTTGTGTAGTGAGATCCACCAAATACTTTATTTTTATTTTCATTTTCATTTTCTTCTTTTTATTTCTTTCCTTTTATATCCTTTCTTTTCGTTCCTCCTTGCACATGCCTCTTTTTCCACTCCACATTCATGTGACCTAAGGGAGAAAGAGGAAGATGAAGAAAGAACGAGAGAGAGAGAGGGAAGGGAATAAGGGTACTATCATAAAGCCCGCGACGTACTGGATCAACGTGCAACGACCATGGATCATAAAATCAAGCCAATATTCTACAGTTTCTGCCCAAAGGTAGTCCCATTTATTTTTTTACATAAAACACCACTGTGATTCATTATTTCAAGTTTTAATTCCCTATTATGCTTGTATGAGGCCTATAGTGGTTGGATTTGTTGATTTGGGGGTTGTAATGGATGTTTTAGGAGATACAGAGGGTTTTCCATTTGGGAAAACTTTATAACATAGTGTGTAGTCTAGAGTGACATGTTTTGGGTTCTTCACATTTGAGGAAGATGAATTTTAAGGTGTACACGCCATGTACAGGAGTGTACACTCCGTGTACTGGTACTCAGTCATGTATCCTAGTACCCATCTAGGAGAACCTGTGTAGGGGTACATGGTCATGTAGAGTAAACAACCAGACCCAATGTGGGTTGCATGTTGTGTAAAAGTACACAACCTAGACAAGTAGATGTCTAGGTCAGTTGATGGACACATGCATGTACCCCGTGTTGGGTACATGCCATGTAACTATTTCACATGCAGTGTACCTGGGGATTTTACACGCCCAGGCTAGTGGGAGTGTGTAATTCCCTGACCTCAGAAGCCCGGAGTCAGTGAATTATTTTAATACATTGTCATGATTACAAGGAATCAAGTCCTGAAGGACAGATCAATTTAGTAGTCTTGCAAAATAGATTACATAAATGAACATTACATTACACATTCAAACATAAAATACAACATAAATAATCCATTGAGAACACCATTATTCCCCTATCTTAACCCTACATATCAAACATAATACACTTCTTTGAATCCTGGGAAAACAAAACATAATAAAGGGGTGATCTCATATGCTCAGTAAGGGTAAATAATTTAGCGGAAGCTATAAACTTTTAAGGAAATATGTGTAATAAAAACAACAGACTTTTAAACATAAACTTGAACATAATATGGAGAAAATAAATCAAACATTACCATATAAACATACACTTGTATATTCTACTAGTCGAATAAAAACATGTAATAATTAATTTCATAACGAGGGAATGAATAATTCCAGACATCATAACCACATAATCAAGGCCTCATGACAAGAATACAAATAATATTTTTTGTCAAGGCCTTATGCCAAGACAACAATTTGTCTCATGAGACCTACTGATTCATCGATGAGTTATAGTGGGCTCCACTCGTCACTTATAATGTCTGATGCATTCCTCATATGAAAAATTTTAAACATAACATAAAAATTAGTATTAAAACTAGCATGTGAAATTTCAATAATTTAACCATAAATCATGAATGGTATAAAAATAGCACATTCACAGTCAAACATATCATAACTAATTAAATAAAATATTTAATATTTTATTTATAATAAATCAACCTCAATCAAGAATAATATCCAAAAAGGATGTTGACATAGTTGAAAATGATTAGTAAAACTCTTTGAGAGAAATATCCCTTTTTCATGAAAACATTTAAAAGTCACACAATTTAGAAAGGAAGACATTTAAAATACATTTTTGAATTAAAGTATCCCATAACACTTTAAAACTTTTTAAAGGAATTAACATTTTAAAACATTCATGTCCATATAGATAAATACTTAAAAAACCATTTTGAAAACATGAAAATTAATGAGAATGATTTAAAAGAATAAATATTTAAATCATTTAAAATGATTTTTTTGTTAAAGAGTCCCTTAAAAAGAATAATTTTGAAAAATATTTTATGAAATATGGACATGGAGAATAAATATATCCCAGTAAATAATTAAACATAAATAATCTTGGATAATAATGAGATTGAGGAATTAACACTTACCCTGTACTTTCCTTTGGTCGAGGGTACGTTTAACCTCCTGTATAAAGACATTAGTATGTTATTAAATAATACCACAACCATATTAATATTTATTATATCATAAATGATTCATTTATTACTTCATTCAACCCATTTAATAATGATTTCCATGTTAAATTAACATTTCGGGTAATAATCGCTTTCTTTATCGTACTCGTTTTAACTTTTTATTCTTGATCGTATAATTTAGATCTTAAATACTTCCAAAATATAAAACATGATTTATATATAATATATATTTAGAATATAAATATGTATAATAGATAGATATATGAAATGTAAAACACCGTTTATGGAGATGGTAGGCCGTACGTACGCATAAACGCTGTTTCTGTTTTCATATCGCATTAAACAGAAGTAAGTGAATAAGATATATGTAAGTACATACATACACACACGCATACACAGACACACACACACAGACACATACACACAAACACACACACACACAAAAACACACACACACACACACACATATATATATCTCCAGTAGTATTATTATGTCATATATTACATACTTATTAATAATATATATTTTTATAATCATCGTTGAATGATGAACCTGGAAATGAATCTCATCGCATTGTGGAGACGGTAAACTGAACGTACACACGAGCGACGATATCATCTTCTTAATGATTAAAAGGTGTGTAATTGGATGATATATTAATTTTAAAGAGAAATTATAATTTTATTTTCATTATTTATATACATATTAATCATCATTATATCAATCCAAATAACATAGTGTTGAATAACAAATTACACTATGGCGTGGAGATGATAAGCCGTACATACGCACGCATGGTGACATTATCATTCATAGGATGAATAAAATATTGTGTATGGTTGTAACATATTTATAATAACATCATAGTATTTATAAGGTACTGGAGCTATTATTTTGGTATGGAAATAACAAAGAAAGAGAAAGTGGAAGAAGAAAAGAACTTTGAAAGAGATGATAAAATAATTACATCTTCTTTGGGTGTTTCCTTTTGATTTGAACAAAAGAGATCCTTAGGTTGGATTTCTGATCAATGGAAGGCCTCTAAGTTTAATTGAGCGAAGTTGGGAGGATATTTGGGTAGAATTTGGCCGAGCCAAATGGTTTTGGAGGTGTGATTTTGAGAGAAGGGGAAGTACCTTTTTATAAGAGTGGTGAGGGTCACTTTAGAAAAAGTTTGAAATATTATTTTATTATAAAATCATTTTCAGTTTATAATTGCTTAAAATTGATTTATTTCAAATATAAGGTGGTTATGGGTCTAAATACTCTCAACAAATAGGTTTTAGAAAAGTTTAGGTCACCATATTAACCCTATCTTTTAGATCGAACTCTTAGTAAAATAGTTTAACTTTTACCATGTCCTCTTGTATTATTATAATAAATGGTTAATAAAATTACTATAAAAAGACAAGAAAACCCCAAGTTGTTAATTATTGATATATATAAACTTATCTAATTACTTTGTCCGAACTTTATATTTTTATAAATATTATATCAATTAATAATGTAATATTTGTTTTAAAAACTTATTTTTGTCCATTTTGACACTATTTGGTATTTTGTTTTTGTTAAAGTCATAACAACTTTTTCACTTCAAAAAAAATTATTTAACCAACCCTAAAATGTAATATTAACCTAGAAAATTCTTGGATGGCATAAAAGCCTCAATTTAAATTTATTTTTATTTTTATAATATCAATTATTTTAATATTTCATTGATAAAGTAGTTATTGCTTCATCATTGTGTCATAGATAAATTTAATTATTTGATCTCTAAAAATTATAAACAAAATACAATTACATAATAAATAATTTTAGATTTATAATGAATATTAATTTTCAAATTTATCTTATGTATAACACTATGTTAAAAATGCTTTAGTTATTAAACTTTGAATTTTACACTTTTAACTCTTCTTTAAATAAAATAATAATAAATGTCCTAATCTAATAAAAGTGGACCAAAAGGATCATTTTTTATTCCTAAGGTTGGTTCTGGTCGAAATATATCTATCCAATAGAATTAAGACATGTGTTAGAGAAATTATAATATCATTTTTACCTTTAATTACCCTATTTAATTTTAACTGTGGTAAATAAAAGTCAAAAGTTACTATTCACCAAAAATTATTTTCATCTTATTGAACTAAATTTTACTTACTGATGTCAACCATGTATCTTGGATTTTTTAAATTCAATTCACAGAAGCGGTAAAATTACTTTTTATACAAATTTGTAAATGTGTCTAGAAGGTGGGTAAAAAATGTTAAAAAGTTCAATAAAATTTTATACATCTAACTTTATTATAAAATGTCTCCAATGAATTAAATTGAAATTATATAGGTATTATATCTCTATTTTTACTTAAAATAAATTTAAATAAAATAAAAAATTTATTTAAATAAATAGTCTGTTTTAAATAATAACGCAATGTTTCTCACTATTCATCAAAAATTGAAAGTTTCCAAAAAAATACCAAAAAATAACTCTATGTTAATTTTGATATTCCAAATTCAAAAGTTAATTCTATTTTACCAAATTCAAAACATATAAGTTTCATTAATTAATTTAAAATAAATTTCTGTTGTCAAAACCAAAAAGCGGGTTTTTAAAAAGTAAAAACTATCAAAAGATTGACATGTGTTTATGTCAAATTTAAATGTGAAATTACTTATAAAGATCTAAATTTTATTAAATGATAAAAATATAATCTTATTATACTTTAAAACCATTAAAATGAATAATTTAACACAATAAATTATTTCGATTTAAAAAGTTGTTTTCAATTAAAATTTAGTATTTTTCACTATTCATCAAAATATGAAAGTTATCAGTAAAGTACCAAAAATTTATTCAAACTAAATTTTTATGTCCCACTTCTAAGAAAAAATTTAATTTCATTAAATTGAAAATATAAAAGTGTCAAATTTTGGTTTTAAAAAGGGTTCGCAATTAAAAGGCGTTAAAATTTTAGTTTTTAAAAAATACTTCTTTTATCTGAAAAAATAAATTGGTTCTTATATTATGTCTAAGAAACACATAATATGGATTCTGAAATTATATGGAGTATATAAAATTCAAAATTTAGTTAATACTATTCATAACCGCTTTTTGAACGGCTAATTTGGTAAGTCATGGTGCGCTCGAACTCGGTGTTGCGTATGGCGCAAGTTATTGAGTTACTTTGAAGAGATAACGCACTATGAAATCTTGGGGTGTTACATTATACCCTCCTTCAATAAATTTCTTCCACGCAATTTGAAATTTTTCTTTGAAAAAAAGGTTAAAAATAGAAAGATACATTTGTGGAAGACCCACTTCGGAAATTGTGTTAATAAAATTTAGTCTTAATAAGTGGGAAAGGGAAATGAAAAATTGACCAAAAAATTATGATCTTGATTCAGAGAAAATTGGTGGAAATTAGAGACAAATAATTGGAGGAAAAACGTAAATATATATAGGGAGTGATTAAGGTAATCAATCACAAAAAAATGTAAAATTGAGGGCCTCAAAGCCATCAATCTATGATGATTTAAAATATCACCAGTTCGACAAAAAATAAGGTATTCAGATAACACATTTTTGGTATTAAGATCCCTTCACTAAAGTATAAGAATTAATTTTTTCATAGAATAATAGGGAAAATAATATACTTGATAAGTAGAGTTTCATCCTTCAACTAATTCCTACCGCAAAATAATCTTTCACTTCAAAAGATAATAGAATACAAAAATATTCTATTTATTCTAATTGAATAGGGTTACAAAAATAATGAATTTATAATTTATTTGTCACACTATTTAAAAAAAGCTACATTATACAAACTAGGACATCACAAAGGCTAGTGGTAGGTGATGCACCCTTGTCGCCCTTCAGTTGCGGGTTCAAGTCTCACGGCCTTGCCGGACGCGATGGGTTGTCGTTCGACCTTCGGGATGTCCTCTTTATAACAATCGAAAAATAATCTTAAGAAATGTTTTAACCTTAACAATAGTATCCAATGTCAAACTTAATCCATTCCAAGCTTTAGACTTATCCAAAATATTTCTTTCCAAACTCACTGTCCAAAATTTATAAAGAAGTTAAACCCAATGAAGATCTTTTTTGCCACATAATAACATGTGAATACCTTCATCATGTATTATTTTAAAAAAAGGTAACACCCTGAATTACCATAAATCATTATTGGTTACATTCATGATCCCTTATTCCTTATAGAATACTGGATATACTTCTTATACCCAAAAATGTTGTAAACTCCAACAATAATGGAATAAACAAACAATTAATTAGTTTCAAAGTAGTCAATAATATGAAATATAATTTATCTAAATAAATCATATCTTATTCCAAAATCACTACCTTAGTATCAGAACCATATTAAGGCTTATCTTTCCTTTAACCATATATTTTCAAAAAAGTTTAACTTTCTATTGAGTCACTTTTCTTAGAACCATATAATCTAAAATACTCAATGAAATAGCACTGCAGTACAATCCTTATTTATTTCCATAATTCATATAACCAGTACATCATTGATAAAACACTGAAATGAAATAATTATTTAATAAAAACATAATAAAACTAGTCATTCCTCTTCTTATGTGGTAGTATCATTACTTGATTATAATCTAATAGCATCATTTGGGGCATACTTTGATGATTTGAACATTGATTCGCGTAGTGTCCCAACTCCTTGCAGATGAAGCATTGTACATTTGAAACCTTTTTCTTACCCTTGAAATAAAATACTTGGTGACCTTTTTCTCCACACTTATAACAAACTCCCATTCCCTTCAAGCATTTACCAAGGTGATTCTTTCCATAGTTATCACATATGGGAAAATATTTCTTTCCCCTCTTCCCTTTATCCATGTTTCTCTCTACCATTCCTTTCTTCTCTTGCTTCCCTTCAAATCCATAGGACATAGAGAATTATTTACTTATCTTATTTACACATGATACTATTTCTTAATATGATGAGAATACGTGGGAGACTATTTACCTTCTAAATGATGGCTTAATACCATGAAATAAATGATCCTTCTTACTCTTTGGGTCATGCGTATTGCTGGAGTTATCATTACTTCTAATGGGCTTCATTTCTAAACAATGACATACACTATGTTAGTTTATGAATTGAAATGAATAATTCCAAACTTGTAAAATACCTAATGTAAATTTAAAATATTATGCATATAATCTAAAATCATAAAAAATGTTTTCTTTGAGGAAATATTTACTCCAAAATCCTTCACAATGTATTGTAAAGAAAATGTGAATTATCCTAAGAATATTCATCAGGAGTGTTGTAACCAAGAGTGAAACAATGCTCATTGTCGTGTACCAGGATACGCTGGGTCAAGCCCAAAACTCTTTTTTGGAGTTTTCACTCATAGGTACATATGTTCTAGAGCCTCCTCTACCTGCTCGTATCTAGACATAGATGTATTGTTTGGAAAATATACAAAATATCTACATTATAAAAATTCTAGGATGTTATTCTATACTAATCCTTAAAATCTATCTTAGGGTAATGTTCTCTAATCAGAGTTTTTCTAAATCTTGTTTCCAAGGTTTGTACTAAACTTCCTCTGATTCCAACTCTAATGACATAACCCCCAAAGCCCAGAGCTGGTGCATTATTTTAATACATTGACATGATTACAAGGAATTCATTCCCGAAGGACCGATCAGTTTAGTAGTCTTGAAAAATAGATTACATACATGAACGTTAAAATACATGTAACGATCCAAAGTTTCATTAATGAAAATCCCATTGGATCTAATTAAATGTCTATTTATGTAAATTTTTTATATAAAATGTAAAATTATTTGGTTTTATGTTAAGAATTGTGGCCATTTCTTTTATAGCTATTGAACAGTGATCACATGATTAGTATAAATATAGGGCCTTAGCAAACCTAATTTACTCAGACAAAGAAACGATTGACTAATCCATTAGAATTGATCCACATGAAGCCCATTTGTCGGAGCTCAGAAAAGAGGTGGCATCTTTGGGCATCGCTCTTGACCAAGACCAAGCTGAGCTTCATCATGTCAATCTCGAACGGGACCGTCTACATGAAAAGTGGAAGTTGATAGAGATTACCACTCGAGTAATGTTATCTGAGCCACCCCAAGAGTCTGTCACCATCGCACACCTTACCCTTAGGTCTTATGTGTCTTTTTTAAGGGTTTATGTAACAAATCTCTAGTACTATGTTCATTTATATTATTTTTTTATATATAATAATTAATATACCTTCTTATCATTATTGACACTTTGTAAATAGTTTTTTTAAAGCACAAATAGTATTTTTTTAGTTAATATTCAGAAAAGAAATATATTTTGATGAATTAATAGATTTTTGAATTAAATAATATTTTAATAAAATAATAATAATAATATTAAATTAATTTTTATTAAATATAAATGATCTTATAATTTTATGAATGCAATTGTAATTTTTATCAAGGGTTGAAATCCTTTTTTGTCAAAACTCGTGAATTTTCGATAAATGTCAGTTTTTATTTTAAAAGTGAAAATTAACATATTTAGAAAATTATTTAGATAAAATAAATGTTATTTATGGAATCAGGATGTCTAAATTATCCAACGGTGAATTTTTCATAATTTTCTGAGACAGTCAAATTTTTGGGTAAAAATTAAATACCGTTTAAATATATGATGTGTTTTATGACATCATAATGACTTAATAGTGATGTAATAAAATACTATAAGCATTATGTTCGACCAATATATGTTTTACCATTAAAATAATGTAATTTTGGGTTTGTTTGACTTATTTTACAAAGCATTAATGGACCCCTCAAGACTTATTAAACACCTTGTCATTTTAAATTATTTTCCATGGGAGTGTGACTCACCTCCATATAAGCAACCCCATTATTTTAAGAAGTTCAGACTTTGGAATTATAAAATACTATTTTACTCTTACCTTTTCCAAAAACCATGGGCAAAAACAATGAGCTTATTTGTGGTTTGGATTAGTTTAATGTAAGGGGTCCCAAACCTAAATAATAAAGAATTCACTCACCTTTCGTATATAAACCCACCCAAGCTCCCACTTCCTCCTCACTCAAAGACTTTTAAGTTCATCAAACCTCTACCCTACTTTCTCTATAATCCTCCCAAGGTTCTCCAAGCTCCCAAGAAGCCTCTCTCGAGCCTCTCTCAAGCCATTAGAAGCCCACTCCCAAGTAAGGGTTTTTCTTCCTTCCACCTTTTTGTCCAATTTTCTTAATATTGTTATGCCCTTTTAATTTAAATTATAAATGCTGGAGTATGGTTTAAAACCTCCCCAATAATGCCCTATTATTTTTTGAATGATGTGAGATGCATTTATCTCTCATTAAATGCCTCCCATGTACTCCCATTACTATGCCGAAATTCTGAAAGGAACTTCTCTCTCCTCATTTACATTCAAGCAATACTTTTGTATCATGAATCTAAATTCCATTAAAATTGTTGGAACATGTATCTATATGAACCCCTTACTGTCCATTTCTTTTCAATATACTGATACACCCTTTTTTCTCTCATCAACCATTTTTATGAATTCTTATGTCACGCTGTTACGCTGCCGAAATTGCACCGATTTTCTAAGCCAATGCCTTTGTGTAGTGAATACCATGCCCATTTCTCCATCAATGGTATTCACCTTTATTCACATTTCATTATTGATTATAAAGTTTCATGTATTAATTCCACATTTCTTTATCATGGAATAAATTATTATGTTTAATGAATCCATGTTTTATGATCCATGTGGCACACTTATGCATGAAATGAAATGTTTAAGAAGGGTGCACCCTTATAGCGCTCCAATGCCTTGGGTAAAGTATAGTATCATGATAAATCATGTGCAATGAGTGTTGAATCATGCTAATTCAAGTGAAACAAGGTTTTACTCGTGCTTCATGTGTAATGAGGATTTACTCATGCTCCATGTGCAACGAGCCCTGGCTCATGCTTATTCCATGTTAAGTGTAGTTGCCACATTTCCATGTTATGATTATCATGATTTATCATGCCTTTATGTTCATGTTTCTCTTATTCTATATTGATATGCCTATTGTCTGACATGTATTGTACTCCTCATGTATTCCATGTTTATTCCCTTACTGGGCTTTATAGCTCATCCCTTTTCTTATGCATGTCCTCAGGTTATCCCATGCAATGCTAAGTACGAGGGAATGTAGTGGTCATGTAAAGGAAGTTTTCAATAAAGATGTTGTATTTCATGTTTTAAGTTGTTATGTAATGATCCTATGCCCCAAAGACACTGGACCTCTCGATCTTCCATGTTGTATCAAGTGAATAGTTTATGTAATAAATCATGTTTATGTTTGTAATAATTGCAGGGTTGTCATAGTTGGTATCAGAGGATTGGTTTAGTTATTTTTGGGATTAGGATTATAAAACCCCAGTAAAGCCTTAGAGATAAAACTAAGTATAATAAAAACATCCCTAAGTTTTGGTAAGTACTGAGTAAGTTGTTTATCAAGAAAATACATCCCTGTCGGGATACGATCAGGTAGAGGCGGCTCTGGCACAGATGTATCCTAGCGGTAAAACCCGAAAACACCGCTTTGAGCTTGACTCAAATGGGAAGTGGTGCACAAAAATGGTCCTTGCTTCACTCTTGGTTATGAAACTCCCAGGGGATATGATTTGATAAATTCACAAGCTTAGTATAAACCCTTATTAATGGATTTTTTAAAAAAAACACCCCTAAGAATATATGTTAGAAAATAGATCTTGAAAAGCCTAGATTGAAGACTATAGACTCATGAGTTAAGGAAATAAAAGTTTATTTATAAGTCATCAACTTTCTTCTTTGAATTACCCTTTATGTGTTACCCCCTAAATTTCCTTTTATTCCAACCAATGACCGATAATAGGAGGACTCAGGCTAACAACCAATGTGAAGATCAGTGTGATGACTGTACTAATGAGATTCCCAGTCCAATGGGAGCGGGAATCGTGAAATTTGTCACACTTCTATCTCAGCTAACTCAAGATTTTAATAAGAACACGGGTCAATAGGAATGTCCAAACTCCCCTAAGAAGGAACAAGTCGCTATCGAGAGCTTCATGAGACAAAGGACTCCTACTTTTAGTGGATCATTCGATCCCATGATCGCTGAACAATGGATCAACTCCATTGAAAAGATCTTCTCCATCCTTCAATGTTCTGAACAAGAGGAGGTCATCCTGGCGGCTTATCGTATGGAGGGTGAATCTGATCAATGGTGGACGTTGTTAAAAAATATGAAGCCTAAGGAGGAGATCGAGGCGTTGGAATGGAAGGATTTCCGGAAGATGTTTTTCGATAAATATTTTCCGTGCATCCTCTGGCTTAAGATGGAAAGGAACTTCCTTTTCCTCAGGAAAAAAGAAAAAGAATCTATTGGAGCGTACGTGGAAAACTTCACAAGGATTGCATGATATGCTTCCGGCTTTGTCGTTACCCCCGAATGCAAGGTTGACCGCTTCTTTGGGGGGCTGAAGCCTAGTCTACGGAAAGCATTAGCGATTCGAGACTTCGACAGCTATGAGGAAATTGTCCGATGTGACCTCAAGGTCGAAATGAAGATTGGGGAATCACATGGGTATCATGGGGACAAGAATCTTAAGGTGGACTTCAATGCTGGTGGTCCGATGTATAAATCCAACGGTGCTAAGAAGATCCAGAACCCCATTTGCCAAAAGTGTGGAAAGAAGAACCCTAGAAATTGCCTCAAGGGTATGAGGAAATGCTTTAAGTGTGGAAGATAATGGCAGCTAGCTATTAACTGTCAGCAAGAAAGACCCGCGGATGTGGCAGAGGAGAGGAACATTCCGTTCGAACCTTAGCACGTTGTTTATTTCTACAACTGCAAAGAACCGGGGAATTTTGCAAACCAGTGCCCTAATCTAAGGGTTTTCGGAGGGAACCAACAACCTCCAAGGAAGAAAAGAAGAGCTTTTTTCCATCACTTCTGCCGAAGTGAACCTCAACAACGAAGTGGTGACAGGTACGCTAGTTATTCATTCAAGAATAGTGAATGTACTTTTTGATTCAGGTTCTATGCATTCTTTTATATCTAGAAAGTTTAGTAGAATAATCCCAGCACCACCAAAAATCATGGAAGTAAAGATGTCAGTGAGTACGGAAAATGGGGAAATCATTGCATCCCATGAATATAAATCCTCCCCTATCATAATATGTGGATTGAATTTCCCAGAGAACCTCGTCATACTCCCTCTATTGGAATTTGATGCAATTCTTGGCATGGATTGGATTTCCTTATATAGAGCCAACATATATTGTCGGGAGAGGGAAATCACACTCCATATGGAGAATCGACCTCCGATTCTTTACAATTGTATGGAGGAAGATGAATCTCCTTTAGATCCATCATCTCAAGCATGGATATTACTGCCCTATGAGCATGCGTATCTGGTTCAGATGATTTAGTCCAAGGAAGAATCCATCCTTGAAGAAATGCCTATTGTGAGGGAATTTGTTGAAGTGTTTCCCGAGGAACTGCCTAGTCTTTCTCCTAAAAGAGAAGTTGAATTCTCAATTGAACTTATACCAGGGGCTCTAAGAATATCCAAGACTCTATATATAATGGATGTCGTGGAGCTTGAAGAGCTAAAGAAACAACTACAGGAGAATCTGGATAAATGGTTTATATGCCCAAGTGCTTCACCATGGGATGCACCAGTCCTCTTCGTCAAGAAGAAGGATGGGTCAATGCGACTTTGCATCGATTATAGTGAACTTAACAAAATCACGATAAAGAACAAGTATCCCCTGTCACAGATCGATGACTTGTTCGATCAGCTATGTGGAGCACAATACTTCTCCAAGGTAGATTTTCGGTCGGGATATTATCAAGGGTGAAGAAGGAAGATGTCCCCAAGACTTCTTTTCATACAAGATACGGGCACTATGAATTCATAGTAATGACTTTCGGACTCACTAATGCTCTAGAAATCATCATGGAATTGATGAATAGAGTCTTTAGAGATTACCTTGACAAATTTGTGGTAGTCTTTATAGATGATATTCTAATATACTCCAAAACCAAGGAGGATCATGAGGAGCATTTAAGAACTGTACTAGAGACTTTGAAAAAGGAGAAGCTCTATAAAAAGTATAGCAAGTGTGAGTTCTGGTTGAAGGATGTATCATTCTTGGTCTATATCATCACAAGAAATGGGATATCTGTGGATCCCTCAAAAATAGATGCAATTGAGGGATGTCCAAGGCCAATATCGGTAACAGATATCCATAGCTTCTTGGGGTTAGATGGATATTATCGACGATTTGTGAGAAATTTCTCATGATTTTCCAACCCTCTTACCAAGCTAACTCGAAAGGGAGTAAAGTTTTCTTGGAGTGATGAATGAAAAGAAAGCTTCAAGGAGTTTAAAAGGAGGCTTATCACTGCGCTCGTGATCACTTTACCCACAAGTGGGGAACCTTTTGTGATATTAAGTGATGCTTCGAAGAAGGCCTTAGGCTGTGTGCTGATGCAGAATGATAAAGTGATATCCTATGCCTCAAGAAAGTTGAAAATCCATGAGCAAAACTATCCAACACATGATCTGGAGTTGGCGGTGGTGATATTTTCCTTGAAAATCTGGCGGAATTATCTCTATGTGGAGAAATGTGAGATATATACTGACCATAAGAGTCTTAAATATATATTCACACAGAAAGAGCTTAATATGAGCCAGAGAATATGGAAAGAGATCATCAAGGATTATGACTGTTCAATACATTACCACCCTGGGAAAGCGAACAAGGTGGCAGATTCCCTAAGTAGAAAGGACCCAGTGATTCTATCAATGATGAGAATTGAGCAGGATCCAATCTTCTTAGACTTGATGAAGATGGACATGGGAATCATAAAGAAGAGAACATCATCAATCCTTCACAAATGATTGCTCAACCATATCTTTTGGAAAGGTTAAAGGATTCTCAAAAGGATGATGTGGGAATTCTGGAAAAATTGGAAGCTATCGAAAAAGGGAAATTTTGGGAGTATAATTTTAATGAAGAAGGAATTGTGCTATTTAGGAAAATACTATGTGTTCCGTCAAGTCTGGAGCTGAAGAAGGATCTTTTGGATAATGCACATAGTTGAAATTTCTCTATTCACACAGGGAGCACAATGATGTATTGAGATCTCCGAGAAAATTTTTGGTGGGATAATATGAAGAAGGAGATTGCTGTATATACATTAAAGTGCCTCGTGTGCCAACAAGTGAAGGCATAGAGGCAATTGTAAATAGTTTTTTTAAAGAAAAAATAATATTTTTTTAGTTAATATTCAACTAAGAAATATATTTTGATGAATTAATGGATTTTAGAATTAAATAATATTTTAATAAAATATTATTATTATTATTAAATTAATTTTTATTAAATATAAATGATCTTATAATTTTATAAATGCAATTGTAATTTTTATTATGGTTTGAAAGCCATTTTTGTCAAAACCCGTGAATTTTCGATAAATGTCAATTTTTATTTTAAAAGTTAAAATTAACATATTTTGAAAATTATTCAGGTTAAATAAATGTTATTTCTGGAATCAGGACGTCGAAATTATCCAAAAATGAATTTTTCATATTTTTCTGAGACAGTCAAATTTTTGGGGAAAAATTAAATACCGTTTAAAAATATAATCTGTTTTATGACATCATAATGACCTAATAGTGATGTAATAAAATAATATAAGCTTTATTTTCGGCCAATATATGTTTTACCATTAAAATAATGTGATTTTGGGTTTATTTGACTTATTTTACAAAGCATTAATGGACCCCACAAGACTTATTAAACACCTTGGCTTTGAAGTTAGTTCAAACTCTGACCTAAAATCTCTAGAATCCTCCCAAGGTGCCCCAATCTCCCAAGAAGCCTCTCTCAAGCCTCTCTCAAGCCTTTGGAAGCACACTTCCAAGTAAATATTTTTCTTCCTTTCACATTTTTGTCCAATTTTCTTAATATTGTTATGCCCTTTTAATTTAAATTATAAATGCTGGGGTGTGGTTTTTCACCTCCCCCACACCGCCCTATTATTGTTTGAATTATGGGATATCCATTTCTCTCCCATTAAATGCCTCCCATTTACTTTCATTACTATTCCGAAATCCCGAAAGGAACTTCTCTCTCCTCATTTACATTCAAGCAATACTTTTGTATCATGAATCTAAATTCCAATACAATTGTTGGGACATGTATCTATATGAACCCCTTACTGTCCATTTCATGTAAATATGATGAGACACCCATTTCTCTCTCATCAAACATTTTTATGAATTCTTATGTCACACCGTTACGCTGCCGAAATAGCACTGATTTTCTAAGCCAATGCCTTTGTGTAGTGAATACCATGCCCATTTCTCCATCAAGGGTATTCACCTTTATGCACATTTACTTATTTATTATAAAGTTTCATGTATAAATTCTATATTCCTTTATCGTGTAATAAATTATTATGTTTAATGAATCCATGTTTTATGATCCATGTGGCACACTTATGCATGAAATGAAATGTTTAAGAAGGGTGCGCCCTTATAGCTCTCCAATGCATTGGGTAAAGTATATTATCATGATACATCATGTACAATGAGTGTTGAATCATGATAATTCAAGTGCAACGATGGTTTACTCGTGCTTCATGTGCAATGAGGATTTACTCATGCGCTATGTGTAATGAGCCTTGGATCATGCTAATTCCATGTTAAGTGTTGTTTCCACATTTCCATGTTATGATTATCATGCTTTATCATGCCATTATGTTCTTGTTTTTCTTATTCTCTATTGATATGCCTATTGTCAAACATGTATTGTACTCCTCATGTATTCCATGTTAATTCCCTTACTGGGCTTTATAGCTCACCCCTTTTCTTATGCATGTCCTCAGGTTATCCCATGCAATTCTAAGTACGAGGGAATGTAGTGGTCATGTAAAGGATGTTTTCAATAAAGATATTGTATTTCTTGTTTTAAGTTGTTATGTAATGATCATAAGCCCCAAAGACACTATAAATATCGATCTTCCATGTTGTATCAAGTGAGTAGTTTATGTAATAAATCATGTTTAAGTTTGTAATAAAAGAAGGGTTGTCATAGATGGTATCAGAGGATTGGTTGATTTATTTTTGGTATTAGGATTAGAAAACCCCAGTAAAGCCTTAGATAAAAGACTAAGTATAATAAAAACATCCCTAAGTATTGGTAAGTACTGAGTAAGTGGTTTATCACGAAAATACATCCCTGTCTGGATACGAGCAGGTAGAGGCGGCTCTGGCACATATGTATCCTAGGGGTAAAACCCGAAAACACCACATTGAGCTAGACTCGAATGGAAACTGGTGCACAACAATCGGTTTTGTTGCACTCTTGGTTATGACACTCTCATGGGATATGTTTTGATAATTTCACAAGCTTAGTATGAACCCTTATTAAGGGATTTAAAAAAACGCCCCTAAGAATATAGGTTAGAAAATAGATCATGAAAAGCCTAGATTGAAGCCTATAGACTCATGAGTTAAGGAAATAAAAGTTTATTTATAAGTCATCAACTTTCATCTTTAGATTACCCTTTATGTGTTACCCCCTAACTTTCCTTTTATTCCAGCCAATGGCTAGTAATAGGAGGACTCAGGCTAACAACTGATGTGAAGATCACTGTGATGACTGTACTAATGAGATGCCCAATCCAATGGGAGCGGGAATCGTGAACTTTGTCACGCTTCTCTCTCAGCTAACTCAAGATTTGAATAAGAACATAGGTCAAGAGGAACTTCCAAACACCCCTAAGAAGGAACAAGTCGCTATCAAGAGCTTCATGGGACAAAGGCCTCCAACTTTTAGTGGATCATCCGATCCCACGATCGCTAAACAATGGATCAACTCCATTGAAAAGATCTTCTCCATCCTTCAATGTTCTGAACAAGAGAAGGTCCTCCTAATAGCTTATCGTATGGAGGGTGAAGCTGATCAATGGTGGACGTTGATCAAAAATACAAAGCCTGAGGAGGAGATCGAGGCATTGGAATGGAAGGATTTCCAGAAGATGTTTTTCGATAAATATTTTCCGCGCACCCTCCTGCTTAATATGGAAAGGCACTTACTTTCCCTCAAACAAAAAGAAGAAGAATATGTTGGAGCGTACGAGTAAAACTTCACAAGGCTTGCACGAAACGCTTCCGGCTTTGTCGTTACCCCCGAATGCAAGGTTGACCGCTTCTTTGGTGGGCTGAAGCATGGCCTATGAAAATCATTAGCGATCCGTGACTTCGAAAGCTATGAGGAAATTGTCCGATGTGCCCTCAAAGTCAAAATGGAGATCGAAAAATCACAGGGGTATCATGGGGACAAGAAGCGTAAGGTGGACTTCAATGCTGGCGGTCAAATGGATAAATACAATGACGCTAAGAAGATCCAGCACCCCACTTTCCAAAAGTGCAGAAAGAAGTAACCTGGAAATTGCCTCAAGGGGATGAGGAAATGATTTAGGTGTGGAAGAGATGAGGACCTAGCTGTTAACTGTCGGCAAGAAAGACATGTGGCTGCGACAGAGGAGAGGAACACTCCATTCGAACCTCAACGCATTGTTAATTGCTACAACTGCAAAGAACCGGGGCATTTTGAAAATCATTGCCCTAATCCAAGGGTTTTTGGAGGCAACCAACAACCTCCAAGGTAGCAAGGAAGTGCTTTTGACATCACTTTTACCGAAGTGAACCCCGAAAACGAAGTGGTGACATGTACGCTAGTTATTCATTCAAGAATAGACAACATACTTTTTGATTCAGGTTCTACACATTCTTTTATATCTCGAAAGTTTAGTAAAACAATCCCAGCACCACCACAAATCATGGAAGTGAAGATGTTGGTGAGTACAGAAAATAGGGCAATCATTACATCCCATGAATATAACTCCCCCCTATCATAATTTGAGGATTGAATTTCCCATAGAACTTCATCATACTCCCTCTAGTGGAATTTGATGCAATTCTTGGCATGGATTGGATTTCCTTATATAGATCCAACATAAATTGTCAAGAGAGAGAAATCACACTCTATATGGAGAATCAAACCCTGATTATTTACAAGTGTAAGGAGGAAGATGAATCTACTTTAGCTCCATCATCTCAAGCATGGATATTACTGCCCTATGAGAATGCGTATCAGGCTCAGATTATTGAGTCCAAGGAAGAAACCATCCTTGAAGAAATGCCTATTATGAGGGAATTTGCTGAAGTGTTTCCTGAGGAAATGCCTGGTCTTCCTCCTAAAAGAGACGTTGAATTCTCAATTGAACTTATACCAGGGGCGCTACCAATATCCAAGACTCCATATAGAATGGCTGTCGTGGAGCTTGAAGAGATGAAGACACAACTATAGAAGAATCTGGATAAAGGGTTTATATGCCCAAGTGCTTCACCCGGGGTTGCACCAGTCCTCTTCGTCAAGAAGAAGGATGGGTCAATGCGGATTTGCGTCGATTATCGTGAACTTAACAAAATCACAATAAAGAACAAGTATCCTCTGCCACAGCTCGATGACTTGTTCGATCAGCTACGTGGAGCACAATACTTCTCCAAGGTATATTTGCATTCTTGATATTATCAAGTAAGGGTGAAGAAGGAAGATGTACCCAAGACTGCTTTTCGTACAAGATACGGGCACTATGAATTCATATTAAGGTCTTTCAGACTCACTAATGCCCTAGAAATATTTATGGACTTGATGAATAGAGTCTTTAGAGATTAACTTGACAATTTTTTGGTATTCTATATAGATGATATTATAATATACTCCAAAACCAAGGAGGATCATGAGTAGCATTTAATAACTGTACTAGAGACATTACGCAAGGATAAGATCTATGAAAAGTAAAACAAGTGTGTGTTCTGGTTGAAGGAGGTCTTATTCTTGGTCCATATCATCACATACGATGGGATATCTGTGGATCCCTCTAAGATAGATGAAATTGAGGGATGGCCGAGGCCAACATAGGTAACAGATATCCGCAACTTCTTGGGGTTAGCTGGATATTATCAACGATTTTTGAGAAATTTCTCATGATTATCCAACTCTGTTACCAAGCTAACTCAAAAGGGAGTAAAGTTTTCTTGGAGTGATGAATGCAAAGAAAGCTTCAAGGAGTTGAAAAAGAGGCTTATCATTGTGCCCGTGCTCACTTTACCCACAAGTGGGGAAACTTTTGTGATATTCAGTGATGATTCAAATAAGGGATTATGCTGTGTGCTGATTCAGAATGATTAAGTGATATCGTATGCCTCAAGACAGTTGAAAATCCATGAGCAAAACTATCCAACACACGATCTGGAGTTGGAGGCGATGATCTTTGCCTTGAAAATCTGGCATCATTATCTCTATGGGGAGAAATGTGAGATATATACTGACCACAAGAGTCTTAAATATATATTCACACAAAAGAGCTTAATATGAACCATAGAAGATGTATAGAGATCATCAAGGATTATGACTGTTCAATACATTACCACCCTGGGAAAGAGAACAATGTGGCAGATGCCCTAATTAGAAAGGACCCAATGATTCTATCAATGATGGGAATTGAGAAGGATCCAATCTTATTAGACTTGATGAAGATGGACATGAGAATCATAAAGAATGGAAAATCATCAATCCTTACACAAATTATTTCTCAACCATCTCTTTTGGAAAGGTTAAAGGATGTTCAATAGGATGATGTGAGAATTCAGGAAAAAGTGGAAGCTATTGAAAAAGGGAAATCCTTGGAGTTTAATTTTAATGGAGAAGGAATTTTTCAATTTGGGAAAATACTATGTGTTCCGTCAAGTCCGGAGGTGAAGAAGTAACTTTTGGATGATGCACATAGTTCAAAATTCTCTATTCACCCAGGTAGCACAAAGATGTATCGAGATCTACGAGAAAAGTTTTGGTGGGATAATATGAAGAAGGAGATCGCTGTATATACATCAAAGTGCCTGGTGTGCCAACAAGTGAAGGCAGAGAGGCAGAAGTCTAAGGGGGTGATGCAACCATTGACCATACCAGAATGGAAATGGGAGAAAATCACCATGGACTTTGTCACTGGACTTCCGAGGACATCCAAAGGCAACAATGCAATCTGGGTTTTGGTGGATCGTCTTACAAAGACTGCACACTTCATTTCTATTCTGGAAGATTTATCATTGGATCAACTGGCACAGATATATATCAGGGAAGTGGTAAGGATGAATGGAGTACCACTATATATTGTGTCTGACCGAGATCCAAGATTCACCTCTAAGTTTTGAAAGAGTCTTCAACATGCTCTGGATACTGAACTGAACTTTAGTACGGCCTATCATCCTCAAACTGATGGCCAATCAGAGCAGACTATCCAAACACTTGAGGAAATATTGAGAGCGTGCTCAATGGACTTTAAAAGAGGATGGGATCAACATTTTCCTCTGGTTGAGTTCTCTTATAATAATAGTTTCCACTCGAGCATCCAAATGGCACCATATGAAGCCCTTTATGGGAAAAGGTGCAGAACACCGGTGTGTTGGGATGAGGTCGGTTAACATAAGATGCTTGGACAGGAAATTGTCAAGGAAATGGTGGAGAAGGTGAAAACTATTCATCAGCATATCAAGGAATCCCAGAGTCCACATAAGAGTTATGCATATAATCGTCGACGAGACCTTGAGTTTAAAGTTGGAGACATGGTTTTTCTACGCATATCTACATGGAAGAAGATCATGAGGTTTGGAAAGAAAGGTAAGATAAGTCCAAGGTACATAGGCCCCTTCGAGATTCTTGATTATGTCGGGAATGTGGCCAATTGACTAGAACTTCCACCCACCATGGCCAAAGTACATGATGTCTTTGATGTATCCCTCTTAAGGAAGTACATACTGGACCCTTCACATGTACTCTCTTATGTGGTGGTATATTTGGAAGATGATCTTTCTTATGAGGAGCAACCAATAAAGATCTTAGATCGTAGAGAAAAAGTTCTATGAAATAAGACAATGCCCCTCGTCAAGGTGTTGTGGAAAAACCACAGGTTTGAAGAAGCTACTTGGGAATCAGAGGAAATGATGAAGTTGAGTTACTCACATCTGTTTTAGTGTGGGAAAAGGAAATTTTGAGGGCGAAATTTCTTAAGGGGGGAATATTGTAACGACCCAAAGTTTCATTAATAGAAATCCCACTTGATCTAATTAAATGTCTCTTTATGTAAAATGTTTTTATAAAATGTCAACTTATTTGGTTTTATGTTAAGAATTGTGACCATTGCTTTTATAGCCATTGAACAGTGATAACATGATTAGTATAAATATAGGGCTTTAACAAACCCAATTTACTCAGACAAAGGAAGTGATAGCCTCATCCAGTATAATTGCTCCATATGAAGCCCATTTGTCGGAGCTTGGAAAAGAGGTGGCGTCTTTGTACTTTTCTCTTGACCAAGCCTAAGCTGAGATTCATCATGTCAAGCTTGAACGGGACCATCTATGGGAAAAGTGGAAGTTGATAGAGATTACCACTCGAGCAATGTTATCTGAGCCACCCCAAGAGTTTGTCACCATCGCACACCCTACCCTTAGGTATTATGAGGCTATTTTAAGGGGTTATGTAACAAATCGCTTGTACTATGTTCATGTATATTTTTTTTTGTATATAATAATGAATATACATTCTTGTCATTATTGACACTTTGTAAATAGTTTTTTAAAGCACAAATAGTATTTTTTAGTTAATATTCAGCTAAGAAATCTATTTTGATGAATTAATGGATTTTTGAATTAAATAATATTTTAATAAAATATTATTATTATTATTAAATTAATTTTTATTAAATATAAACGATCTTATAATTTTTTGAATGCAATTGTAATTTTTATTAAGGTTTGAAAGCCATGTTTTTCAAAACCCGTCAATTTTTGATAAATATCAGTTTTTATTTGAAAAGTGAAAATTAACATATTTAGAAAATTATTTATATAAAATAAATGTTATTTCTGGAATCAGGACATCAAAATTATCCAACGGTGAATTTTTCATAATTTTCTGAGACATTCAAATGTTTGGGTAAAAATTAAATACCGTTTAAATATATAATGTGTTTTATTACATCATAATGACCTAATAGTGATGTAATAAAATACTATAAGCTTTATGTTCGGACAATATATGTTTTACCATTAAAATAATGTAATTTTGGGTTTGTTTGGCTTATTTTACAAAGCATTAATGGACCCCTCAAGACTTATTAAACACCTTGTCTTTTTAAATTATTTTCCATGGGAGTGTGACTCACCTCCACATAAGAAACCCCATTATTTTAAGATGTTCAGAATTTGGCCTTATAAAATATTGTTTTCCTCTTCCCTTTACTATAAAACATGGGAAAAAATCACGATATGATTTGTGGTTTGGATTAGTTTAATGTAAGGGGTCCCAAACCTAAATAATAAAGAATTCACTCACCTTTCCTATATAAACCCACCCAAGCTCCCACTTATTCTTCAATAAAAGCCTTTTGAGTTCGTCCAACCTCTCCCCTACTATCTCTAGAATCCTCGCAAGGTTCCACAAGCTCCCAATAAGCCTCTCCCAAGCCTCTCTCAAGCCTTTGGAAACACACTTCCAAGTAAGGGTTTTTCTTCCTTTCACTTTTTTTTCCAATTTTCTTAATATTGTTATGCCCATTTAATTTCAATTATAAATGCCATGGTATGGTTTCACACCTCCCCCATACTGCCCTATTATTGTTTGAATGATTTTAGACCCATTTCTCTCTCATTAAATGCCTCCCATGTACTCCCGTTACTATGCCGAAATTCCAAAAGGAACTTCTCTCTCCTCATTTACATTCAAGCAATACTTTTGTATCATGAATCTAAATTCCATTACAATTGTTGGGAAATGTATCTATATAACCCAATTACTATCCATTTCATGTAAATATGATGAGACAACCATTTCTCTCTCCTCAACCATTTTTATGAATTCTTATGTCACGCCGTTACGCTGCCGAAATTGCACCGATTTTCTAAGCCAATGCCTTTGTGTAGTTAATACCATGCCCATTTCTCCATCAAGAGTATTCACCTTTATTCACATTTACATATTTATTATAATGTTTCATGTATTAATTCTACATTCCTTATCATGGAATAAATGATTATTTTTAATGAATCCATGTTTTATGATCCACGCGGCACACTTATGCATGAAATGAAATGTTTAAGAAGGGTGTGCCCTTACAGCGCTCCAATGCATTGGGTAAAGTATAATATCATGATACGTCATGTGCAATCAGTGTTGACTCATTCTAATTAAAGTGCAATGGGGGTTTACTCGTGCTTCATGTGCAATGAGGATTTATGCATGCTTCATGTGCAATGAGCCTTGGCTCATGCTAATTCCATGTTAAGTGTTGTTGCCACATTTCCGTGTTATGATTATCATGATTTATCATGAATTTATGTTCATGTTTCTCTTATTCTATATTGATATTCCTATTATCTAACATGTATTGTACTTCTCTTTTATTCTATGTTTATTCCCTTACTGGGATTTATAGCTCACCCCTTTTCTTATGCATGTCCTCAGGTTATCCCATGCAATGATAAGTACGAGGGAATGTAGTGGTCATGTAAAGGAAGTTTTCAATAACGATGTTGTATTTCATGTTTTAAGTTGTTATGTAATGATTTTAAGACCCAAAGACACTAGACCTCTCGATCTTCCATGTTGTATCAAGTGAATAGTTTATGTAATAAATCATGTTTAAGTTTGTAATAAAAGTAGGGTTGACATATTACACATTCAAACATAAAACACAACATAAATAATCCATTGAGAACACCCTCATTCCACTAGATTAACCCTTCATATCAAACATAATACACTTCTTGGAATCAAGGGAAAACAAAACATAAGAAAGGGGTGAGCTCAAATACTCAGTAAGGGTAAATAATTTAGCAGAAGCTTTAAAATTTTAAGGAAAGATGTGTAATAAAACAAAAACATTTTAAACATAAACATGAACATAATATAGAGAAAATAAATCAAACATTTCCATATAAATATGCACATGGATATTCTACTAGTCGAATAATCACATGTAATAATTAATTTCATAATGAGGGAATGCATAATGCCGGATATCATAACCACATATTAAAGGCCTCGTGCCAAGACTACAAATATTTTTTTTGTCAAGGCCTTATTCCAAGATACTAATTTGTCTCATGAGACCTAAAGATGCATCAAGGATCTATAGAGGGCTCCAACTATCACTTTCCAAGTCTAATTCATTCCTCATATAAAAATTTTAAAACATAAAATAAAAATTCTTATTAAAACTAGCATATGAAATGTCAATAATTTAACCATAAATCATGAATTGTATAAAAATAGAACATTCACAGTCAAACAGATCATAACTCATTCAATACAATATTGAAGATTGTATTTATAATAAATCAAAATCAATCAAGAATAATATCCAAAAATAATGTTGACATAGTTGAAATTGTTTAGTAAAAATATTTGAGAGAAATATCCATTTTTAATGAAAACATTTAAAAGTCACACAATTTAGAAAGGAAGAAATTTAAAAGTCATTTTTGAATCAAAATGTCCAATAAAACTTTGAATCTTTTGAAAGGAATTAACATTTTAAAACATTCATGTCCATATAGATAAATCCTTAAAAAACCATTTTGAAAACAAGAACATTAATTAGAATAATTTAGAATAATAAATATTCAAATCATTTAAAATGATTTTTTATTTAAAGAGTCCCTTAAAAAAATACTTTTGAAAAATATTTTATGAAACATAGACATGGATAATAAATATATTCTAGTAAATACTTAAACATAAACAATCTCAGATAATAATGAGATTGAGGAATTAACAATTACCTTGCACTTTTCTTTGGTCAAGGGTACGTTTAACTTCATGTATAATGACCATAGTATGTTATTAAATTATACCAGAACCATATTAATATTTATTATATCATAAATGATTCATTTATGACTTTATACTACCCATTTAATAATTATTTCCATGTTAAATTTACATTTCGGGTAATAATCGTTTTCCTTATCGTACATGTTTTAACATGTTATTCTTGACCGTATCATTTAGATCATGATTTAAATACTTCCAGAATATAAAACATGATTTATATATAATATATATTTAGAATATAAATATGTATAATAGATAGATATATGAAATGGAAAACACCATTTATGGAGATGGTAGACCGTACGTACACATAAACGTTGTTTCTATTTTCATATCGTATTGAACGGAAGTAAGAGAATAAGATATATATAATTAAATAAATACATACATAAATATACAGACATATATATATATATATATATATATATATCAAATAGAATTATTATGTCATATATTACATACTTAATAATAATATATTTTTTTATAATCATCATTGAATGGTGAACCTGGCAATGAATCTCATCGCGTCGTGGAGATGGTAAGACGTACGTACACACGAGCGACGACATCATTTACTTAATGATTAAAAGGTGTGGAATTGGATGGTATATTGATTTTACAGAGAAATTATCATGTTATTTTCATTATTTATATACATATTACTCATCATTATATCCATCCAAATAACATAGTGTTGAATAACAAATTACACCACGACGTAGAGGCGGTAAGCCGTACGCACGCACACACGCATAGTGACATTATCACTCATAGGATGGATAGAATAATGAGTATGGTTGTACCATATTTATAATAACATCATAGTATGTAGAAGGTACTGGAGTTATTATTTTGGTATGGAAATAACAAATAAAGAGAAAGTGGAAGAAGAAAAAAACATTGAAAGAGACGATAAAATAATTTCATCTTCTTTAGGTGTTTTCTATTGATTTTAAAAAAGGGCTCATTAGGTTGGATTTATGCTCAAGGTAAGGCCCCTAGGTCTAAGTGAGGGAATTTGGGAGGATATTTGGGCATGGGATGGCCGATCCAAATGGATTTTGAGGTGTAATTTTGAGAGAAGGGGAAGTACCCTTTTATAAGAGAGGTGAGGGTCACTTTAGAAACAGTTTGAAATATTATTTTATTATAAAATCATGTTCAGTTTCTAATGGCTCCAAATTAATTTATTTCTTAGATAAGGTGGGGATGGATCTAAATTCTCTCAACCAATATGTTTTAGACTAGTTTAAGTCACAATATTAACCCAATCTTTTAGATTTAACTCTTAGTTAAATAGTTTAACTTTTACCATGTCCTCTTGTATTATTATAATAAATGGTTAATAAACTTACTATAAAAAGAAAATAGAATCCCATGTGGTTCATTATTGATATATATAACCTTATCTAAGTACTTTGGATGAAGCTTATATTTTTAGAAACATTATATCAATTAATAATATTGTATTTGTTTTAAAAACTCATTTATGTCAATTTTGACACTATTTGGTATTTTGTTTTTGTTAGTCATAACAAATTTTTCACTTAAAAAAAAAACCAACCCTAAAATTTCATATTAAACTATAAAATTCGTGGTTGGCATAAAAATTCTTAATTTACATTTATTTTTATATTTATAATATCAATTATTTTAATCTTTCATTGATAAAGTAATTACTGTATCATCATTGTGTCATAAATAAATTTAATTATTTAATTTCTAAAAATTATAAATAAAATACCATTATGTATGAAATCATTTTATATTTCTTATGAATATTTATAGACGAATTTATATTATATATAACCTTATATTAAAAATGGTTTAGTTATTAAACTTTGAATTTATCACTTTTAACTCTTCTTTAAATAAAATAATAATAAATGTCCTAATCTAATCCAAGTGGACCAAAAGAATAATATTTTATTCCTAAGATTGGTTTTGGTCTAAATAAAATTATCCAATAGAATTAGGACATGTGTTAGGGTAATTATAATATCATTTTTACCTTTAATCACCCTTTTTACTTTTAACCGTTGTAAATAAAAGTTAAAATTTACTATTCACAAAAAAATATTTTCATCTTATTGAACCAAATTTTATTATTTATTTCAACCATGTCTCTAAATTTTTTGAAATTCAATTCACAGAAGCGGTAAAATTACATTTTATGCAAATTTGCAAATGTGCCTAGAAGGTGGGTAAAAGACGTTAAAAAGTTCAATAAAAGTTTATACATCTAATTTTATTATAAAATTAATCCAATGAATTATATTGAACATATATAAGTATTATATATCTATTTTTACTTAAAATATATTTAAATAAAATAAATAATTATTTAAATAAAAAGTTGGTTTTAAACAATAACGTAGTGTTTTTCACTATTAATCAAAAATTGAAAGTTTTCAGAAAAATAAAAAAAATCCACCCTAAGATAATTTTGATATTAATAATTCAAAAATAAATTCAATTTTACCAAATTCCAAACATATTAGTTTCATTAATTAATTTAAAATTAATTCCCATTGTCAAAACCAAAAAGCGGGGTTTTAAAAAGTAAAAACTATCAAAAGATTGACATGTGTTTATGTCAAATTTAAATGTGAAATTACTTATAATGACCTAAATTGTATTAAATGATGAAAATATAATCTTATTATACTTTAAAACAATTAAAATTCATAATTTAACACTATAAATTATTTTGATTAAAAAATTTGTTTTCAATTAAAATTTAGTATTTTTCACTAATCATCAAAATATGAAACTTATCGAAAAAGTACCAAAAATTTATCCAAACTAAATTTTTATTCCCTTCTTATAAATAAGAATTTAATTTCATTAAATTTAATATATAAAAGTGTCAAATATTGGTTTTAAAAAGGGTTCTCCATTAAAAAGCGGTAAAATTTCATTTTTTTTGAAAAATACTTCTTTTATCTGAAAAAATGAATTTGTTCTTAAATTATGTCTAAGAAACACATAATATGGATTCTAAAATTATATGGAGTATATAAAATTTAAAATCTAGTTAATACTATTCATAACCTATTTTTGAACGACTAGTTTAGTAAGTCGTGGTGCGCTTGAACTCGGTGTTGCGTGTAGCGCAAGTTATTGAAATACTATGAAGAGATAATGTACTTTGAAATATTGGGGTGTTATAGAGTGCATTAAATTTTGGTGCGTTGGGAGTAAACACTATTTACCAAGGGTGATATTCCTTGTGCTTACCCCTTTTTAACTTTTTTTATGGTTTTTCATGTTTTCTTACCCTAGAGTTATAATTTGATCCGAAAGTTGTCCATTCTAAGTGGTTTTCTACATAGATCATGATGGTGAAACCCATGGAGCTTTATAAGGACTCCTAATGGGTGTTATAGGGCTTAAATTTGAATGATATAATGGCTGTTCTAACCAACCTAGTTTGAGACCTTGATTCGAGTCGAGCAATGGGCTATCTCCCATGGTGTATTGCTTTTGAGGACGTATCCCTTGTGAGATGTTCCCTTCTGGCCTAAGTGGCCATGAGAACTATTGTTATCAATTATCCCATTTAGGATGCCTCTATCTTTTATCTGGATACCAAGGATCTCCTGAGGGATGCCTTTTCTTATACGATGCTCTAGGGATTCCCTTATAGAATTCATCACTTCTATATCATTGAGAGGATCCTTGTTGTAGGATGCCTCTATTGTTTATAGTTCAAGGATCCCATGTATAATTAATCCATTTTTTTAGCTAAGGATCCCATGTAGGATTTATTTAATAATTTCTACCTGGAGGATATCGAGTAGGATGTCTCTCAGTGTTTTACTTGAGGGACCTAGTGGGTTCTTATTGCTTGAATGATCCTGATTTGTACGTCGGGTTTGGGTAGAGATGGTAGTAGGTGTCACCTTGAACCCATGCCAAACTGGAAATCCCATGGGGCTATGGCTGGAGTGTTGGGTTGGGCATTTGGGCCACTCTCACTTGTTTGTTTATGATTTGATATGGTTATTGCTGATGTAACTATGGTTACCAGAGGTGGTTCCTAGTTGGTGGCTGTTGAGTTGGACGCAAGGTATCTTTTTTTCTTTTGGGATGCTTGGACATTCTTCCTATGATCTGTATTTCTTATTGGGATGCCCAGACATGCTTACTTGGGATCCAAATTTTGAGCCATGTTATTTATGATATTTACTGGTATACCGAGAGGTACTATCTAGGAATTGGAAGTTGAGCCAGGATATATATATATATATATATATATATATATTGTGATATATATTTTTTTGGGTTGACCAGAGGTGTTTCCTAGTATCCGTCTGTTGAGCTATACATGATGTTGATTGGTATTCCCTGAGTGATACTTGGATTCGCATTGTAGGAATGCCTTGGATAGATTCAGAGGGATATTGACTTGTATGCCTTGAGTGATACTTGGATTCCCTATTATAGTAATTACTTGGATAGACTCATAAGAAGGTTGATTCTATAGATGCCTTGGATATCTCTCCTTGGATCTTAACGTAGTAGTGGATTCCTTGGATTGAGTATGCTCCTTGGGTCTTAATTCCATGGGGTGAATTGGGACTTACTACCCATTGTATCTAGATTTCTTGGACTCACATTGGATATGTTCTATTGAAATGCTCCTAGGACTCCAACCTTTTTCTTTACCGAGTTTCTAACGAGACGCTCTTAGGACTTGACGATGATTCCTTGGATGAGTTCCTTGAATCCGGCCCTTCATGGGCTGACTCTTAATTATACAACATGACCATGATGTATGTTATTCTTGTGGTTGCATGACATAGGACGATGTGGACGCCTTGGTCATTATACCTTGGATCTGGACCTTGGGGTCTGACACGTGATTACTCAGTGGATCCTAGACTTGGTTGAAGTGATCATTATAGGATTGACCACTGGTATATGGTATCCATATTTCATTGATTGGAGGTGAGTATAGTTATAGGACGATTATCCCCCTATGGTGACATAGCTTTCTCAAAGACTTTTCTAGAATTGGATGAAGTAGGTATATGTCAATTTGGATTACATACCTAGAGATAAAATTGATGTTACATGACTTGAGTGGCTTGAAATCCAGATCAGTGCCCTTGCACAGGATGTCCAGGCGATCATGATTATAGACTTAAGAATTGTCTGCCAATGTGGTTTCAAGTTGTTAGATTCACTTACTTGAGAATATTCATATTTATGTATATATGAATTGGTATGGGAATATACGTGCATATATATATATATATATATACACATGGATATCCATGGTGGCACTTGCCTAGTTTACCAGGATTACGAATATGAGGTTCGACTGTAGTTTCACACTTGATTTTTCTTACCTTTTTTGTGTCTTAGTGAGGATGATCACATTTATTTTTCATGAATTTATATAATCACATTTATAATTTTCTTACCGTGGGTGGCCTACTGAGATTATTTATCACCCCTGCATGCACACCTCAATGTATGTGTAGACCTTATGTATTCTTTTCAGGTTGATCATGAGTTTCATGGTAGATAGGGACAATGCTTAGAATTTTATGATTGAGTGGAGCTTCTCATGTGATTTTACTGACTGGGCTAGTGTAGTTCGATAGTGTCTAGAGACTGGGTATGTTGTCTGGATAAGAGTTAGTAGTAGAGCCCTATAATTTTACTTTTAGTTTCTTTGGTACTCCTATATCTGTATGTTCAGCCCAGTGGGTGACTAGTGTTGTATTTTATGAAATAACTATTTGGGATTTAACAACATTTTATTTATTATTACAACATGTTCTATTTCAGTTTATTTACTACTTATGAAATCTACTTGTTTACTATTGTGTATGATACATAACTGTTTCCACAATTTTCTCACTCTAATATGAGGTAATAGTCTCTCCACTATTACACCCTAGGCCCTTGATGGTAGTCGATAGCCTTTGGAGTATGCAGAGGCGCTCTTAAGGCATAGTAACCCACCATATTAGGGCATCGTTTTAGTGTAATTCTGGTCGGGATGTTACAAAGTGGTATCATAGGAGTTCCTTTCTTGGTCTTTACTATTTGGGATATAGTAGAAAGGAGTATTATTAATGTGTTTAAAACTTTTATGGACATCAGACTGGTGCATCGAGAACACTTTTTTTGGTATGAAGTCTTGTTTTTTAGGGGTTGGGATTATTGTTCTGATTTTTTATGTTATAGTTATATATGATTTTCACCTTGAGCGACAAACATGTTGTGTGGATTTTATGATTTACTATAGATCTCTGGCTATTGGCCATTAGTAAGAGTCCAGGGATAGATTTTTACTCTTGGATGACAAAGGTAATAGGTGTTTCATGCATCATATTTGGCACATAGGATTCACCTCATTTTGGCCTACTAGTGTGCAATTATACTGACGATTGAGGCCTATTCAGTTGAAATGACTTATTTATATATATTTGAATGTTGATGATAAGTTATGTGGATTTATGTTGAGGTGTTTTTTTGTGAGGCTAATGACCTAGTCCTTATACATAGGAGGTGCAGTGACCTAGTAGGTTGATATGGAAAATTATGCCTTTTTGTTGTACCCATTATAGGGTTTTGTTTCTCAGGTCTCTGGTTATCTAGTCAGATCACTGAGTATGATGTAGATAGGTACCAAGACTTTTCTTGAAAAATAGACCTCTAGGGGGTATTTCTGTACACACATTCCTGATGAGTTTCAATTTAGTTTCTCTTCTATGTTTGTTTCATGAACTCTTGGGAGTAGTTCCTTATGAGGATGCTCGATGAGTATTAGGTCCCTTATGGGATGTGTTTTCAGCTTTTAACCTCATAGGTCCTTATGATCTTTACCTACTTTTGAGATAATTTGATCTTTTAGGATAGGCGGTTAGACCTTGTGACCCAGTTGTGATTCTTGTTCTATAGGGATATGTGGGAAACCTAGAGTTTCTTTATTTAGACTTTAACCTTTGTAGGTCGACATCTATTTTTTTTAAGGGTGACCTGTGCGTGAGAGGTTGGACCCTATTTTTCGATATTCATTTTTTGGGTAGTGAGCTTTATTTTACTCTCATTTTGAGATTGAGGCACGATAGGTGCTTGGGTTTTGTTTTATAGGAATGTCGATGCCTTCAAATTTTTATAAGCACCTTGGGTGACTGTGTTTTTCGAGACTGGCTGCGACAGATATAACTATTTATGTGCCTGGCTTGGTTGAACAATGTTTTTTCTATTGCTAATGTAGTCAGAGTGTAGATAAACCCTCATGACTAGAACGACACCAGGTGACGGGCGGTCATGGAATAAATCATGGCATAGGGCGGGGCACAATTTTGAAGAGTAGTTACAAGGGGACTTCTAGATTAATGAGACTGAAGTGACGTGTAGCATGTTTAGTGTATCTTTGTAATGGAAGACTCGCTAGAATATGAGTTGGGTGATAAAGATACATGCTAGTTTCCCATGGTATCAATGGAATCTAAATCGGTGAGTGGCCATGTTTGAGATAATTACCGATGTTTCAAGACTTACTATGGGATTAGATCCTAGAAGTTGTGTTAGAATTTCAATTCGTGGTAGAGGTGAAATTGTGAATCGGGTATCATGAGATCATTAACTCATGGCTGAATCCTGGTCAGGTTTTGATAGGATAGTGAGTGTGGCATAGAGGGAGCTGTATATGAATTTGGTGGAATCTTACTGTACTCTTGTCAGAGATGATCATGCTTCATCATGATTTATCCTATGTATACCTTGAGAGTGTTTCCCCTATGCTGAGCTCCTTTTTCTTTTTTAATGTTCTTCTTTATTGAGGAAGGGAACCTATTTAGGTTGCGCTTGAAGAGAAGTGTAAGGTAATCCATATGGTGGGGAATACACCATTAGAAATTTTGGATAGATGACCCTCATTTTTAATTGAGAATCAGTGTTTCTCCATGGTATTTTGAGCCTGAATTTTGGTTTTGAGATGACGATAAGGGTATTCCTATGGTGGGGAGTAGCAAATCGGTCATGACTAAACATCTTCCATGTAGAAGACATGTGTGATGCTATGAGATTGTTCATTGGATAGTTTATATGGATTAGTTTTGGAGATTATCAGGTTGAGATAAAGCCTACTTTTTTTTTTCACCGGGCTTCTTGGGGATGATAAGGTTTATGGTGGGGAGTTTATAAGGACCTGTGTTTTTATGGACTACAGTTTTGAGCAGAAATTTGAATTTTTTCTTTCAAATGATCATGAGGGGTAAAATGGACTTTTTCCCTTGGAATATTATCTTGGAAATTTTTTTGACCATTTTTTTGGTCCCAAAATACGGTGTTTACCATAGTATATGAGTTTGGTAGAAATTTGAGCCGTTCGAATTTTAGCAGAATAATTAATAATTAATATTTAATAAATTAAATATTAATTTATTTGCACAAGTTCATTCTGTGTTATATTTTGAACAGAGCATCATATTGAGATTCCATTTCTGCCATTGAGTCCAGAGTGGGGAGTTTATCTTTGGCTAGGTATAAACTCAAGTTGGGCGCTGGGACCAGCCCAAACCTTTTTTTATTTTACTTTTCTTTTTCTTATTTTTATTTCATTCATTTTCTCTTCTTTATTTTCCTTTATCCTTATCACGCATGACTCTTTTGTGTATCCTCATTCACATCACCTAAGGGAGAATTTGGGATAGTGATAAATATAGAGAGAGGGAAGGGAAAAGGGGTACTGTTGCGAAGCCCTCGATGTACTGGATTGACGGGCGACAACCATGGGCCGTCAAATCGAGACAAGCTTTGGCAGTTTCTACCAAAAGGTAGGACCATTTATGTTTTTACAAAAAACACCATTAGATTCATTGTTTCAAGTTTTTAAATCCCTATTATTCTTATATTAGGACCTTAGTGGTCAGATCTGTTGATTTGGGGTTTAAATGGGGGTTTCGAGTGATCTGAAGGGTTTTCCATTCCAAAAAACCCGATCAAATGACATGTAGTCTAGAGTGAAATGCCATGTGTTCTTAACATTTAAGGAAGATGATGTTTAAGAAGTAAACTTTGTGTTCATTAGTGTACATTCCATGTACTGGTACTCATTTGTGTAGCCAAGTATCCGGCCAGGTGAACTCGTGTAGGGGTACATGGCCGTGTAGAGTACATGGCCAGACGCCATGTGGGTAGAACGTCATGTAAAAGTACATGACCTGGCCAAGTAGTTGGCCAAGCCGGTTGAGGGACATGGGAATGCACCCCATGTTGGGTAGATTCCATGTACCCATTTAACACATCATGTACCTGGGTATTTTACATTCCTAAAATGGGGAAAGTACCTACCCATGTGGCGCATTGCGAGTACACGCCATGTACTTCCCCCTTTGAACCATTTGAGGGTTTTTTGTGTTTTCTTGCCCTGAAGTACGAATTGGACCCAAGAGTAGTCCATTATGAGTGGTTTTCTGCATAGATCATGATGGTGAAACCTGTGGAGCATTATGATGACTTTTAATGGGTGTTTTGGGGCTTGAATGTGAATGATAGGTTGGGTATTTAGACCATCCTAGTTTGAGACCTTGATCAGAGATGAGTTATGGGCTATCTCCCATGGCGTATTTCTTTTTAGGGAATCTCCCTTACAAGATGTTCCATTTTTTCCTAAGAAACCATGAGAATAGTTGTTATTGAGGATCCCGTGTAGGATGCACCAATATTTTATATGGCTACCAAGGATCCCCTGAGGGTTGCCTTTTCTTATATGTTGATCTAAGGAGTCCCTTATAGGATCCCTCACCTATATATCATTGAGAGTATCCCTATTTTAGGATTTATCTTTTTTTTACCATTCAAGGATCCCATGTAGGATTCATCCTTTTCCATTTTAACGAAGGATACCATGTAGGATGACTTCACTCATGTTTACTTGGAGGATCCTAAGTATGATGCCTCTCAGTGTTGACTTGAGGGACCTAGCGGGTGCCCGTTGCTTGATCGGCCCTGATTTGTATGTCGGGTTTGGGTAAATATAGTAGTGAGTGTCACCTTAGAACCCATGCCAAACTGGTAGGCCTATAGGGCTATGGATGGAGTGTTGGGTTGGGCATTCGAGCCACTATCTCTTGACATTGTTATTTCTAATGTAGTGATGGTTACAAAAGGTGCTTCTTGGTTGGTGGTTGTTGGGCCGAATGCGAGGCGTCTTTTTTTATTTTAGGATGACAAAACATTTTTCATTGGATATGTAATTCTTATTGGGATTCCCAAAAGTGCTTACCTAGGATCCAGTTTCCAAGCCATGTTATTTTTTATATTTACCAGTATACCTAGAGGTACTACCTGGGACTTGGATATTGAGCCTATATATATATATATATATTGTGATATATACTTTGTTGGGGTGATCGGAGGTGTTTCCTAGAATCCGGCTATTGAGCCATACATGCTGTTAATTAGTATGCCCCGAGTGATACATGGATTCCCATTATAGGAATACCTTGGATAGACTTCGATTGTTATTGAATTATACAACTTGAGTGAAACTTGGATTTCCTGTTATAGGAATAAATTTTATAGACTCATAGGCTAGTTGATTCAATAAATTCTTTGGATTTCATATAAGGATCTGACACCAGTTTCCTAGAGCCAGTGCCTTATTTTAATACATTGGCATGATTAAAAGGAATAAATCCCGAAAGACCAAGTATTTTAGTATATTTGGAAACAAGATACATACATAAGTTCACTATAACAACTTTAAATAAAATAAAACATATAAGTTTTTTTGGGAATATAAAAAACTATAAGTTTATCCTTGCAGTTCAGTCATAATAAACTTATTCATGTCCTGAGAAACTGAAACGTAAGAAAGGGGTGAGCTCAAACACTCAGTAAGGTTAAAAAATATAGTAGAAGATATCATAAACATAAACATTAGGCATGGTGAATAATTAAAACACATTACTTTAAAAATAAACATGAACACATTATGGTAGGAATAAGATCTAAATAAATAATGCCATAATTAAACATAATAATTGGTATTCTACTAGTAGAATAACCACATGAACTATCAATATTATTTTCATAACTAGGGAATGCATAATTTAGTACATCATTACCATACCGTCAAGGCCTCTTGCCAACACCATAAATAACCATTTTTGTCAAGGCCTCATGCCATGACCTAATTTGTCTCATGAGACCTACCGATGCATCGATGAGCTATAACAGGCCCCACCGGACATTTAATAAGTACAATTCATTCCTCATATGAATGGGATAAAAATAAAAAATATATACATTCATATTTAAATTAATGTATGAAATTTAAATAACTTTCCCCAAACATTAAGCATAAACACTATCCATTCAGAGTAAATTGGTGAATGGTTTTAAGATAGAACATCCATAATAAAAATTATCATAAAACATTCAATAAAAAATGGTGGATGATATCATAAGAGATTAAACTCAATTAAGTACCAGATTCAACAAAGTATTTTGACATAGATGAAGAAACTATTAAATGAGACCATTCAAAAATCCTTGAGGAAATAATCCTTAAACATTCCAAAGTGTCCCATACCACCTTGAAAAATTCAAGTCATAATATGTTAAAATTTAATTAGAGTAAGGATACTCATGATATGATATAAATAATGGTATTAAATACACTAAAATCAAGAAATAAGTGGTGAATAAGGCATATATATCATAAAAGTTAAAGTGAGAAGAGAAAAATCCTTTTTTACTTTGGAAAGAAAAATTCTTTTGGAAAATCATTTTTATTTGTCATGAAATCAGATTTTAAAAATTTATATCTAAGAAAATAAAAATTAAGTTCATTATAATTATATTTTAGGATTAAATAAAGTCTTATAGTGGTGAAATAATATAAAAAGATATTTTAAAGAAGCTTTAAAAATAAAACATTTTAGTGCAGTTTAAGGAAAATATTAAAGGATTTTAAAGAAAAAATGCATGTTTGCTTTCATAAAACCAGAAATGAAACAAAATAGAATTTTCATGTTAAATTTTTTGATTTTAGAACGATAAATATGTCATAAAACATATTATATATTGAACTTCAAAATAGCTAAGAATTCTAGAACTTCCTTGGATCAGGCTTGCATTTGAGAAGAATTTTTGAAAGATTCTTTTAAAACATGTAACTCCCCATAAAACAAAGAAGTATTAGGATTGTTACCCATATATAGAACATTAAAACATAATTTATGAGGAGTAAATAGGAATAAATAAGAATTTTATTATGGTGAGTAGAGGATAAGAGCAACCCGAATGAGAATGAAGGTTCGGGTAGAAAATACTTACTACTTTGTAATCAATTGAATCGTATGCCCCAAAATTAAGAATCATTAAATTATACATTTAATATAATGAAAATAAAGATATTAATGATATGAAACATACATTGTCAGTATACATACACCATACACAAGTAATAGTAGTTAATATGGAATATATCACAAAAAATGGAAGTGAGATGAAGAAACCCCTTACCTTAAGTCTGATGGTGTTCTTCACTTGATCTTAGTGTCATGGATAACCAAATTAAATTCATTAATTAATATATCCAGAACCTAGTATTTATTAAATTGATTTATTGTAGCCTTATTAAGTTCATTCATCGAATTATTGATGGGTTTAAGAGGATAAATTTTATTTTTTGGGAGCGTTTTTCCTTGGTTTTCATGATCGGTTTACTTATCTTCATGTATGGATAAACATGTAGAATGAGAATGGTTGTATAGAATAGAATTTGTATTTTAATAGTGAAGAAACATAAGATTATATGGTCATAAAATTAATTTGGTTATTTGGAGTGAAGATGAATCATTATATAAAACTTTGATGATAATTGTTTGGGTTAATTGGTTATTCTTGATCACAACGAACTCATTTTGATTTATAAATTAATATCATGTGTAAAAAAGGATTAAAGAACATTAAATAAGTTATAATAAATATATTATAGTCTTTTTAAACCCTAAAAATGGTTTCATGACCAGAATTGAAGATGGTAATAAATATCGAAAACCCATTGTCCTTGAATGTGATTAATTAACACATCTTAGATGGTGTTTTCATTTGTAGTATAAAAGAAAGGGAAATGAGATATGGTGATGAATTATTCCATTATAAAAAAAACTATATTAAATTTTAGGTAATGGAGTTATCATAACATTTGGATGAAATGAGGTGAGTAAAGAAAAACAAAAGAAAGGAACTTGAAATAAAAGAAAAGCGGAGAAATCCCTTTTGAAAATTTGGCAGTCTAACGATGTCACTTAAAAATTTATAAAATATTTTTATGAGAGAAAAAGGGGTTTATAATAATAATTACATGATATTTAATGTAATTGGGATATTTAATGACATATCCCAACAAAATACAATTTAAATTGAAATATAATAACATAATAAGAGTGTTTGAAAAAGAGAGAGATTTTGAGACGAAAATTCTGCAGCATAACGACTATGCAACATGGTTTTATAAAACTTTAAAAAGAGATATGAAAGGGGTAATGTAACACCCGAGACTTTTATGAGAAATATTTTGTTTTTATGTTATATAAATCATCAAAGGAATCTTTCACTACACACAGCACTAGCTTGTCTTTCCTTACACGCAACCATGGCCTTCCTCGATAACTTACGTCGTACGCAATACCAAGTTTCACTAAACAACGATATGCTATTAAAACATTATTAAAACTAGATGTTATGAATAGTAATACCCACTTTTTTGAAATTTTTAATTTTTTTTCAAAATGGACTTTATTTTTGGATTCGGAATAATGAAATTAGCCTAGGGTGAAATTTTTGTATTTTTCTGAAAACTTTCAATTTTGATGAATAGTGAAAACACCCGCTTACTATTTAAAAACCGAATCTTTATTTAAATAATTATTTAGTTTATTTAAATTTATTTTAGGTCAAAATTGATACATAATACCTATATAAGTTCAATGCAATTCATTGGAGTCATTTTATAATAATTTTAGATATATAAAAATTTTATTGAACTTTTCACCGCCTTTTACCCACTTCCTAGGAGAATTTGCAAATTTACATAAAACTTAATTTTACCTCTTTTGTGAATGGAATTTAAAAAATGCGAGAGACACGGTTGATGTCAGTAAGTAAAATGTGGTTCAATGAGATGAAAATAATTTTTGGTGAATAGTAACTTTTTACTTTTTTTACCACGGTTAAAAGTAAATAGGGTAACTAAGGGTAAAAATGTTATTATTATTACCCTAACACATGTCCTAATTCTATTAGATAAGTTTAATTCGACCAAAAACAACCTTAGGAATAAAATATGACCATTTAGGCCCACTTGGATTAGATTAGGACATTTATTATTAATTTATTTAAAGAAGGGTTAAAATAGTTAAAATCAAAGTTTAATAAGTAAATCATTTTTAATATAGGGTTATACATAATATAAATTCGACTATAAATATTAAATAGAAATATAAAAAAATTTCATACATAATGGTATTTTATTTTTAATTTTTAGACTTTAAATAATTTAATTTATTTATGACATAATGATGATGAAATAATTATCTTATTAAAGAAATATTGACATAATTGATGTTATAAATACCCAAATAAATGTAATTTTCGACTTTTTATGAATTAAAATAATTTTATATGTTAATATGACATTTTATTGTTGATTTAATTAACTTTTTTCAAACTAATAAATCTGTTATTATTTACACAAAAATCAATTACCAAATAGTGTCAAAATTGACATAAAATAGTTTTTTTAAAAAATATTATATTATTAATTGTTATTATATTCTTAAAAATCTAAGGTTCGGCCAAGATACTTATATCATGATAGGTGTATCATTAATGGACCTCTTGGGGGTCTCTTGGATGTATATGGTAAGTTTATTAACTATATAATATAAAAATACAAAGTGACATGGTAAATGTCAATCTAATTAACTGAGAGTTAAAACTAAAAGATACGGTTAATATAATGACCTAAACTTGTCTAAATTATATTAGATGAGAGGATTTCGACCCATACCCACCTTAGCTTTGAAATAAATTAATTTGGAGCTATCGAATACCGAATATGACTTTATAATAAAAAAATATTTTTTGTTTTTCCAAAGGTGCCCCTCTCCTCCCTTATAAAAGGGCACCTCCTCCCTCTCTTCCTCACACCACTTTGAGCCTTCAAGCTCAGCAAAAACCTGACAAACTCTCTTATACACTTCCCTAGAAACATCCTAGAGGTCCTGGTCTTCTTCAAAGACCGATTTTAGTGCCCTAAGAGGAGGTCTCAAAGAGGTTCTTCAAAGAAGAGGTAATGTCCGTTACCGATTCTTTCAACTTTATTTCTTATTACACTTTTTCTTATTTAGTTGTTTCATTATGAAGTAATAAAATAAGTATCACTCATATAATGATATGTTATTAAAAGTATTAAACAACCCTATTTCACCATCTATCCATCCTACGGAAAACAAAATCACCGCGCGTGCGTACGTACAGAATACTGTCTCCACGTCGTGGTGTAATCTATTTTCCACCACCACCTTACTTGGATTGGTATAATGGTGTAAATAATAACTATATATGATTATTATAAAGTGATATTGATTCTGAAATAGTATACATACACTCCATTACAATTTCACGATCATGGGAACGATATCATCGCTCATGCGTACGTACGGAATACCGTCTCCACGATGTGATGCGACTCGTTCTACATGATCTTCATTGCATAATGATTATATAAATGAATTGAATGAATGAATATGATATATATTACACTAATACCATTCTGGAAATAAGGTATCTATAACATAAAAAGAAGAATAAGAATTTCTTCGACAAAACACGCATAAGAACAAAAAGTAATAAACACCCGAATAACAAGTAGTAATGAAATATTACTAATAAGAAGCTAAGAATATGACCATATATGATATCATAAAAACAAGTATGAGTCTGGAATTAGTAAATAACATTATTTAAATAATTATACAGGAGGTTCATACACTTACGAAGCAAATCAGACCTAAGGTAAGGGATAACTTTTCCAATCTCGTTCTTATCCGAGATTGTTTATTCATAAGTATTTACTGGGGTTATTGTTCTCATCCATGTTCATGTTTCCTAAAAATGGTTTCATGTATGTTTAATCTCATTTTTACCCATTTTTTTTACTTTTACTACACGGTATGTATGAAATCTTTCTTTTACGAGGTACTTTTTGACTTTTCCGGCAAAAGTACGAGAAGAATATTTTTTTAACTTATACGGCACGAACGGGTTTTTACGGTTTTATAAAGTCTTATTTTCATGAATCTTCCTCCAAAGGATTTCATTACTATTTTCAAAAAAATCCTTTTCTTTTAAAATTAGACGACATTTTGTGAAAAGAAAAGGATTTTGAAGAAGAAAGGATATTTTTCTCAAGAATTCATTTCAAGTGTTTTATCAAAACCATTTTCCATCTAAGATAAAACTATTTCATATGTGTATGGTTCAAGTATAAAGTCTATATGATTTACATGGTTTCACTTCCCTTATTGGGAAATGATATCCATTTCTTTTATATGGAGTATGTGATGATGGGATGATGTTTATGAAACCCATTTTATTCATTGGGTTATTATGAATGATGTATGTATATTTTGTGGCACATGTAAGAATGATTTCATTATGAGATGGGTTGGACCTATATCTCCCTCCAATTAATTGGGTAAAGATTTTTATCTCATGAGATAGACATGGCTGGAACGACAGGTTAATCCAGTTCAGTGAAACATGACTGAAATGAGGAGCGAACTCGGTTCAGAAATGGACTTTGTCCACTAAGATAGTCTTGGCAATGAGTCTTGACTACAAAGAAATTATTCTCTATGATTTTGTGTGTATGACACAAAGTTTCATGTTTTAAGTTATGATTATTGGGATTACATTTCACTACTATGATTTATCCCATGTTATGAAATTATGATCTCTTTTGCAGGTTAATATTTCCAAAAGTTATGTTCTTATGAATATGATGTGATTGATATTTCTTTTGTTTACCCTTACTGAGCATTTGAGCTCACCCTTTTGTATGTTTTCTTTCCCCAAGCCAGGAAGAAGGTTATTAAGTAGGGTATTCCAAAAGGGAATCTAGATATGATGAAATAAATGGGAGGAAAAGTAGATGCTTTATGAACCAGTTGTTTATCTTTCCCAATTCCTAAAGACTCTATACCTATACGGTCCTTTCCTGGTTTTGTTATTTGTTGTAATAAGTGTGCTTCAATTTTGAAGTAATAACAATTTATGTAAAGTATGGGTCGTTATAGTTGGTATCAGAGGAAAGGTATAGTCAACCTTTGGAAACTAGGATGTGAAAGCCTTAGTAAGAACCCTAAGGATAAGTCTAAGCATAGAACACAATCTTAGTGTTTTAGAAATGGCCATGAATATCCTATGATAAGACCTTAAGTGTGAAATTTTATTCTTGATTATGTGGTTTTCCTATTATAATTAGTGTTTCTCACACTATTCTTCTTGGATTTAGTCAATGGCTAGAACCTGAAGGAACTGTGTTAATGCGGAATGCGACGGGCAATGCAATGATTGTCCCCCTGAGAAACCAAACGTTATGGGAGCTGGAATGAAAAATCTTATAGCCATGCTCACACAAATTTCTCAAGTTATGAATCATCCAGGACTTCAAAACGAGCAAAGGAAGGAGCAACATTTTGTTGAATCCTTCATGAGGCAGTGTCCACCTTCATTCAGCGGGTCTACTGATCCATTAGTTGCTGAACAGTGGATCAGTACTACTGAAAAGATATTTTCAGTTCTTCAATGTTATGAACATGATAAAGTCATCTTAGCAGTGTATCATTTGTAAGGAGATGCTGATCAATGGTGGAATCTTATTAAGAATATGAGGCAAAGGGATGAAATTGAGTCCATGGAATGGGACGAGTTCAAGAACTTATTTTTCAATAAGTACTTCCCTCATATTCTCCGAACAAAGATGGAGAAAGAGTTTCTTGAACTGAAGCAAAAGGATGATGAATATGTTGGTACCTATGAAGAAAATTTTACAAGACTTGCAAGGTACGCTTCTGGTATTATTATCCAACCTGAGAGTAAGATCGATCGATTCTTTAGTGTATTAAAAGCAAGTCTTCTAAGGGCCTTATCCATAAGGGACTTCAATAGCTACAAGGAAATCGTTCGATGTCATCTCATAGTTGAGATGGAGGTTGGAGTAACCCATCAGTCATATGGGTTTGATAAGAAGAGGAAAATGGAATTTAAAGGAAAATCTAAAGAGTACACTGAAAATAAGATGAGCTTTCTCTTATGCTCAAAGTGTGGAAATAAACAAGAAGGGAGTTGTCTTAAAGGGACAAGTAAATGTTTCAAATGTGGAAAGGAAGGTCATCAGGCATTTGAATGCCGCAATGATGGGAAGAAGATGTCTAATGATGCAAACAAAGGAAGAGATACACAGAATGAACCTACTACAATTCAATGTTTCAAGTGCAAGGAGATGGGGCATTATGCCAATCAATTCAAAAATCCAAGGGTTGATGATGATGGTCGACGTCAACAAACTCTTAAGGCTAAAGACAAAGGAAAGTCACATGCAATTTCTATCAACGATGTGGAGTATGATAATGATGTGGTGAAAGGTACACTTACCATCCACTCTAAAGTAGAAAATGTTTTATTTGATTCTGGATCCACCCACACTTTTATTTCTGAAGAATTTTCTAAGGGTATCACCGTATTAACTCAACAATTAGATGTTGAGTTAGCTGTGACAGCCCCTAATGGCACAACAGTTGCATCAAAAGTTTATAATTCTTCTCCGATTGAAGTTTGTGGGAAAGTGCTTCTGGAAAATCTTGTGATCCTTCCTATAGTGGAATTTTATGTGATTCTTGGCATGGATTGGCTTTCTCTATATGGAGCTCATATCAATTTCCAAAGAAGGGAAGTCACATTTCATATTCCAGATCAATCTATGATCGTCTATCGATGCAAGGATGAACATAACCTTCCAGTGGAAATTTCTTCCATCTTATGGGTCTTGATTCCACTAAATGAGGGTTATTTATCTCAAAGGGTTGGTGAGAAACTCCTGATTAAGAATATGCCCATTGTACGGGAGTTTGAAGATGTCTTTCCGGAGGAATTGCTGGGTCTTCCACCAAATCGTGAAGTTGAGTTTTCAATAGAACTCGTACCGGGTGCTTTGCCTATTTCAAAGACACCTTATAGAATGGCCCTAATTGAGTTGCAGGAATTGAAGAAGTAACTCCAAGAGAATTTTGATAAGGGATTCATACGCCCTAGTGCGTCACCTTGGGGAGCACCTGTTCTGTTTGTTAAGAAGAAAGATGGATCAATGAGACTCTATATTGATTATCGAGAACTTAACAAGATCACTATCAAGAACAAATACCCTCTCCCACGCATTGATGACTTATTTGACCAACTACGAGGAGCTCAATACTTTTCCAATATTGATCTTCGTTCAGGGTATCATCAATTAAGGGTTGAAAGGGAGGATATACCAAATACGGGTTTCCATACAAGGTATAGACACTATGAATTTATAGTGATTCCATTTGGTCTTACTAATGCCCCTGCTATCTTCATGGATATAATGATTATAGTCTTTAGAGACTATCTTGATCAATTTGTGGTAGTCTTTATAGACAATATTATTTTCTATTCAAAGAGAAAGGAAGAACATGAAGATCACTTGAGAATTATATTGAAGACCCTGAGAAAGGAGATGCTTTATTCCAAATTTACCAAGTGTGAATTTTGGCTTCAAAAAGTTGAATTTTTGGGTCACATAATCTCCATAGAGGGGATATCTGTGGATCCAGTAAAAATAGAGGTTATCTAAAGATGGTTGAGACCAACAATAGTAACTGAGATCCGAAGTTTTCTTGGTTTGGCTGGATATTATCGATGTTTTGTGAAAGATTTTTCACGATTATATAATCCACTCACCAAGTTGACTCGGAAAGGAGTTAAGTTTGTTTGGATGGAGGAATGTGAAGATAATTTCAAGGAGTTGAAAAGAAGGTTATCCAGTGCACCTGTACTCACACTACCTTGTAGTAGAGAAAGGTTTGTGATCTACAATGATGCATCCAAGAAGGGGCTGGGGTGTATTCTTATGCAAAATGATAAGGTGATAGATTATGCCTCATGGCAGTTGAAAATCCATGAGAAAACTTACCCAACACATGATTTGGAGTTAGCTGCGGTAATCTTTGCCTTAAAGATTTGGAGGCATTATCTTTATGGATAAAGGTGTGATATTTATACTGATCATAAAAGTTTAAATTATATTTTCACACAAAAGGAGCTGAATATGCGCCAAAGAAGATGGTTGGAGCTGATTAAGGATTATGACTGCTCAATTCATTACCACCCTGGGAAAGCAAACAAGGTGGCCGATACATTAATTCGACAAGACCATGCTAGCTTATCCATAATGAGGATAAAAAAAGATCCAATATTTATGGATTTACAAAGGATGGATCTTGGAATTATAATGGAAGGGGGAAAATAGTATCGTTCTCAAATGAATGTTCAACCATCTATACATGTGAAGATTAAAGAGGCGCAGAAAGAAGATGTAGAGTTACAAAAGAAGGTGAGAAATATTCATGAATTCAACCTTGATTGTGATGGGATAATAAAGTTCATGAATCAGGTTTGTGTACCTCCCATCCCAGAATTAAAGAAGGAGCTGCTGGATGAGGCTCGTAGTTCTTCATTCTCTATTCATCCTGGAAGCACAAAGATGTATAAGGAACTCAAAGAGTACTTCTGGTGGGATGGCATGAAAAGAGATGTTGCTGAATATGTCTCTCGATGCTTGGTTTTTCAGCAATTTAAAGCTGAGAGACAGAAGCCTAAGGGAATGTTACAACCATTACCCATACCCGAGTGGAAATGGGAAAACATCACTATGGACTTTGTCACCGGACTTCCTAAAACATCCAAAAGAAATAATGCTATCTGGGTCATAGTTGATCGTCTTACAAAGTCTGCACACTTCATTTCTATTAGAGATGATTTCTCTCTAGATCAGATTTCCAGGATATATGTAAAAGAAGTGGTAAGATTGCATGGAGTACCACTTTCTATTATATCTGATCGGGATCTGAGATTTACCTCGAAGTTCTGGCGAAGTCTTCAGCATACTCTGGATATAGAGTTGAGTTTCATCACTGCTTATCATCCTCAGACAGACGGTCAGTCTGAGAGAACAATTCAAACTCTAGAAGATATGTTAAGAGCTTGCTCTATGGATTTCAAAGGTGGTTGGGATCAACACCTACCTTTGGTGGAATTTTCTTATAATAATAGCTTTCACTCCAGTATTCAGATGGCTCCTTATGAAGCTGTCTATAAAAAGAAATGGAGGACTCCAACTTGCTGGGATGAAGTTGGGGAAAGAAAGATATTAGGACATGATCTTGTTGATGAGATGGCAGAAAAGGTCAGATCTATTCAACAACACATAAGAGCAGCTCAGAGTCGATAGAAAAGTTATGCTGACAACCGAATAAAAGACCTAGAGTTTGAAGTTGGTGATAAAGTGTTCTTACGAATATCTCCCTGGAAGAGGGTCAAGAGATTTAGAAAGAAGGGGAAGTTGAGCCCTAGATATATCGGTCCTTTCGAAATACTAGATTGTGTTGGAAAGGTAGCTTACTGATTGGCGCTTCCACCGAATCTCTCTCAAGTTCACGATGTGTTCCTTGTATCTCTCCTGAGAAAGTACATACCTGATCCTTCACATGTACTCAGCTCAGAAGTTTTACTGCCAGAGTAAGATCTTTCTTATGAAGAACAACCGATAGAGATTCTGGATCGTAGCGAAAAAGTCCTACGGAACAAAACCACTCGCTTGATGAAATTTTTATGGAGGAACCACCAATTAGAAGAAGCTACATGGGATCTTGAGGATATGATTAGGGAGAGGTATCCTCATCTTTTTGTTACAAAGTGACGAATTTCGAGGGTGAAATTCATTTTAAGGGGGGTAGAATGTAACACCTGAGACTTTTATGAGAAATATTTTGTTTTTATGCTATATAAATCATAAAAGGAATATTTCACTACACACAACACTAGATTGACTTTCTTTACACGCAACCGCGGCCTTCCTCGATAGCTTACGTCGTACGCAATACCGAGTTTCACTAAACAACGATATGTTATTAAAATATTATTAAAACTAGCCATTATGAATAGTAATACCCACCTTTTGAAATTTTGTAAATTTTATTTTTCAAAATGGACTTCATTTTTGGATTTGGAATAATGAAATTAGCCTAGAGTGAATTTTTTTTATTTTTCTGAAAACTTTAAATTTTGATGAATAGTGAAAACACTCGGTTACAATTTAAAAACCGACTCTTTATTTAAATAATTATTTATTTTATTTGAATTTAGTTTAGGTCAAAATTGATACATAATACCTATATAAGTTCAATGCAATTCATTGGAGTCATTTTATAATAATTTTAGATATATAAAAAGTTTATTGAACTTTTCACCGTCTTTTACCCACCTCCTAGGAGAATTTGCAAATTTACATAAAACTTAATTTTACCACTTTTGTGAATGGAATTTCAAAAATCCGAGAGACACGGTTGATTTCAGTAAGTAAAATGTGGTTCAATGAGATGAAAATAATTTTTGGTGAATAGTAACTTTTTACTTTTTTTACCACGATTAAAAGTAAATAGGGTAATTAAGGGTAAAAATGTTATTATTATTATCCTAACACATGTCCTAATTCTATTGGATAAGTGTAATTCGACCAAAAACAACCTTAGGAATAAAATATGACCATTTAGGCCCACTTGGATTAGATTAGGACATTTATTATTAATTTATTTAAAGAAGGGTAAAAATAGATAAAATCAAATATTAATAAGTAAATAATTTTTAATATAGGGAAATAAATGAAATAAATTCGACTATAAATATTAAATAGAAAGATAAAAATATTTCCTACATAATGGTATTTTATTTGTAATTTTTAGAATTTAAATAATTTAATTTATTTATGACACAATGATGATGTCGTAATTATCTTATTAAAGAAATATTGACATAATTGATGTTATAAATACCCAAATAAATGTAATTTGAGACTTTTTATGAATTATAATAATTTTATATGTTACTATTACATGTTAGTGTTGATTTAATTAACTTTTTTCGAACTAATCATTCTGTTATGATTTTCACAAAAATCAATTACCAAATAGTGTCAAAATTGACATAAAATAGTTTTTAAAACAAATATTATATTATTAAATGTTATTATATTTTTAAAAATCTGAGGTTCAACCAAGATAATTATATCATGATAGGTGTATCATTAATGGACCACTTGGGGGTCGCTTGGATGTATATGGTAAGTTTATTAACTATATAATATAAAAATACAAAGTGACATGCTAAATGTCAATCTAATTAACTAAGAGTTAAAACTAAAAGATAAGGTTAATATAATGACCTAAACTTGTATTAATTATATTGTATGAGAGTATTTCGACCCATCCCCACCTTAGATTCTAAATAAATCAATTTGGAGCTATTAAAAACCAAATATGACTTTATAATAAAATAATATTTTTAGTTTTTCCAAAGGTGCCCCTCTCCTCCCTTATAAAAGGGAACCTACTCCCTCTCTTCCTCACACCACTTTGAGCCTTCAAGCTCGGTAAAAACCTGCAAAATTCTCTTCTCCACTTCCCTAAAAACATCCTACAGGTCCTGTTCTTCTTCAAAGGCCAATTTTAGTGCCCTAAGAGGAGGTCTCAAAGAGGCACTTCAAAGAAGAGGTAATGTCCGTTAGCGATTCTTTCAACTTTATTTCTTCTTCCACTTATTCTTCTTTAGTTGTTTCATTATGAAGTAATAACATAAGTATCACTCATATACTGATATGTTATTATAAGTATGAAACAACCCTATTTCACCATCTATCCATCCTACGGAAAACGAAATCACCGCGTGTGCGTACGTATGGAATACCGTCTCCATGCCGTGGTGTAATCTATTTTCCACCACCACCTTACTTGGATGGGTATAATGGTGTAAATAATAACTATATATTATTATTGTAAAGTTATATTCATTCTAAAATAGTATACATACACTCCATTACAATTTCACGATCATGGGAATGATATCATAGCTCGTGCGTACATACGGAATGCCGTCTCCACGATGTGAAGCGACTCGTTCTACATGATATTCATTGAATAATGATTATATAAATGAATTGAATGAATGAATATGATATATATTAGACGAATACCATTATGGAAATAAGGTATCTATATCCTAAAAATAATAATAATAATTTATTTGACAAAACACGCATAAGAACAAAAAGTAATAAACACCCGAATAAAAAGTAGTAATGAAATATTACTAATAAGAAGCTAAGAGTATGACCATATATGATATCCTAAAAATAAGTATGATTCTGGAATAAGTCAATAACATTATTTAAATCATTATACAGGAGGTTCGGACACTTACAAAGCAAATCAGACCTAAGGTAAGGGATAACTTTTCCAATTTCGTTCTTATCCGAGATTGTTTATTCATAAGTATTTACTGGGGTTATTGTTCTCATCCATGTCCATGTTTCCTAAAAATGGTTTCATGTATGTTTAATCTCCTTTTTACCCATTTTTTTTGACTTTTACTACATGGTATGTATGGAATCTTTCTTTTACGAGGCACTTTTTGACTTTTCCTGTAAAAGTACGAGAAGTATGTTTTTTTAACTTATACAACATGAACTGATTTTTACAGTTTTATAAAGTCTTATTTTCATGAAGCTTCCTCCAAAAGATTTCATGACTATTTTCCACAAAATCTTTTTCTTTTAAAATTGTACGACATTTTGTGAAAAGAAAATGATTTTGAAGAAGAAAAGGATATTTTTCTCAAGAATTCATTTCAAGTGTTTTATCAAAACCATTTTCCATCTAAGATGAAATTATTTCATATGTGTATGGTTCAAGTATAAAGTCTCTATGATTTACATGGTTTCACTTCTCTTATTATGAAATGATATCCATTTCTTTTATATGGATTATTTGATGATGGGATGATGTTTATGAAACCTATTTTATTCATTGGGTTATTATGAATGATGTATGTATATTTTGTGGCACAAGTAAGAATGATTTCATTATGAGATGGGTGAGACCTATATCTCCCTCCAATGCATTGGGTAAAGATTTAAATCTCATGAGATAGACATGGATGGAACGACAAGTTAATCCGGTTTAGTGAAACAAGACTGAAACGAGGAGTGAACTCGGTTCAGAAATGGACTTTGTCCGCTAAGATAGTCTTTGCTATGAGTCTTGACTACTAAGAAATGATTCTCTATGATTATGTGTGTATGCCACAAAGTTTCACGTTTTAAGTTATGATTATTGGGATTACATTTCACTACTATGATTTATCCCATGTTATGAAATTATGATCTCTTTTGCAGGTTAAGATTTCCAAAAGTTATGTTCTTATGAATATGATGTGATTGATATTTATTTTGTTTACCCTTACTAAGCATTTGAGCTCACCTTTTGTATGTTTTATTTCCCCAGGTCAGGAAGAAGGTTATTAAGTAGGGTATGCCAAAAGAGACTCTAGATATGATGAAATAAATGGGAGGCAAATTAGATGCTTTATGAACCAGTTGTTTATGTTTCCTAGTTTCTAAAGGCTCTATATCTATACGGTCCTTTCCTGGTTTTGTTATATGTTGTAATAAGTGTGCTTCAATTCTGAAGTAATAACAATGTATGTAAAGTATGGGTTGTTATAGGTAAAACATTAATAAAAGACTAATAATATAGTATAGGGACAAAATAAAATTTAAATAAGAACATGGTATGGAAACGTTATATATATAACACATAAAAGAGAACTTGAATGGAAAAGAGAAGTTGAGAATCCCCTTACCTTGTAGAGTAACTCTTAAAACATGAAGGTTGGGACCTTGGGGGCTTGAGGAAACCTTGGGAGGACTCCTAGGGAGGTAAAAATAACATATCTTAAAGGATTATGGATTTTTAATGAAATACAAATAAGGAATGAGTTGGTATTTATAGTAAAAGAGAGAGAGAGAGTTTTTATTAATTTCCAATGACACCTCATTAGTGGTATTTTCAAAACGATGGGCTTGCCCATGGTATTTGACCATGTTTTTAGCCACTTGGGATACCTAATATAATATTTTATTACTCAAGAGTTTACCATAATTATTACATCATTAATGATATTATTAAACATACCAGAAACTCAAACCTGTATTTTTACTATTCATGAAATACTAAAGTTTTCTATAAAATTTTCATAAATTCTGCCTAACATAATATCACCATTATGAATAAAAAATTACATTTATTTTATCATAATAATTATCTAAATATTAAAATTTTAACTTTTATCTATGAAAATACTTATTTATTAGAAATAATAAAGGACATAAAATGCATAGTAAAATTTTAGATACCTAAAAACAATTATTTAACCATTTTAATTAAATAATAGAATTTTTATAAGAATATTTAATTATTATAAACATTAATAAAACCTTATTTTGGTATAATAATTTAAATCTCTTTGAAATGTACATTTTTTACTTTAAAAATAAATTTATCAAATTTGTTACATTTTTAAGAAAAAACTAAACTCAAAACCGAAATGATGGAACAAAATATTTATTTATAATTTATTAGGTGATGTTACTACTCCATTAGTCATATTACTATTCATAAGGCTAAGTTACTATTCATAAGGGTAATTTACTATTCACTAATTATTAAGTTTGTCTTATTAGAATTTAAATATTTTACTAAATTTAACAGTTTATGTCAATTTTTCAAAATTCAAATCATAGAGGTGGAAAAATTATGTTTACTAGTTAGGTTATAACAAAGTGGTGTTTTTTAGAGACTCACTATTTCATGAATTCTATATTAAATCCATTTTTAAATTCTTAGGGTGTAACATGTTACTCCTTGGATCTTGATGCGGTAGTGGATGAGTTGGATTAGTTGTACTCCTGGGGTCTTGATTCTGTGGGATGCCTTGAGCCTTGATACCGCTTGGATCCGGCTTGATTGGACTTGTGTATGAAATGGTGTGTTGAAATTCTCCTAGGACTCCAACAAGTTCCTTTACTGAGTTTCCAGTGAGATGCTCATGGGGATTAAAAAAGATTCCATGAATGAGTTCCTTAGATCTTTCCCTTCGTGGTCTGACACTTGATTATACAATGCGACCATGATGTATGTTATTCTTGTGATTGCATGGTGTAGGATAATGTGGATGCCTTGTTTGTTTTACCTTGGATCCAAACTTTGGGGTCTGACATTTGATTACTTGGAATAGACCGGAGTTAGTTACAATGATATTTACTAGATTGACCATTGGTATATTATATCCTTATTTTAGTGATTTGAGGTGAGTATGTGTGAACCCAGGTGTAGGATGAGTATCCCCCTATGGTGACGTAGTTTTCTTATGACTTTTCCAAAATTTGAAAAAGTATGTATATATTGATTGGGAATATAGATCTAGAGATCAACTTGATCTTACACAGCTTGAGTGGCATGAAGTACAACTCAGTTCCCATGCACAGGATGTCCATGTGATTAGGATTATGGACCCAAGGATCGACTGCTGATGTGGTTTCATGTTGTTTGATTCACATTCTCATGAATATTCATATTTATGCATATATTTATAGGTATGGGACAATACATGTATATGCATATAGATATGGAAACCCATGGGTACACTTTCCCAGTTGACTAGGATTTCAGAAATGAGGTCTGACTGTGGTTTCATGTTCGGTTTTTATTACCTTTTTTGTGTCTCAGTGAGGTTGAGAATATTTATTTTTCATACACTTATAGAAACACATTTAAAGGTTGCTTTTCGGGGTGGCCTACTAAGATTATTTCTCACTCCTACACGCACACTTTGGTGTACATATAGACCTTATATATACATTTCAAGTTGATCACAAGTTTCATGGTGGATAGGGTTGAGTCCCAGAGTTTCATGATCAAGTAGAGCTGTTCGTGTGGTTCTACTAATTGGGTTGGTGTAGTTTGATAGTGTCTATAGACCGGGTATGTGTTCTAGATTAGAGTTAGTAGTAGAGCCCTATACTTTTACATTCAGTTTCTTTTTTACTCCTATATCTATATGGTCAGCCCAGTGGGTGACCAATGTCGTATGTTATGACATAGGTAATTGGTTTTTACAGCATTTCATTTATTATTAAAGAATTTTCTATTTTAATTTATTTAATACTTACTCATTCTGTTTTTTACTACTTTTTATGATACTTAGATATTTTCTTCTATTTACTCACTCTGATTTGAGGGAATAATCTCCCCACTATGACACCCTAGGTCCTCACTGCTAGTTGGCAGCCTCTGGAAAATAAGGAGGCGTTCTTGAGGCCTACTAACCCATCATCTCAGGGCACCGTTTCAGTGTCATCTGGATCATGATATTACACTTATCATCCTAGGTAAGTCCTCATCATCATCCATCCACATCTCATCACCTAGACTCGTCACCATGTCAAATTTAAATGGCCTTGTTCCATTCCCAAATGTTCGAATCACCTCTAAGGTATAACCCCTTATTGAAGGTTCTCATACCACCAAAACCTAATCCAACACCCATCATCATTATTAAAACATTGATATGGAATTTACTTGATTCCATCTATCTCTAAATATTAGTGTCAACATCCAATTAATTATTAGGTATGCGAAACTACCAACCATAGAACCATACTAAAAGAGGAAAATTTTAAGCTATATTTTCTCCCACCATCTATAAATAACATGGAAATTCCTACTTTTCATTTAATTTCCCCATTCAACTCCGGAAATTTCCCCTTCATACCCAATATGATGTATATAATTTGGTTTTCAAATATCCACTTTCAATTCGATGAAAAATGACTAAATAGACCTCCTCTGGAAAACCTATCTGAAAAATTCTTGGCTACACCCGTCGATGCACTCCAATTTTTCTAATCAAAAGTCCTTTGGTTTCAGAGGCATCTCATGATTGTCCAATAAAAATCACTAAGATATTGATAAGAATCTCTATGTAATTTATCAGTTATATCCCCAACTAAACAAAACATCTATCGTGCTGTACCATGAGAATCGATGCATCATCGATTTGAAACAATCTTAGATTATCTCCATTCATCCCAAGCCTAAATACAATGATCAAAATTCCCCGGATATCAAATATAAATTTATTACTAGAATTCACCATGAAATCAAGATTAATTCAGATCCATTTTATTACTAACATTATAATGAAAAAACATATTTTCTGCTGACCAATCCCATACTCCTCAACCCTTACAGTATGAAAGTCATTACACTTGAGATTGATACTATTCTCCCTCCATGGGAACATCATTATCATCACAACACAAAATTAAATTACCAATTACCATGACCCAATCAATATACATACTAAAAAAATGAATAGATAAAGACATTTTTCTACCACTTGAGTGATGATATGAAATATAATTTACCTCCCATCCCCCCTTTCCAAGAAAGACTTCCATGCCATTCACCTTTATCTGTTCTTTAACAAAGGTCTCTCTCTCTGATGGCTGATGGTGCACTCCCCACCTTATAAATTTCTTTATAATACTCCTCAAGTGAAGGCTCAATAGTATTTATCTTCAAATGTGATTCACTCCCCTAGACAATGTTTTCTAATATTCATGAGATACTTTTCCCTTATCAACTCAAAAAACTCCATCAGTCCTCAATCCACTAAAAATATAATTGATTTAAATTTTAAATAGAACAACATATAAACAATGTGTGAATTACCCCAATCTCATCATCAAATGAACATGAGTATTCTCTAGTACCACCTAATCATAGAATCTGACTCACACTCCCATGAGTCACATGACATCTAAACTAGTTTGATGTGCTAATATCACCATCCATGCTACTTGGAATATCCATTTCACTCAACCAAAGTTCCCTTGGAACAACTTTTAAAAATAGGGCTCTCCATGCCATAACTATAACTCAACAACATATCATGTGAATCAATTTAATAAACTAAAAAAATCACCCATGCTTCCTACCCCTATGGTACTATTAAAATCGATCCAACCCCTCTTGTGAGTTTACCTCGATCATTGTAAGGCTACATATCCCTAAACATTGAGTCATATATCAAGGTATCTAGTAATTACCCCTATCCCATAAACTAAAGTCCCACTAGTGTCATACTAATAGGAAATATCTCATGCTCTTGCCTATAACTATATGATATATCCTATGCCAATTACCTCTCAAGGGTCACATCTACAAAGTGAAATCACATTCCAACCTGACAACTGACGAAGGTATTGATTCTCATGATAAATTTTCACACTAGAAAACCCCTTGATATTGACATATCAAGATGGCCCCTATGAATCATCATTGAAAATATGCATCAAGGAACCATAACCACCCAATTATTTTATATAAAATGTCATTTCAATATATATAGGAGAACACCATATATATTTTTACTAAAATTTTAAATAATCAAACCTATACAATACTCACCCATAAGGGGTTCATCTCTTATGATCCTTTGGGATGTTTTTCAATATGATTTTCATTTTTAGGTTAATATATATTATTGTGAATGTTTTAATATCTAAGGTGAGAAATATTTTCTATATTTATTATAAAAGTTTTTTGTGATGTGATAGATCAGGATAAGAAAGTTTCCATAACCACTTTTAAAAAATTTCATTAATATAGATGATGTTTTTTCAATATTTAGGTTCCTAACATAATGAAGAAACTCATGATCTAAGATGAGTTTTTATAATGTTTTAGGTAAAACAATATTACCATATAGACCATGTATGATTCTATTAGACAAAGTTGTGTTAGTAGTCCACATTGCTAAGTTTTTACACATTTTTACTAAGTAAAATACATAAAAATGGGGAGTAGTACAGGGTGAAATGGTTATGAAGTTGAATTTTCATGTTTTTAAATGTTCAATGTTATGAAAATAATGGATGATGTTATTGAATAAAGGATATCGGATTGAGTCCATCTAATAAAGATCCATCTTACCGAGTTATGTTTAGTAGAGGTTTTTCAAATCCATGTAATAAAGAGTTCATATAGATCATTACAAAGACCGTCATATATACCAAATCTTAGTTGCATCATAAAAACATGTATGAAGGCCAATTTTGGGAGTTTTACCAGAAAAATAAGATAAACAGAAAGGTGTTGAGTTTTTATTATAGGATGTACTTATTTCATGATCATATAGTCATTAAGGGAGATGTAGTATGTATGTTATCTGATTAAATCCATCATTAGAAGTTTCATCAGTAGAATATATTGATCAATTAAATGATGTATAAAGATTCATTGGATGAAAAAACAATAGATTGATCAAGATATTTTCAACAGATGGAAAATTTTATTGATTTTACCTATTTATTCTTTGTGATTCATGTATATAGTTTGAGATGAAGTAGGTGATTGGATGAATACATAATAGGTCATTGGTCAGACGTTTCATATGAAAAGAACCAAATAGATAGATTCTAATTTTATTAGACCAAATCAATCAATCAATTCTAGTCTTCAAAGAGGACTAAAACAAAGAATTTCATTGATTAGTGAAATAGTAGATGTACACCAGAGAGAGAAACAATTAAATAGAATAAATGTTATTATGAATTCATAAGACACACATTTATTTATTATAGTTTTGATAATATTAATAAATCTGTATAAATCCATTTACAATGATGATTCTATGTTGTTTATTCATCATTTGTTTAATTATATATTTTAAGGAAGTTTAAAGAAGTTCCATAATGTTGATTTAAAATAAGTTCGAAGAAATGAAGTTGGTATTGAGTATGTAAGAATAATCAATAATGTTATAGAATATTTTAGAGGAATCCAATGATTTTGAGTTGAGTGAGACTTTTTAAATTTGAGTTTTGGTTGATTAGGAAATTACATTTGAGTTTCCACCCACTTACCCTCGTGTGTGTGCCTATAAAAAGGGGTCTATATATAACTAATATATAATCTATTTATACATATATAAAGTCAAAGTTTTGAATAATTCTAAGTAGGTTGAGTTTCCAAAAAAGGATACACCAAGTTGAAGTAAAAGGAAACTAGACAGATAATTAGTGAGAAGTGGTACTAGATAAAGGTTCTGATTAGAGAAATTGGTTAGAGGAATTACATAGAGATACTAGAAAAATAATATACCAGATATATATTCTTAATATTATATGAGGTCAAGTTGTTTAGTTAATTAGACAAAGAAAATATTAGAGGTTCTACCTCACGAGGAACACCGAATGGAGTACCCCAGATGAAGGCAGAAGATTCATCGTACAAAGACATCAGATGGAGACATCAGAGGGATAATTTGTAGATGAATTTTACTGAGCTTATAATAATATTTCCTATATTATTTTGGGAAAGTTTGAAAAATTATTTTTTTTGTAATTGATGGGATTTAGTATAATTACTTATTGGGATATAGAATGAGTTTAACAGAATTTGGCTCATACTATATTCACATAATATCATAATGAATTTCCATGGACTGATGAGAGTCTCCATGAAAAGGATGTAGTCACCCACATTGGGAGTGAATCTTATAAATCCTACGTGGTCTACTTAGTTTCCTAATATTTCTTATAAAACGTGGTTTAGTTTTATAAAGTTTAATTGGAATGTAAACTTTAAAAACTTATTGGGGTTAATTTCAAAGAGGTAAGAAATTTTAAAATTGTTCCACTTATTCGACCTCTCAGTGGTTTTTAGGACCCTAAAGGACTTCAAGTACTATTAGAGGAGGTTTCCCCTATTTTATCATTGTTATGGATAATCCCAAATTAGTTAATAAAACTCGTAATACTACGTTCAATGAAAGAAATTATCATGGATTGAAAAATAGAATGATACCCTACTTTATATCTCTTGGCTTGAAAGTAATTGATGCAACTACAATTGGGTTTCTACCTATTGAGAAATATTCTCCGAAGAATTTTTTTGAAAAAAGATATATTGTGGTAGATGGGAAATATAGAAATATCATTATAATCTCTTTGTCAAGAAATGTTCATATGAAGGTGATGGGTCTTATGGAAGCTACGAAAACTTTTGAAAAAAAATAAAAAGTATCTTAGAGAGAAATATCAAATTAAAGGAAGAAAATATGAAAATATTGTGAAGAAAGTACAAATATATCAGAATAAAATATGATTAAACTATTTATGTGAACTTTACCCTAGTTAATGAATTTTTTAGCAACATAAAAAATATTTAGAGTTGTCTTGGAAGATTCTTCCAATTTTAAGAAACCCATGAGAAACTTTATAGATAGATTTCATCCTAAAATTTCATCCATAGACGATAAATATGATTTATATTATGATGAATTTCATAAATTTATTATTTATTATGATATGTGGAAATATCCTGCATTCAAAAAGAATATTAAGGAAGAAATTTCTTCTGAAGCTTTGAGGAAGCTGAATTTTCTTGAACCAGAACATGAGTTAGTGGAACTCAGAGTATTAGAAGATTATAAAATTTATACAAAATAAAATGAAAGAATCATGTCTCTTATCTCTAAAAATCAATGAAAATGTAGATGAAATTATATAGGAAAACTCCCACATAATTATTTCAGGTTTGAAGGAATTGGGAATTTTTATATTAATTTTACTAAGAAGAAATTTGAAAAATAAAAAGATGATTCTGTAGAAAAACCTTTGTGGAATAAGTGGAGAAAAAATTCCAAGAAAGATAAAAAATCTAATGGAAGTAAGAAAAAATTCACTAGAAACAAAATAAGAATTATGTTGTGTAAGAAAATTTAGTCTAATTCGGTTGAAAATAGTTATTCAAAATATGAAAATCCAAATAAGTTCAGAACATTATTTGAAAATTTTGAGAGAAAGAAAGATTCTTCAAAAAATGAAAAAAAGAAGTTTAAGAAACTTATAGATAATATCAGCTAAGATTAAAACTTATTGAATTTCATAAGATAAAAGAAAACTCAAGATAGAAATTATAATGTTGAATAAGTAGTATGAGAAAAGTAATATAGGAAAGGAATATTTACTTAAAAAAATATGTGTTCATTGAGGAGATTAAGAAACTAAAACTGAAAGTTATAGATTAAAGAAAAAATGGTGGAAGATGTTGGTAATACACTTATTGATAAGGAAGATTGTTTTTGAAATCCAATTGAGATTTCTTGAGGTTGAAAAAACCCTAAAAAAGATGAGTGAAAATTTCAATAAGGCTTCACAGGTAAAGGCTGAAACATCTCATGCTCCTGAGAAAAATCTTTCTAAGAATAAGATTAAATATACACCCACTAATATAATATTTTATCTCATTATTATTACCATGTATGTGGTAAAAAACATTGAGAAATATTTGTTTGATAAAGGATTATTGAAAAAAATCATATCTATAGAAGTAAAAAATTACTCCAAAGAGAAGGATTCCACACACCTATAAAAATCAGGGGTTAGAAGTTATGTTGAACCTCATAAACAACCTTATTATAGGAAAAGTTCATATTTATATAAAGGATCAAAATTCATTATATTTTTTTAGTGTTGTGGTATATATGGGAACATGGAATATAATTTTCATCACAACATGTCTCTCCCATAAAATAGACATGAATTGATGTAACACCCCGACCCCTTTAAACCAGAGTCGGTGCATTAACTGTTATATTGAAATGGTTATAAGGAATGAAAATAATGAAGAAATGATCAGTTTAGTAGTATTAAAGAAACTATATACATATAATTAACTCAAAATACATTATAAATGGGTATAATATACAATAAATAACAAAAACTAAAAACTGCATCCATAGAAACTCAATAAATGATATCCTCTTCAAAACATCTTGAAGGTAAAAAAAGAAATGTGTGAGACCAAATGATCAGTAAGGGTTAAAAATATAATAAGAATTAATCAATAATAAATGAACCATAAACAAATTGGAATTGTTAATATGACATGGTGAATAGATGAAAAACTTACGTCATTAATAAACTAAGAATGAAACTGCATCTATAGAATTTTTCATAGAGAAAACCTCATGGATAGTAATGACTGATAATTAATAAAGATAATTATTACCAATTGAAGATCACGTATCTAGAACATGATACTATAAAACCATTGAAACAGTTTAGTTCTATGGGTAGAAACCCGTTTGATTTTGGAAACAAACTTGAAGGGTTTGTCACCAAATTATTTGTCTCATGAGACCTGTCGATGCATCGAGGGACTATAGCAGGCCCCAACCACCACTTAAAGTCCAAAGACTTATTTATAAATAGATTTAATACAAGTACAATCTTCCTTCTCAATATCCATATAGAGTAGAGGATAGAGATTCATCAATATTTCCACAATTAAAACAATATTCCAAATAAACACTGTATGTAAACATGGTATACAATTTAGAAAATAAGCATATCTATGATATTAGAATTTGGATATTTAATAAAAATATAATTACAAATGAAATGTGATCTCAAATGGTCAGTAGGTAAACCCCATAAGGATTATTAGGTGCACAATACAAATTAAGCCACGATGAAATTAAAGATGTGGCAAAGTCCCTTACCATAATGTAATCAGGTGAATCATATGACCAGAACATAATAACAACCAAATGAATAAAAACATACCATGAATATAAATATAATCATGATAAAATATATCAAAAGTAAGTACAAAATACACCAAATTCAATAAATAAGTGGTGAACAATGGAAATCTAACAGAAATGAAAGTGAGATGAGAAACCTCTTACCTTATGCTCGAGTGTGTTCTTTGTTTGTTTTAATGACCTGAATAATCAAATTTATATTCATTAATTAATAATTCCAGAACCTCCTATACATTTAATTGATTTATTATAACCTTATTAGGTTCATTCATGACCCTTTTTATGGGTTTAATAGGTTCAATTTTATTGTTTTGGAATAATTTTCTTCCTTGGTTTTCAGATTCATTTACTTGTATTCATGAATGGAAGCTCATTTGAAATGTGGTTAAATATATAGAATTGTTAATATAAGTTTATAGTGACATTAAATATATATAAATTATCTTATAATTATTCTGGGTTATATACTTGAGGATGAATCATTAGTTAAAAGTCATTGATAAACGCTTGGATTTAGCTTGGCGGTTTTGTGCACAATGAACTTGTTTTGTATTATTATTCCATATTATAAGTGTGTAGGGATTATAGAACATAAATGAGATGAAATAAAAATATTATTATATATTTCAACCATAAAAATGGTTTCATGACCATAATTTAATATGATAATGAAAATTGAGAACCTGTCATCCTTGAATGTGATAAATTAACACATCACGGACGGTGTTTTCATTTTTGGTATAAGAGGAGGGGGAAAGAGAGACGATTGTGAAATATTACATTAGAATAATATAATTCAAGTTAATTTAAGGTAATGTAATTATCATATAATTTGGATGAGGGTAGATGAGGAAAGAAGTATAAAATAAAGGAACTCAAAATAGAAGAAAAATTGAGAAATCTCTCACGAAAATTCGGCAGCATAATAACATCACTTAAAATTTCATAAATTAGTTTGATGAGAGAAGGGGGGTATCTCAGCAATATTAAATAATATGGGAAGTAAGGGGAATATGGAATGAAATATTCCATCATTATCCAATTGAGAAAAAAGAGAAAACAGAAAATGAAAGCTTTAAGAAAAGAGAAGGGTGGTTGATTCTCTTACCTTATAGAGTAACTTTGAAAACATGATGATTGGGACCTTAGGGATTTGAGGAAACCTTGGGAGGACTCATAGGGTGGTAATAATACCATATATTCAAGGATAATTAGTTTTTAATGAAATAAAATGAAGGTGGTGAGTGGGTATTTATAGTAATTAAGAGGGAGTTTTTTATTAATTAAAATGGATACCTCATTAGTGGTTTTTGCAAAACCATGGGCTTTCCCATGGTATTTTCCCATGGTTTTAGCCACTTGGGACACCTCATGTCATATGATACTTTACAAAAGTCTACTATACTTTTATATTTAATTATTATATCATTATTATTTCATTAAACTACCGAAAACTCAAAACTGTATTTTTACTACTCACGAAAAATTCAAGTATTTTACAAAAATCTCAAAAATTCACCCTAACCATTTTTCAATCTGTAGAATTAAAAAATGAACTCCATATTTTAAAAATAATTTTCTATGTATTATTAAATTAATTTTTAAATAAAATTATAGTTAATTTAAAAAATAGTAATTTTAATGGTATTATTAGTTTTATATCACATTGAAAAATTAATTAAGATCTCATTATATTATTACCTTAATAAAATAAAATATTATCATTATTTACTATTCATAAGAGACATTTTACTATTCATATTACTATTCATAAGTGTATGTTACTATTCATCAAAAAATCAAGTTGGTTCTATTAGGCTCTAAATGGCTTACTGGTCACAACTCTAGATGACCGTTTTTTGAAATTCAAAACATAGAAGTGGAAAATTTATGTTTAATGGATAAGTTATGAATATATCCTAAATGACCAAGTGATGTTTTAAAGGAAAAAAGTGCTTTATGAAATATAGGCTGTGAATAGAATATATTTAAGAGAAATATACCATAAAATGTTTGGGGTGTTATATTATTCCCTTCTTCAGAAATCTCATACTCGAAATTTGATGTACAATGCCCACCAAAAAGATGTGGGTGATTCTTATTCATAACATCCTTAGGTTTCCATGTTTCTTCCCCCAAATTATGGTTTCTCAAAAGAACCTTTACTAGATGAGATGTATGATTTCTCAATACCTTCTCCCTTATTTCAATAATCCCGATAGGCTCTTCACAGAATGACAAATTAGGTTCTAGTTCTATTTCTTAATAGGTGAGTATATGAATTTGGTCTGACATGTATTTCTTCAACAATGACACATGAAATACATCATGAACTTTGGATAGACTTTGTGGAATTTCTAAATGGTAATCTACAGCTCTGATTCTGTCCAGAATTTCAAATGGTCTGATGTACCTAGGACTCAGTTTCCCATTCTTACCGAACCTAAAGACACCCTTACATGGAGATACTTTTAGAAAGACAAGATCTCCCACTTGAAATTACAAATCCTTTCTTCAGTTTTCATCATAACTCTTTAGCCTAATTTGGGATGATTTAATATGGTCTTGGATTGTCTTCACATTTGTTGTGGTCTCTTAAATAATTTCTGGGCTTATAAGTGTCCTCTCACGAACTTCATCCCAACAAGTTGGAGTTCGACGTCTCTTTCTATATAATGCTTCATATGGAGCCATTTGAATACTATAATGGAAACTATTGTTGTAGGAAAATTCCACCAAAGGAAAGTATTGATCCCACATACCTTGAAAGTCAAGAGAGCATGATATTAGCACGTCTTCCAGAGTTTGAATAATCCTTTTAGACTATCCGTCGGTTTGGGGGTGATAATCAGTACTTATATGAAGCTCAATATTCAAAGCCTTCTAGAGACTTTTCTTGAATTTTGATGTAAAATAGGGATCATGATCGAAAAAAATTGATAAGGGTACACCATGAAGTCTTAAAAATTCATTAATATATAGTCTTGATAAACATTCAAGTTGTAAATCCTCCCTTATAGCATGAAAATGTGCTGATTTTGTAAAACGGTAAACAATGACCCATATTGCATCATTCTTTCTTGGAGTCTTTGGTATCCTAATGAAGAATTCCATCGTAATATCATCCCATTTCAACATAGAAATAGGAAGGAGTTTAATGACTCCTCTAGGATGTTGTCTTCCAGTCTTCATCTGTTGACAAACCAAACATCTCGACACATAAATCAGCAATATCCCTCTTCATGTTGTCCCACAAAAAATGTTTCTTTAGATCTATATACAAATTTTTTATGATAGGGTGTATATATAAATTTGAGCTATGTTCATCATCCAATATTTCCCTATTTATCTCAGGAATAGCGGGAAAACAAAGTCTCTTTCAAAATTTCGAAATGCCACATTCATATATGAAGTCAATCAACTTCCCATCATTTACAACTTTAATTTTCTTTTGAAACTCCTCATCATCAATCTGAGAACTTTTTATCCTTTCTAGTAAAGATGGTTTGGAAACCATTTGAAAAATTATCGATGTATCACCTTCTAGGATTATTCCCATATCCATCTTTACTAGATCTATGAATATAGGATCCCTATCAACTCTCATCTTGTTTAGAACTCCATGATACTTTCTGCTCAAAGAACCTGCCACCTTATTTTCCTTCCCTGGGTGGTAGTGTATAGTGAAATCATAATCCTTGAGTAGTTCAAGCCATCGTCTTTGCCTCATGTTGAGTTATTTTTGTGAGAAAATATACTTCAAACTCTTATGATCAGCATATATCTCACATTTCTCACCATAGAGATTGTATATCCATATCTCCAAAGAAAATATTACAGCTGACAACTCAAGATCATGAGTTGGATAGTTTTTTTCATGTATTTTTAGCTACCAAGATGCATCAAAAATCACTCGATCATTCTGTATAAGGACACAACCGAGTCCTTTCTTTGATGCATCATTGTAGATAACAAACCCATCATTACCTGATGGTAGGGTTAGGATCAGAGCATTCACTATCCTTATATTCAATTCTTCAAAAAATTATTCACAATTATTTGTCTATACGAACTTAAACTCATTTCATGTGAGTATAGTCATTGGGTTGGATAAACGGGCGAAGTTCAGAACGAAACGCCGATAATAACCTGCTAAACCAATAAAACTACATACCTCAGTTATGTTCGTTGGAGTAGGCCATTCTTGCAAAACCTTTGTCTTCATAGGATCTATTGATATTCCATCCTTAGAGACAATGTGGCCCAGAAAGGAAACTGATTGGAGCCAAAAATCAAACTTACTAAACTTTCCATATAATTTATTTCTTCTAAGAGTCTTCAGAATAGTGCGCAAGTGATTTTCATGATCTTCATAGTTTTTAGAGTATACTAGGATATCATTAATAAACACCACTACAATTTCATCAAGATATTCCTTGAAAAATCTACTCATCTATTCCATGAAAATAGATGGTGCATTAGTCAGTACAAAAGGCATTACTGTAAACTTGTAATGCCCATATCTAGTTTGAAATGCTAATTTTGGGATGTATTCCTTCTTCACAAGAAACTGATGATATCTAGATCGAAGATCAATCTTTGAAAAATATTGTGCTCCATAAATTTGATTAAATAAATCATCTATTCATGGCAGAGGATACTTATTATTTATTATAATATCATTGATTTCCCTGTAATCAATGCATAACCTCATAGACCCATCTTTCTTCTTGACAGACTGGACCGGGGCTCCCCATAGAGAAAAACTAGGTAAAATAAATCCTTTTTCACTCAAATCCTATAGTTGTTTCTTTAGATCCACTAACTCTATAGTGGACATTCTATAGGGGTATTTGATATAGGTCTTACACTAGGAATTAAGTCAATGGAAAACTCAATTTTTTACTCTAGAGGATGTCCTTGTAAATCCTCTGAAAATACATCAATGTATTCTTGTAGTATATTTACATTTTCAATTTGAAGATTTCTTTCCTCACCCATATGCATTGGGTTCTCTTCCTCTCCAAGAATTTCATTCAATAGAGATACCAGGGTGGATCTAGATAAGAATCAGTTACCAAGGTTTCTGCTCTAAAAATTAGGTATTCTACACCATTTTCAAAAATTGTATATTCCCTTTTCTTGTAATAAATCATCGATTCATAGTTTGACATGAAATTAATACCGAGAATTATATGAAAGTCAGTCATTGGTATGATGATAAATTTAGAAACTAAATAACGTTTATGTGTCATGATGGGGACTAATTGACATGTATTTGTTGCAACGATACATCCCTTAAGAGTTTTGACTGTCAACTCTTTTATTAAATCAAATTGGACATGTCTAATTTTATTGGAAAACTGGGAATATATAAATGAATACGATGATATATAATCAAATAATGTTTTGGCTAAGTTTTAGGAAACAAATAAAGTACCTACCACCACATCATTAATAACTTTAGCCTCTGTGGTTGTAATCACATATGCTTTCCCTTTCTCTCGTGGCCTTTTTTGAGGAAAGTTTCCTTGGCGCTTAGGACACTCATTTTCATAGTGTCTCATCTCTCTAAAATTTTAGCATTGAACCTCATAAAATTGCTTCTTCACCTTGCATTCATTTGATCGATGACCCTTTTCTCCACACTTGTAGTAGACTCCCATGCCTTTCAATCATTTCCCGGGATGATTCTTTCCACAGTTCTAGCAAAATGGGTATTTCTTTATTTTCTTGTTCTTATTTGACACTTTATCTTTTCATTGGTTATCAGAGTACCGATTATTATCTTGTTTTCCCTTGGTGAATCTTGTTCTAGAAAATCCCTTCTCTGTTTTGATGGAACTTGATACAATTTCATCATATGATGAAAATGTTTGAGAAGCCAGTTTCCTTTAAAGAATTGGCTTAAGACCTTCAAAGAAATGATAAATCTTGTTTTTTGAGTCTTGTATATAATCCATGGCATACCTGGATAGTCTGGTGAAGGTAGCCTCATACTCTGCAATAATGTCTTCTTCCCTCTGCTTTAAGCTAAGAAATTTACTGTTCATTTCGGTTCGTTTCTCATGAGGGAAATATTTTTCAAATAATATTTCATTAAAACTACTCCATTCCAAATCTCCTATTTCTTCTTCTTTAGTGGTATTCTGGATCAAGGACCACCATTAATCAACGTCACCCTTGAGACAATATACTACCATCACTACCTTTTCATTTTCATTGAATCTTAATTCCATGAATATATTTTCAAGGGACTTTATCCACTACACATCAACCACTGGATTAATAGTCCCACTAAAATATGGGGGCTTCTTCTGTATGAAACGATCCAACACAGGTGTGGCATGGTTATTCATCGTAACCTGAGTAATTTTTCCCAATATGGTCATGATATGATCTTCTCCAACATTGACTATGTTGACTTCCTCAATGGGGAGATCCATACATTTCCCACAAGTATTGATTCCCCTTCTTCCATTAGGTTCCATTTATAAATAATGGCATACACTAGATTAGGTTATGAATCTAAAATATAAACGAACTTAACATAGATTGAAATTATATGCATAACTAATCTCATAAACATGGATTCTCGTAGAAAAAAATTTACATTAAAATCCTAAAAAATGTATTGTAAAAAAATGCGATTTATCCTAAGAATATACCTCAGGAATGTCAATACCAATAGTGCAGAAAGGCCCGTTGTCGTGTATCAGGATACCCCGGGTCAAGCCCAAAACTCCTTGTCGAAGTTTTCACTCCTAGGTACATCTGCGCCAGAGCCACCTCTACCTATTTGTATCCAGACAAGGATATATTTGATATAAATATTTAAATAATATATTCCTTACCAAAATACTAGGACATTTTTGTACGTTTATCCTCAAATACTACCTTAGGTATTTGTTCACTACTATACACTTCATACTCTAGTTTCCATGTTTTCTACTAAACTTCCTCTGATACCAATTGTAATGCCTTGAACCGTCTAGACCAGAGCCAGTGCATTAATTATTATATTATCATGGTTAGAAGGAATGAAAATACTAAAGGAATGATCAATTTATTAGTCTTGAAGAATGTATATACATATATTTAACTCAAATTACATTGTAAACGGTTACAATGTACAATACAAAACAAAAACTAAAAACTGCATCCATAGAAACTCAATAAATGATCTCCTCTTCAAAAACTGTTGAAGGTAAACAAATGAAAGGGGTGATCTCAAATGCTCAGTAAGGGTTAAAAATAGTGTAAGCATGAATCAATAATAACTGAATCATAAACAACTTGTCATATTCAATATGGCATGGTGAATAAATGAAAAACTCACGCCATTAATAAACTGAGAATGAAACTGCATCCATATATTATTTCATATTGAAAACCTCATAGATAGTAATAACTAATAATGAAGAAAGAGAAAGTTTATTAATTGGAAGTCATGTATGTAACGACCCGAAATTTTGAATAAATATTGTTTTCTAATTTTGTGTGTAATTTTATTTTTATACTCAACAAAACTGTTTCATTTGATAATGTGAGTATAATTAAAATGAGACCGTTGGGTTTCAACTGTTATATGACCATTGGTCAATATGATAGTTGGAAACTAAATGTTGCGATTATTATCTCTAAATACAAGTGATCTTGGTTAATTAATATAGAAAGAAGATTCAATGGCATCATCCAGTAGTCTCGGGCCAATTGAATCCCATCTAACAGAACTTGGGAAGGAGGCAGCACCACTGGGATTTTCTCTGGACCAAACCCAAGCCGAACTTCATCGTGTGAAGCTAGAATGGAATCGCCTTTGGGAGAAGTTCTAACTGATATAAATTACTACTCGTGCGATGTTGGCCGAGTCTCCCTTAGATTCTCTCACCTTAGCACACCTTAAACTTAGGTCTTATGCTGAGGTTATAAGGGTCTATGTAAGGAGACCGTAATTGCTTTGTATAATCCTTTGAGATAAATAAAATTTTAATTTCTTCTTATTGTGAAGTTTGTGAATTTTCAAATGTCCGGATAATTTTAGGATGTATATTATTGATGAATTTTTAAAAAGGATAATTTAAAATATTTATATAAAACTTAAATAATTAATGATATGTAAAGATTTTCAAAAAATGGTCTTCTACAAATGTGTTCAGCCAGAAATTTAGAGTCCAATAAGATCAACTTAATTTTTGGTGAATATTAATTTATGAATAGTGATTTTACGCTTAGGATTAGTAATGTGGCCAAATGGATTAGTAATCTCACTTAAAGAAAGTATTAATATAAAATAGGCGCCTTGATTAAGTAATGTGATTCAATAAAATAGGTAAATAACTATTTTAGAAATTATTAGTCAAGTATTAGTTTTTTCGGGTGAATAGTGTTTTTTAATGAAAAATAAAATTAAAAATATTTAGAAAATTATTTTTATAAAATGGAATTTATTTTTTAATTCAGAACATTGATATTATGTTAAGGTAATTTTTGGGGATTTTTCTGAAAAAAATGAATTTTTAGTGAATAGTATTTTTATATAAAAATTAAATTAAAAATATTTAGAAAATTATTTTCATAAAATGGAGTTCATTTTTGAAATCAGAGCATCTATATTTGGTTAAGATGAAATTTTGGGATTTTTCTGAAAAAGTTGAATTTTCGGTGAGTAATGAATTTTCAGTTTAGAGTTTCGGTTGTTTATTGACATCATTAAGGATGTAATAATTATGTAATAATTCTGGTCTACTTATGAATAGTAATATAAGGTATTAGGTGTCCCAAGTGGCCAATACCATGGGCAAATACCGTGGGCAAGCCCACGGTTTTCCAATACCACCAATGAGGTGTCCCTTGGCCATTAATGCCTTGTCCCCTCACTTCCCCTACAAATACCAAGACATTCTCTCATAATTTCTATTCCAAAATCCTCCTCAACGAAGTTCTGGTCTCCTTACCTCCCAAGGAGTCCCCCCAAGGTGCCCTAAAGCCTCCCATGGTCCCAAACATCAAGATATCGATGTTTCTCTTCAAGGTAAGGGATCCAACCTCTCTCTTTCTTTCCAAGTACTCTCTTTTATGTCATTTCTTTTATGCTCCATGTTATTATGTTGGAGGATGTTCTTTTATATTCATCCTACTGTGTTTTTCATTTTCATATGATGAGAGACCCCCTCTTTATCTCATCAATTCATTTTAAGAATGTTTAAGTGGCGCCGTTAGGCTGCCGAATTTTTAAGGGATTCTTTCACCCTTCTCATTTTCAAGATCTTTTTTCATGTCAAGTCTTTCATGTTACTTTTTATTATGTTGGGGTATGATATCTATATGTATCATACTGATATTTTATGTTCATATTATGGGAGACCCTATTTTATCTCGTCAATTCATTTTTTTAAGTTTTAAGTGACGCCGTTAGGCTGCCAAATTTTCATAAAAGAATCTTATTTTTGTCTTCCATCCATATTTTTCATTTCATATGGTATGTAATTAAAATTTCATTACCATGTTCATATATCCTTTATATTCTATCCCTATACTATTTTATGGATCATTTATGAGTGGGTGACCCATGTCCCCTCTGTTTTCAATGTTTTCTAAAACCCTGCAACATAGCCGTTATGCTGCCGAATTTTCGTCTCAGAATTTCTCTCTCTTTTTCTCAAAATATTTTATTTTATTAAGTGAATACTCAAAGATCTTTTTTCTATAGGTGTATTCACATTTATATCCCAATTTTCTATTTTAATTCTGGGATTTACATACACGAAACCTGCTTTCCCTTTTCGTGGGTTTAAAATAACATAAAGATCATGTCTTAAAAGAAGATTTTAAAACATTACAATTATGAAATGAAACCCATTTCTTTTATGATATATTGGTTTTTTATGAAATTTTTGATGATGATATATGTGGCTCAAATTATGATAAAGAAAATTAAGGGTGCGCCCTGATAGCGCTCCAATGCATTGGGTAAAGACTTAATCTCTAGAGATGACCATTTTAAATGATACCTTGGTGAATAACCTTGGTAATTTTTAAGGAAACGTTAGGGATGGACCCTGTTCAAACGGAAATGATTTTCTATGTTAAATGTTGTTGCCACATCTTCAAGTTATAAAACATGTTATTTTTATTATGATATGCCTCATGATCTCTTTCTCATGCCTTAAAGTTATTTTTCATGACTTTTTGATGTATCTCAAGTTCACATGTAGAATGTTTCCCTTATTTCCATTACTGGGCCTTCTTCTCACCCTTTCCTTTTATGTATGATCCAAGGTTATGAGATGCTGTAATGAACTTAGGATTAACAATGAAGAAGCATTTCAAGTGTTTAAGAAGAATGTTCTATGTTGTCATGTATTATGTTCCTAGTTTCCAAGACACTAAACCTTAAAGATCCTCAGTTTTGTATAATGTCATTAAAGTTATTGTGATAAAAATGTGGGATGTTATAATGTATCCAGCGCATGATACCATAATACCATTAAAACGGTTTAGTTCTGTGGGTAGAAACCCATCTGATTTTGGAAACAAACTCGAAGGGTTTGTCGCCAGCTGATTTGCCTCATGAGACCTATCGATGCATCGAGGGGCTATAGTGGGCCCCACAAGCCACTGAAAGTCCAAATAATTCTTTATGCACAAATTTAATACAAGCACAATCTGCCTTCTCAATATCCATATAGTGTAGAGGATACATATTCACCAATATTTCCACAATTAAAACAATATTCCAAATAAACAATGTATATAAAAATGTTATATGTTTTAGAAAATTAACATATCCATGATATGAGAATATGGATATTTATTATAAATATAATTTCAAATGAATTGTTATTTCAAATGGGTAGTAGGTAAACCACATAAAGATTATTTGGTGCACAATACAAAGCAAGTCACAGGGAAATGGAAGTTGAGGAAAAGTCCCTTACCACAATGTAATCAGTCAAATAATATGACCAAAACATAATAACCACCAAATGAATAAAAAAATACCTTGAATATAAATAGAATATTGATAACATATATCAAAAGGTAGTACCCAATACACCACATGCAATAAATAATTTGCAAATAATGGAAATCTCACAGAAATTAAAGTGAGATGAGAAACCCCTTACCTTATGCTCGAGTGTGTTCTTCATATGTTTTAATGAACTGAATAATCAAATTTAGCTTCATTAATTAATAATTACAGAACCTTATATACATTTAATTTATTTATTATTACCTTATTAGGTTTATTCATGACCCTTATTAGGGGTTTAAGAGGTTTAATTTTATTGTTTTGGAAGCATTTTCTTCCTTGGTTTTCATGATTCATTTACTTATATTAATGAATGGAAGTTCGTTTGAAATGTGTTTAAACATACAGAATTTTTAATATATATTATTAGTGAAATTAAATATTTATTAATGATCTTATAATGATTCTGTTTTATATACTTGAGGATGAATCATTAGTTAAAAGTCATTGATAAAAGCTTGGATTTAGCTTGGCGGTTTTGTGCACAATGAATTTATTTTGTAATACTATTCCATATTATGAGTGTTTAGGGATTCCAGAACATAAATGTAATGAAATAAAAATATTCTTATATAGTTCAACTATAAAATGGTTTCATGACCAAAATTGAATATGGTAACCAAAATTGATAACTCATCGTCCTTGAATGTGATAAATTAATACATCTCAGACGATGTTTTTATTTTTGGTATAAGAGGAGAGGGAAAGAGAGATGATGGTGAAATATTACATTAGAATAATATAATTCAAGTTCATGTAAGGTTATTTAATTGTCATATCATTTGGATGAGGGTAGATGAGGAAATAAGTATAAAATAAAGGAACTAAAAATAGAAGAAAAATTGAGAAAGCTCTCAAGAAAATTCGATAGCCTAACGACGTCACTAAAAATTTCAAAAAATAGTTTGATGAGAGATAGGGAGTATATAATCACTATTAAATAATATGGGAAGTATGTGGAATATGTAATGAAATATCCCCACATAATTCAATTGAAAATAAAAGAGAATATATAAAATGAAATCATTAAGAAAATAATAGGGTGGTTGATTCTTTTACCTTGTAGAGTAACTACAAAAACATGATGATTGAGGCCATGGGGGTTTGAGGAAACCTTGGGAGGAATCCTTGGGAGTTAATAATACCAGATATTCTAGGATAATTATTTTGGAATGAAAGAAAATGATGGGGGTGAGTGGGTATTTATAGTAATTAAGAGGGAGTTTTTTATTAATTAAATGTGACACCTCATTAGTGGTTTTTGAAAAACCATGGGATTGCCCATGGTATTTGCCCATGGTTTTAGACACTTGGGAAAACTCATGTCATTTTATACTGTAACCAATTCAAATATCCTTTTATATTTAATTATTATATCATTATGATATCATTAAACTACCGAAAGCTCAAAACTGTATTTTTTACTATTCACGAAAATTCAAGTATTTTAGAAAAATCCCAAACTTTAACCCTAACCATTTATCGATGTGTAGAATTCAAAAATGAAATCCATTTTTTGAAAATAAATTTCAAAGTATTATTAAGTTAATTTTTAAATAAAATCATAGTTAATTCGAAAAATAACAATTTTAATGGTATAATTAGTTTTATATCACATTGAAAAATTAATTAATATCTCATTATCTTATTACCTTAAGAAAATAAAATATTATCATTATTTAAAATTCATAAGGAACATGTTACTATTAATATTACTATTCATAAGGGTATGTTACTATTCATCAAAAAATCAAGTTGGTTTTATTAGACTCTAAATGACTTACTGGTCACAACTCTAGAAGACCATTTTTCGAAATTGAATACATGGAAGTGGAAAATTTATGTTTTATGTCTATGTTATGACTATATACTAAATAAAAAAGTGTTTTTTTAATGGAACATAGTGGTTTATGAAATATAGGCTACAAATAGAATATATTTAATAGAAACATACCATAAAATGTTTGGGGTGTTATAATTGAGGTGGAACAACAGTGGAAGAAAATAAAGTAACTTTCTTAAGTAGTATGAAGAAATAAAATAAAAGTTATCCTATGCTAGAATGTTTTTATAGAAAAACCAATTTTATTACTTATATAGTTTGTGTAAGGTATGAAAAACTGGGTCACTATGATGAAGAATGTATGACAATATTTATGGGGCAATTTTCTTATGCTAGAAAGGAAAAGTAACTAGGGAAGAAGAAAATTGAGGAAATATTATTTGTTATTGAGACTGCTATAAAAGCTAAAAAAGGAACAAAACATGGATTTTTGTTAGCGGATATTCCTCACATATGAAAAGTGATATCAAGATCTTGAAATATATTAATGGATATGAAGTATGAATAGTTAGTTTTGGAAATGATGGTTCCTTAAAAATATGAGGAACATGAACGAATGAAATTGAAGCTTAGAAAGTTAAATAAATGGAAGTCCTATTTATTATAGGACTTTATCACAACTTTTACAGTGTTAGTAAACTTTGTGATGATGGTAATAAATTTATCTTTAGAAAATATTCTTGTATCATCATAAGTTTGAAAGATTAAAAAATTGTTACTAGGGGATAAAGAACCAGTTGAAATCTATTTCAGAAGTTTTGGAAATGACGATTCCTTAAAATAAGACATAGAATTTAAGGATTGGGAATATTCGGTAGAAAATTATATGATTTTTTTAAGGAATATGCAAAAATAAATTTACCACAATTGAAAAACAAATATCATTCTATTTGTACATATTTCTGGAAAGGATGTATGATTCGTAATAGACATAATAAATTTGAAATCCTTTCCACCATACCTCTTGAGCTCATTCACTCTGATATTTGTGGACTAATGAGATATCAATCAACCAAAGGTAATTTTTTTACTTTATTAATTTCATTTATTACTTCACTCATATGAAAAAAAATAATTTTTGTAAACATAAACTAGATGTTGTAGATGTCATGACCCGTCCCCAGTAGCCCGTGCCATGACTACCCCAAGCCTGCCTTCCGTAGGCCAGGGGTTGGTGACTAGAACCAGAAATGAAAAACCCAAAAAGGGAGGACATAGAAAGGTCACATTTCATAAAAGGTCACATTTCATAAAAGTAAAACACAACGGAAAAGAAGTAGTAAAATAGCCACTAAGAACCACCATTGAGAGTAAAAGGTAAGTATTGAAAGTAAAAAATGGGACATTATTCAAGCCCAACTGAAAGAGTAGTATAGAAAAATGAAAAACAATCTCCATAGATCATTCTCAAAGGATAATACCTGAATGGTAGTTATAGATCTTCACTGCATCTCACCACGTCAATCTTTCACCTCCATGTACAGTCTATCTCTAGCTCTCCAAAGTCTCAGTGAAGTTATCCATCGTCTGCACAATATACAACAAGGTGCGGGAGAAGCCCATGCAGGTGTGAGTATAACCATACTCAGTAGGGACCCCGAGACCCCTAAAGGTATCTCAGAATCCCACAAGGGATAAACTACGAAGCATGATCTCAATCACATGACACAATGTAAAAGACAGTTCACACCAGGTATACAATATAAAGAATAGGAATAAAGATGATTAGTCAGAAAGATAGATCATCTTATTCTGTCAAGAGTATTTTGCTGCTGGACCAGATAGGGTTTCTAGGTGATGGCCCACAGAGGCTTGTGAGGTTCTGATCCACATAGGATTGCTACATGCTGACCCATAAAGGATTTCTAGGTGATGAAACATGGAGGATCGCTAGGTGCTGACCTATAGAAGATCGCTACGTGCTGAACCATAGAGGATCGCTATGTGATGAACCATAGAGGATCACTAGGTGATGACCCATGAAGGATTGCAACGTGATTACCCATGGATGATCTCTAAGTGTTGAACCACATAAGATCCCTAACTGCTGACCCCCATAGTATCGCCAATTATCGACCCACATAGGATCGCTATTCCTTCAACACATCACAACCAACCACTAAATTCCCTCACATAGAACGCTTGATTTCAATAGGATCCGATCCTCAATCCACCTATAATATTTCAACCACCATGAAATCCCACTTATATGTAACCCAAAATTCCTTCCTGTCGTAAGGGTTCCAACGTGATAGATGGCGCATCAATCAGATGCTCGGTCTATAAGATATAAGCAAAAAGGTAAATAGGTCCTGGTTGGATTCGAGTATGATCCAACCTATCCATACTCCATATTATTCCAAAATTCAAGTGGAGAATCTCAAAAGGACCACCTTGTCTCAAGGGTCCTCACACTGTAGATTGCGCGTCAATCGAACACCCAGTCTGTGAGTTACGTCAGTTTTAGTGAAATGGGGTCGGTCGAGTCTAGGTCTGGTAGGGGTCCAGCAAGGCCAGCTCATTGGGCCCGTAGGTCCGGACTAGCCAGAACGGGTTTGGACCAGTTGGCATGGGTTTGGACCAGCTGGCAGGTCCTACCTGCTTAGAGAACCTGGCCTGCGCGGTGCGGGCCGGTTGCGCTGGACCGAACGTGGGGCATCCGATTCTCTAATATGGCGACACCAGCGGGGCACCACCCCATATCTTGAAATAGCCAGCATGAGCCGATCATTGTGAGCCAGTTGAGTGGCCTGAGCAGGCCGATCTTCTCTACATGGTGCATTGACACCACGTCCTCCACCCTCCATAGTCGTGGGCTGCTACACCTTGTCGCCACGACGGCTTTGGGCACCACCTTCTCCACATGACCAGCATGGACCGACCACCGCCATCGGTCACCGGCACCGCCGTGACGGTGGTGCCGCACTGGTGGTTCTACACCAGTGGTGCCGTGCCAGTGGTGCCACACTGGTGGCTCATTCCATTGGCCACTAGAGATGCTCTGGTGGTCCATTTTTCTTCTCGTCTGCACCTACGGGACTCTCAGGCCGGCACCTTCACTACAAGCCCCCTGGATTCACCTTGCTGCCTCATTTTTCAGTCGCCCATGAAGAACTCACAATATCCAAGAGTGGTGGAGGGTCCGTGACCTATTCATATTGGACCACGCCCTCCGAGTTATCGTTTTATCAAGGGGGTGATAACAATCATCATATAGAATAAGAAAAATTTCTAAGTCAAGACCCCACAACAACCACTTGCAAGAATGAATGATTCACAGATCAACCTGTTTTTCAGTTGATTTGTGTTCATTGTATTTTTCATGAATGGGATAATAGGAATAATTAAACACTTAGAACAATTAAAACCCATACTTATATTCGGTGTAATCTGTTGTGAATGAAGGAAAGAATTCCACATTCGTTGTCATTAGATGTTCATCGTCGCTCATCGATCTTCGGATTGATTCCTCCAATGGTCGTCATTCGTTCTCTGTTCTTCATTGAAGGGTTATGTCATCATCGTTACGTCATAGGTTTATCCTGTGGTCATTTATTCAATCACTAATGGGTTAAATAATAAAAAGAAACCATCTTGATGTTGTGTTTCTTAATATGGTTTATTAATGAACCTCAATTAATAAACCATTAATATAAATATTGTTGCGGTTTCACAATAAAAGAAACAAGTCATTAAATGAACCTCATTTAATTCTCATTGTTAAACTGTTGTTTCGCCAACCTTCACTCAACGGTTGAAGAAAAGAATAAAATAAATCAAAAAGATATTTTATTATTTTTTTGAAAATTCCAAAATTAACTATTTCATAAGAACCTTGCTAACCGAAGTTAAGATTTTCCTAAGAAAATACCAGTGCTAAAAATTCAATAATGCCCTCATATTTTTAATCCGAGCACCAGTTCAAAAGATAGAAAAACCCATTCACATGTTTACGGAACGTACCTTAAAAAAGTGCAAAACTCCATTTTAGGCTCTCCAGGCCTCAGAATTACATGCCTTCAAATTTCGCAGTTTCATAATAATCCATTATAATTAATAAAAATATACAGAAAATTCCAGGACCTTACATTATACCCACCTTAGGTATTTATATCCCCAAAATCCACAACAAAAGTTAAGAAAAAAAATTGGGGGGGGGGGGTACTGACCATGAATCTGAGCCTTCCACTCCCATGTGGTCTCTTGGAGGTTCCCATGATGCCACCGAAATCGCTCTAGAGGGATCGGATATCCATGAAAGACCCACTTCTGTCAATCCACTATCTCCACCATAAAATTCGTAAAAGTCACCTCATCATCAATGTACGACTCGCCCTAGTTGATGACATGCGACTGGTCATGCACGTATCTCATCATCTGTGACATGTGGAAAACGTCGTGCACTCGGTGCATCTATGGGGGAAGATCTAGGTGGTACGCCACCTCACTAACTCTGTTGAGAATATTAAGAGCTCGGATGAACCTCAGAGATAGCTTGCTGCCCCGGCCAAATCTCTGCAATCCTTGTCGGGGTGAGACACATAGAAAGACATGGTCCCCCTCTTTAAATTCCAAGGGTCTCCATATATTATTGGAATAAGATTTCTTCCTTCTCTATGCATTTTTCATCCACTCCTGGATGATTTGTACCTTCTTAGTGGTAGCCTGTACCACCTCTGGACCCATAAGTGCTGACTCCCCTGGGTCGGTCCAGCATATAGGTGATTTGCATGGTTGGTCGTACAAGGCCTCCAATGGTTCCATGCCGATGGTGGTGTGATACGTTTTGTTTTATGAGAACTCCACCAATGTAAGGTGGTCCTCCAAACTATGAAAAAAATCAAGGATGCAAGCATGAAACATTTCCTCGAGTGTTTTTATGGTCTGCTCCATCTAACCATCTATCTAAGGGTGAAAGGTGGTGCACAAGCATAGCTAAGTCCGGAATACGTCCTGTAATCCCTTGTACAACTGAGATGTAAAAAGAGAATAATGATCTAAAATGATCATTGATTGTACCCTGTGAAGCCATAATATCTCATGGACTTAGATGCATCCCAATCCCTTTACTGATCCCTGCTCTCCGATGGGTAGAAAATGGGACCACTTGGTGAGTCAATCAATGATCACCCAGATAGAGTTGTGGCCCCTAGACGTGCATGGTAACCCAGTCAGGATATCCATGGATATAATATACCACTTCCATTTTGGTAACTCTAGTGGTTGTGCTAAGCATTCTAGAACCTGATGCTCATCCTTCATTTTCTGACAAGTGAGGCATCGTGAAATGAACTCTGCCACTGCTTTCTTCATCCTTGGCCACCAGTACTGACGTCATAGGTCCTGGTACATCTTCGCCACTCCAAGATGTTTTTACAAAGGGGATATATGGAACTCCCTCAACACCTCTTCCCGAAACATCACTGATACCATGGTGCATCCTCTAAAAAGGATGACATGCTCCCCACCTATCGAAAATCCATCAGAATCATGTCCTGAGGATATCTGAGCACATCGGGCCTTGCGGTCAATGTCCTCAAGTTGTGCCTCTTGAATTCTCTGAAGGAGTGGGGGAGTGAAAATCATAGACTGGAGATATACTACTTCATCACTATCCATGAAGGATATCTACAACGCGACTAGAGGCTCTATCACCTCACTCAACAACTATAGACCTGACCTCCTGTGGAGTGTGTCTACTACTATGTTTCCCTTCCCAGGAGTGAATACTATCTCAAAATCATAGTCCTAGGGGAACTATATCCATCACCGCTGTCTCAGGTTTAGGTCCTTCTGTGAGAATATATACCTAAAACTCTTGTGATCGGAGTAGAAAGTAAACCATTCACCCATCAGCTAGTGCCACGACATCCTAAATGAAAATAACACTACTTCTAACTCTAGGTCATGGGTCGCATATATCTACTCATGTTTCCTCAGCTGTTGTGTGCTGTAGGTGATCACTGCTCGCTCCTGCATCCAGACACATCCCAGTCTGGTCTCTGATGCATCACAGTAGACTAAATACCCAATGACCTATTTTGGTAGCCTCAAGATGGGGGCACTCATTAGTCTCTGCCTTATATCCTAGAAACTATGCTGGTATATCTTTTTCCATACGAAGGGGTTTCCCTTCTTTGTCAAAGTTGACATGGTTTCTGCTACTCTAGAAAATTTAGATAAAAATATACAGTAGTACCCAGACAAACCGAGGAAACTCCGTACCTCGGTCACACTCCTGGGTGGATCCCAAGAAATCAATGCATCTATCTTTTTCGGATCTACTACAACTCTAGTCTCCAAGATAATGTGTCCTAGAAAGTGTACTTCCCATATTCAAAACTGGAACTTCGAGCAATTTCCATAAATATAGTTCTCTCAGAGCATATTTAGAACTATATGAAGATGTGTGGCGTGGTCCTCCTCTGATCCTGGGTACACCAAGATGTCGTTAATGAAGACCACCACGAAGCGATAGAGGTATGGATAGAAGATACTTTTCATGAGTTGCATGAATACTTTTGGGGAATCGGTCACGCCAAAAGACATCACTAAGAATTCATAGTGTCCATACCAGCATCTGAAGAATATTTTCAGTACATCCTCATCATGTACCTTGTTCTGATGATAGAATGATCTAAGGAATATCCTCGAAAACCACCGTGCTCCCTTCAGCTGGTTGAAGAGATCATCAATCCTTGGAAGAGGAAGTATGTTCTTCACGGTCACCTTGTTCAAGCACTGATAGTCCACACAAAGCCTTTAACTCCCATATTCCTTCTTGGAAAACAAAATCGGGGCTGACCTTGGAGAAACATTGGTCCTTATGATCTATAAGTTCTCTAACTTTACCCTCAACTCACAAAGATCCATGGGAGCCATTCGATATGTTGGTGTAGATATCGGTTTTGTCCCATGTTATAGGTCGATGTAGAATTATACCTCTCTACGAGGAGGTAGTCCCATAACATCCTCAAGAAATTCATCCTCAAAATGGTCCACCAATACAGGATAGCTCAGACTCCTCTCATCCACTACACTGAGGGTGAGTCTATCCAATTGATGAGTGATCGGCTGCACCCTCTTCTAAGAAATTTCATCCAGTGCTACAAAGGTTCCCTTCAATTTGGTGATGGAAAACCTAGTCCTATCCTCATGGAAACACCACACGTTTTGCCTAAAATAGTCAATCTGAGCATGGACTGTGGATAAGCAGTCCATACCCAAGATGACATCGTAAAGCCTTGACGCTGCTACTAGGAGATCCCAACCAAAGCTCTCACCTCCTAGAGTAATCTCACACTACTGGAACAAGTGTGTAATCATTTAATACTCTCCTGTAGGAGTCTATAATCATAAGTATCGAGCCTACTGCTCCAAAATAATCTCTGAGCTCTAAAAAAGATCCCTGGAAATGAAAGAGTGAAAGGCACCTATGTCTATAAGAACTACATCTAGGGTGGAGTAGACACATATCGTACCTCAAATCATCTCCAGAGTGTTGTGATCATAGGCCTCTACTACTTGAAGCTGAGCTCTTCCTCGTCCACCTGCTCCATGAGGTTGGGGTGGACCACCTGGGGGTGGTGACGGTAGTACCTAAAACCATCACCCAACTCCTACTGCACGGACTACTCCTCTACCAAATCCACCACCCTGCAGAACTCCTCGTTTGAACCTCTGTTGCTGTCCTGGTGGTCTCTCGACCGTATACTGATAATCAGTATGGCAGGTCAGGCAGTCGTGGGCCATGTGACCCTACCCACCGCACGAGTAGTAAAATATACTCCTCTACTGACCTCCTCTACCTCGTGACCTCCACACCTCCAACCCTATATCCTAGGGTTATCCTATGGAAGGTCTGGACCGGTTGGACCTCTACGTCATCTGCCTACTGCTAGCTGCAGATGACCCGATTTCCTGTCGTCTAGTGGTGGCTCTCACCGTCGGTGCCTGCTCATCTTGGAAGCTGTCCACCAATAGTTATCTCTCTAGAACTCCAACCTGTGTCATAATGTTGAGAAATATCATCGATGATCTGATCTCTTATCGTATTACCTAATCAATGGTCCAAGACCTAAATAAAGGGTCCCATTCCATGTCGATAGAGTAGCGGGAGAGGTCAATGAATCTTTCCGAGAGCTGGGCCACTGTCAGGATGCCCTTCTGTAAGTGCAGTAGCTCCTGAACAAGAACTGAGCATAAAGTCATTGGTATGAACTCTACCCTGAAGAGGATCTCGAAGTCTAACAAAGAAAGATCCGTCTCCTCTTATGTATAGAGCATCAGGCTCCACTGTATCCCTATTGTTCCCTAAAAGAGACTAGCAATTAGGATCACCATTTGGTCTGCTGGTGTCTCAACCAAGTAGAAAACTTATGCCACAACCTACATCCAGTCCTCAGCTGCCTTTGGATCTATCTCACCCTGAAACCTCATAGGCCTCTATCTCTAGAACTCGTGCAACACACTCAGTTGGCGTGCACTATCCGCTAATGGGGCGGGTAGAAACTACTACCCTACGGGTGGTGCTGCTGTAGGTACACCACCCAAAGGTGTTATTTCCATAAGAAGGCCCTGCACCGACACCTCATTGTTTGGTGGGCCGTCATCATGATCTCTCACTAGAATCCTAGCTGGATGTCTACATGGAGGCATCCTATAAGTAAAAAGATGCACCATAGTCAATAAGTTATACCTGGTGAGATGACTCAAAAGATATAAAAAGAAAAACATTTTCAAGACACATGCAACTAGTGTTTTTGTGTACTGAGTCAGAAAGCAGATTTCAGGGTCCTGGTGTATGGATATGTCGGCCGTCACACCAACACTGGACTCCTCGGACTGAAATACGAACTCAAGACACTTAACAATATTGATCTAAAAAAATTACAGACTTTTAGTTCTTTTGGTAGAATCGACCACCCTTTGATACCAATTTGTCACGACCCGACCCCTGAGACCCGTGCCATGACTACCCCAAGCATGCCTTCCATAGGCCATAGGCTAGGAACTAGCTGCAGAAAGAAAAAACCTAAAAATAGAAGGCATTTCCTTTAAAATTGTACACACTAAGAAAGGGAACACTGCATACAAGTAAAAAATGATGAAAAAGGAGTAGTACAAACACCACTAAGAACCACCACTGAGAGTAAAAGTAAGCACTAAAAGTAAAAAAGGGCCAGTATAAAAGACCAAATGAAAGAGTAGTATAGAAAAAGAAAAAAAAATCTACAGAGATCATCCACCAAGGATCCTAACTGAAGGGTAGGTACAAATCGTCACTGTAGCTCACCACATCAATCGGTCACCTCCGTGTACCGTCTATCCCAATATCTTCAATGTCTCAGTCAAGATGTCCTTCATTTTCACAAGACACAACAAGGTGCAAGTGAATATCGTGCAAGGATGAGTATAACAATACTCAGTAGGTACCCCAAGACCCCCAAAGGCCTCTCAAAATCCCACAAGAGAAAAACATTAAAGCATGATCTCAATCAAAAGAAACAAAGTAAAAGATAACTTACACTAGATATACAACTTAAAGAATTGGAATAAATATGATTAGTCATAAAGCTAGATCATTTTATTCCGTCAAGAGGCTTTTGGTGTTGGACTGCACAAGGCCACCAGGTGATGACCCATAGAGGATCGGTAGGTGCTGACCTAGAGAGGATCACTAGGTTCTCACCCCCATAGGATCTCCAGGTGTTGACCCATGGAGGATCGCTACATGATGACCCAGAGAGGATCAATAAGTGATGACCCATAGAGGACCGAAAGGTGCTGACCCATGGAGGACCACTACATGCTGACCCACAGAGGATCAATAAGTGCTGACCCACATAGGATCTCTAACTACTCACCCATATAGGATCACTAAGTACTGACCCACCGAGGATCAGTATTCATTCATCACGTCACAACCAGCCACTAGATTCCCTCACTTATCACACTTGATTTCTGGAGGATCTGATCCTCAAGACATTGGTCGTATTTAAACCACCGATAAGTCCCATTTTGAGTAACCCAAAATATTTTCTTTTCATAAGGGTTCCAACGTGACAGATGGCATGTCAATCGGACGCCCGGTCTGTAAGATATATGCAAAAGGTAAATATGGTCCGGTTGGATTTGAGTCCAATACAACCTGGATGTTTTCCAACATCTGCCAAAACTAATGTGGCATATCTCAAAAGGAATGCCTCGTCGCAAAGGTCCTCACGCTATAGATGGTGTTTCAATCAGACGCCCGATCTATGAGTTACATCAGTTTTAGTGAAACAGGACCGGTTGAGTCCGGGTCCGGTAGGGGTCTGGCCCAGCTGGCAGGTCCAGCCCACCTGGAAAACCCAGCCTGTGCGATGTGTGCTAGTTGTGCTGGACCAGACGTGGGGTGCTGACCCGTCTCCCGAAATGGCCCGCACAAGCCGACCATTGTGCTCCAGCCGAGCGGGCCGAGCGGGCCGCTCTTCTCCACATGGCACATCGGCGCTGCATCCTCCTCCTGTCGTGGAGCCTGTGGGTGCTTCCTTCTTCAAAAGGCCGACATGGGCTGGCTACCGCTGCCCCAATGGTGCTACCCCTGTGGTGCCGTGTTGGTGGTGCTGCACCAGCAGCTCATTCCATGGGCCACCAGAGATGCTCTGGTGGTCCATTTTCCTTCCTGTCTGCATGTACGGGCCTCTCAAGTCGCTACCTTCACTGTGAGCCCCTTGTATTCTCCTTGACACCTAGTTTATTAGTCTCCCATTAGGAACACACAATATACAAGAGAGACAGAGGGTCCGAGCCTTGTTTGGATTGGCCCATGCCCTCCTCATCAGCATTTTATCAAGGGGTGATAATAATCATCATATAGAATAAGAAAAATCCCCAAATCAAGACCCTGAAAAAACCATCTGCAAGAACAAATGAGTCACATATCAACCCATTTGTCAGTTGATCTGCATTCATTGTATTTTTCAAGAATTGGATAAGTGTAATCATTAAACTCTTAGAGCAATTAAAACCCCTACTTGGATTCGGTGGAATACATTGTGGACGAAGAAAGGAATTTTGTGTTTGTTGTCGTTAAACATTCGTCACTGCTCATCGATATCTCGATCAGTTCCTCCAATGGTCATCATTCATTATCCATTATTGGTTGAAGGGTGATGTCCCCATCGTTACATCATAGGTTTCTCCCATGGTCGTTTATTCGATTGCCAACATGTTGAATAATAAAAAGAAACCATCTTGATGTTGTGTTCATTAATATAGTTTATTAGCTGTTGAGTCAAAAGTTATCTTTTGACTTCTATATCTTGTTTTGGAAATCAAAAATGTCTTTTACCATGCTGATCGTACTGAACATGCTGATCGTACTGAACATGATGATTGTACTTACCATGTTGATCGTACTGGCCATGCTGATCGTACTGTCCATGCTGATCGTACTAACCATGCTGACCGTACTGACCATGCTGACCGTACCGACCATGCTGATCGTACTGACCATGCTGATCGTACTGACCATGATGATTGTACTGACCTTGCTGATCATACTGACAATGATGATCGTAATGATCATGCTGATCGTACTGACTATAATTTTCATACTAACTAGAAATTTTTTTGACTCTGTTAATCATACTAAGTCCTTTAAGTCTACTCACTTTGTATCATTTCAAAACATTACACAGTAATACATTTAGTATTCATACTTTTCTTTAATTACTTTCTTGGTTTGGTTCTTAGTCAAAAATATGTTTTATAATTAATCATACTCATGCTTATCAACTTCATATATCTTTTGTTTTAACCAAAACGATGTCGTGGAATTAGTTTCAAACTAATAAAAATGATGTCGTGTTTTCTGTTTCAATATGACTGTTATAATGCCAGGTGTCCAAGTCCCTCCGAGTTTTTCAGAAAAATATGATCGTTGAATGAAATGTGACCGTTGGAACCTGAGGCCTATAAATAGGAGGTCATTTGAATACAAGAGGTGAGTAAGTGTGTATGAGATTGATCATTTTGTGATATCAAGTTCTAGAGATAGATATTGTGACTTCTCTCCTGCTTCGTGCAAAAGCCTTGAAACTACAAAACATGAACAGATCATTCCTAGTTTTTGTATTTATATAAGTGATTTGTTTGTGCTTTGTGTGACCGATCATTGTATCGAGGGATTTCAAGTGATTGAAAGATAGAGGTGCTTATTACCTACAAAATCAAGGGTTGCTGGGGATAGGTAGACAGACGAACCGATCATCGTATCGAGGACTGCCGGGGATTGCCAGACAGACGTACTGATCATTATATCGAGGGCTGCCGGGGATAGGCAGACAGACGTACCGATCATCTTATCGAGGGCTTACCAAGGTGGTGGTAAGATAGAACTCTTATCCTAGGTGAAAATATAACCCTTCTCTTTGGGTCAAAAGAATTTTCATACTTTTACATTTCTGCTTCCAATTGTATTAGAAAGTAAATTGTTTTGTTTCCTTTTCTATTTCATATACATTTGTAATTGTTCCAATACACTTATACTATTACATTTTATAAGTGTTAGATTCTGTAAGCTTTATGATATAATCTCACACTTTTATATTACTATGATTATTGTATTCTTTTGAATACAATTGTTTTACATTTCTTATAGTATTACATTATATCATATATTTATATGCAATTCAATTGTGGGTGTATGTTCTTGTATTAGTTTAAGATCATTTTAACTAACTTATTAAGTGTTTAAACACAATGTTTTTAAACCTAAAATTCACCCCCTCTTGTATTGTTCCATATAATATACATATACATCTACATATTTGATCCAACATTAATGAACCTTAATTAATGAACCATTAATTGAACGAGTGTTGTGGTTTGACAAAAAAAGAAACGAGTCATTTAATGACCCTCATTTAATGATCTTTGTAACGATATGGTTTCTCCAACCGTCGCTCAATGGTTGAAGAAAAGAATAAAATAACTCTAAGAGTTATTTTATTATTTTCCCGAAAAGTCCAAAATTTAACTTTTTTGTCTTAACCTTTCCGACCGAAGTTAAGCTTTTCCTAAGTGAATCCTAGAACTATGAATTCAACAGTTCCCTCTGATTTTTAATCTGAGCACCGATTCAAAAGAGATAAAAACCCATTCACACGTTTACTGAACGTACCTTAAAAAAGTTTAAAACTCCGTTCTGGGATCTCCAGGCCTCGGAATCACTTGCCGTCAAATTTTTCAATCTTTTAATAATCCATTACAATTAAAAAAAATTATATATAAAATTATGGGTCTTTAAAGTAGATTTTTAAAGAAGTTTTAGAAGGGATGTTGAGGAAAAAAATGGATGTTTACATAATGTCGTTGAGAACTGACAATAGAAAAGAGTAAATAGGAAATGATTTCAACTCCTACATGAAGAATAATAGAATCAAACACAAATAAAATTATCCCCATAATAAACATCAAATTAGAGTAGGGAAAAGAAAAATAAAAGTTTAATTAAAATGTCCAGAAGTATTCTTATTGAAAACAAAATTTCTAAAGTCTTATAGAGAGAAGCTATAAGTAAAATTGTTCATATATAAAATAGATGATTGTTGTAAATGGAATTAAAAATGAAATCCCATGAGATATTGCATAAGAAAATAAAAATGGATAAATAATTAATTTTTTTTGGGAGTCATTTATTTTTAAAGATAAAAAATATTGATCTTGTAAAGTTTAATGAAAAATTTAGAGAAGGAATTTTCATGGTATATTTAACCTATGGAAGAAGATACAAGTGTTGGAATAAAAATCTATAAATTCTGGTTGATTCTTATATTTTCAAAGTTATTGAAAACCAGTCTTACATGACAAAAGTTTTTGTAGATGATAAAGAATTTGTTTTATAAAATGGACTGATAACTTGCAACAAAGATAATAAAAGGGAAGATAACAACCATCCCACATGTGTACTTGTGAGTCTAGAAGAAAATATCTTAAGTTTAATACTTTACAAAAATAGTTGGTATGTGACAACATCATTGGAAATTAGAAAGCTCCAGTTCACACCAGAAGGAAACTAATATTAGAGAATCAGACATCACATATATCATAGATGGAACCATAATCAGTTTCTGAGGAAGTTAAATATAATGAGTGGTTCAATTATTTGAATTAATGGTTAGATAGAATTAAGAAAAATGACACTGGGGTACTTGTTCCAAGATCTGGTGGAAATAATATTATGGGTAAAAAGTGACTATTCAAAATAAATCCAAATGAACAAGGATATATTTTAGGAAATAATGATGACTTGTTTTAAAAGGTTACTCATAGGTGGAAGGTTTAGAATTTGAATTAACTTTTCCCCTATTTCATGAATTGAAACTATAAGAATATTATTTGAAGATTTTATACATCATTGTTAAAAATTATATCAGATGAATGTTAATTTTCCTTTTGGAAATAGTGAAATTAAAGAATAATTTTATATTGAGAAACCTAGTTGGTTTTTAATGTATAAAGATGGACCCATATTGTTTTCTCTTAAGGAAGCTTTGTATGGGTTGAAATAAGCTCCTTGTGCATGGTATTCTAAAATTTATAGTTTCTTGAAGTATTTGAACATTCCCAAATATTTTTTTTAAAAACTATATTTTATGTAAATGAGAATAGGCACCCTTATTTTCATTTTTTACATTGATGACAAAATTTTCTCAAGGGATAGTGATAATTTTTTTGAAATTTTTTCTAAAAAAATGTAGAATAAATTTGAAATGTCTATTCTTGGAGATATAACTTTATTTTGGTATTACATGTTCAAAAAAATGGGAGTTACATCTTCCTATATCAAGAAATGTATACCAATGAGTTATAATTTAAAATTTTCATGGAAGATTCCAAGGAGTTTTTGAATCTTATCTCTGCTGTCATGAAATTGAGTAAATATGTAGATGGGAAAATTGTGAGTTAGAAAAAATTATAAAAACTAATAAGAAGCTTCATATATATTATTAATTCAAGGACAATAATTGTCTATGTTGTTACATTATGTTCTAGATATTAGAGTAATCCAATGGAATCACACATGTTTTTGAATAATATAATTATTAGGTATGTTAAAGGAGCATAAAATTATAGATTTATTTATAAAAGATGTAACGAGATGAACTTTATTGGTTTCACTAATGATGATTTTGATGAACATTGCAAGGATATAAAATAAATTTTTTGAAGAAATTTCATTTTGAGATAATTTTCTATGAGTTTCTATAGTAAAAAACAAAGTTGTATTACTTTGAGCACAACAGAAGCAGTTTATATTTTCACCACCCAAGATTGTACACAAATATTTTGGATGAAAGTTTAACTAAAAGTGTTTAGAGTGAATGTTTTTAAAATATTGAAAATTATTTATGATAATAAAAGTTTCATTAATCTTTCCAAAAATCCTATACAATATTCTATATCAATGCACATTGATATTAAGTATCATTTCATCAAAGGTAAATATGTCGATGGTGATTTTAAAATTGATTCTATTTTAATGAAGTATAAAATTGTCGATGTTTTCATCAATTCTATTCTAAGGTAAATATTTGAGGTATTGATGATAAAACTACACATTTAACCTTTAACAATGTCTTAATAAAGTTTATGAGGAAATTGAAATCACCTTTCTTTGGATTATGATGTAAATGGTGGAGAGAAAATAAAACTTTGTTAGAATGTGCACAACTCTTTCTTTTATGAACACTAAGCAATTACTTCCATAAAAAAGGGGGGATGAAAATGTTGAGGGGTAGTTTATCTTATTTTTTCTTAAAATTTCCTTTCATTGAGGGATGAAATTCTTTCAAAAACATTACTTTATCTAGTATTGTAGTGTTAGGAAATTATTTTTGAGAAATGTAGTGGTTTGATACATAGTTGATAAAAGATTTGTTCAAAAAATGATATTGTTATTGTGAATTTTGATCCAAATATGGAGATTAAAGATTCTTTGGGATGTGTTGTAACATGTTCTTAATTTTTTTTCAATATATATTGTTGTGATTTTTTTAATATCTGGCAAGAAATATCTTCTAGAGTTGATAAGAAAGTTTTGATATGATGTGATGGATGTGATAAGAATGTTTTCCTAAACATTTTTGGAAACTTTCATTAAGTAAGACGGTTCTATTTCAATATTCATGTTCTTAACATCATGAAGAAAATCATGATACAAGATGAGTTTTTAAAAAGTTTGATTCCATAAAATGTTACCAGATTGCAGGGGCCAATGATATCAGATGGAGGTGTGTAAGTAGTCTGTGTTGTTGAGTTTATACACATTTTTACAAACTAAAAAAAGTAGAAAGGGTATATAGTAAAAAATAAAAGTGTTATGAAGTTTAAGATAAACACTATTCAAATATTGATATTATGAAAATCATGGAGAAAATTACTGAATAAAGGATATTATATTGAGTCCATCAAACTAATATCCATCAACATGAGTTTTTTTGATAGAGGATTTTCTACTCCATGTTAAGAAGAGTCCATAAAGATCTTTACAAATAAAATCATATATAAAAATTCTTATTTTCATCGAACAAACAAATATAAAGGCCAAAGAATAGTTCTACAAGAAAGAAGTTGATGAAGTGCATGGTTCTGAGTTTTTATTACATGCTATAATTAGTTGAATATAATATAGTCTTGATAGGTGATGTGGTATGTATTCTATCAGGTCGAATCAATTAGTCCTAGTTCTATCAGTAAAAGTTTTAGATTGGTTATATACTATAGAAAAATTTATCAGAAGGATGAGAATTAGATAGATCAAGATGATGTCATCAGATGGATGATCCTATGAAGTTTTACATGTCTATGATATGTGATTCATGTTTATCGTTTGAGTTGAATATGGGTGATTAGATGAAGACATAACAAGTCATCAGTCAGCAGTTTCCTATAAAAAGCACTAGATAAAGATAGTCTGAGTTTACCAAACCAAATAATTTGATCGATGTTTATTAATAAAGCAATCCACTGATCAATGAAGTAATAGATGTACACCATATAGAGAAATAGTACACCATACAAAAATTTATTATGAATTCATCAGACACACGTTTAACAGTTTGATATTTGAAAATCTTTATAAATACTTGTAAATATGTTTACAATGACGATGCTATAATTTTCATTGAAAATTTGTATTCTTATTGAGTTTAAGGAAGTTTTACTAAGATAATTATCACTTAATTTAAGTATGTTTGAAGAGATGGATATGGTGATGTGCTTGTATGAATATTCAATAATGTTTTATAATATTTTAGTTCCATCTAGTGAAGTTAAGTTGAGTGAGAATTTCTAAATATGAGTTTTGGTTGAGTAGGAAAACACATTTGAGTTCCCTCTATTTTACCATGGATGTGCGCCTATAGAAAGGGGTGTACATACAACTCATATATGTACTATTCATATGTGAAAAAGGATAAGTGCTAAAAAATTTTGAGTAGGAAGAGTTTCCAACCAAGGAAACACTTGGTTGAAGTAAAAATACATTAGGAATAGGTGTAGTGAGAAGTGGTACTGGAAATAGGTACTGATCAGAGACATTGATCAGAGGATTCCATCAAAGATATCAGAAAAAGGTTTTATTTGACAGAGATTATGAATAGTTTGTGAGGTATAATTGTTTTGTTCATCAGATAAATCACAAATTCAAGGTGCAGTCTCACGAGGCACACCAGATGAAGTATACTAGATTAAGGTATATATTTAAATAGATGGAGATATTGGATGGAGACACCAAATAAAGAATTTAGGGTCAAATTTTAGTGAAAAAATAACAAAAATTTTCCCATATTTCTTTGGATTTTTTTGATAAGAAATTTTTTTAACTAATGAGAGTCAATATAATTACCTATCAAGAAATAAGAATCCAATGGGATTTAGGTCAAATTTTATGAAATTCATTTCGTAGTTGATTTCCATGGACCAATGGGAGTCTCCATGGAGAGGATTTAGTCACCCACACTAGGGGCGAACCTTGTATATCTTGTGCGATCTTCTTTAATTTCCTCAAATTTCATACAAAAGGTTATTGAATTTTATAATGTTTAAAAATATAGAAAACTATAACGAGATGGAGGGTTTAATTTCAATGAGGGATGAAATTATAGAATATTACCACTAATTAAACCCCCTTTATCACTATTTCTTATGATCCTAATGAACTTCAATTTATAAGGCCTTAAAATCCTTTGTTATCCTCTTAGGGTCTCTAATATTCCCCCGATAAGAGTAATATATCACCATCATCATCATAATTTTTATCACTATAGGATCCAAAATTCATACCACCATAATTAATATATATTTATATATTGGTCGACCCAGCTGAGTAGAATTATACTATGTACTTATATGGGAAAGTGTTTTGTGAGAAGTTTCCAACACTTTAAATTGTAAGGACTCATTCATCAGTGATAATAGTCACACTAGTAGGATTATATATCATAGGAATACTATGTTCCTAATATGATTCATGATATGCCTCTCACCTTTATGGGACAAGATCTAAAATCCAACATCTATCTTTTTACCAATAGGCTAAGGGAAAAGAATCCAATAAATCATAAACCATAAATCTAAAATCTCATGTGTGTCATACTAGGTAAAAATTATAAATAGACACATCAAATCAAGATAAGAACTTCAATCCCATCCATATTGACCTATAATTCCCTTGAGATAAGTGTTTGCAATGCACCTAACTAAGTTTCCATAATATTTACTGAAACATTCATATATATATATATTTTGTCTACCATATCCTCAAATAGTAATAAAAAATAAAAAAAATCCTATGATGCTACTTTTTGATGCCTTGACCCAACTAATTCTAAAAATTAGCTAGACCAGACCACCATGTGACCTTAGGAACACCTCCCTCAACACTATAGGTTACCAACTAGAAGTATAGGTTTGAGGAGGTACTATGGGGAGGATATTCCCCCTATATCAGATAAATAAATAGGAGTAAAAATAAGAAAGTATCCCATAAAATAATAGTAAAAATGTAAAACAAAATTAATAAAGATAATTATTGTTTTAACAAAATGAGATACAACGTACCAATCAAATGGAAATGATCATAATATAAACCACCAACACAAATAACTCACTGATCCTATCATACATACAAGATAAAAAATAATAATAAAAGACATGAGGCTTTACTTCAGCTCAGAGCTATACCTTATCTCAATCTTTGATCTTATCTGAGATTTTCTACTCAATCATACTAAACATGATCCTGGTAATCATCCCTATATGTACCTACAATAACCATGTGAGAGTTTCTTGGGTACCCATGTTTAATGTCATCCCAAGCAGGGTGTGAGTAAGAAACTCAGTAGGGAATCCCCAATGTGGTCCCATACTAATTGGCATATGAATTGATATGTACATGAGACATTCTAAAAGATAATTGAAAAATAAACATTATAATGTACAAAATACCTAAACCACCAACAAATACATTCTTTGGCCTGATTCTATAATGTTTCTCAGTACTTCATGATGACTACTCCAACCATATTATAACCAATGAACTAATATAATACTCATATATCCCAAGACAATCCCAATAACCATTCTAAATCCTCAGGTCTGAGACCCTAATCAACCATACCTACTTAATCCAGCACTGGAGTGTCTCTGAATATGAGATTCACCTTATGGGAATCTCTATCCACTCATGTGGGATCCCACATTCACACATCCACTATGATGAGTAGCGGACCCTAAGGCATCACCATTCACCCCTCATCCTCAATCCCAAAGGATAAACCCCATGATATTACCTTTTAATTATTGATGTCAGGATAATGGCTTATTCTTAATTGGGGTTGTCCCTAGGATATAATATACATTCAGGCATGATTGATTTCCAAGTGACCTAGGAAATCAAATGGAATACCCTCCTATATCCCATGGTCAATGACCAGGGCATCCAATATCTCATAACTCCTTAGTCGAACTGTCACTGGTGTGTCGACTCGATCCTAGGGGGTATCCTAGGCATCAATAAAGGCGATCCAATAGGCTCACTCAGGATATAAAACATCTAAACTTGGGGATATACACCCACTTGAAACCTCATACTGCTATTCAAATCCTAGAGGTTCCATACATTCATAATGCTCTAATAGTAAGTCCATTCAAATATCATGATGTCTCAGTATTTTCAATAATCTCACAATGTTATTGTAATCCCAAGAATTACCATAATTCCTATACATAAACATCACACATCCTCAAACTATGGATCATTGGTACCACCTATAGGTGTCCACCATTGCATCAATAATATACACTAGATTCTATTCAAACAAGGCATCCACCACTAATGTACAATGAAACCAGATTCCAAAAATTCCATGGAACCCATGATATTATCCATATTAATTGGGGATTATCAAAAATTGTAACATCATAAGATTTTTTTGAAATATTTCTTTCTAATTAATTTAATATTTTTAATATTTGGTATTTCACACAACACTTAAAACAGTTTACTTTATATTAATGCACAATATTTGGCCTACGTTATACGTAACCCCAAGTTAATAATGCACCAAATTCAGCAAAAAGTTTATCTTTCTCAAATGGAATACTGAGGTTATCTTATGTTACACACAAGACTGACATTCCTTGATGGACTGTGTAACACACAAGACCAAGTGTTACTGAACAATAATATATTATTAAACATATTATTATTTAATACAATAAGATACAACCTATATATTAAATTGAAGATTATAGGATTAATTAAATTATGAAAATATATATTTTAATTAATTAGTTACCTATTTATTATAAATGAATATAGAAAACAAATGAATATAAAGGGAATGATTTTATAAAAGACTATTTTTATGTGCAAAAGGGGATTTATTTTAATAATTCAAATTAATTAATAATGGTGAATTATATTAATTAAATTTATATTTAATGTATTAATTAAAATATTTTTTACATTATTCAATTTTTTATAGGAATAAGGTGGGAACAAACCCAATATTACACATAAAAACCTATATTTTAATAAAAGCAGTTTTACCGCCTTTTAATGGTGAAAATATTTTAAATATAAATTTTGGAACTTTTATAAAATTTATATTATAAATAAACTTAATTTTTGAAATAGAAAAATAAAAATTATTTTATGGTGATTTTTTTTTATTTTTCTATAAAGTTTCATTTTTTAATGAATAGTGAAAAATAATGAATTTTAATTCAAAAACTACTTGTTCATATAATTTATTTATAAGGATTAATTATATTATTAAATGGTTTTAAAGTTTAATTTGATTATTTTTTTCAATTAATATAATTTATTTAATTTTAAACAATTTCACTTTGAAAATTAATTCAAAAACTTAGAAAAAATTTGAACATTTTTACATTAAAAACCCGCATTGTCATTTTGTCTGCAAGATTAAATTCAAATTAATGTAAACCAATTATGTGATTGAAATTGAAAAAAATAGATTAATTATTTGGAATCAACATAATTTATGTTTTCAAATGAGTTCAACATAGTTTTTGACTAAAAATATTAGTGAAAGTAATTAAAATTAATCATATCAACAAAGATAGAATTAAGCTTAATAAGGGACTAAAACTTAATATTAAGTGTAAAAATGACCTATAAACTTGTAAAAAACCTATTTTATTGAATTATTTTTTCTAATAAACCTATAATTTTAAATAATGGTTCATTTGGACCCTTGGGGAGCAAGTAATACTTGGGGAACAAACAGTTCTTTTCAAAAATAATAAATTTGTCCTTTCCCTCCACTATAAAAAGGAACTCACCCATACCACTTTTAAACACATCAAAATCCACTTTATATAGATCAATATCTACCCAAATAGATCCTAAAAATCCCTCACCTAAACCTAGAAGCTTCATATTGTGCAGAAATCCATCCAGGGAGGCCTTTTTTTGCAATCCAAAAGGAGTTACTCGAATAAGTGGTAACATCATTCCTTAAGATCTTTAGTTTTATTTTCATTCTCCACCCCATAAATTATTATTTTTTCATGATTATATAAGAAAATAGGCATAATAAATATAATTATATTTTTTATTCAAAGGATTATATTTTACCTTACACAAACTTCCATATAATGGGTAACAAACTTACCATTCTTGTTTACGACGAACTACAGTATCCCAAAATGATGTTGTTCGTTTTTCCTTTACCACCTCTCATGGTAGAAAATTATGATAGAAACTGATTTTTTATATTTTATATATGATATATATGATGTATTTATGCTTATTTAATTATTATATAATGCATACCTTCATGATTTCCATTTTCTGTAAGTATAATAATTTCGTTTGGGGAAGTGTGGACTACTGCCTCCTCAAAGTGATGTGATTCATCCACACCTCACATTGAATGTATTAAGGATAAATTTAGTGAATTTATATTATATATAAGAAATAATAATTCTATTATAATTATTATATATATTTATATTTATATTTATATTTAATTTTTTTCTTTCAATACATCAATAAAACAGAAACAACGTTCTTGCATATATATGACCTACCATCTCCATGAACGGTGTATTCCATTTCATACTTCAATAATATATAGATTGTTATAAATAAATATATAATAAATCTAAGTTATAAATACATCATTTTTTACATTATTTTTTAATTAAACCATGATATAAGTATGAGGATCAAGAATAAAGGGTGAAATCATATACAAAAAATAAAGCGGATGTTACCCAAAACATAACATTAACATAGAGTTGTTAATAAATGGGTAATATAAATTCATAACAAAATAAAATATAGTATTATATATAATAATATGGTAATTTAATATATTTATAATAAAATTATATTTATTATACAAAGTTTTTAACTTGTACGAAGAAAGTCAAGACATAAGGTAAGATAATTTCATCTCACTTTTTATTTCCATGAGATACATGTCTTATTCATCACTCATTTCTTTTGTGCGATGTATATTATTACCATTTATGTATTCTATTTTTATTATAATTAAATTTAGGGGTATTTTCATATCCATTTTATAACCTTAATTTCATGGGTTTTGTGTTTCACAAGTTACCAAATCAGTAAATTAATTTTGTTTTAATTTTCCTTCTTTAACACCCATGAAATGTTAAGAAACTATATTTTTCTATGAGGTGCATATAATTACTTTTTTCATGTTATCAAATGAATATTATTATTTTAATTATAGGTTATGTTTCACGTAATATTATTATTTCCATTTTATTATGATTTAAAGTTACCAAGGTGGTAATGGTTTATAGATTGAATCTCATAATTTATCTAGATTGTTTATGATTATGCTTCCATTGACTCAATATTATGATAAATATCTCAAGAAATCTAATGAATTTTCATACCCTTTGTATTTTTATGTTATATACAAGTAATGGTACCATTTTCCACTTCTTTTTTTACTTTAGATAATTAAGAAAACATTTTTATGAAAATATTATTTTATTTCTCCTTTCGGTCGGAAATCTGTGATCTTTAAAAATCGTATTTTCTAAAAAGGTTTAATTATTTTTCAATATTCTTTTATATGTTTTTAAGTAAAATGGTTTTCAATATTTCTTTCAAGGTTATTTTACAGTTTTCAAGGAAAAAGTGTTTTCAAATGTTTTCAAGCTTCTTTTATAAGTTTTTAAGGGAAATTTTTTTCAAAATGATTTCAAGACTTCTTTATAATTTTCAATTTATTTTGAAAAAATGTTTTATAAAGGTTATATTTTTTAAAATTCCTTTTAAAATAAGAAATAATATTTTCCAAAATAATTTGTTTAAAATATATTTCAAAATTATTTTCCATCTAATATGACATCATTTGATGTTACTCATTCCCTTCTGGGGAATGATCCAAAGGTTTTATTCATATTCTTTATTGAATGGTTTATGTTTTTATGGGATGATTCTTATGAAACTATTTTATCTTCAATAGTTTATATGATTTCAAAACCTTATTCTTTTCATGGGGTTTTCTTTGATGAAATTATTATGAGACTTATCTATTTTCCATAGATAATGATATGATAAACTGTTTATGATACCCATTTCATTTCATGGATTATGACATGATGATTTTTTATAATCTTATGGAACATGTATTTTGTGATGAGTGGGACCTATATATCCCTCCAATTCATTGGGTAATGATGGATGGCTCATGATTATAAATGTTATGTGTGAACCTAATTACATATTCACAATGTTATGCATGAAACGAATTGCAAATCCATAATTTTATGCATGAAACCAATGTTCAAAATGTTATGAGTGAACCTTATTATGTGGTAATAATTTTATGCATGAACCTGTTTACATGTCCAAAATGTTCTGTATAGACCTCATTGTATGTCCAAAAGTTTATTAGATAATTTTTTTACATGTTCACGATGTTATGAGTGAACCTTATTATGTGTTCATAATGTTATGTATGAACCTGATTACATGCTCAAAATGTTATGCATGGACCCAGTTTCATGTCCATAAGTTTATGCATGAACCTGATTACATGTTTAAAATGTTTTGTGTGAACCTGATTTCATGTTCACAACATTATGTGTGGAAATGGTTGTATGTACATAAGTCTATACGAGGGCCTAATTTCCTATCCTTAACATAATAAGTGAACATGTTTCTACTTATACAAGTTCATAATTTAATACTTTGAAGTGTATGACACAATTCCATGTCTTATTCATATGTTATGCTTTTATGACTAATGAAACCGATTATATTATGATTCATGTCTTATAAACTGCTAATCATTATTCCATGAATTATGTTTATGATATTAGATATGAAGGGTATAATCTTTTAATGATAATATCATGTTATCATACCCTTATGTTCATGTTATGATTATCCATTTCCTTCATTTACCTTTACTGAGCATTCGAGCTCACCCCTTTCTTACGTTTCCTTTACCCAAGTTATGAGGAAATATTTTTAAGTAGAATTACTTGGGAGAGATATTATTGGGAAAAAATGAATATATTTCACTAGGTTAGAATATTTTTTTTCCAATTTTACTAAGGCACTAAACTAATATGGTCTTTGGGCATCTGTTTGAGTAATGTACTAAGTATTCTGCAAAAATGACGTAATGTCTATGTACTTTAAGACTGGGTTGTTATAGTTGGTATCAATGAAAAGGTTTATTGAAACCTTTTAATCTAGGATGATAAAACTTTATTTAATTACCTAAGTACATTTATAAGGATAATTATAGGGGTGTATCTAAGGATAAGTCTAAGGATGTGTTAATTTTTAAGAAAATGTCCCCGAATTTTGGCTGAGGATAGAGTGAGTGGTTTCCAAGAATTACATCCTCATACGGATACTATAAGAGGATGTGGATTTGGAATAGATGTACCTATGTGTAACAACTCTTAAAATGTGTGTTGGGCCTAACTCAAGCGTAACTTGATAAACAACGACAGACCTTACTGCACACCAAGTTTGACACTCCCAGGGGATATTATTTGGGAATTCACAAACTCTTTACAAACCATATTTAAGGATTTAAAGAATAACCTAGTATAAACCTATGGTTTCATAGTTTAAAAATGTAGGCGTCATTATTTATACATCATATGAGAAATTTTTTTCAGGATTATGTGGTTTTCTGCTATGATAAGTGTTTCTCACCATATGGTTTCTGGTTTTAATAAATAGTAGGAACTTGAAGTAATTTGGTTGAAATTGAATGTTTTAGATGTGTACAGTATGGGTATGATGAAAATTGATTGGAAATATCATGAAGAGAATCAGTAAGGTCCTGGAGTATTGGTTATACTGCTGAAGATAAAGATTCCACAAATAATAAGTGAAAGGTATGTGATGTTCTTATAGTGTTATTTCCATTAAACGTAAGAAGAAGGATTAGATGGAGGTTGAATAACCTTAAGAAATGATTTATATTTCATATTCTAGGACAAGGTGTATTAAGTAATAAGATGATAAATACTAATTAATGGTTTAAGAATAAATTTGGATGAATGAAGTATTTATTTTTTGTAATTCAATGATTTTGTTATATGAATAGTGAAATATATAATTATTTCCAGTATAAGTTTTTAATTAAAGATTGAAAATGATACATTGAGTGGTTATGAAGACTTAGAAAAATTTTTTAATAGAAAGGTGATATTTTCATTAAGGGAAGGTAACCCTTAATGTTTTCAAGATGTAGAGGAAATTGCATTTAGCTTGGATAAAGATATTATTGAGTTGGATAATGTAAATTGGATAGTATCGATGACCTTAAAACTGATTAAGTATTTGTTGAAGAAGTGGTTTATTTTATCATGAATGATTTTTACATATTATTTATATTATGGAATTTATATATTAATTTATGGAATAAGTAAGCATGCATGTTTTCCAAAAGCATTTATGCTAATTTAGGTTATTACCATGTTTTATGTGAATATACGATGAAGGTATTCACATGATTGGAATGTGAAAACCAAGATCCACTTTATGATATTTGGGGGATCAATATTAAGATGATTTAGAAGTATCTTTCTAATGTTTTGTATTTTCATCTTCTATAAGGGTTACGAGGTTAACCATTTATGGGATGGTTTATGTTAAACATCAGATGAGGTTTGAGAGATTAAAGTATTACATCAACATATGAGGGTTCATGCATGTTTGATAACTTGTTCTAACTATTTTTGTGTTATGATAGAAAAAATAAAAAAGGAATAATTTATCATTCTATTTATGGATCTCCTGATCTTTTAGTTCTTCCGGAATGAAAAGTTAACCTTCATTTTTGGAGTTAGAGATGAAGTGGAAATTGGTCAAGGAACAACCAAAAGGTGATATCATACTGAAACCAAGTCGATATATCCTCTTTTAAAAGTTATTAAACTCTAATAAAAGTATTTTAAATCCAAATTTTTTTATCCTAGTACCTTTATTTTTGATGAATCAAATGCCCCCTTAGATCATCATGGATTTATAGTTTTTTGATCACCCATTTCTGTTGATCAATGTTCTCAATCACTCTGCATTAAAACTTGGTAGTAATATTTTTCTTTTATGTCCATGTTTTCACTTCCCACATATGTTATCTTACATGGGGAACTATTTAAGAGTTAATTTTGGTGATCATTATGGTTCCAACTTTCATTTTTAAAAGATGTTTTATTATTTATTTTTACAATGTGGGTTTCTATAAAAGGATCTTTTAAGTATTAAACCTTTGATAACCTTGAGGAATTTCAAGGGAGAAATTCATTTTAATGGTAGGGGAATGTAACACCCTGTTATTTTGTGAAATATATATTTTTCGAATTAATTTAATCTTTTTGATATTTTGAATTTCACTCAATAGTGAAAATAGATTATTTTATATTAAAGAAATATATTTGGATTGATTTATATGAAAAACCAAGTTAATATTACAATAAAAACAATATAAATTTTATATTTCTCTAAATATAACACCGAGGTTAGGTTGTGTCACATGCAAGACTTAATTTCCTCAATGACTTGCGTTACATGAAAGACAGAGTGTTACTGAACAATAATATATTATTAAAAATATTATTTAATATAATAATATATAACCTAGCCGTCAAATTTATTATTATAGGATTAAATAAATTATGAAAATATATATTTGAATTCATTGATTACCAATTAATTATAAATTAAAATAGAAACAAAATGAATATAAAAAAAATGATTTTATAAAAGAGTATTTTTATGTGAAAAAAGACATTTATCATAATAAGATAAATTAATTACTATTAGTGAATTATTTTAATTAAATTTATATTCTATATATTCAATATAATATTTTTTATATTATTCTAATTTATTTTATAGGAATAATATGAGAACAGACCCAATATTACACATAAAAACCTATTTTTTTTAAATAAATATACTTTTACCAACTTTAAATGGAAAAACTATTTTAAATTAAATTTAGGGACATTAATACCTTTTATATTTTAAAATAAATATAATTTTTTTAATAAAAATATAAAAATTAGGTTAGAGTGAATTTTGGGTATTTTTCTATGAATTTTCATTTTTTAATGAATAGAGAAAAATAATGAATTTTAATTCAAAACTGCTTTTTCATCTAATTTATTTATAAAGATTAATTACATTTTTAAATAATTTTAAAGTTCAATTATATTAATTTGTTATCAATTAATAAAATTTATTTCATTTTAATTAATTTCATTATGAAATTGAATATAAAAAAATAGCAAACTTTTGAACGTTTTTACTTTTAAAACCCTCACCCCATATGCGAGAGTAAATTTAAATTAATTTATACCATTTATGTGATTTTAATTTAATACAAATGGATTCTATATTTTGAATTTTATTAATTTATAATTTTAAATAAGTTCAAATTAGATTTTGACAAAAAATATTAGAGAAAGTAAATAAAACTAATTACACCGGTTAAGGTAAAATTAAGCTTAAGAAGGGACTAAACCTTAGAATTAAGGGGGAAAATGACAAATAAACTTTTAAAAAACCTATTTTATGGAAATATTTCAGCCACTCCACCTATAAGATTCCATAATTGTCCATTTTTACACTTAGGGAACAAGTAATACTTGGAGAACACACAATTCTTTTCAAAAATACCAAGTGTGTCCTTTCCCTCCACTATAAATGGAACTCACCCCACCAACTTACTCACAAATCTCGAGACACTTTTTTATAACAATATATAACCAAATAGCTCCTAAAAATAGATAATCTGAACCTATAAGTCTCACATTGGGCATAAATCCATCCAAGGAAATCATTTGGTGCAAACCAAAAGGAGTTACCAGAATAATATATATCATCCTTCCTTAAGCTCTTTAGTTTTATTTTCATTCTCCAACAAATAAATTATTCGTATTCCATGATTATATGATAAAAAAGTATCATAAATATAATGATGTTTTGTTATTATAATGTTTCTACCTACACTCACACACACTTCCATCTAATGGGTAACGAACTTACCATTCTTGTGTACGACAAACTACCACCTCACGAAATGATATTGTTCATTTTTAATTTACCACCTCTCATGGTTGGTAATTATGATAAAAAATCTATTTTTATATGTTATATATGATATAAATTATTTATTCATGATTATTTAAATTTTATATAACACGTACCTTCATGATTTTTTATTTTGTGTAAGTAAGATAATTTCGTTTGAGGAAGTGTGGACTACAGCCTCCTTAAAGCGATTTCATTCATCCACACATTACATGAAATTTATTAAGGATTAGTTTAGTGAAATTATATGATATATATGAAATAATAATTCTAATTTAATTTTAATATATATAAATATATATTTATATTTCATTTTATTTATTTCTTTTAATATGTTAAAAAAATAGAAATAACATTCATGCGTACGTACAACCTACCGTCTCCATAAACATTGTATTTCATTTCATAATTTTATCATATATAGATTTTTATAAATACATATATAATGAATTTATATGATATATAATTCATTTTTTTACATTATTCAAGTAATTAAATAATTATATAACTAAGAGGTTCAATAATAAAAATTCAAAACATATACGAAAAATAAAGTGGATATTACCTGAAACATAACATTAACATAGAGTTGTTAATTAACGGGTAATATAAAGTCATAAAAAATCACATATTGTATTAGATATAATAATATGGTTCTGTATTACATGTATAATTAAATTATATTTATTATATAGAAGGTTTGAACTTGTACGAAGAAAGTCAAGACTTAAGGTAAATAAATTTCATATCACTTTTTATTTCCTTGAGATACATGTATTATTCACTGATCAGTTATTTTGTGTGGAATGTATAATGAAAATGGATGTATTATATGATTCTTATAATTAAATTTATGGGTATTTACATATCAATTTTATGACCTTTATTTCATGTGGTTAATGTTTCAAACTTTACCAAATCATTAAATTAATTTTTTCTCAATCTTCCTTCTTTGAGACACATTACATGTTAAGAATCGATGTTTTTCCATGACGTGCATATACTACCTTTTGAAATATTATATCATGAATATATTTATTTTTATGATAAACTAATTTTCATTTAATTTTATTATTTCTATCATATAATGATTTAATGTTATCAAAGTGAAAAATGGTTATAGCTTCAATCTCATCATTTATCAAGATTGTTTATAATTATGCTTCTATTTATGAAATATTATAATAAATATATCAATAAATCCCATTAATTTTCATACCATCTGTATGTGAATGTTATATCCAAGTTATGATATAATGTTTCCACTCTTTGATACTTAATGTAATTAAGAAAATGTTTTTATTAAAATATGACTTTATTTATCCTTTCAGTCAAAAATATGTGTTCTTTTAAAATCACTTTTGCTAAAAAAAATTAATTATTGTCAAGTTTCATATAAATGTTTTCAAAGGAAATGGTTTTCAAAAATGTTTTCAATATTATTTTTTAATATTTCAATGAAAAATTATTTTTCAAAATGTTTTCATGCTTCTATAATATGTATTCATGGGAAAAGGTTTTCAAAATGATTTCAAGCTTTCTTTCTAGTTTTTCTATTAATTTTCAAAGGAAATGGTTTTATAAAGGTTTTATTTTTTGAAAATTATTTTCAAATAATAAAGTATTTTTCCTTAAGAAATGTTTTTAAAAGAAAATTAAAAATTATTTTCAATCTAATATGACATATTTTAGTGTTACACATGCCCTTCTGGGAAATGATCCAATGTTTTCATTCATACTATTTCTTGAATGGTTTATGTTTTTATGGAATGATTCTTATAAAACCCATTTGTTTTTACATGGGTTTTATGGTTTTGAAACTAGATTTGTATCACTTGTTATGATTTTATGATATGATTATGAGACCTATCTATTTTCTATATGTAATATTATGATGAAATTATTTTAATACCCATTTCATTTTATGGGTTATGACATGATGATTGTTTATAATCTTATGGAAAATGTATTATGTTATGGGTGGGACTTCTATCTGTCTCCAATGCATTGGATATCGATGGATTACTCAAGAGTATAAATGTTACGCATGAACATAATTATATGTTAATAATGTTATGCATGGACCTGGTTTCATGTCCATAAGTTTAGGCATGAACCTGATTACATGTTCACAATGTTATGGGTGAACCTTATAATGTATTAATAATGGTATGCGTGAACTAGATTACATGTTAAAAATGTTATCCATGGACATGGTTACATTTCCATAAGTTTATTTGTGAACCTATTTACATGTTCCCAATATTATGAGTCAACCACATTATGTGTTCCTAATGTTATGCATGAACCTGATTACATGTTCACAATTTTTTTAATTTACCTAGCTATATATCCATAAGTTTATAAATGAACATGATTACCTGTTCACAATGTTATGTGTGAACTTGATTTCATGTTCACAACATTATGCGTGGACCTGGCTGCATGTCTATAAGTCTATGAAAGGGCCTAATTTCATGTTGTTAAACTAATAAATGAACCTATTTCTACTTATACATGTTCATAATGTTATACATTTATGTGTACGGCACAATTACATGTCTTATTCGTAAGTTATGATTTCATGGCATATGTTCCTAATTATATTATGATTTGTGTCTTATGAATTGAAAATTTTTATGTAATGAATTATGTTTACAATCTTTTATATACAGGGTATGATCTTTTAATGATACAATCATGTTCTCATACCCTTATTTTCATATTATTATTACATATTTCCTTTATTTACCCTTATTGAGCATTTGAGCTCACCCTTTTCAAATGTTTCCTTTCCCCAGGTTATAAAGAAAGAGTTTTTAGTAGAATTACTAAGAGGGGAGATCTGTTTTTGCAAAACATTGATGATCTTTCACTAAGTTAGAATATTTTTGTTCCATGTTTCTAAAGGCACTAAACTAATACAGTCTTTGGGATTATTTTTGGGTAATATACTAAGTATTTTTCAAAAATGATGTAATGTCTATGAACATTAATACTGGGTTGTTATAGACATCCCAGGTAATCATTTTAGTTCCATGCCTAATAGATTATTTTGAGGAATATAGGGAAATCAAATATCATCCATCATAAATATATATAAATATACAAAAAATAAAAAATTATTGCTGGATGAATTCCCACACCCTTCAACACCTTATCATCCCCATTAGTCTTACACATCAGTTTATGTTCTAAAGAGACACATCTAACCTTCACCACCCAATCACATGAACTCACTCAGTTTTTTTATACTAATAACGAACCCTCTAGGGTATCCTAATGTCACAACATAATGTAAACACCCTTACATGGGTCCTCAGTCTCAAATTGGGTCTCGATTCAACACTCGATGATCAAAGTATATCACATTCCTCAAAATCATCAATAGGGTAGCCTGAACTTTCCGACTAAATAGGGTTTACCAAATTGGAAATAAGTAAAGAGATATCCCATAACCCATCTCTATCTTAAAGGTCTCACTATGTTAGTCTTCTCACCCAACCCATCATTCATAGCCTATAGTCTATCCACCAAGGCTAGGAATGTCTCAAGGGTCCTCACATGGCCTACTAAAGATTTCCATCTCAAGTAATGGCATACCACTATAGGGTGGTGGCCACATGCTTCTACTGAAGGGCCACTGGTTTATAGAAATACTAGTAACACCTCTTAAGGTGTCTAAATATAACATGTAATCATAATTTAATCATTTAATCCATCGAACATTAGTGGATGAGGAAATTGTTTGGTTTCCAAGGGACCAAAAATAGCTTATGACACCCTGTACAATCCACCCATAATAATTTCATTTAATTAAATTAACAATTTAATTAATTTCGAATTTTATAATTAATTTCATTCATTTAACAATTTACTTAACTTAGAGGCCTATCGTAATAAGTTGGTGATTCCACATGACACAATTCATATAATCAAAAGCATAAAATATAGGGTGTGTATGTGGGACCACCTACCTGAATTGGATCTTTTCCCATTTATTAACATAGGTCGACAGTTATATCCCCAACCTTCCAAACCTCATCCATGTGAAATCCAAGATCATGTTGATACCTGAGCCTCTAACTCATACCCATGCACCCAAGTTAATTAATTATAATAAATTCATAATAAAAAAATAATTTCAAAATAATTTATCAATTTAATTAAAAAGGTATAATTACCGATTAAATTAATGGGTATACTTCACTTGATGAAACTTTGAGTAATCTCCCACAGGAGGTCGACAATAGACTCTTGACACTACTACTAGTAAAATACCTAACATAAATCACCATTTAATATGTGAAATTAATTTAATTTAAAATATAAACCATAAATAATTTGGCAGCGCCACATACCTTGACCCAAATGAAAAGTGATGACATGCAGAAGACAAATCGATACACTCTCACCACAAGTAGAATGAAATACCCATAAATATCGTCCAATTACCCCATACTATAATATAATTATAACCAAAACACTCTCTGAACAACTCTTAATTTATTAATAACAAATATGAGGTTGGTGAAGATCAAAAAAATGTGAGACTTACCTCAAATCACCTAAAACGCATAAAAAACTGCTCCTAGAACATGCGATATTAAGGTGGGAGAGGAAGAAGTTAGAACCTTACATTTTCACACATGGAAGAGGGAATAAGGGTACCCAAATTTCTAAAAATTAAAGTGGGTAAAAATTTAGTTTATTCCTTTAAAAAGCCCACTGAATGAGCGATATATGCTAGTAGTAGTAGCTTCTACTACTAGAACCCACTGTCCAGATGATGGTTTGTTGTATCTTAGGATATAATAACAACCCCTGACTCTATTGGGCTCTCCGGGTATCTTGGTACACCTCTCAAACTTCATCCCTTATCCAAAAACATTCTTGTTAGGTTCTAAAGCTCTTAAAATTTCATTTAGAAGTAAGATTATTTGAATGAGCCATCCATTAAACTCAAAAACTCAAATTCCCTCTGAAAATTTTAACACTCATACAAACATGAGAATTACAATAAATATAAGTTATAAATGAATAATCAACCCAAAAACACAAAATCTAAAACAAAATTTTCCATGATTATCCCAATAAATAAAGGAAAAATAAGAAAAGAGGTAAAGTGGTTATTAGTTTGTTCAATGAATCATTGTAAATAAAAGTATCAAAAACCTTAACAATCTTCCAATAGTCAGCTCCATGGATTATGATTATAACCAATACGTAAAGTGAGAATACATATCAATAAAATATAACCCTAATATTGAATCATTTTTTTTATTTTAGTTATTTTAAAAAATTTATCACATTTTCACAAACACATACACCCAATCATAATTAAAAATTTAAATATTAAGTTATAAAAATATCTATGTTCTCTCAAGTACATTTTTTTTTTATTTTTTATCAATTAAAAAAATTAAATAAGTTAAATATTCAAGGATAATTTTAAGAGGATATTGGAATATTGAAGTTAAAAATGTATTTATTCATTTAATGAAGGTGGTATATGAATATAAATTAGTGAGATCTATGAGTCATTTATTGTAGAGACTTTGGAGCATTTAAGTATTATAGTTTTTATTTTTCATTTTTCATGACACATTTTTTGCAATTGATTATAATTTAATGATGAAATATAATCGAAAGAGTATAATTTTATATTGAATTCTCATGAAAAGATTGATTTATTTGATCTTGTGTTTTATTAAATTAGATAATTAAGGGGGTGGAGGTGGGGATTGATATGACCAATATTGGTATATATTATAGAACACTGATATTTTCAATAAATTTAAAATGTATGTGAAGTTGAAGTGACTTGAATAATGTTATCAAAATTTAAATGAAGTTAGACTAAATATCATAGCTATGTATTATGTTTTTGATTGATAATTAATAAAAATAGTTTTAATAAAGTTTTTTTAGAATAGGTTATGTTTGGATGAGGTGTCATATATTGAAAAGAAAATTAAAGGTTCTCTAACTGATTTGGACTCAAATAAATGATTATAAAAAAATATTATGGGGATTTAAAGATGTATGTTTTGTGTATGAGGTTAGAATTGAAGAAATTATTAATGATTTTATATTTATATTGAATAAATATATTTTTGAGGTTGGTGGTGATGAGTTTTGTTAAAACATAACATACTCATAAACAATATATGAAACCCATTAAAAATGTACCTATCGTCATAGATTCAACATGTAATATTAATAACATAAAATAACTATTAATACCTCAGTTTAATGAGCTCTATCTCAATGAACTATACATGGTGAAGATCGCCTAACAAAATTACATAGGATATTTCTACCAATGTTAGTAAACTGACCAATATAATCCTTATATTCTATGTGAGGTCCCATTAAAACTATATGGTGTTATAGAATTATATCTCTGAAGATGAATAAATAACAAGGAAGAAAAAAGTCTCTTCTTGGATCAATAGTCCACCACACACACAAATGAGAAGGATCAAATCCTTTATTTAAAATCACTTCAATCAATGAAGATTCTCAAGAATAAATACCGATGATTATGAGATACTATTCATTACTTGTAACATATTCCTATTATTTATTTATTATCATTAAAAATTTTAGTGATAGTATAATAATAACCAATATTTAAATAAGTCACCTCACTGATTTATAACGAATGAGAAAACATTTATGATATATGTATGAACCCCATGTAGCATGATATAATATATCATAAGACAAAACTATATCATATGTTGTGATATAAGCATATCATGATTATCATATAAAAACTTAACCTTTTATCTCCACCTATGATAGAAATCACTTTCATATCACATGTTACGATATCGATATGAATCATACAATATGATTCATGCTTTTAGTGCTCATAAAAAATATTTAACTTAAACTAATAATTCATAACAAATCTATGAAAAACTTCACAACTCTTTCTAAATCAATACAAAATCATTTGGATATAGTTTATTAAACCCACTTATTTTAGAACAAACACTTGGTCAAAAATTTAATCCTTATTATAAGGAAAAACTATGTGATCGTATGGGAATTTATATCATTGGTAATAAATATGAATTCTAAAAATTATAATTGTAAGTAAAGAATGGTATATTTCTACGTATCATTTCAACTCAAGATATAAAGGGTTCTAGTGCGATATCAATCAGACATACTCAGATCTTCATATGAATATGCCCACTATAAAATATTTGTAATACATTGTATATAAACATATATAATTCATTTTTTCAATGACATAGAGTGACCAGTAGATATGGAAGACGTCAATATTGTATAGAACATGTCATATACTCATGATTCTATAAACTATGTTGACTAGTTTGAATGAATACATCACATGCTATTCATATATTTAGTCAATAACATCACATGACACTCAATTAAACATGAACATGAATTTCATCAATCTAATTCAATCATAAGACCAAATTTATTAATTTTTATACCAGAGAAAAAATATCATCTTGGTTAAACTCAATTAATGACATGATCAACAACATACCCTACCAAAACCAGATTAGCATAGCCACATGTCTAGCTTAATAAAGGAATCAAGGTGAAAAAATAAGTTTGTTATAGTATTTCAAGGTGAAAATCCAAAGTTTTATAAAAACTATTTGTTGACTAGTTTTAAAAACTAGAACCTCTATAAAATTACTTGTTTTAACTATTGAGAGCTAGGGAACTGTGAGAATAACTGGAGTTTGAGAAACCCAAAATTTAATGTAGTTAATAATTCCTTTATTTCAGAATTTTTTTTCAAAAATTTAGTGCTTGATTTTCTGGAAAACATAAATAGATTTAGGTTCCCAAGTCCTTAGTTACCAACCTTTCAGATGCTAGAGTGTATGGGTACCAAAACAACTTCTTGTTTGATTTGAATTTTTGGAGAAAAGGTATAAGAGAATGAATGAAAAATTTTATATAGATAGTGGATTCACAATACATATGAGTGGTTTTTTCTATAATTTCCACTCATTATCAAAGATTTATGGAGGCTATATCACTTTTGGTGACAAAGCTAAAGGAAATATTATGGGAGTTGGATCAGTTGTCAATCCAAGATCAGTCCTCATCAATAAAGTTTTTTTATTTAGAATTATTAAATAATAATTTTATAATTATTTCCCAACATTGTTATGAATTTTATTTTTTTGACTTTTTAAATTCTTCATGTTCTGTTTGTGAAGATAAAATTATTAAATTTATGGTACGTAGAATAGAGAATGTCTATACTCTAGATCTTAATTCTTTGAGTAGACAAAAATTGAACTGTTTAAATGATGAAAGAAGAAAATAATGTATTTTTCACATAATATTGGGACATTTTAATGTCTATTCCTTAAGAAAATTTTCTAAAAAGAACTTAATTTTAGATTTACGTCAACATAAATTGAATAAAAAGAAGCTGTGTGATTTATTATAAATGGGTAAGAAACAAAAGTCATCTTTTAAACCAATTAATAAGGTTCCCAATTTTAGACCCCTAGAGCTTATTCATATGGATTTTTATTCCATATAAAACTAAAAATCTAAGAGTAATTTTTTTACATATTAGTTTATGGGTCATTCCGAAAATTAGACTCCAAAATAAAATTATATGACTTCAAGGAGTTAAAATATGTGTTTTTTATAAGGAATTAATCTCGAGAGGTATACCGGGGGATCAAGAGATCCTACGAGTGTCTGGGTTGGTTATTGAAGACTAATATGTAACTGAATTATCCATGATTATGTAGTAGGTTATTTAGGTAACATTATGATATGCATTTTTAAACATTATCTTCATATGACAGATGCACTGGACTTATTATATGATGAGTGGGACTCAAATTAATATAGCTCCTTGATGCATCAATAGGTCTCATGATACAAGCTAGTTGTGTATTTGGTATAATAATATAACCTTAATGTATGATGTCTTGGAACAAGGCCTTGATGGAATGTTTATGATGTCTAACATTATCAATTCCATCTCTATGATGTTAATTATTCTTATCCATGCATTTATTTAATGTTATGTAATCCATGGATATATTATTTTTTGTGGAATTTATTTATTTATAATATGTTATTGGTTCAATGCTTATGTATGATAGATTCCACTACACGCTACCCATTACAGAGAATTTGAGTTCACCCCATTATATTGTTTTCCATTTTCTCTAAAAACCAAGAGGATTACTAAGTGTGATATATGAATTTATAAGGATAAATAATAATGTTTTCATGTTTTCATATAATGTATATTCACTTTTCAATTTAATGTAATATTTATTTAGGTATATAGTTTCCTAATACCACTAAACTGTTATATCTTATGATATTTGTATTTTGTAACAATGTAACAAAATGAAAACTGATTCTAAGTTACTGGGGTCCATGTGCTATAATAATTCATTTTATATAGATCATGGTTTCAGTTTATTTCATGGAAGATATTATTTATTGGGATCTATTTATTTTTGCAATGTTTATTAAGTGTTAATTGATCCTTAGAAACCCATTAGTGGTATCAAATCTAGGCCATGATCATTTGATTCCGAAAATCATGTTGAAAATGAAGAAACTTATTATTTATATATATCGTTTTACCTGTTTTTAAAAATGACTTAAAATTATCACCACAGTTGGCTATACAATATGGGATATCAAAGGTCACTATATAGACAAGACACAAGACATAAGATATAAGATATCATATAAAATAAAGGGTTTAAATAGAGGATCATATCTTATTAATGATATTAATGTTTTTTGTAAATTTTTACAAAGAGTTGGTGAAGGTAATATCACAAACAAATAATTATCTATCATATAATATAATGGATAATCAAGTCTGTCATGGATTATAACACATGGATGTCATCGAATTCGATATTGATGTAGAATTTAAATATTCAATTTCCCACTTAGGAATTGAATTATATGCTTTATAAATTTTTAATAAATAATTAAAAATTGTATTTTGGAATATTTATTAAATTTATAAAATTTATATAAATTAATTAATTATAAAATGTTTGCAATTAACTATTTTCATTGAAATAGTTAGTAAATAAATAATCCATAAATGTTAAATGTTAATATTAAAAACATTTGATGTCATAATGGACTATAATTTAGATATAATGTTTTATTATGGAAATTATTAAAGTAATTTATAAAATATTTATTAATTACAAAATAATGAAAATTTAAAGGGGTTTATATTTAGATTATATATTTTTCATAGTTAATTAATTTTAATTATTCAAATTAAGGGACTTATTTTAGGAATTATTTTAACTAAATCAAAAGGAGTTTCAATAATTTCTAGGATTAATATTTAAATAACAATAAATACATGATATTTAGATTATGTAAATTGTTTTTATAATATAATTGGAAAATAAAATCTTTTTTTATTTCATTTAATATCATATATTTAAGTAAAATTTCATATAAAGGAAAATTTAAAATAGTTTATATTAGATATGAATATAATAAATTCATATTTATTTAATTATAGAATGTGCAAAATGCATGGCTAAATTCTAAAGTGTTTATAACTTCATTATTTATGATTTTTTCATAAATTTTATATAAAATATATTTATTTACTATTTATTCATTTATTTAGTTTATTATATATTTTATTTATAGATATAATTGTTATTTTATAAGTGGATGTATACTTTAGTTTAAAATTTTAAATTGATTCTATAAATTGGAATACATGTATATATATTGTTGCATGCTATGTTTGATAATTGATTTAGTTTTATTTTACATTGACTTTGGATTTTTAACGGTTATGAGATTAAATTATGTAGTTAGTTATGATTTATACATATTAGGTGTTTGAATTTTTATGGAATTAAAGTCGCTCTTGAGTAAAGTACCCTTGGGTAGAGGGATTTTGGGTTAAACATCTCATTTTCTTAGAGGCTTATGCCTTGCCTAGAAAATTGAGGGTTGACTATCTATCACTCCGAGATTACTTTTATGGGGATTAATAATTTCATATGATTCTAATACTTTACATGATATTTGTTTCATGTACCTTATACATGAGATTAATTTGGATACACATGGATATAATTGAATTTTAATTGGGGTTAGTAACACAAGATAAGATTTGTATAAATAGTTATACATTAATATGGTTTACATATATTGATTAAGTATAAGGAATAATATTCAATAAAAATCAGTAGAATAATTCATATATATAAGGGGAATATCATTAGATAATACGACATGATGAAATCTCCTTTAAAGTATGAAGTTTTACATTCCTTCCAAAGAAAACATTTTTCAAGACCTCGATCATTCAACCAATTTTTTCATGCCAATGTTAGGTTTCCTTGGATTATATTATGTAAGGGTAGAAAGTATTGGGTGACCCTAATAGGTTTAGGTGGTTGTTATTGGTATTTTATTAGGTTTATAGCTATTTGGGACACCCTAATAGGATTCAGTCACTAGAGGAATAATGTCAAGTTTATCCATATGATGGTGGGGAGAAAGAGATAGATTCTCAAATATATAAGATTTATATAAGATATTATTAGGATAATTTTTAAACTAAATAACTAATTGGTACCAAATATTACTTATTTATTAGTGAAATATGGATCTTATCCCACTAATGGATATGATGAGTTAAAAGAGTTTATCATTTTAATCAAATTATGTTTAATAATTTTTTTTTTAAAATGAATATAAAACATTATACTCATATGATAAATGGTTTATTATAAATGTAAATGTAGTCATCACAATCTACGTCACCACTTAGATCAATATATAAAAATGGGAATCTTAATGTAAACAACTTATTATACTATTACAAAACTTAAGGATATTTCTTAAAGAAATAAAATCTGTTTGTTGAGTGAAACAACTTCATGAGTAACAAATTATTGAAAATGGAACATGAATTTAATCAATATACTTATAAGAATCATAGAGTTATCCAATTTTGGTTTAAAAGGTGTTGGATGAAAAAAGAAACTTTATTCACTACTTATTTATTCAGTATAGTTTAGTATATTAATGTCTTGGAAAGACCAAAGGATTCCATTAAGATTTTTCATGCCAGCCAAATTTATTTTTGGAATCATAATTTTGAATATTTTGATAATGTAAACGAATTTAAGGATTTTTTAGTTTAATTTCTCAAAGTATTTAGGATAGATAAGTTGGCTAATGTGATGTCTAGATTCCGGTGCTGTATCAATAATACAAGTGAGTGGAAGTTAAACCCAAAAGAATAAAAGTTAGTTTAAAATAACAATATTATTTCTTCAAATATCCAGTTAAAGTCACTGAAAAATATATGTAATTTTATGAAGGAAGATAAATTTTTCCTTATGATGGAATTATACGAGATACCTAAATCTGTTTTAGAAACTCTATAGAATTTTTATATTAGAAACATGTTTTATAGAAATCTATTAATTTATTTTTAATGGTATATGATACCAACTGTATGTTTTATAAGTATTGTAAATATAAATTAGTTTAAAATAAAGTTATGTATTTATAAATATTCTAGTCTTAATTTAGTTGGCGAAGAAAAGGTTTTTTGAATCAGGGAATTGATATAAATGTATTTACCATGTTTGGATGGATCTTAGTAAGGGATGTGTATAACTATCTCATTTCTCTTATGTGACAAGAGAATTGTTTTTATTGAAAAGATTTTTTTATAAAAAATTTAATTTGACTGATTTAATATGCATGTTTTATGATTTATTGGATATTATAACAAGTTTTTGAGAAGAATATAAGGAATAAAAATGTTTTATCAAGGATAAAAATGGTTATCATGATTTTGTTAAACTATAAGGGTATGATCCTTCTACCATCAGTAAAATATCATAAATACTATATTATTTTTATAGTATAACTCCAAATAAATAGAATACCATAAGGATACAATATTTTATTGTTAAATATTCCCACTAATAAGAATTAAGTGTTAGTTCCTAACAAAAAGGAGTTTTGTGTGTCTTATCAAGACTTTATAAATAGAATATAGTATCTAAGAGGATTGTGGGAATATGTTTGGACTTAGATAATATAAAATTTAACAAATAAAGGGATATAGGAGTCAAAATACAAAGTGAATTTTGGTTAATATCTTAAAAGGTTTTTAGGAATATCAGTAACAGAATAATGAAAATAGTTATATTATTTACCAAAAAATTAAAATGAAAACTTTGATGGAAAGGGTTTCATGTAGGATGATGATGGGGAAATTAGAAAGAGTTTGAAGTAAAAAACATAATTTATTAACACTATAACATTTGATTATGTGAAGTTAAGGAGTTAGGATATTTTTCTCAAGGAGGTGGACATTAAGAATATTATTCCTAGTTCTCACCATTATTCAAGATGGATTTATTAATTGATGATAATCACTAAATAATTTAGTTGGATCATTTTATTATTTGGTTACATAGAAATGTGGTAGGAATGACATAAAGATGCTATTAATATAAGGAAACCCCAAAATTGTAGCAAATATAAGGCTAATTTAATGGTTTATCATATGGAATATGATTAGGTGGAGACTTATGAATAGTTATCCTAATGTTCATAAATGTGTTTAAGGATATAAATTTTATCATGTTATAAAAAAGGAAGAACCCATATTATAATTATTTCACATTGGATTCATATAATTCATTAAGTAAAGAAGACAATTAACCTCTAAATTTTTTACAATGAGTTATCCTTAAAAAGATTTTTTTATTGAATATTATAGGTTTCGATGAAATGTTAAGGTTTCCATTTGTGGGATTATTGTTTGAGGATAAATAATATTCTCATTTTATATAAAATGGGTTTTGTGTACTAAATAACCTCTAATTATACCACATGGAGTGACACACAATATGTCTTTGGTATACTGTGGGTTTATGGTTTATATTTTGATTTACCTAATTCCTAACGTTGGTGAGATAAGTTGCCTGATAACCTTCATAATTTGATACCTTTCTTACACAAGCCCCGTGTCTTAGAAAATTAGTGGGTTGTTGGGTATTTTTATGATCATTCACTTAATTTAAGATTAACAAATATTGGATTTGTATTATCATATGATGAGTATGAAATCTATTCCCTCTATTGATATAGACTGAGGAAGTTTAAAAACCTACCTAAATAATACATATGATGTTATTATCTATAAAATGAGGGGTTTGTGACGTTATCATCCATTAGATGAATTCTATATGATTTATTCATTGACTTGTTTAGTCTATACTCAAAGAATTGGGAATGTATGAGTATCTATACGGGACATCCATACTTAATGTACAATAGTTAAATGATGCGTTGGATAAAGGGATCATTTGAAAATCAATTCTTTGATATGATGAAACTTGTGGAAATTGGTATGTATTTGTTATAGATCTTTCCATATCCCTTTATATATTGAGCATCATTGATTCTTTGTTAGATATCTCCCTCTACTTTTATTTATTTATTCAAGAATTTATATTTTTTTAACACTATAAAAGACTATAAGTTCACAATTTGTGATTAATTTAATGAGGATTGAGTTTAAACTAAGATAACTACACAAAAATTGTTTTAGAGTTTATCTAAAAGGGTTTTTTTGATGGTTATTCATAGGGTATATTATATGATGCAATTCAAGGTGAGGCTAATGATATATTTCAATAGCAATTTATAAGATATCCCAAAAAAATTTGGGTAGGGTTTCACAAGTTGTTGTATATAATCCAATAAAAGGTGAAATATAACTAAGTATATAAGGATTTAGTAATATTGGGAGATTAAAGGAGATATTACCTAAAGCCTTAAACACATATTAGGTTTTAAGGATATATCATAATGTATGGTTTTGGTTGGTTATAAGGCATGAAATACTGATTTCATCCCACTTACTTAACCAGTCATACTATATGACTGGGTTGAATTGTATAACAGTGTTTTGAGAAGAATTAAATGGTATGATTCACTCTAACATCCTATGATTTAGTGGAAGCTAAATGGAAATAAGTAAACATTATAATCATTACCCATGAAAGCTATAATTAAAAAAACATTTCATATGATGATATATTTTGTATAATTGGAATGGGTAAGGAATTAATCATATGTTTAGTAACGTATGAGTTAATTCATGGTGGATTGGGGAGAATTAACACACCCTATATAAGTAGGAAAACTATCATCAAGATGTATTGGTGAAAGACAACCATTCTGCATACTGATTTTCTCTTTATTGAATCTCTCTTTTTCTTCCTCCTTTCACTACAAGATGTGCAAGAATACATTGGGAAGATAAAAATCCCACTGTGTGTCAGGTGATTCTTATTAATTTATCGATATACCATAGATAAGGTAGTCCTTAAGATGCCTTTATTGGATCCCCATCACCCATTATGATTCAAATATTAATAATGTCTGTATTTAGTGAAAAGAATGCATAATAATATTCATTTTATATAAAGAATGATTTCTGTTTCATTAATGGAATATCTTGTTCTTTGGGTTTATAATTTTCTCCAAAACTATTATTTTCACATCCTGATGTCACTTTTAGGTACTTTTATCTTTTTATTTGAACATATTTGTCTTTAATTGTTCTTGGTTTGTTTTAGGTGTTTTTTGGGAGTTTTTAAAGGTGTATGGGCATGTGCATGGTTGGAAAAAGATTTAGAAAAAATCATAAAAGTGTTTTTTGGGAGTTTTTGGATGTGCATTGGCATGTGAATGGTTAGAACATGATTTATCAAAATCATGCGGCATTCCCAAGAAACCATGTGGATTTTGGTGCTCTAGGATATTGGTGTTTCACATGATTAGAAAAAATTTATTCAAACTACATGACCAAATTTCATGGATCTTCACATTAGATTGAAGAAAGTGCATGGTTAGTGCACTATTTATTAACCCACGAGGCTAAATTGTGTGATGTTAATTAAATAGTTTGAAAAATATTTTTTGAACACAAAAAATATCCCATTTGTATCATTATTCCATTTAAAGCCTAGTATCTCGACTTTATGGGTTCTATTTAGAGATTTTGGAGGTCCCAACTCTTCTAGAGAGCGATTCTGATGGATCTTAGTTTGTTGGATCTCACAAACTCAAAGTAAGAGACGATTCTTAGTTTTTCTTCACAATTATTATATATATATAATCTTTTTTATTTGGAAGAAACTTATGACTGGGGATATTATGGTAAGATATATGGGTTTTTTTGTGATAACATGGGTTTTATTATAGATCTACTATGAGAGAGGAAGGTAGAGACCAGATCTACCTAGATATTTGTGCACTTGTTAAGAAATTTTCTTGATAAGTGGTTTCTATTTTTTTATTGATATAGAGTTTTTTGAATATTGGTTTCTTGATATTGGTTTCATTGTTTAAGGTTTTCTATTACTACCAAGTATCTCTATCTATCTTGGTGTGCTTTTTCCATCTGTATGCTGGAAATACCAAGTGTGGGTGGTTTTATGAATAACCTTTGTTTATAAACCATGCTTGTTTTCTAATTTAAATGGATTTTACTAAATTGTTTAATGAAATGATTTGTGATTCTTTAAAGGTGATGTTTTTTTATTCTTTTATAAATTGATATCCACTTTTCTATTGAAAAATAAAATGCATTTCATATCATTGTTTTGGTGTGATATAATTGTCATTTGATTATTTATGAGAAAATTTACATTTTAATGATTTTAGATATGAAAACGGGAGCCTCTATATACATTAGGACTATTTTTATATACTTATAATGGATTTATGAAATAACTCTAACTAAAATTTATCTTGATAGGGGGTTCAGTTATCAGGGTGTTTCCTCATCCCTAGGACCATGTCCTAGGGATATGAGTGCACTTAGTCATTTTATCACTAAGGTGTGAGTATAACAAATAAACCATACATAACCTTACCTATTATTAGTTTCTATGGTTCTTCCTTTGGATTGGTTTTTAATAAATTATTTGAGAAATGGCTTATTATTAATTATTTGAGAATGGTTTGTTTATAATTTTTTTACAAAATATTTTAAAAAGGTTATATTCAAAATTTTTATTGAAAAATATGTAAAGATATATTTCAGGGCTTGTCTTTCCTTAAGTTATCATAATAAATTTGTTCTATAAATAATTCTTATAAAACAAGTGGTGGGATTTTACTGGGATTATTTTTATTACATAGTGCATATACCTTTGGGTGTGTGTAGACATTGTTTTATCTAATTCAGGTAAAGGTAAGGCATCACATGGTGTCGTTGAGTATCTATGTTAGTGAGGAATGGGTTTTTAGTGGTGACATGGTGGGACATTAACCCACATATCACATGGAGATCAAATTTATTTTATCTTGAGTACTTTATTTATTTATTTGGGATTGACACTTGTATTTTCCTTGTACTCATTTTGTTCCAACGCTAGAATTTTTATTGTCATGTTTTCTTTAGTTTATATATTCCAACTATTTTTTGTTCAATTTATTTTTTAAAAAATCATTCCCAATGGTTGTTATTGATTCCCAGGAACTTGTTGTCATCCCTTGGTTATTGGGAACTCACATCGATCCTTACAAAAAGCTCGATTAAGTGTTCACTTTTGGGATGACCTAGGGTTGTTCATGATAAATTGGCATCAAAGGTATAGTTTTTTGTGTGGTACACATGTCTTGGGATGTTCTTGTAGATAATAAATATAATTTTTAGCACTTAATATGTTGGTTATGAGCTATTTTCTAGAAAACTCTCATCAGAAAGAGCCATATGTTACCATGAGATATTGGGAAGTGTGTCTATCTTGTCGAGTTTTTATCTAATCAAAATTATTTTATTTTCTTACATGGTTAAAATGAATATTTCTCACCCCTATGACAGTCCTTTCTCTTTCTTTGATATAGTACCATTCCCCTAGTAGACTTCCTAGAGTTTATCAAGAGGGTTCCATAGATAATTTTTTTCAAGGAAACCCTCCAGTTGATCAGAATCTTATTGAATTACCAGTGTGAGTGATTTATTCTATAGACCATGGTATTTTACCCACCCTATCTAAATTTAGGTATGTATAACTGGGGATTAGATGCGATAAAGGTCACGATCAAGAGTTTATCCACAAGAAACGATCATCCTTCCAAGGAATGAGTGATCCTTAGGAAGTGGAGAACTATTAGTAGAAGATTGGGCATATTTTTGACTTATTTGAAACAACAATTTTTTTAAAAGTTATGTATGAAAAACATAATCTTGAAGGTCCTCGAAGGAAATGGATGGACATTGTGGATAGAGTGAAGATTAATGAAGGTTTATATTATAAAGACATTAAGACCATATTTCTCCAGCAATTTTTCCCTAAATAATTGATGATAACTAGATCAATGGAGTTCCTCACCCTTAAACAAGGATAAAACTATAATAAAATATTATAATCACTTTACTAAGATGGGTTATTTATCTCCTGATGTTGTATCGAGGGAAAATCTAAAGTCTCAGAGGTTCTATATTGTCTTGTAAGTAGATATTCAATATTAGACCTTTATAGTGAAGCTTACCACCTATACAGAGGTGGATTACTGTTATCTAATGGCATAAATTTACTTGGTAGGACATAAAGGTTTAATTGATATTCCTATTCCATATAGATATGGTTTTAGTGGCGCATCTGGGAAGAAGAGGAAGTGGAAAATGTTTCTTAAAGGTGGTGGCAGTGGCTCCCAATAATGGATTCATACCACACCTTTGACAATAGCTAGAATTTTACCGTTGACTTTCTACCAGTGTAGGTAGATAGAGAATAAGAAATTTCCATGACCCATGGATTATAAAATCAATAACTCATGTGGACACTTAGGTCACTCATCGATGTTCTATCAATATTTTTTTCTTCATATTATGGTATAAGATCATTTTCACCTAAAGGGTTTTAACACAGTTAGATGTTTCAAACACTACATGGTTTCAGCCAAATGATTCAAGAATAATGTACTTGAACATAGAGGAATATTATCAGGTTGAAGTTTATGTGGGACCTATAACTATGAGAGGTACTATTTTATAGATTTGTTTTCATTGATGATTTTATTTGATACTGGTTCCTTTCATTCCTTTACATAGACTCGCTTCTGGAATCATTTAAAACTTTTTAAAGAACTCATTACATTTTATGGATTTGAAAATGAATCTTGGAAAAAAGAAGGATCATGGTTTTCGATGCCCCTAATTGTCTATTTAGATATTAATAGTTGAGATAGTTTGGGATTTTCTGGTTATCAACTTGGATCTACTTGATGTTATCCTCTATATAGACTGATTATTTTTACATAAATTATAAATTTAATACTATTATCAGTTGGTGTTCTTTACATCCTCCAATTGGGAAGTCCCGAGTGTTTCCCGGAGAATGGGATCCAAGATCTAATTGAGTAGGGCCTCCTTTACCAGATCATGTAATTTTAATTTCCGGTTTTTCATTGAAATTGGGAAAAAACCTATGAGACACAATCTTCCTTTATCAGTTAAGGAATTCCTTAAACTATTTCTAAAATATTTCTCTAGTTTTCCTCTAGAGAGGGAAATTGAATTTTTGATCAATTTGGTACCGGGAACATAGCTGATATCCATTCCTTAATACTATATGGATCTAATGTATTTGAAGAAATTGAAGCTTTAATTGGATAATTTTAAATCTAAAGGATTCATTTTTCATAGTGTATCACCTTTTCAACCCCATGTTATTTTAACAAAATGGCCAATGGGACACATTTTTGTATCAATTATCTAAAGCTTAATTGGGTGATTATTATGAATATGTATACTTTATCATACATCAATGATTTTTTTACCAATTAATGGGTAAAAATTAGTTCTAAAAAATAAACCTTCAGTAAATATATCATCAAATCATATTTATAGATTCTCATATTCTAAATACCACCATCATGATAAGGTATGGACACTTTGAATTTATTTTGATTCAATTTATTCAGACTAAAGATCTACCTTTCTTCATGGCCCTGATGAATGGAATTTTCCACTGATACCTTAGTTTTTTTTGTCCTGATATTCATGGAATACATTATTGTTTACTTGAGAATGGAAGACGATTATGAGAATCACCATAAATATATTATGTAAATCATAAGTAATCATTGAATTTATTCTATGATATCAACATTTTATTTCTAGATTTGAGAATTTAAGTTCATTAGATATGCAATTTCAAAACACAACATCTTAGTTGATCCTATGATAGTTAAATATTTCTTTCAAAGAGAAGAACCATGAAAGATCTTTTATTTTAAAATATTATTGGGTTTGAAAATATTTTATTTACGGTTTCAAAAAGTCATCTATAAAATTTCATTTTTGTTGATTATGATTACAAGGAAAGGGGTAAAATTCATATGGGATTTTAAGTGTTATACTTCCTTTGATGAATTATAGAAATTTTTTACCACAACACCTATTTTGATTATAAATATTTTGGAATGGTCTTTGTGGGGTTTTTCGATGCTTTAGATGCTTAATTGGGGTTTTTTATTATTCAAGAAGATCATGTAGTAGTTTTGGGATCTTGTTAGAGTTAGACATATGAGGAACATTATCCCACCCATGATTTAGAACTTATATATGTTATTAATTCTATAAATATTTACAGACATTATGTCTTTAGTGAAATGTTAATAGTCTATTATAATTATAGGAGGTTAAGTTACATATTTTCTCATAAATACCTAAACCTTTGGAAAAGGTGATGGATGAATTATCTTAAGACTTTTAACTTCTACATTACCTATACCTCAAGAAAGGTAAATATTATTGTGGATGCTTTGTATAGAAATTATCCCTCTCAAGAAGTTATGTAATAGAATATTTAATGTAATATAATGGGAATCCTTTCTCATAAGTACATGGGTATAATGGAGGAAGAGACAAGGGGTTTTCTAGTTTGTGATCAACTGACATCATCTCTTCTCAAGTTAGTTTTTCAAGAGTAACAATGGGATAAAGAGTGAAGGAGTGTCATGAAATTGTTATATGGATGGGAGACCATTACTGAGTTGTCACTCACCCTAGAAGGCTTTATTTGTTCTAGAAACTAGTTCTATGTTTCTTTATATGGGAGGAATTTTATGATGTATTTTTTTCATTATTCTCAATGGGATGTTCATCTCAGTATTATAATGATGTACCGTGACATGAAGATTTAGTATTGGTGTCTATGTTTGAAATGTGACATAACTAATATGTGTCTTGTTGCTATAACTATCAATAGGTTTAGGAAGAAGACTACATGTATTCTTTCTTACTTTAGCCTCATTTTATGTTCATCTAGAAATGGGATGAGATATATATAAATTTCACCATTGGGTTACCATAGATTCCTTAAGGGAATAATTCTATATGGGTGGTGATTTATGGAATAATAAATTTATCTCATTTTATTTTGATTTGAGACACCGCTAAAGTTTAGGATTTGGGGAATCTATACATTTAAGAGATTTTTATGTTTCATAGGGTACCTTCTACTAATATTTTATAAAAGGATCCATAGTATGAATCCTGGGTTTGGAAAGTCCTTCAGGAGGTGATGTGTTCTTAGGTTAAGTTGATTACAACTTACCATACATAGAAGGATGGTCATATAGTGTGTTCTATTTAGATATTGCAGGATATTCTCTGAACTTGCATCATGTACATTAGAGGCCAATGGGAAAAATATTTTCGTCTAGTTGAGTTCTTTTATAAGAATAGTTAACAATGGTCCATCATATAAGATCCATTCAAATATTTTTATAGATTGCTGATTGTCTAAATGACCTCTTTGCTAGTTAGAGGTGGGTGTGATTTCTCTTGTTGGGTCAAGCATTTGTTGGTGAAAATTGAGGTTATAAATAAATGATTGGAGATGAATAAAAGTTTTAATAATTCTTATATGGATTATTAAAATCATACTCTAGAATTTTTGGTTCATGACATAGCCTTATGATAGTCTCACCTTTATTGGGTCATCATCAGTTTAGAAAGCAAGGGAAATTAGCTGCAAGATATATAGAACATATTAAGATCACTAACTAGATAGAAAAGTGGATTGTAAATTATATTTTCCATCATAGTTGACTTATGTCCATTATATTTTCCATGTGCCTCATCTTAATAAGTATCATCCTGATCCCTCCCAGGTTGTGAACTAGGAAGAGCTTTTTTTTGAATCATATATGACAATATTAAAATATCGAGTTCAATTGGATGATTCTTAGGAAAAGATTATCTATACAAAGTCTATTATATTGGTTTAAGTGTTATGAAAAAATAGAATATATTTTCAAAATAATTGAGAATAATAATCATTTATGGGGGAGTAGTGGACTCCTATTTTCATCATCCAATCTCCTTCAACTTGACTTTATAGTTGAATAAAGTGATATAGTAGAGAGAATATTCACATACCAATGTAAATTTTAGGTATATTTACCCTTTTTTTGAAAAAAATTTATATTAAACAATTAATGGGTTGTTATAGGCGTTTTTGGGAGATTCTTGAGGGTTTTGGACATGCGAATGAGTAACATGTAGTTTAGTCAAACCGTGAGACATTCACAGGAAACTATGTGGATTACAGTGTTTTAGGACAATGGTGTTTTTCATGGTTGATGTATGGTTAGTGAAACCATTTGAACAAACCATGTGGTTATCCATAATGTGCAAAATAATGTGAACAATTTGTTAAATCAGGGAGCTAAATCATGAAGTGTGAATTAAATAATTCAAAAATCATATTTTGAACTTGAAACACCACCTGTTAGTCTCATTATTCTTCTTGAATCCTAAGATATTGACACTATAGGTTCCAATAGGAGATTTTAGTGATCCCAACTCTTCTAGAGATTGATTCTAATGTATATTAGGGTGTTTGATATAGGAAACTCTAGGTAATATCCCATTCTTTATTATTCTTCACTAATCTTCTAGATATCATCCCTATTTCTTGGAAGTAACCTTAGATCAGGGATTTTATAAATATATATATGGGTTGTGTTATGATGTAATATATTTTCTTATATATCTATTATGATATAGTAATATAGAGATATGATTTACCTAGATATTTATGCGCTTATTCATGAACTATCTTGTTAAGTGGTTTCTCCTGTCTCTGTTGGTCTAATGTTTAATGAATTCAAGTTTCTTGATATGAGTTTCATGTTTTATTATCTTATATTTATACCTATGATATATCTCTCTCTTAGAGTGTGTGATCTTCCTATTTGTTAGAAATACCAAGTGTTGAGGTGCGTGGTTTCATGAGAATCCTTTATATATTAATCATGTTTGGTTGATCATTTTAAGTTAGTTTTCCAAAATTTCATAATGAAATGATTTATGATTATTGAAAAGTTATGTTTTTGGATTCATTGAAAAAATGGATATCCACTTTTGTATTGAAAATGGAAATATATTTCAAAGCCTGTTTTGATGTGATATAGGGGATGTTTGATTATTTATGTGTAAAACTCCCTTTGAATGATTTAAGAAATTAAAATGGGATCCTCCATGTGTGGTATGTTTGAGAAATTCAAATCCTCAAAGTGTGGACTATGACACATAGGAACCAAGGGTACTTAGGAGGATGATGTATCGAAAAACCATTCTAAGATGGTTTTCATATACTTAGAAAGTATTTAAGCTACCACACTAACTAAAATTTGTTATGAAATGGGGTTCACTTAGTAGGGTGTTTCATCATATATAATCCTTTTTCTAGAGATACGTGTGAACATTATCATTTGATCATTGATGTGTGAGGGTACTAGAAAATTTGGACCTAGAATACCCTAGAAATAGTTTCGTTGGTTATTTCTTTGGATTGGTTGTATATAAATTCTTTGATAATTGTTTTTTATAAATTATTTAAAAATGGGTTTTTATGCATGTATTATATAAAAAGGTGGATTTAAATGATTTATTGAAAAATATATAAATCTATATTTTATGTATTTTTTTTCTTTAAATGATCACAATTTGTTTTATCTAAAAACAATTCTTATGAAACACTTGGTGGGATCCTACTTGGCTTGTTTTTCTCACACCCTTTGGATACCTTTGGGTGTGTGTAGAACTAATTTTATCTAATTTAGGTAAAGGTAAGGCAATTAATGGTGTCAGAGGCTATCTATATTAGTGGGGGTATGGGAGTTAAGTAGTGACATGGTTAGATGTTAACCCATATATGATACAGAGATGAGATGTCTTTTACCTTAAGTTCATAGTATATCTATTTGGGTTTGGTACTTTTATTTTCCTCACACTATTCATATTCTATTTCCATACTTTATATTGGAATATTATATTTATATTATATACCCAAACTATTTTTTTCCAGTTTTTTTCAGGAAAAAATAGTTCCCAAAGGTTAGTCTTTCAACCTTGGAACTGATCACTAGCCCACGGGGATTGAGAATTCCCCTCAAGCCTAATCACGAGCTAACTCAGGTGTCCAGTTTTGGGATGACCCATGTTAGTTTATGAAATTGATAAAATTTTAATAGATCATTCAAAACCCATGAAAACCGAGTGATGAAAAAGAGATAGTTTTCTTAATTTTTATTTTTCATACAGAGAAATTTTTATTTAAATAAAAAATCACACATATATATATATAAATATATATATATATATATATATTATTTATATCGATATAAATCATATAAATGTGCGTGCATCGTATTCAAGTATGTGCGTATATAATATTTATATCAATAATATATATAAATATTATGTAACAAAATCACACACACATACTATTTTTAATATATAAAATTTATTATGTTTATATTATTTTGAAATATAAAATAAAAATTTAATTTAAATAATAATTTTATGTACACATGTGTGTATATTATAAGTTATTATCACTAAATTTAAAATATTAATATAAATATTTTACACACATATATATATATATATTTAAATTTTAAATATAAAATTTAATTAACAAATGAAATTGAAATAATAGGAAATTTCACAAAAAATAAATTAAAATTAGAATCAAAATTTAAAGATTTAAACTGAAATATGAATTTATGAAAAATAAATTTTTTTACTTAATATATTTAATTATAAATATGATATGAATATTTGAATAAATTAACAATAAATTTATATATGAAAAATATATCTTAATGTGTTTATTTAGGTAAATATAATTCATATTTTTATATAATTATATTTTAATATATTTAAGTTTGTTAATATATATGTATGAGGGATTCTGAGGGATATATGACACCCAAAGTATAGTGGGAAAACAATTCTAAAACATGATTAATCATACAATCTATCTATATATTTGGAATGAATAATAAAATTAAGAATATAATATGTACCTTTCACCTTATAAATCTGAACTATCCATACTTGAAACATGAATTTTATTGAGATCATTGAGAAGAAACCAAGGTGTTCCTCATTCATAGGATATCCATGAGTCATGATAATCACCCTATTCTTGGGTTGGAACTCTCTTAACAATATAGTTTTCTAGAACCCTTTTAAAGGTGGGAGAAAACAAGATCAAGAATATTTTAGCATAATAAAGTTATAAATATTTCATATAATTCCACATACATTTTTTGAGGAATCAATACCAATTATATAGGAATCCATGGAATTAAAAACATATGTACTATTTAATTAAGGCTTTATAAATGTTCAAAAAAAATATATCTTTTTGAAATATTTTTCTTGATTATCCATTGAATCTATTTATTGTTTAAAAAAATATATTGAATGTTTAAACTCATAATATAGTATAGAAGGAGAATAATATCAGGCCTATGTGATATATTATATCATATAGGATTCAATGAAAAGAACTATGGAATGGCAACAATTTCCATGTCATTGTGCTTCCTAAGGAAGACCACAACATGGTCAAAACCAATACACAATAGTGGTGCCTTTAGATCACAATTTCAATATATATATATATATATAAGTATATATGGATGAAGGTACATATATTCATATACATATACAAATTTTTGTATATCTATAAATAAAAACATACATATATAGATACATACATACATACATAAATAAATACATATAAACAAAAAAACAAAAAAAAAAAACAAAAAAAACAAACAAACAAAAAAAACATACATACATACATACATAAACTCTTTCTAAATGTTTTTTCATGTGTAGTGATGAGAATTATATCATTTTATACACTTTTTACATGCATCAAGGAGAAATGATCTCATATTTTTATATACCCTAGTAATGTAATATGTTCTTATTCTTCATCGAATCCTCTTCACCCAATGAATCAAATTTATATCAAATACATAATATGCATGTGTGAGTGTGTTATGTAGAATTTATATATGTGTGTCTATATACACACATGTATTATGTTAATACTTTATATGAATATTTATATGATTTATAAAATAAACATTATAATTTTAGTTTAAAATATGTTTTAATATGTTTATAATTCATATAAATACTTTATATATGTTTTATATTAATACATTATACATTATATATGTGTTATATTTATACCATATAATAGTTTATATGTATAATTTATATTATTTATATATGTATATATTATACTTTATATATGTGGCCTTTATATGTATACTTTGTGTGTGTGTGTGTGTGTATTGTGTGTATGTGTGTTGTGTATGTGTGTGCGTGTTTGGATTATTTGCACATGTGTATAAATAAATAAATAAATAAATAAATAAATATATATATATATATATATGAATGAGTATGTATGTTAATATTTTCATAAAAGTGTGTATGTTTTTTTAACTTTAATACTATTTTTTGGGTTTAAAATGAGGAATGACATCGAATTTCATTATATATTCTCCCTAAATAAATAATATTACATAGTGTATTCACAATATAAAACTAGATGAAATGAAAAAGACATTTATATATCTTAAAAATAAAATATGAACATTAAAAATAGCTATTAAATTAGATGGTACAAATTAAAGTAACCATATCACAAAATAAATAAAAAAAGTAAGAAGAAATGGCATATGAAGGTGGGATTATTCCTTATAAATCCCATTTTTCTGAGCTAGGAAGGGATGTAGCTTCACTAGAATTTTTAGTTGTAATATTCTGACATTTTTTGAAGTCATATCATGTGTGTTTTGTAGGTAGTTTTGAGGCTTTTAAGTACCTTTCCATTGGGGTTGTGTTTTGAGGTGGATTTGGGTGATGTTTTAAGAAAAATTAACAGACAGAGGGATGTGAACAGTATGCGCATGGTTTGAGAAACTGTGCACCTAAACCCATGTAACCGTGTGAACCATGCAAACCTAGACAGAGAGGTGTGCATAGTTGGTTAATGGTGTTCCCTAACCATGCACCACTACCCAGGAAACCATGCACGCAAGTTTTAATTATCCAAGAATTATTTTTTAAATCACCCGAACCCCTGAAACTTCTATATTATGACCTAGGATATGGCTTGACGAATTATAGGTGATCATAGAGCCTTCCAGAGGGATTCCAAGGTGATTTGAACACCGTTCTTCAAGATCTAAATACCAGATTAATGATCTTCTCTCTTCCCAGTAAGTGGATTTCATCTCGATGCTTCTCCCATTATTTCATCTATATTTATTTGATCTTTTCATGGAAGATCTCTGCCATTTCGATAGATCTAAGCCTATGAGTTTATATCTAGATCTAGGATTGTGGATCTAGATCTAGAGTTGCAAGATCTTGATGCTTTTTATCTTAGTTTTGGGTTTAGGGATTTAGATCTGGTGCTTGATCGACAATGTTGTGCCGCTCAAATTTTGGGGATTTCTGTTGGGATAACATCCATTAACAAACCAAGGTAGGTGGTCTAAATTGAACTCCCATAGTCTTGTATTTGAAACGTGTATGTGATATTATTGATTTTATTGCTTCCCTGGATAACCAATTTCCTAAATTGGGGTAATTAGGAATGTGTAATTGACTTGTGGTTTACTTAGTGATTTAATTGATGATTTAATCATATATAAAATGGGTCTACCCAAATAGATATTTAATATGGAGATTTTGTTTATGAGTTGAGATATTTTTGTCAAGATATTTAATTAGTTGGGTTTGAGATAATTAATTAGGTGGAATTAATTATGAGATGATGTTTTTCTATGTGATATTATTAATGGTGAATTAATTATGTTCCATGATTTTGATTAAGATAATTAATTGTGAGATTAATTATGAAATGTTGATATTTGATTTGAACAATTAATTGTGAAGAATTAATTATGGAATAATATTTGTGTTGATTGATTAATTAATGGGTTTTGTTCTTAGTTAATTGTTGGGTTAACTAATGGGATTTGATATGTTTAACTAATTGTTGGAATAGTAAGGGAACGATGTGGATAATTCTTTTGAATTAATGAATGATTAATTTATTGAGAATGTGGGTACTAGACATGGTGTTCTAGACCTATTTATATGTTGGGACGTGGACATGGCGTTCCTCCCCAATTGTTATCCAAACACATGTGATATGGGGTGTTAGACATGGTGATCTATACTAAATGAGATTTGGGGTTCTTGACTAGGAATTCAACACCTAAGGGGATTTTAGGTGCATGACATGGCGTTCAACACCAAATTAATGACAATAATGAATTATGATTTAAATGGGATACATGAATTAAAACTAAGTCTAATTTTATGATTAAAGAATAAATAACCATGTGATAATTATTTAATTATGCACTGTATTTATTGTTTCAGAGAATTTCATAGACTGCCTTTTGACTGGACTAGTTTTAGATACTGTTGGTGGTGGCCTATAGATTCATACTCACACCCTACTTATGACTCTTGATAGGAACCCAAGAAGACTTTGTTATTGTAGTACAGGATATGGGCACAGCCCTGGGATAGATTCAAGTTTGGGAATGGAGCATGGGTGTGGGAACCAGACGTGGTTTGGGACCCGATTTGGAGTCATTGTGTCTTTAATTTTAGTTTCATTATTGATACTTGACACTTTCATTATCATATCATGATTTTCCTTTTTAGTTGAGTATTGTATTTCCTGTTTTGACTATCATGTGACTTGGTATCGTTTTGGTTATTTATATGCTTCCATAATTTTTGTTGTTGTTTTATTCTTATAGTGTTTATTTTGATAAAATAAGGTATATTCTCCCCATGACTGACTTAATAGACCCTCACTGCTAGTCGACACCCTCTAGAATATGTGGATTTACGGTTGAGGGCATGCGACCAACCAGCTCGGGAAACTGTTTAGTGGTACCTAGGCCAGGACATTACAAAGTTGTATCATAGGTGCTTTCTTTTCTTCTTCTTCTTCTTTTGTATTACTATTTTGGGAAAGGTAGACTAGATACTAGGAAGATTCAGGGTTTTATAATTATCTTGTGCATGGGAGTTGCAAACCCATGTATGGGGGAAAATATAGGTACTCAGTGTGGGATTGTTGTTATTGTTGTCTGTTATTATAGTTGGATATTATTTCACCTTGAGTGACACACTTGTGGTGTGATGTTATATTTGTTTTGAAAATTGTTTAACTTTGATTCATGGATTAAAGAGGCATGAGAGTTGAGTCTACATGCATCATTCTAGGTACTCAGGGTTATTGTGACATGGATCATTTTAGGCACTCACAGGAAAATGGGTTATGGGTATGTTATTGAACTTTAACTATTTTCCCTTATTGTGAGATTGAAATAATGATGAAAAAATTATGATAAATGGGGGTCGAATGAGAAACTACAATATTGATATGGGTTTGATTAATTAACTGATGAATTAATTAATTTGAAATGATGTACTTAATTAATTTTGTGAATTAATTAATGAGAATGTCCGTACCCTTGTTAACTAAGACATAGGAGTTGGATGGTTAAGGGTAGTGTTAAGGCCTCAGTGTTGACCATATGGTGAGAAAAGGGGAAAGGACGTGTTGAAACTTTTTGTGTTTCTTTCTCCTATTACGTAAATGTTATAAGGTTTAATTATGGGACCAAAGACATGTTTTCCAATTTTTATAGATATAACTCCATGATGATTGTTGAGAGGGAGACCGATGGGTATGTCTTAGAATGAACTTACAAACATGGAACTTGAGACACCATTGGTGCAAGCAATGATTTATTTGGAGAATCGCAAGAATTTATTTGATATATGAATATTTTTTTGGATTAGATGGATATTAAAAGTGGTTCATCTAGGACTTTCCCGGATTGGAAGCACTGCTTTTAGGTTTGACAAAGAAAGGGGTGAAGTTTGAATGGACATAAGCATACGAAAATGATTTCCAGGAGTTGAAGAAGTGCTTGACATCGACACCAATTTTGATCTTACCTAATTTTGGTGAGGATTATATTGTGTATTATGACACTTCAAGGATTAGACTCTGAGATGTGTTGATGCAAGGGGATCGAGTTATAGATTATGGGTCTTGGTAGTTTAGGATACTTGAACAGAACTACCATATAGATGAACATGAGATGGAAGTGGTGGTTTATGCTCTTAAGTGTTGGTGACACTATATTTTGGGTTAAAATTTTACAGTTTTTATAGATTACAAAAGCTTTAAGTACATCTTTTCACAATGTGACTTGAATATTTGGTAGCGAAGATGGGTAGAGTAGACATAATCCTTTGATTTTCAACTAGCATATACACTTGGAAAGAGGAATAGCGTGGATTATTCCTTGAGAAAGAAAGCTCAGACTCAGTTGTTAAATGAGTCTAGTGAGGCATTGAAGATGATGACTTTATTGGATTAAATTCATGTGGTTGTTTAGGAGTTTCATGAAATGATGACTCTGGATTCAGAAGCTGTGGAGTATATACTCTTGATATGGATCAGGGATAGGAAGTATAAGGATCTGGAGTGTTTATCCTTAAGGGTATGCCTTGAAGGTGGGGAGACACCTTCATACTAGTTAATAGATGATGATGATATCATCTATGTGAAAAATCGGGTTGTTGTGCCTACGAGTATACAAGAGGAATTCGTGCGAGAATTTCATGCCTTGAAGTGGGTGGTACATCCTGGGGTGAAAAAAATTTACCATGACCTATGATGAAATTTTTTGGTGGAAAAGTATGAAAAAAGAGATAGTAGGTTTCATGACAAGATGTTTCACCAGTCAACAGGTGAAGGCAGAGCATCAATGACCTGGAGGTCTATTGCAACCGTTTCCTATTCGGAAATGGAAGTGGGATGACATGAATATTGATTTTGTGGTAGTTTTTCCAAAAATACATAAGAAGAATGATGTTATTTGGGTCATTGTGGATTGACTAATGAGGTTATAAAATTTCTTTTCTATTAGGGAAATCTTTACAGTAGAATAGTTGGGAGAACTATATGTTCAGACGATAGTATGTTTTCATGGGGTGCCACTGACTATATTTTTGAATAGTGATACACGCCTTACTTCATGCTTATAAAAGGTCTTATAGAAGGTTCTTGGCATGTAGGTTTTGTTATGTACATATTTATATCCACATAAAGATGGGAAGTCAGAGCGTACCATATAAGTGATAGAGGATATGCTGTGGGCATGTGTGCCTGACTTCAGTGGTTCTTGGGAGAAGCACTTGGATTTAGTGGAGTTTTCCTATAAAAACAATTATCGGGAAACTTTAAAAGTGGTAATGAGGTACTTTTTGGTAGACCTTATAGATCACCTCTATGCTAGATAGAGGTGGGAAAGTCAGATCTGTTGGGACTGAGTCTCGTACAGGAGACATCAAAGCTGGTGTAGTTGATTTGAAGATGTATGGCTATGGATTAGAGAAGGAAGAAATAGTATGATGATATATGGATACGAACCCTAGAGTTTAATGATGGTGATAGTGTATTCCTTAGAGTGTCTCCTAGGTTGGGTCACCATAGGATACCTAGGTGGGGCAAGTTGGCACCCAGGTTTGTAGGACTGTTTGAGGTAATGGAGACAATTAGGTTGGTGGCCTACCGATTGGCCCTTCCCCATGAAATTCATCACTATGAATGATGTTTTCCATGTGTCAAAAATATAAATATATCACCCCAACCCTCCTCATGTGATCAATTTGGATGAGGTTAACCTCGAGATAGATGTGTACTTTGAGGAGCATATGATACATTTGTTATATCATAGTGAAAAAGTGTTGTGGGGAAAGACCGTGCCTATAATTCATGTGTTATGGTAACATGGAAGTGTTCAAGAGGAAACTTGGGAATGAGAAGTAGATATGAGGGCTTAATGGCCCAGTATTTTTGGCTCATAATATTAGTGAATTTCAGAAGATCATCTCAAGGATGATCTTTTATAAGGTGGGGAGATTATAAGATTCCAAATTTTTTCGAAGTCATCATCAGTGTATTTTGTAGGTAATTTTGAGGATTTTAAGTAAATTTGCTTTGGGGTTGTGGTTTGAGGTGCATTTGGGTGAAGTTTTAAGAAAAATTAACAGACAAAGGGTTGTACATGGTTTTCACATTGTATGAAAAATCGTGTGCCTATACCTAGGTAACCATGCGAACCGTGAAAACGTGGACAAAGAGGTACGCACAGTTGGCACACAGTTTACCCTAACCATGTTCCCCTGACCAGGAAAATATGTGCGTGGGTTTTAATTATCCTAAAATTAGTTTTTAAATCATGTGACCCCCAAAAATCCTCTATTCTGACCTAGGCTGAGGATTAGAAAATTCTAGGTGATCCCAAAGCCTTTTGGAGGGATTACAAGGTGATCCGAACACCGTTATTTGAGATCCAAAGCCTAGATTGAATATCTTATCTCTTCTTAATAAGTGGATTTCATCCCGATGTTTCTCTCATTCTTTCCTTTATCTTTCTTTGATCCTTTCAGAGAAAATTTCCACCATTCACATCGATCTAAACCTATGAGTTGAGGTCTATATCTACGATTGTGGATCTAGATCTAGATTTTTATAATCTTGATACTTTTGATCTTAATTTTGGGTTTAGGGATTTAGATCTAGAGCTTGATCTACATCGTTGTGCCGCTCAGATTTTGGGGATTTCTGTTGGGTTAATATCCATCAACGAATCAAGGTAGGTGGTCTAAATCTAACTCCCATAGTTGTAGATTTGATATGTGTATGGGATATTTTTTATTTTATTGCTTCCCTTGATAGTCGATTTCATATTTTGTGGTAATTAGGAATGTGGAATTGACTTGTGTTTTCCTTGGTGATTTAATTAATGATTTAATCATAGAGAAAAGGGGGGCTATCCAAATAGATATTTGATTTGGAGGTTTTGTTTATGGTATGATATATTGTAATTGAGATATTTAATTGGTTGGGTTTGATATAATTAATTAGTGGAATTAATTATGACATGATATTTGGATATTTGAGATAATTAATGGCGAATTAATTATGTTCCATGATGTTGATTAAGAAAAATAATTGTTAGATTAATTTTGATAAGTTGAGATTTTATTTGGATAATTAATTATGAATAATTAATTATGGAATAAGATTTGTGTTTATTGACTAATTAATTGATGAATTTATTAATGGGTTATGTTTTTAGTTAATTGTTGGATTAACTAATGGGATTTGATATGTTTAACTAATCTTTGGATTAGTATGGGTATGATGTGCCTAATTCTTATGAATTAATAAATGATTAAATTATTGAGAATGTGGGTGATAGACAGGGCGTTCTAGACTGATTTAGAAGTTGGTACATGGACATGGAGTTCCTCCCTAATTGTTATCCAAGAACTTGGGTTGTGGGATGTTAGACATGGATTTATACACCGAATGAAATTTGGGGTGTATGACATGGTGTTTAATACTGAATGAGATTTGGGGTGATTGACATGGAATTCAACACCCAATGAATGACAATAATGAATTATGATTTAAATGGGAGACATGAATTGAAACTGGGTCTACTACGATGATTAAAGAATAAATGAGAATGTGATAATTGTTTAATTATGAACTATATTTATTGATTCATAGAATTGAATACACATAATTTTTATTGGACTTGTTTTAGACATCGTTGGTGGTGGACAACTGAGTCCTACTCACACCCTACTCGGGCTACCTCATCAACACCTGATCACACATTTTTATTGTAGGATATGATAAGGGAAATACCCTTTGATAGATTAATGTTTGGTAATGGAGCATGCGTGAGGGAACCAGATGTGGTGCATGACCCTCTTTGGAGTCGTTGTGTCTTTACTTTTATTTGCATTTTAGACACTTGACACGTGCATTGTCAAAGTAAGATTTCCCTTTTTAGTTGAGTATTGTATTTCATATTTTGAAAATCATGTGTCTTGGTATCGTTCTAGTTATTTATATTCTTCCATACTTGTTTATTATTGTTTTCTTCCACTATCGTTTTATTTTGATAAAAGAGGGTATAATATCCCCATGAGTGACTCACCAGACCCTCACTGCTAGTTGACACCCTTTAGCATACAGAGAGGCATGCTTGAGGGCATGTGACTAACTAGATCAGGGAACTATTTAGTGGCACCCAGGTCGTGACGTTACATCACTGGAATGAGACCAAACCAAACTCTAGAAATATTTGTGAAAATTTAAATATCATAAATATTTTTAAAAGATCTATGCTAGCTGATCCATCACCCGACATTACAATCAGATATTATCTAATTTTTAGGTCTTATATAGAGATCATAATGTGTTATGTAATTATAAATTAAGATTATATATGACATCTAATAATATATTTATTTTTATATATTTATATCATTATTTTTTATTCAACTCAATTTATACCTAATAATTTCATTTCCTAGAAATAATAAATTTGTTTTGATGAACTATGTTTATTATTATTTAATAATAATAAGACATATTGGTTTTATGAGTAATACTTTAAAATTGGTTTAATTACAAACTTATAAGAAAAATAATAGTTAATATACCAAAAGTATTTTTCCTATAAAAATAGTTTTTCACAATATTTTATATTTTTAATTAGAAACAATTTTTAAAATTTTAGGATGTTAATTTTATGAAATTAACTTCATTTTTGGATCTATCTTGTATATGTTAGCTTAATATAAGTTTTTGTGATTTTTCAAAAATATTTCAATTTTTATGTGAATAGTTAAATATACCAATATTGAGACTTTTATTACATTATTAGTATATAAGTGAGAATTATAAATTTATGAAACCTTTTTCTAGACCCAATTTGTATTTTAAAAGTGGCATTATATATTTAAAAATACAGTTTTAGTTTACAAAACTATATTTGATATTTTAAAATTAAAAATACTTTTTGTCTAATTTTTTTAATACACTATACATTTATTATCTTTTATCACTTTTTGAAAGTGAATATAATAAAATTAATTTTTAATTTGGAATTATAAATTCTATACTATTTAATAAGAACTAAATTATTTTTTGGCATAGAGAATAAATTACTTAGTTTAAATCTAGTTACTAAGGTAAAAGACAAAATTGTAAAAGTAATTAATCAATGGGTAATGGAGTTAATACATGTGAAACCATAACAACCCTAATCCCACACTCCCAAATAAATTTATAAAAACAAAATCTATACATTTTTTTATTTGATACAGATGAACAAGATCCAATTTTATCCATCCAAAACATACAAAATAAAATAGAAATATTAGATCAGTTACATACCCAAGGACCTTCTAGGTTTATATTTTTAGATAAATAAGATAACTCTTACATACAATTATCCATGTGTTCAGGTGACCATTTTTCCTCTTTAACCATCTTTTCTTATTCCACATTATATCTTCATTATCACTCACATGAAACCCTTCTAGATATATCATACATATTATATTTCTTTATAACCCAAGGAAAATGAAACAAAAGAAAAGGTGAAATCAAATTCACAATAATGGTAAAAATATGTATTAACAATTGAACATATTTGATGATCATATAAGGGTATGATTACATAAACAAAATGTTTGAGCATAACATAGGATAATTTAATACCCATAAAAACCAAGATCATATGTCATGATATTTGGGAGAAAGTATTATCACAAGACAAGAGACATATGATTAAATAATCATGAGTAATTTAAATGTAAACCATGATAAAATTGAACATTAGAACTCATATAAAGCAATACAAAACTGTATTGGAATATTGGAACATTAAAAATTCATCATGGAATCTACAAACCAAATAATTCCCATATCTCATTGGAGTAACCTATAATCAGTATACTCTTTCTTCTATTAATATTAACATACAACAAGTTAAATTCATCATATCTTTGGAGTAATATAACTCTATATTCTCTTACGAGTAACTTCCATCTTATTGAAGGGATATAATGGACCCACACAACACATATGAGACAATGTCTCTTAAGGATTTGGGTTTATTTTCCAATACTAATTTCGTTAATAATATCCATGCACTATCCATAAGACAAAACACATGGACACTTTCATTTCCTCAAAATTGTCATAACATGATTTACCCCAAAAAAAGAAAGGGGTTTTTATAAAATATCATTAAAATATCATCATAATATATTAAAAAAAGGAAGTTAATTGTATCATAATATCGTATCCCCAATAAAGAATATTAATCATTAAATTGTGTTTACTTAAATGTAAAAACCTTTAGAAGAATATTTAAAATGTTTATTGTGAAATAAGTGCAATACCCTTTTCTTTCAGTTCGTTTAAAAAATAAAAATTCAAAAATACTGAGAAATGGATTTTATTTGAAAACAATCATGGATAATTTTAAAGGAGGTTTCAAAACAGGTAATATTTATGACGGTGATAAAATCCATTCATATTGTAAATTTTAAAAATAAACATTATTTTTAAAATTTTGTAAAGAGATTCAAAAGAGACCCATTCAGAAAGCATTAAGAAATTTATTTTGTAAAAAAATTTATAATATGGTCATAGATTATGTAAAATACCATCATGAAATAATTTATTTATATAAAATACCATTCATAAGATATAATAAAGAACATTGAGGAAGAGTTAGTTTAAAAATATTTAAAACTTTTAATATAATTTTTTTAAAGAAAATCCATTTATGGACTTTTAAAACAAAAAACCGTTTGAAAGAAAAATATAATAATTAATATAAAATTTCATGGTTATAAAAAGTTTCAATATATTATGTTTCAAAATTTAGTATACACACCATATAAATGAATTTATTTGCAACCATCAAAACTTGTCTCAAAGAAGGAACTTTGAGATGGGAAACTTTTATAACTCGGATAATGCTTGAATAATAATTCAGCTGAATTTAGGATCATAACATATTTCTGTAAAACTAATAATTAAAATTAAATGATATTTTAAAACACATTCATGGAGAACTAAGTACACTATATAAAATAAATCATAGTGCATAACATGAGTTATGTGTGAAAGAATTGAAATTGAGACTATAAAAACCATTGAAACATTTATAATATTTGAATCAATATATCATAAAAGAGATAACTTATAAGGAAATTTAAATTTAAATATAAAATATTCATTCATGACATAATATCTCAAAAACTATCATATAAACCTTATAAATGAATGTAGGTGCATAATACGAGACATTTATCATAGAAAAAATATTGAGATGAATAATCCTTACAAAGATCATATCAATGAAGTGAGAATTAATACTTGAAGTGATTATGTGTAAATTTTATAAAATAATATAACATTATTTTAAATAGACCATAGTATTATTATAGGTCATTTGACACAAAATCATGGCATAATATAGTCAATGACGTAGAAATATAACCCGTTAAATGGAAATTGAGTTAAGAAACCCCTTACGCCAAGTGAAGACTGTTATTTATTTCCCTAAACTAATATATAATATAATTATATTAATAATATACTTGTTTAAGAATCTTTTATAGTTTTATTAATTTATAATTAAACCATTTATTTAATTTTTTCAATTGTTATGACCCATGTATTTCTAGATTGGAATTTTGAGTATAAATTTGAATTTTATATTTCATTTTATTGTAAGGAGTAAAAATTTCGTTTTTTCCACTAGAATATGATCTCTAATAATTTTTATGACCACTCCATTGGTACAATAATAAGTTATTTAACCTAGGAAAAGAATTTTTTTTAAATCCTAACAGTTTGAATTTTAGTGTAATAATTAATAATAAATAATTAATAAATTATATATTAATTTATTCATGTAAGTTATCTTGAGAATAACTTATGAATAGAGCATCATATTGATATTATATATCTGCTATTGATTCTATAATAAGGAGTTTTTCCTAGTTAGAACATAAACTCATGTTGGGTGCTGGGGCCAAGTTGAGCCTCTCTGTTTTCTTTTTATTTTCTTTTTTATTTTTTTATTTTTTTATTTTATTTTATTTTCATTTATTTATCACCTATATATTCTCACACACACCCTATGTGGATCACCCTTCACTTTAACAAGAGAGAGAATGGAATAGGGAGAGAGATAGAGAAATAAAGAGAGAAGGTGGTACTACAACAGAGCTCGAAAGGCACCGAATCATCATGCGGTAGCCGTGGACCATGGAAATGGGAAATGATTCTCCAAATTCCACCGGAAGGTAAGTTGTTCTTAAAAACTTTCCATATAAACCTTTATATTTTCCTTTTTCTAGTTGAAATTACCTTTTATTCTTACTTATGACCCCTTGTGGTATGATCTGTTATTTGTGGGGAGAAAATTGGGGTTTCAGGGGGTTTGAAGGGGTTTCCATTCGTGGAAACCAATTTACACATTGTGTGGTTCAAGGAACACATGTCATGCGATCTTTTTATTCAGGGAAGATGAATTTTACATAGTACAAACCATGTATGGGATATACAAACCTTGTATTGGGACTCACTTGTGTAGCCGAGTACCTATCCAGACTCCCTATATTGGAGAAAATGGCCATTTATAGTACATGACCAGACCTCGTGTGGGTGGAACACCATGTAGAGTTACATAACTAGGAAAAGTCCATTTTTAGACCATGAAAGGTACATGGTTAGGTAACCCAGGTGGTTTACCCACCACGTACCTATTCTACATTCCTTGTGCTTGGTCTTTTACACTCCAATTATAGGAAAAAGTACACACATAAGTTGGGCCTTGAGTGTACACGTCGTGTACTAGGGTACACAAATGGTGTACTCTACCATTTCCACCCTTTTAATGGGTTTTCATATATTTTTTTCCCAGGAGTCTAAATTGGACCCATGAGTAGTCTACTATGAGTATAATTTCATGTATATTGTGATAGTAAGACCCATGAGGTTTTTTGAGGAATCCTAGTGTCATTTCAGGTCTTTATGAAATGGATAGGTTTTTTTACTCTGATAATAGAATCCAATTGTCTACTAATAGTGAAACATAGAATTGGAATGATAGGTTGGGTGTTTAGACCAGCCTAGTTTGAGACCTTGATCTGAGATAACCCATAAGATATCTCTCTTGACCGATGCTTTTGTAGTTTTCCTTTGAGGATGTCTCCCTTATGAGGCGTACCCTTCTGGACCAAGAGGTCATGAGAGTTATTGTCTCAGAGGATCCCATATAGGACGCATCTATCTCGTTTCTATACCAAGGACCCCTTATAGGATTATTTTTGTAAAGACCCGTAAAATTCAAGGAAATTTTTTTTCTTAATTTTCTTTAGAATTTTACAAGAGCGCGGTTTCAGACGGCACCTGATTCCGAGGCCCGGAGTGCCCGGAATTAATTTCCGAAGTTTGGCTCGGGTACGTTCAGTGAACGAACGAGCGGGATTTCCTAACTTTTGATCCGGTTCTCGGAATTGAAATCCGAGGGCACCGATGAACTCGCAGCGCCGATATTCGCTTTTTGAGACCTTTTCGGGAGTTGCGTTTGTTGCGGGTTGAAAGTTACGTTTTGGGGTTTTTCAGTTAAGTTAAATAAAATTTGTGCAAAACAAATTTTATTTTAACTTATTTTAAAAACCTACCAAAGGAGGTTAGAAGTGGGACCCACACCCACTTAACCTCCCTTGGGAGGATTAAGTGTGGTGGGGCCCACACGAACCCCTTTTTCTTTTCAAATTCCTTAACCTCTCAAAACCCTTCCTCTTATTTATGTAACTCTCCCCTTCTTTAACTCTTGCCAATTTATCTTTTCATTTAATTTTGTCAACTCTAGACTTAATTAATGAATTGAATTCAACTTTTGATTTTTGAAAGGTTGGCAAAGTGAGAATAAAATAAGATGTAGTCTTATTTTATTTTTGGTTGATCGTTTGTTCCCTTGAGAGCTTTTGAGAGCATTCCTCTTCATCTTCAACTCTGACGAAGAACGAAGAACGAAGAACGCTCAAACTCTGACGAAGAACGAAGAACGACGCCTCTCTTCTTCGTCCTCGGTGTCAACGAGAGGGAACGCCGCTTCCTCCTCGGACCATCTTCGTCGGCGTATAAGTTTCGCCAACGACGTGACTCTTCGAACGCATCCCTTCGTCATCGGATTTGACGAACGGCTTCCACGACACCCGACCTCCGCGACGCCGTCTTCCGCGGAGCGTAGCCGAACCTTTGAATCTTAAACCCGAGGTAGGGGTTGTCGAATTTCTTTTGGATTCCTCATTTATTCTTGATCGTGCTTTTAGCAAGATTAACGTGTGACATGATTTTCTTTAAGTTGCGTTATTATTATTAACGCGAGGGGGGCCGGACCGCACGAACACGGCCGAACCCCCCTCCAACGTTCTTGTTTAATTCTTGCGATGGAAGCAAAGTGGCGTGGTGCCGTCGCACCACGCGGTTTACCGTGCGTTTAATTTACGCAACGCCGTCGCGCTACGCCGAGGAGAATCTTCAAGAACGCGACGCCGTCGCGCCGCGTTGAAAAGAATCGAAGCACGGCGAAGGGGCGCGGTGCCGACGCACCGCGCCGGATGACGAACGCCGCGGCCGGTTCCGGGCCGCGGCGGGACGAGAAGACCGCGGCCGGTTCCAGGCCGCGGCGGGACGAGGAGACCGCGGCCGGTTCCGGGCCGCGGCAGAAGGAAAGACCGGCGGCCGGGCCGCCGGCGTCGGAAGCCGAAGAAGGGGACCGGAAGTTCCGGTCCCGTTTGAGAAAACCGGCCGGCCAGCTGGCCGGCCGGATGTCTTAAAACCGGGGAATTTAATTCCCCAGCCAACCATGAAAACCCCCCTCTTTAAGAGGGGGGGGGGGCGTTTCTTAAAAGGGAGGGGGCCGACTGCCCCCTCGGTTCCACCAGCAGGCCCCCCACGTGGGGGGGGGGGGGCTCTTTGAAAAAATGGGGCGCGGCCCTTGTGCCGCGCCGCCCCTCCAGCAAAACGCGGGGCTTAGCCCCGCGTGCCACCCACCTCGCGGCACCCCGCCGCCAGCGCGGCCCGCCACCGCCGCCGCCGCCACCGCGGCCCGCCGCCGCCGCCGCCGCGCCGCCCGCCGCCGCCGTCCGCCGCCGTCCGCCGCCGCCGACCGCCGCCGCCGGCCGCCGCGCCGCCCCGGGGGGGGGGGGGGGGGGGTCGGGCCGGGTCGGCCCGGACCCGGACCCCCCCGTTACGGACCAGTTTCGGTTTTTGGCTCATAACTTGAGCCTCGGACCTCCGAATGACGAACCGTCTGCGGCAACGCGATCCTTGGATCGAGACGGTCGTTTCGGTATATCGCACTCAAGGTTTCGGTTTACTTTGAGTTCGGCCGGGTTGGTTCGTTCACGAAACCAACCGGGCCTTCGGAGCGGAAACGCTCATATCTTGAGCTACGGACGTCCGATTGACGTGCCGTCAGTCGCGTAGTGTTCCTCTTAGTGAGACGGATCTTTTGGCATACTCCGCCCGAGGTTTGGACGCAGGTGGAGTACGGTCGGGTTGGTTTTGCCTTAAAAACCAACCGGGCCCCGGAGACGAAAATGCCAATAACTCTCAGACCGGGCGTCCGATCGACGCGCCGTCTGTTGCGTTGAGTTCCTGTTGACGATACGGAACTTTTGGATACATCAACTTCGGTCTTCGTGACCGTTGATGTATCAGCCTCTCGGCTCGTGGAGCGGACCCTCCGAACGAGCTTGCTGTGTGCGGGAACCCTAGTACTGGGTGCGACTGTTCTACTGCTACGACTGCTACTGTGACTGCGACGACGACAGTACAGAGATCCTGTGTGGATTTGACGACGACAGTACAGAGATCCTGTGTGGATTTGACGACGACAGTACAGAGATCCTGTGTGGATTTGACGACGACAGTACAGAGATCCTGTGTGGATTTGACGACGACAGTACAGAGATCCTGTGTGGATTTGACGACGACAGTACAGAGATCCTGTGTTGATTCGACGACGACGACTACAGCACTCAGCGATCCTACGTGGATCAGTGCTACAGGTTCTGTGTGAGCCCGATCCTGTGTGGGTCCTTGCGCTCAGCGGTTCTGTGTGAGCCAGCGCCTACAGGTTCTGTGTGAGCCCGATCCTGTGTGGGTCTTCTGCGGGGGTTAGTTACCTATCGATCCTTCGTGGGTCCGACGACTTAGATGGATCAGTGATCATCTTTATCGTCCTTGAAGAAGTATACCTGTGTGAGCTGAATCCTGTTGTTTTCCTGTGTGGATTGTGTTGTGCAATCCTGTGTGGATTATATTTTGCTTTCCTATGTGGAATACGTATACTTTCCTGCGTGGACTGAGTTGTACTTGGGCTCGGAGGTTGGAGTGTATTTTAATTGATGACTTAGGTATATGTATGGGCATATACCTAAGCTGTGTCAGTTGTTACTTCGTGTTTGTACTTTTCTTTGTGGTTTATCCTTTGTGGATTTGAGAGACCTTCAGGGGTCTCGGGGTCCCTACTGAGTAGCTTATACTCACCCCTGCACGGGCTTCGCCCGCACTACGTTGTGTTGGTTGCAGACGACGGACAGCGTTGACTTAGCTGAGGCTTGTAGAGCGGGACGGTACCCGGAGGTGGACCACTGGGCGGGACGTGCACGGAGCGGACGGCGGGACCCGTGGAGCAGAGGAGCTATCTGTACCCACCCTTCAGGTGGGATTTCCGGTGGACAGCTCGGAGTAGCGGCCTTTACTTTACAGTTGCTGTTTTTCCCTTTTCGAGTTGTACTTTACTTTCAGTTTGGGTTTGTATACTGGCTCATTTACCTTTCCGCACTTTCAGTCGTACTCTGCTTGCTTAGTGTTTACCTTCCGCTTGTTTACTCTGTGGTGTGTGTTTACTTTTCAAAGGCAATGCCTTCCCTTTTTACCGGGATTTACGCCTTGGTGCTAGTCGCCAGCCCCTGGCCTATGGAAGGCGGGCTTGGGGTAGTCACGGCTCGGACCCCGAGGGCGGGTCGTGACAAATTGGTATCAGAGGAGTTCGGTTCTACCGCGAACTCTGATCTTTTCTATGTGAAGCAATAATGTTTAGCGTATTGAGTGTGGTTATCAGTCCAGGGAGTCCAGTGTTGGTGCGGCGGCCGACGTATCCGTACACCAGGACCCTGACTTCTGATTTCCGACTTAATGCACGAAAACATTGATTGCGTGTGTGTTTCAAGTTTTCTTTGTGATTACTTGTGTCAGCTCACCGGGTATACTGATCTGCTTTATGAAAGTCTCAAGTTTTCCTTGTGATTACTTGTGCCAGCTCACCAGGTATACTGTTCTAACCGTGGCGCACCTGTTTCCTTTTCAGGATGGCCCCACGACGGCAGCCAGCTAGGGTTCCGAGAGTCGAGCGAGACGACAGCCCACCGAGCGACGAGGCTTCGGTGCAGGGCCCTTTGTCAGCAGTGGCACCGGCGGTAGCTTTACCCGCCGATCCCCCGATGCTTCCAGCAGCAGCCGCTGACGATGCACGTCGCCTCAGCGCACTGCATGAGTTTCAGCGCCAGCGACCGCCCAGGTTTCGCGGGGAGACGGATCCCCAGGCAGCAGAGGACTGGCTGGAGGCAGTGGTTTGAGTGTTTAGGCTAGTGAGGACACCAGCAGACCTCATGGTGATCCTCGCTGCGAGCCTACTACACGCAGCAGCTGGACGATGGTGGAGCTTGATGCTCCAGGTGCACGATGAGGCATCACTACTTTGGACGGACTTTGAGAGCCTCTTCCGCTCGGAGTTCTTCCCAGCCACCCTTCGTGCGGTGCGTATCCAGGAGCTTCTACAGCTGCGGCAGGGCAGCATGACGGTCGCCCAGTACTCGGCGAGATTTACCGATCTCTCGCGCTACTCGACCGACATGGTACGGGACCCATTCTTCCGGGGCCGGACCTTCGAGCAGGGTTTGAGACACGAGATCAGGGCATCGCTGATCTCCCTCAGCATACCGACTCAGACAGGAGTACTGGAGCGGGCTCTTCTGATCGAGAGCTTCCTTGCTGAGTCTACACCAGCACAGAGACCCACCGCATGACGGTACGTGGCAGAGTCATCTGCAGCTGGCAGTCGGCGAATGACTCAGGGGTCCAGACAGACCAGACCTCAGGGCACTGGCTCAGCAGTGCAGGGCACACAACGCGGAGCCAGTCTTTTGAGTGGAAGACAGTGCTATGCATGCGGCGGGCGAGGCCACATGGCTCGTGACTGCCCGACCCGCCATGCGGAGGAGCAGCAGACGGTTGAGGAACCACCTAGGCAGAGGCAGAGGTTCGACCGTGGCGGTCCGCAGGAAGGAGGCGGACGAGGCAGAGGAGCTGGACGAGCAGCTGGTGGTGGCCGACGCTTTGAGGCTCTACCACCACCACCACCAGGAGGTCCACCCCGACCGCAGGGGAGAGCTCAGCTTCAGGCAGCCGAGGCCTTCGATCATGGAGCCCTGGGAGCCGATGGACAGGAGCAGAACTAGTGGATACATCCTTTGTACTTCTGGTTCCTTGTTGCTTTTGTGTAGCGTCTTGTATTACGAGCTGCAATAATAAAAGACGCATACCTTGTGATGTTTTCGTTCCTGTCCTCTATCGTAATGTTACTAAGAGGTTCCGGTTTTGGCTGTTGACTTGACCCTCACTTGTGAGACATCTACTGGAGGAGACCCAGTTACCACACACTGATGCCGACAGTGTGACTCAACCCTTGGAGGCGAGAGTAACGGTTGAATCTCTTAGTAGTAGCGTCGAGGCCTTACGACGTCATCCTTAGTATGGATTAGTATCATCCATGTTAGGATTGACTGTTTTAGGAAAAGAATGTGGTTCATCCAGGGGATGAGACTAGATTTCTCTTTTCGGCAAAAGAGAAATCTTGCAGCTCTAGTGGGACCTGAGATGGTCCAGGTCATCCAGGGGCGGATGAGTACAGCTCAGAGCCAGCAGAAGCCTTATGCTGACAGGAGGCGGAGGCCACTGGAGTTCGAGGATGGCGACCACGTCTTCTTGCGGGTCTCACCTCGACGTGGTATTCGGAGATTTGGCCAAGGCGGCAAGTTATCTCCGTGCTTCAACGGACCCTTCCAGGTTCTCAGCAGGATTGGCGAGGTGGCTTATTGCCTGGCTCTACCACCTCAGTTGCACCGGGTGCACGACGTCTTCCACGTATCCCAGCTGAGGAGATACGTGCACGACCCGACACACATCATTGACCATGGGGAGCTTGACGTTGACAATGGGGCGACTTTTACGGAGGTCCCGGTGGAGATAGAGGATCGACAGAAGCGGGTCCTACGTGGGCGATCGATTCCTCTTGTGCGCATCTGATGGCAGCACGGGAATCTCCAGGAGGGCACAGGGGAGCGGGAGGCTCAGATGCGTGCTCAGTACCCTCATTTGTTTCCCTAGTTTTTGTTGTAGCTTTACGGGGACGTAAAGCCCTGAGGTGGGAGTAATGTAAAGACCCGTAAAATTCAAGGAAAATTTTTTTCTTAATTTTCTTTAGAATTTTACAAGAGCGCGGTTTCAGACGGCACCTGATTCCGAGGCCCGGAGTGCCCGGAATTAATTTCCGAAGTTTGGCTCGGGTACGTTCAGTGAACGAACGAGCGGGATTTCCTAACTTTTGATCCGGTGCTCGGAATTGAAATCCGAGGGCACCGATGAACTCGCAGCGCCGATATTCGCTTTTTGAGACCTTTTCGGGAGTTGCGTTTGTTGCGGGTTGAAAGTTACGTTTTGGGGTTTTTCAGTTAAGTTAAATAAAATTTGTGCAAAACAAATTTTATTTTAACTTATTTTAAAAACCTACCAAAGGAGGTTAGAAGTGGGACCCACACCCACTTAACCTCCCTTGGGAGGATTAAGTGTGGTGGGGCCCACACGAACCCCTTTTTCTTTTCAAATTCCTTAACCTCTCAAAACCCTTCCTCTTATTTATGTAACTCTCCCCTTCTTTAACTCTTGCCAATTTATCTTTTCATTTAATTTTGTCAACTCTAGACTTAATTAATGAATTGAATTCAACTTTTGATTTTTGAAAGGTTGGCAAAGTGAGAATAAAATAAGATGTAGTCTTATTTTATTTTTGGTTGATCGTTTGTTCCCTTGAGAGCTTTTGAGAGCATTCCTCTTCATCTTCAACTCTGACGAAGAACGAAGAACGAAGAACGCTCAAACTCTGACGAAGAACGAAGAACGACGCCTCTCTTCTTCGTCCTCGGTGTCAACGAGAGGGAACGCCGCTTCCTCCTCGGACCATCTTCGTCGGCGTACAAGTTTCGCCAACGACGTGACTCTTCGAACGCATCCCTTCGTCATCGGATTTGACGAACGGCTTCCACGACACCCGACCTCCGCGACGCCGTCTTCCGCGGAGCGTAGCCGAACCTTTGAATCTTAAACCCGAGGTAGGGGTTGTCGAATTTCTTTTGGATTCCTCATTTATTCTTGATCGTGCTTTTAGCAAGATTAACGTGTGACATGATTTTCTTTAAGTTGCGTTATTATTATTAACGCCAGGGGGGCCGGACCGCACGAACACGGCCGAACCCCCCTCCAACGTTCTTGTTTAATTCTTGCGATGGAAGCAAAGTGGCGTGGTGCCGTCGCACCACGCGGTTTACCGTGCGTTTAATTTACGCAACGCCGTCGCGCTACGCCGAGGAGAATCTTCAAGAACGCGACGCCGTCGCGCCGCGTTGAAAAGAATCGAAGCACGGCGAAGGGGCGCGGTGCCGACGCACCGCGCCAGATGACGAACGCCGCGGCCGGTTCCGGGCCGCGGCGGGACGAGAAGACCGCGGCCGGTTCCAGGCCGCGGCGGGACGAGGAGACCGCGGCCGGTTCCGGGCCGCGGCGGAAGGAAAGACCGGCGGCCGGGTGGCCGGCGTCGGAAGCCGAAGAAGGGGACCGGAAGTTCCGGTCCCGTTTGAGAAAACCGGCCGGCCAGCTGGCCGGCCGGATGTCTTAAAACCGGGGAATTTAATTCCCCGGCCAACCATGAAAACCCCCCTCTTTAAGAGGGGGGGGGGGGGGCGTTTCTTAAAAGGGAGGGGGCCGACTGCCCCCTCGGTTCCACCAGCAGGCCCCCCACGTGGGGGGGGGGGCTCTTTGAAAAAATGGGGCGCGGCCCTTGTGGCGCGCCGCCCCTCCAGCAAAACGCGGGGCTTAGCCCCGCGTGCCACCCACCTCGCGGCACCCCGCCGCCAGCGCGGCCCGCCGCCGCCGCCAGCGCGGCCCGCCGCCGCCGCCAGCGCGGCCCGCCGCCGCCGCCGCCGCCGCCGCGCCGCCCGCCGCCGCCGTCCGCCGCCATCCGCCGCCGCCGACCGCCGCCGCCGGCCGCCGCGCCGCCCCGGGGGGGGGGGGGGGGGGGTCGGGCCGGGTCGGCCCGGACCCGGACCCCCCCGTTACGGACCAGTTTCGGTTTTTGGCTCATAACTTGAGCCTCGGACCTCCGAATGACGAACCGTCTGCGGCAACGCGATCCTTGGATCGAGACGGTCGTTTCGGTATATCGCACTCAAGGTTTCGGTTTACTTTGAGTTCGGCCGGGTTGGTTCGTTCACGAAACCAACCGGGCCTTCGGAGCGGAAACGCTCATATCTTGAGCTACGGACGTCCGATTGACGTGCCGTCAGTCGCGTAGTGTTCCTCTTAGTGAGACGGATCTTTTGGCATACTCCGCCCGAGGTTTGGACGCAGGTGGAGTACGGTCGGGTTGGTTTTGCCTTAAAAACCAACCGGGCCCCGGAGACGAAAATGCCAATAACTCTCAGACCGGGCGTCCGATCGACGCGCCGTCTGTTGCGTTGAGTTCCTGTTGACGATACGGAACTTTTGGATACATCAACTTCGGTCTTCGTGACCGTTGATGTATCAGCCTCTCGGCTCGTGGAGCGGACCCTCCGAACGAGCTTGCTGTGTGCGGGAACCCTAGTACTGGCTGCGACTGTTCTACTGCTACGACTGCTACTGTGACTGCGACGACGACAGTACAGAGATCCTGTGTGGATTTGACGACGACAGTACAGAGATCCTGTGTGGATTTGACGACGACAGTACAGAGATCTTGTGTGGATTTGACGACGACAGTACAGAGATCCTGTGTGGATTGGACGACGACAGTACAGAGATCCTGTGTGGATTCGACGACGACGACTACAGCACTCAGCGATCCTACGTGGATCAGTGCTACAGGTTCTGTGTGAGCCCGATCCTGTGTGGGTCCTTGCGCTCAGCGGTTCTGTGTGAGCCAGCGCCTACAGGTTCTGTGTGAGCCCGATCCTGTGTGGGTCTTCTGCGGGGGTTAGTTACCTATCGATCCTTCGTGGGTCCGACGACTTAGATGGATCAGTGATCATCTTTATCGTCCTTGAAGAAGTATACCTGTGTGAGCTGAATCCTGTTGTTTTCCTGTGTGGATTGTGTTGTGCAATCCTGTGTGGATTATATTTTGCTTTCCTATGTGGAATACGTATACTTTCCTGCGTGGATTGAGTTGTACTTGGGCTCGGAGGTTGGAGTGTATTTTAATTGATGACTTAGGTATATGTATGGGCATATACCTAAGCTGTGTCAGTTGTTACTTCGTGTTTGTACTTTTCTTTGTGGTTTATCCTTTGTGGATTTGAGAGACCTTCAGGGGTCTCGGGGTCCCTACTGAGTAGCTTATACTCACCCCTGCACGGGCTTCGCCCGCACTACGTTGTGTTGGTTGCAGACGACGGACAGCGTTGACTTAGCTGAGGCTTGTAGAGCGGGACGGTACCCGGAGGTGGACCACTGGGCGGGACGTGCACGGAGCGGACGGCGGGACCCGTGGAGCAGAGGAGCTATCTGTACCCACCCTTCAGGTGGGATTTCCGGTGGACAGCTCGGAGTAGCGGCCTTTACTTTACAGTTGCTGTTTTTCCCTTTTCGAGTTGTACTTTACTTTCAGTTTGGGTTTGTATACTGGCCCATTTACCTTTCCGCACTTTCAGTCGTACTCTGCTTGCTTAGTGTTTACCTTCCGCTTGTTTACTCTGTGGTGTGTGTTTAATTTTCAAAGGCAATGCCTTCCCTTTTTACCGGGATTTACGCCTTGGTGCTAGTCGCCAGCCCCTGGCCTATGGAAGGCGGGCTTGGGGTAGTCACGGCTCGGACCCCGAGGGCGGGTCGTGACAATTTTTCTTACAAGATGACCTAGGAAATCTATTATATGATCCCTATACCTATATATCATTATAAGGATCCCATATTGGATGACACCACCATCATACCATATTGTGAGGGTCCCATGAAGGATTCCCTTTCCTATGTACCAATCCAAGGATCCCTTTTAGGATTCCTCTGTTGACTTATCATCCGAGGATCCCATATAGGATTCCTCCCTTTACCTTTCAACTAAGAATCCAGAGTAGGATGCCTTCTCTTGTGTAGACCTTGAAGATCATGTGTAGGATGTCTCCTTTACATTTTATTCTAAGGATCCTAATTAGGATACCTATTTTTTATTGTGTCTTCAGGAACCTAGTGGGTGACCAATGTGTGATTGACCCTAATCTAGTACATTAGGCTTGGGTAGAGATGGCAGTGGGTGTCACCTTAAAACCTATGACAAAATTGTAATCCCATGAGGATATGAAAGTAGTGGTGGGTGTAGTTGTCCAAACACCCTCAATTTTTTTATAATTATTCTTGTTTATTGCTGATGCAATGATGATATCAAGATATTCTTTCTGGTTGGAGTCCAATGAGATTAAAACAAGGCATATTTCTTTATCTTTGTGATGCCCATACATTATTTCCTAGGATTCAGTTTCTAAGCCACATTATTTACATATTTACTTATATAACCAGAGGTACTACCTATGATCAATCTATTGAGCCTATATGATTTGATTGTTATATTATTTTTATTTCTAGATGTGCTTCATGGTATCCCACTATTGTGCCTGATATTATGATATACAGGCTTGGAATCCCTAGTAATAATACTTGTGGATGATTATGATGTCCCAAGGGATATAGATAACTATGATCTCCATGATTGTTTATTGGATCGTGGTGTTGGATATGGAGTTCCACATTGTTGATGTATACTTGTGTATGGTTATGCTCTCCTGAGTGACGAGGATGAATGCGTTCTCCCTAGTCAATTACTAGATCATGATGGTGGATATGGAGCTCCTCACTATTGATGTGACTTGTACTCGATGGATGATTACGATCTCCTTGAGAGATTCCTAGGATTACCCCTTGGGTTAGATGGATGCATCACTGATACTATTCTTTTGAATGGATGTTGAGAATGTATTTGGGTCCATAGACAATTACTTTTACAGATCACTTAAGGGTGACCCCCTTTGGGATTATCTACATCACAAGGTTGTGACTACCTACAGACTGGTACTTAGGGCTCAAGAATCTGACTAGTTTTACATGGCCTGATCAGCATGCCATCTAGATTAATGACCATTTACAAGATGTTTGGATGTACTTTCCTAGAATAATTCCTTATAGGGATTGGAGACGAGTAGAGTGAACCCAAGTCTAGGAAAATTATAATCCCTTGGTGATGTGTCTTTCTTATAAAAAAGTCTAGCATTGGCTGAAGTAGGTATATGTAAATTGTGAATTCAATCCTAGAGTTTAACTTAATGATACATAGCTTGAGTGTTATGATTTCCAGCTCAATTCTATTGCACAAGATGTCTAAGGAATTGGGAATATAGACCCAATGATTAGGTGCTTTTCTTTTTATGTTATTTATTTCAATTAACTCATGTATATTTATATTTATGTATATATGTATAAGTATGTGAGTATATATATATATGCATATAAATATAGATATTCATGATCACACTTTCCTAGTTAACCTAGATTACAGACCTGAGTATCTACTATGGTATCATGTTTATTGGATCCACTTATCTTTTTAGTTGAGTCTAAAATAGGTTGGGAATATTTCATGATCATTCACTTATAACCACTGATTTATAGATTTATTGTTCGGTTGGACTACTATGATTATATTCTCACCCGTATACGTGCACCTCAGTGTGTGTACATACCTTATTAATTCTTTTCAGGTTGAGCATAGAATGAATGGTGGATAGGGATGTGGCCTAGAGTTATATGATCGAGTAGAGCCACTTGTGTAGATACTTCTAATCAGGTTGGTGTAGTTTGAAAGTGCCCAGAGACCGGGTATGTTGTCTGTTTTGGAGTTAGTAGTAGAGCGTTGTACTTTTATTTATGTTTCTTTTTGTACTCTTGTATCTATATGGTTGGCCCAATGGGTGACCAGTTTTGTACATATAACATAGTTGTTTGATATTTTATAGATTTTTAATTTATTTGTTACAACGTGTTCTACTGTATTGTTTCTGCACTATTTTTATTTACTTCTATTTATGATACTTATCTATTTATGTTATTTCATAATCTGATATGATGGTATAGTCTCCCAACTATCACAACCTAGACCCTTACTTCTAGTAGATAGCCTATGGAGTAATGGTAGGAACACTTGAGGCCTCATAAAAAACTGTCTTACAACACTGATTTAGTAGAATCTAGGTCAAGATGTTACTAAGTGGTATCAGAGCTGTTCCTTTCATTGTATTTACTATTTCGGATATGGTAGAAAAGAGTATTAGTAATGTGTCAGATCCTACAACAGATATTAGACTGGTTCATTAAGAATACTTGTTCTAGTAAGAAGTCTTAGTTTACAGGGTTATGGGTTTGAAGTTCTAATCTATGATGTTATAGATTATATGATTTTTTCCTTGAGTGACACACATGTTTTGTGGATGTTATGATTTACTATGGATCTCTAGATCTTTTCCATTAGCAAGAGGCTAGAGATGGATTCTGACTCTTGGTCAAAAAAGTCAAGAAGCATCTCATGCATCATATTTGGCACATAGTAATGAAATCATATAGGATTAATAGTGTGTCATTATTACTGATGATAAAGGAAAATTATTTAAATTTTCAGCAAAAACCAATATGGTATTTCCCGTATAGGTTTATTTAGTATCATTCTACTCAATTGATCATACTTGAATGAATACATACATACATACATATATACATACATACATACATACATACATACATACATACAAAAATAAATAAATATATATATACATAAATATATATATTTATATATCCTTCTAATGGTATGTGATGTGGATCTATATTGAGGCAGACGATGGTGAGGATGATGACTTAAACCTCTTCCACAGGAGGTGCAGTGGCCTTATTAGGTTGATATGGAAAATGATTCCCATGTGTTATACCCCTTGTAGTGTTTTTTCTTAGGTTCTGTTATTTAATTGTTTAGTAACAATCTATATAGTGTTTTCCTATATATATTGGAATGGAATTTTACTTAACTGACCTCATCAGTGGTTATCTTGTCGAATCATAGAGTACAATTTTGATAGGTACAAGGAATTTTCTCATCAAATCAACCTCAAGGGGGTGTTACATTATACAGATTTCCAGTTAGATTCAATTCACTCTATCTTTTTCATTAGTTTTTTGACCTCTAGGGGAAATTCCTTATGAGGATTCTCAATGAGGATCAGGCCCTTGTAGGTTGTGTTCCTAGATTTTACCCTTGTATCTCTTTGCGATATTTAACTTATTTAGAGATGGTTTATCTTTTGGGATATGTGGTTATACTTCACGTCCCAATTGTGATAATTGATTAGTAGGGATAGGTGGATGACCTAGAGACCCTTAGTTTTGGCTCAGACCCTTGTAGGTCAACTTTTTTTTTGTTCGAGGGAAACCTATGTGGGAGTTTTTCCTAGGTATTTGGATGACTTTTTAGGTAGTGATCTTGGTTATATTCTCATTTGAGATTAAGGCATGGAAGGTGATCAAGTTTTTCAATATAGACATATTGATTTTTTTGCTTTTGACTCGAACCTAGGGTGATTTCATATCAAAACTGGATTTGATGGCTAGGTTTATTTGGGTGCCTAAATTGACCGACCAATGTTTCCACTGTTGCTAATGTAGTCAGGTGAAGGTAGACACTCATGACTGGAATGATTCCCTATGATGAGATGTTGTGAAAAAAATTGCGCCATAAGTGAGGTGCTCAATTTTTGAAGAGAACTTTCAAAGGATCTTTGGGATTAATGATACTAACATGCTATTAGCATGGTCATATTCACCTTGTAATGGATGAATCACTGGAGTATGATTTAATTTATAAAGGTAAACATTTTTTATATGTGTTACCATTTTAATATTAATTGATGAGTGTCAAGGTGTGAGCTGAGTACCAATGTTCCCAAGACTTTACATGGGCATTTTTTCTCAGGATTTTTAGTTATGCGATAAATGACCCTTGATGGTAGATGTGAAATTGAAAATAAATCGGGTACCATAAGAAGGTTGATCCATTTTTGGACCCGAACACACATTTTATGGAAACGTGGTGCGGGGATTTGGTTAAAGGTAGGTGTAGCCTATTTTGTTGTGAGAGTGGATCAGAAGACCTGTACACACCATTTTGTGTAATCTTAGTTTAATCTTGATTATATATTATCATGATATATCTTGACATCATCTTGATTATACCGATAGAGAGTGTCAGCCCTATTTTGATATTATTTTCTTTTTAAATGGATTCCCGAGTTTGGTAAAGGATCCTATTGAGGTTGCGCTTTAGGAGTGGTATAAGGAAAGCCATATGGTAGGGAGTGAACTATTGACTGTTTGAGGGTGGTGACCCTCATTTTTAGTTGAAATTTGTCATTTTCCTTGGTCTTTTGAGGTTGGAGTTTGGTTTGAGGGGACTATAAGTGTATTCCTATAGTGGGGAGTACCATATCAGTCATAGTTAAACATCTTCCTTCATTGGAGAGTTTTTGATGCTATGAGACTAGTCATTAGATAGCGAAGATAAATTTTTTAGGAAGATGCTCAGGTTGAGAGAATTATTTCTATTCTTACCACTTGGATTCTTGAGGATGATATGGTTCATGGTGGGGAGGTTGTAACGACCAATGTTTTTTTGGAATAAATTTTTTAGTAAAAAATTTATTTTTTTCTATCAGATTTTTGTAAGGTGTAAAAATGTATTTTTTTCCATAGAATATGATCTCAAATAATTTTTATGACCACTATGTTTGCCCAAAAATAGGGTATTTGTCCAAGAATAGGAGTTTGATGGAAATCTGAGCTGTTCGAATTTTAATGGAATAATCAATAATTAATAATTAATAAATTAATAAATTTATTTATTCACATAGGTTTTCTTGGAAATATTTTTTGAATGAAGCATCACATTGATATTCCATCTCAACAATTGAGTCTAGAATGAAGAGTTTTTCTTAGGTAAGGGAAAAAAACTCATGTTGTGCACTGGGGCCGGGCCGACTCCCCTTGTTTTCATTATCTTTTCTTCCTTTTCGTCTTTTTATTTTATTTTATTTTATTTTCTTTTCTTTCTACCCTCAATTTTCTAATGAACACCCTTAGTATACCCCCCTTCACATGAATTAGAGAGAAAATGTGAGTGGGAGATATATAGAGAGAGATAGAGAGGGATAGAGAAGGTCATACTGTTGCGGAGCTCAGAACACATCGAATCGTCATGCGATAGTTGTGGATTATGGAAATGGGTGAAGTTTATGTAGATTCCACCCAACGGTATATCATTTTGAATTTTTTGTTGTTTAACCCCATATATTTTCTATTTTATAGTTTAAATCCCCTTTTATACTTTCTTACAATCCATCATGGTTTGATCTATTTTTTGTGGGGAGAAAATGGGATTTTGGGCATATCGAAGGGGTTTCTATTTGTGAGAAACCATCTACACAATGTGTGGTCCAGGGAGCACATAACATATGTTACTCCTATTTGGGGAAGATGTATTTTTATAATTACATTTAGTGTATGTGGTATACGTGATGTGTATTGGGACTCGACTATGTAGATGATTACCATACCAAATTGCTAGTGTAGGGGAACATGGCCGTGTATTGTACACGACCAAATCCCGGGAGGGTGGAATTCCATGTAGTGTGACATGACCAAGACAATTACATGGAAATTCCCTGTGAGGTACATGGGTAGGTATCCCATGTTGGTTACACACTATGTACCTATTCTATACTTAGTGTACTTGGGGTTTATAAGACAAGTACAAGCATAAGTACATGAATAGGTGGGGCCTTGAACCTACACAGTGTATACCCAGGAACACACACCTTCACTCCTCCCATACCACCCTTTTGATGGATTTTTTATGCTTTCACCTAGGAGTCATAAGTGGACCCATGAGTAGTCCTTTCTTAGTATAGTTTCTCTTATATCGTGATGGTAAGACCTGTGAGGTGTTTTGAGGACTCGTAGGTGTTGTTTCAAGCATATCTTGAATAAAGAGGTTATTCCTCTAGTAATCAAATACAACTGTCTCATGAGAGTGATACATAGAATGATAATGACAAGTTGTGTGTTTAGAACAACCTATTTTGAGACCCTGATCTAATATGGTCCATGGGATATCTTTGTAGACTAATGCTTATGTATATTTTCATTTGAGGATGTCTCCCTTATGAGGTGTGACATTCTGACCTAAGAGGCTATGGGGCTTGTTGTCTTATAGGATATTGTGTATGATTTCTCTACATTATTCCTATACCAAGGATCTGCTATGGGATGAATTTTGTTACAAGACAACCTAGAAAATCCATTTTAGGACCCCTACATCGGTATTTTATTCTAAGGATCCAATGTAGGATGCATCCACATTTGTACAGTATTGTGAGGGTCTCGTGTATGATTTACCTTCCCATATACCAATAGGAGGACCCCTTATAGGATTCCTTTGATGAATTTTCATTTGAGGATCCCATATAACATTCCTCCTCTTAGCCTTCATATAAGGATCCCATGTAGGATTCCTTCACTTGTGTAGAACTTGAGGATACACTGTAGGATTTCTCCTTTAGCATTTATGATGAGGATCTCGAGTAGGATTCCACTTTTTTGTTCTAGCTTGAGGGTCCCAGTTGGTTCCCAATGTGTGACTGACCCTAAGATAATAAATTGGGGTTGGATAGAGTTGGTACCTTTTTTCACCTTAGAACCCATGATGATCTTCTAATCCCATGAGGTTATGACAGTATTGGTTGGTTTAATAATTTTAACACCCACAATCCATTATTTATAATTTCACTTTCTTATTATGGATGCAGCAATGATAGCTAGAGGTACTTTCTGGTTGGTGGCTATTGAACTTGGCATGAGGTGTATTTATTTCTATTTTGAATTTCTAGATGTGATTTCCTAGGATCTATCTCCAGATTCATGTTATTTCTTTATTTAATTGTATAACCAGTGGTACTAACTAGGATTTGGCTATTGAGATTGTATGCTTTATTTATTAAAATATTGGTATTTCTAAAGTTTTATTGTGGTATCTATCTATTGAGAATGAGATTATGATATATAGGCTTGGATTCCCTAGTAATGATACTCATGGATGATTACAATCTACCAAGGGATAAGGTTAATTAATATATCCCTGATCATTTAATATACCATGGTGTTGGAAATGGAATTATACATTATTGGTGGATACTCATGGATGATTATGCTCTCCTGAGTGATGGAGATGATTATACTCTCCCTGGTTTTTTACCTGATCATTGTTGTGGACATGGTGCTTCTCACTATTGATTGGAATTGTACTTGATGTATGATTACACTCTGCTCAAGTGACTCTTGGGATTCCCCTTAGGTTAAGGTTAATGCACTGGTGATACTCTTCTTGCGAATGGATGATGAGCATGTACTTGGGTCTGAAGGGAATTCCTTTTAAATATCACCTAAGGATGATCCCCATAGGTATTATCCAAGTCACAATTCGATGAACACCTATGGATTATAACCTTGGGATAAGATATTGGACTATATTTACATGGACATAGTAGCACAATGTCTATCTATTCTAGGGTTTTTCATCGTCGTCGCTTAACTCCCTTTCGCCTCAGGTTGGCTCGGTTCTTCCCTTCGGTGTTAGCTCGACGACTTGTGGAGGTTTGTCTTTCATGATGAAGAACTTGTGGAATCAGCTACCTCTTCATTCCTCATTGTTGCTGGCCTTCTTCACCTCACTCCACCTTTGCTGGATAGGGTTTCCTCTGGTAGCACAATGATGGTCCAACGGCTGAGTTCCAGCTTCCGTGTCCGAGGGTTGCAGCCTTGCCTCCAGTGTATGCGTTGGGCAGTCCATTGCGGTCCCTGAATGTAATTTGGATGGAGACGACATGATTTTTTCTTTTTTCTGGTGGTCTATGGTGCTCATGTAATGTCGATTTGGTGATTGGTTCTTGATCTTTTATTTTTTCATTGTATTTAGATATTAGATTTGGTTTCTTCTTTTCTTGTGTGGGTTTTGGGTATGCATTTTTTCTTGGGATTTCTAATATGTGATCTAGCATCAGTTATTCTCGGGTTCATGTTTGTTTGTGAAAATCTGATTGATGGAGGGTTTTAAGTTTCTTCAGGTTTGATTCTTAATCCACGATGATGATTTTATGGTTCTGGTACAAGTGTGGTTTGAGATATGAAATATGGAGGTTTTGGGGGATGTTTTCTCATGGATTTGGTTTAGGTGGATTTCATGGTTTGATTTTTTGCTGATGCTGAGACCAGGGGGTTCACTTAGTGCTAGTTGGTTTATGATCTTAGTGTGGCCATGTCCAGATTGGAGAATCTGTTTCAATCCTATTCGTTGCCTGATCTTAAGGAACTGTGATGAGGCAAGATGGATGCAAGGCTGAGTTTACTACATGCCTATATGTAATGTTTGAAGTTGAGTTCACCATTACCTAGCATGGAACTCATTTTTTTGTTTCCTGCTTTGGTTCAAGAAGATGTATTTTATGGGTTCTAGTGCAGAGTTGATTTCAGATGGATGCTGGTTTTTTATGGGTTTTTATTAGGATCTAAGATTAAGATTTAATATTTGGTGTTGAAGGTAAGGTATATTGTAAGTGGATTTCAACTGAAGTGATTTTTGACAACATACTATTTCGGTATGCTTTAGAAGAGGTCCAAATTTGGAATCATTCAACCTATCATGACATTCAGATTTGAAAGTTCGAGATGGTATGGATTTTACATCGGTACCGGGCCCATGAAACTTTGTATGGGATTGTTATCCGAGAGGTCATCTAATGGTGAAGGCTTTCCATAAAGATGTAATTGCTCGGATGGGGAAAATACTATAGTTTTAACCTAGGTATCCTCTTTCGTGGTCTTAGTTGGTTTTAATATTTGGATCTTACAATTTCTCATTTTTTCCTCAAAAGTGTTTCGATAATAAAAAACTTAATTTTTAGTCTATCTGAGTGACTATTTACAGGATGTCCAGATATACTTCCTTAGAATCCTTCTTTATAATTATTGGAGGTGAGTATGGGTGAAATAAGGCTAAGAAGGTCATACCCCAGTGTTAATGTAGCTTTCTCAAATACATCTCCATCATTGACCAGTATAGGTATATGTAAACATGGATTACAGACCCAGAGATCAACTTAATAAAACACAACTTGAGTGGCATGATGTCCAACACAATTCCCTTTCATAGGATGTCCAGACTTTAAGGATTATAATCCCGTGGATTGATTTCTTTTTTTTATGTTATTTATTTCACCTTACTCTTGTATATTCATATTTATATATATATGTAAAGTTATGGTTCTATACATATGTATGTATATAAATTTAGATATTCATGATTTCACTTTCTGAGTTGACCGGGATTATGGACCTGAGGTTTGACTGTGGTTTCATGTTTATTATATTTACTTATCTTTTTAGTTGAGTCACAGTTAGGATGGAAATATTTCAAGTGAATGTAATTATGATAATAGACCTATAGGTTCATAATTTTGGTGGCCTACTTAGATTATATTCTTTCCCCTATACGTGAACCTTGGTGTGAGTAGAGACTTTATGTCTTATTTTCAAGTTGAGAACTAATTACATGATGGATATGGATAATTCATAGAGTTATATAATAAAACATAGATTCTTGTCTGGATAATTTTGATTGGGCTGGTGTAGTTCAATTGTTTCTGGAGACCGGGTATGTGGTCTGGCTCGAAGTTAGTAGTAGAGCCTTTCACTTTTATTTGAGTTTCTTTTTATACTCATGTTTCTGTATGGTCAGCCCTGTATGTGACTAGTGTTGTATGTATGAGATTTTTATTCATTATTTTATATAATTTTCATTTATTTATGATACAATTTTCTATTTTAGTTATTTACTTATTTTTCACTTTTTTAATTTACAATTTTGTATGATACTTATCTATTTCCACTATTGCTTACTCCGATTCGAGGGCACTATCTCCTCACTGTCACACTTTATACCCTCCTTACTAGTCAATAGACATTGGAATATAGGGGGTCACGTTTTAAACCTCTTAAAGAACCGAATTGGATTTACATTTTAGTTGCATTTGGGCCAGGATGTTATATCATTGAAATATTTAATTACTTAATCAGTAAAGTCCACATTGGGTGTTTTGGGGATGTTTGGTTCATAATTGAAAAAAATACTTTGGTAAGATGAAATGTGTAAAAGGGGTTATTGTAAAATAATATAACGATAATTATAATAAGATAAATATAATTTTTATACATTAATTACAATTTTATAACCATCCCTAAAATGAGTACATGAAAAAAATCATATCGCTTCATGGAGGAGATAATCCACACAAATTCAGGATTTATGTTATCAATTTTTGATAGATGGAAGGGTAAGAAAATAGATGATATATTATCTTTCAAAAATTATATTTATTTAATTAAAATTATAAATATTTATTAAATCTATCATTTTAAAAATCCATGAGATGCGGTGATGGAGAATGAAACACCTCACTTCGTGGCAGTGGTAATATACATGTTCACACGAATGATGTTCTTGTTCCCCATTAAATGTAAAAAAGAAATGAATAAGGTTATAAAATTAAAATAATAACATATTATTATATGATATATACTTATTTTATTATATTTAAATGTTTAGTATAGAATTTAAAGAGGTTGAAGAAGAAGTAAAATGAAAATGGTCTGTTAGGATAATTACCTCCTCTTTGAAGAACCTCCTTTGGATCTCTTATTAAGGACCATACAGATGGTATTTTAAGAAGATAAAAACTATAATACATATAAGGAAGTCAATAAGAGTTTTTTGATGTTTTTTTCAAGATAAGTATCTCAATATGTGTGATTAAGAGGGGAGAGGTGATGTATTTATATAAGAGAGGAGAGGGGCGCCCTTGGAATTACTTAACGTATTAAATTAATATAAATTATTTTTCATGATCATGTGGTAAAAAATTGAAATAATTCTAATCTAGGATGTAGATAAGTATAAATTTTCTAATATATTAAAATTTAGAAAATTTTAGATGATGTTTTAACCCTTAGATATTAGTTTTAACCTCATGTCAACTATTTTAACAATTCCCTTGATAACAATGTTTTTTCTCCTTAGGGGACAATAAAGTAAAAATATAAGGAAAAGTGTCCCATAAATGTAAAATGGTTGTTATTATGGGATATATATCATTAAACTATCCAAAATTAAATTTTTATTAATTTAAAATCATTTAATAAAATTTTATTTAACATAAAATACTAATAAAGTCATTTTTGGGACTATTTACATAATCTAATTGAAAATAATATAAATAAAGTAATGTAATTTAAATATAAACTTTTAAAAATCAATAATTAATTAAATTTTTCCACAATTTTTTTTGAACACAATAAATAACTCAAAAAATGCAACATTTTATGGTTTTAAAAATATTTACTTTATTTTAAGACTGCTTGAAAAAATAAATATTTAGAACTGAACATAACTGCATTTTATTCCTTTGAAAAAATATTAGAGACATTAAAAAAAGATCTTGAAATTTTAGATTTATTCTTTACTTAAAATATTATTAAGGTAATTATCAAAGACAAATGACATGAAGTTTCCATATATTTTAATTTTAGACGAGTATGGTCGAACTATACTCATACATTATAAATAATTAGTTTGTTATATTTATCTTTAAAGCCTTATTAATTTTTTTAACCTCACTTATCAAATTTACCCCTACTGAGGTGGAAAATATTTACCATGGTTACTATTCATAATAACCAAACATATTGTTGAAATTTTTACCAAATTTTATAATTATTATTAAAAAAATGAAATCTGTTTTATAAAATTCAATCCCTATAAGTGGAAAAAAATATTTTTAAAATAAACCTTTAAAATTCAATGGGAAAATGTTTTTTTTTAAAATGAATTTTTAAGTATAAAAATGTCTTTATATCAAAATTAACCATAATGTTGATTCAAATAAAATTAATTGGATTATTTTAAATCATAAGAAACTAATAAAATTTTAAAATAAATTAAAAAAAAACCCGACTTTGTGAATACTTGAATGGAAATTAAAATTTTCTATAAAATTAGTGTTTTCACTATTTAATACAACTTAATTTGAAAAGGGGAATTGGTAAACAAAAAGGTTATATGAAATAATACATAACTAGGTTTCCAAATAAAAAATAACATTAGTAGGAAGTTAAAATTTGGACAAGGTAGAGAAAATTAATTTATAAATAATAATGGGGAGTGATAAAGAACATTAATCATAAGAAGGTGAATGTTCAATAGAAATTTAATGACCACAAAAACATAAATTAACAACGGATTAATATGACCATCAACTCATTATAAATGATGGTAATATGAAACCATTTTTATTTCAAAATCCTTTTCTAAGAGTTTTGGAATTCCATTACCATATAAACTAATAACATAAGGAAATATGCTCTCTTAAATTTCATCAAATCCATAAACAGAATTTCATCCTTTGGTTTCATATTTAATTTAGTTTCTACCTCTATGTCAGCTTTTACTCCAAATTTTTATCACTCATAATGATTATTTCTTATTCATAAAGAATAAAATTTTAACAGATCATAGAATCTAGATAAGTATTAAAATTTAATCCTACTATATTTATTAAATCCAAAATTTTTAGAATAAGGTAAGATAATACCCAAAATGAATAAAACTTTATATGAAGAAACATCACATTTATCTCTGAAATTTCCACAATAACACCAAAGGTTCAATTTAGATCACTGCATAAATAAATAATTTTATATACCAGATGAACTCAATAACCTCAAAATAAAAGAATTTTTTAACCTCAATGGTTATCTTATAACATTCATCTACTATCCCAAAAAATGTAACAACATTCTTCCCAAATAATTCTTCACATTAAACCTAAGGGTTACATATACCTTATTACAATACAACATTTCCCAAAATATAATTAATCTCTTAAAAATACCATAACATAAATTGTCAAAATGGGTTCCAATTACTTTGAATTTATTATCAACCTCAAAATTTTAAACCCATGATGATATCTGTAACAATTAACTATTGATCACATGAAAACATCCTAATTTGTAAAGTTTTCAAAACACTTTTTTGATACCAATTATAATAATCTCAAACCCTCACTCCTTAATTCAGTTCTAAAAAAATAATATTTACATTTATGGATTTGGTACTGATAAATTTGACCCACTTTTATCCCTCCAAAATATAGATAATAAAAATCAAATATTGGATCACTTGTATAACCAAGGACCTTTTAGGTTTAGAGTTTTAGATAATTAGGGAAAACTATTACATAACAATACCCTCATCTTCAATTGATAATTTTTCCCACTATAATAATATTTTATTATTAAAACTTATTTCATTATCATCTCCCACATGAAACCCTTATAGACATATATTACATAAAAAATTTCTTTATAACCTAGGGAAAATGAAACATAAGAAATAGTGAGCTCAAATTATCAGTAAGGGTAAATATAAGCATTAACCATTGAATATCTTTAGTGATACTTTAAGGGTATGATAACATAATCAATGTGCATGAGCATAACATAAGAAAATTTCATACCCAGAAAAACCTAGATCATAAATACTGAGATAGGCCTTAAAAAATTATCATAAGACAAGATTCATATGAGTCAAAAAATAGGATCCATGTGAAATCAGTCCTTTATCAATGTAAACATTATAATTCATAGAAATTATTGAAAACTATATAGGTATCTTGGAAAATAAAAAATTCATCATGGAATCACCTAACATGAAAATTCATATTTATATAATGAGTGAACAATAACCATTAAATTATATCATCTCTTAATATTAACTTAAAACGTGATAGATTTATTTTATCTTAGGAGTAACATAAATACATCATGTTTTAGAAGAAACTTCCATCCAGTTAACTCTATCACATTACCCAATGCATTGAAAGTATATAATACCCACCAATTACTTGTCAAACGATGTCCCTTAATTATTTGGGTTCACTCCCCAATCACGATTTCATCAATAATTTCCATGTACTATATCATTAAACAAAACACATGGATTCTTTCATTTCATCAAAACATTCATAGATTTATTTACTTGTGAAAAAAATATATTTCTTAAGAATATCTATAAAACATCATCCTAAACCATTCAATAGAAGGAATTGAATAGTAGAATAATATTTTGTCCCCAATGAAGCGTATAAATCATTAAAGGTTTTTGACATATTTGAAAATAATATAAAAATAATATTTAAAGTGTTTTTTTGGAAAAAATCAGAAAATAAAATTTTCTTTAAGTAACTTAAAAATTAAAAATTCACAAAATATTGAGAAAATAAATTTCCTTAAAAAAATCCCAGATAATTGTAAAATAATCTTCATAAAAAATAATATTTTTAACAATGTAAAAATCTTTTCATGTCAGAAATGTTACAAATAAACATTCTTTTCAAACTTTTGTAAAGATTAAAAAGTGACTAATGAAGACAACATTAAGAAATATATTTTTAAAAATATTTTTAAAATATTGTTAATGATAATATAAAGCAACTTTAGGAAATAATTTATGTTTGGAAAATAAAATTCTTGAAATAAGGTAAAGAACATTTAGGAAGAGTTTGTTTAAAATTCTTTAAAACCATTAAAGAAACATTTTTAAAGAAAAACCATGTACAAACTTTTAAAACCAAAAACCAATTGAAATCAAGAAAATAATAAGGAATATAAAATACTAAGATTATAAAAAGAGTAATGATACTATATGTAAATATTCAGTATAAACACCATATAAATGAATATAGGTGCTTCAATGAAATCATATATCAAAGAAGGAAGTTTGAGATGAGTAACCCTTGTAAATCGTGTAATACTTGAATAAAAAATCCATTTAATGAAGGAACATAAAATGATACTATAAAAAAATATTTTCTATAAAACAATATTTAGAAATAAATTCATGGATAATTAATTGAACATATAAAATAAAACTTGGTGTATAACATGAATTATGTATCAAATAATTGAAATTGAGACCATGAAAACCCTTGCAAGCTGTTATAACATTTGAAATAATATCTCAAAAATTTGAAAATTTTGAAGGAAATTTAAATATCATTATCAAAGATTAATTCGTAATATAATATCCTAATAGACATGATATACACATTATAAAATGCATTAGGTTCATAATACAAGGCTTGTCTCAAGGAAATAATATTTTGATGAATAATCATTACAAAGACCACATCATTGAAGTGTGAAATAATCATTGAGGTGATTATGTGAAACAAATTTAAATCCATTTAAAAAATTGAAAAAAATATATAATTAGAGTTCATTTCATACATTATCACAGAATAGTATTATTAATTAATGATAAGTATAACCTAATGAATGGAGATTGAGTTATCAAACCCCTTACCTCAAGTAGATACTTTCTATGTATGTCCTTTAAATCCTACATAATAAACACATATTAATTATTTAATTATTTTATAAAATTTTCTAGGTTCATTATTTTATCATCAAAAAATTTATTTTATTTATTCCATTTACATATTTAATTACTTAATCAATTAAATACACATTAGGTGTTTTGAGGATGTTCAGTTCATAATTGTAAATTTGTTTTATAGGTTGACTAGGGTTAATGGCTTCATTGTTACATCATATTAAAAAATAAAAACCAAGAAATTATAACAATTTTTATAAATTAAACACAATTTTATAACCATTTATGAATGATGTACATGAAAAATTAGTCACATCACTTCTTAAAGGTGATAATCCACACATAATCACAAACGATGTTATCATCTTCCAAAATATGAAAGGGTAAGAAAATATATGATATATTATATTTATAGAAGTATAATTATTTCATTAAGATGATATATATATATATATATTAAATTAATCATTATAAATATATATGATATGTGGTGATGGAAAACTAAACAAATCACTTTGTGCTGGTAGTAATCCACACGTACACACGAATAGTGCTTGTGTTCCCCATTTGATAGATAAATGAGATGAATAAAGTTATGAAATTAACATAATAGAATATCAGTATATAGGATATAATTATGTTATTATATTGAAAATTTTAGGATATAATTGAAGGAGGTAGAATAATAAGTAAAATGAAAATGCTCGGTTAAGATGATTACCTCCTCTTTAAAGAAACTTTTTTGGATCATTCATTAAGGCCTACGAGGAAGGAATTTTAAGAATACCAACACATAAAAAAAAACACACCTAACTTAATAGTATAATATGGTAGGTTTTTTTGAGATAAGTGTATCAAGAAGTGTGAGGAATAGAGGAGATGTGGTTTCTTTATATAATGGAGGAGAGGGGAACCCTTGGAATTACTTAAAGTATTAAATTAATATAAAATATTCTCCTGGTTAAATTTTAACCAAAATGATATATTTAGAATATATAATGTAGATAAGTATAAATACTATCATATAATAAAATTTAGACAATTTTAGATGTTATTTTAATCCTTATATCTTAATTTTAACCTCCCATTAACCCTTTTAACGATTACCATGATAACAACGTTTTTCACTCTTTAGGTTTCAAGAAGGTAAAAATATAAGGGAAATTGACCCACAAATGGATAATGGTTGATACTATAGAACACATAAAATTCAATTTAAAAAAATAAAATATATTTATGAATTTCAAAAAATTTAATAAATTATTATTTAACATAAAATACCATTAAATTAATTTTCAGAACTATTCATATAATTTACATAAAAAATACAAAATTTGAGGTCTAATATAAAATTTAAAAACATAACAATTACATTATATTTATCGAAAAAAGTTTTGGAACACCATAACTCAGTTAAAAAATATTACTATTTTATATTTTTAAAACATTTACTTGATTTTTCTACTATCTAAAATAGAACATTATTGGCGTTGCGTAAGAATTTAAGGTATTTATCCATTAAATAAAAACTAAAAATAAATAATCACAGTAAAAATAATTATTTAATCTTTAAAATAATCATTGACAACTAAACATAAATTCTTTTATCCCCATGAAAAAATATTAGAGTTATTAAAATAAAGAAAGTAACGTTTTGGATTTATCCTTCACTTAAAATAATATTAAGGTCACTATCAAGAAAAAAATTAAAAGTTAACATATATTTAAATATTATATGAGGATTGTTAATATAAAATAATCCAATATAATTAATTAATGTGTTATTACAACGACCCATACTTTTCATACATAGATATTACATCTTAATAGTTATATATTCTTTACATAACATAACATTCCACCCAAAAATCATTTAGGTATAGTATCTTTAGAAAATTAGATATATAAACAACTAGTAAATAAAATATATACACAATATCCCAATTATTTCTTTATGACAAGAAACATTTTTAGATATATCATTCTTAATACCATTCTTTTTACCTATAAAAAGCAAACATTATAAAGGGTGATCTATGATGCTCAATAAGGGTAAACCAGAGAGATATCAATGATCACATAACTGTAACATGAGAATAAGGGAATACGAACATGATAATAAAATTTCAAAACTATAACATGCATATCAATTATAATAATCTTAATTCATGGAATATTCTTGGTAGTTTATAAGACATGAATCATAATGAAAAAATAACATAAGTTATAAAATATTAACATAGACATAAGACATTACTTTGTGGAATACCCATAAGAATTGAAAATCATTTATTTAGTATTCAAGGCTCATTATCAAGGATATAATTGTGTAATGAGTTCACTCCCAAAACTATTTTACTGGTCAAGATTCACTCCCAAGACTATCATATTGGACATAATCCCTAACTAAACTTGGTTGATTCCCCATTCCTATCCTATTTATCTCATGGGATATCAATATTTAGCAAATTAATTAGAGGGATATATAGGTTCCACAAGTCACATAATTAAAATCATACATATGTGTGCTAGAATATCATAAACCATTCATCATATCAGAACCCACACAAAGAAATGGGTTTCATAAAAATTTCATCATTACATAACCCAAGGAAAAAAGAATGGGTTTTATAAACATTGAGGCATTATAAACATAAAACATCTAGAGAACTAATAAGTATGGTATTATTAGATCATATTACTAGTAAATAATAATCCAAATTGACAGTGTTTGTCATTTATGAATATATTTACCATTAAAATATAATAAAAAAATTCTTGAGAAAAATAACCTTTCCATTTTAAAATTTCTTCTTAAAAATATAATAAAAAAATAAAGGGAAAATTTTTTATTTAAAAAAACCCATGTAAACTTGTAAAGTAAGATTCAAATAAAAAATTATTCATGATGGTGGTAAAATAATTTTGTGTTGTATAAGTTAATGAAATTCCTTCCATACTTATTTTTCTGAAATGTCGCAAAGTACATCATTTGGAAAACAATAAGAATATTCCTTTCAAACCATGTTGTAAAAAGTCAAACATGAGTAAAAATGAATTCAAAAAATCATAGTAGAATATAAGAACCTTATTTATATTTTTTTAAACATAGATATAGAGTATTTTTTTGACCAAAGAGAGAAACAAAGTTGTTTTTTATTAAAAATATATTTTCTGTAATATCCCAAAATTCTAAAATAAAAAAATTATATTCAAGAGCAAGTATGGCATGAAAAACCAATCTTAGAAAAGAATATAATATCCTGATAATTTAAGACAAATTTATTTTTAAACAAATTTAATATCTTAAACATATTACATTATATGGAACATCGAGTTTTTCTTACATTACATGAAACACTGAGTTTAGCCTGCGTTGCAAGAAACAACGAGTTTAAATGAATTTTAAAATATTATTAAAATATTAATTTTTATTATGATAGTTATCAACTAGTTGATAAATTGGTTATTATTAATAGTATTAACTAAATTATTAAAATTATTCTTATCTATTTATTGTAAATAAAATAATAATCCTTTAAAAGAAAAGGGAATGTCTTCTGAAAAACAATATTTATTTTATAAAAGGTGGTTTAGTTGCGCTTTTAACAAATGAATTAAAGTTAATTTTTATTAATATTTTTTTTTGGAAAAATAGAATTAATTTTGAAATAATAATATCAAAATTATCTTTGGGTGAATTTTTTCGATTTTTCTGAAATATTTTATTTTTTGATAAATAGTGAAAAATATCGAGTTAAAATTGAAAACTGCTTTTTATTTAAATAATTTATAATGTTAAATTATATTTTGAAATGGTTTTAAAGTAACATTAGTTCAATTATATATCAATTAATCTAATTTAGGTCACATGAATCATTTTTATATAGAATTATGATATAAAATCTTTGTAAACTTTTGAACATTTTCTCTTTAAAAACCCGCTTTCTCACCGCGTCTGTGAGATTGATTTTAAATTAATACTTTTTGTATTTTTTAAATTTAATTTGGAGAATTAGATTAAATATTTTTAATCCAAATTATTTTTCATTTATAATAAGTTGAAATTAATTTTAACCAAAATTAATAGTGAAAATAGTAAAAATTATTTAGTATAGTTAAGATAAAAATTGATTTACTCGGGGGTTAAAATAAGAATATATGGGTAAAAATAAACTAAAAACTTTTAAAAAACCCAATTTATATTCATATTTAGACCTTATATCTTATAATTATCGTGAATGACCCATTTTGATGCTTTTGACATGATAAAAGTGTGGGTATGATTGAATGTTTACAAAAAATTACAAGTGTGTCACTGACCTCACCTATAAAAGGCCACCCCTCTACGCTCTTATTCACACCTTAAACCCATTTTGATTCATCAAATGCCTAAAAAATCACTTCCAAACTTCCATATCCTTACCCCATAATCCTTGTTTTTGGACAAAAGACATCCTATGAAAGATTTGGTGCAAACCATAGGCGGATACCCATGGAAGAGGTGATGTTCTTCGACAAGAATTTTTATCTTATTTATTCATCCAAATTATGAAATTGTTATTGAAAAATTATTATATAATCACATAATTATATTTAATATAATTATATTATTTTATGTTAATTTCATTACCTAAAACCATTTCCACTTTCATCAAATGTTTTATGAAATCATCATTTGTGTATGCGGTGGACTACCACCTACTGAACCGATGCCATTTGTTCTTCCATTAATACCTATCATGGTTGAGTATTATGATATATATAATGTATATATATGATATTTATAACATAATTATACATTTTTAGTAAATATATCAAATATACCCTTTTAATCTTCATTCTGTAGATGATATGATAACAACTCGTGTGTACGGTGGACTACTGCCGTGCGAAGGGATGTGATTCATCTTTCACTAAAGCTTAAAGGGAAGGTGATAAGGATTAATTTAATGATTATATGTAATTTAAATTAAATAATTCTGATATTAATAACATATTTTTTAATCTATAATGATAATATATCATTTTATTTGTTACCTTTTCACTCACTAAAAAACGATAACATCATTTTTATATGTGTGGACTACCACCTTCACGAAGCGATGCAACTCTCTTTTTATCACCACGCCATACAGATGATATGTAAAAGCATATTTAATTAAAAATATGATATTATAATTATTATATAATGTTAAATTATTACTTATCTAATTTTCATAATTATTTTTGAAAGATGGAAACGTCACTCATGCATACTTACGACCTAATGTTTCCATGATCATAACATACTTAATTTCTCAAAACCATATTTCATGACTGGTATTTAAAGTATAATTTATTCATAAATATAATAAAAATTTCATTATTATTGTTATTTATATTATTAAACTATTCTATATACACAAAAGTACAACTTGCATAACAAAATACACATGAGAAAACAAGGTGATTAACACCTGAAAACATTTAAAAAATGAAATATTATTACCAAAAAGGTTCTAAATGTTTTAATAGGATCATATATGATATTATAAGTATTTTTATGGTTCTAGTAAAACTTAATAACATTCTTAAAATCATTATACATGAGGTTAAATCACATTAAGCTAAAGGAAAGTGTGAGGCAAGGGATTTCTTAACTAAATTTTCATTCATTAGGTTAAAATTATAATTCATTGATTATATTGTGCTAATATTATGCATGTAATGGAATTTATTATTTTTTATTTACACATATTTTTATTAGATTTAAATTCGATACACATAATCAATTCATCGATTAATCCCCACTTTAATGATATGATCTTTATAAGATATTTCATCTCAATTTCCCTTTATTAAGGAATATTGTAATTCTATGTTCCTAATTAATTTTATATGGTCTATATACTACCAATTTAGCATATAATATCATGATTAATTTATAGTTCATGGTATTTTAAGTTTTAATTTGAATTATTTCATCTAATGGGATTTGACATGAAAATTACCAAGTGGTAAAGGTTATTGATAAACCTCGCTTTCTTTTGTGATTGTTAAATTTATTCGGAAATGATAGTTTTCTTATGATAAAATTTCTTTATAAATTACATTTATCTTAAATATCCATATTCTTCTATGATGTATATTATTTTTTATAAACTATTTACTATTTTTACATAGAGTGTTTACTTTGATAGTTTTCTGACTAATATGGTAAATATTGATAAATTCTTATCCTTTACTCAATATAGATATTTGATGATAAGGAATATTGATTCATGAATTAATATATGATGAATTATTTGAACCTATAGTGATAATTGGGTTTTGGTATAATATACCCCTCGATGCCTCAGTAGGTCTCATGATACAAATAAGTTAGTCAAATTAAATGGGTTTGTACCTATAGTATAAAATAGATTGTGAAAGGTCTTGATAATAGAGATATCATGATTCTAGAGTTTATATTGTCTAATAATTAATAATTTTATTCATTGATAATTTATTTATTATTATCATCCATTATAATTTCATAATGATATTATCTCTATATGCATTTAATTCTCAAATTAATGTGTGTTTAGTTATTTACTATGTCATGTTGATTATTCATTATCTATTTCATCAATAAATGTATTTAAATTGTTTTTTTTAGTTATTTACCTTTCTATATTTATTACTCTTTAATGAACTATGATATAATATTCTGTACTCAACCGTTACAGAGCATTCAAGTTCACCATTATTTTGTTTCCTTTCACCAGGATATGAAGAATAAAAATTTAAATGAGTTTTAAAGGACGAAATTAATTTTATTTTTTATGTATTATGTTTTATTTTCTATTCCAGATGTAAAATGGGTATCATATATGTATTTGGTTCTCTAATACTGCTAAACTGATCTGTCCTTCAGGATTTGATTACTTATATCTATTGCAATTTAATAAATCAATACACTGACTTCGAGCTACTGTAGTTGAGGTTTTTTCATTTGGTATGAGAGGAAGTTTAATAGAAACATTTGGAACTTGAATAAGGAAAACCTAAATTAGGATATATAACCCAATTATAGAAATTGAGGATAAGTATATAATAAAATCCTAATGTTTTTTAAGAAGAGATCATGTGATTTTTCCTATAAATACATCCATGTATATATACTATAATTATATGTGGTTCTCACACTGAGGTACTTAGGGGTAATAACTGAAAAGGGAACATTGGGATAGACATGATCCCCACCCGATTTATAACAATAAGTATTATTATACACATGGATTGACACTCCAAAGTGATATTCTTAAAATTATTCATATTTTATTTAAAAAAATATGAAGGATTTTAAAACAAATATACCCACAAAGAAACAAACTTTATAACTATGAGATTGAAATTTCATAAATTTTAATTTATGTTAAGTGCTACATTATATTCATAATTATACATTAAGATTTAATGTTAATATTTTTTTAAGTTAATCTAGTATATTCCATTGTTTAGAAATAATTCTTGGATGAAAGAAGGGAATCAATACACATGGAAAATGTACATATTTTCCTACTGAGGAAACCAATATAGATTGTATTAGAAATGAGAAAATTATTCCTATATGAGGGAATATTTACCTGGTTATAACAAATAACCTTTCCTAGATGGATCAACCTGTTATATAGTGAGACTCTTTTTTGTTGAATATTTTTATGTGATAAAATCCCCCATAGGGTGGTGGTACTAGTAATACAAAGGTATCCAAAAATTGTATTAAGTTTTTAGAAAATATATTTATAGCTTTAGGATGTAGTGAAAATGAAAAGGTTAAACTTTTATTGTATTGTTTCAAAGGTGATGCTAATAAATTATGGTCGTTGATCCATAATACTAGAGAGAAATAAGAAATAAAAATCATTGAATGGAAATATTTGAAGCTGACATTATTTTAAAAATACTTCCTTCCTGAAAAAAATGAGATGAAGAGAAACTTCCTTATCTTAAATAAAAAGGATGAATAAAGTGTTTTTGTCACACCCGGACTTCGCATTCAGGTATGTTTTTAATTTTAATTTTTATCTCATGATTTTATCTATTTTTTTTTGGTCGAAATGCGTACCGATCCTGACATGGGTTTGCGCTTTTGCACTGATAAATTCTTTTTTTTTGATTTTGTGATAACTTAATGAAAATAAAATTATTATAGTTTTTATTATTATTATTATCATAATTAATACCTCAATCTAGTTCCTAACATTAACTTATAAGATTATTATCTTTTTTTATTGATATTTTAAATTAGTAATTCTAGTTGACATAAATGGTATTTTATTATTATCATTATTATTATGATTATTATTATGATTGTGATTATTATTAGTTTAGGTTAGAATTTCCTTTTTTGTGTAATTTTATTTTTATTTTCCATCTCTTTATTTTTCTTTTATTTCATTCCATCAATTCCTTTCTTTTTACTTCCTTTTATTTAATTTTTTATTTATTTTCTTTCCTATGCTTTTTTCCTTTCTCCTCTCCTCTCCCACTCCTTTCCTCTCTCACCACAGCACACACCATTCACTATATTTCTCCCCTTTCTTGTCATGCACAGACTCCCTCCCCCCCTCTAACCCTATCTTGAGCCACCTTTTTTTCTCTCCATACCCTTTCCACTACGACCTATTCCCTTTTTTCCTCTTGGAAACACCGCACCCTCTCCTTTCTAGAAGCCCATCCGACCTTGCCTCTGCCCTCCCACTCTTACAACTGACCTTTCCTCCCGCTCTACCTCCCAACGACCCCAGACTCACACCCAACCCACCTTGCACCCAACCTCTACTTTCTCCTCACTCTCGCCGGACCGGCTCACTCCACTCCCCCTTGACCAGAACTCACCCCGATGGTGCCTTTGTCAAGTAGTGTGCACCTCCCCTGGGTTCAACCAATGTTCCGGAAACCCCCTCCCTAGGCTAATCCTTTTTCCGAAAACTCTCCCTTTGTTTTTACAGTGCCACACAAGCCCAAACAGCCTCTTTCGACCTCCGAACAACCTCTAGAACCGTCACCATAGGTGAAGAGTCCCTCGTTGTTCATTTATTTATTTTTGTTGGTGTAGTGGTTAGGGTTTAGATTCCGATTGGTTTAATTTTTGATGCAATTACGTGGTGCTTTGTTTTAGGTTGCCTCTTTTGTCTTCTTATAGTGCAATCATCATGTGACATGAGTTTTGTGTCGTATTGTGATGTTTTTACTAGACCAAGGTAGGTGGTTCAACACAAAAATATTATATAATAACCATTTTCATGTTTTTCCAATTAATTTATCACCTTGTCAATCAGTTTTCATGTTGTGAAAATATTTTTGATTAAGTTTTAATTGTGAATTTAACTTGTTGGAAGTGTGTCTAAGTGACGTGAGTCCATTTTTATTTTGAAAAACCTCTTTTGATAGGTTTTTCATTGTTTTATAAACTGTGATGTGTGTGTGTTAGGAAATGTAGATGGCACGGTTTATATTTTGGCATGGTTTCGTAATATGTTTTTTCTTGAGAAGGGTTTTGAGGGAAGTTTTTCCCTTTAAAAGTTTTTCAACATGTTTGGAAACTGCTTAATAAATTTTCTTAGTGGTTTTCTTAATTATAAAAACTTTTTTATAAAAAAATGCAGCTGGTTTAATTTAATGGGAAAGTGGCGTAGGTAAAGTTCTAAAATGTTTTATTGTGTGCGTATGTTTTTAAAAGAGGGTATCCATGTGTGAATGTTGTGTTTTTTTGTGTAAGCACCTTTTTTGGATCTTGAGTGTTAATGCGACCTATAATATGAACTAGGAATTTAGATGAGCACAAATAGGGAAGCCTGGGGTATTAGGTGGCGGGACTTGGACAAGTGGGCTAGTGTTCTGGAGGTGGCTTAGCCCGGTTTCATTGGCAGGATTGAGGTTTACAACACTAACTAAACATATGAATTTCTAAGGGTCGTGGTTTCTAAGCCACTTTTCACTAAGACATGATGTTCTGGGGTCCCACCTATTACTAGTACCCATAGGGACCCGCCCATATTTTGGTCCTCTCAGTTACTTTATGCACACCGATGATACATGACTTGTCACTTGAGTTACTACACAAACATGTGTTTGCTTTAAACTTCTTTTCATTAAGGTTGTTTCATGAAAAATGTTTTCATTAACTTTGTTTAAGCCATTCCTTCATTCATTTATTTTATCATTTCAAATGTATTTTTATTTTAATGCTTGTGTGAGGAATTGTTTCTTGGTGGCATTATGCTGGGTGATTTCTCACACCCTACTAATAACTTTGGGTGTAAGTATATTTGTTTATGTCTGATATAGGTAAGGGTCTAACTTTTGGGAGTGGTGGTTTAGGTTGTTAGCAGACTTCTTGGCATGGCGTTGTGGATATGACTTGAGGGTGGTGTCTTCTCAGTATGTGGAGGTTTTTGTATTGGTTTTTGTTCACCCTACTAAGTGGTAACTCTTTTTTGGTTTTCAATTTTAAACATGAAACTCAATCTTTGGTTTTTAGTTAAAGGCATGTTTGGTTGTGACATTCATCTTTGGTATATTTTAAATTATTGGTTGATTTATTTATATTTGTTTATTTGGTTAAATCGTTCCCAATTTTACTTTTGTACCCATGCACTTGTGCCTGCCTGTGGGGATCGGGAACGCCCTTCGAGCATTGCCACAGAATGGTTCGGTCATCTGTTCGGATGATGAACCAACTTGGTTTGTGACAAAATGGTATCAGTGGAGGTTTTTCGGTTTGAGTTATTTTATTTGGTACTAGTTTGGTTAGACTGGAGCTAGGACTGTCGGGGCTCAGAATTATGGTTGCGAGTAGGGTCCCTGGCCAACACACCTCGTGAAAGACCCTGAGTCACCATGGGGTGTCATGATGCTTGTATGACTTCTCTCCCTGGTGGAATGTGCATGCTATAGACTATGCATGGACATTAGATGGGGGAGAAGTGATTTGGACACAAGGTTTGTTTTTCACGTTTGGTTTACAAATTATTACTGTCCTTGATGAAAATTTTATTTTTCTTCAAATCTGATATATTAACAATGATATTTTATGACTGTTGCTCCCTACAGCAAGATGCCTCCTTATAGATATTGCACACACCCATGAGGGGAAGCCGAAGAGAGTTCTCCTTCGCCGCTTGATCCGAGGTTGGTGGAAGAAATAATCCAGGATATCCAGGATTTAGGACAAGGGGGATTCTTGATCTTGATCATATTCCAGCTCGAGGAGATGAGTCTGGATCCAAGAAAGATAAAGATCAAGAGTTTATGAAAAATAAACCTCCTTCATTCTAAAGTAATTCAGAACCTCAAGAGTTAGAGGAATCGCTTGAAATGATAGAGCATATGGTTGAGTTCCTCGACACGCCATAGGAGGTCAGGGAAAAGTGTGCCTCATTTTAGCTAGAGGGTCCCAATCGCATGTTATGGGAATCAGTGATTAAGGCTGGGAAACATGGGAAAATGAGTTGGAAGGATTTAAAGGCTATATTTAACGAGAAGTACTATCTTGAGTTACTAGACTATGCCAGATCCTAGGAGTTTACAGATCATTCACAAGGGGATCAGGCAGTGATAGAGTATGCAAAATTCTTTGTTGAGCTAGTGCAGTAGGCCTGATATTGTTTCAAATGAATCCTAGAAAGCTCAGAAGTTTTAGAAGGGCCTTCGAACATAAATTTACTCTCAGGTTTTCTTGTTCAAGCTGGGAACTTATGCCAAGGTGGTTGATCATTATTTTATGGTTGAGATTGATCAGAGAGTAAAGTCAGGGTTTCCTATATTAGAGATAGGATTTGGCAGTGTAAGTTCATCTAAGAAGAAGAGGAAGTGTGATGAGAAAGGGAAGAAGAGTGGGGGAATCTTAGGCCATCCTTTCAGGAAAACCTCATCTATTTCTTCTGATATATGGTTCTTTGTGTTCCATCAAGGAAGAAGCGTAGGGCACATTCAACCTGCACGTACATACCCTCTCAGGCCTTGCAATGGGTTGGAGTTGTTGGAAATCTACAATGATTTTTCCGGATTGTACACCCTTACCAGAGTGGGACTGGATCTGTGGCTTCTAGAGGGGTATGAGTTCAGTCAGAGTCAACCAGGACGATGGGATCTCGGTTCGGTGGCTGTGGTGGTAGGACTAGATCATATTCAGGGTAGATCCAGATCAGGGAAGAGCCTAAGGATAGTGGTAATTCCAAGGAAGGGACCAGACATCTACATGCTATGGATTAGGCACCAGCGGGATCTGAGGCAGGATCTTAGACTGTTCTAGGTACCATTCTGATTACATCTTCTATAGATGTAGTTTTACTTGATACCGGTGCTTCAATTTCCTTTATATCTCCCTGTCTTGTGAACCTGTTGAACCTGCCAACATGACTGTAATCTTTTTCCATGGAGTTGGTAACACCATTGGGGAAAAAGAGGGGGAAAGGCCTTATGTGTCCGTTTTTTGTGCTCTATGTGTGAGGATTCGAGATGGAGTGGGATTTCTTGGTCCTAGATGTGGACCTATTTGATGTGATCCTCGACATGGACTGGATGGTGAACTTTCAAGCACATATTAACTACTATCAGTGATAGGTTAGTTTTATAGCACCTGATGGGAGACCTCAGGTATTTCTTGGGGGATGGGATCCTTAGTCGGGTCGCATGGGACCTCCACTTCTTGGGTTGGGGAATATTTCTTATCAATTATTGTCGCTCGCATAGGACAGAGATAGTGTCTCTTTTCCCAGTGGGTTACCTCTTGTATTGGATGCATTTTTAGAGGTATATTTAGATAATTTTTCAGGCATCCCCTAGAGCGGGGCGTGATGTTCTTGATTGAGTTGGTTCCAGGAACACAACCTATATCTCTTCACTTATATTGCATATCCCCCATCGAATTTAGGGAATCAAAGATACGACATAATGATTTGGAATCCAAAGGATTCATTCACCCATGTTTCTCTCTTTGGGATGCTCCAGTTTTATTCACAGAGAATGCCAATAGAAACCTCCGGTTGTGCATTTATTACTAGAAATTGAATAATGTGACCATCAAGAATAAATACCCTTGGCCCTGGATTGAATATTTTTTCAACCAGATGAATGAGGAAAAGTTGTTCTCTAAAATTGACTTGCGGTCGGGTTATCACCAACTCAGGGTGAGAGAATTAGACATTCAGAAGATGAATTTTCAGAGCATGTGTGGTCACTTCAAGTATCTGGTCATGCCTTTCAGATTGAAAAAATGCTCCGATGGTTTTTATGGCACTCATGAATAGTGTGTTCCGCCAATTTATAGACTCATTTATTATGGTAATTGTGGAAAATATCATGGTTTATTATAGATATGAGAAGGAACATGAGAATCACCTACGTATCATTTTAGCCACATTGAAGGATCATCTCTTGTATGCCAAAATTTCGAAGTGAACATTACATATCAGGGATGTGAAGTTTCTAGGGCATGTCACCTCAGAACAAGGGGTTTCAGTGGATACTGATATGATCATTGCAGTTATGTCATGGGAACAGCTGAGGAATGTGTTTGAGATCAGTAGTTTTTTGGGCCTGGTAGGTTATTACATTCATTTTGATCGAGATTTCTCATGGCTTGCCTCCTCCATAACCGCACTCATCTAGAAAGGGGAGAAGTTTGAATGGAGCACTTAGTACTAGGAATCCTTTGAGGAGTTCATGCGGTGGATTACCACCACACCTGTCATAATTTTACCAGAGTTTGGGAAGAGATATTTGGTTTATTTTGATGCTTCAGATATGGGACTTGGGTGTGTATTCATGTAGGATAATTATGTGGTGACCTATGGTTCTCGCCATCTCCGTATGCATGATAAGAATTACCCAAATCACGACTTGGAGTTAGTAGCGGTGATGCATGCCCTGAAGACATGGCGTCACTACCTCTTTGGGGAGAATTTTTTTTTCTACTCTGACCATAAAATCCTGGCATAAATTTTCTCTCAGAAAGATCTCAATATGAGGCAGTGCCGTTGAATCGAGTATCTGTAGGGATTTGAATTTGACATTGTCTATACCTTTGGAAAGGTAATGTGTTGTCTGATGCTTTGAGCATGAAGGTACGAGTGCAGGCATTGATGAAGTCTAGAGATGTGTATAATTTGATGGGGCTCTTCACCCAGATTCACTTGACGACCAAAAAGCACAACAGAGGTGAATTATTGGCCTATATTTAGTTGAATCCTTCCATTGTAGAATTTATTCAGCGAGAGCAGATCACTGATGAGATATGTCAATGGTATATTCAGTTTCTTCAGGGTGGGGAGATTTATTTAGAGTGGTCTTTGTCTCATAAGGGGATTTTGTTATTTAGGGTCTATTTAGTGGTGCCGTTATCCCTATAGAAGGTGGTGATGTAGGATAGCCGCTAATCTCAGTGGTCCTTCCATCTTGGTACTACCAATATGTATTACGATGTTTGTCGCCAGTTCTAGTGGCCAGATATGATATGAGATATAGCCTACTTTGTATCAAGATGATACACTTGTCAACAGGTTAATGTAGAGCATTAGAGACCATCTGGTCTAATTCATCCATTACCCATTCCTACCTGGAAGTGGGAAAAGGTTTCCCTGGATTTCATTGTTGGATTTCCTAGTACACCTCAGGGAAGAAACTCTATTTGGGTAGTGATTGATTTTTTGACCAATTCAGATCACTTTTTCCTTATTTGAGATACAACGAAGGTGGATGAGGTGGGCCACTTTTATGTTCTGGAGGTGGTCAGACTTCATGGTGTTCTGTTAGCAGTTTTTTTTCACCAGGACCCCCGCTTTACCTATCAGTTTTGGGAAGTTCTATAGAAAGAATTTGGGGTCACAGATTAAGATGAGAACGACATACCATCCTTAGATAGATGGCCCGATGGAGCGGGAAAATCAGATTCTAGAGGACATGCTTCACACATGTGTGTTGTATTTTGAAGGTTCATGGGATAACTATTTGGGATTCGTTGAGTTTGATTATAACAAAAATTTCCAATACTCAATTAGAATGGAATCCTTTGAGGTGCTCTATGGACAACCTTATCGGTCTTCTTTATGTTGTGATGAGGTAGGCAAGACCTCACTTTTGGGACTGAGCATTGTGCAGGAGATGTCTGAGAAAGTCAAGTTGACCAGAAAATGATTATTGATAGCTCAGAGTTTCCACAAATCTTATGTTGATCAGAGGGGTTGGGATCTTGAGTTTTCAATGGGTAACTGAGTGTTCTTGACGGTGGAACCTCGCTTGGGTCACCACCACTTGGGAAAGCAGGGGAAGATGACACTGAGGTATATTGGACCTTTCGATATTACTGAGCAGATTGTCAAGGTAGCATTCAGGTTAACTTTTCCTTCTTAATTGATGTTGATTCATGACATATTCAATGTCTCCAAACTAAAAAAGTATAACCACAATCCTTCTCATGTGTTGAATTTGGAGGAGTTTTAGATAGATCCCGACTTATCAGTTTTTGAGCAGCTAGTGAAAATAGTGGATTATGAGGAGAATGTGCTTCATGGGAAGTCCATTACCTTGGTTCACATCCTTTGGAAGCATGTAAATGACGAGCATGAGACTTGGGAATTGAATTCATGGGTTGATCAGGAGTATCCATTTCTATTCTCATATTAGGCTTCAAATAGACTTTCCAAGGGAGGAAGGTTTTTATTGTGGGGAGAATTGTCACACCCAGACCTCGCATTGAGGTACCTTTTTTATTTTATTTTTTATCTCATTTTTTATCTTTTTTTTTAAATTCATTTGGTCAAAATTCAGACTAAGCCTGACATGGGTTTGCGCTTTTGCACTGATAAATGAGTTTTGAGATTTTACAATAATATAATGAAAATAATAATATTATAGTTATTATTATTATTATCACAATTAATACCTCAATCTAGTTTCCAACATTAACTTATAATATTATTAGCCTTTTTATTATTGATATTTTAAGTTGGTAATTCTGATTAACATCAATGGTATTTTATTATTATCAATATTATTATTATTATTATTATTATTATTATTAATTTAGGTTAGAATTTCCTTTTAGGTTTTATTTTATTTTTATTTCCCATAATTTTATTTTTATTTTATTTTATTCCATTTTTTCTTTTATTTTTATTTTATTTTGTTTTCCTTTTTTATTTATTTTATTTTTTCTCTTTTTTTCCTTTCTCCTCTACTCTCCTATCCCTCTTATTTACTCTCTCCCTATAGCACACATTGTTCAATCTATTTCTTCCCCCTCTTGTCGCACGTGGACTCCCTCCCCCCCTCTAACCCTACCTTATGCCACTTTTGTTTCCTCCCTACCCTTGCCACTATGCCATCTTCCCTTACTGCCTCATAGCGATGACGAACCCTCTCCTTTCTAGAAGCTTAGCTGACCTCACCTCTTCCCTCCTACTCTACCAACCGACCTCTTCTCCCTCTCTACCTCCCGATGACCCCAGCCTCGCATCTATCCTGCCTCGCACCCAGCCTACATCGCACCCAGCCGTCGCATTCTCCTTCCTCTCGTTGGACCGACTTCCTCCACTCTTCCTCGGTAAGGACACACCCTGACAGTCCGCTGCTGCCTTTTTTCTAGACGTGAATGCCACCCCAGTTTCAGTTGAAGCTCTGAAAACCTACCTCCCTTGGCTACACCTTTTTTCAACAGCTCTCCCATTGTTTTTCTGGTGCCGTACAAGCCTAGACAGCCTCTGTTGACTATGAATGACCTCTTAGACCCTCTCCGTAGGTGTAGAGTACCTCGTTGTTCATAAATTTATTTTTTGTGGTGTTGCAATTAGGATTTAGATTCTGATTGGTTTAATTTTTGATGCAATTATGCAATGATTTTTTAGGGTGTCTCTTTTGTCTTCTTGCAGTGCAATTGTCATGAGGCAGGAGTTTTGTGTCGTCATGTGAGGTTTTTTCTGGACTAAGGTAGGTGATTCCGCACATAGATATTATTTGAAGACCATTTGAATGTTTTTTAATTAATTTATCACATTGTAAATTAGTTTTCATGCTGTGAAATTATTTCTGATTAAGTTTTAATTGTGAATTTAACTTTTTGGAAGTGTGTCTAAGTGATTTGAGTCCTTTTTTATTTTGAAAACCCACTTTGATATGTTTATCATTGTTTTTAAACTGTGTTGTGTGTGTGTTATGAAGTTTGTATGATGCAGTTTATATTTTTGCGTGGTGTCAGAATATGATTTTTCTTGAGAAGGGCTTTGAGTGAACTTTTTCCCTTTAAAAATATTGCGACATGTTTGTAAACTGCTTAATAATTTTTCTTAGTGGTTTGCTTAATTATAAATAGTGTATTTATAAATTTAATGGGAAAGAAGTATAGGTAAATTTATAAATGTTTTTTATGTTGATATGGTTTTAAAAGTGGGTATCGATGTGAAAATGATGTTTTTTTTGTGTAAGCACCTTGTTTGGCTCTTGAGTGTTAATGAGACATGTGATGTGAACTTGGACTTTAGATGATCAAAAAGAAGGAAGCCTAGGGTATTAGGTGGGAGGACTAGGACTAGTGGGCTAGTGTTCCAGAGGTGGCTTGGCCCAGTTTCACTGGCATGATTGACATTTTCAACACTAACTAAACATATGAATTTCTGAGGGTCGTGGTTTCTAAGACATGATTTCTGAGGGTTGTGGGTTTCAAGCCACTGTTTCTAAGGGTCATGGTTTCAAATCCATGTTTCATCGAGACACAACGTTCTAGGGTCCCACCTTTTAATTGTACCTATAGAGTCTCTCCAATATTTTAGTTCTCTCAGTTACTTTGTGCACACCGATGATACATGATATGTGACTTGAGTTATTACACAAACATGTGTTTTCTTTAACCTGCTTTTTTGAAGGCTATTTCATGAAAACTATTTTCATTAACATTGTTCAAACTTTTCATTTATTCCTTTATTTTATCATTGCAAATGTATTTTTAAATTAATTCTTATGAGTGGAATATTTTCTTGGTGGCATCCCACTGGGCGATTTCTCACACCCTACTTACAACTTTGGGTGTAAGTAGATTTTTTTTAGGTATGATACATGTAAGGGTCCAACTTTTGGGATTGGTGGTTCAAGTTGTTAGCGGACTTCTTCAGTGGCATTGTGGAGATGGATTGAGGGTGGTGTCCTCTCTCCAGGTGGAGGTTTTTGTATTTGTTTTTGGTCACCATACCAGGTGGTAGCTCTTGTTGGGTTTTCAGTTTTAAACATGCAACTCAAACATTGGTTTTTGGTTAAAGGAGCGTTTGGTTTTGACTTTCAGATTTGGTCTATTTTATACTTTTGGTTTATTTAATTACATTTTTAATTCAGGTAAATCGTTCCCAAGTTTTATTTTGTTATCCGGGCACTTGTGCCAGACTATGGGGATCAAGAACGCCCATCGGGCCTAGCAGAAGACTGGGTCGGGCATCAGTTTGGATGGCCACCCGACTTGGTTTGTGACAGTTTTTCAGTATGGTGATACCTCTATAAGGTTAGATATGTATGATATATAATATATTTGCAACATGGAGTACAATATTGACCATTTATTTGAAGGAACTAAGATAAATCTTATATGGGAACTGGTCTCTCCAAATTTTCTTCATGTGATGAAATATTTTTATGTACTATCAATATGGAGATATAATTATCTATATCTTATATATTCCTAGGGAATCAAGAGAAGAAGATAAAGGAAGAGAATAAATTATAAAGTAAATAAGTGAAAGAAGGAATTTTCCGTGTGTGATTATTACGGAAAGAAACCCACTGGTACTTGCTTAAATGGAATGGGAGTTTGGTATAAGTGTGGAGAGAAAGGACACAATGGATATGATTGAAAGAGAAATAAATATGTTCCCAATATTAAATGCTTCAACTTTAAGGAGATGAGGAATTACAAAAATAATTATCCCAAACACTAGGGGAGTATACCTCATAAGATGCCAAGGGATCAAGGTTAAACTTATTCTATTGATATAGCTAAAGTGGAATAATTAATATGATTGAGTACTTGGATCCTGAGAATATGTTTTAAATGTATTTTATTGATAATATTATGGTTATAAGAATGATGAAATGTATAAGGATTGTACTACAATATTATTTCTTAAAATATTTAAAATCATGTATTGAATGGTACCAATAAAAGTGATTTAATGTCAAGTTAAACTTCTTGGAAAACACATGATTTTAGTAAATATAACCCTTAATATGTTTCTAATTTTGAAATAATGATGTTTGGAAAAAGAGGTGATTGACTTGGATAAAGTAAATTGGATAGTGATGATTACCTTGGAACTGATTATTTTTTTTTTAAAATTGGTTTATACTATCATTGATACAGTTAAAAACATTTTCTCATTTAAGGAATATATCAAATAATCTATATTTTATTCAAGGAATAAGTAAGCTTTCATTTTTCATTAATTTTTTATAGTAATTCATGTTATTACCATGTTTAAAGAGAATACATGATGAAGTTATTCGAATGTTTCGTATGTGATTATTAAGAGATAATTTATATTGTCTATGAGAATAATGATATGTTCATTTTTGAAATTTATTAACCTTATTTTTACTGTTTTGTATCTTAATATTTTGAAATATTCATAAGGTTAACCACTTCAAAAATGGTTTAAGTTCAACTTTGGATTAGGATTTAAATATTAATGTATTACTTCACCACATGAAGCATTATGCATACTGGATAACCTCTAGTAACCATTTTTTATAATAATGACTAGATATCAAAGGAATGACTTATCATTCTATTATGGATCTTACTATCTATTAAAAGTTAATTTTAGTTCTTCCAGAATAAATAAAATCATTTTGGATATTCATTTCTTGGAGTAAGTGATGAAGTGGAAATTTATTGAAGAAAAAAAGGATTAAATTTTGATTATGAAATAAAATAATATCAAGTATATATCCTTATATTCTTAGTGATAAAAATAATTCATCCAGTAAAAGTATCTTGATACAAAAATTGTATCCTATTATCATCATTTTTAATGATATCATTGACCTTTTCACACCCCTAATTTTTGTATTTTTGGTTGTTAACTTCCTCATGACAATGTTTTTTATCACTGTCCAATAGTATTTGGGTGTTATTTTTCCCTTCTATGTCTATGTTATCACTTCCCACCAATTGTTTCCTATTTTGAAACTGAGTATGTGTTATTCCATATAACCTTTGTACTTTATTTTATCTATTATTAAGATAATATTTTATTAACCCTTTATATGATGCGGTTTTTTGAAAAATGGTATTACAAAATGAAAAACCCATGATTATTGAGATCAATTTTAAATTGTGAGGACACAATTTATATAAGGTTGGGAAAATGTATCATCCTGATATTCTAAAATAAGAACATTGTATTTGATAGCGTGTATGAAATTAAAAACCAAATTTAGAATAAAACATAACAGTATAAGCCTTCATGATATATTTATTATTAAATAAATTCAATCTCTTTAATATCTTGCATTACATGAAACATTTTGTTTAGTTTGTGTTACATACAACACTCAGTTTATCTTATGTTTCATGCAACACCGAGTTTAAATGAAACATGACATATTATTAAATTATTAATATATAATATGATAGTTATCACCTAGATGATAAATTGGTATGTATTAATATTACTAAATAAATTATGAAAATTATGATTATATATTTATTATAAATAAAATAATACTAATTTAAAATAAAAAGAAATGTTTTCTAAAAAACTGATTTTTTTTCTAAAAGGTGGTTAGTTGTGCTTTATCTACATAAAATAAAATTAATTATAACTATTTTCAAAATTTATTTTTGAAAAAAATAAAATGTATTTTTAAAATAAAAATATCAAAATTATCACATGATTAATTTTTGGGATTTTTCTAAAATGTTCCATTTTTTGATAAACAGAGAAAAATACTGAATTTTAATTAAAAACTGCTTTATCATTTAAATAATTTATAATCATAAATCATATTTTGAAATGAATTTAAAGTAAAATTATTTAAATTATATATATATATAATAATCTTATTTAGTTCATTATAATAATTTTAATTTTTAAATTTTATATAAAAACTTTATAAGATTTTGAAATTTTTTTCTTTAAAAACAAGATTTCTAATCGTGTCTGTGGGAATAATTTTAAATTAAAATTGTCCAATTATATGAATTGAATTTGGAAAAATTTATTGGATATTTTGAATCATAATAATTTATAATTTCAAAAAATTTCAACTTAACTTTTAACCAAATTGATTAGTGAAAATAGTAAAAATTATTTACCATAGTTAAGGTAAAAATTGATTTTAAGAGGGGTCAAACTAATAATATAATAGTTAAAAATTTCCTAAAAACCTTTAAAACACAAATTAATTGAAATATTTATACCTTATATCTTTTAGGTTTAATAATGGACCATTTTTTATGTTTTTTTTCATTTTAAAAACTTGAGTATGATTGAATCTTTGTAAACAATTTCAAGTATTCCACTCACCACACATATATAAGGCTTCCCATCTTATCTATTCATAAAACCATAAAAAACTTTTGGTTCATCCAAGAAATGAAAAAATAATTTATCAAATTACATACTCTCAACATATAAGCCTTATTTTTGGAATAAAGCTCACCTAGTATGGCTTTGGTGAAAACCCAAGGAGGATACTTCAAGAAGTGGTAACATTATTCAACAAGCATTTTTATTTTATTTCTTCCACCACCTCCATAAATTATTATTAAAACATTATGAAATAATAAAATAACTAATTTAAATATAATTATATGTGTTTTATGTTTAGGTAATGAACTAAAAATATCTCCACTTATATAAATTTTTTTACAAAATCATCGTTCGTATTTACGGTGGACTACCGCCTCACGAACCGATATCATTTATTTTTTTCCATTACCACATCTCACAGTAGGTTATAATGATGGATATAAAGTATATATATGATATTTATAACATAATTATTCCTCTATATTAATTTTATCATAAATAACTTCTATTAATTTCCATTGTTTAGTGAATAGGATGACACCACTCGTGTGTATGATGGACTACCGCCTCACGAAGTGATATGATTCATCTTTCACTAATGCTTAAATGGAATATGATAAGGATAAATTTAGTGGTTATATGTGATATAAATGAAATAATTATGATATTAATGACATATTTATCACTATTTAAATATAATATATCATTGTATTTCATATATTTTCACTCACTTAAAGATGATAACATCGTTCATGTACTTGTGGACTACTGCGTTCACCTAGCGATGTGACTCTATTTTCATCACCAAACCACATGGATTATATTTATAAGTTTATTTAATTAAATTAAATTAAATTATTATCATTATATAATGGTAAAATAATACTTCTTCCATTTCCATAATGATCTGTAAAAAAATTGAAATGTTACTTATGGGTACATATGACTAACCGTCTCTATGATCCTAAAAAAATTAATTTCTAAACAAACATTAATGATTATTATTACAAGTATAATTGATGTATAAATATTATTATTATGTAATTATTATTATTCTGTATATTACGAGACTATATAATTTTCACAATAACTAGAAATTTCATAACATAACATGCATGAGAAAACAAGGTGATTAATACTTAAAAACATTTAAAATAATGAAATATTATCAAAAAAATGGATGTTAAATGCTATAATAGGATCATATATGATATTATAAATATGTGTATAGTTTTTTATGAAATAATAACATGCTTAAACCCATTATATAGTAGGTTAAATCATGTTCAAATAAAGGAAAAATTGAGGTAAAGGATTTCATAACTCAATTTCCATTCATTAGGTTAAACATCTACTTCAATGATTATGTCATGATAAGATTATGTGTGTAAGAAAATTTATTATTTTATGTTGTATTTCCACTTATTTTATTTTTATTTACATTTTATACATATAAATAATTCATTGATTAATTCCCACTTCAATGATATGATCTTAGTAAAGGACTTCATCCTAACTTCCTTTATTGAGGCATAATATAATTTTATGTACCTAATTCATTTTATATGGTGGATATACTTACCCTTTGACATTTAATATCACGAGTCATTCATAATTCATGGTATTTTATGTTTCAATTTGAATTATTTAATCCAAGTGGGTTTGAATTTAAAATTACCATGTGGTAAAATTTATTGAACAATCTCACTTTCTTTTGTGATTGTTAACTTTCTCTTGAAACTATCACATTCATATGATAATTTTTCTTTAGACATTAAATTTTTATTAAATATTCATATTATTTAATTATTGATATAAATTTTTCTTAAATGTATACTATTTTTATATATTATGTTTACTTTCAAATTTATTTGGTTACATAGGGAAATATTGATAAATAATTATACTTTACTCAATACAGATATTTGATGATAATGATCACTAATTCATAAATTAGATCAATTATATGATATATAAGGAATGATTTAGGCAGATATTAACAGGTGGAGCATGGTATAATATATCCCCTTGATGCATCAATTGGCCTCATGAGACAAATACGTTGGCCAAATTAAATGGGTTTCTACCTATTGTTTAAACAATCTCATGGAAGTTATTAATAGTAGAGGTATCATGATACCTAAGATCATGTAATGTAATAATTAATAATTTATTTTATTAATAATTCTATTATTATTATTATCCAAAATAATTTCCCAATGATATTATCTCTAGATGCATTTCCTAATTTGCTTATTGATTAAATAGAACGTGTGTTCACTTATTTACCTTGCCATATTGATTATGCAGTATCTATTCATGAAATAAAGTAATTTAAATGGGATGTGTGTTTAGTTATTTACCATTCAATATTTATTATTCTTTAATAATTTATGACAACTTTTTCTGTACTTAACCCTTACTAAGTATTTGATCTCACCATTATTTTATTTCCTTTAATTAGGACATGAAGCAGAAATATCTAAAGGAGTTTTTAGGGATGCAATTTTTTTTATTTTGTGCTATTTTATGTTTTATTTTATGTTACAAATATAAAATTGGTATCATTTATTTATATTTTCCCCCAAAACTATTAAACTGATTGGTTTTTTGGGATTTGATACATTGTATCTATGCCAATGTAATAAAGTAAGACACTCGCAATGAGATATTGGAGTCAAGGTCATGATATTTGGTATTAGTGTAAGTTTATTAGAAACCATAAGATCTGATTTATGGAAATCATATATTATGAAACATAACCCTATGATAAACATTGAGGATAAGTATAGAGTAACATCATATTTTTTCTGTAAGGAAGAGATTATGTGGTTTTTAATATCCATACATCTATCTTTTAGATAATACAAGCTGATATGGTTTTAGAATAGAGGTTCCTAGGAGAAATTACTCTAAAAAGGACACATTAGGCGACACCTGATCATCACATGGTGTACGAAAATGGGTATTACTACGCACCTAGCTTGATACTCCTAGAGGATATTCTTAAGATAATTCATATTTTCTTTACAAAACATTATGAAGGATTTGAAAATAAATATATACCTAAAGAAACCAAGAATATATTTATTAGACTAACATTTAATAAATTTTAATTTATATTAAGTGTTAGATAATATTTATAATTATAAATTATGACTTAAATTTCATCATTTTATGAGCTAATCCAGTATATTCCATTGTTTAGAAATGATGATTAGAAGGAAGAAGGATATTAATAATCAGGGCCAATGTATAGATATCAGTATCGGGGAAGCTAATACAGCTAGTATTGGAACTTAGAAAATTATGGTTATATCAGGAAAACGTACTAAAGTTATGAAAAATAACCTTTCCTGGATAGAGAAACCTGTTCGATAATGATATTATCCTATGTTGGATTTCTTTATGTGATAGAATATCCCATAATTATATGGGACTACTAATATAATGGTAACTGAAAAAAAAGTTATGTCTCTATACAATATATTTATAGAATTGGGATGCACTTAAAAGGAAAAGGTTGCACTTTTAGTGTATTATCTCAAAGGTGATACTGATCAACTGTCATCACTGATCCAGAAAACTAGGACAAAGGAGGAAATAATACTTATGGAATGGAATGTTTTTAAGGATACATTGTTTGAGAAATATTTCTCTCACGAGAAATAAAATTATATAAAGGGAATGTTACTTAGATTAAGGAAAAAGAAATAATAAAGTGTTGTAGTGTATGAATCCATATTTAAAAGTTTATTTAGCTATGCTACAAATTATATATGTAACATGGAGTACAATATTGACAATTTATTTGAAGAGATTAAACCATCTCTCTTAAGGGAATTGGAATATCAAACTTTATATTCATATGATGAAATAGGTTTATGTGATATGAAGTTAGAAAAATAATTATTCAAGTTTTAGCTTCGAAGAGAATAAAGTGAAGAAGAAGAGGGAGAAGACACAAATGGATAAAGGGAATAAGGGAAAGAAGGATTTTCCTACATGTGATAATTCTAGAAATAAATAGTCTGGTAATTTCTTAAAGTGAATGAGAGATTTCATTAAGTGTGGAGAGAAATTACATCATTACTATGATTGAAAGGGTAAGAAAGAAGTTTCCAATGTTCAATGCTTCAACTATAACAAAATGGGGTATTGCACAAATGAATTTTCCAAGTGTCATGGGAATATACCTTAAAAGAAGCTAAGGGATAAAGGTAAAAATTATGCTATTGATACAATATAAGTGTAATGATTAATGTTCTTGATTATTTGAATCCTTTAAATATGTTTTAAAAGTATTTTATTAATGATATTTTGGTTATAATAACTATGAATTGTATAAGGACAATACTGCTGTACTATTTATTAAAGGATTTTAAAGCATGTATTGAATGGTACCAAGAAAAGTGATTATGTGTAATGTTTAAATTCTTAGAAAACTCATTATTTTGGGAAATATAACCCTAAATATGTTCCTAATATTAAGATAATGACATTAGGATAAAAAGATGATTGATACGGATAAATTAAATTTGATAGTTCCGACTACCTTGGAATTGATTAATGATTTTTTGAAAAAGTGGTTTATACATTCATTGATGGAGTTAAATTTTTTTTAGTATTTAATTAATATATTAAATAATCTATGTTTTATTCGTGGAATAAAGAATCATGGATGTTTTCAATAAGGTTTTTTGGTAATTCATGTCATTACCATTTTTAAAGAGAATACATGATGAAGGTATTCATATGTTTGGTATCTGATGATTAAAACATACTTCATATTTTATAGGGGATTAATAATAATGTTAATTTTTAAAATTTAGTGACCTTATTTATAAGGTTTTAGATAAAAATATTTTTAAGGGTCATAAGGTCAACCATTTTTGAAATGGTTTAGGTTCAAATTCATATGAGGTTTTATAGATTACTGTATTACTTCACCATATAAATATTTTTTCATATTGGACAGCCAATACATACCATTTTGTTATAATATTAAATAGTGATCAAAGGAATGACTTATAATTATATTATAGATCTTAAGATCCATTAAAACTGAATTTTAGAGCTTTATAAATAAAAAAATAAATTTTGGATATTCATTTGTTGAAGTAAGCGATGGTGTTGAAATTGATCAAAGCACATACAAAGGATGAAATTGTTACTGTGAAATAAAAATATATCGAGTAAGTATATTTCTCTATATTCTTATAATGTGAAATAATTCATCTAATAAAAGGATCTTGAAACAAAAATGTTTTCCCATTATCTTTATTTTTGACGACATCAATGACCTTTTCACACCTCTGGTTTATGGATTTTTGGTTGTTACTGTCCTCCTGACCATGTTATCTATCACTCTCTATCAGTATTTGGTTGTTAATTTTCTCTTATATGTCCATGTTTCACTTCCCACCCATTTCCTCCTATTTTGAAACATAGTTTGTGTTATTCCATATGAGCTTTGTACATCACTTTCTCTCTTATTAAGACGATGCTTTACTAACCATTTTTATGATGTTTGTTTTTCAACAATGATATTCCCAAATTCCAAACCCTTGATTACCTAGATCAAGTTCAGATTGTGAGGATTCAATTTATTTAAGGGGGTTAAAATATATCACCCCAAAATTATAAAATAAGAACATTGTATTAGATTGCATATATGACAAAAAATACCAAGATTAAAAGAAAATATATAAACGGAAGAATTTATTATATATTTATTTTGAAATAAATTCAATATCTTCAATAGATTTCATTATATGTAGTACCAAGTTTATCATGAATTACATGCGACACTGAATTTATATTGTGTTGCACACAACACCGAGTTTAAATGAAACATGGAATATTATTCAAATATTAATATTTAATATAATAATTATCACTTAGACAATAAATTTTTGATTATGGATTATAGTAACTAAATTACTAAAATTATGGTTATCTGTTGATTATAAATAAAATAATAATCTCTTAAAAGAAAGAGAAATGTTTTTAGAAAACATTATTTTTTTTCTAAAAGTTGTTTTAACTATGATTTCAACACATAAATAAAAATAAAAATTTAATAATTTTAGAAAATTTATTTGAAAAATTAAATTTCATTTTCTTAATTCACCATATAAAATTTATATTATGGGTATTTTTTTATTTTTTTATTAAATGATACATTTTTTGATGAATAGTAAAAACACAGAATTTTAATTGAAAACTATCCATCTGTTTAAATAATTTTTAATGGTAAGTCATATTTTGAAATTATTTTAAAGTAAAATTAGTTGGATTATATATAATTTAACATATTTTAGGTCATTTTAATAATTTTAATATTTAATTTTGATATAAAAACTCTCTAAACTTTTGAATATTCTATAATTAAAAACTCACTTTGTTATGACATCAGTGAGATTAATTTTAAATTAAAATTTTAAACTTATATAAATTGAATTTGAAAAAATTGATTCCATATTTAGAATCAGAATAATTTATAATTTCTAATACAGTCAACTTAATTTTTGACCACAATTAATTGGGAGAACAACAAAAATTATTTAGCACGGGTAAAGTAAAAATGGATTTACCAGGGGGTCAAAATAAGAAGAAAAAGATTAAAAATTACCTACCATCTTGTAAAATACCCAATTAATGGCCATATATCCACCTTATCTCCTCAATTTTAGATAATTTCCCATTTTGAAATATTTTTTCATGACATGAATGTGGGTGTGATTGAATCTTTTCAAAACAAAACAAGTGTACCACTCACCGCACCAATAAAAGGCCAATCCATTTCATCTCTTATTCACACATTGAAAACATTTTGGTTCAACTAAGACCTGCATAAATAAATTTGAAAATTACATACCCTCATAATTAAATCTTATTTATAATATAAATCCAACATAGGTATGATTTGGTTCAAACCTAATGAGGATACCCGAAGAAGTGGTAACATTAATCAACAAATATTTTTATTCTATTTCTTCCTACACACATGTAAATTCTTATTAATATATGATTATATAATAACTTTAATAACGTACATATAATTATATATTTTTTATGTTAAGGTTATGAATAATAACCATCTCAACTTCCATTAAATGGGTTATGAAATCATCATTCGTGTGTATGGCAGACTATCACTCCACGAAACGATGTCATTTTTTTTACATTACCACATCTAATGGTTTGGTATGATGACAGATATAATTATATATATATATATATATATATATTATATTTATGAAATAATTATACCTATTTATAAATTATATCAAATATACATTTTTTCCTTCATTCTGTAGGAGATACGATAACGTCGCTCGTGTGTACGGAAGACTAGTGCCTCACAAAGCTATGCGATTCGTATTTCACTAAAACTTTACATGGAAGGTGATAAGGAAACTTATAATGATTATATGTGATATATATGAAATTATTTTTATATAAATGAAATTTTTATTATTATGGAAGGATAATATATCATTTTCTTTCATACCTTTCCACTCATTTAAAGGTGTACATGTGGACTACCGCCTTCAAAATGTAATGTGACTCTCTTTTCATCACCAAACCAAATGAATGATATGTATAATTATATTTAAATAAATAATATTATAATATTATCATTACTTATCACATTTCCATATTAATATATGAAAAATGGAAATGTTACTTAGGCATACGTACGACCTACCCTCTCCATTATCGTAACACATTTCATTTCTCAAAAAAAATTTATGATTGGTTTTAAGAGTATAATTAATGTTAAAATATTATAAATATTTCATGATTACTATTTTGTATATGATAAAACTATATATAATCCACAATAAGTGGGAAATTCATAACAAAACACGAATGAGAAAAAAAGGCGATTAATACCCGAAAACAATGATAATAATGAAATATTATTAACAAATGGGTGGTAAAATGTTATAATAGGATCATATATGATATTAAAAATATGATTATGGTTTTTTTAAATTAATAAAATCCTTAAAACCATTAAATATTATGTTAATGAATGTTTAATCTAAATAAAGTGTGATGTAAGAGATTTCATAACTCAATTTCCAATCATTAGGTTAAGCTTTTTCTTCATTGATTATATCATGATAAGATTATGTGTTTAATTGTCATTGATTATTTTATGTTGTATTTACAATTATTTTATGGTGATTTACATTTGATACACATAATCAATTAATTTATTAATCCCCAATTCAATGATATGATCTTTTTAAGGGACTTCGTCCCAATTTCCCTCTATTAAGGCATATCGTAATGTTATACAACTAATTCATTTTATATAGTGTATATAATACACCAATATCATGTAATATCATGACTAATTCATACTTCATGGTATTTTATATTTAAATTATAATTATTTTATCCAAAGGGATTGGAATTGAAAATTAACAAGTGGTAAAAGTTATCAAACAATATCACATTCTTCTTTGATTGTTAACTTTATCTTGAAACAATCAGTTTCTTGTGATAATTTTTCTTTTGAAATTAAATTTATATTAAATATACATATTATTTTATTAATAATATTAATATTCCTAAACCATAAAACTTTTTTATATACAGTTTTTACTTTGAATATTATTTGATTAATTGGTGAAATTTTGATAAATCTATATCCTTGGCTCAATACAAATATTTGATGATAAGGCATATTGATTCATGAATTAAATATATTATTTGATATATGAAAAATGTTTCAGACCTATATTTATGGTGGTTAGTGGTATAATATAGATCATTGATGTTTCAATAAGTCTCATGAAGCAAATAAACTTTCCAAATTAAATAGGTTCCTTACTATAATTTAAATTGTCCTATGAAAGGTCTGCACAATAGACGTATCATGATTCTTGAGATAATGTAATATAATAATTATGAATTTAATTAATTTATAATTAATTTATTATTATTATCCATAATATTTTCACAATGATATTATATCATTATGTATTTCATTATTAGATTACTGATTAAATGACATCTGTGTTCAATTATTACCTTGCCATATTGATTATGCCTTATCTATTAATGGTGTGGAATTTTTTAAATGGTATGAGTGTTAAGTTGTTTACCCTTAAAATTTTCTTATTCTTTAATTATTCATGATAGATTACACTGTACTTACCCTTTATTGAGAATTTGATCTCACCCTTATTTTGTTTCATTTCCCTAGGATATGAATAAAAATTATTTGAGTTTTCAAGGATGCAGTTCATCAGATTTTGTTTTGTATTATGTTTCATTTTCTATTACCAATGTAAAATGGGTGTCATTTATGTATATTTTTATTAAAAAATGATAAAATGATATTTCCTTTGGGATTTGATTACTTGTATCTTTTCCATTGTAATAATGTAAGACACCAGCTCTATGCTATTAGAGTCGAGGTTATTTATATTTTTATTATCTTGAGTACATAAGATGAGTAAAACAAAAATAAATCCTGAATTTTAAAAAAATAAGAAGTTAAAAATAAAATTTATTTGTTTTTTGTGATATATATCATAAGATCTCATCATTGGAAACTTAATACTAAAAAACCCGATAAACAATGAGATTGTAACATAAAACTATTACAACTTTGGTAACATTTTAATCATAATCCCCATGAAATAAATAAACAAATATTTATATTTAAATCACCATAAATTTAATAATAACTATAATAAAATCCTTTCAATGGAAATATATACACCACACATAAGAAACAAGTGGCGAATATGGCACATGTCCCATATGGATAAAATTGAGATGAAAATCCCTTACCTTAGGTGTGACTTCCTTCATATGAACCGTAACCTCCTATACAATAAATATATATTTATTATAAATATATTATATAACCATAATAATATTTACCATACCATATATATTTTTATTATAACCTTTTATAACCATATTATTGACACTTCTTTATTAAAATTAAAGTTCTGAGGGATATCTTCTTCGTTTTTCATGCATGTTCTGGTTTCGTAGTTTGGTACTTATATTTTGATCATTTATCGATCAACTCCATAATTTTATTCATGATATAAATATCATAAATATTCACTAAATACATTTTTAGAGTTATTCATAAAATATATATTGAAAAATGAATTACACCATTCATGGAAAGGATAGAACATATGTACACATGAACATTGTTTTCATTTTTCGATAGATGAAATGAAAGAAATGTAAATATTAATTCACCTTTATTGGTAAATTATTATATCATATATATAATATATATTCATAAAATTATTCTTCACTACCATCCAATTAAAATATAAATTAAAAATGAATCACATCACTTCATGGAGGTGGTTATCCACACGTGCTTATAGATGATATTATCATTTCAAAAAGATTTAATGGTAAGTAGGTAGATGTGATATTATAATTCCAAAAGTATAATTATAATAGAAAATGATATATAAATATGAAACCCATCATATTACCCATCCATAAAATATGAGGATGAAAAATTAATTGTACCTTTACGTGGAGACGGTAAGCCGTATGTATGCACAAGTGATAATTTAACTTCTCATTTGTTGTGAAAGAGAGTGTATATTGGTATTTTCAAAATCAAAATAAAATTTTAAAATATTTAGGTTACTTAATTTATTTTTTTAGGATAAATACCATATATTTTTAGGAGGAAAGAAAGATGAAAAAAAGTGACTGGTTAAGGCGATTACCTATTATTTGAAACATCTCTTTCAGATCTCTTATAAAGGGATCTAAGGGTATCATTTTCAGAAGAAAAGAACCTATATAATGTTAATATATATTCATATAAGATATTTTTTAGTGTTTTTTTGAGATATGATTATAAAATGGGTGTAAATAAGGGATGGAGGATGTCCCATTTTATAATTGAGGAGAGGGGTGCATTTAGAATTTATGAAAAGATCAAATTATAATAATTTAATTCTCAAGAAAAATTTATTTAAATGATAATGTATTAAAATATAATGTATTATAGGGTTTTAATCCCACCATAAAATCTATTTTATGAAATATTTGGTGTTATTTTGTACTTTATCATTTTGAATAACCCTAAGTTAATCAAAATTAATTTTAACTACGGTAACAACTTTTTCAATAGGAAAGGGGTGTAATTTTTACTTATAAGGTGAAATATAGACCATAAATGGACATGTTATAACATTTTATACAATAAAATATCCAAATAATCTTATTTTAACATTTTTATGATTTTTAAATAATTTAATACAATATTACTTTGATAAAATATCATTATTATCGATTTTGACAATATTCATTATATTTGACTTAAAACACACAAATAAAAAGATTGAATTATAATAAAATATTTTAAAGCGAAAATAATATGTCATATACACCTATAAAATTCATGGAAAACTATAAATTACTCAAAAATAAATGACTTTTAATATTTTAAAAATCATTTATTTTATTTTTCAATTAATTGAATAAATATTGCTTTGGCATTGTGTAAGAATTTAATGTAATTATATAATAACTAAAAATTATAAATGAATTACCATAATTAATACAATTTAATTATTCACAAAATTACTATTAATACTAATTTATACCTAGTTTTCCCCTATGTTAACATGTAAAGTATATTTAAAACTAAGAGAGTGACATTTTGTAACTTTCTTTGATTTAAATTATATATAAGTTATTTTTCATGGATAAGTGTCCATTAAACCAATAAAATTTGAGAATAAGGTGATTAGGTTATAATTAAATCTATAAAATACGAATTATGATGAATAATTATGTCCTTATCACCTATTTTTAACCTCGATATACCCTATTAAATCTTTACCGAGGTGATAAATTTTAACACGATTACTCTTCATATTGACCAAAAATAAAAGTGACTATTTACCAAATTTTAAACTCCTGATTCCAAATATGGAATCAATTTTATTAAATTCATCACCTATATGTGATAGTAATTAATTATAAAATTAGCGTGCAAAATGTGAAGAAAACCGCTTTTGAGAAAATTAACATTTTTACACATAAAACCTAATTTATTCTTCTCCTGTGCCCCAAAAATATTAGATTATTATTAAAAATACTTATTGTGTATATAATATATAAATTTCATTAAAATAATTCACTAATAGTGATATATTTATTTTATTAAATTAAATAACATTGCCTGCATAAAAACAGTTTTTTAGGAAAATGCCTTTTAAAAAAATGTTTTTATAACAAATTCAAAAAATAAAATAGATTACTTTGGAATTAATTGAATAATTTAAAATAAAATAAGACTAATTTTACTTTTAAAAAATTTTAAATCAAAATTGAACTTTGTACATAAAAATTTATACAAAATATACATTTTGTTCTATTTGTTCGAAACCCAATCTTTATAGAAAATTATCAAAAAAACATCCAAAGATAATTCAAATATGTTTATTTCAATTTTTTTTTCGTTTTATAATTTTTTTAAATTATTGAGAAATTATACATAATATATTCTCATAATAATAATTTTTTTTGAAGAAATCATATTTTTGAAGAACAAAATTACTTTACTAGTAATTGAGTGATTATTTACTATGAATTTATCAATACATTTATATTGAGTAAGAAAATTATTTATATTTCATAAATTATATAATCCTATTTATAGCTACCAATTTAATGGCTGGGTTATAACTATAACAAATAATAATATTTTAATAGTATATCATTTTTCGTTTAAACTCGATATTTCATGAAAGTTATCGGCAAATAAAATAAAACTATTTAAAATTCAAACTAAATTTAAAACAGAATGTTACTTTATAAATACTTTAATGGAAAAAATAGTTTTCTATTAAATTAGTATTTTTCACCATTCACTGAAAAATTAATCATTTTAGGAAAATAAAAAAATTTCACCTTAAGCTATTTTTTATGATGATTTTAAAATTGATATCATTTTTATCAAAAAATATTTCTAAAATTTTCAGAAATTAATTTTAATTTTCACTCAAAAAAATAAATAAAAACCATTTTTGAGGTAAATATATTTTAAATCATAAAATAAATTTAGTAAAAATCGAGTTCTTATTTCCGCAGAATTTTTTAATACATTTATATCATGTATGAACTTTATATATATATTTCATAATTTTAGGACTTTTATTATTACCTTACAATTCAATGAATATGTTATAATAGTTATATTCAGAATATAATATTTTTTTGCCTTTAAATCTTGGTGTTGCGTGTATTACAAACTATCAAACATAGAAATATTTTAAAACTCTCTGGGTATTATAGAAAAAAATGTAAAAAAAATATGTTTATGAGATTTTATTGACCAGTTACATTAAATTATCAATTATCTTCCCCTTTGGAACCCTTTTACCATGTAATAGTGTTATTACATTATTGAAAAATAATGAGTATTTAGAAAAGTGTCCCCTTGTTCACATATAAAAGGAAACCTCCTCCTCCTCCACATTTCCCCACCAATTACAAAGCTTTAGATCAACCAAAACTCTACCCCCATATCTATTTAACACCATCCACCCATGATTGAATCTTTGGTCTCACCAAAAGACCAAGCTAAAGAGCCTTAAAAAGTTACCCTAATGATAACTTCCCAGGGATTGGTAATGCACTCAACCCAACTTTTCTAGTTCATTTCTTATTCTACACACTCATGTCCCATATATCAATGAAAGTATTATAATAATAAAAATTTTAATATCATGAAATTTTATTATACTAATGTAATATGCACTTTATATTTTCCTCCAAAATATTATAGAAAAATGAAAACATCGTCACACATTTGTGCGGGTTACTGCCTCTTTGAATAGAGGATTTATTTTTCATAAAATATTTACATTAATATTAAAAAATAGTTATTTAATGAAAATATATAATAATAATAAAAATAATTAAGATTATTAAATGATAATAATTTTACTTTTATACCCCCTTCCCATTTTATGAAAAACGATAACATCATCCATGTTTGTGCAGACTATCGCCTCTTCAGAATGATGTATTTTTTTTATATAACCGTCTAACATGAATTGTTTTAAAAATTCATATATTGTATAATTTTTTACTTATGAAACAATATTATTGAATTATAATATATGAAAATATATAATAAATAATAATAATAATAATAATAATAAATAGTTATTATATCTTTAACTTCCTTCAATGAACTTATTAAGGCAGCTTTCTTAATTTGGGTCTATTTTGGGATAAACTTTTATGTGGTATAAGTACTGTTCAAATGGAATAATAAAGGAAATAAAACTCTAAAATTATATATATCATGAATTTATTTGCTAACACCTTTTACCATGGTCAATAAATCAAAAGTGTTATCGAGAAATTAACTGAACAACCCCAAGTAACTGACACAAGAAGAAACTATAAGAAAAAATAAATATCAAATGATAATAAATGAAGATTATAAAATTATATATAGATGAATAAGGTTGTTAGGTAAATTTTTAATGAAAATAATTTAATTATTGAGGATTTTAATTGAATGTTCATAGTGAATATGGAAATGTAGTTAAGGGTTTCTGTTTCAACCACCCTTCATTAAAGCATGCTTGATTTTATACACCAATATTCATTTTTATAGTGTAACCAATTACCTAAATAATTATAATATCATTAATTGTTATTTAACTTGTAAAATTCACTTCCATTAATTCTCTACATTATCGTGGACTATAATTTATGTATTTTTTAAAATATATGTGTTTTTATAACTCAATCATTTTTTAGGAGTTATAATATTTCTCATTGAGCTTAGTCTTTCATTTTTTATGGTATACCTATTTCTATCCTGGGAGATAATTTTTTTTTCAAATATTCATTATTTATGATTAATCTTACTTTTTGAAAATTTAAATATATTAATAATTATTCTCATCCTCTTAAATATGATTTTTCTTCCTTGACCATAATTTTCCTTCCCACCAATGTTTTCCTTTTTAATTGAAACAAATAATTATATATTATCAAATGTGAACTCATTTTTCCATTATCCCATTTTAAAAATGGATTTTTATGATCCCCTTTTTTGAAGTGGTCTTTCAAGAATATGTATTTTATTATATTAACATCATTTTCCTTCTATGATCATTTGTTCGTTGTTTCATGCCACCCTTGTCACTTTTTGGTTACACGTTCTCTATATTTTTTTCCTATTTTGAAAATTATTCTCATGAACTTCATTTTTTTGTATATATTTAGTTAAATATACTTTTCATTTTTTTGGTTATAAGTATTATTAGTTCCCATCAAAATCCCCACTTTTAAGTAAATTTTATTTAAAGGAACTTTCCTATTTCTTGTATCATAACAATAATCACCTCCATAAAATGTTTTTAAAACATGAATATATTATAAAAAAATACTAAATTTTTATAACCCTATTGGTTCAATTTTGGATTTATGGAAAATAGTGAGGTCTATCCTTCTTTAAAATATCCTTTATTTATTTTTGATAAAGCTCCACAAACGTGGTTTATTTTTACTCTTTCTTCTCAAGATCATTATCATGAATTTTCTACTATGTAACTATATATTCATGATCTATGTACCTTTTTAATTATAGAAGTTAAAGATAATGAAATTCCATAATATTTTGGTAATCCTTATGATCTATGATTTGGTTATGAATTGAATTAGAATTATGAAATCCACTTCTTTATCATGGGTTAAATCATTCTTATGATATATGTATATATTCTATTCCTTGTATAGCATACATTTTTATGATTTTAATTATCTGATGGGTGGTACCATAATTATATATCTCTCTAATTGAATGGGTTAAACATTATATCACATGATATGCTATATTATGTGTTAATAAGTGAACCTAATCCACCATGGGGCTTTGTTTAATTTATGATGATAATATTTAGATTTTGACCTATGTTTATTTTTGTGTGTTCTATATTATTACCATATATTTATGATTCCATGATCTTATAATGTCATTTATTTATTCCATGTTTCCCTGATTATAATAGTCCTATATGTGAAATCATTTTAGGCCTCTTAAATCTAAAGATATTATTTATTTCCATGTTTATTCCCATACCTAGCTTTCCAACTAACCCTTTTAATTATGTATTTTCCCCAATATATCCTTTGTAGTTTTATAAAATATTTGGGAGTTTAGAGAAATATGTGAAGTTTTATATAAATAGTATTCTTTTACATTTAATAATATGTATTTATGTATCTAATATTCAAAATACAAAAGACCTCTATATACTTGGTTTGTATTTTTTTGAAATATATGTGAAAAATTATTAAAAAAGTATATTTAAGGATTGTGTCACTATATAAGGGATCTAACATAACTTCTTAAGTACAAGAATAAGAAATAAATAGAACCAAACTAAGATCAACCAAAAAATAATGCTAAAATAATGAATTCTATAAATTAATAACCTTATGAATGTGTACTTTACACAATTTTTGTTGTTGCAATATCTCTGTATGAGCATCATAGAGACAATTTTAGAGGTATATGAATGATATCCTTCCTCCAGATGTATCCATGGGATGAAATTTAATCATTCATTTTAATAGTGGGATCTTACACCCTCCATAGTATTATAAAACCTCATGTTCTAAAGCCTATAAGATAAGATCACTATGGGTAGGGAAGTTTCAGTAAGTCTTGAATAGGGTTTCACATACAAAACATCATATGGAAAAAATATATTTATAAATCCCCTAAGGATGATCCTTGAGAGATGAATCATTTACTCATACCTTATAATGGTTGAGTAAATTACATAGATAGTTTATGAAGCCCTTATAAAAATGTATCTACTCTTATCCATTTCATTTTATGAAACAAATGTTACTTAGTGATATAAAATGTTAAATATCACTTGAATGATAACTATTATAATTTTTCTTCCCAAACTATCAATGATAGTTTCATGTATACCATTATTTATAGTATGTAAATTTTTACACTATGAATTTCATGGGTAGAACCACCTTAAAGAATAACCAGTCATATACAAAAAATCAGTAGAATAAGGCATGTTTTACAACTTCCATTATTTATATATCAATCTATATCAAAATTCATGACACGAATAATGTATTTAGAAAATATCTCTTTAAGTCTCCCACTTTCACTAATGCCTAACATACTTAATTCCATTTTATATTATATAAAATCATATATAATAACATATAAAATCATTTCCAAAAAACTTTTGGATAAATTCCATTTTTTTTGTAAATCTATCATGAAATTCACCATGTATCACATAGTATGTAATACTTTTTTAATACTCATACATTTTTTATATTAAAAATAATGTAATTTTAGAGTATCTATCTAAGTCAAAATCAATCCCCATTTGGTAAACCATAATGTGTGACACCATAGGCCTTTATTACATTGATAATAAATATGAATCTATGGATCTATCAATGTAGGGAAAGACTGAACTATAGTAAAAAATAAATCCCACTCAAGATATTAAGGGATCTAGAGTCATCTCTAATAAAAACATATATCTCCATTCTTGTGTCGATCAATTTTATCACATGGTAATGTGAATTATCATATGTACCATTTATCCAAGACATAAAGTGACCATGAGACACAGAGTATGTTAATCTCATATATACAACTCATACATTCTTAACACTATGGGTATAGAAATATTAGGGTTATGAATACATGACATGCCATTCACCTTTATGGATGAGCACATCACATGTCCCTCATCAAAATAGTCAAACACATTATATTGAAAATCTAGGTAAAGACACATTGTCCTCAATATATATTAATCTAGGGCCTAGATGTCATGTTCAGCAAATGATATGGAAAATATCATCTCAGTTGAGATCTAACTGATAGAATTATCAACAACATCCCCAAACACCCTAATTACCTAATCATTAAGGCTTGTGTAAGAAAGGTATCAAAGAATGAAGGTTATCATTATAGTTATCTCCCCAAAAAAATTAGCCAGGACTCAAGATGCTGAACATTCACCCAAATTATTCCAAATATATAGTGTATGATAATCCATGTGGTATACTTGGTGGGTCATATATCATAAAAAACACCTTTTGAGCCTCATGTGCATCTTGTGTATCTCTATAAAGGAATATTACTAACACTAACCATAACATTTCTTCATAACCTATAGTACTCCATGAAAAACATTGGTTATGAGTATCTCAAAGGCATACTTTAAGAAGTCAATTATTATTACAATTTATGAAATGTAAATATATATATATATATATATATGTATGTATGTATGTATGCATGAAACATTAATGAATAATAAAGTGGAGATTTAATTTTATTTGATATATTTTATATAATAAATTTTTTTAACAATACTTAACAAAATACTATATAAGTACCTATATATCATATCACATATGATATAATTCAATATAATCTTTATGTTTGTTTTAATTTGTAGGGTTTTTAACTCATTACACCTATATATAATTCCTTCCACATCACTATGTGATCACTTGATAAAAACTTCCCACTAATATCTTTAGTAAGTAATATCTGTAATGAAAGAAATTTTGATTTTTTTTGATATTTAGGATTCATATTCTTAATATCCAACTTCTTTAACTTATTCAAATTTCTTAGCCCCACAACATCAAATGTTTTGATTTTAACTTATGTTATCCACTTAGAACTCTTTTAAGTACATCATCATCAATCTTGGAATAATTTTCATCAAAATTTTACCTTGAAATATTTTCACAAATAATATAACTATTTAAATTATCACATACCAATACATCATAACCTCTATTAAGGATAAAGTGACATTAAAATTTTTATATTAATTGAATCTAACTTTTTACCATTTTCTTTACCACTATATGCTAAAATATTTTGAAGATATCAATTGAAATTCAATTTGTATTTCACTAGCTTAATCTTTATAGAAATAGTTATATTCACTTTCTCATGCTAACTAAATGTAAGAATTTTTATTTCTATTTAACAATATATTTCCTAAAAAATTTAGGATATTAATTGTAAATAACTTAAATTTTAGATTGGTATAATATTTTATTTATTAAATTTGAACTTACCTAAGTTCAAACATACTCAATTATCCTCTTAGATATTATATTCTCTTTAGAACGTCATGATAAGATATAAAAACACCTTCATGATAAGAAATAACAATTATTTAATTTTAATATTAATATTATACAAATAAATTTTTGATTCCATATCATATATGGTATTCTTTTTATTTAGATAGGTTTCACTCTTGATGAAAAATTTATTCTTTAAAAATAACATTGATGGGTGGAAAGAGCATCTTACATCACATTTTAAAAAATATTATGTTAATTTGTTTATCTAGGATAATATTTTATTTATCCTTTCCTTCTTCACAAAAAAAATTAGAAAATCTGACGAATCATAAATGACATGTATTTAATTAATTATCTCACATTATTTATAAAAAATATTTGTTAATAAAAAAGTGCTCCTATCCTATAAGAAGAATGAGATTAATATAAAAGTACCCTATTTAGATCTATATAAGATTTATAAATTCCTTTACATTCAAATAATTGATGCAAAATATATTTTCTTCATTACTTAAATGAAAACTACAGGCTCTATCAATTCTTCCATTTCATTTATAATATTGTATATTTACCAAACTTGTAAAATATATAGTTGGTATTAAATACCCTTAAAAACTAAAGAACATATTTCTATAGCACAAATACCTGATATAAATATTATATGAAGTTTCAAAAACCACTTCAAAACCCCCAAAAAAATTCCATCATATGGAATATTTAATCCTCTCATCTTGATATTACATTTCAATTTTGATGACCTTGACTAGACACTCGAAGAAACATTGTTTGGTGTTCCAAATAACTTTTCTTCTTCTGGTTTGAAATTTTAACTTCTTGTGATTTATATATAGAACCAAAACCTAAAAATATCATGCTTAATTCATATTTTCTCATCAATTTGAGAAAATAGGGTAAAAATTTCATAAACTCATTGACATTATTGAAACATATCTATCAATGATAATAATATTAATTCCTTAACTTGAACTAGAAATTTTGAAATATTTATTCTCAAAAATTCTTTTACATATCCAAATATATAGAAAATATGAGTGTATAATAAAATTAGTTGGGTTATTTTTGGATCTAACTACTTTAAAACCATAAGAAAATTATTTTATGCTTCTCATATGAATCAATATTTATTTATTGGACTACATCAACACTTTCTTACTCATGAAGGCATTTTGAAAACACATATAATTTCTCCTTAATTAAGAACACTTATTAAGTTAATATTCTAAGAATATGCATACATTAAAATTCACATGATCAAGAATTAATATCAAAGTTATATTTGAGGAAAATGATGTTATCTTTTACAACAAAATCTCTTATCAGATGAGTATCATGTTTTATTAACATTTAATATGGACATTTATTAAATAAGCTCAAACAAAAATTATAATTCATTATAAAATTCCTCGTATCCATTAATCACCCAAAATATTAATTTCATCATGAAATAAAAATGTTTGAGCATTTAAATAATCGATGATTATATCTAGTAGAAAAATATTGTCAATCATATCATATATGACTCTTTGATGGATAAGTCGATAACTCTTCATCCAAATCCATCATGTGGATTCACTAAACTCTATTCCTCTAGTACCATAACTGTTAGGGTTTCTTACCTAAGTGTAACCCAAATAGAAATTAAAATAACAAGGAACCTAATTGTTAGGGTCACCTTTTTACTTGTTTTACAAAATACAATTCATGGGAACGTAATCATTAGTGTTACCTGAACTGAATGATCAAGGTCTTGACAGGTGTCACTTTGAAAGAAATATAACAGTTAGTATTTGAAAGGATATTGAATGTCACCATCTAATCTCCTGATATTACATTTATGTATTTATGATTATAGGGGTTTATTTATGAATCATATTCCTTCCACTAAATCAATATATTCAAACAATATTGATGTAGAAAATTTTACAAAAATCAATGTTTATGTTACACACCCAAAAATAAAATAAAAATATATTTACATATTTCTAAATTCATCTCAAGAATAATTTATATGAACTTTCCATGTAAATATTTAAAATTATATATAATTAGTAACACTCACCTGAGTAAGTCTAGAACCACAGATATCCAACCCCTACCATTCTAGAACAAAGCATAAGCTTCCATGTCAGTGGGAAGCCTGACCCAATCTCTCTCTACCTTGGGACACTTTACTCAAGATATATCCTAATTCATCATAGCTCTAATACCAAATATGTATAAAATATATTCAAAAACTAAAATGAATTTAATAACTTTGAGTACAAACTAAATTTATTGCATAAGAAAACTAAATCAAATATTATACCTAGAGTGTAACTCGTTAGATACATATATGATAATCTACAAATGTAGTTTAAAAATTTAAACTAAATCACACATGTATTCATAATATAAATTATTTATATTCAAAAATACTAGACTAGGGAATAACGCTTAATGAACAATTCACATATTTAAACATGATATAAAAAATTATGAATGATTCATAAATAAAATCTAATAATCGACACATTATAAATTAGTTATTAATTATAATGATTATATAAGATTGAATTTAAAAACATTATATAAATTTATTAATATAAAAAATTAATATAATTAAAAATATTACATATTAATAACAATTAATGATATTTTATGAATGCTAAAATTTTTAGATTTAAATTAATTTATAGAAACATTTATATAATCAAAATATCATATACATAACATTATTTAAACCTTGATCAAATCAATAATCAAAAACTATTTTGATGTGGTTTAAATAATATCCCAAATAAAGACTTTAATTTTAAATATTAAAATTATCTATAATTGACAATTCATAATTTTAAAATATAAATTTTTTTATATTTATACTTATTTTATAATTTATAAACACTTTATAAATTTACCTTGTAGTCTCTATATAAACATATTATTTATAAGTCAAAGGTCATGGCATATAATTTTCTAAAAGGTATTTCAATATTAACACTAAATATTATAAAATATTTATTAATAAATGTTTTTTAACATTTAATTAATTAATAAAAACATTTTAAAATTAGTTAAATTATAAAAACTTTTATAATTTAATTAATATACAAAAATTCATTTATAATGATTTCAAACATATTGTAAACAATATAATTAATTTCATAATTGAAATTTAGAGGAAACAAAAGTTTTATTCAAAAATCATCTTTAATGATTCCAAGTCAATTATAGACTATGACTGATAAGCTATTAGTGATCATTATATGCCATATTTTATGACTGATAGCATCATCTTCACCTTTGATGACCCAATTGTATTTAATAATATTTGTTGATGTCACTAAGAGATATGATTATCTATTTTAAAACTTTAGAATACATGATTTATTATCACATAACATATACTATATCTCCAAAAAATATGATGTTGTCAAATAACATAATATCAAGGAACCCTAGAGTATGATATGTTGTCAAATAACATAATTTTAGGGACCCTGATACATACTATGTTATCACAAAATTTATTATTAAGGTCTAATTAATGATTAATTTGTCACAAAATGTAATGTCATGATTTGAGTTGATATTATGTTATCTCAATAATTAATGTCATCAAAATTAATTATAAAACCAAAATATTTTATAACATATTTTATTTAAATGATATATCTAGTAGTTTATGGTATACACAATGTCAAGAATAAACAAACCACAATAGAAATATTATTATTTAAATGAGACTGTTATAACATTGCCATTGATTTAGAAGGAATGTATAAGAATAAATGTAATATGAAATACAAGGATTAATTTTTTATTTAATTAAGTAAATATTAAATCATATAGTTATTATAAATTGATTGGAAATGAAGATATAATCTGTTGAAGGTAAAATATATATATTTTCAAAACTATTTTTATGTATCTAAATGTATTTTTATATATTAAATTAATCAGTATTGATAAATGGTTCTAATTGAATAATAAAAATCATTTTATGAATTGAAATTAATTTAATTGTGATTATTAGTAAAATAATGAGAATAAATTCATTTTATTCTTCAAAAACACATTTTCTTCAAAGATAGTATTTATTGAAATATTATTTTTGAAATTATAATTAATTTATCCCAATATTCTTATTTTTATTTGAAAAAATAGAAGAAATGGAAATAATTGTTTCAAAATTATCTTATTTAAATTTTTTTTGTATTTTTCTAAAAAGATTGATATTTCAGTGATTAAGTGAAAAATACCGTTTTTTTTCTTCAAAACTATCATTTTTTCACTACATCAAGTAATTAAAAAGTGACATTATGTTTTGGATTTTTTTAAAGTAACTTAAAATCCCTTTGAATAAACATAATATAATTCATTTCATAGGAATTAACATTATATTTTATTTTGGTATAAGTTCATTTTTATTCATCAAAACACATTTTTCTAAAATCCATTTTCTTTATGTTTTACACACTAAATTAAAAGTAATTTCTACCATTTCTAAAAATTTATTATTTAAAATTTGATTTCACATTTTTAACCATCATTTTAAAATTGATTAATAAGGAAAATTTAATTTTTGGCCATTATCAATAGTGATCATGATAAAGATTTTTCACTATAGTAAAGTGTAAACCGAGTAATTATGGTTATAAATATTGTGATATGGCTTTCAAAATATATCTAAAAATTGTATTATTTATCATCAATGTATTTTTTACAATACTCATCTAAAATTATAAAATTTGACAACTTAGTGCCATTTTTCTTTGAAAATGATTAATATATTATTTTATAAAAATAATAAATATAAGATGTCCCTATATTTATTTTAATTTCTCTAACATATTATCGTAAGGATGAAAAAGGTAATATAATTTATAAATGTTTATTTTAAATATTAATACACTATTTTTATGATATTAAATTATTTTTAAATTTTCTTAAGGATATAATTACCTAGAATTCTTATGTTGCACTTGTGAAAGTAGTAAAAAAATCAAGTAAATGATTATAAAAACATTAATAGTTATATGATTTTGATGAATTGTGGTGTTAAAATAATATGATGGATAATTATAACATATTATTTATTTGTAATGTATTTATATTTTAATTTCATTATTATCAGTATACTATTGAAGTCTTGTTTTGATAATAGTCCCAAAAAGACATAAAATGGTATTTAATATTTAAAAATTAATTTAAAATAACTAGAAAATAATACAAATTATATAATGAATAAAGAGAATGTTAAATTATGAGAATATAACGAATGTTACATTTATATTCCAATTTTAAAATTTAATGTTTTCTTCATAACACTTAAAGAGTGAAGCTTTTTTATCATGGTCGTTAAGAGGATTAATAAGGGTTAAACTAAAGAGATGCACGTTAAAATGACATAAAAACTTGTCTAAATAATATTGGATGATCCTATTTCAACCATACAACTATAATATTTTATATTTTTATGTTTTTTATCTATTAAACTGAGTTATACATATATTATATAATAATATTTCAAATAATTCCATGTGTGTCCCTCCCCTCACTTATAAAAGGGAACATCTTATCCTCACTTATTCACAAGATTTGAGCCATCGATCTCAGAAAAAAGATACAAAAAAATTTCCATTATTCCCTCTATTAATTACTTATCTTATTTTATTCTACTAATATCTCCCTAATAAGGCTTAAGGTGTAATCCAAGGGAGGCCTCCCAAAGAAGATGTAATCATCTTTATCGATACTTTCAAAGTTTATTTCTTATTATATTACCTTTAAATATATTTTATATATACTGAAATAATGAAAATATAATCCTAATTATTAAAATATTTTATTATTATTATTGGAAAAATATTTTCCACATCTTTCTTATAAAATAGGAAATGAAAGTATCACTCTTGCGTACGTTCATACTACTGCCTCTACATAGCAATGTGAATAATTTTCCTTCATATAATTGCATGAATGGTTTTAATGACAGATTGTCTGAATATGTATAATATTTATGATATAATAATTCTAATGTAATGATAAAATATTATCTTATTTATTTTTATTTCTCTCATTATAAAATTAATGTATTGTAAATGTGTACGTATAAACTATCATCTCTGTGATTTATATATTTCATTTTTAATGTCATTATTTTATAGATGGTTATAAAATAGTGTATAATAAATATATATAATAATTATTACATGAATGATATTCTTTAAATGTTTAATTAATGTTGTACTTTAGCATGTTCTTACTGATTTTTACTTTATAACACACTCTTTTAAGGTCAGTTTTACCACATACATGAGTGATGTTATAATGTTTATGACATGAATGATTAAGGAATATTGAATACTTGTGATATTATGTAATAACAATATAAACATGAAATTATTTACATTATTTATATTATGTAACTAGAAATAATGTGCAAGGACCAAAACTTTTGAATCTAAACATGCATGAAAAATGAATGTTTTTACCTAGAGAAATGATTTTAATAAAGTTTTATTAATAAATTCAAGATAAGATAAAATAAGTGGACCATTCATGATATTATAAGTATTAATATTATTATATAATAAAATTATATTAAATTTAAATTTATTATATAATAGGTTAAAAACATATATGAGGAAACACATACTTGAGGTAAGGGTTTCTTATCTCACTTTTATTTCAATGAGACATATACCATATCCACCAATTGATGCCTTTGTGTGTAGTGTATAATAGCCAAGAATGTATTTATGATGATTTTTTATTAAAATTATTGGGTTTTATAGATGCACAAAATGTTATCTATTTCATTAATCTTTGGATTAAAAAGTTACAAAAGTGGTAATAGTTTATTTTATAATCTCATTTTTATTTGTATTTATTTATGTTTAAATTTAAATTGAAAGAAATTATATGATATTTTTATTTTAAAATTATTGGATTTTATTATACCCTTTTGAGATATGGATCTTACATGTTTTACTCTCATTTTACCCTATTTGTTTCTTAATACGATCAAGAAAATGTTTTTTAAGAGAAGCATACCATATTTTCTCTTTGGTCAACAAAATTTTTCTTTCATGTACATGTTTATTAAATTCATTCAAGAATATTATCTTTTGAGACAAAATGATTATTTGTATTCTTTATAAACTAAATTTGAATTTATTTATATATGTTTAAAATGAATATTCTTATCATGTTTTAACTGAGGTACTAGTTAATTTTTACAAAAAGTGTGAATGAAATTTATTTTTTTACATTTATTGAATGTATGGTTATTACCACCATCACAAATTTTAGTTACTTTGAATCTTAATTTAAAATTTTCCATGGTTAATTTCAAAGAGAATAATTTTCTCCATATTATGGAAATTTTTATTTAAAATGTTATCATAAAGTAATAATATTTTTCTCACGTTTTCAAAGAAAGGTTTTAATATTGTTTTAAATGTATTTTCATATATTAAAACATCATTTGATTATTATTATACTCAATTATGGATATAATATAATTATACGGTCCACATTATTTATTTGGATGGCTTATGAACATGTTGTAATATTTATTGACTATGGAAAATATTTACATATCATTACTAGTTATTCAATAAAAATATTTATATTGATTATGTATTTTATTTTTATTCATTACATTCATATAATGAATGCATTAGGCATATAAAGTGAATGGGTTGGGTCCAAAAATAGATTATCCCTTGATGAATAGATATGTCTCTTGAGAAAAAATAGTTTGGGTATATGGAATATTACTTACCTATTTATGTAATATATATTGGAAAAAGGAAATGATGGAAAGATTATTATTTCAAACATTATATGTTCTATCTTTATGATACTAGTTATTATAATCCGATTATTATTTATGTTACTATGTCATCTATGGATATATTTCCATTTTATGATATTATTTTATGGAATATTTGATTATTATCTACCTCTTCTATATTATTCAAAATTTATATATTCAGTGATATATTTTGTTGCACACTTACCTTTACTGAGAATCTAAGTTCATAATTTCTTATTTATTCCTTTAACCATACTACCAAAAAGGGATTAATGAATGATTCCATGGATATACTATAAAAAATAATAATATTATGACTGGAATTATAATATGAATTTCATATCTTCAAATGTAATGTGAGAATCATGTATGTATCTAGTATCATAAGACTAGTAAACTATTTGATCCTTTATGATGTAGTCTCTTATATATATATTTTTAAAATGTTGTTAGATAACCACCAACACCTAGTTACTAGGGTTGGGGTGTTATACATAGTATCCGAGGCCTTTTAGTAGGACAGTTGGGAACTAGATTAAGAAATAAATAGATTATAGAATGCAACTCAATGATATATTCTAGGGATAAGTCAAATTATATGGTAATATCATGAATATTTGGTAAAATAGATATTGTGTGGTTTCACTAGAAAATAAATCTCTATCTGAATATTGTAAAGTGGATGTTGCTATAGTATAGATGCACCTAGGGGTAACTACTATGATTGGGGATGATTGGGTATTAGATCAATTTTTACCAGTGCACGATGAGTTCTCATAGGACTAAATGCTGGTATAGACACTCCAAAGGGATATACTTGGGTTAGTTCACATTTTCATTATGAACCATTATAACGAATGTGATGATAGAACAAATAGAAATATATGATATTCTGTGATGATGTTGGATAAACCATATGTATCATGGGTTGTTAAGTATAAGGTTGATCATATGTTTGGAGACATATATTCCCCATTTTTTAGGTTTTGTGTGATGGTAATTTAAGATTATTAAAGATATTTTAGGAAACATTTATAGGATTACAACCCTATGGATTAGTATTTATTTTAGTGAAAAGGTTATTTGAGGAAGAATTATTTTATATTTTTTGTAAATAAGTTGAATGGTATTGAAAACATTTAGGTTTAATATGATCTTTTATGTTAATAAGGATAATTGGTATAAAAGGGTTATTAAATTTTGGGAACATATGTTTTATTATATATATGGCCATAAGATTAAAAATTAATTTGATGACTAAGTGATTAATGCTATTTTTATAGAAATATACTATATTGGGAACATTATATGATCAAGTAAATAAAATTTTATGAATAAATATTAAATTAATTTATTGAAGCATAGATGATTTTATTGTGGATTTATGGTGATTCCGGTTATTTATGAAAAAAATTAGAATATTTTGAAGAATATATGATTATGGAATATACATTTTTGTAATGTAAATTTCTGAGTGATTAAGTTTTCTTGGAGATAAATTATTAGTTAATCTTGGAAGTATATTTTATAAAATCATTCAGTTTTTTTGGTTTAGAAAATGGTCTACTTTATTTTTTAAGTGTTTTAAGGTAGGTTATTTATGGAATGATTTAATTTTAACATTGATTGTTATTATTATGGTTTTGGAGATTATATGTATTTTTTATTCATACAAAAATTTATTTTGGATATTATCATACTTGGTTTGACCATTTTTGTTTTATTAAATGTCTAGAGATAATGGAATTACATGAAATCTCTTTTGTGGATCCTATAATTTGTTGAAATTTAATTTTAGTGCTTTATGCATAAAAATTTGTTAATGGTATTTTTTAATTTATAATATAATATGAATAAGAGATGTAAAAATACTCAAAGAATAAATGAAAGATTAAATTGTGTTTATGGATGTTAATAAATTTAGTAAGTTTTCTTATTATCTTTCTCAATGGTAAAATAATTCCTCAAATGAAGTAGAAGGAAGATAAATCTATTACGTCTTATCGCTCAATAATTAAGGTACACTTTTAGAAACTATTTCACAAGTACGATTCTCAGAATGGTAAATGTGTGGTTTAATAAATATTTATTTAATGATATTTTTACCATTCATAACATAAACATTAATTTTTTCCCCAAAATAAAATTTCATCAGTGTGTATCAAAAGAGAATTTTCTCCACTTATGTATATTTATATTCCACTCATTGTATTTGAATCATGATTTTTTTAAACTTTTATCATATATGACATAAAATTGTGAGGACGCAATTTCTTTATGGTGTGAGAATATAAAAACACAATATTTTAGAATTTATTTTCTTTAAATAATCTTTTCAAAAGCGTGTGGCATACATAACACTAATCTTAAAAGAAACACGATAGAAATCTTATTATTTAAATGAAATTTATAATCTAGTCATTGATTAGGTGGGTATGAATAGGAAAAACTGTATTATGAAATATAAGCAGTATTTTTTTCCCATAATAATGCGAATATTCAGTCATAGATTTATTATAAATTGGTAGTAAATGAAGATATAATATTTTGAAGGAAAATGGTATATTTTTTATAAAGTTTTTTATATTTGTAAATATATTTTTATAGACTGAATTAATCCATATTGATAAATTATTCCTAATAAATAAGTATATTATATGTATATATATATATATATATATATATATCAAATTCCATGAATTAACATTTATATAATCATTCTTATTGAGTTAGGAATGGGGATAAATTCATTTCATGCTTCAAAAATACATTTTCTTCAAAAATGGGTTTTATTGAATTTTATGTGTGTATATAATATTTTATTTTTTACACTTTTATAAATTTTATTTTTTAAATGTAAATCATTTATGGAATAATAATTTCCAAACTAGTTTATATTGAATTTATTTTATTTTTCTGAAAAGATTGACTTTTGAGTGAATAAAATAAAATTGCATATTTTGAGGAACTGTCATTTCCTTTATTTAAATAATGTAATTGAAATGAAACATTATGTTTTTTATTTGGTTTTTAGGTAAAATAATATCCCTTTTAGTATAAATAATCAAATTAATGACAGTTTAGAAAACATAATAAAAAATTATTCATTGTGTTGTGCGTACATATATTAAAATTAATTTATTAAATTTATAAAAATTGATCCTTAGAAATTTTATTTCATATTTGGAATCAAAAATTTTAAATTTGGTAATAATCTCAATTTCATTTTTGGTTATTATGAATGGTTATCATGGAAAATATTACTCACCGCCACAGAGGGAAAAATAGGTAAATAATGTGATAAGGATTTAAAAATATATCTAAAACTTTACTTATTTATATTTTATTAGTTTATTTATACTATAATTATTAAATATTATAATTTATGGAAAATTTATGAAAATTTTCATTGATAATGTCATATATATTACTTAAAGTAATGAATAAATTTAAAATATCACCATATTTCTTTGAATTTATCTAACATATTATCATAGGTGAAAAAAATTAAGACTAGTTATAAATGTTAATTTGGAAGTATAATAAACTATTTTTAGGATTTTAATTCATTCTTAATTTTTAGTTAGGATATAATTACCTATAATATCTTCACAATGTAGACACAATGTTTGTTTATGAAGTAGAAAAACCATGTAAATGATTTTAAAAACATTAAAATTGTTAAGATTTTAATGAATTATAGTGTTAAAAGTATATAATGTATATTAATAAAATATTATTGTTATTTGATGTATTTTTATTTGAATTAAATTTTTTACCATTATTTATTTAAATTCAAGTTTTTTGAATATTCTTAAAAAATGTTAAATGATATTAAATGTTATAAAATTATTTTTAAATAATTTTAAATTCATAAAATTTATATAATGACTAAATAGGATGTGAAATTATCAAGGATATAATTAATATTCCATTTATGTTATGCGTTGGAATTTTAAAATTACTTTCATGACCCTTAATTAGTGAAAATATTGTTTTCATAGTAATCTTTGAAGGGTTAACCTAGGGTTAAAGTAAAGAGATTGGGGTTAAAATGATCTAAAAACTTATCTAAATCCTATTTTATGATCATATTTCGACCATATACCTATATTATTCTAAATATTTACACTTTTGAGCCATTATAACTGAGTTATACAAATATTATATAAAAATATTTCATGTAACTATATATGTGTCCCTCTCCTAACTTATAAAAGGTCACTCCCCCCATTCAAAATTTTTTTACTGCTATTGATCAGCCAATACCTAGCCAAAAAATTAATATATTTATTCCCTTTTTTCATGAACTTTTTTTCTTCTCGTTAGATCATCATAATAAAGCCTAAGGTGTAAGCCACATGAAGTCTCTCAAAGAATAGGTAATCATCTTTATAAACTTTTTCAGAGTTTATATTTTATTATACATCACATAAATTTGTTGTATGTATCCTAACATAATGAATATTGTATCATAAATATATTGACAGTTTATTATTATTATGGGACAAACATTTTCAACCACTTTCCCCTCAAATTATAAATGAAAGTATCTCTCATGCCTATGTGAGGCCAAACACCTCCACATAGAGATGTGGTGAATTTTACATCACTTAATCTCATGGATGAAAGTAATAATGGATTGAATTTATATATATGATATATATGATATAATAATTATTTTTTAATTTTATAATATAAACTTATTTATTTTCTTTTTTCATGATAGAAAATGGAATTATCATTCATACGTACATACAGACTACCATCTCCATGAGTGATATATATCATTTTAAATAGACACATTTTATAGAAGGTTATAAAAACTATATAATTAATATATATAATACTTATTATAGGAATAATATTATTTAAATTTTATATTAATATTATAACGTATCATGTTATTACTCATTTATTATTTATAACTCTATCTTATTTAGGTCAGTTTTTCCATCTACAGGAGTGATGTTATAATGTTTATTCCGTAAAAAATTAATGAATGTTGAATACTGGTGATATTATATAATAATAAAATATATATTAAATTATTAAAATTATGGATATGATGTAATGATGATCAATGTACAAGGATCATAAGTGTAAAACTAAAGGATGTATGAAAAACGAAAGAGTTATCATACGAAACTGTGATTTTAACAAAGAATTACAAATAAATGGGAAATATGATATTATTAATAGATCATATAAGAAGTAATAAGTATTAATTTAGATCTATATTATAATTATAATAAATTTAAATTTATTATATCATAGGCTAAAATAACTTTTGAGGAAATTTCGGCTCGAGATAAGGGTTTATCATCTAACTTTTATTTCTATGAGACATATTCCACATTCACCACTTATTTCCTTTATACATTCTATATACTACCCATAAATTTATTTTATGGTTATTTTCATTAAAATTATTGGGATTTAAAAATCCATTTCATTTTATCCCTTAAATTATTTTTTGATTCAAAAGTTACCCATGTTGTAACAGTTTATTTATCAATCCCATTTTTATTAGGAATTATTTATGTTTAAATTTACGTTAAAGGAAAATATAAGCTCTTTATCTTTTAAACTTAGTAAATTTTATTTTCATATATTTATTAATAGAGTTGGGATGATTTTATTTCATTTAATTCTCATTGGTACTTAATACGATCGAGAAAATGGGGTTTTTAAGAAAAGCCGACCTTGTTTCCTCTATGTCGGCCAAAATTATTCTTCTATATACATGTTTCTTAAATTTTTTGGAAGAATGTTATTTTCTATGGTTAAATTATTATTTTATGTCATTTTAAAACATATTTTAATTTCTTTGAAAAGTTTTAAAAGGAATCTTATTCTTGTTTTCCAAATGAGGTACTTTTTCATTTTTAGGGAAATTGTGAAGGGAATATGTGTTTTAATGTTTTCCAAATGAATTAATTTTTCCATCATCAAATCTATTATTTTATTTGAATCTTCCTTTAGAGGTTTCCTTGTTTATTTTCAAATAAAATAATTTTCTAAATATTATATAAATTTTCACCTAAAATATTAGAAAAATAAATAAATATTTTTCTCATATTTTCAATGAATATTTTAAATATTATTTTAATGAGATTTTTATTTATGTAGACATACTTTGACAAATATTATGCTTTATTAGGAAAATAATATAAATATATAATTTAACTTATTTCGTTTTATATATTTTGATCATGCTATTCTAATCATTGACCAAGGAAAATATTGACATATTATTTGCTATTTTTTCAATATGAAAACTTATATTGATTATGTATTATATTATTATTAATTTCATTAATATGATGAATGAATTGAATTAAATGGTAGGTCTCATGAAAAAATTTAGTTTGGGTATTTGGTATATGATTTACCTACTTACACAACATATCTTGGCACAAGACCATGTTGTAATGAATATGATTCTCTAATTTATGAATTTTTTCATTATGAAATATGTTATTATGATGTATGGATATATTCCTATTTTATAATATTATTTATATGGAATATTTGATAATTTTTCAACTTATATATATCATTTATCCTTTTTATATTCTATTATAGTTTTTATTATATACATAACCTTTATTGAGCATCTGAGATCACCCTTTTTTATATTCCCCTTTCATAGAAAACCAATAAGGGATCTATGAATGATCACATAGATATACTAGAAGAAATAATAAAGTTCATACTAGAATTATAATTTTTATTTCATGTTTTGAAATTTAATGTGAGAATCATGATTTTATCTTATATCCAAATATTAAAAAACAATTCAATCTTATAGGATGTGATCTCTTATATCTTATTCCAATATAGTAAGATAACTACCGAATCCTGGTTATTAGAGTTAGGGTGTTATGAAAAATCATTTCAAAAGCTTGATTCTAATTATAAAAATGTATGGTTAGGATCTAATACCATTGATAGGTTTCAAATATATCTAACAAAACTCATTAAAAAATTTAGATAAAATAAGAAATAAAAAACATGATCAACCGTGTTGAAATAATAAAATGTTATATTATATAAAAGAATAAAACTGTGAATTTATAGCTTACACTATTGGTTTAGATGAAACATCTCGGTATGGTATTGATGAAGATCATAGTTGAGGAAGGTTAATGATATTCCTCAACCATAGGAATCCAAATTAGGAAACTGAATTACCATTATATTAGAAATATTCTTGGCCCTCCATGACATACTCGTGACTCATATAGTAAAGAATGTAGGAGAAGAGGGATATTGGTAGGGGATTTTTGGACAATTATTGACTAGGATTTTACATACACACTATCACATGGAAGCTGGTGAAGAAGATCCTTAACATTTAATGAATTTACTCATTCATCATAACACATAAGTAAATGCCTCATCTAATTCATGAAACCCTTGCTTGAATACATATAATCTAGTATATTTTATCTTCTAAAATGACTCTTCATTACATCCATTATAGAAGATCACTTGAATAATATCTATTATAATTATTACTCCCAAAAAATAGAATATATATCCATTTATACCATTCCTTATGATATGGAATGTTGTACACTATGACTTGTATGGGTAGTTCCACCTTAGGATATGATCAGTTCTACAATATGAATTAGTTTCATAATAAATGATTTAAGATATACCTATGTCTTAAAATATGGAGAATATAAATTCATCACATGCATATTGGTTTTAGGTAATATCTTCTTTAAATTTATATTAGAGTTTGTATCATGGAACTGACTTTATCATGTACTCTCAATTACTAATCCATGTATTCTATTTACACAAGTTATATTCTTATTACACATTGATTTTACTTATTTATGAATTTTGTGGTATCTTACATAGAGTATTCATTAAATCAATATGTTATAATATTTAATTTATATAATTATAATATATAGATAGGATGAAAATTTACTTTTAACTATTCTATATAGTCTAGATATATATTATGAAAGGACATAGATTATGTTCAACTATTTAGTGTTGGGAGATAATAATAGTTGAGGCTTTTTGTTAGTACCACTTAGGTATAAAACCTTGAGGGTAGGGGAGATCATGGATCATGGTATGTTAATTCAAAATTAAACCCTCAACAATCTTATTCCTTTGTTATTATAAATATTTATATATTCCTCATTGATTATGAAATAAATAATGAAACATAACTTATTTTTTTCCCTAATTCACACACACCAAAATATTTCTAAGAAGTATACAATCCTGGTATAATCATATAAAAAACCAGCTAAGTACACTAAATTTATATGTTTTAGAGAATATTCACCATCCCTTTTACATTAAAATATGAAAAAAATTAAAATTTTACTTATCTCTTTTAAAAAATAACATTAATATAAGTTAAAAAATATGATCCTCCAAAATAAAAATAGAAAATTTTATAACCCCATTAGTGTATAAATAAACTCTATCTTCATCATTTTGATGATCCCCTTACTATATTCATCTTATTAATTTTATTTAATATATCAAGGGGATCAAATACTCCATTATTTTTCTGAATATGTCTCTATGGAATCTGCTCTCAAATCCATCTCCTTCCGCATTCCAACTCTATCTTTATCTATTTCTATAATTTTTTGAGATTTTATCAATGGATAGGTTTTCATTATGTTTTTTAAAACATCCATAATCAGGAAACATGTATTTACCCCTCAATAGGTAGTTAAATCAATCACATAATATCAAATCATGATTAATATCTCATCTCAAATATTTCAAATTCATATAATTTTAATTTGGTAAAATATAAAGATACATAATTAAAATTACATGATCAACACAAGACCTAATCAAAATGTGACATGGAATAATTTAACCTCTTATATTAATAGGGTGTGCACTAATAAAAATTTAAAAGTCCCCTGGGGTGTGGAGAGGTTGTACATATACTCGGTTAAAATATTTCACACCTCCATGAGCTATGATTCCTTTTTTCTATTAAATGGGTGAGATTCTGTAAGAGATAATGTTTTTGTGGAAGTATGGTAAAGAAAAACATTTTGTGTCATATGTAATGGTGCGTAGCTGTACTCTATGATATTTAAGGATGGTCCCTAGTATCCATACTATTTAAAATGGTATCAAAGTGGGTTTTAGGATTTGGTGGATTATGGCATGAAATATGGTGGTGATTGAAATTCACTATGTTGCATATGACATAATATTCCTGTGGAATAACCTTAATCAGCATCATGTGTTCCCAATGTGTGCACAGCTAATAAAGTTAAATTACTACATGGGGTTTAGGGAGGTTACACATACACATTATAATAAGATCATAGACCTCATTAATTCATGAGGTCTTTTCATTTTAATGGATGGGATGCCCCCCGAAAAAAAAATCCATCCGATAGGATGCATAAGTGAATAATTTCATGGAATAAGTAATTATGTGTGGATAAACTTTATGTTATTTCAAGATAATACATGGTATCAAAACCATTCCAACCCCATCTGTTTTAGTTGTTTTTTTAATGTGAATTTTTTCTTTTTGAATTCCATCATGCAATGGTGAAATTATGGGTGAAGGTTTGGAGGATACACTCACTAAAGGGAAGCTAGAGGTACTTCCAATGAATTATGGGACACATTATTTGATGTTCATTCCATTATATATGTAATAGAATATTTATATGTTTGAAATAGAGAATGGAAATAGGTTATAATACCTATGAATATCTTACTGGTAATATTTTTGGTTATAGAAATTATATGTAAATATTATTGGTGAGCTAATCTTCGAAGAATTAAAAAAAGTGTTATTTTGTATTCAAACACCGTCTTCAGTATATTTCATAAAGTATTGAGGATTTGTAAAATTATAATAGAAAAATTACTTGTGATTTAATAATGGAGGATATCTTGAAATTTGAAAAATATTTCCTAGGGTTACTACATGTAGGTTACATTGTATTTAGTGATTAAATATTCTTGGATGTCTTAAGAAGGCCCCGAGTGAGTATGAGAATGTCCTAGGGTAATATGAGTGAATTAAATAATTATAACTAAATATAGAAAGTTAAATTAGTACTTACATAAAGGTAATATAATATTTCTATAACTATCACAAGTAACCCAAAAAAACATTGGTAATTTAAAGGTAAACTGATATTTTCACTACTAATATAAAGGTAGTCCACTAAACTGTGTAAAGGTAGTAAGGAAGACCATAAATGGTTACATAAATGTTATCAAAAATTCAATATCTCTACATAAAGATAAGTAGATATATTAGGAACTACATAAAGGTGAACTCATAATTTATATATTTTATTTGTGATTTTTACTATCTATATAAATGTATTCTCTAAAAAACATATAAGAAATACATGAATCCAATGTGATTATTTATGGTAGTACTAAAAATATTGATTTGTGTCAAATTAATTTTGAGGTTGTATGATCTTATATTTAGACCAAGTGATATTTCAAGCTAACATAGATGAACTAGGACATATGTAAGGGTAATGATAATGCTTATAAGGGTATGTATGGGTAATGAGAATGTTTAGAAGGGTATTTAAGGGTAATGATTAAGTATATGTAATGGTATGAAGAGATGTAATTGATTGTATTCCCTAGAGTAAATCTATTGATATGACCACTTTTTTTATTCTCGTTATTTATCCATTGAACGCATGTCCCATGTTTAATCCATTGACTGCATGTATCATGGTTGATCCAACTATCATAGTGAATATTAGGTTTTTTAATGAAGTAATTTCAGTACCCCATAGAGATAAGTATCCGATTATTCATGAGATATTATATCAAGCAAAATATCTATTTTATATTATTGTATATTCAAGATAATTAAAAGTGAAAAAATCATGGAGAAAATATTCAATTAGTATCATGAATATATATCAATGTAAGATAAGAAGACTTGTGTGTAATGATCTATTGATGATAAACAAATATACATATTCTATAAACTAGAGAGGGAATCTGATATTTATTTCAGGAAAATATTTTAATGTGAATCGAATGTTATCTAATGGATACATGAGACAATGTATAAATTTATAAAGATAAAAAATAATAGTTTGATAAAAATATATCATAGTGAGAAAAACAATAAGAATAAGAGATTGATGTGAATGATGTTATATATCTAATTATATCAATACTCTTGAAGATATATAACCACTATAATTTAATATCATAGTGATTTGGACTGGTGAAAAAGGACAAGACACATAATATTTTTTATCAGATCATAACATTTTAGTTCCCATTTGGTAGTTCAAAAAGGAGTCTAGAAGAATGGGCGGTAAATGTCTAATCATTTTTTAATTAATCTAGGAAACAAGAAAAACCCTTTATCATTGAAATATTAGGTATTTTTTCACTATCTCAATATTTTTTTATTATGTTTAATTATTTTATAATGGGGTAGTGATTATCAAAACAAATTAGTAATAAACATACACTTTAAATATTTTCATGTGTGTGTTTAAGTGAGTGAAGGTCTTAATAAATTATATGATTTTTTTGTATAAGACCTGGAGAATTATATTCTGATTTAGTATTGCATTGAGAGATGTTTATGGAAAACTTTGATGATTTGGTAAAATCACTCTTGTTTTCTACATCAGTCGTTCCCACAGACTTAGAGTTGAATTAATTATTGATAATTTCAAAGAACACTGTGGTTCCTTCCATATCTTAGAAAAAATTAAGCGAAAAATCATGGGGAGTAGAAGTTTCTTATAGATAATGAGGAGTTATAATATTTTATCACTAATGAACCCTTATATTAATGGGGAAAAAAGTTTTATCCCTTTCTATTCATTTTCAATTAAGGGAGAAGAATGACATTGGATATTAGATTTATTTTGGAATTTACCATAAATCCAAATGGGTGAGATTGAAGTTCCCTTAGATTAAAGTTTTGTTTACTATCACTAAGACTTGTGGAATTTTCCAATGTCACTATGTAAAGGTGAACCAGTGGGTGATTGTTTTAAGTATCAACTCGTTAAAGGGAAGCCTAAGGTATTAAAAATGAATTATGGGTAAAATAGTTTGATGTGGTTTTCATTGGATATTCAAAGGAATGTTTATATATTGAAAATAAAGTATGGAAAGAGGTGATTCCACCTATAAGGATATGTATAGAAATAATCTTGTTTATATGAAATTTATGTAATGATTTTTGGTGAGTTTTTTTAAATAATCAAAGACAAGTATTGTGGGATTTAGAAATACTATCGTGAACATATTTCATAAAGGATTAAGGAGATATAAAAATGATAAGTTCAAAATATTTTATATTGATTGATATTTTATATATTTATGCTCAACAATACATACAAGGGTTAATACACATGGAAGATGTTGTATTTAGAGGTTAAATACACTTGAATGAAGTCATAGATATGTTGAGAAGGCTCTGAGTGAGTTTAAGAATGTTTTGGTCTGATATGATGATGTATGGAATTTTGATTATCCACATAAATATATATTAGAATCCTATATAGTGGTAGTAACACTTCTTACAACTATATAATGGTAATATTGGTACAACACTGGCTTCATGAAAGAAAAATAATATTTCCACTACCTACATAAAGGTAGTCTAGTATGCTATGTAAAGGTAATGAAGAAGACCATCACTAATTATATAATGTTTAGAAGAGATTCATAGTCTATAAGTAATGTTAAAGAGATATATTAGGAACTGGATAAAGGAAAACTCATGTTGTTTAAAGGTCATTAGTGAGTTACACTAGCAATGTAAATATAAGATTTAAACAACAAAATGGTAATCCTTGAATCTAGTGTACAACATAAAGGTAACACTGAATATGTTAAGTTACATAATGGTCATATAGATATTTTAATACCTCTGTAAAGCTATTTCAAGAACTATTTCAAGAAAAATAAGATGAACCGAGACCCACTTATGTGTAATGATAAAATTCATAAGGGTGTGTAAGGGTAAAGAGTAAGTCTTCATAAAGGTAGAAAGAGATAAAATCAATTTTCGGACCTACTATAAATCTAGTGACCTAGTTTAATGTGTTTATTCCCATGATTGATGCATTATATGAATGTATCATCATTGAACCAACTCTTATGTTTGATCTAAAGGTTTTTCATTTATTCGATTCACTTCTTACAGTTGATCTATTAATGATGTCAATCCACTAATTTTTTCTTCACCTGGTTGATTAGGATTACTAATTGGTTGTTTTTGGGTTTAGTTCCTATGGTCGATCCAAATGTGTAGTTGATCAAATTTACATGTTCAATTTATATTTCTCATCATATATTTAATGATTTTTTTTTGTTTTTTCTGGGTAAAATACATTATTTCTTGAATTATAATGTTTTAAATAAATAAATCTACCAATTCATTCAATCCAATATTCAATGTTAAAATATCATGACCATTTTAATGAATCATGCCTCAATCTAATATATAAAGAGAAATATAAGGAGTGATCACTTTCCAATAAATCTTTAGAGTTTCAAATGGAATATTTAATATAAACATATGGATCAAAAATAAATAATATAATTTATACGATGATTTTGTCTTATGATTAATGTATTTAACATCATGATCAATCAAGGGATATTTATTAAAGACAATATAGAAAAGATCCATGTCAAGGAGAACCCAGTTTGTTTTAGATTCTCCCCATTCAAGAGATGAAGAATATAATATAGGAGTTATGAAATAAAGAGGACCATACTATAGTGAGATTTATGTGGCCATAGCGTCGGGAATTTCATTTGAGACTATCTTCATGGAAGGGTGAAGTGATTTCAACACCACCAAAGGAAGTTTCTTGAGGAAAATATGCATGATTCATCATTAATGAAGATATGTTTTAAAATAATTAAGGTCACATGTTCAATAGATAAGATGAGCGATAATATTTCAATATCACATGATGTTATAAATATTAAAATAAATAATGATTTAAATGATGACTATTTCTATCAGATTTATAAAGGAGAGTAAGTCATGGTAATTTCAATATCACACAGAGAAAATAATATGAGTCCTCAAGAGATATTATATCAAATATAATACCAGCATTAAATGTTTTTAAATGAATAGATATGGAAAAGATTTTTTAGTGTTGAATTCATAGAAAAATTAACCATTTTGTATCACAAATATATATAAGTGTAGGAGAATACTTGTATGTGAAGTTCTATTGATGCTGCAACACTATAGATATTTAGTGAACTAGGGAGATAATTCAATACTACACACTAGAAAATAATTTTTTTGCATCAAAGGGTGTCTAGCGCATTCTAGAGAAAACTTGTGTGTTTAAAAAGATAAAGAAAAAGAATCATGAAATACATATATATATCTTAGAGTGAATAAGAAGAAGAATATACAGATGTTGATTCTTACTGAATGGCCTGAAGGCCTTATTTTTTTTATTGATTTTTGATAATCTCCCTGTCAAGGGATGAGGGTGAACCCTTACAAGTCCTGAAGGCTTAAGTGACATTACATAACCCGTAGGTGTTAATAAATCAACCCAAATAAGACAAATTAGAACTTCCCCTCCACAAAAGAATGTTGTGATATAATCTATCCACCTTCGTAGGGATGGTTAGCTAGCTGTCCTATGTAGGGATACATAGGCCCGGTATCGATGGCAATGCCATACCCTCTCAATCTTCGAAGTTGGGTTAGCTCTGCTATGGTGAATATGCCTGCTCTAAATCTTCATCTGAAGCCTTGTTCCTTATAACATGTGTGGTACATATATATATTAATGTGGCCCGATGTCCTTGAGGTGGCCCAACGACCTTATGGTGGACTGAAGGCCTTGAGGTGGTCTCAAAGCCTAACTATCAAGAAGGCCATGGGTGGCCCGAAGGACTTGAAGGACTCAAAGACCAAACTAGTGGCCCAAATCCCCAAACTGATGAATAGTTCTAATTGCTATAGTAACCCTTCAATATTGAGAACTGTTATGATTTAATATCCCAATGAGTTTGAGTGGTGACCAAGGCCACTGTGCATGATGATTTTTTTATGAGACCCCTGTAGTTAAAGTCGAATTTTTTGGTTCTAAATGGATTCTAGAAGAACATGTGGTACCCATATAAACAATTCCATGGAAGAACTAGTGGTACCACTATAAACAATGCCTTACATTTATGTAGAAAATCGTTCATGTCTTTTAGGATTTAGATGATACCATCCCAACTATTGTGTGTTTATCACTAGGAATTTTAATCACTTCAAATTTACATGATAATAAAATCCATGACTCTATAAGATATGAGAATGAAAAGAATTAGGTTTTCCAAGATGGAGGTGATCCTTGTAAAAAACCTCTTATGCTGTTGTTATTGTATATTAATGCATCGTATAATAAGGTAAGGGTTGAGAGTGCATAATGGATCCATAACTATTAAATGGGTAACCTGTTCATGTTAATGAGAGATGATAATTTTAAGATAAAGTGAAACTTTGTAAAATTGGTTTTTCATCGATTCACCCCAACTCATAGTGACCCTACATGATCTACTATGATCTATATTACTAAATCGTAGTGTAATGATGATAATTTTGGTTTAAAAACTTTAAATATTATATCCTATGGTAATCTAAACCTAATAAAATATCATATCTTGATTTTTCTATCATAATTGAATATGAAAATCTATTTCAAAAAAATTCTACAACATAAAAATATTATTGTGGCATAATTCTATTCCCATCAAAAGATAACATCCTTCAATAGTGTAAATCACTTCATCTTAAAAAAAATTCACTCATTTTAGAAAACTATTCTTTAATAAAATATATATTACATTATATAACAACCTATAAACAATAATCTATATAGCTTCTCCCATTCATAAAAATTTATCCTTAAGTGGCTAAACTAAAATGTAATATTCTTTCATTGTGTCATAATAAATTTTTTATTACCTAGTGAAATTATCCACAAAATACCCACAATTAAATTAATATATCATAACATATAGTGATACATCATAAAAACCATGAGGTATTATTACTTCATAATGTGAAATAATAATAACCCACAAACAGATTATGTCTTAACTAAAAATCCACTAGAACATGATTTTTGAACTACTAATTTAAAAATATCTAATATACAATTAAATCCATTAAATTTTATATAACTGATTGTTTAATGAAATATAATCCATTAATATTATTGAAATTCACCTTTTTTATAAACAGAACCCAAAATTGGTTACGTGGATTTTTTCCAACAATCTTCCACTTTTGGTTGGTTAATAATTCACCTCTTAAAAAATTACCCCTTACCATCAAAACTCATTATTAATGGTTTATTAAAAACACATTTGATATAAATATCCAACATCATGAGTATAGTTTTTCATATTATATTCAATGATTCATAAATAATCCACTTTAAGCCCAAATAAGTCAATAAGATCATGAGAAATGAGAGTGAAATGAACATTTTAAATTAACCACTTCACTAAATTCATTTCCTTTTAGAATCCTTCTAAAAACTAATCAATATATTCTATCCCCTGATAAAAAATTGAAGTATTATCTATAATCCATTTTCTAATCAGAGAAATATCTTAAGTACCCCTCTAGTTGTTCCCCTTTTAAAATAAGAACTTTTATATCTTTCCCCTTTTAAGTGATCCCAAAGAGAACTTCATGGATTCTATTAAATATAATAAATTCATTACAAAATCACCACATGATAGAAATATAAATTTAAATAAGATACTTATTGATGGTAACCACTTGATTAAATTAATGGTGATTGATATCACATATTGGAAACAATGATGGAATAAAAAAACTGTTAGGGGTGTGGGATCCTTCTCCAAAACCATTAGGTTAATACAGATGGTTTAATTGAAATAGACAATCAATGATTCTTAAAATTAATCTTGGATAGTTCCTTTTCCATAATATATTGAACTTGATATTGTGTCAATACATACATAAATTTCACTATCCACTTTTTTTAAGATTTATCCTTAAGTTACATTTGATCATAATGTGCTTTATTCTGAAATAATTTCATTTTTTTCAATGATTAATAGCACCTAAGTTATCACATTTAATTATCATATAATAATATACCTCAAAACCAATGTATTATATTTTTTGTATCATGCATAAAATTTTGGTACAATCTTGATTAAAGAAAATATAATCATATTATATAATTCTTATTTATATGAGATATTATTTATTTTTTATTCATGAAATAAAAAATTAACCAAGATAGAATGAGCTACCCGAAGTTTACTTACTATCAACCACTAAACCTTCCCAAATAACATCAATAAATCTTCATAACTCATAATGATTTTCCTCTATATAACACTATAAAATTCACTTTTATTTTCATATATTTAGGTATTCTATTAATTGCTATCATGTGGGTTTCTCTACTTTGATATCATGTATCTTATAATGTGTTAAATAAAATGTATAGTATTATTATTTTAAAGTATAATAAGATCTAGGATATTTTATTATACTATTTAAGATAAACAAAAATTTAATTATAATATTTTCAAAATTTCATCTAGTTTTCAATAAAAGTTATCAATTTTTTTCTTATACCCATAACAAAACTTTTCATCACAAACATTTCATATTTTTATTATAAAATAAAATTGACATGATTTTCTTATATAACCTAAAATACAAGGAAAAATAAATTCTCCAATGATGTAAATTTCAAAATCACTCATCATATATTTTTAAAATTCCATATATTGTACATTATTTGATCCTCCTAATATATTTTTAACTATATATATGAGAAATATCATAATTTTATCACATTATTTATTCACATATATATTATTATTAACTCTTCTATATTGGAGTCCATTCTTTTTCAGAAATTTAATAATCCTTGTAGATTATTCTATCCATTAAATCTTAAAACAATAATGCTGCTTCTATAATCAATACACTTTTTTATCATCTTCATGGATAAAAAATTTAGCAAGCTATTCAATATGAAATTTTGATTTAGTTTCTTAATAAAAAAAGATGTATTAATTTCCATTTGGAATACTATGAATTTAATTTGGACCAAAGTGGATAAAAATAATTAATAATATTTAAATTTATACAAGTAAAATATTTCATCCTCATATATGAATTTACTTTGAGTGTAACCCTTACACCCTAGTCATTATTTGTTTCAAATCACTATACCTTATTCATTGAATTAGATTCCAAAGTTACAATTTGGTTATAATGAATTTTTTATCCACTGGTCTTAAAACAATATCTCATGTCATATTTTTATCAATATGATGAATATCCTCATTCATGGACCTTATCCAAATTATATCATGAGTAGCCTCATTAAAAATCTTAGGTTTAACTAGTGATGATTTTTTTTATCATAGAGACTTCAAAATTTTATTTTTTAGTGGAGTTGTTTTATCACCAGAAAGGTTTTTTCATTGATCTTTGATATAATTCTTTACATCCATGCTATCAGTGAAAATAATTAAACATTTTCATAATTTAAAATTTCATATAAACTATTATTAAACATTTTTCTCCTCATATGATTCTCACTATAACTCCTATTACTTACAAAATTTCATTAATGTTTCACTAAAATTTATACTCATTTTTTACTATAATGACATCTTGACTTTCAAAAACATTTAAATTCCTTTTTTACAACATTTATATATTTTTTATATTGATAAATAGATAATAAAAATATATTTTTATCCTTGAGAGTCAATTTTTTTGTGAATAATCTATTTTTTGAGAAAATAACATTTACTAATAAAGATTTAGAAATATTTTATCATTGGCTTCATCCCATATCACATATTATATGGGAATTTTTATCATCAGTACATAAAAAGACTCTATTTGTGTTATAGGCTAGGTTTAAAACTAATTCCTTCAAAAAATTATTTGGAAATAATTTCTTAATGAACACCGTCTTACCTATGTTATTAATAATATGGTTTCTTCTCTCAGTAAATCCATTCTATTGAGGATAGTTTTCCAAGGAAACATGGGTCCTTATCATTTGTTTCTAAATAAAATATGTTATTTCTTTTTATTGAATTCCAAACCATTTTTAGTGTATAATTTCAATATTTTCTTCTTATGAATCTTCTCTAAAGGCCTCCAATATTGATTTATACAATAATAAACTTATAATATATATGTGATCAAAATTATCCATGCCATACTGCTATAGTAATCAATAAATATTTAATAATAACTTTTCCTACCATTGTATCTTAGTGTAATTGGACAAAAAACATCTGTATACACCAATTATAGAAAAAAACTTATAATCATTTACTTTTTCTGATATCACATAAAAAGGATATTTCAATTTTTCAAAGAATCACATTTATGAATGTAATTATTTATAAAACGAGTAATATCTAACACACTTTATTATTAAAAAAGTTCTTCATAAGATTTTTTTCTCAAGTGGAAAAGTTGTTTATACCACAACATGTTTTCATCAAAACTATTAAGAAAACTCAAGTATCCATACATAAAGAATAGTTCTTAACCATATGAGAAATATATAGGTAGGAAATGAAATGACACGATTCGTATGCATGGAGTTCTAAAAAATGTTATCCTTTTTCTATGCATGTCTCATAGAAAGGTGTGTATTTATTACATGGGAAACACTAATTTTGTGTTATTGAAATTCTGTTATTTAGAAAAAAACTTATACTAAACAATACCATTACTTACCTAACTTTGACCCCTCCAAGGACCCTAATACTGGAAAAACTATACTATAGGAGATCCTACTTGAACCTACTTCTAGGGATGGTTTATTTAATGGATGAAAGTGGTGATATAAAGAGAGAAACTGAATTCAAAATGAGTGATATTTTTTTAGGACTGGTGTTCCATTTTCAGGGACTATTCGGAGCTTCGGAAGTATGTTATAACCAAGAGTCATTCTACTCTCCCATGTGAGGTTCATTTGAAACTCAATAATAAATGGTGGGGAATATAGAATGAGCATGACTATGATGATTTGATCAACACAATTAACTCATTAGTACCTAGGGTAATAGTGTTAGGGAATTACCTGATTGAGGGGATTAGCCTTAGGTTTGATATGTAAGAAGATTTTGAGGTTGGGTTTAAAATTATTCATGATGTTATAGATATATTTATGAATAATTATTTCAGTTTTGGGGTCTATGTTTAATGTGGTTTTATTACAGCATGGGTTTTAGTCAGCCGGTGGTTATGGTCCTCTAAATAAGAGTTATATGAGGGGTTATAAATCCTCTTCAAACCTTGGTTTAGATCATATTTTCCCCAATTTTTGAGTTTTATTTCCTTTTATAATTAATATTATGGTGATGATGAGAAATAATGAATAATCATTGTTGGTTGGAGCCTTCATGGAGGATTAATATAAAAAATGAGGTAGAGTAGGTTGAGGTATATTTTTATAGGGTGTAGATGGAGGGAGGGGGTTGATGGTGTTTTTTTCCTTAAAAAATAGGTTGCTTGATTATTTTTGATTCATGTCTAGTGGAATATATAGGAAATTTGGGGATATTAAAAATGGTATTTTTATCCATGGGTATTTATATTTCTATATTCAATTTTCTAAAATACTGTATCAAGTTGAGGGGGGCTATTATGAAACGACCCAACTTTTGACCAAGGTATGGATAATTGATTTTTCATTTTGAATATTTCCTTTAATCATGGTAAAGATATTCTATGGAATAGGGAATGACGAAGGAGTGGATTGGGATTGTTTGGAGTCCATAGGTCTGGATAAACGAGCTACAGGTTGGGCCGCACGATTTTTGTAAATCCAGTGGCTGTAGACAGGGGAACTAACAAGTCTGCACAGTTTGTCTAAAAGCATGCAAACCACATGGAAAACTATGCGACCTGATACAAAAAGGGTATTGTGCCTTTCCAAATGATCTGTGCATGGTTTGTAAACCATGCACAACATGTTTTTATGATAAATTACCATTTCCTCTCTTTCCACTTAAGTACTAATTTCAAATATTCTTCTCCTTAATTGGACAAAACCATGGCATCCTCTTATTTGGGATCTCAAATTCCTAAAACCTTGGTTTTGATCTAGGTTCTCTATCCATTGTTTTATCCTTGATCCATTGGAAGAATTGGATCCCCTTTGGTAAGGCTCCCTAGTATCTTTACTATTGCATCTGTTCTTCTTTATATCTATTGAAATGTTTCGTTTTAGGATCATAAGCCCTGTTTTTAGGGAACCATACTAAAATTTAGATATATTTAAAATTTATTTGAATATGAGGTCTATATCAAGTGAGGAATCATCTACAACCCTACGGTAGGTGGTTATATATTTTTCCTTTTGAGTTTTGACCATTTCTTATTAATTCTGTCATGTTGTGATCTAGAATTTTTTAATCCCCCTTGACATGTTGATTCCTTCGTGTAAATATTTCCTAGTGTGTAGATGTAGGTTAAATGAATCCTGGTTAGGGGTTTTGGCATCACCTATGCTCTATAAGGACACCCATGTGGTGTGCTAACCTAATTGGCTATTTTGGGCTAATTTGACAAGATTAATGAATCCTTTGAAAATCACCGACTTGAGTTTAAATTGAATTCACCCATTTTCTCACTTGTATTTTGATGAACCCAAGATATCTCATGGGAGTTTGAACCTTTTATGATTAAAAATTCCAAAATGGGTATGGGAATTTTTGATATGATGTTTTCCAAGGATAATACTATTTTAATTGGATTTATCATAGTAGGAAAATTGAATGATATTCCTCGTTTATATAGGTTCAAATGCAATGAATGGTTTCCCTTGAAACGAATTAAATGAATATGACTTTTTCTAGGATGGATAAACCCATGCCCTGTGCTTATGATGTTAATAAATTACATATGTCAATTAAATTAATAAATGGAATTGGGAATGGCCAATGGCTTTCATGAGAGGATTTGCCTCATGCCTTGAAATGAGTGTGTGACCAAGACTTGTTTAAGTTTTAAAATTTAAATGTTTAATATGTTACAACTTTAGTGTTTTAAATGTGATAATTAATATTACTCTTATATGTTTATGGAATTGATGAGGTTATGTGAGGTGTATTCCTCATGATCGATGTATTTGTAAATGTTTTTCCTTACGACGATAGAGCTAAGGGACCATGAGAACCCAATACAGAAGACCATGTGAGATTATATCTGAGGACATAAGGTTTTTGAGAGCCTTGTGGTAGGGAGGATTTTGATATTTTCCTTTTGTATTATCATGAGACCAGGAGATCTCTTGAAGTTGGGTCAGGGGTTAGACTATGAGAGATTCCATGGAATTGGATGTCTGAGAGATACGTCCCAACCCATAGAAATATATTATATTAGGTGGTTGGGGGTAATGTTAAATTAAACACACACACACACACCGCACAAAAATATGCCTGAAAGGTAGGTCATTTCCCCCAAAGGGTATCCCACCTAACAAAACACATTAATTACATAATATTTTTTTACTCGAAAGCCTAGTGGGAATGAAGCCAATTGCATTTTTTGGCCCATGGCCCATTTTGCGAATAGTAACATGGATTCTATAGTACCACTATAGTACCGCCACAACTACAGTACTTGATACAGTACCCATCATTGCTACAGTGTTTTCTGATTTCTCTATAGTACCGCTACAGTACCGCCGTCGCTATAGCGCGAATGGTGAACAGTTCCACCGCTGCTACAGTGTGCTACATTATTACTATACTACATATGCCCAATATATATATATAGTTATACTATATATATATATATGCACCTATTGATGTGATCAAACATACCAGCTATGGGATAAAGAAGGTATAACTTCCAAGTGTCTTTAAGGAACCTGAGTGGGAGGTTATTTATTTATTCAACATCAGTTTACTTTCCTGCTATTATTTTCACGTTGTTTACTTATGATCAATGACTCAGATTACACATAAAAATCATTAGTGATGGCATTCTAAGATGTTTATATAACACCCCACTCGGGCCACCCATGGCACCCAAGAAGATTGTTTCCCTACAGGTATCGATAGTGGCAAGAACCAATCTTCTGTATGTTGATATTTATTTATTAGTTGGAGGTTAGGAACATAGGATCGAGCTTAGGCTTGAGATACTATAAAGCATCTTTTCCCTTTTTTCTTAAATTTTTTATTTTTTAGCATTCCTGTTACATGTTCTTATTTCCCTTTTTGTACTATAATTCCATGCAAACATATTGTATCAGACACTGTCTATGTGGACTTTGATATGTTATTCTGTTATTCAGACTTCCGCTATATCTATTTATGCATCCACTATTTATTGTATCGATATGATTGATTTCAATTCCACTATTGTTCATTGAAGTTAAATTCATTGTGTACTCTGACATGGGGGTATAGTGTCCCCACTCCTCAACCTTCACGCCCCATCTACTAGTCGGCATCCCCTAGCTTATGGGGAGACACGCTAGGGGTCATGTGGCTTACCAGGCTCAGGGAACAAGTTATGTGGAATCTAGGTCTGGGATGCCACAAAGTGGTATCAAAGTGGTCCCTTTCTTGATTTACTAATTGGAGACAATATATTAGAGATTTGTAACACTTGGGACTTAGTCAAAATCCATGATTCACCATCGTGAACCCATATACGGGGAAGGGCCATGTTTTTTGAAATATTATTATGCTGTTTATGACTATTATTCTTGATATCATTTCACTGTTAGGTGTTTCACTTCATTTTTTTATGTTGTTGATATTGATGATGTTTTGAGTATGATTTCATTGTCCGCTCTAATGAAATGTGGATTATCTTTTAGAACATGAATCACGATAGGCACAATATGAATAGGACTTTCATTTTACATGTCATGTTTAAGATTTCAACAAGCATTGCCTATTTCATATTTATTGTGACTTGTCGTGTATATATAATTATGTTGACTCTTATTTTAGGATTTGTATTATTCTGTGGTGTGAGTTTAGTGGGTACCACTAACCGACACATAAGGTGTATGGGCCCTTATGTATTTGATAATGGAATTCTAGCAAGCTCAAAGATTTGGGAAATGATATAACCTCCTGGGTAAGCTCACTTTAAATGAAAATGACCTCTATGTATGTGTCATATTTTGGTTAATAAGGTGTATGGGCCCTTATGGGCCATAAAATGACATATCATTGGATCAAGTTGATTTAAATGTTCTATTGACTACACTTTCAAATGTGAAATTTCTTTTAATTCAATAATATCCATATTTCACAATCCTAGCATAGAAACTTGAATCGAACCTAGGCTTGGTATTGGGAAGTGGGTGTTTCTCACTTCTTATGGCCTGTTATGGTCCATTCCATGGTCTAGTCTGGGATTTGATATAGGAAGAGAGGCATATTCATTCTTATAGGAAGGATTTAGTACTTGTCCTAGCTTCATCAATTCAGTCTTCTAAATTTCTTGGTTTTACCTTATAAGATGTTCATTTGTAATTTTATCATTATTCCTCCATGAATTCAACAAGATGTGTTCCTTGAAGGAATTTATGATCATGTTCCTGAGGTGGCGGGCCTTAATCCACCAGTTGTTCTTCCAGTTGAGACTCCTGTGGTCATCCTCTTATACCTTATTTGTGTGCTGATTCTTAGTTTCAAGAGGTCTTATTACACATGATACATAATATGAAAGTCAGAGTGAGACCTTCACAGGTCATGGAAGATTTGGCTCATGAGTTTCAGTAGCATCATCCTCGTACTTTCACAGGGGATGGTAGACCAATTGCTATGGATTCTTGGATCAAAGTGATCCAATCTATTTTCAAGCACCTAGAGATTCCTCAAGAGTATAGGGTCAAGATGTATACTAATATTCTATGTGATTTGTCCAAGAGATGGTGGGATATTATCACCTAGGTAGGCCAATATAGGGTTATGGTCTGGGGTAACTTCCAAGCAATCTTCTATGACTTCTTATTTCCCTAAAGTCTTAGGGATGAGTGAGTTAGAGAGTTCCTGAATCTTCAGTAGGGGACCATGTCAATTTTGGAATATTCACCCTTTATCAATGAGATGAAGTATTTCTATACTTCTACGGATGATTATGAACTAATTTATGGTTTGATATTTGAAGATGGGTTGTGTTACGCCATCCAATCGCAATTCAATGTGTTCAGGATGAGTACAATTTCAAATATCGTTATCCAGAACCTAATTACAGGAAAGAATCAGAGGGATGCTGATGGTGTAACCCAGGGGAGTTCACCACCAAAGGATTCAAATAGATCTTATTCTGGGTGAAAGATGTATTTTGAGTTTTCTTACATGGGAGGAAGTAGTTAGGCTTCTAGCTCTGATAGCCTTCTTATATGTCACCAGTGTATAATGTTAGGGAAAATCAAGTTACAGTGTCCACAGGACCTAGTGGAATGTAGTGGCTATTGTAAGATGGGCCATATTCAGCATTTATTGAAGATCTTTCTTCTAATTTCAAGGGAGTGTGGATCTACAACTACTCCTCAATTGAAAGCTTGGTTAGTAGGATCATGATAGTCAGGAAGTTGAAATACCACCAGTTTGTCAAGAAGTGGTGGCGGTTAAGGCAGAGACAACTAGACTTATGATTCTTAGCACTAGTAGAGAGGACCTGATCAGGGCATCCATCCAGTGACTCAGGGATATGGTATGGTCTAGTTACATGCAGTCTAGCCTATGCAATAGTAGCATAGTGCCAAACTATCTACTGTATGAGGTACTATTCTAGTAGCCTCTACTTCAGTGTCTGCTTTGTTTGATACAGGCATGTCTCACTCATTTATATTTGAAGAAATCATCAGGATAGGCTGGTTAGTTCGCTATATATCTTGTATTGACTGTTATTGTTGGAGGATGAGTTTTATACCACCAGATAGAGTTTCACATGTGAATAAGGGAGAATGGGATATGCAAGCGACATGGGCAGGACCCGAGCAACAGAGGTTCGGTAGTGTTATCACACAAGTTTCTAGTATTTACCATGATGATCAAGGGTTTAAACCCATTGTTTTCCTTTATGTAGTAGATCATTTTAGAGTCGTATTTTCGGAATATTTCTATGGTATAACACCACTGTGAGAGGTGGGGTTTACTAGTGATCTTGTGTTATGCATAACACCTGTGGTCATTCCTCCTTATAAAATGAAACCTAAGGAGCTTCTTGAATTCGAGAATAAGTTGGAGGATCTTGAGGTGAATGGATTTATATGCCACAACACATCTCCTTGGGGTTCACCTATCCTATTTTCCAAGAAGGAAGATGGTACCCTTATACATTGTATGGATTACCTTCAGTTTAATCAGCTAAATTATAAGAACAAGTATCCATTACTTAGAATATATGACCTCTTTGATCATATTTTTGAATAAAAAATGTTTTCAAAGATACATATGAGGTCAGGAAATCATTAGGTGCATATCAATACTTTGGAAATACCTCACCTAACTTTCAAGATAAGGTATAGTCTATACGAGTATCTAGTTATGTCGTTCGAAGTCACAAACACACCTGCTATCTTCATGGATCTTAGGAACTTGGTCTTCCAACTGTAGTTGGATTCATTTATGGTTGTGTTCATTGAAAATATCTTAGTGTATTCTATCTCCAGAAATTACCATGAAATCCGTCTTGAGATCATGCTTAATACACTAATAGAAGATCAACTCTATGATATGATCAGTAAATTCCACTTATGGGTTGACAAAGTCCACTTCCTTGGCCATTTAATCTCAGAGTCTTGAGTTTATGTTGACCTATATAAAGTGATATTTGTAGTTTCATGGGATCATCCCAAGAACTTGTTTGATAATTGAAGTTTCTTGGGGTTTTCTTGATATTACAAACACAACATTCTAGATTTATCATGCCTTTCAGCGCTGCTTATGTTATTGACAATGATGGGTGTAAAATTCAATTGTTATGAAGCATGTGAATAATCCTTTTAGGATTTTAAGGGTAAAATGAATTCAGCGCCAATACTAATTTTTTCGGAGTCAGGACGAGCTTATACAGTTTACTAAAATGCATCAGGTGATGGGCTTAGAGAGGTTCTGATGTAGGATGAGAAAGTTTTTGCATCTGGTTCCTATCATTTGAGGCCTCACGAGTGGAATTACCCTTTTAAACATCTCGAGCTCACCACTTTTGTTCATGCATCATGTTGTTAGAGACACTATTTATTGGGAGAGAATTTTGTGGTGTTGAAAAACCACAAGATCCTCAAGTACATCTTCACATAGTAGAATAGAAATGTCAGGTAGTGTAGGTGGGCCATGTACCTATAATAGTTTGATTTTGAACATTCCTACACTCCAGGGAAAGGGAATTCAATGGTCAATGATTTGATCTAGAAAAATCAGACTCAGGCGGTTTAGGAATGTAGTGATGAATAGAAAATTATGGTCTTATTATAGAATATGCACATTGATATTCAGGAGGAACATGTTCAGACTATTCTCTCATCCTTAACTGTGAAATATACCCTTCTAGAATGAGTAAGTTTGTGAAAAGTATCTAATCTTGAAATATTTTTCTTATGGGAAAGTGTTTTAGATGATGATACATTTTTTGGTTGGATGGTCAATGGGGATGACACTCAATTTTTCTATAGGAATATATGGGTCCCAGCTGACATTTGAGAGTAGGTGATGAAGGATTTCCAAGCCTCAACATAGAAAATTCACCCTGGTGTCACCAGAATGTATCTAAATCTATGAATAAAATACTAGTGGTCCATTATAAATCATGAGATAACCAATTTCATCACATGATGATCCACCTATCAGTAGGTGAAGGTGGAACATCAACATCCCACATGCCTTATTCAACCATTTTCTATTCCAAAGTGAAAATGAGATGATGTTTCGAAGGAATTTGTTACTGGTTTAACCAAATCACCTCATGGAAACAATGTAGTGTGGGTTTTTTGATTATCTGATGAATGTCAAACACTTTTTACCTGTACGAGAGACCTTCTCAGTAGATTATCAGAGAAGACCATACATCAAGAAGGTTGTATTCCATCATGGAGCACCACTTTGAATCATTTTGGACATAGATGCTCATTTCACGTCATAGTTCTTGTAGGGGTTATAGAAGGCCTTGGGTATGCATGTACTTTTGAGGATGACCTATCACCCATAGACCAATGGATAGATGAAGTGTAAAATTCTTGTACAAAAGGATATGCTCCGTGCATGTGTTCTTAACATTGGGGGTTCTTGGGAGAAACACATTCCCCTCATCGATTTTGATTATAGAAATAACTTCTAGGATACCGTTGAGATGGATCCCTATGAATCCATGAATGGTAAGACTTTTTTCTCAACTCTTTGTTGAATAGATGTGGGGGAAGAAGATGTTCTTGGTCCTCATCTCATTCAAGAGACTATCGAGGAGGTCTAGCTGATTGGGAAGCACATGTGGAAAACTCACTTCAGATATAAGTCTTATGCCAATAGATGTTGGTGACCTCTTGAGTTTGAGGTTGGAGACCATGTTCTCTTGAACGTCCTTCTAAGTTTGGGGCATAGATGTATTAAGAATCCAGATAATCTATCACTGAGATTTTTTGGACCCTTCATGGTTGTGAAGAAGATCAGACCTGTGGCTTACAAGTTAGAACTTCCTCAAAGATACCAGTATATGGATGATGTCTTTCATGTATGTCAACTTTTCAAACATTATTTAGACCCATCTCAATTATTTCAGACTAATGAGGTTGATCTGGATTTGGATGATTCTTTTGAAGAGTATCCGATATGTATTATTTATTGGAGTGTGAAGGCACTTTGAGGCAGGTCTATTCCTCTTGTATGGGTGATATGGTAGCATTAATGAGTATTGGATGTGACTAGGAGAGAGAATATGATATATTATCTTAGTGTATGAAACTCTTTTTTGACATTATCTCTTTACCCTTAGAAGGGAAACTTAGGGATGAGTTGCTATAACAAGAGGATACTATAACCACATGAATTTTTACCAATGTAAGGATCATTGGGTTTTCATTTTGAATCTTTCCATTAATCATGGTAAAGTTATTATTTGGCATAAGGAAGAACTATGGAGTTTATGGTGCTGGTTTGGAGCCTGAAGGTCTGGAGAAATGTGTTGTATGCTGGACCACATGGTTAGTGTATACTGTGCGACCCAGTATGCACAATTTGTGAAAACCATGTGGCTATAGATATGGGAACCTACAAGTCCAAATGGGTTATCTGAAATCATATGGACGATGTTAATGGTTGTGCTTCCTACTGTAGAAAAGGGACAAATCCTTTTTTCACAGTCTGTGCATGGTTTATAAACCCTGGACAATGTTTTTTGGGGTAAATTTACATTTTTTCCCTCTTCCCACTTAGTTATTATCACAAACTAGATCTGGTCTCCATACAAACCAGTTCCTGACCCGTTCTTTGGAAAGTCTCGAGGGGCGTTCCCCATCCCCATGGGATCGCACAAGTTATTGGGTATGATAGAAAAGGTTTGGAAATTATTTACCTAAGTTTAGAAACATTAAACCACAAAAATAGTAAATAAACAGAATCTGAAATTCACACAAAATAATTCTTAACAAAAATTCAGAATTAAAATAAATAGTTTTAAAAAAAGACCAAGAGATACAATACTAAGAATTAGTAGAAAGTCCTACTCAAAAACCACCACATGACAAGTGGACATCACCATCAAGCCATCTCCATAACATTGCATCGAGGAAGGAAGAAAACAACCCGAACCTCCATCTCTAAGGACATTTCCCTTACATATGTCAACAATTACAAAGTCTACTTACACCCAAAAGTGTAAGTAGGGTGTGAGCGTAATCCCAATAGGATGCCACCCAAAAAAAATTCCACATGATATAATTTTTAAACAAAAAGATTACAAGTTTTTATAATCAAGAAATTCTAGAATAATTTCTAAAAGCTATAACTTTAAATGAAAATAGATTTCAAGAGGGAAAATTTTAATAATGTACACTTTGAAATAAAACACACTTGATACTGTATTTTTCAAAAAATAACACCGTATGATGATGGTAAATACAATATATCCAATGAGCACTAGTCAGAAGAACACCCCTAGGCACTAGTTAGCTGTGGGGCCCTAGGTACATAGTATATCGGTGTAAAAGTATCCATAACCAATAATGCTCACAAACACGAGACACTAGGAGGGGAACCCCCAATGGACTAGTGGTACCCAAAAATCATAAAAGTTATTCAGTGGTTTCAGCGTCAATCATTCCAAGTGAAACTAGGATGAGGCCACTACCAGATCACTATCATACTAGTCCTAGTCTATCCACCAAGATATATGGGTTTCTCTCTTTCTGATCAAACAAGTTACACATGTTCAAAAATACCATTTTCACATAAAAATACCATTTCTAAATGATACACACACAAAAAAGTACCCAACATGTCTTTTCACCCTTTGTGTAACTCAATAAACAATTTAAAATTTTCAAAAAACAATTTTTAGAAGTGAAACCAATATTTGCACATAAAATCCATTAAAAACCCTATTTCAATGTCAAATTCCACCCAATACCATAAAAACATATAGTTGGAAGCCCTATAAACTTTTAATAAACAACTTTCATTTATTATAAAATTCCCTCAAATGATACCACATGATTTCCAGATGAAAAACACACAGTTTCAAGAAAAAATGAAACTTTAGAATCCAACGCTGAACCAATTCTATCAAAAATTATTTTTGCACCACAAAAAATTGGTGAGAAACATGATAGGAAAGTCAAGAAATAAAATATAACTCATCAAATAATTCTCACACCTGGAACCACTTACCTTAGATGTAAAAAACCCCAAATCATTGTGCGAAATATCAACTGCACCACAACCGCACCACAAGTGAGTCAAAGTGTACTCTAATCCATAATATTGAATCAAGAAACACAAAATTAAAACCTAGATATAAAACCATAGCTACTAGAATTTTAGAACCTCAAGAAGTAGGGATGAAAATATTGAGAGAAGGAATAAAAACAATGGAGGAATCACTTACACGGAGAATCTTGAAGTTTCCCCACCAAAACCCCCTTCAAAAATGAGTTTGACGAGAGTTTGAGGTATCTTGGAAGCCTTCCATGCCTTATAGGGTCGTATGGGGGAATAATGGGGGTGAACTAGGGTTAATACTAGAAGGGAAAATTTGGAATAAAAAAAATATTTTTATGACCTAGAAACTATACATGGTTTGTCCATGTAGTTTAGTAAACTGTGTGGCCAAACCATGTGGCTTGTTCTGTCCACCTAAAACTTGTCCATTTTCTTTCAAATTCAAGGGGGTTCAAGGGGGAGCCTAGGGTCAATATATAGGTCAATAATAGAAGAGGAAAAATACCATAAAATAAATATATGTATGTGACAATTCTCCCCATCATGAAAACTTTCTGCCTCAGAAAGTCTACCCAAAGATTATTTGGAAAACAGGAATGGGTACCCTTTCTCAACCCATGAAATCCACTCTTAAGTCTTGTGAACATCATTCCCATATTGAAAAAGTACCCAAACTAGTGGAATAGACTTTTCCCAAAGAACCTTCTCTTCGGAATCCACTATTTGTACCATCTGTTAAAACACTAATAAATTGGGTTCTATCTCCAACCCTTCCCAATTGAACACATGAGACAGATCTGAGTTGTACTTCTTTAATTGGGAGAAAAGGAATATGTTGTGAATAGATTTAAACTGATAAGGAAAGGCTAACCTATATTCAACCTTTCCAAACCACTCATTGATCTCAAAAGGGCCAACATACCATGGCGTTAGGTTTCCCTGCTTTACCAATTGACAATGACTCAAATGATGAGCCAGTTTCAAGAATACACAACCACCCATAGAGAAATCCAGATCTCAATGCCTTTGATCAGCATATGATTTTTTGAAACTCTAAACTATCAATCACCATTGTCTGATCGACTTGAACTTCTCAGATTTCACTTTCACAAGGCTCAACCCCAAGAGTGAGGTCTCACATACCTCAGTCTAACACAGGGGGGACTGATAAGGCTAACCATAGAGCACCTCAAAAGGATCCATTCGAATAGAGGACTGATAACTGTTATTATAAGTGAACTAGACCAATACCGAATTTCTACCCCAATATCATCCAAAATACAAAACACTTTCATAAAGCATGTCCTCAAGAATTGGATTTTCCTGCTCTATCTGAAGATCCATTTTAGGATTGTATGCCATTCACATCATAATCTATGATCCCAAATCCTTCTGAAGGACATCAAAAAACTGAGAGGTAAAATATGGGGTCTCTATCTAAGAAAAAAACTTATGGAACACCATGAAGACTTACCACCTTCTGAACATATAATCAGACCCACTCATCCACTTTTGATGTATATCTGATCAGAATAAAGTGGGCTGATTTGGTAAGATGATCAATCATTACCCAAATGGAATTATTACCCTGAGTTGTACAAGGAAATAAAAAAATGAAATCTATGGTGACCTTGTCCCACTTCTAGGTATGAATAGGTAAGGAATGAAAAAAACCAGAGGGCCTTGGATGATCTCCATTTACCTATTGAAAAGTCTAGAACCTAGATAAAAAATAAGCTATGTATCATCTCTGGCCACCAGAACTACTAACGAACATCATAATACATTTTTGCGGACCCAGGATGAACGAACCACTACGATTGGTGGCTATCCTGCATCATGAGATTTCTCAGATACAACGACACCACTGAACGACTCTTGAAGAACAAGATGCCCACGAGAGATGAAGACCAACTAAAAAACATCTCCCTACCATAAAGAAACTACATCAACCACTAACATATCTCATCTCTAGGCTGAACCCACTGAATTAACTCTAAAAGAGAATAATTCAACTGAAAACGTTCCAATAAAAGCACCTCTACTATGCTCCTTGGTCTCTACATTGATCTGGGAAAAAATCCCCATTAGAGTCCACTCATTTCTAGACATCCTCAAATCCTACACTGGTAATTTTATGCTCAAGGCATCAGATACCACATTACCATTTCCTATAGTATATACATTATAAAATTCAATCTCCTTTAGATATTTGATCTAGAGATGCTGCCCCAAATTGATATCCTTCTATGAGAAGATGTAGGCGATTCTATTATGATTAGAGTTGACCAAAAAATTATTCCTAAAAGGTTGTGATCCCATGTCTTCAAAGATTGTATTACCACTTCTAACTCTAAGTATTGGTTTGGGAAATTCTTTTCTTGAGGCTGAAGTTGGCAAGAGCCATAAACCACCACATGATCATCCTGCATAAGAACGAACCCGAGACCCATTAATGAAGCATCACAATACACCACCTAACCCTTTCTATATTTTGGAAAAATCAACATAGGGGTGGTGGTCAACTGCCACTTCAGCTCCTCAAAGGATGACTGAAATTCTAGGACCCATTCAAACCTATCCCTTTTTTGGGAGAGCGTAGTCATTGGTGAAGCAAGTTGAGATAAATCCCAAAAAAACCACCTGTAGTAACCTGTCTGGAAAAAGGAAACTTCTGATCTTGAACATATTCTTTGGATTCTACCATGAAATAACTACACTGATCTTCTTGGGTTCCACCAAAACCCCTTTCTCTAAGAGGACATGACCTATAAACTTCACCACCATGATCAATAAAGTGCACCTAGAAAACTTTGTACCAAAGCGATGATACCGTAGAGTGCCCAACATGATCAAAAAATTATTCTCTAGCTCTTCCTCAGATCCAAATTAGACTAGGATGTCATCCAAAAATACCACAGTGAAACAGTTGAGTTATTGGTGGAACACCCTATTCATGAGTGCCATAATGTCCACTAGAGACTTGTTTAATCCGAAAGGCAAGAACAAGTTCTCAAAGTTGTTTTACCTGCTTCAGAAGGCTATATTTGGGATATTTCCTCTCTCACTCTGACTTGGTGGAAACCCGAACAAAATTATATATTGGTAAACAAATTTTCACCATTCAACTGATCAATTTTCACCAAATTGATGAAACTCACCCACCACCTATAGCAATCGTTATGTGCTTGAAAGTGCACCCACTAATATGTGCTGAGGATTACATCAAAAAAGGTCCATATCTAAGACCAAAATTCCCCATTTCATCTCAACCCCAAACAAAGAATACACACATGATGGGCACCTGAGACCTTACTCCTTCTTACACAACAACATCACCAACTCCATCGCGAAAGACAAAAAATTTGTTGTAAAATTCAATAGATTCCCAAGATGGGAAGAGATAAAAGGAAAAAATCACCAGTATCAATGTGAAAAAAAATCTATATAAAATGAAATCAAAATGGTACCTTGAACCATCGAAGGTCCTAAATCTAATCCTACCAGTGCCTGATCCATAGCATGAATATTCTTAGTCTATACCTGAGAATGGAAACTCACATGTGGATCTACGATGAATTTAATCTACCTATAAGACGATCCAGACCTACCACTATAGACACCATACCGATATCCCACAATCCTAAATGGATCTAACTGAATCAAAACTCCCTTAGAATCCATAGATACTGTCCCACTATGAAGGGAAGAGTCACTTTGAAAAAGTACTACATGTGCCCCATATCTCAACACAGATAACTAGGCCTCAGAGTATACTTACATGTAGGTTTGGTGTGCTCTAGCCTCCCTCACTGGTGGCACTCAACAAACTTTGCATTAGAATCCATAGATGGAAACTTCCTAGTAAGATGGCCAGAACTACCACCTCCCTTCTTCCCTTTCTCTTATCACATCCATTTATTCCTCGATGAACTGCTATAACCCATCATTGATATTTTCCCAGAGAAACCAGACCTCCCCTTGTGGTAAATATCTACAATACGAGCTCAATCAACCACCTCAGCATAGGTCTTCGGCTTAAACATGAAGACCTGAGAATAAATATTTGGATGTAATCACTTTTCAAATCTCTGAGCCTTCATCTATTCATTAGAGACTATCTCAGGGGTATATGGGACTAGCTCAGCAAAGTGGTTGGAATACTCCATTACTGACTGGTCCCCCTCGAGGAGATCTATAAACTCTAGAGATCTTGGATAAGTCAAGACTTCAAGATAGTACTAGTCATTGAAGATAGCAATGAAGTCCTTCCATCTCATCTGTTCATGCTTCCCAGGTTGATGCACTGATTCCCACCACCTGCGGCAGGGACCTTCTAGAAAAAATGAGGCACATTTCACATTGACCTCCTCAAGTGTGTTAAGGAACTCTAACATGAATTAAATCTTATCAAGACACTTGTCTACTTCCTTAGGCTCCATTCATTCTCATAGTATAGGAGGATTTTTCGTCATAAACTCTTGGGATTCTTCTTTCTTTGGGCTAGGTTCATCTTCTCTAACTAGATAAGGATAAAGACCCACTCTCTGACCCAGACCTTGGACATCCCGAACCATAGCTTCTACCAACCTCTGATAAATAGGTGAGGGAGAAATCTCTCTGGCTTTCTCCCATGGGTGCATGAGAGATTTCGAGGGAGGCATGCTACTACAAAAGGCAACAGTCATAAGATAAAATATTAGCACAACAATTCTGAAAAATTTCAGTAATAACATAAAATATAAATAAAGAAAACTCATCATAGTAATGAAATAAACAACTACTTAACTCCCAAACAATGTCCACATGCAGTCTACAACCTACACATCCCACCTAGAAGAGAAGACAAACAAGAATCCCAACATCCCATGGAGACTCGAGGTCTATCATGAGAGGTGCAGGCCAGGAACCCTACTCGCATCCCTAATTATGGGCCTCGACAATCCTAGATCCTATATAACCAAACTCATCCCAAATAATATTACCCAAAGAGATTAACCATGCTGTGATACCATTTTGTCGCGAACTAGTTCTGGTCACTATCTAAACCGGTGCCTGACCCAATCTGTGGCAAGTCGTGAGGGGCATTCCCTATCCCAACGGATTGGAAAAAGTTTCCATGTATCTTAAACAATGTTTTAGGAATGATTTACCCAAGTTTAGAAACATTAAACAACCAACAAAAATAAATAAATTTAATTTTAAAATTCACACCAAACAATTCTTAACAAAAATTTAGAATTAAAATACATAGTTTTAAAAAAAGATAAATAGGGAAACAACTAAAAAGGAGTAGCAATTACTACTCAAAAACCACCACATGAAATGGGGACATCTCCCTCAATCCATCTCCGTAACACAACACTGAGGAAGGAAGCTAACAACCTGAACCTCCATTTCCAAAGTCCTTGCCCTTATATTTTTCAAACATTACCAGGGGTAATTTCACAAAAATGTTTAAGTAGGGTGTGATCCTAATACCAATATTATTACGCCCAATAATATTCTATGTGATAAAAAATTTCAAGACAAAAAACTTGGAATTTTTTATAAATAAGAAATGTTATAACAATTTCTAAAATGTGAAACTCTAAATGAAAATGAATTTCAAGAGGGAAAATTTGATAATTTAAACATTAAAATAAAAAACACATGCTACTAAATTTTCTAAAAAAACACAATATTTGATGATGTTAAGTAAAATATATCCAATGATCACTTGTCATGGGAACACCCCTAGGAACCTGCTAGCTGTGGGGCCCTAGGTACATCATATCTCGGTGTAAAAGTATCTATAACCAATAACATTATCTTGCATGAGCCACTATAAGGGGAAACCCCAATGTCCTAGTGTTCCCCAAACATCATCAGAGTTTAGTTAGTGTTGTCCACACTAATCATTCTAAGTGAAACAAGGACAAGGCCACATTCGGATCACCAGAATACTAGTCCTAGTCCGCCCACCAAGATACTTCGATTTCCCTCTTTTTTCCAAAATAAGTTCCATATGTAATAAAATACCATTTTCACATAAAAATAACATTTCTAAATCATAAACACACCAAAAAGTACCCAACATGTCTTTTCACCCTTTGCGTAACTCAATAAACCATTTAAAATTTTCATAAAACAATTTAAAGAATTAAAATAAAGATTTGCTCAGAAAGTCCATTAAGAAATCCTCTTTCAAGGATAAATGCACCCCACTACCATAAAAAATAGAGTTTTCAGCCCTATTAACTTTTAATAAACAAATTTCATATATTATAAAATTCCCTCAAATGATACGAGATGAGTTACACATGAAAAAGAAAAATTTCAAGAAAAAATGCAACTTGAGAATCCAATTCTTAAACAATTCTATCAAAAAAGATTTTTTTCGCCACAAAAAAATAGGTAAAAAATATTCTATTAAGGTCAATAAATCAAATATAACTCATAAAATAATTCTTACACATGGAACCACCTACCTTATATTTCACAAACCCGAAATATTTGTGCAAAACTTCAACTACACCACATCCACACCACAAGTGAGTGAAAGTGAACCCTAATCCATAAGATTGAACCAGGAAACAAAAAGTTATACCTTAGGGATTAAAACCTAGCTATTATTATTTTATTACCTCAAGTAGGAGGGAAAAAACCCTAGAGATAAGGAATAAATACAAAGGAGAAATCACTTACTTGAATAATCTTGATGTTTCCCCCCCAAAACCCCCTTAAAAATGAGTTCCAAAAGAGGTTGGGGGAGCATAGAATACTTCAATGGTTTATAGGGTTGAATGGGGGAAGAAATCTGTGTATTAGGGTTAATCATCGAAGGGAAAACTTGATATAAAAAATGATTTTTTATGATATGGACACTGTGCACGGTTTGTAAGCATGGTTTAGTAAACCATGCAGGCATATCGTAAGGCCTGTTATGTCCACCCAAAACTTGTCAATTTTATTCAAAATTCAAAGGGGTTTAAGGGGGATCCTATGGGGAAAATATAATCTAATAATAGAATAAGAAAAATACCTGAAAATAAGTACAAGGATGTGATAGTTCTAATTTCCCTTTTTCCTCTCCTCTGGCGGATAAAACCATGGACTCCACCTCTTTGAGATCTCAAAGGCCTAAAACCTTGGTTTTGATCTAGGTTATCTATCCATTGTCCAATCCTAGATCATTAAGAAGTGTTGGATCCCCTGTGTTAAGGCTCCCTAGTATCTATACATCTATCTTTGTTCTTCTTTTTATATATTACACTATTTGGTTTTAGGCTCATATGCCCTATTTTCATGGAATTAGACTAAAACCTATATCCCTTCCAACCCACATATAATTGGAGGTCAATATCATGTGAGGAATAATCTATGGTAGTAAGGTATGTGGACATGTAGTTTTACTTTGGAGCTTTGTCCATTTCATATTTATTATTTTGTGTCATGAGCCAGCCTTTGTAGAGCTCCCTTGATACGTTCATTACTTCATGTAAAATTGATCCTAGTGTGTTGATATAGGTTAATTAAATCATGGTTATGGGTTTCAATATCACCTATGATCTATAAGGACACCCATGGGGTGTTCTAACAAAATTTTCCATTTTAGACCAATTTCCCAAGTTGACTAAATACTTTGTGAATCGCCCTAGTTGAGTTTAAATTAAATTAACCCTTATTGCATGTGTATATTGATGTACCCAAGACATACCATGGGTGTTTGGAACTTTTAGGCTTGAAAATTCCAAAAATGGGTATTGGAATTTTTGAGATAACAATTTTCAAGGCTTGTACTCTTATAATTGGATTTACCATGGAAGGAAAATTGAATGAGATACATTGTTTAGATTGGTTCACATATAATGATGGGTTTCCCTTGATATGAGTTAAAGTAATATCACTTTTCTAGGATGGTCGAACCCATTCCTTATGCTTTTTATTTTAATTAATTTAAAATAACATTTAAATTGATAAAAGGAATTGGGAATGTCCAATGATGTTCATGAGAGGCTTTGCCTCATGCTGTGAAATGATTGTGTGACCAAGACTTGTTTATGTTTTAAATTGAAAATGCTTAAGATGTTTTAACTTAAATGTGATAATGAATATGCCTCTTATATGGTAATGGACTTGATGAGTGGATGAGAGGTGTATGCCTCATGTTCGGTGTATTTTTAAATGTTATTCCTTACGATGGTGGAGCTAAGGGACTGTGAGAGCCCAAATGGGAAGACCCTATGAGATTCTATCCGGGGACCTAAGGACCATGAGATTCATGAGGTTGGGAGGAATGTGAGGGATCCCTTGTGTATTTTCAGGAGACCATGAGAGCTCTTTGAGTGGGACCAGGGGTTAGATAGTGATATTTTCCCTAAAATTGGATGTTTGAGAGATACATCCCAATCCTTCCCAACATATATTTATACACCAAGTGATGTGATCAGACACACCAGTTATGGGATGAAGTTGGTAGACCCTCATATGTTCTTGAAGAACCCATGAAATAGGTTATCTATTTAATTTTTATTGGTTTAATTTCATGATATTATCTACACACTTTTTACTTATTAGCACCGAACCAGATTACATGTAGACACCGTTGGTGGTGGTCTACTGAGATTTTTAATCACAACCTACTCGGACCACCCATAGAACCCAAGAATACTATTTTCATACATGTATAGATAGATGAAACCACTAATTTTATGTATGTTGAGTTTTACTGTTTAATTAGAGTTTAAGAGTAGAGGGTCAGGCTTAGGCTTGAGATGCTATGAAGTAGATTTGGGCTTTTGTTCACTTTTATACTTTTGTTTTTCATGCCTGTTGCTTGTTCATATTTTCCTTTTCATACTAGCATGATAAGAATACATGTTGTATCAGACACTACCAATGAGGACTTGGATGTTTTATTTATATATTTAGATTTCCACTGTATCTATTTATGCTTATGATGTTTATTGTATCCGTCTGATTGATTATGATTCCCTTACTATTTATTGTTGTTTCATCCACTGTGTACAATGACATGGGGTATAGTCTCCTCATTTCTCTACCTTCATGCCTCTACTACAAGTTATATGCCCCTAGATTATGGGGATATGTGCCAGGGGTCATGTTGCTAGTTGGGCTCGAGGCATAGGTTAAGTGGCATCTGTGTCCGGTAAATCACAAATTACCCCTCTAAAAAATGATATTTTCTAGGTATATATAATAGATGAGAAAATAGTTGTTCAGGTATAAATTGAAGTTGGTTTCTAAATGGATCTTACTGATATGAAATCATAGTTATCAAATTTTCTCTATCTTAAAAAAGGTTTAGTGTAATTGAAAATTTAAAAATAGCCCACAATTGGTAATTTTATAGTATAATCTATGTATATTATAGGTTTTGATACAACTAAAGAATTAGTATAGATACATACTTTTTTATGATCTTGGTGTTGTAATAAAAAGTATTGATTCTGTCAATTTTATTGTGAGAATACTATAGTGGTGGTGCTAGGAAAGGATCCTTGTTTTCCCTAATGAATGAACTATATGTTTTAGAAATATCATCTATTGAGTATTTTTACATAAATATGACGAATAAAATTGTGAAAATATTCAAAAAAATATAATGATAAGGATCTGATCATTAAAATTATTTCTTAGTAGAAGCATAAAAATGATGCGAGAGATAGTGGGTTTAAAAATGTTAGTAGTTCTTCGTAGTGAAAGTTGTAGCTGGTTGGAGTTGGTACCCCAAAACAAGCATTATATTCTAGTTTCGATTACAAGACCATTTATTCTGTTTTTAATTGTTATATTCTAATCACAAAATTTATTTATTTATATATTATTTTTGTTGTAATATACTTAGATTATTGTTTGCATCAATTGGTTATAAAATTTTCTCACTATAACGAGAACCTAGATATTCCTTGATGATATTATTAAAACCATGTCCTATGGCCTAGATACATTATTCTGATAAGAAAATATAAATGGTTGACTATTAGGTTATGTGGGATCATAATCATCCATACTTCTTCTCATGATGTTTACACATGATGATCTCCAAGAAGAAAGGTTCTGAGTATTGAACAACCAATAAGAGTGAAACATAATTAATACATCATCATATGTCCCTATATTTACATGTTTGTATTGGTTGTTAGATTTGGGATCACTAATAATGTTTATAAAATTTAATTTATACATATTAATGATTAAATCCATTATTTATTTACACATGGTGAAGTATCATATATTAGGGGCTCTATAACATCCTGCAGCTATGAACCACTAATCAGTACCTAGACCGACAATCACTATTATACCTCAGGTGTGACTCCCTATATACTAGAGTATTCTAGCTATTAGTAGGGGTCTAAGGTAGTATTTTAGGGAGACTATACCTCTCTATCAGCATGAACAATCATAAATAAAATAACCAATCATCATGAACACCCATCACATTAGTGTAAACAGAAGATACATAATGAAAATATGTAAAAGTAAATAAATAAGTGATGATATATTTGAAAATAAGGATGATATCCCATATAGTTGATCACATATATAGAATAAATAGGAGAAATAAAATATAAACTAGGACTTACCACATCATCAATCCATACCACACCCCAATCTCTAATCCTAACTGAACATTCCTGCTCAATCATGGAATATTCGGGCCTCGACCTAACCTGAACCTATAAAAAAGTGGGGGATGATGTTGTACCCAAGTGACATAGACACTTAAGAAGTGTTTAAGTAAATAATTGATTATATAACCACAAAAATTTTCTTTTAGTATGTCGATAATGTAGTGATATGTTAATGTGACATGCTCAGAATAAATAAACAAACTGTAGAATATAATAAATAAAACCACTGAAAATACCTACTTCCGCTGGTGTTGGCATGTCTCTGAGTACATCAAGACGACCATTCTGACAATAGCCTCACACATTACCCAATGGATTATACATATAACTTTTTATAATCACAATAATCATCCTTTTTTCCTTTTTTCTATGACCCCGATCAACCATACCTTCTTCGATTAGTGATAGGGTGTCTCTCAACATGCCATGATGACCGTTCTAACAAATAAATAACCTGAGTCTCCCTAGTATATGGAATAAGTATCTAGGATCTTCTCAATAAGAGTTCTATCATTCATGGAGTAATCCCACGAGTAACATATACCTCCCTTATTAAAGTTTTCTCAACCAAGGCATAATCCCCAAAGTAACACGAACCTCCCCTATGGGAGTTTTCTTGTCCAATAATAACACAGATAAACCCTATGGGTGTTTTATCATACAAAAGTAACATATACCACCACTATGAGTTTACTATCACCCAATAGTAACAAATAATAAATCACCTCCCATTGAATGTATTCCATACATAATAAATGACTACCTCACGAGAGCACTCCATTTAATTTGAAAACCTCCTCAAAGGGTGTTTTCTAAATCACTCATAAAAATAAATGAGAAGGGTTTGAATGAATTACTAAAACTAGAATTGCTATCTGTATACATGAAAACACACTCCTTACTGTAACACCCCATGATTTCATAGTTCGTTATCTCATTAATGTAATTCAATATCTTGCGCTACACATGACACCGAGTTCGAGTGCACCATAACATATCAAACTAGTCGTTCAAAAAACAGTTATGAATAGTATTAACTACATTTGGAATCTTATATAATATATATTATTTTAACATCAATATTATGTGTTTATTATACATAGTATAAGAACAAATTCATTTTTTCAGATAAAAGAAGTATTTTTCAAAAATGAAATTTTACCACCTTTTAATGACGAACCCTTTTTAAAACCAATATTTGAAATTTTTATATATTCAATTTAATGATATTAAATTCTTCTTTAGAAGTGGGACATAAATATTTAGTTTGGGTAAATTTTTGTTACTTTTCTGATAACTTTCATATTTTGATGAATAGTGAAAAATACTATGTTTTATTTGAATTTTTTTTTTAATCGGAATAATTTATAGTGTTAAATTATTCATTTTAATGGTTTTTAAGTATAATTAGATTTTATTTTTATTATTTAATACAATTTATGTCATTATATGTAATTTTACATTTAAATTTGACATAAACACATGTCAATCTTTTGATAGTTTTTACTCTTTAAAAACCCGCTTTTTAGTTTTGACAATGGGAATTAATTTTAAATTAATAAATTCAAATTATATGTTTTGAATTTGGTAAAATAGACATCATTTTTGAATTCATAATATAAAAATTAGTTTAGGGTGAATTTTTGGTATTTTTATAAAAACTTTAAATTTTTGATGAATAGTGAAAAACACTACGTTATTATTTAAAACTGACTTTTTATTTAAATAAATATTTATCTTATTTAAATTTATTTTATGTCAAAATAGATATATAATACCTATATATGTTCAATTTAATTCATTGGAGTCATTTTATAATAAAATTAGATGAATAAAATTATATTGAACTTTTAAACCTCTTTTAGCCACCTTCTAGGTACATTTACAAATTTGCATAAAACATAATTTTAACACTTTTGTGAGTTGAATTTCCAAAACCCTAGAGACACAGTTTAAATAATTAAGTAAAATTTGGTTCAATAAGATGAAAATAATTTTTTTTGAATAGTAACTTTTGACTTTTATTTACCATGGTTAAAAGTAAATATAGTAATTAAGGGTAAAAATGATATTATAATTACCCTAAAACATTTCCTAATTCTATTGTATAAGGGTAATTCAACCAAAAACAACATTAGGAATAAAATATGATCCTTTTGGCCCACTTGGATTAGATTAGGACATTTATTATTATTTAATTTAAAGAAAGTTAAAAGTGTTAAATTCAACTTTTCATAACTAAAACATTTTTAATATAGGGTTATACATAACAAAATTTCGACTATAAATATTCATTAGAAAGATAAAAAGGTTTCCTACATAATTTTATTATTTTTATTATTTTTAGACATTATATTAATAAATTTATTTATGACACAATGATGATGCAATAATTACCTTATTAATAAAAGATTAAAATAATTGATATTATAAAAATCCAAATAAATGTAATTTGAGACTTTTGATAAACACTACTAATTTTATAGGTCAATATGACTTTTTCGTGTTTATTTAATCAATTTTTTTTGAATTAATCATGCTGTTATGATTTAAAAAATAGAAATACCAAATATTTTGAAAATTGACATAAAATAGTTTAAAAAAACTATATTATTGGTTGATATAATATTCTTAAAAATATAAAGTTTATCCAAATGTATTAAATAATATTATATATTTCATTAATGAACCACTGGAGGTTCTCTTGAATGTTTTTATTATGTTTATTAACCATGTGGTGTAAGAATACAAGAAAATATGGTCAAAGTTAAACTATTTAACTAAGGGTTAAATCTAAAAGATATGGTTAAAATGGTAACCTAAACTTGTCTAAAACCTATTGGTTGAGAGGATTTAGACCCATAACCACCTAATTCTAGAAATAAATTCATTTGGAGCCATTATAAACCGAATATGATTGTATAATAAATTAATACTTTAATCTTTTTTTAATGTGACCCCACCCCTCTTATAAAAGGGTACTTCCCCTTCTCTCAAAATCACACCTCCAAATCCATTTCGCTCAGCCACCCCTACCAAAATATCCTCCCAACATCCCTCAGTTCAATCTATAGTCCTTACTTTGATCATAAATCCCACCTATGAATCCCTTTTGATCAACTCAAAAGGAAACACCCAAAGAAGAGGTAATAATTTCACAACCCTCTTTCAAGTTATTTTCTTCGTCCACTTCATCTTTCTTTGTTATTACCATAAACAAATAATAAATGCAGTACCTTTTACATACTATGATGTTATTATAAATATGGCACAACCATATTCATTATTCTATCCATCCTATGAATGATAATGTCACCATGCGTGCGTACATACGACTTACCATCTCCACACCGTGGTGTAATTTGTTATTCAACACTATGTTATTTGGATGGATATAATGATGAGTAATAGGTAAGTAAATAATTAAAATAAAATTATAATGTTTCTGTAAAATAAATATACCATCCAATTCCACACCTTTTAATCATTAATGAAATGATATCCTCACTCGTGTGTACGTACGAATTACCGTCTCCATGACGCGATGAGATTCATTTCTAGGTTAATCATTCAACGATGATTATAAAAATAAATATTATTAATAAGTATGTAATATATGACATAGTAATGGTACTGGATATATATATATATATATATATTTACTTACATATATCTTATTCACTTACTTCTGTTCAATACGATATGAAAATAGAAACAGTGTTTATGCGTACGTACGACATGCCGTCTCCACAACCGATGTTTTATATTTCGTATATCTATCTATAATAAATATTTATATTCTAAATATATATGATATATAAATCAAGTTTGTATTCTGGAAGTATTTAAATCATGATCTAAATGATACGATCAAAAATAAAAAGTTAAAACACGTACGATAAAGAAAGCGATTATTACCCGAAATGTTAATTTAACATGGAAATATTTATTAAATGGGTAGTATAAAGTCACAAATGAATCATGTATATTATAATAAATATAAATATGGTTCTGGTATAATTTAATAACATACTATGGTCATTATACAGGATGTTAAGCGTACCATCTACAAAAGAAAAGTGCAAGGTAAGGGTTAATTTCACAATCTCTCTATTATCCAAGGTTGATTTTATGTAAGTATCTACTAGGATATATTTATTATCCATGAACATGTTTCATAAAAGAGTTTTCAAATGGATAATTTTTAAGGTACTTTTTTTACAAAAACATCATTTTAAATGTTTTAAATATTTGTTCTTATAAACCTTTCTCTTCAATGTCCATGTTTTAAAAATGGGTTTAAGGATTTATTTATATGAACATGAATGTTTTAAAATGTTAATTCCTTTCAAAAGTTTCAAAGTGGTATGGGACACTTTGATTCAAAACTGACTTTTAAATGAATTATTTTATAAATTAAGATTCTTTTAAATGATATCATGAAAAAGTGATATTTCTCTCAAATATTTTTACTACTAATTTTCAAATATTTCAACATCCTTTACGGGATATTATTCTTGATCATGGTTGATTTATTATGCATGTCTTTCATATTGTATTGAAGGTTTTGCGATATTTTTGACTGTGGATGTGTTATTTTTATACCATTCATGGTTTATGGATAAAGTATTGACATTTCATATGGTAGTTGTAATAAGAATATTTATGTTATGTTTAAACCTTTTCATATGAGGAATGCATTGGATTTAGTAAGTGATGGGTGGAGCCCGCTATAGCTGATCGATGCATCTGTAGGTCTCCTGAGACAAACTAGTGTCTTGACACAAGGACTTGGAAAAAAAATATTATTTTTAGTCATGGCATGAGGCCTTGACTATTTGGTTATGATGTCCGTAATTATGCATTCCCTCGTTATGAAATTAGTTACATGTGATTATTCGACTACTAGAATATCCATGTGCATGTTACTATGGTAATTTTTGATTTATTTTTTCCATATTATGTTCAACTTTATGTTTAAAAGTCTATTGTTTTTATTACACATCATTCCTTAAAAGTTTATAGCTTTAGCAAAATTATTTACCCTTAATGAGTATTTGAGGTCACCCCTTTCTTATGAATATGAAGGGAATGCTTTTATAAAGAATACTTTTATTCTCACAAATGAATTTTATCCTAATAAATTAAATTAATTACTATTACTGAATGATATTAATGATATATATATTTTATATAGTTAATAAAATATTTTTTACATTCATATAATATATTTTACATGTATAATATATCAAAAAACTCAATATTACATGTAAAAACCTGTATTTTATTAAAAGTGGTTTTACTGCCTTTTAAGGGAGAACCTATTTTAAAACTAAATTTTGGAAATTTTATAAATATTATAGGTCAAAATAAACTTTATTTTTGAAATATAAACATGAATTATATGTTTGGATGATTTTTTGGTATTTTTTGGTAATGTTTTATTTTTTGATGAATAGGGAAAAACATTGAATTTTAATTCAAAACTGTTTTTTCAACTAATTTATTTATAAGATTAAATTATATTATAATTGTTTTTAAAGTATAATTATAAAAATAATACATCATTTAATCCAATTTATGTCAATTGGGTCAATTTCACTTTGAAATTTGATATAAAAACATAGAAAACTTTTGAGTATTTTTACTTTAAAAACCCGCATTATCATCCTGCATGAGATATTAATTTTAAATTAATTTACACCACTTCTATGATTTAAATATGGATAATGGAATTCCATATTTTGAGTAATAATAATTAATAATTTCTAATAAGGTAAAATTATTTTTTGCAATAAAATATTATAGAATGTAATTAAAATTAATTACAATGAATAATAGGAAAATAAGATTAACAAGGGACAGAACCTTAAACTTAAGGGAATACATGACCTAGAAACTTATCCAAAAGCCATTATATGTTCGTATTTAGACTCTATATTCCCATTAATGTAATATTTTTTATTATTGGATCCACTTTTCACAGGAAAAATGTGGGTGGAATTCCCTTTTCCAAAATTTACAAGAATACCACTCCTCCTCCAATATAAGAAGACAATCACCCCTCCCACTTATTCACATCTCCCAAGCCCTTTGAATCACCCCAAAAAATCTCAAATAAGATAAAAAAAATCCTTAACTTATTCCTTAAATCCCCCATTTGTGTATAAATCCAACTAAGGAAGCCCTTTTGTGCAATGAAAAAGAAGTTACCCAAAGAAGAGGAGGTTTGAATGTGCATGAAGAAAGTCAATACTTAAGCTAAGAGAATTTCAACTCACTTTTTATTTCTATGAAATAAATGCCTTATTCACCCCTCATTTCTTTTTTTGGTCTGTATACTGAACATATATGTATTCTATGAATCATATTTTTAAATTTTTGGGTATTCACATATCAATTTTATTATAATTATTTAATGGGGTTTACGTTTCAAAAGTTACCAAATTGGTAAAGTAATTTTGTCTCAATTTCACTTCTTTCAGACTCATGTAATACACCTATATTTTTATATAAGGTATATATACATCCATTTACATTTTATACCTTGAATATATTTCTTTTCATGAAATTTCATGCTTCATGTAATGATTTTATTTCCATTGTAATATGATTCAAAGTTACCAAAGTGGTAAGGATTTATATCTATGATCTCATCATTTATTGATACTTTTCTGATTATTATTATATTGATGAAATGTTATGATCTGTATCTTAAAAAATTTCATGACATTTATTACCCTCTATTTCTTCATGTTATATCCAAGTAATGGCACAATTTCCCACTCTTCGGCACTTTAGACATTTAAGAAAATGTTTTTATGAAAATATGACATTGTTTCTTCTTTGATTCAGAAATCTACATTCTTTCAAAAACCATTTTTTTTAAAATAATTTGATTTTTTATAAAGATGATATTTTAAGATAATTTTCAAGGAAATAGTATTTTCAAAATGTTTTATGGATTTCAATGAATCCTTTAAAAGTTTTCAAGGTGTTTTCAATGAAATTGGTTTCAAAATATATTCAAGATTTCTTTATATGTTTTCAAATAAATGGTTTTCAAAACATCTTCAAGATACATTATTATTTTTTAAAAGGAAATAGTTTTTAAAAGGATTTATGTTTTTAAAATAATTATTTAAATAATAAAGGATATTTTCTTAAATAAATGGATTTAAATGTTATTTCCAAATTAGTTTCTATCAAAGATGAAAACCATTGATGTTAGTCATTAATTTATGGAAAATGATCCTAAGGTTCCATTAATATTATTTATATAAATGGTTTATGTTTATATGTAATGAAATTTATGAAACATATTTCTATTTCATGGGTTAAATGTTTATGAAATTATTTTATCATTCAGGAGTTATATGATTTTAAAACCCACTTCTTTTAAATGGTTATTTTATGATGAAATGATTATTAAATATATCTATTTTCTATAGGTTATGATATGATGAAACATTAAGGATAGAAATTTAATTTCATGCTTCATGATGTGATCAATGTTTTGTTATATTATGGTACATAATTGTATGATTTTATTATGTGAAGGGAGAGACCTATATCTCCCTCCAATTCATTGGTTACTGATAAATGTTTTGTGAGATCAATAGGGTACACAGGTGGGAATACAAAGCCTGAAACAAGAGGGAATATTAATCCCAAAAAAAGAGGGTACATGAGAGGGAATCCTAAGATTTAATAAAGATGGTATATAGGATAGAATCCTTAGAAAAAATAATAGGGTACACGGGAGGTAATACCAGGCCGGAAACAAGAGGGTACACGAGTTGGAATTCCATGCCTGAAACAAGAGGGAACATGGGAGGGCATCCCAATCCCAAACAAAAGGGTATATGGGACGTAATCCCAAGTTCGAAGAAAGTACATAGTTAATTATCCAAATACTATCATGTTATCAAGGTTTTGGTAGGTATACTTAAAATAGTATTTTCTATTCTTTTGTGTATTCCAAAAATTCCATGTCTTACTCTTATATTATGCTTTCATAGATTATTTGCTTGTTTCCTTTATGATTCATGTCATATGAACTTCCAATATTTATTCCATGACTCTTGTATATGATCCTCCAAATCATTTTTTATTTTATTAAAAAGCCACTTTAAGGAAAATTGGGAACCAAATATAAAATTCAATACCACAACATACACCGACCCTCCAAAAACACAGTTCACCTTATAGATTTCAAAATTCAAAAATTCTTACATTACTACACCTCACACTCCAACCAGGTACTAATCCCACGACACACACATGATCACAAATATTCAATAAATAGAATTCAAAATATTCATCATCACCATTATAGAACCACAAGATGCCCATGTTAGCCTTCACCATCAGTCGCATCACCCATCACTGGTCATGAACCCATCCACACCAGAGTTGAACCCTGTCCTTCTTGCTTGCGTCAATTAAACAGTGCATCCTTTGTCACCGTCCCGTCGAAGCAAACCAATAAGAACCACGAACACAACATCACCAATATCAAAAACATTGTCATAACCGAAGAAAGCCATCACAGTTTCTGAATTGGGAAAACACTAACTAGGGATTCAAGAGAAACAAAAGAAAAACACGATCAAATAATACCTCAGAAACGAAATCCATTAAAACACACCCATTTTGGGAGATGAACTCCTGAAACAACGGTAATAAGACGTTCCACAAAAATAGAGAGATCGATGAAGTCAGATCGAGGAAGAAACTAACAAGACATTATCCTATTTCCACTTTACCATCTCTACTGTTATCCTTGTCACAACAGACCCCAGAAAAAAACAACCCAAAATAAAAACCAAGAGAGAGGAAACACTGAAGATCATTCACTAAGTTAGTATATTTTGTTCCAAGATTCAAAAGACACTAAACAATTATGATCCCTAACCAGGTTTTTCTATTATGTGAATAATATTCATATAAAATTAAGTAAAATATATGTTTGTTATGTTGGGTCATTATATATGGTTTCAAAGGAACTGTTTAGTCAACCTTTTGAATCTAGGATAAGAAAACTTTAGTGGTATCTATAGGGATAGTTCTAAGGATATGTTTATGTATGGATTTAAGGGTAAGTGTAAGGATGATTTAATGTTTATGAAAATGTACTAGAATTTTGGTAAAGGATTGAGTGAGTGGTTACCTATAAATACATAATTTTTCTAGATACTATACGTTGAATTCTTTATAACAAAAAGATACCTAGGAATAAAAAATCTGAAAAGGTGCTCCAGTCCTAACTTGAACGTAACCTGACACACAACAATAAGACTTACTATGAATCTAGTTTTTCACTCTTGGGGGACATGATTTGGGAATTCTCAAACTTTTTATGAACCATCATGAAGGTTTTAAATAAAAGGCGACTATGAATAACCAAGGATAAACATAAGGTGTCATATATTATAGTATTAGGAGGCATGATTTAGTCATCCTATATGTATTTTTTCAAGATGAATTGCTTCCCCACTATGATGATTGTTTCTTAATATTTTATTTCTGGTTTTAGTCAATGGTTGGAACCTAAAAGATTTTTTTTAATGAGGAATAAAATGGAAAATGCAATACTATTCCTCTAGAGAAATCGAATTTTATGGAATATGGAGTGAAAACCCTTATTTCTTTGACCAAACATCCTTATCTATCCATGAATCATGCTGAGTTTCTAATTGACCAAAGGTGGGAACAACACTTTATTGAATAATTATTAAGGAAATTTTAACCAAATTTTAGTGTAATGACCAATATACTAGTTGTTGAGAAAAGCATCTATACCATAGAAAAGATATTTTTCATTACTCATTATTCTTAATATAAAAAAGTTATTTTGGGAACCTATCACTTTGAAGGTGATGAAAATATATGGTTTCATTTAATAAAGAATATAAAGCAACCGGATAAAATTGTCTCCATAGATTGGGAAGAGTTAAAGAACTTATTTTTCCATAAGTAACTTCTTCTTATTATTCTTAAAAAAAGGAGATTGAATTTTTTCATCAATATCAAGGTAATTATAATAAAATAAGGACATATTTCAATGGAAATTATAAAAACTATAGAGATAATAAAATTATATTTACATTATTGTCAAAGTGTGGAAGGGGACATGGAAGAAATTGTCATAGGGGAATTTTTAAATGTTTAAGTGTGGAAAGAAAGTTTATTGAAGGGTAGAATGCCTAGGTGAAGTGAATAAAGATAAATCTCCAAATTATTCACCTCCCATAATTCAGTGTTTCAAATGTAAGGAGTATGTGAATTATTCTTAGAGTTTCTTAAAACTAAAGGATAATTAAGATGATCGACATCATAAATATCTTAAGCCAAGTGATAAAGGTAATTTTTTTCTACAATAATAGATTAAGTACAACATACTAATTATAGAATACTTATCTTCCCCAATATTTGGGAATTTCATATTTTGTTTTGTAAGAATAATCCATATGAAAATATTATTGTTCATACTTTAGTTAATATTAATTTGATTATATCCTTTTGTATAGATTTTGGAATAATAAAATCACATTTAATGTTTCATCAGCATAAGTATGGACCCAAGATTCTAATGAAAATGTGTTTGTATAAGATAAGAGATTATTTATGGAATAAAGGGTGAGTTATATTTTTTGAAGGGTTACAAGGTTATCTATTTATGGAATGGTTTATGTTAAACTTTAGATAACGTTTTAGAGATTATAGTATTATCTCACCATATGAGGATTTATGAATATTGGATAACTTGTGCTAACCTTTTGTTGTGATAAAATTAGATTTAATTTCCTGTCATTGAATTCATTGATCTCATGATTTATTAATTATTTTATAATGAAAAATTCACCTTAATTTATAGGAATGAGGGATTAAGTGGGAGTTGATCAAGGAACAACAAAGGGTATGGTTTTTTAAAAATCCTGTAAGTAAATATTTTCATTAAAATTATTTAAATTTAGGAAAAAGGATATGGAATCCAAAAATGTTCTCATATTACTTTTTTTTATGATTCAAATGGACCCTTATATCATCACGTATTTATGGATTTGTGATTATTAAATTTCTCCTAACTATATTCTGTATCACTCTCCATCAGAACATGATAATTATATTTCTCTTCTATGTCCATGTTTTCAATTCCATCTTTTGTTCTCATATGTGGAAACCTAGTTATATGTTACTTTGGGTAAACATTATGTTTCCATCTTTACCTTTTTAAAGGATGTTTTAGTAATAATTTTTACAATGTGGGTTTTTTTAAAGGAACCATCAAATATTAAACCTTGGATAAACTAGAAAAAATTCGAGGGAAAAATTCATTTTAAGGGGGTAGAATGTAACACCCTAAAATTTTGGAAGTTATTTTTTTAATTAATTTAATCCTTTTGGTATTTTTCACTTCACACATTACTGTATAGAGTTTTTATATAAAAAATTACTAAGTTTGGATTGTGTTATATGAAAAAACAAGTTAATAATTAACTACATGCAATATAAAGTTTTTAATTATCTACATGAAACACCAAGGTTATTTTACATTACATGAAAGACTAACTTTCCTTGATGGCTCACATAACAAGCAAGATCTTGTTTTACGAACCAATAAAATATTATTAAATGTATTTCTATTTTATATAATAAGATATAATATATCTATTAATTTAGAGGTTATGAATTAGATTAATAAATTTATAAAATTAAAATGTTGAATTCATTGGTTACAAAATAAATTGAAATGAATATAAGAACCAATTGAATTTAAAGATAATGTTTTTATAAAAACCACTTTTATTCTAACAAAAGAATTTTTATCCAAATAAATTAAATTGATTACTATTGGAGAATGATATTAATGAAATATACATTTTATTTATGCAATAAAATATTTTTTACATTCATTGAATATATTTTCTTGTTGTAAGATAGGAACAAAACCAATATTACACATAAAAACCTATATATTTATAAAAGTAGTTTTACCTAATTTTTATTGAGAACCTATTTTAAATATAAATTTTGGAACTTTTATAAATTTTACATGTAAAAATAAATTTCATTTTTGAAATAGAAACATAGAGATTATGTTAGGATGATTTTGTTTTCAATTTTTCTGCGATGTTTCATTTTTGATGAATAATGAAGAATACTGAATTTTAATTCAAACCTACATTTTCATATAATTTATTAATAAGGTTAAATTATATTTATAAATGGGTTTAAAGTATAATGTTATCAATTACACATAAAGTAATCTAATATAGGTCATTAGGATCAATTTTACTTTGAAATTGGAGATAAAAACATAGAATTTTTTTAATATATTTACTTTAAATACCAACATTTTCATCCCCCCCACGAGTTTATTTTTAAATTAATTTCTATCACTTATGTTATTGGAATTTGAAAAATGGAATTGATATTTGAAATATTTATAATTTATAATTTCTAATAAGATAATATAATTTTTGACAAAAAATATGGAATGTAATTAAAATTAATTACAATCATTAAGGGGAAAATTACATTAACAAGGAACTAAATCTTTAACTTAATGGCCAAATTTACCTAGACCCTTTACAAAAATCCATTGGATTTTCATATATCGAAACTACCATACCTTGGATCCAATTTATTCTATTATTGGAGTCAAATTTCTTAATAAAAACATGGGTGAAATTCATTTTAAAAAATTCACATGAATTACACTCCTCCTCCATTATAAAAAGGAACTCAACCCTCCCACCTATTCAAAACTCTCAAACCCTTTGTGTCACCCAACCTCTTCTAATATATTCTCCCAAAATACCTCCCTTCCTCCTTGAATCCTACATTTTAGTATAAATCCAACCATGTAATCCCTTTTATTCAATGAAATAGGAGTAAATTAAAGAAGAGGAGGTTTGAACATGTACGAAGAAATTCAAGACTAAAGGTATGAGATTTTTAACAAAAATTTTATTTCCATTAGATAAATTCCTTATTTACTACTCATTAATTTTATGTGGTGTTTATAATAACCATTAATTTACCCTACGATTATTATACTTAAATTTATGTGTACTTACATATTCATTTGATTATCTTTATTTCATGGGGTTTTTGTTTCAAAATTTATCAAATTAGAAATGTAATTTTGACTAAATTTTCTTTATTTGAGACACATTCTATGTTATGAACCTATATTTTTATATAAAGTGTATATACTACCTTTGATATATTATATCACAGTTCTCCCTCTTTTCATTATATTTCAATCTTCATTTAATGTTATTCTTTCCCTTACAAAATGATTGAAATTTACAAACGTGGTAACAATTTATAGCTACAATATCACCATTTATTAAGATTGTTTAGGATTATTCTTCCATTGATGAAATATTATGATCTATATCATAAGAAATCTCATGATTTTTATTACTCAATATGTTTTTATGTTATATCTATGTAATGGTACCATTATTACTCTCTTTGGTACTTAAGATAATTAAGAAAATGGTTTTATGAAAATATGACTTTGTTTCTCCTTTTGACTGTAAATCTATGTTTTCTCAAAAACCATGATTTAAAAAATGTTTCAAAAAATGTTTTTATGGTTGATATTTTAATTTAATTTTCAAAGAAAAAGGATTCTAAAAATGTTTAATGTTTTTCAAAGAATCGTTTATAAGTTTCAAAGTATATTCAAAGAAATGGGTTTCAAAACATTTCTAATATTTTTAATAAGTATTTAAAGTATTTTCAAAGAAATGGTTTTCAAAAAATTTGAAGGATTCATTAATATGTTTTCAAAGGAAAAGGATTTCAAAAGGATTTATGTTTTAAAAATAATTTTTTAAATAATAAAGGATATTTTCCTCAAGAAATGGTTTTAAAGGATCTTTCCAAATTATTTTCCATTTAATATGACATCCGTTGGTGTTACTCATGCCTTTCTAAAAAGTAATTCAAATGTTCCATTCATATTATTTTTATGAATAGTTTATATATTTAGGTTATGATGTTCATGAAACCTGTTTATCTTTCATGGTTTATATGTTTACAAAATATGTTTCTCTTTCACAGGTTATATTCTTTTGGCACATGATTATTTTCTTGGTTTATGATTTGATGAAAAAATTATCAAACCTATCCCTTTTACATAGGTTATGATGTGATGAAATGTTAATGATACCCATTTCATTTCATAGGTTATGATGTGTTGAATGGTTTTTTATCTTATGGAACATGCATGTATGATTTCATTATGTGATGGGGTGGACCTATATCTCCCTCAAATGCTTTGGGTAATGATAAATGTTTTATGAGATCAAGAGGGTAAAAGAGGGGGGATCCAAAACCTGAAACAAAAGGGAATATTAAGACGAAAATAAGTGGGTATATGGGAGGGAATCCCAGGCCGAAAAAAAGAGGGTACCTGAGAGGGAATCCCATGCTCGAAGCATGAGGGTACATGAGAGGGAATCCCAAGCCCAAAATAAGAGGTTAAAGAGGAGGGAATCCTAGGACTGAAATAAGAAGGCACCTATGAGGGAATCCCAAGCTCTAAAAAGGAGGGTACATGGGGGGGGGATTTCAAGATTAAAGTAGTACATACGATATTATCCCAATCCTAACATGTTATGAAGGTATGGGTATTTAACCTAGACATATGATTTTCTATTCTTATGTGTATACAACAAATTACATTTCTTATTCCTACATTATGTTTCCACAGATTATGCTCTTATTTCCCTTATGATTCATATCTTATGAACTACCAATTTTTATTCCATGAATCATGCGTATGATCTTTGATATCCAAAGTATGATCATTATATGTCATTCTCATACCATTATGCTTAGGTATATCCTTTGTTTACTCTTACTGAGCATCTAATCTCACCCCTTTATTGTGTTTACTTTTACCCAGGTAATGAAGAAAGGTTTTAGGTATAATTTCTAGAGTGGAAGTTATTTTTGGGAAACATTGAAGATATTTCACCGAGTTAGAATATTTTTTTCAATGTTTCAAAAGACACTAAATATTATGGTCCTCATACAAATATTTCTGTAATGTGTTGAATGTTCATAAAAAATGATGTAATATCTATGTTTGTTAAGACTAGTTTATTATAATATATATATCTAGAAATTTAACAACATAATATTTTATGAAATATAAATATTTTAATACTTTTTTCTTTTATACCTTGCATTACATGCAACAATGAGTTTTAACAAATCCCATCAAACTATGAGTATTATTATTTAACCATGACCATTATTTATATGATATGAAACTTAGAGGAATGAATAGGTATGAAATTTTTTTAAAAATTAAGTATAATGGTTTTATATAAATAAATCATAATGAAAAAATTAGTTAATTTTTAGTAAAGTACTTATTTTCTTTGAAAAATATATTTTTTTTCAAAAAAAGAATTTTATTGATTTTTTTAAAAAATAATAAAATTAATTTTTAAAATTTTGAGAAAATTTATTTTAAAAAATGAAATTCATTTTTGGAATAAAAATGTAAAAATTATATTAGAGTTCTTTTTTGGTATTTTTCAGAAAAGACTAATTTTTCAATGAATGGTGAAAATACTAGTTTTTATTGGAGAATTCCATTTTTGTTTAAATAATTTATAAGGTTATGTTTTTTTAGAATAGTTTTATAATAAAAAATTAGATAAATTATATTATAATTAATAAAATTCATGTCATTTTTATCAATTTCATATTGAATTTTGATATAAAAACTTTTTGAAATTTTGAAATTGTTTTCTTTTGAAAGAAATTTTCTCATCGTGTATGCGAGTTTAATTTTACATTAAAATTTTTCAATTCAATGACTGGAATTTTAAAAAATGGATTAAATATTTTAAATAATAATATTTAATTTTATATAATATTTTTAGCCTAGTTTTTTGTCCAAATGAATAGTAAAAAAAATAAAACTAATTACCACGATTATTGTTAAAACAGGTTTACTGAAAGTTAAATTTAAACGATAAAGGAAAAAATGACCATAATACTTTTAAAAAATAAATTTTATTAATATATTTATACATTAAAGCATCTAAAATTTGATAATAAACTATCTTTATCCATTTTTATTTTGAAAATTTTTGGTACACTTTATTCTTCTAAAAAATTTCATGTGTGTCCTCTCCCCCACCTATAAAAGACCACCCCCTATTCTATCATATCCAGAATTCCAAAAACATTTGGTTTGGCCAATAAAGTGCCAAATAAATTAAATAATTCCCTCAAAACACTCTTGATTACTTATTTTTATTATTAAACCTTCCTATAATGGATTTAGGTGTAAACTTAAAGAGGTTATATGAAGAATAGGTAAAATTCTTAAAATTTATTGTTTTATTTTTTATTCAACATCCATAAAATATTATTCAAATATTAAAATATAATAATTATATTATATCACATGTAATTAATTTTATTATTTTAATTTCATGATTGACATATATCTCCTCTTCTATCAAATGGGAAATGAAACTGTTGATTATGTGAATGACATACTACCGCCTCGTGAACCAATGTAATAAATTCTCAAACACCACCTCTCATGAATTGATATAATTATGGATTTAATGTTTATATATTATATTTAAATATTATTATACTTATGTTATTATAATATTATATATACTTCATTATTTCCTTTCTATGGGAATATGATAACATCAGTCATCTGTACGACATACTACCGCCTCACAGATTAATGTGATTCGTTTTTCACTTAAATTTTACATGGAAGGTACTAAAGGTTAGTTTAATGGATATATATATGTATTATATTACATAAAATTATTTTTTTAATACAATATATTATTTACATTTCTTTCTATTCATTAATCATGAAAATGGAAACATCGTTCATGCGTACGTACAACATACTTTCTCCATGATTGGTGTGGTTTATTTACTATATCTAACTATAATGAATTAATATAAATAAATATATGATGAATATATATTATATTTATATTATGGTTAAAATTCTTTATATTATTTATCCATGTTCAAAATGTAAGGGACTAAGATACCAAACCAAAACATACATGAAAAATTAAACATTTATTACCCAAAACAGGATTTTAAAAAGTAATTGTTAATAAATGGGAAGTAAAAGGTAATAAGTAAATAATATATTTTATCATAAATATTAATATGGTTATTTAATAAAACTATAGTAAACTTTTATTTATTTTATAGTAGGTTCTAACATCTATGAAAGAATCTGAGACTTAAGGTAATGGATTTTTGTCTCAATTTCCCTTCTTTGAGACATATGTTATGTTACGAACCTATCTTCATTTATGAGGTATATATAATACCTCTTTGAAATGTTATATCACAAATATAATTCTATTAATGATTTTTAAAGTTTCTTTTGATGTTATTTTTTAATGGAGCTTATTATTCAAAAGTTACCAAAGTGGTAAGGGTTTGATATTTCAATCTCATAGTTTATCATGATTGGTTGTGATTATGCTATAGATGATGAGATATTATGATATATTTCTAGATAAATTAATGAATTTTAATATTCTCAAGTTTATTATTAAAAATACATCTTTTCCCTTTATTTTCATCTCTTCATGTACTCAATATTGAAAAATAATGTATTTAAAGAATGAAAACATTATTTCTCTCTTCAGTCAAAATTTTTTATTCCATATCCTTGTTTTCCAAAAAAAATTTAAATAATGTTTTAATGTTCCCATATTTTTTTTAATGTCATTTTTACCTTTTTTTAGTTTTTAATTTTTTTAAAATGGAATCATCATGTCATTTTCCATACATGGCATGTTTTGTATTTTATCAAAAAACATGAGTTGAATCATTGTTTTTACATGTATGACATAACAGAATTTACTACCATTGTGAACACTCAATGTTTTAAAGTATAATTTATAACTTTTCTAGGTAATTTTTAAATAAATGAAATTATAAAATATTTTATGAATTTCTAGATTTAGAATCATGATTTCAATGAAATGTTATTTTCATCTAGAAATGTTCCAAGGGATTTTTTGAAATCACTTTCCTTATAAGATGAAATACTTTGATGTTACTTAAGATTTACTAGAGATATGGTCCAATGATACCATCCTCGTTATTTCATTCGATGGTTTATTATTATGATAAAGAGACATTTATAAAACTTGTTCCTTTTGTAAGGGTTATTCCATGATGAATTCAAGATTTTTTTAGGAAACCCACCTCTTTTCATGGTTTCTGATATGATGAATATTTCATGATAATGTGGAACAAAAATGTATTATTTTCATTATGTGATGGTCATTATGTTATAAAAAAGGATGGTGGTTATGTTATAACAAAGTATGGTGGTTATGTTATAACCAAGGATAGTATTTATGTAATAACAAATGATGTGGTTATGTTATAACCAAGGATGGGTGGGACATATATCTCTCTATAATACATTGGGTAATGATTGATATCTCATGAGATAAATATGTATATAATGGGGAGTTATCATAGTTTATTAATGTAATTTTATGACTATTATATTCATGGGAGTGAAGCCTGAATACTATGTGAAGTTTCCTAGTCAGGATTCAGGTATCACTTAGAGGGGGTGGTGGGTGAATCAATGATATATTTTTCTTTTTATATTTCCTTAATTTTGAAACAAAATTATCCTCCAATTAAATATTTATTTCCCTGATAAACAAAATTCAAACACACATCTAGAGGATAATAATAATTTAAAAGGTTCACTACTCAACAATAGTAGCTACATCTACGGTATGGTTTGAAAATAATCCAATACCACAGAATCCATTAAAAAAAATCCTTTTGTATGGAATAAAATTAGTAGGATATTCCATTACAATATTTTAGAACTATTATAACAATAAAATATTGAATGTGATTCTTATAGCACAAAATGATTCAATATAATGTTACTGTGCTTGATGGATAGCTTTCACGAGTGTGATCATTCAAAGTAAATATTCTCATTCCCACCCAAAATCTAGTAGGAACTTTCTTGAGTCCTCTGTGAACTATCCTGCTTCCTCTGTGAACATCCTGTATCCTCCTCGAATAGAATTTCACCGTGTGGAGTATGTGATTTCTGGTCCACCTATTCTACTGTGAACTGTTTCTTCTCCGCTGACAACCAATGCCTCGCAAAGTGATGATGCTTCTCATACTACCCTTGCTCCACGAAAAACCATTATTTCACAGTCTACCAATACCTCATAGGACCTTTTACTTTCTGGTATACTAGGCCCTACAATATAATTCCACAAATTCTATCTATAGATTGTCCCTTTCATAGAAAAGATCCCCTGAAGACTTCTTCCCTCTTCAAGGAATCCCTTCCCCACAAACTCTTTCCTTCATAGAATTATCCATCGCAAAATCTTCTCACATCACTAAATTTGTCCCTAGAGTGAAGATGTTTTATAATGAAAATCACTCCCAATTAATGGTAGTATTATGTTCCTTTATATAGGCAAATAAATCCACAAATCCTGCTAATTTGATTTAGCTAAATTTTCAATGTGTTACAGCCTTCACCTTGGACTGTGCTCCTTCTGTGAACTGTTTTTTTTTTATTTTTATGACACAAGCCTATGTGTTATGCCTAAGATATAATCTCATGGATTGTATTATTTTATTCAATTATTATTCATGTCTTATGAACTAATTTTTTTTCCTTGTCTCAAGTTTATGCACAATGATATCCAGGGTACTATTTTCAAATGTTAATCTCATGTTATCATACACTTATGGTCATGTCTGGATTATGTGGTCATTAAAATCTCTCTTGTTTACCATTTTTGATAATTTGAGATCAACCTATTATGTTTACTTTACCTGTGTCATTTCTAAGAAGTGTGATGGTTATGATGAACTAAGTGGGAGATAATGTACAAATCTTATGAACCATTTTTTTATGTTTCTATGTTTTTAAATGCACTATACCCAAATGGTTCTTGTGTGGATTATAATGTTACGAAATGAGTGTTTTTTGTTCAATATGTAATATGTATGTATTAAAAGTGTGGGTCCTAATAGTTGGTATAATATCAAGGTTATAGTTAAAATTTGGAAGATAGAATGAGAAAAATTTAGTGAGATCTCTAGGGATAAGTTTAAGGATAGGTCTAAGGATAATTCAATGTATCAGAAAATATCTTAGAATATTAGTGAATGATAGAGTGAGTGGTTTCTAATAAGTTAAATCTATATATGGATAATAAAAATGGACTTTGTTTTGGAAAATATATACATAGGGGTAATAACTCAGAAAAAGGTGCGTCAATATTGACTTAAACATTACTTGGTACATGACAATATGCCTTACCTTACACCAATTTTGACACTCTTGAGGGTATGGTTTAGAAATTCACAAACTCTTTATGAACCATAATATATTATTTTAATAGATTATGACCATGAATACCTAGGTTAAACCTAAGTTCTCATATATTGTAATATATGTGTCATGCTTTAGACATCCTATAGATGATTTTTAATAAAAATGATTAGTTTTTCTTAAAATTTGTTTTATATTTTTAGTAAATTGATGGAAACCAAAGGAAATGTGTTAATTCTAAATGTGATGGAAAATGAAATGATTTTCCTCCTGAAAACCAAATTTTAATGGATTTTGAATTAAATATATCGTTATTATTCTCACAAAACATTCTTAATTTATGAACAATTCTAAAATTCTAATCAGGAAAGGGGGAGCAATGTTCTATTGAGTTCTTCTTGAGGAAACGTCCACCCTTATTTAGTGGTTTTACTAACCCACTTGTTTTTGAGAAATTTATCAGTACCAATAAAAATATATTTTCCATTATCTAGTGTTCTGAACATGAAAATGTCATTTTGGATGTCTACTATTTGGATGTCGAAGAAGATAAATGGTGTAATCTTATCAAGAGTATGAGGCAACCAGATAAAATTTACTCTATAGAGTTTGATGAGTTTAATAACTTATTTTTCAATAATTACTTTCCTCATATTCTTTGTATGAATATGGATAAGTAATTCCTTGAGGTAAATATCCGGATAATGAAACCATTGTTAACTATGAGGTGAATTTTAAAAGAATTTCAGGTATTCTTATGTTATTGTCATTTAACTTTAATGTAGGGTTGATCGATTTATTAGTGAATTAAAACCAAGTCTCTAAAGGGTGTTATCCATAAGGTACCTGAGTATATATGAAAAAATCATTCAATTTAATATCAAGGTGGAAATAGAGATTAGAGTTACCCATCAATCTTGTGGTCTTGATAAAAAAAGAAAGATATAATTCAATGGAAACTCTAAAAACCAAGGAGGGAATGCGATGATATTTCCATTTTTCTTTAAGTGTGGATGAAAAAATAGAGGATGTTATCTTAAGGGGACTACTAAATATTTTAAATGTGGTAAGGATGGTCATCCAGAAATTGATTGCTAATGTGATGTGAAGAATTTAGGTAATGACGCGAATAGAGATAAATCTCAATAGAATGCACCACCCACACTCTAGTGTTTCAAAATTAAGGAGTATGGGAATTATGTTAATCAATGAACCAATCCAAGGGATAATGAGGATAATAATATATAAAAATACATGAAGAAAAATAAAATGTTAAAGCTTATGAAATCATAATGGTTGAAGTGAATCATGATAAATAAGAGCACTTATAATATACTCTTTAGGTGGGAATATCATGATTGATTTTGTATGAATGTCACGTATAAATATCTTATTCAAATTTTATGAGATTGTAAACATTGACTATGTCCCGATACATAGATTCTAGAATAATGAAATAAAATTTAATATTATATTACTGCAAGGATGGACCCATCCAATGTAAATATTTTTTTAAAGGAATAATGGGTGAATTATCTTTTGGAATCATATATTGTTTTATGTAATATTAACTTAAGAGTTATGGAAGCCATAATGGGTTTATGAGTATAAGGTTTATCATAATTTCAAAGTCTTGTGAACCCCTATTTAGGTTTTCTGTGATGGGTTTTTATCAATATTAATGATATTTTGGGAGAAATTTATGGAAATACAAACCTTTGGTTTTGTATATGTTTTAGTGGAAAAAATTATTTGAGAAGGAATGAATTTACATTTTGTGGTCATATGATTAAATTTATTGGTTACTATTAGGATTTATCTTATCTTTTATGTTAAGGTAATAATTGGTTATTATAATTTTATAACAATTTAGGAACTATATTAATATAGTTTTGGAAAAATTATAACCCGTATTCTAGGAAACAACCTGATACATTCAGTAAGGACATGGGGCTTGAACCCACAAATTAAGTATGATAAGATTATAACTCCTACCATAGACCCAGATGAAAGAATATTTATAAATATAAAACATAAAGAGAGATATATATTAATGAGTTTTTATATTGGTGATTGGTATGTCAACAAGTTATGTTGGAGAGGAAAATGTTTAAGGGGATGCAACAACCATTATCCATACCATAACAACAAAAGGAAAACATCATTGTGGGTTTTGTTATCGGACACCCCAAAAAATATGAAGGGAATAATGATACACGGGTTTTAGTCTACCTCCTTAAGAAGTTATCACACTTAAACTATATTATAAAATATTTCTCTTCGGATAATATTTCCTAGATATTCTTTAGGAATGGTTAAAGGTTTCATGGAGTACAACTTTTTGTTGTATCTATCAGAATCCATAGTTTACCTCAAATTTACGGAGAATTATTTAGTTGGACCTGAATACATAGCTATGATTTAAAATATCATATCATACTTAAAAAAATGGTCAGTATGAGAGAAAAATTCAAACCCTAAATGATATGATAAGTTCTTGTTCTATGGGTTTAAAAAGTGATTGTGATCAACACCTTCATCTAGTTGATTTTTCTTACAACTATAGATTTTAAATGATCATTGAAATGGATAATTATAAATACCTTTATGGAAATAAGTTCATAACTAAAAATTACTCAGATGAAGTTGGAGAATTAATGTTATTGGGTCATGATCTAGATGATAAAATGGAAGAGAAGGTTAGAGATATTTTTTAACACAGAATCGGCAGAAAAGTTGTGCTGATAATCATCAACATGATCTAGAATTTGATGACTGTGAGAGAGTGTTTATAATAATTTCTCTTTGGAATAAGGTTATGAGATTTATGGAGAAATTAAAGCTAATACCTAGTTATATCAGTCCCTTTGAATTTCTAGATCATATTGGGATGGTAGATTATCAATTAGTACTTCCACCAAACCTCTCTCAAGTCCACGATATGTTTCATATATCTCTCTTAAGGAAGTGGACACCTAATACAACATTTGTACTGATCTAAGAGGTTGTACTAATAGAGATTGATATTTCTTATGAGGAATTTTTTTTTTGGAAATTTTGGATCACATAATGAATGTTCTATGAAATAAGACCACTCACCTGGTCAAAGTTTTGTGGCGAAACCACCCATTTGAGGAAGGTAGATGGGAACATGAGGATGTAATAGGGTCGAAGTATCCTCAATTTTTTGTACCAAAGTAATTTAATTTTAGTATGAAATTAATTTTATGGAGGTATAAAGTATAACCATTATATTTTATGAAATATTTTCTCTTTTAATATATTTAATTTCTTCGATAGCTTGTGTTTCACACAACACAGAGGTTTAATAAACCGTGATAATAATATATTATTATTTTTTAAATTATAGAATTATTACCTAGATATTTAACTTATAGGAATGAATAATAATTTTTTTAAATCTAAGTATAATGGTATTATATAAATAAATTATATTTACAAAAAAAGTACTTAGTTTTTAGTAAAGTCTTTATATGCTTTGAAAAATATATTTTTCTCAAAAAATGATTTGTATTTATTTTTGGGAAAAAATAATAAAATTAATTTCCGATGGTCTTAGAAATTATATTTTAAAAAATTAAATTAAATCTTGTAAGAAAAAATTTAAAATTAACTTAGGGTGAATATATTTGATTTTTATGAAAAGGTAAAATTTTCAATTAATTGTGAAAAATACTGGTTTTCATTGAAAATTTTCTTTTCTTTTAAATAATTTAAATGGTTATATTTTGTTATAAAATGATTTTAAAAGTAAAATTATCTCAATTATATTATCATTAATCCAATTTATATAATTTTAATCAATTTTATATTTAATTTTTATATAAAAACTTTTTAAACTTTTAAAAAGTTTCTCGTTGGAAAATCACATTTTTGTCGTGTCTGCGGGTTTATTTTTACATTAAAATTTTCCAATTATGTTAATAGAATTTTTAAAATATATTATATATTTATTATAAGGATAATTAATGTTATAAAATAAGTTAAATTATTTTTCTGTCAAAATGAAGAGTAAAAATATTAAAAATTAATTACAGTGGTTAAGATTAAAATTGGTTTACCAGGTGTTAAACTAAAAAGATAAGGGATTAAATGATCTAGAAACGTGTAAAAAAATCTAGATGAAAATATTTTGACCTTATAACCTCTAAATTTATATAATTACCCATTTTTTAGCCTTATTTCATGTGAAAACATAGGTACACTTTATTAATTTAAAAAATTTCATGTGTGTACTCTCCACCACTTATAAAAGGTCACCTCTTCTACTCTCTTTTTCACACTTCAAAAACCATTTGTTTCAGACAATAACTTAAATAATTATATCATTAATTATCTAACCACACACTATAGACCTTACTTTGATTATAGAATCCTCTAAATAGGGATTTAGGTATAAACCTAAGGATGATCTCTAAAAGAGGTAAAATGCTTAAACTTGTGTTTTCATTTTATTTCTTATTCCACAGCCTTAAAATATACTTAAACAATGTTAATATAATAACACTAGTATCTAAAATATAATAATATGTTATTATGTTAATTTAATTATCTACATCTATATCCTCTTCCATCAAATGGGATACAAAACCATCGATCATGTGTATGGCAGACTATGACCTCGCGAACCGGTGTTATTAGTTTTCCATTAACCCCTCTCACAGATGGATATAATGATAGATTTAATGTTTATATATGATAATTATGATATTTTTACACTTATTTAATTATAATATCACATATACCATCTTACATTTAATCCAATGGGTATGCGATAACATCGCTCGTGTGTCTAGCTAACTACCGCCTCGTGAAGCGATGTAATTAGTTTTTCCCTTAGACTTTACCTAGAAGGTAATATGAGTAAATTTAATGAATACATGTGATATATATTACATAAAAATTATTATTAAAATTAAAAATTATTTATCTTTCTCATTATTTGTTGAAAAAATTGAAATAGTGTTCATGAGTATGTGTGACCTACCGTATCCATGAAGGATGAAATTCATTTTTATTCTCTAATATTCATGTATTACTATAAATACTTATATAATAAATATATATTATATTTTTATAATGTTTATCATTTTTGTGATTATTTAATCATGATCAAAATGGAATTATCAAAGATACCAAACCATAGTATACATGAAAAACAAAACAGTTATTTCCTAAAAAGTGATTTTAGAAAGAATTATTAATGAAAACGTAATAAAATTTAAAAATTAAATCATATATAGTATGATAAATATGATTATATTTCTATGATATACTTATAAAAAAATAAATTTATTATACAGGAGTTTCAAACATGTACATAATAATTCGAGACATAAAGTAAGATATTTTTGTCTCTATTTTACTTCTTTGAGACATATGTTATTTCATGTACCCATATTCTTTTATGAGGTTTATATACATCCAATTTGAAATTTTATATAATTAATATACTTATATACATGATATTTAAAGTTTCATTAGATTTTATTTTTTATTGGGGATTACAATTCAAAATCCACTAAATTTGTAAGTGTATGATGTCACAATATCATTGTTTATCAATATTATTTTTGATTATTATTTCAATGATGAAATAATATTATCTATTTATCAATAAAATCATGAGGTTTCTTATCATTTTGTTATTTCTTGAGAATATATTTTCCATTCATTTTCTTCTCTTTATCTAATCAATATTCCAAAGGAATGTTTTTATAGAAAACTGAATTTATTCATAACTTTGGTAAAAAACCTATTGATTCTGTATCCATGTTTTCTAAAAATTATTTCTATAATTTATTAATATTAATCTAAATTTTTTTGAAGTAATTCTTACTCTTTATTGGAATTATTTTAAAAGGAATCATTATATCATTTTCCAAACAAGCCCTATTTGGATTTTACCAAAAAATGGGAAACGAATCTTTGTTTTTACATGAACGGAATGAAAAAATTTTCCACCATCATGACTACTCAATGTTTTAAAAATTACTTTATAAAATTTTCAAGGTTATTTTCAAGGAAAATTATTTACAAAAGATTTTATGAATTTCATGTTTTAGAAAGTTAATTTTCAATAAAATGTAACTTTCCTCAAGAAATATTCCAAATGATCTGTCAAAATAACTTTCCATCTAATATTACATAATTTTATGTTACTTAATCTTTACCTAAGATATGATCTAATGATACTATCCTTATTATTTCTCAGGATAGTTTATAATTATAGATAATATATATTTGTGAGACTAGTTCCATTTCTATTGGTCATTCCATGATGAATTGAAAAATTTATTATGAAACACATTTAATTTCATGTATTCTAATATGATGAATGTTTTCAATATTGTGGATCCCATATTCATCACTTTCATTATGTGATAGTTTTAAAATTATAGAAAATGATGGTGGTTACATTATAACTAAGGAAAATGGTCGCATTATAACCAAGGATGGGTGATATCTATATCTCATTTTAATGAGTTGTGTAATTATTGGTATCTCATCGGATAAACAATACTGAAATAGAGAGTGAACCCAATTTAGACAGAGAATATTTCCACTATGATAGTTATGAGAGTTAACCCTTACTACTAAAATGGTTTGGGGAGTGAAACAATTCCACCATGATAGCCTCAATAATTATCCTTGAATACTAATGAAATAATTTTTCATGCTTATGTGTATACCACAATCCCATGTCTTATTACTATGATATAATCTCATGTATTATGATATTTTATTCCTTTATGATTCACGTCTTATAAAATTACATGATTAATTCCAGGAAATAAGTTTATGATCTATGATATACTGGGTATGGTTTTAAAATGTTAATATTATGTTCTTGTACCATTATTCTCATGTAATGATTATGTGATCATTTATATCTCCCTCATTTACCCTTAATAAGAATTTTAGCTCACCATTTCTTGTGTTTCCTATCCCATGGTTATGAAGAATGATATTATGTATGATATTTTCAAGAAGATTCCCAGTTATGGGGAACTAAGTGAGAGATATTATAGAAATCATATTAACTAGTTTTATATCTTTCCATGATTTTAGAGGCACTATACCTAAACGGTTCTAGTGTGGATCATTATTTTTTCAAATTAATATTCATTTATTAACATTTAATTTCTTTATATGAAAAGTATGGTTTGTTACAAGGACACCCACATGTTTCCCCTAAGTCAAAACTTATAAGAGACACCCCCAAAGGTTTTCTACTTCACCAACCAAAATAACACCCTATATGGGTCACTCTAGTCTAATTACAATAAAGGAACCATTCTTGGGTACTTTTATTAATCCAAATCCTACCTAGGGTAAACCCTTTACATTAGGATCACACTCTCCAATCTAGTCTAAATGATCTTGAGACTCAAAGGTACCATAAGGAACAATCATGAGTTCTACATAGGTTGATTCATTGAAGTAATTATTTGTCACAACATAGATTTGGTTAGAGGTTCCTACACAAGGGCCACTAGGTCATACATAACCAGATTGTACACCTCAAGTTGTCTGGATGCCACATCGAATCACTATAATGGTCACAAACTTCAACATTACTGGATGAGGCAATCATGCTTGTGCTCAATGTTCTATCATGTCCTTTATAATATTACTTGATCCAAATGTATATACAAATTTACAATTTAAATTTCAATTTAAACCATTTAATTTAAAATCTTATAATTCAATTATTTAGCATGGGTGAATCACCCTGAGTTTCCTGAAAATGCATTAAAATTAACCTTAATAGAAGAATGGGGATCTAGTAAAAGTGCCAAGACCACATACCTAATGGTGAATCCAATATACATTTTTAATGTCTTAGCTCAATATCTCTACTTTGGGCCACCAAGAACCATCCATGACTGACTGAGCTCATCCTAACTCTTCCGACCACACTAACCCACATAAATTCCTAACTCATATTGTAAAATGTATAACAATTAATTATTGTATTTTTAAATAATTGAACATTTTAATTTAAACTATAAATATTCATAAAAAACTCACCTGAATCCCTCAATTCCCTAGATCCGTGGCCCAAAACCCATGGGAGGTATGCAATAGACCCTTGACATCATCCTGTTAAAAATACCTTTCACATGTCACTAATTCTATAATAATTTAACATTAATTTTATATAAAAACTTCAGAAAATTCACTATGGAGACCAAACTCATCATAACAACATGGGAAAACATCTATACATCATCTTAGGACATCCTCTATATGGGATTAATAAAAACTACATCCATATCATCTGATTCCACCATGCTCAGATGGAATCATAATCGAAACCCAAAAGTAGGGAAGTGAAAATTTGCGAACAAATAAGGGAAATAAAACAAGAGACCAATATAGGTGGAGGAATACATTACATCTCTTAAAAAAAAAATCAAAACTACCACCCAAAACATGGGGGCTGAAAGAAGAATGGGGGTTGTGAGACCCATAACAACACACATAATAGGATATGAAGAGGGGGGATACTGTAACGACTCCAAACTCTATCAATGTAATTTCCATTCTTATGTTTATTTAATATAGTATAGATCACATAAAATCCTAAATAGAACACAATGCAAACATTATAAATGATGAATGAAAAAAATAATAGTTATTTCAAGAAGTTAAGGAAATTATACTAAGGAAATAGTAACTTGACCTTATGAATAGTAAATCAACCTAATGAATAGTGACCTCTTTTGTAAGAATATAGTTCTTCTCTAAGGTATGGATCATGATTTTTAGTCTTTTCATACTCTAAATTCTTAAATATGACCTAATGGTGATGCTTGTTGTGGTTATGGAAGGCTCAGGGGTGTTTGGGGCTCATTGGAAGCCCGTAACCCAACTCATAGAGTTTTTTGGGCCTGTCACATGGTTATGAGAAACTATGTGGGTCAGGATGCATAGTTTAATAATCCATGAAGAATTTTTACAAAAGTTGAAAGCCTTTGACAGAGGCTTCCGCATGGTTACCACATGGTTAGACAAACCATTCGGGGTAACCATGTGTTATGCCCCTGGGTTACATAATGTCTCGTACGGTTTCTGCATGGTTATCAAAACCATGAACAGGAACCGTGCGACCTATATATTTTTTATAAAATTACCATTTCTCCCCTATTATTTTTTAAACATAAGTTTCCTTTTTTTCATTTATTGAACACCAACTCCCCATGGTTTTGAGCTCCCCTTAGGCACATATTCTCCCCTTTGAGCTCGTCTCTCTGTTCGATCTCAATATCGACCACCGTTCATCTATAAATTTCCACAATGAAAATTCCTCGATTCCTTTTTATCTATATTGGATTTTAGATCTTATTACCTAATATCCCAATATTCATTCTTTCTTAAAATTTTTTCTAAACCAAGATGAATCAAATCTTGATACTAGATGGGCTATCTAGCACGAGTATAAGGTAGGTGGTCTCATGCCTTTTGCTAATTGTCTAGCTGTTAATATATGAAAGAGTGCCACATACCCATTTTAGGGATTCCACCTTGATTTATATAATCAAACATGTTGTCAAATATTGTCATTTAGGTAAATAAATAGGTGTTAAAATGCACGTGATAGGTTGTCTTCCTGAATTAAGGGCCACCACTTGGGTGAGTGCCTAGTTTGACCAATTTATGGCCTTTTTGTCTAGGGTACCTATGAGTTATGACTTTTTCCCTTTTTTAGGTTGTTTAAAATGAAATTTATTATTCAATGAAGTTTCCATGTTGTTAGATGGTATTCTAATTGGCCAAGGGTGTGGGATAAATGAAATTATACTTAAATTATGTTTAAACCTATGCCTGTTTAAGCATGTTTGGATGTTTTTATCCAACTGTGAACCTTCCCATGTTAGTTAAAAAATATTTTAAGCCATGTTATATTTGTTTTTTTGTGTTAATGATACCTATGTGAGTAATGATAGACCAAACCTTAGAGGTTGGTCCATGCTTATGACACCCTTAGCGTTGAGTTGTGATATACTTATGGTTTGACCCCATCGTGTTTTAAAGTATTACCATGAAATTGTCATGGTTTAATGGTAAATAGCATTGGGTGAATCATGTATTCTATTAGAATCCCATGGATAAAATTATATGTTTATTTTACCTTGGTCCCATGAAGGAAGCTTGGATTCTCTGGAATTCCTTGGACGATCTCAATGGGTTTATTAATTAATGTTAAGCCGTGAGTGAACCATGGACAACATGGACGGGCTCATAGAGTGTATTTACTAAATGGTGAGTGAATCAAAGATCTTACAAGATTACATGGATGGAATTAAGAGGAATGAATGTTTCATGAGTGATTCTTGGGGCTCCCTATTGGACTGACAAGGAGGGGCTCAATTGACATGGACTTATACCACACTTAGTGTGATACTAAGTCCTTGAGAGGCTCTTCAGGACTGGATTATAGGGTGTTGCTAGATTGGCACCTGGAGTGATACTAGAATTTCATTTTAGTAATGATAAGGAAGGTCTCATGTTATAATTGAATATTAAAATTACTTATGGCGTGTCTACCAAGACAAAGCACAAGCTTGGATTCTATTTTCTCTTATACTTGTTTAGATGGCCTTCCGAGGTATATATTATGAAATCTACTATATGGGGGATCATCAATATTAGGATGGATCTTGATACATATAACAATAAATGTAATTGAGTTGTTAATTGAATATAAATGAAAAATAGTGCATTTAGGACTATTCACTTTTGAGTACCTCCTAGCTTATAGCATTCACTATCACACATTTCCTATTATATATATTCACTGGTTGATCGACACAAACCTTGAGTGGTTTCTTACTAGTATTTATTATCAAACCCTGTTTGGGCCATTCTCTGGGCCCAAAAGGATTATATGTTGCAGTTGTAGACAAGGGAAAATTCCCTTCATTAGGTTATTGATATAAAGCCTATAAGTAGGAGAGCATGGGACCAAACCAATGCCTGCGATGCTACTAACATACTTTTTTTTCTTTTTAACACTTTTGATATTTTAATTTATATGATAGCCTTGTGACTCATTTGGATGTTTTCTTAGAATCATATGACATGCAACATTTTGTATATGATATGACACCTTGTTATTTTTATTATCAGTCTTCCAATATTTACTTTTATTGTATGGTATTATTTCTTATGTTAACTATATGTTATTCCCATTGTGTTATACTATGATAATGAGGGACTAGTCTCCCCATTATAATTTCCTTGTCCCTCGATGCTAGTCAGTAGCCTTTGGTGTTTGGGGATATGCACCTAAAGCCATGTGGCCAATCAGACTTGGGGCACTATTAGGTGGCATCTGAACCCGGGACATTACTAAGTTGTATCATAAGAGTATTTTCTGGTTTGATTTACTGTTTAGAACTGATAAAAAAGTATAAGACGGAATTTTTATTTGGTAATAATTTGTGCTTGGGAGTATCTACCCCGCGTATAGGGAAAATCCATATTTCCTCAATTTGAATTGTGAATTTTTGATTTTGAACTATTAAAATTGATTCGATTTCACCGTTTGGTAACACACTTATGTCGTGCTGTTATTATTAATAATATTATGGTTTTATTATATTTAAACCCAATGATATGAGGTTATTCCTTCTCATGTATCATATAGGAACTTGTTAGAATCACATGCCTTGCATTCTTATCAGGCCATCTAGGAGCATTACTAATTAAATGCTGTTGTGATAGGTACCTTGATAGATATGCCGGCTATTGTGAAAGGTGTATTTTTACATGCTATGGTTTGAATTGTATGGACCCCATGCTTTAGTCCCTATGGTGTATGAGACCTCTAGGATCATAATTTAGTAGGTCATGTTTTTGCTTTTTATTGAACTATGCTACAATGTTCTATACTTGGATGCCAAGATTTGATCCATGGAGAGTATGGTCTCCCATGAGTCAGAAATCTAAAAAACATTGGTTCAATTTTTAGAAAGGAATGTGATAAGCTTGAAATGATTGAAAATCCTATTCTTGAATGTGTTATTAGCTTAGAATTTAGAATAAAGGTGAAAATGGTGAAGTGGAATTGCTTTTTATTGAGAACTTGACCAGACCCGAACTTATTAGTTAGATCTCAGTAGGGGTTCCCATTGTTGTTCCCCTAGAATTGACCCATGGGGAAGGCAGAGGGATCTGTGTTTAAGGTAATATTTTGAAATTTCTTGTTTTTTCGATGATTTTGAGCTGCGACCTTGTTTTTTATTGAATTAAGGTGTGTGCTTGACCTTGTACAGTCATGCCTCCATGAAAACCTCCAACTGTATTCCATGAGGGTGATGATGATCATACCCTAGAAGTGGTTGGCCATGGGCTACCAGTGGATCCTCTAGTTGTGCTAGGTGAGACACCAACTATTATACTAGATGAAGGTGTGGATGCATAGTTCTGTGAAGGCTTTATGCAGTTCGTGCAAACTTTTGAGGGAGAATCATAGCCTGCCATGTCTATGGCCGAGCAGAAACAGGTGTTCTAGTAGAAGCATCCGCCTATGTTTTCAAGGGATTGTGGACCATAGCATGAAAAGTCATGGATGGAGGAAATGATTTTTATCTTTAAGAATTTCGAGACTCCTCTTGAGGGGAGGTTAAATCTTGTGATGTATATACTATGTGATTCCTCCAAGATATGGTGGGATATGATTAATCATACAGGGAATCATTGAGATATGGCATAGGGAGAGTTCTAGAAATTATTCAATGACTATTGCTATCTCGAGAAGCTGAGGGATTATAATTCCTGTGAGTTTATGCATTTGGAGTAGGGTTCTTTATTAGTGATGGACTACTCAGCCCATTTTATAAAGCTCTAGTGATTCAAACCTATTCTAATGGGTGAAAATTTATCAAAGGCTAGGCGTTTTTTAGGATGGTCTCAGGTATGGCATCTGATCACAGATAAACATATTCGGGCTATGTGTGGATTATCGAAAAGTGAACCAGCTAACGGTTAAGAACTGGTATCCTCTGCCAAGGATAAATACCCTTTTCAACCAGCATCAAGGAGCTTGTGTTTTCTCAAAGATCGACCTAATATCTGGATATCATCAAGTATATGTTAAATCATCACACTTACCTTGAATATACTTTCTAATTATGTATGTTCTGTATGAGTACTTGGTCATGACGTTCATTATCACAAATACGCCAGTGGTTTTCATGGTGTTGATGAACTGAGTGTTCCATCATTATCTTGACTCAATTGTTGTGGTTTTCAGGGATGATATCTTTGTTTAATCACATAATCTATAGTACCAAGAAAAATATCTTGAAATTGTAATAAGTATGCTGATAGATCATTAGTTATACGCTAATATCACTATGTTCCACTTCTAGATGGATAAAATTCACTTCTTGGGCCACATTATCTCATAGAAAATTGTATTAGTCGACCAAGAGAATGTGAGAGTAGTATTTTCCTAGGAGCAGTCCAAGAATCTCCTTGAGGTCCAGAGTTTCTTAGGGGTGGATAGTTACTACAAGAGTTTCATATTAGACTTCTCATATTTATAAACACCATTATGATGAATAAATAAAAAGGGTGTGAAGTATATTTGGATGGATTCCTATGAGATGGCCTTTTAAGAGCTAAAAAATAGATTGACTTCAGCATTGATACTTATTTTTCTAGAGCTAGGCAGAAGTTACACTATGTACTATAATATATTAGGAATCCAGCTTGGAGTAGTTCTTATGTAGGGGATCAATTCATTGTATATGGATCTTAGTAGTTGAGGTAACATGTGAAAAAATACCCGAAATATGATCTGAATTTATCTATAGTTGTTCATGCATTACAATGTTGAAGAAATTACTTACTGGGAGAGAGTTTTGTGGTGCAGACAAACTAAAAAAGACTCGAGTATATTTTTACTTAGTGTGATCTAAATATGATATAGTGAAGGTGGGTGGAATACATTTAGTATTTTGACTTTGAGATTCCCTACACACCTTGTAAAAGAAATGCAGTGGACAATGCTTTAAGCAATAGGAATCTATTGTAAGAAGTGTAGCAATCCAGTTGTGAGAAGAAACTTATGGTGTTGTTCTTTGAGATGCATTTGGAGGTGGAAAATAGTGAGGGTCAATTTTTTCTTTTATCATTAGTTGTTACCTCCACCCTACTGGACAGAGTGAATATGATGCAGATATTTAATTATGAAGTTCTAGTTATACAGGGGGAGTATGACAGGTGAGGACCCTCCTCCTATTTGGAACGTAGGCGAGGATTAAGTTCTGCATTTACGTGGTTGGATGTGGATTTCTGCAAACATGCACGAGGAGATGATGCTTGATTTTCATTCATATATATGGGCAGTGCATCCTGGTTTCCCCAAGATGTATCAGGATTTACAACATCATTATTAGTGGCCATTTATGAAAAATGATGTTGTTGGTTTTGTCATGCGGTGTTCCACCTATCATCAGGTGAAGGAAGAACACCAGTGACCAACTGGACTTTTAGAAAAACTACACATTCTGAGTGGAAATGGAATGATGCCCGGATGGATTTCATGATGGTCTTACTAAGGTCACATTAAGGTAAAGATGTCATTTGGTTTGTCATTTATAGGCTCGGGAAGGTTGAACATTTCCTACTGAAAATTAAACCTTAAGTGTTGATCATATTGGCAGGTTGTACATCTTGGAGGTTTTGTGTTTACATGGGGTTCCACAGTCTATCATTTCAGATAGGGATACCTAATTGACACATTGTTTATGGAAGGGGTTATAGAGGGAACTGGGTACATAGGTGTTTCTTAGCATAGCTTACCACCCATAGATATATGGCTAGTCATAGCACATGATTCAGGTACTTGAGGATATGCTTTGAGCATGTGTCCTTGACATTGGGGGTTTTTGGAAGAAACACATACCCCTGGTAGAGTTATATTATAATAAATATTTCAATATAATTTTAAAATGGTGACATATGAGGATTTATATAGTAGGCCATACCGATCACCCTTGTGTTGGTTGGAGGTAGGTGTGGCAGCCATGCTAGGACCTCGTCTTTTCCAAGAGACCACGGAACATGTGCAGTTGATTCCAAAGCAGATAGATACTGAATAGTATCATATGAAATCTTACAATGAACACTACAGACCTATAGAGTTTGAGGTTGGGGATTGGGGTTTCCAACATGTTTCACCGAGGCTGGGACATAATAAGATTAGGATACATGATAAGCTCTCGTCGAGATATGTTAGACCATTTGAGATTTTGGCGAGGGTCAGGACGGTTGCCTGTTGGTTGCAGTTACCTCAGAGCCACCGGGCAATGCACAACTTCTTTCACATTTCTTAGTTGCGAAGATACTATTTAGACCGGTCTCATGCTTTTCGTCTTGAGGATGTTGAGTTATAGGTAAATTCATCCTTTTAGGAGTATCCTATACAAATTATTGATCGAGACATGAAGGTTCTTTGTGGTCGTCCTGCTCGTTTAACACGGGTGCTATGACATCAAGACCGAGTGAAATACGAGACCTAGGGGAATGGGGATGATGTTTGATCACAATGGTCATAGTTGTTCTTAGATGCTTCTACACTACCCTTGGAAGGGATATCCATGGACGTATTACTTTAATAAGGGATGTTTGTAAGAACATAGTTATTCTTTGAGATATGGATCACGACTTTTCCATATTTTCCTCATTTAAATGCTTAAAAATCACCTAATAGTGATTCCCATTGAGGTTGTGGAAGGGTCAGGGGTTTTCAGGGATAATTTGAGGCTTTAAACCCAAATCGTGGATAGTTTTGGGCCTACTACATGGTTAGTAGAAACAGTATGGGTCAGGCTGTGTGGTTTAAGAAACTATGAAAAGTGAGATAGTAGCTTTTGTAGGGCCATGAGACATGTCTGCAAAATTTATAGACCTTTGGAAGAGGGTTCCACATGGTTACCTCATGGTTAGAAAAACCTTGTGTGGTAAGCATGGGTTATGCCCTAAGGTTATATAAGGTATCACATGGTTCTTTCTTGATTATCCAAAATGTGTGTAGAAACCGTGCGGCCCAGGTATATTGGGTAAAATGAAATTTTTTTCCCTATTAATTATCAAACATAAGTTTCTATATTCTACTTTTTTTCATAGTAGGTCCCCCTGGTTTTGAGCTCTCCTTTGGTTCCTATTCTCCCCTTTGAGCCCGACTCTCCATCCAGTATCTGAATCGTCCTTCATTCATCTCTAAAGATCTGCAATGGTAATTCCTCAATTCCTTTTTATCCATATTCGATTATTATGCTTATTGATTTCACTATTTGGATTCAGGATAGTATTCCCTAATATTCCATTATTTATCAATTATTTATATTTCTCCCAAACCAATGTGAATCCAATCTTGATATTGGATTATCTATCTTGCACGAGCATAAGTTAGGTGTTCTCATGCCTTTCGCTAATTGTCGAGCTGTTTATATATGCCTGAGTGTTGCATGCCTATTTTTTGGATTTTGCCTTGATTTATAAATTGATCCTATTGTTACTTGTTGTCATTTAGGTAACTAAATAGGTGTTAAAGATCTTGTGATAGTTTGTTTTCCTGAATTAAGGTCCACCCCTTGGGTGAGTGCCATGTTTGACCAATTTATGGTCATTTGGACTAGGGTAACTATGAGATATGCCTTGAGTCCCATTTATGGGTTTTTTAAAAAGAAATTTTTTATTGAATGAAATTTCCATGTTGTTATATGGTATTATAATCAGTTAAGGGCATGGGATAGTTGATTTTACCCTTGAATCATGTTTTATCCTATGCCTTTTTAATAATTTTGGGATGTTTTTCTCCAACTACAAACCTACCCACATGAGTTAACCAATATTTTAATCAATTTGATAGTTTTTTCATATGTTTCTTGTTATGTGAATGATTCCCATCGAATTAATGATAGAACAAGAATTAGAGGTTGGTCTTAGATTATGAAACCCTTGGTGGTGAGTTGTGAAAGGATTATGGTTTGACCCCAGCATGCTATTAAATTATTAACTTGAACCTATTATGGTTGAATATAAAATAGCATTAGGTGAATCATGGATTCTGTTGGAATTCCATGGATGGAATTATGTGTCTAATTTACCTTTGTACCCTATGTGAAACTTATGTTCTTTATAATTCCTTGGACGAGATCAATGGGTTTATTAAATAATGTTAAGATGTGAGTGAACCATGGATTCCAGGGATGGGCTCATAGAGGCTATAAAATTAATTCTGAGTGAATCATGGATCTTATAGTATGCCATGGATGAGCTTGAGATGCTTGAATATTTCATGAGTGATACTTTGTGATCCATATAGGACTGTCAAGGATGGGTTCGTTGACACAGACTTATACCACACCTAGAGTGATACCAGGTCCTTGAGAGGCTCGCCAGGATTGGCTTGTAGGGTGTTGGTAGATTGTCACCTGGAGTGATAGTTGAATTCCAGTTTAGAATTTTCAAGGACAAGCTCATGTTATAATTGAATATTGAAGTTACTTATGATGCATCTATCAATCCAAAGCATAATCTTTGATTCAGTTTTCTCTTAAACAAGTTTAGATAGCCTTCTGAGGTATCTGTTGTGCTTACTGCTAAACATGTGATCGTCAGGCTTAGAGTGGATATCGATACTTATAACAATCAATGTAATTGAGTTTTAAATTGAATATAAATGAAAACCAATGAATTTACGACTGTTTACTTTTGAGTACATTCTAGCTTACTGCTTTCACTATTATACATTTTCTATTATATTTACTCATAGATAGAATGGAAAAGACCTTGAGTGGTTGCCTACTGGGATTTTGTCTCACACTCTATTTGGGTCATGCTTTGGGCCCAAACAGATTATATAGTAATAGGAGTAGACATGGGAATACGCCCTCCATTAGGTTCTTGATATGAAGCCATGAAGCAGGAGAGAATGTGTCCATGTTGAGTCTTTCAATTCTATTGGGATACTTTTATTCTTCCTTTACCTTTTGGATCTTGTACTATATATGATAGCCTCAGGACTTGCTTGGCTATTTTTTAGAAACTTGTAAAATGCGTTAATTTTCATATGATATGATGCCTGAATATTTGATTTATCAGTCTTCTTATATTTAATTCTATTGTATGGTATTATTGATTCCTTTGAATATATGTTATTACTACTATTTCGTACTCTACCAATGAGGGAATTGTCTCCCCACTATCATCACCTTGGCCCTCACTACTAGTTGGCATCCTCTGGCATTTGGGGAGATGCGTTTGCAGCCATGTAGCCAACCAGGCTTTGAGAACTGTTAGGTGGCATCTAGGCATGGGGTGTTACATCTTAGATGAAATTATAAAAAAAATTTATGCATCTTAAAAATGTAAGTATAATATAAATATATCATGGTATAAGTAAGTGAATATTAAAAAAATTAATAATTATGTGTTGTAATTTTCACGTGTAACAAATATTTAATTATAATTTTATAATTAATAACTTGGTTTACAAGTAAAATAACTTTCATAAAATGTATCCATAAATTAATATTTTTTTCTAATGATTTTAGGACAATTTAGTAAGATTTTAGTTAATTTTTTAGAGTCTTATAATATCTGTTTTAATATTAAAAACTGTTTGTTAAGTAATGATGATATTAATTAAAATTTTAATTTACATTATTTAAGAAATTATTATTATAAAATGCAGTATATTTTTTGAATTCTGCATGTCATGAAATGGTTAGGGTGAATTTTTTAAATTTTTCTAAAATACTTGAATTTATGTGGATAATAAAGTATGATAATTTACGATAAATGATAAATACCTGAATTATAGAGTCATGGATGATGCTTGGATGATTTAAGAACCATTGATTCGATCTCACATGTACTCATTACATTATTTAGTCACGGTAATCAATATTATTTCTTGTATTGAGGAAAATAATAAATAATTAATAAAATAATGAGAGATTGTCCCTCTACTACACTATAAAAAAACCACCCCTCACCCCTCTTCTCCTCACTCCTTCCAAAATTTGAGACTTGTAAAATTTATTCCCAATACTATCCCTAATATACTACCCCACATTTATAAGCTCTTGTCCTTCTTAAGAAAAAAAAATCAATCCAGTTAAGGAGATTCTCAAGGAGGAGTATTCAGAGGTAAAATCCTCTTCCTTTTCCTTTTATTTTCATTTCAAGTTATTTATCATTATCCCCTAAAATAATATGTATAAATGAGAATGAAAACTCTAGTATAATTTTTATATTTTAGTTATATCATGTTAATGTAAGAACCACCATCAATCTACTTACACTCTCTCTATATCCTATTTTAAAAATGAAATCATCGTCCGGGATGTGCTGATTTACAACCTTCGTGGACGACGAACTTTTGTTATTCAATTTATTAATCATGGATGGTCACAATACCATTTTTATGGTTAAAATATAATATAATATATGTATTATAACATATTTAATGTTTTATAACTATTATATATACATAATAATAATTCATATGATAAAACTAGTTCTCGGTGATTGAAATACCACTGTAATAATCTAAACAATTAACACTAAATGTCTTATCTATTGATTCATCCTCATAAAATATAAACAAAATTATATAAACATTTACACTTCAGGATGTTCATAAATATCATATAAATTCAATTCTGTAAAATTATACCCTTTCTAAATGAACTTCCATACTCATATATAAGTGTACCAATCCAGATAACCAAGGAAACGAACGCTCCCGGGCAATAAAATTGTATCTTTTATCTCTTAAAAAAGGACATAAATGAACTTAATAAAATTATTATAAATCAAATAAATATAGAGATTTCTCTAAATTATTTAATTAATAGATTTAATTTGATTATCCAGGATGTTAAGGTCAAGTGGAGAACACATTTAGACATAAGGTATGTGTCTTCTCTCCAAACCTCCATTTTCATTCAGGTTATGATTTCTTCCTCTATAAACCAATTTAATTTTTCATTCTCTTTAAATACATATTATAACTTCGGTTTACACATTAAAAAATCATTTTTCCAAATTAGTTCATCTTTTTTTATAATAAATTCATGTTTTTTCAAGGTTCCCTTTTCAATTCTTCCTCATACGCAGACCCGATTAAAGGGAACATCCCAATTTATTACCCATTTTCAAGAACCATGTAGCACCACAAACCCAATTTCCTAATGTTGGTGCATTATTTTATTAAATTATCATGATCACAAGAACTCAAATCCTAAAGGACCGATCAGTTTAGTAGACTTGGAAAAACTAGTTATAAACATAATTTTACATTACATCATGAAATGAAAAATAACATAGTATCTCTTTTGAAAATACTCGTATCCCTTGGAATATCCCTAAAAGTCACTCATAATATAAATTTTTTCATCCTCGAGGAAAATGAAACATAAGAAATGGGTGATCTCCGATGCCTAGTAAGGATAACAATATAGAAGAAGCTATCATAAATAATCATAAAACACAAGCCTTTTAAAACATAATATTCAGCATAATATGACAAGAATAAATTAAACAATTCCATTTAAACATTCAAATGGATATTATAATAGTCGAATAATCACCTATAATATTAATAAATAATCACATAATGATGGAATTCCGAGATCTAGGCATCATAACTACACCATCAAGGCCTCATGACAAGACCATACATAAACGGGTAAAAACCCAAACTAGTTTGTCTCACGAGACCTACCAATGCATAGAGGAGCTATAGTGGTCCCTATCCATCACCTACTAAGTCTAATGAATTTCTCATATGAAAAGTGTGAAACATAACATAAAAATTTATTTTAAAACTAGCATATGAAATGTTAATACATTAACCATAAACCAGGAATGGTATGAAAATAGCACATACACAGTCAAACATATCATAAATCCATCAATAAAATATGGAATATTTTATAATAAATCAACCTAAATTAATTATAAAATCCAACAAAGGATTTTGACATAGTTGAAAATTATCTAATAAAATCATTAAAACACTTTGAGAGAAATATCCTTTTTTCACATTGCAATCATTTAAAAGTCACTCAATTATAAAAGAAAAAAAATTTATTTTGAAAGTAACTTTGTAATATTTTAAGTCAATATTCAAAATGATAGGGAATTATAATGGGAGAAAATAGATTATTGTGTCGTATAAGTTAAAAACCATTCTTTACTTAATTTCTCGAAAAGGTTATAAAGTGTCTCATTTGAAAAATAACGGAAAGATTCCTATCAAAAAAATTTATAAAAAATAAAAAATTGGTAAAAATGACTTTAAAAAATTGAATATAATATTTTTAATTACATTTTAGTAAACATGGACATGGATGATAATGATATCCCAGTAGATACTAATGTATAAACAACCTCAGATAATACTGATATAGTGAAATTAACCCTTACCTTGTACTTTACTTAAATAAAGTGTATGTTGAACTCTTATATAATGGTTAAATAATGTTATTAAATTTTACTAGGACCATATCCATATTTATGATATTATATATGATCGAATTATATCATTTTATTAATATTGTCTCAATATTACCATTGTTTCGGGTGTTGACTGCTTCATTTTTCTATGCATGTTTTGTTATATAATTCATGTTTCTTATGTATAGTATATATTTTATTCATATAAATAACGATAAAAGGTTACTAAATAGTATATTTACTCATATTATAAATTTTATGATTATTATTGAATGGTTAATGGGGGGAATGATTCTCACTGTGTCATGGAGATGGTAGGCCGAACATATGCACGAGCGACGATATCATTCTCTTGATGGATAAATGGCTTGAATTTGGATGGTATATTAAATATAATGAATCACTATAATGTAATATTAACTATTTAAATCCATTAAATTCATCATTATAACCATCCAAATAAATTTGTGTGGAATAATAAATTACACTACGACGTGGAGATGGTAAGTCGTATATACACACACATGGTGATATTGTTATTTGTAGGATAAATTAAAGAAGTAATATAGTTGTAACATAATCATAATAAAATATTTTCATGTATATGAAATTGTATTTATTACTTTAGTATGTGAACAACATATGAAGAGGAACTAGAATAAGAAAATAATTTGAATTGAATTGGTAAAACAATTACCTCTTCTTTGAGCGTCTCCTTTTGATTTTCACAAAATTACTCTTTATGTTTGGATTATTCCCAAAGAATGAACTCTAGGATGAAGTTAGGGAAGTTTATAGGAGAATTTATTAGGGTTTTTCTAATCCAAAGGGTTTTATATGTGTTAATAAAAGAGAAGGAGAGGTGCCCTTTTTTAAGAGAGGGGTGTTACACTTTTGTAAAATCCAAAAAAATTAATTTAATATAATTTATTTTCGATTTAAAATAGATAAAAAGTGAGTTATTTATAGGATAATATGAAAATGAGTCTAAAAAATCTCAAAAAACTATTTTTATATAGGTTTAGGTTACAAAAGTAACCATATATTTTGGTTTTAACCCTTAGTTAAGCAATTTAACTCTTACCGTGTCTACTTGTATTTTTATAATATAGGGTTAATATAGTTACTATAAAATGAAAAAAGAACCACAATATGATCATTTATGAAATATTTAACTTTATACAAGTTATTTGGATGAAAATTAACTTTTTATGAATTTTATATCATTTAATAAAATAGTATTTATTTTAGAATCTCATTTATGTCATTTTTTACACTAATTAATACATGATTCTTGTTAGTCATAAAAACATGATTACTTCTACAAAAATAAAATAAATCATCCCTAACATGTAATTATACTCCAAAAAATTCTTATATGACATCATATATTCCAAATTATATACATTTAAATATTATTAATGTTATTTAATAGATTCTTCCTTTAACAAATCAATTACTGCATCATCATTGTGTCACTATTTAATTTAATTATATATTTCATAAAATTATAAATAAATTGAGATTATGTAGATAAAATTTTTATCCTTCTATATACTATTTATATTCTACCATATCACTTATATAAACTCATATTAAATGGTATAAATACTAAAATTTGAGTATGACATTTTTAACTCTTCTTTAAATAAAAAATAGGTAATCTCTTAATCATAGAAAAGTGGCTTTAAAAGGATCATATTGTTTACATAAGTTTTATTTTGGTCTAAAAACACTCATATAATGAAATTATGATAATGTTTAGGGTAAATTTATATTATTATAATATTATTATTACCTTTAATTACTCTATTTACCTTTAACTATGGTAAATAAAATAAAAAATTTAGTATTCACCAAAAATTATTTTGATCATGTTAGACCAAATTTCTCACACTGATTAAAACCATGTAAGTCCATTTTTTAAAATTCAATTCATAAAAGTAGAAAAATTACATTAAATGCTAATCCCGCAAATGTTGCTAGAAGGCGGGTAAAAGAGACGTTAAAAAGTTCAATAAAATTTAATATCTAATTCTATTAAAAAATGGTTCCAATGAAATATATTGGATTAATATATATATATATATATAATTAATCTATTGTAAAATTATAATAATGTTACAATAAAATAATTATTTATATTTGGTTTTTAACACCAATGCAGTAATGTCCACTATTCATCAAAATTGATAATTTTTAGAAAAATACAAAAAATTCAGCATAAATTAATTTGGATATTCCAAATTAAAAAATGAAGATTCTATTGACAAATAAAATTTATTAATTTCATTATATGGTTCATAATATTACTAACCACTTTTTAAATGGCTTGTTTGATTGGCCAGGGTGCGCTCAAACTCTGTGTTGTGTGAAACACAAGCTATTGAATTGTTTAAAAAGAAGTGTACCGTGGAAGCTTAGGGTGTTACATTCTTATTTCAAATAATTTCATCCTAAAAATTTCTATAATATCAAATCATAAAAAGATTCGGGTGGTTCTTTATCATATGTTCTTCAGGTTCCCATGCCACCCCTTCCATTTTATGGTTTCACTAAAGAAACTTTACTATTCGTGTCGTCTGATTACTCAATACTTGTTCTCTAGTGTCAAGAATATCGATAGGATATTCACAGTAATATAGATCAGGTTCATTTTCTACTTCTTCATAGGTGAGTACCTGTATTGGGTCTGTCATGTACTTCCTTAACAGTGATAGGAGGAAAACATCCTGAACATTGGAGAGACCTAGCAGCATTGCTAAATAGTATGCTACAACTCCAATTCATTTTATAATTTAAAAAGTTTTAATGTATCTTAGGCTCTGTTTCCCTTCATTTCCATATTTTATTACACCCTTCCATGGATATACCATTATGAAAACATGATATCATACTTAAAATTTCAAATCCTTCATACAGTTATCATTATTGATCTTTTTTATACATTGAGTTACTTTGATATGGATTGGAATATTTTTCATATTTTTTATTGTTTTCTCAACAAGTTATGCGCCTAAAAGTTTTATTGAACCATCATCATCCCAAAAAGTCAGTGTACGACATATCTTTATATATAATGCTTCATATGGTTCCATCTGGATACTTGAATGAAAGACATTGTTATAGGAGAATTCAACTAGAGGTAACTACTGATCCCACAAACCTTGAAATTCAAGTGATAAAGATCTCAACATGTCTTATAATGTTTTAATAGTCCTTTTTTATTGTCCATTAGTTTGAGGGTGGTATTTAGTGCTCAATAAAAGCTCAGTATCTAGGAATTTCTAAAGTATTTTTCTAGAATCTTATTGTAAAATGGGGGTCACCATAAAAAACAATTGATAGGGGTACACTATGAAGTATTACAGCTTCATTAATGTAAATTATTTCTAAATGTCCAAGTGGTATATCTTCTCTTATAACAAGAAAATGTGTTGACTTGGTAAGATGATCAACAATAACCCATATTGCATAATTTCTTATTGGATTCCTAAATAGCCCCATTTCAAATTCCATCATTATATCATCCCTTTTCCAAACATGTATAGGAAGAGGATGCATTAATCCTCTAAGATTTTGTCTTCCAACCTTCACATGTTGTCAAACCAATCATCTTAACACATAATCCGTAATCTCCATCCTCATGTTGTCCCAAAAAAAATGTTCCTTCAAATATCTATACATCTTAGTTCCACCAGGGTGTATAAAGAAATTAAATCTTTTAGAATTATACAATAATTCTATTTTTAGACCAGGTATAGAGGGAACACACAACCACTTTACAAATTTCAAAACTCCATATTCATATATGAAGTATATCAATCTCCCATCATTCCCAGATTTATTTTTTTTGAAAATAATCTTCATCAGATTTAGAAATTTTTATCCTTTCTAGTAAAGATGGATTGGAAACCATTTCAAAAATTAGTTATGTTTCACCTTCCATGATAATTTCTATATTCATTATTACTAGATCTAGGAACATGTGATCCCTTTCAACTCTCATTATATCTAGAACTCCATGTTCCATCTGATATAAATAATCTCCCACCTTATTTTCCTTCCCTGGGTGGTAGGGTATTGTGAAATCATAATAATTGAGTTGCACAAGCCATATCATTTGTCTTATGTCGCGTTCTTTCTATGAGAAAATGTATTTCAAACTCTTTTTATCAGTATATATCTCAAATATTTCACCAAATAAATAGTGTCCTTATATCTTTGGAGAAACTATTACTTCTTCAAAATCAAGATCATGAGTTGGGTAGAGTGTTTCCTGAATTTTTAATTTCCTTGGTGCATTAGCAATAACTCTATTATTCTACATAGGGACACAACCAATTCATTTCCTTGATGCATAAATATAAATAAAAAACCCATCATTTCCATATGGTAAGATTAAGATAGAATAATTGACTAATATTATCTTCAATTATTCAAAAAATTATTCACACTATTTTTTCTAAACAAAATTAAACCATTTACCTATCATATTGGTTAACCGGTTAGCCAATACGGAAAAATTCTCGACGAAAATCCAATAGTAAACTGCTAAACTAATAAAACCACCTACATCAATTATGGTTTCTGGTGTTGTCTATTCTTGTATTTCCTTTTTCTTTAAAGGACCAATAGATATTCCATCTTTTGAGATAATATATCTAAGAAAATAAATTTATTGAAGCCAAAATTAACACTTTCTAAACTTCCTATATAGATTATTTTTTCTAAGAGTCTTAAGAACAATATTAAAGTGGTTCTCATGGTCTTTTTAGCTTTTGTATTATACTAAGATATCATCAATAAATAATATAAAAAAATTATCCAGATTTTCCTTGAACACTCGGTTCATTAGTTCAATGAAAATAAAGGGTACATTAGTCAGTCTTAATGACATTACTGTAAACTTGTAATTCCAATACCTAGTTCAAAAAGATATCTTTAGAATATATTCCTTCCTTACACACAAATGATGATATATAGAAAAAAGTTAAATCTACGAAAAATATTGATCTCCATGAATTTGATCAAACAAATCATCAATTCCAGGTTGAGGATATTTGTTCTTTATTATAATACCATTGATTTATCTATATTCAATGCACAACCACATTGATTCATTTTTCTTTTTATGAAAAATAACTTGGGATCGCCATAGAGACATACTGGGGAAAATATACCCATTATTACTCAGCTCATATAGTTACTTTTTTAGCTCTATTAATTCCAGAGTGGCTATTTTATACAGATTATTTTATTTTGGTCTTGCATCTGGGATTAAATCAATTAAAAAATCAAACTCTTTCTCAACAGGATGTCTTTGTAAATTCTTTGGAAATACATCAATGCATTCTCGTAGATAGGTACATCCTCAATTTGAATATTTATTTCTTCACCCATGGTAGATAATAACTAGATGATGAAGTTTCTTCTCTAAAGATATTAGATTCTACATTTTCATTGCAGATAGTAAATTCCTTCTTCTTAAAATAAATTTTCACTTCATATTTTGATATAAAATAAATACCAATGAGTATGTCAATTTCAACCATAGGTATGATGAAAATTTCAGTAGATAAATCACATATATATTACATAATGGGAACTACATGACACATATTTGTTGTAATGAGACTTCCCTTAGGGGTTTTGACTGATAACTCCCTTGTTAATGTGAATTGGAAATATCTAATTTTTAAAGAAAATTAAGATGATATAAATGAATGTTATGATCCAAAATAAAATAAATATTTACCAAAATGTGAGTAGATAATTAAAGTACCTTAAACCATGTCATTGGGAACTCAACCTCAGTATTTGTGATCGCATAAGCTTGGTCTTTCTCCCTTCTCCTTTTCTGGGGAAAGTTACCTTGACACTTAAGACAATCATTTGAATAACATACCATTTATTTACAATTTTATAATTGAACATTGAAAACTTATTTCTTCCCCTTGTAATCAAGATTTTTATGGCCTTTTTCCACACTTGTAACAAACTACCATTCCCTTTAGGAAAGTACTGAGGTATTTCTTCACACAATTACCATAGGGTAGAAATTAAAACATTCCCTTATTCCCTTTATTTAATTTTTCAGAGTGTTCGATGACCCTATTCTTATCTTTCTTTACTTTAGAGGCAAAAGACTTAGAAAATTCCTTTTCCATATTAATAGCACATGAGACTATATCTTTTTATGGTGATAAATATTGTGAGAACAATGGTCGTCAAAGGAATATGTTTAAACTATAAAATAATCAATCAATACTATTTACTAGGTTATATATGTAGTGTTCAACATGCCTTTTTAACCTTGTGAAGTTATCCTTGTACATTGCAACATTCTCAGCCTCCTTTTTCCTCAGACTAAAAATTGAATTTCCATATCATCGCACTATTCATGAAGAAAGTATTTTTATAATAAAATTTATTTAAACTCTATCAATTCAATATTTTATAACTTTTCATATTCCTTTGTGTTTTGAATTATTGACCACTATTAATCCGCCTCTCTTGAGAGACGATAAACATCCATGACAAATTCTTCCCATTCATTAATCCCCAAAGAAAGAAATATTTTATCTAAAGAACTTATCCATTGTTCAACCAAAAATGGACTTATAGTTCCATTTAAAATTATAGGTTGTTGTCTCATGAAGCAGTCCAACATTTATCATCAGCATTGTGGAGAAGGGTGCTCCATATGGGTAAGGTTATTATTCATAACCTGAGTTAGCTATCCTAGTATGGTTATAATCTATTCATCCTCAGTTTTATCACCAGCTCCACTATCATTATCTTGCATAAGATGGAAATCCCTATATGGATTATGTGCATTGATATGGTTTCCATTCCTTCCAATGGGTTCCACTTCTAAATAATGGAGTACACTAGATTAGGTTATGAATCATAATTCATAATTCCAAACTAGAAAAATACATAACATAAATTGAAAAAAATTATGCATATCTAATCCATAATAATAAAAGTGGTCTCTTTGGGTACATATTTACTCATAAATCCTTTATAAATTTTTGTAACAAAAATTTGAATTATTCCAATAATATCCCCTAGGAGGTTACCCCAACTCACGCCAGAACACCTTTTTAGAGTTCTTTCTCCTAGGTATATCTGTTCCAGAACCACGTCCACTTGTAGTATCCAGATAAGGATGTATTTCATGGAATACCAACATAATCTATAAATTATCAAAAAATTTGGATCTTCTTTGATACCTATCCTCAATGTATATCATAGGGTAATGTTCCCTAATCAATATTTTTTCTAAATATAGTTTTCCAAGGTTTTTACTAAACTTAAATTGATACAAAATGTTATTCCCTGACCCCAATTTTCTAGATTCAGTGCATTATTTTTTTACATTGGCATAATCATATGAAATAAGATCCCGAAGGACTGATCAGTTTAGTATCCCTAGAAAAAGTAGATACAAATATAAGTTTTACATTACATCATGAAATGAAAAAAAAACATATAATGTCTTTCAAAAACTTTCATATCCCTTAGACTATCCCTACAAGTCAGTCATAATATACTTTTTACATCCTGGGGTAAATGAAACATAATAAAGGAGTGATCTTAGATGCTCCGTAAAGATGACAATATTTCAGAAGCTATCATCAATAAGCATAAATATTTAAGGCAAGGTATAAAAATGAAACAAAATCCTTTCAAAACACAATCTTCAACATAATATGGAAATAATAAACCAAATAATTCCATTTAATCATTTACATGGATATTTTACTAGTTGATTAATCACATTTAATATAAATAACTAATCTCATAATGAGGGAATTAATAACACCAGACATCATAACCATAACATTAAGGCCTTGTTCAAGGACCATACATAAACGGGTAAAAACCCAAACTAGTTTGTCTCATGAGACCTAACGATGCATTGAGAGGCTATAATAGGACCCCCTTATCACTTAATAAGTCCAATGTATTCCTCATATGAAAATGGTGAAATATAACATAAATATTCATATTAAATATAGCATAGAAAATGTCAATACTTTTACTATAAACCATGAATGATATCAAAAAAACACATCCAAACTCAATCATATCATAAAAACTTCAATAAAATATGGATTATTGTATAATAAATATACCTAAATTAAGCATAACATCTAATAAAATAATTTAAACCATTTAAGAGAAATATCTATTTTTTATATTGAAATCATTTAAATGTTGTTCAATTATAAAATAAAAAATATCTTTTGAAAATATCCATAAAATATTTTTATGGAAAATTTATATCATAGAATACATAATATAATTATGAGAAAAATTACTTTTAAGGAGTGACCATACCACAAATGGAGTGAAATAGGGAGAATATGAAGGAAGAAAGTTGTGTTTCAAAATTTCCCCATACCTTGTATCTGAATGCTTTCTTCACATTAAAGTACTTTTTAACCACATTAGATTCATTAATTAAAATTTATTGAAACTTTTTATACATTGATTATATTCATTAAGGTTTTATTATGTTCATTTATGGGCTTTTGGATGAGTTATATAGTTTAATTTCATTGTTCATGAATGTTTGTTTTTATGGTTTTTTGGAATGGTTCTGTTGTATTTATGAATGGATTTTCATATAGAACATGGATAAACATCCAGAAATGATATTACATGTTACTAATAATATTAAATGAATTTAAATGATCATATAATTAATTATGTTATATACCATGAGGATGAATTATTAGTTAAGATTTAATGATGATCATTTTAGGTTAATTTAGGCGGTTTTTGGATCACAACGAGCATGTTTTGTTTTATTATTTAGTAATATGTATATAAGTTAGTTCTAGAAAATTAAATAGGATATAATAAATATAACATAATATGTTTCAAAAATAAAAATGGTTTCATGACCATATCTGAAGGTGGTAAAGGAAATTAAAAACATGTCCCTCTTGAAGGTGATAAACTAACACCACACGAACAACATTTTCCTTTCTAAAATAAAAAGAAGAGAATAATGGGTTTGTATGATATAATATACCACTAATATCATAAAATTATAGTATATTTATGATACTGGTGTTACCATACCTTGTGGGTGAATATAGGTGGGTAGGGAATAATATAAGTAATTGAAACTGAAAGGAGATTAAAGGAAAAGAGAGAGGGGAATTACCTCTTGAGTTATCCTCTTTAGATCCTCCTTAAGGCACCTTGGATTGGTCTTTTTATGAAACCAGAAGCTCTCAGAAGTGGAGTAGGGGCTAGGGAAGATGTTTGGGCATTTTTTAGAAAAGGATGGAATCTTTAGAGGTGTCTGGAAATGAGGGTGTGAATGGTTGTATTTACAGTGGAGGGGAGAGGTGTTTTCCAAATATTACAATAATTAATTTATTATTTCTCAAAAAGACAAGGAATAGTGAGTGTTACATGAATAAATACAGTAATTTTATCATTTTAATCCGAACTATATGTGATTACATTAGCATAACATCACCCATGACTCAATAATTCACGAATTTAACTTCTTTTGTAATTATTGTATTTTACTATTCATTATAAATCCATGTATTTCTAAAAAATCCAAAAAATTAACCCTAACCATTTATTGATGTGTAGAATCCGAAAAGGAAGTCCAGTTTTAAAAAATAATTTTCTAAATATGAGGAAACTAATTCTTAAATAAAATAATATTTTATTCGAAAAAGAACAGTTTTAAAACATTTATTTTCTTATTCCAAGACATAGGTACATCATTCTTTCACTAAAATATTATATATACACTATCAATAGTAATGAAACTTTTCATTAGGGTTTTTCACTATACATAAGGGAAACTTTTCTATTTATAAGGTTATGTTACTCTTCACCAAAAATTATGTTTGTTCTATTAGATTCCAAAAATAACCCTGAACACAACTGTGTATGTTAGATTTTTGAAATTCAAAACACAGAAGTGTGGAAAATTATGTTTAATTGTCACATAATATTTAGTATTAGGAAATTTCATTATGATTCTCAATTTGATTATACTAAAAGGCATAATTATAAAAAGGTAATTCCCTTTATAAAACATTGGGTCATTAGAGATGGTGTCTATAACTATTAATATAACATTACATGAAAATATTATAATATCCAAAGTTATATAAACCTCTATTTTGATACCAACAATAATATCACAAACCCACACACCCAGATTTGGTGTTGAAATTGTAAACAATACATTTCAGTCTTTGATCCTGTTAATTGTGACCCTATTTTTTCATCTAAATATTAAAACCTCAAAAGTAAAAACTGAAAAACTGACAACCTTGAGTACCTTCTAGGATTACATTTTTAGGGAATTATGAAAGACTCCAACATACACAGTTAACTAGACATTAAATGAGAATTTTTCCCACTTAAACAACTTTTATTTTTCATATCAATAAATCATCATCATCCATATGAAACCCCTTCCAGACATAACTCGTTAAACATCATTATTTAAAACTCTGGTCAAAGGAAACATAAGAAGGGTCAGATAAAATTCTTAGTAAGGGTAAACATAATCATTGGTAATTTAATTTCATTAATGTGTATAATAAGTACATAGGGGTAAGGAAACATAATTAGAGTTCCTAAGCAAATAAGAAAAGAACTCATACCCCTTAATACGAATATCATTAAATATAAAAACATAGAAAAGGAAAGAGTAATCATAATCATTAATCATGACTCATGTGATATCAATATTGATCATTAGAAACATTATAAACCAATAATAATCAATTTAAACCATTTTTTTCTAACTTGGAGCCTCATTTTCATAAAACCCGTTTAAAATCATCTTAATTATAATAACCATACATATGGCTTCAAATATAATTTTTACCCAATGAATTGGAGATCTATAATGGGTATCACCCTTTGTATAAGATATATTAGGCTCACTCATGAGTTATAATGGGGCACAATGCTACATATAAGCTATACCGGGCTCACCCATTTCTCATGATCTATAATGGGCCTCAACCCATCGTATATGTTATATCGGGCTCACACATTAGCTATAATGGGGCTCGACCCTTCATATAAGCTATATATGACTAACCCATTTCATATAATTCTTATGTAATATATATTTAATAAAATAATGTCATCATAAAATCCTTTTAAAAACACTTTTCAACCAATATGAAAAAAACGTTGGAGAAAAAATGATTTTCTTTTAAAAACCAATTATCAAAACCAAAACACAATTTTCTTACAAAACCATTTTCAATACCAAAATAAAAAAATTAAAGTTATTTTTTAATAAAAAAATTTATTCTTTAAAATTAATAAAGAAATTAAATAACATTCATGACAGTGAAAAAGTCATTGTTATAGCATACGTTAAGAATATAACATTCATTTTGTCAGTTTTCAAAATATTTCATATAAATAACATAAAAATTTTCTTTTTTAAAATCTTTGAAATAAAATAAATAAAGGGAAAAATGTAATTTATAAATATTTTATTTCTATATAAAAACATTCCTGAAATAATTATAAAACATGTACATGGAATACACAGAGTTGGAAGGAAAACTTTTAATAGATAATTATTTTTAAAAGAAAATACCCTTATCAATTGGGAAATAATTGAATCATAAAATCCCAAAAATTATAACATGAAAAAACTATATATGACAACCCTGCTTTTATTACAAACATGAACATGATTTATTACATAACTATTCACTTGATTCAACATGGAAGATCGATATTTCTAGTGTCTTTGGGGCTTAGGATAATTACATAACAACTTAAAACATGAAATACAACATCTTTATTGAAAACTTCCTTTACATGACCACTACAATCCCTCATACTTAGCATTGCATAGAATAACCTGAGGACATGCATAAGAAAAGGGTGAGCTATAAAGCCCAGTAAGGGAATAAACATGGAATACATGAGGAGTAAAATACATTTTAGACAATAGGTATATCAATATAGCACAAGAGAAACATGGACATAAAGTCATGATAAAGCATGATAATCATAATATGGAAATGTGGCAACAACACTTAACATGGAATTAGCATGTGCCAAGGCCCATTGCACATGAATCATTAGTAAATCCTCATTGCAAATGAAGCACGAGTAAACCCTCATTGCACTTTAATTAGCATGAGTCAATAATCATTTCACATGACTTATCATGATACTATAATTTAGCCAATGCATTGGAGTGCTATAAGGGTGAACCCTTCTTAAACATTTCATTTCATGCATAAGTGTGCCACATGGATCATAAAACATTGATTCATAAAACATAATCATTTATTCCATGATAATGGAATGTGTAATTCATACATGAAACTTTATAATAAATAATTAAATGTTCATAAAGGTTAATACCCTTGATGGATAAATGGGCATGGTTTTCACGACACAATGGAATTGGCTTAGAAAATCGGTGCGATTTCGGCAGCGTAACGACACGACATAAGAATTCATAGAAATGGTTGATGAGAGAGAAAGGGGTTCCTCATCATATTTAAAAGTAATGGAAATTAAGGAGGTCATTTAATACATGTACCAACAATTGTAATGGAATTTAGATTCATGATACAAAAGTATTGCTTGAATGTAAATGAGGAGAGAGAAGTTCATTTCGGAATTTCGGCATAGTAACAATTGTACATGGGAGGAATATAATGAGAGATAAAGGGGTCTCCCATCATTCAAAAATAAAGAGGGAAGTATGAGGGAGGTGAGAAACCATACCCCAACATTCATAATTGAAATTAAATGGTCAAAACAACTTAAAGAAAATTGGACAAAAATGATAAAGGAAGAAAAACCCTTACTTGGAAGTGTGCTTCAAAAGGCTTGAGAGAGGATTGAGAGAGGCTTATTGGGAGCTTGGGGAACCTTGGGAGGATTCTAGAGATAGTTGGGAAGAGGTTGGATGAACTCCAATGGCTTTGAGTGAGGAGGAAGTTGGAGGTTGGGTGGGTCTATATAGGAAAGGTGAGTGAATTCTTTATTATTTAGGTTTGGGAACCCTTACATTAAACTAATCCAAACCACAAATAATCTCATGGGTTTTCCCATGGTTTCTGGAAAAGGGAAGAGGAAAACAATATTTTATAAGGCCAAAGTCCAAACTTCTTAAAATAATGGGGTTGCTTATGTGGAGGTAAGTCACACTCCCGTGGAAAATAATTTAAAAAGACAAGATGTTTAATTAGTCTTGAGGGGTCCAATAATACATTGAAAAGTAAGTCAAACAAACCGAAAATCACATTCTTTTAAAGGTAAAACATATATTGGCCGATCATAAAGCTTATATTATTTTATTACATCACTATTGGGACATTATGTTGTTATAAAACACATTATATATTTAAACGGTATTTAATTTTTACCCAAAAATTTGACAGTCTTAGAAAATTAATAAAAAATCACCATTGGATAATTTCGACATCGTGATTCTAGAAATATAATTTATTTTATCTAAATAATTTTCTAAATATGTTAATATTCACTTTTAAAATAAAAACCAACATTTATCGAAAATTCACGGGTTTTGACAGAAATGGATTTCAAACCTTAATAAAAATTATAATTGCATTCATAAAATTATATGATCATTTATATACAATAAAACTAAATTTAATAATAACAATAATATTTTATTAAAATATTATTTAATTCAAAAATCCCTTAATTTAATAAAATAGTTTTCTTAATTAAATAATCACTAAAAACACTATTTGTACTTTAAAAACTATTTTCAATGTATCAATAGTGACAAGAAGGTATATTCATTATTATATACAAAAAAAATATACATGAACATATTACTACTGATTTGTTACATAACCCCTTAAAAAACCGCATAAGACCTAAGGGTAAGGTGTGCGATGGTGACAGACTCTTGGGGTGGCTCAGATAAATCACTCGAGTGGTAATCTCTATCAAGTTCCACTTTTCCTGTAGATGGTCCCGTTAGAGCTTGGCATGATGAAGATCAGCTTGGGATTGGTCAAGAGCGAAGCCCAAGGGCGCCACCTCTTTTCCGAGCTCCAAAAAATGGGCTTCGTGTGGATCAATTCTAGTGGATGGGGTCATCGCTTCCTTTGTCTGAGTAAATTGGATTTGTTAAATCCCTATATTTATACTAATCATGTGATCACTGTTCAACGACTATGAATGTAACGGTAACAATTCTTAACATAAAACCAAAGAAGTTGATATTTTATATAAAAATTTTACAAAAAATGACATTTAACTAGATCAAGAGGAATTTATATTAATGAAACATTGGGTCGTTAAAATATTCCCCACTTAAGAAATTTTGCCCTCAAAAATTACTTTTTCCCACACTAAAACAGATGTGGTTAACTCAGCTTCATCATTTCCTCCGATTCTCAAGTCGCTTCTTCAAACTTGTGGTTTCACCACAACACCTTGACAAGGGGAATTTTCTTATTTCATAGAACTTTTTCTCTAAGATCTAAGATCTTCACTGGTTACTCTTCATAAGAAAGATCATCCTCCAACTATACCACCTCAGAAAAGAGTACATGTGAAGGTTCTGGTATGTACTTCCATAAGAGGGATACATGAAAGACATCATGTACTTTGGCCATGGTAGGTGGAAGTGCTAGTCGATAGGCCACTACTTCAACATGATCAAGAATCGCGAAGGGGCCGATGTACCTTGGACTTAATATATCTTTATTTCCAAACCTCATGGACTTCTTCCATGGAGATATGCGTAGAAAAACCATGTCTCCAACTTTAAACTCAAGGTCTTGTCGACGATTATCTGCATAAATCTTATGTTAAATCTGGGTAGTCTTGATATGCTGCTGAATGGTTTTCACCTTCTCCACTATTTCCTCGACCATTTCAAGTCCAAACAGCTTATGTTCACCGACCTCATCCCAACATGCCGGTGTTCTGCACCTTTTCCCATAAAGGGCATCATATGGTGCCATTTGGATGCTTGGGTGAAAACTTTTATTATAAGAGAACTCAATCAGAGGAATATACTAATCCCATCCTCCTTTAAAGTCCATTGAGCATGCTCTCAACATGTCCTCAAGTGTTTGGATAGTCCGCCTAGATTGGCCATCAGTTTGAGGATGATAGGACGTACTGAAGTTCAGGTCAGTATTCATATCATGAGGAAGAGTCTTCCAAAACATAAAGGTGAATCTTGGATCTCGGTCAGACACAATAGATAGTGGCACTCCATGCAGCCTTACCACTTATCTAATATATATCCATGCCAGTTGATCCAATGATAAATCCTCCCGGATAGAAATGAAGTGTGAAGTCTTTGTAAGACGATCCACAACAACCCAGATTGCATTGTTGCCTTTGGATTTCCTTGGAAGTCTGGTGACAAAGACCATGGTGATGTTATCCCATTTCCATTCTGGTATGGGCAATGTTTTCATCATCCCCATATACTTCTGCCTCTCTACCTTCACTTTCTGGCACACCAGGTAGTTTGATGTATATTTAGTGATCTCCTTTTTCATATTATCTCACCAAAGGTTTTCTTGTAGATCTCGATACATCTTTGTGCTCCCTGGGTGAATAGAGAAATTTGAACTATGTGCATCATCCAAAAGTTCCTTCTTATGATCCGGACATGATGGAACACATAGTCTTTTCCCAAATCGCACAATTCCTTCTTCATTAACATTAAACTTTGAGGATTTCGCCTTTTTGATAGCTTCCATTTTTTCTTGAATTCCCACATCATCCTTTTGAGCATCCTTTAACCTTTTCAAAAGGGATGGTTGAGCAATAATTTTTGAAATGATTGATGAAGTTCCCTTCTTTATGACTCCCATGCCCATCTTCATCAAGTCTAAGAATATTGGATCCCTCTCAATTCTCATCATCGATAGAATCGCTGGGTCCTTCCTCCATTGGGCATCTGCCACCTTGTTCACTTTCCCAGGGTGGTAATGTATTGAACAGTCATAATCATTGATGAGATCCATCCATATTCTCCAGAACATATTAAGATCCTTCTATGTGAATATATATTTAAGACTCTTGTGGTCAGTATATATCTCACATTTCTCCCCATAGAGATAATGCCACCAGATTTTCAAGGCAAAGATCACCACCCCCAACTCCAGATCATGAGTTGGATAGTTTCTCTCATGGATTTTGAACTGCCTTGAGGCATAGGATATCACTTTATCATTCTTCATCAGTACACATCCTAATCCCTTCTTTGAAGCATCACTGAATACCAAAAAAAATTCCCCACTTGTGGGTAAAGTGATCAGCCTCTTTTTCAACTCCATGAAGATTTCATCGAATTTATCACTTCATGAAAACTTTACTCCCTTTTGAGTTAGCTTGGTAAGAGGGTTGGACAATAGTGAGAAATTTCTCACAAATCATCGATAATATCCATCTAACCCCAAGAAGCAATGGATATCCATTACCGATGTTGGCCTCTTCCATCCCTTAATTGCATCTATTTTGGAGGGATCCATAGATATCCCATTTCTTGTGATGGTATGACCCAATAATGAGACCTCCTTCAACCAGAACTCACACTTTCTGTACTTTTCATAGAGCTTCTCCTTACAGAAAGTCTCTAGTACAGTTCTTAAATTCTCCTCATGATCCTCCTTGGTTTTGGAGTATATTAGAATATCATATATAAAGACTACCACACATTTGTCATGGTAATCTCTAAAGACTCTATTCATCAAGTCCATGAAGATTTATGGAGAATTAGTGAGTCAGAAAGGCATTACTATGAATTCATAGTGCCCGTATCTTGTACGAAAAGTAGTCTTGGGGACATATTCTTTCTTTACCCTTACTTGATAATATCCTGACCACAAATCTACCTTGGAAACGTATTGTGATCGTGAAGCACTTGGGCTTATAAACCCTTTATCTAGATTCTCCTATAGTTGTTTCTTCATCTCTTCAAGCTCCATGAAATCCATTCTATATGGAGTCTTGGATATTGGTAGGTCCCCTGGTATAAGTTCAATTGTGAATTCAACATCTCTTCTAGGAGGAATACCATGCAGTTCCTTGGGATACACTTCAGAGAATTCCCTCACAATAGGCATTTCTTCAAGGATGGTTTCTTCCTTGGACTCAATCATCTGATCCAGATATGTGTGCTCATAGGGCAGTAATATCCATTTTTGAGATGATGGAGCTAAAGGAGATTTATCCTCCCCCTTACAATTGTAAATAATCGGGCGTTGATTCTCCATATGGAGTGCGATTTCCCTCTCCTGACAATTTATGTTGGATCTATAGAAGGAAAGACAATTCATGCCAAGAATTGCATCAAATTCCACCAGAGGGAGTATGGCGAGGTTCACTGGGAAATTCAATCCACAGATTATAACAGGGGAGGACTTATATTCATGGGATGCAATGATTTCCCCATTTGTCGTACTCACTGACATCTTCAATTTCGTGATTTGTGGTGTTTCTAGGATTGTTCTACTAAACTTTTGAGATATAAAATATTGCGTAGAACCTAAATAAAAAAGTACATTAACTGTTCTTGAATGAATAACTAGCATACCTTTCATCACTTCGTTTTCAGGGTTCACTTCGGCAGAAGTGATGGAATAAGCTCTTCCTTGCTGCCTTATAGGTTGTTGGTTGCCTCCGAAAACCCTTGGTTTAGGGAAGTGATTTGAAAAATGCTCCGGTTCTTTGCAGTTGTAACAATGAACAATGCGTTGAGGTTCTAACGGAGCATTCCTCTCCTCTGTCACAGCCACGGGTCTTTCTTGCCGACAATTAACAGCTAGGTTCCCTTCTTTTCCACACCTAAATCATTTCCTCGTCCCCTTGAGGCAATTTCCAGGGTTCTTCTTTCCGCACTTTTGACAAGTGGGGTGATGGTTCTTCTTAGCACTATTGGATTTATCCATAAGACCGCCAGCATTGAATTCCACCTTACGCTTCTTTTCCCCATGATACCACTGTGATTCCCTGATCTCTATTTCGACCTTGAGGGCACATTGGACAATTTCCTCATAGCATTCGATGTCACGGATCGCTAATGCTTTCCATAGGCTAGGATTCAGCCCACCAAAGAAGCCGTCAACCATGCATTCGGGTGTAAAAACAAATCTGGAAGCGTATCGTGCAAGCCTTGTAAAGTTTTCCTCATACGCTCCAACAGATTCTTCATCTTTTTTCATGAGGGAATGGAAGTCCCTTTCCATCTTAAGCCGGAAGGTGCGCGGAAAATATTTATCGAAAAACATCTCCCGGAAATCCTTCTATTCCAATGCCTCGATCTCCTCCTCAGGCTTTATATTTTTGATCAACGTCCACCATTGATCAGCTTCACCCTTAATATGATAAGCCGCAAGGATAACCTTCTCTTTTTCAGAACATTAAAGGATGGAGAAGATCTTTTCAATGGAGTTGATCCATTGTTCAGCGATGGTGGGATCAGATGATCCACTAAAAGTAGGAGGCCTTGGCCTCATGAAGCTCTCAATAGCGATTTGTTCTTTCTTAGGGGGGGGGGTTGAATGTTCCTCTTGAACCATGTTTTTATACAAAGATTGAGTTAGATGATAGAAAAGCATGGCAAAGTTCCTGATTCCCGCTCCCATTGGATTGGGCATCTCATTTGTACAGTCATCACACTGATCTTCACATCGATTGTTAACCTGATTCCTCCTATTACAGGCCATTGGCTGGAATAAAAGGAATGTTAGGGGGTAACACATAAATGGTAAACCAAAGACAAAATTTGATGACTTATAAATAAACTTTTATTTCATTAACTCATGAGTCTATAGGCTTCAATCTAGGATTTTCAGGATATACTTTCTAACATATATTCTTACGGGAATTTTTTTTAATTCCCTTAATAAGGGTTCATACTAAGCTTGTGAATTTATCAAAACATTTCCCCTGGGAGTGTCGTAACCAAGAGTGCAGCAATGCCCGTTTTCATGCACCAGTTCGAGTTCGAGTCTAGCTCAAACCGGTGTTTTTAGGTTTTACCCCTAGGATACATCTTTGCCAGAGCTGCCTCTACATGCTCATATCCAGACAGGGATGTATTTTCATGATAAACCACTTACTCAGTACTTACCAAAATTTTGGGATGTTTTTATTATACTTAGTCTTGTCTCTAAGGATTTACTAGGGTTTTCTAATCCTAATCCCAAAAATAACTAAAGCTATCCTCTCATACCAACTATGAAAACCCTTATTTTATTACAAACTTAAACATGATTTATTACATAAACTATTCACTTGATACAACATGGAAGATCGAGAGGTATAGTGTCTTTGGGGCTTAGGATCATTACATAACAACTTAAAACATGAAATACAACATCTTTATTGAAAACTTCCTTTACATGACCATTACAATCCCTCGTACTTAGCATTGCATGGGATAGCCTAAGGACATGCATAAGAAAAGGGGGAGCTATAAAGCCCAGTAAGGTAATTAACATGGAATACATGAGGAGTACAATACATGTTAGACAATAGGCATATCAATAGATCACAAGAGAAACATGGACATAAAGTCATGATAAAGCATGATAATCATAACATGGAAATGTGGAAACAACAATTAACATGGAATTAGCTTGAGCCAAGGCCCATTGCACATGAAGAATGAGTAAATCTTCATTGCACATATAGCACGAGTAAACCCTCATTGCACTTGAATTATCATGATTCAAAACTCATTGCACATGACGTATCATGATACTATACTTTACCCAATGCATTGGAGATCTATAAGGGCACACCCTTCTTAAACATTTCATTTCATGCATAAGTGTTCCACATGGATCATAAAACATGAATTCATAAAACAACATAATTTATTCCAAGATAAAGGAATTTCGAATTCATACATGAAACTTTATAATAAATTAGTAAATGTTCATAAAGGTGAATACCCATGATGGAGAAATTGGTATGGTATTCACTACACAATGGCATCGGCTTAGAAAATCGGTGCGATTTCGGCAGCGTAACGGCGTGACATAAGAATTCATAAAAACGGTTGATGAGAGAGAAAGGGGTTACTCATCATATTTACATGTAATGGACAGTAAGGTGGTCATATAGATACATGTCCAAACAATTTTAATGGAATTTAGATTCATGATACAAAAGTATTTCTTGAATGTAAATGAGGAGAGAGAAGTTCCTTTCAGAATTTAGGCATAGTAACGGGTGTACATGGGAGGCATCTAATGAGAGAGGAAGGGGTCTCCCATAATTAAAACATAAATAGGGAAGTATGAGGGAGGTGTGAAACCATACCCAAACATTCAAAATTGAAATTATATGGGAAAACAACTTAAAGAAAATTGGACAAAATGAGAAAGGAAGAAAAATCATCACTTGGAAGTGTGCTTCCAAAGGCTTGATAGAGGCTTGAGAGAGGCTTCTTCAGAGAAAGGGGTACCTTGGGAGGATTATAGAGAGAGTAGGTCAGATTTTGGACAAACTCCAAATGCTTTGAGTGAGTAGGAAGTGGGAGCTTGGGTGGGTTTATATAAGAAAGGTGAGTGAGTTCTTTATTATTTAGGTTTGGGACCCCTTACATTAAACTAATCCAAAACACAAATCAGCTCATGGTTTTTGCCCATGGTTTTTGGAAAAGGGAAGAGGAAAACAATATTTTATAAGGCCAAATTCCTAACTTCTTAATATAATGGGGTTGCTTATGTGGAGGTGAGTCACACTCCCATGGAAAATAATTTAAAAAAACAAGATGTTTAATAAGTCTTGAGGGGTCCATTAATCCTTTGAAAAGTAAGTCAAACAAACCAAAAATCACATTATTTTAATGGAAAACATATAATGTACGTAAATAAAGATTATAGTATTTTATTAAATCACTATTGGGTCATTATGATGTCATAAAACACATTATATATTTAAACGGTATTTAATTTTTACCAAAAAAATTGACTGTCTCAGAAAATTAAGAAAAATTCACCGTTGGAAAATTTCAACATCCTGATTCCAGAAATATCATTTATTTTATCTAAATAATTTTTTAAATATGTTAATTTTCACTATTAAAATAAAAACTGACATTTATCGAAAATTCACGGGTTTAGACAGAAATAGCATTCAAACCTTAATAAAAATTATAATTGCATTCATAAAATTATATGATCATTAATAAATAATAAAATTAATTTAATAATAATAATAATATTTTATTGAAATATTATTTAATTCAAAAAAACCTTAATTTAATAAATTATATTTCTTAATTAAATAATAACTAAAAACACTATTTGTATTTTAAAAACTATTTACAATGTATCAATAATGACAAGAAGGTATATTCATTATTATATACAGAAAAAATAATATACATGAACATATTACTAGTGATTTCTTACATAACCCCTTAAAATAGCCGCATAAGACCTAAGGGTAAGGTGTTCGATGGTGACAGACTCTTGGGGTGGCTCAGATAACATCAATCGAGTGGTAATATCTATCAACACCCACTTTTCTCATAGACGGTCCCATTCAAGCTTGACATGATGAAGCTCAGATTGGGCTCGGTTAAGAGCGAAGCCCAAGGATGCCACCTCTTTTCCGAGCACCGACAAATGGGCTTCATATGGAGCAATTCTACTGGATGAGTCCATCGCTTCTTTTGTCTGAGTAAATTTGATTTGTTAAAGCCCTATATTTATACTAATTATGTGATCACTGTTCAATATATATAAAAGTAACGATCACAATTCTTAACATAAAACCAAAGAAGTTGAAATTTTATATCAATGTTTTACATAAAGATACATTTAACTAGATCAAGAGAGATTTCCATTAATGAAACTTTCTGCTGTTACAATATTCCCCCTTAAGAAATTTCACCCTCGAAATTTCCTTTTTCCAACACTAAAACCGATGTGGGTAACTTAGCTTCATCATTTCCTCTGATTCCCAAGTCACTTATTCAAACTTGTGGTTTCGCCACAACACCTGACAAGGGGCATTGTCTTATTTTGTAGAACTTTTTCTCTACGATCTAAGATCTTCACTGGTTTCTCTTTATAAGAAATATCATCCTCCAACTGTACCACCTCAGAAGAGATTACATGTGAAGGGTCCGGTATGTACTTCCTTAAGAGGGATACATGAAAGACATCATGTACTTTTTCCATGGTATGTGGAAGTGCTAGTCAATTGGTCACAACCCCGACATGATCAAGAATCTCGAAGGTGCCCATGTACCTTGGACTTAACTTCCCTTTCTTTCTAAACCTCATGACGTTCTTCCACGGAGATATGTGTAGAAAAACCATGTCTTCAACTTTAAACTCAAGGTCTCATCGATGATTATCTGTATAACTCTTCTGTCGACTCTGGGATGCCTTGATATGCCACTGAATGGTTTTCACATTCTCCACTATTTCCTTGACCATTTCTAGTCCAAGCAGCTTACGTTCACTGACATCATCCCAACATGCCGGTGTTCTGCACCTTTTCACATAATGTGCTTCATATGGTTCCATTTGGATGATCGAGTGGAAACTGTTGTTATAAGAGAACTCAACCAGAGGAAGATATTGATCTCATCCTCCTTTAAAGTCCACTGAGCATGCTCTCAACATGTCCTCAAGTGTTTGGATAGTCTGATCGGTTTGGCCATCAGTTTGAGGATGATAGGTCGTACTGAAGTTCAGGTCAGTATTCAGAGCATGTTGAAGACTCTTCCAAAAACATAGAGGTGAATCTTGGATCTCGGTCAGGCATAATAGATAGTGGCACTCCATGCAGCCTTACCACTTCCCTGATATATATCTGTGCTATTTGATCCAATTAGAAATCCTCCCAAATAGAAATGAAGTGTTCATTCTTTGTAAGACGATCCACAACAACCCAGATTGCATTATTGCCTTCGGATGTCCTTGGATGTCCGGTGACAAAGTCCATGGTGATGTTCTCCCATTTCCATTCTGGTATGTGCAATGGTTGCATCATCCCCTTAGACTTCTGCCTCTCTACCTTCACTTGCAGGCACACCAGGCACTTTGATGTATATTCAACGATCTCCTTTTTCATATTATCCCACCAAAAGTTTTCTCGGAGATCTCGATACATCTTTGTGCTCCCTGGATGAATAGAAAAATTTGAACTATGTGCATCATCCAAAAGTTTCTTCTTCAGCTCCGGACATGATGGAACACATAGACTTTTCCCAAATCACACAATTCCTTCTTCATTAACATTAAACACCAAGGATTTACCCTTTTTTAAAGCTTCCACTTTTTCTTGAATTCCCACACAATCCTTTTGAAAATACTTTAACCTTTCCAAAAGAGACGTTTGAGCAATCATTTGTGAAAGGATTGATGATGTTACCTTCCTTATGATGCCCACGTACATCTTCATCAAGTCTAAAATGATTGGATCCCTCTCAATTCTCATCATTGATAGAATCACTGGGTCCTTTCAACATAGGGCATCGGCCACCTTGTTCGCTTTCCCAGGGTGGTAAGGTATTGAACAGTCATAATCTTTGATGAGCTCTATCCATCTTCTTTGGCACATATTAAGCTCCTTATGTGTGAATATATATTTAATACTCTTGTGGTCAGTATATATCTCACATTTCTCCGCATAGAGATAATGCCGCCAGATTTTCTAGGCAAAGATCACCACCGCCAACTCCAGATCATGCGTTGGATAGTTTCTCTCATGGATTTTCAACTACCTTGAGGCATAGGATATCACTTTATAATTCTGCATCAGCACACATCCTAAGACCTTCTTCGAAGCATCACTGAATACCACAAACATTTCCCCACTTATGGGTAAAGTGAGCATGGGCGCAGTGATAAGCCTCTTTTTCAAATCCTTGAAGATTTCTTCGCATTCATCACTCCAAGAAAACTTTACTCCCTTTCGAGTTATCTTGGTAAGAGATTTGGACAATCGTGAGAAATTTCTATCAAATCGTCGATAATATCAAGCTAACCCCAAGAAGCTACAGATATACGTTACCGATGTTGGCCTCGGCCATCCATCAATTGCATCTGTTTTGGAGGGATTCACAGACATCCCATTGCTTGTGATGATATGGCCCAAGAATGATACCTCCTACAAACAGAACTCACACTTTCTGTACTTTTCATAGAGCTTCTCCTTGTGAAAAGTCTATAGTACAGTTCTTAAATGCTCCTCATGGTCATCCTTGGTTTTGGAGTATATTAGAATATCATCTATAAATACTACCACAAATTTTTCAAAGTAATCTCTAAAGACTCTATTAATCAAGTCTATGAATATTACTAGAGCATTAGTGAGTCCGAATGGCATTACTATGAATTCATAGTGCCCGTATCTTGTACGAAAAGCAGTCTTGGGGACATCTTCCTTCTTCACCCTTACTTGATAATATCTCGACTGAAAATCTACCTTGGAGAAGTATTGTGCTCCATGCAGATGATCAAACAAGTCATCAATCCGTGGAAGAGGATACTTGTTATTTATCATGATTTTCTTAAGTTCACAACAATCGATGCAAAGCCTCATTGACCCATCCTTTTTCTTGATGAAGAGGACTGATGCACCCCATGGTGAAGCACGTGGGCATATAAACCATTTATCCATATTCTCTTGTAGTTGTTTCTTCAGCTCTTCAAGCTCCATGACAGCCATTCTATATGGATTCTTGGATATTGGTAGCGCCCCTGGTATAAGTTCAATTGAGAATTCAACATCTCTTCTAGGAGGAAGACCAGGCAGTTCCTCGGGAAACACTTCAACGAATTCCCTCACAATAAGCATTTCTTCAAGGATGGTTTCTTCCTTGGACTCAATCATCTTAGCCAGATACGCATGCTCATAAGGAAACAATATCCATGCTTGAGATGATGGGGCTAAAGGAGATTCATATTCCTTTTTACACTTGTAATGAATCGGGGGTCGATTCTCCATATGGAGTGTGATTTCCCTCTCCTGAAAATTTATTTTTGGCTCTATATAAGGAAAGTCAATCCATTCCAAGAATTGAATCAAATTCCACTAGATGGAGTATGATGGGGGTCGATGGGAAATTCAATCCATATATTATAACAGGGGAGGACTTATATTTATGGGATGCAATGTTTTCCCCATTTACCGTACTCACTGACATCTTCACTTCCATGATTTGTGGTGGTGCTGGGATTGTTCTACTAAACTTTTGAGATATAAAAGAATGCGTAGAACCTGAAAAAAAAGTAAGCTCATTATTATTTAATGAATAAATAGAGTACTTGTCACCACTTGGTTGACGGGGTTCGCTTCTGCAGAAGTGATGGAAAAAGCTCTTCCTTGCCGCCTTGGAGGTTGTTGGCTGCCTCTGAAAACCCTTGGTTTAGGGCACTAATTTAAAAAATGCCCTGGTTCTTTGTAGTTGTAGAAATGAAAAACGCGTTGAGGTTCGAATGGAGCATTCCTCTCCTCTATCGCAGCCACGGGTCTTTCTTGCCAATAGTTAACAGCTAGGTTCCCTTCTCTTCCACACCTAAAGCATTTCTTCTTCCCCTGAGGCAATTTCCAGGGTTCTTCTTTCTACACTTTTGGCAAGTGGGGTGCTGGATCTTCTTAGCACCGTTGGATTTATCCATCGGACCACCCGCATTGAAGTACACCTTACGCTTCTTGTCCCCATGATACCCCTGTGATTCCCTGATCTCTATTTCGACCATGAGGGAACATCATACAATTTACTCATAGCTGTCGAAGTCACTAATCTCTAATGCTTTCCGCATGCTAGGCTTCAGCCCACCAAAGAAGCGGTCAACCTTGCATTCGGGGGTAAAAACAAAGCCGCAAGCATATCGTGCAAGCCTTGTAATGTTTACCTCATATGCTCCGACATATTCTTCATCTTTTTGATTAAGGTAAAGGAAGTCCCTTTCCATATTAAGTTGGAGGGTGCACGAAAAATATTTATCGAAAAACATCTTTCGGAAATCCTTCCATTCCAACGCCCCGATCTCCTCCTCAGGCTTTGTATTTTTGATCAACGTCCTCCATTGATCAGCTTTACCCTCCATACGATAAGACACTAGAAGAACCTTCTCTTGTTCAGAACATTTAAGGATGGAGAAGATCTTTTCAATGGAGTTGATCCATTGTTCAGCGATCGTAGGATCAGATGATCCACTAAAAGTAGGATACATTTGTGCCAAAGCCGCCTCTACCGGCTCGTATCCAAAAAGGGATGTATTTTCTTGATAAATTACTTACTCAGTACTTACCAAAACTTAGGTATGTTTTTATTATACTTAGTCTTGTCTCTAAGGCTTTACTAGGTTTTTATAATCCTAATCCCAAAAATAAATAAACCTATACTCAGATACCAACTATGACAACCCTTCTTTTATTACAAACATAAACATGATTTATTATATACACTAATCACTTGATACAACATGGAAGATCGAGAGGTCTAGTGTCTTTGGGGCTTAGTATCATTACATAACAACTTAAAAAATGAACTAAAACATAATTATTGAAAACTTTCTTTACATGACCACTACAATCCCTCGTACTTTGCGTTGCATGGGATAACCTGAGGACATGCATAAGAAAAGGGTGAGCTATAAAACCCAGTAAGGGAATAAACTGGGAATACATGAGGAGTACAATACATGTTATACAATAGGCATATAAATATAGAACAAGAGAAACATGGACATAAATTCATGATAAAGCATGATAATCATAACATGGAAGTGTGGAAACAACACTTAACATGGAATTAGCATGAACCAAGGCCCATTGCACATGATGCATGAGTAAATCATCATTGCAGATGAAGCACGAGTAAACCCTTGTTTCCCTTGAATTAGAATGAGTCAACACTCATTGCACATGATGTATCATGATACTATACTTTACCCAATTCATTGGAGTGCTATAAGGGCGCACCCTTCTTAAACATTTCATTTCATGGATATGTGTGCCACATGGATCATAAAACATGGATTCATAAAACATAATAATTTATTCCACGATAAAGGAATGTGGAATTCATACATGAAAATTTATAATCAATAAGTAAAAGTGCATAAAGGTGAATACCCTTGATGGAGAAATGGGCATGGTATTCACTACATAATGGAATTGGTTTAGAAAATCGGTGTGATTTCGGCAGCGTAATGGCGTGACATAAGAATTAATAGAAATGGTTGATGAGAGAAAAAGGGGTTCCTCATCATATTTACATGTAATGGAAAGTAAGGAGGTCATATAGATACACGTCCCAACAATTTTAATGGAATTTAGATTCATGATACAAAAGTATAGCTTGAATGTAAATGAGGAAAGAGAAGTTCCTTTCAGAATTTTGGCATAGTAACGGGTGTACATGGGAGGCATCTAATGAGAGAGAAAGGGGTCTCCCATCATTCTAACATAAAGAGGAAAGTATTAGGGAGGTTAGGAACCATACTCCAACATTCATAATTGAAATTAAATGGGCAAAAAAACTTAAAGAAAATTGGGAAAAATGAGAAAGGAAAAAAACCCTTACTTTGAAGTGTGCATCCAAAGGCTTGAGAGAGGCTTGAGAGAGGCTTATTGGGAGCTTGGGGCACCTTGGGAGGATTCTAGAGATATTATGGAAGAGGTTGGACGAACTCCAAAGGCTTTGAGTGAGGAGGAAGTAGCATCTTGGGTGGGTTTATATAGGAAAGGTGAGTGAATTCTTTATTATTAAGGTTTGGGACCCCTTACATTAAACTAATCTAAACCACAAATCAGCTCATGGTTTTTGCCCATGGTTTTTGGAAAAGGGAAGGTGAAAACAATATTTTATTAGGCCTAAGTCTGAACTTCTTAAAGTAATGGGGTTTCTTATGTGGAGGTGAGTCACACTCCCATGAAAAATAATTTAAAAAGACAAGATGTTTAATAAGTCTTGAGGGGTACATTAATTCTTTGAAAAGTAAGTCAAACAAACCCAAAATCACATTATTTTATTGGTAAAACATATATTGGCCGATTATAAACCTTATAGTATTTTATTACATCACTATTAGGTCATGATGATGTCATAAAACACATTATACATTTAAATGGTATTGAATTTTTACCCAAATATTTGACTATCTCATAAAATTAAGAAAAATTAACCGTTGGATAATTTCGATGTCCTGATTCTAGAAATATCATTTATTTTATCTAAATAATTTTATAAATATGTTACTTTCCACTTTTAAAATAAAAACTGAAATTTATCAAAAATTCACGGGTTTTGACAGAAATGGCTTTCAAACCTTAATAAAAATTATAATTGCATTCATAAAATTATATGATAATTTATATATAATAAAATTAATTTAATAATAATAATAATATTTTATTAAAATATTATTAAATTCAAAAATCCCTTAATGTAATAAAATATATTTCCTAATTAAATAATAACTAAAAACACTATATTGACTTTAAAAACTATTTACATTCTATTAATAATGATAAGAAGGTATATTCATTATTATAAAAAAAAATGTATAGGAACATATTACTAGAGATTTGTTACATAACCCCTTAAAACAGCCGCACAATACCTAAGGGTAAGGTGTGAAAAGCTGACAAACTCTTGGGGTGGCTCAGATAACATTGCTCGAGTGGTAATCCCTATCATCATCCACTTTTCCCATAGATGGTCCCGTTCGATCTTGACATGATGAAGCTCAGCTTGGGATTGGTCAAGAGAGAAGCCCAAGGATGCCACCTCTTTTATGAGCTCCGATAAATGGGCTTCATATGGAGCAATTCAGCTAGATGAGTCCATCACTTCTTTTGTCTGAGTAATTTGGATTTTTAAAGCCCATTATTTATACTAATCATGTTATCACTGTTCAATGACTATAAAAGTAATGGTCACAATTCTTAACATAAAACAAAATAAGTTGACATTTTATATAAATGTTTTACATAGAGAGACATTTAACTAGATCAAGAGGGATTTCCATTAATGAAACTCTAGTTCGTCACATTATAAATATCATTATAATATATAACTTTATGAGATAAAATGTCAAAGGGGATGTATATATGCCATATAATAGAATATAGGTGCATAACTTCAAAAAATTCCTCAATTAAAGGAAATTGAGACGAAGTCCCTTACTAATTTTGTTATATTGAAACTGTAAACCCCATGAAATAGAGATCATAAAATATGTATGTAAAACATGATAAATTTATTAATAAAAATAATCACACTATACATCCATAGGAAGTATATACACAACACAACAACAATAAGAGGTGAATATGAAATTCATCTCATAGAAATTACAACAAGATGAGAAAAAATCTTACTCTAAGTCTTGAATTCAATCATACTTGTTAAAAATTTCGGAATAAAAAATATAAGTTTATTATACATCTATTATAGAACCATATTAATATATATAATATCATATCTTTTTCTCTTACAAATTTATATTACCCGTTTATTAACAATTCCATGTTAATGTTATGATTCGGGTAATAACCGCTCTGTTTTTCAAACATGTTTGGAGTTTTCATTCCTTGTACTCTTAATTAGATCATGATATCAAAATTTAAAGAATTTAAACAATGTTATAAATATCATATATATTCATTATATACATATTTATATTAATCCATAAAATTTAGTGGTTGGAAATAAAATGCACCGTTCATGGAGACGGTAGACTGTACGTATTCATGAATGTCATCTTTAAATTTCTTGCAGTTCTGAAAGAAACAAAAGTGAATGATACATTATCAATACATAATCATATTTATTTCATATATATCATAAATTTTTATTAAACCAATCCTTAATTCATTACATGTATACCATGAAAAAATCACATTGCATTGCGATCCTGTAGTCCACTGTACACCAGAACAATGTTATAGTATTCACACAAAAATGGAAAGCAAAATGGTGAGTGTGACATAACAATTACCAAATAAAAATAAAATAAAAAATATCATATATGTATTATATAAATTTTTTGTCCAAAATTATTTGAAACCTTGAAATTTGTTAATGGAAAAAATGAATGACATCCATTCGTGACGTGGTAGTCCACCATACACACAAATTATGATTTTAGGAAGAATTTTAATGAAGTGTCTATGGTTATAGGTATTAACCTTATATTTGAAAAAATATGTATATATATGATACCGAGGTTATTATATAAGTCCTATAAAAAATTAATTGAAGGGAATTGAGGAATAAATAAAACAAAAATGTTTGTTGATGAAGGATTCCTCTTCTTCGGGTAAATCCTTTTGGTTTGAACCAAAGGCTTTCCTTAGTTTTCATTATACCTAAATAGAGGCTTCTAGGATGAGAGGAGGGAATTTGGGAATTGATTTTGGAAGAGTTTTGATGATCCAAATGGATTTATATGTGTAAAATTTTGAGGGGAGTGAGCTCCAATTTATAGTTGAGGAGGAACGGAATTCTTGTAAATACTCAAAAAGTATTGTTATTGGAAGTTCTCCCTTTATTCATGTGTCATGACCCCTTAACCAGAAAGTGTACCCATCTTGCGTAAAAATGGGAGAAGAGGGATAGTGACCCCCGATTCCTATCTCCAGTAGGCCCCAGGTTGGTGACTAGCACCAAGGGTATGATAAACACACAAATGGGAGGAATTACCCTCTATGAGAACACATGCAAGAGAGAGAGAGATAAGACATAAACCAACCAACTCCTTCTCATAATACAGTATAAAAGAAATCCAAAGTAAAGATAACTAATTTCATGAAAAAACTACTACAACTGAAAGTAAAAACTTACATACAAAAATAAAGTAAAGACTACAGCGACCATGAAGCCCAAACAGCTCCTTCAACCCATAAGCTAGTAGTAAGAAGCATGATCTCCAACCTAATCCAATTGAACTAAAAAATAATTTTTATATATATGTTGGGTGAGTATAATAGTATACTCAATAAGATCCTCCCTGATGCTTCTTGTGCAAAAGTAAAAAAATCATGCGATAACATAGTGAACAACAAGTGAAACTAACTCATAACCTAAACATGTATATTATGTTCCCAACCTCGCCATGGATACTCTGACAAAGTATCGCATACAAGATAATATAACATAGTAAAAAATATAAATGGTACCTTTCTCCCACTTAAAAACTATTTTTCAACTTTTCCCCCCCACATCACACGTCCTGAGTATATCTCTCCAAAAAGGCAATCCCTCAAACAAATTGACGAACCTCCACAACATAAACCTCATGCAACATACCACCATGTACACATAACCAAAATTAACCAAGTAGTTTCTGGGAGCCACCACATTTTGTATAATATTTATCGCATGTCAGATATTATACCTCATGACATTATAGCCCATACACCAAGTAAGTATCCTCAAGACATCACAACCTATACATGTCATACCCATAATGGTCCATAGGAAAAAATATGCAGAATATATTTGTGAGAAATAACCACAAGCAATTACATCCCGCTACACATATATATGGGGAAATCTAACTACTGTACATACCATCACATGTAACTACCAAGAGAAGATAGAGGTCTGGAAGGGGGTAGTTAGCCATCCATCCTCCCACCAGGATGTTGCCAAAAACACCCCCTAGGGATTAGAATCACTAGGGTATTAGTTTCCCTAGCTGAAAGGGTGGAGTAGCATACAGAAACAAAAAATATTGGATATAATAAAGCTTACAACCACACTATGAGAATATCCTAGTATCAGACACAACTTCAACTAACGTCTCCTAGATGTCCGACTACCCCTACTAATACTATATAACCTATAAACACACAACCATTTAAAGAGATACATTAAATTAATATATCTATTTTTTTCAGTTACACTTTACATTAATTAATTATTTAACCATTAATTAACCATTATCATCTTCACATTTCATTTCATTAGTATCAAAAAAAAGCCCCATGCCCTCCAGGCATAACCAAACCGAGTCAATGGTTTCTCAGAATTATAACCACAACATTGCATCCTAGAAAGATATAACCCCAAAGGTTAAACATTTATTCATTATTTAAAAAAATTAATTTCCATATCACCCATTTCTCTAAGAACACATTACAAACTCTTGAAACACAAGGGGCTCAACATAGTGAGCAGATGAACTATGCATCATGTGTTTTCCACATTTATAAGGAGAGTAAACTCACCCAACCACGAGGATATAAACATGAAAATCACTTAAAATACCCCACATGTCTTCACCTCCCTTAGAAAGAGAGTAAAAAACCCATTTGTCTGCATCAAGAAGTGGGGAATGTAAATTAGATAAACAAACAATAGATTCAGCAAGCATCCAACATTTATATTAATTAGTAATCCTAGCTTCAACCCGTTCCATCATCTCCAGTGTCCTCCCGGGAACAATGTGCATAAAATAGTGCATCTCACCACTCTAGGAATCAACTGATGCAAAAAAGGTATTCTTTCCCCATGTACCACAATAGACCTCAATGATCAGCCATCCTTGGCTCACGTTACATCTAGGCCTCCCTACCCCACATAAGACAAGTATCATATCCAGAGAACATAACAAGTATAAGGAACAAACATAGAAATGGGCTCTATTCCCCAATGAAAGAAATTTAGCCTTCACACACAATGAGATCTCACTGATCCAAAGCATAAGTCACCTATAATTTCCAAAAAAGTGGGAAACTTGGGCCATAAAAATTCTTTATATTTATCACACAACCAGTTCATATTCTATCTTGAATTAAATGATTCATTATTCATAGGTTCCAACTATGTGAAACTTAAACAAAAAACTATCACAATATATCACAAATTAATTAAAAAATTAATTTAACATGACTTCACTTATTTTATCGACAAAAAAAAATAAGATTTAGGTTCATTAAAACATTAAATTAAACATGAATATATTCATTAATTTGATTAACATAAAATTATAACAACAACAACCCGATTTATTAGACATGTTGATTTAACCAATTATCCAATTAATTATCAATTAATTTTGGCTTTATGTTCTTTAAAAATTTGTATAAAGAAAAACATGATAAGCCATGAAAGGCATAGATATAACACTATCTAGAGAATCAAGTGTAAAACCATTATCTTTGTATAAAAAACAACATCACTACAGGATCAATACAAATGTATTTAATCTGGTCAAGTATTTAATTAGGCCAATTTCCTTACAATCCCAGGAGATAAATCATGATAAATATAAAATTTCACGTAAATAAATATATAAGAAACAAATCCACTACCTCTATTTTGTTCGAAATTATTTGTATGAGATCATATCAACACAATGGATCACAATCACCTCTCATGAAATAATTTCATCCTTAAGAAGATGTTGCGACACTAGAACAATAACCAAAAACTAAGAAAATACCCATTAGAAACATAGGAGATCATACTTCATAGCATGAAAAGAAGACACATGATTAAACAAATCAAATAAAACACAAGAACAGAGGTAGATCATACCCTATTTCAAAGTCAAATCAAAGTAGGGAAGAAGGGAATTGATCCAGTATGAAGGAATCCACAAACATTGAAGATGGGCGTTGTTGAGTCATCTAGAGTCTAGATAGAGCCAATGTAGCCATAGGATTTGGTACACCTAGTAGGATATAAAACACTTAAAACATTATAGTAGTGGGGAATTACACGACATGTAATCCCATTTCACATCGTGTAATGCCTTGGTGTCAGTTTACACAAAAAAAACCATCACCTTTCGATTTTATTTTATTTTTAAAACCCTAAAATTTTATACTACATGAATCACAATTTCACAAATTGAAATTATTCTACACAACATGAATCCCACTTTCACACCATGAATGTTCCCTACTCTTAGTTCTCAATACCTGAGTCCCTCCAGACTTTATTCGAGACTTCTCTGAGCTCTGAAAGCCTTCAGAACATAGAAGGGGTCGATCCCCATAGATCAGGGCCCATACATAAGATACCGCTCAAAAAATTATTTTCCTTGAGAATCCAAAACCAAAATAGAATGAAAAAGAAAATGGATTTTCTATACCACCAACCTATGAATCACCTCTCAAAGATCTCATCACCATAAGAGCTTAAACACTTTATCTATGAAACCATGTGAAATACCATGATGTCCACAACCAGATCCTAAACACTCTCCCGGGGGAGATGCTTCTCAAAAGAGAGCAGGACACAACAATAAAAAAGAGAAAGGCATCTCATAAACAAGAAATGTATATGACAGCCAAACCAATAAGATTACAATAGAAGAGATAAACATCAAATATCTCGAGGTATTGAGTGCGTATTTGCGACTCATGTTCCCATGTACTCTCCTCCACATCACCGTGATACCACAAAACATGAACCAACACCTCAAAATTCCAAAAAAAATTGGGGAGAAAGCTTACATCCATGACCAAACCATCACTACCCTCGATGGGGATTCAACTTCAAGAACAAATGATCTCCAATATTGAACTCCATAGGTCTCATCCTATGATTGAAATCAGATTTATGATGATCCTACGCTGTTTTAATCCTCTCACAAATCACCTAAACCATTTTCATCATATTCTGTACCAGTTCTGGCCTCATAATTGAAAACTCTTTTACCCTAGTCCAGCACAACAGAGAACGGAATGGTCGACCATAAAAGGATTCAAACGGTGCCATACCGATGGTGGAGTGAAAACTATTGTTTAAAGAGAACTAGACCAAAGGTAGGCTCTTCATCCATGAAACTCCAAAATCCAGGATAGAAGAGTGAAACATGTATTCAAGAGTTTGGATGGTCCACTCTGTCTGATCATCCATCTATAGATGAAAATAAGTACTAATGAACATCTAATAAGAAAAAGAATATTGGAGACCTCTATACATATTGGAAATAAAAAGGGGATCCTAATTGAAAATTATCATCCTTAGGACTCTGTGTATTCTAAAAACATCCTTCAGATACTGCCTCGACAAAATATTTCATTGAGCTCGACTCCTTAGTTTCCATAAAATGGGATTATTTCATTGAATGATCAACTACTACACATAAAGCATAATACCCTCCTTGAGCTTGAGGTAAACCAATAACAAAGTCCATCGAGATGTAATCCCACCTCCATTGAGGAATATCTAACATCTAGTGAAAACCAATTGGAAAACGTAGCTCAACCTTCACCTTCTGGAAGAACAATAATCGAGACACAAACTCTACAGCAGTACGCTTCAACTCGGTACATCCTTTTGAATTACAGGATGTACCTCCAAAGGAGAAATATGGAACTCTCTAAGAACCACCATCTAATTAATCAACAATTTAATGAAAATCCTTCCTTAAAAGAACACACAGTGTCGTTCATTTTCAGACCTACTAATAGGGGCCTCACCACAAACAACATGGTCTTTCCAGAACTCCACCTCAAGATCCCCCAACTGCGACTCCTCCAATTACTGAACCAAATATGACTGAAAAATAATCTGAAAAATAAAAAATCTTCCCCAAAATTCATTCATATTTATATGAAAATCTAAAATTTCTTCCATCTCTCTCTAGGAATCACCTGATTCACACAATGCATCACTACGCGACTTCCTGCTCTACGCATCAGCCAAAACATTCCATTTCTACGTTTATATGAAATCTTGAATTCATAATCCTATAAGAACTCCATCCATCAATGATGGCACAAATTCATGTCATTTTGGGAGAAAACATACCTTAGGATATTGTGATTGGTGAAGACCACAAAGCGCTCGTCGATGAGGTAATGTCTCCACAACATCATGTAAAACACCACTGCCACCAACTCAAGATTGTGGGTGAGATAGTTACACTTTTGGGGACATAAATACCGAGACCCATAAGAAATGAAAAATACTTGCTTAATAAGAACATAGCCAAACCCAAGACGCGAAACATTACACAAAAATTCAAACTAAACTCTTTCTACTCACATATAATGGATGGGAGCACTGACCAACTTATCCTTCAGATACTCTAATAATGTCTGACATTGATCAGTACACAAGAATGTCAGATCCTTTCTAGTCGTCCCTATCAGGGGAGTCCCAAACTATGATAAATTGGTAAAGAACCACCAATAATAGCCTGTAAGACCAAGTAAACTTCACACATCTACCACTGTCTTGGGGGCCTCCCAAGACAAAAATGCCTCTATCATCAACATATCGACAACTAATCCCTATAGGGATATAGTATTTCCCAATAAATGGAATTCTCAATCCCAAAATGACACTTCGATAACTTCCCAAACAACTGATGATGACGAAGAACTCCCAAAACGACACAAAAATTCTCTATATACTCTCCTTGGACCAGGAGTACACAAGGAGTTCATCGATGAAAACCAAAAAAACCTTATCTAGGAACTCACAAAACACAATGTTCATTACCCCATGAACATAGATGGAGCATTCATGACACTGAATGAAATCACAAGGAATATGTAATGGCCATAGTGATAATAGAAAGTAGTCTTCATAATGTCCTAATCCTTTACACACATCTGATTATCTCCTAACCACAAATTGATCTATGAGAACCAAATTTCACCCTTTAATTGATAAAATAAATCCTCAATCCATGAAAGAGCATAACCATTCTTCACTGTCACTGGATTCAAACAACAATAATGGATACACAACCGAAAACTTCCATTATCCTTCTTTATGAATAAAACTGGTGCACCCCACAGTGACACAATCGGCCAAACAAAACCACACCACAATAGACCATTGATATGTATATGTATCTCTCAAAACATATATGGTTCCAACCTATAAAGAAACATCTAGATAGAAGACACTCTTGTAGTTAGTTTAATCTTGAACTCGATCTCTCATCGAGGGGGTAATGCTATAACCTCCTTCAGAAATACATCAGGGTACTCTTCAATGTCCTTGGTAAACACTGACTGTTAAACCTCTGATGAACTCTGTATCTACCCTGCCATCAAGGATGACTAGGATGGAACATGTCTCTGAACAATCTGAGGGTCTCACTCACCAACAAACACCACTGGCTCTCCATCAATATTAAAGAAAACAACTTACCTTTAAAAGAAATCCACGATATCCTACACCGAATAAAAAAAATATATGCCTAGGATGATGTCATATGGTTTTATCCATTAACATAGGAAATCTTCCCAAGAGTGGTTCTTCCCCAAAATTAGCTCATAGTTTCTACATAAATTAAACAAGTCAGCTTGACCTCCAACTAACGTAGTCAACACCAAGGGCACTAGAAGCCTCTCTACCTCAAGTCCCAAAGTCTGGATAAGGGTATATGATATAAAAGAGTGCATCACTCTTCAATCAAAAAAATAATTAAACCACATAGAAAAAAAAGATAATGGTACCTTGAAAGACGTTTGGATCACATGGTGATATCAAAGCTAAAGCATGAAGTTGAAAATGACCTACTCCATGAACTCTATGACCATGTTGAAAACTGCCTCCATTACCACGCTCTACTCTCTATGGATGAGGAGTATCCTAGGGCTTTACTCAACCTGCCCCATATACTCTACACTGATCCAAAACTAGTGAAATGTTTTGCTACTGAATTGGCTAGAACTGCCTCAATTAAGGAACCTGAAACAAAACTCCTGGGGTACACTGACTAATCAGAAAGGTCTAAAACTCTTTCCATAGATGACCTTGTTCTACATAAGAAAAAAATAATATAATCCCTTGTAATAGTCTTGAGAGATTTCTACCCTAGATAAACGAGACATTGACGGCTGGTACCCACACCCAACTGATCAGAATCTCTTTTTTCATGACAACTTGGAACCCTGGAGCACAACTCTACTTCATGAGGAATCTTAACGACTCCACTCTCATGATGATATGGTTCTTGCTAATTTCCTCTTAATGACATCTCCTATTTCTAGCACATCAATATACATCTTCAATATAATTGGATTGACCTTGAATTGTATCTCTAGAAGCTAAGCTTCCTCAAAATGCCTTTTTCTGGCCTCCTCATCTAGAAATAGTTCCAAATCATATCTTAAAAGGTTCCTAAAATGAATTCCTAACTCTCAAACATAGGAGATCCCTGGCTAAAGGGTAAGTAGATCCTAGTGATTGTCCGTCTTCATAGTTGAATAAAGAAACTCGTCTCTAAACTGGTATCAAAACTCCTCACATGAGACTACCAACACCACACAATACCCAAGGAACAAGAACCACTACTTCCTAATTACCCCATACAACATCTTCAAAGCCAAATAAACCATGTGATCCTTCCAATCATATATCAAACGAAAGGATAACACAACCTACTCCAACCAGTAATATGGGACTGCATCTAAAACAGAGCCCTCATTCCTTTTTAGACTATGGCATTGACACTCTCAGAGTTTGCTCCACAAATATTTGTCACCGTCAACCTTTGCCCGACGGATATCTGCTAGCACAACTTTCTGAACATATTCTTCTTGAACCTAATGAGGATGTCAACCTAAAGCCATACCTGCGAAAGAAAAGTTGATCAGAGATCCTAAAACTAGAATATGGAAGACTTTAACATTTAATTAATTCTTTTATTTTATTCATTTTAGGTTATCCTATCCCAAGTTATACCCATTCAAACACAGGATCAAAGAAGAATGATGCATGATCCTTTATTAGGTCTCTACCCTACAACTAGTATCATCACGTTTAGTATCCACAATATGATTAATGGTCCATGAACCATATCATAGGAGGGTCCAATATAACCACATAACATCTAGTATCCTATGTTTACAGTTTTTATAGACTTATCTGATACCCTTTTCCTACTAACCCATGCAACCTCACCTATACCAAACTCCAAACATTATCATATCCCTCAAACAGACCTCTGATACCACTCTTTCATGACCCCCTCCCCACAAAGTGTACCCCTCCTAGGTCGAAAATGGGAGAAGAAAGATCATGACCCCTGAGTCCCACCTCCATAGTCCCCAAGTTGGCGACTAGAACCAAGAGTATAGTAAACACAAAAATGGGAAGTATTACCCTCTATGAGAACACATGAGAAAGAGAGAGATAAGACAGACACCAAACAACTACTGATCAGACTATAGAATAAAAAAAATCCAAACCGTAGATATGTAATATAATATATAAACTACTACAAATTAAAAGAAAAACTACCAGTATCAAAAGAAATTCAATACAATAGAGACCACAAAGCCCAAAAAACTTCTGCAACCCACAAGCTAGTAGTAACCAACTTGATCTCTAACCTGGTCCAACCTACCTAAAAAATAGTTTATATATATATATATATGTTTATTATAACAATATACTTGGTAAGATCCTCATTGGAGCCTCTCCTGCCAATGTAATGAAAGGATGCTAAAGCACAGTGAACAAAAAGTGAAACTAACTCATCACATAAACATATATACTAAGTTCCCATCGTCACCATGGATACTCTCACCTTGTATCCCATAAAATAGAATATAATATAATAATTAATATAAAGGGTACCCTATTACCACTTCTCCAATGGTTTTCTACTTTTCCCCAACATCAAACGTCATGGGCATCTCTCTCCAAAAGCTAGCTAGCATACACCAGGGAGAGGCTCCACAATACGAACCTCATGCAAAAAATCTTCACATTAGTATAACCAAAAGTAACCAAGAAGTTTTCGAGAGACAACGAAACTCATATAACATGTATTATATGTAGGGTATTATACATCAATCCATCACATCCCATACAATGAGTAAGGATCTTCAATCCATCATAGCCTATACACATTATACCAATAACAATACTTAGGAAACTATATCTAAAATATATTTTTGTGAAATTACCACAAGAAATTGTAGACCTCTACACACATATATGGGGAAGGATAACAGATATGCATACCATCATAAGTAACTACCATGGGAAGAGAGTGGGGCCAAAGGGGGTAGTTATCCATCCATCCTCCCACTAGAATGTTGGGGAAGACATCCCCAGGGCTCAAAATCACAAGGTGTTAGTTGCCCTAGCTGAAAAGGTGGAGTATCATATAGAGACATAAAAGTAAAGGATATAATAAATATCACAACCACACTAAGAGAATATCCTAGTCTCAGACACAACTTCAGCTAACGTCTCCCAAACACCCATCTTCCACAGATAATACTAGATATCCAATGAACACACAACCATATAAAGAGGTATATTAAATTAATTTATCCCTTTTTTTAGTTTCAATTTATATTAATTAATTCTTTAAACATTAATTTACCACTATCATTTCCAAATTTCATTTCACTAGTATCATAATAAATCCCCATGCCCTCCAGGCATAACGAAACCGAGTCAATGGTTTCTCAAATTTATTACCTCATACTTGCATCCTAGAAAGATCCAACCCCATGGGTAAAAATTTATTCATTATATAACAAAATTACTTTCCATATCACCAGGTGCTCTTGAAATAATTCTAAACTCCAGAAACACAGGGGGATCTACACGGTGAGTAGATGGACTACGTGTCGAGTCCTTTCCACATATACCAGGAGAGTAAACGTGTCCAACAATGAGGAGATAAACATAGAAATCACTTGACATCACCCAGACATCTTCATCTCTCTTGGACAGAGAGTAAGAAAAACCATATGTATTCATCATGTAGTGCAAAAAGTAAATCAGATAAAAAAAACATATTCAAGAAGCTTCCAACTTTCATATCAATGAGTAATCCCAGCTCAACCCATTCCATCATCTTCAGTGGCCTCCCCAACACCATTTGTATAAAACAATGTATCTCTCTACTCTAGGCATCAAAGGATTCTAAAAAATCCATGTCTTCAGGCCCCAGATACCACAACAGCCCTCCAAGATTATCCATACCATGCTCACATCACATCTAGGCCTCCCTATCCCACATGCCACAAGTCTCATATCTAGATCATGTCACAAGAAGCAGTAAAAAACATAGAAATAGGATCTATAACCCAAAGTAAGGAATTCAGCCTTCAAACACAATGATCTCTCACTGATCCAAAGCATAAGTCACTTAGACTTTACAAGAAAGTGGGCAACTCAGACCCTACAAATGTATTATCTTTATCACACAACCTGTTCTTATTTCATCTGGAATTAACTCATTCATTATTCCTAATTTCCAACTTTTGTCATCCAAAACAAAAATCTATCACACGATATCAAAAATTAATTTATAAATTACTTTAACATGATCTCAGTTATTTTATCGAAAAGAATCAACATGATTTTGGTTCTTTAACCAATTAAATTAACCATGCATATCTATATTAATTTTATTAACATAAAACTATAAAAACAACAACCAGATTTATTAAACATGGAACTTTAACAAATTATCTAAATAATTATAAATTAATTAGGGATTTACGATCTATAAAAATTTGTATCAAGAAAAACCTGCTAAACCAAGCAAGGCATTGATATCACACTGTCTAGAAAATCAAGAGGCAAACCATTATCATGGTATAAAGCAAATACATCACTACGTGATCAATACCAATTTCATTAATCCAGTTAAAGTATTTAATTAGGCCAATTTAATTATTATCCAAAGGGATAAATCATGATAACTCTAAAATTTCACGTAAATAAATAGAGAAGAAAAAAATCCCCTACCTCAATAGTTTGTTGACATTCTTCACATGAGAACAGATCAAGGAAAACGATCATGAGATCACCTCTCCCAGAATAACTGAATCTATACAAGGATATTGTGACACCACTGCATCAACCAAAAAATCAAGGAAAACCCCATTAGAAACATGGTAGATCATCCTCTATATCGTGGAGAGAAGACATACGAGGAAACAGATCAAAGAAACCACAAGAACAAGGGTAGATCATACCTTATATCGAAGAAGAATCAAAGGATAAAAGCAGGGAATTACTCTAGAATGTAGTAATCCTCAAATGTTGAATATGGGGGTTTTCTAGTCTTCTAATGATGAGAGAGAGACATTATAATTATATAGGTTGATAAACCCAAGTTTTTGGAAAAAACCTAAAACATTACAATGGCGGGGAATTACACGATGTGTGATCCCATTTTACATCATGTAATGACTTGGGGTCAATTTCCACTGAAAAACCATCACCTTTAGATTTTATTTTATTTTTCAAACCACAAAATATTGCACGACGTGAATCCTAATTTCAGACCATTAAATTCTTCTGCACCATGTGAAGCCCACTTTCACACTATGAAAGTTCCCTACTCCCATTTCTCAATACCAGAGTCCCTCCAGACTTCCCTCAACCCTTCTGAATGATCCGCAAGCCATTGAAAAAAAATGAAAAGGGTCAATCCTCATGGATCTGCGACGTTACATAAGATACCTCTTATGATATTATTTTACTTGAGAATCCAAAACATACACATAATTAAAAAAAGGGTTCGTTTGAACAACAACTATGTGAGATAACTCTCAATGATCTTGCCACCACAAGATCTCAACCGCTTTATCTATGGAACAATGTGAAATGTCGCGATGACAACAACTGGCTCCTAAACATAATCCTAGGGAAGATACCACTCAAAGGAGAGTAGGAAAAAATAAAAAACAAGAGAAAGGCATCTCATAAATAATAGATGTTTAAAAAAACCAAAAGAATAACATTATAAGAGAAGAGATAAATATCAAGCCACTCGAAGATATGAGTGCATATTTGTAACTCATGTTCCAAGGTACTCTCCTCAACATAACCATGCTACAAAAACACATGAACTAAAAACTAAAAAGTCACAAAAAATGGGGACAAAGCTTACTCCCATGACCAAACATTCACTTCCCTCGATGGTGAGTCACTTTAAGGAATAAAAGATCTCCAACCTAAAACTATAGAGGTCTCCTCCTAGAACAACATATGATTTCTGACAATCCTACATCACCTTCATCCTCTCATGTATCACATGAACTGTCTCTGTCATATTATATACTAGTTCCAGCCGAGGAATTGATGACTCTTACACACCAATTTAGTGAAATGGAGAATGGAAAGGTCGATCATTCAAGGTTTCAAATGGCGCCATACTGATGGTGGGGTGAAAAATATTTTTGTAAGAGAACTTGACCGAAATAAGGTTCCTCATCCATGAACCTCAAAAATACCGTATAGAATATTGTAACTTGTATTCAAGTGTTTGGATGGTCTACTATGTGAGACCGTCCACCTGTGAATGAAAAGAAGTTCTAAGGAATATATGACAACCAAAAGCGTACTGGACACCTCTCCATACCTTAGAGTTAAAATGGGAATCTAGATCAGAAATGATCATCCCCATGACTCCTTGGAGTCTCAACACCTCATCCACATACTACCGCCACAATACTTCCATTGAGATCCACTGCTTAATTTCTATAAAGTGGGATGATTTTATCAAACCATCAACTACTACTCATATAGCATCATAGACCTCTTAATCTTGATGTAAACCAATAACAAAGTCCATAAATATGTTCCCTCAAATTCACTAAAGAAAATATAACAACTAGAGAAAACCAAATAGAACATGGTTCTTGACCTTCACCTTCCAGCAGACCAAACATCGAGACACAAACTCTACAAGTACACGCTTCATCCTAAGTCACCAAAACTGACCTCTCAAAGCTTGGTACATCCTTTTCATTTTGGGATGTACCACCAAAGTGGAACTATGGAACTCTATGAGAACCCCCATCTCACACATCACTAAAGGAATGAAAATCCTTTACTAAAACTACAGTCGATGTTGTTCGTCTTCAGACCAACCATTAAGGGGATCACTATAAACAATGCTGTATTTCCAGAACTCCACCTCAAGATATCCTAACTGGGAATCCTCCACTTTCTATACCACCAATGAATGCACCATAATCAGAAAAAGACAACCTCTACCACCAAATTCTTCTATATCTAAATGTAATTCTGAAATATATGCCATCACTCTCTACGAATCACCTGATTTACACAATTTATCACTACGCAGCTTACTTCTCAACTCACTGGCAACACCATTCACTTTTCTAGGTTTATATGAAATATTGAAGTCATAATCCTATAAGTACTCCATCCACAGAAACGAGAAGAAGTTCAAGGCACGTTGGTATAAAACATACCTTAGGATCTTGTGATCCGTGAAGACTAAAAACCCTCGATGATGAGGTAATGTCTCCACAAATTCAAGGAAAACACCACTGCCACCAAATAGAGATCATGGGTGACATAGTTACACTCATGGGGACATAAAAAATGAAACACATAAGAAAAAACCAATCTTTTTGGCATCATAACATAGCCCTACTAAAGATGTAAAAAACCACATAAAAATTCTAACAAGACTCTTTCTGCTGGAACACAAAGGACTGGAAGACAGACCAACTTATAATTCCAATACCCAAAATCTACCTGAAAATGATTATTCCACAAGAACACATGATACTTTCGATTCATCCCTATTAGAGGAGTCACAACCCATGAAAAATCATCTAAGAACCTCCTCTTATATCATATAAGACCAAGGAAACTTTTCACCTCTGCTAATTTCTTGGGGGGAACCCAAGACACAACTACCTCTATCATTGACAGATACCCAACTAATCTCTAATGGGATAAAATATTCCCAAGTAAATGGACTTATAAATCCCAACAATGACACTTCGACAACTTCCCAAATAGATGATGATGTTGAAGAACTCTCAAAACGGCATGCAGATTCTATGCATGCTCCTCCTCAGACGTGGAGTATACAAGGAATTCATCAATGAAAAACAAAAAATATATTATCTAGGAACTCAAGAAACACAACATTCATTACCCCATGAAAATATATGGATAATTCATCACACCAAATGAAATCACAAGAAATTGGTAATGGCCATGGTTATAATGGAATGAAGTATATAGAATATCCTCATCCTTTACACGCATTTGAAGATATCCCGAATGAAAATCAATCTCTAAGAACCAAATTTCACCCTTCACATGATAGAATAAATCCTCAATCCATAGAAGAGGATAAAATTTATTCAATATCACATGATTCAAGTGATGATAATCGATACACAACCTCAAACTTCCATCAGCCTTCATTACAAATAAAACTGGTGTACCCCACAGTGATAGACTCGACTAAATAAAACCACACTCCAACATACCATCTAGTTGTATATGTATATCTCACAACATATAAGGCTCCATCCAACACAGATATATCTAGATAAAATACACACTAGACTGTATTTCAATATCGAACTCGATCTCTCATCGATGTGGTAATGCTACAACCTCCTCTAGAAAGGCCTCATGATACACATCTATGACCCTAGGAAACACGGACTACTGAACCTATTATGAATAATAACCTTACTCGTATGGAGTACCTTGATCCGCAACGTGGAGGATCAATGTTAGACCGCTTCAGGAGGAAACAACCGCCAAGATTTAATGGGGGTACAAATCCATTAGTAGCTGAGCAATGGATGAACTCCTTAGAGAAAATATTCCACACCTTGGGGAGTAGCGAAAGGGAGAAGGTAATCATGGCAGTTTACCGCCTCACTGGAGATGCCGATCAATGGTGGTCATTTATTCAAAATAAAAAGGAAGATGAATAAGTATCATGTATGGAACGGAGAGATTTCAAAGATATTTTCTTAGAAAAATACTTTCCACATGACCATCGAGCAGATATAGAAAGGAAATTTCTGAGTCTAAGACAAAAGGAGGATGAGAATGTCGCAAAGTATGAGGATAACTTTACAAGGTTAGCGAGGCATGAAGCAGATTATATTTGTAACCCAATAAGTAAGATTGATCGTTTCTTTGATGGGTTAAAAACATTTCTCCGTCGAGCTTTAGTATCACAATCTTTCTCAACATACGAAGATATAGTCTCGTGTGTTATCAAGACAGAAAAGGAATTCTCTAAGTCTTATGACAACAAAGTAAAGCAAGATAAGAAGAGAACGGTTGAACAAGGGACAGATAAAGGGAAAAGGGGAAAGAAGTATTTTCCATTATGTGATAATTGTGGAAAGAATCACCCTGGTACTTGCCTAAAAGGAATGGGAGTTTGTTACAAATGTGGAGAAAAAGGTCACCAGGCTTGTGATTGTAAGGGAAAGAAAAAGGCTATCAATGTTGAATGCTACAATTGTAGGGAAATGGGTCAATATGCAAATGAATGTACTAAGCGTCAGAGAAACTTACCTCAGAAAAGGCGAAGGGATCAAGGACAATCTTATGTTGTTACTATAGTTGAAGCAGAATAATTAATGTATTGGTGATTTTGGACTCATGGATTATATTCTGGTTATTAGAATAATGTGATATATATATAAGGATTGTACTACAGAACTTGTTGATTTTATTAAGGTTTTAATATGATGAATGTAATAATATTTTTGTATGTGACAATAAGAGAAACTTTACCTTGTTTGAGGAATTTGATGATACAATTGATTTTGGAATTTAGAAACCTTTTAGAGAAAGTCTGGACGAAGGTATTTTGGATAACAATAAAGGATGGAATGGATTAAGATGAACTTTGGATAGTATTGTTTAAGGTTAAAACATTTATGAAGATTATTTTTTGAATATTATAATACTATAGTTTTGGGAAAAGGACAACCTGTAGGGTGGGGCATAATCCGTCGCGTCTGACAAAGCTGCAGGAATCGAACCCACAACCATAGTGCGACATGCCTTTATTACCTACCACTAGCCTACAAGAAGTCCCTGGTTATTACCAAATAGTTTTACTAATCTAAATGGTATGTGTTAATATTTGTAACCTTATACAATTAGGATAAATAGAATATTTTTGAGTTCTATTACCTTTTAGAGTGAAAGATGGGTTTGTGGTAAAAATTTGTTAAAGAATGAAAGTCTACATAACAAGTATGTATATTCCCTTACGTTCTCAGTAAATCTCCTAAATAAATTCCTCAACTTTATAAAAGGTAACTTAAAACAAAACGTTTCCGGTTAACTTTTCTAACTGGGGATTCAATGACTATTTAACCAATCGCAAGTTTGTGATTTTCTTATGGTTAACTTTCTCCTAATCCAGTTTTCTACGACTCTCCATCAGACCTTGATGGTTTGTTTTTCTTCCATATCTATATTTTCATAGAATCCTAGTATGGGCTATCTCGGGTGACCTTTGTACTTATCTTTCTATGTTTTAAAGTTATATTTTTATTAACCTTATTTCCTATGTGGGTTTTCCACAAAGGTATTTTCTATTTTCAACCTTTTATTTTCAAAGAAAATTTTCAAATTGCGAGGACGCAATTTATTGAAGGAGGGGAGAATGTAACACCCCGAGCTTCCATGATACGCTTCTCTTTCAATAATGCAATAGCTTGCATTGTACACAAGTTCGAGATTCTAACACACTGCAACCAATCAAAGTAGTAGTTATAAATAGTAATACCCACTTTTTGAAATTATATAAATTTTATATTTCAAAATGGACTTCATTTTTGTATTCGGAATATCGAAATTATCCAAAGTTGAATTTTTTGTAATTTTCTGAGAGCTTCCAATTTTTTATGAATAGTGAAAAATACTTAAAAAAATTTTTTTTAATCAAAATAATTTATAGTGATAAATTATACTATTTAGTGGTTTTAAAGTATAATCAGAATATATTTTTACCATTTTATCCAATGGTGTTCATTATAATTATTTTCACTTTGAAATTAGACATAATCAATTGTCAATCTTTTGATATATATTGTTTCTTAAAAACACGCTATTTGTTGTGACAGCGGGAATTAATTATAAAATTAATTAATGCAACTTATATGTTTGTAATTTTTTAAAATAGACATCATTTTTGAATTTTGAATATCAATTATATCTTAGGGTGAAATTTTGGCATTGTTCTGAAAAACTTCAATTTTTGATGAATAGTGAAACCACTAAGTGGTAGTTAAATAACTGATTTTTCATTTAAATGAAATATTACCACTTCGGTGATTTGATTTTCAAAAATCCGACATGCATGGTTGTAATTAAGAAGTAAAATTTTGTTCAATGGGATTAAAATAATTTTTTGGTGAATAGTAACTTTTATGTTTAATTAATCTCGATTAAAGGTCATTAGTGAAATTTAAGGTAAAAATAGTATTATAAAATATGGAATGACATTTACACTTGTCCTAACCCTATTGGATGAGTCATGGACGACCAAGAAAATCCATGGGTCAACTTGGGGACCCAATGGAGCCACTTTGGTAGGAAAATGACATTAAAAACTTTTTATTTAATGTTAAAATAAAAATGTCACAAACATAAGTTGTTTTACTAAAACAATTTTTAAATAGGGTATAAAAGTCATATTTTTTACTATAAATATTCATTAGAAAGATAAAAAGATTTCCTACATAATGATATTTTTTTTATAATTTTTAGATGTTAAATAAATTAAATTATTTATGACACCATGATGATGCAACGATTACCTCATTAATTAACGATTTAAATAAAATGAAAAGATAATGTAAAATCCAAGGCTTACACTTGTCCAAAGCCTATTGTATGGGTAAATTTCGAACCCTTATCACCTTATCCTCTAAATATATAATTTTGGGACCTCTAAAATCCGAAAAGTATCTCATAATAATGTAACATTTCCTTACATTCCAAGAGTGCCGCTCCTCTCCTCTTATAAAAGGCCCCCACCACTACCACCTTACTCACACCTTCAAGCCATTTGGCTCTGCCAAAATATGCCCAAATACTCTCCCATCTTCCCTATGTTACTCCTAGAAGCCTCAATTTGGGCATAATTCTTCCCAAGGAATCCTTTGACTCAAATCAAAAAAGAGTTACCCAATTTTAAGGTAATGTCTTCTCTTATGTTGTTTTGTTTTATTTTTCTTCTCCAACCCCCTAAACTCTTTTTATTCATTTAATTTGTAACAAAACCAGTATCCTCAATATACTAGGAAGTTGTTATAAGAAGGATTCTAGATACACTTACAGACACCTACATCTAATGGTTAAAGAACATACTGTTTCTCTGGATGGCGAATTTCTGCCTCACGAAACGATGATTGTTCAACACTCATATAACACATTCAAAGGTGGCCATTAAGATGTCACTATATTTATATATATGATATATAATATTTTTATGTTTTACTTAAGGTTCTGTATTTTTCATTTATGGCATAACATTATTGTTTCCATTATGGGTAAACGCGATATTTTCATTTTAGGAAGTGCGGACTACCGCCCCCTCAAAGTGATTTGAATCGTTAATCCCATATGTGGGATGTATAAAGGATTGAGTAAATGATATTATGTATGATATTATACTTTAATTATAATATACCTTCATATCATTATGATTTCATTAAATACGAAATAGAAATGAAAGTAGCGTTCATGCGTACGTACGACTTACCGTCTCCATGAACGGTGCATTTCATTTCTTACCTCTAAATGTTTTGTAATATTATAAATGAATATATATACTAGATATATATGATTTATATGATATATAAATCATGAATATAATTAATGATATAATTTATATTTTACCACATGAACAATGTGTAATTATAAGAAGTTTATTTATGACTCAAGTACCTAAGATCGACAAAACGACCGTTATAAACATAAATAATTACATAATGTTCATGACATGGTAATAAGTGATATAAAAGGAATAATGAACTTGAAAAAGGGTCTTAAGAAGTTAGATATTAACTCTAGTTTATTATTCCGGAGATCAAAGAACGATCGAGTGAATTCGGACACGAGGTAAGGGAACTTCTTAACCCAATTACCATTCATTGGGTTAATCTCCTACTTTAAAATTATGTCATGATATTATTATGTACTATCTTGTATTTGTACTTTCATTATGTGTACGTATAGTGAATACACAAAATAGATCTATTTTATTTTAAAAATTATCTTTGTAAGGTACTTCGTCTCAATCTCCTTTCATTGGGGCATATTTTGTTTTATACCCAACTTCCTTTTATACGGTGTATAAACCCCTTTGACATTTACGTTTATTCAAAAGGAATCTTTTTATACGAAGCATTTTAATAAACGACAAAAAGGAATGTTTTTCTTGTTGTACGTATACGGAGACAACGACTTCTCCGCCACCGTGACCAATATTTGAGTTTCGGCTTCCTCTACAAGCCATAACTTTTTTTTAAATGAAAAATAAATACAAAGTTTTAATTTTATTTTATTTTGGTATTGAAAATGTTTTGAAAGTGTTTTTATCAATGTGTTGTATATATATCTTGTGATTGAAATGTGTAAATGTTATGTTTCCTTTATGCATGTTTTATGGGATACGATTATGTTATGGTTTATGATATGTTTAAACATGTTCATATGAATAATGCATTGGACTTAATAAGTGACAGGTGGAGCCCGCTATAGATCCTCGATGCATCGGCAGGTCTCATGAGACAAACTAGTGTCTTGGCACGAGGCCTTGACAAAATCTTATTTGTGGTATTAGAACGAGGCCTTGGCTAGGTGGTTATGATAGTCTGGCATTATGCATTCCAACATTATGAAAGTGGTTATTGATATTGCATGTGATTATTCAACTAGTAGAATATCCATGTGAGTAAGTAAATGACATTATTTAATTTTATTTTTTGCCATATTATGGTGAAGTTCAAGTTTAAAAACGCTTTTGTTTTAGTTATACATTTCTTTAAATGTTAATGTTTATTTATGAAACCTTCCGCAATATTGTTATCCTTACTGAGTGTCTGAGCTCACCCCTTTCAATGTTTTAATATTTTCCAGGATGTGAAGAAGTATTGTACGAATGACCTGCAGGGGTAGTCAGAAGAGGATATGAGTGTGGACTATGGGGAATTTGTTATTGTAGTTTTTCACTTTATGATGTAATGTATCATTTATGAATGTATCTAGTGTTTCCAAGGCTACTAAACTAATTGGTCTTTCGAGACTTGATCTTTTGTGATCATGAAAATGTTACGAAGTAATGCACCGACTCTGGGTAGCTGTGGTCGGGGTGTTACAGTTGGTATCAGAGGCTGTTTAGTACTAACATTGGAAGCTAGATTTAGATAAACTCTGATTAGATCACATATCCCAAAGATAGACTTTGAGTATTAGTATAGAATAACTTCCTAGAATTTTGGTATTATAGAGATTTTGTGAGTTTTCCGAGCAATACATCCCTGTCTGGATACGAGCAGGTAGAGGTGGCTCTGGGACAGATGTACCTAGGGGAAAAACCCGAAAACACCGCTCGAACGGGAACTGATGCACCACAACGGGCCTTGCTTCACTCTTGGTTACGAAACTCCCGAGGGATATGCTTAGGATAATTCTCATTTTCTTTACAAACCACTATTAAGGGTTATGAGTATATACTTCCTCAAAGAAAACATTTTTATGGATTATGTCCATAAATAGTTCAATTTATGTTAAGTATTTTACAAGTATGGAATTATGTATTTTGATTCATAAACTAATCTGGTTTATGCCATTGTTTAGAAATGGCGCCTAGTGTATGGAATGGAGACCGTATCAATGCACACACCCCGTGTAGGGATTTCCCTCCTACTCAAGATAATTATTGTGGAGTTGGAGATACAACTGGTGCTGATCAACTTATTACCATACTGGGACAACTCACTCAGGTTATGAATAATAACCTTACTCGTATGGAGCACCTTGATCCGCTATGTGGAGGATCAATGTTAGACTGCTTCATGAGGCAACAACCGCTAACATTTAATGGGGGTACAAATCCATTAGTAACTGAGCAATGGATGAACTCCTTAAAAAAATATTCCACGCCTTGGGGAGTAGCGAAAGGGAGAAGGTTATCATGTCAATTTACCGCCTCACTGGAGATGCCAATCAATGGTGGTCATTGATTCAAAATACAAAGCAATATGAAGAAGTATCAAGTATGTAATGGAGAGAGTTCTAAGATCTTTTCTTTGAAAAATACTTTCCACATGACCATCGAGCAGATATGGAAAGGAAATTTCTGAGTCTGAGACAAAAGGAGGATGAGAATGCCGCACAGTATGAGGCTAACTTTACAAGGTTAGCGAGGCATGCAGCAGATTATATACGTAACCCAAGAATTAATATTGATCGTTTCTTTGATGGGTTAAAACCATTTCTCCGTTGAGCTTTAGTATCACAATTTTTCTCAACATTCGAGGATATAGTCTCGTGTTCTATCAAGACAGAAAAGGAATTATCTAAGTCTTATGACAACAAAGTAAAGCAAGAGAAGAAGAGAACAGTGGAATAAGAGACAGATAAAGGGAAAAGGGGAAATATGGATTTTCCATTATGTGATAATTGTGGGAAGAATCACTCTGGTACTTACCTAAAAGGAATGGGAGTTTGTTACAAATGTGGAGAAAAAGGTCACCAGGCTCGTGATTGTAAGGGAAAGAAAGAGGATATCAATGTTGAATGCTACAATTGTAGGGAAATGGGTCATTATTCAAATGAATGTCCTAAGCGTCAGGGAAACTTACCTCAGAAAAGGCCAAGGGATCAAGGATAATCTTATGGTGTTACTACAGTTGAAGCAGAATAATTAATGTATTGGTGCTTTTGGACTCATGGATTATATTCTGGTTATTAGAATAATGTGATATATATATAAGGATTGTACTGTAGTACTTGTTGATTTCATTAAGGTTTTAATATGATGAAGGTAATAATATTTTTGTATGTGACAATAACAGAAACTTTACCTTGTTTGAGGAATCTGATGATACAATTGATTTTTGGAATTTATAAACCTTTTAGAGAAAGTCTGGACGTAGGTATTTTGGATAACTATAAAGGTTGTAATGGAATAACATGAACTTTGGATAGTATTGTTTAAGGTTAAAACATTTATGAAGATTATTTTTGGAATATTATAATACTATAGTTTTAGGAAAAGGACAACCTACAGGGTGGGGCATAACCCGTCGCGTCAGACAAAGCTGCAGGAATCGAACCCACAACCATAGTGCGACATGCCTTTATTACCTACCACTAGCCTACAGGAAGTCCCTGGTTATTACAAAATAGTTTTACTAATCTAAATGGTATGTGTTAATATTTGGAACCTTATACAATTAGGATAAATAGAATATTTTTGAGTTCTATTACCTTTTAGAGTGAAAGATGGGTTTGTGGTAAAAATTTATTAAAGAATGAAAGTCTACATAACAAATATGTACATTCCCTTACATTCTTCCTAAATCTCCTAAATAAATTCCTCAACTTTATAAAAGGTAACTTAAAACAAAAACGTTGCCGGTTAACTTTTCCAACTGGGGATTCAATGACTATTTAACCAATCACAAGTTTGTGATTTTCTTATGGTTAACTTTATCCTAATCCAGTTTTCTACGACTCTCCATCAGACCTTGATGGTTTGTTTTTCTTCCATATCCATATTTTCATATAATCCTAGTATGGGCTATCTCGGGTGACCTTTGTACTTATCTTTCTATCTTTAAAAGTTATATTTTTATTAACCTTATTTCCGATGTGGGTTTTCCACAAAGGTATTTTCTATTTTCAACCTTTTATTTTCAAAGCAAAATTTCAAATTGCGAGGTTACAATTTATTGAAGGAGGGGAGAATGTAACACCCAGAGCTTCTATGATACGATTCTCTTTCAATAATGCAATAGCTTGCGTTGTATGCAAGTTCGAGATTCTAACACATCGCGACCAATCAAAGTAGTAGTTATAAATAGTAATACCCACTTTTTGAAATTATATAAATTTTATATTTCAAAATGGAATTCAGTTTGTTATTCGAAATATCAAAATTATCCAAAGTTTAATTTTTTGTAATTTTCTGAGAGCTTCCAATTTTTTATGAATAGTGAAAAATACTTAAAAACAACTTTTTTAATCAAAATAATTTATAGTGATAAATTATACTATTGAGTGGTTTTAAAGTATAATTAGAATATATTTTTACCATTTTATCCAATTGTGTTCATTATAATTAATTTCACTTTGAAATTAGACATAAAGAATTGTCAATCTTTTGATATATATTGTTTCTTAAAAACACGCTATTTATTGTGACAGCGGGAATTAATTATAAAATTAATTAATGCAACTAATATGTTTGGAATTTTGAAAAATAGACATAATTTTTGAATTTGGAATATCAATTATAGATTAGGGTGAAATTTTGGCATTGTTTTGAAAAACTTCAATTTTTGATGAATAGTGAAACCACTTAGTGGTAGTTAAATAACTGATTTTTTGTTTAAATGAAATATTACCACTTCTGTGATTTTATTTTCAAAAATATGACATAAATGGTTGTCATTAGGAAGTAAAATGTGGTTCAATGGGATTAAAATAATTTTTTTGTGAATAGTAACTTTTAAGTTTAATTAATCGCGATTAAAGGTAATCAGTGAAATTTAAGGTAAAAATAGTATTATAAAATATGGAATAACCCTTACACTTGTCCTACCTCTATTGGATGAGTCATGGCCGACCAATACAATCCATGGGTAAACTTTAGGACCCCATGGAGCCACTTTGGTAGGAAAATGACATTAAATACTTTTTATTTAATGTTAAAATAAAAATGTCACAAACATAAGTTGTTTTACTAAAACAATTTTTAAATGGGGTATAAAAGTCATATTTTTTACTATAAATATTAATTAGAAAGATAAAAATATTTCAAACATCATGATATTTTTTTATAATTTTTATACATTAAATAAAATAAATTATTTATGACACCATGATGATGCAGCGATTACCTCATTAATTAACGATTAAAATAAAATGAAAAGATAATGTAAAATCCAAGGCTTACACTTGTCCAAAGCCTATTTTATGGGTATATTTCGAACCCTTATCACCTTATCCTCGAAATATATAATTGTGGGACCTCTAAAATCCGAAAAGTATCTCATAATAATGTAACATTTCCTTACTTTCCAAGAGTGCCCCTCCTCTCCTCTTATAAAAGGCCCCCACCACTACCACCTTACTCACACCTTCAAGCCATTTGGATCGGCCAAACTCTACCCAAATACTCCCCCAACTTCCCTCTCTTACTCCTAGAATCCTCACTTTGGGTATAATTCTTCCCAAGTAAGCCTTTGGCTCAAATCAAAAAAGAGTTACCCGATTTTAATGTAATGTCTTCTCTTATGTTGTTTTGTTTTATTTTTCTTCTCCAACCCCCTAAACTCTTTTTATTAATTTAATTTGTAACAAAACCAGTATCCTAAATATACTAGGATATTTTTATAAGAAGGATTCGAGCTACACTTACACACACCTACATCTAATTGTTAAAGAACATACTATTTCTGTGGATGATGAATTTCTGCATCACGAAACGATGATTGTTCAACACTCATATAACACCTTCAAAGGTGGCCATTAAGATGCCACTATATTTATATATATGATATATAATATGTTTATTTTTTTACTTAAGGTTATGTATTTTTAATTTATGGAATACCTTTATTGTTTCCATTATAGGTAAACACGGTATTTTCATTTTAGGAAGTGTGGACTACTGCCCCCTCAAAGTGATTTGAATCGTTAATCCCATATGTGGGATGTATAAAGGATGGAGTAAATGATATTATATATGATATTATACTGGAATTATAATATACCTTTATATCATTATGATTTCATTAAATATGAAATAGAAATGAAAGTAGCGTTCATGCGTACGTACGGCTTACCATCTCCATGAACGGTGCATTTCATTTCAAACCTCTAAATGTTATGTAATATTATAAATGAATGTATATACTAGATATATATGATGTATATGATATATAAATCATGAATATAATTATGTATATAATGTATATTTTACCACATGAATAATGTGTAAATATAAGAAGTTTATTTTTGACTCAAGTACCTAAGATCGACAAAACGACCGTTATAAACATAAATAATTACATAATGTTCATGACATGGTAATAAGTGATATAAAAGGAATAATGAACTTGAAAAAGGTTCTTAAGAAGGTAGATATTAACTCTAGTTTATTATTCAGGAGATCAAAGAATGGTCGAGTGAATTTGGACACGAGTTAAGGGAACTTCTTAACCCAATTATCATTCATTGGGTTAATCTCCTACTTTCAAATTATGTCATGATATTATTATGTCCTATCTTGTATTTGTACTTTATTTATGTGTACTTATATTGAATAAACATAATAGATCTATTTTATTTTAAAAATGATCTTTGTAAGGGACTTCGTCTCAATCTCCTTTCATTGAGGCATATTTTGTTTTATACCCAACATCCTTTTATACGGTGTATACACCCCTTTGACTTTTAAGTTTATTCAAAAGGAATCTTTTTATATGAAGTGTTTTACTAAATGACAAAAAGGAATGTTTTTCTTGTTATACGTATATGACGACAATGAATTCTCCTCCGCCGTGACCATTATTTGAGTTTCAGCTTCCTCTACAAGCCATAACTTTTTTTTTAAATGAAAAATAAATACAAAGTTTTAATTTTCTTTTATTTTGGTATTGAAAATGTTTTGAAAGTGTTTTTATCATTGTGTTGTATTGATATCTTGTGATTGAAATGTGGAAATGTTATGTTTCATTTATTCATGTTTTATGTGATACGATTATGTTATGGTTTATGATATGTTTAAACCTGTTCATATGAGGAATGCATTAGACTTAATAAGTGACGGGTGGAGCCCGCTATAGCTCCTCGATGCATCGGTAGGTCTCATGAGAAAAACTATTGTCTTCGCATGAGACCTTGAGAAAATATTATTTGTGGTATTGGCACGAGGCCTTGGCTACGTGGTTATGATAGTATGGCATTATGCATTCCAAAATTATGAAAGTGGTTATTGATATTGCATGTGATTATTCGACTAGTAGAATATGAATGTGAGTAAGTAAATGGCATTATTTAATTTTATTTTTTGCCATATTATGGTGAAGTTCAAGTTTAAAAAGGATTTTGTTTTAGTTATACATTTCCTTAAATGTTAATGTTTATTTATGAAAGCTTCCGCAATATTGTTATCCTTACTGAGCATCTGAGCTCACCCCTTTCAATGCTTTAATATTTTCCAGGATGTGAAGAAGTATTGTATGAATGACCTGTAGGGGTAGTCAGAAGAGGATATGAGTGTGGACTATGGGGACTTTGTTATTGTAGTTTTTCACTTTATGATTTAATGTATCATTTATGAATGTATGTAGTGTTTTCAAGGCTACTAAACTAATCGGTCTTTCGAGACTTGATCTTTTGTGATCATGCCAATGTAATGAAGTAATGCACCGACTCTGGGTAGCTGGGGCCGGGCGTTATAGTTTGTATCAGAGACAGTTTAGTACTAACCTTGGAAGCTAGATTTAGATAAACTCTGATTAGAGAACATAGCCCAAAGATAGAGTTTGAGTATTAGTATAGAAGAACTTCCTAGAATTTTGGTATTATAGAGATTTTGTGAGTTTTCTGAGCAATACATCCCTGTCCGTATACGAGCAGGTAGAGGTGGCTCTAGCACAGATGTACCTAGGGGTAAAACCTGAAAACACATCTTTGAGCTAGACTCGAACGGGAACTGGTGCACGACAACGGGCCTTGCTTCACTCTTGGTTACGACACTCCCGGGGGATATGCTTAGGATAATTCTCATTTTCTTTACAAACCACTATGAAGGGTTATGAGTATATACTTCCTCAAATAAAACATTTTTATTGATTATATCCATAAATAGTTCAATTTATGTTAAGTATTTTACAAGTATGGAATTATGTATTTTGATTCATAAACTAATCTAGTTTATGCAATTGTTTAGAAATGGCACCTAGTGGAAGGAATGGAAACCGTATCAATGCACGCACCCCGTGTAGGGATTTCCCTCATGCTCAAGATAATTATTGTGGAGCTGGAGATACAACTGGTGCTGATCAACTTATTACCATACAGGGACAACTCACTTAGGTTATGAATAATAACCTTACTCGTATGGAGCACCTTGATCCGCAACGTGGAGGATCAATGTTAGACCGCTTCATGATGCAACAACCGCCAACATTTAATGGGGGTAAAAATCCATTAGTAGCCGAGCAATGGATGAACTCATTATAGAAAATATTCCATGCCTTGGGGAGTAGCGAAAGAGAGAAGGTTATCATGGAAATTTACCGCCTCACTGGAGATGTCGATCAATGGTGGTCATTGATTCAAAATACAAAGCATGATGAAGAAGTATCAAGTATGGAATGGAGAGAGTTCAAAGACCTTTTCTTAGAAAAATACTTTCCACATGACCATCGAACAGATATGGAAAGGCAATTTCTGAGTCTGAGACAAACGGAGGATGAGAATGTCGCAAAGTATGAGGATAACTTTACAAGGTTAGCGAGACATTCAGCAGATTATATACGTAAACCAAGAAGTAAGATTGATCGTTTCTTTGAGGGGTTAAAACCATTTCTCCGTTGAGCTTTAGTATCACAATATTTCTCAACATACGAGGATATAGTCTTGTGTGATATCAAGATAGAAAAGGAATTATCTAAGTCTTATGACAACAAAGTAAAGAAAGAGAAGAAGAGAACGGTGGAACAAGAGACAGATAAAGGGAAAGGGGAAAGAAGGATTTTCCATTATGTGATAATTGTGGGAAGAATCACCCTGGTACTTGCCTAAAAGGAATGGGAGTTTGTTACAAATGTGGAGAAAAAGGTCACCAGGATTGTGATTGTAAGGGAAAGAAAGAGGCTATCAATGTTGAATGCTATAATTGTTGGGAAATGGGTCATTATGCAAATGAATTTCCTAAGCATTAGGGAAACATACCTCAGAAAAGGACAAGGGATCAAGGACAATCTTATGTTGTTACTACAGTTGAAGCAGAATAATTAATGTATTGGTGCTTTTGGACTCATGGATTATATTCTGGTTATTAGAATAATGTGATATATATATAAGGATTGTACTGCAGTACTTGTTGATTTCATTAAGGTTTTAATATGATGAAGGTAATCATATTTTTGTATGTGAAAATAAGAGAAACTTTACCTTGTTTGAGGAATCTGATGATACAATTGATTTTGGAATTTAGAAACCTTTTAGAGAAAGTCTGGATGGAGGTATTTTGGATAACTATAAAGGTTTGAATGGATTAAGATAAACTTTGGAAAGTATTGTTTAAGGTTAAAACATTTATGAAGATTATTTTTGGAATATTATAATACTATAGTTTTAGGAAAAGGACAACCTGTAGGGTGGGGCATAAACCGTCACGTCAGACAAAGCTGCAGGAATCGAACCCACAACCATAGTGCGACAGACCTTTATTATCTACCACTAGCCTACAAGAACTCCCTGGTTATTACAAAATAGTTTTACTAATCTAAATGGAATGTGTTAATATTTGGAACCTTATACAATTAGGATAAATATAATATTTTTGAGTTCTATTACCTTTTAGAGTGAAAGATGGGTTTGTGGTAAAAATTTATTAAAGAATGAAAGTCTACATAACAAGTATGTATATTCCCTTACGTTCTTAGTAAATCTCCTAAATAAATTCCTCAACTTTATAAAAGGTAACTTAAAACAAAAACGTTTTCGGTTAACTTTTCCAATTGGGGATTCAATGACTATTTAACCAATCACAAGTTTGTGATTTTCTTATGGTTAACTTTCTCCTAATCCAGTTTTCTACGACTCTCCATCAGACCTTGATGGTTTGTTTTTCTTCCATATCCATATTTTCATAGAATCCTAGTATGGGCTATCTCTGCTGACCTTTGTACTTATCTTTCTATCTTTTAAAGTTATATTTTTATTAACCTTATTTCCGATGTGGGTTTTCCACAATGGTATTTTCTATTTTCAACCTTTTATTTTCAAAGAAAAATTTCAAATTGCGAGGATGCAATTTATTGAAGGAGGGGAGAATGTAACACCCCGAGCGTCCGCGATACACTTCTCTTTCAATAATGCAATAGCTTGCCTTGTACGCAAGTTCGAGATTCTAAAAAACCGTAACCAATCAAAGTAGTAGTTATTAATAGTAATACCCACTTTTTGAAATTATATAAATTTTATATTTCAAAATGGACTTCATTTTTGTATTCGGAATATCGAAATTATCCAAAGTTGAATTTTTTGTAATTTTCTGAGAGCTTCCAATTTTTTATGAATAGTGAAAAATACTTAAAAACAACTTTTTTAATCAAAATAATTTATAGTGATAAATTATACTATTGAGTGGTTTTAAAGTATAATTAGAATATATTTTTACCATTTTATCCAATGGTGTTCATTATAATTAATTTCAATTTGAAATTAGACATAAACAATTGTCAATCTTTTGATATATATTGTTTCTTAAAAACACGCTATTTGTTGTGACAGCGGGAATTAATTATAAAATTAATTAATGCAACTTATATGTTTGCAATTTTGTAAATTAGACATCATTTTTGAATTTGGAATATCAATTATAGCTTAGGGTGAAATTTTGGCATTGTTCTGAAAAACTTCAATTTTTGATGAATAGTGAAACCACTAAGTGGTAGTTAAATAACTGATTTTTTGTTTAAATGAAATATTACCACTTCTGTGATTTGATTTTCAAAAATCCGACATAAATGGTTGTCATTAAAAAGTAAAATGTGGTTCAATGGGATTAAAGTAATTTTTTTTGTGAATAGTAACTTTTATGTTTAATTAATCGCGATTAAAGGTAGTTAGTGAAATTTAAGGTAAAAATTGTATTATAAAATATGGAATAACCTTTGCACTTGTCCTAACTCTATTGGATGAGTCATGGCCGACCATGAAAATCCATGGGTCAACTTGGGGACCCCATGGAGCCACTTTGGTAGGAAAATGACATTCAAAACGTTTTATTTAATGTTAAAATAAAAATGTCACAAACATAAGTTGTTTTACTAAAAAAAATTTAAATGGGGTACAAAAGTCATATTTTTTACTATAAATATTCATTAGAAAGATAAAAATATTTCCTAAATCATGATTTTTATTATAATTTTTAGACATTAAATAAATTAAATTATATATGACACCATGATGATGCAGCGATTACCACATTAATTAACGATTTAAATAAAATGAAAATATAATGTAAAATACAAGGCTTACAGTTGTCTAAATCCTATTTTATGGGTAGATTTAGAACCCTTATCACCTTAGCCTCTAAATATATAATTTTGGGACCTCTAAAATCCGAAAAGTATCTCATAATAATGTAACATTGCCTTACTTTCCAAGAGTGCCCCTCCTCTCCTCTTATAAAAGGCCCCCACCACTACCACCTTACTCACACCTTCAAGCCATTTGGCTCGGCCAAACTCTGCCCAAATACTCTCCCAAATTACCTCTCTTAATCCTAGAAGCCTCACTTTGGGTAGAATTTTTCCCAAGGAATCCTTTTGCTCAAATCAAAAAACAGTTACCCGATTTTAAGGTAATGTCTTCTCTTATGTTGTTTTGTTTTATTTTTCTTCTCCAGCCCCCTAAACTCTTTTTATTCATTTCATTTGTAACAACACCAGTATCGTAAATATACTAGGATGTTTTTATAATAAGTATTCGAGCTACACTTACACACACCTACATCTAATGGTTAAAGAACATACTGTTTCTGTGGATGACAAATTTCTGCCTCACGAAAAGATGATTGTTCAACACTCATATAACACCTTAAAAGGTGGCCATTAAGATGTCACTATATTTATATATATGATATATAATATGTTTATGTTTTACTTAAGGTTCTTTATTTTTCATTTATGGCATACCTTTATTTTTTCCATTATGGGTAAACGCGATATTTTCATTTTAGGAAGTGTGGACTACCTCAAAGTGATTTGAATCGTTAATCCCATATGTGGGATGTATAAAAAATGGAGTAAATGATATTATATATGATATTATACTGTAATTATAACATACCTTTATATCATTATGATTTCATTAAATACGAAATAGAAATGAAAGTAGCGTTCATGCATACGTGCGGCTTACCGTCTCCATGAACGGTGCATTTCATTTCTTACCTCTAAATGTTATATAATATAATAAATGAATGTATATAATAGATATATATGATTTATATGATATATACATCATGAATATAATTATGGATATAATGGATATTTTACCACATGAACAAAGTGTAATTATAAGAAGTTTATTTTTGACTCAAGTACCTAAGATCGCCAAAACGACCGTTATAAACATAAATAATTACATAATGTTCATGACATGGTAATAAGTGATATAAAAGGAATAATGAACTTGAAAAACGTTCTTAAGAAGGTAGATATTAACCCTAGTTTATTATTTAGGAGATCAAAGAACGGTAGAGTGAATTCGGACACGAGGTAAGGGAACTTCTTAACCCAATTACTATTCAATGGGTTAATCTCTTACTTTCAAATTATGTCATGATATTATTATGTCTTATCTTGTATTTGTACTTTCTTTATGTGTACTTATAGTGAATACACATAATAGATCTATTTTATTTTAAAAATGATCTTTGTAAGGGACTTCGTCTCAATCTCCTTTCATTGAGGCATATTTTGTTTTATACCCAACTTTCTTTTATACGGTGTATAAACCCCTTTGACTTTTACGTTTATTCAAAAGGAATCTTTTCATACGAAGCATTTTACTAAACGAAAAAAGGAATGTTTTTCTTGTTGTATGTATATGGCAACAACGACTTCTCCGCCACCGTGACCATTATTTGAGTTTCAGATTCCTCTACAAGCCATAACTTTTTTTTAAATGAAAAATAAATACAAAGTTTTAATTTTCTTTTATTTTGGTATTGAAAATGTTTTTAAAGTGTTTTTATCAATGTGTTGTATTGATATCTTGTGATTGAAATGTGGAACTGTTATGTTTCCTTTATGCATGTTTTATGTGATACGATTATGTTATGGTTTATGATATGTTTAAACCTGTTCATATGAGGAATGCATTGGACTTAATAAGTGACGGGTGGAGCCCGCTATAGCTCCTCGATGCATCGGCAGGTCTAATGAGACAAACTAGTGTCTTGGCACGAGGGGTTGACAGAATCTTATTTGTGGTCTTGTCATGAGGCCTTGGCTATGTGGTTATGATAGTCTGGCATTATGCATTCCAACATTATGAAAGTGGTTATTGATATTGCATGTGATTATTCGACTAGTAGAATATCCATGTGAGTAAGTAAATGGCATTATTTAATTTTATTTTTTGCCATATTATGCTGAAGTTCATGTTTAAAAAGTCTTTTCTTTTAGTTATACATTTCCTTAAATGTTAATGTTTATTTATGAAATCTTCCGCAATATTGTTATCCTTACTGAGCATCTGAGCTCACCCCTTTCAATGTTTTAATATTTTACAGGATGTGAAGAAGTATTGTATGAATGACCTGCAGGGGTAGTCAGAAGAGGATATGAGTGTGGACTATGGGGACTTTGTAATTGTAGTTTTTCACTTTATGATGTAATGTATCATTTATGAATGTATCTAGTGTTTCCAAGGCTACTAAACTAATCGGTCTTTTGAGACTTGATCTTTTGTGATCATGCCAATGTTACGAAGTAATGCACCGACTCTGGGTAGCTAGGGCCGGGGCGTTACAAATGGTCCTTGCATCAGATCAAAGGGGGACCTAAATACCCATGTCTCATCTAGTCTCCCATGTCTATAGTTCTTGATAAAATTAGCTGACACTATTTCCCTACCAATACATGAAACCTCACATGTAACTGACTCCAAAATCCATCATATCCCTCAACCGGACCTCTGATACCAATCATTAATGACACTCTCTGCACAAAGTGTACCCCTCCTAGGATGAAAATGGGATATGAGAGATAGTGACCCCTCGATTCCTTCCTCTATAGGCCTCGGGTTGGAAACTAGCACCGAGAGTACGGTAAACACACATTTGGGAGACATTACCCTCTATGAGAAAACATACAAAAGAAAGAGATGAGATAGAAACCAACGACCTCCTACTCAGACTATAGTATAAAAGATATAAAAAGTGCTGATATATAATTTCATATAGGAAATACTACAACTAAAATAAAAAATAGAAATTATAAAAAGAAAGTAAATACGGTAGTAACCATGAAGCCCAAATATCTTATGCAACCCACCGGCTAGTAGTAACCAGCTAATATCTAACCTGTTCTAACTTACCTTAAAAATATTTTTTATATATATGTTGGGTGAGTATACAGTATACTGAGTAGGATCCTCCCTAGAGCCTCTTGTGAAAATGTAAAGAAAGGATGCTAAGGCATAGTGAAAAATAAGTGAAACTAACTCATCACCTAAACATGTATACTATGTTCCCAGCCTCACCATGGATAGTCTCACCATGAATTGCATACAAGAGCATATAATATAATAAATAATATCAAGGGTACTCTGATACCACTTCTCCAATGGTTTTCCACTTTTCCCCAACATCGCACATACAAAGAATCTCTCTTCAAAAAGGCTACCCGCAGACACCCGGGCAAAGCACTACAATATGAAACTCGTGAAACACACCACCAAATTCAAAGAACCCAAAGTAACCACATAGTTTTCAGGAGACAACATATATCTTATAACATATATCATATGCAGTGTGTTATACATCAATCCATCACATCCCATATAGTGAGTAAGGATCCTCAAGCCATCACAGCCTATACATGTTATACATGTTTTTGTCCTTAGGAAACTATATCTTGAATAAATTTGTGTGAAATAACCAAAATACATTACAACCCTCTACACACATATATGTGGAATGATACCATTATTACATACCAACACAATTAACTACTATGAGAAGAGAGTGGGGCCAAAGGTGGTAGTCATCCATCCATCCTCCCACCAGGATGTTGGGGAAAACACCCCTAGGGTTGAGAATCCTTATGGTGTCATTTGCCTTAGCCGAAAGGGTAGAGTATCAGATATAAATAAAAAATTACGGGATATAATAAATCTTATAAACACACTAATGGAATATCTTAGTCTCAGACACAACTATAGCTAACATCACCCAGACTCTGGACTGCCACTGCTAAGACAAGATATCCTATAAGTACACAACCATTTAAATATCTATATCAAATTACATTATCACTTTTTTATCAGTTTCAATTTATGATAATTAATTATCTAACCATTAATTAAACATTACCATTTCCAAATTTCATCTCATTTGTATCAAAATAATGTCCCATGCCCTCCAGGATTAACAAAAATGAGTCCTTGGTTTCGTAGAATTATAACCTCAGCATTGCATCCCAGAAAGCTCAAACCCATGGGTTATAAATTAATTCATTATTTAACAACATTAATTTATATATGAACTGGTGCTATAAAAAACATTATAAAATCCATAAACACTAGGGGCTCAACATGGTGAGTTGATAAAATAACATTAAAGTATTTTCCACCTATAGAAGGAGAGTAAACTCGTCCAACCACAAGGAGCTAAACATAGAAATCATACGGCATACCCCATGTGTCTTCAACTACATTGTAAGGAGAGAAAAAAACCATCCATAACCTCAGATAGTGTAGAATGTAAAGCAGATAAACAAACAATAGATTCAACACGCATCCAACTTTCATATCAATGAGTAATTCCAACTTCAACCCATTCAATCATCTCTAGTGTCCTACCCGACACCACATGAATAAACCGATGCATCTCACAACTTTAGGAGTCACATACAACCCCAAAAACTAGGTCTCCCTACCCCACGTACCACATAATCCCCACATGATTATCCATCCCAAGATCACATTACATTTAGGCCTCCCCTCCACACATACCATAAGTCTTGTATCCAAAACACATCACAAGTATCAAGTACAAACATAGCAATGAGATCTCAGCACCAAATAAATGCATTGAGCCTTCACACCCAATGATCTCTCATGACTCCAAAGCATAAGACACATGGCCTTTAAAATAATACGAGAAAATAAAGCCTAATAAGGGAATTTTCATTATCACAGAAAATGTTCTTAATCCATCTTGAATTAACTGATTCATTATTCACAGTTTCTAACTATGGGAAACCTAAAGAACAAGCTATAAAAAGCTATCAAAAATTAATTTAACAAGCCTTTAGTTATTTTATCGACAAAAATCAGCATGATTCAGGTTCATTAACCAATTCAATTAAACATGCATATATGTATCAATTTGATTAACGTCAAATTATAACAACAACAACCAGATTTTTTTTGAATATTCCACTTTATGCAATTGTAAAATTAATTATCAATTATTTCCTTCTCTAAATTCTTTACCAATTTATATGAATAATAACATTATAAACAAAGGAAAGTATAGATGTAACACTATATAGAAAATCAAGCGGAAAAATGTTATCACGGTATAAAGAAACAACATTCCTATGTGGTCGATGCCAATTTCTTTAATCCAGTTCAAGTATTTAATTAGGTAAATTTCATTGAAATACAAGGAGATAAATTATTATAAATTTAAAATTTCATGTAAAAAAATAGTGAAGAAAGGGATCCATTACCTCAAAATTTTGTCGACGTTCTTATTATGAGAACAGATCAACGCAACATATCATGATAACTTCTGCAATAGCTACTTCATCCATACGTGGACGTCGAAACACCAACACATAAACCAAAAACAAAAAACCAATAAAAATAAGGGAAATAATCCAACATAGCCTAGAGAGAGTACATGAAAAAACATATCAAAGAAACTACAAGAAAATAAGAATATCATAACATATATAAATGATGGACTGAATGAGGGATATGGGGAATCAATACAGAATGAAGGAATCATCAATAATTGATAGGGGGTGTTGAGTCATCAGGAATTGAGAGAGAGACATTGAAACCATAGGGTTTATTAAACTAGAGTGGCTGGAAATACTTAAAACATTACAACAGATGGGCATTACATGATATGTAACCCCCTTTTATGTTGTCTTATTCATTAGGGTCAGTTTCTGCCAAAAAACTGTCTCCATTAGATTTTATTTTATTTTTCAAACTCAAAAATATTACATGATGTGAATATAACTTTTACATTGTGAAATTATTCTGCATGGCATGAAACCCACTTTCACACCGTGTAAGTTCTCTATTATTAGTTCTCAGCACCCTAGTCCCTCAAGATTTCTTACAAGCCTCTTCCGAGCTTCATAAGTATTGGGAATACTAATAGGGTCTATCCACATAGATATGGTCACTTACATCATATGCCTCAAATATTGAATAATAATGGAGGGGATGGATGATTTTGTCAAGAAACACCTCCACCAAACAAAATAAATATATTTTTTTAATTTCTTTTCTTTATCTCCAAAGTTTGATTATTTTTCATTTTTTCATTAACGTAACTCATTTTTCTAACCAAATTGATTTATCCATTAAGACTAAATTAATGTTTTAATTATTAGTAAAATTTTAACTAATGATTTTAAACATGTAATCCAAATTATAAAATAAAAAAACCTTGTCTGATGGAAATTAATTTGAACTGAAACGCATATAAAATGTAAAAGCATTTTTTAACCCTAATCATGACAAAAATATTTTTACTATTTAGGGCTCGACATGTTTATTATAAAAGATAAATTGGTCTATTAATGGACCATATTTTATATTTATAAGATATAAGAATCACTTTTCTGAATTTAGTTATTTTAGTAATTCTAAATCATTTAATAAAATATCATTTTTTATAAAATAACATTAATGTTAATTTTGACATTATATTTTTAATTGAAATTTGAAAATATAAGGAAAAAGATGTAATATTAATATATTAAGATTAAACCTATGTTACATGATATATTCATCTAAAAAATTAATGTAATACAAAAATTAATTCAACGTACTTCACTTTTAATATTTTTAGTATCATTTATTTTAAATAATTATTAACTAAATAGTTATTATGTTGGAATTTCTTTATAAATTTAAGTAAGTATTTGATATCTAAAAAGTAAATATAAATTAACACGATAAAAATTCATTTACATTCCAAAATTATATATATAACCAAACATAAGTAGTTTTACTACTACCCTAAGGCTTTATAGAAATTAAATGGAAAAGGGTTCCTTTTTGTTGGTTTATTTACATAACCTATTATATGGATTATTTTCATGGAATGGTGTCCCAAAAACTCATAAAAACATATCTTACAGAATTAAGAGTCAAAATATATCCATCAAATGGGTTTTGAAAAATTTTCTAGAACTTTTTTCCCCTTAAGATTAATTTTTAATACCTTGGTAAACTTGTTTTTACCCTAATTGTTGTAATTAGATTTAATTGTTTTCACTAATCACTATAGTCAAAAATTATTTTGGAGAAATTATAAATTATTATGATTCCAAAAAGGTAATAAAATTGTCTGAATTAAATTCATATAATTGGTAGTATTTTAATTTAATATTAATCTTTAAGACATAGTGAGATAATATGTTTTTAAGAAGATTATTTGTTTATAAAAAGATGATTCCATATGAACTCAATGACTAAAAATAAAAATATCATGAAACTAAATTAATATTTAATGATATATAATATATAACTTTCATTTAAAACATTTCCCATTGGGTATAATTTTAATTAATTAAAATGTAGAAACATTATTCAATTAAAAATAGTTTTTAGGAAAACCTGTTTTTAATCCCCAAATAATCGTACTAAAAACCAATTAATGTTGATTAAAAAGAAATTAAGTAGATTAAATATAACTAAATAATAATTAGGTTACTTTAAAACATATTCAAAACATATTTTAACATTTAAATTAAAAGATTTATAGAAAAGAAGACACTTTTCATGAAAATGTAAATTTTTTACTATTCAGTAGAAAATGAATATATTAAAAAAATATTAAAATTTCACCCAAAGTAAATTTTGATATTATAATTACAAAAAAGTTTATTTTATCAAATAAATTTTATAATTTTCCAAAAAATTATTAAAAATATTTTTTTAATGAAAATCAATAAAAATAATTTCTGAACATATTTTTGAAGGCTAAAATCAATTTACTAAAAAAAAACCAATTATTTACTAAACATTTATCAATATTTTATATTGAGTAATACAAATATATATATATATATATATCATAAATTAGTTAGTACTATTTATTAATTCCAATTTAAAGGCTTGGTTATAATGAAAATATGTCATGGGTTAGTTAAGTTTGGTGTTGTGTGATGAATACGCCACTGAACATAAACATCTCAGGGTTGCGTTTAATCAATACTGAGTATTGCCTGTGACACAAGATAATCACAATGTTGTGTGTCCTTTATGTTATTGGATATAATTTTATTCTTTTAAAAATTTAAGGGTACTATATTAATAATGAATAATAAATTAATTTAAAAAATCATTTGATATTTTTAAAGAAATTCTTGAAATGTTTTTAGAAAACATTGATATAGAAGAAAATGTATTTTCAATTAAAGAGAAAGTGAAGTTGGTTTTCATTAAAAAATTGATATTTTAGTCTCTTTAGTACTTGAAGAGATTAAAATTAAATGAAAACATGTCATCTCTAAAAATAACTATAATATAATAAATTCATGAGATTCTTAAGGGATATCTCATGAAACTTCATCATCATAAACATAGTCATCAACAATATCAATAAACAATGAGATTGTATCATAAATCCCTTATCTCAAGTTCAACTTTCTTAGAAAGTAATCTAAACTATGGTATAATAAATTTAAATTTAATATAATTCTATAACAAAATCATGTACATACATATAATATCATATATGACCCCTTATAAAATTCCAAATCCCATTTATTAACAATTCTTTATAAAAATCATTGTTTCCCTGTGTTACCTGTTTCATTTTTCATGATAATTTTGATTTGATAAATATGATACTTGAAATTTCATCATGGTAAAATATTCCAAATAATATTAATCATGTTATAAATATCATATATATACATTATATATATAGAGAGAGTTATACATCAAATATAGATATAGAAAAATGAATTACAACATTTATGGAGACAGTCGGTTGTACGTACACATGAACGATGCTTTTAGTTTATGATGAATGGAATAAAAGAAAGATAACTAATAATTCACCTTTATTGAATCATTAATATATCATAAATATTATATATATATATAATATCCTTATTACCATCCATGTAAAATATAAACTAAAAACAAATCACATCACTTCAGGGAAGACTCAGTCAACATGTACGCATGAGTGACATTATCATTTTCTATCAAATATGAATGTGACATGGTAGATTAGATATAATAATTATAGAATAATAATAACTTCATATATATAATATATAAAAACTAAACCCATAATAAAAATTATTCACGAAATATAATGAAGGAAAATGAATTCTATTGTTACACAGAGGCGATAGTCAACACGTATGCATGAACAATACTTTCACATTCCATTTGATTGAAAAGGGGGTGGATAATGGTAGTTACATAATGACAAGAGAATTTAAATATATTTTGGTTACTGAACTTATTATTTTATGATTAACACCATATATTTAATGGATCTAAATGATGAAATAAATTGAAAGATGTTAGGAAGGAAGAATACCTCTTCTTCAGTAAGGCTCCTTTTGATCCCTTCATAAGGACCCTTGTAATGGTATTAAAAGAGTAGAAATACCTGTAATTAATTGATAAAGGATCTTATAAGATAATATTTTAGGTTTTTGTCGAGATAGATGTCTCAAATTGGAGTAAAGAAAAGAGATAAGGGGTGTCCATTTATAATGGAGGGCAATGAAACACTTGGAATTATTAAAACAATTAAAATATAAATAATTAATTCATAAGAGAAATTATTCCTAAAGGACATAAATTTGAATTAAAAGAGTATATGGTCATAATTTCAACATTAAATGAAATATAGATATGTTTTTGTGTGATTTTAAACCTTATAATCTAGTTTAAACCCTTGGTTAACAAATTTTAATCTTAACCATGGTAATTTATTTTTACAATTAACGGGTTATAATATTAATTATAAGGTATCAATTGGATCATAAATGAAAAAATCATGAAATTGTAGAAAATTTCTCATCCCAGATTTCATATTTCAATATTTTTATTATTTAAAATAATTTATTAATGTAGTTTCATCATAAAATACTATTAAATGAATTTTAAGACATATTCAAGTAATTTGACAGTAAAGACAACATGAATGTAATATAATTACAATATAAAACTTTAAAAAATATATAATTTGTTATATTAATATATAAAATTTATGGGTAACTATAACTCAGCTAAAAAATATTTCTTTTAGATTTTTGAATAACAATTTTTTTATTTTTTTACTACTTGCACCAAAACTGTGTCAGTGTTATGTAAGTATTTAAGGTAATTATTTCATTAGAAAAATTAAAAATAAATTACCTTGATAAAAATAATTAAATTATACTTAAAAAAATATTGATAATTGAAATTATCTTCTATTTATCCTCTTCTTAAATTTTTATAAATATTAAATCCAAGAGAGGGATATTTTGAAATATTCATTACTTAAAATAATATAAATTCCATTATCAATGGGAAATTAGAAAATTACATATATTATAATTTGGTATACATATGGTATAATTCATTCCATCCAATGAAATAAAATTAAGTGTTGGTTGATTTATAGACCTTATCTCATGGTTTTAACCATATTTTACCCATTTACCCTTACTATAGTGAGAAATATTTACTCTGATTACTATTCAAAGTGACAAAAGATAAAAGGGAACTATTTAAAAAATTTGAAACTCATAATTCCCAATAATTAATCCATTTTTCTTGATTAAACTTCTATTAGTGGAAAAAAATACATTTTAATATAAGCGCACAGAACAAGAAAAAAGCTGTTTTTAGAAATATACATTTTTAAGAATAAAAATATATTTGTTCTTATCCCATGGTTTAGAAAAAAAATTATTGAAAATTAACAAATTTAATTGAATATATCATTTATATGTTTCATTAAAATTATTTACCAATAGTGAATAATTTCTTTAATTAATATAAAAATAAATCCCATGCATAAAATGTATTTTTTCATAAGAACAAATCTTTTAATTTCGAATGATTTTAATTTGAATATCTAAGAAATTGGTAACTAAGGAATTAATTTTATAAATATGTGAACCATAATTTTTTCATAATTTAGTAAGTCTTATTCATACCCATAAATCCAACAGTTAAGCAATAAATTTCGTTTTAAATAATAATATTTGAATTTTATATCTTAGATCGTCTAAATTCAGTGTTGTGTGTAATGAAATATATCAGAGAAATAATTTTTTTAGAAAAATATAACATAAAATATCAGGGTGTTACATTATACCCCCACTTAAATTGATTTTCACTCAAATTTTTACTTAGATACAATAAATTAATATATCTATATTTCATCATATAATCGGGTCGCCATGTAGATTTTTCAAGTTTATAATTCCCCTCGGGAACATTAACTTGGTAAGTAGTCCTGTTTTGTATAACATTATCTCTATAATCCATTTCTTTTTTAAATTTTTCTATATAAGAGATATCATTCTCTAATGGTACAACCTATTTGATTAGTATATGTGAAAGATAAGACATCTCATTCTTCAAGAGAGAGATGTGGAACACATCATGAACTTGAGAGAGGTTCAGTGGAAGTGCCAATAGATAAGATATTGTACCTACTCAACCAAGAATATTGAAGGGGGAAATATACCCAGGGCACAAAATTCCCTTCTTTCGAAATACCACAACTTTAATCAATTAATATATTTTCAGGTAAACCTTCTCACCCACATAAAATTATATATTTCACTAACAATTGATAGTATATCTATTTTTTTGACTATAGGCTTACTTGATGTGTGGTTGAATATATCTGAATATCTTTACCATTTCATCTGCTATGAGAGGTCCCAATAACTTTGTTTCTCCAAATATATCTCAGTGAATTGGAGTTATACAGATATTTATATATTATGATTTATAATCATCCATCTAAATTATCAAATGAGAGCTATTGGTGTAAGAAAACTCATCTAGAGGAAGTTGGTGATCCAAAATACCTTTAAAATACATAGAAAAAGTTCTGAACATATCCTATAGGGTTTTAATTTTTCTCTTAGACTGACCATATGTCTAAGGATGATAAGTTGTATAGAAACTGAACTCTATATCTAGATCCTATAGAAAACTATGCCAGAACATTGAGGTAAACCTTATATCCAGATCAGATGCAATATAATGTGGTACTCCATAAAACCTTACCAATTATTTATTATATATTCTATAAATTTGATCAAGACTGAAATATTTTCTAATAAAAATTAATTTTTTTGAATTCATAAGGTGATCTATTAAAACCCAAATATCATTGTGGCCTTTATAAATTTTGTGGATTCTGAAGACAAAATCTATAGTGATGTTTTCCCACTTCCATTTGGATATTGATAATGTTTAAATAACCCAATTAAACCTCTATGTATCATCCTTAACATACTGATATACTGTGCATGGAGATAAATAATCTTCAATATTTTTCTTCATGTTTTATGACCATAAATACTTTTGAAACCCCTATAAATCTTCAAACTTTCTAGATGAATAGAGAATATAGAAATATGAAAATTCAAGAAACTGCCCATTCTTGAAGTCTAGTATTAATAGAAAAAATAAATGGTTCATAAGAATTATAATTTCATCACAATGAAGTTTGAACATTGAAAAATTTCTCACCTTATTTTTCTAATTTACATCATCCTTCTACACCTATTTAATATTCACTTGGATAAATGTTTGAACACTCATCTATGAAAGATAATTTTTATCCCCTTCCTTCACGGTCTCTAGATCAATCCATTGAAAATCTAGATGTATTTGTTCATTTAAAATCCTCATCATAGATAATCTAGCATTATCTATTCAAATTATGGGATCTTTCACCTGGTCCCTTTCCCACAATGGTAATGTATTGATAATTCACAATATTTAATCAACTCCAACCATCTCCTCCAACACATTTGCAACTAAATATAAGTGAATATATACGTTAAAATTTTATGGTTAGTATATATTCTTCACATATATCTATAAATATATTTCCACTATATCTTTAATGAAAAAAATACCACAACTAAATTTACCTCAATATTTGGGTAGTTTTTCTCATGAATATACAATTATTTGGATGCATAAGTTATCTCCATATGATTATGCATTAGGATACATCTCAGAAACTTATTTGATGTATCACTATAGATCAATATACAACTTCCACTACAGTGTACTTCTATAATAGGTGCACTATCCAATATTCTTTTTTGGTAATTAAAATTTTCCTCACATAAATTTTTACAAAGGAACATTTATTACTTCTGAATTAAATAGGTGAGTGGATTAGATAGCCTAGAAAAACTTTCCAAAAAGAATCTATAATATCCAAGGAAAAGAATAAAACTACATTTCTCAATCATAGTGGTTGTTCTGGGCCAATGTTCAATAACTTTTTTTTATAGATCCATCTACATACCCTCGATTGAGATTATATAACCGAAATATGAAAATAGTTTTCTCTAAAATTCACACTTTTTATTTTTTAATGCATCTTCTCATTCTTTAAGTTCGTAAGTACAATAATTACAAGATATTATATCTTTTCATTAGCCTTTATATATATACCTATACTAATTTCATCTATAAAGGCTACCAAAAACTGATCAAGGTAATCTATAAAGACTATATTCATTAAATCCATGAATATGTTTGAGGAATTAGTAATTCCAAATGGAATAACTATAAATTCATTGTTTCCATAACTTGTAAAAAATGATTCCTTGGGTATATCCACCTTACTGAACATAAATTTTCGATATCTAGGAAGAAGTTCAGTCTTTTAAAAGTTTTTATCTTGAAGAATTTTATCAAACAAGTCATAAATATTTGGTATAATGTACTTGTTCTATATTTTGATCGTATTTAGTTATCGATAATCAATAAAACGCCACAAAAATTCATGTTTATTATTAAAAAAAAGAATAGTTTCACCCCATGATGATGAAATTGGTAAATTTAATCCCTTATTATGATTCTTATATAATATCTTCTTTAATTATTTCAACTCAATTGAGGCCAATCTAAATAAAGTCTTTGAAATAGGTGTTGTGCAAGGTATGGGTTCTATTGAAAAATCAACTTCATGATTTTGAGGGGGACTAGAAATATATTTTAAAAACACATCAACAAAATCCCAAAATATATAAATATATTTGATGTAGATATTATTAGCCACCATTTGATATAAATTAACCCTTTGAATAAGAATCAACACCCGCATAATGGATATAATTTCTATCAAAAGTTCATATTTATCATTATAATGATAGAGTATCATAGTTTGGTTTAGAATATAAAATCTGACTTCCCTTCCTCAATAATTGATGTAGTATTTATGTAAAATGTAAAATATATTCGTAATATAACATAAAATTTAGATATATGGAGAATAAAAAAAATTGGAAGAAAATTCCTATAATCATCCAAAAGATAATAAGCATAGACTTTAGATGAAATCATCGCACCACTATGGGTTTTAACTACTAATGAAACATTAAATCATTGAGATGGTACTGTATTACCCTTAGAAAGTTATATAGTTATAAAATATTGGGTCGATCCAAAATCCAATAATACATTATAATTTCTAGAGTGAATGGTAAGTGTACCTTTAACTATATCAGTTCCATACCCCTCATCAGCAATAGTCATCCCATGAAATTTTCTTTTTTTCTCTATACTTAATTGGTTGTCTAAATAAATCATCATCATTAAAATTTATGTTTGATAACTAGTTAAGAAAATTCCCATAATCCTTGAATTTGTTACACAAGAGTGTGGGTTGTGTATTATTTGGTTCTCTTCCACCATCATTGGTTAACATTTTTCCATCACTTCAACATTAGATTTCCTGATGACATTCATTTCCAGACTTAAATAATTTACTAGTACCCATAAAAAAATTTAATCCATGTCTCATTATATTGTTCAATAAATATGGAAAGATCATATTATTTCTTCTATGGTTTTTATTATTATAATTTTCTCTTATTTACATCTTTCTTTTGATATCAAAACCATGATATTTTTGGGTAACTAAAATCTCCATTTCCACCTTGATAGCTCATTAAATGATTTATGTATAGCTAGTGAAACCTCTTATGGATAAATCCATTAAGAGATTTAGTTTTATGAAATAAAATAATTGATCAACCTTACTTTCAGGCTTGAAGATAATTCAATTATCTTACCTTAAAAGTCTTGTAAAAGATTCCATATATGCACTAATAGATTCACAATCCATCGGATTTAGCTCATGAAATGCATTATCTATTTTTATATAAAGAATATGAGTTTTTCGAAAAATAACTTTCTAAAATCACCACTCTCCATAGAGTTAATTTATTCATGTTGCCTTTTGTTCATGATAAAAGTCTAATACTGATATTCTTCACCTTATGATCAATAAATACCTAAAATAACTATTTCATGCTCCTAATTATGAATAATGAAAAATATAGTTTCAATGGTACTAATCCATTGTATAATAACCATTGGATTAGTAAACCTGATAAAATAAGGTTCATTTTTCCTCATGAAGGACTCAATAGAACATTATTCCCTCCAATTCTTATTTGGAAGCTCAACACAATTAATGGCATAAGAAATTTTAATAAGAATAGAAAAATTATTTTGTATTCCATCTCCAATAAAATTTATTTAATTAAGAGTAAAATAATTTCATTATCTATTACATTTAGTATTAAAATTTTTATATTAGGTTCATATACTAAAATTAAACAAAAATCATAGTGTGTTTAATAATAATCATAGTGGGAAACGAAACAAACATGAAAAATCATTCCTATAGTGTTTATTTCCTAAAAACTTTTTTTCAATATCTAAAACCTTAGGTTTAACCCATGAAATTCATGGTTATCATGTATTTTAATAATTTATAATGGTTCATAAAGAAAATTTGAATTATGCAAAAAAAATATTCCTCAAGAGTCTCAAATTAGGTTTGCAGTAAAGAAACAATCATCATGAACTTGGATTAGGACCAATATATACACGTCCAAATATTTTCAGGTTTATTAACCATAAATTAATATATTCTAAAAACCAAAAATACTTTTAGTATCCATAAAAGGGTGTTTTTAATGAAAAATCACACTCCTTCATTTACCATAACTTTGGAAATTCTTCTATACATAGGATTATCCTAATGGTTCCCAATAAATTTTTATCATCCTAGTATCCAAAATTAATTAAACCTTTATTTAATACCAACTATAGTTAACTATAATTTATATACACAAATATTACATCTTTTTAGATGAATATTCTTTACATAACATCAAAATCCATGCCAAAACCAGTAAGTATTAGTGTTTTTGGAGACATATATAAATAAACAACAGGTTTATAATAGATCTACACCATATCCTACTTCATTATTGACAACTATAACCATTATTAGACACACCATAATTAAAAAAAATTTATATACTGGGCAGTTGAAAAAATAATAAAGGGTGAGATAAAATGATTATTAATAGTAAAAAACGAAGATATCGATGTTCATTTAAGTATAATATGTTCATAAAGGGTATGATAACCTGAGATTAAATTTAAAAAATTGCACCTTGAAATTATTTGATCATAACTTGAGTCATGGAATAAATAATGGTAGTCCATAAGACATGAATCATAATGATATCAAGGAATAAGATCCATGAGAACATAACACAAACATAAGATCATATTATAAAAGTGTCATAAAGTGTGAAATTTTGATAATAATAGAAATATTATGTCTAGGATACCTTAAATGATGTTTATAACATATTAGGATTAGTTTAACCACCCATGGACCTTCTTCAAGATTGGGATAACCTCCCTAATACCCTCATTTGGGCTTCAGATAACCACCCAAGTACCCTCTTTCAGGATTGGGATAACCTTCTGTGTACCCTTGGAGCTCATAGAGCATTAATCATTACCAAATACATTATAGGGATATATAATATTGTTCCCAACCATGACATAATCATAAATCAATTTATATGTATTCCACAAGATCAAAAAAACATTCATCGCTACATAACACGTGGAAAAGAAAAAAGGTTTTATCAATATTTCATAATCATAACCATAATCCATTCATAGAAGAATAAAAAATGGTATCATTGGATCATATCCTCAAAAAATTATATTTAACATTAATGTATTTTATCATAGTTGAAAAATAATGTATCAGTTGAATATTTATTAATAAAAATACAATTTTGATGATTAATTTAAATTTTTTAAAACTAAAAATTTGAAAGATATTAATGAAAAAATTTTATTTGAAAAGAACCATTGATACACTTAAATTAATATTCAAATAATTTTTCAGTAATGATGGTGGTAAACTCCATTTATTCAATTTAAATTAAAACAATTATTCATTTATCATTTTTTCCAAAAGTCAAAAGTATGTTGTTTGGAAAATGATAAGAAGATTCCTTTGATATTTTTTATTGAAAGTGAAACATGGGTAAAATTGATTTTAATAAACCATTTTATATTGATGTAAACAATCTTATTTTTTTACAAGTCTTGTATATGAAAGAAAAAATAATTTTTTTTCATAGAGAAAAAAAAGATAGTTTTCCTAAAAAACATTCTTTATATCAGTTTACACAAATAGATGCAAATGAAAGGAAAAAATTTAATATCCATAAATAACAATAGGATAAGAAAGTTCATGATATTCGTAAGAAATAGTTTATAAAATATCATTATAAAAAACTTAATCGTAAACAATGTCGATTAAAAATGATATTATAACATAAATCCCTTACCTTAATTTGATTTTCTTTGAAAGAGATCTAAGCTCCTTCATAATAATGTTAACTTATTTATAATTCTATAATTATATTATTTATATACTTATAATATCATATATTATACCCTTATAACATTTAAACACCCATTTATTGATAATTCCTTATTAATGTCATTGTTTTCAGGGGTTAACTATTTCACTGTTTCCTAAGAATTTCAGTCATGCAGTTCATTTCATTATAATATCATCATGGCTAAATGATATCCATAATTTGAATAATGAAATAAATATCATACGTTTTCATTATATGTAAATTTATAGTGATTCATAAAATATATAGATAGAAAAATGAATTAAACCATTCTTGGAGATGTAGGGTATACATTCACGTGAAGGTTGTTCTCAATTTTTGACGGATGGAATAAAATAAAGTTAATATTAATTCATCATTATAGAATAATTATTATAAAATTTATATTTATTAAATCTATACTTGTTACAATCCATTTAAATCCTTTGTAAAAAAATGAATCACATAACTTTTTGAAGGTGATAGTCTACTCTTACGCACTGGCGATGTTATTATTTACAATGAATTGGAAGGTAAGAAGGTAGATAAAATATTATAGTTATAAAGGCATAATTATTTCATAAATATCATTTACAAAAAATAAAACCAAATTAATAACCATCCAATAAATTTGGTAATGGAAAATTAATTGTATCACCACGTGGAGGCAGTAGTCCACACGTACGCATGAGCGATACTTTCAAATCTCATTTGATGAAAAATAGGGTTGACAATTCTTGTTAAATATTAATAAAAAAAATTTAACTATAATTGTGATAGTAATTTTTTTTATGAATACCATATATTTAGAGGAGGTATAAGGAAAAATAAATTGAAAGAGGTCTGGTAGGAAGATAACCTCTTCTTTTATAGGCCTCCATTAGATCCCTTGTTGATGACCCTTGGAATGATATTTAAAGAAGTAAATCACATATAATTAATTATTAAGGAAGTCTAAAAGAGTATTTTAAAGGGTTTGGTCGGGATAGGTGTTTCAAAGTTGTTTAGAAAAAATAGATAAGGGGTGTCCTTTTATAAGGGAGGGAAAATACACAATTGGAGTTTCCAAAACGATTAAGATATAAATAAGAATTCAGAACATAACCATGATAATGAATTTTTTAATATTAATGGGTTATAATTTTACTTATAAGGTAAAAATTGGATATTAAATTTTCTACGGATAAAATATTTTATCATATATCATCTGAACATTCCAATTTCAAAATTTTAATGTTTTATAAATAATTTATAGAAATATTTTTATCATAAAATACTATTAATATAATTTTAGAACTATTCACCTAATTTCGCATTGAAAATAAAATGATTTCAATTATAATTGAAATATAATACTTTAAAATATCTATAATATTTTAAATTACTATATAAAATTTCTTGGTCAATATAAATCACTTAAAAAATATTACTGTTAGTGTTTTTTAAAACATTCACATGAGTTTTCTACTACTTCCATAAGAATTTTACAGTCGTTGTGTAAGAATTTAAAGAAATTTCACCACAAAAATTAAAAATAAATTACTATGATAAAAAAATTAATTTTTATTTTAAAAGAATATTTATAACAAAACATAACCTCTTTTTATCATTATATAAAATTTTTTAATACATGAAATTCAAGGGAGTTTTATTTTGGAGTTTTCCTTATATAATGTTATATAAATTTTATTATAGAGGGAAAATGACACAAGAATGGAAAATATTAAAATTTGGGATTTCTAGGGTAAAATATATTCCATTAAATTAAATAAATAAAAGTTTTGGATTACTTTGGAGAACTTATCTCATTGGTTTTATCAATGTTTTACCCATTTTACTCTTACCAAGGAGACAAATATTTACCACAATTACTATTCATAATGAACAAAATAAAAGGGACCTATTTTAAAAATATAAACCTCATAATTTCATATATGGAATCCATTTTTATAGATTTTATTTCTATAAATTAAATACATTCATTTCAAAATATGTATTCAAAACGTGTTAAATACTGTTTTTTTAGAAAAATAAATTTTGAAGCATAAAACTGGATTTATGGTTCTCTCATGAGTGGAACAAAATTAGATGAATGTTAAAAAAAGTATTTAATATAAAATATATAAATATCATTAATAGTATTCACTAATAGTGAAAATTTTAATTTATTAAGATAAAATATACTGTGCACATAAAAGAATTTTTTTAGAAAATCAACTCTTTTACATTCAAATTATTTTATTTTTAAATTATAATAATTTGATAACCAATGAATTCATTTTGTACATGTTTAAACTATACATTTTTTTTGAATTTATTTACTTCTTTTTCGTACCCTCCATTCCAATGGCTATGTGATAACTTTCATATTATATAATAATATTTCAATAGTATATAACAATTTGTTTAAACTTGGTTTTGTTTGTAAAACAAGTTATTACAGAAATAAATTTTTTTTATAGGAGGGTATCTTATAAAATATTAAGGAGTTATATTATACCCAAATTAGAATGAATTTCCCTATCAAAGTTTTTCACTTGGATACAAAAGATACAAATATCTCTATTTCATTGTGTCCTTTTGTACCGTGTAGCTTCTCCCAATATATGATTTATCTAGAGAACTTTACCCGGTGAGTAGTATTATTCCATATAACCTTATCAATATGATCCATTATTTCCATCAATTTTTCTTCATAGGTTATATCATTATCCAGTGGTATGAACTATGAGTTAAGTAAATGTGACGGTTCAGGTATGTACTTCCTCAGAAGTGGTTAATGAAACACATTATGAACTATGGAGAGGTTTGGTGGAAGAGATAATCAATAAGATACCATTCATAATCATTCAAGAATCTAAAATTTTCCAATATACCTAGGGAAAAAATTTCCTTTGTTTCTAAATCTCAAAACCTTCTTCCTTGGAGAAATTCTTAGGTATAACTTCTCATCAATATCAAATTACAAATTTCCCCAATGATTGTCACTATAAATTTTCTATCCACTCTAAGATACCTTGAAATTATTTTGAATGAATCTTAATTTATATGCCTTCTCCTAATATATCTCAAGCCCAAATAGATTTATTTTATAAGTTCATACTATCGGGTTTATTATCTACACTTCCTTCCATAGAGCTCTTCGTAATGGTCCATTATAATTCTTTAGTAAAATCCATTGTTGTAAGAAAACATAACAAGTGGAAGGTGTTTATCCAAACCACCTTTTAAATCCATAGATCAAGATCTAAATATTTCCTATAGGTTTTGAATGGTTCTATTAGATAGACCATCTATTTTAGGATGATAATTAGTTTTTAAATGAAAATATATATCTAGATACTACTGAAGGCTTATCCAGAACATCTTGGTTAACCTTAGATCATAATCAGATACAATAGAAGATAGAACTCCATGAAACCTTACCACTTAATTAATGTATATTCTAGAAATATGGTCAAGAAAGAAATATTTTTTGATAAAAATGATGCGTGTTTACTTTCTAAGGTGATCGAATACAACCCAAACAATATTATAGCCTTTATCCATTTTGGGGATTCTAATGAAAAAATCCTTGGTGAAGTATTCCCATTACAATTCTAGAATGGGCAATGGTTGCAAAATATCATTAAACATCCATCTCATAGTATTAACTTTCTAACATACCAATCACTACGATATATACTCTGTAATATCTATGTTCATGTAGTCCCACCATAAATACTCTTTTAGATCCCTATACATATTCGTATTTCCTTGATGAATAACGAATTTCATACTTTGAGCTTAATTCAACAACTCATTTATCAAGTATGTTATTGATGGGAAGCGTACAAGGTTCCCAAATATTATTATTCCATCACAATAAAGGTTGAACTCATGAACATTTCCCTCCTTCTTTTTCAGATCTACATCTTCCTTCAACATCAGTTTAATCTTCATTTGGATAGATGGTTGAACAACCATATGATAAAGAGAAGATTTCTTATCTTACTTTATGATTTCTAAACCCATCGTTTGTAAATTAAGAAATATTAGATCTTTTTGGATCCTTGTTGTAATGTCCCCATCCTGGTATCCAATAAACCCGATGCCCCAAGCTAGGTCTCCACATGACCTCACACACACCTTCCCACACACCAGAGGCTGCCGAATAACAGCGAGGGTATAATAGAATATGTGGATAGGTTATACCCTCTTTATCAGAGTAACCCATAGTAGATAATAATAAGAAATAATGAAAATATAATTACCAATAATGATGCATTTCCAATATTACTAAAAAAATGGTTACAAGCCCAAAACCAAATAATGAATATGCTATTTTATGTCTAGTGGTTTGACGTGTAAGAAAAACATAAATTAATACAAACTGAAGAATCCCAAATACAGGTTCATCGCCATGTCTGGTCCCCTCTTCCATGCATATCCCATGCCCAAATCAAACATCTAGAATATGGACCTTGTCATTGTCTTAACATGAAACCATGAAATTTTCATAGGTACCCTATAGTGGCCCGATTATGGTGTGATTATAACACAACATGACACCACCAACTATTTCTAGAAAATATCTAGTTTAACTGATAATACATGAATACACCAAAGTAATAACCAGATATGTAAAAGATGAACTGGATTCCATTTGTTTTCTATTACCACTCAAACCATTTTCATAAGTTTTTCAATGGGGTATGAATTTTCATCAATTAAACTACATCATATGTTGGTAAAATAGTATGCATGAGGGGAAAAATTTTAATTCCCTATCTCACAAGGGAAAACATTTGAAAAACAATCATATCACATGTACCTTGGAGCCTCAGTCTAAGTAGTCTCATTAAATGAAATCGTAAGGGGAATAGATCCCTAGTCTGACTCTCTAACCAGTGTATGTCAAGTTCCCTATCTCACTATGGAAAAAATTTCAAAAACAATTATATAACACTTACATTGGATCCTCAGTCCATATAGTCACATCAAATGAAACCATTTGGAGCATAGAGCTTCATTCAGACTCCCTAACCTATACATTGTTAGGGTGGGGTTTACAGCCTCAGTCCAACCATACCCATGGGCATAAAACCTCAAGTCAATACCATACATACCACCAAGACATGTGAGCATGATTCATTGATCAAATATACTTATATCAATTAATAAATCATACTCATTGAACACATGATCATTTTATAATTAATATTTCATTCAACACAAAAATCATCTTCATGACTTAACCCCTTAACACATTTACCATTTTCTTTTCATAACTTGTTAACACATTAATGTTTTACCAAAAACCCTTTATTCAATGTTATCATTTAAGAAAACTTAAAGTCGATTTCATTTCACTATCCACGTTAACCAACTAACAAAAATCTCATAGGTTTCCCTCATCAACACATCTTAACATGTTAAACATAACAAACCTAGGTTTAATTGCTTAAACCCTTGAATTTAATATTTAATACCCAATCCCAAGTTCATAAGTATGGAACACCACATGGGTGGCCTCTATCATGGTCTAATCAACCTCAATGCATCCCATCGGGATAATGAGGGGTTCAATCCACCATTTAAACAATTAAATCATCAATTATAACATGAAAAAAATGGGTAGAACATTAGAACCATTTTATAACCACATACACTTGAAAAAATAAAAAATACTATGTGATATAAAATGTAGACGACCTAACTTTATTCTAGAGACAACCACATGCTCAACCTCAGCATTATATTTTGAAACAAACCTCCTTAAAAGCCCTAACCTAGAATCTTATGGACAAAGAGGGTTAATGAATTTAAAATAATATGGGAGATACTAAAATACAAAATCTAGAAAATATATCAAATATGAGTGTATAATTACTCGGATATTCGATCTATACACAATGATGCACCAAATTTCTTAAAAATGAATGATATCGACCCTAGGGATGTTTTGGAGGAAACCATCATCACCCTTGGTTTATGAAGGAGAAATGATGAAGAAACCTAGGTAATGTTTCATAAATCATGAGGAGAAAATAGGTAAAATCCCACTTATTAAGGGGTTCAGAGTTTATCCACGTGGTTGGCCACACCATGTGACATCCTTTGTCTAAAAGGGGATCCATGTCGCATGGTTTTCTAGGGAGCCTACCCAATTTGAAAAATTGTGTAGTGACTATGTCGGATGGCTCTATCCAAGATCTCACAGTCTATACTCCCCCATTCCATGGTTTATCAAACCATTCATCCAACATCTAATAATTATTGATTAGGTATCATGATTACTACTAACCATGAACCAATATTGAAACAAGTACTAGATGATTTATTTCTCCTATATTTCATGTCCCAAACCCTTTGGACACCCCTGAGACTCCTCATATAGTCGTTAACCATCTCATAAATAAAACTTTAGTGATTTAAACTAAAATAAAAACAAGAATGTACCTCAAAAGGGTTTGATATATTATAAACCCCACACCTTATAATGGATTTTCAATGATCCATACTCCGAAGTATCGCTGAGCTTCCATGGAAAAAAGATCAGGCCAATAGGACTGCAAATCCATCTCCCTCTCACAAGTCTCTTCTTGGATGTTACTATACATCCATAACACTTGAATCAAGGGTAAAATATTACCTCAAATAATTTCTTTATGCATTCAAAAAAATTAACTGAATGATCATTAAAGGATGCATCATCCTCAAAACAAATATCGACAAAAATAATTTTATATGGAATCCTTGGAAATAACACCTAATTAAAACAAAATGAAACATCATTTATACCATCATACCATCATGGAAGATCCAATAAGAACCCTAAAAACCAGATTCTATTCAAATATCATTTCCCAAATTTCATTGTAGCATCTTTACATATTTTTAAAATTCTAAAGGTGACCTAAACTCATCATCACCCAAAAAAACACACTGTTTTCCCCAACCACATTTCCTGGCCTACATCGGTCTACAACATGAGATCCAACAACATCATTCCATAATATAACCTCTAAACCACAAGAAAAACACTCATCCACTAAATCAGTCAAACCTGATCTAACTCCCATTAACAACACCAAAACATTAATATATATCTTACCCAAGTGCATCCAACTAAAACAACGGTCATATCATCGACTTACCACTTTCCTACTATAGTGCTCCCCACCATTTAATTTATCTTACTAACACCATTTTATAGTGTTGGAAACATACAATGTACAAAGGTCCACCAGAACCATTACTCACCTTTCATAAATTACCCACAAATTTCCCAACTCACCATTCCCGAAAATCAATAAGGTCTTCCCCCATTATTGACATCCATCCATGCCATCAAAACCACCCAGAAGGAAATAACTACACCATTTGATTTTCGACTGAGAAAAAATAGACATCTCCTAAGTTCAAATTCATCCTAAAAATTTACATTACATGAAGAACATTAAACCTAGAGGTGGATCCTAACATATCACATCCATTCCTCCAACCATATCATGCTGGACCACCCCTAGCTGGTTTGTCCCAAAACACCCATCTTCCACTATTGGAAAATTTTCCTTCTCCTGGCCATGGTTGATTCTTTCTTAACACCTATCACTATCATCTAAAAAGATTAATGGGGCCCTTCACTGACTCATGGTAATACTCAACTATCCAAATATCCACTACCTTCAAATCCATCATCGTGCTCCACCGTACCCATAAAAATTCCTAACACAAGCACTTCCACCATCCATTAATTGACTAAAGATGACCAAGTTCTTACTCAAACCCCACTTCAAAATTTCAAAACATACTTATGAATCCAAAAAAATTCACCTATGTAATTTTATAACTCACCACCTTCATCCCCTATCCCTAGCCGAGTTGAATTGTCTCCAACTATCCCATCCTGGAAATTCTATGCTTCAATATCGTCATGAAACTACCTCACTTGAATAAGATGAATTCAGAGCTAAGGACACCCCATGGTTAACCAATATCACATACCATTTTCCATGATTTATTTATGATGAGTTTTTCACACTAAACCTCCATTTTAGGCCCATCAACGATTTTAATACTGAATCTTGGATTCCTCTTTCAACTAACCCTATTTCAAAGACAACACTTGGATAAAAAAGAAATAACATCCAAGGCCCACCCGGACCTCCATTGGATCCCAAACCTTCATGTCATTTCTTTATCATTGGAATCTCAATGAAAATACATCATCCCCACACTTTTCTCTACACATCCTGGGATAACTTATCACTAAACACCATAGGATTTTTGGTTACCATAGATTTCCTCAAGGAATTTAAACCACAACATATCATGATTTAATTATAAGATGAAACCCAAAACGTAGATATGGAGATATAGACATTCCCATAACAACAAAAAAACATCACCCGATACCCATTCTCATCTTTCAGGAACCAAACTCACAACATTAATTGCCACCCAATAAATCTAGAGGACCTTACCTATAAATGGTTTATGGTGTACATCCCACCATTCATCTCCATATATACCACTCCATGAGTGTAACCTCCAAGAGGGAACACATCCAAAAAAAATACATCTTGGTAGCTAGGTGTAAAGTCGTCACTCTATCAGCATACCTATGATGATGACAAGATATTGGTCATGATTGTCACTAGCTACAAGTATGTTAATAATTAGTTGACCAACACCATAATAACTATCCATCACTAATATCACCTCCCACTACTGGGACACCTTGACCTATAGAAAAACATGGGATTCCCTTCTGAACAACTCCTCATCAACACTCAACCACTACAACTCAAGTGGGGTTGCAAAACAAACTCACCACGACCTTATGAATCTCTAACAAGAAGACATGAACCCATGATTCCCATGACACAACTTCCACCACACCTCTCAAGTTATTCCAGCACGACCATGATAACCCATATTAGAAACACCTCGATCTAAAAAAAAGTTAACATCTTGCATCACTAGTGAATCCCCACATTGATTCCATGTAATACAATATGAACTTACACTGAAACCATCAATGTATATATTTCTACATCATCATATATCTCTCGCATATTCCCAACACCCGATCATCATCAGAACCTAGAGGTTAGGTGATTCCCTCCAATCTCCCACTAATCTCAACCCAAGATACCGTGAAACATACATCACTAGGGCTAGTCCCAATTCCAATCACACACTAACTACACAATCTAGTCTTTCGGCCTTATCAAACTCAATGAATTCTCAACATTCCCTTCCAACCACCGATCCTTTTACACAGAGAGTCTTACCACATGACCAACCTTCACCCTGGGTGTCCCTTTTCTACCCATAACATCCATACACACTTTGATCGTATTTCCTTGTCTACCCAGATTCATCTTGATTCCCTCATCAAACATTTTCTACACAACTCTGGAAGGTAATAGAAGTGTTGTTCCCTTAAAAATAAAACATACAACTAACCACAAACACTCAAGTGATTCTATGAAAGAAACCAAGGCACAACCATACCATTTACCAAGACTCAATAGTACTCACTATGCATAAAATCCACCTTTGAATCATCTCTCAAGATTCATATTTCAAGAAACCTATAACATTGGTCTAACCTCTCTCAAGGTCACCCTCGATTATTCCAAGACTTTCAACTCATAGTCACAACTCTAGTGGCATCTCCAGAACCATTGAACATCCCACTTAGCCCTATAGTCCAAACCTACACCTATCCAAATCCTAAACATCCACTTGTGCCTCACAAACCCAATAAAACTCACAACATGTTTGAAACCTCTCATGATCCACCCTCTAATGTCAATCGAAACTAACCTCCCTTTCACGGTTCATGGGTAACATGCCACTATGATCTCCCTATATGATATATTCATCAAACATCTAAAAAGGTTCCAATCTTGGTTGGAACTCATTACCCCATTCTGAAACCCTGTGTTCGATTCACCAAATGTACAATGAGGAACACCCCTCTACCCAACACATCATAATCACCCATATCTCTAAACTAAGGCACTCTCACTACCCAAACTACCCATTCACGGGGTTTTTTCACAGCACTAGGGATACCCATTTCTCACATCCCTTCATGTTCCAACCTACCATACACTCTTCACTCAAGTAAACCTTTATAGAAAACATTATAAGGATTTATAATTGAAAATATCTAGTCAGATCGATAATAATTGGCATGACCTTCCCTGGGTCTCATTCCTTCATCTGAATAAAATGAGCAAGGTTCCCCTAGAAATACCCCTACCTTATCTTATCATAGATTATATATTTTTCCTGCTACTCTACTTTAGGATCATTCCTAGTGATATCCTCGCATCACCCAGCCATAACACATTTTAACGGGGGTATATCCCTACAATTCTAAGCACACGTCTCAACCACAAAGAATATATCTTACATAGTTTCCAAAAAAGGATGCTATCTTATTGATATAAATAACAAATTTCCTATAAACAATCCCAAAAGACAGGGCCACACTTTTATAACTACCCTCAACCATCCCAATAATGGGATATGGTTGACCTGGTGTAAACCAAAATACATAAACACATACATTTATACTAGGCACCCTTTTAACCATTTAGCTATTAAAATATAAATCTTTCCCATATAAAAATCTTTCCATATTTTCAACTTGTCACAAAAATATTTTAAACCATTAGGACTCACCATTAGGAACTAATATTTAACCATTTATTTATGTTTCTTCAATTTACTTGTTCGAGTCATATTTATTAGGCCTAGTTCTTACAATAATAAAGAAAATGAAAATCATTTTACTTTTCCAAAATCTACATTCTCCCCCCATGCATGCTTTATTATGAACCATCCTAGAGGATCTTGTTTCCAGACTACCCCAAGACCACCTCTAATAGGAGATGGGATGGTGACTAGAACTGAGTAAGAATATCCTAGATATGGGAGGCATTAATCTTAAGTAACAATACACACACCCACATATTCATGCCACAATTTTTTAAATGTAGAAACACTAAGTAAACAATGCATGAACACCAACGTCGTAGATGGCTCGTCAAAGAAATGTACCATTTAGAAGTTATAGTGTTTTGAAATTTTAGAATTGGGTCACTGGGCCTATGGAATGATCGTGGTAGTAGACCATATGATAACATCCTTAGCCGTATAGATGGCTGGTCAAATGTGGCTCATGGTTGACCACCGTGGTTGACAGTGGCCCATTCAAGCCGTCCCAGGTCCGACCCAAGTCCGACATGACCTGGTCCGTCTCTGTTAGGGCCTGACCAGACTTCGTTAGGACCGACCCATTTCTCCTAGGCCTAGAACAATATAATTGGGCTATACCACCGCCTCTAACCTGGTCTTCTTGTGCTCGGGCTGGTCCATTTCACCTGGTCACCGACAACGACCGCTGCAAGTCCATGCGGCTGCCATCCACAACTATTGGATTTTCATATTCTGTGGATTCAACATCCCAATTCAAACCGACACTGCATCCCACAGAGCTTTATCTTGTCCCACATGATGTCGAATGCACTACACCATTGTACACTACCATCTGCCACCACCTACATCGGCCACAAGCTCCCTTCCTTTAGTGGTCTTCCATTATTCCTCTGGTGATCTAATCTGTGAAATGAAAACACCTATGTGATCATCGGTTCTCAAGATACACTAATCCAACATCCGTTTTTTCTTGCCTCTAGTCTAGAGATCAGATCGCGTTCAGAGCCTCCTGACATGTTGAGCCACTATCATGAGGATCCAACGGGGAAGAACACTAATAATGGTTGAGATAAATAAAAAAACACTCGAATAACGAACCTTATCCTTTTTTCATTTATACCTCGATTTTTCTCATTATAAGGATAAACAAATAAGAGAAAATAATAACCTGATAATCATACATCAATAACCCATCCCATAATAATGACAAAACCGTAGATCAATATCTTCGTGGATTGACCCATCTTCATAATGGAAATTTTGTATGGTGAAAAGAACAACTGAAACAACTACCCTACCAAGGATATATATTTTTCTCTATCAAGAATTTTTTTTCATTGGTGATCCATCAAGAACTATCTCTGATCCCAATGTTTGTCATCGCTGCCTAGAGAAATCATTAAGGATTCTCTCCAGATCCTCTAATGAATTTCTAGGGTTGTGATCCTAACACTGGGTCCCTTCCTAGATATTCATTTAAAATAAAAAACATATATGTGTTCATGTAGTGTTAAAATAAAATAAACACATAGTTTATTTTATTCATTAAAACATCCAAAAACTATTTTTACTGCCGACCCCTATCAGTAGATGTTAGGACTCTCTTAAGGATAACACCACATTAAAAACTCAAATTTGGTCTCATATTTACAATATGAGTAATTGTTCATGATATATTAGGATTATAAAATAAAATTATTTTATTAAATTATTTTATTAACAGTTACATCCTTGGTGATGTTTTCTTTAGATAACCCACACTAACCAAAGTTATGTTGCGCCTAGGGTAAGGCCGCCATTCCTAGATCAACGGTGCCCTTGGATTTCTGATCTGGGAACCTGTTTAGAAGATATTACACTTTTTAAAAAATTCCAAGTTCACATACAATTAAATACATTACATTATTCAATTAATTACTCTGGGAACACTAGGCCTCATAATTTTATGTCGTATCAATGAATGGTTTCAGAATTTTCTCAAATAATTTCTACAAAAAAATCTGGAAAATACAAGCCATTATATTTTCCCCACCTTAGATATTTATGTCCCGGAAAATCTAAAACAAGTGGTACCCAAATAGATGAGGGGACTGAACATGATTCTAATCCTCCCGCTCCCATGTGATCTCTTGGAGATTTTCGTGATGCCACTAGACACACACCATAAGAATAGACCACCCATGAAGGATCCTCTCATACAGATCCTTGATGTAAACTGGGTACCCAACAAAAGCTTCCCCATCCTTGATGTCCAGCTGTCCCCAATCAATAATGTGCGATGGGTCATGCACGTACCTCCTCAGATATGACATCTGTAATAAATCATGTACCCTCTCTAGATATAGTGGTAAATCTAGATGGTACACCACCTCTCCAACTCTATTTAGTATTTGTAAATGTATGATGAACCTCAGAGATATATTTCTACCCCCACAAAATATTTTTTATCCCTGTCGAGGTGAGACATGATGGAACACATGGTCTCCTTCCTCAAACTCCAAATTCCTCTATTTCCAATCAACATAAGAATTATATCAGATTTGTGTAGCCTTTAAAAACTCCCAGATGATTTTCCCCTTATCTATAGTCACCTGCACCAACCCCAAGACCATGAGTGGTGACTCTCTAAGGTCCATCTAGAAAAGTGGTCACATGTAGGTTTGCCCGTACATTGCCTCTAATGGTTCCATACCGATGGTGGAATGGTATCTATTGTAATACAAAAAATCCACCAGGGGTAGGTGATCCTCCCAACTGTAACCCTAATCAAACATAAAATACCATATCATGTCCTCTTGAACCTGTATGGTCTGATATGTATGGCCGTCCATTTGTGGGTGAAATGTTGTGATAAAGCGTAACTAAGTCTCAAAAGCCTCCTACAACCCCTTCCATTATTGGGAAGTAAATCAAGTATCCTGATATAAGAATATCTTTGATGGAAATCCATGGATTTGAACAATCTCTTGCATGTAGAGGCATACCAAGATCTCTACTGAGCACTACTCTCGAATAGATCGAAAGTGGGATGACTTGGTGAGTCGATCAATAATCACCCAAATGGTATCATGTCCCCAAGATGTACGTGGTAAACCTGACATGAAGTCCATCCATATCCCATCCCACTTCCATTATGGAACCTCAAGGGGTTGATTCAAACCCACAAAAACCTGGTGTTTAGCCTTCACCTACTGACAAGTGAGGCAACTAGAAATAAACTCTGCAAGTCCCTTCATCATCCCTAACCACCAAATCTAACTTTGGAGGTTTTGGTGCATCTTTGTCACACCGAGATTTACTTTCAAATGGTATGTATGGAATTCCCTTAAAAACTACTCCCACATGGCCACTAGTACTACTGTGTTTCCTCTAAAATGATTTATGTTCTCCCCACCTTTCAAATATCTATCAAGGGCATGCCCTATGGACATCTGAGCCTATTAATCCTCACAGTCAGTATCACCATGTTGTACCTCCCTAAATCACTATAAGAGTGGAAGGGTAACAACCATCAACTGGAGGCAATATTCTACATCCCCATCCATAAATCATATCTACAATGAGGTCAACTACTGTGATGCCTCATTTAGATACTATAAATAGGATATCCTACAAAGAGAATCTACCACTTCGTTTCCCTTCCATAGAGTATAGAGAATCTCAAATTAATAGTCTTGGAGGAACTCTATCCATTACATCTATCTGATGTTTAGTTCATTATAAGAGAAGATATACTTCATAAACTTTTGGTTACAGTAGTTGATAAACCATTGACCCTTCAAGTAGTGTCACCACATCTTCAATGTGAAGCCTACCACTACTAACTCAAGATCACGGCTCTCAAAGTTATTCTCAACTGATCTCAACTGGTGTGAACCATATACCATCATAAATTTTCCTCTTTATTAGGAAACAACAAATTTGAGTTCTTGATTCATCACAAAACACTACATTCTCGGTACCCTACTTCTGAAATCTCAAGGTGGGAGTGCTTGTCAACCTCAACCTTATCTACTGAATGAACTATTGGAAGTTAAATTTCCACATGAAAGGATAACTCATTTCATTTTAAAGATGTCAAGGGTGATTCCACTTTGTAGAAATAGGGTAAAAACCTCTAATTGTATCCTTCTAACCCAAGGAAACTCAATACCTTGGTAACACTCTTGCGAAGCTCCCAAGAAAGTGCCACCTCAATCTTCACTATATCCGTGGCAACTCCAGCCTCTGAGATGATGTGTCCCAGAAAATGGACCTCTCAAGTCCAAAACTGACAATTAGAGAGCTTCCTATAAACTTGGTTCTCTAAGAGTGTGTCTAGGACCATCCTCAAGTGGTTTGTTTGCTCCTCTATAGAAACTGAGAACACTAGGATGTCATCAATGGATACCACTACGAACTGGTATAAGTAATACTGAATGATCCAACTCATGAGTCCTATGAACACTGATTGGGAATTATTCACAAAAAATGGCATCACCAAGTACTCATAGTGGCCGTAATGAAATATTAAGGCTATCCTAGGTATATCCTCATATTGTACTAGTAGTTGGTGATAGTCATATTTGAGGACAAACTTCAAGAACCACCACACCCCTTTCAATAGACCAAAGAGGTAATTGATTCTCAATAGTGGATACATATTCTTCATGGTCACCTGGTTCAGGCATCATAAATCCACACAGAACCCAAAGCTTCCATCCACCTTCATGGAAAACAAAACTGGGGCTACCCAGTGTGAAACACTAAGTCTCACAAATCCCTTCCTCTCTAAGTTCTCTAACTACAGCCTCAACTCATGAATATTTACGAGATCTATATGATATGAATGTGTTGATATAGACACCATCCTAGTGTTTAGATAAATGAAAAACTCTACCTCCCTACATGGAGGTAATCCTAGAACATCCCCAAGAATGATTTCCTCATACTCTTCCACTATTACAGGAAACAGTGGACTCAAATAAGCCACTACACTGAGGGTCAATATGGAGAACTAATGAGTAATTGGATGAAACCTCCTATTTTCAAGTCCATCCTACATTGCATGAATTTAATTTTCACCAATAAATGAAAACTTGGTCCCATCACTGTGGACATACCATACTCTGCATCAAAAATAGTCAGTCTGAGAATGAACTGTGGATAACCATTCCATATCGATAATGACTCCATAAGTCCTCGACTCCACTACCAAGATATCCCAACCAAAACTCTCACTTCCATGAGTAAGGTAACACAATTAGAACAAGTGTGTGATCCTCAAATATCCTCCCATAGAAGTACATATGTTTATGGGTTGAGTCAACAGTTCAACCAAAATCTCAGCATATCAAAAAAGGCTTGTGGAATGAAAAGAATGATTGGAACTTGTGTTAATAAAAAATAAAAGTAAGGTGTAAAAGAAAAAAATTGTACCTATAATCTTCCTTATAGCCTTAGTGTCATAATCCTCCATCACCTGTAGCTAGCCTCATCCTTTTCCACCATCTCCCTAATCTTTTTGTAGACTACATGGGGTGGTGTTCATAACATGTCAAAATGTCTACCACGTCCTGCTTCTCTCTGAGATCTTATGCCACGTTCGCTTCCCTATATACCTACCAGATCCTTTCCATGTCTCTTCCTTGGTGGTCTATCCACCATCTCTCTATCAACAATATAATGTGTGGGACAATCTCTGGAGATATTTCCTCTATCATTGAATTAATAGCATCACCTCTTTCTAGGATGACTGGACCCACCCTTTGAGCACAGTGCTATAGGTCCTCTCTCTCGGGACCTCCACTTCAAACTTCTCACACGTCCAAGTCCCCGAGACTGATGTCATCACCCCACTCCTAAGGTATCTAGTGCTTCTTTCCCACTCCTAATAATACGTAGCTGTATCCACTCATCCATGGAACTCTAAACCACAAAGGTTTCCTCTAGCACTCCAACATAGGGAGGAATGCATAGAGGGATAACAATTGCTCAGATGTCCCTACGCAGACCTCAATCGAAGGTATAATCCATGAAGCACTGGTCATATATCACCTCCATCGAGTACCTAGAATTTTTTGTATCTATTTATGAATACTTACATACCAACATGTCATCCTGTTTGAGCTATAGAAGCTCCAAGACACACATATCCCGTAACTTATAAGGTTATAACTCCTATATGAAAAGGTACTCAAAAAATGTACATGGAAGAGTCTCTATATCATAAGATTGGGTAACTAAACACCACCATCACCCTTTGGATCCATGTAGAAGGCTCACCACTAGGACCACCATCTGATCTGCTGGTGTATTGAATAGATGGAAAATTCAGGTCACCACCTCAAGCGAGTCCTCAACTTTCTATGTGTCGAGATATCCTTAGAACCTAAGGGGTCTCTGTCACTAAAACTTGTGAAGCATGTTAACACTTCTCTTCTCATCGTCTAGTATTACAGGTACCATGTGATACTATACTTGTAGTGGTATAGCTGGTGGACCACCTATAGGTTCTATCTCTGGTATAAATCCATGTACTGATGTCTCGTCACCCAGCAGATCATCCTTGTGATCATGCAGTGGAATCCTAAATGGATTTCTATTTGGAGGAATCTTGAAATAAAAAAATATTTACCATGTTTAATTGAGTATATTTGGAGAGTTGAATCCAAAAGGATAAATAAAAAACCATTCCGATATGATTCATGTACCACTATTTTTCCCATAACCAATGTTTTCATGTATAGAGTAACAAATTAGGTTCTCAGAGTCCTGGTGTATGGATACATTGGCCTCTGGAATAAAATTGGATTCCTTATCCTGAAATCTGAACTTAAAGCACTTATTTCCTGAAACCAACCTCACAGACTCCCATTTCTAAATTAGAACTAACCCCTCGGATACCAATATAACATGAACCGTCCTAGATGGATTTGTGCCATCAATACCCTAAGACCACCTCTAATTGGCTAGGGGCTAGTGACTTGTAATGAGTTGCATATCCCACAAATGGGAGGCATTAGCCCTAAGTACATGAATGCACACACACATCTTCAAGCCAATAATTCTGAAATGTAAAAACACTATTTAAACAATGCATGTATAAAGCTATAATCTACAACTATATTAAAACATTGAAGGTACAGTAATGTAAATAAGGTTAGAATAGAAGCCCCCAAAAAACCATTTGTAACAACATGTACAACCTATATGAAAAGAGGTAATGGGACTTCTATCTGAACATTAGGAACAAACCTCATCTTTATGACCTCACTAAGTGCCACATGGTCCTGGTCTTGCTAGGACTCCGTTAAAGGGATGATCATTTTCACAAGAAATGATACATGTGGGAAATGTCTATGTTGGGGTGAGTAAAACAGCACTCAGTAGGAAACCCAGAAACCACAAAGGATTACCACAAAGAAAATACCATAAAGTTAATACCATGAATGAAATCCACGAAGGAATACCACTAACGAATTCCAAAATGTAATTCCACAAAGGAATACCAAAAAATAAATACCATGATGGAATACCACAAAGGAGAGACTATTAAAGAATACCACCAAGTAACATTGTAAAGGAATACCATAAGGGAATGAAAAGTGGGGTCTAAATAGATAAATTTCTTTATAAAATATATCAATAACATAAATATATATTCAATCCAATAATACACACAGTCTCAATAAGGCACACAGTCTCTATAAGACACACAATATCCATAATATATATAGTCTTTATATGACATAGATTTTCGATAAGACACATTACTCGTTCTGAGATAAATCACTCATAAATCAATTAATATGTAGTAAAACTCCCAAAAAACCCAATTAGGATGTCTCTAAATGTCCTTATCATCATAAGGGTCCCAAAACTATAGATGAATCGTCAATCAGATGTACCATTTAGAAGTTATGGATTTTTGAAAATTCAAAAGCGGTCATTGGGCCTATGGACTAATCCGGGCGGTCGACTGCCTGGTCTAGCCACACATCTGATAGACTATGTCACGAAAGCTCAAGGTTTCATAGTGGTTGACCGCCATAGTCAGTTGTGACCTGGTCCGGCCACCTAGGTCTAACTCGATTCAGACCTGATGGGTCTGAACTGACCAGGTCCATCACTACTAGGTTCGACCAGACTCCACTGGCCCCGACCCATTTCACCTGGGCCCGACCTAATCTGACTGTGCCACCCCACCTCCTCTGGCTTGGTCCACTCACATGTGGTCTGTTCAATTTCACACAGTCTCCCTCGATGACTATCACCAATCCACATGTTGATAGTTCGCAATCCAAGCATCCACTCTGCCGCGTCACGTGGCCACCGACCATGTCTGTGGCCTTTCCACATTCTGCGACCACCATGTCTAACATAGCACCAGATACGTTGCATCGCCGGCCACCATGCCTGCACTGAATGCTGACACCCTTCCTTCTATGACCTACTGTTCTTCATTCAGTGCTCCAATCACTAAAGCAAAAACACCTATGTGATCATCGGGTCCCAAGCTACACTGATCTGACCTCAGTTTCTTCTTGACTTTAAGATGGGGGTCCAATCACGTTCAATGCATCCCGGAATGTCAAGAAGTGACCACAAGGATCTAATGACGAAGAAAACCAATAATGGGGGAGAGAAGTCCTAACAATTTATGAAGAACTAACCTTGGACTTCTTTCATATCATCCTCAATTCATTCTCATTATAAGGACAAACAGGGAGGATAAACTAATCTCTCGATAATCTCAAATCAATAACCCATACCAAAACAACGATTGAACCATAGATAAATATATTTTTGTATTGACCGACGTTCTTCATGGAAATTAAAAATAGGGAAAAAAATGAAACAACTAACTTACCATGGATATAGATTATTCGCTATCGAATCAAAAACCCATCCCTGCATAGATCATCATTAAAAATAAAAAATGTCACTGCATCGACGTAGAATTTAAATAAGGTAAACGCACAATTTATTCTATTCATTAAAAAATCCAAAAACTATTTTTCATAGCTAACCCATGCTGACCAATGTTAGGCCTCACATAGGGAAAACACCACATTAGGAAATAAATTGTGGTCTTAGATTTCCAATATGAGTCACCATTCATAAGTTATTAGTATTTTAAAATAAATTATTTTTATTTAAGTATTTTATTTATGGTTACGTCCTTGGTGAAATTTTATCCAGATGACCCGCACCGACCAAAGTTAGGTTGTGCCTAGGGTAAAGTTCCCATTCTAAGATAAGCAGTTCCCACATATTTCTGATCCAAGCACCCATTTAAAAGATATTTTATTTTTTCAAGAAATATTCATGTGCATTCTATTAAAAACATAACATTTTCAATGAATTATTCTAAGCACACCAGGTCTTGGAATCACATGTCATCTCAATGCTTGGTCTTGGAATTTTATGAAATAATTTCTCAAAATAAAATTTGAAAAATCCAATTAATTATATTTTTATAGTGATGCACGTCTCCTAAACCATTATGTGCCTAAACTGATACATCTATACACAAAATATTTCCATTCTAAGAATTAGAAATGTTCCATGAAATAGTAAAATCACACAACAAGTTTATAAACCATGGTGAAATATCATCCAACCATAATAATAAACATCAAGAACAACAATCCCACCATGGGTATTTTTCCCCTTGTACATCGGTTAGCCACTCTCATTAACGAGCTCACTAAAAGGCCCAACACATCATAGTCTCTCGTCTAAAATTAAAAAATTATAAATCAACAGAAAATAAGTATTATGATACCACTTTGTAACATCCTTTTCCAAGTAGACACTAAACCCGATGCCCCGATCTGGGTTTCCACACGACCTCATGCATGCCTCACTATATGCCAGATGCTTATAACTAGAAGAGAGGGTATAATAGAACATGTGGGGATGATATACCCTCCTTATCAGGGTAATCCATATTAGACAAGATCAATAAATAAATAAAATAGAGTAACCAATATTAATGTATTAACAACATTTCCCAAAAATGGGTATAATACCACAACCAAATAATGAATATTCTATGTCATGTCCTCGATCTCCAAGTGTAAGAACACCCAAAATAAAGAAAAAAAAAGAATCCCAAAAACAAGTCTCATCAACATGTTTGGTACCATTCTCCATGAACATCACATCACTAACTCTTCCATCAGGAATAGGTCTCTTTCCCTTGTCCTCACTGACAACCATGAAATCTACTCAGGTACCAAATGGAGGCCCGAGATGGGTGTCAGTATAACTTAGTAGGCCACCACCAATGGTGTCTAAAAAATATCCATTACAAATAGATAGTGTATATATGTATTAAAGGAATAAAAATATAAGTAAAATATAAAATAATTCCCATAAGTTAATTATAACCATTTAAACCATTTTCATTATTTGTTTCATGTGTTAGGAATTTAAATCAGTTACAATACAATACATGCTAGTCAACTACTATGTTTGAGGGGGATATGTTTAGTTCCTATCATACTAGGGAAACAATTTCACAAAAAAATTATATCACACGTATCATGGATCCTCAGTCTATGAAATCTCATAAAATGCAACAGTTAGGGAAATAGAGCCTCATTACAATTCCCTATCCCATTTATGTCAAGAACCCTTTCTCACTAGGGAAAAAATTTCACAAACAATTACATACCACTTAACTTGGTGCCTTAGGCCATGTAGCCTAATAAAAAACAACAATTATGGTCATAGAGCTTAATCCAACTCTATAACCCATTCATTATATGGGTGGTGTTTAGATCCTCAATCTAATCTGATCTATAGGCATAGAACCTCAATTCAATACCCCACATACCACTCATCCATGTGAAAAAGATTCATTGGTCATTTTATAGATATATCAATTCAAAAGTCAAACTCATTGAGAACCCAAACTATTTCAATTCACAATTCATTCAACACATAAATGATCTTTATGGCTTAACCAATTAATGCCTTTTACTATTTTTATTTCATAAATTGTTAACACATTAGAGTTATACCAAACACTCCCTTATGCCATGATATCAATTAAGAACAATTCAAATAAATTTTGTTTCACTATCCATTTGAAATACCTAAGACAAATATAATAAATTTCCCTCATCAACCCATTTTAAAATGTTAAATATAAAATCCCTAGGTCCAATATCTTAAAATATTCAATTTCATATTTAATAACCCAATCCCTTTTTCAGAAGTGTGTAACACCGCATGGGTAGCCTCTATCTAGGTATAATCAACATCAATGCAACCCATGAGGATCATGAGGGGTTCAATTCACCAATTAACCAATTAAAACATCAATTCTACCATGGAAAACCAAACAGAAATCACAACGACCGCAAATAACTACCACATATACATGAAACAATCAACAAGGTTATGGTATATAACGTGTAGAACACCTATCACATTTTTGTAGACAACCTCATGCCACTCAACCTTATCATTTGATTTATAAAAAAACTACCTTCAAATACCCAACCAATAAAACACTGGAAAAGAAAGTTACAGGGATTTAAAAAAAGAGGAGAGATTCTAAAATCCCAAATCCGTAAAATAAAGAAAAAAGTAGTGTTAGACTTAGATGAAGTTTTAATCCAAAACCAATGGTGCTCCAAATGGCCCAGAAATAAAGGAGGTAAACCCTTGGGATTTTTTTGGAGGAACCCATCATCTCCCATGGATGATGTAGGTGAAATGTTGATGAAAATTGGGTAATGATTTATAAATTTATAGGGGGGAAACGTAAAATCCCACTTTTTAAGGGAATCACTGTTTGGTCGAACGGTTTTCCAAACTATGCACCAACCGAGTTCCAACCTCTATCCAAAAGGGTGGCCAAGTTGCATTGTTTTTTGGGAGACCGCATGGTTTAACAATCCATGTGGTGACCATGCAGGCTGGCTCTATCCAAGACCACATGATTTATCCTCCCTATGTCCATGTATTATCAAACCATGAATCCCACATCTTAGAAAGCACAGTTAGGAAGAACAGTTACTACTAACCATATTACAACCATGAAACATGCACTGTATGGTCACTTTTTTCTCTCTTTCATGTCCCAAACCCCTGGGACACCCATGAGACTCCTCATACACCCTATAATCATCTCATTAAAACAAATTAATTATTTAAACCAAAATTTATAAATGGATGTACCTAAAAAATTTTTGGATCTTACACTCATCATAGATAAGTTGGAATGATTCTTTCAACTCAGAGCATCTTCCTACTTATTCAATTTCATATACTGGTAATGTATTGATCAATCATAATCTTTTATCAAATCTAACCATCTTCTATAGCACATATTCAAATCCTTCTGGGTGAATATATAATTTAAAATTTTATGCTCTCTATATATATCATACCATTATCCATAAATATAATTCCTCAATATATTAAATGAAATAATTTCCATAGCTTACTCCAAATCATAATTTTCTAAATTTTTCTCATGAAACATAAATTTTAATGAGTCACAAGCTATCACCATATCATTCTTTAACATGATTCATCACAACTCCTTCATTGATGTATCAATATAGATCACAAACCATTATCCCTTATAGGGTAGTGTAGGAACATATACAATGACTAAATTTCTCTTAATTTATTGGAAAATTTTCAAATATTCATCTATCCAAATAAGTTTTTCTCCATTCGGAGTTAACTTTGTGAGTGGATTATATTTCCATGACAATTTATTATATATTCATTGATAATATCCATCAAGACCAAGAAACCTATGTATCTCATTCATTTTGGGTTTTCAAGGTCAATGTTTAATAACTTCCATCATTTATGGATCCAATAATATAACCATTCTTGAGATTATATAACACAAAATGAGTCTTTTTTATCCAAAATTCACAAATTATAAATTTTTATACATATTATCCATATTTAGGGTCATCAGTACATCTTTAAATAATATTGATGCACTTTTTTATTATTTTAATATATAGTAATATCATCTAAAAATACTACCACAAACAGATCAAGGAAGTCTATAAAGACCATATTCATTAAATCCCCAATGATAGAGGGTCCAATAGTAAGACCAAATGGAATCACTATATATTCATATTTACTATAACTTGTACAGAATGATGCATTGAATATATTTCCTCATTAATAACCCTCAATTTATGATATCCAAAATTATGGTCAATCTTGGAAATGTATAGGGATATATGTAGTTGATAAATCAAGTAATTAATACATGATGGAGGATAATTTTTATTGATTGTGATCTTGTTCAGTTTCCAATAATTAGTGTAGAGACACGTAGATCCCTATTTATTCTTAATAAAAAGTACAGGTTCACCCTATGGTGATTAGCATATATAAATTAATTTCTTATAAATATTATCCTAGAGTTATAAATTTAATTCTTGATTCTCAATCGGGGCTATTCAATATAGAGTCTTCAAAATAGTTGCAGTTCCAGGTATGTGTTCTATTAAAAACACAGCTTCATAATTTAGAATAAGAGTAGGAAACTATTTAAAAAATATATCAACAAACTCTCATATAATTTCCATATATTTTTTTTTGTCATCTCCCAAACCATCTAAGATAAACACCCTTTTTGAATAGCTTTTAATACCCATATAATGGAAGTAATTTCCATCAAAAGAACATATTTATCATCACACCGATATATGAGCATAAGTTGGATTAGAATATCAAATTTGAATTCCCTTTCCCATGAATTGATGTGGTATGTATGTTAAGAAATAAAATCCATGGTGAAGATAACATCAAATTAAACTCAAGGTAGAATAATGAGATTTGTAGGAAGCATATTCCCACAATATTCAACTGGAAAAGAATCATATACTTGAGATTCTATCATCATACAACTAATTTTTTTACTGATAATTTTATATCTAATCATTATGGTGGTGTTGTGACACCATTATAAAATTCTTCATATATAAAATAGTGTGTAGATCTGTAGTCTAATAAGACATTAATATATCTAGAGAGTATGGTAAGTTCACCTTTCACCACATTGTTATCATACCCTTCTTCAAAAACTATAATTGCATGAGATTTCTCTTTATCTCTTTGATTAATAGGTTACTAATGTCAATGATCATCATTAAAATTATATTTTGGTCAATTTTTTGGCATAATTTCCCATACTCATTTGGTTGGAAACACTAGACCATGTGTGTTGTATTTTGTATTGCTTCTCCTCCATCATTGGATAACTTCTTCCCATCACTTCAACATTCAATTTCTTAATGAACTACCTTTCCACACTTAAATATTTTTCTAGTCCCCATAGGAATGTTTCCTATGTGTCTCATTACACACTTATAGAATAATATAATTCTCCTCATCTTCCCTCCTTGGTTTTTATTATTAAATTTTCCTTTGAATTCCTTATTTATTTTCTTATCAAAACTATGTGACTTATGGGTAACTAAAATCTCTATTTCCACCTTGATAGAAAGTAAAATGATTTCTCCATATCCACTAATGTATATTATGTCTAAAAAACTTTGGATACTTGGTTTTTATCCCCTAAATAATCTATCAACCTTACTTTTAGAATTGATAATAATACAAGAAGTGTACCTCAAATTTTTTGTTAAATTTTCCTCATATGCACTAATGGATTAATCGTCCTTTTTATTTTCCTCAAGTAACTCCTTATCCATTTATGTATAAATTAATAAAATTAATTTACTTATTTAATAGTAAAATTATAAAATCATCCCACTCTATATAGTCAATTTATTTATATTACCTAATGTTCTTGATAAGAGTCCACTATTGATCTGCTTCACTTTCCCAATGATAAACTTCCAAAATAAATTTTTCATGATATAAACACTATATAATGGAGAATATATTTTCAATGGTGCGGATCAAATATTCAAAAACTAATGGATCATATTACCTTCCAAAATAAGGTGGATGTTGGATCATTAAAGACTCAACCGAATACTGTTCCCTCATTTTCTTGTTTGGAATCTCAACATGATTCATTGATTAAGAATATTGTATAAGCACAAAAATGACATTTTTTCTTTATATCTATAATAAAATTTGGATTATTTGGAAGAAAATAATTTTAGTTTTCATCAAATTTAGTGTTAACATGGTTAAATCCGGTTCTATCCATTGGATAAAACAAAAAAAATCATAGTGTGATAAATAATAATCATTATTGGAAACCAAATAATTTTGAAAAAGTCATTTATAGGGAATCTAAATCATGTAACATTCATTTCAATATATTAAAACTTATTTTTATCCTAATTTATTCATGTTCATCATCTATTCAAATCCTTTATAATGGTTAATAAATAAATTATAAATTATCCCAAACATATCCCCTTAGAGTGTCAAACCAATTTCATTGTATGGGCACACTGACCATAAACTTGAATGATGGCCATGATATACATGACCAAATATTTTTGGGGTTATTAACTCAAGATGCATATATTTAAAAACCATGTCTACTTATAATATCTAAATAGGGATGTTTTCTTGAAAACACCACTCTACATTCTTTACCATAACTCAAGAAATTCTCTTATACATAGGATTATCCTGAGGGTTCTCATAAAATTTTTCTCATCATAGTTTCTAATAGTAACTAAAACTTACTCTGATACCAAATGTAGTAAGCCATTCTTTTCATACATAAATATTACTTCTTATTAGATGAATATTAATTACATAATATTATTATATATGCTTGAATGATAATGGTTTAGTGTCTTTAAGAACATTTATAGATACAAAACTAGTATATAATATATTTAAATCATCTCCCACTTAATTATTCACAACATAATCCCATTTTAGACACATATACATACAAAATTTCTTCATATCCTAGTGAAAATAAAATATAATAAAGGGTATGATTAAATGAATACAATGGGTAAAAAGGGAGATATAAATGGAAATTTAAACATAACAAGGTCATAAAGGTTTTGATAACATGATGTTAACATTTACAAATTAGACGCAATAATTATTAGATCACAAAAAGATTCATGTAATAAATATTGATAGTTAATAATACTTAACAATTAAGGGTTCAAAGAACATGAGCCACAAGATCATAAAATTAACATAAAATCATGTTATAAAATAGTTACATAAGGTGTGTCAGAATCATGAGCATAGAAATATTTTGTCAAGGATACCTACCAATACATTCATAACATTCTAGGCTTGGGACAAATACCCACACACATATTTATGCCTCAGGATAACCTCCAGTGTACCCTCTTTCCAGTTTGAGATAATCTCCTTGTACCATCTTTTCAGATTAGTATAACCTCATGTATACCCTTTGGTCTCATATAAAATTAAGCTTTACATAAGAAATCATCTTCAATGTAACACATTAATTGATTAAAGAATTTATTATATGCGTTTTTATATTTTTAGGTGCTTTAAGTGTTTTTAGGTTTTTTAGGATTTACTGATACCCTATTCTGAATGATAACTAGATTTAACTAACCATGTATGGTTACATAATATCAATCCCCCATTACATAATCATAAATCTATTCATATTTATTTTAAAAGATAATAAAAAAAATTCATCATAATATAATCCATGGAAAATATAACAAGGTTCATTGATATTTAATTATCATAAACATAAACCATATAGTGAAATAATAAATATGGTATCAATAGATCATATCAATATTAAATCATAAGTAACATTAAAGGATGTTATCCTAGAATAAACATTCCTTTAAAATATCATTGAAATGTTTCTTGGGGGAAATAACCTTTTCATTTTTAAGCCACTTATTTAAAAATAAAAAATCTACCAATTATTAAGGAAAACATTTCCATTGAATATAAATTTTTAAAATATGAAGGATTTATCAAATAATTGAACTTCCATGATTGTGGGAAATTTTATTCATTCCATGTGCATTACAACAAATACTCCTATAACATTTTCAGTAAAAAGTCAAAAGTACATCATTTAGAAAACCAGAAAGAAGATTTATTTGAATTTTTTTACAGAATATAACATATGGAAATAAAATTAATATAAAAAACATATTTGAAATTATTATAAAAATTACTGAAATCATTCTAGAAAACAATAGATATGGAAGAAAAAAGATTTTTACCAAATATAAAATAAATTTAGTTTTCCATAAATTGTTTTTTGGTATCTTGAGTACATAAAGAGTGGAAAAAAGTAAAACAAGTAATATGTACAAATAAATATTATATAATAAAATTAATTATATTATTGAGATATAGGTCATAAAATTTCACCAATAGAATCATAATCATAAATAGTTCTGATAAACAATGAGATTGTAACATATATCCCTCACGTCAAGTTTAACATGCTTTGAAAGCACTCTAACTTCCTGTATAATAAATTTAACTTTATTATACATCTATAAAAAAATTTACATAAATATAATATCATTTAAAATCCCCCTATAATAGTTTATCATCCATTTATTAATAATCCTATATTAAAATCATAATTTTTGGGTATTAACTATTTCGATTTTCAGGAGAATTTCGGTTCAGTAGTTCTAGTCCTTGTACATTGGTCATGTTTCAATCATATCACAATTTTTAACCATGATATAGATATAAAAATATATATATTATATGTATATTTATAGTAATCCCAAAATTATATAAATAGAAAAATTAATTACAATATTTATGGAGATGGAAGGTCGTACATACACATGCATGTTTTTTTTTCAATTTTTGACGAATGAAACGATATAAGGTAAAGAATAAATAAAATTTCAAAAAATTATTATATCTTATATATCATATATATTTATTATAAATATCTGTATTTCTATACATGTAAAGAATAAGTGAATATTTAATCTTCTGTACTTGTGGAGGGGGTAGTCCACAGGTACACATGAGTGACGTTATCATTTTCCAAAAAATATGAATGTAAAAAGGTAGATAATATATTTTAATTATATAATAATTATGAAATAAATTTAATTTATAAATACTATACCAATCATAATAACCATTCATGAATTTTGGTGATGGAAAATGAACTGTTTCGCTCTATATAGGTGGTATTCCAAATATACACATGAGTGATACTTTCAGTTCAGATTTGGTAGAAAAGTGGGAGGAAAATTGTAGTTCCATTATAATATTAAAATTTATCTATATATTTAGATTCTGAATTTTTTATTTTATGATGAATACAAAATATTTATAAGAGTTTAAATAATAAATAAATTTAATTATTTCTGGTAGGAAGTTTACCTCTTCTTCTGTAGGGCTCTTTTAAATCCCTATTTAAGGATGCATAAAATGGTCTTTCAAGAAGAAAACAATATTTAATTAATTTATAGGGAAGTATATAAGATAAATTTTCTTGTTTTTCCTCATGTGGATATGCCCAATTGGTGTAAATAAAAAAGATAAGGGGTATCCTTTTATAAGGGATAGAAATGAAACACTTTAAATTACTAAAATAATTAAATTATGAATTAGTTGTTCTTAAGAAAAATGATTCCAAATGGATATATATTTTATGGAAAAGAGCCTATGGAAAACATATAATAATAAAGTTAAATATAGATAAGTTTTGGTGTAATTTTAAACATTATTTTTTCATTTAACCCCTTTGTTAATCATTGTTAATCATTAATGTGGTAATGACTTTTTTATTATTAATGCATTATAATTTTACTAATAGTAAAAAAAATTATCCTAACTGACCAAGAAATAAAATTTAGGAAATTTATAATCCCACTTGTCTGATTTCAATATTTTTATTTATTTTAAATAATTTAATAACATATTTTTTACATAAAATACCATTAATATCATTTTAATAGCTATTCATATAATTTTAATTTGAAAATTACATGAGAGAAATGTAATTAAAATATAAAACTTTCAAGTGTATTATATATGTTATATTAGTGAATAAAATTATAAGTGATCTATAAATCACAAAAAATTATTACTTTTAGAGTTTCTATAAACATTTACATGATTTGTTTGCTGCTAGCACAAACACAATGTCAATGTTCTGTGTGCATTTAAAGAAATTATTTTATAAATAAGAATTAAAAATAAATTAAGAATGTAAAAGGAATAAATTTATATCTAAAATAAATATTAAAACTAAAATTATTCTATTTTTATCCTTATGTAATTTTTTGAGATATTAAATTCAAGATAGTGTCATTTTGGAATTTTCATTACTTAAAATAAAATAAATTTTATTATTAATGAAAAATGGAACCAAAATTTCATATATTCGAATTTATGATATATATATATATGGTTGAATTTATTCTTTAAAAATAATTGAAATAATTTTTTGTGTTGATTTTGAGACATTATATCATGCCTTCAACTTTGTTTTATGATTTTTTCACTTAACAAGGTGAAACATAATTACAATGATTGCATTTCTTAATGAAAAAAATAAAATGGACTTATTTACAAAATGTTATGCTCATAGTTAAAAATATAGAATCTAATTTATAGTATTTCATTTATATAATTGGAAAAAAATTATTTTAAAACAATTGATCAAAACAAGATAAAAACCTTTTTTATGAAAAATACATTTTTAAGATTAAAATTGGATTTATTGTTATCTCATTAATAGAAACAATATTATATGAATGGTAAAATATTTTTTTAAATATATAATATATAAATTTTATTTAAATTATTCATTTATAGTGATTAATGTAATTTTTTATGATAAAAATATTTTATGAGCATAAATTTTTTTCCCAGAAAATATATCTCTTTAACTTTCAAATGATTATTATATTCACTTATAATCAATTGATAACAATTGAATTCATTTTTTACATGTGTAAACCATAAGTTTTTTATAGTTTAGTTGGTCCTATTCAAACCCACCAACCCAATGACTTGGACATAACCTTCACATTAATTAATTATATTTCTATAGTATATCAAAAAAATTAAACATGGTGTTTACTGTAAAGAAATAAATTAAAAAAATAAAATTTATTTATAGAAAAATATATCATAAAATATTGAATTTTTAATGATACTTAACAATATGACCTTAACCGACCACACCTACTTTGAACAATTTTAAGTTGTCTCTCTACATATCATGATGACTGTGCAAACCAGTAGACAACCTGGGTCCCCTGGTAAATAAAATAAATATAAAAAAACTCCCATTATAGAGTTTTTTCATATAGGTAATAATAACATAAGTAATAGTGTTCTCTCTTATGAGTGTTTTCTCAACCAAGGGATAATCCCACAAGAAACGCAAAGCTCCCCTACTAGTGTTTTCATATCCAATATTGAAATATACCACCCCTATGGGTGTTTTCTTATTCAACATTAACAGAGACCACCCCTAAAGAAGTTTCCTTAGCCATTAGTAACACATAATAAATCACCACCCCTTGGAAATTTTCTATACATAATCAATTACCACCCCATTGGCGTATTCCATTTCATATCAAAACTTATCCAATGGAATTTTATAAAATCACTAATAAAAATGAAGGAATTAAATGTTTTTAGAATGCTAAAACTTTCCATTACTATCTATATCCAAGTACATCCTCTCACTTGGGTGAATATATCCATGAGAAACCTACTCGGGTAACCTAATACCAAATATATAAGTGACACCCGCATGGGTTTTCTGGGCCACCAGCCAACACAATGCCCAACTTCAGTTCATCTTGTCTCATAAAAAAACAATCCCTTGTTTGGACCTTTCTTATTCCAATTCTCAACCAGGTCCAACCCATCACTTAGGGTAGCACACTCCCCAACCGATTAAAAATGATAAAATGAATCTAGGTTATGTCAAGGTCCCTCATGAGGTCTACCAAGGCCACTCCACTAAATTATTTTCATGTCTCTACATGGTGGTGGACAAAGGTTCCAAAAAGGTACATTTGGTTATAATTAACTAGGTGGATACCCTCATGAGGTCTGCATTCCACACGAGTTACTATAATGGTCATAGACTTGACTAACAGTACCTAATTTAAGAAAAAATGTTATCAAGTATTCAACATATCCCTTAGAGGATGACATGATCCAAGGGTTCATACATGTTTATAATTTGAAATACAATTTAAACAATTTAATTTTAAATCTAAAAATTAATTTATTTATATGGGTAAAATAACCCTTAGTGGTGTGACCAAGAATCCACATGCACCATAACCGAATCATATGGATATAGGGATAGTGAAAAACAAACTACCACATGGTGAAGGAAAATCCATTTTTAATGACTTAGTCAGGCAGCTCCACCGTGGCTCTCTGAGACCTATCCAAGCCTAAATGAGATTTTACTAACTCATATGGCCATTTCAAACAACATGAGTCCCAAACGCATGTCAAAAAACCCATAATAATCAATTATATAATTTAAAACTACTTTAAATTTTCTTATTTAAACTAATAGTATTTTCCATAACAATCATGAAATCCTCGTTGCCCTTGAACCATGACCAAAACACTATCGGAGATCCACAACAAACCTCAAACAGAATCCCAGGTGAAAACCCTATCATGAATTGTTGATTACACAATCATTATAATTAAAATTTAAAGAAAATAATAAGAAAATTTATCAAGGAGGTAAACCTAATCAAAATTGCATGCAAAGGTATCCAAAAATCGTCTTAGGACATTATAAAAACCCTGATCCTTATTTCATATTTAAACATGATTTATCATAAATATTTTCAATTAATAAAACTCAGAAGATGTATAGGTCTAGTGTTTTAGGAAATCAGGAACATTACATAACAACTTAAAACATGAAATTTACATCTTTTCTAAAAACTTATTTTACATGACCACAACATATCTTCGTACATAACATTGCATGGGATAACCTGAGGACATACATAAGAAAAGGGTGGTATATAAATCCTAATAATGGATTAAACAATTCATAAATAGATGAATACAATACATTTTAGCAAATAGGCATATAAATGGAGCATAAGGGTAACCTGAACATAAGGGCAAGATATAACATGATTATCATAACATGGATATGTGGAAAGAATTTAAAACACTACATCATTAACATAAAGGAATCAGGTAAACCTCTATCCCAATATGTGGAAAAATTCCTATAAATTAATTAGGTAAATCCATATCCCAACACGATGTATCATGATACTAAATATTACCCAATGCATTGAAGTGCTATGAGGGTGCACTATTCATAATCATTTCAATCTCATGCTTAAGTGTCCCGCATAGGATCATATGACATGGATTCATTCAACATCATAATTTATTCAGAGATCAAGGAATATTGAATACATACATGTAATTCACTGTTTTATAAGTATATATACATAAAGGTGAATACCCTTGATAGAGGAATGGGTATGGTATTCACTACACGATGATTTTGGCATGGAAAATCGAGCTTCAATTTTGGCAGCATAACGTCGTCATATAGAAACTCATAAATTTGGTTGATGAGAGTGAAAGGGGTATCTCAACATATATAAATGGGATGGATATTATGGAGATCATGTAACATAATATCCCCACATGTGAAATTGAATTTAGATTCGTAATATATAAGAAATGCTTTAATGAAAATTATAAGAGAGAAATCCCAAATGGAATTTCAGCATAGTAACAGGTAGGATTAAAGGATCATAGGGGGGATTAATGAGATTTAAAGGAAGATATCATAATTTATATATCCATTGGATAGTATGGGGGCCATGTAAGAACATATACCAAATCAAGAAAATGGAAATTAAAAGGCATGACATAAAATAGGTTCTTAATGAAAAATGAGAGAGGGAGGTCCCTTACAGAATTTCTATATAGTAACGACTTAGGAAAGCGTCCAAATGGGGGATAATAAATGATCCCAAACTGAAATAAAATTAATTGGATAGTAAGTTAATGATTTCAAACGAATTTCAATACATTTAATTGAAATTAAATGAATGACTCTCAATGAAGGGGTTTGAATTCAAAGGGAATTTGAGGAATCCCGTACTTGGATGTGTGACTCTAAAATCTTGGGAAAAGATTATTGGGAACTTGGGAGTGCCTTGGGAAGTATCTAGAGATCATATAGAAGAGTGTGGAAGAGATTATAGGAGTTTGAGTGAAGATAAATGAGATATTGGGTGGGTTTATAGAGAAAAGCTTGGGGATTCATTTATTATTTTGGTTTTGGACACTACAAAATAAAATATTTAAAACCAAAAACCATACCTTAGTTTTTTACAATAGTTTCTAGACAATTGGAGTGGTATATATTATTTTATAAGGATTAGGACCAAATATATTAAAATATTTCCCTTGATTATATGGAGGTGAGTCACACTTTCAAGGAAATGATTTTAAAATTTTAAAATATTTTATATGTCTCCGAGGATTCACTAAGGATTTATAGAATAAATCAAATAAACATAAAATTAAATTATTTTAAAGAAACACTTATTTTGATAAATATAAATTTTATGTTATTTTATTACATCACTATTTTGTCATTATGATGTCATAAAACACAATATTTATTTATACAATATTTATTTTTTACCAAACAAATCACTTGTCTCTGAAAATTATGAAAAATTCATAATTGGATAATTTTGAATCCATGGATCCAAAATTAATATTCATTTTAACTAAATAATTTTCTAAATATTTGAATTTTTTCATTCAAAATAAAAACTAAAATTTATTGAAAATTGAAGAGTTTTGACACAAATAATTTTCAAATCTTAATAAGAATTGCATTTGACTTCATAAAAATTATATAATCATTTATATTTAATAAGATTAATTTAATAATAATATTTTATTAAAATAATATTCTTTACAAAATTTCATTACTTCATCAAAATAAATTCCATAATTGACATTAGAAATTCATTTTTTATTTTATAGTATAAAAATATAATTCTTATCAAACAGATTACTTAATCATTTATAGAATAAAAAGAATAATAAATAAATATAATCATCATTTATTATTTAAAGGAGTGGTTTTATAACACTATTTAATTATAGTAAAATTATTAATAAAACCTTAGTTTAAGATAATATTATTTATATTTATGAAAAGTGTCATATTACCCAAAAAATTAATTTATCAAATTCATCATATTTTTAAGAAAGATTATTCTCAGAATGGAATTGATTGAATAATAATTTTATTTATAAAAATGGATTACATAATAAGTAACTAATACGTAGTTAGATAACCCCTTATAACACCCACATATGACCTAAGGTAAAGGTGTGTGATGGTGATAGACTCTTGGGTTTACTCTAATAACATCGCCCGAGTGGTGATTTACACCTACTTCAATGTCTCTTGTAGGTGATTTTTTTTAAACTTAATATGTTGGAGAAAATATTGGTCTTGGTCCATTATGAATCCTAGTGATGCTACCTCCTTATTGAGCTCCAAAAAAATGGGCTTCGTATATAACAATTGTACTGGTAGAGGACATAAACTCTTCTTTCTGAATTAATTTTCCATTTTCATTCGTATTTATATAAAATCACTATATTTTTTAATTTATTATTGTTTACAACAGCCACATTGATCATTATTTACAATTGAACAATGATAACATTACTATTTAAAACTGATAGTTACATTTCAATTTATACTTTTATTGTTTAATTAATATGACACAATAAAACATATATTCTTAGGAAATAAAATATTATTCAAAATTTCAGGTCGTTACATTCTCCCCCCCTTAATAAATTTCATCCTTGATTTTTTTGGATATAGTGAGGTGAAAATAAGTGAGGGTAATTATCCTTCATCTTTTCAATGTTGTCTTCGGTATTTTCAATTTGCATTTCATTTAAGTATTGAGGGTTCATGTGCCACAATTGTACATCTAGCTATTTTCAAAATAATCTAATTCCTTTACCCAAAACACCTCAAGAGTCTTGGATTATATTGATGGAAGCACAGATAAGACATTAAAAAGGTATTTCTTATATATAATTTTGAAATATCAAATTGAACTTGATATTTATAAAAATTTATTAATAATTCAGATTCAAATATTAAAAAATAAGGTTTTAGTATATAATTTTTTGTATTTACCCAAAGAAAAAACATCAATAATTTGATACAAATAGGCTTCTCATAGGTCTCCCTCTTTTGCAGCATCTAGAAAATAATTTAGTGCTTGATCATTTTGAAATAAATTGAATTATTTGAAATCAAGAACATGGTAGTTCCCACACTTAGAATGGTAGAAAAATATGAGAGAACATGATTCTCCAATAGACGGTACTGTATCCTTGAAATAATTCAGAAATTCTAGATGTATCGGATGCCTCATAATGTTTTTTTCAGATAACATGGATATTTGAAAAAAATTTAAAGTCATATGAGAATTACTTCAGAATAATCTATCAATGTATTTCTTCAGAAATATAGATAAGAGTTGTTCATGTTCTTCCTACTTCCATGGATTATCTATGAAAAAGAATATACATTTATGGGATTTTAATACTTAAATAATAAGAATGTAGAAAAAAATAGGACATTGAAGGATAAACTTGTATAGTATATCCTAACTAGTGAAACACTATGTTTTATTCTAAGTTATCAATGATCCATTTCATAACATATATTATTGTGGGATTTTTTTCCCTTAATAATGGTTTGAGCTATGATTATGAATTTACAAAAGAATATCCCCTAGGACTGTCGAACCAATAGTGCAGCAAGGCCCTCTGTCATGCACCAATTCTTATTTAAGTCTAGCTCAATGCGTTGTTTTCTGGTTTTACCCTTAGATACATATGTGGAAGGGCCACCTCTACTTTTTCATATCCAGACATGGATATTTTTTTTTGATAAACCACTTACTCTATAATCAACAAAATTTAGGGATTATTTTCTCATAATTAATCTTTTCCCTAAGGATTTCACTATATTTCAATAATCCTAATCCCAAAAATTACTAATACAATCTTTTGATACCAACTATTGAAACCCTAACCTTTATTTAGTATTTAAAATTCATTTATTACATAGATTTGAACTAAATACAACTCAGAATATTGAGAGGTATAGTGTATTGGGAAATTAGGAACTTTAGACAACAACTGAAAACCTGAAATTCACATCTTTATAGAATACTTCTTTTACATGACCACAATATTCCTTCGTACTTAGCATTGCATGGGATGACCTGAGGACAAACATAGGAAGAGGGATAACTACAAAGCAAACTAAGGGATTAAAAAAGTCATAACATGAAGAATGAAATACATGTTAGTCAATAGGCATATCGATGGACAATAAGAGAGAAATGAACATAATATCATGATATAACATGATTATCATTACAGGGAAATGTGGAAACAACTTAAAACACTGTATAATTAAGATAAAGGAATCAAGTAAACCCCTATCCCTACCTTTTGGAAAAAATTAATATAAAATAATCAATTAAACCCCTATCCCAACATGTTGTATCATGATACTAAACTTTACCCAATTCATTGGAGTGCTATTTGGGCACACCCTTCATAATCATTTCAATCTCATGTTGAAGTATGCCAGATAGATCACATAACATGGATTCATTCAACATCCTCATTTATTCCAAGATCAATTAATGTGGAATTAATACATTTAATTAAAAATTTGATATGAATATGTGCATAAATGTCAATACCCTTTATAGAGTAATTTGTATGGTATTCTCTACATGATGATTTTGTCCTAGAAAATCATGGTGCAATTTTGGTAGAAAAATGAAATCATATAGAAATTAATAAATTGGTTTAATGAGAGAAAAATGGGTCTTTAATAATTTATAAGTTGGATGGATAGTATTAGGATCATGGAAAATAATATCCCAACATGTGACATGGAATTTATATGCATAATATAAAAGAAATGCACGAATGGAAATAAGAAGAGAGAAACCGCATATAGAATTTCAGCATTGTAACAGGTGGTATTAATGTATCATAGGGTAATTAATGAGATTAAAGGAAGATATCATCATTTATACATCAATTGGAAAGTATGTGGATCCTAGAAGAACATATACCAAATTCAGAAAAAGTAAATTAAATGGAATTACCTAAAAGAGGTGCTTGAAGAAAAAAGGGAGGGGGAGATCCCTTACAAAATTTCAACATAGTGAAAACTTAGTAAATGTTCCAAATGGGAAATAATAAATTATAAATAATTTAAATAATCTTAATTGTACATTAAGGTAATGATTACAAATTAATTTAAATATATGAAATTGAAAATAAAATAACCACTCTTAATGAAGCCGCTTGAATTCAAAGGGGAGGAGAGGAATCCCTTACTTGGATGTGTGACTTCGAAGGCTTGGGGAGCCTTATTGGGACCTTGGGGACACATTAGGATGAATAAATGGAGTATATAGAAGAGTTTTTACAAGATTACAAGAGTTTGAGTGAGGTGAAATGGGATATTGGGTGGGTTTATTTTGGAAAGGATGGAGATTTCTTTATTATTTTGGTTTTGGACACAACATAATAAAATATTCGAAAACACAAACCAAACCATGGTTTTGAACATGTTTTATACAATGGGAGTGGTAAAAATTATTTTTTAAGGATAAGGGCCTAATATATTAAAATAATTCCCATTCTTATGTGGAGTTGAGTCACACTTTAAAGGAAATGATTCTAATATCATAAAATATTTTATATGTCTAGGATGATTCACTAAGGCTTTATAGAATAAATAAAATAAACATAAAATTACATTATTTTAAGGAAAAACATTTATTTGTAGGAATATACCTTTTATATTATTTTATTTCATCACTATTAAGTCATTATGATGTCATAAAACACATTATAAATTTTTACAGTATTTAAATTTTACCCAAAAATTATCCTGTCTCATAAAACTAAGAAAAATTCACCGCTGGATAATTTTTATACCTTAGTTCCAAAAATAATATTCATTTTTTATAAATATTTTTATAAATATTTTCATTTTCACATTTTAAATAGAAAGTGACATTTATTGAAAATTGATGAGTTTTGAATAACATTATTTTCAAACCTTAATAAAAATCACATTTGACCTCATAAAAACTATATGATAATTTATATTTTAAAAAAATTTTTTATAATAATTTTTTTATTAAAATATTATTTATTCCAAAATTCATTAATAGTTAAAAATAAATTATTTAATTGAAATTAGAAATTAAATTTCAATTTTATCATATAAAAATATAATTCTTATCAAACTCATTACTTAATCATTTATAGAGTAAAAACAATAAGAAATAGATATAATCATCATTTATAATTAGAAGGAGTGCTTTTATAAAAATATTTAATTATAATAACATTATTAATAAAACCTCAGTTTAAGATAATAATTTTTATATTTATGAAAAGTTCCATTTTACTCAAAAAAAATATCAAATGCATCAAATTTTTAAGAAAGACTATTCTAAGAATGAAATTTATTGAATATAAATTTTATTTATAAAAATTTATTACATTATAAGAAACTTATACTTTGTTATATTACCCCTTATAACCCTTGCATATGAACTAAGGGTAATGTGTGCGATAATGATAGACTTTTTGGGAGACTCTGATAACATCACCCGAGTGGTGATTTCCACTAACTTGAACTTCTCCCATAAGAAATGTTGTTCAAGCTTAACATTTTGAAGCTCAGATTGGGATAGTTCCAGAGTGAAGCCCAGTGATGCTACCCCCTTATTTACCTCTTACAAATGGTCTTTTTATGGTACAATTCAACTAGTATATGTCATTGACTCTTCTTTTTGAATTAATCATCCATTTTCATTTCTATTTATAAACAATAATCATAGTGTTAAATTCGTTATTGTTTTCAATGTTCACATTTATCATTGGCCATAATTTACCAACAGTCACATAACTAATGAAAAAGAATAGTTACATTTTAATTTATACTTATATAGTTTAAATTAGTGTGACATAGTAAACCATACATTTTCAGGAAACTAAATATTATTCAAAAGACCGGGCCGTTATTGAAATCCTCTATAAGGGTTTAATGAAATCCCCATCCATATAATATAATTCCACAAATATCCATTATAATAAATGTTAAAAACCTAAATCTAGGAAGATAACATTAAAGAATAATTAGAGGGAGAGGGGGCTACCCACCAAGAGAGGTAGAGGTATTCGTAAAATCCTCAGAAAAAGCCTTGAAAATTCCAACCAAAACAAGGTATATGAAAAGAGAAAGAGGGGATGGATACCTTGGACATGCTTATAAATATGAGAGGGAGAGGGGGCTACCCACCAAAAAAATATGATGGGGAAAATTTTAATATTTTCCCTTTAAAATCCCCACCCTCTAGCAATTCGGTGGCTACGAATTGGTGGCTACCAACAACCCAACCAACCCAAGGCACCTCTAATACCACCCTGAGTATCCCAACTCCCATATAATCCCTATTTCACATCTAAAACGCACCTTTTGAGGTGTAAAAATCTTAGAATTTTGTTCCTATCACAACTAAAAATTTAACCCATCAAATAATTAAAAAGATCAAAATTATTCTTGAGTTTTCCACCCATATAAGAGAGAGATACCACAGGGTTCATGACTGATATGAAATTAATTTAATGGTCAAGATAAAATTTATCTTTTATATGTTATATAATATTATATCATTGGTAAATTGATTGATATGGAAGTTCCATTCCTTAAATCCATGTATATGCTGGTTTATATATAATTTCATCTTAATAAGTATAAGGAAGATTAATCAAATATTAAGGATTATGGCATTAGTTTGTATTCTTATTGATGTGATATTAGTTATTAAAAATATTTTCATACACAATATCATTAAAATAATGGTTTTCGTTTTTATTTTTACAAATTATCTTTTTCTGTATAGGGGCCATTATGTGTTTCTATATTCTTTTCTTGGTCTATGGTTTAGAACTACTTCCCAAATGAAAGTAACCTAGTGTGTTTCATACTAAGTCAGTCTAGAAGCTCCAAATATTAATTTGAATATAATTTTAAAGAATAAACTTGTTCTCTGTTTATGTAATGAATTTTATTCAACATATATTGATCATAAGATTTAAAAAAGATTTATTCAAGTAAATAGTAAGTGACTAGACTTTTATCGGTTATTTATTCATGGTATAACTAAAGATAATATATATCTATTCATAAATAATGAGAATATATATATATAATTATTTTTTGGTTCAATAGTAAATGAAAAATTATTTTATAATTTAGATAAAGTTAATGTTTTGATGGACATATTTTAATATCATTTAAAATAAAATAATAATTTATATATTTTTAGAAAGGATATCGATTAATATTCCACTTAAAACATTATGAATAAATAAATATTTTTTGAGAGGTGACATGGAGTGTCTCTTTAAATCAAATTAAAAAGAAAATGACCTTTGTGAAATTATTTTATATTTTATCTAAAATATGAATACAAAATATATCTCTTTCATTTAATATAGATTTTATTTTTTCTAATACTCCTCTCCAAATTCAGATATATAATTATATAAAATTATCCCAAAATTTTGATATTCTATATAGAGATAAATCCTTAGATTTATGTATCAAAAAATAATGAATGATTTAAAATACCATAATCCCTTATTTTAAAACCCATATCAATAATTATATTCAATGCTTTATGAAACATGTGTGGATATCACAAGAGTAATCCTTATTTGGATTCTTAATGATATAACAATGTCAGGGTGGTGAATGATCCCACTAGATACATCAATGATGAGAAAAAAATCAATTTTAAAACATGTTATATTAAGGTAATTATTTTATTTCAGTAGTTAATAATAAGTTTTTATGGTGTTCCTATTAAATGATTCATGCAAATAATATCATTTTTCAAATCAATTTTTTAAACAAGCATCACACCCATTTTCTTTAACTATAGAATGATCATATATATTAATGGTTCATAGACCAATTTTATATCCTTTATTTTAAAAATCACCATACACATGATATGATTTTTAACTAACTTTAAATTTTGGGATTATGTTTTGTGTAGTGAAATATTATTATCTAATCTACATAATACATTGAATAGAATTTTTTTGATTTATAATGGAAGCCGGTGTTAAACTCATCAGGTGATGTAGTTTGAAGATACATCCTTGGAATAATAGAGAGTTGTATTCAATGATTTTAAAACTAAAACAAAATATCTTATAATTTGACTGATAGATTTAGTTATGAGTCAATCAATAAATAGTATGCAAGGCTTCATGGATCAAAATAATTTTAACATTTACCTAAAATTTAGTTTCAAGTGAAGTCATGATAATATCTCAATGCTTCTAAGAACTATTTATTGTAATATTTTATATATTACACTAGAAGACATCCACTATCAGGATATATTGTAAATCTCATAGTTTTCTTGTTGTATTTTATTATGATTATTTCTTATCAAAAAAATTACTTGATAGAAATGGGATTGTTTAATCATAGTGTGAGTTCTTCGACTAGGAATAATAAAGATTTGTTTGATAGTTCTTAATTGAGGAGCTTCTAAGAAGGAATTGTGTTTGTTTGAACACTATGATTGAGGGATTAAGTATATAAGATGAATAAATGATTTTGGATCCTTCATGATTGAGGGATTCTATGCCCAGGAAAATAGAATGTCCAACGTTTGGATGTTGGAAGTGTTAATATATTTTAGTTGAGGATCTTCAAGTTGTGGAATTGGGATACCATGGATCAGGAATATGAGCCTCATTTCAATATCAATTAAAAGTGTGGTTACATCTTTAGTAAAAATATCATTTTGGTGTATTTGATTTATTACTCAAGACTTTATGTTTTTTTAATTATTTTTATTTACATTGAATAATATTTTTAGTATTTTTTATTTCATTAGCCCGAAAGTGTTTTAACTACCAAAAATTTAATATCCACTACAATTAAGTTATTAATATAATATAATTTGATTTTAATGGAATATTCTATCATTAAAATAACTCATATTTGAATGGGAAAAAATTTATATCTAGGATTTAGACTACAATTCACTCCATCTTTTAATTCCTATATCGCCATACCATTTGGGACGAACACATTGTATCTGAGCTAGTGTCTTAATATAAAAGATTAAATATTTTCAATTAATCTATTTTTTAATAAAAAAAATTCTTATTAGAACTTCAAAACATTTTTACTTATAATAACATTATTGAGGATAAAATATATTTTTGGTTTAGGTAGGACATAAATATTAATTGGATTAATTGACAATATAAATCCAAACAAATATCCTCTTTTTAATGAGAATGATTATGTATATTTTATAGATAATATAGAAACAATTTTCATTAGTACTAGAATTGAAACTTTTTTTTCATACAGTAAGCTAAAAACCGCCAGATAAGGATGTTTAATGTTTAATTATTGAAGAAAAATCTCAGTTTAAGTTAAATTTTCAGGTTTGGATTACTATTTTTTGTGCAATAAAAAGAAATATACATTGTAAAGTGTCATTTTTAATACTTCTTGGGTAACTTTGAAAAATATTTTTAGTTACTAACTTTGTATTATCTAATTTTATTGAAAAATAGATCCTTTTCAGAGATGATTACCAGGGAATTGATTTTATTACTATAGAAGATGTTATTCAAATGCATCAAAGACTTATGATAGTAGTTAAAATTATGCAATCACATAGAGATAAATATTTATTGTACGATCAATTAGTTAAAAAATATTTTGATAATATACATATGAATTGGGAATATAATTGAATGTAAATTGATTATAGGAAGCATATTACCAAGTTAGGTTTGGATGATTTTGGTGGCACACTTATACAATATAAAATTAGATAGAAAGTGATTCTAAAAAATATATGTTGGAAAACTGATGTATTAACTAAAAAACTATACTTTTACAATCTATAGGAAGTGAAACTAAGTTGATTATTTCAAGTAACAATAGGTATACAGAACATAGAGAAAGTGAAATTTCCCAATTCTCTAGATGTATGAATAATTATACAAGACAAAATAATTTATAGATTGGTAAAACAAATTTAAAAATAAACTACATACATTAAAGAATAAATGGACACTATATATTTTTTAGTCCAAGAAACCTAGAGACATATGACTCGATTATCCTAGTTTTAATAATAGTAAGGTGAATAAAAAAGAAGTTTTTGGTGGAAAGAGAGAAAGTATTTCCATGCTATGAATAATAAATTTGGTGTTAGTGAGGATCCATCATCTTAAAATGATAAAGAAAATAATTTCAAAATTCATTGATGGAAATTTATTAGTTTTTATTCAAATATTCCTTAAAATATTATATATTTAATTGGGGGAAGGTATTTCTGTATATCATTGCTCAATTATATTTTAATTCCAATGTTAATTTTGACTCAAATGATGATAATTTGACTTCATTAGAAAAGGAGGAGAAGGCATTGTCACATAAAGATATGAATTTATATTTATCCAATTTGGAGAGATTAAAAAAGAGAATAAAGGATGAATATAATAAAGATTGGGAAGAACCTAATAAGTCTTAGAGTAAGTTGGATAAGAAAAGGAATGAAAATATTGAGCTAACATCTATGCTAAAAAATTTGAAAATAATTCTTCCTATAATGAATTTTAGTGAGTGGGGAAAGAGTGTATATTTTATGGATGATAGGATTTAAAATACAATCATTAAATTTAATACTAAAGATGATAAACAAATTTAAATGATGAAATAAAATATGTAATTTAATAATGAGACTGTAGAATATAAAAGATACATTTATAAGATAAATACTGCATTAAAAACTAAAACTAATTCTATAATGTCTTATAAAAATAATAATGAAGTTGTGAGACTCATGTTAGAGTCTGAAAGACTAAATAACATACTTAAAAAATTTTATATTGAGGAGAATATTTTAAGAAGATATAAAAGAAACTATAGCCAAATAGATCAACTTCTACACTCAAACATAAGTATACTTAATGTGGAAACTATGAATATAACTATTTTTAACAAGTAGTGACTATTTCTTTAATAGTGTTAATGAGGGTGAAACTGTAATAATAGACGATTCATAAAAAAATTTCAATCTCTCAGTGAACATCAATATTATATCTCCAAATAGTTTTTATTGATCCTAAGTGGGATGACTAGTTGTTGGTGCCTATAGTTCTTTCTAAAAACTCATATAAACCTAGGAAGGTTTGTTTTACTTAGATATAATTACTTTTCTAATAATGTTTCTATATTCCCAAAGTTGAATTCAAATATTTAGTGCTTAGTAACATTTTAATTTATTCATAACACTCACTCTATTTTTGTATGTGTCAACTATTTACAGTTTATTTTTTAATATTAATTCTCTCATCGAAGGAGAGTTTTTTTATTTATCTAATTTTATTATAGATTTTTTCACTTTTAAAATTAGTGGAATATATAAATAATACTTTTGGATACATCATAGAACCATGTTATACGAAAACAATCATGCCATAGTGATGGAAAATAAATTATGTATGGTTTAAATTTCTTGTTTCTTATCTTACAATTTTTTTTTAAATGGTAGGCTATTTTACATTTCATAAAATTTCAAAATATATTAAATTTATATATTACTACAAAATTGATATAAAAATATATTCCAATAATTTATAATTTTTTTATAAATTTTTTTAGCATCATCTATTTTTGTGGGAATTTGTTTGGGTCCTCAAATGTGATCAGATTGACAGAATCCCCTGTTGCCTATATAAGAATGTGTGGAACTGGATTTCTTGGAGTTGGTTCCCTAGAAACCATCTTCTTTTTACTTTATGATAAACATGTATTAAATGGATTAATATTTATAAACTATTAATCACATCATGATTATTCTTATGTGTGACATTGCCTGTGATAATGTCCTAAGAATATTGTCTCATTAAAAGGCCATAGCAGATCCCTAATCTAATGAGATCCCAGAATTTCCATGACACTATTATTGAATATATTATTTATGGCTAGATTATATCATTTTATTGGACATAAATGATACAGGCTATCCGGGTTGGGGACTCATTAATCTTTGAGGCACCTTCTCATGGCGTGCACCATTGGTAATATCCAGGAGCATATTACGAGATCAAGACCCGCCAGTAGGAATTATAAATTCATATGTGTCACTGAATATTCCAATATGAAGATGTTTTTAATGGTCCTTAGACATTAATATTATTAATAATTAGTATTTTGACTCACACACTTAGATGTATTGATGTAAACTGAGATGACATATGTTTCTGGTGTGGTCGGATATGTTAGTTGAATCATGAGTAATAGTGCATTATTAAATAATGAGAGAAACGATTTGTCACTTATATGGACGTATATATCTCATTCACTTTTATGGAAATGATAAAGCCTAACTAAATACATGGACAAGGTGTTCTCTAGGAATGTTCAATTCTGTGAAGCCAAAGAATGAGAAATCAAGCACATGGTTTGACGACACTAGCATGAAACCTACTTGATTGGAGATATCAAGACAAATGTATTATATTACATGGTAAGAATTCATATTAAGGAATATGTCATTGTTAAATCATCTTATTTATCTTGAATTCCTTGACCCATTGCTAGATTTTAATCTTGGACTTTAGTCAATCCCACCTAATGATAATAAAAAAGAGTCCTAGAGGGTCACACATTATGTGTAGCCAATATCTCAGTTAAATAACTTATTTATTTAAAAAAATGAATAAATATTAATACTGTTTGTGGTTTAATAATTATTCAAGTAATCCTGATTGTATTTATTTTGTCTCTAGTTATTCTAGAGAATATATTTCAAAGGGAATATTTATTTATTGGAAGATAATGAAGTTATATTTATCTAATAAATAATTAGTCATTATTCAAGTTCTAATAAATATTGAAATGGATTGGCAGACCAAGTTATGGGTCTAGTGAGGAATAATATTAAATATTTTCTTGTTAATCAATATATAAATATAACATGCAAGCTAAACACATGTCATTGAAATAATAGCATTACTATTATTATTTGACATGGGGTCTCACATGGAATAATAAATTAAGTAATAGAATATTTCTAAGTTATTTATTATTACCCTGTGAATTAAATTCCCCTTTATATTATTATTCTCTATAAAATCCAAGGGGTCATTCTACCAGTTAACCAATCATTGTGTGCATAAAATCCTTGGATAAAAGCTCTTGATCCTAGAGAACTCTTACCACTCCAATAATGCTCTCAATATTGAGTGACATCCTCCTCCATCGGATCAATGATAACAATTTTGAAGTTATTCTCATGGAAATTAATGAAAGGCATCAAAAGCATAAGGACGTTCTATACAGGCACCCAAAGACTCCTTTGGTGATATCTATAGATACGTGGAGCACATGTGGATCACTATTAGAAGATTTCTATTCTTGGATTCTATATCGCAATGGAGCCACACTTCAGACCCATGGTCTGATGCATCAACGAAGAAAGAATCACCTTGGTGGTAATTCAATAATTTTATTTAATTAATTATAAACAAAATATGTTGATCCTCGCTTCTCAGTTCTGGGTTCTCTCCTTTTTATTTTATCTTTGATTCAATTATGTGGGTACTGGCATTCATCTTCATATTGATCCCAAATTAATTATCGATTATGATAATTTCAAAATTTGGGTACATGCCCATGTTGTGCTTCTGTCGCACTCGAATCCTACAATTGGTATTAGAGCAGTCTTATTTTCATTTGTAATTATTTAAATAATTTGTTAATTATTTATACTTTAATAATTTAGTTTTTCAATTTGTTTTTAATCATTATTGGAGTCTAGAAATATATATCTATTCCTCACTTATTGTTTCTTGCAGATTTAATATAAATGAATAAATTTATTGTTAAAATTAAATCAAGGATCTCATCAAGAGGTGAAAATTGTTATGTTTAGATAAAAAAATAATAAATGTCTTGTAGTCAGATATGCATGCCATGTGTTTGTGTTCAATGCATCAGGAGTAATTTAGAAATTACTCAGGTCATCAACAGTAATGATATGCGGTGTAGTTAATTCTTACACCACATGATGACCAGGATACACAGGCACACAGTCAGCCACACTACACACTGTGTGGCCAACTAGACATAGAATGTAGTCCCTTTGGGTCAACGTCAAGTTATGTATCCCATACACGGCTTTCTCGGCCGGTGACTATCTAACATAGAGTCTATATGGTGTGTGGCCCACTAGACACACCATATACTCCACTAATTTCTAAAGTACACCTCACACACCATTTCCCTAGGAGTGTACTTCAGATAAATGGTGATGAGGGTAAACACCATGTTGTTGGATATACATATCGTGTGTTGTTTCAAAATTCCGCAGATTTAAAAATTTATTATTATATAATGTAAACCCTTGATAAATTTACATTCATCTGGGTGTAGAGTTGGGACACAACATGTGATATGTGATTGATATATATATATATATATATATGTATATATATATATATAATTACCATCCTCTTAGTATTCATAGATCTTCACATCATGTATGAGTTGTATAACAATTATAATTCTTCGTGCATGCTACTTATCACCAAGAATAAGGTGTATACAAGTATAAATACATGGTGGGTTGTCTTGGATGGAAATTCTTTAGATTGCCTCCAATTTACATGTTATTTAAAAGGTTATGAATGACAATCTCAAGGAAATTCAAAAAATGATTAAGTTAAAAATGATTAATTAATTAAATATTTTGATTAACCAATTCGATCATAATTAATATTAACAAGAATGATTAAATAATTGGATAATAGTTTCATTAAATGCATAATTTATTACACGTATGTGGATGATCATGAGCTAGTCGATACCTTTTTATTTGGCCGGTTTCATTTTAATTTATTTATTAAATTAATAATTTATTGCATGCGTGCCTTCTCCTCATTAATATACAGGTTCTCCAAGCCCATGGTTTCTTTTATGTAATCCCCCTCTTACCCCACAACTACGTGTGGGTTAAAAGAATATGTAATGGATGGATATTTCAAGCTAGTAGAGGAAAAAAAATATAGGAGCTAAAGAAAAACCAATCTAAAGAGATACAATGGTGGATAGGTGGAAAGTTGTAAACACGAACCATGAACGGTTAAAGATGTTTCTCCCCTAGTTTGGGGTTATTTTATCAACCTCCAGATAAAATAACCAATAATAAATCTAGTGATCATACCGTTTATTTTATTTTTTTTCATTTTTACAGTTATTTATTATAGATGTCTGACGTGATGACATAATTAATTAACTAACAAGCATACAGGATGGAACTAAAATAAAAATGTCTCATACGTAAATATTATCTATATATGGATAAAGACGTCTGTATATCCAACATAACATTAATAATCTTGGGAAAAGATAACAAGCGGTAATTTACAAATAAATGTTAAAATCCATTAATTAAATATTATGTCGATATAGCCTTCCCTTACTTTGGTTAGAATCGAAACATAGTTCAAATTGCTCAACCAAACCTAGTTGGGGTGCCTTTAATTATCATATAATTCTAATTTGAAGTTTTATGTTTACTTAACTTAGTTTACATAAAGGGTTGATTTATCTAGTAGTACATGGTGTAACTAAGAGGCAAAGGTTGAGGAAATCCAAAAGTAAGGATTTCAGGATTGGGGATTCCTCTCAATAGACCACGGAGCTGTGAGTTAATGTAGTTGGAATTTGGAATGCCTACCTAAAAACATTCAAATTTCTTGAACTACCCTAGTTATGGTAATGTTAAGGGAAATATGGATCCTTTCTGATAGAATGTCCAATTAAAAGTATATTCCGAATCCAATGGTGAGGGATATTGGGTTTCGACAATATAGTGGGAGAAAAATAGATATTAATTTATTTATGTTTCTATATTTGTCATGATAAAGTACTAAAAATCGGTTCATATTAATTTTTAAAACCAGAAATCAAAATAATATTAAATATATCTTTGTGATCCATAATTCATATGGAAAACCTTCTCAGGGGCACTAATTTCCATGAGTGGAAATGGCTCCTTCGGGTTATCCTTCGCCATGATAGGAAACATTTTGTATTGGAAGAGCCTTTACCAGTTGTGCCTGAAAATGAGGCAAGTGATGAGGAACTATATGTGTACAAGAAACATTTGAAAGATGTTATTGATATTTAGTGCCTCATGATATCATCCATAACCAATGAGATCTTATTAAAACATGAGGAAATGGATGCTTATATCATGATGTCTCACCTTCAGGATCTCTATCAAGAGAAGGCATGACATGAGAGGTATGAGAACTCCAATGCTTTGTTCAATACTATTCTTAGAGAGTCTATGCCATCTTGACCACATTTAGTCAAGATTATTGTCTACGTGGAGCATCAATACATCTTAGGGATTAAATTCCCATATGAGTTGCCTACATATCTCATACTATCATCACTGCCTAAGACCTTATCTTTTTTTATTGTGAATTATAAAATGAGAAATAATGATAAGAGTCAATCAGAGCTTCTAACCCTAATTCACCAATTCGATAAAGACACGGGGTATTAAAAAACCACAGTCTTTATTTTGAATAGGAAGAGGAAGGTCCAGGAAAAGGTGCCTAAGATTTATAAACAATATAAAGCCTCTACGAATCATCCATTCAATAAGAAGAAGATCCCTAGGTAAGGAAAATAAAAGGAGGCAGTATGCCTTTCATGTGGCAAGTCATGTCATCAGAAGAGGAACTGCACCTAGAGGTAAGGGGAAGCCAAAAGCGTGTTCGATATCGAGTGAAATATTTCCAATTCAACACATGGGATATTAGATATAGAGTTTGGGGCTCAAATCTATATTCAAATGAAAAAACCAAGTAGATTTTAGAAAATTTCTAGAGGAGCGGGGGATATGTGAGCTACCAATGGTTTGAGGATAGCTACTCTTACCATTGGTGACAACCACATTACATTGCTGATGGGAATGATTTTGGTTTTACATGGATGTTATTATGTACCTATTTTCACCAAGAACATAATTTCTATATCGAGTTTAGTTACATACGAATTTATTTTCATGTTTAGAAATAAATTTTTTTACTTTTATAAGGACAACATATGTTATTGTATAGAGCATTTAAATAATGGTCTATATGTATTAAATTTTGAGAACCAGGTATTGGTGATTTATAAGGAATCAAGTTCACATGACTCATACAAAACCCATTTGTGGAATCACCACCACGGTCACATAAACAAGAAGTGCCTTAAAAAGATTAGTTAAGATGGTTACTTAGACTCTTACAAGCTAAAACATCATGATAGATGTCTCACTTATTTACAAGGGAAGTGAGAAAAACACCAGGTAAGAACATAGACCTTTTTTTCAGGTATGTTTTCCTTTTTATAGAGTTTTTAAGAAAAGAGGAGTTTTTGGAAATTGTTTAAGTACACACCGTGTACTTTGATGATACTCAAGCCCGCATGCTAGCCATGTCATGACCATGCACATGCCCATGTAAAGGTGATTTGGAGGCCACCTAAACTGGAGTACATAAAAGCCTAGTACATGTTGTGTACTCCAAAATTACACGTCGTGTACTTTTTTTTCAATAAATGCATCGGGGTCACGTCTTAACCCCAAAACCATCTTATTATCTAGCTTCTTTGACCGAGAGCATTCCATACGGCTGCGGATCTTCGATGAACCCTCGAGCCTACATTCATTCTCCGAATTGAACGATGTCGATTGCATTGGAACCTCAGCGGTAAGCTCTTCATTCTTCTAGAGCATCATTTTCCAATTCCACCACTTTTCAAAGATATCATGGTTTTAAATTTTGGTGCGTTTTTATAGAGATACAATGTTCTAAGGAGGTTAAAGCCTCTTGGTTCAAGTATATTGATCTCCTAGCATCGAGGTAGGTGGTTTGGGCCTTTCTGTAGGAAGTCTTTCAGTATTTGTGCAAATTCCACCAATACCCTTGAACGGGGTATTGCGTGTTTCCTGTTTTGCCCTTGTTTTTTTCCTGCTTTGCTTATATGATTATGTAGAGGTTATTGTTTATGAATAGGGTAATTTACTATGCTTTGGATGCTTTTCCCATGCATATTTCCTATTTAGACCGTTTTTTCTAGTTTTTTCTGTTAGGCTATTTCAAGTTACATGCCTAGTTTGTAGGATGATATGACTATTTTTCCATGATGAGATGTTTTAGATTCTAGCCAAGTAGTTCTTGAGGATACTTTGGCCATTACGCGGTGCGATACTTACTGATTTTACACAGGGTCATGAGAACCTAGTGTAGTAGACCACATGGAGAATGGGCGTAAGGGATCCTCTAGAGTGTCTTATTAATATGATGCGAGACCACAGTAAGAATTGACATTGAGTGCTTCCTCAGAGAGTCTGTAGTTCCTTGACATGGGCCACAAGGGAAATGGGATGTTGAGTGCTTCCCCAGAGCGCCATTAGTACGATACGAGACTATATGGGGAATTGACAGTGAGTGCTTCCCCAGAGAGTCTACTATTTAGCTGAACCAGAGGGGTGAGACTGTGTGTGCCTCCTAGAGTGTTGCTAGTACTTGTAGGTTGAACCATAGGGGTTAGGCTGTGAGAACTACCCTGGGGTTACCTGTTTGTTTTACTCGCATGAGTGACTACTTACTTGTTTGTAAATTGTATGCTAGAGACTGTGGATTGTTTTCTACTGAGTACTTTCCTATTTACTGTTTTTTGTAATTTTAACTTCTATATATTCACTAACTGTTAGGAACATATATTCGGGTGGTTTCCTACTTGGACATTGTCTCACACCCTGTTTGGGTCATGCTTTTGGGCCCAAATAGATTGTTTTGTTGAGGGTATAGATAAGGGAAATCACCCTTCTATTTCGGGTTCTTGATTGCATTGGAGCTGGAGAGCATGGGACCAAGCTTAGGCCTGCGATGCTGAGGATTTTTTTATCTATTTTCCTTTTGTATTTGGATTTATTACTGTATTTAGCATTGTGACTTGTTTGGATGTTTTCCTAGACATTTATGCATCATGCGTCATTATATATTTTTCTCTAGTTGTTTAACTATCTGTTTTCCGTTGTTTACTACTGTTTGGTATTTGATACTTCCGTTGTCGTATGTATTTCTGTACTTCTACTGTGTACTCTACCAATGAGGGCATATTTTCCCCACTATCACACCCAAGGCCCTCGCTGCTAGTCGTCAGCCTCTGGCGTTCAGTGAAATGGGCTTGAGTCCATGTGACCTACCGGGTACAGGGTGGCTTTGGGTGGATTCCGGAACCGGGATGTTACAAAGTGGTATCAGAGGATTTATTTTCACTTGACTAACTATTTGGAGCCTATAAACAAGGATTAGATGAAATGGGTATTTGGTAATAAGTTGTCCATGGGAGTAGCTAACCTGTGTACATGGAAAAGCCATACTACCTCATTTATTGCAATTTTATTGGTTGGAAATTTTACAGTTGATATGATTTAACCATTGGGTGATTCACATGGTTTGCGTTGTTACCGTTTTTGTTATTGCGGTTCTATTTCTGTCGCAACCCGATGAGATGAGGGTATTCCATCTCATGCATCATATATGAACTTGTTATAAATCACATTCCATGAATTCTTTCCATGCCATCTAGGATGCATTAGGAATTGCATGTTGTTGTGATAGACATTGTGTATATTAAACATGCTTTTGTGATAGATGCTTTGATAGAATCTCTGTTGTTTGATAGAGAACTTGTTAGTATAGTGATTTCCTTATATGGACACAAAACATTGGTTCTTGAGGTGTTATGGGCCCTCATGGAAAGGGATTTGGTGGATCATTGCTTGTTACCTTGTTATAACTTGTATAAGATTCCAAACATTGATTCTCGGGGAGTACGGGCCCTCACGGATCAGAATTTGGCACCATAACGCTTGTTTTTCTGTGTTTTCTAGGCTCTAGTGTAGTTCTGAGGCTACTATCCGGAAAACCAAAAATACACGGCATGTACTTTATGAATACATGTCGTGTAGTCTATAGTCGTGTCACTTACTGTGTGAGAAGGGACATGGGGTTGTGAAAAAATCTTTCAGGAACATGTTGTGTACTAGTTTAGCACGCTGTGTAGTATGATATAGGTACCCCGGCTGTGTCACGGACAACACAGGCCATCTTGTCTTTTCACATACACGTTGTGTATGAATATTACATGCCGTTTAGTCTAATCTAGGTACCTGGCTGTGTCACGAACAACACGGTTCGGTGTTACCCTTTCTTGTACACGCCGTATCTATATGGAACACACCGTGTAGTGTCGAGCCATGCGTCTGACTATGTCACTAAAAACATGGCCCAGGAAAGGCATGTCTAGTACACGTCGTGTCCTTCTTGAACACGTCGTGTAGTTTTGTCTTGGAAGAGCTCTTTGGATTAACCGTGTAGAAGGACTCGGGCAGGGAAGAAGATTCAAGTACACATTGTGTGTGTGGATAACATGTCGTGTGTTTGGGGTGTTACATGACCTATTGAAACATAAGTACATAACCATGTAAACGACTTAAGGGAACACACCGTGTAGTGTTTATACACGCCATGTAGTCATGTTTTGTAAATTTTGAATGCCTTTGTTTCCCTGTTCCCTTCTTACACTCCTTATTTTCATCCATTGATAACCTTGATCTAAGGAGTGCCCTCTAGAGGTTGTTGGGTGTCACTTTCTCTGAGACCTATATGTCTTAGAGATGAAAGGCTATGATGTCATTCACGGAATGTACTCACTAGTTCCCTTCCAGGCAGTTGTCGACTGTTATCGCCGCAGGGTGAGATTCATATCACTAGAGGGTGGATCTTTTCTTCATCGAGGAGAGTGGGATGTCCAGGCGAGTAGAGAAAGACTCGAGCACCATGGGCTAGGTGGAGTTACAGCTCAGATTTCCAGTCTGTATCTGGATGACCAGGGGACTTCACAATTAGACTTTCCTCTAGTGGTGGATTGTTTTAGGGATGTATTTCTATAGGACTTTTCAGGTTTTCCTCCAGAGTGATAGGTAGAATTCTTGATTGATCTCATGCTAGGAGCGACACCATTGTAGATTCCTCCTTATAGGATGGATACCCTTGAGTTGCATGATCTCAAGAAGCAGTTAGAGGAGTTGCAGGCGAAGGGTTTCATAAGACACAGTACTTCTCCTTGGGGTTCGCATGTCTTGTTTGTGAAAAAGGCAGATGACACCCTTAGGATTTGTGTGGATTATCAGAAGTTGTACAAGTTGACGAACAAGAACCAATATCCCTTTCCTAGTATTGATGACTTCATTGATCAGATTCGAGGAGCCCGGGTGTTCTCAAAGATCGATTTGAGGTCTGTTTATCATCAGTTGCGCGTTAGACCATCAGATATACCTCTTACACCCATCAGGAGCAGGTATGGTCTATACGAGTATATGGTTATGTCGTTTGGTCTCACGAACACACCTACAATTTTCATGGAACTGATGAACTGAGTGTTCCATCCAAACTTGGATTTCTTCGTGGTGGTTTTTGTGCACGACATCCTGGTGTACACTCACACTCGACACGACCATGTTACCCATATTGAGATTGTACTGAGTACACTATGAGAGAATCAGTTATATGCTAAGCTCTCGAAATGACACTTTTGGATAGACCAGATTCACTTCTTGGGTCATGTTATCTCAGAGGTAGGAGTATCAGTAGACCTAGAGAAAGTGAGAGATATAGTTTCCTGGGAGCATCCGAAGAATGTGTTTGAGGTGTGGAGTTTTCTAGGGCTGTCTGAATACTACAGGAACTTAATAGAGTAATTTTCATGCTTAGTAGCACCGCTGACAGGTCTGACCAAGAAGGGGCGAAGTTCTTATGGTCAGATTCTTATGATTCATCCTTTCAGGAGCTGAAAGGGCGGTTGAATTCAGCCCCGATACTAGTCTTTCCAGAGCCAGGAAAGAGCTACATTGTCTACTGTGATGCCTCAGGTATCGAGCTAGGAGCTGTGCTTATGCAGGGAGATGGGGTTGCTGCGTACGGGTCTCGGTAGTTGAAGCCACATGAGAGGAACTACTTAACACATGATCTCGATCTGGTGGTAGTTGTCCATCCCTTACATTGTTGGAGACATTATCTTCTGGGAGAGAACTTTGTGGTTTTCACTGACCAGAAGAGTCTCAAGTACATCTTCACTCAGTGTGATCTAAATTTGAGATAGCGCAGGTGGGTTGAGTACCTACAGTCCTTTGACTTTGACCTTGCTTATATGCTAGGAATGGGCAACGTAGTGGCTGATGCGTTAAGCAGGAGAACTCATATATAGGCAATTCAGGAGGCCAGCAGTGAGTGGCAGCTTATGGATCTGTTCTTTGAGATGCATCTAGAGGTGCATGACAGACAGGGGCAGACTTTCCTATCTTCTATAGCTATTACCTCTACTCTTCTCGATCGGGTACGGATGAGGTAGCTATCGGACTCAGAAGGCCTAGTCCTGTGGAAGAGTATGTCAAGAGAGGACCCTCTTCCTGGATGGACAGTGGGCGAGGATGAGATCTTGTATTTCAATGAATGTGTGTGGGTGCTAGCAGACATACGTGAGGAGATGATGCTGGATTTTCATTCCTCAATTTGGGCAGTTCATCCTGGTGTCACCATGATGTGTTGTGATCTACACCGTTAATATTGGTGGCCAGGTATGAAGAGGGATGTTGCTGGTTTCATATTGAGATGTTCTACTTGTCAGTAGGTGAAGGCAGTCCATTAGTGACCAGCAGTTCTTTTACAGCAATTATCCATTCTTGAGCAGAAGTGGAATGACGTTACGATGGACTTCGTGACGGGTTATCCGAGATCGCCTTGAGAGAATGACGATGTATGGGTTGTCATTGAAAGACTCATGAAGGTTGCTCACTTCTGGTTGATCAAGGAGACCTTCTGTGTTGATGAGCTGGGACGACTTTATATCAGTGAGATTTTACACCTGTATGGGGTTCCACACTCCATTGTTTCAGAAAGGGATGCATGTTTTACTTCTCAGATTTGGCTGGGGCTTCAGAAGGCTTTGGGTACACTGGTACTTTTTAGTACAACATACCATCCTTAGAAAGATGTCCAGTCTGAGCGTACAAATCAGGTTCTTGAGGATATGCTTCGAGCTTGCATTTTGGACTTCAGAGGTTCTTGGGAGAAGCATATGCCTCTTGTGGAGTTTGCCTACAACAACAGTTTTCAAGCAACTATTTATATGGAACCTTATGAGGCTTTGTACGGTAGTCAATGTCGATCACCTTTATGATGGCTGGAGTCAGGACAGATAGATTTGTTGGGACCTCGTATTGTTCAGGAGACCTCAGAAAAGATAGAGTTGATTTGGAAGAGGATGGATATGGCACAGTCTCGATAGAAGTCTTATGCTGATCAGAGGTGAGGACCTCTGGAGTTCGAGGTCGGGGATCATTTTTTCTTGCATGTCGCACCGAGGTTGGGACACAAGAGGATTCAGAGACAGGGTAAGCTTTCACCACGGTACGTCAGGACATTTGAGTTATTAGAGAGAGTTGGTCTGGTTGTGTATCGGCTGCAGTTACCTCAGAGGTACCGGGCTATGCACGAAGTCTTCCACGTTTCTCAGCTCCGACGTTACTTTTCAGACCTGTCTCATGTCCTTCAACCCGATGAGGTTGATCTCAATGCAGATGAATCATTTTAGGAGCATCCTACCCAGATTTTCAACTGCATTATGAAGGTTCTATGTGCCCGGTATGTTCCTCCGGTACAGGAGCTATGGCCGCATGGGCGAGTACATGATGAGACTTGGGAGAGGGAGGTCGACGTACGATCGTAGTGGCCGGAGCTGTTCAGGGTTTCTTCATCTACGCCTCTCTAGGGAAATTAAGGGATGAATTTCTTTAAGGGGGGAAGTTTGTAAGAACCTAGACCTTCTTTTCAGGTATGTCTTCTTTTCTGGAGTTTTTGAGAAAAGAGGAGTTTCTAGAAATTTTTGAAGTACACTTCGTGTACTTTATATGGACACGTCGTGTACTTTGATGCTGGTCAAGGCCGCATGCTGGCTGTGTCATGACCATGCACACGGCCATGTAAGGGTGATGTGGAGGCCGCCTAAATCGGAGTACGTAAAAGACTATTACATGTTGTGTACTCCAAAAGTACACGCCTTGTACTTTATTTTTTTACTAAATGCACCGGGGCCGCGTCATAACCCCAGAACCATCTTCTTCTCCATCTTCTTCAACTGAGAGCATTTCGTATGGCCATAGATCTTCGACGAATCCCCGAGCCTCCGTCAGTTCTCCAAATCGACCGTCGTCGATTTCTTTGGAACCACGGTGGTATGCTCTTCCTTCTTCTAGAGCATAGTTTTCCAATTCTTCCTCTTTTCAAAGTTTTCGTGGGTTGAACGTTTTGTACGTTTTCATAGATCTAAGACATTATAAGGAGGTTTAGGCCTCTTGGTTCAAGTATATTGATCTCCTATCATCGAGGTAGGTGGTTTTTACCTTTCTATAGGAAGTATTTTAGTGGTTGTGAAAATTCCACCAATACCCTTGAATAAGTTATTGCGTGTTTCCCGTTTTCCCTTGTTGTTTTTCTACTTTGATTATATGATTGTGTCGAGGTTATTATTTTTGAATAGGGTAATTTACTATGCTTTGGATGCTTTTCCCATGCATGTATCCTGTTTATGACCATTTGGTCTAGTTTTTCTTATTAGGGTATTGCCAGTTCCATGACTAGTTATTAAGATGGTATGACTGTTCTTCCATGTTGATGATGTAGAATCTTGCCAAGTAGTTCTTGAGGATACTTTGGTCGTTATGCAATGCAATACTTGCTGATTCTACACAGGGTTGTGAGAAACTAGTGTAGTAGACGAAAGAGAGAATGGACGTAAGGGATTCTCCAGAGTGTCTTATAAATATGATGTGAGACCACAGGGGGAATTGATGTTGAGTGCTACCTCAGAGAGTCTGTAGTTCCTTGATGCGGGCCATAGGGGGAATGAGAGGTTGAGTGCTTCCCCAGAGCGCCTTTCGTACAATACGAGACTATATGGGGAATTGACGATGAGTGTTTCCCCATAGAGTCTATTATTTAGTTGAACCAGATGGGTGATACTGTGTGTGCCTCCTAGAGGGTTTCTAGTACTTGTAGGTTGAACCATAGGGGTTAGGTTGTGAGAACTAACTAGGGGTTACCTATTTGTTTTTCTCGCTTGAGTGACTACTTACTTGTTTTTAAATTGTTTGCTAGAGACTGTGGACTATTTGTTGCTAATTACTTTTCTGTTTACTGATTTCAATACTTTTACCTGCCATATATTCACTGACTATTAGGCACAGAACTTCGGGTGGTTTCTTTCTGGGTCTTTGACTCCCACCCTATTAGGGTCATGCTTTTTTTCCCAAATAGATTCTTTTGTTGCAGGTATAGATAAGGGAAAGTTCCCTTCTACTTCAGGTTCTTGATTACATTGGAGCTGGAGAGCATGGGACCAAGTTGAGGCTTGCGATGTTGAGGAGTTGTTTATCTATTTTCCTTTTGTACTTGGATTTAGTACTGTATTCAGCATTGGGACTTGTTTGGCTATTTTCCTGGACATTTATGCATCATGAATCATTATATAATTTTCTCCAGTTGTTTATCTATCACTTTTCCGATGTTTACTGCTATTTGGTATTTACTACTTCCGTTGTTGTATGTATTTGTGTACTTCCGTTGTGTACTTGGCCAATGAGGGCATAGTTCCCCCACTATCACACCCAAGGCCCTCACTGCTAGTCGGCAGCATCTGGCGTTCAGGGAAAGGCGCTTGAGGCCATGTGACCTACCGAGTATGGGACACCTCTGGGTGGCTTCCGGAACCGGGACATTACACACCATTTGGTGGATGGGGTGAAAGATCCATAGAGCTTATAGGATTGGTACACACTAATGTGTGTGGAACATTTCCAGTAGAAACTAGATGTGGATATTTTTACTTTATTACTTTTACTAATGACATGAGTAGATATGGACATGTCAAGTCAATGATGTAGAAGTCTGAGTCCTTTGATAAACTCAAGGAGATCGATAATGAATTAGACAATCAGATTGGTAAGAAGATAATGAAGCTTCAATTAGATCGAGGTGCAGAATATATTAACCAATATTTCATCAACCTTTTAGGGGTTTATGAGATTCTATCTCAAGTACCTCTACCTTATACACCATAGTGGAATGGTGTTAGTGAAAGTAAGAACTGTACCATGTTAGGCATGTTAAGGTTGATGATGAGTCATACAGATCTTCCATTATCCTTTTGGGGATATGCATTTCAAACTACGGAATACACATTAAACCAACTACCAACTAAGGTGGAAAATGGGATTCCCTTAGAGTTAAGAATTTTAAAGAAACCCACTTTCTCGTATACACATCTATGGGGATGCGAGGCATTTTTTAATTCTTTCTCAGGAAACAAAACTATCACCCCGTGCACGAAGTGTGTCTTCATATGGTATACTATGTAAACAAAGGGACACTACCAATACAACCCCTCAGACTGGAAAGTGACTATTTATAGGCAAGATGGCTTTCTTTAGAGGGAGTACATCCTTAAAAATGATAGTGGGAGAAATATTTGAATAGATGAAGTTGATGCTCAAGATACATAGGAGTTGGTATAGGAATGAGTTCCATAGGTCCCCATGGAAGACGTAGTTCATGAAACACAAGTACTATGTAGGATCACAAGAGAGGTAAGGGAACCCTAAAGATATGGTTTCCTTGTCATCAAAGAAGGTATCTCATTATTGGTGGAAAATGATGGAACTAAATTCTACAAGGAAGAAGTATAGAGCTCAAAAGCATCAAGATTTCTAGATGCTATGAATTTTGAGATGGATTCCTTATATCAGAAACAATTCAGGGTTCTGGTTGATGCACTAGTTGATGTAAACCTTTTTGGGTGTAAATGGGTATTCAAAACGAAACTAGACATGGATTTTCATGTTAGTACCTATAAATCATGGCTAGTGGATAAAGGGTTTAAACATAATCAAGGAATTGACAATTATGAATACTTTTCACTAGTTTCCATGTTTAAATCCATAAGAATCATACTTCCCATAGTTGATTTCCATGACTATGAGATTTGGAAGATGGATGTCAAAACTTCATTCCTAAACTAGAACCTTCAATAAGATTTATATATGAAATAACCACAATGGTTTGTGACACCAGATGATAATAAATGGGTATGAAACATGAAGAGATCCATTTATGGATTAAATTAAGCATCCAAATCAAGGAACCTTCTATTTGATGAATCCATAAGGGAATTTGGTTTCATTAAGAATAAATGTGATCCATGTGTTTAAAAGTGATTTAATGGGAATACGGTTGTTATCCTAGTAGTGTATGTTTACAATATATTTCTTATTGGAAATGACATGCCAGTCTTTCTATCAATTAATGACTGGTTGGACAAGTGCTTCTCCATGAAGGACTTAGGTGAAGCAACATACATTCTAGGGATCATAATCATTCGTGATAGATCTAATAGACTTCTAGGACTATGTCAAAGTATATACATTGACCATATACTAATGGGATTTAGTATGGAATAATCCAAGAGGGGATTGGTTTCAGTGTAACATGGTATACATCATTTCAAGAAAATGTGTCCCCAGACACAACATGAGAAAGATAGGATGAGCAAAATTCCAAACTCGTCTGTGAGAGGATCTATCATGTATGTCATGTTATATACCAGACTATATGTTTCCTATTCACTAAGAATGGTAAGAATATATCAAGCAGATATAGGAGAATAGTATTAGAATGATATCAAGACTATCCTTAAGTATTTGATAAGAAATATGGACATTTTTTTGTGTATTGAGGAGACAAGGATCCTGTTATCAGAGGGTATGCTGATTCGGGTTTTTAGACAGATCAAAATGATCTAAAGTCACAATAAAGATATGTTTTCTCCCTCAATGGTGGAGATGTGAGCTAGAAGAGTTTAAAGCATCCAGTTGTTGTTGATTCTATAGTGGAGTCCTAAAATATGGAGGCTTCTGATGTATCCAAGTAAGTCGTCTGGATTTAGAAATTATTCTTGGAGTTTAATGTGGTGCCCAGCAGTAAGGATCCGATTACATTTTATTGTGATAATACAAGAGTGGTGGCTCCTACAAAAGATACATTGTCACATCAACAGATGAATAACATACTCTGAAAGTATCACATTATGAGGTATTTATATAAAATGGTGAAGTGGTATTGATAAGACTGTCCAAAGAAGAGAATGTGGAGGACCCCTTGACTAAAATAATATCTCAGCATAAGTATGAATATCATATAATAGTTAGAGGATTCAAGGATGTTATCAGTTGTATTTAGTGTAAGTGGGACTCTATTAGAGTTGGTTTCCTAAAAAACAACTTCTTTGTACTTTATGATAAACCTGTATTCATTGGATGGATATTTATAAACTACTTATCACATCATGATTGTTCTTCTGTGATTCATAGTATGTGATAATGTCCCAATAATAGATGTTTCCTTAAAAGGTCATAGGAGAACCCTGCTCTGATGAAAACCTAGAAGTGCCATGACACTATTCTTGAATATGTGTTCTATGGACGGATGATATCATTCTAAGGGACACAAATGATACAAGCTATCATGGGGTGGGACTCGTGAACCTTTGAGTCACCATCTCATGGTGTAGGCCTTTGGTAATATTTAGGAGGATATTATGATAACAAGACCCTCCAGTAGGAAGTCCAAATTCATAAGTGTCATGGGAAGTTCCTATATGACGATGTGTGTATTGGTCCTTATACATTGAGGTTATTATTAATGGGTATTATGACTCATTCACTTATATATATTGACGAAAACCATGATGGAAGATGTTTCCAGGGTGGTAGGATATGTTGGGTGTGTCACAAGTAATACCACAATAATGAATAATGAGAGAAATTTTTTTCACTTATATAGAAGTAGATATCTCAGGCCCTTTGTTGTAAATGATACTGCCAAACTAAATCTATGTCCTTGGTGTTCTCTAGGAATGTTCAATTCAGGGAAGTCAAATAATGAGTAATCGAGCACATGGGTTGATGGCACATGCATTCAAACCACTTGATTTGAGATATCAGGACAAAGGTATTATATTACATGGTAAAAATTTGGATGACGTGATATTTCGTTGTGACATGAATTTATTTCTCCTAGGTGCCTTGACCCGTTGCTAGACAGTAATCTTGGAATTTAGGAAAACATGCCTAATGCCAATGATAAAGAGCCCTTGAGGGTCACACACTATGTGTAGATAGTATCTCTGTTAAATAATTTATTTATTTAACAAATTGAATAAATATTATTTCCATTTATGGTTTAATAATTTTATTATTATGCCTAATCGCATTTATTTAATCCATAGTTATTCAAGAGAATATATTGCGGATGAAATATTTATTTATCATTAGATAATGAAGTTATATTTATCTAATAAATTAATAGTTATTATTCAAGGCCCGATAAATATTGAGGAGTATTAGCAGACCAAGTTATGGGTCCAATGAGAAATAATATTAAATATTATTTGGTTAAATAATATTTAAATATAACATGCAAGTTAAGCATGTGTCATGGAATTAATAACATTGCTATTGTTATTTGACATGGGGTTTCTCATTGAATAATAAATTAAGTAATTAAACCTATGCTAATTATTTATTATTGACTAGTAAATTGAATTCCACATAATGTTATTATTCGATATATTATCGAAGGGGTCATTCGTCTGGTTAACCAATAGTTTTGTGCAAAACAACCTTGGAGAAATCTCTCAATCATAGAGAACTCTCCCCTCACCCGGAATTCATTCAACAGTGAGAGAGATCCTCCTCCACCGGAACAATGATAATTCTTTGGAAAGGAAATCCTAGGCAGACATCACAAGCCCAAGGATCATCCATACTAGTACCCATAGACTCTTTTAGAAATGTCTAGAGATACGTGGAGCACATGTGGATCACCAATAAGGAATTACTATCCTTAGATTCTATATCACAACTAAACTGAAACTCTAACTCATGCTTAGATGAATAAATGAAGAAATAATCACCATGGAGGTAATTCTATACTTAAATTAAATTAATTATAAATATAATATGTTGATCCCCTCTTCTCGGTTCCATGTTCTCTCCTTTATCTTTTGTATTTGATTTAATTCTATAGATACTGGAATTCCTAGTCATATTGATACATGATTAATCATTTATTATGGAAATTTTCATAGTTGGGTATATTCCCATGCTACACTCCTACTTCACCTGGAACCAGTAGGATTCTCTTGGTAGTATTATTTATAAATATTTTTTAGTTTAAAATATTGTCATCTAGTGTTTTTTTTACTTCTTGACAATTCACTATTTCTTATACAAGAGAAATTTCTTCTAGACAGATTGTGATATAATGGTTTATGTAAAAGTATTAATTTCGAAAACATTAATCCTTATTAATGAAATCTATTATCCTTCATGGCCGAGATTCATTAAAATTTCCTAGTTAAGGGTGGAAGTTGTTTTATTATAGGATTTTCCATATTTTCTATAAAACGATTGTCACTGATAGTATATAAAAACTGAAAAAGAGTAAATTCGACTTACAATATAATGAGTTTCTTTATCTTTTAAATATATAATCGATTCTCTTGTAATTATGTTAAATGGTGAAATCTTTTTAGTTTCAAAAAATATTCCAAAAATTAATAAATTCTTTAGTAGAACCTATGTCATGAATAATTTTTTCATTTTAATTAAAAATCTCATAAGATGAACCACATTTACCTAGTGTTTATAAAAATCATTGAATGGGTGCATTGTTTTATTATTTTGAAAAAAGGAGATCATTATTATATTAGTGACAAAAATCTATATGCCCTTAACATTTTTGGCAGGATGAGAAATTTGAATATACTAAAGTTTGTCCTACAGTATATTGAAGATGATTTCACTAGGGTGATGAAGCTATTGTTGTTCCCTTATGCATGCACATAAAATAATATGCTAGTGAAAATATCAACAGAGAAAAGAGTTAATGAATTTTGGATTCCCAAAATAATGAATTTCACTAGGGTGATGAAGCTATAGTTCTTTTATATGTTTTGTTACGTAAGTCGAGTTTTTCATGGATAGGTTGTATCTTATCCATATCAAGAATGATATCATGTCCTTAAAAATTATTTTTAAATCATCAAATGATAATTATACTTGAATGGATACGACAGAGAATGAATCTCATCGCGTTCGTGGAGACGGTAGTCTGTACGTACGCACGAGCGACAATATCATTATTTTGATATTAAAATAATATATAATTGGATATTATATCATATATACAAAATCATTATCATGTAATATTTATTATTTACATGAATTACATTTCATTATTATAACCATCTAAATAATAATATATTGAATAACAATTACACCACGACGTGGAGATGGTAAGTCGTACGTACGCACGTATGGTGACATTTCATTAAAATGATGGGTAGAATACTGAATATGGTTGTTACATATTTATAATAACACCACAGTATATATAAGATACTGGAGTTATAATTTTAGAATTTAAATAATAAACAAAGAGGGAGTGGAAGAAGAAAGAAACTTGAAAGAGGGTGATGAAAACGTTACCTCTTCTTCAGGTTCTTCCTTTTGATTTGATCAAAAGGAATCCTTAGGATGGCTTTCTGACTAATGTAAAGCTTCTAGGATGAAGGTAGAGATGTTGGGAGGGTATTTGGGCAGAGGATGGACGAACCAAAAGGCTTGAAAGTGTGAATAAGGTGGTAGAGGTGGGGGCCTTTTATAAGAGGAGAGGAGGGGCTCTTTTGGAAAGATTGAAATTTTACATTATTATACAATGCTTTTCGGATTCTAAAGGTCCCACACTTATATAATTCGTGGATAAGGTGATAAGGGTTCTAAATATACCCATCAAATAGTCTTTGGACAAGTTTAAGCCATGGATTTTACATTATCTTTTCATTTTATTAAAATCGTTAAATAATGAGGTCACCGTTGCATCATAATAATGTCATAAATAATTTAATTTATTTAATGTCTAAAAATTATAAAAAAAATACTATGATGTAGGAAATATTTTTATCTTTCCAATGACCATTTATAGTAAAAAATATGACTTGTATAACCCCATGTAAAAATTGTTTTAGTAAAACATTTCATGTTTGTGTCATTTTTTTACTTTAACATTAAATAAAAGGTATTTATGTCATTTTCCAACTAAAGTGGCTCCATGGGGTCCCCAAGTTGACCCATGGATTGTCTGGGTCGGCAATTACTCATCCAATAGGGGTAGGACAAGTGTAAGGGTATTTTCATATTTTTATAATATCATTTTTACCTTAAATTTCACTAATTACCTTTAATCGCGATTAATTAAACTTAAAAGTTACTATTCACCAAAATATTATTTTAATCCAATTGAACCACATTGTACATCCTAATGAAAACCATGTATGTAGTATTTTTGAAATTCAAAACACAGAAGTGGTAATATTTCATTTAAATGAAAAATCAGTTATTTAACTACCACTTAGTGGTTTCACTATTCATCAAAAATTGAAGTTTTTCAGAACAATGCCAAAATTTCACCCTAAGCTATAATTGATATACCGAATTCAAAAAGGATGTCTATTTTACAAAATTCAAAACATATAAGTTGCATTAATTAATTTTATAATTAATTCCCACTGTCAAAACAAACATCGTGTTTTTAAGAAACAATATATATCAAAAGATTGACAATTGTTTATGTCCAATTTCAAAGTGAAATTAATTCTAATGACCACCATTGGATAAAATGGTAAAAATATATTCTAATTATACTTTAAAACCACTCAATAGTATAACTTATCCCTATAAATTATTTTGATTAAAAAAGTTGTTTTAAGTATTTTTCACTATTCATAAAAATTTGGAAGTTCTCAGAAAATTACAAAAAATTCAACATAGGCTAATTTCAATATTAGGAATACAAAAATGAAGTCCATTTTGAAATATAAAATTTCTATAAATTTAAAAAGTGGTTATTACTATTCATAACGGCTACTTTGATTAGTTGCGGTGTGTTAGAACTCGAAGTTGCGTACAATGCAAGCTATTGCATTATTGAATGAGAAGCGTATCATGGAAGCTCGGGGTGTTACAATATATTCATATATAAATAGTTTTAAGGAATCATGGATCAAAATCTTTTTTTAAAAGTGATTACAACTTGGTTTCTAGTGAAGTCATGTTAACATATTTTTGCTTCTAAGTGCTCTCACTTGTAATATTTTCAAAGTGCAGTAAAATCTATCATCTATGAGTCTACACTGTAAAGATATTAGTTTTGTTTTTGTATTAATTATTTTTCCAATCCTCCGTGATCAAGGATCTTTTTAGATGGAAGTGGGTTTTTATGATCACTATGAAAAAGGGATACTATTTATAGGAATATGGATGGACTATCTTATCCTTCAGGATCAAGGAGATTTTTAGCTAGAAGTGGGTTTGTATGATCACTATGATCAAGTGATTTTTTCCTAGAATGACTAAAGGTTTTTTCTGATCCTTCATGATTAAGGTACTTTGTGGTTTGGATGATAGAGTTGTGTCTGATCAAGCTGATCATGGACTCCCTTGTTTAGGAAGACATAGTGTGCATGGTTTAGATAATGGCATCTCTAAAGGGTTTCAAGCGGGCAATATATGGGTGTGGAAGTGGGGTACATTAGCTTAGGTCTATGATCCTCCTTACACATTGGATTAAAATCATGGTTAAAATTTTAGTAATAATTACCTTTTTGAGTATTAAAGTTATTAATAAAGACTTTTCATTTCATTTTAATATTTTTGTGTTTACATTGAATTTTGTTTCACACTAATTATTTCAATAGTTAGTCAATACTTAAATTAACAACTATTTAATATCAATTTAATTTATGTTTTTTACTCGAATGTAATTTTATTTAATTAGAAATATCTTAATCATATTAACTTACATTTGAATGGAATTAAAAAATTTAGATTGGATTTAGACTATAATTCACCCCCTCTCGCAGTTCCGTATTTCCATACACTTTGGGAAGAACATATAATATTGAGAAAATTAAAATGAATATGAATTTCAAATGAAATAATGATAATTATATAAAAAAAAAGTATAACTATTGGTCCACATATTTTATAATGTTTTCAAGAAACAAAGAAAATTACCTTACAAGAATTATGTGCCTGCCTTTCTAATGTTTTTACTCATGGTGAATTGATCAAGGTCAGTTATAGGAACACATGGTATATTTAAAATTTGATTGAATATATAAATAATGGAATTGAAAAAATTATATATAAATTTATATAATGAGTTGAATAATTTTAAAATTTATAGATCATAAATTATCTGTTCAAGTATACATGAAAACGTCAGTTGCACTAAGGAAATGAAAATGGTGGTTCAAAATAAATATTAATATTTTTAAAAAAATATCCAAAGGTTAAATATATATATATAAATAAGTCATTTTATGATGTTTATTACAAATATAAAACACTATCAATAGTATTAAAAATATATAATTTGAAATTGTTCACAAGATTAACTTATTTTTGTTTAATAGAATTATTTCATCTTCTGAAGAATATATTACTAGATCATAATGATCTTAATTTTCTAACATATGAAGAAAAATTAATTCTATGTTCCTTATACATGTTTTATAAACAAATCCATATTTTTAATAATGATTGCATAATATTTTGAAAGGATTATTGTTTACATAAAAAATTTACTAACTTTGATTCATCTCAATACTTTTAAAATGAATCAAGACTATTAGAAATTTATTTCACATTACAATCATTTAATGATTTAGGTAGCTGTATAGACGTTCGGATATTTTAGGTCAGTTTAAGAGGTTTAAAAATAAAATAATTCAAGATAATAAACTTTTACATCTACCAAAATATATTTAGTCGGAAAAAAATAATCATGAGTATTTTTATTTTTGAAAAGAGATAAGAAATATTTATCTTAAATTATCAGGAGATGACATGAATTATTTTTATTTATAAAGTGGCACTAAAAGTACATGACCGATGATATTGGTTAATTATAAAATACTAAAATTGTTATACAAGATGTGAAAGTATATTAAATTTTATATTCTTATTTAAGGATTGAAACCACCTGATAAAGATACAGACATTTAATATTGATTTATTAATATAACATCAAAAATTGATATGGGAAACTAATTATATGGTATATAATTATCATAGAATTTTTTTTCCATATATGGAGTTGTGTTTCATTGCTCAATAAATAAATTTTCTAATAGAGGAAATTTTTATGATTGAAACAATAGTGGAAAGTTAGAGGATCTTATCTCTATAAAAGATATATAGTCAGTTTGGTTGAAATTTTTTATAAATACCCTGATTCTTGGACATCATAAAATTTTAATATAGTGGAATTAATACCAATAATTGAAAATATAAATTGATATGAAGTCAAAAAAAGGAATACAACTTTCTCTATTAATAAATTATCAATAATTTGATATGGTAAAGAATATTAATAATAATTTTATTAATCCATTATCTTAAACCCTTATAAAAATAGTTTATAAAAATTGATAGATTTTCTTTTAAATTCCTTATTGGAAGTATTTTTATGTCATAAATTTTCTTAATGTTATATATAATGAAAAAATGTTTGTGATAGTGCCGTTTATACAAAAAAAATACACAATTCAATAGAAAATATGACACCGTGGCATGGATAAAAATGATTATAATTGTAATAAGTAAAAATTTAGCCATATTAATGGAGGGAAAATGAAATTTTATTCCACAATATACTTACAGTATTTTCATTTCAAGAGATATTTTAGTTTTAAAACTTCTTAAAGAGTGCAATTGATCCAAAGAGAAATTAATAAAATATAGATAATATTGCGTCAATTCTAGTTTCCCATTGGAAGTTTGGGACTATCCATGCCTTTTGGGCCATTTTTTAGGATTCTTTACCTCTTATAGTAATGAGTTCCCTATTTTTCCATTTTTCAAAATTATTCTTATTTTTTTCAATAAATGGGTATTGGCCCTCATCCTTTAAAAAAAATAAAATTTTCTTTCTGATTTAATAATTCGATGATGTTTTTATGAATTAAAAATATAATTAATATTAAATTATATAAATTAGAGATAATATTCTCACTATTATTATTTGATATTATGAATCACATAATGGTTTAATTTTTAATAGATATTTGAATTTGTGGTTTTGTACAGTTCAGATAAAAATTCCCTATTTAACATTATATAATTTCATTTAAAGGGTATGTTTAAACTCAAATAAATAAAAAAATTTCTATTATGAGTTACTAAATTATTAAATAATTTATTGATTTTTTTATTGAATGATTATCAATGATGGATACTAATGGACTCCCAAAATCTCATCATAATGATTCCATCTAGGGTGAAGGTATTTCAAAATGATATGTTATTACAATACAGATAATATATTAGGAGAAATATCACTTATATATTTTACATAATAATTTGGGGTTTAAGAGTATATTGAAACTTATAATAAATTCCTCAAAATGTCAATAAAATGAGGGTTGAATGTTTGTTATCAAATACATATTATGAAAAAAAATATTGTTTTCAAGGTCCTATTTTAAGGGATTTATCTTCCAATGTCACATCAATTACAATAATATTATTATTTTTATCAAAAGGTAAAATCATATATGTATTATTTTACAATGGTTTTGTAATTAGCAATTATACATTCTTGATAAAGTAATATGACGATTATACTATGATGAAAAATATTTGCGTTACTCCTGTGGATGGAGCGATGTATGTATCTATTTTCAAGGACATAAAACTAATTTTTATAAAGTTTCCTTACATGGGGATCATTGAGGAAATCTGGTAGTAGGATTATATGTCTTTTATGGTGTCAATTTTTTTAGTGAAAAATTATTGATAATAATATTATAGTGAAAATCATTATTTTGTTTTGTCAAAGTAAATTTTAGTAATGAAGGATACAAATATGATCCCTCCATGATAGAATTAAGAAAAATAAAACTATTGTATACACCATATCATATAAAAAATTGGTCTATTATTCTATTGGATACTAAAACAACTATCTGATCGAGTGATAATTACTATGATGATGATCATTTTTTTAGGGAATACTAATCATTAAAAGGTGGTTTTGATAAAGATGGTGTCTTTTACATTATAGGTGATGATATAAAGAGTATTTGGATAATTAATATAGGGTTAAACCATAAAAATATAAATTCATGTCTAAATTATAATAATAAATTTTAAGGTATAATAGTTTTTTTTATATTTTGTTATCTATATTATTTTTTATTAAAAAATGAACATATTTTATTTTTCTGCCTAACTTGATATGATGATGATTCTTTTTTTCACTAATACTACCCATCTCAAGAAGTAGAAAAATAATGATCATTAAGGTTTGAAGCCAATAAATGGTGGTAAAATAGAAGAGAGATAAAAATTTCATAGCATGGATAATTTGTAAAATTTCATTAAAGCGAGAAGTATATGTCAAAAATAATAGGTTGGATAAAATATTTGGGGTTAACATATAACCTAGAAAATACATTTTCATTAATTATTTTTGGATTAAAAGTTTAATTTACATGATAATTGACATAAATAGTAAGTACAATGGTGTGCAAGTAGTGAAGGAAATATTTTGAGAATAAATCAAGAGAAAATATTTACTAAAAATTCTATATGTATTCTGAAGGAAAAATCCTTAAATTTTTATTGTTTTTATTTTTTTTCTTGAATTAAAAATTTAAACTACAAGAATACAAGATGAATTAAATATTAAAGATCAATAAAAATATCCATAGATCATTTTAATTTTATTTTTCAAAAAATACTTTAAAAATGACTAGTAGAATTTCAATTTTATCCCCAATTTATATATGAAAGCATCATTGACCAAATAACTTGGGATGATTTTGTTACCCATCAAGTGGATTAAACCTGTAAGGAAAATGGTAATTGATTTTAAATTATTTGACATGACCTGTATAAAGTATTCAATATCATAAATATTATTATTCTTTAATTAATAATGCATTTAAGGAATAAATATTGTGTAAAAAAACCACAATATCCCTACCATAAATTAGGGTTGGAGTATGATGTACATACAAAACAACTAGTATAAACTTAAATATTATTTAATTATATTTATGTGTCATGAAAAAAACTAATGTTTATGTGTTGATATAAAGACTGTTTAATTAAATTATTCAACTTACTTAACACTATATCATGTACTTCTCATTGTGGATCATGAAAAAAATGGAAATCTTATATACGAAATCAAAAAAATATATGGGAAATATGGGAATGTTTTAAATAATGTAATATAATTATATTTAATATAATAAAACCCAATAAGGAATAGATATTTTTTTGTTGTCATTTTTATATACAATATGTGTTAGTAATCATAGTAAAGTGAAATTACTTATGGTGGATTTTCATCATCCATGTTAGTATGTTCATGTTAGTGTGTTGGATTTTGGAGTCTTACCATATGACTAATTTGGGAAAATATGATCATATACTTATTCTAATAAGATATTTTAAGAATGAAATACTAATTCAGATATTATAATATATAAAGTAAAGGTAAAAATTATATATATAAATTATAAATTTGAATTATCATAAATTATTTTCTAAGGAATCCCAAATAACAACCAATTTACCAAAGAAATAATAATAATTAGAGTTATAGACCCCTAGTTTAATTCTTCATCATTCCCCTCAAATTCCTTACCCATTATTATTGATACAATTTCTCGAATATTTTTTTAGTATTTTTAAAGTAATGATATATTTATTTTTTTCTTGACATAAAATAATTTTAGATAAAAATGGTTTTGATTTATATCTATCAACACCCACACACTACCTCATTTGAGTAAGTATAGTGTACAACATTCAAGGCGATACCATTCAAAACAAACCATTACCATTGAGTCATATGAGAGATAGGATATAGAAACCACCCTATCTTGAGTTGAACTACCTGTTCACAGTAAAGATGCTAATATTTAAATACTATAACATAATTTTGGTTATTTATAGAATATTTATTCTACATTTTAAATCTATATGATAATTAAAGGATTTTTCATTTATAACTTATATTTCCTACAATATATTTTATAGTGGATACACCATTACTTTAGGTTATGGTGAATCATTATGTTTCAATGCCAATGGTTAGAGTTCAGTCTATTGTGAGGGAAAATGGAATGACTCCTAAAGGTGAAACATTGATATCAGTGAAGATGTTGTCATGATAAGTGATCAAGCTAATGGAGTCTTAACTAACTTTTTCCTTAGTTTTTTCTAGTGAGTATCTTATGTCACTGGTTACCTTTTAATTAATCCATAATATTACATCACTACTTCTCTCATAAAAGTAATGGTCAACTCTCAATGGATCTTTAGATTTTTCTATTACACCATTAGAATTCCATGTGGATTCTTTTATCAATATGTGAATCCTTATTTATTGATTTTTTGAGGATCATCTACCTTTGGAACATTTTGAGTGATTTTTGAACTCACTTTCTGGATTTTCATCCAATATAGCTGTCAACATTCTTGACAAGTGGAACTTCTATGTTCATTATTTTTCTAAAGATTTTTTTGTGTTTAGTCATTCTAGTCTCAGAACTATGAAAATAACCACTTCTTTAATTTTTCATGGACATTTGATTTTAATTCAAGATGATATTAAAAATGTGAGACTTCAAGGATATTAATACAAGGTATTTCAATTTTTTTGAAAACCTATATAACTTCAAGGCCATTAGAACCCACCTCAAGAAATTTGTATGGATCTATGTTATCACAATTCACTTCAAGCACTCCCAGTTTGTACATATCTATATTGATTTGGTCTTATAAAAGGTTCTTCTAAAGTGTATTTTCTTAATAGATTATGGGGCCGATGTATTTTTGAATCCAATTCAATATAAATACAAGAATAAATTTTATTTTAGTTTTGTTCATCAAGGACACTACCCTTATTCTTTCGAATATCAAAATGGGGATGGTTGGGTATACCAATAGGTGGTGCATACAAATTAATATTTTATCGAAGTAGGATCTCCTCCTCAATACTCTTAAAATAATGTTGTTAAAGATTATAATAGGATTGTTACTACCATATAACTTGTGAATAAATTCATAGGATGATATAGTCCAATAGTTATATCACGTGATATGGTCTTCATAATTTATCCCTTAATTATTTCCATAAATAGTGGTGAATCATTTAGAAATTATAAAAAAATTCCCATGATTAATTGAAACTAGGACACCCCACCAGAATAGGTGTGAAAGAAAATTCTAGTAGATAAATGAATGTTATTGAGGTATTAATCTATTTTACGGTCGTTCACTCATAGTTTTAATATATTTTGGTGATTTTTTGTTCTTAACTTTTAGAGGGGATGGTTTTTGAAATTCCTAAGAGTCTTATGTCTTCAATTAGTGGTCAATCAAAGAGTTATGTTCTATTTCACAAGAAAGGAATACAACTAAATCTACTCTTTTTTCTAATTTTTTTTACTTGGAATGACCTAAAGAATGAAGATCAGTTTGACTCTCACACTCAACAAAAATAGAAAATAACTAAAAAGTTCCAGTTAAGGGAATTAATAAATATAGGGATCTATAAAAATATATCATCCAAATAAAATTTTCGGTATGTTCTCGGATGAGTTCATACCCAATCTGTTATCTGTCCATGTATCATTTTACATGGAAATTCATATTTCTTATTTGGGATGGATGAATGTAATATTGATAATGTTTAAAAGGATATACAATATTCTTATTGGGGATGTTGAGGTTATAATTAAATCATTGTAATTTTATATATTATAATAATATTATCTTGTATCAAAAAATATCATTTACTAAATAAAATAAAATATGAAATAAAATAAGAAAAAACAAAAAATTTGGTATAGTTAATTAATGGAAGAAATTTCCACATAGAAAAATCCATCTAATGATTATATATTTTCCCCAAAAACTGATCTAACAAACATTATCATTTAATAGGTTTGTATACGTTTAATGTATAAAGATAGTGATACTTGAGACATTGTATTAATAAAAGACATATAAAACACAAAAAATCATGAAATTATTATTCATTATAGTGTGAATAAAATTCTTAAACACGAATGGTTTTTTCTTTAGGCATCAGTGTACATAAGGTGGGTTTCCATACTTCTTATGATTAATTATTAATGAGTTATATTTATTATAATTTAATAGTGCTAAAATCTTTATTGAAATTTTCCTATTGATTCAATGAAATGTTGATTATATTTTTGTATTTTTATGTACACATATTACTTTTACATAAAAAATGATGTACTTGAAAGAAATTACTAAAATAACACAATTGGTCATCAATGTTTTGAAAGCAAAGGTAAATGATGATATAATATTTTTCATGTCTATGTTGAAAAGGTAAAAATATATACTCTATTTATAGTTTTGATAATTTTATTTTTTAACATTAATTATTTTTAATTTATAAAAATTTACAAAACATAATATTCTTATCATTATAAATCCATTTAATCCAAAAATATATTTTATTGATCCAACGCTTGAATTTCGAACAAGTCAACTATATATGATGTACTATATTAATTAATAATTCACTGTACTAAAAATTATATATAAATATATAATTTCAATTATATGGTTAATAATATATTTAAAAAATATTACTTCATTTGGTAGTGTCTTACTAACATATCAATCAATTCATGGTATGGGTATGCTAATCACAAATAAGAGGCGATGAAATTTATATGGATCGATATTTTTTATTGTATATATAATAATAATAAACTATTAAAACATACATGATAGAAAATTTATTATATTTTTAGTGTTTTTATAGTGTATAAAAATATGTCTATCATTGTTGCTACATAATGATATGAATGTCATCAGGCACTCAACAAATGAATTTAAAAACCCAAATTATTTTTTTAGTAGTGGAACATGGGTTGTATATGGAGAGGATATTGTTTGGGTGTGATCCCATTTTTTGTGGTGTTTGGTGTGTGTGTGTGTGAAAAATATGATTGAATTGGGTTTAATAAGAAATTGGATTGGTTTTTGAAAGGTTTTAAAAAAAATGTGTCCAAACCATGTATATCACCTTACATACCAATTAAAATTTTATTTCTTTTTATCTCTCTCATTCTCTATAAAAACAACTGAAAACTCACTTCATTACCATCTCTAGGTTATTTTTCCTCAATAATAAGGAAACAAAAATCATTTCTCGCACATCTTTCTCATATCCTATTGATTCGAAATATCCATTCACCCTTAGAACAACCCATTAATCATAATTGAAAATAATAGAGGGAACCTGATTGGCTTGTGTTTATAATCCAGTGAAGGACGAAAGAAGTATTCATAATAAATACAGTAAAAGGAAATAGAAAAATTCCTAAAATATTAAAATAAGACCAAATAGTTGGAGATTATATATTTTCTATTAAAATTACAAATTCACTAATAGGGTAGGGGGGATCCTCTCAGCTCAACCACTAATGGTTTAGTGTGATATAATAGGAGGATAAAAAATGAAATAAAAGAAACACCAATTTATTGAGTTATCTGGGTGATTCCCCCTCTATAGTGAAAAAATATTATTTTTAAACAGATTTTTGGGGCCTAGCTTATAGTATTATATCTTTCCATTTGGGTCACACAGACCGATTATATCTCCCCGATAATTTCCTCATATTTTGAGAAAAAAATCTTTATTCATTGATTGTCACCACATATTGTATCTTTCTAGGTACATATATAATAATAAATTTTCATATATATCAATATTTATTAATTATATATAATTTAACATATACAATATTTTCAACAATGTATACAACTAATCTATATTTATTGTTAAAAACATTATTTTCTAAAAAATTGATTTACCACATTTTGATGTCAAACCCAAATTAAATCTAGTTATTGAAAATTTCATAAGAAATTTTTTGACAAAATAAATTTCTTATTTTGAATTGGGACATAAAAATTTATGTTGGTTGAATTTCAATATTTTTATGATAAAATTATTAATTTAATAAATAGTGGGAAATACTGCGTTTTAATTCAAAACTAATTTTTTGTCTAATTTATTATATTACTAGAAAATAATTTTAATTAGTTTTAAATAATATTTAGGTTTTTTATCATTAAATCCTATTTTGTTCAATTTAATTAATTTCAAATTGAAATTAGATATAAAAACATTTCAAACTTTTGAACGTTTCACTTTAAGAACTTGTTTTTTAGTTTTGTCCGTGGAATTAATTTTTAATATAATTTCCCAAATTATGTGAATTAAATTAGGTAAAATGGATTCTATATTTGGAATAATAAGGCTCAAATTAGTTTCTTATTTTAAATTCATTTATATATCTACATATAATAACATGGTAAAAAAATTATTTACTGTTGTTAAAGTAAAATTTTGACAAGGGTTAAAATTAAAATTCAAAGGATTAACATACCTAAAAAATAAAATATTTAAATTTTGGTTGAGTTGTGGATAGAATATAATCATACTATAAATAATTAGTTAAAATCAAAATTTGTGAAATTTATTTCAACCTCTATTTGGTTATCATTTAATATAAAATAATCAATAAATTAATCACTTGAACCCACCTCTCCTCAAGTTTAAATAATAACCCACACCTCCACATTTAGACCCAAAATGTGTTTTATCTCCTAAAATATCTACCCAAATCTCTGTTCCTCACTCTACCCATGTTAACGTGCTTCTTGTCTCACCAAAATATCAAATCAAAGGTTCCTAATGGTCTTTTAAGGTGGGGATATTCTCGATGTAATTTTCTCAAAGTACCTCTCTTAATTGTTTTCTACTTTTCCCTCAAATAATTCATACATCAATTCATGATAACACAAAAATAATGTAAATAATTTATTTTTATATTTATAATGGAATATCTCATATCCATTTCATTTCTCCCCTCCTCTTATTCAGTGAAATGAAATTGTTGTCAAATTTATGATGGTTAATAGACTCCATGAATAATGTTTTTGTTATTTTTTCCTTTACCAACATCATGGATGGTCTTAAAACCACTATTATGGGGAAGAAATATTTTAATATGTATATAATAACCTATATAATTTCTTTTAAATTTTATATTAATGACACTTTTATGTTTTCAAATTTGTGGTTAAACGATAACTTTGTTTGGGGACATGTGGAATACTGCATCCTCAAAATTATGTGGTTCATTCACGCATAACATGGAATTTATTAAAGAATGTTTATGTAAAAATATGTGATATAAATGAAATATTAATGAAAATTTAGTGATATTATATATTTATATATATTTACAAACATTTCATTTATTTTTTTTCTTTCAATACGATAGGAAAAACAAATATATCTTTCATGTGCATGCACGACCTACCGTCTCCATAAATGGTGATTTTAGTTTTTATTAATAGATTATTATAAATAATTATATAATGAATATATAATATATTTATATAATTTTTTTTATTCTTGAGATGATGGACTTATGACCACATGGACTATTAACTTCATAACAAGTTCATTTTCTACTCAAGAACTATATATCAAAAAAACATCTAATATGAACTTAAATAATTGTATAATTGTTATAACATGGTAATATGTGATATGAAATGAATATTAAAAATGAAAAGGTTCTCATGTGAGTATAAATTAACTTAATTTTATTATTTTGGAAGTTAAATAACACAGGTGACGAATCATACTCGAGGTAAGGGACTTCGTCTCAATCTTCTTTCACTAAGTCATTTCTTAATAATATACACATTTATTATTTTCTTTGGTGTCTATAAAGACAATATGAAATTTAATATCCATATGTTAGACATAATGATGTTAATTATAGTATGTTTAACTGTATTAATTCTTTTATATTAAGATTTAAATGTTCAAAGTAGTATGGGACACCTTGAATGATTAATGATTTAATTATCAAATTTTTTATTCCTAATATTAATTCACGTATTTAAATACATGGATATAAAAGGATTATACATGAAATTTTATATCTTTATTTGAAAGGTTTTCAAAAGAAATATTCTTATATGATGCTTTTTACTTTCTTTACAAAAAGAAAAAAAAAGGAATGTTTTTTAACATGTGTGGTGACAACAACTTCTCTGTCATCATAATCGTTATTTGGTATTTGGATTCCTCTATAGGCATTAACGTTTTTTAAAAGGAAAATAAATAAATTTTTCCCTTTTTTGGTGTTATGTTATTGAAAATTGTTTTGAAATTAGATTGACTGTTTTAGTATCCTGAAATAATTTCTTTTTATTTAAAATGAAATTTTATGAGTTGAATATTGATAATTTCAATATTTTTTGTGTTATGATTATGAAATGGAACTTAGACATTTGACGGGTGGTTATGTGATAAAATAAAGATGGGTGGTTATGTGATAAACCGAATATGGGTGGTTCCGTGATAATAATAGTATTAGTGGTTATGTAATAACCTATAATGCATTTGGTGTGAAAGTCAGACATATGATTATTCCATTTGTAAGAGTGATATGTGTGGAAGTCAACAGCATGGTTATTCCATTTAATTATAATTATTTTCTAAGTTTCAATTATTTTTTATATGTGATTTTTATGGTTTTATGATAATATTTATATTAAAAAAAGCTTAATCTATGATCTTATATTTGATTAAGAGTATTTATTACTTCTTAAATGTGAAAAGTATTACTTTATGACAAAGTATTCATGATTTACATGTTTTCGTAGGAATAAATTTTTTTACTTCTTTGTGTATCCATTAATGAGATTTTTATACTCATCCTGACTTTTAAAATTATTTTCAACAGAATTAAAAGAGGATATATATGAGGATGGAATCAAGGGAAAATTTTTGATGTAAAAACATGAAACGAAACCATGTTTATTTTTAAATGTTTTTTGTTTTATAAAAAAAGGATAGTGAGTAGAAGTGACTACTTTCTAATATTTAAGATGATATGTATAAGTTATGTTCTAATTGTCTAAATCTAAAAACCAAGAAACATCCTCAATGTGAATTCTTGACATAACTAAGGATTACGTAATGTCTAATGATGGGGCCTTATACATACATAGCTCAAGGTTCAGGATTTGGAATCTTAATATTTTAAAATTTTGGACATTATACAATGATCTCTATTTACTTATTCCTATATATTCATGCCACATGGATCAATTTAAATTTTCTTCCCTAATTTAGTGGAATGATGAGAGTTAGGTTTTAAATTTACCTTACGTAATAATTTTTAGTTTTTTGGAATTATGGATTTTTATCCCCATAGTAAAATTTTTCAATAAGTTTTCGATTGAAAAAATAAAAGAAATTAATGGTCTTTGGATTTTCACTTGATGTTAATCAAAGGGCAGGATTAGTCATGAAGTTGATTAACGCATTATATGAGATCATCATTTATGGAAACTCCACCCATATACGATGGATTTAGAATCTCCACGAATCAAATTCACCCCACATTTCGTAGGATTCTATGTGAATTAAATACATAACTTATCAAAATTTCTATCACAATATAGTTTTTTTTCATGGAGTCACTTGAACTCAACATGTGACATATTGGACCTATGGTCGATGGGAATGACTAGGTGATTTCTTGAGTTAAATGTGTAAAATCTCAAGGACTTTTTAAATTTCTATACATAGTTTATTTTCTATTATGAAGGAATCATATATTGACCATGTGGTAACTTGTAAAGAATAATCAATTTATTTTTATATTATTTATGTCTTGAACAACACACTATAAAAACTAAATTTCTTCAATTTGGGATTTATTCCAGTTCCTTCTTGAATAAAATAAATGAATTATAATTATATTTAAAAGACTTTAATAATTAAAATAAAATTCTACCAATAAAATTATTTCTTACACATTAAATCTAGAACTATATCAAATCATTAAAAAACATATTTTTCATTATTATTTCATGAAGCCTATATTTAAAAAAATTAAAAAATATATAAGACTTAAATCGGTTTTAGACCAATTAGTGGGATAATTGTCACTAAAACACAATATAAAATTTCAAAATTTTGTCTCTAATCACTCTCCTATATATAAAATATTTCACTCTCATTATATATAATAAATTATATTTATTTAAAATGATTTTTCCTACTAATTATATAGTATTTAAACTAATGATAAAGTGAGTAACAAATTTAATAATCATTTGAGTTATGATTCCTCCTATATGATTTATTCTTGTTATCCCACTTCAATTAAATAAAAATATCTAATCCCATAAGTGAAAAAATTAGTTTTACATAGAATTTAAATGTTCACATGTGGAACTTCCATTTATCATCCTCTCCTATGTTCTTTAAACCAATATTCCAATTTCACAATACTTGATAAAAATAAAATGAGAATTTTAGAAGTTGATTACCATATTATTTATTATGATTCAACATTCCACTCACCGGAATGAATTATTTTTTTAAAACTAATCATTTTATTTATTTTTTCCTATCAATGTATGTGAAAAAAATATATTGTATTATTGGAAGATTTTTTCAGGAACTTGCCTAGGTACCCTGGTAAACATATAACTATGCCGATCCTGAAATATCATAAAGGGAATTCATCATCTCTATTGGTTGGAAAATAGCATCCGGATTCATACAACGTGAAATTGGGAATATTTTTTTCACAAGACATAGTAGAAATAAGTTAATCAAATCAATATATATAAAGAAGAAACTCTAATGGGAGTAAAGTACTAGAATACAACAAGGAATAAATAATCCTAATGTTATAAAACCCAAGTAAAAAAATAAGTAAATTACTCCCAAAATTCCTAAGGACTCAACTCCTCAAGTTCAAAGCTCAACAACCAGATCTACCTAGAAAAGATCTATTCTCTTAGCTGGAACCTGGAAGGAGAAAGTCTACAAAAACCCAAAGGAAAAAGTAGGGTGTGAGCCTATTCCCAATAGGATACCACTAAAGATTCTATAAAATATTCCTAATATGGATTATCCAAATAAAATCATTCCTTTTTCTAAATAAATAGGTTTGTAAATTCAAATGCATGTTTAGAAAACTTTCTATACATTTTCAAAATCATGGAAACTACATTTAAAGAACATGCTTATACTTTACAAGAGATGTAATATTTAAAACAATGTATTAAATAAAATAGTTACATAAAATAGTCGATGTAAATGCAGAAAAGGAATGTAAAGTAGTTATACAACATTGAATTGCATTCATATCTTGTATATAAATATAGAAGTGAGAAACAAGGTCATCTTCCAAGTATCTACGATAGTATTAACCAACTGTATGATTTTTCCCTCAGTAAGTGATCTCTATAAAATCCGTATACTCATGTCCCTCCAACACTAGCTACAGATGAATCATTACCATTCCTTATGGGATGTGACCCACAACATGTATGTTTTAGAATGTTGTGATAGCACACAGTGTATCCAAATAACTGACCAAATACCTAAGGCTTGCATATGCTCTTACATGATGGGAAAATTATTTTAAGACTACATAAAATATACTGAAACCCCATTATTCCATTTCAAAATTATAATTTTTACATTTAAAACCAAAACTAGTTTTAATAAAAACATGTTCCCTTTTCACAAGATAAAACCATTGGGATTTTATCAAATCATTTTAATCCATTTTCACATGTTTTAAATCCAGTAAAATCAATTCCATACTTTTCACAATTCATTTTATAAAATTAAATTCAACAATTTATTTGAAAATTTTCCATCAATTCAACAATTTATATCAACCATGTTCCATAAACACACCCCAATTCAATGGAATTTGGGGTTTTCCATGTTTTCATGCCAAACCCGTTTCTAATCTCCTGATTCATGGGAATTGGTTTTTATTTAATTGAAATAAAATGTGAGAAATTGAATTTAAATCATAAATTGAAATAAATAAATCAATTTAGGAATAATTAATTTGTCTAATTGGGACAAAACCACATATCTTATCTTGAAACTCAACACTCTCAATGAAACCTGTCAATGAGAACGATGGTGAAGAAGACCTCGAAACTCAACCTAGAAGAAAGATACAACACAAAATTGAATAGATCTATCACTTATAAGATGATCCATTAAAAACCCAATAGAAGAGAAAGAGATAAAGACAAATAATGAGGGATATCACTTACCTAGAAAACACACCGCAAGAATACTTAATAATCCAAAGCCAAATAATGGGACATAGAAGGGATAGACAGGTTCACTATCACTGAGGGAATGACTTAGGTCGAGGAAGTTGAGTCTGGTGTATAGGTAAAATAAATAACCATCCTCACTACCTATTTATATAAATGATGTTAGGGTATTACATGACATGTAATCTTGATACACGTTGTGACCCTTTAAATTTCATAACTATTGAAAAACAGGTTGCCTCAACTTAACTCTTGATGATCAGAATTAAAAATTGATCATTAATTACATGATGATGTGTAGTGAAAACTTAGGACATATACCCATTACAGCATGAAGATGATCATGAAATATTTATAGGAACATTATATGACGTGTATGTCCGTTATATATCATGTAACCCTCTAGGAGTCTGAAATAAAAGTCGATTTGAATGTGATAATCCAACACATCTCTAACATCACCATTATAGGGTTACACCCAATCCAAACTCCACCCTACCCCCTCAATGAAAGGAAAAACTAAGGTAATGATAAAGGTGTACCTTTCAAAATAGTAACATGATGTTAAAATCATCCCACCATAAGAACTTTGTATCCCCATAAATCTTATAAAGAATCTTCCATGCCAAAAACATGAGGCCACTTATCTCTCATAAGTTCCTCTCATTACCACATCTCATTACTATCAAAACCATTCTTCCATAGCACATGAACCAAAGGTATCATTCTCCCATGAAATACCTTAGTCTTAGGATCAACTACCCTTACTGGATATTTAGTCAAAGAACTATTTAGTTCAATCTCAAGATTACTCCAACTCAAAATGTGAGATCGATCAGAGAGATACATTCTCAACTACGATACATGGAATATGTTATGTATCGATGTCAGTTGTGGTGGAAGTGATAAATGGTAAGAGACATTCCCTACCAGCTCAACAACCTCAAAAGTTTCCACAAAACAAAGAGAAAGCTTCCCTTGCCTCCCAAGACGTCGATGACCCAGCTAGGGTGAAACATTCAAGAATAACAAATCACCAACTGAATACTCCAAAGGTATACAGTGTCAATAAACATTAGACATATATTAGTTTTTTTCTTTCAAAATTATCTAATTAATAAGCTAAATCATAGTTGTTGTCTCCTACACTATGCTGGTTCAAAATAAAGAACATTCATTGACCTCCGACCAGTACAATAGAGATTTACAAGGCTGACCATAAAAGGACTCAAAAGGATCGATATGGATCATGAACTGGTAATTTTTGTTATAAGATAACTCAACTATCCCAAAGTGATCATACTAAGCCCTGTTGAATTAAATAACACAAGAACAAGGCATATTCTCAAGAAACTGTATAACTCTCTCTATTTGTCCATCTGACTGCAGATGGTAGGCTGTGCTCAAACAAACATGAGATCCCAGTGCCACTTGAAGGCCTCTGAAAAAGTAAGAAGTAAACCAAGGATCCCTATAGAATACTATATCATAATGAACTTCATGAAAATGAAAAATCCATCTCACATAGAGACCTCCCCACTCATCAATTTTTGATATATCCTGAATGGATATAATGTGAGATGATTTCATCTTCATGTTGATCAAAACCCATATTGAATTCATCTTTATATGGGTAAGTGGAAACCGAACCAAAAATTCCATATATATCTCATCCCACTTCCATGTAGGGACTGGAAGTGCATAAAGAAATCTCGAATATTTCTGGTGCTCGAAAAAAACCTACTGACACTTATAGAAAAGAGAGACAAACTCGATAATGTACCACCTCTTTCCTAGCCACCAAAACTTAAATCATATATCAGAGAACATTTTTGTGGTTACTGGGTGAAATACCCACTGGGAATTATGAAGACCCCCCATTATATCCTTCCATATCAATAAAGGCATATTAAAGAGATTTTGATAGCATGTAACACCCTATTTGGAGAACGACCACATGACAATAGTCTCCCCACCATGAAGAGAGTCCATAATGCTACAGAATTCATCATCAAGATATTTCTCTTATGGAATAACCGTGAGAAAATAAAATAAAAACTAAATATTGGCTCAAGAAACTTCATCCCCTTTTTCTTGAACCCGGATATGAAACTACGAAAAGAGAGGCATCAAATTCTACTCTTCTAAATATTTTTTCACTGTATGGGTTAGAAGTTTAATTTTTAATGCATATACAATGACATTCCCTTTCCCCTAGGTATAGGTGATATCAATGTCAAATGACTGTAGGTACTCCACCCAATGCCTCTGGAAAATAATCAATTTTTTTTAGAAAATATATAAATTATTCTTTTTGGTATGAAAACATGGTAAACCATTCTCTATAAAGGAAATACTTCCAATTCTTAAGTACATGAATTAAAAATACCAGTTCAAGGTCATGGTTTGGGTAATTCTTCTCATCTGGTCTATGATTACGAGATCCATAAGCCACTACCTAGTTTCCCAACATAAGAACACAACCCAAGCCTCAACCCGATTCATCAAAAAAGACTACATAACCACACATAGCCTCTATAAGATTCAACATCGGTGCAGTAGTAAAATGACATTTTAGCTAAATAAAATATCTATCAAATTTATCATCCCAATCAAACTCCACCCCCTCCTGAGTTAGCGCTGTCATTAGAGAAGACAACTTTAAAAAGTACTCCATGATCCTGCGGTAATATCAGGATATGCCTAAGAAGCTCTAGATCTCGAAGACATTATGTGGTTCCTCCCATGTCATAACATCCTTCACCTTCTCAGGATAAACTAATATACCCTATCCAGACACCATGTGTCCCAATAATACCACATCCCAATTACAGAAGTCACCTTTAGAGATCTTCGAATAGGATTGGTGACTTATCAGTAGAATCAAAACTATTCTCATATGATGTGAATGTTCCTGGTGAGATTTATAGTAAATAAGGATTTCTTCCAGATTGACCACTATAATCGTATCCACAAAATGAGGAGAAAACTTACCTTTCCTCCCAAGCTGTTGGTGACCCAATCAGGGTGAAAATTTCATGAATACCTGACCACCAACTAAAAACACAAAAGGTATATGGGTTTGATCAATACAAGAATTATATCATCTATATTCTATCAACATTCTCAAATGAATCAGCTGAATCTTAGTTTTTGTCTCTTCTACCCAGCTTGGTCAAACCAAGGAACTTTCACTGACCTCCCTCTGATACCACTTTGTCATGAACCCACCTGGGTGCCCTGGTAACCTAATAATTGATCCAGACCTGAAAAATCCTGAAGGATGTTGTTAATACCAATAGGTCACAGACTAGCACTTGGAATCATACAATTTTCATGTGATAAAATTGTTTCTACAATACATAGAAGAAGTAAGACAAGAAAGTCAATATGCATATAAAAGAAACTCATATGGGAGTAATTTACCAAAATATAAAAAGGAATATAAAATACCAATGTAATACTACCTAAGTAACAAAAATATTGGAAAAAAATCCAAGGTCTCTAAGGACACAATGCACCAAGTCCAAACCTCCACCTCTGGATCCACCTCAAAGAGATCCCTTCTCTTAGAATGAACCTAGATGGCGAATGTCCACAAACACCCGAAATAAAAAAGATGGGTGTGAGCTTAATCCTAGTAGAATACCACCACAGATTCTATAACTGATTCCTAAAATATATTATCCAAATAAAGTCTTTCAATTTTCTAAATAAATAGGTCTTGAAATTCAAAATCAAATCAAAAACAAAAAAAGCTATGCATTTTCAAAATGGTGGAAAATACTTTTAAATCATAGGCTTATACTTTACAGGAGATGGAATATTTAAAATAATGTCTAAAATAAAATAGTTACATAAAACCATTTATATAAATAAAGAAAATTCATGGAAAGTAGTTTAACAACATTGGAGCACATTTATATCTCATTTATAAATTAATAAGAGAGAAACATTATGATCTGACAAGTATGTATGATAGTATTGACTAGCTATAGGATTCTACACTATCCAAGTGATCTTCTAGAAATGAGTATACTCAGGTCCCCCTGACACTAGCCAAAGGTGACTCGTCACCCTCCCATTAGGGATGTTACCCACCATATGTTTGTTTTAGAATGTTGTAAGAGCATAGATTGTATCCAAATAACCCACCAACTACCTAAGGATTTCATGTGATCTTACATGATGGGAAAGATATTTTAAGAATATATAAAATAAAATTAAATCATGTTCTTACATTTTAAAATGAAATTTTTTCCATTTAACAGTAAAATATGTTTAAATAAATAAACATTCCATTTTTATAAAATGAAACCATTGGGTTTCTATCAAATAATTTTGATCCATATTCACAAGTTTTAAATCAATTCAAAACCAATTCCATCATTTCCACAATTCATTGTCCAAAACTAAATTCAAATTTTTAGTTGAAATAATTTCCATCAAATCCATAATTTAAATTCAATAATTTAAATCATCCAACTTCTATAAACACACCCTAATCGAATAGAATTTGGGGTTTTCCAAATATTTGTGCCAAAACAATATCAAATATCATGATTCACTAGTATTGGGTTTCATTAATTTAATTGAAAGAAAATATAAGTGATTAAAATTAAATCATCAATTGAAAAAAATAAATCAATTTAGGAATAATAAATTTGGATAATTGGGAAAGAACCACTTACCTCTTCTTAAAACTCAACACTCATGACAACACCCATAAATGATAAGGAAGGTGAAGAAGAACTAAAAACGCAACCTAGAAGCAAGATCCAACACCATATGTAATAGATCTATCAATTCCAAGAGTATTATTTTAAAACCCAAGAGATGAAAAAGAGAGAAACATAAATAAAGCGGGTGAAATCTTACCAAAAAAACACCCCGAAAACGTAACAGTGATCCAAATCCAAATGAAATGGTTCAAAAGGGTTGGACAGGTTCAAGATCATCTGGGGAATGTCTTAGGTCAAGGAAGTTGAGTCTAGAGTAGAGGTAAAATAAATAAGTAGTCTAACTTCTTGTTTAAATAAACTTAGTCGGGCTATTACACGATTTGTAATCCCAATACACGTCTTGAACCCTTTAAATTTTTTAACCACAGAAAAATGCATCACCTCAACTTAAATTCCGATGCACTAGATTAAAAAGTAATCATTAATTCCATAATGACGTATAGTTACAAATCATGATGTGTACCAATCACATTGTAAAACCTATAATGACCAATTTTTAGGACCAATACATGATGTGTATGCCTGTTACACAGCCTGTAACTTTCTGGGAGTATGCATGAAAGGTCAGTTTAAAGGTGAGAATACAAAAAATTTATGACTTCACCATTATAGGTATCCTCCGAATAGAAACTAAACCCTAACATTCCAATGAAATGAAAATACTAAGACAAGGTTTATGGTGTACCTGTCAAAACTGTAAAGGGATGTTACAGATTTTATTTTCTCACACAGCCATTTACTAACGCCTCGAAGCTTCATTATCAAATCTAAATTTTCTATTTTATTCTAGTTACAAATGAATTATATAAATCTATTTTTATTTGTATCCCATAGGTATTATTTTTCACAAAGTATATGTTACCTTTAACTTTGTTCAAAATTAAAGACTCCACTTGTTATAATTTCATTTATAAAAAGTTTTTTTCACTCACAATTATTTTTATAGTTAAAATTTTAAATCACTATGAAAATAGTTACCACATTCACAAAAAAATAGTTTAATTTAAAAAATTTAAAAGTCATTTTAAAAAATCCATTATAGTATGGTATTTATTCTAGGAAATAAAACACTTGGGATAAAATATAAATTATCTATAGAAACAACCAAAATTTAAAAAATATAATCATGTATAAATTATGTTTAGTCTTGTTAAATTTGTTTTTCTAATAATATTATCTTTTATTTAATCCCATAAATATATAGAAATAGACAAAATAATAAAACCTATTACATATTATTTTTATTTTCTCCTCTCACTCACTTATCTTAGAACCACTTCAATAATTCATTATTATATGTAAAAATAAGAATAAAAATAAAACGTATCAATACTAGTTTGAAGGAAGAGGTAAACTGAGGTTTCTTTTTCAATGGAAGCAGGGATGAGTTTTGACTCCTACATTGTCAATTTTCAGTGGTATTCATGAAAATTTATCAACTACTATCCATTCACTATAATTTTATTATTTGTTTTATGTCTATTTATCTCAATTAATATACCTAGAAAAGTATTAGTTACTATGTATGGTCCTAACCAATTCGAATAATTTTTACGAGGAATGAGATTCATCCTTGAGAACAATAATGACACTTTATATTTAATTTTAAACTATTTTATATTAGATGAGTCTATCATGAACATATATTTCTATATCTTTATTCAAAACGTTGTTCTCATATTTCTCCCTCCTCAACACCTCAAGTATCATCCTCTATAGCTTCCTATCCTCTATAAATTTTACAAACTCTAGGTTAACTCCCTCGAAAACCTAGTAGGTTTTGTGTTGTTTCTCCACTAATAAGTAAAAATGTTTCCCATAAAAAAATTTTAAGGACACATACCTGAGGTGGTTTTGAAGGAAGTATTATATTCCCATTAATCACCCATTAGTTTCTTACTATAGTCCTTTCTTGTGAGTTTCACTATCTTTTCTTGAATCTTCTTGATTTCCATATTAGAAAACTTAATTTTCCCATTTATCTATGGTAAATAGTTATTTAAATTATTATGGTTCATTTTATAACTCTTTATAAGTTATTCCATGTTATTTTTGTATAAGTGTGTGCCTTGGTCACTAAATATTGATATAGGCACTCCAAATGTAAAAAAATGTTTGATTTTAGAAATTACATCAATTTTTTTGAATTGTTAGATTGAGGGGATTTTTATTAAACCAAATTAAGAACAGTTTCCACCCCTAGGAGTATTTCATAAAGTCCAAATGAGAAATGAAATCAGACCATAATGTTAAATCCCAATAAATAAAATTTTCAAAAATAAATTAATGGTTATTTTTAAATTTTAGGTCTTTTAGAAATTCCACCAGAATGTTGAATGTTTAGAAATTCTTTAAAAAAAATTTTGAGTCCTTAAATATTTAGAACCAGAGTAATTCATCTTAAAAAACCACATAGTATTTCTTTAAGGTGTAAAATTTCCTCTACATGCAATTATTTGACAATTTTTTTCATAGACTAATCCTATTCCATTGGGATGAATCTTCTAGTTTCTTTTTATTTTCAAATTTTCCATAAATAAGTATCCTCACAAACATAAAATTTAATTTATCTGAACTAAAGTGTTTGATTATAGGTAAATATTAGGGGGGTTGGATGTGACTAGATAATTAACCAAATCAATATACTAGGGAACTTTGGTGATTCTATATAGCTACTCACAAGGGAAGGATTCATCAATGATTGTTTTAGTTGGTGAATCTACCTCAGTAGTGTGAGGTAATATTCTCATTTGGTCTACCACCATAGTTTTATAGACATTATAGACCTTAATCACCCTGCTGATTTTCTGTATAAATTTAATACACCTCACTAACCTTGGTTTTTCATTGAATTTATTGATTACATATATCAGGGCTTTATTATTAGAATAAATTGTTATACTTCATTATAACTTATACAGAATAAATTTTCATATTGTAACGAAAAAAACAAAAATATCATTTTTGTTGTCAAAATATTTATTTGGTCTATGTCAAGGGTTTTAGAAGTGTATTATATCATTTTTGGGTACCCATAATATTTCTAGGATAACATTTCTCCCAAAACATTGATTATGGAATTACATAGTATCTCCAAAGGTTTCATTATAGTTATGTAAGTATATTATAGGAGATTTGGTCAATATTTTCTTAAGACTATCAAAATATATCATGCAGAAGTCATAAATTAAAAAATCAGTCTACATCTTAAGATAATTTTTCATGGGAAGTTTTATTTTACCAAAATACTTAATTAATATTCAATAAAATATAATATGACCGAAAAATTATCTAATGTGTCTCATAGTAGTGTATTAAGGTAGTGTAGAAATGAAATACATTTTTTAGTTTATCTACTGCAATCTAATCTTTAGAAATTATGTCGTACAAAAAAAATTTATTTCTCCCCCATGAAGTGAAATTTTTTATAATTTAAAACCATTTTTTTATTAGTGTATTACTTTAAAGATCATTCTAGAAAATCAAGAAAACATTAGAAAAATGTTCCATGAATAGTAAAAGCATTTAGAAATACCACCAAGATACTCTAAATCATTTCTCAAAATACACTTTTCAGATATTTATAAAACGTACCTATACAATTGAACAGTCAAAAGTGATTCCTATAGTATGTGAATGTGCTGAAGAGATAGGAGAATATAGTCTTGTCTTTGTCTTGTGAAGTTATTGGAACTTAGAAATACATATAAAACCCATCAAAGAAAAATAATGACCCTTTCTATCTATATTTTCTAACATTTGGCATATAAAAGGGATGATAAATGGTCATTTTTGGTAACATTGATCAATTTCTAGATGTCAAAGAAAAATATCCATCTATTCTGAATCCACAATGTTAAATTCACTATTATTCACAAAAATTAATTGAAAGTGATCATTCATTAACATTTATTACCTTTTTAAAAGTATTTAGAAATGGCCTATGTCATGATGACCTCCCTATATTGGTACCTCTCATGGGTCTTAAATGAAGTAAGAGATATAATAAACCCCGAGTCCTACCTTTAGTTGGCCTAGGGTCATTGACTAGAAATGAGGGTATAAAAATCACATGCATGGGAGGCATTACCATCAATGATATTTATATAGGATCAAGTTATCGGTGAACAACCAAAAAAAATCTCCCTAAAATACTATAAAATATTAAAGCGAACAATACCAAAATTTATGGAAAAATTCATACAAATACAGTTAATGTATCCAAGTACTGAAAGATAAACCTTATAGTAGAAACTCAACAACATATCCAATTACCAAACTAGTAATTTCTTGATAAATACCTAAAAGATTACTGGAAACCTAAAAAATAGTTTATATATAATGTGTGAGAATGATATGTATACTCAAAAGGATCATACCAAAGGTATCAGATAAAAATGTTAAAACAACATACTAATACACTAGTGAATAAACAACAAAAATAAATAAATTTATGTGTAGGTCAACTATGAATCCTATCCTCAACGTGTAACTCCATAGAAATAATGAATCCAATAATAAAAAAAAATTAAAAAGAAAAATATAATAAAATGAACCATGTAACCACTTACCCATCAATATATTACTCTCACCCAACCATGTCAAACATCTCATGCTCCTATTTATTCAATGTCCACACATCATTTATCGATCTTTATACATTGTTGGTTAGTATGAATCCCTACCTACCCCAACATAGCAATGTCTAGCATCCTGTTATAATATCAACCAATATCCATATCAATATCTTATCACATAAATAAGGAAGTGGGGTATCATGAACTTGAAGAACATCAACCTTGTTCCATTATCGTACAACACATGACCCCAATATATATCATCTCTTAATCAGTACTAGGAATCTTGAAGACTATCCATAATCAACACAAATAATTTCCACCACCATCCATCATCATCACCATTAGTGATTGAAGAGTAAGGAAGAGGGGGTATTTGGATATCCATTTAACCACCAACTGGGTTATTGGGGAAAATGCACATAACCTAAAACATTTTTTCATTGTTAAGGTTATCCAACTCAAGGGTGGTATATAAAAATAAAATTAAAATATAAGACATATATAAATATATATATATAACAGAATACCTAACCTATGGGTTCACACCAAACTCTTGTATTGCATCCCATAACGCCAACAAAACATCTCACGTCCCAAAAAATAAACCATTAACACCCATAACACAATAAACCTTACAAAAAAGCCACACACAAAGGCCAAAATCCATATTTCACATTTCAAGTAAATCACTCTCTAGATTTATTATCTATTAAATGAATCCAACTTATTAATCCATTCATTTCATATTTATTGAAATGTAATCCATTATTTCAATTCAAATGATTTCATTCTTTTCATCACATATTTAAATCGCATCCCATTAATTTTTTATTTCATTGTTTACACTTCACTCCATCCTAAATGGAATAATACCACAATACATTACAAACCAACCCACATAAATTTAAATAATAGACACATTAACACATTGGAACTATAACTATGACCTAACCATATCATGGAAAAGGTCACCCTAATCCAACCATTATACATCAAACCCATCACAACACATGACGACCAACCAAAAAACTATTACTGAAACACATACCACATATGATATGGCCACAATAATCATTTTACAAGACCCAATAAGGCTCACATAGCCACCAGAGATTCATATAAATCACACCATCACGTAGATGTATATACTAGAATCAACTTATACCACAATTTAAGTTTCAAGGGGTGGTTTCAATACCTTAAATTATCACTTGATTTGATATTATAAAAAAATAAAAATTTATCATGGGAAACTGATTCATGAACAATATATTAGTTCTTAGCCTTTTAGGCATGGTTTTTTGAATAAGGGATATAAAAAAAGGTCTAAAATCACGATAGACACAACAAAAACATGGTTACCAAAACCTTTATTTTTAGTAAAGGAAGAAAAAAAGTATAAAATCCTAATCAATATCACAAATAAGTTAAAAATGTAAAAACCCCCAACCCCTTAATTTTTTAGATTAATAAAACTATTTAACTTCTTAAGTTGACCCATACTATCCACCCAAAGGATGAAAAAAGAATTAAATTTAAAAATATTCACATAAAAGGAGAGAATGAGGATACCCTACCATTATTGACATTTTAACATTCTCTGGGAAATAAAAAACGGTCCATTGTCAACCATCATCGAAGAAAACACCATATGAACTTAAACAAATAGATTTATCAGCAATAATTTCTCAATTTACAACACAAAAGAGATAATATCCAATAAAAACAAACAACTAAAAGTGTGAATAACAAAAATAATGGATAATAGAGGATAAAGGGGAGTACCTTGATTTTTGAGACATTGAAAAAGATAAACCAACATGTCTCAACACTAAAGAGGTGTGGATGGAGTGTGAAAAGCGATCAATGGGTTGACCTGAGCTTAAGGAGCGAAGAAAACAAGAAAAAAGTAATATGGGATTTCCCATTTTATATAAAAGTCTTAATTAGCCATCACCATAGTGTATTGGTCCTCAAAACACCAATGGAGAGTCTGGTCAATGAGAAGATTTGGAATAAAATATTTTTAACACATGGGTTTTATGCAATTTAAAACTCACATCAAACTTTTTGGACGACCACCACAACCTTGGATATGGTGTGGGTCATGTTGTTTCGACCTTGGAGGTCCCCCATTATCATACTCCTTGAAGCAGTGCTATGTATGTGGCTATTTTTTCCTCACCACTCCCAGTCCCAGGGTGTGTTTGTATCTACACAACCCATTTCACATTGGGAGACCATCCAAGTAACAAACCCAAGATAATGAGATCCATAGGAATTTTTCCATCAGTTTTTTACATAGTTAGACACCCCAACATGAAATTCCATCTTAAATGGCTGAAAATTCCTTTTAGATCATTGTGGTGAACCCTATCAAAGAATTACTAACTCAGCAACCAATATCCAAACACCCAAGTATAAAACGAACCATCCCAAGCTCAATCGTCAAAGTATTCATCAAAATAGACACCATCAAACCCACCACCATGGAACACGTCCAAACACTCTCTAGGTTCCTCCCAAACTTGATAAAATATAAAGAAACATGTCTATGAATTGAATCCCTTACAAGATACCTAGAATGATACGGTATTGAGATCTACCCCATTCTTTTTCCATGTTCAGGATGTAAAAATCACCATGGAATAAAAATACTTTCATGATTACCATAACATACTCCATAAATCCAAATGAGTAGATGATGTATCAATTAACAATTTGTAAAATTACTCAATTGTCTCCATAGGTTCTTATTCTTCAAGTTAATTTTTTAAGATAAATTATTTTGGCATGTTGCGATATCCTCTTCCATATTTGGATTGAGATGGAAAATTTTCACCATTCATAACCTCCTTTACACTCCTTAAAGAAATAAATTTATAATTCCATTTGGTTTTAGGAATTTATTGAGTATGAATTTTATATAATCCTTGATTTTTCAAGTAGTTGAGGGTAGATATTATCTAGATGTAATACCCATATAGCTCCTTTAGTGTTGATCTTTAAGTGATGAGGTTAGTTTATTTAGTGGTGTGGGACTCCATAAGTTGTTTAAATAGATTCTTCCTAGATGGTTCCCGATTATTTAATTTTTGGTAACTTTTATAAGGCTTAGAGATTATTTTGAATGGAGGTAGATGGAAATATGGATGAAAATTTTGTTGTAAAGGGGGGATTTAGGTGTTTGGTTCCTAGATCAATATTTATTGTTGGAATATTTCATGAATCCTTGATTATTGGTTGATTTTAGTTGATACATATTCTAAAACATATAATCATATAATTAAGTTCCATGAACATGAAGGAATTAATTAATGTAGTTCAAAAAATGAATGAAAAACATGGAATACCCAAGGGGGGTAGAAGGTGGTACTTACTGTACTTTTTCAAAGATAACTCTCTCACAAAAAAGATTAGTTATTCTACATCCTTCCACGTAAAGGAGAGTTATAAATTTTTATATCATGTAATACAATTTTTGTTGTTATTGTTCCATGTATAATAATTTTTATGAAGTTCGCTCAATCCATTATCTAACTTTAAAAAGTGACCTTTCTATCAGTTCCTATCTGGAGAATTCATGTTAGTGGTACTAGTCATTATCCATTAATCATTGGTAAAACAATAACATTAAATAGTGATCTATTTTTGTGTTGGTGTGGGAATTATTTTTATCCACTTTAATATCTCCTAGAACTCATAGAAGGTTTCCCCACATTTTGGTTTGATTCCATATATCTCCTTACTTTTTTTTGGAACTCCTTAGAGAATGGAGAAAATTATATAGGAGAGACTTTTGTAGATCAAACTAGGTGGGCACTTCCCTTAGATGTAGGTTATAAACCCACTCCATTTTTCAATCCCTCAAGAGATAATGAAAAGTATTTTTCTTTAATCTAATCCTTAGCGACTCCTCCAGATTTTAATCACTTGTATAATTCTCCTAATTATCATAAGTCTCGATTGGGATCTTCTCCTGAAAAAACCATGCAATTTAGGTAGTAACCCGATCATTCTAGTTATATTGTCACAATCATATTGATTATTTGTGTTTTAATCCTATTGTTATTATTTTAATTTTCTAAAGATAACTCCCTATGGTCCTTATTAATTTAATATATATATTCATTCATGTTTTTTACAAACTATAATGACTATATTGAAATAAGTAGAGGATGATTTGGAATATAACACCCCAAGATTTTCTTACACATTTTCCATTAAATAAATACTAAATAGAATAGCATGTGATTTATTCAAAATCAAACTAAAGTGAATAAATATTTATTATAATAAAAACGAATGATATCACAAGAGGTCTATATAGAACATAATAGGTAAAATAAAAAAAATTGAAATTAAAATGGTTCTATTTAAAATATGAAAATATAATCTCTTTTAGGGGAATTTCGTTTTTACTGCTTTTATAATTTATATATTTTTGTTAAAATTAATAATTTTCATAAAATATATCAATTTATTCTTAAAAATTAATTTCATTGTTAATAAAAAATGTATATAATCCATTTAATAATTAATTAATGATAAGGAATATTAATCAAAAAATTATTGTCCAAACATATATGTTTTGTTTACAATCTTTGTTTTCATTATATATAATATGTTTTATTAATGATCTAGATTACTCTTTTTTCATAATATATTAAATTAATCAGAAATGATAAATTATTTGTATAAAATTCATTGATAATAAATTCTATAAAATAAATTAAAAATCATCTACTAGCTTTTACTTTGAATACAATGAGAATAACTTTATTTTATGCTATAAAAATAAATATATTCTTAATTTGTTTTTTACAAGTTTTTTGATATGATAATTGAATTGATTTATTCAACATTTATAAATTGTGTATGATAAAATGAAATATATTTTTTGGTTCGATATTTGGAATTAATATTTAGGTGATTTTTTTGGGATTTTTTTTCGAAATCATTTTTTAGGGAAATGGTGAAGAAACCAATGTTTCAAATGATAAAAAAATTGGACATCATTATGATATAAGAATTTATTAAGAATAGGTGAAATATCTGGATCAAAAAAATATAAACTTAAATACTAAAATAATGAATTTAAAATTATTCTTGTAAATTTGTAAACCCAAGATTTACTATTTTAAACCTATGTTATATATTAATCTAATAAAAAAATTATTTGATTCTTTTAATTTATTAGTGTTGTTGAAGGGTACCATTTATTTTTAGAATGTTTTAATGTAAAATAACCTTAATTTTTTATTAATAACCCAATAAATTCATTTTAATCACCACAATTCAATATTATTTTTCCTAAATAAATATTAAATCTTTTTTAAACATTAATAACTCTCTAAAAAAAATTTATGCATTTTTATGGCTTATCTTAGAATTAATTTATTCCAATTTTGTAATTTATTTTTTCAAAAAGAATTAATTTTTTAAAATTATTATAATAAATTTTTGTTAGTAAGTTCAACTAAATTAATGGTTATAATTAATTATTTCCATGGTACTATTTTTTCAACACGATAAGGATTAAAAGGGTCAATAGAGGGGGTACAACTAAGAGATAAGGCATCAAGTATCTCTAAAACTGATCTAAATTTGATTTTTTTTTGAGTTTATTTGAACATTTAATTAACCTATAATAAAAAATTAAACTAAATTGGGTCTACATTTCTAGATAATGAAACTTTTTAGATTAATATTTTTATATTTATAGGATTTTAACTCCTCTCACTTATAAAAGGGAACCTATTATCCTCACATATATAGACCACTTGAGAATTTTTGATTGACTAAGATCTACCCAAATGCCTTCCCAAATTTACTTGTTATGTGTAATATGTATTGGTATCACCCAAAGACCAATTCTAGAAGTATTAAAATGTATAATGAAGGAAAATATGAAAGAAAGAAGTATATGTCTTAACTTAATTATTTCAAGTTTATTTATTTTTCTAATTACATAAAATATATTCTAACTATAATGTAATAATTATGTAAACAAATTTACCTTAATTAAATTATACCATGAAAATGTAATAATTGATCTCAACTTCATTTCCATGTAATGGAAAATGAATACATCCCTCATGCTTATGTACGGACTATCGGCTCCATAAAATTATGTATCTTATTTTTCATCACTTCCCTTTATGGATGAATATGTAGAAGGATTAAATATATATATTTATAAATTTATATGATATTTATGAAATATTTATTAATCTATAATTATAATACATTATATACCTTTTACCATTCCATCAGTTGGAAAATGATAACATCGCTCGTGCACAAGTGTGGACTATCACCTCCATGAAATAATGTGATTCATTTTTAATTTACATATTACATGGATGGTCATATGTATAGAAAAATGAATAAATATAACATTTATAATATTATTATGATTTTGAATTTTTTTCATTTATCTACTTCTCTTTCCTTTTTATCCATTAGAAAAATGAGAACATCACTCATGTGCATAAATAAATTACCATATCCATGAAATGATGTATTTTAGTTGTTATAACAACCTTGCATGTATGGATATAAAATTATATTTAATAAATGAGCTTGAAAATTATATCATGTCTAAAATTATATATATGATGAAACCATGACAAAGGTTCAAGGATTGAATTATCAAAATTGAACTATGCATATGAAACAAAACAGTTATCAAAAAATGATTTTAACAAATAATTATGAGTAAATGTTTAAAAGGATGTTATAAATAAATAATATAAAAAATAATTTTATAAAAAAGGATACGATATATTTGATTAATAAATATTAACTTATTATACACAAGGTTAGAACACATTTGACCAAGAATAAATCAAATGTAAGGGTTTATTCAACAATTTCATTTTTTAGTTAGGATTGTTTATTTTTTAATTTGAACTAGGGAAATTATATGTTCTTTCTCACACAATCCCCATCTATTTTTTTTAATTTTTGTTTTTCATTTATTCTTTTCATGCTTATTTTTGGAACTCAATACCATCAAAATATATTTTTTAAGAAAAATCATCTTTATATCTCATTTTTGGTTGGGAATATTTTCATATATATCCATATTAATTATTTTAATCTGAGTATGTTCCTTTATATTCTTTTTTTAATTTTAAAATTAATATTTTTAACATTTTCCATACAAGTCATTTTTTTATTAAAAAGGTGGGAAAATAATTTTTTTAACATTTATAACATGACCACCATTTTTCTCTATCATAACTATTATTCATTATCAATAATGGAATATAATTTTCAATGGGATTTAAATAAAATCATATTGTTATTGTTATTTTATTTTTTAGTTTTAATTTTTCTTATAAGAGAGTTCGATTTCTTCTCGTATTTATGATATCATTGAATGTGGTTTTTTATATGAATCAAATGGTGTTTTAATAGGTTTATGAAGAAAATAAAAATAAAATAAATGTTTTGATTTAATACATGATTCTTGGGAATTATTTATGGACGTAGGGATAGGGGAGTGAACCCAAACCCTAAAGGAACTTTGTCTATTATGTAACGGGTGGGTAATATTGTTTTTAAATTGACTATATAATCCTTTTATAGGGGTTTTCCCATATATGTCAATATACTAGTTGTTCTTGATATTAGATATCCCCTTCACACATCGATCGGCCTCATTGAAAAAACAACCATGTGTGTTTTGTGTATGACTTACCTATTTTTTGTATACTATCTTAGAATGAGGTCCTGATGGCATGATTATGATGTCTTATATTATGTATTATATAATTATGAAATTAGTTATTACTATCTATGTGATTATTTATGTTTATATGTCATCGATGGATATATTAATCATTTATGATATTAGTTATATGAAGTATTTAATCATTTTTTATCTTACATATTATTCATATGATATTTATTCTATGATAGTTTATGTTGTGCCCAATCCCATACTGAGTATCACTGCTCGCTCATTTTATTCTTTTCCTTAACCTAGTTAACCATTAAGAGATATTTTAATGATTTTAAATAATAATAATAAAGTATTAAAGAAGTTTATAAGATGTTTTTTAATGTTTAAAATATAATACGGAAAATATTTATGTATCTAATATCCCAATAATGCTAAACTATTTTGTCTAATGGGTTGAAATATCTTGAATATAGTCTCCCTCATGCTTCAGTCAATGATATCAACGAGGATGGTGTTAGAGATGATCTGATTATAAATATATTAGGTTAGTCGAATCAGTTAATAACCAAAAACCTTTCGCATTTGGAGGAACTTTTTGATACCTAACTAGGTTCGACAATGTTGGTCTGCTTCATGCACCAATAACCTCCATCATTTAATTGGAATACTAATTTATTTTTCTCTGATCAATGGATAACGTCTTTATAGAAGACAATTTTCATTATGGGAAGTTGTCAAAAATAGGAAATTTCTATTGAAGTTTATCATATATAAAAAAGATTTTTACCAATGGTGTTCATTGATCAGGAACACTAATGAGTCCGTTGAGATAGATAATAAAAAATATAGTACTTTCATGTTTATATTATTTAAAAAATACTATTCTTGTTGGAAACAAGATGATATGGAAATACAATTCCTAAATTTATTATATAAGGAATAAGGAAGTGTTGGTGAGGATTAATAAAACATAAAGAGATTAGAATTTAAATCTAATAACTATATATATATTATATAAAGTATTTTTGATTTCTGATGGTCTTTAGCCAAGCCCAGAACGAAATTGGTCTCTAAAACATTTTCATCTTATTTTGATTTGGTATCAAGTTTTATTTACAGAGAGAACGAATTCTATAAGTATTAAAATTTCAAATTAAATTAAGAGTAGAATAGGATGACTAAGAACCACGGAAAAAATGATTTTGTGGAAAAAACTTGAAGGATGAAACTTCCATTATGCGAAAATTATCAAAATAAACACTTAGTTTATTTCTTGAAAAGAATGAGATTTTTATTCATGTATGGAGAAAAAATCCATCTAGATCATGAATGAAATAGAATGAAATGAGTTTTAATTATCTAATTCTTAAACTATAAGGACATGGGAAACTAATAAAATTAATTCCCAAAGAGTTAAGGTAATTTATCTCAAAAAAGATTGACATAGCAAGGCCAAGCCAATGAACTTAATATAACTGAATGAATTTTTTTATTTTAAATCTACACAGTCATTTATATTTATCATGTATATTGAATCATCCAATGACACTCTAGTAATGATTTTAAAATTAATGAACCAAATGAGAATCTTGTTAGAGTGAGAATATATCGGGCTGTCACTTTTTAGATAATCAATTACTCACCAGAAAAAAAATAATTATACCTATGATTTCCTTTGAAATAATAATTATTTTTTGGGATTAATTAATTAATACAAAATGAATAAAAAATTTATTTTAGTGTTGTGGATAATAATAGACTATTTAAATGTTAACATTTCATTGATTTTTTTCAGTCAAACTCGCTATTTTTAGTATGTGGTTTATGATTGGAGCGTTAACTTATCATTATTTTATACATATTATTATCTATTAAAATTGTATTTACATGATTAAAGAATGAAAAAAATCATCATTGTTAGTCATTATTTAAAATATGAGATGTAAAATTAACTAAAACATAATCAATGGATGAAATTATACTTATAGAGTAGAACAAAACCAACCAAGTGTGTTTATCATATTCTCTAACTTGATGGTAAAATAATTTGTTACACACTAATATGAGGAAGATAAATATATAAAGTATAACGTGGGAAGTATCTCTTTGTTATATTGGTATGCCTCTATAAACTCATTCTCAAGCGTGAGTCTTATAATGGTTCATACAAGGTTTTAGAAATATTTAATTCCAAAACACTAAGATCACTAACAGTAACATAGGAAATAATTATCATAATAAAATACATCCAAGATCATAACTATTTCAAGAGACAAATAATATATTATGATAAAAATAAAACTGTAAGGATTCAATTTTATTTAATGGAGACAATATAATAACCCACCCATATTTTCATATGTGTTTGCTTTTAATAAATATTATATTCAATAACATATGATAAACACAAAACTAAACTATATTGAGTAATGATTCATTACAATTAAAAATTAATGATATTATAAGAGGTACAAATGAAAAATAATTTGAAAAATACATAATTTTTTAAATTTACAAGGGTTCTATTTCACATGAGGAAATGTGATTTATTCATGAGAAACTGTTACTATACACCTTTAATAAATTATGTATGTTTTAAGAGCATAACAATTTTATGTAAATATATCAATGTACTTATAAAAATAAATTTAATTATTATTAAAATAAATTAACATTGTCTATTTAATTATTCAGTGGTTATAGAGAATAATAATATAATAATTCTGGGCCCAAAAAATTATTTTTTTACAAACATTGTTTTTATTTTATCTTATATTTTTTATTGAAAAAAAATTACATTTTTTAGATTAATAAATTTATTAAAAAATAATTTATTATACATATAGATTTTATAACAATAATTATTACATTTATTATCTATTTTTTTGAAATTAAAATAAAATAATTTGATGTTAAAACGATAGATTTTTAAAAAAATGGTTTTCAATTACACAATGGTTTATATTTTAATAAATTAAATTAAAAACATTTTATATATTATATTGATGAAATTTATTGAAAATATTTTAAATCAAATAAATTAACCAACATCCAATGTTTTTTTCTAATAGAGTAATGAGAATAAAATCATTTTATGCTTCAAGATGACATATGTTATTCTAAAAATGGGTTTTAAACGTTTTTGTTGGTATATTATAATTAATTTATGTCACATTGAGAAATTTTATTTGATAAAATGAACTTAGTTTTTGATTTTATGAGGTCTAATTTTTAATTGGGTCAAATTGGGGATTTTTCAAATATAATTGATTTTTAGGTGAATAATAAAAATAGTCTTTTTTGTAAATATTGTAACTTTTGTATTATGATTATGATATAAGAATAATTTGAAAATATATGAAATATTTATTTCAAAAAAATATGTCTTTAATGAATAAAATAAGTTTTTTAAAATCATTGTTTTTAATTTTAAAACCCATTTTTAACATTTTGGAACCTATGTTAAATTCTAATCTAATAAAAACCTATTTTTGATAAATTTCTTTTAATAGTGTTGTTAAACATTACCTACAACATTCTTGATTTACTTTGATGTATGAGATTTTAATTTTATAAAATATCGCACTCTCTTTCAATTGTTCGATGTTTTTGGTTTTTTAGAGGTATATTTGAAGTGATTAAGGGTTCGTGAATTGGTGGTTCGAGTTATGAGGAAGGGATTGGATCTATAGTGGAAGAAGGCTACCACTAGCCAGTTGATGGGAATCTAGTAGGTCTATATGATTTTTAAACCCCACCAATTAGATGGTGGGACACCACTAGATAGATGGTGGTGCTTTAAAAACCTATTTGGGTCTTCCAGGTTTACATGTCGATTGGTGGTTCCACAAGCTCTCTAGTGAGGCCCATAGAGTAGTCGGTGCACCATGGTTGATGGTGGATTAATTTCACCATATATTATTTCAATACCACATGTATGTAATCATATTTAGTAGATAATTATAACCCCAGTGTCTATATTCTGAATTTTATACCTCCCATATGTTCCCTGGATCTCTTTTATTCATCTCCCCTTGATACGTTAATCCATGATTGATTCAGTGACACTAGAACGGTTATATTCCTCTATTTATATAGATATTATTTCATTATTATTTAGATTCAAGAATTTTTATAGGTTTTCTATGTGTATACATGGATTAATTATTCCTTCCATCATATATTGGTAGAGAATCTTGTGTTTTGATGACATATCTTGATCATATTTAGATCTACCACCAATTATAGACATTCTACAAATATGTTTTTATGAATTATATTCCTAGACATATTCTTTATATAAAATCATTAATATAATTATAATCCATTTATTATACTTTGATATAATTAGTGGTGGTTATAATGTTCCAAATACATTCCTTGGTATAGATCTTTTTCTCTCTTCAGTGGTGGATGATTCCGGGTAAGTTTCTTTAGATTGATCATTATGAATTTTTCTTCTTGTGGAATATCATCTTGAATATATTTTCTGTTGGATTATTTTATCTAGATCGATGTTCATTTTTTATACTCGATTTTTTATTCTATAATTGATAAGGAATTCATGATCCACTATTTACTCGATAAATAATCTAGTGAATTGATGAACTCTCATTCAACATATATCAGAACCAGTTTCCTTGAAGGAACCCACAAGGTATGTAATTCTAGAACAACCTTATTGATATTTAATCTTATCTGGTATTATTCTAAACCTCCTTCTTCTATGAATTTGAATATTTTATACATTATAAACATGAGATAAAATTATCTATCGTTGTGAAACATGGTTATGATTCAATACATTGATGAAAATTGGAGTACTTAATCAACAAATTTTATGCAATAAGTTCCTTACCTTTTGAGGCCATTGGATACTCTTGTTTCCTTGATTCTTGATGTGATGTTGTGGATTATTTTCTTGATTGATGTCGTTTTCGTGTGGTTTTTTTATAGTCATGACACCTATATATGATCCTTGATTCCTTTAGTATTGCTAGAGTAGATTGATAAAAAGTTCAATGATGATCACATATTTTTATTTGTTGAAAATATATTCTCAGGATGGTGTTCTATGATTTTCTTATTATGTTATACATATTTGTGTGTTACCTTTCCAGTAGAGGATTTTCTTTGTATTTTTAATAGTTATACCATCAAGGTATATTTACCCCTTAAAGGGGGAGTGTGCATGACATGTGATGATAACGACAGTGGAATGATGCATGGGGTGGGAGCATAATTTCCTTATATCCATAAAGAAAATTGATTCCATTAGGATATTATAAAACATGTTGAAACTTGATTCCCTATTGATACTAATTAGAATGACTACTCGTTTCCCTGAGGATTACTAGTGACATGTTGACGTCTTTGTGGCTTGTTCTTGATCACTTCTGAGATTGTTATTATCATGAATAACAATAGTTGAAGCTAGTATAGTTGTGGATATTTGTGTCTTAATTATCACATAAGTTCTCAATACATGATTTTTTGTGATTTATTTCACATTTATTGTTTTCATGATATACACCAATTAAACATATGTACATTTATTAAGGACAGATTGGTGGTTTCCTACAGGGTTTTCTAAATCACACCCTAGAGTGGAATCTTGATTCATGTGAAAACATCATGTATAGGGATCAATGAAAGGGAAAGGTCCCCATGGAATATGGTTGAGTGATGGAATACGGGGATGTTGACTTGAAAAGGATAGACTTTTGAGGATTTACATAGTATTAATTTATGCACAAATCTACCTACACTTATTATTCTATTTTTGGATTTCCTCCATGGGTGCTTATTTACTTATTGTATGACATTTCATCCATCTAACTTTTTTTTCAACCACTATGTTACTCTGAATTGTTATATATATTTTATAATATTGGTCCAAGGATATGATATTGATGTTAGTTCGCCCTACTGGAAATGTTCAAACCCCATCAATTATTCAGAAACCTATTTTATACATGAGATGCACACATAAGGTATTGTGCATCTCAGGCTTAGACCTAGTGTGTTGGTTTTAGGTGTTGAAAAATGAACTCATATCATAGTTTTATTCATTTATTTATGACCAAATTGGGACATGGTAGATATGAGAAATATTTTTCGGACTCCAGAAGAGAAGTTGGTATGTTCCAGTCAAACTCGTGTTTAACGGATCACTGAGTTTCCATTGAGAATATTTCAGTTACTATTTAATGGATTTTGGGATGTGTTCATGCAACCAGATAAGTAACATATGATCATTTTACAAACATACATATGCTTATTTTTTAATGCGTACTAGTTCTTTAATATAATGTATTGATATTAACTATATATTTTGGGATAACTTGTATTCATTGACTATGTGATATATCTATTTCCATGTTGTTATGATGTATCTTTTGGAATTAATTAGTTAAAACTGAGAATGATTTTTTATTGTATATATATGTGACTATGGATAATGTGCAGTGTTTAAGAATCTAGATAATGATATGAGGGGTATAAGTTGGGTTATGAGTAGACTCCTAGTAGAATCTATGTGGATCCCATAGAATAATTAGGATCTATACTAATGACTTTAGTTTTTCTAAATGATTTCATGAAATTTTATAAGATTCCACCCTGAATAAGATAGGAAGGACCCGTAGATGACATGGATTAGGATTCTTCCACCAGGGATGATGCTCATATTCCACTACTGGTTTTGCAGAAGTTTGTGGTAGTGAATTTCCGTACACTAGCTCTAGTGGTGTTGAAATTTATCCCACCTGACCCTAGAGTCTATTCACCTGTTCCTGCAATGGGTGGAGGGGTAATAAGGGTCATGTTCAATTTTGTTAAAGACTTCCATCTCCAACACCCACTAGATTTTCATGGCACTAGAGGTCCATAGGATACAAAGAACTATATATAAATCATCTAGGGTGTCTTTTAAAATTTTGAGACACCTAAGGAAAATAAGGTGATGTTTTCATTGTTCATGCTATAAGGACCCACCAAGAGGTGGTGGGGCATGATAGAACTAGATGGAAAACAAGAGGTTACACCTAGGTGGCCTTTATGGGAATATTATTTGAGGAATTATTTCCTGATATTCCAAATCTAGATCAATCATAGGAGTACGTGAATATAAAATAGGGGTACACATGATATCTAAACACTCTTCTTAATTCATTGAGTTACTTCACTTTTATCATATTTTAGCTGGGAAAGATGCACTTAAGGATAGGATATAAATGATCATCATTTTCCAAATCCTCAAGAAATAGGTCAGTATTCTAACCTAATGAAATGTAACGTCCCAGACCCGGGTGCCACGAAATGGGTGCCCCGAACCCGGTTCTCCACGTGACCTCAAGTAAATTTCCCCAAACACCAGAGGTTGCCGACTAGCAGCGAGGGCCTAGGTCTGACAGTGGGGAAACTATGCCCTCATTTTTCAAAGTGTAGCGTAGCAGAATTGAAATAAAACATACAACAAATAGCGAAAGCAGTAAACCATACACAAATGAAATAAACAACTGCAGTAGATAATACCAACCAGTATATAAACAATGATGCAAAATGCCTCAAATTCTATGAAAACAGCCAGAACATGTTACACAATCAATACAATATGACTGAAGTAAAAGTACAGAAAAGAAAAATAGAACAGTCTGCGGTATCGTGCGCCAATGCTCGATCCCATGCTCTCATACACGCCATCAGCAATCATGTACCTATATAAGGACCCTTTCCCTTATCTACACCTACAGAAACGTAATTTTTTAGGGCTGAAAAGTGTGTCCCAAACCGGGTGTGAGAAATATATCTCAGTAGGCACCAACCAAAGGCACGTGCCCAACTGTGTGTAAGCATGCAACAATAGTGTGCAATAGTAAAATGCAATAAAGTAAGCAGTACTGAAAAGTAACTGACTTAAAAATTAAATTTTCATTTTATTATTTATTTAATTAATTTAATTTAGTAACATTTTTGTGCACAACAGCACCAAGCCCTCTGGCCAACCAGAACCGTGCCCTCGGGATAAAATAGTAAACCACTCCCTCAGGCTTTCCCTCAGGCTATATAGAATCCAACCCACAGGTATTTCCCTCAGGCGTAACAGAAATTTCCCTCAGGCGTAGGAACTGTCGCCCTCAGGCACAGAAGTCAAGCCCTCAGGCACGAAAGGTTTCCCTCAGGTGAAATAGTATGTTTCCCTCAGGCTAATACATTCACGCCCTCGGGCTAATACATTGCAGTGCCCACAGGCTAATCACAGCATCACCCTCGGGCTAAACAGGTAACCGACCCATGCCCAAATGTCAAAATGCAGTAAACAAGAAATTCCTCTCAAGGAAATTCTATGATTACTACATTAAAGGTATACCCTCAGGTATCCTGGCCAATCAGCTAAACAGTGAAACACACCCCCGGGGTGGTTTCGAATCCAAGAAATGATCCCAACCAACATTTTATTATCTCAATTTAATCACCTACGCAATTTTAGGCATTAAATATTGCAACAGCCTCAGCCACACGACACCCCAACATGGGTTCGTGGAACGAAAACGCACAAAAACGCATGACAGTTGGAAATTTACACCAAGACACCTACCTTATATGCCAACGAGCAATATACACGAACGTTGATCCAAGAAATGCCCAAGAACGACGTAGATCTGATGAAGAAGAAACCCATTCAAATGTAAATAACATTCCCTCGGGAATGAATTGGTAATAATGGATTAAGGAGAAGGAAGGGCTTACCCGCGCGGTTCCAACGAGATCGTCTAAGGAGGAATCGGATTCCAGACAAACACTCGGCGGATCCTCAAAGGTTCATCCTCCTCCTTTGGCTCCAAAATGGCTCAAATGCCTCCTCTGCCAAATGATGAGGCTACTGTCTGTTTGAATCCAAAAAAACAAAGTACACAGTGTGTACTTCTGAGTACACGACGTGTATTTCCTTTATTTAACTGTTCCTCTGGCGGCACCGTCACACTGTTCATCTGTCTACATGAGTACACGACATGTACTTCTGAGTACACAGCGTGTACTGTCTCCCAACTGGTGTCTACTCTACCACCTTACTGTTTAGGACTACCGACTGACTACACGGCGTGTAAAGGACCACTACACGGCATGTAGTCGGTTCTTACACCCCTTGTCGCCGACATGGATACATGCCCCGAGTACCCATCCCACAGGGACAAAAGTACACAGCGTGTGGAAAAGTACACGACGTGTAGTTCCAAAATTTAGGATTTTTCCCCATTTTCCATATTTTCTCAAAATCACGTAAGGAAAAGAGAAAGGAAGAAGCTCTTACCTCAAAAATAAGAACCGGGTTCTTTCAAACTTCCCCCCTTAGAGTAATTCATCCACGAATTTCCCTTCCCAGGGTGGTGGAGATAAAGTTCAGAACAGCTCTGGCCACTGAGCACGTATATAGGCCTCCCGCTCCCAGGTCTCGTCCTGCACTCTCCCATGCTTCCACAGCACCTGTACGAGAGGAATTGACCGGCCTCAGAGAACCTTCGTGCTCTTGTCAACGATATGAATCGGATGCTCCTCAAAGGACGCATCTGCCTCCAGCTCAACCTCCTCAGGCTGAAAAATGTGAGACGGGTCTGAATGGTAGTGGCGCAACTAAGACACATGGAAGACATCGTGCATGGATCGGCATCGTTATAGTAACTACAATCGAGAGGAAACCAGACCGACTCTCTCTAGAATATCGAATGGCCCCACATACCTCGGTGAAAGCTTACCCTGTCTCCAGATCCGCTTGTGTCCCAGCCTCGGTGAAACACGCAAGAAAACCTGATCCCCGACCACGAACTCCAAAGGTCGTCTACGGTGATCAGCATATGACTTCTGTCGAGACTGTGCGGTATCCATCCACTTACAAATCAACTGGACCTGCTCAGATGTCTCGTGTACGAGTTGTAGTCCCAGTAAAGCTGCTTCACCTTCCACTAACCAGCACAAAGTTGATCGGCATGGCCTACCATATAAAGCCTCGTATGGTGTCATCTCAATAGTTTCCTGAAAACTACTGTTATAGGAAAACTCAACTAGGGGTATGTCCTTCTCAAAAGATCCCCCAAAGTCTAGGACGCATGCACGCAGCATGTCCTCAAGCACCTGTATCGTACATTCTGTCTAGCCATCGGTCTGAGGGTGGCATGTTGTGCTCAGAAGCACCTGTGTACCCAGTGCCCTCCGAAAACTCTTCCAGAAACAAGACGTAAAGCGGGCGTCCCTATTTGAAATGATAGAACGACGGACCCCGTGAAGTCGTATGATCACTAGGATATATAGCCTCCCGAGCTCATCTACACCGAAGGTCTCCTTAATCGGAAAAAAGTGAGCTACCTTCGTGAGTCTGTCCACAACAACCCACACAGTGTCATTGCCTCGAGGTGACCTCGGAAATCCCGTCACGAAATCCATCATGACATCATCCCATTTCAACTCTGGAATGTGTAACTGATGTAACTGCCTAGCTGGTCTCTGATACTCTGCCTTCACCTACTGAAAGGTGGAAAATCTCATAACAAGCCCAGCTACATCTTTCTTCATACCCAGCCACCAGTATTGATGTCTCAAGTCATGGTACATCTTGGTAACCCCGGGATGAACTGCCCAAGCCGAAGCATGAAACTCCTGCATCAGATCCTCACGTATATCCCCTGGAACCCATACTCATCCATGGAAACGCAGAACCTCATCGTCACCTATCGTCCAACCAGGAGGAGGGTCCTCACTTTCCACCGACTCCAGTAGTACTAGGCCTTCCGGATCAGATAGCTGACTCATCCTCACTCTGTCCAGGAGGGTAGATGTCACAGCTAAAGATAAAAGATAAGTCTATCCCTGGCTATCATGCACCTCCAGATGAATCTCTGAGAACAAATCCATGAGATTCCACTCACCACTGGCCTCCTGCACTGCCTGTATCTGAGTCTTTCTACTCAGTGCATCAGCTACTGCATTACCTTTACCAGGTGTATAGGAAAGCTCAATATCGAAGGACTGTAGGTACTCAACCCACATTCTCTGCCTCAGATTCAGTTCAAGATGAGTAAAGATATACTTGAGGCTTTTGTGGTATGTGAAATCCACAAAATTCTCTCCCAACAGATAATGTATCCAAAAGCGCAACGCATGAACAACTGCAGCCAACTCGAGATCATGCGTCAGGTAATTCCGCTCATGTGGCCTCAACTGCCGAGACCCATACCCAACAACTCGGTCGCCCTACATCAAAACTGCCCCCAGCCCAATCCCTGATGCATCACAGTAAATTGTATAGATCTTCCCCTATTCTGGGAGTATCAGGATCGGTGCTGATGTCAACCTTCCCTTCAGGTCCTGAAAAGCTGCCTCGTAAGCTTCTGACCAAATGAACTTCACACCCTTCTTAATCAGTCCCATCAATGGTGCTGCTAAGCGGGAGAAGTCTTTTATGAAGCATCTGTAGTAACCAACCAGCCCTATGAAACTCTGTATCTCAAACACATTCTTAGGCTTCTCCCAGGAAACTACTTCTCTCACCTTCTCTGGGTCTACTGCAACTCGTGCCTCTGAGATGATATGACCCAAGAAGCGAATCTAGTCCATCCAAAAGTGGCACTTCAAGAGCTTAGCATATATTCAATGTTCTCTCAGTGTACTCAATACGACCTCAATATGGGTGGCATGGTCGTGTCGATTGTGAGAGTACACCAAGATGGCATCCACGAATACAACCACAAAAGAATCAAGATACGGATGAAACACACAATTCATCAGAGCCATGAAAACTGCTGGCGCGTTCCTGATTCCGAACAGCATAACCAAATACTCATACAAACCATATCTGCTCCGAAAAGCAGTAAGTGGTATATCTGATGGTCTCACGCGCGGAAAATGTAATCCCGACCTCAAGTCAATCTTTGAGAATACCCGTGCTCCACGAAGCTGATCAAACAGATCATCAATCTCCGGAAAGGGATATCAGTTCTTGACCGTCAACTGGTTCAGCTTCTGATAATCCACACAATGTCGGAGGGTACCATCCTCCTTTTTCGCAAAAGGACCGGAGAACCCCAAGGAGAAGTACTGGGTTGGATAAATCCCTTTTCCTACAACTCCTCTGACTACCTCTTAAGCTCCTGTAGCTCAAGAGTACCCATCCTATAAGGAGGAATGGACACCGGTGCTACTCCAGGCAGAAGATCGATAGAGAAATCCGCCTCTCGCTCCGGAGGTAGACCCGAAAAGTCATCCAGGAAGACATCCCTGAAACATTCAACCATTGGAGGGAAATCTTTCTGAAAAGTCCCCTGGTCATCCAGATATAAGCTCGAAATCTGGGTCGTGACTCCACCTCGCCCATGATGCTCTGGTCTAGCTCAACTTGCCTGAACATCCCATTCACCCTTGTATAGAAAATCTCCACCCTCTGGTGACGTGAAACTCACCTTGCGACGATAGCAGTATACAAATGCTCGAAAGGGGACCAACCAGTCCATCTCGATAATGAAATCATAGCTCGTCATCTCCAAGACATATAGGCCCCATAGAAATTGACACCCTCCAACCTCAAGGGGGCACTCCTTGCACTGACGCACACCAACCATTCTAGTCCCCAACAGAGTGTCTAGCGTCATGATATCAGAAGAAGTAGAAACACAGAGCCCAAGGCTCTCCACAACAGGTACATATATGAAACTATGCATAGCACCCATATCAAAAAGTACTGAAGATAAGACAGAAGCTACTAAAATAGTACCTATGACTATAGAAGGTCTGGGATCCTGCTCGTGCTGGGTCTGCTGCACTGTATAAGCCTGCCCAGTGCCGCGGCCCTATGACAGAACCTGGCGACCCTGAGTTGTCCCGCCCTATTGCCTCTGAGATCCTGGTGTCTGGCTACCATGGCCATGACCACCATCTCTGCCTGCACTCCCTGACGTATTCCAGTTCCCTGACTGGTAAGAAGCCACTGGTCCTGCTCCCTCATGTGGAGTCTGCACAGAACCCCTCTCAATAGCCACTGGTGGAAACTCCCTCCAAAAGTTATAAAGAGGACCCATCTTGCTGTAACCTCATCACACCACTGGGTCTCGTGGACACTACGGTCTCTTGTGCCCCTCTCTACCACACTGGTAGCACCTGATTGGGTCACCTGAAGACGATGTCGGGCTGGTACTGCCACCCTGAGAGAAGTCCATCTGTCTCTTCCTCTTTCCAGTAGAAATAGTACCAGTAACTAGTGCTGATCTGCCCTGGCCTACACCACTAGATTCCCACGGGTTCCTCTCAGTAATCAGCATATGGTTCACAATAGCGTGTACTGAAGGAAACCTGAAAACATTCACCAGTTCTCGGATGTCATACCGAAGACCATCCTCAAAACGTCTGGCTCTTAGCATCTCATCACCCACCAGCACTGGTGAAAAACGCTGAAGCTCGGTGAAGCGAGCAGAATGGTCCATCACCGACATAGCTCCCTGCTGAAAATTCACGAACTCTCGATCTCTATCTTCCCTCAGCATCTCGGGAAAGAAGAAGTCATAGAAGACTGATTGAAAATATTCCCACTCCATGTCTCTGTGATGCTCTGACTTGGTGGTAACATCCCACCACCTCTTGGAAGAATCACACAGCATGTAAGTCGTGAGCTTGACCCTCTACCCTGGAGGCGTCTCAAGATTCTCGAAAATAGTCTGCATCGATCCTAGCCAAGACTCCGCAGCCTGTGGTCCTTCATCCCCTAAGAACGTAGGCGAATGCTATTGCTGGAAGATATGAGCCAGCTCATCCATAGATGTGGCAGTCTGTGGTGCTCCTTGAAAGTTCTACATGAACCACATGAAGCCTTCAAGAAACTACGCCTCCGTGCCTGTGTCCGGTATAGCATCTAGCGCCACATCTGGCTCTGCTAGAGGATCAACTGGTAGCTGATGGCCCACCATCTCCAGGGTATAATCGCCACCGCCCTCCTGGAGAACAACTCGCAGTCGTCTAGGCGGCATGACACTACAAGGTCAAAAGCACGCCTCAGATTCAAGATTATTATGACCAAAAAGCGAAGGAACCACAAATGAACAAGAGGAAGAAGGCATTCAAAATATTAAAAACAAGAATACACGGCGTGTACACTGACTACACGCCGTGTACACTGACTACACGGTGTGTACTTGACTTCACCTCCCCTGCCCAGGTCCTTACACACCGCTAAGCCACACGACTTACTTCGAACAAAAACTATACGGCGTGTATAATATCTACACAGCGTGTACGGTGTTATTTTCCAACTACCCGTGTCGTTTGTGACATGGCTGACTACTCGGCTTGACACTACATGGTGTGTTACACCCGTACACGGCATGTACAACACCCCATTTCCCAGCCACCCGGCTAACACCACACGGTCTGTCCTCGAACAAGACTACAAGGTGTGTCCTAAAGGTACACGACGTGTTCAGGGAGAGGTGACACTGGCTCGTGTTGTTAGATACACGGACGAGTGCCCAGGTCACACTACACAGCGTGTCCATCATTGACACGGCGTGTTCTGTCGAGAAGTTCACTGACCCATGTTGTTAGTTACACGGCCGGACTCCGGGTCAACACTACACGACATGTACAAAAGCTACACGGCGTGTTTTACCCAAGCCTTTCCCTACCCCATGTCGCCGCCCACACGGTTTGTGACACAGGAAGATACTACACGGTGTGTACTCAGGGTACATGGCGTGTACTCAAAAAGTTTATTTTTCTTCCCGAACAGAATAACATAGACAGCGTGTATAAAAAAATACTACATGGCGTGGATACTGGGTTTCCGGACAGTATGCCTCAGAAACTTCCCCAGAACCCAGAAAATAATGAAAAACAACACCTAAGTGTCAAAATTTGACCCGTGGGGGCCCATACTCCCCACGAATCAAAGTTTGACATCTCATATGTGTTATAACCAATAAACAGTCAATGATCCACCAAATTCTGGTCAATGGGGGCCCATACTCCACAAAAACCAAAGTTTGGCGTCCATTCTATAAACAGGCTCACATAAAATTATCCTATACAATAGCAGGTATTTTATCAGAGAAGCTATCAGAACAACATGATTTTCTAGCACAACAATTATCACAACAACATGAGAATTTCTAATGCACCTACATGGAATGGAAACTATGCATGGCATGTTATTTCTAGCATGTGACTATATGATGCATGAGACGGTATACCCTCATCTCATCGGGTTGCAACTAAATAGAACCCACATATAAATTATAAACAGAACAAACCAAGTGCATCACCCAACAGTGAAAACATATCAACTGTAAAAGTTGCAAAATCAAAGAATTGCAAAATACAAGGTAGACTGGCTTTTCCCTGTACATGGGTTATCTACACCAGTGCACAACTTATTACCAACTAACGTTCGTCCCATCCCTGACTACGGCTCCAATTAGTAAGTCAAAGAAAATAACCCCTGTGATACCACTTTGTAACGTCCCGAACCCGGGTGCCACGCAACGGGTGCCCTGAACCCGGTTCTCCACGTGACCTCAAGCACATTTCCCCAAATGCCAGAGGCTACCGACTAGCAGCGAGTGCCTAGGTCTAATAGTGGGGAAACTATGACCTCATTTGTCAGAGAGTAGCGTAACGGAATTGAAATAAAACATAAAACAAACAGCAGAAGCAGTAAACCATACACAACTGAAATAAACAACTGCAGTAGATAATACCAACCAGTATATAAATAATGATGCAACATGCCTCAAATTATATGAAAACATCTAGAACATGTAACACAATCAATACAATACGACTGAAGTAGATGTATAGAAAATCAAAATAGAATAGTACACGGCATCGCGAGCCAATGCTCAGTCCCATGCTCTCATACACCCCAGCAGCAATCATGTACCTATATAAGGACCCTTGCCCTTATCTAAACCTACAAAAATGTAATTTTTTTTTGTCCGAAAAGCGTGACCCAAACAGGGTGTGAGAAATATATCTCAGTAGGCACCCACCAAAGGCTCATGCCCAACTGCGTTTAAGCATGCAACAATAGTGTGCAATAGTAAAATGCAATAAAGTAAGCAGTACTAACAATTAACTAACTTAACAATTAAATTGCCATTTTATTATTTATTTAATTAATTTAATTTAGTAACATTTTTGTGCGCAACAGCACCAAGCCCTCAGGCCAACCAGAACAGTTCCCTCAGGCTAAAATAGTAAACTACACCCTCAGGATTTCCCTCAGGCTATACAAAATCCAACCCGCAGGTATTCCCCTCAGGTGTAACAAAAATTTCCCTCAGGCGTAGGAAGTGTCGCCCTCAAGCACAGAAGTCAAGCCCTCAGGAACGAAATGTTTCCCTCAGGCGAAATAGTATGTTTCCCTCAGGCTAATACATTCACGCCCTCAGGCTAATACAGTGCAGTGTCCACAGTCTAATCACAACATCACCCTTGGGCTAAACAGGTAATCGGGCCATGCCCAACTTGTCAAAATGCAGTAAACAAGCAATTCCTCTCAAGGAAATTATTTGATTACTAATTTAAAGGCATACCCTCGGGTATCCTAGCCAATCGGCTAAACAGTGAAACACACCCCTGGGGTGGTTTCAGATATAAGAAACGATCCCAATCAGCATTTTATTATCACAATTTAATAACCTATGCAATTATAGGCATTAAATATAGTAACGACCTCAGCCACACGACACCCCAACATGGGTTCGTGGCATGAAAATGCACAAAAACGCACGACAGTTGGAAATTTACATCAGTCCACCTACCTTATACGCCAATGAGCATTATACACGAATGCCAATCCAAGAAACGCCCAAGAACGATGTAGATCTGATGAAGATGAAAATACATTAAAACGTAAATAACTTTCCCTTGGGAAAGAATTGGTAAGAAAGGCTTAATGAGAAGGAAGGGCTTACCTGTGCAGTTCCAACAAGATCATCCGAGGCGGAATCAGATTCCAGATGAACACTCGGCGGATCTTCAAAGGTTCAGCCTCCTCCTTTGGCTCCAAAACGGCTCAAATGACTCCTCTGCCAAATGAGGAGGCTACTTCCTATTTTAATCCAAAAAAAAGTACACGGTGTGTACTTCTGAGTACACGACGTGTACTTCCTTCATTTAATTGTTCCTATGGCGGCACCGCCACACTGTTCATCCGTCGACATGAGTACACGACATGTACTTCTGAGTACACTGCGTGTACTGTCGCCCAGCTGGCGGCTACTCCACCACCTTACTATTTAGTCCTACCGACTAACTACACGGCGAGTAAAGGACCACTACACGGCGTGTAGTCAGTTCCTACACCTTTCGTCGCAGACATGGCTACACGCCCCGTGTACCCATCCCACACGGCCAAAAGTACACTGTGTGTGGAAAAGTACACGGCGTGTAGTTCCAAAATTTAGTATTTTTCCCCATTTTCCATATTTTCTCAAAAACACTAAGGAAAAGAGAAAAGAAGAAGCTCATACCTCAAAAATAAGAACCGGGTTCTTAAAAAATACCCAATGGTTATATAAAAGGCCTTGACTATCAAGAAGGTCATGTAAGAGGATCAAGTAGTTGGACTTCTTTCACCCTTCAATACTGAAGAGGGTGGACCTCCTACTACTGGAATGAGTGCATCTTCTTGTACCTGGAAGGTAATATGAGGTACATAAAAGAGGTAAGTTGTATAAATGTGCAGTAGAGATTGACTTCTTCTGGACCCTTTGGAGGAATTCCATAGTGCTTTAACAAGGGAACAATGAGACATTATCATAAGTTTAGTATAATTCCTCAGAGAAAGAGTCATTAGTGTGGAAAGAGTGGCCATATACCTCAGTTATGTTCTTAAGAGTCAAAGTTGTGGTTCCATAGAGCTTAATGATATGTGTGATATAAGACCCATTTAACTGAATGGGGCCCTCCATAGTAGGGTTTAATGATGAAAACTCAAACTAGTCATTGGTCTCAGGGAAATAGTCACAGAGCTATGGTAGACCAAGTATATATTGCACATAAGAATCTACTTGATGCTAGTGAGGGCCTACCTACTTTTTTAGGTATTTTTGGGATTAGAACTATGGTGTATACTACCTTGTTTGATATAAATTATTCCTATTACATTATATTCTTCAAAAGTTTTATCTAGACTTGACTTACTGAGGATGTTTTTTTAGGTTTTTGACCCCTGATACACCGTTTGGAATAAAGGTGGACCATCTTCAATGATGCCTAGAGTTCCCTATAGTCATTTATTTTTATATAAATCTATGGGAATTTAGGATTCAAAAAACGGCAATCTTTGATGTGATTCTTGGTATGGATTATATAACTAGTTTTTATAACATTAATTGTTATCATGGAATGGTATCATTTACATTGAATAAGGAAGAGAAGTATATGATGAAAAAAATGGGTCCTGGGAGAAGGTAGAATTATTCTTGAATTAATCCATCATAAAGAAATCATGATATATATATTGTAGGATTGGATCTTTCACTAGGATCAATGGAAACCCACTCATCTTTTACTCTATTTATATATCTCTATTAGGCTATCTATTGAAATTGTTTTAGAGGAATTATTCATGATTGGTGAGTTTACTTTAGGATAGATCTAATGCTAGGTGCACAATCCATTTCGACACCACCTTATCATATGATGTCGATCGAGTTGAATAAGATCAAGGTATAAATTGATGAATTAGAGAAGAAGGGATTTATCGGGCTGAGTACTTCACTATGTTGTGAAACTATTTTTTTTCAATAAGGTGGATGGTGTATTTCACTCTGCATTGATTAAAAGATGCAGAATTAGGTGATTGTTAAGAACCCATATGTTATTCCTAGGACCAATAATCTATTTTATCAATTACAGGGATTTCAATGGTTCTACATGATTGATCCTTTTTCAGGCTATCACTTGTCGTGGGTTATAGAGGATACTATCCTGAAGAAGATTCTTTAATAATGGTATGGGATATTAGAGTACTTGGTAATTACATTTTGACTAAAAAATAAACTTTTAGTTTTATGGATCTCATGAACAAGATCTTTCACCCATATGTATACTCATTAATTTTGGTATTCATTGAAAATATACTCATATACTCACAATCCTCATAGAAAAATTCTATATATCTTGATATATTCCCACGTACACATTGAGCGCATTGGCAATATGTCATGTGTAACTTTTTCATCTATACGGTCAAATTAATGGTGCATCTGGTTTTTTAGATAGGTACATCCATATACTCAGAGAAAGTTGAGGAAACAATTTTCTAGACATGTCTATATAATGGGTTTGAGATAAGGATATTTATAGGTGTAACGCATCAAGATTTCATAGTAAGTTATTTTCTTTAAAGTAAATCAATAGCTTGCGCTACATGCAACACTGAGTTCGAGCACACCACGACTTACTAAATTAACCGTTCAAAAATCAGTTATGAATAGTATTAAAAAAATTTAAATTTTATATACTCTATATAACTTTATAATCCATATTATTTGTTTCTTAGACATAATATAATAATAAGTTATTTTTTTCAGATAAAAGAAGTATTTTTCAAAAAATGAAATTTTACCACCTTTTAACGGAAAACCATATTTTAAGACCAATATTTGAATCTTTTATATATTCAATTTAATGAAATTAAATTATTCTTTAGAATTGGGACATAAAAATTTATTTTGGATAAGTTTTTGGTACTTTTCTGATAACTTTCATATTTTGATGAATACGGAAAAATATTAAATTTTAATTGAAAACAACATTTTTAATATAAATAATTTATAGTGATAAATTATGAATTTTAATGGTTTGGAATTATAATTATATAATATTTTTATCATATAATACAATTTTGGTCATTATAACTAATTTCACATTTAAATTTGACATAAACACATGTCATTCTTTTGATTGTTTTTACTTTTTAAAAACCCGCTTTTTGGTTTTGACAATGGGAAGTAATTTTAAATTAATTAATGAAACTTAAATATTTTTAATTTGGAAAAATATTATTCATTTTTGAATTCATAATATCAAAAATAGCTTACGGTGAATTTTTGGTATTTTTCTGAGAACTTCCAATTTTTGATGAATAGTGAAAACTCTGCATTATTGTTTAAATCCGACATTTTATTTAAATAATAATTATTATTTTTTATTCATTTTAAGTCAAAATATATACATAATACCTATATAAGTTAAATTTAATTCATTAGAGTCATTTTATAATATTGTTAGATATATAAAAGTTTATAGAACTTTTTACCGTCTTTTACCCACCTTCTAGGAGCATTTACAAATTCAAATAAAACTTAATTTTACCACTTCTATGAGTTGAATTTTAAAAAATATGAGAAACAAGGTTGATATATGTAAGTAAAATTTGGTTTAATAAGAAAAAAATAATTTTTGGTGAATAGAAACTTTTGACTTTTATTTACCACGGTTAAAAGTAAATATGATAATTATAGGTAAAAATGATATTATAATTACCCTAAAACATGTCCTCATTCTGATTGATAAGTGTAATTAGACCAATAAAAACCTTATAAATAAAATATTATCCCCTTCGGTCAACTTGGATAATATTTTTATTATTATTTTATTTAAAGAAGAGTTAAATGAGTTATATTCAATGTTTAATAACTAAACCATTTTTAATATAGGGTTATACATAAGATAAATTAGACTATAAATATTTGTTTTAAATATAAAAATATTTACTACATAATTTTAATTTATTTATAATTTATATACATTAAATAATTTGATTTATTTATGACACAATGATGATGCAGTAATTACCTTATTAATGAAATATTAAAATAATTGAAATTATAAATATTCAAATAAATGTAATTTGAGACTTTTGATGAATTACACTAATTTTATAGCTTAATATTACATGTTAGGGGTGATTAAATAATTTTTATTCGAATTGATAATGTTTTTATGGCTTTCAAAAAAATCAAATACAAAATAGTGTGAAAATTGACATAATTTATTTTTTAAAACAAATACTACATTATTAATTGATATAATATTCCTAAAAATATAAGGTTTGGCCAAAGGACATAGATAAGGTCATATTTTTTAATAATTAACCACTTGGTGTTCTTTTTTCTTGTTATAGTAAGTTTATTAACCATATAATATAAAAATACAAAGAGACATGGTAAATGTCAAACTATTTATCTAAAAGTTAAATCTAAAAGATAAGGTTAATATAGTGTCCTAAACCTTTCTAAAACCTATTGGTTGAGAGTTTTGTAGTTCCATACCCACCTCAACCTCTAAATATATCATTTTGGAGACATTAGAAACCGAAAATGGTTTTCTTATAAAATAATATTTCACGCTTTTCCTAAAGTGACCCTCACCTCTCTTATAAAAGTGTACTTCCCATTATCTTAATTTCAAACCTCCAAATCCATTTTGCTAAGCCAACCCCAACCAAAATATCCTCCCAAGTTTCTTCCCTTCATCCTATAGGCCTTCCTTTGGTAAGAAAGTTGTCCTATGGAGCCCTTTTTATCAAGTTAAAAGGAAGAACCTCAAGAAGAGGTAAATATTTCATCACCTCTTTCATGTTCTTTTCTTCTTCCACTTCCTCTTTATTTGTTGTTTCCATTCTAAGATAATAACATCAATATATTATATATAATGTGATTTTATTATAAAAATTGTACAACCATATTCATTATTCTATCCATCATATTAATGAAAAAGTCACCATATGTGCGTACGTACGGCTTACCGTCTCCACGTCGTGGTATAGTTTGTTATTCCAACACTTCATTATTTGGATGGATATAATAATGAGTGTAACTGATTTAAATAATAAATATAAAATTTTAGTGATTCTTTATATATTATATACCATCTAATTACATATGATTTCACCATCAATATAATGATATTGTCTCTCGTGCGTACGTACGGATTACCGTCACCACCAATGCGATGAGATTCATTACCCATCGTAATCATTCAAGAATAATTTTCATTTTATGATTAAAAATAATGTTTATGAATATAATAAAAAATTTTATATGAATCAAATACATCCTATCCATAACAAACATGGCTTACGTAACCAAGCATATAAAAGAAAACAAATCAGTTAACACCTGAAACGATGATACTACTAAAATATTATTAACAAATAAATATTAGAGGATCATATATTTTATCATATTTATTTATATAATTATTGTATAATTTAATAAAAAAGATATAACTATTATAAAGGAGGTTAACATACCCTCAACCAATGAAAAGTACAAGGTATGGTGTTTTCATCTCATTTTTATTCACGTGACATTCATGCCATATTTTCCATTATTAGCTTTTGTGTGGTGTATGTACTGACCATGATTATATAGTTTGAGTAATATAAATTAATTTAGTGGTATTTAAATCATAATATGATGATCCTTCTTTCATGGGGTTTATGTTTCGTAAGTTACCAAAATGAAAGGGAATTTCAAATTTCAATTTCTACTCATTCGGTTTTATGCAATCTTCATTGATTAATTTACTCCAACATTATATGTGAAATCACTGTTTATTTACATATGTAGTAATTTACACTCCCCTTTTTTTCATATACTTTTTATACACATAATAATTACATTGATAAATTCTCAATTGATAGATATGAACTTTATAAGAGTAATGTTAACTCAATCTCTATTCATTGAGTTAAACATCCAAGTCATTAGTGTTGTTTTTACAAGACTATGTGTTAACATCCTCAGATTGATTTACCCTAAATATACAATCATATTGAGTGTATTTATATTCTTCATGCATAATTATGTCATTTATTTATCTTTAACCTATGGATACGGTCTTTATAAGGGAATTCATCTCAACTTACATTCCATTGAGACTTCTTTGTTGTTATTCGCCAATTCAGATTTATTTGGTGTATATACTATACTTTGACAGAGTATATGATGAATCCCTTTAATATCATGATATTAAAAAGTTTTTATCACCTCAATTAATATTATTCAAGCGTCTATCATTTGGTTAGGAACTATAACTAAAATATCATTTTAAATGTTTTAAAATTTTATTCTTCTAAATATTTCTCATTAATGTCCATGTTTTTAAAAATTGTTTTGAGGATTTATTTATATGGACATGAATGTTTTAAAATTTAAATTCCCTTTAAAAGTTTCAAATTGGTATGGGACACTTTTATTCAAAAATCTATTTTAAACTATTTCTTGATAAATAGTGTTACTTTAAAATGTTTTCAAGAAAAAAGGGATATTTCTCTCAAATAGTTTTAATGATTATTTTAATCTATGTCAACATCCTTCATTGGATGTTATTTTTGATTAAAGTTTATTCATTATGATACAATCTTCCCAATTGTATTGAAGGTGTTGTGATATGTTTGACTATGGATGTGATATTTTTATACCATTCATGGTTTATGGTCAAAGTATTAACATTTCATATGATAGTTTTAATAAAAAAGTTTATGTTATGTTTCAACTATTCATATGAGGAATGCATCAGACATAGTAAGTGATGGGTGGAGCACACTATAACTCCTCGATGCATCGGAAGGTCTCAAGAGACAAACTAGTGCCTTAGTACAAGGCCTTGACAAAATATAATTTGTAGTCTTGGCATAAGGCCTTGACTATGTGGTTATGAAGTCTAGCATTAGGCATTCCAACATAATGAATGTGGATATTGATATTGCATGTGATTATTTGACGAGTAGAATATCCATGTGAATAAGTAAATTTCATTATTTGATTTAATATTTGCCATATTATGCTGAAGTTTAAGATTAAAAGGCTTTTGTTTTATTCTTATACATTGCCTTAAATGTTTATTCTTATTTATGAAATTTTCTACTATATTGTTATCCTTAATGAGCATCTGATCTCACCCCTATCTATGTTTTATTTTTCCTAAGATGGGAAGAAGTATTTTATGGTTGACCTTTAGGGATAGGCTAAAGATATAAGTTTGTTCAAAATGGTACAAAATGTTTTCGATGTTTTTATTTCACGATGTAATGTAAAACTTATGTATGCATCTAGTACTTCCAAGGCTAGTAAAATGATTGGTCTTTCGGAACATGATTCTTTGTATCATGCCAATGTTATTTAATAATTCACCGAATCTAGGTAACTGGGGTCAGGGCGTTACATTTGGTATCATAGGAAGTTTAGTATAAACCTTGGAAGCTAGATTTAGAAAAAAAACTCTAATTAGGAAACACTACCTTAAGATAGACATTGAGGATTAGTATAGAAGAACATCAAAAAAATTGGTAATGTAAATATTATGTGGATTTTCCAACAAATACATCTATATCTGGATACGAGTAGGTAGAGGTGCCTTTGGCACAAATGTACATAGGAGTGAAAACTCCAACAAGAAGTTTTGGGCTTGACCCGGGGTATCTCGGTACACGGCAATGGGCCTTTCGGCAGTCTTGGTTACGACACTCTAGGGGGATATGCTTAGGATAATTCACATTTTTTTACAAACCGATTTGAATGATTTTAATATAAGATGAGAATAAATAACCTTGGTTAATCATAAGGTGTTTTAGATTGAAAATTAGATGTTATGATATTCTATAAATGATTTTATGACTCACACTATGCTTTCTTGTGTTATTCAATGGCTAGATTCCAAAGAAGTAATAGTAACATTGAACATGATGTACAAGGTGGGAATAGAGGTGGAAATGAGCAGCGAAATGCAATGTTTATAGGTGTAAAAGATATCATGTTCATGCCGGATGTGTTTTCTAAAAATATGATCAAAAACATATATATTAACCAAATATAGGACTCAAAAAAGAAGATAAAGGTGGTGAATTATAATATCTCCAGTAGTGGAGACCAAGGAGAAAAGAAACCTCAATTTTCATCATACAGGAAGTATGGAAAGAGACACCTGGGAAAGTATCTCAATGCAACAAAGAAATGATTTTTGTGTGGGAAAGAAGGACATAATGTAAATAATTTCTGAGTAAAAATGAAGAGTACTATGGAATAAAATAAAAATGATCCCAAGAATCCACTTACAGTCATTTTCTGTAAATGTAGGGGTCCTGGTCATTACCCGAGTGAAAGTATTAGTGCTCTTAGTTGATGGAATTAATTGGTAATACTTTTCTCTTGTATGTGTAACCCTACAGTTCATTATGTGTAAATGATATTTTAGTAAGAATTATCTTTTCTATTGTTTAAATAGTTATAAATAACCATTTGGGATTATATAATGCTTGAATTTTAGGCAATTAAAAGTTATTAAATTTTGGGATGAAAATGCGAGATATGAGATAACATTTGTGGTGAAATTTTGTTATGGTTATTTTAAAAAAATTATCTCATTTTGCGAATGTTATAAAATGTAGTTTTTTTAAAGGACAACACGAAGACCATGTGACAACCTATCGCATTGGACAAAGCTACGGGAATCAAACCCACAACCAGAGTGCGATTGGGATTTATCACCTACCACTGGACTATGTGAAGTCCCTGGTTAGTGTGACTAATTATTTTTAGTTAAATTATTTTATTGATCAATGATAACTTGATTTGGGATCTTATGTCTTATCTAATGGATATCCTTAGTATAGGAAAATGATTTGGTGATTAAGTGATTAATGTTATTTGGAAGATGTTACCTCTGTTGGGAACACTATATGCCTAAGGAAAATATAATACTATGGGATTTCATTTGTAGAGTAATGGAGGATTTTTATCTATGTTTTTATAATGGATTTATAGCGATTTTGGTTATTTAGGGAAATGATTAACCTATCATAGAGAATATGTGATTAGTTTAATTACCTTTAAGTATGTGACTCTAGTAGTAGTCAATGTTATTTGGAGATACAATTTAACCCGAAAGGTTGGGTAATCAAATTCATCTAAGTTTTGGTTTTCAATATTTGTTTGGATTATATTAAAGGATTTTAAGGACAATTATTTATTGAATGGTATTTATTAAACTTTGGGTATTGTTGGTTTAATTTTAGAAATTAAGATTAGTATTTCATTCTCTAAAGGATTATCCTTTTTGGGGATCATCTGATCTTGTAATAACCATTTTGGTTTTGGTTAATCTCTAAAGAAAAGGTAAATATATAGTTTATCCTTTTTGGATTATGTGGTTCTCTATAAGTTGATTCTAGCACTTCATGTGTGACCAAATCATCTTGAATACTCATCTTTTGAAAAAAAGATAAGTTAGTGGTAGAAATTTATTAAACTATGAAACTCTAAATAAAAAGTAATTATATCTCAATATGTTCTTAGTAAATCTCATAAATAAATTCCTCAAATTTAGATAATGGAACTTAAAACAAAAAACGTTGTCCATTTACTTTTCCTTCTGGGAAACTAATGACCATCTATCCCATTACAAGTTTGTGGTTTTCTTGTTGTTAAATTTCTCCTGATCATGTTTTATATCACTCTCCACCACAACATGACACTTTGTTTATCTTCTATATCAATTTTTTCCCACATGGAATCCTATAATGGGTTATCTGAGGTGACCTTTGTACTTCTCTTTCTTTCTTTTAAAGTGATAGTTTTATTAACTATTTTTTCAATGTGGGACTTTCAATAAAGTTCCAAAGCCCAATTTTAAAACTGCATGGATGCAATTTCCAAAATGGGGGAAGAATTTAACACCCCAAGATTTCATAGTAAGTTATTTTCATTAAAGTAATTCAGTAGCTGGCGCTACATGCAACTCCAAGTTCGAGCGTACCACGACATACAAAACTAGCCATTCAAAAGGCATTTATGAATAGTATTAACTAAATTTTAAATTTAATATACTCTATATAATTTTATAATCTATATTATGTATTTATTAGACATAATATATCACAAATTTATTTTTTCAGATAAAAGAAGTATTTTTAAAAAAATGCAATTTTACCACCTTTTTAGGGAAAACCCTTTTTTGAAACAAATATTTGACACTTTTATATATTAAATTTAATTAAATTAAATATATCTTTATAATCGGGACATAAAAAATTATTTGGGATAAATTTTTGGTACTTTTCTGAAAGTTTTCATATTTTTATGAATACTAAAAAATACTAAATTTTAATTGAAAACAAAATTTTTAATCAAAATAATGTATAGTGTTAAATTATGCATTTTAATGTTTTGGAATTATAATTAGAATATATTTTTATCATTAAATAAAATTTAGGTCATTATAACTAATTTCACTGTTAAATTTGACATAAACACATGCCAATCTTTTGATAGTTTTTTTTTTAAAACCCGCTTTTTGGTTTTGATAATGGGAATGAATTTTAAATTAATTAATGGAACTTTTATGTTTTTAATTTTTTAAAATTGAATTGATTTTTGAATTTGGAATATCAAAATTCACTTAGGGTTAATTTTTGGTGTTTTTCTGAGAACTTTCATTTTTTGATGAATAGTGAAAAACATTGTGTTATTGTTTAAAACCAGCTTTTTATTTAAGTAATTATTTAATTTATTTAAATTTATTTTAAGTCAAAATATATACATAATACCAATATATGTTCAATTTAATTCATTAGATTCATTTTATAATAAGTTTAGATATATAAAATTTTATTTAACTTTTTACCATCTTTTACCCACCTTCTAGAAGCATTTACAAATTTGCACAAAACTTAATTTTACCACTTGTGTGAGTTATATTTAAAAAATTAGATAAAAATAGTTTATATAAGTAAGTAAAATGTGGTTAAAAAATATGAAAATAATTTTTGGTGAATATTAACTTTTAACTTGTTTTTTACCACGGTTAAATGTAAATAGGATAATTAAGGGTAAAAATGATATTATAATTACGATAGCACATGTCCTAATTCAATTGGATACGTGTAATTAGACCAAAAACAAACTTGTAAATAAAATATGATCCCCTTTGGTTCACATGGATTAGATTAGGACATTTATTATTATTTTATTTAAAGAATAGTTAAAAAGGTTAAATTCAATGTTTAATAACTAAAGCATTTTTAATATAGGGTTCTAAATAAGATAAATTCAACTATAAATATTCATTAGAAAGAAAAACGAATTAATAAATAATATTATTTTATTTATAATTTTTAAACATTAAATAATTTAATTTTTTTGACACAATGATGATGTGGTAATTACTTTATTAATCAAAGATTAAAATAATTGATATTATAAATATTTAAATAAATGTAATTTGATCCTTTTGATTAATTAAACTAATTTTTGAGGTTAATATGACATGTTAGGGATGAATAAATAATTTTTATTCGAATTGATAAAGTTTTTATGGATTTCAAAAAAATCAAATACTAAATAGTGTCAAAATTGACATAATTGAATTTATAAAACAAATACTATATTATTAATTGATATAATATTACAAAAAATCTATGGTTCAGAAAAAGGACATATATAAGGTTATATTTATTAATAATTAACCACTTTGGGTTCTCTTGGCTTGTTATAGTAGGTTTATTAACCATATAATATAAAATTACAAAGAGACGTGGTAAATGTCAAAATATTTAACTAAGAGTTGAATCTAAAAGATAATGTTAATATAGTGACCTAAACCAATATAAAACCTATTGGTTGAGATTTCCTAGACTCATCCCCACCTTATCCTCTAAATAAATCATTTTTGATCCATTATAAACCAAAATGATTTTATTATAAAATAATATTTCAAGCTTTTCATAAAGTGACCCACACCTCTCTTATAAAAGGGTACTTCCCCTTCTCTTAATTTCACACATCCAAATCCATTTGTCTCGGCCAAACCCAACCCAAATATCCTCCCAAATTTCTACCCTTCATCCTATAGGAATTCATTTGGTCATAAATCCAACCTATGGAGACCTTTTGATCAAATAAAAATGAAGAACCTGAAGAAGAGGTCAATATTTCATCACCTCTTTCATGTTCTTATCTTCTTCCACTTTCTCTTTCTTTGTTGTTTACATTATAAAATAATAACTCCAGTATATTAAATATACTATGATGTCATTATAAAATGTTACAGAGATATTCATTATTCTGTCCATCTTGTGAATGACCAAGTCAACATATGTGCGTACAGACGGCTTACCGTCTCCACGTCGTGGTGTAGTTTGTTATTCCAACACTACATTATTTGGATGGATATAATAATGAGTATAAATGATGTAAATAATCAATATAAAATTTTAATGATTTTTTATATATGATATACCATCCAATTACATGTGATTTAACCATCAATATAATGATATTGTCGCTCATGCGTACATATGGATTACTATCTCCACGAATGCGAGGAGATTCATTCCCCATCGTAATAATTCAAGAATAATTTTAATTTTCTGATTAAAAATAATTTTTATGAACATAATATCATTATTTATATGAATCAAATACATCCTACCCATAACAAACATTTCTTACGTAACCAATCATATAAAGGAAAACGAATCAGTTAACATCCGAAATGATGATACTACTAAAATATTATTAACAAAGAAATATTATAGGATCATATATGATATCATATTTATGTATATAGTTCCTGTATAATTTAAAAAAAATATTTAACTATTATACATGAGGTTAAAATACCCTTGACCAAGTAAAAGTACAAGGTAAGGGGTTTTCATCCCACTTTTATTCCCATGAGATTCATGCTATATTTTCCACTATTGTCTTTTGTGTGGTGTATATACTACCCATGATTGTATTCTTTGAGAAATATACTTTCATTTATGGGTATTTACATAATCATTGGATGATCCTTCTTTCATGGGTTGTATGTTTCGTAAGTTAACAAATCCAAAAGGGAATTTCACATTTCAATTTCCACTCATTCGGTTTTACACAAACCTCATTAATTATTTTACTCCAAGATTATGTGTGAAATCACTATTTATTTACTTTTTTAATAATTTCCACTCCCCTTTGTGTGGATATAATTGTGATACACATAATCACTCAATTGATAAATTCTCAATTCATCGAAATGAACTTCACAAGATTAATGTTAACTCAATATCTATTCATTGAGTTAAACATCCAAGTCAATGGTGTTGTTTTTACAAGATTATGTGTCAATGTCCTCAAATTTATTTACACTGAATATCCAATCATATTTAGTGTATTTATATTTTCCACACATAATTATGTCATTGATTTATCCTTAACCTAAGGATACAGTCTTTATAAGGGAATTCATCTCAACTTACATTTCATTGAGACTTCTTTGTTGTTATGGGCCGATTCACATTTATTTGGTGTATATATTGTACTTTGAATTAGCATATCATGAATCCCCTTAATCTCATGATATAATAAATTATTTATTACCTCAATTTTTTTTATTCAAGTTTCTCTCATTTTTTTAGTGACTCTAACTAAAATATCATTTTAAATGTTTTAAAAATAAATTCTTCTCAATATTTCTCATTAATGTCAATGTTTAAAAAAAGGTTTTAAGGATTTATTTATATGGACATGAATGTTTTAAAATTAAAATTTATTTTAAAAGTTTCAATGTGATATGGGAAACTTTGATTCAAAAATCTATTTTAAACGGCTTCTTGATAAATAGTGATTCTTTTAAATGTTTTCAATAAAAAGTGGATATTTTTCTCGAGTAGTTTTAATGATTATTTTCATCTATGTCAACATCCATCATTGGATTTTATGTTTGTTTAAAGTTGATTCATTATGACACAATCTTAAAAATGGTATTTATGGTATTTTGATATGTTTGACTGTATATGTGTTATTTTTATACCTTTCATGGTTTATGGTCAAAGTATTAACATTTTGTATGCTAGTTTCAATATGAATGATTATGTTATGTTTCATCCTTTTCATATGAGGAAAGCATCGGACTTAGTAAGTGGTGGGTGGAGCCCTCAATAGATCTTGGATTCATTGGTAAGTTTCATGAGACAAACTAGTGTCTTGGAACAAGGCCTTGACAAAATCTTATTTGTAGTCTTGGAAAAAGGCCTTGACTGTGTGGTTATGAAGTCTGGCATTATGCATTCCACCATTATTAAAGTGGCTACTTATATTTCATGTTATTATTCGACTAGTATAATATCCATGTGAATAAGTAAATGGAATTATTTGATTTAATCTTTGACATATTATGCTAAAGTTTAATATTAAAAATCTTTTGTTTTAGTCTTATACATTGACTTAAATTTTTATTCTTATTTATGAAAGTTTCTGCTATATTGTTATCCTTTCCGAGAATTTGAGCTCACCACTTTATATGTTTTATTTTTCCCAGGATGTGAAGAAGTATTTTATAATTGACCTTCAGGGATAGGCTAAGGATATATGTGTGTTCAAAAGGGGACAAAATGTTGTTGATGTTTTTATTTCACGATGTAATGTAAAACTTGTGTATTGATCTAGTACTTCCAAGGCTACTAAACTAACCAGACATTCGGGAAATGATTCCTTGTATCATGCCAATGTTATAAAATAATACACTGATTCTGGGTAACTGGGGTCAGGTCATTACAGTTAGTATCAGAGGAAGTTTTGTACAAACCTTGGAAGTTAGATTTAGAAACAAACTCTGATTAGGAAACCCTACCTTAAGATAGACATTGAGGATTAGTATACAAGAACATTTAAAAATATTGGTAATGTAAATATTATGTGGGGTTTTCAAGAAATAAATTCATGTTTGGATATGAGCAGGTAGAGGTGGATCAGTCACAGACGTAGCTAGAAGTGAAAAAATCTGACAAGGAGTTTCGGGCTTGACGTGGGGTATCTTAGTACATGACAACGGGCCATGATGCACTCCTATTTGCGACACTCCTAGGGGATATTCTTATGATAATTCACATTTTCTTTACAAACTAATTTGAAGTATTTTAATATAATATGAGAATAAATAACCTTGTTTAATCCTAAGGTGTTTTATATGGAAAATTAGGTGTTATGATATTCTCTAAATGATTTTATGACTCACACTATGCTTTCTTATGTCAATCAATGGTTGGATTCCAAGGAAGCCATTGTAAAATTTAACATGATGTACTGGGTGGGCACGACGACGGAAATGAGAAATGAAATGGAATTTTGATAGGTGTAAAAGATATCGTGTTCATGTCGAATCAGTTTTTCAAAATATGATCAACAACATATATATTAACCAACTCCTGGACTCAACAAAGAAGAGAAAGGCAGTGAATGATAAGAGCTCCAGTAGTGGAGACCACAGAGAAAAGAAAGCTCAATTTCCATCATGTAGGAAATGTGGAAGGAGACACCTAGTAAAATGTCTCAATGGAACAAAAAATGCTTTATGTGTGGGAAATAAGGATATAAAGTAAATAATTTATGAGGAAAAAGGAAGAGTAATATGGAATAAAATAAAAATGAACCCAAGAATCCATTTACAGTCACTTTCTATAAATGTAGGGGACCTGGGCATTACCTAAGTAAATGCCCAATTCTGTAGGATAACCTCTTCCTCAAGGAAGAACTTATGTGGAAATAAATGGATGGGGAAATGTTTAAAAGTATTTGTGCTCTTTGTTAATGGGATTACTTTGGAAGACTTTTCTCTTGTATGTGTAACCCTACAGTTTGTTATGTGAAAAGCCTATTTTAGGAAGAATTATCTTTTATATTGTTGAAATAGTTATAAATAACAATTGGGTTTATATAATACTTGAATTTGGGGCAATTACAAGTTATTAAATTTTGGGATGAAAATGTGAGGTATCAGATAACATTTGTGGTCAAATTATGTTATGGTTATTTGGAGGAATTTATCTCATTTTGAGAATGTTATAAAATATACTTTTTTAAAAATAACAACATTTAGACCATGTGACAACCCATCACATTAGACAAAAATGTGAGAATCAAACCCACAACCAGAGTGTGATTGGGATTTATCTCTTACAACTGGAGTACGTGAAGTCCCTAGTTAGTGTGACTAATTATTTTTAGTTAAATGATTTTATAGATCAATAATATATTTATTTGGGATCTTATGTCTTATCAAATGGATATCCTTAGTATAGGAAAATGATTTGGTGATTAAGTGATAAATGTTATTTTGGAAGATATTCGCTCTGTTCGGAACACTATATGCCTAAGGAAAATAAAATACTATGGGATTTAATTTGAGAAATAATAGAGGATTTTTATCTATGTTTTTATTATATATTTATAGTGATTAGGGTTATTTATGAAATGATTAACCTATCATAGAGAATATGTGATTAGGTTAATTATTTTTAAGTATGTGACTTTAAGAGTAGTCGATGTTATTTGGAGATACAATTTAACCTGAAAGACTGTGTAATCAAATTCTTCTATGTTTGGGGTTTCAATATTTTTTTGGATTATATTGAAGTGTATTAAGGACAATTGTTTATTGAATGGTATTTATTGAACTTTGGGTATTGTTGATTTAATTTTATAAATTAAGATTACTATTTCTTTCTCTAAAGGATTATCCTTTTTGGGGATCATCAAATATTGTACTAACCATTTTGGTTTTGGTTAATCTCTAAAGACAATGTAAATATATAGTTTATCCTTTGTGGATTATTTGGTTCTCTATAATTTTATTCGACCACTTCATCAGTGACCAAGTCATCTTTAATACTCATCATTTGAAAAACACTACGTTATTATTTAAAACCGATTTTTTATTTAAATAATTATTTGTTTTATTTAAATTTATTTTAATTAAAAATTGATACATGATACATAAATATGTTCAGTGTAATTCATTGGATTCATTTTATAATAATTTTAGATATATAAAATTTTATTGAACTTTTTACCGTCTTTTTCCAACCTTCTAGGAGAATTTACAAATTTACATAAAACATAATTTTACTGCTTCTGTGAGTTGAATTTCAAAAATCTGAGAATCACGGTTGACATCAATAAGTAAAATGTGGTTCAATAAGATGAAAATAATTTTTTTGAATAGTAACTTTTGACTTTTATTTACCACGGTTAAAAGTAAATATGATAATTAAGGGTAAGAATGATATTATAATTTCCCTAACCCATGTACTAATTCTATTGGATAAGTGTAATTTGACCAAAAACAACCTTATAAATAAAATGTGATCCTCTTTGTTCCACATGGATTAGATTGGGACATTTATTATTATTATTTTTAAAGAAGAGTTAAAAGAGTTAAATTCAAAGTTTAATAACTAAACCATTTTTAATATAGAATTATACATAAGATAAATTCAACTATAAATATTCATTAGAAAGATAAAAATATTAAATAAATAATTGTATTTTATTTATAATCTTTATACATTAAATAATTTAATTTGTTTATGACGCAATGATGATGCAGTAATTACCTTATTAATGAAATATTAAAATAATTGATATTATAAATATTCAAATAAATGTAATTTTAGAGTTTTTATGAAATCCACTAATCTTCTAGGTTAATATTAAATTTTAAGGTTGATTAAATAAATTTTATTCGAATTTATAAAGTTTTTATGGGTTTGAAAAAAATAAAATACTAAATACTGTCAAAATTGACATAATTGAGTTTTTAAAACAAATACTATATTATTAATTGATATAATATTACTAAAAATAAAATTTTAGGCCAAAGTAATTATATAAGGTTATATTTATTAATAATGAACCACTTGGGGTTCTCTTGGCTTGTTATAGTAAGTTTATTAACCATATAATATAAAAATAAAAAGAGACATGGTAAATGTCAAACTATTTTACTAAGAGTTAAATCTAGAATATGAGGTTAATATAGTGACCTAAACCTATCTAAAACCTAATGGTTTAAATTTTTTAGACCCATACCCACCTTATCCTCGAAATAAATCATTTTGGAGCCATTATAAGAGAAAATTATATTATTGTAAAATAATATTTCAATCTTTTCCTAAAGTGACCCTCACCTCTCTTATAAAAGGGTAATTCCCCTTCTCTTAATTTCACACCCCTAGAGCCATTTGGCTCAGAAAAACCCTACCCAAATATCCTCCCAATTTTCCTACCTTCATCATATAGGCCTTCCTTTAGTCAAAAATCCAACCTAAGGTTCCCTTTTGATCAAATAAAAAGAAAGAACCTGAAGAAGAGGTAAATATTTCATCACATCATTCATGTTTTTTTCTTCTTCCACTTCCTCTTTCTTTTTTGTTTCCATTATAAAAAAATAACACCAGTGTATTCTATATTTTTTGATGTTATTATAAAAAATTTATAACCATATTCACTATTTTATCCATCATATGAATGACAAAGTCACCATACTTGTGCACGTACGACTTACCGTCACCACGTCGTGGTGTAGTCTGTTATTCCAACACTTCATTATTTGGATGGATATAATAATGCGTATATCTGATGTCAATAATAAATATAACATTTTAATTATTCTTTTTATTTGATATACAGTCCAATTTTATACTATTTCACTATCAATATAATGATATTGTCGCTCGTGCGTACGTACGGATTGCCATCTTCACGAATGCGATGAGATTCATTCCCCATCGTAATCATTCAAGAGTAATTTTCATTTTATGATTAAAAATAATTTTTTTGAACATAATATAATTCTTTTTATGAATCAAATATATCCTATAAATAACAAACATTCCTTATGTAACCAATCATATAATGGAAAACGAATTAGTTAACACCCGAAACGATGATGATACTAAAATATTATTAACAAAGCAATGTTAGAGGATCATATATGATATCATATTTATGTATATATTTCTTTTATAATTTAATACTAGTAATTTAACTATTATATAGGAGTTTAACAGACCCTCTACCAAGGAAATGTACTAGGTAAGGGGGTTTATCTCACTTTTATTCCCGTGAGATTCATGCTATATTTGCACTATTACCTTTTGTGTGGTTTATGGAATGCCCATGATTGTGTTGTTTGAGTAATATGCTTTAATTTATGGGTATTTACATCATCATTGGATGATCCTTATTTCATGGGGTGTAAGTTTCGTTAGTTACCAAATCGATAAAGGAATTTAAAATTTCAATTTCCACTCATTCGGTTTTACACAAACTTCATTTATTATTTTACTCCAAGATTATGTGTGAAATCACTATTTATTTACTTATGTAGTAATTTACACTCCCCTTTGTGTGGATTTAATTTTGATACACATAATCACTCAATTGATAAATTCTCAAGTCATTGATATGAACTTGATAAGGGTAATATTAACTAAATCTCTATTCAATGAGTTAAACATCCAAGTCATTGGTGTTGTTTTTACAAGAATATGTGTGAATGTCCTCGGATTGATTTACACTGAATATCCAATCATATTTAGTGTATTTATATTTCTCACACATAATTATTTCATTGATTTATTCTTAACCTAAGGATACAGTCTTTATAAGGGAATTCATCTCAACATACATTCTATTGAGACTTCATTGTTGTTATGATCCAATTCACATTTATTTGGTGAATATATTGAAATTTGACATAGTATATCATGAATCCCTTTAATATCATGATATTATAAAGTTTTTATTACCTCAATTATTTGTATTCAAGCATCTCTAATTTGGTTAGGGACTCTAACTAAAATATCATTTTAAATGTTTTAAAGTTTTATTCTTCTAAATCTTTCTCATTAATGTCCATGTTTTAAAAATTGTTTTAAGGATTTATTTATATGGACATGAATGTTTTAAAAATAAATTTCCTTTTAAAAGTTTCAAAGTTGTATGGGACAATTTTATTCAAAAGTCTATTTTAAACGGCTTCTTGATAAATAGTGATACTTTTAAATGTTTTCAAGAAAAAGGGGATATTTCTCTCAAATAGTTTTAATGATTATTTTCATCTATGTCAACATCCTTCACTGGATTTTATGTCTATTTAAAGTCAATTCATTATGATACAATCTTCGAAATGGTATTGAAGTTTTTGTGATATGTTTGATTGTTGATGTGTTATTTTTATACCATTCATTCTTTATGGTTAAAGTATTAACATTTCGTATGCTAGTTTTAATATGAATGTTTATGTTATGTTTCAAAATGTTTGTATGAGGAATTCATTGGACTTAGTAAGTGACAGTTGGATCCCACTATATCTCCTCGGTGCATCGGTAGGTATCATGAGACAAACTAGTGTCTTGGCACAAGGCCTTAATAAAATCTTATTTGTAGTCCTGGCACAAGGCCTTGACTATGTGGTTATGAAGTCCAAAATTATGCCTTCCATCATTATGAAAGTGGATACTAATATTTCATGTGATTATTCAACCAGTATAATATACTTTTGAATAATTAAATGGAATTATTTGATTTTATATTTTCCATAATATGCTGAAATTTAATATTAGAAGGCTTTTGTTTTAGTCTTATACATTGACTTAAATGTTTATTCTTATTTATGAAGGTTTTTGCAATATTGTTATCCTTTCTGGGCATCTCAGGTCACCCCTTTCTATGTTTTATTTTTTCCAGGATGTGAAGAAGTATTTTATGGTTGACCTGCATGGATAGTCTAAGGATATAAGTGTGTTTAAAAGGGAAAAAATGATGTTGATGTTTTTATTTCACGATGTAATGTAAAACTTATGTATGTATCTAGTATTTCCTTGGCTACTAAACTGATCGATCATTCAGGACATGATTCCTTGTATCATTCCAATGTTATTTAATAATGCACCATTTCTGGGTAACTGGGGTTGGGGTGTTACACTAGGTTTAGCTAGATACTATTGACATTTTATCTAGGAATTTTCCCATTTATCAGCACCCATTAATGTGCTGATGAAAAATGGAGCGAAATTGTAGTGTTTTTAAAAGTCTGAAGAGACATTTATCGAGATGATGTGGAGGTTGAATCTAGATTCAGTTTTGTTATTTCCTGATCTTGGGATTGGATATGTCATTTACTATGATTTATTAGGAATTTTTCTGGGATAAGTACTTATGGAGAGGGGTTTTTAGTGGATTATCTATCACATAAACGACAACCCCGTGTCTTAGAGAAACAATCAATGGACCACATTTTAAAGTTCAGGAAATTCCATCTCTTTGGAACATGTTTTTATTTTCTATATAAACCATAATATTATTTTCTATATCTTCAAACAATGATTCCTGAATTTATGGAAAAGGATCTAGGTTTAGTTTTTATAGTCGTTATACATTGAGATGGAAAATGTACTAGGTAAAGGTTACTTTGTTATAGATTCTATTAACTGAATGATGTAGGAATATCAATAGCTTAGTGGATATATTTTTCAGGAACTATGGAACCTAATGGGGTTGTTGGACGATTGGAGGATGAATATATATGAGGACCAGATATTGATGACATGTTCCCAAATTGTGATCAAATATTCTTTAGTAAACGTAGTGAATTATTGACAAGAGATCGACCCTGAGTATGTAGTGACGTGGGAACAACTGGAAGGTGGTGACCCATTCCCTTGGTGGTCTTTAATAGAGACAATGTGGTCCTTATACATGGGTGACTTGTAGTCCTTACTTCTACCAGGTAGGAGCTAATGGGAGACTTCCATAACCCCATGTAGGTGGTATATCATGGGGTGAAAAAGATATACCAACACTTTAGGAAGTAGTTCTGGTGTCCATGGATATAGAGGGATATTGTAAGATTTATTTCTCAATACCTTAACTGCTAGAGGATAAAGGATGAGAATCAGTTTCCTAGTGGTTTTCTCTACCCACTTCTTATGACCATGTGCAAATTGGATGAAATCACAATGGAAATTGTGATGGAATTACACAAGACCTATGGGGATTGTGACATTATTTGGGTGATTTTATACTAACTAATGAAAGTTGATTTATTATTATTAATATTTGTGACTCTCTTAGTGGATGAGATGAGAAAGATGTTTGTACCTGAGATAGTATTCCTACATGGAGTTAACTTGAACATTGTATCTAACAAAGACACATATTTCATGTCATGATTTTGGTATGTATTTTAGAAGTCATTAGGGTCTATGTTTAGATTGATCTCTACGTACCATCATAAATAGACAAACAGTCAGAATAGATGATCTGAATATTGTAGGTTATGATCTAGAATGTATTCTAGATGTTGGTGGATCTTATGATGATCACATATCCCTCATCGAGTTCACATAAAAAATACTTACCATTATTCGATCTAGATGGTAGATTATGAGGATTCTTATGTTAGGCTACATCATTCCCCTTTTTGATGGAATGATGTTGGTGAGGTAGCAGTTATGGGTCCCAATATGGTATAGGGGGACTCTTGGAGAGTTTTATTAATTTAAACCCAGAAAATAAAATCAAAAATAAGAAATATTTTTTATAACAACCATAGGAGGAGACCTTTGTATTTTTCTACAGGTGACCAAATATTTGTGATATTTACTTCTTGGTTAGTTGATCGATATTCAAGGAAGAAAGGGAAGATAATTCCAATCTAGGTTGGAACCTTCGAGATGATCGAGTGGGTTAGAAGTGTGGCATAATATCAAGATCTACCGTATGACTAATGAGGTTTTCATAATGTGTTTCATGTATTTTAGCTCCAATGGTACATTCCTGACCCCATACATTTAATCGACTATGAGGATGTTGAAGTAGATCTTATAACATCATACATGGAACACCCAATATAGATTTCATAATGATGCAAGAAATTCTATTAAGAGAAGATGGTACCGCTTATGCTGGTTATATTGTATCATGGAAGGATCCACGATGTGACTAGGGAGTGGTATGATAATTTTTATAATAAATGGTCCATGTTATTTGAGAATAACATTTATGGTTATTATCAGGTATGAGAGTTTATTAAAATGTCTCTATAATATCATCCATTCTTTAATTATATGTATGAGATGTTTATGTTTTAAAATATCCCATTTTCATTCAATTTTTCCCTGTTATGGGATGTTTAGAGGATGTTTTTGGAATAAGTTTCTAAGAAATAGTATTTGGATTTATGATGAAGGGACATGTTGTGTTTTATTTCTAATTTCTCCACTAGAACACTGATGGAATCCAACAGAAATCCACTAGGTATCTAGTAGGTCTACGAGCTTCTTTTGACCCGGCCAGCTAGCTGATGGTACTAGAAGAACATAATTGGTTCTACTAGGAACACCAGATCACTAGTGGGGACCACTAGGTAACCAGTACACCCAGTTTGAGGGTGTATTTAATGAACCCTATGGGATTTTGATAACACATGGTTTTAACACACTTTCACATACAATTCCAACCCTAATGTATCTACTCTAAATTTCAGACCTTGCCTATGGTTCTGAGAGCTCTCTTATTCATATCCCTTTGATCCTTTAATATGGTATTGATATAGAGATACTAGATTACTATGCTTCTTCTTGATAACAACACATTTCCTCTTCCTTCTTGAGATTCGATCTGGGATAGATGTTTTTATACTAATCCCATAATGAAATGTACTTCATATATCAGTGGAAGATCATGAATTTTGATGACATATCTTAACCAGATCAATGTATAACATTAATTATGGGACTTATATAGGTATGGGTTTATAAATAATCTTCCTAGATCTATTATTGATGTAAGATATATTATAGATATATAATTATTTGACTATCCTTTGATCGGATTTCTAATGGATTCAATGTGATAATGACATACATTGAGCTGAGCTTGTTTCCTTCTGAGTTGTGCACATTTCGTGGTATTATTCTTTAGATCGATCATCCAGATATCAAATTTTTCTATAATCTCATATTGTATCTATTTTTTTAATATACTATTTGTAGATTAGTGTTAATTGGCTACACCCAAGGTTTTCTTTTAGAATTTATGAGGAATTCACTATCCATTCAATAATCGACATCGAATCTAGCGAATTTAAAACCTAAGTTTTAACATATTTCAGAACTAGATATGTTGATTTAATCAATGAGGTATTTAATTCTAGGAAAACATTCTTGAAATAAAATCTTATTAGGTATTCTTTGAAGCCTATTTCTTTAATGAACCGGAATCATTGAGACAACCTTGGAGTGGGAGAAAGTTCTTCATGTTTGTGTATCATAGTTCAATATCGATCAATTTATGATATTTGAAGTAAAACATATAAAACCTTGAGGTATTATGTTCTGAAAATTTTCAATCCCTTATATACTCTTGTTTAATTGATTCATGATGCATTGCATTGAATTATTATTCTCGATTAATGGAAATTACGTGTGCTTCTTTTTTTCATCCCTATTACCCATATATGTTACTTGATTCTACAAGTATTAATAGATTATGATTTTACTATAACATCCTATTACACATCAAACATGTAATTTTCTAATTCTTTCATAGTTTTCCTTTAACGTTGTTCGGGTAGGGTTGAGAAGTAAATGGGAGATATCTGTAATGGGGAAGTTAGAGATTTTTTTGAATTTTTGGCACAAAACCTATTAGTTATGGAGACGGCTCTAGAATTACACATATTGTAATATGGACACATGATGTGAAAAACAAAAATGAAAAGTTAATCAAATTTTATCAAAAGGTGACTATTGTTTTCAGATATTATGAGACTTATCAATTACATGATGTGTAATTGGGTTACACGTCATGTAAAGTCACAATGTTTTTTTTAAATAGGCACCCCATCTAAAATTTTCATTTCTATTTGTCAAGGATTCCATGATATAGACCTAGAGACGTCCTTAGGAAAATATAGGAGTCATAAACCCCTCCAAACCATTTCGTTTGGAAATTGATTATTATTGTGATCACGATGGGTCATTCCGGTTAAGAATTATTCAAGACTCACAATATACATCTCTTTTCCTTTCGTAGAGTTTGATGGAACATCTTGAGTTTGGTGGGTCTAATATCTATATTCTTTAATCTAATTTTTATGATGAGTTCCTAGATCCTATGTATCTTTATTATTGTTTGTGGGTTTCGTTGTAGGTGTTGTGTTCTGTGAGAAAGGTAAGCAGTTTCATATTTGGATTCCAATTTATTTAAACTTCAATTACTTTATTTAAATTCATTTTTATTTAAAATTAAATTGTGTAAATTGAAAAAATTTCTTTCCATGATTTTATGAAAAACAAAATTCTAATGAATTGGGGTTTTTTGGATCTCTTTGGCATGAAATTATGAAAACCCCCAATTCTAGTGAATTGGGATGTGTCGACAAAATTCATGGAATTTATTTGAAAAATTAATTTTTTGTAATTAATTGAGAAATTGGATTGTGAAATGGAATGGTGAATTGATTTTGAATCCCTTTTTTTGAAAAATGTCTTAAAAATGGTTCTTAATGAAACCTAGTTGTTTCATCTTTTTTTAAAAAGTCATATTTTTTATTAAAAACCCATTATGGGTTTTAAAGGGATAAACTGGAATTTTGAAATGGAGAATGTGATTTAATTATATTTTATGTAGTCTTAAAGTAAAATTTCCCCTCATTTTTTGTACTTGATCATATAAAATACTCAGGTGGTTAGTGTGTTATTTGGAAAACACTTTATGATTTAAAACGTTCTAAAATATCATATCATCACATCACATCCCTTAGGTGATAGTGATGAGACCTATTTTTCTTTGATTCAAAAGGACATATGTACATACTTTCCATTTCATAGTGTGGGGACCCTATAGCCTAGAACTTTTGTACCTATTTGGAACATGACCATGTTGCTTGCCTGTTTGTATTTAAAATGTATATTCCATTATTGTGAACTGTTTTACATGCCTTTAGATTTTGTAAAAACTATTTTATATAAATGTGTTTAGTTAATCCACTTTGTGAAAAGTAACACTATTTTAAAAATAGTCCATCATTTTGAAATGTGATGACTTTGCTTAAAATTATTTCCATCTTTGGGTTTAAAAGAATGAGTTGTTTTAATTGTGATTTTGAAATTCCAAACCTATTTGATTTAAATTGAATGTAATTTCTTAGTTAATTTGATATTAGAATATGTTATGGAATAATTTCATGAAATCCAAATGGGCTTTAGATAACACCCAACTTGTGCCTTTGGGTGTTTGTAGATTACCTCCTTCCATGTTTGGGAAAGGGAAAATGATCTCTTAGAGGTGGTCCTAGCTTTTGAATTATGGACTTGGGGAGTTGGGTCTGAGTTGGGTCTTTTGTATTTTTCCCTTTTTGGTATTGTTATTTGTATTACATTGGGAACATTACTCCAAGTTTCTTTTTTTGTTATGCATATGGTCTTTCTTTATTTACTTGCACACTGTTAGTGGAAAATAATTACCACATTCAGTTTGTATGATTCCAGGTTCTAGTCACTGGCCTACAGCTATCAGGTACACCCTTTAGGATATTTCAAGGTCATCTTGGTTATCGAATTACCGGGGTACCTAGGTTGGTTCATGACAATGTAGTATCAGAGATTCACATTGAGCTTCCTATATTGAAATCAATATGATTTTTTGAAATCTTTTTGGGACTTAGGAAGTAGTTTCAATTGAGTTTCTGACCTGCCCTCACCTCAATGAACCTTATGTCACAAAGGGTGGTTGGGGAAAGGAATCCTATGGATTGTTTATAGTTTTTTTCCATGTTTTTATTTTGATAGGTTGAAATCCAAATCTTGTTCTCCCTATCTATTGGGATTAATTTTCCTTTTTTATGTTCGAGTGTAAATGTGATGTCTTTATTGTTGTCTTCTGATGTTGCGTAGCATCATTCCTCTGATAAGGCATCTTAATCGGATCCTATAGGATACTTATGTTGAACCTTAGTGGGGAAATCCCCTTGTGGATTTGAATCTGGTTGAGGTGAGCATACACACTATTTATGCTCTGGGACATGCACCACCTCCAGTCCCCATTTAGGATCAAGCTGTGGATCCATAAAGAAAATTCCACATGGCTTTTTCTCAAGAGTTACTTCACCAGAATCTAGAACCATTCAAAGACTCAAATGATCCTCAAGAGGCTCAAGAGTGTTTAATCAAAATGGAGCGCTTGTTTGGGTTCTTAGACACAACCAATGTAATCAAGATAAGGTGTGCCACCATCATTCTTGATGAAAGGACTAGGAGATGGTGGGATATGATAGTAATGGAAAATAATCATGAGGGATCACAGTGTGAAGACATAAAAGTTATTCTCAGTGAATATTTTTATCTAGATTCTATATTGTTGGCTAAGTCTACATAGTTCTTTGAACCCAAGAAGGATGACATAACCTTGAATGAGTATACATATTCTTTTGCCGATCTCATGCATTTCTCCCATAATATATTATCTATTGAGTGGATTAAGTCTCTAAGTTTGGGGTTGGGACTTCTTCAGGATATTCATTCTCAATATTTCCTTCTGAATATGCCATCTTAGGCTAATGTGTTGGATAGAGCACGTACGGTTGAAATAAACTTTGTTGTCGTGTTCAGGTTATCAAGAGTTTCACTATCTCTTAGTGGGAGTGGGAGTTTCTTCAAGGTAAATAAGAAGTTTAATTATTATTATGATAATTATTTATATAAAGGTCATTATAGATATCCAGCAGTACCTGGAAATGGCCTTTTATTTTTCTACCAGTGTGGAAAGGTAGGACATGAAAATAGAATTTTCACTGAGGGACACATGAACTATGTCTCTTATAGACGTCCAGGGAACATGTAGAAATTATAACTTATTTATTAAACTCCATGTATTGGAATGATATCATCAAATGCTCCTAAAACTATAGGTAAATCAAATGATTCATGTGAAAATGGGTTCCAGACATAGGTATCTGGAATGAAGCATCTTCAAACAGTAGAAGTGTCTCCAGAGGAAGTGGATATGGGTCTAGTGACTGTGAGAGGTACCATTATAATCGATTCATATTTAGGGACTACTCTAATTGATACTGGGGAATCTCACTTATTTATTTCAACCAATATTTTTAATATTCTTAATCTTCTTATGGATCTTTTAACTAGTGCAATTGATATTTCTACATCCCTCAGTGTGAAGAGAGAGCAGGGCCCCCATAGTCCCTCATATGTTTTCTCTCTATAATATTTTGAGATATCATGCATTTTTCGAGTTCTCAACTTGAACAACCTTGAATTTATATTTGGGATATATTGGATCACTACCAATAATGCTTCAATTGATTTTTATCTCCATTGGGTCTCCTTTAAAACACCTAGTGGTGTGTTCTGTGTCTTCCAAGGAGAGTGGGACCCAAGGTCAAGCGGAGTGGGACATTCTTATCCAGAGTTGAGGAAAGTGATATCTATGTTTTACATTGATCTGGAGAGGAAAATTTTAGCAAGTATATTTATATAGTAGTTTTCAAGTATCCCGATGTGTTTTGTTATGAATTCTATGGGTTTCCACTGGTAAGGGAGGTTGAGTTTTCCATTGAATTAATGTTTGGTACTCAACCAATTTATATTCACTCTTAACTCGTGGAACTCACTGAACTGAAAGAGATGAAGTCCCAGTTCTATGATCTTATAAGAAATGTATTTATATATCTAAGGGTTTCACCTTGTGTGGTGCTGGTTTCCTTTGCTAAAATATTTGATGGTTCACTTTTCCAATGTGTTGATTACCGAAATATCAATCGAGTGAAGGTACGAAAAAGTATATATTTCCATAGATTGATGATCTATTTGATCAGTTCATGGGGGAATAGTGTTTCTCAAATATTGATCTTTTCTCTAGTGACCATAAGTTGAGGAGAAAATAATCTGACATTTATAAAACCTCCTTTCAGAGTAGGTACTGTCATTATGATTGCCTTGTTTTACCCTTTGGCCTAACTGATTATCTTATAATAATTATGGAGCTAGTGAAGAGTATTTTCCACGACTATATAGATTCTTTCACGATAATATTTTTAGATGGAATCCTTTTTAATTTAAATCTAAGGAGGAAGATGTGTATTATTTGAGAAATTTTTTGATTTTTATAAAAAATAATTAGTTTTACTCTAGGCTTATAAAAGGTGATTTCTGGATCAAGGAAGAGAAATTATTGGGGCAAGTGGTTCTGAACAGGGTATATCAGTTGATCCTGAGAAGGTGAAGATTGTTATGAATTTGGAGAAACCACTAAATTTATTCGAGATTTAGAGCATCTTAGGCCTATAAGGATATTATCACCATTTTTTAAGGACTTATCGTAGTAGGATTATCTATTGAATAATCTGACTCGGAAGGGAGTAAAGATTTATTGGGATGAAAAATGTTCTATTTCTTTTATTGAACTTAAATGTATTTTGACTACTATTCCAGTTTTGACTCTTTCGGAAGATGGGAATGGATATGTGGTCTTATTTGATGCATTAGGTTCTTGTTTGGGTTGCGTTCTTTGGTAGGGTGATCATGTCATTGCTTATGGATCTTGACATCTTGGGCCACATGATAATAACTATCAGACCCATGACCTTAAACATGATACTGTGATGAATGTTCTTAAGAGTTGGAATCTTTACCATTATGAACAAAGGTGTCATGTATTCTGATTATAAGAGATTTAGTTATATCTTTTCTCGAAAACATTTAAATATCCACGAGAGGTGTTGGGTGGAATACCTACAGTGTTTCGATTTAAACATCACATATACCAAGAGGAAAGGTAATGTTGTTTTAAATGATTTATATTGGAAGATTCCAACCTAGGTAGTAAAGGAATTTTTTTAGGAGTGAAATTTGGTGGATCTTTTTACACAGTTTCAGATTGAAGTTCACGAGAAAGGGGACAAGGTTTCTATATCCACCCTTCAATTGACATCCACTCTTCTCTAAATGATTATTTAGGATTAGAATATTTAAGTTGAGTTTCATTGCATTATAGAATATATTTATAGTGGGAGACAGTCTCCATTTAGTCATTCTCTAAAGAGGTTATCATATGATTTCATAATTTATTTGTGGTATCGTCTTCGGTAAGGAAGGATGTGATGGGAGACTGCCATAAATCGTAGTGGGTAGTGCACCTAGCGACAACAAAAATGTTTTATGTCATGCAATGAATATTCTATTTTCTAGGTATGATATGGGAATTGATAAGTTTGTTTCTCGTTATAATACATGCCATCAGGTGAAGTCTGAGCACCAGAAACCATTGTGTTTTTATTATCCACTTTCAGTCCCTACTTAGAGGTGGGATGAGATCACAATGGAAATTTTGGTTTGGTTTCCACATACCCTGACAACGAATAAGGTGATATGGGTTTTGATCGATTAGCTAACAAAAACATATCACTTTATACCCATTCACAATACAACCAAAGTTGAGGAGTTAGAAAAAATCTATGTGAAAGAGATTGTTTGGTTGCATTAATTTCCATATTTTATAGTCTCTAATAAGGATCCTAGGTTCAATTTTAATTTTTTGAGAGGACTTGGATGGCACTGTTATCTCATGTCTATTTCAGTACGACATTCCAACCATAGTAAGATAGAAAGAAAATGTTGTTAAAATTCTTGAGGATATGTTCTATGATTTTTTTAGCTTTTCTAGAGCTTGGGATGATCCAAAGGGCCATTTGAGTTTTCTTATAACAATAGTTATCAGTTTGGGTTCAAAATGGATTCTTTAAAGTCCTTGTATGGTTGGAATTTTAAATATCTTCTTTGATGGTTAGATATTGGTAAAATTTCCTTAGTCTGATCGAGCTTGTTCTAAGAGATGATAATGAAGAGTAAATTTATTCATTAGAGGATGTTGACAGCATAGAGTTGATACATGTCTTTTGCTGATCATTGTAAATGGACATTGTAAGTCTTAGTCGGTGACTAGTTTTTCTTGACAGTTTCATCCTCAATTGGGTCATCTATGGCTTGGGAGTCAGGGGAAGATTTCTACTCATTTTTTTGGATCTTTTTATATATTTGAGAATTTGGAAAAATATTATTATCATTTTTCAGTTTCCCCACATCTTATTTCGATACATAATGTATTCCATTTATCTTATCCCTAAAATTATATATCTTATCAATCTCATGTTCTAATTTGGAGTGATCATGAATTTGAACGTAATTTATCTCTGACTGAATAACCAGTCAAGATAGTTGATTTGAAAACTATGGTACTTCAAGGTAGGATGATACCTTTATTTTGTATTCTATGACAGTAAGTTAATGATTTTCATGAGACATGGGAGATGGATTCTATGATTAGAGAGCATTGGCCTCATATTTTTGGCATGGAAACTTCTTCGTAGGATTTATGGGGAGATAAATTTTTTATAGTGGGGAGGTTGTAACATCCTATGGCCCTTATAACATTATATTTCTTACCTCATATTGGTTTTAATTTTTCATTGTTTGGGTAGGACCGAGAAGGAAATGGAAGGAAACCTATAATGGTGAAGTCAGATATTTTTTTGGAATTCATGTGAAAAAACTACTAGTTCATGATCCTGATCGAGATTTATGAACCGTGTAATGTGGTTACATGAAATTTAAACCATAAATTAAAATAAATCCATTTTTATCAAAAGCATATGGATTTTTTGGATATTATGAGACTTATCAATTACACTCTGTGTAATTGGGTTACACGCCTTGTAATGTCACAAGGGTGTTTTTTTAAAAAAATAGACCTACTTAAAATCTTTATTTTTATTCCTTAAAGATTCCTTTTTCTAACCTAGAGCCTTCCTTAGGAGATTTTGGGTGCCTCCAACTACTCTGAACCTTTTCATTCAGTGATTGATCATTGTTGTGATCACGATGTTTCATTCTAGGTAAGCATTCTCTATGACTCTCTATATCATTCTCTATTCCTTGCTTGGATGTTTTGGGATCTTATTATGTCTGATGGATTTAAGATCTATTTATTGAATATCCTTTCTATATTGAGTTCCTAGATCCTCTACATCTTCATTCTTATTGATGGGTTTTTTTGAGAGCATTGTGTTCCATGAAAAAGGAAGGTGGTTCCATCTTGGGTTTACAGTTTAATTTACCTTTAATTTATTGATTTAAATTCATATTTACTTTAAATGAAATTTAATAATTGAAAAAAAATTCAATTTGTTTCTTAAAAATCAAATTCCAGGGACTGTGGTTTTTAGTTCACTTTAGCATGAAATTTGGAAAACCACCAATTAAAGTGCACTGTGGTGTGTTTGTTAAATGGATGTAATTATTATTAAAATTTTAATTGTTTAATTTTGTTGAGAAATTTATTTATGAAATAGAATGGTGAATTGATTTCAAATACCTATTTTTTAAAATGGATTAAAAATGTTTGTGATGGAAACCCAATGGTTTCATCTTTTTTAAAGGCATTTTTTGATTAAAACCCCTTTGTGGGTTTTAAATAGAAAATTTAACATGTTGAAATGGTGAATGAGATTTAATTATATTATAATAGGACTTAAAATTATTTCCCATCATTTTTTTTACTTGAGCACATGGAATCATTAGGTGGTTAGTGTGTTATTTGGACAACACTTTATGATTTACAACATTCTAAAACATCATATCAGCACATCAAAACCATTAAAAAGTGGTAATAAGTCCTATTTGGCCTTGGTTGAAGGATGAATACCTACATAATTTCCATTTCATATTGTTTAGTACCTATATATTGGAACCTTCATACCTATTAATAATATGGTCTTGTTTCTCTCATGTTTTTATTTTAAATTTATATTCCATTATTGTAAACTATTTTACATTACCTGAGAGTTTTTATAAACTATTTTATATAAATATGTTTATTTAAGACTTTTTTTTAAAAGTACCATTGTTTTAGAAGTATTATATTACTTTTAAATGTAAATCCTTTGGTTAATAGTACTTTTAGATTTTAATTTTGAAGCATGAATTATTTTAATTATTCTCTTGAAATTCAAAACCTGTTTGTTTTAAATTGGAATGAGTTTCTTGGTTAATTTGATATTGGAATTTATTATGGAATCTTTTGGTTAAATACTACTGGTATTTAGATCACAAACTACTTCTTCCTTACAGTGTTTTTAGATTACCTCCTTCCATGTTTGGGTGGGGGAAAAGGATCTCTTAGAGGTCGTCCCATCTGTTAAACTTTTGACTTGGCGAGTCACATATGAGTTGGGACATGGGACATTTTCCTATTTTTTTCACCTTTGGTTGTAGTAATTTGGGTTTTTAATAATTTTTGGCTTTTATTACATTACTCCTAGTGGAGTTTAGTTTGATATGAATATTGTCTTGTTTCTTTTACTTTAACATTTTTAGTGGAAAAATCATTCCCAGTTTCAGTGTGTATGGTGCCAGGTGTTAGTCACTAACCAGTGGGGTTTAGAAATTATCTTTGATCTATGGAAGGGATAGCTCAGTTATCAAGTTACGAGAGTACCCAAGCTAGTTCGTGATAATTTCCATTCTTGTTATTGATCACATGTTGTTATTTTTTTCTATTATATGCTCATGATGGCGTGTTATTCTTATAATATTATTCTCGACATGTTTTGTGATACTATATCATTGAATGTTTTTCCATGGTATTTATTGTAGGTGTAATATCATGGTATGTTTACCGCTTAGAGGGGAGCGTACATGGTGTGCAACAATGATGGTTGTGGAACCATTTATGGGGTAGAATAATGATATAGTTATGGATCAGATGTGACTTGATGCCATGAAGAGACCAAGGAACATTCTGAAACATGATTCCTTATGGATATCGAGTAGCATGTCCAATTTATGCCTTGAATATTACAAGTGAAATTTCCGAAGACTTATGTACATTTATTGACCAATTTTTACATTTTTATTATCCTTTTGGAATGGTGAAGAAGTAGGTATAGAAGGGGATTATTGTGGCTTGGTTAGAATACATCTGCTCATGACATGCTTGTTTATTATTTTTTTATTGTTGTCATGGAATACAACAATTATATATGTGCACATTTTTTAGGAACATATTTGGGTTGTTCTATTAGTTTTTATTACTAACACCAAATTTGAGAATCTTGATTCACATATAGACTTCATGTATAGAGACCCAGGTAAGGAAAAGGGGACCATGGTAGATATTTGATAAGTGGAGAAAGATATTGGTGGTGGGATTGAGACATAATCCAAATGAAATATATATTTATACTTTAATTATATACATTCACTTATTACCCTATTCTTGGATTTCACATTGGGATCTTGTTTATTTATTTTATAACATGTGTGTTGTAACACAAAAAGGTTTTTAAAATAGAAAAATCATATTAAATAATGTGAATGAAATGAAAAACCAAGATTAGAAGATAAAATAACACCTAGAGAATTTAGAATATATTTATTTTTAAATAAATTAATTCTCTTTGATATCTTTCAATACACACAAAATCAGTATTGAATAAAACATGATACTCTATTAAAATATTATAATTAAAAAATGACCATTATAACCTAGCCGCTTAAATGGTGGGTGTAAATGGTAATAACTAAATTATGAAAATTATATGATTTAATAATTTATATAATTAATTAAATGGTTTTATATTGATTAAAAATAACATAAGAATGATTTGAAAGAGAAATAATTGTTTTCTAAAAAATTATATTTTTCTGAAATGTGTATTAGTCATGTATTGTGTAAAAAATATAAAATTAGTCATTAACACTTTTATAAAATTTCTATTGGTAAAATAAAATTCATTTTTTAATTCATCATAAAAAAATTATTTTTTGGAATTTTTTGGGAATTTTATGAAAGGTGTCAATTTTGATGAATAATGAAAAATACTAAATTTTAATTGAAAACTAACTTTTGATTAAATTATTTATAAATTAAATTATATTAAATTTATTTAAAATATAAGTATTTTAATTATATATTTATGAATATAATTTAATTCATTAAATTCATTTTCATATTAAAATTTTAATATAAATACTTTGTAATCTATTGAACCTTTTTCTTTAAAAGCCCCCTTTCTCATAGTGTTTGTGAGATTAATTTTAAATTAAAATTTTACACTTATATGAATGGAAATTGGAAAAATGGATTCCATAAGTGGAATCATAACAATTTATATTACCTAAAAATTTTGACTTAATTTTTAATGAATATTAATAGTTAAAGAAGAAATAATTACCAGTGTTAAGGTCAGAAATGAGTTAACTATAAGGTTAAACTATGAATATAAGGGTAAAAAATTACCCAAAACTTGTCTAAATCCTATTTTATAGTCATATTTATAGCTTATTATTCGTAATATAGAATATAGGAACTATTGTGACCTTTATTCATGTTAATGACTTTTTCATTTTGGATTATTTTGGGAAACTTCCATGTAATTTCCAAGAGGGTTCCCTTTCCCCTAATATAAAAGGGAACCCTCCCCTCACTTCTTCAAAATACTAAAGACCCTTGCCTTCACAAAACAAATAAAAATTTTCTCCCAAAAATCATTTTAAATATTATATATTTTATGTTCCTATTATAATACCATCCCAAGGGTCCTTAAGAGGATATCCAAATGAGGTTTCTCTTTGAGAAGGTAATTGTCCTAACAAATATCTTTCCTCTTATTAATTCTTTTTACACCATAAATTATATATTAAAACATAAAATATAATTAAACCACTATCTACCAAATACAAATAATTTATTTTTTTATAATATTAATCCATATCAACTTCATCAAATGGGAAGGAAAATAATCCACCATGTGTGTGACGTACTTCCGCCTCACGAAACGATGTAATTTGTTTTCTAATAAAAAATTTAAATAATGGATATAATGATATTTTTATCTAATTTAAATAAAATTTATTATATTTTTATACTTATTTAATTTTAAAACCCCATATACCTTTTTTACATTCCATCCTATTTCAAATACGATAATACCACTCATGTGTACGGCAGACTACAACCTTATAAATAAATGTGATACATTTTTAATATATGATTTACATGAAATGTAATAACGATAAAATTAAATAATATTTGTTATATATATAAGTTTATATTTATTATTTAAAATTAATATATCACCCACTTTCTTACCCTTTCACTTGTCAAAAGAATGATATCGTCGCTCATGTGTACATACTACCTACCATCTCCACGAAGTGATATGATTTATTTTCAATGTAAAAATTTCATAAATGGTTCTAAAAATGTATCTAATGAGTAAATATTATATTCATAACATTATTATTAATATTTATATTATATATATATATATCCTATTCAAAATAACTGGAACTTTCGTGACAAAATACGCATGGGAAAACAAGGTAATTGACTCTCAAAACCGTGAATTTAATGAAATATTATTAACAAATGGGTGATACAATGTTATAGGAGGATAATATATGATATTGTTAATATTATAATTGTTATGGAATAAATTAATAACATTATTAAAACCATTATAAATGAGTTATGAATAGATATAAAGGAAATTTGTCCCGAGGTAAGGGTTTCTCGTCTCACTATTACTTCCTTGAGACATTCTCATTATTTCGACTTATTTATTTTGTGTTGGGTTTGTAATTAAATTTTTATTATTTATATCATGAAATAATTTATATTCATGGTATTTAAAGTTTCATTTAAAATTTTTTCTTTAATGGGGATTATGATTCAAAAGTTTCCAATGTTTTAAGGGTTTGTTTTAAAATCTCAAAATTATTCAAGATTGTTTTTTTAGCATTACATTGGGGAAATATTTGATTTTTTGAATTTAAAATAAATATTTTTTTATTCTAATATAGTTATTCCAGAACATTTTTAGGTAATATTACATGTTTTGTTCTCTTTGGTACTTCAAATTATTAATAAATGCATGTTTGGCTTTTACTACAAATGTGAAAGGAATATTTTCTTTAACCTGTATGACATGAATGGAAATTTCATCCTTCATGAAAAGTAAATGTTTTAAAACATATTTTACTACATTTAATGTTTATATTCAATGAGAAGTATATTCAAAATGTTTTTTCAAATTTTTTTTTAAAATGTGATTTGAAAAATGCAGAGATTTTGTTCCTTAAAAAATTTCAAGGATCCTTTATTGGATTTATATTAATAAAATTAATCAACTTGTAAAAATAAGTGTGATCAACTAGAGATGTGTTATATTGACAATATCTTTATTTTTTTATGATCAGTTTTATAAGGGATATACTATGTTAATAACATTCATTTTATTGTGGATGGTTTTTGATTATGTTTATTGATTGGGGAAAGTATTTACATTTTTTATTCAAGTTGAAATATGAATTTTTATGTGAATTATGTTTCACCTACTTATTATGGTGAATTATTTGGACATAGTAAGTTATGAGAAGGGTCTGTTATATCCCTTCAATGCAAAGTCATGACTTATGAGTCAAAATAGTTTGGGTTTTGGGATAGGCCTTTCCCATTTATATAGATGTATTGGCATAAGGCCTCAACAATATTTTTATGTCTTGGAATAAGGCATTGGCGTTATGTTTTATATGTCTATAATTATGAATTCTATCGTTATGAATTCAGTTATTGAAATACCATGTAATTATTAAATTATTTATAATATCAATATTTAAGTTTCAACCTCATGTGATTATTTATATGGAATTATTTGATCATATTTTATCCATGTCATACTATGTTGATGTTATTGATAAAATGGCACATGTTTTAGTTATTTACCATTCCAAGTTGATTATTCCTTATTTATTCATAGATTCCATTGTCTACTTACCCTTTTTCAGAATCCAATATCACCCATTTATTATGTTTTATTTTCCCCAGGATATCAGGATGTATTTTGGGATTTATATGTAGGGATATTCTAAGGAGAATAATGGTGTTACAAAATAAAATACTTTATATATTTTATGTTTTAAATTATAATAATATTTTTAAGAATGTATTTAGTTTACTAAGACTGGTAAAATATTTCTTAATTCAGGATGTGATTACTTTTATCTTATACCACTATAATAAGGTAGACATTGGATCCAGGTTATTGGGGTTGGCTTCACTATATTTGGTATCATAGGGAGCTTCATAGAAACCTTGAGAAGTAGATTTAAGAAAAAAATATTAGAGAAAAAAACTAAGATATAAGTTGAGGATAATTATAGAATAACACCATAAATTTTATTTAAGGAAGAGATTAAGTTTCTTTTCATTGAAAATGCATCCTTTTCTTGATACTACAAGTGGACATGGTTCTTACACAAATGTACCAAGAAGTAGTAAATCTACAAAATAGAACATTGGGCTTGACCCAATCATTAATTGGTGAATGAATACATTCTTTACTATATACATAGTTTGACACTCTAAGGACTATTATTAGGATAAATCAAATGTCCTTTAAAAACCTTATAAAGGATTTAAAAATAATGATACCCCTAAAGAAAAAATGTTTTTTATTATGATATTATCTATGTAGAACTATTTCAAATTATGTTATGTATTTCATGAGTTTTTGGATTCTAAATTATGTTTCATAATTTTAAAAAATAGTCTATTGTATTCCATAATTTAGAAATGGTTCCTAGTACAATGAATTATAACCACATCAATGCACATAATCCAAATTGTAATAATTATAATTTATTTTATGGGATTAAGAAAATATTTCGAAAGTAACTAATATCCCAAACATTTTTATCATATAAGGAAATAGTATCATGTGTTAAAAAGTTACAGAAATAATTCTATAAATATTATTTATTCGAATAAAAATAGAATAATAGTAGGAAATAAATAGAAAATGGTGAATAAAGGGATGAAGGGAAAGTGTGATTTCACTATATGTGATAATTGTGGAAAGAAAACCTCTGATACATGCTTGAAGGTAGTGATGTTTTTCTACTAGTGTGGAGAGATAAAAAACATTCTCATGATTTTAAGGTAGAAAATTAATTCCCAATGTTCAATTATTAAACTTTAAGTACATAGAGCACTATGAAAATGAATTCTTCAAGAATAAAGGGAATATACCTTAAAAAAGCTAAGGAGTCATGGTAAAAAATTTCCATTGACTTATGTGAAGTGGAATGATTAATATTCTAGGTTTTCGATTTAGGAATTATTTTATAGAAGTATATTATCAATGATATTCTGGTTATAATAATTATGAAATGTTTATGTTTTTTACAGTATTCCTATTTCTTAAAGGATTTGAGAGAATATGTTAAATGGTACTGATGACCAATAAAATAGATTCAGTGATAAGTTGAACCTCTTATAAAAAACCTTATTAAGGGATTATTATGATTAATATGTTCTTGATGTTAAGATAATGATGTTGGTATAAATAGATTATTGATATGGATAAATTAAATTGAATAGAACTGACTACCTTATAACTAAGTAATGATTTGTTGATTAAGTGGTTTATGATATAATTGATAGAGTTTACAACACTTATATATTTAAGTAATATAACTAATTATTTGTGTTTTATTTATGGAATAAGGAATCATTTGTTCTTCCAATAAGGTTTTATGGTAATTGAGGTTATTACCAATTTCGTAGAGAATACACGATGAAGGTATTAACATGTTTGGTATGTCAAAATTAAGAGATAATTCTTGATTTTTGGTGGATTAATGATAAGTTGATTTTGCTAATTTATTGAACTTATTTTTAATGTTATGGATCATATTCCCTTGGTAGGGTTTTAAATTTGACTATTTATGAAAGGATTTAAATGAAAATTTACATGATTTTTTAGAAATTAAAGTATTACATAACAATATAATGATTAATATATATTGGATAATCTATAGAAACCTTTTATTTATAAAATTACTCATTATAGAAGTAATTAATTCAATTCTATTATGGATCATATGATCCATTAAAAGTGACTTTTAGTGATTTATCAATAAAAAATTAATTTTAGGATATTCAATTCTTAGATAAGTGATGAATTGGAAATTTATTAATGTACTACTAAGGGATGAAATTGGGGTTATGAAATTGAAACATACCAAGAAAGTATATTTCCTTATAATCATAGTTTGTAAAGTAAATTTTCAACTATAGGAAGAAGATATTGAAAGAATTTTTTTTATGTTACCTTCATATCCGATAAACCAAATGGTCTTTTAAATAATCATAGATTTATTGTATTTTGGTCGTTATCCTAATTAGGATCATCCAATCTCTTATGATAAATTATCTCTATCACTCTCTATTAATCCTTGGGTGTTACTATTCTCTTCAATGTTTGCGTTTTTATTTCATACTTATGTTATCCTATGTGGAAACCTAGTTATGTGTTATTATAGATGACCTTCATAATTATTTTTCTCTCTTATAAATAGGATTTTAAATTAACCCTTTTTATGTGTGCTTTCATTGAATTTATTTTCATATTTCAAACCCTTGATTATCGAGGTCAAGATTAAATTGTAAGAATGCAATTTATTTAGGGGGTGGGGAAAATGTAACACCTTGATATATTTAATATAGGGACATTATATTCAATTGCATGGATTTAAAACAGTAAGATTAGAAGAAAAAAATATTAAACTCTAAGACATTATGACATAGTATTTTTTAAATAAATTAAATCTCTTTTATAGCTTGGAATGCAGGAAACTCCAGTTTTGAATGAAACATGACAGATTGATAAAATACTATTATTTTAGCATGACCATTATAACCTAGCCATTAAACTGAGGGTATGAATAGTAATAAGTCAATTATGATTTTTTTTGGTTTTACTCATTTATAAATTAAATTTAATGGAAATTTATATATTATAAATAAAATAATAAATTATTGAAAGAAAAGGAAATGTTTTTAAAAAAACTGTATTATTCTGGATGGTAGATTAGTTGTGCATTGGCACATAATTTAAAATTATTTTTTACCACATTTTGATAAAATAAACTTCACTTTTCTTTGTCATTATATAAAAATTATCTTTGGGTGAGCATTTGGCATTTTTTAAAATGTTTTATTATTTTGATGGATATTGAAAAATACTCAATTTTAATGGAAAACAGCCTTTTCCTTTAAATTATTTATAAGGTTAAACTATATTTTAAATTGGTTTTATAATAAAATTACATAAATTATTTATCTATTAATAAAATTAGGGTTATTGAAAACATTTTCATATGAAATTATGATATAAAAAACTTATAATCTTTTGAATATATTCTCTTGGAAGACCCACTTTCTCGTCGCGTATGAGGGAATAATTTTAAATTAAAATTTAACCCTTATGTGAATATTATTTCGAAAAATGGTTTCCATATTTATAATAATCATAATAAATATTATATAATATTCTCAATGTAATTCCTGAATAATATTAATAGTCAAAATAGTAAAAATTACATACCATGGTTAAGGTAAAAATGAGTTTTCTATGGGGTTAAACATAGAAGATAAGGGTTAAAAATGACCAAAAATATATCTAAATTATATTTTTCTACCATATTTACATATAGAACATCCCTATTTATAATATATAGACCATTTTAAGAACTTTTAGTGTGAATTAAATTATCATTTTGTATTTTTTTGGAAGCTTTCATATAATTACCAAGAGTGTTCTCTTTCCCAGCATATAAAATGGAATCCCATTATCTCACTTCTTCACACCCATCGTTCCCTTTTACTAAAATAAAACCTAATAAAATATATCCTCAACAATTCATACATATTGTATAGTTTAGGTTCCTCCAAAAATACCATCCCTATTGTCCTTAAGAGGATATCTAATGAGGTTTCTCCTAGAGAAGGTAATTGTAGTAATAAATCTCTTTCATTTTAGTTATTCTTTTTACACATTAAATTGTGTATTAAAAATTAAAATTTGAAAACAATAGTTTCTCCCATATAATGATATGTAATTTTTTTTATGTAATAATATTTATCTATATCCACTTCTATCAAATGGGAAATTAAATCATTGATCATGTGTACGGAGGACTACTACCTTACGATCCGATGTAGTTCATTTTCGATCACTGCCTTTCAAGGTTGGATATAATGATGGATTTATCACATGTATATGATATTTATTAAATTATTATACTTTATAAATTTTAATATCATATATACCTTTTTCACTTTATATTTTATTTTAAATATGATAACATCAGTCATGTGTATGGCAGAGTACCACCTCGTGAAGCAATGGGATTTGTTTTTCATCTATTATTTAGAAGGAATGTAATAAGTATAAAATTAATGAATATATATGATATATATGATACAAATATTTTTTCTTGAAAATTAATATGTAACCCAATTCCTTACCCTTTCACTCATTAAGGGAATGATATCGTCTCTCGTGTGTATGTATGACCTACCATCTCCTTGAAGCAATGTGATTCATTTTCCGTTTCCAAATTTCATTAATGTTTCTAAAAATATATCTACAGATTAAATATTATATTTATAACATTATTATATTTATTTAAATTATATATATATATATATTTCCTATTCACATTAATTTTAACTTTCTTGAAAAACACGCATGAGAAAATCAGAGAATAAACATTTGAAACAATGAAAATAATGATGCATTATTAAAAAAGGTGGTAAAATTTTACAATATTATCATATATGAAATTATAAATATTATTAAAGATCTGGTATAAATTAATAACATGATTAAAACCATTATATATAATTTCATAACATGTTTGAAAGAAAACAGACCTAAAGTAAGGTTTTTTCATCTCACTTTTACTTTTATGAGACATACGCAATATTGACCACTTATTTTTCTATGTATCTACATAAATTTTGGTATTTTATATCATGAATTAATTTATCTTTATTTTATTTAATTTTTAATTTGATGTTATTTTTTCATTGGTATTATGATTAAAATTTTTACAATGCGGTAAGGATTTATTTTAGAATAACATTATTATTTAGGATTGTTTTTATTTAAGTCTCTCATTGGGGGAATTATTTGATATTTCAATATTAATATATAAATATATTTTCTTCACCCAAAGTTATTAATTAAAATTTTCAAGTAATATCACCATTTTCCACTCTTTGGTATATAAAATTAGTGAGAATATATTTTGAATAAAATCTTACATTATTTCTCTATTCTGTGAGAAATCCTTTTTAATCAATACTATTTTTCTTTTTTTTTGAATTTTTTTTTTAAATTTTCCAAATTTTTTATCAAAGAAATTTTACCAATTTGTTATTTAAAAAAATGTTTTGAAAGGAATATTCATGTCATTTTCAAAAAAAAATACTCATTTTTCTTTTACTGAAAATGTGAGTGGAATCATTACTTTAACATGTAGAACATGAATTTAATTTCTCACCTTCATAACCAATAAATTATTTTAAAATAATTTTACAATAATTCAAGTTTATTTTCAAAGAAAAGTATTTTTAAAATGTTTTTTTACATCTTTATACTAAAATTTAATTTTCAAAATTCAAATATTATTTTGGTCAAAAATATACTTAGGTATCATTTATGGTATTTGTATTAATCAATGAAAATAACTCTTTATTGTACTTATAATCCCCTTGGGATATTTTATATTCATATCATACTTATTATTTATTTGGATAGCTTATTATCATTTTGAATTGGTATATTTTATGTTGATACCATTAATTTTACTCGGGATGGTTTATGATTAGGTTTATTAATTTGGAGAAGTATTTGACTTTCATATTTTAGTTTAAATATGAATTTTCATGTGAATTATGTGTCATTCCTTACATATGAGAAATGAATCATACTTAATAAGTGATAGTAATGGCTCGTCATATCCCCTCTAGGCATCAACAAGTATCACATGACAAACAAAATTGGGTTTTGCATGAGGCTTTACACATTTATATGGATGTATGGGCCCAAGACCTTAACAGTAGTTAGATATATTGGAAAAAGTCATCAACATTATGTTTTTTATGTTTATAATTATATTTTGAATAATTATTAATTTAGTCATGGATATACCATGTGATTAATCAATTTGTTTTAATATCTAGGGATATATTTCAAGCTCATGTAATTATTTATATGGAATTATTTGATTATCTTTTATTCCTTCTATATTATTTTCAATCTATTGATATGAGGGAATTTGTATTAGTAATTTACCATACCAAATTGATTATTCTTTATTTATTCAAATATTTTGTTATATTCTTACCCTTATCGAATATCTGAGATCACCCCTTTAGTTTGTTTCATAGTATACTAATAAGTGTTTTGTGATTAATATGAATGGATACAGTAAAGGGAATAATGGAATTATAAATTAATATACTTTGTGTAATTTATGTTTTAAATATTGATAATAATTTCATTTATGTATCTAATTTACCATTTTTGTAAAACTCTTTGGTCCTTTGGTATGTGATTCCTTATATCCTATGAAAATGTAATAATGTAGACATTAAATCCAGGTTACTAGGGTAGGGGTCGCTATATGTTCCAAATGAAATTATATACTTATACCATTTTTCTCTAATTTTTTATGATTTTTATATTATTATTGGAATTATATGATACTAAGGATATAATATCCCCATTGATGGTATTCATACCTTCACTTCTAGTCAGTAGTCTCTTACATACAAGGAGCCACAAATGATGTCTTATGGCTCTGTAGCTTAGAACTGATGATACAAGTTGGGGAATTATAATACCTTTAGGTTTTGGCATGCTTCAATTGTACATAAACCTTAATTTTTTTTTAATATTTTGGAAATTAACTTTCGGGAAGCACTGCTACCAAATATTCTTTGGCTTAGATAATTATAAATTCATTTTTATACAAAAAAATACCATGTTTTTAGTGAAAATTGATTTTATGCATTTCAATCACTTATATTAGAATTAATTTTATGAACTTTTAGAAATTAATTTTTTTAAACTGGAATCTATATTTTAATTAGAATAATAAATAATAATTAGTAATTTTAACTTACTTTTTAGTCATAATAAATAGTTACCATATTAAATATTTATCATCATGGTAATGATTAAATGGGTTGGGGGAGGTAAATTAAAAGATAATAATTCAAATATATCTTGGTAGAGTAGATTTAATTATTAAATTAAACTATATTATAAATTGGAATAAATTGGATCCACTTTTCATAAGAATTATATTTATTATATATAAAAGTTTTCATATATCCAAGATTGATACTTCAATCACATATAAAACGGAACCTCCTATAATAACATATACAAAACACTTTAGCATTTTATATTGACTAAGATCTATCCAAATAACTTCCAAACATTCCTCTTGACACCCTTGAGGTCCGGGACTAACCAAAATACCAATTCTATATGGCTAAAGGTGTAATCCAATGAAATATATCCAAGAAGAAGGTATAAGCCTTAACTGAATTTATTCAAACTTATTTCTTCTTATACCTCCTTAAAAATATATTATAAACCATATTATAATAATAAAATTATTAACTTTACTATATTGAAAATTTATTTTATTATTGGAACAACTCATTCTAACTTTATTACAATCTAACAGAAAATGAAAACAATAATCCAGTATATGAATAGAATTCCATCACCATGAAGTGATTTATTTTATTATTCATTGTAGAATTTTATGGATGTTTATGTATATGGATTAAGTGTATATATATATAATTTGTGAAATAAATTCTATTTTTTAATGATAATATATTATCTACCTTCTTACCCTCCCATCCAAAGGAAAATGATAGTGTAATTTTTGTATATGTGTTGACAACACCTCCACAAAGAAATATGATTCGTTTTTCATTTCCATTTTAAATTGATGATCATGTTGATAAATCAAATGATTAAAAAAAATATTTATAATATTATTTTAATTTTTTAGTGGTAAAACTTTTCCCATTTTATTTTCATTCCATCCATTAGAAAAATGAAAATGTCACCCATGTGGATTTAGGGACTACCATCTCCATAAAATGGTGTATTTAATTTTTTATAAGTGCCATACATTGATTTTTCTAAAATTATATTGAATATATAAACACAATAATAATAAAATGTATAATATTATGGTGATGATGAACCCATTACCAAGATATAAGGACCAAAACCACCAAATTAACCCCACATAAGAAATAAAACAATTTTCACCTAAATAATTGATTTTAATAATGAATTAGGAGTAAATGGGTATAAAGAAATATATGAATAAATTATACCCAAAAATAAAGATAAAAAATTGATTTGTTATAGGTTAATAATAAATATAATTTTACTATGTAATAGGTTGGAACACTTTCAACCAAGAGAAATTCCAGGGAAAGTATTTATTCTACAATCTCATTTTTAAACAGTATTGTTTATATCTAAATTTTCATTGGTGAAATTATATATAATTTCAATCCTCAAAAAAATATATTTCTTTTAATTTTTTTGTTTTAGGTGTTTTCAAGTACTATTTTCATTTGATCTCTTTTAGGTACAAAAAACCATTAAGATAATGTTTTCCAAAAAAACTTATGTTATTTATTTTTTTGTTCAGGAATCTTTCTCTTCTCTATAGACACTATTTATTTTATTCTAAGTTATTTTATATACATAATGGATTTAATATAATCAATTTTAGTTAACTTTTAATTTATATTCAATTTTTTAAAATGGATGTTTTAACATTTTTTATGAAAGTCAATTTATATTTTTTACTAAAATGGGAAAATAATTTTTTTTATCATATACTACATGATTTCATTTTATCTGCATCATTTAAATTATTCATTATAAATATTAGATGATAAATTTTTATATTTTTTCAAGGATAAAAATATTTTAATAATTTAATAATTTTTTATAAACAAAATTATTTTAAGGAAAGGAATATATCTTCTCATTTTTATGAGATAACAAATAGAGAATTTATGTATAGTTTTAAATGGGGTTTTTAAGGATTTTATGATGAAAAGTGTCATATAATATATGTTTTGATTTTAAAACATAATTCTTGGGTATTATTTATATAATTTGGTATTACTGAGTGAACCCAATCCCTTAATGGACTTAGTCCATTACGTGACAGGTGGGTTTTTTTGTTTTCAAAAGTTACTTTATCATCTCTATATAAAGGTGTTTTAATCTATGCCAAAATTATTTAAAAATTATTGTGCTTCATTAAGGATATAATACAACTATATCATCCACTATATTTTTCAAGATGGGATATAATCATGTTGGTTTATTTATTTACCGTGGAAAATATTGACATTTAATATGATAGTTGTCAAATCTAGATGTTTATAATGATTATATATTGTATTATTAATTCAATAATTTCATATGATTAATGAATTAGACTTATAAATTTATTAGTGGGCTCATTTACGTAAAATATATCATTACAATGTTACGCATTATACATTCTACCACTAGGAAACTAGTTATCACTATCTATGTCGGTATTATGGTTTTTTGTCATCCATAGAGATATTTCTCTTTCATAATTTTAGTATTAGGTATGATTTGAACATTATTTATCTTTTCCATATTATTCATGCCTTATTTATTATATAACACATTTCTCAATATGCTTTCCCTTAGTGAGAAACAGAGATCAGCCATTATTTTTTCCTTTCCATGGGGTACTAAGAAGTAACATTTGAATGATTTAAAATAGGAATAATAATGTTTTCAAGAAGTTAATATATTGTGTTTTAATGATCCAAATGTAATATAGAAATCATGAATGTATCTCATCTCCGAAGACTACAAAATTAATTTTTTCCATGAGATATAATCTCTTATATATTATACTAATTTAATATAAGAACCAATATCTCCAGGATATTATATTGGAGTATGTTATTGGTATTTTTTCAAGGGAATAGTGAAAATCATTATTTCCTCTTATTTAGATATTTTTAATATTCTGATTCTTTTTAGCATAGTTCATTCATTTTATATATCAAAACTAATTATGTGGGATGAACTAGACCTTTTCATGATATGAACTCAATTTTAATTAAATAAATAGAAAATTAAAACACTACAATCCCCCAAAATTACTATAGATTGATCAAAGACATGTCATGGGGTACTCATAAAACAAATTTATGAATCCAACTTAGTGTAGTAGTTGTGGGACTCATTTTGTCTTCAAAGAGGATAGTTTGTGGTTGTGATTCCTTTTTTATGGGTTTTGGTGTGTGTTTTTGTGTAAAAAATGATTAAACTAGTTTGAATAATAAATTGGATTAGTTTGAGAATTAGTTTTAAAATAATTATTCCTAACCTTGTATATCCCCTAACCTACCCATTAAATAATTATTTTATTTTTACACTCTTTTCCTCTCCCTAATAAAGTAAAAACTCACTTGATTACTATCTCTTAATTATTTCTTCTGAAGAATGATGGAAAAAAAACATTACCCATTGGCTTCACCTAGACCAGTGATTCGAAATTTCCAATATTCCTTAAATAAAACCATTTATCACGATTACATGAAATGGAGAGAACCTAAGTGGAATGTGTGTGAAACCCAATGAATGTGGGAATAATAATTTTAAATCATTATAAAGTAAAGTAATATCATAGTGACCAAAAATATTATTTATGTATATAGAGATTAAAGAAAGATATTTTTGATTAAAATATCAGATTCAATAAAAGGGTATGGGTAATATCCCCAACTTAGCCACTAATTGTATAGTGTTATATCAATAGATAATAAAAATAAAAGAAAACTAAAGTTTCTTATATTGATAGAGTAGTTTCAGTGCATCCCCTTATTTTTGTGAATAGTTTTTGTACTTAAAGAGATTCATAGGGACTCCCTTTCAATACCTCTTCCTTCTATGTGAGTCACATAGACTACTTATTTTACCTCAATAGATTCCCGAAAATTACTACCAAAATAATTCTTATTTTTTTTCTACCATGTGTGCATCTTGATGGTCATGATGGTTAATATGGAATTCTACTTCATCTTCAACATTATCCCAATATCTAAATTTTATTTTTTAATTTGTATGTGTACCATATGGATCACTTGAAAGATTATTTCTTGAACGGGTATGATAGTGATAATTTGGATTTAAATAGGCTCTAGGTCATAATTTTTTTAAAAAATTATTTTCAGATTTTTTTCCATACAGTCATAATTTTTTCAAAGTCTTCGATTGAACAAATGATGAAAAGTCACGATCAATCAGTTTTCACTTTCAGTTGATCTAAAAGAATAGTAAATCAGGAGGCTAATTGACTCTTTGTAGTTAATCATCCTTTGTGGTAGATTCACTCCTTTATGTTAGATAAAATTTATTCTTGTATAATCTTTAACCCACAATTTTTTGGATTCAATGTGATGTTGCTTCAATCCTTTGTTAAATTTCCAACATATTGGGTCATTTTCATTATGTGGTCTCTTAAGATGATTTGTTTTTTAGCTCAAAATGCATCATCGTGTACCTATGTTCAGTGGAATTACTTGTACGGTTGATGGTGTTCAACAGATGAAAAATTCAAGATGTTTCCAAAAATTCATTCATATAAATTTTTCAATTTGATATGCATAGTCGATTGGTCATGAAGTCACTTATGAGGAATAATCACTGTCCATTTCAATTTTTCAATTCACGGCCACCACACAATGAAAATAGAATTTCTTCAATACGGGATTTGTTAATGTTCCTTCTATAATCTACTAAAATATTTAGATTTAGATTAATTCTTTTAACAATGAAATCCAATTCAACCAATCAAAGTATGTATTACCAATTAAATCTATAAATTGAATAATTCATAAAAAATCATGTTTTAATAAACTTATTAATGAAGTCTATATTTCAAAAAAGTAAAAAATATGTAGGATATACAAAGGTTTTATATTAATAATGGGGTTAATTATCAATAAAAAATGGTTAAAATTGGAAAATTATTTCTCTCACCACTACTATATTTATATATTTTAAAAAAATGTCATATTTCATCATATAATTAATTTCTATGAAATGGTATTTATGAAATATAAATATTTTTAATATATAAATTATATATAAATATTTAGGAAATATTTATTTTTTATATATTTTTTATACTATTAAAATACTTAAGGTAAATAATATTCAAAACTTGAAGTAGATTTGTTCAAGGATGAGTGGGTAGCTTACATGGTGTGAGAATGTATGCATTCATCTTGGATATGTTTTGTCTATCACTTACAGAATTTTTTATGCAATAATTTGACATTAAGTAATTTTAAATGTGAATAATATAATTTATGTCTTTTGTATCCGATTTTTTTTAAAAAAATAAAATTTCCTTTTATGTCCAATGAATATGCACCATAAAATAAAAATTGAAGAAACTATCTTGGATTTTAACAAAAATTTAAGAAAAAAGTCATTGATTAATTTATGAACTTTAAGAAGAAACCAAATTTCAATCCATTGTCAGATGTTTTCAAAATGATTAAAAATATCCATTTAAAATTATATATATATTATAATTTCTATAAACATTCATTAAATGACGGAAATTATAAATATGAGTTTGGGATATTATTGGAAGATATTAAAATAATCATTGATTCGTCTTATTATTTGGGGAATAAAATTCATGTTAATCCAATATCTAATGTGAAAAAAGGATCCAAAGTGAATTTTTATAATCAAAAGTCATTCAATTTTTATAAAAATGTATCAAATTATGAAAAAAGAAAGGGATCTTTTATTTTCAAAAAAAAATTTTACAAATCCATTGACTGATTAAGGAATTTTATGTATAAAGATGATATTAATATGATGAATTATTTCCTCAAAATGAAAATATGAAAAAATTTACTAATAAAGTCATTTAAATTTCTATAAACATGAAAAGAATGATAAAAATGAGAATATTATAGTAGATTGTCATAAAACAATTTAAAAAAAATTAAAATATTTTATACAATCAAGAATAAATATCACTTGAAAATAACATAAAATATGACCTAAAATTTTATATATATATTTTTAAAATTATATGTTTATTTTATGTTCTATAAAAAAGTGTCAAATAATCAAAATTGGGAAAAGGAGTTTAAATTATAATACAAATTTAAGAAAAAAACACTGATTTATTTTTGACTTTTACAAATAAACAACATGTTAGTAAGATATGTAACATAACATAAATGTTCTATAGATAATTTTTATAATTTAAAGACTTATATGCTCTAAAAACATGAATAAAATGATTAAAACCAACTAAACTAGGTCATATTATCATGAAATTATTGTAAATTTTTTTACTATTCATTAACATTTGTAAAAAATAAATGACATGTCAATGTAATTTGATGTCTTCCTAGAATGAGTAATAGATAATTTTATTATTTAAAAATGTAAAGACCCAGAAATTTCAAGGAAATTTTTTTTTTTAGAATTTTGCGAGTCCGCGGTTTCTGACGGCACCTGATTCCGAGGCCCGGTGTGCCCGGAATCAATTCCCGAAGTTTAGCTCGGGTACGTTCAGTGAATGAACGAACGGGTTTTTCTAACATTTGAACCGGTTCTTGGAATTAAAATCTGAAGTCACCGATGAACTCGTAGCGTCGGCAATTGCTTAAGGGGACCTTAAGTGCAGTTGTGTTTTGTCGCATGAGGTAGTTAATTTTGGGGATTCGATAAGTATTAACTAAATTGTAGTGTTAAAATTTATATTTAGTGGAAGTTAATTTCTTCATAGAAAAGTTGGAGGTGGGTCCACACACCACCTAACTTCCCAAGAGAGGGTATGACCAAGGGTGGTGGGGTCCGCACGAAACCCCAACCCTTCACCTTCCATTTAACTCCCACGAGCCTTTCCCCATTTAACACCCCTTGTGTTTAAATTTATAACTCCCTAACTCCACCATTATTTGGGTAACTCCTTCTGTCCCTCTCTCCCTCATAACCCATACCAACTCACACTTTAATTAAGTTATTGAAAATCTTAATCAATTAAGTGTTTGAAATTTGATCTTTTTATGCATGGAATGGTTAAAATAAAATAAGGGAGAAACATTATTTTATTATTGGTTGGGTTGTGTGGAGATTTGGGGGGGAAAAGCACTTGAGTTGTGAAGAGAACTTCATATCCTTCGTTGAAGAAATTCATTCTCCAACGAAGAACGGTTCTTCATCCTCTCCTTCCTTCGCGACAAGGGAGAAGTCACCGACCACGGTGATCATCGCCATCAACAACTTACCTTCCTTCTTCATCACCACAACAAGTGAGGAGATGTCATTTCCTCCTCGGGCGCACCTCGACGTTCACGGAATCTACGTCCAACCCCTAAAACGCCGTTCTCCGCGACACCCGACGTACGACGTCAAATATCTAGGTAGGGGTTTAATATTTGTTCAAGTTTATTTAATGAAATTCGTTGATAATTGTTGGTCGCCTGCTATCATTATAACGGGAGGAGGTCGGACCACACAAACATGGCCGACCCTCCTCCCCCTTGTTGTTGATTATGTTGTGGATCGAATGAAGGCGGAGCGGTGCAACGATACCGCACAGAAACAAGAAAGAACGCGACGAAGAAGTGCGGCCCCGTCGCACCACGCCGTTGAGGCCGAACAAATCTGCGGCCCGAGTTGGGGTCGTGGAGACGATTCGAAGACTCCACTAGTTGATCTTTGTGCGCGGATTGACAGGCGATGATGGAACGGGCCATAGATGCGATTTGAAACCCTTCGCAGTGAAAAGCCGGTCCCGGGAGGACTGTCGGCGAAGGCCGCAGGCAAAACGGACCACCGGAGCGCGTCCGGTGGTCCGCGGAAGATCCTGCCAACACGCCACACCGGCACGGTGGCAGCAGCGGCCGGCACCGGCAGGCTGCCAGAAGGCGGCGGTGCCTGGCGCGCCGCAAGGAGGGCCCACCACGATGGCAGGCAGCGGTCCCGCGGTCGGGCGGGACCAGGGGAGATCAGGGGTCGTAACCCCCGGCGGTCAAAGGGAGCGGCCCACACATGGGGGTGTCGCGGCTTCAATCAGGGGGCAGCGCCCCCCCCCCCCCTTCCACGGCAGCTCGGCCGAGCCGAGCTGTCTGGCCACACGGGCCATGTCCGCCCTGGCCAGGCCGGGCCACGCCCTAGTGGGCCGGACCCGGACTCGGGTCGGGTCGACCCGGTTCGGGCCGACCCTGGGCGTCTCGGGCCGGGTCGAACCGGCCTGAACCCCCTATTTCCGGGTAGTTTTCATTCAAATGCCCATAACTTGGGCTACGGACCTCCGATCGATGCACCGTCAGTTGGATGTTATCCTTGGATCGAGATGGTCGTTTCGGTATATATTACACTCAAGGTTTCAGAGAACCGTGGGTATGGCCGGGTTTGTTCGAACCCGAAACTAACCGGGCCCTCGGAGCGGAAACGCCTATAACTTGATCTCCAGATGTCCGATTGACGTTCCATCGACTTTGTTGGAATCCTCTTGGTGAGACGGACCATTTGGCTTACTCCGCCCGAGGTATGCACGTAGTTGGAGTAAGGCCGAGTTGGATTGTACCCGAAATCCAACCGGGCCCCTGGAGCAAAAAAGCCGATAACTTTCAGACCGGACGTCCATTTGACGAACCGTCAGTGGCGTTGGTGATCACATTGAGAAACAGTCAGTATGAGTATACCCTATGATAGTTCGGGTTACATTTTAGAAATGGCCGGGTTAGTTCATACATGAAACCAACTGGGCCCCTAGGACGAAAAGGCTACTAACTCACAGACCGGGCGCCCATTTGACGTGTTGTCTGTTGCGTTGAGACCCCTATGACGAGGCGGTCCTTTGAGACATTTCTTTGTGGGACTTGTGATACTTGGAGTATCGAACTATAGCTCGTGGATCAGACCCTTCCGGAGACGAGCGTACGGAGTATGGAGATCTTGTAGCTGGCTGAGACCTAACGACTGCTTGACCGACTCGACTTGGAGTGAGTCGACTAGCCCGGTGGACGGAGCACTACTATGTTTAGTTGCATACCCATGGAGGATGGAGCACTGTTGTGTTTGGGTGTAGACCCGCGGTACTCAACAGAAGGAGTACCTCTGCAGGCTATTAGGGGGGATGAACTACTGTGTTTGGGTGGCAGACCCTGGCGGGAAGAACAACTGTGTTTGGTTGGCTGACCCACGGTACTCGACAGGAGGAGTACCTCAGCAGTCTTAGGTTAGTGAGAATTACCTCGGAGTCGTGACAGGATCACTGTAATCGTCAATGACGGGGCTCTTCAGCAGTTATGGTTTCGATAATGAAAATCCTGGTTTGAGCTAAGTCTATGACCTTTGTGTTTACCTCATGTTTGAGATGGGTCACTTGATAACTTAGGTATATGTATGGGTATATACCTAGGTAGTGGTTATCCATTGATATCGTAACCTTCTGTTTCCTCATGATTGAGATGGGTTTCTTGATAACTTAGGTATAAGTATGGGCTTATACCTAAGTAAGGGTTATCCGTTGAGATCCTTCTTTGTGGTTATCCTTGTTTGATTTAGTGAGACCTTGAGGGTCTTGGGGTCCCTACTGAGTATCGTATACTCACCCCTGCACGGGCTATGCCCGCACCTCATTTTGTTGGTTGCCGACAACGAGCAGTGCTGACAGAGGCCGAGTGTTCGAGGACTGGATAGTACCCGGAGGTGGACCTCATGACGAGTCAGTATACGGAGGTGGACATCACGACGAGATGATACTCGGAGGAGGTTGAAGGGAAAGAGAATTGTGGGGGCTATCTATACCTACCCTTCAGGTAGGATCTGTGGCGGACGATCCAGGAGCTGCGCTATCTGTACCTACCCTTTAGGTAGGATCTGAGGTGGACGACCCAGGAGCTGCTTTTTTTTCTTCCAGTTGTTTGTCTTTCCTGTTGTACTTTCATTCAGTTGTAGTTGTACTTCAGTTGGGTTTGTATTCTGGCCCACTTCTCAACACTTCCTTTTGTACTTAGTGTATTACTTCTGCTTGTACTCTGTAGTGTTTGTTTACTTTTATAAAGGCAATTTCGTCTCAGTTATCGGGATTTAAACCTGCGGTGCTAGTCGCCAGCCCCTGGCCTATGGAAGGCGGGCTTGGGGTAGTCACGACACGAGCCCCGAGGATAGGTCATGACAAATTTGTATCAGAGGAGTCGGTTCTACCGCAGAACTTATAACTCTGATTTTTCTTTACTGTAAAGAAATAGTGTTAAGGGTAACGAGTGTGGTTTTCAGTTCAGGGAGTCCAGTGTTGGTGCGGGCGACCGACGTATCCATAAACCAGGACCCTGAAAACTAATTTCTGACTCTATGCACGAAAACACTAATAGTGTGTGTGTTTCCAAAAGTTTTTAAAATCATCTCAAACCAGGTCAGCTCACCAGGTATAAATAGTTTGACCGTGTCACGTATGTTTCTTTCAGGATGCCTTTCCAGGGACAATCAGCTAGAGCCCCGAGAGATGTACGTACTGAAAGCCTGCCGAGCGATGAGGCTTTGGTACAGGGCCCTCTTGCAGTTGAGGCACCAGCGGAGACACCAGCAGTACTACCATACGTTGGGCCATCAATGCCACCAACCCCAGCTGTAGGCAATGCACGCTGCTTGAGCGCGCTGCACGTGTTCCAGTGCCAGAGGCCACCCAGGTTCCAGGGAGAGACGGACCCACAGGCGGCTGAGGATTGGATGGAGGCTGTGGTGAGAGTCTTCAGGCTAGTGGGGACGCCAGCAGACTTAATGGTGATCTTTGCTTCCAGCCTCTTTTAGGCATTAGCTGAGAGATGGTGGAGCCACTTGTTCCAGTTTTGCGAAGGGATGACCTTCAAATGTGGAGACTTTGAGACCATCTTCAGGGTGGAGTTTATACTGGTGGCTCTACACCGCGAGCGTGTTCAGGAGATGCTGCCTTTGCCGCATGATTTTCTATCAGTAGCCGAGTCATCTATAGGCAGTAGACAGATGATGCAGAGGTCCAGGAGGACCAGAACTACAGGTGGTTGACCGCATGACTCAGGATCAGTGGTGAGGGGCACCCGGGGTGGGGTCAGAGCAAGGTGTTCCAGAAAAGGACAGTGTTACTCCTGTGGCAGGAAGGGTCACATGGCACGTGACTGTCCAAATCCCCGTACAGTTGATCTACAGGCGTTGGAGGAGCCACCGAGACAAAAGCAGTGGCGGGTGCTTGAGAAACAGCTGAGCAGTGGACAAGGCAGTAGAACTTTGGAAGCAGGTGGACAACAACGGAACTAGTGGATACCTTTTTTCCTTGGTACTTCTAGTTCCATGTTGTTGTTTTTGTTTTTGTGTCTTTGTACTATGAGCTGCTATAATAAAATACACTTATATTCATGATGTTTTCTTTCCTTTCCTTTTATTTGGTTGTTAATGAGAGGTCCCGGTTAAAACTATTGACTTGACCCTCACTTTTGAGATTTCTACTGGAGGAGACCCAGTGACCTCACACTGATGCTGATAGTGTGACTCGACCCTTGGAGGCGAGAGTGACGGTTGGATCTCTTGGTAGTAACGTCGAGGCCTTACGATTCCATCCATGGAATAAATTCATCATTCATGTCAGGATTGATTGTATTAGGAAATGGGCGTGGATCATCCAGTGGATGAGACCGAGTTTCTGTTTTCCGCAAAGGAGAAATCTTAGCAGCTCTTACAGATCGTAGGAAAAGAAGGTGCAGATCATCCAGGAGCGGATGAAGAATGCACAATGCAGTAAGAAATAGGAAACTGACGTCATTCTTAGAGACTCGGGCGTGTTAAATGTTTCAAGAAGAGGAATCTTTAAGGAGAGATGAGTCTGCGAAGCAGTAGACGTAGAGGCCTAGCTATGAGAGAAGCATGAAGTGGTGTACATTTCACCATGCTACACCCACCCACCTTTGTTTTCCCCGCCAGGCTCAGGGAGCTGGAGGGCAGGGGAAGAGTGCGGCTGCATGCGGTCAAGGAGTATGACCGAATGGCTCTAAAAATGATTCAAGGGAAAGTCTGTGTCCACTACTAGCTTCCGTAGTAACATACGTTGATATGAATCATTCCTTCCTTCCACGAATCTTGTCTCAGACCTAGAGTTTCTGGTAAGCCGTAGACTTCACCCTCACGTCTGGAAATACCTTGGGAGGAGACTCGATAATCACAGTTATGCCGATAGTGTGGTCCGACCCTCGAGGCGAGAGTTTCAGTTGGAATCTCTTGGTGGCTGCGTCGAGGCAATAGGACATTGGTCTCAGTATGGATTGGATTCACAGTTCATGCTCAGATTGAATGTATTAGGCCAAAAGGTTGTGGTCTAACTACAACATCGGGATGGGTTTTACTTGGTCGGTGAAAAGGAAACCCCAGGAGGCATAGGATAAACTCATGCATAGGAGGGTTTGGCCTATCACTCTTGGGTCAACCAACCATCCCCTCGGGGCAGCAAGAGTTTTGAGTTTCAGTTCTAATCAGGAAATGGAGGCCTCTAGAGTTTGAGGATGGAGATCACGTCCCTATACGGGTCTCACCTCAACGAGGTTTACGGAGATGTAGCCGAGGAGACAAGTTATCTACGAGGTTCAATGGACATTTCTAGGTCCTCAGTAGGGTAGGCGAGGTGATTTAACTCTTGACCTTTCCACCTTAGTTGCACCAAGTGCATGATGTCATCCATGTATCTCAGCTGAGGAGATACGTGCATGATCCTTCACACATCATCGACCTTAGGAAGTAGGACGTCGATGGCAGGGCGACATTCACGGAGGTTCCAGTGCGGATCTAGGATCGACAGGAGCGGATCCTACATAGACTGTCGAATCCTCAGGTGTGATTTCACTGGCAGTACGGGAACCTCCAGGTGAGCACATGGGGGCGGAAGGCTCAAATGCGTGCTCAGTTCCACTTTCGTTTCCCTAGTTTGTGTTATAGCTTTACGGGGACGTAAAGTCCTGAGTTGGGAGTAATGTAAAGTCCCTGAAAGTTCAAGGAAATTTTTTTCTTATTTTCTTTGGAATTTTTTGAGTGCGTGGTTTCTGACGGCACCTGATTCCGAGGCCCGGTGTGCTCAGAATCAATTCCCGAAGTTTAGCTCGGTTACGTTCAGTGAACGAACGAGAGGGTTTTTCTAACTTTTGAATCGGTGCTCGGAATTAAAATCCAAGGGCACCGATGAACTCTCAGCGCTGGTAATTTCTTAAGGGGACCTTAAGCGTAATTGCATTTTGTCGCATGAGGTAGTTAATTTTGGGGATTCAATAAGTCTTAACTAAATTGTAGTGTTACAATTTATTTTTAGTGGAAGTTAATATCTCCATAGAAAAGTTGGAGGTGGGGCCACACCCCACCTAACTTCCCAAGAGAGGGTATGACCAAGGGTGGTGGGGTCCATACAAAACCCCAACCCTTCACCTTCCCTTTAACTCCCACAAGCCTTTCCCCATTTAACACCCCTTGTGTTTAATTGTATAACTCCCAAACTCTCCCATTATTTGGGTAACTCCTTATCTCCCTCTCTCCCACATAACTCATGCCAACTCACACTTTAATTAAGTTATTGAAACTCTTAATCAATGAATTGCTTAAAATTTGAACTTTTTATGCATGGCATGGTTAAAATAAAATAAGGGAGAAATCTTATTTTATTTTTGGTTGGGTTGTGTGGAGATTTTGGGGGAAAAATCTCTTGAGTTGTGAAGAGCACTTCATCTCCTTCATTGAAGAACTTCACTCTTGAGCGAAGAATGGTTCTCCATCATCTCCTTCCTCTGCGACAAGGGAGAAGTCACCGACCGAGGTGATCATCGTCATCGACAACATACCTTCCTTCTTCATCACCGCAATAAGTGAGGAGACGTCATTTCCTCCTCGGACGCACTCCGACGTTCACAGAATCTACGTCCAACCCCTGCGACGCCGTTCTCCGCGACACCTGACGTGCGAGGTCAAATATCCAGGTTGGGGTTTAATCTTCGTTCAAGTTTATTTAACGAAATTTGTTGATAATTGTTGGCCGCCTGCTATCATTATAACGAGAGGTGGTCGGACCACACAAACACGGCCAACCCTCCTCCCCCTAGTTGTTGATTATGTTGCGGATCGAATGACGGCAGTGCGGTGCAATGGAACCGCGCAGAAACATGAAAGAATGCGACGAAGAAGTGTGGCACTGTCGCGTCATGCCGTTGAGGCCGAACGAAACTACAACCGGAGTTGGAGCCGTGGAGGTGATTCGAAGACTCCGTTGGTTGATCATTGTGAGCGGATTGAAAGGCGATGACGGAACGGGCCACAGAGGCGATTTCAAACCCTTCGCAGTAAAATGCCAGTCCCAGGAGGACCGCCGGCGAAGACCGCAGAAAAAACGGACCACCGGAGCACGTCCGGTGGTCCGCAGAATATCCTGCTGGCACGCCACGCCGGCACGGCGGCGCTGGGTGCGCCGCCAGGAGGGCCCGCCGTGGCTAAATTCACGGCGGCAGGCGGTGGTCCCGCGGTCTTGCGAGACCAGGGGAGACCGGGGGTCATAACCCCTAGCGGTCAAAGGGAGAGGCCCCCACGTGGGGGTCGCGGCTTCAATCAGGGGGGGCAGCCCCCCCCCTTCCGTGACAGCTCTGCCGAGCCGAGCTATCTGGCCACGCGGGTCGCGCCCGACCAGGCCGGGCCGCGCCGCCTAGGCCGGGTCGGGCCACACACTAGTGATCCGGACCTGGACCCGGGTCGGGTCGACTCGGTTAGGGCCGACCCAGGGGGTCTCGGGCCGGGTCGGACCGGGCCCGAACCCCTATTTCCGAGTAGTTTTTTTCAAACGCCCATAACATGGGCTACGAACCTATGATCAATGCACCGTCAGTTGCGATGCTATCGTTGGATCGAGACGATCATTTTGGTATATTACAATCAATGTTTCGGAAAAATTTGGGTACGACCGGGTTAGTTCGAACCCGAAACCAACCAGACCCTCGGAGCGGAAACGCCTATAACTTGAGCTCCGGACGTCCGATTGACGTGCCGTCGACTTTTTTGGATTAATTTTGGTGAGAAGGACCTTTTGGCTTACTCATCCTGAGGTATGGATGGAGTTGGAGTAATTCTGGGTTGGATTGTACCTGAAATCCAACCGGCCCCCTAGAACGAAAAAGCCGATAACTTTCAGACTGAACGTCTGTTTGACGAACCGTCAGTGGAGTTGGTGATCACATTGAGAAATAGTCTCTATGAGTATACCCTATGAGAGTTTGGGGTAGAGTTGAGATATGGCCGGGTTGGTTCGTACACCAAACCAACTGGGCCCCTGGGACGAAAAGGAAAATAACTCACAGACCGGGCGCCCGTTTGACGCATCGTCTGTTGAGTTGAGACCCCTATGACGATGTGGTCCTTTGAGATACTTCTTCATGGGACTTGTGATACTTGGAGTATAGACCTGTAGCTCGTGGAGCGGACCCTCCCAGAGACGATCGTATGGAGTACGAAGACCGTGTAGCTGGCTGAGACCTAACGACTGCTTGACCAACTCGACTTGCAGTGAGCCGACTAGCCCAGTGGAAAGAGCACTACTATGTTTGGGTGCATACCCATGGAGGATGGAGCACTACTGTGTTTGGGTGTAGACCTGCGGTACTCAATAGAATGAGTACCTCTGTAGGCTATTAGGGGGGTGCACTACTGTGTTTGGGCAGTAGACCCCGGCGGGAAGCACTACTGTGTTTGGGTGGCTGACCCGCGATACTCGATAGGAAGAGTACCTCAGAAGGCTTAGGTTAGTGAGCAGTACCTCAGAGTCATGACAGGATCATTTTACTCATCAGATACGGGGCTCTTAAGCAGTTACGGTTTCGATAATGAAAATTATGGTTTGAGCTGAGTCTATGACCTTTGTGTTTACCTCATGATTGAGATGGGTCACTTGATAACTTAGGTATATGTATGGGCATATACCTAAGTAGTGGTTATCCATTGATATCGTAACCCTGTGTTTCCTCATGATTGATATAGGTTACTTGATAACTTAGGTATAAGTATGGGCTTATACCTAAGTAAGGGTTATCCGTTGAGATCCTTATTTTTGGTTATCCTTGTTTGATTTAGTGAGACCTTGAGGGTCTTGGGGTCCCTACTGAGTATCATATACTCACCCCTGCACGGGCTATGCATGAACCTCTTTGTGTTGGTTCCAGACAACGAACTGCGATGACAGAGGCCGAGTGTTCGAGGACTGGACGGTACTCGGAGGTGGACCCCACGACGAGTCAGTATTCGGAGGTGGACTTCATGATGAGACGATACTCGAAGGTGGTTGATGGGTGAGAGAGTTGTGGAGGCTATCTGTACCTACCCTTCAGGTGGGATCCGTGGCGGACGATCCAGGAGCTGCGCTATCTGTACCCACCCTTCAGGAAGGATCCGAGGGGGAAGACCCAGGAGCTGGTTTTTTTCTCATCCAGTTGTTTGTCTTTCCTGTTGTAATTTTTTTCAGTTGTAGTTGTACTTCAGTTGGGTTTGTATTCTGGCCCACTTACTTTTCAGCACTTGCTTTTTGGCTTAGTGTATTACTTCCGCTTGTACTCTTTGGTTTTTGTTTACTTTTATAAACGCAATGCCTTCCCATTTATCGGGATTTACGCCGTTGGTGCTAGTCGCCAGCCCCTGGCCTATGGAAGGCGGCCTTAGGGTAGTCACGGCACGGGCCCCGAGGACGGGTCATGAAAAAAAATGTGTTATATAATATAAAAATTATTTTAAAGGAAAACATATCAAAATATATAATATTATTACCAAAAATAAAGACAAAAACATTAACTCATTTTTAACCAGTATAAATAGTCAGTAAAAAAATATGATGTGTGATATCATTAATTTAACTAATTGTGTTTTTTATATTAGTGAGTTTTTTATATTCCATAATTGATTATCCAATTATCATGAAAAATTTAATAATCTTGGATTATCATAAATATTTTTATAAATGATCTTTTTTCATCTCTAACATTTTGGTTCAAAATAAAAATCATTTCAAATGTGTTGTTCCCGTAATTATCCAATGTAACATTTTATAATTAAAAATATTTTATGCCTTATAAAAACGAATTAAATTATCAATTCCTAGAAAATATGTTTTTCATGTTTCAATTTTTTTTAAAAAAGATCATAGATTAATTTCTAACCCATGGGAATAAAATGAATGTTAATCTAAAAATTTATGTAAATGAAATGATCCCAAATGAATTCTAAAAACTCATTCTTTAATTTTCTATAATCATGTGTAAAACGATCAAAACCTAGAAGATATTATTTATAATTAAAAATTTAAAATTTGGTTGTTTTTGATAATTTTACAATATTGATCATTGAAAGAAAAAATATTAATTTTTATTTCTTGGAATGGTATTTTGAGTTTATTTTTGGATTTAATATATGATGTTCTCCCGTGGATTTTATTTTAATTATTTTCTATATTGTTTAGATTTTTTTATTAATACATGATGTTATAAGAATTTAAATTATTATTAAATAATTTAAATAATTCATTTTATATATATTAGTTTTATAAAATTAATATTATGGGGTATTTGATGTGGTTGTGATAATGTGGAATATTTAAAGAATTATGATTTATAATTTTTATGTTATAGAAAGTATAGTGAATTGAAATAATAGGATAATTAAAGGGAAAGGGGGGAAAATTAAATGGAGTTTAAATATAGAATTGATAGGTTAAAATTAATAAAATTGAGTTATCTCGTCTATTGCTCCACTATGATCATTTCATAAATATTATATCTTTTCCATCAAGAAATTTTGAAATCGATTTGTCATGGATAATCAATGAAATAGAAGGAGGAAGAATTAAATATATTGGAATGATCGATTGCAATTATTTGAGGATTAAATATTTTTTTATCCCAAAATTTAGATTACTGACTTGAATTTTGTATCTTTATATAATAAATGTGAATCTACTATGCTTTATATTTTTTTAATTAGATAATAAATTCTTAATAGTTTGAGTAAAATAATATTTTAAAATTTAAAACTAAGAATGAATAAATGTAAAATGAAGTATTAACAATAAGAAATATTGAATGGTGGATAAGAATAATAAATTTATGGAGTCGATATTCGAAAGGATTATTATAAATGATTATGAAATATGAATCAATAAATTGATGAAGGGAATAATAAATTGAGGAATTGAATTGTGGTTATTTTTGTGAATTTAATTCTACGAAAACCTAAAATATATTTTCAAAAACAAAATTTTATTAATAGATAAATTTATATCATGATTCATTTTGGTGAAATAATATTAAGGAGGAAGTATGAATACATTTAATTTTCATGAAATTAGTGTTAATTATTAGTATTTCTTATAATATGAATTATTTTATAATTTTATTTTGTTGAATATATTTGTTTATAACATTTATATATTTATGAAGCCATTATATTTTATTTTGATCCTAGAAAAATGAAATTATGTGAGAAATACTTTAAGTTATGAGAGACGATATTTTATGACCTTAGGCAAGGAACGTTCCAGTCTCTAGGGAAATTTAATTAAGTGTTTTTGATAGTTTTGGGTGAAGTGGTGGTGAGTTACATGAGGGTCATTCCACTCTATTATGAGGTCATATGTTATTACTTATTATTTCATACCACTACCAATTTTTCAGACTTGGGGTGTTACATGACCTCAGGTGCACCACCTTATATGTTAAAGTTTTCCGACTGTAAGTTAGAGTCTAAGGTATTACAATGTGAGACTATAACATAATATCTTAGAAAAAACACCTCAAAAATGATCACAAAATATCCATAAACATAATATGAGTATGCATAATCAATATAATAATATGATATAAAATATGTAATGTAGAATCATATAGTCATGCATCCCAACTAATTTCACATCAGGATGATAAAATATACAAAAAATACAAGTAGAAAATACAGTGAGGTAATATTACCATTATTAAGCTTTATCAAATAAGAGACTCCCATCCTTATAAAGCTCCTCCAGCCCAATCATAAAACAAAAGGCATATTCCATACTTGAACCTACGAACCAGAGATTTACATTGGAACTAAATTCTATGGATTCATGATCGGGGTGTGAGTAAACATCTGTAGGGAACCATTAATGGAATCCCAAACATAACCAGTGAAGTAGTGTGTGAACATTTTAAATACATAGAAAATAAATAAAAAGAAAAATAAAAAAATAATAAATATCAATACTTGGGTTCTAAGGTGACACTGGAGACAATGCATACATACTTTATCCATTTCTATATACCTTGGAGGATAGTACCATCATATAGAAACTTGGTTCAAACAATATTTCTAATAAAAACATCAACCATCTCATCTGGAAAGTAGGGAATAATTGCTTCTCATTATGAAATAAGTAACATGTCATCCAAAACCCATTGTCATACTCTCTCTATGGATAAACACATATCAAATCATCCAAAACCCATAAGAAGACTCTCTATTAGGAAACACATGCATTTCATCTAAAACCCAAGGGTAGACTCTCCCTATTGAGAAACATGTTTTCAATTATCTAGAATATTGTGATAGACTATCCATATAATAAAAAATAGAGATCATAGAGAACCTAGGTGTTTAAATTCCCTTATGGGAAACATATCTTCAAGAACCTAGGGGAATGACCATACTCTATTTAGAAACATTTAATCCAGAACTAAGGGACATTCCCCCACCCTACCTATAAATATATCATCATTTTAATAATCAAAGCACAACATACATATATATTACCAGTTGTTCAGGAATATTCAATATAATTCCCAAATCAATAATCCTAAGAACCATAAAGGATTAGTGTTATTAGAGACTATATATATAAACATCTTATGAAACATATTTATTTATGTATGGAACCCTTATATAATCATCAAACATATAACCTTTTATAAAAAAATATTGTAGGGAAACATGATAAAGGGTGATGTTAGATCTCTATTAAGGGTAAACATGAGAGATATCAATAATATGAGAGTATAAAATGATCAAAAGTGTATGGTAACATAAATAAGTTCATGTTTTCATCATAAAATATTCATACCTAGAAAATATGAGATCATAAACTCCTATATAAATTCATTTCTAGAAGAATAATTAATAAGGGTGTGGAAGCATTAATCATCATTCATGAGACATAATATAGACATGAGAAATCATAATTATTGGAAATAATAATCGTATAAACATACTTATTCAAAATCATCTGCACCCATAATCTTTTAAGAATATCCAGAAGTGATTATACTCACTCATCAAAGTGGGAACAAATATATTCATAATCATGTATATACATAATTTTGTGATCATAGATTGATGAAATCATACACATGCATAAAAATGTGAACAATTATATCCTCAATAATGTTCTTATATTATCTAGTAAAAATAGTTATTTGAAATAATACTCACACTTAGATATGTGAGTAGAGTTGTCTGAAATCACATCCATGCTTATCGTTACCATATTATAAGATATAAATGTCACATTATCCAACGAATTTGAGTTTTATAATAGAACCAACCATCACATAATCATAATACATTCATATGTATGCCACGATGTCAGGAAAACATTTATAATTTCATCATACCAAAGATCATGGAAAAGAAAATGAGTTTCATCCAGATTTCATCATCATAATGATTAACCTTACAGAGAAAATTATCGATGGTATCAAGGGATCATCTCCCCAATGAAGAACAAGTAACATCAAAAGATGTTTTCATAGATTAAAATACCATTAAAATATCATTGGAAAAATTCTTGGTGGAAAATACACTTTTTATTTTGAAATCAAATATTTAGAATCTAAAAACTAATAGAATATATGGGAAAATTGTCATTGAAAATAAAACTGTATTTTTAAAAAAAATATTCAAGTAAAATATTATTTATGATGGTGGTAAAATGTGTGTGTTTGATAGAGGTTTAAATAAAAATTCTGTTGAAACCTTTTGTAAATATATATTGTTTGAAAATGATATATAGATTCATTTTAATTATTTTTCTAGAAAGTCAAATTTGTGTAAAATTTAATTTAATAAATCATTGGATAATAGTAAAAAAATCACTAAAAAATTAAATTATAATATGTATATGTAAGAAAAAAATTCTTTACCAAAATTCTATTTTATTATAAATATTTTCACCATCATTTTAATTATCTATGAAAGGAAATTTGAACTATTACTTGAAAATTCCATGAAAAACTAGTAGAGAATAAAATTATAGGGGTTTATCATATACATATCCTAAAATTTTCATAAATGGAAATTAAACCATAGTCAATCTTGATTAAAATTATATTGAAACCTAAATCCTTATCCTCAAGTCTTTTCTTGCTTCGTATGTGTTCAAACCATCTCTTCCTGGATAAACCTCCTTTGTCTTACACATTAATCCTTGAAAAGATGGTATTATGATCAAACTAGGACCTCTAGGACATGGGTAGGGATATTAGAAACGAATTTTGATATATATTGGCTCATCTAAGAGGATATTGATGTGTCAATAAGATAGGACATGTGGATTACTTTCATAATGATTGAATTGACACACATGTAGTAACTTAAAATGTTTATATATTTGAAATTAATTTTCATGTGAATGTGGCACCATGTGAAAAAAATTAAATGTTTAGATAGGTTAAAATTGAAATATATTTAACTAATAAAATTTGGATAGATTTTTGTGTAATTTTAAACCTTATATTTTGGTTTAACCTCCTCATTAATCAATTTTATCCTTAATTATGGTAACAACGTTTTCATTATAAAAGGGTTATAATTTTACTTTCAAGGAACCAACTGACTAAAAAATGGTCAAGGAATTAAATTTATGATATAACCCACTCCCCTTTTCTTCATTCATGATTTTTTTGGTTTTTTTATTTTATATAATAATATATTATTCAAAATAAAATACCACTAATGTCATTTTAAGAACTATTCAAATATTTTGTCTTTAAAGACATCAATACAGGTATGTAATTCAAATATAAAATATTTGACCCTAATTTTTACATTATTATTAACCATAAAATTCATGATACTTCATAATTCATCCAAAAAATATTATTTTTCATGTTTTGTAAATCATTTACTTTGTTTTTTTACTAACAAAATATGAACTATGTCAATAAGGTGTAAGAATTTAAGGTAATTATACCATCACTTAAAATTAAAAATAAATTCATATTCTAAAAATAAATTAATTAAGTTCAAAATATTTTTTTATATTCATTCATAAGGTCCTCTTATCATTGTGTGAACATATAAGAGAAATTAAAATCAATAGAGTGGTATTTTTTTAATTTTCCTTTACTTAAAATAATATAATGGTCTTTATCAAAGGGAAATGAAACCAAAATGCCATATTTTCAAATATATGAAGGGGTAGTAGAATTAGACTCATATAATGAAGTATAAAAAAGTTTATTAATGATTTTGAATCCATATTATATATATTTAACCTTAAACGAACCATTTTATCATTTATCGAAGCTATGAATTTATTAACGATTACTATTCAAAATGAATAAAAACAAAATGGACCTATTTCCAAAATTTAACCTCCAAGTAAAAAATATGGAATTAATTTTATAAAAGTTTCAGAAATAAATTATAATATAAATTTATAAAATATAATAGAAATCAATTTTTACGAAATTTCATTTTCAACCCAAAAATGAAGTTATACCAAAATCAAATATAATATCGATTATTATGTAATTATTTAGATTATGTTTAATAAAATGTATATTATTATACTTTAAAAGAAAATATAATATATAATATTACACTTTACATACAAGATTTAATGAAAAAATGATAGTTTTACAAAATTCGATGTTTTTCACTATTCTTGGAAAAATAATTTTTCTAGAAAAATCCCAAAAAAAATCAGCCTATGATATTATTGAAATTAAGAAATCAATAATTCTATAAATTTACACAGATAAAATTTCTAAAAATGGTTTTAATTAATTATAATATCTGTACACAAAACGTAATTAAATCATTTTTGAAGAAAATATATTTTTAAAGCACTAAATGACTTTACTAAACATTAAATAATTATTTACTTTGAGTTAATAAATACATTTTAATTATATAAAACTTTCATACATTTTTCTAATATTTTTATTTTATTATCCATACCTCCAATTAAATGGCTATGTTATAATATACCTTGCGTTTCTTTATGATACATGTTTCTTGACAATCAAGGTATTAGACACATAAAACTTATTTAAAACAAATACATTCACAAATATTAGGGTTTTATAATTAGGTTCCTTAGGGACATATAACATTTCTATTGGAAAAAGACATGCATTTAGGGAATTAGAATCCCGTACTGAAGTCACTATACACACGTCATCCTCACACGATTTTCTCAAAAAAATTGATCTCGTCAAAAAACTCCTAGGTTGGCCTCCTAATCACACAACATATCTCTGTCACTAGAGCCATGAGAAATTGAAACTTTTTTTTCGGGTTGTAGTGTGATACCCGAAGTAAGAAAACATTATCCCCAAAAACTAACCCTCTATAAGTTCATCATTACACTACGGATCTAAACAAGGTCCCCTAGGTCTCATCTCAATATTGACACCCTGCATAGGATCCTATTTTCAATTATCATCTCTTGGGCCAAGAATGTAACTCATAGGTAATGACATCCCCAATCATTACCATTGTCATATCATTCTCTCATCAGTCTCATGTAATCTCATACCCATTCCCCACTAAATAGATAATATAAATCCCATCTCTTACTGGAGTTTTAGAAAGTTTGATCCTATATAACCAAACCTATCCATAATCATACCCATGGTACACCCACCTGGTTACTCAAATATCCATGGCGGGAGGAATAATCTCTACACTCTCTAATCAAATAGACCCTATGATATAAAGTATCTTAAGGTATATATATGACTTATCCCTAGGAAAAGCATTATTACTCCATCACTAACACCTCTCTAAAGAGAACAAAGGACACATATCTCAGGTATAAAATGTTCATTCTCATATCATTGGCACCCTTATTGGGTCTATAAACCTCATTTGATACATTTTTAATTAAGCAACCAACTATCTAGGATTGAAGCATCAATCTAGTTCTTAATGGTCCACAATGTCCCTTAACCCTTCTTTTATATCTATATGCATTAATAACTAAATTATTTATTTAATGGACTATCACTCACACATGGAAATACCACATTTAACATTCCACATATCAAAATATTAATCTTTATGGTGATATTTAAGGCACACGTACCTAATTTGTAGTTTCTACCTTTAATGACAAATTAACTAGACACGCCCAAGATCATCTAAGCCTCATCCAAGATTTTCTTGACTATTAAGAACCTATATCAAGATATAACACCAAATTAATTATTTTTAATAACATATAATTAATCTTACAATTTTATTTAAAAATATATAATTTCCTAAAATCTCACCTATCTGTCTCATCACACTAAAACTATGAACAACTACACCTAGAAGGCCCATTGTTTACCCCCGACGGTATCCTAAGAAAATTACCTATCAACAATCATTGATTAACTTACCAATTTCATAAAATTTAGTCATGAACCCTAGAAAAAATCAATAAAAAACATACCACTATCCAAATACAGTGGACCATTGAGCGATCAATGCCATGGGACATTCTTTGGAAAAGCTAAGAAAACATCCCATAATTTTAGACAATTTCAACCATGTTTTGGTTGAAATCGACTCAAAATATCAATGAAAAATCATGATGTAATCAATGAAGACAAAAGAGGATGATAATGGAGAGAAACATAAGAGTGATGTACATTTAATCACAATGAAATTTTGATAAAAAAACACCCCTATATCATGATGGATTGAGATAGGTGAAGGAGGGAGGGAGTCTGTAATATAGTCCTCTTCACTCGCATTTATTCAACTAAAATAGGTGGGGTTAGATTGGAAAATTACAAGTATGGCATGATAAAAAAACATATCCATGACACAATTCATAGTGTGACATGGAGGTTTGGGTCACCCCAACTCTGATATAATTCTCTCTCCAGCAACCAAAATACCTTTTAATCGTCAATAAACATCCAAAACATCTCTTTAATATGTTCAAACCCTTATAATTTTGGTTTGAACCCCAATAATAAAAAACCATTTCTTGAAAAAAAATCAAATTACCTAATAATTTTCATAACCCATGAGACATGGGTCTTTAAAAACTCAGTTCCATAGAACTTCTCTTCCCCGATAATACTTAGCAGTTCTTTGAGCATAAATCTTGATCTATCTAGGTCTTCAATTCATGACTAACTTTTTCTATCCTATCTTAGAAATCAAAATTGAGATTCTTCTATACAACTCCAACACCAAGGTTCAATATTCATAAAAAAAATCCACCACCTATCACCATCACCAAATCACTGAGATAATTCCTATATATGACTATTTATCATGATCCACTAAAGAATCATCAAATAATCATTCTTTGTCTTATAGTTATCCCCACCACAAGACTTGTCTCATAAAGGATTATTACACCCCATGTCTACCCCACCAGTCACCTACCCAAACAAACTCCCACAAGTCTATTTACACGGTTATTGGAATTTAAGAATCACCATTACAATCCCATTACAAATATGTAATCATTCCTCCTCAGGCATATTTTTTTGGAAAAATCTTGTCCGTTGTCATTGATGTTCTACAACGTCACCTGATCACAGTGCATAAATCCTTGAACGATTCATTTGATCATCTAAATACTCAGAAATAAATTTACCAAACACTTAGTATAATTCCATAGATTAATCTCCAATGAACCAAATCCTTCATTGTACTCTACTAATGTGAAACAACACATCTCAAATTTGACTCACCCTCAAATTGAATCCAAACCACCCCTATCCTAGTTCCAATTTAAGAAATCAATCTAATATTGTATCAATGACCCTACCAGTAGTAGTTTCACACCTATATAACCCACTCTCAATCCATTATATAATTTAATAACTTTATGTGTTCATTCCTTCCATACATGAGGGACAACATGAAAACACAAATTTCTACCCATTCCCAGCTCACAAGGAACCTCAATCATGACATACACTAAAATAACATCCATAAAAGGGTAAAAAACTCAAGAAATATATGGTATACTCTCCACAATATATATTCCCTTACACTAATTATTGAGAATAATCTCAAGAGGCTTTATAATCAAATTCATATCATGCCTCTCATGCCATGTTCACCATCCTATCAATAGTTGACATAATCCATCCACTAGTTAGACACATATTATTGGGGAAACTTATCCCTACTTGGTTAAAACTAGAATAAACTATGATTGAAATTCGTTCAAAAAATCCATTAGTCCTCTAACCATACATAACCTCTTAATGATCCACAAACTGAAGGGAACTTTTCATAAATGATGTACATACTACCCAGGTATTGTCCAAATGTAAAGAGTGTACCCTCCTATACCACCTAGTCACATAACCCGACTCATTCTCTAATGAGTTGAAGGACATCTGACCTAGGCTCATGTTCCCAAAAAACTCACCCCGATACTCTTTCAGGTTAATATCATCTAACCATAGGAATACTTTATACTATATTCTAAAAATCTTGAGGTATTTTAATCCAGTCAATGTCGACCATACTATTAGCTGTCATTATTTTTTGGTCCCACAACCATGAAGAGTTTGTCCACATTTTTTGTATTCCACATGGTAATGAATCCAAAATAAAAAGTGCTCGGAATCACACTAATCCTTGCCTTGAAATCTAGCCTTGATTCTAAAAGCACTTCATGTTATTTATATAAAAAAATTGATACATCCACTCATTATTTTATTTCTAAGTCATTCACAATCTTGGTATAAACACACTCTTAGGTTACTCTTATATATCACATTTAATCCCAAATTCTCTAGGCTCTCCCACCTATTACATAACCATATCTTACATATCTCACCATTCATAGAGAAACATCCATGCCCCCTTCTGAAATAAAACAAGGTAACTGATATGATAAAACACTTACTCTTGGGTTCTCAAACATATATCATGCATCACATTTTGAATAAACCACCCACTAGGGCAATAATCCCCAATAAGAATCTTCATACCCATATACCCCCTTGAGGATCATGATCTCATCCATCATAACATAACAACATCACCCTATGATGGTATATATTAAGTATAACAATATACATAAGGTTTGGTTAACTAGAATTACACCAATAAGATATATGGGGAAACACCATATATGATTTTTTTTAATACTTAATGTAACCAACCTCTCATCGCAATCACCTACAAGGGGCTCATCATGAAGAAATGTAATGATAATACAAACCTAGTAAGTGTTAGCACACATACCTTACATGGATGGTTTGTATAGTCATCATCAAAAAGAGTCCCTCTATAATTATAGAAAATATATCATGTTCTGTGTGAGTAGAATTCCACCAACATGTTTTATGGAAAAAAATCCGTATAATTTGTTCTTAAAACTTTAAACAACTGAACCCTCGTCATCAGTGACATAATCACACATAAGTCCAGGAAGGTCATGTGAATCCTACATAATAAAATTGATGCTTTTACATAAGCCTATTGCAAATGGTCCAATACAGATAACCATAACATCCATCTTAGATACACACAACATATTAAAATTAATATACCAACTACAACACTGAAAAAATAAAATTAATTCCATATCACTAGTGACATGGAATTTCCGTAAAGAAGTGTTCATGAAACACCATTACAACATCCATCAAAAGCTTTGACACATCCATATTACTTGCATACAATACCCCAAATAATAAGAAAAATAAAACACACTATGATACCAATTTGTAACACCCTTTTGTCCTAGACCACTCCCTAGTGTCTAGATCAGGGGAGTTATGTAACTTGAAGCACACCACCTCATATTCTCAAGGTTTCTAATAAGAAGAGAGTTTGTAAGGTGTTACTATGGGAGAATATTCCCTTATATCATAGTACAAACACAATGGAAATAAAAATACACTATTTGTAACTATAATAAATGTTGTCATAATCCATAGAAAAAAAATGTCATAAAGAATTATTGTAGATACATACAGTCACACATCCAAATTGATAAACCATTAGGAGAATTAGATATAAAAATTAAGTAAAATAATAAAATAATATGAGGCTATGCTACCACACTCAAGACTCATCACATCCTAGTCTCTAATAGTAATCACGATTCTCCTTCCCAATCATGAAACATTGGCCATCTCCCAAACCAAAACATGTGAACATAATCTATGCTCAGTTGGAGTAATGTTATGACCACCCAAGTAGGGTGTGAGTAAAACAAAAAATAGAACCACAAATGATAACCATAAAATAAAAATTAAAAAAGTTAATTCACATATGATATGACCATAAAATAAATATTGTACGGATGTTAAATAAGATAATCGCCATTGATCCTTGGTTTATACGGTGACACCTAGGATTTACCATACCTAGTTACATTAATGGTGTATTCCACTAAGAATTATGCCATCATTTGGAACCTATAGGAGTACACCCTAAACACTAAGAAACATGAATCACCTCCTCTGGAACCCAAGGCTTCTCTATATTAGGAAACAAGTTATAAATCATATAGAACCGAAGGGAAGAATTTCCTTATTATGAAACAAATATTAGATCATATATATCCCATGGGAAGGCTCTTTGGGATGGGAAACATGTACTGATAATCCAAAACCTAGGAAAAAACTCTCTATATTGGGAATCATATATCAAATCATCTGAAACTTGAAGAAAAACTCTCCCTATTAAGAAACACATATTTATTACATAGAATTCAATATTATAATCTACAAACCAAAAATATGATGTAGATCATCTAAAAACTAGGGGAAGACTCTCCCAAAGAGAAAGCTTTTCATCAAGAACCCAAGGGAATGCCTGCACTATCCTTAGAAACATATCACCAGGAACCTCAAGGTGTTCTCGTACACTAACTTGAATCATATCATCAAAAACCCACGGGAATTCATGAATCCTTCATGGAAACATCTACGAATTTGGGAAATTAGCACCCCATGTTGATATGACCATAAAAACATCATCCACACATGGGTTGGTCATACAGCCAAACCCATAAAATTTCCCCATGATTTTCCTCTCAAGACCATAACATATAATATTCATTATATCTATTCTAGGTTCACACTATAGATCTTTGGGTGTTAGGGTGGAATCCAATGTCAACAACACCTATTCTCCAGCACCAACCCTCTCTTGGGTCAAAATAATAATGTGGTACCCACTAGGGTCCCTTAGGTCCCATATTAAATTAGACACCCTATATGGGATCCTCCTTCCAATTCAAATATCTCAAGATAATACCACTAATTGGATAGAATAATTTCCATCATCATCATTATAATTGTATCATGGCCTCACAAGGCACATACATAATATCATACCTATGACTCAAAAAAGATATTTCATAAACCCTATCTTGCTCTTGAGGTCTAGATAGGTTAGTTATTATGAATAGAACCTATCCATAATCGTACCTAGGGTATACCCACCCCATTTATCAAATATTTTTGGAAGGATAATCACTCTCCCCAACATATAAGGAACTATACCATAGGATATAAGGCATCACAAGGTCCATATGAGACTTGTCCCAAGTCTAAATATTTCTTTTCCATGACTTACCCCTCTTTAAATTGAACAAAAGTAACTTATATATGGTATAATATATTAATTCTTATCTCATTAGTACCCTACTAGGGTCCATATATCTCAATATATTTAAATTTTGTAAATCACTCAATTATCGATGATTGAGGCTAAAGCTATTGATTAATGGTTTTTTGTGGCCCTTAACACTTATTTTCTATCTATAACCAACAATAAAAAATTTATTTAGTTAAATATTAATAACCTTTTAGGGTTGGGACCACTTATCAAATGTCACATATCAATAAAATAAACTTTACATAGATGTTTAGGGGCTACTTACCACATATTGAGTTTTTCTCTTTATGAAATTCTCAGCTACCCTAACTATAGATTTTTTAAGAATTATCTATTCTTGTCTCACCTCTTCAGAACTGATGTCAAGTTATAATGACCAATTAATTATTTAATAGATCTGATAATTAATCATAAAGTTTAATTTTTAATATCATAATTTCCTAAAATCAAATTGATCCATCTTGTCACACTGAAACCCTAACCAACCTCTCCATAAAAGTCTATGATATACCCCTAACACCATCATAAGAAAATTTTAGATCAACTGACACCAATTCAATAATAACTTTCATTATATTCATCCCAAAAACCATATAAAAACTCATTGAACAAAAAGGTCAGGAATTATGTTTGATCATAAATCACAAAAAAGGTGAGGAAACATACAGAGGCCATTGAACATACATCTAACAAAAATTTGAGGAATACTATATGATCATTTCCTAAATAGTCCCTTGAACCATGATAAAAAAACACATCATTTCAGATTATTTTCACCATGATTTAGAGGAAATATTCACTATATCCCTTACTCAAATCATAACTAAATCAGTATAAATGAAAGATGAAAATAATAGAGATAAATAAAGGAGGAAAATTCCTATAATCACTATGAAATATTTAAAAAAATGGCCATTTTTCTGTGGCGGGGGGGGGGTCTAGATGGATAATAGAAGGGGGTCTAGAAAAATTCCCCTCTCTATCTACCTTTTTTCGACCAAAATAAGAGGGGATGACCTGTAAATTACCATTCACCCCTATTAGAATAATATCCCGGTCACCATTTTTGGGGAGAAATTGAGGGTCCTGGTTTAGTGATTCATCCCCATGATATATCATGACTTATACATCTTGGATCATATTGATACCTCCCAAGGTAGAAGGTTTGTCCCTTAACTTTCCTCCAATGCAATGTGACCCTCTCAGATCAATGTACGATGCACCCTATACTAGAACTAGACCAAATACACCTGACTATTGTGGAATGATAACCATATCCTTTTTAATGTTTCTATATCATTACGCCTCATTAAACATATATATCCCATCCTAACACCCCTCAATGGAATGAATTAAGTTTCATGAAATGACTTGCAAGATCTATTGGAATTTTGTAACTAGCCCCCCCCCCCCCCCCCGACCCTGCTCGAACATCCACTCATGTACATGAAACAACTTCCAAGACTATATCTACATCCAAAAAAGATCCCATAAACATGTTATAAACATAATAATTTTAATATGAACCTGATCTCTCAAAAAAACCACTAATTCATAACTAAAATTAAATTTTTTTCATAATGTTCAATAAATGTATGATGCAATTTCTTACAACATGTCAAATTATGGAGATAAGGGACATTAGGTAAATAACTAATTGGTGGTGTTGTGAATTTTATATAGTTCATTCCACCTTTCTATAAGGATATACTATATTCTTCATGGGGATATGTAGTCCATTAATTTTATCCAATTTACTTTATTTGTATACTAGATCTTGTATGAAAAGTTAATAGAGGTAGTATTATTACAAAATCTCATAACCCAACATTATATTTTATTTTTTAAATAAATGGATATATGAATGTTGATATATGTTAGGACCAATAGGGGCCTATATACCCTGAGAGGGGGGTGAATAAGGGTATGGATATTCTTTTTCAAAATTCTTCATGCCCCACTGGATCTTGACCTCTTTATAATAAGGGTCACTTTTTTTGAACTTGTGTGTTTATTATGATAACTTCTTTTCTTCTTTATCTGATGATGATGCTTTGAATGCAATGCAGGGAAGCAAGCAGGCAGACACAAAGATTTTTACTTGGTTCACCCTCACTGGGCTACGTCCAAGGAGTATAAAATGACAATGTGTCATTGTACCAAATCCCCAAAGGATCAATTACAATTTACAACATTCGAGCTAGATCACTTCTATGCCCAGGCTCACTGCCTTTATAATGTTTAGGGTTAGCTCGCTTCTTTCCCAAGGGTCACTCCCTGTTTCTCTCTCTCTGGCTCACTGCTGGTGGAGAGGATCACCTTCTTCCTCTTCCTTTTCTCACTGCTCTGGAAATGATCCACTCACAGTTTATATACCTGTAGGTCTCTTCATTATCACTAATTAATACATCCTATATTTTATTTGGATTCTATGTTGAAGTCCAACTTTCACCCGTAGATGAATCTCTCTTTGCACCGAAGGTATCGAGCAATCTTCTAGCTTTCACACAGCCATGAATCACTGTCTTGAATCAACCTTACCTAGTGCCCTTATATAAGCTGGCACGCAAGTATTGGCACACAAGTTATAACGGGCGCACAATTCCACCTCAACTACTTGCACGACACAAGCTTCTCCTGCTCCAAACTTATGCGACACACACCCTTTTACGCCCAAACCAATATTGTCGTGCAACCATCAACAGTCATGCTTCTTCAAAATCTGGCACACAATTTCACCTCAATCACTTACACGACACCTCATTCTTCAACTCTAAACTTGACCGACTCACATCCTTCCTCTACCAAACCACCTTTGACGCGCAACTATCACCTGGCGCACAACTTCTACTTGCGCGACCACACACCACTTGTGCGACCACCGCACCTGCGTGACGGGAGATCTGATTTTTCAAAGTGTTGAACTCTAAACTAAATGAGGATGGGTCGATCAGTATTTATAGGCATTTGGGAAACCTGCATAATGGCGCGCAAGTCTCACCTTGACACGCAAGTTTTAGCATGCAAGTCTCCTACCGTGCAAATCACTTGCATGACCAAACCAAGAACTTGAACGACCCTTAACCATCTTCCATATTTTGATGTTTTGATCTTGAAAAACATTAGGTGCAAAAGATTCATCTCCTTAAATTACACTACATGCAAGTCCCTTTTCCAAAAACCACTTTTCTCCTTTTGTCGATTTTCAGGCCCAAAACTTTTTCAAATAATGGAAAATTGTGTCACCTTGTATCTGTTCTTTTTATACTGCCTCCAGATCATCAATTCTATTGTCTATGTTCTTGAATCAAGCATGGATCATTAACCACAGCACTTGAACTCGACATGCCACCATGAAATGTCCTTTGTCAAAAAATTTGTATGTCATTGTTTTCTTTGTCAACAATCACAACACAGATTTCCACTTTGTCAACAAACACAATCACCTCAGAAATTCTTCAATGATTCCTTGATGGAATTTTTCCCAACAATATATGTGTTGATTGATGGGTATCAATTGAAAATAGATTTCAATGTGTATTGGATATTTATATGGTTAGATACTTGATTGTTCCATGGATATGAGGAATGTTAATGATAAAAATAATTACTTCATTGCATTTAAATTTTGGTAGACCTTGGTGATAAATTTTGTTAATGTGAGTTGTGCTTATTTACTCCATATGATCTAGTTATGGGAGATCTATGTCAGATAATGGTATATTTTTGGTGTGTAATTATTCCCAAGGACCTTTGTATGAGTGTAGGCCTATGTAGGAAAATAAATGGATGGTGGGGGTCTTAATCAATTTGAGATACATGATTTTATTAATGAAATTACATGTATTTATGAATTAGTTGTCTGTGACCGATGATGATGGATATATGATTTGTGGCAGTGATATTGTAGTTTGACTAGGGGAGAATCCTTAAAGTTGGACACTTAGTAATATAGTGATAGTACCTCGGTGTGGAGAGATAATAAATCAATGTATGTTGTGGTGTGGGAGAGTCTCTAAGGTTTGAAACCAAAGGAACAATGAGAGTTCTTATAGGTATAAGAATTCCAAATAATGAATTGACTTTAGCTAGTATCTTGTGGGTGGAAACATATATAGAGATTTTTTAATGAGGTCTTTGTGGATGGAAAACTACATGTGGATTATATAGAAATGTTCATGCATGAGGAAATTTTTAAGGGGTCATTACCTTGGGGTCCCTATGGGTGAAAACATTCAAGTGTATTATATATAAAGGTCCTGATATGTTTAAAATTGTAAAGTTTCTTATAGTGAGGTCCCTATGAGTTCAAAACTAATTGTTTTTCAATATTTATATGGGTGATGAAAATAGTACCCACATTTTGGGGATTTTGTGGACATAAAACATATTTTTATGTTTTGGAATTTTTATTTTAGACCTAAGGAATGTTAATGTTGGTTCTGTAATGTTTTCGAGTTTTTTTGTGTCCATAGTTTGAAAATGGATAGGAGAAACTATTAAGATATACTTGGAATTTATGAAAGGGGAAAGGGGTATACTGGGAAAGATAACTATGGAATATAGTTTTTACAACCCATGTGGTGGATATATGAATATATAACTTTTAGGTAAATGATAATTCACATATTTATCCCATAGTTTGAAAAAATAGTGTGGCTTTACCATGGGATAAAATTAATTAAGTCCAAAAACGAATTTTCTAACCCTAAATACTCCTCAAACCCCTCATTACTTCTATTTCGATAAAGTAACTCAATCCCCATTATTCCTTTAGGTTATTTTGGTGACACTTTTCCCTTTAATGTCCAATTATAGTTAATTTTAGAGTGTTGGATTGAGAAAATCCAATGTAAGATTCTATTTCATCCACTCCTTTTGGATCACATCATTTTCTCTTAGGATAAAACTTATTATATTGTTTTAATTCTCAGATCTTGTGACTAGGGAATGTTTTGATTGGTTTCTTTTTTTGGATCGACGTAGGATGAATTTCTAAATCCTATATCATTGGAGATGTGATGTGATTTCATCTTAGTGGAATGGTTTGTGGTAGGAGGCCTGACACTTATTCTACTTTTCGTAGAACATGAAGGATAAATATTTAAAAATATAATATTTCTATTCCATGATGAAAACTATTGATTAATCTCCTTTATTTATAGTCTTTGAAACCATAGGTTGTGGGAATTTCCCGAAATGTGTTTTATAAAATGCCTAAATGAGAATATTTTTTTAAAATAAATGTGTGGATGTGAGAACATGGTTAATCAATGGTTGATGTCTATTAATATTTTGTTTTATGAGGTTTTTTTGTTTATATTTGCTGATGGATCCAAATATTAAGGGTAAGAGAAATTATTATACAACTAGGATGTGGATTAGATCTAGAGGGTTGAGTACCACTCGCGTGTATGGGATGTTTAGTGGGACACTTATTACATGAGGTGAATTGAATGGGTTTGTAAACTATATGTGAGTGTGCATTGCATGTGTGTTTGTGTTTGTGTCATGTCTGTGTGAAATATTTTGTGGAAAATATATTTACAAGGAAATATGAAATTTGGTATGATTTAATAAAATTTTCTACTTTAGATAATTGTTATGTTATGACACTCTTCTAATTTATATAAAATGTGACATAACCTATTATTGAACTTATAGAATGTGTGGGATTCTTATGGTGGATTTCCTTCTAGGTTTGTATACTCACCTAATTCAAATTAACCTTGGAGAATATATAGTCTTTAATTGATATATTGTAGATAAAGTGATATTTATCACTTTTCTAGTGGGGCATGGGGATTTTATATTCCTTAGTGATGGGTTTAGGAGATTGATTTTTGTTTTCCTATTGATCTTGGGGGTATAATTATGGTAGGAATCTTTTCATTCCCTTTTCCCTTACAGTTGTCTTCGAAGATAGATTTTGGATACATTTTCTTGTTCTCATGTAACCCTTGAGATGAATATTCCAATTTGTATTCGGTATTTAATGTCATGGGATGGACATGACAATATAATGCTAGGTTGATCCATACCTTTGGAATTCCTATTGTTATAGAATTGATAAATCTTATAAGAATGATAAACTGGTGTATTAACCTGATATATGGGTGTTTCTAACCTATAACATCAGGAGGATGGAAGACCATATAGAAGGGAGAATATAGTAACACCAGTTTTGGGTTGTCTGGTCTTATATCATCTTTTTATTTTATAAAATTTTTAGGTTAGACATAGGAAATGCTCTAGTTAGTTATGGATGTTCTTGGAGGTTTGTTTCAGGGTCTATGATTTGATCAAGATTAGTGGAAACCATACAACAGTCCTAGGTAACCACTAGGTGGAATAAATCTTTTAGGTAGGTGCATGGTTTAGAAAAACCCTAAGTTGATCATGTGACTTTATAATTTATGGGTAAGTTACAACTAAAATATTTGACACATTATTTTCCAAACCATGTAGGCCAACTATGTGATATAATTAATTAAGTATGAAAATCAATTTTTTAACTAAAATTATTCCCTAAAACACTTATTATTTCTCCAATAACCTAGTAACTTCTACTACATGCTTACACTATTTGATTTTGATGATTACATTCTTTTTAGAAGATGATTCTAAGGAATAATAGATCTTTTGATCTATGAAATGGAAGGAAATAGTTTGTTTCTACCACTCATATTATATATCATTGTTTTCTCTTGGTAGAAACACTATTTAAGGGTTTACATACCCAAGTCTAGTGGTCAGGGTATATTTTGATAGGTTTATTATCTTTTATCATCTAAGGAAAGATTGATAGATCTGAAATCTAAAAATATGTGATGTGATTTCTTCTTAGATACTTGGGTCAATGTATGGGGATTCAAAATTACTCTACATTTCTTATAACATGATGTAATTAGATTTAAAATAAATTTTTTATTCCTTATTGAGAACAATTGTTGATTTTACATGATTTATACTCCTTGATACCAAGGAGAGAGGGAATAACCCACAACATGTTCGGTAAAATGCCTAAATGAGAAACAATTTCTAAAAAAATGTGTCAATGTGAGAACTTGGTTTGATAGTGATTGGTGTGAATTCATACTGAATTTCACAAGTTCATGTTTGGTTTTTACATGGACAAAGATTCCAAATATAGTGGGAACAAAAAAAAATATTCCGCTAGCTACGGTCTTCGGTCTAGAAGGACATGTACCTCTTGTGGGTCTTGGTTAGTCAGTGGGACTACTTTTCAAGGAGCTACATTTCATGGGTGCGTACATTGCAAGGGTGTTTACATTTCATGGGTGTGTGTGTGTGGTAAGTGTGTGTGAAATATTTAGTGGAAATTTTATTTTAAAGTAAAAAATATATTTTGGTATGAGTTAATCATATTGTCTTCTCTTTCTTATTGTTATGTTATGTATCTATTATATTTTATATAAAATGCGAGCTTACATGTTCTTGTACTTTTGGAATGTTTGGGATGATTTTGGTGGATTTACAACTAGGATTTTATAATCAACCGATTCATATGAACTTTATTGTGTATTCATTATTCATTATATATTATAATAATAAAGGGAGACAACTTACTTTTCCAGCAGATCATGGGGATGTTATGGACCTTGGTGGTGGAGTAAAGAGATTGACGTAACCATCCCCATGATCTATTGCAACATCTCTTGATTATGGTTTTCATAAAAGTTGGTTGTTTATCAGAAAATTATCCCCCATGAATTAGTAAATCCCTTGAAATTTATAATTAGATTTTGGTACCCTGGGGATGTCACCAAAGGTTATTCACATTTCATTCTTAACCAAGAGAATGGGTTGGGTTGAGATGTTACAATGGATGTTTTTCTTGATGGGAGTTATTTGATGATTGGTATGGTGATAAGTTCACAAATTTTATGGTATAGAATTTATGTGGGAAAATTGGTTCACATTGGGAAAAAAAATATATGATTGATTGTTTTATTTTATTAATATATAAAAGGATGATTCAATAACCCTCATTCACATTGACATATGAGTATTCTTGGGAAGAACATTCTAGGTATATTTATATGTTCCCTGTTATTTTACATATATTATTTTTTATATCATCTCAATAAAGTATATGGTTGTATTATAATACCTTAACTTTGTTTATGGGAGACTTTGACATGAATTGTCCAATCGAGGAACTACCTAGTCTTGTAGATAGGCCACATTTTCCACCCCAATCCAATGTTCAACAGGTAGGGGTTGGTGATTATCACTAAGAAGGAATAACACATACATGATAGGCCTTATCAAAAATTAATTCCTAAAAAAACATATACTAGTAGTGTAATGTTATATAACTAAAAATATAATAATGGCATAAATATATAAACTAAAGAATATCATGAATTTAGGAGATACCAACTATATAGAATAATACCACATAGTTTGAAACTAATAATAAAAAAAATATAATAAAATAATAACCCTAATTATGATATTCCCATGGGAAGGGTGAAAAAATCCTTACTATAATAGATTTTATCATTAAATCTGCCAAAAAATGTTAATACAAAAAACCTTAGAGCGCTACTAAGTATCAACTCCACTAGATCCAAAACCATTGTGGTCACCTATAAATTATGTATCACTTAAAAAAGAAAAATATGTGGGGGTACAGACTCCCGTGTAGGGGTGAGTACAAAAATAACCTGTAGGAATAACAGAAAATAAAGGGATGATATGAAGATTATGTTGTATGAGAACAAAAGTATGGTAAAAGAAAGTATTAAAGCCTAGATATACTTTAAGGTATGGTAAATCCACCACCATAAAGAATAAACCATACTGATATCATAGCTATAACAAATATCTTGTAGAAAACTGTGAATACCAATAAATTATAAGACCCAATGTAACCAAACTACCTATCCCTCATAACTTCTATATAGTCTCTATGAAATTATTGTCATTTTACCCGCTCCATACTAAGGTATGTATATCAGTTTTGGGGGTTACTAACCATTATAGAGGAACCATAACTCATTAGGGAAATGTGTATCCACTGACATGGTTACATACTCTATATGAGTAGGACCCCCAATTTATCATCCATGGGGGTATCAGTTTTCATAAGGTTTCATTACTTATTATAGGTTAACTTGTATAGTATTCATGAAACGAAAAACAAAAAAAAACCCAAAATACTAAAATTATTAAGTCTTAGTATGAAAATTTGAGTATTAAGTCCAAACCCATAGTGATAATATCATAAAATACTTCAAACCAATATTTTCAGATTATAACGTAAAGTAAAATACAAATACTAACTATGAATACTAACATGTAGACGAGGCATACTAGGAAAATTTAAATCATATTTCATGTTGTAATGATTTGTAATATAAATAATCAGTGTCCTTGAACTTGTTAGAATCATGTCTATGTGAATTCCTTAGTATGGGTAGATACTCTCTAATTAATAATATTTTCTTTTTTGAAGGTCAGGTACATCAGATTAGATACAAATTGGGTCAACCAGAACCATATTTAAACAATAAATATAATTTACTTAATGGTCATAGAGGAAACAACACCCTAGTTAATGCCCTAAAAACACTCACCAACTCAATGGAAGTGGTCATGCTAAAATAAATGTAGGGTATATTTTAGAGAAAGGATATGTTTAAATAACCAACACATGGTATCAAAAAATAATAATTTACATCAATTAAATAAATTCTCATTAATTAAATAAACCTGAAAATAAAATCTACTCTCTCATTCAAAGAATGAGAGAGAGAAAAAAAATAAAAGGAAAAAAATCCTAAGAACAATAATAACTTTCTCTCAAAGTTAGTAGTCAATGATTCGCCTAGAATTTGATGAATTTAGTGTGAAGAAAATATCTCTATTTATAGGATGTAATATTCGTGTATCTCCCACTCATCTATCCATTTTATCTTTCTCGGACTATGGAATATTTATCCCCATTTAAATTATACTTTAACGCCACATATATATGGTAAAACACTCATTTCATATCACATATATCTCCACTGAAATATATTTATATATTTATGCAATGAGGGAGGTAGTTTCTAAACTGTATTAGTTTTATATCAGTCACTCGCAACGTAAATAGTTTCCCATTATGAACACTACTATAATTACCCATAATATCATTCATATTTATATAGGGACTATGATGTATCAAATTATCATTTTATCATGTACCAATATCCTAAAAATAAGAATCAATGTTGCTTTCATGGAAATTTTAATTAACTAAGACCCTTTTGATGTGAACTAACATTCCATAAAAAACAACCCCTCTATATTTATGTAAATAATACAAAAAACTATTTCATCAATGAACCAATTATTCTAAACCTAGGAAGGGTACCTTAACCATATGAAATTTTCATAGTGTGATGATCATTAGTGTATTTTTAAGTATTATTAAGAATTATTCTTCTATCATCTTTAGGAACTCACTGACATCCTCATGGAAAAAATATTCATTTCAAGGAAATAAATTATCCTCATACATAGAATTTAACTTCCAATTGTCCAAAATAATAAAACTATCCATAATTTTTAGTAAAAAACATTGTGGTTTCTTTATTCACAGTGGATAATAGGTCATTTGTTGAGCTTCATCAGTACTCCCACAGTATCATCAACTTCACAGAATGGAAAATAACTAAAAACTGATCCCATCATCATTTTCCATGGCATATCGTGGCATGTGGGAAGATGATATGACATGATATAGTAAAAAATCTTGAATAATTGATGGGATTTATTGGTTTTATAATGTTTTAGTAAGTTCTAAATACCACAATTTTTTAGTTTCATACATCAAAACATTGATAAAGAGGTTTTGGAAACACTACCTGAGACATAACTGTTAGGCCTCAATTAATACATTAAATATAACCATTTATAATACCATGAACCCTTATCACCACCTTGCATCATCTTTATACTCTATTTTCTAGTATTTACCAATGTTAGACCTCTACCTTTTCACCTCTTTCATCTAGCCAGTGTCATCGTAGAGTTAAGATAGCTACCATACAATGGATGACTAACTACTATAGTGATGGATATGCTACATATTTTTGGTGATGCTAGAATTATTTTATGCTTTAATATTTTCTAAAAAATCAACCAAAGTTCTCCATTACCCTAAAATACATAAAAACAATGGAAATTAGGTATGTCAATTTATTTATTTAATAAAATCATTGAATCTAATATTAAAATTTTAATTCATGATATTGAGATACCCCCCCAACCCATACACAAACAAATTTTTACTTTTCCCTGAGAATAAAATCTCTGTAAAATCACAAAGGGAACTCACCTTATCCTGGTTTAAATACCAACATTAGTAATAAATAAGTAATAAGATATTCATGCACCATAAAATGAATATAATTTCTAATTTATATTCCTCAAGAAACCTAAGTTAAATATTTATTAAACTATTCCACTCGGAAAATGTTGATACATATCTTATATTCCATTCAAATATTTAAATTTATTATTAGTATGTGTGACACTTTGTGATATACCTCACCATGAAACATTTTTTTCTATCTCTCAAAGTAATAATTTACATGAGTTAAGCTCATACCTCAAGTACATAAATTGTATCCATACACTTGTAATAAATATAATATTTAAACCCCATAAAGGAATATATAATCAATAATTCTAAGGAAATCACAATAATGAATAATTTGATTTCATGTTTATGTTTGGTAGGTTATTATTGTGAAAAAATATAATGATAAAAAATGAGGTTAATTCTAAAGAACATTGTATAATAATCAATAAAAATCAATAACCCCCCCCCCCATGAAATTATACCACACAGCACTCCCCATATCAGGTAAATGATAAAAAATCATTTTAAAATAATTAGAAAGAAAAATGTACCCTCTTTTGATATTTTTTCAATTATTTCATCAAAGGATTTCCAAAAATGGTTTTTTTCTTTTTTTAAGAAAACAAATTTCAAATTTTTTCATATTTTTAGAGGGTAGAATATAAATAAAAATTAAAGTAAATTAATAAAACTCTCTCTATTATCCAAAGATAATTTACCACATATTAATTAAATACCAAGCACCCATTCCCCCATTGATGACCCCATCCCCCACAATTACTTCATTGTATATCATTCAAAAAGTAACTATATGAGGTTATGAAAAAAATTGACTTTTAAGTTATATTACCTAATATTTTCATTCAAGGATTCATGGGATTAAAATAAATATAAAATTTAATTTTATGTCATAATGGAATAAGAGGGTCTAAATAAAAAATACCTCAATCATATTAATATGACATTATAATTTTATAACATTGACTAGATTTCAATGAAATTTCTAGTAATTATATATATCCCATTTATATATTAATAAATAGGTTATTAGTGTAATACCCTAATATTTTTGTTTTAAATTTTTTTTAAAGAAAAATATATTTGATACCTTACTCCATACACAACATTGAGATCAAACGGATCATAATATACTATTATTTAAATATTTCCATTTTGACCTAGTCGTGGGTTTGGATGGTATAAATAGGAATAACCATATTTTAAAATATATTTTCTACTTTTTTACCATAAAAAATTAATAGTTAACCATACATTGATTATTAATTGGTTGGAAATGGATATAAATTCTTTTGAAAGGAATAGAGATATATTTTAAACAGTTTTTATGTATGTAATGTTTTTTGATATTAATGTATTTAATTATTTAATATTTATAAATGATTATATTTAAATAATTTTTAAAAATATCTAATTTAATCAAATACAATTAATTTAATTATGGTTATTAGGTACATGATGAGAATGAAGTCATTTTATGCATCAAACATACATTTTATCTAAAAATGCTTTTTATTGCATTTTGTGTGTGAATATTATAAATAATTTATACCTATATTATATTTTTTATCTTAAGAAAAGTATATAATTTTTGAAATAATAATTTTATAATATTCTTGGGATTAATTTTTCTTATTTTTCTAAAAATATAGATTTTCGAGTGAATAATAAAAAAAATATCGATTTTTAGAAAACCAAAATTTATTTTCCTTAAATTAATTATTTTAAATTTTAAATTTTCTTTTAGATATAGTTTTAAAGAAAAATAATTTCCATTTTATTAAAATGATAATAATTTCTATTAGAATCAGTATTATAATTTATTTTTGTATAAGTTTATTTTTATGTTTAAAACACATTTTTTAGAAACTGCTTTTAATGGATTTTTCTTATTTATATTAAAATAAATTTCTTCAAATTATAGTAATTTAATATTAAAAATTTTATTTTATATTTATAATAATGATGTTAACAGTTTTTAAATGGGAAAATATCATTTTTAGTCATAATAAATAGTAACAATGATAAAAGTATATCACCACAGTAATGAGTAAAAGAAAGTAAATATGGTTAAAACTATGGGATAAGGTATCAAAATAAAAAAAAACATTAATTTTTTTAATTGGATAATAATAATTCAACCATAAATATCCTAAAATCTATCATATTTCATTTCCAACCAATTTCCCTGGATGATTACATTTCTATTATATTAAGTTAAGAAAAATTACGAAATGCCACATTCTTTCTTTTAATATCTATAATATATTTTCATAGTGATAACAAGAATTTATGACTTATTATGATTTTATTAAATTTAAATTTCAATAAATTATTTTTTTTATTAATTTATTCTTGATTTGTAGATTTATTATAATTGCATTGAACGCTTACGGAACTCGGACACAGTGCATGTAAAAACAATAGACAAATCAAATAAATTATTTTAGAAACACTAAAAGTAAGATATTTTTTGTAAAAATTATGTATACCGAATACATTAATGTATAATTATAATGCATAATTTGATTTTCAATTTTTATTTATTATATTTCAATTTTCATTTTGATACCTTTAAAGTCAAGATATGTGAATAGAACTAAAAATGAACATAAATGTTATTTAATGTTTAAAACTTATTTTGAAAATAAATAAATAAAATTTTATAAAACCTAAAATGACACAATTTAATGGAAAATTATATATCCTATCATTAATGGTTCATTTTTGTTCCATTTTATGTTTTAAAAATTACATTCACCACTCTTAAATTGTGAAAATATCATTACAAGAGTTAATGTTAAACAAGGTTAATGAGTGGTTTAAACCTAATGATAAGGTTTAATATTTAACATTAAAAACTATAACATTGATTGGAATGTTGTTTATCCGCCTTATCCTCCTTATATTAAAAAATAATATAGTTTTTCATAGTCTTACTTAATCTAGACACATATTATTTATTAATCTTTGATGTATTTATAAGTTTTCTACTCACGTCAGTTATAAATGGGCACCTCCTCTCCATTATTATTCACAAAATCCGAGTCACATAGATTTACCAATAACTAAAAAAATACTTTAGATATTCCACCCACATATCCTAGAGCTTCTGGCCTTTCCCAAATACATTTCTAATAAGGCTTAAAGTGCAAGCCAATAGAGGATTCCAAAGAAGAGGTATAACTCATAACCAAGATCATTTATTTTATTTATTATTTATACTCCTTCAATTAAGTACTAACCATTATTATATTATGAAATAATTGTATTAAAAATACTAAGATGATATTATTTTGATGAAAAATCACTTATTAATCCTCTTTTCCATCCAAGGTAAAATGAAAGTATCCCTCGTGGGTATACATGGACTACCACCTCCACGAAGTTATACGATTAATTTTCCATTTCAAATTCATATAGATGATTATAAGGGTATATTTAATGAATAAATATGATATAATAATGATTCTATATAGGTTAATTATTATTTAAAATTTTTCCATTATATCCATTAAAAAGATGAAACATCATTTATGTATGTACGAACTACCGTCTCTATGAGGTGATGAAATTCATTTCTCATCCCCGACTTATATATATTATAATAACAGTTTATAAAATTAATCAATATAATAATTATGAAATTAGTAATATTATATATATAATAAAAACATGACCATGGTTTAAGCATCATAACCATCAAATTGAATTATGCATGGGGAACACACTACTTTTCCTCTAAATTATAATTTTCATAATCGTAAATTAATGAGTGGTGAGGGGAAATAAATAAATTGTATATGGTATAATATGTAGGAATTTGGTTCTAATATATATATATATATATATAATAACTATAATTTTATTTTTTAGGTGGATAAAAATTCATATGAAGGAATTTTGACTTGAGGCAAGGGATTCCTATCATAACCTCATTTTATTTCAAGATTTTTTATTTTTAGATTTTCTTTGGGACAATTATATTATAATAATATATTATGAAACACATTTATTTTAATATTGTTATGTTTTTGGGATACGTATTTATTTTCAATTTATTATCTTATTGGATCAAGAATCAATAGGTGATTTAAATGTAGGGGACTTTTAAAAATATTATTTTAATATTTTCCTTGAAACTATTTTTTTCCATGTCAATGTTCTTTTAAATATTTTCAATAATGTTTTCATTTATGATTAAAATTTTAATAAAGGTCATTTTAAAATATTTTTTACTCTATATATATTGTATTAATAAATGAATCTATTCAACATTTTCCATATAAGTCATTTATTACTTTCTTTATCAAAGTGTGAAAGGAATAATTATTTTATTGTTTCCAATAGTAACTATATTTCTCTCCATCATAACCATTATTTACATTCAAGAATCATCTACAAGCTTCTATATTTATTTTAATGTAAAATTTTTTCTTAATATTCTTGGAAAATTTAATTAAAATTTTATCAAAATAAAATGTTATGATTTTCTTAAAGGAATGAAAGATATTTTAAAAGTTATTTATAACAAGGTTTTAACATAAAGTTACATAGAATTTATTTTTAATGATTTTATTATATTTTATTTTCAATTATTAAATGTCTTAGTTTTACTAAAAAACATTCATATTTGATGAATTTATGGTCTTCCTTCAATTTACTGATTTATTTTTTTGTGGTTATTAACTTTGACATGATCACATTCCATATCACCCTTCATCATTTCATTAGAAATGTTTTTTCTCCTATATTTCCATATTTTATGTATCCTAAATTTATATGGTGTCATTTACACAACAATAATGTTGTATCAAAGGTATACCATTTTTATATATGGTATCAATTGAAGGTGGTTTATTTATATAGTTATTTCAATGACTGAAGAAATATTCTTTATTTTTTATTCAATATGAATAAATGTTTAGTTATAAATATTTTTTGTAGTGAATTGTATTGATAATTCAATATATGATAAATTTATAGGATTAGAAAGTAATGTGTGTGATATAGTTATTGATAGTCCCTTGATACATCAATAGGTATCATGACACAAAATAGGTGGCCATATTAGTTGGGTAATTGGTGTATACATACACATTTAATGAAAGTGTACAAACAAATACCCCCATATTAATATTCTTGATATATTATATAAGGATTTTATGGTAAGATCTTGAATATCCACATTTACACATTTCATTTGTTAATAATTAATTTTTCACTATATACTTGATATTTATGTTTATAGTATCCATGGATATAATTTAAAATCATAATGATTAAATTTCATGTGTTTTAATTATTCAATCTTCCATATAAAATATACTTTATTTAAACATGATGTCTTCTATTGTAAATAACCCTTACATAGTATCTAAGCTCACACATTATTATTTTTATTTACCCTATCATATGAATAAGGAATCTATGAATGATTATTTTGGATGTATGGATTTTTTTCATGCTAGTTACTTAATTTATAAATTAATATTTAAGTCCATAAAGAATCTAGTTTTTTAATAACTATAAATTTATTAATCTTAAGTGGTGTGGTCCCTTTTATATTTTGTTAATTTAATGAGTAGTTATTAGATATGGGTTACTAGGATTGACGATTCTATAATAGTATTAGAGAAAATTTAGGAGGAACCTTGGGAAATAGATTTTAGAAAATCATAACTAACTTTATAATTATAATCCCTTATAATATTTATTTACATTTAACTTCACAGGGATTTTTACTTCATGGATCAATATTCAAAATAAATTCTTGATAAATAATGGTGTACAACTTTTTAAAGATGATACCTAAAAGAAATAAGTGAATAAATACCCATGGTTAATATGGATATTGGCCTATTGAGAATGAAAATACAGTGGGGGTTGGAGATTAGTGGATTATAGACTTATTAAGGAAACTAACTCAGGTTATGATTAATATCCTTGCCTACATGGATCATCCAAACAAGATAGAATATAGTGTGAATTATATTATTGTTATGATTAACCATTTATATCTTGTTATGAACATCAATATTACCCTAAATAAACTTCCTAACACATGAAATAAGTTAAAAATTGAGTTTCCCGGATGTTCATGTGATAATGACCATAGAAGGAAAATGATTCAACACCCAATATGTTAAGAATCTGGGAAGAATCGCTTGGCTAAATTCTGAAATGAAATGATAGTATATTATAATTTTATATAAAAAGGAAATCATGATCACAATTTCAAATGTAAGAAATAATCTATTAATGTATTACACTTTTACTATAATGAATTAGTGTATTTGGTAAACCAAATCCCCAATCATCATGTTTAAACCTAATTTTTTTAATCATGTTAGTCAATAATATCTAGAAATAATCTAGGGACATGATAATCACTTTAGAATAATTCTTTATTATTTTATAGTAATTTTTTTAAAATAAATTTAATATTTTTAAATTTTCATTTCAAGAAGATTATTTTCATGGAAACATTGTCTTCATAACTGGAATATATGTTTTTCTTTCTAAGAAAAAATGTAATAAAAAAATATCCCTCAAGGATGAGTGCAACCTTTATGGATCTAAATTAAAGGTAATTACGATTAATATAGAGAAAATGTTATTACGATGTAGTATCATGGATGTCTTGTATGCGGACTAAGATAAAAAATCTATGTATTGTTTAAATAATATTCAGTTTTATAGAAAATATAGAAAAATTTGAATTTTAGAAACATATGTTGAATGGTATCAATCATCACGAAAAATTCTTTTTATAAAAAAATTGATATTTTTGGAGATATTTACTGAATAATGTATAGATGTCCTTTATGGTAATTATGTAATATTGAAAGGTGATCCTTTGAATATTTTATTTTATTTTTTATTGTTTATATCATGGAAATTAAGGTTATTTTGGAAAAATTATATTTTAGATTATGTTATTGGGTCAAATGCACATTTTAGTATGTGAATATATATGTGATAATGTTTTTTTGGGTATAAAGTGAATAAATAGTGATCAACCCTTTCTGATCGTTGGGTTCAAATTTAATCAATCATATTTGTGGAGTTTTTAATTGGCCTTTTATATTGTTGAGATTTTGGAGATTAACTTTTTTGAAGGTTTAATCATATCAGATATTATTTTCTCTTGACATAACTATTTTAGTTTTAGATAGGAGGAATAACATTTCATCATCTTATGGTTGATTAAAAGTTGATTTTATTGCTTTAGGCATGATAAATTGATCATGATAATGATGATTCCCATTGAATTATGAAATCATTATTATATAATGGGAAGAAATTATGTAAGAAAATTTATTCATATTTTTTAATACTAATCGTAATTGAATATCACAATCTTTAGAAAAATAAAGTTAAATATATCATGTTTTGAAAAGATAAACACTCAAATACCAAGGTGTATTTTATAAACTCATTTTTAAGTATGGGTCTTATAGAGGTATATTCATAATAGGTTTATTGGTCATAGCCTAGAAATTAATGTTAATGATAAAATCCATATCTGGTTTTATCAAAATGTTATATTATGTTCATTTTAGAAAAGAAAAATTAAAGTTGAAAGGATTTAATTTTTTAATGAGATCATAATTTTGTAGTCGAATATTGATTCATTATTTTATTTTTAATGAAAAATATGTCTAATTGTGTGTACCGTACACAAAATTGGGCTTAAGAAAACCAGCATATAGTAATATTAAAATATAACACTTATGACCAAGACATTAGTTCGGTGATTATGAATATAAATAACCATAATACGATATATATATATATATATAGACATTTTTTCCTTAATAATATGAACAATTAAATAATACATTTATTGTTAATTGGTTGTAAAGGAAGATACAATCTTTTGAAGGTAAAATTGATATATTTTAATAGTTTATACACGTGCAATGTATTTTGATATTAACAGAATAAATTTATTACTAATTATAAATTTTTATAATAAAATAAGTTTATTATATAATAATTTAATGAATTAAAATTAATTAAATTATATTTATTTTTCATGTGATGTGAATGAAGTCATTTTATGCTTTAAAAATACATTTTCCTTAAAAATGATTTTTATTACATTTTTTGTGTGAATATTATAATTAATTTCAGCCAATTTTATAAATTATATTTTCAAAAAATAATATAATTTTTGAAATCATCATTTCATAATAACTTCAGGATTAAATGTTGATATTTTTCTGAAAATATTGTTTTCTGAGTGAATTGTGAAAATTTCATTTTTTCCAAAACTGTAATTTTTTCTTTAAATTACGTATTTTAAAAGTACCATAATATTTTTTATGTTTTAAAATTTAATATAATATCCATTCAATTAAAAATAATCTAATTATTTTTATATAAATTAACATTATATTTGATTTTTTTGTAAGTACGTTTTTATACTTAAAACACACTTTCTTAAAAACAATTTTTGAGGCATTTTCATATATATATTAAAATAAATTTCTTAATTTTATTAGAATCGAATCATGAAAAATGTATATAATATTTAAAATCAGGATTTTCAAATTGGTTAAATAGTTCTATTTAATTTTTATTCATAATGATTCATAACCATGGTGAAATTCTACCACCATAGTAATGGGTAAAATAGTTCAATTATGGTCAAAACTATTGGATAAGGTCTTAAAATAAACTTTGAAAGTGAATTTATTTAATTTAATGTGATTAATTTGACCATAAACACCAAAATTCAATTATATTTCATTTCTATATGACTTTCATTTTTATGACATTTATATTATATTAGGGTAAAAGATTTACAAAAAGACATTCCATTTATTTCAATATCTCTAAAATGTTTAATTAGGGATAAAATGAATAAATTAATGGTTTAGAAATATTATTTTAAATATTAAAAATTTATTTTTATGATATTAATTTATTTTTAATTTTTATATATAATATAATTTTCTTGAAATCTTACACAACACTGACACAACTCTTGTGTAATTAGTAGAAAAATAAAATAAAATATTTTATAAACATTTAAACTAATATATATTTGATAAATTATGTTTAAACATGAATTTAATGGATAATTATAATTTATATTAGATGTTTAAAAATTTTATACTATAATTATCATTTTACCATGATGCCTTTAAAGTCAAGATATGTGAATAGTCCTTTAAATTACCTAAAATTTCATTTGATGTTAAAAAAATTCAAATATTTAAAAATTTATAAAAATACTAGCTTGGATAATTTGGGTAAAAATTTTCGATAATTTCATTCATGGTTTTTTTATATGAAACTTTTTCATTTTAAAATTACTTTATTGACTCTAAAATAGGGAACAATATGTTATAATAGTTAAGGATAAACATGGTTAGTATGGGGTTAAACAAAAAAGATATGTTATAAAAAAACACCTAATATTTTTTAATTTTTTTTCAATATATTCTAAACATATAATCAAAATATTATAATGTAAATAGTTTTATATAAATTTTACAAGAGTTAGACACATATTATAAATTAACATTTCACGTATTTGCAAAATTTCCACCCAATAAATTATAAAGTACAGTCTCATCTCCACTCTTATTAAAAAACATTGAGCCAATTATATTGAACAATAACTATAAATACACATTCTTTTATTCTTTAACTATATCATATATCTTCTTTTCATTCCCTACGACCATTTAAATAAGTCTTAAGGTGTAACCCAAAGGAGAATTCCATGGAAGAGGTAAAACTATAAACAATGTTCATTCATATTATTTATTATTATAACTCCATAAATTATGTCCTAAAAAATATTATATAATAAATTAATTCTCTTAACTATACTTAAATGTTATTATGTTGATTTACTAACCCATATTCATCTCCTTTTCCATCCAATGGAAAATTGAAACATTTCTCGTGCGTACATGTGGACAACCACCTCAATGAAGTGATGAGATTCATTTTCCATTTTTATTTTATATGGATGGTCATAAGGAAAGTTTTAGTTAATATATATTTTAAATATTATATAATAATTATTCTATATTGTTGATTTATTATTTATCTTTTTTTGTTCTATCCATGAAAAAGTGGAAACATCATTTTTGTGTTTGTTTACACTACCATCTTCACAAAGTGATGTAATACATTTTTCATCCAGAACATATATGGATGGTCATAAAAGTTTAAATAATTAATAAATATGATAATTATGACATGATTAAAAAAATTAAATAATTAAACCTTGAGCAAGGTGAAAGGAACAGAACATTCAAAGTGAAATTTGTATTGGAAAAAGATCAGTTTTCACTTGAAAGATAATTATAATGAAGAATTGTTGATAAATAGGTGATGAGATGTTATCAATGAATCATACATGGTATTATAATTATTAATATGGTTATATTATATATTTATAATAATTTAATTCTATTATACATGAGGATAAGAGCACATACAAAGAATTTTGTACTTGAGGTAAGTTATTTCTGTTACAATCGCATTTTATTTCAAAATTATTTATATTCAGATTTCATTTGGACAAATTTTATAATAATAATATATTAAATTAAATATATATTTTTCTCATATGGTTATATTTATGGTTTATATGTTTATATTTAATTTATTCTATATTTGGATCATGAATTAATAAGTGAGATGTATATAAGTGAATTTCTTGTAAAAATCTTATTTTAATGTTTTCCTTCCAACTCTTTCTCTTCAATGTCAAGATTATTTCAAATGTTTTCAATAATTTTCTTGTTTATTATTTAAATCTTCATAAAATAAATATTTAACAAATTTTTACTTTTCCACAATTCATTAAAAATTAATATTTTCTATATTTTCTATACAAGACATTTTTTAATTTCTTTATATTAGGGTGAAAGGAAACTTGGTTTTAACATTTACCACACAAATGGTATTTCCTGCCATCATAACTGATGTTTAATTTGAATCATCCTTTACATGTTTATATGTATATTTTCAAATAAACTTTTTTTCTCAATATATTGGGAATTTTTAAAAAAAATTGTTGAAAAAATGGTTATTATTTTCTTAATTTAATATAATAAGTTTTTAATGTGATATATAAATTTGTTTTCTACAAAAAGTTACAAGGAATTTATTTTTAATTCTTTTCATGTATTTTATTCTATTTTTAAGTCTTAGTTTTACTAAAAAGACCTCAATTTTTTGATGAATTGATGGTCTTCATTCATAGTTCTCTTAATATTTATTTTTTGTTCATTCACCTTCTCACGATCACATTCTCTATCACTCATCATCATTTCATTGGACACTATTTTTACCAATATGTATATGTATTATGTATCATGGATATATGTGACATAATTTACAACAATTTTATTTTATCTTAACAATATACCATTTCTATATGTGGAATCAGTTTATGTAAGTTTATTAAGAATTTTTTTCATTAATAGGGGAAATATTCCATATTCTTAATTCAATATAAATAAATATTAATTTATAATGATTTTATAGAATGAATTGTATTGATCATTAAATATACAATGAATGTATAGGATATGAAAGTGTTGGTTGGAGTATGGTTATAGATAGCCAGTCGATGCATCGACGGGTCTCATGAGAAAAACTAGGTGGCCAAATTGTTTAGGTAATTGGTGTATACCTACCCATTTATTGAATGTGTCATGTCTCCAGCCTTGATCATAAGACTCATAATATCTTGAAGAGGCATTGGTGGTATGATCATGAATGTCCATATTTATTCATTTAATTCATTAATAAATTATTTTTAATTATCTATGTGATTACTATATTGATATTATCCATGTATGTACTTTTAACTAAAAATATTGATTGAATAGAATCTGTTTTTATTTCTCACTATTCTATATTAATTATGATTTAATTTATCTTGATAGCTTCTGTTATATGTTTCCCTTGTTGATTATCTTGTGATATGAAGATTGAATATTTGAATGATTTTAAAGGATGGAATTTTTTTCATGTTGTGATTTTAAGTTCCAATATAAAATGGAAGTCATTCATGTATCTAGTTTTCTAATAATACTAAATTGCTCGATAATGGGTGGTGAGATCCCTTGTATCTTCTTCTAATTTTATATGTAGGTAATGACTCTGGGTTATGAAATTCTTGGCTACTATGATAATAAATAAAATGAAAAAAATATCTAAGAACCCTCTCATTAATGGTAAACATATGAAACCATACAATTAATCATGGAATAAAAAACAATAACAATTCAATCAAAAAAACATTAAAAATATATGCATAAAACACGTGAGAGTAATTTCATCTATATAAATCTATTGATCTCCCCAAATCATGATTCATTAAATTAACATCCTCGTGATTATATGTACTCATTTATTCCCCATATAACTCCTTATATCCAAATAATGATGATATCTAAGAAACGAGGTAATGGGATTACCAAGTAATTTTTGTGTCTTAGATAAAAAATAAATAATATAATCTAATTGTGACATAAAAATTTCCTTAAAGAAAGAAATTAAATAAAAATTTAGGGAATGTAAAAGAAAAATAATTAAAAGTAACACTCCCTTATCTAGGGATATCTTTAATTTTTATTTTCATTTAATTTTTCATATTTATCATCATGAACTAAAAATCAAAATAATCCAGTGAAAGTGAATAGTCTATGCATTAAATCTAAAAAATAAGAAAGATAATTTAAACTACATTGTAAAGAAAAATTCCCAACTAAGTCCTATGCAGCGATTCCTAAATATCTTATAAATAAAAAATCAGGTTTTATACTATAAAGTGAGTCGTTTAATTCATTTTAACTAGACCTAACTTCTTTTATCATGTAGTACGAGTATGGTAAGAAGTTACTTGGTCCATATTTTACTAGGACTAAGGATTTTTTCATCTAGTTTAGTTATCATATTCGTCATTGAAATCATCTTTTCCCCTTTCTTGGGAGAGAACCAAAATTTGAAAGGACTAAATTTTTTATCATGTAACTTAGAGATGATCCAACCTTGGTTTTACTCCCCTCTTACTTTTTCCTCTTCCAATTTTTTTGAAAAAATGTAACTGTATTTTAGTGTTCATGCATTTATCACCTTCTCCTCCTTGTTCGCTACATCCTATGAGGCTTCTTCTTCTTTGTCTTCCTTTTAGAAAAAAATAGTGATGGCATATTCCATGGGAACTTCAAAAATAACTTCATCCTTGGACATCTCCATGGATCTATCCTTGATGTAGGATTTCTTTTTGGATAACCCCTTGGATTCTTCAGTTTCATTTTCCATCATCTCCAAATCACGACACACCTATTTGAAGTCAAATTACAAGTCATGGAGTGGATCCTATTCATCACTTAGTTATATTTTTCTCCCAAATCCATTTTTATTCTAGATATTCACCATGATTTGATCAATTTCTTGCACTAGATATGTAACCTGAATAAGAAATATCATATAGTCATTCCTTTAATTGTTTCTATCCATCCCAACACAAATCCCAAATATATAAAAATAAAAAAAATAAAAATCTAAAATAAAATAATAAAATATCTGAAAAAATACTTGATCTAAACTATCTATTTAATTCCCCCCCCCCCATATTAATTCCATATAAATGAAACCAAAAACATGATCATGAAAATGGTGTCATTTTCTCTTATGAGGTAACTAGTTTAGAATTTAAAAAATATAGATTCACATAACACTAAATATACAATGGTGTAGATAAGAATTTGAGTACCATGGTCAAACCCCTAGATAAAATGGGGGAAACACTTTAATATAATAATTATCTCTATAAATTAAATTGAAAGACAACAACCACCTTGAAATACTAAAAATTTTTATATGTTGTACTAGAAATTATACATCCAATTTCAAGAAGTAATAAAGAGTAAAATAAATAATTAATATTCATGAAGTTATCGTAATTGAGTTTAAGTGAATCCATTGGTATGGATAAACAATCTATAAAAAATATATTTCATTGTCTCATGATTAGTTACATTGGATTACATAGAACATGGGTAAATAGAAACCATATTTAAATATAGAATATAATTAACACAATGGACAGGAAGGAAAATAGGCCCTAGTTAATGATCTAAAAATAATTGTATCACTCATAGAAAATGGACACCCTTAAATAATTGAAAGAGATACATGAGATAAATATTAAGATAAAAAAACCAACATTAAATATTATAACACACTAAACTACATTTATTAAATAAATTACCTTTCATTTCTAAAAAACATAAAATCTACTCTATCATGCTATCCAAGAGAGATAGGGAAAAAATAAAAAGGAAAAAAACTTTAATATTAGATAGGAATTCATGGTGATGTTTGTGTATAAATATTAACTTATAATTAAATACATTTAGTGCGTAGTGAAAACCTCTATTTTTAGGTGAAAATCTCCATCAATTTTCATATCACATATACATATTATATTTCTCTATCAAACAAATATTTTTACCTCATTATGTTATACTCAAACTCCTGAGATATAATATAATGTCATCTAATAATATCCCTTATATATCCAATGAAATGTATATTTAATTTTTTACAAAGAAGGAGGCAGTGGATAAACTGTTTCTATTACATATCTATCACTTGCAATGTGAATAATAACCAATGCAAAAACCTATCACACATACTATATTTCATGTATAATTATGGCCCAAAAATTTCTAATTATATTTTTGTTTAATAAAAATATCCAAAATTATGAATCGGTATTACTTACAGGTAAATGGCCATGAATTCTTTGAGACACCTTAGACCCGTACTCCCATATTTGGTGCTAAAAATATAATCTTTAAAAATTATAATTGATACTAACTCAGGTGACCTGATTTTAACAATCCATAATTAAAACATTTAAAGAAATTATTTAGTAACATTAATAATTAATCCATTTTTACGTTTAGATATCTATTAAATATGCACTTATGGGTAACAACCATAAATAATTTTAATGATTATTAACTTGATATTCACTCAGTTACTGATAAGTTGGCATAACTACACACCTGGTTTGACACTCCCAAGAGATATTATTTATTGATTCTCATTCTATTTATGAACTAATATAAAGGGTTTAAATGTAATTTGATGTTGTAATATATAACAAGTTAAGTTATAGAATGAAATAATAATATTACCTTGGAAAACCAAGGTTAAATTGAGTGAGTTATACGTTGATCCAATTATATCATAGTTGAAACAAAATTATTGAAGGTTGAATTGACGGTGTCTGTAATAACCCGATCTTTTAGAAATAAAATTAACTTTTTGAGTGAATAAAATCCTTAGTTAGTTTTGTAAAACACATGAACTACATTGGTTATCATAGACTACAAGAAAATATATCCAGTTAGATTTAAAAGACCGTTAAGAATATTAAAAATTGATATTATATCCATTTTAATATGATTGATAATATTAGTATATATTAAAGTTTATGATAAAGTCTAACTGAAATAGAAGAAAGAAGTTATGAACATTACCAGTATGATTATATGCTATGAAGACCAATTATCAGAGTATTTGAGGGAGATGGCATCCCTGATACTTTCCCTTGACCAAGACTAGGATGAAATTCAAGAACAAAAACATGAAAAAAATCTTTTTACATGAGAATTTAAAGTTTATTGAGATAATGACCCAAATCATGTTTGTAAAACCACCCCATGAAAGTGCCACCATTTTTCCCCTTACCGTTAGTTGATACACTAGTTTCATAAGTGGTTATGTATCTTGATCCCGGTAGTGTGATTTTTTTGTTTTCACTATAATAAAATAACTATTATGTTTATCTCATTTCATTATTAATTTATATATAATCATATATATGAGTGGATGAAAATTATATTTCATTTTGATGAAAAAAAAATTTTATTTTTTTTAATATAATTTTTTAACTCTCCTTTTGATAAATTCAAAAATTTTGAAGTAAAAGTTACTTTCATATAATATTATTTTACGAAACTATTTATTTACATAAAATTATACTATAACATAATGAAGTCCAATGAAATATTTATAAGGGTCCTAACACTACTATTTTTATAAAAAGTTATTTTGATTTAAAAGTTTAAATTATAATAATTGTATAATTATTTTAATAAAATAAATATTATTTTTGAAATCATCACATTGAAATTGTAAAATGATTATTTTTTCATAATTTTATAAGCATCAAATTTTTGTTTTAAAATTTAATATAGTATAAATATATTGTATCTATTATGAAATCATAATTTTATAAAAGTGATGTAATGAATAATATAAAAGGCATCCCAGAAAAAAAAATATTTCCCATTTAATATAATTTTTTTGAAGTTATTTGATTAATTTTTTAAACCTTTAATGAATCCTCCTAAATCTATATTATATTTTAATGTTTTAAAGTGAATTATTTATTAACATGACTTACTTACTCATCGCCAATGGTATTATTTTAATTTTATAAGTTCTTAAAAATGTGAAATATTTAGAACCACTCATCTTTGGTAAAAACAAATAACAAAATAAATGTATTTTTTGTGTTTTTATTATTTTATTATACAGTTTTCAAAACCTAGTTGTTTTAAGTAATAAATAATTTAACTATCTTTTGATATAAATAACCCCAAACCTCCTACTCATATTCACTCAAAACACATTGATCTTGAATTTCCCCTCACTACCTAAGGTTTCACCAATATCATAAGAAGCTCCTCCCACGATTTTGATAATTTCCTCTCAAGGTAATGGATTCTCTCCTCCTCCTCTTTATTGAAGAAAATTATTTGATTTATGTCATTTTCTTTCCAATTATTAATGTTAGAATGTGAATTTCCACATCCCTCTAACTTTACTTATGATTTATAAGTAATTACAGACAAAATTTCACTCTCATTAAAAATGTCCTTGAATCATTATGTAAACCAATTATGCTGCCAGAATTATCCTCTAATTTTACATGGAAAACAATTTTTTAGTGACTAACCATCCATATTTCCACAAAACTAATTCACATACATTTTCCTATTCTTCATTGATTTGGGAATTCTGTTTATGTGATCCACAATCCATAACTGTGAGATTAAAATTGATAAATGGTGTTCTTATATTTAATGATATAGGTGGAACACTAATTTATGCTCATGATAGGCTTGTTATTGGTGGGACCAAAATTATACCGACATCAAATGCATTGGGTACTATTTTTTTCTAATGAGATTCCAAGTATGGTACATGGGAGGTTATCTTAATCACTATATTTTATGTTGTATTGGTGGTTAGGAAAGATTTATTCTTATGATCTCATGTATTATGTTGTTTCTACATTCTAATGTTTCCTTGATTTTATCATCTTATATCATGATTTGACGTTCATACTTATGATTCTCAGACCTTTTATATCACCTTGTTATGCCTCTTTACTAACATGCATTGCATTCATCAGGTCAATATTTTATTCTTCCCTTACTGGGATCTATATCTCACCCTTATCTTATGTATGTTCCAAGGTTATCTCATTAAATATAAAATGATCAAGGGAATGTAACGTCACGTTTTTGAGTTCTTAAATAATTATTTTGTAGCCTTGTTTTAAGATAGTGTGATATGTGTCTAATTACCCAAGGAAACATAGCCTCAAGACATTTTAGGAATTTATTAAGTGTATATTCAGGTAATATATATTTTGTTAAGGTGTATTAAATATAGGGGTTGTCGTAGTTAGCATTAGAGAAAGTTCTAGTTATTTTGGGGATTAATATTAGAAAAAGATAGTGAAATACTTAAGTATAAGGCTAAACATTGGAAACAATACTTAAATTTTTTTAAACTATAGAGTAAGTTTTTTCCAAGAAACAAAATCTATGTCTGGATACTACATGTGAGTGTGGATTCGGCACAGCTGTACTAGGAGGTAATGAACTCAAAAGAGAAAATTGGGTATTATATTGATCATCAGTTGGTTCAGGATAAATATTCCTTACTGTACACTTAGTTTAATACTCTTTGAGGATATGATTTTGTGAAATCAGAAGATTCTTATAAAGTATCATGAAGGGAAAAAATTTCCCATAAATTATAATTTATGAAATAGAGCATGGATAACATAAATGTAAAGCAATAAATTCTTATAGAGGAAGGTATATTATTTATGAGTTATCCCTTCAATTTTCATATTTTAACTTTTCTATTATTAATGGTCTTAAAATTTTCATCACAAGTGTCTCCTTCTATTTTTTTCATTGGATGGATATTTGAGTAACCGAGTCAACAAAAAATGTGATGTGTAACATAATGAATTCTCAAATGAGATTCCTAATATAATGGGAGTAGGATATTGAAACTTTATGGAAATACATTCTCAATGAACCATATTTTTTTATAGAAACATGAATCATGGGTAAAACCTAGATCCCCCTAATAATGATCAAGGGTAAATTGAGACATTTATACAATGAAAACCTACTAATTTGAATGGATCTTTCGATCCTTTAATTAGAGAACGATGGATGAAAATCATTGAAATTATCTTACCCATCCTTTAATTCAAGGAGGAATATAAATTTAGGATGGATGTTTATTTTTTAGAGGGATAAGTTGATCCCCTATGGAAGGTGATGAAAAATATAAAGCCCGAGGAGGATATCAAAGTGATGGAGTGAAAAAAATTCATGAAAATGTTTTTCAAAAAATATATTTTTTCTGAATGTCTAATTTAAAATGGAGATATATTAACTTGGCCCTAATAAAATCGATGATTGATCCATTATAAAATATGAGGCTAACTTCACAAGACATGCACGATGGGACTCTAAAATTTCCATTGAAACTAAAAGTAACGTTGGCCACTTCATTAGTACGATAAAAAGTAGTTTATAAAAATATTTATAAATTTGATACATTGAAGCCTTAAATAAATTATCTAATGTGATTTTATAGTCAAAATATAGGTAAAAAATCTCAAGGGTCCCACGGGTTTGGATATTGTCCTCAAATAATAGAGTGTAATTCATGAGGAGTGATAGAGAAATCTAATGTTTGAAAAAGTACAACATACCAATAGTAAAAACTATGGAACAATAATCCTAAAAATTGAATGAATGGGACAAGGATGTTATTTATGTGTTCGAAGTAAGTTAACCTAGCTATCGAATACTGATGGGAGAAACCCACCAATATGGTGGAAGAAAGGAATTCTACAGTTAACCCTCAATAAATTTTCAAATGTTTCAACTACAAGTAATAATGAAATTATGTTAATCAATGAACTAAACCAAGGGATGTCGAAGATAACCAATGAAAACAACTTCCAAGGACAAGACAAAAGGGTGATCTTATACCATCACAACTACTAAGGTGGATCCGAACAAGAATGTGGTGACATATATGATAGTTCTTCATTCAAGAATAGATAATGTAATATTTTCTTTTGATTTATCACATTCTTTAATATCACACTAGATTAAGTAAATCTATTCAAACACCAACTCGAAATATGGATGTGGAGATATAAGTGAAAATGAAAAAAGAGGAAATTATTTTATCCCAAGTATATTACTTCTCCCTTATCCATATATTTAGGATGGAATTCTCAATGAACCTTTTGAGACTCCCATTAATAGAGATTGATAATATTATTGTTAGGGATTTAATTTCTTTATATAAATCCAACATAAATTTTAAGAGAAGTAAATAAACATTTATATCACAAATATCCCTCCGATTAAATATTTTTTCTTTGAGGATGATGAATCACCTTCTAAATTATCATCTCAAGCATGGATATTATTTCTTTATAAGAAATTGCATCTATCTAAAATGAATGATACTAAAGAAAATATCATCATTGATGACTTTCCCATTATAATAGAATATAATAATGTGTTTACCAAAGAATTTATGAGACTTCCTCCAAAATGGGTGGTTGAGTTATCAATAAAATTCATACATATATCTTTACCAATATCTAATACTCCATATAGAATGGAAACTATTAAACTTTATAATATAAAGATGAAATTATATGAGAATCTGGATAAAGGGATTATAAACTGAAGTGTTTCACCATGGGGTGTAGTGGTCTCTTTAACCAAGAAGAAGGATGGTTCAACGAACCTAATTATTAATAATTGTGATCTTAACAATATAGAAAAAATGAAAATCTTTCCTCTACTAGAGATTTTTAAATTTTTTGATCAGCTACATGGAACTCACTACTTCCCTATGGTTGATCTTCGGTCCAGATACTTTCATATAAATTTGATGAATTAGGATATCCCCAAGATTGTTTTTCATACAACGTTCGTGAACTAATAGTTTATAGTGATCCCATTTAAACTCATTATTTCTACAATTATCATCGTGGACTTAATTAATATATTCTTTAGGTATCATCCTTGAAAAAATTATGGTGGTATTTATATTTGATTTTTTTATCTACTAAAAAAGAAACGAGAAACCTGAGTATCATTTTTATGTTACACTAAAGAAAATTTAAAAAAAAATTATATGCGGAGTGAAGTAAATGTGATTTTTTAATGGATCCAATAATATTCCTAGGGTGTGTTATTATTATAAAAGGGATATGTAATGATTTTTTAAAAACTGAGGAAATTGAAGGATGGACCAAACCAATATCTATTATAAATATCTATAGTTTTCTTGTATTAGATGTGTATAATCATTTATTTTTGAGAAACTTATCATGATTTTATGGCCTGCTAACCATGATAACTCAGAAGGGAGTGATGTTTTAAGGACTTATTAATTTTAGGAGAAATTTAAAGAGTTAAATAATAGTCTAATCACTGCATTTTTTCTCAAATTCCCCACCTATTTTTTTGAAAAAATATAGTGATTAGCCTATTATTTAACTCTTTAAATTTCTCCTCAAATTAATATGTCTGGAAAACATAACTCCCTTCTGAGTTATATTGGTTAGTGGGATAGAAAATCATGATCATTTTCTTAATAATAAATGATTATACACATCTAATACAAGAAAACTATAGATATCTATAATATATATTGGTTTGTGTCATCCTTCAATTTCCTCAGTTTTTGAAAAATCAATACATATCCATTTATTATTTATTCACAAAAAAGAATCTCAATAAAAAATAATGAAGGTTGTTATAGCTGATCAAGGATTTTGATTTTCCAATCCACCACCATCATGTGAATGAAAAAGAAGTGTTAGATACTCTAAGTAAAACGTATCATGAAAACATATACATGATGTGGACTAAAGAGGATTCAATCACCTTAGACACAAAACTGTAATAAATGGGAATAATAAAAGTTTCCTTAACCTACCTTTGTCAAATAACTTCTCATCCATCCATTCTTGATATGATCAATGAGGCACAAAAAGACATTGGGGAGCTATATAGATAGGTAGAAAATATTCCATATTTCTACTTTTCTAAAGATGTAGTTATAGGGTTTAAACCTTAATATGTTCCCAACTGAAAATAGAGTTGAAAAAGGAACATATATGTGATGAACATATATCATCCTTCTCTATTCACAAATGAAGTAATAAAATGTATATATATCTAATTTAAAACTTATTGTGGGTTAACATGATGAGGGAGATTATAGAATTTTTATGTTGATTCATGGTATGGTAATAGGTGAGGAATGTATGATAAAATTATAATTGTATGATTCAACCATTTTCTATACTAGTATATAAATGGGAAAACATAACTGTGGATTTAATCATAGGACTCCCTATGAAATTTAACAATAGTAAGGCCATCTGGACGGTAGTCGATCGCCTAAAAAAGTCATCACATTTCATTACCATCAAAGAAGATTTATCTCTTGACCATATCACCACGATATATATAAGGTATATGGTAAGACTATATTGAGTTCCACTCTCAATAATATCTAATCAATATCTAATAATTACCATGAGTTTTTTGAGAAGCCTTCAAAAATAATTGGATAAAGAGATGATTTTTCATACTTCTTATCACCCTCATACTGATTGTTAGTATGATATAACTAATCAAACTCTATATATTATATTGATATCACGTTTAATTGATTTAGAATATTTTTTCTATCAGAACCTTCCCCTAGTAGAGTTCTCGTAAAACAAAAATTTTTGTTATACCATTCAATTGAAACCTTATGAGGCTCTTTGTGAGAAGAGGATTGAGACTCCAACATACTGGGAAGAATTTGGAGAGAAGAATCTAATGGGACCTAATATAATCTAAGAGTTTACATAAGAGTTTTAAATCATTCAACATTATATGAAAATAAAAATAATTAGAAAGAAAAAGATATGTAAATAATCATCGATGGGAACGAGATTTTGAGGTTATAAAAGGTGTTCACTTTCATATCACCATGGAATAAATTCATGAGGTTTGGGAGTTATGGAAAGCTTAGTTGTAAATTAATCATCCCCTTTGATATCTTTTATCACATCAGAGATATATCATATTGATTTGAAATCCCACCTAACTTAACTCAATTACATGATGTGTTCTATGTATCCATCTTGAGTAAGTACATACTAAATCCCTCACATGTATTGAATCTAGAGGTGGAACCCTTGGAGAATGATCTATCATACAAGGAGTATCCAGTGAAGATATTAGATCATAGATACATGCTTATATAATGTAAGAAAACTCACATGGTAAAAGTGTTGTTGTGGAACCACAAATTTGAGGAAGATACATGGGAACCTATAGTAACATTTAAATAGAATAACCCTCATATAATTTGATGTTTGTGTTTTGGATTATCATCCCTTTGATTTAACCTTGATATATCTCTTTACTAACATGAATTACTTTCAGCATGTTTTTCTTTGATTATTCTCTTATAAGGATTTATAGCTCACCCCTTTGTTATGTTCATCCCCAAGTTGTCCCATATAGTATTAGAGGATTGATAGAATATAAGGGTATGTTTTGGAGTTTTTAAATAAGGTTTTTGTACCCCTATTTCATGTTATTCTGTAATGTATATAACTACCCAAATATGTTAGGTCTCAAGATATTATGGGATTGTACTAAGTACATATTTCTATAATAAATCATGTATTAAGATGTATTATTGATATTGGTTTTCATAGGTTCATAGGTGAAGACAAATTTTGATTGATTTATCATATTCATATGATCATATACACTGATTTCATTATATATTATCATAACTATTTTAGTTTTAGTAAATTTTTTGAAACAGAGGTAGGTTTATATAAACTAATCAGACATATAGCTATATTAGGTGGAATATTTTGAAAATAGTATGAAATCTTAGTATATGGAAATTATAAGGGGAAAAGAGGAGTTTTAGTACTTATTGATGATATTGAGGTTGATAACTCATTAGAAATTGTACTTTGAGCCAGGTATATCTTATGGATACACTTTTTTTGTTAGTGAGGAATAATTAATATTTTAAAGATGTAATTTATTAAAGGTTGGATGTAATGACTTGAAATTTTAGAGTACATTTTCTGTCAATTAAATATTACATTGAATAGATTTCTCCATACATAAAATCAAAATTATATAAACCATGATACAATTTTGGTAAATTATTATAATATAACATATCATTTATACACTATGAGATTTAAATATAAAAAAGTAATATTTAATTAAATAAATTACTATAAAAATTATAAATTTATTTATATGTTACATATTTCTATTTTTATAAAAGAAATATTTAATGTATTTATTTAATTAAAATAAAAATTTAAATATGAAATTGTTGATAAATTTTAAAAAATATATATTATGAAACATGTAATCAATCTTAATGAATTAGGGAAAAAATCACTTAATGATTACAGGATTTTTTTACAAAGTAATATACTTTTTCTATATATCATGTGTTTTTTATCCAAATAATAAATAATTAATTTTGATGAATACAATAATAATATATATATATATATATATATAATAAATTAATGTTTATCTTAACATATTCAATTGGTATGGTATATGATTAAATTCATTTTATACTTAAAAAATAAATTTATATCTTATGAACAATTATTTTAAAATTAAATTTATCAACTCTATAAATTGGGTTTAATAATAGGGTTTTAATATTTTTAATTATCATGTACAAATTTTTTAAGAAGTTCATTTTCATTTATTACATGAAAATAAGTTACCAAAGAAAATATTAGTAACCATGGTGAAACAATTATTTTTTCAATGAATTGTTTTTATAAACATTATTTTATTTTTATCTATAAAAATTAAATTTATCAAAACTAAATAAATACATTAATTATATGTATAAAAATATAAATAAACACATTAACACAATTTTTTTAATTTATAGGTAATAATAATGAAAAACATTTAATGTAAAAAAGGTAATTTTTTTACAAAAACATTCTTTATATATATCATATGTTTTGATTTAAAATTCAATTTTATGATATTAAAAAGTTGGATTATATTAAAATGAATCCCAATTATGAAATATCCTTTTGAAATTAGGTATTTGGGGTCATCTTTTATTTTTAGTAAAAAAATAATATCCATGGAAAATCTGTAACAAAAAGTAGCTCAAATGTTACTAAATTACATTAACACAAACCTATATTAAAATAAATTTTTTATATTTTAAAATAAAAACTATATGTCTCACCAAAATATCCGAACACAAAACACCTAAATATCATAAAATTTTACTCTTTCACCTCATATACCATTCAATTTAATGGAAAAGTCCCTATTTTTCAACTATAAAAGGTGTTCACTTCCACCCAATTCAATCCATACCTATCTTTCTAATTATTATTGAAACCCTAACCATTTTAAATATTCTAGGATTATCTGAAATTTTTTTACTCCCATGTTTATAATAAGGATCCCCAATTCTTCCAATTCCATGTATTTGATCCGGAAAAGGCTCAAATCCTTTATGTGTGTACTATCCACCCCTTAGTATTTTATTCATTACATTTCCCATAAATCCTCCTAAAAACCTATTAAAACAAATTAATATAATTAAATAAATATAATTGGTTTACTAAAACGTTATTATATTTATTTTAAAACTATTCTCTAGCCCCTCTCATCCATTTGGAAAATGAAAATACTTCTTGTGCGTAGGTGCTGGCTACAAATTCCATGAATGATGTTTTTTTCAAAACCACATTAAATGGATGGATTTAGGAATGAATTTTATGAATAAATATGAGACTAAAAAAATAATTATTATTCTTTAAATATAAATCATTATTTACCATATTTTTTCTGACTGTTGAAAAATGAAAACATCTCCCATGCAAACAAGCGGACTATTATCTTTGTCAAAATTGTGTTTTTATTTTCATAATTAACTTACTTATATATATATATATATGTGTATCTAAGTAATTAATACTATACATAGAAAATATTTTTAATTCTGAAAGGGTCAACCATTTTTTACCTTCCTCCCATTCTGTGTAAAATGAAGACGTCATCTGTGTGTAAATACAGACTACCAACTCCATGGAAAGATGTATTTCATTTTTCATCACCTCTCTTCTTGAATTATTATAAGAATTTATATAATAAATTTAAATTATATTTACTAAATTATTAAGATTATTAACTGTTGTATTATTATCTATATATTTATTAAAATACCAACCTATGTTTGTTAAAAAATACATAAAAATATCATCATGAGTTCCATATTTATGAATCATGTCTAAATCACTCATGGAATAAAATTATAAGTTTTTAAATCATTAATAATTTGTTAAAATAAATTTAATAATTTAATAATTCTGAATTTGGTATCATAGAATAGGAATCTATATTGAAATTATAAATCATGAGTGAAATAGTCAAACTCACCTTAGATTTTCCAAGGACTAATATCCCAGGGTTTTGGATCAAAGCTACTAAAAAGATACTGAAAGACCTATAAAAGCCACTCCTAGGTCACTAATGAGTATCGTGTGATGTCTAATGAATTTTTATTTTCAAAGGGGATTTAGAATTTATACCCAATTGATTAATTAAAAGAACACGGAGAAATAACACATACAACACCATAGTGAGTAGGGTTTCACCCCAAACCATGATGTAAGTCTAGGTGTTATGTTGTGACCACCTCCTGCCTAATTGGAATATATAATACATGAAAAAAATCAATCTTTGATCCTATAAGAAATGGGATAAACTATGTTTCAATCCCTAAACCATTCCACAACTACCCTAAAATTAGAAAATATATCAAAAACTAGCCACGTGAGCCTTTAAGTCATACATGATTCTGCTTTGTCTCAAGGAACCCCCACTATACCTACAAAACTATAACACCATAACATTCTTAAAGTCTCCTAAAATTTATCAGTCTAAAAAACTAGAATCTATAGAACCACACATCGTTGCTCTTATCCACGGTATGACCACCTATCAAGAGGTAGAGACATGGGAAAAATAACCAATTAATATTTTATGCCATAGCTCACCTTAATGTCATAATAATTAAAAAATTGGATGATACACTAAAACCTTTCATCTCAAGTCCCTATGCCAAATGGCCTCTACTAGATTGTAAGATCCTCTAGCACACTACAACTCACATATCCACCCCAAGATATCCTCTTCTAGTGGATATCCAAACCCAAAATATTCACCTCAAACCTCATCCCAACACCCCCAAATCCAAAAACAAACAAGTTTACACATTAAGAAGGATTACTCTATTATATAAAGTGGAATAAAAAATCTATTATTGTGAAAGGAAAAATCATTTCAAAATTAACAATTCCTCAGTTGAAAACCAAATCGTAAAAATATTTAAAAATATTAAAATTGATATGGGTTAAATGGAAATTTGAATATTTGAATAAATAATAATTATTTTTTCTAAATAATAAAGGATAACTTTGGTGTAAGGGTTAATATAGTATTGAATGATACGTATCTCATTTGTAGAGGATGAGAATTATTCTTAACATCATAAAATTTTATAAAGAATGAAATCCACCAAATAAGATGTATTTGATATGAAACTACAATTCACAAGAAAATAAGATAAATGAAAATATAATATCATCATATTATATAAGGAAACAATATTTTAAAACCATATTAAAAGATGAATAATTATGTATTAGGAAAATAATATGAGTCAATAAAAACCCATTGTGTTAACTCTCAACTTTCACAAAGTACTAAAACATCCTTTACAATAAACACAACTATATTAATGGGACATTTCTACTATTTTTAAAATGGGATGTTTTCAAAAAAATGTTAAAATGAATATATTTTATGTATATGACGATAATGGACTTCCCCGTCACCATATCATTTTTACAAAAAATATATTTTTCTACATGTTTGTAATGGTTTTACAATGAAAAATATTTTATGAAATATTATTTTAATATTTCACTTTCATTCCCTTTATTATTTTAAAGGATGTAATTTTATTATAATAACCATTATTTGTGATGAACCGATGGTCACCTCTCATATCTAGATTAATTATGTGATTGTTAACTTTCACTTGAGAAAATCTATTTCTCATGATAATTTTTCATTTTACATTAAATTTTGGTTAAATATCCTTATTATTTTTATCATTCATATGATTATTTTTCAAATTGTATAACATTTTACATGTGGTGTTTACTTTGAATGTTATTTTATTAACTGAGGAAATATTGATAACTCCATACCTGTTACTCAATATACATATTTCTTGGTAAGGCCTGTTATTCATTAATTAAATCGATTATTCAACATATTATAAATTATTTGGACATAATATAATGGGTGGGTCACAAAATTATATTAACCCTTAATGCATTGATAGGTCTCATGAGACAAATTAGTTGTCCAAATTAAATGGGTTTTACCCGTAGATTTAAAATATCTTGTGAATGGTATTAAATGTATAAATATCATGATATATGAGATCATGACATATAAAATTAATCATGTCCTTCATTTTGAATTCATTTATTATTATACATGTGATTATTACATTGATATTATCCATGGACTCATTTTTGTCTCAAGTTATTGATTAAATAGAATGTGTTTTTAATTATTTACTTTTACATATTGATTATTCCTTATATAATTATGATATTAAAGTTATTGATTAAATGTATTATATGCTTAGTAATTTTCGTTTCTGTGTTGATTATTCATTATTCATTCATGATATCTTATGTTGTACATAACCCATAATGAGAATTTTAGATCACCCTTATTTTTTTTCTTTCCTCGAGATATAAATAATTATTATTTGAATGATCTCAAGGATGCCAAATGTTTTCCATTTATATTTTTCTATTTTATCCATGATATTAAAGGGAAATCGTGTTTTTATCTAGATATCCAAGACTACTAAACTGATCGATCTTTTGGGATTTGAAGCCTTGTAATATAGGTTGTTATAATAAATTAGACACCATCTCTGGGTTATTGGTTATTACATAGACTATTAGTTTTTTCAATATTCTTCCTTTGTATGTTAAACTCCTCAAGAGAACCTTTACTCTCAAATTAATGATTTAAAATACCTTTCAAATGATTTTATTCTTCAATTTTGGAAATATATTTTTATCTCTGGCCATTATAGTATCTTCAATATATGATTACAATTCAGATAATCATTATTCATTGAAAACCACATTATTATCCACTTCCATTCTCACTGGGATTGTCTATTAAAACTTCCTTCTATATGTATTTTCTTATTTAAACATTCATTTAAGGGGAAACTTCTATTATATTTTAGGGTAATTTCCCTCGTAATCTTTATTAGAATACCTCAGAAATATTTTAGCAATGTGTCTCTACTTTAAATGATTAAATAATTATATTGTAATCTTACTTTAAAACCATCTTTTCCCTCCTTTGAACATATGTTTTATAAGTGATCAAAACTCATCACTTATATTCCCTTATAATTAATCACATTCATATATGTCACACTTCTCCAAATCATGTAATTCCATATCCTTTGATGATTTTCTAGTAACCACTTATAGTTTCATATTCATCTCTATAGTAACCAAACTTCATTGAAAATAATTAAATTAAATCTACCTAACAATTCATTCACCAAGTACTGAAACCTTCACATTATATAATGTTTGTGATCTTACCAATATTTTATTAATAATATTCATATACTTGATTCCACCACAAATTCCATGAATAGGTCCAAAGAATTATAATATTTACTTAAAGAAACTATCAATGTTTTCATTTGGGTATCCATTCATATGATAAAACTATTTATGAAACCCTTGAAACTTTTCATCCTTTACTTTTCCATCACCTTCATAAATTTTACTATATTATATAATATAGACATAGTTGATATAAAAAATCAAAACTTTTATATAAATATAATTTTATAAATATCTAAATAAGTAATTTTTTTAAATTTTCTTATACATTCATTATCTTTTTATACACCTCAATGAATGAAAACACTATAGGATTTAGAATATAAATTCAATGTATTGAAACAAAGAAAATATCAAGTCCTAGAGATCACAGATTTGATATCATCCAGTTTTTCTAATTATAATAATTTTATATATTATTTATTCATTTGCAGAATTTTCGATATCAAAAAAAATATCAAGTTAGATTCATTAACTCTTAAGATGTAGTCTTTGATACTAAATTTTTTTATCATAGGCCAAAACATTAGTGGGTAGGATTTTTCATTGTCATCCACTTTGTGGGTTTTAGGTGTTGGATGAGATGGGAATGAGTATAGAGTTTAATAGTGGAACAAATGTTAGTTTAAAGTTTAAATTAAATTTATTAACAAAATAATTCAATAAAAAGGCATCATTACACTATTATTTGTTAGTTATTAGAGATGGAGAAGGATAATATTTTTTGGTTTTCATGGTCTGGTGGTAACATTATGGTTTGTTCAATTATGGTGTGGAACATTATATTATACATAGTCATTGAATACATGATATTTCTTATTTCCTTTGGTTTATAAGGTTGGGGTAGTTGTTTAATAATAGTATATGAAACCATAGATCTAATCATCATGTTTTGGTGGATATCATTTCACATTGATGGGTTTTTAAGGATACTGGATTTTGGGGGATAAATAAATTGAATAAATAAAGTGGGGTGAGGATTGCACAGTGAAAATTTGGTGTGTGAACATTTATCTATAAATAATATCTTTATTCCAGGATATTCCTTATATCAAAATTTTAATTGTTATAACCCATTATTTATTAAGAGTATTTTCAAAAAAAGACTCATAGACTCAGTTAAACCAACCCTATCATGTCAAGGAATAATGTATTGTGTTTTAATTTTTTCCACCAAACTTTTTACTATAAAATCAAGTCACATTTCTCCCATAGTTTGATTACATTGAATTATCTTAAACACTATTTGTTCATGTGGATTTAATTTAGTTTCATTTAGAATCCTTAGTTGAAATTTAAACTTCCAGGTCTTATGATTGTGTTTCATTTGATATAAGTTACTCTTTATTATTTATATTTATATTCTTCTATATTAATTTTTCTATTTGAGTTTATGGTTGTAGATAATAATAAATTTTGGTGATTTTTTTCAATATAGTGGTTAAGGTTTTGTTATTTTAGGTTTTCTATAAAAAAAACTATGTGTTTTTTATTTGATCATTGGTTTTTTTAGCATTTGGTTGTTCAAGGTAGAATCAAGTAAAGTGGTTTAGAATTTATCCTTTATTTTACATTGTTTACAAGTAATTTAAATTATTATTTAATATTTTGGTGAAGAATTAGAATTATCCTAATAAAGACACTAAACTTGAACTAAATAAAATAAATGGTAATGTGTCAAGCATATGTTGTATGATTTACCTAATATTATTTGTAGAAATATATTGTTGTTATTTGTTTTATGATAATGAATATTATTTTTAATTATAATTGTTTTCAATATTATGAATAATATTATAATTAGTTGGTTGATTTAAAATGGTAATTTATTAATGGAGTGAATTATTTAAAAAATTAATAATAAAACAAACAAATAACTTATATAGATTAAAAATTAGATTTTTAATTCAATTTTATTGGTTATTGTATTTATGTGTTTTTAATTATATTTGTGTTATCGGTGGCCTTTTTTAATGATATTAAAGATAAGGTTAATATGATAGTGTAGTTGTGGTTTTTATAGTTATGATGATTGGTATATGTGTTTTACATGATAGTTGTTTAAGAATATAAAATAATGTGGATAATATTATATTAAGAGCTATATTAGTAAGGTAATAGAATTTTTGGATTAATAATGTGTTGTAAATAATGAAATAAGTATTGAATAAATATTATATGTAAACAATATTAATAAATTTGAAAGATAAAGTGGTCAATGTGGAACAGTGGTGTTTAGAAATTATTGTGTGGTAAGTAAATTAATAAAGATGGTAAATAATAAATGTGAAAGCTAGTGATGAAATATGACATGGGGTGCAGATTTATTTTTATGAGATGGTGGTGTGGTATTTTTATTATAGTATTATTTTATGGTTAGAGGTGTTAGTGATTGATATTGTTGTGTGGAGATATCTTTGTGGTTTTGTCCTATGGTTGTAGATTTGTTTTATGTGGATTTGGTCCCTATGTATGGATTTTGTGTTATTATTTTTCTATTTTATTTTTTTCTTTATTATACACCACTAATTTAGTTAGGATATGATATTTATGTCTATATGAGGATTCATGTTTCAGATATACCACCAACATATAGGATATTATTAATATGAATTACTAACTACTCCTCATTCCACATTCCCTCTTCCAGATTTAGTATATACTAGGATGGATTTGGGTTATGTTTTTGGTATGTGGTGATGATTTTATGATGTATTATTGGTGTGTATATGTGATTTTGATGTGGTTATGTGGTGGTAAGTAGTGTGGTTATGTGGTTTTATATTTGACATATTAGAAGGTACGAAGTTTCAATTATGAGATTTTGGGTGTGATGTGGTAGGTGCTCGTGTGGATAGGAGGGGGTGTGATTGTTATGAAATTTGTCATTGGGTAGTTATATAACCATTTCCATTGAGAAGTGGGTTTGGGGTACCTTATTTGATATATTCATTTGGTTATTTTTAAATATAATTCAATATTGGTTTGGTGAGAAAGACTTGGTGAATTTGGGAGTTAGGTAATCTTAGAGTAAGTGGAATTTCAATTTCATTGTTTATTCATAGATTCTTTAGTATGTTTCTTTCATATTTTCATGAGAGAGTATATGAAAGAACCTGCTGATTATATGTATATTCTCACCCCTATTTTCTATTTCTTTTTTTATTTATTATATAGATATGTTTAAAGATTTGGAAGGACATTTCTAGCTCTTTGTGTATTGGGTTATTGTAATATGTGTCACTACCATAAGATTTTCAATTGGTATTCAATATAGAGACATTATATCTATGTATGATATTATATGAATTTATTTTTTATTACCTAGAGACATGATTGAGGCCAAGGGGAACCTCAGGTTAAATTAGTTTTGGGATGATGCATTAAAAATTTTATCAGATATTTTTTGATGATTTTGGTAGATGGTAGACATGTGGTCTAGGATTTTTTTTAAGACTGTGATGGATATGAAACTACGGTGTTGGTAACACATTTTTCTATATGAAGTACAATTTACCAGAGGCATGGGATTCCTATTCTTGGTTTTCAATGTTATTTTTTTTATTATTTCACCCTGGGTGGTTCAAATGAAGTTTTTAGATTTGTGATTAATGTGGTTTTTGTCTCTCATTCCCTTTGAAAAAGGACCAACATGGGTCGGTATGGGAATTTATTCCTTCATGATGTATCGATGAGGTAATGGTGTGAATGAGATGTGATTCATGGATGGGAATTAGTCTCCTTGAGAATGGGGGACCCTTTTTCTTCATTTGTATCGTTTCAATTACTTAAAGTTTCAACAATAACCTATATGGTTTTTTCCTATATAGTTCTTAAAAAAATTAAACTTAATTGGACTATGTAGTTCTAAATAAAGCTTTATGGTTTGTGGAAGGGTGTGTGTAAATTCATTGGGAATTTTTTATGTGAAGAACTTAGACTATTTCTGGTTTTGAGGCAGGAGGATTGGGAAGGACCAATTGTGTGTCTTACTCTATGGTCTATAGGATTCCCTTTCACGTAACATTATGAGAACAGGGGTAGACCCTCATTTTTTGGAATGGGGTATGAGAGGTGGGTTTTCATGTGGAAGATCATGGAATAGGTGAGATTCTCAATTTGGAAGAGGAGTGTCGAGGGTTCTTTGGATAAATGTGACTAATGTTCTTATGGGGAATGGTCAGCAGGTTAAGTGTGTGAGCATAGGTTAGATGTGGTGCATCTCATGATATAATGAGTTGGTTTGTTTGATTGAGTATCATGGGATCATGTAACTATTGGGATCAATAAAGACCAAGATTGATAGTGGGAATGAACTTATGAGTGATTTCTTAATAGATCACTTATCCTGGGGAGGAGGGTGATCACGAAGACACTCTTTTGTAAAATTATCAATGTGTGTGGGAATATGTGCACTAGGTATGCACGATTTCCGAATAGGTTAAAAACTAATGGAATGGGCCATTTTTAGACCCTTTAATAAATTTTTTAAGTTCTGGATGAACCCGAGTGGAACTAAATGGTAGTGTGATCGTAGTTTAAATTTTGAGTCACTCTCAAAGTGAGGTGGTCGATGAATTCAAAGTGAAGATTTCAGGCATGGTGGACCATTGTATTGGAAGAGAATGGTAGGTTTATCTCTATGTGATTAGATGATTTTATCGATGGATCAAGGATACTATGGTGGGGTTGACTTGATTTGAGACCTTGACAAGGACTATCATGGTGTCATGTAGTTAGAGTTTAATGGGAGAGAGCATGGCTTGGAAGGATTGACACATCAGTGGTGATGAGACTAGTTTGTGTTACTACTTTGTAGGAGCACTTTATGTGTATACCAATGGTGAGGAGTATACCATTAGTTGTAAGATGATTCCATCTTTATAGAGTTGGTAATGGTCAATGGTTGGTATTTTTGTCGGTACATAGGTATGAGTGGGATTAGTAAATCCATTCATTGTATTTGATGATATAAGAAGTAGGGGTCATGGTGAATGGGATATTATGTGCTTTACAAGATGGTAGTGACACTCCTATATAGGGTATAATCATATCAATCATAGGTGAATGACCCTCTTGTAAGAGGGGTTGGGTTGTAGTGTGACTAGTTTGTGGACTCTCGAGGTGAAACTAGGGTACCAGTTTTAGATAAGATCTACTAATATCTAGTTCCTTCAGTTATACTATATTTGAATTTTGTATTGGTTTTAAAATTGTGTTTTATAATTGGATTCAAGCTTATGGAGGTCTTGGTGTGATCTGAGGTTGATTCATTGTGTGTTCCATGATTCATGACACGGTTTAGTGCATGAACCAATTTTATGGTATTTTTTAGGGGTAAACCAAATTTTCTGCCAGATTTAGGGGTTTAATCATGTTATTACATGTTTTTAATGAGTTCATTGGGATAAAAATGACTATGATATAAAGAAACATCATTTTCATGGTTCGGGGCATGAGTGGGACCATGCATGTAAGCGGTTGGAGGATATTGTTTCTTTTGAAGATTCAATGGTGGGTGAAATTGATCATTTTGGTAAATTAAATTTTATAGTGGTATAAGTTAAATTCATTATTGGGGTTGGAAAAACTATTGGGGAACCGTGTCTAGAGTGCCATACAAGACGTGGTTTTTGAGATGATGGACCACTGGAAGATAATTTTCTATAGGTGATTCCTAAAATATAGATTAGCATGGCTGGGAATCATCCTCTATGAGTATATAATTATAGTGGGTATAACCATGATCCTCATGTTTAATTAGTTTTATTCTCCATGGTATGTTGTGAGAGAAGGGTGTCATGAGCATCATATCTATGTTGGAGTTAGTAGTCAGTAGGTAGTCCAACTTCTAATAAATTATGTGATTGGTGTTTAGAGTGGTATAGTGAGAGCATGGTTGGAATTCAAATATGGAAAAAATATTTTAGAAAGTGAATTAGAGACCAAGGTCATTCTGGAGATATGGTTTTGGGATTAACATGGCTTCATGAGGATGAGAATCAATGTGGTGGAGAATTTTTATTGCCCTATGGATTTCAGGTTATTATGTTTTGAGAACGATTTTTGAATTTAAAGTTAGTGAATAGTTCATTTTAATAGATGAGACATGAAATGTAATTTAATGAATTGGATAATCTTAAATAGGTATTTTTTGAAAATTTTCATGGCTTGTGTGGTGACTCGAGGGTTTTGGGAGAGCATTGTAGGAATTTATAGGGTGTCCAGGCTGTTACAGTAGTCATCGTCCATTCAGTGGGCTGGGTAGTGGCCCATATAACTACCAAAGCTAACTAGCTCCCCAATGAGATCTAACTGAATAATTGATGGGGCCTGGGTGATTTTTTATTATTGGGGTTGTTTTCATCTTTTTATATGTGTGGGGATAAAATATTTTAAGGGGATGTGATTATAAGATTCTATGTGGTTCTCTCACTCCCTTACACCCCATTGATCCTTATTGAAGGTGGATGGATTTTGATGGTGACTGATAGAAATTTAAGGTGTGTACATCCCTTCCTCACATTCCATTTTTTTCTTCTCACCACTCTCTTATTTGGCACAATTTTGGGTTAGATTTTTCTCTCAATTCTATTAGAGGTTGGTGTAATCAATACACATCGAAGGGGATTTTGGCTGATTTTCATTGAGGACATATCAAAATATTTTATGCATCCTTTTGGAAGTAGTTTTGATGAGGTTTCACCACCTATTAATTTTTAAAAGGGATTTTATTAAAATTGGTATTAATCGGATGTTGAATTTGGTGTGACTTTTGGGGATTTTGGGATACCTCAATTTGGGGGTACGTCAATAGAATATTGCACCAAGTTTCTCACATTTCTAAAAAATTTGGAATTCTTTGAATTTTCAGGAGGTTATGAATATTTTAATTTAATATTTTAATTAACTATAAATTATTAAAATTAAATTTGTACATCGTGTTGTATAAGGAAGGTGACCAGAGTGCATGCGATTCATGGTTGGATTGGATGAGGCTCGATGAATCTCAACAAGGAATTGGGTTCACGTTTTGGGTCATTTTCCCCTATGATACCTAATCATATTCATTTATATTTATGGTTTTTCACACTTATATAATAATGGGGTTTGGGAACGAGACTTAGGGATCATTAGTTCCCGGAGTAGAAGGAATATGGTGGCATTAGTCCTTGTATGCCTTGTATAAGTTCTCTTTAGCACTTTAATGAACTAATATCACCTAATGAATATGTCTCCAACGGACGAGGGATTTTTTTTGAGTTAATGAGAGAGTGATGGGTGTTTATCGGGTATTATTTGAGCTGAAAATATCATAATATGGGTTTCTAGAATCAGTGGGTAGTTGTGAGATGCTATGAGATGGGTAATGGTGTGCAAGATAAGTGTGTGTCTAATGAGTGGCTAGAATCTCACTCTTAAAGAAAGAGGAAAGTCTTTATATAGACTTGGAATGCGATTATTCCTCTATTAATTGGTGTGGGATGATGGGGATGGGTTGTCTCTAGGAGATTGGTTGAGGCATATCCATTAGGAGATTTTATATGAGACCTAGGTGAGGGTCTTAAGAGTTGTACCGGACTTGGAATTGGGATGCCAAGGTGGTTTTGTATGGGAGTTAGACCCCACCTATGAGACCAGGGTTGGGTATATTGTGACATCTTTTGGTGGTCCCTAGGTAGTGGGATGAGGAGTTATTAGATTATTATCATGGTTAAATTGGATATATGGTCTAGGTTGTGGTGAGCCTTCACGTAGTGATGTCACTAGTGGTTGATGGGTGTGAGGTGTTATTAACAAGAAGGATCATGAAAGGATTAGAGAACCCAATGGATGAAATTTTAGAATATTTGATATGAAATGTGAGGAGGGGATATATCTCAAGTGACTAGTTCCTTGGGATCAGTTGTAGATTTGTGTTGTGGGTTGCAAACCACCTTGTGTACAAGTTCCTCATTGACCTCCCATGTTTCTATAAAGATAAGACAATGTCATGGGCATAAATGATGTATTTTGGGATGTTTTAGATGGGTTATTGTATCCTAATGTGGTTATTGGGTCTATGTCCTTTCTATGATTCGCTTGGGTAGGGGTGATAATGACCTCCCCATAGTCTGTGGGGATGGGTCTAAAAGATAATTGTCTACTCTTCCTTTGAGTTGTAGGTTGAGGACCATACCATGTGTTTCATGGGTCAGTGAGCATGAATTATAACTTCTATTCAAGGAATGGGCCACAGACTATCCCATGTTTTGGTTCAAGGTATAATGTGAAGGATTGTCGATGGATATCCATAGATAAATAATAGATGGGTTTCGGTTGATGGGTGTATGACTATACGTAGTGTCTATGAGTATTGGGTTAAGGTTTTAGACAACACACTACCCTATGTATTTGAGTATATTTTATGAATCAGTACATTAGAATGAGGCCCTGAGTGGATTCCGAACATTAAACCAAAGTTGGTATGGTCAAGGTTAGGGTGGCATGGTTATAACTCGATGACTTGATGGGCCAATGTACCTCATCGGGAATTGTGGTGTCCTAAATAACATATGAATAATCGATAAGAATATTTACTATTTTTCATTTACTAATAAATACACACGCATATGAAGGTGTATATTTAGGTTTCTTCATGAGGCTCTACCAAATTTTATTCTCACACACTGCCCTGGAATCTTGGTGCATGTGTAGACCTTATGTTTGCATTTGAGGTTGGGAATGGGTTTTGTAGAGAATCAAGATAAGATATCTAGATGGTATCTTGGGATGAGTAATGGGATGGAAGTAGTGATATGGTGTGTGTTTTAGTATTTTGTTTATTTTTCATTTGGTAATGGATCAGTGGTTGATCAGTTGTATTCCTTTAATGACAAAGTAACATATGATATTGGATAGGTTTATTTTTTATTCTTGCTACACTAATGATTAGAGTTTTTTATGTAGTTTAGTTATTTATTATCATTTATTGTTATGATATCAAGGTAATAGTCTCTATAATTCATTTTTTAGGCCCTCACTACTAGTCAACAACCTCTAACATACAGGGAGCTACACTTGAGTCCATATTTCACCTCAACATGGACTAGTCCTAGGCCAAAATGTTACATCTAAAAAGAAATTATTGATATTAAATAATATTACATAATTATTTTTACTAGTAAGAGTAAACAATAAACAAAGATCGTTGATAACACCTTAATCCTAATTTGATGGAGGTTGTAACACCTAAAATTGAATATGAAATCATTCTGATCTACAAAAATGGTGCAAAACCAACTTCTAAAGATAACTTATGGATAATATCATGACCCAATTTGGGAAAAATTTTGAAATAGGTTTTCAAATATCTTAGATTGCATATAAGAGAAACAAGGACATTTTATCTCTAACTTAACTCATTTCTTTTGGATAAAACTATCTATGGGGATGGATTGGTGGGGTTCATTCCATAAGAAAAAGTTGTGTTTAGCCAAAATGGTTGTGTCCCATCACATGTTACCCCATGGGTTATCCCTGTTAAAAATACTAATGATTTTTATAGTGTTTAGTGTTAATGTTCCAAGATATAACTAGGTAGAAGCAGCCTCGATCATCTTTATCAACTATCCAGATACCATTAAAGAGTGTTTTATGATTACTTGATAGGATACAGTTAGTGATGTTGGGTATGATCTTACCTATTTTTAAGTTTATATTTGGAATAGTATAGTATATGATGAAGATAGAACTCCATTTACAATTTTATTCCCAAATTATGGTATCTATATAACCTATAACCCATCATGGATGATCCTATATAATATGTATAGGGCATTGGAGACTTCTCCACAATGGGGAAGAGGAATTAGGAAGCTAATGAGTTGTATCTAGGGATACAACATGAATTTTACTAATGGAAATAGAAAATATATATTCCCATAAAATTACACCCAATTCATGTTTGGAATGTGTGGAATGAATGGAATCATCCAAACTCCTTATCTATATGACACCATTATCAATGGGGTCAGATTGGTTCATGAATCTTTCAAAGTGACTTTCCTTGGAGATGGGAGTCCAAAATAATGGTATTAAAAATATTTCCAATTTGATAATGAACACCATTGGGAACTCTAATGTAAAAAAACATACATGTGAATGGATGTCAAAACAAAAGTAATTAGAGTGATACACGCACCAAATGAAATGAGCTAACTCTTGTAATTGTTTATTATACCCATAATTGTTTTAACAAAGTTATCAAAGTGGATAATTTTTATTCTTCTAGGTGATAGAGGGGCCTAAAAGTACTCTATGGAGATAGATTTTCACCTAAGCCCCTCCCTATCTTCAATATAAGCATCTTCAATTGTAGTGATAGAATTGTAAATATATCAAACAGTCTTGGTATGGCTTACCCATTTCAAACTCCATTTTTCATATTCATCTAGATGTTCTTTGGATCACATTATTTATTTAAATAATTCATTTAGAAACTAAATCAAATCATTAGAAAAAAAAATGGAGGTGAAAATAGAGAAATACCTTCCTCTAAATGAGTGTATAGCATCTAAAGTGAGTGCATTGGTAAAATTTATACTAAGAGTGTCACGAGAAAGGAAAAACGATGAGGTTCCCTAGAACCGCATTGTTAGATCCAATGCTAAAATAATCTTATTTATATAACAAGTTTTACACTAAGGGATTTGGATCAATAAAATAATTATATATATTTCCATATTTTAAGAATTACATCTTAAAATAATCAATAAATCCCAAGATTTAAAGGATTGGGGTCTTTGTATATTATATATATAAGAATATTATTGTGAATATTTTTCTATAATCACAACATTATATATCCCCTTCTATACATATCCTAGGTCATACTCATCATTGTAACATAGGAATATAAACATAAGAATGGGGGAGCTAAAATGCTCATTAATGTAAAAAAATTATTAATATTTAATTATTTGCAAGATCATAGACATTGGAAAGCCTGATCATTGGAGAAATATATTATTAAAAATAACACGAAATAATAAGAGTTTAAAAAAAAGAATAATTTGAATTTAATGTAGTCTCAAATGGTTTAAAAAATCCATGACATTGGAGTGAATAATGCATGAGACAATAAACATGATCTATTAGAGCATAACATAAGCATATATAATAGAAATGGGGTATAAGTAAAATCATAAGAAATAATTACCTAGTTGACTAGTCAATGCTACCTAATTCCAATAATATAGTGGGTTTGGGATAATAGCATGTGTAGCGTCATGGTCTTGGTATAATATCCCATGTACCATCTTGGGAATGGGATAAAAATATATGTACCCTCTAGGTCTTGGGCTAACAGCACATGTACCCTCTTAGGTTTGGGTTAACAAACTATGCACCCTCTTTGAGATGATAAGATATTATACTTAAAGTAATGAATTGGATGGAAATATAGTACCCTAAAAATCATAATCCTTATATATGTGTTTCATAAGATAACAATAATTCATCATATTAGGAAAACTCATTGAAATAAAATGATTTTCATATTAATTTAAAATGATATTGCATAACGTGATATCAAAAGTAGATCGGTTGATACCAAAACATCAATCACCCAAAATGAGCATTAAAAAAATATTTAGAAGGTAATTCGAAAAAAATGACTCCATATGAGATAAATATTTTTATATTTAACTAAGAAAATTTATTTTAAACATGAAATATCCATTATGAAACAATTACTAATATTGTAAAAAAATAAGTTATGTGTTTCTTCTGAATATATCGCTTTTGTTAAATTAAAAAAAATGTATTTGAAAAATAATTATAGGGGAATAAATATCAATAATAAAACCTTGAAAAATAGAAAAGGTCTTCAAAAAATATATGTTAAAAATTTTACTTTTAAAGATAATTTTCAATAATGGAGACTTCACAAATCTGTTTTTAAAATCAAGAATTATTTAATTAAATAAAACATTTAATTTTAAAAAATATAACAACATTTAATTATATTTTAAAAATAATTATGAATATAAATAATTTTAAACCCATTATAAATATTGAAAAGTAAATTTCGTAAAGAGAAATGATCATAATTGGTAAAGAATGTGTTTATAAGAAAATTGTTACAAATGAATGATTTTATCAAAATGATATTTGTGGAAAAAATTAAAACATTATTTTAAATTTATTTTAAATAAATTATAATAGAATAAAAATAAATTAATTGATTATTGATTAATGTAAAATTAAATCCACATAATGAATTCTTACATAGAGTAGTAGGATTCACTGTTGAAAAAAATGTGGGTTTGGTTTTTCTTACATACATCGCATCAGGTAAATTATTTACTAGGGGAAATTAAATAGAAAGAGTACATGAAAAAAAAATTAATTATAACCAGAGGATAATGAAAAAGTTTAGGATTTAGTGATAAGTATAATACAAATTCCCCATATAGATTATCATTTAATAGTAATCTCAATGTAAAAATTTGATTGTCGATGAACCTCGTACAGATTTGGTAACCTTAAACAAAATAACTTTGAAAAATAATAATTTATATATATATATATATAATAACTTTTATAATAAATTAAATTATTATAAAAATAATTCATGATAATTATATAATCCACAAAAATAAAAGAAAACAAGTGGTGGATATGAAATAATTCTCAAAGAATAAATTAAGATGAGAAACACCTTACCTTAATTATCTGCTTCCTATTAAAGTGATTTAAAATCCTTTATAAAAAATATAAAAAACCTAATATCTCATTTAATACCCTTATTAAAAATATATAACCCTTTTCACTATATTATTATACTTATTTATAATACTTTAATTATTTAGTTATCAATTATTTCCATTATTTGATGTTAAAATTGTTATTCTTTTTCACATGTTTTGTAATTGAAATATCAAGCCCCATTTTTTTAAACTAAGTTAATCTATAACATATTACTTTAGGTATTGGAATTGATTTTTATTAAAGATTTATAATATTTTAATTTCATTACATTATATTTTTCATTATGATTCATGAAAAATAAATCAGTTACTAGCTTGTTTTGATAATTTTTAATGAATAAAGGTGGTTAATTAATAATGATTTTAAATAATAATATCATGATTATAGAACAATAAACCAAATATAATTTAATCATTAAGTTCTAATACTATCATAAATTATGTTTTTAGATCCATCAATGATATAATTTTAAATCATTTTTCATGTTGGTGGTTAAACAGACAAAAAAAGAACACATTATAATTAATGGATAGTAAAGAAGTGATTTAGTCATAATATAATTATTCCCAAAGTATAATGTAATTATTTAAATTTTATTAATTTTATGAATCAAAATTTGTGAGATTTAGTTAATAAAGATAAATGAAATTTATGCTATTATATATTTCTAATAAATATTTTTCCCCCTTAGTATGTTTGTTTTAGGCAATTAAATTTCCAATGATTTCTTATAGTTAATATTATTTATAGAATTCTTATTTTACATTTAAAAAATATCTATTATTTCCAAAATATAATTTATATTCAACAAGCCCATTTTCATCACAATCAATGAAATTAGGTGCTGAAAAATAGAACACATCGCGCATGGAGGCGGTGGTCTGCACGTACACATGGTTGGTGTTTTAATTTTCCAGAGAACGAGATAAAGGTAAGAAATGGATTATATTTCAATAATATTAAACATTTTATAAATAAAATATGTATTCATTAAATGAATTTTTTAACCATTTTTTTAAAGTAGTGAAGGAAAACAAAACATGTCACTTCGTGGTGGTGGTAGTTTGCATGTACACATGAATAACGCTTTCCTTTTTCTAATGGAAAATGAGAAAGGTACATAATGTATTTTAAATACACATAAAAAATAAATAATTATTAAAATAATATTTATTTAGTCATATTTTAATGGGTATAAAAGGTATGGAGTAGAATTATATATATAGAAAAAACTGAAGGGTGATTAGTACTTATGTTGAGTATTTAAACATTCTCCTCAAGTAATACATAGAAATGGAGTACATAGGCCATCTTCATGTGAACAAAGGATTAGGGAAATAGAATAATATTATAAATGAAGTAAAATGGTTAGTTATCCGAGGGTAATTTTAATTTTTAAAGTGTATTTGGATGGGTGGTGAAAGTTTTGTTTTTATAAGTGAATGGAATGACATTTTTGTAAATATAACATTTTAATATTAAAAGATCACTTATTTCATATGAAAAGAGTAATAAAAAGTATAAAATAATGTATAGGGGATATGTTTTGGTATCTCCACACCTCAAATATAAATTTACCTCATTTTTTATAGTTTTATGTCTCTCTTCACTTCGTTATTATTTTTTAAAATTAATTTACATTTATCCTGGTAACTACATTTTTACCCTAGATAATTAATTTTTAAAACTAAAAATAAAATAAACTTATTAACTTATTTGGAAATTTTTATTTAAATATTTGAAAAAAAAATATCAAATAAAATCTTGATGTTTTAGAAAAAAAATTAAAATTGGTGCATGTAACACATAAAAACCTTTTTAGAAAAAGTTTATTTTTAAGCATGAAAATTATGTTTAGGGTAAAATTATCATTTTTGTTGATTTATATGAATTTAATTGATTTATGTTTTAAAAAATTAAAGGTTATGTGGTTTTCAAAGAAATCCAATACGAAATTTCACTATTAAAATATTTAATTAAAAGAAAAGGCTAAGAAAGGTTTTTACTAAAATATTACTTAATGTAAAATATGTTTAAAATAATATTTATACATAAAAAATATTATTTTTTTAAATGTATACTTTTATTTATTAAATTAATCCTTGATCAATTAAAGTGTCTATAAACTTATAAGTCTTTATTATATAATGACAAAGTCAAAAAAGTTACAAAACTGGTAAAAATAAAAAAAAATCACTATTAACCTAAAATTAAAGTATTTCATAAAAATATAAACAATTAATCCTAATATAATATATTTATGATGAATCCAAAAATATAATTTATTTTATCAAATTAAAATTATATTTTTTTAGTCATTTAATTTTTAAATGTAAATATAAAATATAATGAATAATTGTTTTTATATGAAATTTTATTTCTAAAATGATATTTTTTTTTCTTATTCCAATTTACTATAATTAAATAATAAATTAATATTAATCTATTTTTATTATTTACAATTTATTTTGTCATTATTTCACTATAATATATTTAGTTTCTCAAATTAAATACTCATAGGGCATAAAAAATCCAATTTCATAAAAAATACATTTTGAATTATAAAATGGCCGTATTAGTTTTTAAAATATACTAATTTAATATTCTCAATGATTTTTTATTAAAAAATTACAATTTTTCCTTTATAGATATATTTCATAATTCATTTACTTATATTTACACTATTCAATTCAATGTCTATATTTATAAAGAACATTTATAATATTAAAAAATTATCTTAATGAAACATTTTGTGGTTATTAATGGTGTCATAAGATATAATATATTAAAAATTATATATATTTAAGGGGAAATTAATATTTAAATTTGAGGGTGTTACATTCTCCCTCCATAAGTATATTGTTCCCTCACAATTTTAATTATCACTAACTAATGAAAATAGCTAAGTACATCTAAAAGATACACATAACTCAAAATATAATTTTTAATATGATATATAAAGATAACTATATTAGGTATGGGTAGGAAAAAAATTTAGAAATATGCCTATTAAGAAATATATAGACACATAGCTTTTATGAATTTATTTTCACAATTATGTTCCCAACCAAATAATAAATCTAAAATTCCTGCTATAATATCCAGTAAAATAAGAGAAAATTATCTTTAAATTTTAAAATTATAACCAATTATGTCTTCTACAATGAAAGATTCACTAAAACCTATGATACATTAATTTTAACTATGAAATAATTGGATCAACATATATCATTGTCATTTTAACCCATGTTTTCCACAATCATATTTCTATTATATTCTCTAACCATACTAGATATATATTACATCCTCAAATTCCATTTAAATACTTTTTAATGGTTCATAAAGAAAATATGAATTTACCAAATCATATCCCCCTGTGAATGTCAAACCAGGTGTGTAGTTGGGACTTTTTCATGTTTTAAGTGAAGATAGATTTAATACTCAACCAACCTTTTCAGGGTGATTAACCATTGGTATATATATTCCTAATATTATATCAATTATTAGTATCCAGTGAGGTGTTTCATTTCCATGAAAAACATAAAATCTCTTCAATACAAGAAAATCGTATTTTAACCACTAGATATAATTTTCAAAAAGAATTTCAATAATGTTATCTTATCCTAATACTTAAAAATAAGTAAACTAATTCACAGAAATTATTAAACCTTTCATTAATCCAAAAAAGGAAACACTCAGTAAAAAAAACTTATCAGTATATCATCATATTTTAGATCATAAATTAATAAAACATGATCATGTGATAAATATCTGATTAAAAACAAATAATAGTAAGAGTTAAAGAATTGAATAATATAATGATCTATGGTCTTTTATTATCAAACATATACCTTTTAATAGGAGTGCATAAAACATGATACAATAAACATGAGTCATGGTATCACAACATAATCATATGACATAGAAATTTGGAAAAAATAGAAATAAAAAAAAATAGTGGACCAATGATAGATACTTGATTATCATAATATAGTTTTCTAGGGATAACAACTTATTTATCCTTATAGGATTAGGATAATAACTCATGTAGACTATTTATCTTCGACTGACAGATCGTGTACCCTCTTGGTTATTATATAACAACTTATGTACCCTATTTGAGCTCATGTGATATAAAGAATCAACCAATTATTTGTATGTTCAAATAGGACCTAAAATTTCATCATCCATACATATGTGTTTCATAATATATCAATCATTCATCATATCATGAAAACCCATGGAAATAAAATGGGTTTCATATCATTTCCGAATGATATCGCATAACATGACATCAAAACTAGATCAATTGTTATAAAAATTTCAATCACCCAAATTGAGTATATCATAAAGAAATTTATAATTTTATTTGTAATACATAACTCTATAGGGGGTAAGTATTTTATATTTATATTGTAAAATTGATGAAAAACATAATAGTATTTAGAAAACATTTTTTAACAATGTAAAAATAATATGTTATGCATCACCTTTGAAAACAAAAATTTTTATAAATTAAAAGAAAGGATTTTTTAAAATAATTATTTGGAAGGAAATATAAATAATAAATCCTTGAAAAATATATAAATTTTTCATATATTTTAGGTGAAAACATTTGGAAAACTTTTACTTTTAAAAAGAATCTTCAATAATGGATCCTTGAAAATCCCTTAGAAAATTAATAATTTTTGTCTAAATAAATCATTTTCTTTTGAAAAAATATAAAAATATTTCCTTTTATTTTTAAAATATTTAATAATCAAAATAAATTATAAAAAAATTAAAACATGAAATGTAAACTTCATAAAGAAGAAGGCTCATGACGTAGAAAGAATTTGTTCACATGAAAAAAAAATTAAAATGGATTCTTTTGTAAAATCAATACATTTAGAAAACATTAAAACATTAATTATTGTAAATAAATTAAAATAGTATAATTTTACCTTAATCAATTATTAAATAATCGATAAGGAAATCTATAAAATGAATGGATACATAGAGTAGTAAGATTCCTGATAAAAAATAAATGGTGGGTTTAGTTTCACTTACAATCATTGCATTAGGTAAATTATTTACAAAGATAGATAAAAAGGAGAGAGGAAATGAAAAAAAATTAATAATAACTATAGTAGAATATAATTTTTGGGCCTTTAGAGATAAATATCATACAAATTCCCCATATTTGTTATCATTCGAGAGAAATCTAGATTTGAAACTGAGATTGAAAACAAAGCCCTTACGTCTTAGGTAACCCGTGAACCAAAAGTCCTAGAAATATAATACTTGATATAGATTTTTAATCCCCTGGATAATAATTTAATGTTTTATAATAAGATATCGATGAGAATTATATAAACTTTACAAAGGAAAACATATGGTGGATATGGAATAAGTCTCAAAGAACAAAAATTGATATGAGAAACCCCATAACTTAATTATCAACATCCATGAAAGTAATTAACCTTTTGTATAATAAATATTAATATCTTAATAACTAGTTTAATAAAATTATTAATATCTATAAATATATGTACACTTTTATTTTACTAATTTATTAAGTATACATTATTTAGTTATTTCTTATTTTAATTATGATATGTTGTAATTTAGTCTATTTTCACATGTTTTATGATGGAAACGTCAAACCCAATTCTTTGATATTATGTTCATAATTACTATATTACATTATTTAATAGAATATATTCTCCTTAATTATTTATATTTTATATTTTAATTCCATTAGGGTTTTTTATGATTCTTAAATTTGAAATCGGTGAAGAACTTTTTTTGTTAATTTTAGGTGAATAAATATGGTTAATTAATTAATATTTTAAATACTAATATTACCCCAAAAAATAAAAATGACATTATTTACTCATTAATTTATAATATTACTATAAATTAATTTTCCATAGTAATTGGTTGTGAAGTGATTTAGTTTTTATATCATTATTCTATAATAATAATTAATATATATATATATATATTATTAAGGTTATGAATATATATTTTGAATATTTATTAGAATAAGATAAATGAAAATGAAGATATTATAAATCCATTTTCATCTTAGTATGCTCGTTTTAGGTGGTTAAATTTACAACAATCGCTTATAGTTAATATTATTTATAGAATGAATAATTTATATTTTAAGAATATAGATCATTTTAAAAATATAATATCTATTCTCTAAACACATTTTTACACCCATCCATAAAACTTTTTGGCTCAAAATGTCACATGTCACTCATGGTGGTTGTGGTCTCCATGTATTCATAGATGATGTTTTCATTTTCCATATAGGAATTAGTTTATATTTTAAAAATATTAAAAAATTTATAAATAAAAAAAGTATTCCTTAAAAACCCCGTCTAAACTAGTCATGTAAGGTTGTGATGGAAATAATAGATCGCTTCATGGAGGGGTGTTCCCCTCATACGCACGAACGTCATTTTCATTTTTAAAGGGAAAAGGGAAAAGTTGGGTAATTTTTATTACATAAACATTAAAACAAACCCATATATAAATAATACTAATTTCAACTTATTTTAATGGATAATATTGTTTTGGATTAGAATGTTAGATAAGGAAAAAATATTATATATTTATTAGTACTTACATTGAGAATTTAGACTTTCTCTTGAAGTACTTCTTGGAAATGAAGGGCCTATGATAACTTATTATGACCTAATTTGTAACGAACTAGCCTGGTTCAACCGAACAAGCCACCCAAACAAAACCATCACATAATATATGTAAAATAGGATAATAGAAACCATCCTTGGATATAAGAAAATGAGACATATAACTAGAGCGCAAGGAAGAAACAAACAAAATTCCAAAATGTCATACAATCCAAGACGAAACAGGATAAAACATAAAGTATGTCAAATCCTCATGTAACCAACAGTCACCCACAGACTAACCCAAACTGAAAGAACCATCAACAAGAGAAGTCAGAATTCTATATGATGCTCTTAAATTTACCTAAATATTGAAATACAACATCTACAAATGAAAAAAAGCACAAGTAAGGTGTGAGAAAAATCCCAGTAGAATACCACCACAGTTTCTATACATAGTCTATTATCAAACATGAAAAAATTGTAGTTTTCAAAAAAATATTTACAAATAATTTTAAAAAATTGGATCTAGTTTGAAATAATTTTTACTTTGCTATTTATAAAATCATATCATATTATGAAAACAGAAATATGAAAAGTTGAAGTGAAAAAATAAGAAAGCGTATCCAAAAATCAAAAGGTAAATGAGTAAACACATATCCATGAAATAACCTATCATGTGAAGCTATGTGATACAGACTCATATAAAAACCAATGAGAAAAAATAATTTATAATAACAATCATGTGATAAATATTTATAAATAATGAAGCACCTCACATTTGGTCTATAGCCTATGGGACACTATTTTCTAGACACTAAAAAATCCAAAAATAATAATATTGGATCCAATCGATATCGATTCCTACCAACCAATATCATAAAAGGTTACCTAATAGTGGTACCATACACACACTAAGTATACTTTTGTATCTTTCATATTTCTCACATGGTTACCAATGTTCATTTTTACAAATGAATTTCAAAAACATGTTCACAATTTTATAAAAAAAATCAAAGCTCAGTTGATCTACTTCAACATTTAAAAACCCATTTCCAAATCAAGAAAATTCATTTTCAATGAAAACCCCATACTTAAAAATATTTTATTTTCCAATAAATCATTTTAAACCACATATCACTTATGATTAATGAAAAACTCAATGTAATTTATCAATAATGATATGAAATTAATCAAATTAACCCATTATATATAAAAACTGCCTCAAGATTATAGAATCCTAGCTTCCTTTGACAACGGTGACTAGAAACCAAGATAATGTCCTTAAAATGACAAGGAATGACAAAAAAACGAAAAGGATTAATAGAAAACACAATCTAATCCGAGATATAAACACAACCAAGACAAAACAACATCCATAACCAAAGACAAAGAAAAAATAGAAGGATTATGTACCTAAAGAGAAGGAACCAAACCAAAAAGGTAATCAATCACTAAACGAAGTGATCTATAAGGGATAGAATCAACCAAAAACACATTGGAAGGGCCTATAGGTAGAGAGAAAATAATCCTACAATGAATGAAATAATAAACCTCTTGTAAATCACCCTAAAACCTAGTTCACCAATATTATATCGAGTGTAATCCCCTTACATGTCATGTAATTAATGAAGCTCATATACGTTGAAAACGCATCACGTTTTTATTAAAAACTCAATATTTTCCATTACATAATGTGTACATGTGACACAACATGTAAATCCTTCATTCCATGTATCAGTTCATTGAATAGTTCAGGTGATGGAAAAATTCCATGTTACCTCCTTACATGGTGTGTAAATCATTATAAGACTATAAAAACTATCAGTTTAAACAGAAAAACTCGAAGACCCTACTCTGAGAGTTCTCTAAACATTGGAAGAACCTTGCTAATTCCTTAACACATTTACACCAGGACTCTATTAATTAAAATAATCATACATCCTTGAGCTTTAGTTCAATTTACCCAAAAAGGATCTTCATCCCCAATAGGTTGAGAAGCTGACCCAAACAAGGATGACAAAAAATTAATGAACAATGGAGTACTTTTAATGAAAAACATTGTGTTAAAATCTTCACACCATAAAATCCTTGTGCCGTCCTAAAATCCCTTAAGATCTTACATCCAAAAAATGATAAGGTCAATATTGCCTCGTCAATAATTCTCATTCCCATATCTCATGGATATCCTTTCAACACTTCTATAGTATCTAGATGAGAGGATATGTTTTACCATGCAGTACCTCATCATGAAAATTCATAATATGAACTAGCAACTCAACAAAGGTTGTATTGGGCTCAATAACAACATCCTTACATCTGATCACATTGAAATAATATGTTATGTACCTACTCAACTGGGAAACATGAAACACATCATGGATAACTATCAAGACAAATAGAAAGTCAGACTGATATTCCACCATCTCTAGTCATCCAACGATCTCAAATGGGACCACAAACTTTGTTGATAACTTACCCAATCGATGATGTCCCAAGAGAGGTGAAACTCCGATAAAGACCCAATCACCAACCTCAAACTCCACTAGTTGATGATGATCATCATCATAATATTTATGACGAAATTGTTTCATGATAAGTCTCCTCATAATCAACTTATCCATCTCTATCATAATCTAAACCACACTCATCCCAACCAAAGACCTCTCTCCATACTTTTACCAACATAATAGAGATATACTTAGCCTCCCAAACAGAGCCTCTAAGGGAACCATATTTATCAAAGCCTGATGAAAATTTTTATAGAAAAATTCAACTAAAGGAAAATTATTTTCACAATTTTCTTTGAAATCAAGACCAAAAACCTAGAGTATATCTAATAGAACCTGGAAAGTCCTCTATGTTTGTCCATGTGTCTACAGATCACAATTCATGCTCAATCGAATCTAGGAACCCATCGCCTCTTGCAAACCTTTTTTGATCCCAGATGTTAATATCATGTCCCTTTTAGATAAAACTATTGAGGAAACCCCATGAAGTCTCATAATATATCATAAATACTATTAATAAAGTCATTCCTCTTTAATTATCTCCTTGATAGGTAGGAAATGTAATAATTTCATGAGTCAATCAATGATTACCCAAATCACATCCTTCCCACTATAATTACATGGAATATAAATAATGAAATCCATGGAAATCTCATCCCACGTCCATATTTGAATGGGTAATGGTTGAAACAACCCCAAAGGTCACTATTTTTCTTCCTTAATTCTATGACCAGTAAGACATAATGATAAAAAATACTTTATTTACCATATCATCACATGTCACCAATACTATCTTATTAGATCATTATACATCTTAGTATTACTTGGTTGCGCATACCAAAAAGAATGGTTTCCACTATCCAATAACTCCTGCCTATGGGAAAACAGAACAACCAACCTTTTATAGAAGCACAAATCCCTACTAGGATCTCAAAACCACTCACCCAAGGTCACCCACCCATAAAGGATTTTACCCAAATATTGGAACTTGGTGTCTATCACCTTCTTGATAAGAACTCAATACTAAAATGATAATTATGATTTCATTGAACCCAAAAACACCTATCCATTAACCAATTCCACTTCTAGGATCATTTCAGCAAACAAACTCATCAGATACCTCTCTTCCAATGATTCCATCATGGATTCTGTTGGTAATTTTATGCTCAATTCATTGGCAACCATATTCCCTTTCCCATGGGTATAATCAATATCAAAATAATAATTATTAAGAAAATCTACCTAGTGACTTTGTGAAAAATTTAGATCCATATAAGAAAAAAATATATTTTAGGATCTTATGATAAGAACACATTATAAACCACTCCCCAACTAGATAGTGACACCATGTTTTGAGTGCATGCATAATTTCTTACAAATGAAGATCATGGGTAGGGTAGTTATTCACATGAGGGCATAATTATCATGAGCCATAGGCCTCCATCTTCTTCCCTGTCATCAATGCACATCCCAAACCCACACTAGAAGAATCATAGAAAACATCCTAACATAATCCTTGTTCCAATAGAATCAAAACTATTGTTTAAGTAAAGCATACCTTCATCTCCTCAAAATATCTCTAACACTTTTCATTGCATTAAAATATTACTCCCTTATAAGTTAAAGTTTTCATTGAAGATACAATCCTAGATAAGTCCTGAACAAACTATCTACAGTAACCATCCAAACCCAAGAATCTCTAGATATTGAAAACATTTATGGTATTCTCCCAAGTCATAAATACCTATACCTTTTCTGGATAGACTGATATTCCCCTCTAGGATATCACATTCCCTAAAATCATTACTTCCCAAATCCAAAAAATACAATTTGAAAGCTTACCACATAGAATATGTTCTTTTATGGTTCAAATAATGATATCCAAATGGCTCATATTCTCTTCCTCTAACTTTTATGACACCAAAATATCTTCCATAAACACAATAAAAAGAGTACCAGAAATGATGAAATATTCAATTCATCAAATCCAACAACACCAAAAGATCATTTTTGAGACTGAATGGCATAAACAGAAACTCGGAATGAACATATAGACTCCTAAACACTATCTTAGGTTTGTCCTCTTCTAAAAATATAAAGTTTTGTCACAATGACATTAGTTCAACCTTATAAATCCATTGATCCCCTTTAAACTATTAAAATAGATCATTAATCTTCAGTGAAGTATATTTGTTCTTAACGGTCAATCGATTCAACTTTCAATAATCAATACAAATTATGATGTTCTCATCTTCCATATTAGAAAATAAGACCGGAGAATCCCATGGTGAAATACTAGAACAAATAAATCTTTTAGCCTCTAGGTCCTCAATCTAGACCTTAAGTTCCCCCACCTAAGAAGGTCTCATGCAGTAAGATGGCCTAGAAATGGGCATCATACGACGGAGAAGATCTCTAGTAAACTCAAACTATACCTAAGAAGGTAAACCATAAAATCCTTTAGAAATACCTTTGTGTATGCATACATCATTATAGAGAGTTGACCACCCAAACAGTGTTCAACTGCATCAGGAAACATCTGTAAGAACAAGAATGAGATTACACCATCCCAATAACAACATCCCCTTCCCTTCAAATTCTAGAGTCCCACTCACCCAAGAAAAAATGAGTTCCCTAATCAGAAGAGAAGAATTTAACTGAATGGTTAAAATAATTTATTAGGTTCATAATAATGATCATAAAATCCATGTTGACAATAAAGTCAATTATATGAAGATCAATCGCTAAAAGTCTAACTCAACAAGAAATTCGTCTATCATCACCCAACACATGGGAAATCTAAAACCCTATTCGAACCACTTTCCCAAAATAATGGAAAGATCCAACAAGAATGGAATAATTCCAAAACACAAACCCAACATGTCAATTAACATTGATGATATAAAATAATTATCTGTGTCTGTATCAAACAAATCTATCACCATAGAAGATGAGATAAACATTATACCTCTAACAGTACATGCACCTGCTTAAAATTTCATTAGTACATACTCTACTACATAAATTCATTTAGTCTTAGCTGCATGAACATCTCTATTGGATTTAAGATTATACCCACTTGCATTGGAATCATCTTCATGATCTTGAGAACCCTTGGTGAGAGTGGATCCTTCCCTTCTACCGTAATGTATCTTTCCACAAAAAATGGGGAAGATGTCCAAATTGTATGCAGAGATAAAAAAAAGTCTTGGGAGACTCCACACAGGTAGTATAAGTATGACCACACCTTCTGCATAGGTAGAAAACAAACTACTATTACCCTATCAATGCCCCAAAAAATAGTCTTGATGAAAACTGGCCACTCTTTCAATTCCTTTTCTAACCAAAAGACCCACCCTAGATAACCGCAGAAACAACAGAATATCCACCCAAACCTTTCTTCCAAGAAATGTTTTCCTCATCCAAAGATTCCATAACAACTGCCTCTATAAAGGTTGAAGGTAACATGAGTACCAATTTTATGTATTTATAAAAAATATTTATAACATTATGAATTTAAAGATACCATCAAAAACCTTACTTATAAATAGATAGGTGAATTTAAGTAAACTTCTCATACAATTCATTCAAATGGCATCTATCTCCTTGTCTCACACCTGGTAAAATTCCCTAGAAACCCATTTTTACTCAGGATTTTTCACAGAAGTGAGTTATCTTGGCCCCTATTCTGAGCCTAATCTCCAAATTCCAATGGTCTTAACACTTATATACCCAAGATAAAAATCCAAATTTAGACAGTGTTAAAGCACTTTAGGATGACCAACCCTTTGATTCCAAATTATAATGAACCAACTCAGGTCAACTAGACAACCCATCCAAACCACCCCATCACATAATGTAATAATAACATGATAGTAAAAACTAGTATTGAATATAAGAATAACAACACAGACAAAAATATTACAAAGTTGAAAAAAAATGATACTAAAAAGACATACAATACAATCCAATACAAGCTAAACTAGAATGTATTTCAAATCCCCACGTGACCAACAGCCACCCCCAAACTAACCCAAACTGAAAGAAGTAGTAACAAGAGAAGCCATCATGCTATAAGATTCTGTTCACTTTACCTAAATCATGAAATATAACATCTAAAACCACCCAAAGTCACAAGTAGGGTGTGATCCAAATCCCTATATGATACCAACATAGTTTATATACAAGGTCTAATATTATGAATTCTACAATTATAACTTTTAAAACAAAATATTTTTTCAAGGAATTTTCATAAATTAAATCTAATGGTAAATTATTTTCCCTTTGGTATTCATAAATTTCATTCATATTCTCATAACAGAAATATGGTAGGTAGAAGTGATAAAACAGGAAATTATAACTATACAACAAAAGTTAAACAAGTAAACACATATCCATGAAATAACATATCGTACAAATCTATGTGATACAAACTCATATAAAAACCTATGAGAAGAAATCCATGATAAAACATTCATGAGATAAATAACCAAAAAAATAAAAAGAACCTAACATTTAAGATCTATCCTATGGGACACTATATATTATACACTAAAAATCCTAAATAGGTATAGCATTGAATCCAACTGATATCTAGTCTTGGTAGTCAATATCACAAAAGGTTACCTCTTGGTGGTTCCATACACACACTAAGGCTAACTGTGTCACTTTCCTGACACACCCAAGGTCCCCAATGTGAAATTTTCCAAAATCATTTCAAAAACATGATCAAAATTTTATAAAACTTTTCCAAATCCAATCTGATATGATTTGGAGTTTCAGAACCTAATTCCAAACCAAGAAAATCCATTTTCGAAGAAAAAAACTTTTTAAAAAATATTTTATTTTTCAAGAAGTACTTTAAAAACACATATCACTTCTAATCATTGAACAACCAAAATGAATTTACTAAGAATGATATGCAATTAATCAAATTAACCCAATATATAGAAACAAATTCCCCCAACAAATTAGAAACCTATATTCCTTTGACAACGGTGAACAGAAACCAAGAGAACAACCTTCAAAAGATAAAGCTCACCAAGAAACTGAAAATGGTTGATTGAAAACACTATCCAGTAAAAAAATCCAAACACAACCATATCCAAAACCAAATCCATAACCAAATATTAAGAAAACTTATAAGGATTATGCACCTGAAGAGAAGAAACCAAGCCAAAATAGTGATCAATCGTTGAACGAAGTGATCTATGTGAGAGATAATCACCCAAAATCACTTAGTAAGAGCCCCTAGGTAAAGTAATATTGAAACAAATGAAATAAAAAAACCACTTTTTTAGCACCCTAAAATCCCAATTCGTGACTATTACATGACATGTAATCCTTTTACACATCGTGTAATCCATAAAACTCATATGTGCTGAAAAAATGCCACTTTTTTTAAAAAAATATGATATTTTTTATTAAAATAAATGTACCCATTTAATATCCTATAAATCATTAACACCCTATATCACTCCATAGAATATTCCAAGGGATGGATACATATCATGAAACCTCCTTACATGGCATGTAAATTCTCAACAGACTGAAAAACTCAAAGAACCTACTCTGAGCATTTTTTGAATGTGGGAAGAATCCCGCTAAGTATTTGAAACATCTACACCCACACTCCATTAATTAATTTAAATATGTATCCCTGAACTTTAGGTCATTTTCCCAAAAAAATGCTCAGTAGCAGCCTCGATTTGAGGTATGATTTTGTTTAATGTGTTTTATTTTTTCAAGGGTCATGGTTTATCTTAATTGGAAGTGTGAACATTTGGATTGGTTGTTGGAAACGCCAAAAAATACATGGTGTGTAAAAGTAACACGTTGTGTAGTTAGTTTTTTCAGAAAATAAAATCTAAGTTACTTGATTTTCAATGTATATATCCCCAAGAAAATACACAATGTGTATATGAATTACACATCATGAAAAGACCTACATCCATAAATTTAGGTTATTTACAGTGTTTATTTAGTTTTTACACATCCTTTTCAACCCCAACCCAACACTGAGGGTTTACGTAGGCAATTTTTAGTGATTTTTGATTTCTGAAATCTAGTAAAAATGAATCTTTGAGCTATCTTTTTTGGATTCAAAAGGAATGGGTGGAAAAGGGTTTATTCCTATAATATTATTTGATCCTTTGTGTTAATGTTTTCAATGTAGGTGGATTCTATCCCAATCTACCATTTTTGAACTTATTTTCTTGATCTTTTCTAAATAATATTGATTTTGTGTTGGAAATATTTTTTGGAATTAGTTGGAAAACCCTGGTTGATGTAATTTCAAAAGGGTGGGTTTTGAAATATACGTTTTTGTTAAGTCAATGTTTTCATGAAAAAATTGGAATAATGGTGTGATGTGTGTTCATGTTTATGAGGTGTGGGAAATTTTAAGAAGTAAAATCATAAAATAATAATAATTAGAATATCTAATGGTCAAAAGTACCATCATCAAATCATGTTAAATTGGGATGGATCTTGGTCGAAAGTACCACCGTCAAGTTAGTCACTAGGTGATTTCTTGGTGATAGGATCAATCACCAATCACCAGTATAGGGAGTTCCATGGTTGCATGAATTGTATGAGTGTGAGTGTTTGAAATGTGTAAACTATGAAAATGGAAATGAAATGGTTTTAAAAGAATTATCTTCATGTTTTGTTATATGAAATATATTTTTAGATTGGCCTATTTTTCATATCTTATTTTATTATTATTTTTATTAAAATGTGGTAACCTATTCTTGTCTTAGTGGTGTGTGATGGGAAGTTTTTGTGGAAATCATACTGAGTGTTATATTCACCCCCTAGTTGAGTACTTTTTTGCATTTGTAGATGATGTCTACTAAGATACATTGAAGGGTCATGTTTCATACATCTATAGGTTTAATCATTTACATAATGGTTTTTTTACTGAAGTTGTAGCTTGGGTGTGTCTGTATCTTGGTTTTGGAAGGTGTCACTTTTTTTATATCTTTCTACTTAGAGTCTTATCCTCACACTTTCATTTCGTTTTCCACTATACTCTGATGATTTATTTTGTTTTAGAATTTTACTGAGTCATGTGGTTTATTTTTATGCGTCATTTAGTCTATTCTATTATGTTGTATGTCTCTTGATAGGTTGTGTCTTTTTTAGAGAAATTTTCCCCCCAATATCCACTAATACACTAGTCATTTAATGTAATAATTTAGTGTCTTGGGGACGTCACCTTAGGCCAGTAGAACTTCACTTCTACTCAAGACAATGAGAAGGGGAGGGGTACTACAAATTGTATCAATCTTTCTCAGTCCAAATATATTTTTGGAAAAATTGTATAAATTTTTCCGGTACATGAGATTCATATGGTATTAATTTTTTTCAGTACTTGAGTTGGGTTGGTAGTAATGGTATAAGACTATAGTAATTATAAATGTATAGTATAAAAACACATATCTAAAATTTTTATAGTAAACTTCATGATACCAGGGTGGTTTGGGTACAAAAATGTTATAAAAAATTTATAGGAGTATTTTTATCTCATTCTCATGGGTTTATCTGATGATTGTTTCATAACTTACATTATGATAATACTTCCCACTAGGATTACATTTTTAATCTACTGTTAAAAATGTTTGTGTAAAACAAATAAAATTTTTTATCTTTGAAATTATGGTTTCATTAGTTATTTCTTATGATAATGATAATTTTTTATGGAATTTTGGAATTTATTCAAGCCTTTAGTTCTTAGAGATAAATAGAATAAATGGTGTACTATTCTGCTTATATAAAATGGAACCTATAAGATGTTGTAGAAACAAAAAATAATAAGTTCTAAAATTTTGGTTTCACCTAAACCATAGGTGAACCAATAACTTATACATAGTATTTTTCAAGGGTTTCAAACTTTTTACAGTGGTAATCAAAAAGATGAACGAAGGTAGGTGGATAATTTGAAACAATTTTAGAAGAAGAATCTTTCGGTGTATCAAGGGGATTCTGAAATTAAAAATATAGAAATGTGGCTAAACCAAATAAAAATAATTTTCTATTTTCTTGGTTTACTTGCATAGATGAAGATTAAGTAGGAAACCTATATATTAAAAAATATTTCACTCTAATGGTGGGATATAGATGTCCAAGATAAATTCAATCAGTGAATTATGTGGGAGTGCATTGAGGAAATCTTTAATAAAACATTATATCCCCACACTTTCAAAATAGCAATAACCATAGATTTCTTTAGCTTAGAGAAATAAAACCTCTCTCTGAAAGAGTATATAGTAATGTTTTTGAACTTGGTTTGTTTTTCCCCAGAGGTAGTTGTTAGTGTTTCCTTGAAGGAGTTCATATTTGAGTTGGTATTACAACTATATATTCAATCAAAAATATATGTTCTATGTATTACAGATTATATAGATATGGTTAATAGGGAAATATTGGTTGAAATGGGTATTGTTGTGAATTCTATGAGAGGTAGTATGTTTGTACCCATGGGGGCGAGTTTCAACTCTACAGCTAAAAATAAGAGAAGAAGGGATGTCTATTATCATGGAGGAACTACACCCCAAACATAGACTACAAAATTTGTTAATTTTACTCTAATATCTGATTTAAAACTAGGCTATTTTCAGTGCGGCTCATTGATACATAGGGAGAAGTAATGTACCACACCACCAAGGAACTGCCACCACTAGAGTAAGAAATGACATATCAAGATGTATAGTCATAAACTTATGATATTAGTGAGTGGAGTATTCCTAGAACAGCCTCAGTTCACATATGCTTGGATGGAATAGTCTCATTAGAATAGTTTGTGTCCATATACCCAAATAAACTAACACATTTCTGGGAACACTTTGGTTTTTCAGTCAAAACCTCAATAGGGAAGCAAGAGATATCCAATGACATCTAAGTGACATATTTATGGATAAGAGTAGGATATTGTGAGTGAAAAACATGTTACCTCTATGATGTGATGTACCATTATTCTAAACTATAATATTATGCATTTATTTTTTGAAACTGGTGTATAGAATTATTTAATTTCTCCTTCTATAATTAAAAAACTGGGTTTTCATAAGGAAATGACACCTCATGTCATGAATATCATGATTGCCCATGGAATGTGGGAGAGGAAGATAATTTAAATTCCTATAATGTTTCATTACCATTGATGCGTTGCATTTTCTCTAGGATTTTATAGTCCTAAAGATTGATGTATTTGAGTTTATCTTTGGTATGGACTGGCTTTCAGGGTTTAAAGCCTATATAGACCATTATGATTGAGATGTGACGTTACATCCCTAGATGGATCTCTTCATGTATTCAAGGGAGATTGGGATATAAATACAGGTATATAAGGACATAAAGTGATAATAGATTGATAAATATGAGGATATTTAGAAGGAATGACCTTGGGATCTTCAGATGAAATAGGGAATGGAATTCTTCCATTCATAGTGAGTCGATACCCAAATCTTTTTCTGAATGATATCTTTAGTCTACCACACGAGCATGAAATAAAGTTTAATTTTGACCTACTACCAGGAAAAAGTCTTATTTATTTACCATCTTATAGAATGGATCCATAAGATTTGAAAGAGCTAAAGGATCATCTTGAAGAGTTTGAAAGTAAATGTTTTATCAGATCTTGTACATCGCATTGGGTTGTACATGTTTTTTTATAAAGAAGGAAGATGGTACTCTTTGGTTATGTTTTGATTATAACAAATTAAACCAAGCCATGAATGAAAATAAATATCATCTTCCTCATATTTATGAACTATTTCAATAAATGAAGGGATCCAAAGGGTTCTCTAGAATTGATCTACACTCCGGATATCATCAACTATTAGTTGAAAGAGAGGATATCATGAAAAAATAATTTGTAGGTCATTATGTCCAATATGAATATATCTTCAAGACTTTTGGTCTAACAAATGAACCAGAAATTTTCATGTATTTAATGAAATATATCTTCCATTGGTACCTTGATTATTTTGTTGTGGTGTTTTTTGATGATATTTTGGTTTATTTAGGAATCAATAATGACCATGAAGATAGCTTGGGTATTATACTGATTACATTTTGAGAAAGTTGTTTTTATTCTAAATCCTCTAAGTGGGAATTCTAGATAATAGAAGTATTTTTCCTTAGGAATTTAATTTTTCAAACTAGAATATCGGTTGATTCTAGAATGTTAGTAGTAGTAGTCTCTTGTAAGACACCAAAAAATGTTTTTGAGGTACGTAATTTTTTTGGGATTAGTAGGTTACTATCACCACTTTGTTTTGGATTATTCTAGACTTGCATCTCTCATGACTAATATAACAAGGATGATTGTTTAATTTATATAGAATTATGAATGTTAAAAAGTATTTTTGGCACTTAAGACTCATGTATCCTCGTCATCCATCCTAATATTTCCAAAACTAGGTAATAGATATGTGGTGAATTGTGATACGCCTGTATTTGGTCTTGGTTTTATTCTCATGCATGGATACCATGTTGTGGCCTACAGTTTGAGGTAGTTATGTTTGCAGGAGAAGAATTATCATATAAATGACCAAAAAGTAGTTACGTTAGTTCATGCCTTAAAATATGGAGGAATTATCTCTTTGTGTAAATTTCATAGTTTTAACTCATCATAATAGTTTTAAATGCATATTTTATTATAGAGATTTAAACTTGAGGCAATGAAGATGTATGGAGTACATAAAGATGATCTATTTTTACTTAATATACACACCTGATAAATAATTTTTTTGGATAATGTGTTATGTCATAAATCATATATAAAAGTGGTCTGACAAGCTTGTGACCAATGGTAATTGATGATCATGATTGTTGATGTAAATTTAGATTTTGTTGCACAAGGTGAATAAATAGTTTTCTTTCTAATAATTCTTGTTTTATAATTGGTTAATTTTGTAAAACAATCTCAAATATCCGATTTTGATTGCATCACCATTATGTCAAACCTAAATGGTGGGGGGACTCTAGATATTTGAATAATGGATGAGAACTCCTTATTATATTTTTAGGAATGGATATTATTTTCTCAGTATTTCATGGAAGAACTTCTTTCATCATATCACCACTCAAATGGGCTATTCGCCTAGAATTTTATAGAATATAAAAGAAAATGAAGTCACATTTCTTGTGGGTAGGGATGAAACATGAAATCACAGAGTATGTGATGAAATTCTTAACTTTCCAAAAACTAAAGTCAGATAATTAAAGTCCATCTAGTATGTTGTATTCTATTTCTATACCTATATGGAAGTGGGGGCATATTGTGAAGGATTTTTCCATAGGACTACTAAGAATTTTACAAAAACATGATGTTATATGGGTAGTAGTGGATCGACTTACTAAGTCAACACACTTTATCACTATAATAAAATCCAACATAGTAGAGGAATTAGAAAGGTTATATATCTGAGAAGAGTTCAGGTTACATGGAGTTCCAGTTTCGATTGAATCTGATAAATACCCCCACTTTACTTCTAAAATTTTGGAAATAGTTACTACAGGATCTTGGAAGTCAAATGATCTTGAGAACAACATATCATCCATAGGCAGATAAAAAATTATAATTCACTATTCATAAATTGGAAGATACTATTGGATCATGTGTTTTTGAATTTGGTGATTCATGGGAGGATCTTATGTAATTAGATGAATTTTCTCACAAAAATAGTTATCAGGAAACTATTTATATTCCACCATTTCAGGATTTGTATAGTCGAACTTGCTGTTATCTTTTATGTTGTGTGGAAATAAGAGAATCATCCATGATTGTACCGATTCCTATACCTGAGACTATAAAGAAAATATAGATTATTAGGAAACTAATAGAAATTACAAAAATCTAACAGAAGCTGTATGTAAATAATCGTCTTCAACCTTTATCCTTTAATGTTAGTGGCCATGTATTCTTTATAGTTTCACAGAGACTTGGCCATCAATTCTTGGGGAAACAACGGATGTTATAATCATGGTATGTTGGACCGTTATATGTTATATAATGGATTGGAACTATTATGTATCAGTTAGAATTACTTCTAAGATTTGGTGACATTCATAATGTTTTCCATGTTTCTAAAATGAATAAGTATCAACCAAATCCTTGACATATGATCATATGTGATTATATTACTCTTGATATAGATGGGAATTTTATCTGCGAACTGATAAGGGTTCCAGACAGGAAGGAAAAATCCCTTTGAGGGAAATTTTTTTTCCTTGGTGTGAGTGACATAGTAGCATGGTTAGGTTCAAGAGAAAACGTGGGAAAGGGAAAAAAATCGAGAGCAATGGCCTCTTTTAATATATCTTCCCAAAGAAAAAAATCCCAATGGTGGGGAGAATATATAACCCTAATACTGAGGTATTATTTCATTTAATGTGTTTTCTTTTTTCTGAGCTAGTGGTCTATTTTAATTGGAAGTGTGAAAAGTATGGATGAATTATGGAAATAACATCAGAACAAATACACAGTGTGTAAAATCTTCACATCGTATAATTGGTTTTTCTAGAAAATAAAATTCAAGAGATATAATTTTCAAAGAATGTGGCCTTGGATTGATCTTCCCTAATTCATATGGATTATTTTTTTTAAATCTTTGATGGAATTAGTTAGAAAAGCCCAATTTATGATATTTCAAAAGGGTGGGTTTTTTAAATATGTGTTTTTGTTAAATAAATGTTTTCTTGGAAATTTTAGCATAATGGTGTGGTGTATGATCATTTTTATATGGTATGGGTAATGGTTGGAAATACTACCATAAAATAATAATAATTTTGTTGGGTAATGGTTTTAAGTACCACCATAAAATCATGTTAAATTGGGATGTATCATAGTCGTGAGTACCACCACCATGTTGGTCACCAAGTAACAGCTTGGTGATAGGATGACTCAACACTCATTAGTATAGGGAGTTCCATGGTTGCATGCATTGTATAAGTGCATGGGTGTGAAATTAGCTAATTATTTCAATGGAAATTAGATGTTTTTAAAATCTTTATCTTGATTTTTTGTGATATGAAATCTATTTATAGTTTGGTTTGATTTTTTTATATTCCTTTATTCTATTTTATTAAAATGTGATAAGATGTTCATGTCCTAGTGGCATGTGATGGGAAGTATTTGGGGAAATCCTTTTGAGTGTTATACTCACCCCCTGCTTAGTCACATTTGTGCATTTGCAGATGTTGTCTATCGAGATATAAGGAAGGGTCGTGTTTCATACTTCTCTAGTGGTGATCCTTTAATTCATCATTTGGTTACTGAAGTTGTAGCTTGGGATTGTTTGTATATTTTTCAAGGATAGTGCCAATTTGTTGTCTGTGTCATATTACTTGGATTCATATCCTTTAACTTTCATTTCTTTTTCTGTTGTACTCTAATGATTTATTTTGTATTGGAATTTTAGTGAGTTATGTGTTTTATTGTCATTCCTTGTTTAGTTTATTTTTGTATGTTTTATATCCCCTAACAGGAAGTGTGTTTTTCAAGAAACATTATCTCCCATTATCCTCTAATTTCGTTGGAATTTATTTCTAGCCTTTGGTGTCTTGATGAAGTCACCTAATTCCAATAGCAATTCATCTCTAATAAATCCAATAATAGGCTTACAAATACACAAAAACAAGGAAAATAAAAAAAATCATAAAATGGGAGTACATGCAATTAATAACAGGGTTTTATAAGAGGCCTAGGGAATAGGAATATGATTCTATAGGAAGTAATATTGGAAGTGTTTCAAGGTAACTTCTAATTTTTAGACTGAATTTTAAGGGCTAGTTGGGGGACCCATTTATAAATGATTGGAATGTAATTTTTTGTAAATATAAACTCTTAATACAAAATAACACATGTTTAAAATGTAAAGTGGAATCCAAAGTGAAGAATAATAGATATGAGATAAATTTTGGTTGATCCACACATCAACAACTCAATTGGATACAAGTTTTTAACCTGTTTTATCTCTTTTACACTTGGTTAAAAAAATTAAATTAATTTCCCTTTACTGTAGTAAATAAATTTTTAAAATTGGTAACAAATTTTTATGAATATAATTGAAAAGACCCTTATTACATAATTTGAAAATTTTGATTTCAAATATGGAAATAATTTTATCAAATAAATTTTTTAAGTGAGATAAACAATAATTGTAATATTGGTGCACATACAGAAAAAACTATTTTAATGAAACTATATTTTAAAACATTAAAATTATGATTAAGATAAAATTACAAAAATAAATGATTTATCTAAAATTAATTGATTTATTTTTTAAATTAATAATATTTATATATTTTTTTATTCAATATAAATCCAAATTCCATATTTTGAGTATTTAATTAAAATAAAAGGAAAAAAATTAATAAAATATTACTTATGTTCAAAAATACTAAACATAAATTTTATAAATAAAAATATAGTAATTTATTTAAAATGCACAATTATATTCCATAAATGTATTCTTGGTAAATTAAATTGTTTTATAAACTTTTAAATATTTCTTATATAATGATAAAGTTTTAAAATTTACAGTATTTGAAAAAACAATATTTTTCACTATTAACCTAAAAAGCAACTATTTCATAAAAAAAATATTTTTAAAATATTAATCATTTTTTTTATCTCCTATTAGTTAAAAATTAAGTTAATTTTATTATAATATTATTCTTAACAATATAAATTATCACCATTTAAAAATAATATACTTGGTTTCTTGATGTAAAAATACATACATCGTAAAAATCCACTTTTAGAAGGAATGCATTTTTAATCATAAAATGATTTTATTAGTTGTTTAGAAATACTAATTGATTTTTTTTCAATGAATTTATATTGTAAAAATAATATTTATTTTCTTTTCTAGATAGATTTCATAATACTATTGGTTTTATTTATACTCTTCAGTTCAACGGCTACATTTATAACAGTTATATTCAATATTAAAAAAAATTACCTTAATAAAATTTATTATGGATTCATTTTAGATAAATATTGTGTGTGATATAAGATAATAAAAATAGTATTTATTTAAATGAAAATTAATAATACAATATATGGGTGTTTCAAATAAGGTAGTAGATATAGGATCACCCTATCAAAGACATCTAGAAGATTTGATGAATTCAAGCCTCTTTCCTGCTTAGGAGATCAAGAACCATGGGTAGGGAAAAATCTAACAGAAAAAATATATAACTACTTTGAAAATCACCAGTGATGAGTGATTTTAATAATAAAACTCAACTAGACAATATCATAAACTTTTTCAATGTTGAACATAATCATAATGTTAAATCCCAACACCTTCCTATTAATATTATGGATCATATCTTACACCAAAGATACGGCTCCTTGAATGTTAAGGTTATTAAAATATTCCATGTTGTTATTTTGAAACCAAATTAAGTAATATTATGGTCAGTCTATTATAGATTATTTTTTCAATAATATGGTAAGAAAATTATTTTGACCTAACAAGGAGAAAGTGATCAAACGGTGTGGGTGATGTATATTTTGAATAAGGACAAGATAACTGGCATAAGAAGCTCTTTAAAAAATAACTCCTCAAAAATAAAGGATATATTTACTGAGTTTTTATTTAATAATTTTCAAATATAAAATATACAAATCTTTGATAAAACCATCTAAACCTAGGGAACTATCAATATTTAAGATTTTGGTTGTATGAAAAATATCATTAACATTTGGAGGGGCATGAAGATGTGTGTTAAACTGATAATCAATATATTTTAGAATCTTTCTGAGGAAAGGGTCATTGGATTATGCTTAAGTATAACCTTCTTATTTAATTATTCCTACACCATATAGAATATTATAAAATTGGTTAGATTCCTTTGGGAATACAATATTGATATCACTGGTGAGAAATCCATCACCCATTTGCAAGTTCAGATTATAAATAAATATTTTTTATTATATTCATTCACGGATGTAGGTAGAGTTCAAATCTGCTTATTTAACCCAACCATCTTAGTATATTTCTCTATAATTATATTCTACATCCAGTAATATATCAGATAATACACTACATTTTTCTAGGAGCGCTATAAAATTATCATAACTCCAAGTATCTTTTAAGTTGTTATATAGATATTTTATTTCATATTCCAACTCTTTAACACCAATAATAGTATAATCATAGAGACAATAACAATACAAAAGTAAAAATTTTATGTTCATAAGTTTTATTTTCATGATATCCCATGGTTTCCCATGCATGGGTTTGTTCCATGATTATTTCACCACCAATAAAAAGTCATCTTTTTTAATCCAATAATTAATGAAAGAAATTTTGTTAGGCTAAAAAATACCATCCCAATGAGAGTAAGATTATATAATTACTCAATAGGTTTCTAGACAAGTGGGTGACCAAAGTGTTTAGAAAGCATGATACCCCTTAAATATTGGACAAACACATATCCGGGTGACTCTAGATCTAAAGGTTTCCTTAATTTTTTTTCTCTAAGTATACTTATCTCTAAAGAATCCCAAATCCAAAAACTTATCTATATATAATAAGTTACTGAAATTGATCATGGACTTCCTCAAGTAAAAACAACAAAATATTTTTTCATATTCATTTTTGAATGGTGTAAAAATACACACTAGTAAACTAAGAATAATATAATAGGTTAATGGTAAAAAAACTTCACATATAGCTTCTTGATACCTAGGTTCACATTTGACATAAATTAAGGTGAGGAATATCGGTTGATTGGTAGAGGATATCTTAATATTAATGAATTAGGATTAAGAGTTTATAAGATCCACAGTGAAATTATTTCTCCAAAAGATCTAATAATCTCATTACTTGGACCATCATGAAAGCAATGTCTAACTAAAAGTTTGGTTGAAAAAAATAGAATAATACTAGCATTGTGTTTGGGCTCTATAATGGCCATGACTAATTGGTTGGATTCCTTAGATTATGATTTGGTGTATTCAGACTTCATAGGTGACCTTATCCCCCATAAATTCCATGTGATAATGGATAACATAATTAAGTCTAGGTGTTAGTCTTGGTGACCTTGTTAACTGATCTTTGTAGTGGAGATAAAAAAATCTTCCTAAAGAGACTTTTCCCTAATCCAGGATGTTACCCCAAAAATTTTAGTAGGGTCTTCCAAATATCATTTAGATATTTTTTTCTTGGAAAAGGAAGTGGCCTAAGGATGCTCTTCCAACCCAACCAAATATTTGAAGCAGTAAGAATTAGTGAAGATAGAGGATTAAATATCTTAAGAGATTGGTGGATTAGAGGAAAAGGGGGATTATATCTATGGAAACTACAAGGAGATAAATACAAAGTAGTCGCACAACCAGCAACACCATTTGAAAGAAACATATTAAAATTCAAGGGAGAACAAAATCCTAAAGATAAATATGATGTTGATAATTATCTAACACCAATAATATAAATAATATCATTAAGTAGAGTTGTAAGGAACATACCATTGGGAATATCTTAAAACAATAAATCCTAAGAGACGGGAACTAAGGCTAAATAGTGACAATTTCCATCATCATTATCTAAATCTCCATCAAAAACTCATGGTGTAAAATTCTTTATAAAATTATTTCCATTCGATGAAGGAGAATCTACCTCAGAAACCACAAAAACTGAAGCCTTAAACCAATGAGACACTTGGATTAAATATTATATAATGATTTTAGGATCCTTTCATTAAGGGTCCATTATCCTGGGGAGAAAATATTTTTTTAAAACCAAAATTGTTTTTTCTTGAGACGCCTTAGGTGTAGGACTCCACCTTCTCTAGGAAGAAATATAGCGACCCTAGATCCCAAATCCCTGAAAAAAAAACTCAACTTATAGTTAAAGATAATTTTCTTCAAAAATGAGAAGTTTTTCTCTACATAAAATAAAATTCAATTGGGGAAACTATTAATGAGGTACATCTTAACAGAAATCCTTACAACCATCGTATGGTGCATATGAAAATGAGAATCATTTATATAAATAAAAATCGAAAAATCATTTCCAATTACCTTGGGAACTGATAAGTTGTGAAATAGGAGAGGATTTCTTGGGAGGTGAACCTGAATAGTGATGAAAAATTATTCATAACCTGTATGGATATCAATTGACCAATTAAAAGGAAAGAACTGATATTTATCATTTTATTTGCACTCCCTTTCTTGGAATACATGCTGACCATAGATGAGAATAGGTGAAAACAAAATGAGTGTTTGTGGAAAATTAAAATGGATAGAGGAGAGGAAAAATTCCATGAGTTGATAAAGAAATATAATGTTGAAATAGATGGTCAATAAGTCCCAAAAATGGTGAATAGTGACTAGGATTGATAATTTGTGGAAGTAGAGAACTTATCATCAAAAAAAAGAGAGATCTAGATTATCATCGATGATCTTTGGAATAATGGGAGGGAGATTAATATCCATTACCTAAGGAAGAATAATAGGTAGCATTGTGCTCAATTCATGTGACAAATATTGTTTGAAGTAGTCCAGTGACTTGACCAAAGTTAAAAATGGTAGGCCATGGGCGGGATATGTGGTAGATAGAGGCAGTGGGGAATCATGGGTTTGTGTGTTGGTTCATATATTGCAAATGAAACCAAATAAAATAGAAAACACCAAAATAGTTACTATAGTTCATAAAAATCATAACACATATGAGAATAACTAATTTTTTTTATTAAATATAATTAAAAATTTCATAAATAAAACACTTCAATGGGCACAATAATCTCTGCTCCACTCAATTCTTTATTCCAACTACCGCCCTAATCCCAGGGTTCTCGTTTCTTCTTGAAGCCATGTCATGAACCACAGAACTAATAAAACTCTTTCATTAGTGTTGTATATTTTTTTATGCCACCCTCCAATATGCATCACATTGATGAACATAGAAAATATGTGTCTCTTTTATTTTCCACCTCCCTTTCATAAAATTTTAAAATAATCATTTTAAATCAATAAATCCCATATGCATCCAACTTTGAAATATTCATCACCAATATTATAGATTATTAGATGAATTATTCAAACAAAATAAATATATTTCAAATTTTAAATCACCCCCAATAATATCCACTTTGATTTATGTTCTAATTTTAGGTGCCCAAGACCTAACTTAATAGTACTTTTTGATTAACATTTTAGTTATATATTTAGATATGTGTGATGTACAGTTACCATTTTCATGTTCAAATTATGTGTCCACTATTATATTTTAATTTACATAGTATAATTATCATATAAAAATGTTATAGTAGATCCCAAACTATAATGAGAACCTTGAGATTCTATGACATTAATCCTAAACTGTGGTCCTATGGTCTAGATATATCATACTAACTGGACATAGTTGATGTTTTAATCTCATGTTCTGGGGGATAATAATAATATATTCATCTTCTCGTGAAGTTCTCAATTGGTTATTTTTGTTAGGTTAGATCATGAGGATAGACCCTTCAATAAGAACACCACATTTTTTTGTTTTATTGAACGTTCTTATCTATAGACATGTGTATTGGTGTCCTAACTTGAGATCATTATCAATGTGTGACATTTGATCACATGGTTTTATGCAAGGTAAAAACCATTAAAATAAAATCATAGAAAGGTAGCTTGTGTTGGGTGCTTAATTGGTGGTATGACATTTGTTGAATGGTCAAGAATGGATTTGTAGCTTTTGGGTTGAGGAAGTAACATATCTAGATCTTAGTTGATTAGGATGGTAGTACCTTTAAGAGTCCTTGAAGAAGAAATTCGAGGGGAAATATGTTCAGTTAGATCAATAAATATTACAGAAAAAATTGTTGATGAAGTAATTGCATTTCATGCTATAGAAGATATATAATGACAAATAGATTATATAACATAGTGTGTGTTCGTAGGTTGGTTTTCATTGTTATGATTATTCCTTTTCTCTTAATGGACCTTGATAGGTTGATAGACTATTCTCTTGGTCTGTGAATATTATTCACTGCTCTCAAGATAGGGGCCTAGACGGTTACAAATAATAGTGTATTCAAGAATGTTCCCTATTCTAGTTAATAGGTAAATAAGACACGATATTCCCCACCACTGGGGTGCGATATTTTCCCAAGGATGTATGATCACCAAAGGAATAAATAAATTCTTATTATTAAATTTAAGAAGAATTTGTATTGAATTTATTTATTAAATTTATTTACAAGTGTTGAATTAAATACATAGATAATATTATATGAATGAATATTATTTTAAAATATCCAAGGTTCATTTAATATTTTCAGGAATTACAAGGTGAATTAAATGAATCAGTTTTATAACATAATATATTTAACATATATTATAGGTTTGTGATAAAATATGAAAAATATTTCTAACAAAGTTGAGTTCTTATAAAAATATTTATTTAGTGTATTTTTAATAAATATGGGGATCAGAACTCTTTTCCGGTATTTGAGCATCAACAATTTAAATGAGGAGAGAGGCTCTTGCTAGAGAATATTCCAAGGGACTTCTTGAGAGATTATATATCATATCCTCATTTATATTTATATTAACTCTAGATCAAAGTGATCATATTGAGTTCTCTCTTATGCATCATAATCTCGTCAATGTGGTGATCATCAGGGCGTCGAATCCATCATCAGATCTCCATGCTAGAACCTGATATTTGACGATCGACACTCCTGCAGATTTTTGATGGGTGTGTGGATGATCTATAGGGATTATTATTTGGATATTTTGAGCCAAGATCATAAGTGAAAAAAATTGATTGCATATTCAGATCGAAAATGTATGTTTTAAATTTTATTTTTGTGATTTGTTTTATTCATGCAATATCATCGGGACAGTACTAGGGTTTAGATCGCTAGAGATGACATTTTTCGTCATCCCGATGATAAAAAATTTTAAATCCTCATTCGATTGGCTTCCATTACACATCCTAGTACCTTCAAGTGGTATCATAGAAATTTTATAAATAATTTGATCAAAAAACAATAAGTTTCATCATAATTAAGTAGAGGGTATTAAATTGATCCAAATGTTTCTAACCACGAATCAATCTGAGGTTTGATGGACATGGTATTGTCATCCAGAAAAGTATTTATGAATTGAAATGAGTTTTATTTTTGGATATTAAATTTTCATTGTTAAAATATGACAAAAAAGATATATTTTGTTCATTTAATTACAAGGAACCTGACGGATCAGATTCTGGTTGCCAGATTACGATGGTCGGATTCGATCTGGCGGGTGAAATTAGATTTTATCATTAATGAAATATTTTTAATAAAAAATTAAAATAATATAATTTATTATTTTAAAATAATGGTAGATTGACTTATAAAATAATAGATAAACTCAATTTCCATGAGGGGGCAAACTTCCATAGACAAAAAAGGGGTGGAAAAACATTTTCTAAAAAAATAGGTTGGGAGACTATCCTTACCAATAGAAAAAAAAAAGGAAAAATTGTTTTTCAGGCTTATTTTTTGAAAAGAATAAGAAATGGGTCCACTTCAACTGGCTTCATACGTATGTCATCCTCATCATCCTTGCACCGCCCCATCCAGTAGTAACAACCAATCAGTCACCGCCCTTCAGTATGGTCGCACCTCAAGCCAAGAACCTCACTCGTGGCCTCCTTGTTCTCACTGGTGATCACCACATGATTCTCTTATGACCATAATAACTAGATCTCACCACTTTCTTGACTAGATAGATACAATTAATCATTATTACATTGTCACGTGACCATAGAACCCCTATTATGTTGATTTCTTTCTCTGTGGTGCGGCCACCTCTAGATGGATAACCTCCTCGCTAGCCTCATCTTCCAAGGTGAGATCCTATGGATATGTACCTCTACCGCACCACTCATCTGGGATCAAATTTCCACTTATTAAAGACTCCTTTCATTTTTTATCCTTTGGTTGCCACCATCGGATCAGTCGTTCCTCATTCGTTGGTGTTAGATCCGGCCTTCGCCCAAATCTGGACCAGGATTCCTTATCTCCCTCCCATTGATAAGTCTTGAGAACCAACCTAATATGTGTATTTATAATATTAATTTAATTATTTATAATTATGTGTAATTATTTTAAATAATTAATATGGATTCTGCATCATTGTTTTCTGGTCAATACGAATAAGGGCATGTACATCCAAGTTTATCTAGTGTATATTGTGCCCCTGGTCCCCCCTCACTTGTAAGATAGTATACTTGTACTTTTTATAAAGATTATTTAAAATGTTAAATTCAGAAAGATGAGGCAGTACACCAGATGAGATGTGCACCCCTCAAAGATGAGGCAGTACGCAAGATGATAAGAGTATACCCTAGATTTGGGTGAGATACAATATAAGTAAAGTGGTGAATCAGGTATGATTCCTTTCTGTCATGGTTGGTTCATTGAGTTTAAATGGATGAACTAGTTTTAGATATTCAAGACCAGTTGGTTAGTTTATTTCCTTTATTTATTTGTTTATTATCTCTTAAATATGTATAAAAATGGGAAATACATAAAATAATAATCATTAAAATGCATAAATAAGTATTGAATTTTTTTCTATTAATGTTCAGTTGTGAGTGTGACAACATAGTATGAAGTATATTAATATAAATAGATTACATTTTTCAATAAAAATAATAAAACCCACATAAAAAATATTAATTCATTAAACTCTTTCCATTATTTAAATTTAAACAAAACTGATTGTTTGGAGTGCTCATCAGCCAATGTTGAGGGTACCTCTTACTACTTAGGAGTTCTTATTAGTGATGGGTTGACATAAATAAAGTTCAAAGAAAATATGTATCTAAATATTTATTGATCAAACTTTAGTGGAAATCATTGAGTAAATCAAGTTTATGATTTTAGAAGCTGATAAATCGCTCAACAGATCAAGGAACTATGTGTTAATGTTGTTGGTCCATAAATTGCCTACCTTGAACCCTCTAAGTATTTTAATAGAAAAGCATATAGATTATGAGAGGAGGTTTGAGGATCCTTTTACATGAATACTCAAGTGACATAATATTTCTATTCTAGCATATAGGGTTCCTATAATTTGATAAAATAGTGAGAGACATTTTGTGATTAAAATAATAGATAATTTATAAATCGATAATCAAGATGAAAGTACTAATTTTTTAGATTTTTATTTCTATATTAAATGGAAAGTAAGACCAAAAAATATACCACGATAACTATAGAAAAATAAAATGTCTAAACTATTATTAATTTCCAAGTGTAGTACAGGAATTTGTACACAATACTATGATATCAAAAATTCAAGGTGTTGATGTCCCCAATACCTATTGAGCCACCTCGAGAAGTGAGGGTGTTAAAAATTATTACATAAGGCTCAGTTATATAGAATATGATAGCTATTTTATAATTTTATCATTAGAATCTAATGTTACATCTGATTACTATATCAGGACATAGATGATTTCACATGTATCCTCATCTCTAAGAAGTTAGTGGGGAGAAGGTTAAGTGGGATATGAATAGATGATATTACACTGATTATGTGTAAATAAAAAAGGTTGACCATGATCATTCAAGACACCACATTCTAACAGGTTTCAAAAAATTATTCTAGTTTTTTTCAAGACTAAAATATGAATATTTTGGAGAAAAATGATTCTTTACCTTTTAGGTAAGGTTTAACATATAATAAGAGCACTAAATAAATATTCATCTTTAGTTCTTATAGTGAACATGTTGAAATACAAAGCAAAAATGTAAATGGAAGGATCAACACCAAAAGAACCTTCACAACATCCTTTTAAGAAATAGGTACTAAAGAGGAGGTTATTTTCTTCTCATATTATGAAATACATTTATGAAAGTATAATTGAAAATTTTTGGATTAAAGAAGAAAGTAATTTATTCTTTAAGTATATTCATTGATTATAAGTACTATTTTCTGAATACTTCTTGGGTATTAAATACAATATGTTTAGAACATATCTCTATAAAAATATAGTAACAATGTAAGTATAAAAAGATTACAAGAAGTAAGATGTATTCACCAAGCAGATGAGAAAGGGCAGTTCCTAAGTCAATAGTGAGAAGTTCACGACTTCTAATTTCTAAGTAAATGATTCTAGTAGAACATGTATTGTGTATAATCAAAACATTTATCTCACATATAATTTGGACATGAGGAAACGTTATTTCAGTTTAGGAATTAATATTTTTTATGATGTTTCATACTCAACCAATAGTTCAGTGATACTTGAATCATTGGAAATACCTGATGAATATAAAATGTAAGACTTATTTACCTAGTTGCAGAAATATAATTCATTGTCAAGTAAAAATAAATGTGGAAATCAATGATATTACCAGTATGGTATTTATAATTAGTGTATCTAAACACCATAGGTATTATCAATGTATATACATATTTATGTTTGGGCAAAGAAACCTTTAGAGATAAATTTATGCCACAAGGAATTCAAATTTAGTTTAGTAAGAGAGCATGAACTCTTACAGTGGTAAGATAGTGGTAAATATACTTCATAAGATTCCTTTAAGTAATTAAAGAATATTAATGTGAAGTATGGTATAAAAATGGTGATAATATATGATAATATTCAGGCTGGTGTGTCAAACAATATCTAGACCAAGTGATCATCAATTATTTTAATGTAGCGTGGATAAATTCCAACATGCACATTACCTTATCCATGTTATGGATATGATGCTAATAAGGAGGATCTATGATAAGTCTTACATGTTATCATTGATCAACAAAAATGTAATGTGGAGAAATTTTTAAACACACATTTCCTTTTAAACATCAGAGTCATGATGTAAGTATAAGTATCATAAATGTTGATATATATATTGCAAAAACTTCCATTATATTTCAAGATGTTATTTGAAAATAATGGAAATATCCCACAACCATAGGCCAACTATAATGAAAAATTTATATCATATGAGTCATTGTATGAAGTAAATCCATTATTTCATCAGATTCTTCATTTTGATGAAATGTTTTTGTTTAGGATACAAAGTAACCTTCATTAATAAAAAGAAAATTTACATCTATAGTAATCATCTAAAATGTTTCTTAGGAAATTATAGAAATTCCTATGATAGAAATGATATAATCGAGTGATATACTATATATCTATATAAGGGTGTACGTATCTATTTGAGACTCTTGGAGAGAAGATTGAATTGGGTTTACTTAATTCCATAGATGCCCATGTTGTTGGGATAAGAACAAGTTCCACAAGAGCATGTGGACATGGACTGTTCTAGAGACACAAACTCTGTAAGGAGGATAAAACCATAGTGATGGTCATTGTGGTTGGGGATATATTATTCATTGAATAGTAATTCCTATATGAAGTAAGTATATATTAATTAGCTAAAATTTACAAGAACAATTTAAAGTCAATAATAGATTCCATGTATTAGAGTAGAGGGGGGTTATTATTTTTAATACTACAGTTGGTATTGTACTGAAATGATGCATGGATGGTACAAGTGTGGTACTAATTAGGTTTGATTGGTAATACCAATTCATTATTCCTAAATCCCTTAAAATTTTACTTTTCATATCTAACATGTATGATCAAATTATTGAGAATTGGATGTCAATGCCACCAATCATGAAAAGTGTTTGTAAGATGCAACTAGCAGGGATGGTGACATCACAAAACGCCAATAAAGGGTGAAATTACTGAAATCTAGTTTAGGATTAAAGTAACAAACAAGATCATATAATGTTCATTTAGAATGAATATTTTCCATGTGTATACCAGAGGTTAGTGGGACAACCATATTTTTTCAAGTATAATATGTTTGGTAACATATGGGAAACAACTATTAGTCTTACAGTTAATTAAGATGGATAAAAAAATTAATTCTCTAGTTATTGACTTAAAGTAACAACCTATGTTCTAGGGAATATGATATATTGAGGTAAATATAATGGTTTCTTAGACCTATTCAATCATAAATATACATATGTGGTATTGAAAAATAAAAGTACGAATAATTTGAGAGAGAATTGTTTCTAAAGTCACATGGAATAAATCTCTCTATGATGACATGTATAGTACATGTGAGGAGATTAATCTGGTGAGTTGAATTCCATACTCTATAGAAATGGATCAATCATGTATTCCATGATATGTAAAAGAAATGATATTTATAAGATATACTATATAGTATTAAAATATATATTATATCTTAGATAACTACAAGGGAGCATTTAGAACTATCTAATTGTACTTAAGTACAAAGGATATGTACATAGTATGCATAGAATAAGGGATACTAGTTTTGAGGGGACACAAACAAATCTTATTTTTTGATCATTTTGATATATTATCAGAGTTAGACTAAGGTATTGAGTGAGATAATCTCATAAAATCTAGTGGTAGATATACTTAAAAAATATCAAGTACATTGAAGCTTCAAAAGAAGTTAATAAGTAATGTAAAATATGAAACGATTTGTTTAATTTCTTGTAATCACACCATGTAAGTAAAGTTTTATCATGAATATTATTATATTATTGGTACTAATCAAGATGTCTATTTTAGATAGTTAATAAAAGAAAATATACTCAGGGTTTAAATCTCTAGAGAATTTTTACTCAAAGAAATGAGGTCGCACATAGTAGAATTTCCATATAGCAGAATCATGGTAGAACCAGCAACTAAAATCATGACTCAGTAGAAACATGATCTTAATTATGTGAGATATAACAAGGATAGTAATAAATTTTTCTATAGAGAAAGTGGGAGCGTTGTAATAGTAGGTTCCCTTGACCCAGCTAAATAGTAAATCTTTATTACCATTTTATGTATACAGTAAGATATGCATGATGTAAACTTATCATTTTAGTGTAGAATTTTTTTGTGTCCACTATTAAATATTAATTTCCATTGAAAATTTTTCATATCAAAAGGTTATAAAAGATCCCATTCAATAATGAGAACCTCAAGGTACTATGAAATTAATCTTAATCAAAGGTTTTATGGTCTAGATACATCATACTGACTGGACACAGTTGATTTTTTACAATTAGGTGCTAGGGGATCATAATCATTGAGACTTATTCTCATAATGTTCAAACTTTGTGATCTCTGATAGGTGATATCATGAAGGCGTTACTGCTAATAAGAACACCAAATGTTTTGGGTGTCATTGAATGTTCGTATATATGGACATGTGTAATGGTCTACTAATAAGAGATTGTTATCAATGTCTGTCATTTGATCAGGTAATTTGATGCAACAAAAAAACCATGATAATGAAATCATATCAAGGTATCTTGTGTTGGGTGTGTAATTGGTGGTATGGAATTGGATTAATGGTCAAAAAAGATTTATTTCTTTCGTGTTGAGGAAGTAATATATCTCAAGTCGGTTGAGCAGGATGGTAGTACCTTCATAAGTCCTTGGCCAAGGAAGTCGAGGGTAAATCTATAAATTTAGATCAAAAAATAATAAAGAGATAAAGGATCATTACACAAGTGTTCATAATTCTTTATGATATATATAAATAAAAAGAGATTATATTATAGAGTGTGTGTTCATAGGTTGATTTTTTTTGTTATGACTATTCCTTATCTTTTTAGGGTCCTTCATGGGTTGTTAGACTCTATACTTGGTCTATGAATACTATTCAATACTATTGAGATAAGGTCCTAGAGAGTCACACACAACAGTTTATTCAAGAATTTTCCCTATTATGGTGAATATGTAAATAGTAAATGGTAGGTCCCCCCACTGGGGTCTAAGATTTTTCCAATGATGTACGATCACCGAAAGAATAAATAAATTCTTATTATTTGAGTTGAGAATAATTCGTATTGAATTTATTTATTTAATTTATTTACAAGTATTAAATTAAATACATAAAAAATAGTACATGAATTAATATTAGTTTAAAATATTCAAGGTTTATTTAATATTTGCAGGAATTACCGATCGAGTTAAATGACTTAGTTTTATCACATAATATTTTTAATATATATTACATTTCTAATATAAAATATAAATATATTTATGATATAGTTTATTTCACCATAAATATTTATTTACGTTATGTTTAATAAATGGGGTTTAGGGAACCATTTCCAAGCATTTGATCATCCACTATTTAAAAGAGGAGAGAGGTTCTCACTAGATATGATTTGAAGAGACTTCTTGAAAGCTTCTCTCTCATCTCTTACATTATATAGACGGGAACTTTGGATCTAGGTGATCAAATTGAGTGTTATCTCATGCATCATAAGAATGTATATGTGGTGATCATCGAGGTATAAAAGGCATTTTTAGATCTCCACACTAGCACCTAAAATTTGACAATTGAAGCTCCTGTGGATTATTGAAGCATGTGTGTATGATTTAAAGGGATTATTCTTTAGATCCCTAGATTAGTGATTGTCATAGAAAATAATATGTTGAGAGTAGCTTCATATTGAAAATTTATGTTTACAATCATATTTTTTTCTCTATTTAATTCATAAAATACCCTCAGGACCGTATTGGTTCTCAGATCACTAGATATGACAAGTCCAATAATCCAAGTGATGAAAATTTTTAAATCCCCATCCACCAACATCTTTTATGTTTCCTAGTAACTTTAATTTAAAAATTTAATACTTCCTCATATATTCATCCATATCATATTTTAATATCATTCCTATGATTTACATGACCCGTAACACCAATCATGGGTGTCCTGAATTCTCAAATCTGGTGAAAACATTGTTGTGGATCCGTCATGTCATAAAAAAATGAAGCAAATGTCATATTATTTTTCATATAACCAATTAAAAGTATATATTTTTGAAAATCACCAATAATGGTACTATAGAGCCACAAATAAGATTCTATTTCTTTTATCAACTTGTATATATTCACAATATTCTACCCTTTGATCTATGGCATCCCGCCTTTTTATTTCTTAACATTCCATTACATTTTACAAACAGAGAGACTTTAAATTCTAGTGTCTTGGAAATCAGTTATATAATACATGAAAACCTAAAACACAATTTTAAATATCCTTGAAAATATTCCTAAAAAGTTCATCCTATGTATAATTACTGCATCTATTAACATGGAAAAATACATCAAAGGAAAGGATGAGCAAAATGCCGAGTAAGGAAAACAAGTGAAACAATTTACATGTGAACTGAAACAATATCAATAAGAACATGAGGGATATCATAAAGGAATGATAAATAGGAATATCATTGAAATAATAAGTTGAAAAATAACTTGAAAATGTGGATACAATATTTAATTTAAACATTCATGAACATATCACCAAGGTTTTTCCCCAAGTTGTCATAAAAATTATCAAGGTTATTCACCAAGGTATCGTGAAACTTGTCATCTATAGAGATTAAATTATTTACCCAATGAATTGGGATACTATCAGGGTACACCCTTAATATGTCTTTATTTTCATGTGACCCACATAGATCATAAACAATAATTTCATAAATAACCCAAAAAGAATAAAATAAATGTGTTTCATTTCAATATCGTGGCATCTTAAAAGTGTTTAAAAACATGATCATTATGTCTTTTATAACCCATGGAAATGGAGTGAGGGTTATATGTCTATAAATTCTCGGATAAAATATATCAATTTTATGTCTTTATTAATACCCCTAGAAATGGAATAGGTCTGGGTATTCACATAAATATAAAAGAGAATTTCTTGAGAGAATGAGATAGAAATTTAAGGTGAAATTTCAGCAGCATAACGACTATATAATATAATTTTAGAAAACAATAAAAAGAGAGGGTAAAAAGGTCACCCATCTATAAATGAATCATTTTAAAGTATAGGTAAATAATAAAATAGAAATAATATCATTTTTTGGATGTTTTAATAACATACCACATCAAAAGGAAACTTGAAAGAAAAGAGAAAATGCAACTTCTTTTAGCGAAATTTGACAGCGTAATGGCGTCACATAAGAATTAAGAAAATAAATTGATGAGAGAGGAAAGGGTCTCTCATAATTTTTAAATTAAAGGTATAGTAATAAGGATATAGAAAAACATACCCCCACATAATAAAATGGAAACTATAATACATATCATATAGGAAGTCATGACTAAAAGAAGAGGGTAAAAGGTTCCATTACCTTGAAGTGGAACTTCAAAAGCATGATGTTTGAGACCTTGGGGGGATTGAGGGAAACTTGGAAGGACTCCTTGGGATGTAAAAAGACCATATCTTCGTTGAGGATGATTTTTTAACAAAAGGAGTAATGGAATGGGTTGGTATTTATATCAAAAGTTATGGAATATTTTATTAATTTCCAAGTGTCACCTCATTAGTTGTATTTGCAAAACCATGGGATTTCCCATGGTATGGGCCACTTGGGACACCTTATAACATATATTATTATTCACAAGTAGACTAAAATTATTAAATCATGTTTAAATGATTAATGATGTCATTAATCACACTGAAACCAAAAACTGTATTTTTACTATTCACCGAAAAATAAAACATTTTATAAAAATCTCATAAATTCACCCTAACCTAATTTTGATGTTATGAATTAAAAAATTAAATCCATCTTATGAAAATAGTTTTTGAATTATGAGATATTTAATTTTTAAGTAAAAACACAATTTACTCGAAAAAAAATACTAATACTTAACTAATAATTTCTGAAACAGTTATTTACTTATGAAATTATATCACATTACCAAGAAAGATGCCTAAATTATATTTATAATTTCTTAAATGATGTTACTATTCCATTGGTCTTGGTCCTCATGATCCTCATGACTTTTGGAATATATCAGAATATCATCAATAAAAACTTCCAAAATGTTATCAAGGTAGTCCTTAAAGACTCTATTCATCAAATCCATAAAAATATTAGGTGCATTAGTCAATCCGAAGGGAATAAAAACAAACTCATAATTCCCATATCTTGATCGAAAGGGAGTTTTTTTAATATGTTCTTTATTCACCCTCAATTGATGATAACCATATCAAAGATCAATCTTAGATAAGAATTGATCCCCATGAAGTTGGTCAAATAAGTTATAAATTCTTGGAAGAGGGTATTTTTCTTCACTATGATCCCATTCAGTTATCTATAATCAATGCATAGCTGCATTGATCAATCCTTCTTCTTTAAAAATAGAACAGGTTCTCCTTAAGGAGATAGACTCGGTCGGATAAACCCCTTCTCCAAAATTTCATGGAGTTGTTTCTTTAATTCCACCAGCTCTATATTTTCCATCCTATACGGGGTATTTGATATTGGATGAGATCCAGGTATGAGTTTAATGGATAACTCTACCTCTCTTTCTGTGGGAGGTCCAGATAACTCCTCAGGAAATACGTCAATGTATTCCAAGATTATGGGGACATTTCTATCCTTATATTATCAGTACCTTATTCTTATTCACCAATCAACTCCATAAAGAAGTATATAAGAGGTTCTTGTTGACAAATATCTTTTTGAGATATCTCTCCATGGAAGATAACTGTAGGTTTTCCATTCAAGACAATTGATATTTCCTTACTTCTGCATTTAATCATAGCATTATATTTTGAGAGCTAGTATATCCCTTGTATGATGTAAAATTATATCATGGGAATGAATACTATATTTTCGATAAGATTTTTCTCACTAAAGTAAATACTAGAGTTTTTAAACACTGACGATGCTTGGATAATCCCATCAGGAGTCTTGACTGATAACTCTACTTTTAGAAAATTGGGGGATGATTCTAAATTTTTTGCAAACTTGGAGGAAATAAAGGAATGTGTATAACCAGAATCAAACAAAGTACTTGCTAGATTTGAGGGAACAACAATAGTACCTTCCACCACATCATTTGGTGCTTCAACTTCAGCTGTAGTGATTGAAAAAGTACGAACTTTCTCCCTTGGCCTTTGTTGAGGCTGAGGGTGATTCCTCCCACTTCCCTCATATTTGGACAGTGATTGGAAAAGTACCCAAGTTTTCTACACTTATAGCATTGGAAATCAGGTAGGGAATGAACCATCTTCCCCTTGGCATTATTTTTTTGGATTTTATTATTCTCCTCACTATGAAAATTCCATGCGATATAGGTATCTCTTCCACACTTGAATCACTTCCTACTCCCGAGCAGGCAGTTCCCTGAATGCTTCTTCCAACATTTATTACATGTGGGAAATTTGACTTTATTTCCTCCTCTTCCCTAATCTATGTTCCTCCCTAAGATGGGATACATTGATATCTTATTTTAATTGGATTTATGAGACCACTGCGTCTCACAAAACTCTAGTTCGACTTTCATCGCACTCCTCATGATCTCCTCATAGCTATCATAGTCTCAGTTGGCTAGATTCTTCCGAAGATGAGGTCTTAGACCACTAGTGAATCTATCAAACTTACCATTTGGATCCATAAGAAATATAGAGGTGTACGTTGAAAGCCTTGTGAAGTTCATCTCGTTGCATCCTGCAGATTCATTCTCCTTCTACTTTAACTCAAAAAAATCATTCTCCATTTTTTGTTCTCATCGATCATGGGAAATACTTATTAAATAAGATCCCTATGAAATATACCATCTCCAAAGCTTCTAACTCCACTCTATGCCTCATATTTTTAATTAGTTTCCCCACTGATCAGCTTCTCCCTCTAAGCAGTAAACATCCAGGGAAACCTTGTCTTGTTCCGAACAGTGGAGCATGGAAAATATATTCTTAATATAGTTGATCCACTATTCAGCAATAAATAGGTCAGTAGATCCACTAAAGGTCGTTGGTTGTTGACGCATAAAAGATTAAACATAATTTTGTTCCCTTCATGGTGATATTGGTCTCTCAACTTGATTCATGTTACTTCTTATAACTTGAGTCAGTTGATTCATCATTCTCATGAAATTTTCTGTTCCATCTTCCATAAGAGGTCCATTAGTGCATAGTCCATTACTGTCACCATTTTCATGGTTCCTCATATTTCCTACCATTTTCTAAAATAATAAAACCTTAGTGAGAAAATTATTTCATTTATGAATCTTTTAGCTATAAAGGATTTTTATGTATTAAAACTTTATGCTTAAACACTGTATTCTTTAACAACAATTTTATTTCTCTATAAATCATTTATAATGATTCATAAAAAGCTTGTGATTAACCAAACATATCCCCCAAGAGTTCCAACCTAGGAGTGCATAAAGGCCCATTTTCATGTACTACGATTCCCTGGGTCAAGCCCAAAAATCCTTGTCAAATTTTTCACTCCTAGGTACATCTATTCGAGATCCACATCCACTTGTTCGTATTCAGACAGGGATTTATTTTTTTGGAAACTACTTACTTAATATTTCACCAAAATACCCGGAAATTTTCCGATATTTAAACTTTTATATAGGGTTCTTGATAAATTTTTTATAGCCTAATTTCCATAAATAACTAAACTATCATTTTATGCCAACTAAGGCATGCCTCCTTTTTATTACATAACTTTCCATTACATTTTACAAAGGATCTTTAAAGTCTGATGTCTTGGAAATTAGGAACATAATACACGAAAACATAAAACACTATTTTAAATATCCTTGAAAATATTACTTAAAAGTTCATCCTATGTACAATTATTGCATCTCTTAACCTTGAGACATACATCAAAGAAAAGGGTGAGAAGAAGGCCCAATAAGGAAAACAAGTGAAATAGTTTACATGTTAACTGAAATGATATCAATAAGAACATGAGGGATATCATAAAGATATAATAAAGAGGAATATCATAGAAATAATAATTTGAAACATAACTTGAAAATTTTTCTAAAATATTTAATTTAGACATTAATGAATATATCACAAAGTTTCATCCCCAAGGTGACATAAAAATTACCAAGGTTATTCACTAAGGTATCGTGAAACTTGTCATCTCTAGAGATTAAATTCTTTAACCACTGAATTGGAGAGATATTTTGGTGAACCCTTAATATGTCTTTATTTTAATGATATCCACATGGATTATAAACAAACATTTTATAAATAAACTAAAAATAATAAAAGAAATGGGTTTCATTTCAAAATCGCAACATTTTAAAAGTGCTTAAAAACCTGATCGTTATGTCTTCTATAACACATGGAAAGGGAGTGAGGGTTATATACATGTCAATTCCAAAATAAAATATATCAATTTTATGTATTGATGAATACCCCAGAAAATGTAATAGTTCTGGGTATTCACATTAACAAAAAATATAATTTCTTGAGAGAAAGAGAGAAAACATTTGAGACGAAATTTATACAGCATAACGACTATATAATACGGTTTTAGAAAACAATAAAAATAGAGGGTACAAGGGACTCCCATATATAAATTAATAATTTTATAGTAAAGTTATAGAATAAAATATAAATAAGATCATCGTGTGGATATTTTAATGACATACCACATGAAAATGAAACTTGAAAGAAAAAAATGATATTTCTTTTAGGAAAATTCGACAGCCTAACGGCGTCACATAAAAATTCATAAAATCAATTGATTAGAGAGGAAAGGGTATCTCATCATTTGGAAATTAAATGGTAAGTAATAAGGATATATAAGAACATACCCCTGCATAATAAAATGGAAACTAGAAGATAAAACATATAGGAAGTCATGATTAAAAGAAGGGGGTGAATGGCTCCATTACCTTGAAGAGTAACTTCAAAATCTTGAAGGATGGGACCTTAAAGACTTTAGGGAACCTTGGAAGGACTACTTGGGAGTTGCAAAGACTATATATTCTTTAAAGAGGATTTTGGAATGAAATTAATGAAGAAATGGGTGGGTATTTATAGCCAAAGTGGTGGGATATTTTACTAATTTCCAAGGGACACCTCATTAGTGGTATTTGCAAAACCATGGCCTTGCCCATGGTATTTTCACATGGTATTGTCCACTTAGGACACCTCATAACATATCATAATATTTAAAAGTCGACCATAATTATTACATCATGATTACATCATTAATGATGTCATTAATCACACCGAAACCCAAAACTGTAATTTTTGAATAATGATATATTAAATTTTTATGTAAAAAACTATTTACCCTAAAAAATTAATACTCAACTAATAATTTAGAAAACAGTTATTTACTTATGTTATTATATCACATTACCAAACAAGATTTCTAAATTATATTTATACTTTCCTAAGTTAGGTTACTATTCCATTAGTCACATTACTATTCATAAGGGTAGAATTACTATTCATACTTTACTATTCAATACAAATTATGTTGATCTTCTTAGACTCTAAATTTCTTACTGATCAAAACTCTAGAAGACCATTTTTTGAAATTCATTACATGTTATTATTTATTTAATGTATGAAAAAATATTTTAAAATACCCTTTTTCAAAAATTCACCAATAATATGGAACTTGTATAAATTCTTCCTATATTTATTTTAACAATTGAAATCAAAAAAATTAACATAATAAGAAATAAAATTTATTTATACAAAAGGATTACACAACATAACTAAGGTCTTTTTACATATCCCCTTGTAATACCTACATAGGACCTAAGTGTATGTTTGTTATTGTGATAGAATCTTGGGATGACTCGGACAACATTTCTTGAGTGGTGATTTCTATCAGCTTAAACTTCTCTCGTAGTCAATTCCATTCAAGATTTACATGTTGAAGCTTAGCTTGGGATTGGTCCAGATAAAATCCCAGAGATGTTACCTTCTTCCTAATATCCAACATATGGGCTTTGTACGTCTCGAGCCTGCATGATTAGGCCATCAACTCCTCTTTCTGTATTAATTAACCATGATCACTTGTATTTATAAACAAAAAACATTGTGTTGAGAGTTTAGTTTCCAATGGTCTTATTGACTAATGGTCATATTACCTTCTAAACCCAGTGGTATTATTTTAATTATACTCACTTCATTAATTAAAGGATATAGTTTTTTTGTGTATAAAACAAAATAAAACACAAATTTAGGAAAGAAATATTATTCAAAAGTTTGGGTAATTACATGATCACAGTTATTACTCCTCTTGAAACTTTGAGAAATCCACCACTATAGAAATCATAAAAACTTTGGAATAAAACATAACCATATAAATAAAGTTCATTCTCAAATTACATGAAAACCACACATTGGAAATTATGTGAATAACACCATCAAATGTACGAACTCGTAAGGTACCGGTGCCAAAATTCTGTTTTCCGACTTGTTATCCATTTTCAAAATATCACTATCTCACTCCTCATAACTATCAAAACATTATTTTATTGAAAATATATGCTAATAGAAACCAAAATCTAAATTCTGGTTTGATTAATCCACATATTCCAAAGTTATAAGTAATAAATCACTTCTATACCTCACATCAGGATCCATGATATTTACCTCAACTGATTCTTCATATGTTTCCATTTATTTTTATTCTTTCCAAATTATCTCACTAAACTTAAAATAGTTTCGTCTCATATAAACTTTCTTGCCACACTACCATTATAAAAAAAATCACCTCTTAGTCCTGGTTGACTTCTATCTCTCATGGTTCCTAAGTCATTACTTCTTTTAGTCAAACTTATTTGATAATTATGTCCACCAATCATTCAAAAAATATCATTATTACCTAATGATCCATCATCATTGGTATTTCACTGAGTCTCTTTCATTATAAATGATGAAATAACATCATTTAATTTTAGCGTGTCTTTTCAAAATAATAGTGTGGTGATGATATTGTCATACGAATTTGGAAAAGAACCTAACAAAAGAAAATACTTGTATTCTTCTTCTGTTTATATGGAAAACATGTTTCATTTATCATCATTTTTTAATGCCAATGAAGAAAATTCCATCAAGATTTTGGTAAAATATTCCAAATTATTTCCTAAATCTCTACTTTCTAACATTATGAGGTGATAAAAACATTTTTTTCATATATAAGTTATTTGTTAGAGAATTAGATTTATTCCTGTATTCTAGCATAGTCCATATATCCTATAGATCTATAAGATTCATTACCAATCATAGTGGATTTTCCTCTAGATAAAATTAAATGGTGGTCGTTATAAAATCTTTTATATCTTTCCATTCATCAGGATAGTCTTATTGAGTTTATCTATTTTTTTCTTTAACACTTTTATTGTTCCTTAACGAGTCAAAATATTATTTAACCATTATTTCCATAGCGTAAAATAATTTTTTCCATTAAATATATCAATATGGATAAAAATATTTGGACATGAATCCCCTATACTTAATCAGTAAGAAAATAACTAATCGCCTCCTCTAATGCCAAATGTTGTGTTGGAGATTTTAGATGAAATGAAATAAAATGGAAGAATGCCAAAAGAATTAATGTGGTTCAGAAATCACACACTCTAATTGGAACAACAATCCCTTCTCTACTCGGTTCTTTATTCCAACTTCTATCATGATCCCAAGCATCGTGTTTCTGCTTGTAGCTACATTGTGCACCATAGCATTAATGGAACTCTTCCATCAGTCATTTAAATTAGTCGACACCACCATCTAATATGTAGTTCCTTACAAACCTCAGAAAATACTTTTCTATTGTATCATCCACAACCCATTTATAATAATTTAAAATAATTTTTAAATCTCAAAAAATCCCAAAAACATCCATCGTTGTGATCTTCAGAAACAACCTCCTGGATTTTCAGTTGACTCACTCAAACCAAATACAATTATTTTAAAATTTAAATCAACCCCATAACAGTGAATTAATAGAAGAGTTCCCCTAATAATACAATGATGGAAGATATATTGTAAAAGGAAGGGAACTCGGTGGTAGGAGGGGGGCATGACCATCGAAGAAACAGATGATAAGCCCAAAGCACACGCAACATGAGAAAAAACTAAATAGAAAAATGGATAAGGAAAAACATGTGGGGAATGTTTTTCTATTTATAATATATAAATAGAAATAAATTACCTTAACAATTTAAAAACATAATGAGGTGATATCCTAGAAGAATGGATCAATAATTAGGAGGTTGAAGAATGTATGAATCATCATTAAGAATAAATATATTTATAATTTTCAATTATCAAAACACTTTTTACATGAGTGTAATAGAAGACAATAATATTTAGTATATAATATTTATCTATTTGTATCAAAATAAAATATAAAATCATTACAAATCAAAAAACATTATAAGTACACTGAATTTGATTCACAAGAGGATAAACACATGTGATTTGGATTACAACGGAAAGATAGTGAACAATATTCCCATGAAAATTGGAGTCTAAACAAAGAAGACTCTACAATTTATACAATTAGATGTGTAAAACATGACCATCTTGAAATAAAACAATACAGATAAATACTTTATTACCTCTGTTAATGATTATATATATATATGTTATGTTTAGTTTATGTTGAGTAAAGTAGAATATATTTTTTGAGGTATGGTGGAAATAAGATTGAATTTTCTATAAAAAGGATTCATTTTAATTATTGATCTAAATAAAAGAATAAGGATATTGAGGAATATATTTAGAATTATAGGACAAGGAATGAATATAATGCTTCCTACAAACACTACAAGAGAAAAGGTGTTTCCTGACAATGTTTTTGGAATTTTGCAGTAATTTAAACTACCTCTAAATAATGTGTGACAGTTTCTAAAAGCACCACATATTTGTGTGACATGAAACAATTCACTATAGTTATTTTATGGTGGTTTTTTATTCTGTGATGTTTCATCTAGTGGCGGTTTAAATCACTACTATATATTTAGAAGTGGTTTTTTTAATTACATAATTAATTATATTGTTATTATATATTTAAATAAATTATTAACTAATTATTTAATTATTATTTAGTTTTAAATATTTATTATTATTATTTATAATTATTAATTAATAATTTTATTTATTATTATTATTTATTATTATTATTTTATTATTATTATTCATTATTAGTTATTATTATTTTTTATTTTTTATTATTATTTTTTATTTTTTATTTTTTATTATTATTATTTATTTTTATAATTTATTATTATTTATTACGTAATTAATTAATTTATCATTTATTTATTTATTATTTATTATTATTTATTATTATTTATTATTTATCTATTAGTTATTATTATTATTTAATTATTATTATTTATTACTATTTACTTATTATAATTTATTTATTACTATTTATTTATTATTATTTATTTATTACTTATTATTATTTATTTATCACTTATTTATCCTATCATGCATGAATATGTCATACATGTCATGTATAAATCTAGCATATATATGTGCTGGGAGGGTGTCCTGACCATAGCTCGTGATGAATTGAAGCAAGGTCACAGCTCCTCAACTAGTTTCATTGATGATGCCTAATTTGGGTGTTTGGAAACTGGTAGGATTACAAAAAATTCCTCGCTGCATTTGTTTGAAGAAAACTATTCACTGATCTTGCAATGGATTGTTGAGTACAGGCACTCGATTATTGCTCAATAGGTGACCCAACATGTGATCAACCCATGGAAGCTCAAGGATCTGTGAAGCTACCATCTTCAACTTTGGTGTTTCTATGGTTGGAATATTGCATCACTGAGTATGGGGTTCTTTCACATCATCATTCCTTCTTCTGATCTGAAGGTGAGAGCTTGGGGAATGGGTCGTGTGCCTCTCAATACATTTTTTCTACGAATTCAAGATTGTGATCTCAGTTTCAACCCATAAGTTGCGGGTAATTCGAAAACTCAGGTGTGCAGTCAAGTATTTAACATCAGGGGGTGTCTATGGAATCTTCAAAATTTCTGGGACATCACCTCTATTGTTGGGGTCGTAATCAAATTCGTTAAGGGAATCGAATGAGAAAGGTTTGTATGTTTTTCTCATATTCTTGTTGGAATTGATATGAGTATGACTCTCATTGGTATTGTGGTTTTGGGGGATGATGCTTTCTATTTTGAGCTAAATATTAAAGTTGAAAAATTACCTTATTTCGGTCAAAAATGCTTCAATATTCAAAGTTTGTTGAAACATTACATAAAGGCTTGCATTATGTTAACTCTAAGAAGTTTGGAAATGTGTTTGAAAAGTGAAAACTCAAATTTATGGTTGTAGGCCTTGTGAATGAAAGAGAAAATACTTCAACTGGATCCAGGAACCGTGGAACTAGATTGAATAAGGAAGATGAGCATTCTGAAGGTAGTGATAGAGGCATGGAAAGAAGGGAGGTTCCTCACAAGTTTTTTTCTTCTATTTCTATGCAGGATACACCAGATCAAGGACAGGATGATTAGTGCTCCTCTAATGATGGGGATGCTCTTGACTCTACGAATTCGATTGATGACATATTCATGAAATCTGGTAATAACAAGAGTAAATAACCATTTGATGGATCAGATATTGCTCACTCGATGGAGAAGAGTGGATCCACAGGACAATTGAGGTAGGGTGTAGGTGTTCCTTCTTCCATCAAAGCTAAAAAAATTATTCTAGAGACCCCGTTGTTTTGTCCATGTTTGTAAATGCCACAAGGTATGAGCTTGGCCCTGTTCAATGGGATTCTTCAAGTCTTCTGGAGCATGCGAACCAGCATGCGGTTGTTTATTCTATGTAGGAGGGTGTTATTTTTGCACCCGTAGACCAATTTAGGTTATTTTTTTCCAATGAACAGCCTGGGGAGTCCTTAGAGGTTCTTGTAATGGTAGCTACTAATAAGAAGAAAGATGTGAGTCTCCAAAAGTATGAATCTAAAGGCCTGGATGATTGAGTTTTTCATCTTGAAGAAGGGACCTCAGAGGTGGATGTTGGATCAGTTGGGCATATGTTTCATGGATTCAAATGAAGTAACATTGTTTCCCACATGCTTGGTTCCCATGAAATTGTCACGTCATTGGATTCAACAAAGGATGTTTCTTTGGTTGTGTTGAATGTCAAAGGGGCCTCATTAATTGAAGTGGGCCTTAGGACTAGATCTCAAGATGGGGCTGACAGTGGGGGTATTCGGAATGGTTTTCAGTTTAGTGATAAGATTATGAATGAGGTTTCTTCTTATGCCACAACTGATGTTGGTAAAGAGGGTGTAGTTAGGAAGACGGTGTCTATAGAGACAGTTAGCATAGGGACCATGGACACTACTAAAATATCTTTATATGCAGTTCAAGAGACATAGTAGAGAGCAAAGTATGGTAAGTGAGACTGATATTTGTGTGGCATACCTCCTCACGGTAGGGGTTGGCGAGGTCCTAACATTACCCTTGTGGTTGATTTTTCTGATTTTTAGGGCCTTTTTATGTTGTTTGATGTTGGCGTCTTTTGACTACATTCCATGTTGTTGTGGGTTGTCTTGCAATGTGTGTTCTCCGCTTTGTATCTTCTTCTTTAAGAAAAGGGATTGGACATTCACGCCTTATCCCTAACTTCCCAAAAAATAAAAAATGTTATAATAAATAAATAAAAAATAAAAAAATATTAAATAAATAATAAATACGTAATAAATAAATAATAATTAAATATTAATAAATAATCAATAATCAATCAATCAATAATAATAATAATAATAATAAATCATAATAAATTATAATAAATAATAAATAAATAATAAAAAAATAATAAAAAAAATGTTCAACAAATAATCAACAAATTATAAATAAATAATCAATAAATAATGAATAAGTAATAAATAAATAATAAATAATAAATGAATATATATTAAATAGACAATAAATAAGTTACAAATATATAAGTAATAGATAAATAATAGATAAATAATGATTAATTAATTAATAATCAATAAATAATAGAAATAAATAAATGGAAAATAATCATAAATAATAAATGATAATAAATAAGAAATCATAAATCATAAATAAATGATAAATAAATCATAAATAAATCATAAATCATAAATAATTTCGAATCCCAAATAAATAGTAAATCATTAATCATAAAAAAATTAATAAATAACTAATAAATAATGAATATATAATAAGTAATCAATAAATAAATAAATAAATAATATGAATATAATAAACTATTAATAGATTAATATTAAAATAATAATTATTTAATTATTATTTAATAATTAATAATTAATGAAAATTAATAAATTAATAATGAAAAATAAACCAATATAAAACAAATAGGTTGTTAATAAAATATAAATCAGTATAATAAATAATAAATAGGTATAAAATAAATATATATAAATAAAAAATTGTAAATTGATAGATAGATAATAAATAAATAACACATTAATAATAAATTAATAATATAAATAAATATTAAATAATAAATATTATGTGATAATATGTGATAAATAGTAAATAATATTAAAAAATAATTTAACAATAAATTAATAATATATAATAAATATGTAATACAGGAATAACCAATAAATGAATAAATAATAAATAATAAATGCAAGTAATAATAAGTAATAAATAATAAATAATAAATTGAAATAAATATCTATAAATAAATATACATATAAAAACTTTACATAAATATATATAAACACACACACAAATATGTATAAATACTTAAAACTATATATAATTAAGACAAATATTCATAAGTACATGTAAATATTCATGCATAGAAACAATTATATATAATTTTAAGTAAATAATTATAAATATATATATATTATAAATAAATATACATAAATGTATAGAGGTACATAAATATATATATATATATAATAGAAAATAAATCACCAAAATATGGAAAACAACAATAACTGCAACTCCATCAAATCAATATGAATGTAAATCAATGAAATAAAATCATAGATGACCTAAAATTCAAAGGAAGACACTCGTAAATGAAGATAAAATCCAATAGAATGTTCAAAAATCCTGATATCCGAATAAAATACTCAGTTTTGGAGGCTTTGGAGCCTCTTTTGACCTCGAAAATAAAGTGGTATGAGCCCCCTAGGGTTACCATGGCATTGAGCTCATTGCAGGCTTCGATTTGAAGTGTGGTAGATCCCAAACTATCCCCTAACCCCATATAACTAATTTAATATCTTGAAAAATAAAAATCCATATAGTTTGGAAAAACTTAATCAAAATCCATACCCAAACATATAAAATGTGTTACAATATCACCACTATATAGCATCACATCCTTGAGTTTCATCACTAAGCCCCACCAGAAAAAAGATCAGGCAACTAAATTGTATATCATTCTCCTGATCTAAAGTAACCTCTTTGATTTTTTTATACTACCACTAAATGAAGACCACAAGTATAAAATTACCTTAAAAAATCTTCACCATTTTTTATATTATACGAACTAGTAAATCCTTTATTGATGCATCAACTACAAATACAATATCATCTATGATAATAATGTGAGAAGGGACACAATGGTATTTTCAATGTTGATATATATATACAATACATATTGAGTATTATATAATCTCTAAGGAATTTCTAATTTTTATGCACTATATTGATCCTCTCGATAACCTCCAATAACCCCCACAAACCATGGTACCTACTTAACTTGTATATGAGTCCACTATAGAGAAAATTAGGTAAATCATCTCATGGTTATGTGGTCACCCACTATAATGAAATGACCTAGACTTCTCTAAATAAAATTTTCCACCTTAATTTATTTGTGTGTCATATATAAGTATTTTATATAATATAAAACACATGAACCCCATAATAAAAATGAATATTATATTATTTTTTCAAAGTAGAATTATACATATGAAGGTAATACATTCCATAAAATTAAACATAATATAGTTGTAGAATAAACACAGGTAAATAATAGAATTAGAATTTTAAATTTTTGTGTGTCGCGGTCTCCTAGAATTATCCCAGCCATAATAAAATTGTAAAAAAGAAACAATATATAAAAAATACAATCATCATTTTAAAAATAAAAAATAAATACCCCTAATAGAAAGTGAATTGATTGATAAATTAAGTATATGGGTGATATTTATAGAAAATATATACCCAATTTGATCATTAGTATAATAATATAACTATTGGGAATAGTAACTCCCATTAGGAATAATAAATAACCATTTAGAACATTAAAAAATTAAAAAACATTAACATGGATAAAACAGGTAAATAAAAATAGTAAAATAATATAAAATGATTTCCCAAATTATATAACTAAAAATATGTATAATCCTAAATTTATAATTAAGCATTTGTTTACATATTTAGTAAAAAAATTAATTCTTATATTGAAATTTAATTATTATAATTACCTAATTTATAAATTCATTTTTATAAAATTGAAATCATTTTTTGGATCGGTATATTAAAATTATATTAGGGTGAATTTTTAATATTTTTCTGTAAATCTTAATTTTTTTATGAGTACAAAAAATATTTTTTTTATATTTGATAAGTTTTAGGGAATCATAATGATATCAAAATTAATCAATAATTTAAAAAATGTTTTTCATGAATTAAAATGGATTTAATGAGTAAAATAGTGTATTTAAAATAAAATAAAGAATTTATATACCTATATTTGAAATTTTAATGCCTAAATAATATTTTATCAAAACAGACAAAATTATTTTTGATCATTTACATTAAATAAAATACTTATATTATATCATTGGGATTTAAGATTTTTTATATGAATATATATATATATATATTTACTTATATATTATGAAAAACCTATATTTAGTTATAAGAAGCATTACTATTCACAATCTTGATCTAAAATTATAAAATATTCAATATTTATTTCAAAAAATACCCATCTCCTTTGTATATAAATACACCACTTCTCCAATCATTACTCTTCATTTAGAAACTCTCATCTAAGCTAATTCTATATCATAATTCCTCCCTAATGACCCATCACTACATTGTTTATGTTTTGTTCTAGAAAAAAGACCACTCCAATAATCCATAAGAGGTTTCTCAAGGAAGATACCCAATGAAGGAAAATTTTCTCATCACGCTTCTTTTAAATTTTCATTGAGTAATTAAACTGCCTAAACCCTATTATAAAACCCTAAAAGTATTATTCCAAAAAAATATAAATTAATGATACTATAATAATAAATCAATTATTATTTTAATTCCCTTTATTTTATTCTTAAAAAACTATGCTCGCATCATGCTGAGTCTATTCCATATATCTAAGTGATAATTTTTTTTCATTGCTACCTTTGTCATCATGTTTTTAATATTTTTTATAGAATAATGATTTTACTAATAATTAAATTAAGTCATTTTTATGTTTATTGGATTATAAAATGACTATTGGATTAATAATATTAATAATAAAACTTCATAGTCCATTTAATTTCTTAAAACGAGAATTTTACAAAGAAACACAATATCATTTGGATATATTATGAGAATAAATATAACTATTGATAAATTATAGTAATCATATGAGAAGATGATTTAATTTTAGACACATAACTTGTTTAACTAAAGGATGATAAAAAATGACTAATATCATCCTACTGATGCAAACATGATTCCATGGTACAAATATCTTGACAATCAAAAAAGTAAATATAAAAACTAATAAAAAATAAATTATAAAAAAATAATTAAAATATTAAAATTAAAATTAAATTAATTTAGAATAAATTAATTAAAAAACTTTACTTGGTTATCATTAAGGTTAGAGGAAGTATTCAAGTGCATCGTACTTGAGGTAATGTGATTTTTTAAAGTCTCCATTCTTGTCTATTTTTTGTTTCCATTATTGACTTCCTCTCTACTATTTTTTTATATACCCAATTTTTTCCATTATCCTTATATTTTAGCCTAATTATTTTGAGGAAGCGTATTTATTTTTTATTATTATCATTTTGTTTCATATAAGTAAAAACTTTTGTATTATATGTATAACACTTAAAATTTCTTTCTTCCTCTCATCAATGCTTCTATGTTGTTTCTTAGATAATTATACTTATATTTTTTATCTATAATCTTTCACTCCATGATATTTATAACCATGTATTTACAATATTAAATGATCCCTCTTATTTTGGGTACCGTTGGGTTAGATTAGTCTAGTATTTCCTTGTTTTGAATATAACAAATAATGTTTTTTATAATTCAAATGAATTATTTTATTTATGATAGAAACCTGATTTTTGGTCAAAATATACTAAGTATATATCAAACATTAATTTCATTAGAGTGTCCATATAGATTAATTATGTGATAAGAAATAAAATCATTTAAGGGTAAGACTGACTGCATGTTATAGGTCATCGACCACACGGAGGAAGTTAAAAGACCTTATGGTGTGAGATCAACCGTAGGGATAAATAAAAAACAATTATAGGTATTTGGGGCTTCCATATGAATAGAATATAGTGAATTCACAATGTATTCATTGACTACATACATGAAATTCAAGAAACTATGCTAGATAATAAAGTTCTATAAGTGTTGAATCTATTGTATAAATAAACTCACTGACCAAATAAGGGAATTAAATCGACCATAGATAATTTGATCAACCAAATGATGATATTTTATCAGCCACTTGTTTTAGAGAATTGATCATGTGAAGTTCTGATCTACTATAATTACATCTAGAAAAAGTTAAAGTTACCACTATCCTACTTATATAAGTGTGAATCTACCTCAAAATAGAGCTCTACACCTTTTATAAGTGAGAGACCTTACATGTCTATAGTAAAAACCTCTAATACATAGTTTTGAAATTTAATGAGACCTTTCATTGTGGTTAAGACCTATCAATCTATGAATTATTATCCTCTAAAATCTAATTTGAGGAATAATCTTCAATATATTAAAGTACGAACCTCATGTAAAAAAATTTTAGAATAGTGGTGCCTTTTTATCTCTAGTTTTTTATTATTCTCATCCATTAAATTTCATTTTCTATGTGATATTGATAAAACAATAAAGAAGGTTGAAATAACATCATACTTTACTCTGAAGCTTACTGAATTATCTTTAAAGGAAGAGAACCTTACTGATTAGTTGAAGTAAATCATAGATTGACCTACATTAAGCTTCTCACAAAACTCTTCTCTATGACTTTTTCTTTTTCATTTTTTTATTCTGCATATTTGTATTAAATTTTTATTTACCACTCTACCAATTATATAAAGGAGATTACTTGGATAAACTCTCTTATTTATTCTTATTATGTTTTCCCACTAATAACTATATAAGAGGCCTGGTAGATCTTGGACATCCTTCTGTCCATTTTTTTGTAAAACCTAATCTAGGTTGTGTATATTTTTATTAGGTTTTAATAAATGTGTTTGTAAGTGGTTGAATATCAAGAGGAGAGGACTAATCTCTATCTTGGATATAAACACTAGTTTAATTTTGTTTTATTCATTAAATTTTTATTTTAAAACTCATTTTATATTTATTTAAAAACCTTTTTTGGGTTTAGTATGTTTTTTAGAAAACTAAATGAAAGATATAATTTAATATTTAAAATTTATATGTGATATATATAAAACTTTTTTATTGGGAGTAAAATCATTTCAGAAGTTAAAATAACTTCACATGGTTTTAATAGGTTCTTGATCAAGCCTTTGAGAAACTATTTTAATGTACCAAATTATATATATATACTATATTTGAAAACTGGTCTTGTTTTTAAAATTCAATGGATTTTAATTTTTACTATAAAAAATATATATCTTTACTTGAAATCTCAATTCACCCCCCCCCCTCTTGATGATTATATGGGGACTAAAATTTGGTATCAAAGCATGCACTTCTCTCTATTTTTTTATTTCACCTTAACCTTGATCAAGCTCTAAGATCACTACCTCTTAATTTTTATTTAGTAATACAGTCTTATTATGGATTCAAGATAGGTCAAGCTAATAATCGACCTTCGTTTTTTATGGAAATAATAATGATCAATAGAAAATTAAAATAAAAATATTTCTAGAAAGCATGGGATTTGATATTTGGGGTAGTATTTAGAATAAATATAAAAAATATAATACTTATATAAAGTATTAGAAGAATGAAATAAAATCCATGTATGATTGTAATTGTAAATACCTCGATTCTCTATTTTTTTAATTTGTTGGGGATGGATTTAATATAATATCTCCTTATTTTATTATATTTGAAATGTGGGACACTTTATCTCTTTCTCATGAAGAAACTTATAATTTTAAATAAATTTTTTTAAAAACATATACTATGAAGTATGATTCCTTCAAGATGAAAATATATGTATTCATTTTGGAAATATATTCATTTAAATCATCAATAATATGAATTATATTAGAAAAATGATGGAAGATAAACAAAAAGTTCTAATATTTTTGAGATTCTTACCTGATATAAGGAAAATAATTTTAATTTCCATTAGAGAATCATGTGACATCAGAAAGAGGAAGTTAAATGAATTATTAGAATGCTAATAATCTATGAACAGAAATTCAAATCAGAAAATAATGATGTCATACTAAAAAAGAAAATTATAACATTCAATACAGTAAATACTAAATCAAAATTAGTGATTAAAAATGATTTTCATGGTAGTGAGTTAGATTTTGAGAATAATGATAAGGTGTCTCGTATATCAAATAAATTTGAAAAATTATAAAAAAAAATAAGAAGTTTTTAAAAATTAAAATTACAAAGGAAAGTGTGATAGAAAATGAATATATAAGAAAGACTCGAAAAATTATGACTTCACTGGTGAAATGAAATTCTATAAATGTAATAGAAAATGATATGTTAAGGATAATTTCCTAAATATTAAATACAAAAATAAATATGATGATAGATAAAGGATACCTAATAAATAAATAAAATAAACCTGGAGTACAGCTAAGGACCTATCCAATGAATATTGACTCTATTAAAGAGGATGAAATTGAAAAAACCAATTTTTGATTCATAACCAGTATACCTAAGGTACAATGTAATATGGATGCTTCTACTTTTTTTGAAAATTAAGATATATATCAAATGACTAATGAAAAATGATTTGATTAATTCCCTATTGTTGAGGATACTATAAATTACCTTAATTTCAAATACAAAAATATTAAATAGTTTCATGCTCTATCTGATCATACTAAAAGTGATCATAATTTTGAAAAATAGAATAATGAAAATATGTTAAAATAAAATAATGACTTAAAATTGGAAAATTAACAAACCAGAATCGGTATGAAACAATATATAAATGGGAAAAATACCTTAAATATAATATTATAATGTTATAAACCTCCCATATTTAATACTATAATAATTTATAATTTTGTACAGTATAGAAATCTATTAAATAATTACTTTGTTTCTAGTTAAAAAAATAAGACCTTAATTTGTATGTTCAAAGGAATTTCGAGTTCTAAAGGTAATTATAATTCTTTCAGACCTATGAAAACCTTTCTTTAAAAGTCTGCTAACTCTATAATTAACAAATATTTCAAACATATTTAGATTCCCAATGATTTATTTTCTAACTTCTCTAAATCCAATAAAGCATGGGTACCAAAAAAATTACTCTCTATAGGTTAAATTCTTAAAAATATTTGAAAAAAGTACATGTTATCTAGATAGTCGATGAGCTAGACACATGACTAGAGACAAATCAAGTTTTAAGAACCTAGTGAATGTCGATGGTGGAAATGTCACATTCGGTGATAATGAAAAAGGGAAAATAATTAGACATAAGAAATTTTTATAAACCTAAAAATGTTTTTATTTCTAAGTTTAATTTTATTATGACTTAAAATATAATATATTTAGTAAATATTAATTATAAAATGATAGTTATAATGTTAAATTTGAGAACAATGCTTGTAAAACTTATGGTTCCAAATATGATTTAGTATTTGCAGCCATAATAACTAATATTGTATATTTTCTAAATTTATGTTCCTTGTTTTCTTTAAAAATTTCATAATTAAGTGACTTTCACAAAGAATCTTGTTTATGGAATACTAAAATAGTACACTGTAATATGCATTAACTTAAGAAGATAAATATAAAAGGATTGTTCCAGGATATACCTAAACTATAATTCTTAAAAGAAAATGTGTGCAAACACTATCAAAATGGAAAGCATCACAAATTTTATTTGAAACCAAAGAAAGAGGTTTCGACCTCTAAACCACTAGAATTAATTTAAATGGACTTTTTAGACATTATAGAGTTTCTATTATATGTGGAACCCATTTTTCTTATATTATTTTTGATGATTATTCAAGATCCACATGGGTATTTTCATGGATCACACAAGTAATGCTTTCATATGTTTTAAAAAATATGAAAAAAAAATTAGATAAATCTTGAAGACATACCATAAAAAACATGATAAGTGATCGTGGAAATTAATTTTAGAATCAATACTTTGAGATATTATGTTAAAAACGTGGCTATATATAGAATAAATCGACAAAAATGGGTTTCTTGAATGGATAAACAAAATTATCTAAGAAATTACCATGGCTATAAATAATGAATTTGGCATAGTTTTTTTATCTATATTCAGAATCTAAGAAAACATCTTATTATATAATTAATAGGGTTCTGATAAAACCTATCTTATATAAGACTTCCTATGAAATTTAGAATGATCAAAAAACAAAGGTAAATTAATTTCGATTCTCTTGAAGTAAAATATTCATTCTACACATAAACGATAATATAGAAAAAAATTCACCTAATGGTTATAAAGGAATTTTCCAAGGTTATTAAACCACTTTTAAAGAATATAGAGTTTTTAGTAAACTATCTGAAATTATGGAAGAATTTTACATGTAAAATTTGATGAGATGGAAACACATGAACATAAACATGATATATAAAACCATGAGGATGATATGTAAAATATGAATATCAATAATCCCCTTAAGAACTCTAAATATACTGCTTATTTAATAGATAAATCCCCAAAAAAACCTTTGATGCTATTATGGCCTTGAAAAAAACTTAGAAAAAACAATAACATTAATTCCTAAAACTATAAGAACACATATATACTAGAAATGCTCAGTTAGAGGCAAGATTCTGACTATTTATTAATAAAAGAAAAGGCATAAAGTAGATACAAAATGTCTAAAACAACTACATATCATAGAAATCATACTCATCACCACCCCCTTTAGAAATTATGTCCTCTAAATTATCTGTCTCCCACTCGGATCTTTCATAGTGTTTAATAACCTTGGCATATTTCCTTCTAAGATTCAGCTTCTCTAAGGCTAGAAATTCCTTCAAGGATAGCATATCCCAACTCTCCTTCCTAATTTAAGATCTAGTAGACACTGGCTTCAGAAGATAAGAATAATCTTTCTTTGCTCTTCGTCATGGAGGGGCAGTCCTAGCACCTTCATCCCCGTGCACCTTCACCCTTTCGCTCTGTACAACATCATTATAGGAGGGCCGAACCTCACCACTATGCTTTTCCTTGTCACTATCTGAGATATCACCCCACTTTCCCAAGATTTCCACCTGTTGAGAACTATCCTTCAATCAAAAATCTCGTTGGGCTTTATTGTCAACATCAACTATAGAAAGGAATTGTGGTTGATCCATCACGGTCAGCACGCCTTCCTTGGTTGCAGCATCTATTGGGTCAATCCCAATCTTCAAGTGGTCATCTTCCTACCTCACAAAAATATCCTCGTCATGCAATTCCTCCTCATTCTCTATTTCAAGGAAACTATTGCTAGTAGAAATCATGATCTCCACTCCCCCATCTCTATCATCCTTCCGTTCTGGAACACAATCCCCCACAGCCCCCAAGACAGGAACAATTCTGTCCAAAGTAGTATCAAACACAGGCTCGGACTACAAGGAGTTGCAAGCCCTAACCTGCAATTTGAATTCTTGGCCAATATGCCCTACATCCTCAGTCATAGCATGTCTAGAGGACACCACAATAGCAGCATCACGATTCACCCTGGCAAAAATAATGGAGCTGAGTGCTCCTTCACCACTGAGCAGCCAGTACCTCCCACCTAGAAGCCCAGCATCTCCTCAAAAGATCATATAGAGACCACAATAGCACCATTCTCTATTGCCTCCTCCACATCACCTTCATTAATTCTGTTTATAACCCTCTGATCACCAGCCACAGTGACCATCTTCTCCTTAGAGGAAGGATCCATCTGCAAGTGACATGAACTACTCTCCACAGCAGACCGGGACTCCACTTCAAGATCACACTTCAGCCTGTCAAAGACATGGATCACCGATGGATTCAGAGAAACCAGTACTATCTTCAAAACACATGTATGTCCTGAAACATCATCAATCAATCCACCCACTTCAGTGCAAGAAGAGCCCAGCTGACTTCCCTGCCCATCTGGACCATCAGTTTAAAAACACCCATCAGATACAGCAGGTTCACTCAAGACTACATCCATACAGCCATCATTAACAGCCTCCTGAGCTGGCCTAACAGCCTTACGAACTGCACAACCCTCTCCACAATTTCCTTCCATCACCTGCAATCTACCATTTATCCATCCATTGCGGCAAACAACCTCCGGATTCCCAAACCATTTACATTTCACACAGAATTTCATCCACGATTCGAATACAACCTCTTGCATCCATCGGAACTCCTTCTCATCAGTAATCCAAACACGATGCACCGGGGGCATCACAACATCAACCTCAACACATATTCATGGTTAGATTGGATGAGAAACAGACCCAATCCATTGATCAGAACAAAGATAGTGGCCGATCATATTACCAATTGCATAGAGAATTGAGGGATTTTGAAAGGAAAGAGGGAGACTGGGGAGGCTTACCCATGTCACGATCGAAGAAGGATCATGCTGCATATGAAATTCAAAATTCCATCGGAAAAAATAAAAGGAGTAACCACCACACCTTCCTGGAGTCTTGGACCAAGCAATATTCATGTCCTCCTCCGATCCAAAACGAACCATTAAATGTCTCCTATCAAGTAGCTTGATGATCGCATGCTCATAAATCTCCCAAGATTTAGAAACGACTTGAGCGAATTCTTCTACAGAGGGTATTTGAGGATGAAAATGAGCCACCAAAGTGAGCTTGCACAGATCCGCTGCACTATTTATCTCGGATAGAAGAAGGGAAAGTTGGGGAGCCTCCCAGATGAGACCCAGCACTTTCGGGGAGATGGAGATCTTCGGAAAAGGCTGCAACGTGCCATAGCGTGATGAAGGATCCCCCCCCCAGGAAGCAACAAGCACGAACATCAAATCAAGACTCTATTATGAAGTAGGTTGAACATCAAGACTTCTTTTCTTAGTTTTAACTTAGGAACATTATTTAATTAATCAATGATGAATACTAGGTAATGGCTATGTAAGAGGAATTGAATCAATTTTAAAGGAATAATATTAGAGACCTAGTTGAGAGACCTAAATACTACATAATTATTATCACTAAAAGGGAACATATAAAAAAGGTTTATGAGTCTAGAATTATAGTTAGAAAAAAATAAATATAGGTTTTATAAGGTTATATTCAATAATAACATATTGATTATGAAGATACCTTTACACCAGTACATTAACTTAAATCCATTATAATGTTTCTTTGTTATATAAAACATCTTAATTTTAGAATATATCAAATTGATGTCAAAAATGAATTACTAAATGATTATATTATTTAGGATTTTATTTTGAACAACCCCCTATATTTTCAAACCCTCATTTATAAAGTCATTTATTTAAAAATTCAAAATAACTTTATAGTTTAAAAAAATATCCATGAGCTTGGTATGGTAGGTTTATATTTATCCTAATTTTGAATGAATTTTCAAAATGTATAGATGATCCTACCCTATTTATTAAAACAACCTCAAAAGATGTTTTGGTTTCTCTAATATATGTTGATAATATTATTTTTGGTTCATCAAAAAAATATTTTTGTATTTAATTTTCTAAACTAATGAAAAGTTAATTTAAAATCAGTTTAATGGGTGAGTTGAAATTCATTTTTGGATTTATGATTGTTTTTAATTAAATATATATTTTTTATTCAAATAAAGTATAAAAAGATATTTTGTAACATTTTAGATGGGATAAAATTAAATTAAGTGATACTCTAGTGAGTGCAGTCTATAACCTAGATTTGGATGAAGTTAGGAAACCTATAGACTAAACTGTTTATAAATATATTATTGGGAGTTTATTATATGCAACTACTAGACAGTATAGTATTATGTTTTTGTGAGTTTTAATGATGATTTTAAAGAAGAAAAAATGAATCATAGTTAAATTTAATTAAAATATTTTTCAAATGCCTCAAAAGTATAAATAAATCTGGACTGCTTTATTCTAGAGGTAACACATTAAAATTAATGAGTTATTTGATGTTGATTTTTGTGGATGTAACTTTGATAGAAAAAGAACTTTAAGAACATTTCACACTATGGGAAAGTATCTAGTTTCTTAGTGTACAAAGAAACAAAATTATGTTGCATGGATTTGGATGAAGTTGAGTATATAGTTGTTGACAGCTACTGTGCACAAACCTTTTGGATGAAACACACCTTACTAGACTATAGATATAAATTCTGATATATCCATATAATTTTTGATAATACAAGTGAAATTTAAATTTTTAATAATAATGTATCACATTCTAGTACTAAAAATATTGATAAATAACATCACTTTTTGAGATTTCATTTTCAAAAGGGGCTATCACTCTTGAATTCATATTCACTAAGTAACACCTCATTGATATTTTCAAAAATCCCTTAAACATAGTGAGATTAAATTATAATATAAATGAATTAATATTGATTTGTGAATATTAATTTTTATTTCATGATTTAAATATTAAATTTTTATATTTTATCTTCAAAGACCCTAAGTGACTGCAAGGCACAAGCTATCGTAAGGATCCGTCATGTGTATGTCAAGCTATTGTGACTCTCCAAGATATTGTGAAGGTTAGTTATTGAGTAGGTCAACCTACCATTACTCACCTTATTAAATATACAACATTCCATATTTTAATATAATATATATTACCCATCTCAAGATACCTTAGGAAAATCCACAAGTCAATAAACTATCCTTAATAACATAGAAAATTCATAAAATTTGAATAGAGTTTTATTAATTTCTATTAATTTATTAATATTCCCAATTTATAGTTCCCTGTATGATATAAATAACCATGTAGTAAAATTTATTTTTTTTCTCTCTAAGTATTGAACCCTCTTAAAATCTTTCTCTCTATTAAATCCAAACCCTCTTGTTTCAAACCCATTAAAGCTCTCAAACCTCCCTGAAAGGATAGTGTGTGTGAAGTGGGAATTGGATCTCATTTTTCAAAATTAGTAGTCAAGTTTGTAGAAAATAAAATTTGGGTTGAGAACATCTGATGATATCATAAAATTTATCTCTTGGATCAGTTGGTGTTTCCAGAAAAGGAAGTTAATGTCGAGTGGATAAAATCTAGTAAATCGTTATCTTGTCAGGAATAATAGAATTTAGGCTAAACCAAGTGGTTTGGTAAGAATAGTATAATATTTTCTATAAGTTTAGTAAAATATTACTACTTGAATACTATATTATATATAGTGATAAAAAGGATATCATGATAACCCCTTGTGATGGATAATATCTTGTATTTTCATCCAAGAAATGGGTAAAGTGTTTGAAAGTGACTCACAATCCTGATTTTGAGGATTGATATATTTACTATATTATAGGTCACATGGCCATTTAGTTTTAAAAATCTCTTCTAGAGGTGATTGAGTATGGTAACTCTATAAAACTAACTTCTATAGAATTGGATGGTTAGTTTAGGTTGTTGTTCAAGTTTATAAAATGCCTAAGTTTTCCCAAGAAAGTGTACATTAGCATCTTGAGGAACCAACACCTATTCATTATATATTTGATATAGAATGGCTCTTATATCAACCTATCCAGGTATCTAATGAGACACATGGATGAAATATGTAATACATCCTCAAGGTTTAACTCTTTTCCACATCCTATGTAAATTTCAACTTTATTGGGATCTGTCGGACTTATTCCATTGGGGGGAAGTAAACATAATTGAAGGGGTATGCTGGAAAATATCATTATCATGTGAATGAGGGTTAATTGGAAACCATAGAGAATATCTTGGGTGGTGGAACCTTTGAATATTTATGAAAAAATCTACCATTTTAATGATTCTTTAATACTAAGGGATACAACTAATCATGGTTTGGAATAAGGTGAAATTAATTAGTATTCTTCTAACTAATAAGTAACTGTGGAAAGTGATATTGTTTTACATGTTGTAGAAGTAAGCATTGTTAATATTGATTCTGAATGTGTTTATTAAGATGAAGTGATTGATTTTAATTGATAAGAAATGAAAGACTATAAGGAGGAAAATAGTTCTTTATATCCTAATCCAGTGGATATATCTCCACCCATAGTTATGGAAAGTACTAGAACTCAAAATATTTATTTTTCACCTCATGAGTATCCTAAATCCTTTCCCTCTCAAGAAGAATAAGTTGATTTCAATATTAAAGAAACTGACCCATCCTCTATTCCAAATAAAATAATTTTTTCTGATTATGATGAGGATAAAGAAGATATAAGTGAGAATGGTATACCCTCAACTGAAATAAAAGATTTCAGTGAGGAATTAGATGAGTTAATTAAGACATGGACTCCTCCATTTGAATAAAATGGGGGATATTATCCTATATTTGATACTATAAAGTCTAAGGTGGATAATTCCTTAGAATCATTCATTAAAATTGATTATTATGACTCAGATGAGGATGATGTTGATCATTATAGAGGTATACCACCTTCTCGTGGTGGAAATTATATTCAACATGAACCTACCTTTAATATTAGACCTGGTATTATTGAACATTATTTTTTCTAAATAATTTATATTTAATTTAGAAATCCTCTTCCTGAACTTATAGTTAGAATGATAATTGGCTAATCTAAATAGTAAAACAAGTGCTTGATGACATGGTTATGTTGGAACATGAAAATATTTCAAGTACCACAGTGGATTTAAAACTAGTAGGAGATCTTGAGAAATATAATCTTATATTCTTTAATGTTATTTCTTTTTTTTTCTACCATTTACTAGAGAGAGACGTAGCCTTTTCTGGATGATGTTGAAATGGTTTGTATGAATTTTCCTTATGAATAAGGTTTATCTTCATCATACATTACCAATGATGACCTTAATTAATTTTACATTGACCAATGGATTATGTTTAAAACGTTTTTATATATTTTGGATCAATATTTTTTGTTGACAAAGAATAAGGAATATTAGGGTGCATTTATTCACTTGTTCATCATAAACATCCCAATATTTTCAAAAAACATGACCATATGGAAAAGTAGATTCAGAGGATAATTTAACATATTATTGTTTTTTATGAAGATCTTAAGGATATGATGTTACATCTAGCTCAAAGAGATCATAGTTTATCTTCCAACTTTTTTAACATAATGCTCATACTAATTGGTCAAAATCTGTTTCACATCCACCTCCTTCTATTTAAACTTCTCATTCCTATTTTGATGAGATAATATTAATCCAGATTGTATAAGAATAAATCTAGGTTTGTTGGATGGTTTTTCCAATACCTAGGATATTATACTATATTAGTTTCAAAATCAAGAAGTGAACACACTTGAGTTTGTAATAGGAGATTCAAAGAAAGCTGGTTGGGACTGGGAGATAATCAAAAGATCAATTGATCATTAAAAATATATGATATTCACAAATAGTGACTTAAATTAACTACTTTGTATTTTTATTGGATAGTTGAAGATTTCTCTTGTCATCCGAGCTTTCAAAGAACAGGTGGATAATCCCAAGGCATTAGCACCTCTCTTGAATATTTTTTATGAAAAAAAAATATAACATTTATGAGATTATGGGGATAGTTTATGGAGATTTAAATAATTTAACTCAACCCAAGGAACATGTATCTACAGTGATCACACTACCTTGGTTGTACTTATAACTACACTTATAACTTTGGTTTACCTAGTATTTAATATCACAATTCCTATCTCAACATTTGTTTTAGTTCCACCTTTTGGTTCCATACATGTCTAGGTTATGAAATATTCTAAACTTATTGCTAAGAGGGTTGTTTATTATGGCCATTTTACTGAAGTTACCAAACCTTCTCACTCACCTTTTACTACAAATGTAAAATAAACAACTGATCCCAAATCCCCTGTAGTTATAGATTCAGATTAGTCAATTAAGAGGGAATATATTGTAATTTATTGTGAACACACATTCAATGATTATATTTGTTTTTATATTGATTATATTTATTCTTATATTTATTAAATTATGTGTTATTACATGTAATAATTCCTTTAAATACATGTTGAAATCTTTTCTTATCCTTTTTATAATCTAAAAAGGGGGAGAAACATGGAAATAAATGAAACATGTTCTGATAGTTAATCATTTCTATGTAGTTAATCATTTTCTTATTTTCTAAGCATTAACAGATTATTTTAAACATAATAAGAATTTGTATTTATGTTAATGTAAATTATACTTTCATTTTAGGATTTATCCTACAATGATTTGTGATCCTCAAAAATGGGGATACTATTGTCTTAGTCTAGAAATTCATATCTTTAATAATCACAAATCAGTTTTCTTATAAATCTAATGAATTATATGTTTTTAAATAATCATAATTTTAGGTAAAAATATGCTAAGCATGGATAGATTGTTCATTGAACTAGAGTTACTATGTGGATGAATTAAGTGACCATGAAGAAGTTCATCTAACTATTTGATTGAACAAATTTTATAGTTCATAAACCATTAGAATGAAATCAAGAGATCATGTGATAAATAATAGACCATGAGGAAAAATTTAAAATTTTCAAATTATTGTAGCTATCACATGAATTAAATCGAGTGGCTACACGATGGAAACATTCACCTCATGCATGAAAGTTGAGAAATTGTGACTCACAATCAATATTTATAAGTTTTAAAGTGACCACATGAATAAACACATTGTACACACAATGATCATTGATCAACCAGATGTTGAATCCAATTGACCACATGAAGTGTTGTGATACCAAAATCCTACATATGTAAAGTTAAATCTTCTACAATCCTACCTATATAAGGTATAATATACAACAAGATGGATCTTTGTACCTACCATAAGTGAAATAAATACCATGTCAAAATTATAGAACTCCAACGAAAATTTTTGGAATTTAATGAGACTATTATAGGGGTTAAGACATGTTATTCTAAGGATAATTATCCTCCAATGAATACATTGAATACTAATCTTTTGAAAATTGAAGAATCTTGTCACATACAAATAATAGAGAATAGTGGTGAATTTATGATATTTATTCTTTTATTCTCCTCAACCATGATATTTTGGTTTCTAGGTGATATTGAAAAACCTTAAAAGAAGGCTGACTAAGCGTTCTCGTGCATGCTCTCAAAAATATTTATACTAAGTGCAGCACAGTGGCTGACCTAGGTCATTCTCTTGAGGAGCTTTTGTGGTTAATAAATCACTACTTATATTCCACCTAATCTAATTCTTTTTGTTGTTTAATATTTTATAAAATAAATGTAATTTAATAAAATAAATGAAATTCATAAATCAAAAGAAACTAATATTTAATTCTAAATTACCCTGCAATACTAAACAGAATGTAATTAGAGAAGAAAGGAAGTTCTCCCGAGAGAATATTCAGGGAGCACCTTCATCGGCCAGCTTCAAATATTCTTAGTGTACACACTCCATAGTATATATGTGCACACCTTATTCTACCCTGGTTATGAATGAAAAGTCAACTTAGTGATCACCAAGCACACCCTCCATCCACCTCCTCAATCGACGAAAAATGGTTGTAGATTAAGAAGTTAACCTTTAGACAACCACAGTGAGGATTACACCCACTATAAATTATCATTAGAATTAACTCAAATAATATTAAAAATATGGTCTTGGGTTCAAGAACCAGATTACTCCCTTGGGATATTCCTCTTATTAGTTACTCATGATCATGATTATTATAGTTCACGATGGTAAGATGAGAGGAAGAAAAGAGGGTGAATCGGTGGACACGAAAATAAAAACAAAGCATGAATTTATTAGAAATCTAAATTACAATTGAAAACTAAAAATAAAGAAAAGAAATAAAATAAAAATAAATGGTGAAGATTTCGGATGGCCTCCCTCGGTGGAGATCTCCTCCTTGGTGCCTTGAAAGAATGGATGGAGAATGGGATGCTTTGGGAAGGAGGTGAGGCCCTCCTTTTATAGGCAGAATTTGACCCCTGAAAGTCGATGCATTTTAGACCCTATTAATGACCTCTTAACGCATTCCACACTTCATTAATGTTGTTCATAAATATCTTGGCCATCTCTCCTCAAAATATAAGCTAATTTAGAAACCGTATGTAGGAGTTATGAATTTTTCATTCTCGGTTTCTGTTTTTGGACGAAGCTTCCAGGATGGTTCCTCGAAAAGTATGTCGTTTAAGGGACTCCTTAATGACTTCCAAACATCTCACAAATTTCTTGTAGATTCGTTACTATATGTCATCGTCCTATCCCAGGTGGAAACACCTCATTTGGATATGTGTAGTCCACGTTTGGGTTCCGTTACATTGGTGGTGTCCACGTTGTCTGCCCGAAAAAATGTTCAAATTCAATTAATTGTTAGAACATTTAGATGGCCGAATTAGCTCCTGGTACAGAAGAAAAAAGTGGAGGAAATAAAATACGTATTATAAAAAAAATTTAATCAGAAAATTTGGAATTATATTTTTCAGGAAATGACCAAAATACCCTTGATGTAAAAATCTGTCAAAAATCCAGAATTAGTCATTGTTCACATTTAGGCTCAAAATAACAATAAAACCTAAAAACGTGACAATTACCCATTAAATAACATTATGGTGGGATTATAAAAAATTATTTAAAGTATAAAATATATGAAAATGTTATCTTCATCACTCCCCCACACTTAAACGTCACTCTCCTTGGAAATCATCTTACATCCAAATCAAATTCCACACAACAATTAAAAATGAGAAAATATCAATGATCTTATCCAAAATAGAAGTCCATCATGTATCATATATGAAAAACAATCCTCTACCATTTTCATTTCAATCATTAAAAATTGTTCAACCTCATAAATCAATCCATTTCCCAATCACAACCTACCTCATATTGAATTTTATGTCACTCTTCACTCAAGAGAAACTGAATCTAGAGTTATACTCATACTTGAAAATAGCATGTATCGCCATAGGTTTGTGAAAATTATCATTCCTCCATAGCATTAAACATGAAAATGAATTTAATCATGAGGGATTTAATTAAATGTTCAAATGATTATGTGGCTTAGGGTTTGTGGGAAAATGATTGAAAAATGTTCCAGGCTAGAAAGAGGAGGTTGGACTTTTAAGTACAATGCATGATTAAATCAAGTGAAAACACAAGAAATTCCTCACTCAATACCGCTTGAAAATATGAAAAACAACACCACACCCTTTTTATGACATAGTACATGAGCCAATAACTGATTATAATGAATTATATCATCTAATTTATCCTCCTTTTATTTCAAAGCTCCAGAAAGGCACAGCTTTATTTTCTTTTTCTTTTTTTTCATGGAGGATGAGCTGAAAATTGAATACAATGAATGAATGAAAATTCATGCCCTTAATTTTTGAGAGGGACATGAGTCATAAGATAATGTAAAATGAGGAATTCAATATCATCTCCATTTTTTTCTTTTCTTTTTTTGAAGGAGAAATGGATGAAACAAATAAAGCATAATGAAATGACGACACATGCCCAATTCTTTTATTATCCACAGCCCAAAATATTGACACACACTTCACACTACCCATAAATGATACAAATCCTAATTAACGCACACAAAAGGCCCTTCCCCCACACTCAAACTTGAAATATCCATGCAAAAATACTAAAAGTGTGGGTAGGTAAGGGAAAATTGGCTTGTAATGTGGCTTAAACCTATAAGGCAATTCATGGAATCTAAGGGATTACGAAGGATAAATGTAAATATGGGTCTCAGGATAAAATGTGGCTAGCCAAAGAGATTCCTCAATCATTTCAAATACATTCCATTAAATCCAATGCTTCGAAATAGAATATTCCCAAATTATAGTTCTCACACAATATTCAAGTTTCCCTCAAGAAGGTGTGGGTATTAGGAATAATATGTAAAAGTGTTTTAGAATACCTCATAGGATTCGAAAAATATTTTGAGTCAGTGTTTCATGGTCATGGATTTAAAAAATCCGTAAAAATCATAAAAATGATTGATAATCCAATTCAAGAAAAAATAATTCACATCAACAATCATTTAAAATCCATTATTTCAAAAATCATTTCAACTCTTTCAAAATAAATTGTTGTGTGAAAAGTGATAAGAATATTCATTAATGCTCAAAATCCTCAAAATATAATAAAAAAATGAAAAGAACACAAGAAGAACTAATTAGGTTGACACTCCCCCACACTTAAATTTAACTACCCCTTATTTCAACTCAACAAAATATAAATATAAAGGTAGAAAATCAAAGGGAAGTAAAGATACAACCTGAAATTATTTTAGAGGTGGATGCCTTGAGTTAAGCTCCTAGGAGTAGCCACTTTAAAACTACAAGAAAGTAATGAAAATACATAAGATAAATAAATAAAAAGAATGATAAAGGGAAAATAAAAGAGATTTTTCTTGGTTTAGACCCCCAAGTGGGTGCTAGGTTTTTACTGCCCCAAGTCAGGCAGTTTCAGTAGATTATCCCCAATCAGAAGGTGGGTGTGGTTTCATTAAGATGAACCACCACATGTGAGTTTTCCTGATATCCATTAGTAAAACCTGAAAGTAGAGAACCCCAAATAAGCTTAGAATGTTCCCAACCCCTGATAAAGAATAAAGAAGAAATTTGAGGTTCGAAGTGGGAGGGAATAAAAGATAAGGGTTCTCTCTATTAACTTCGGGGGTGTCCTCCTCCATATGGTATGAAAATTTTTGTTGAGGAGGTAGTCGCACCACCACCACCTTCTCCAGATCTTCTTCCATGATCACCACTACTTAGGTGGTCTCTTTAATATTATCCAAGGTCTGCACCATTTGTGCTGAATCAGAAATTTCAAAGGAAGAGATGTCAGAAAACAATTTAGCTTGAATAAGATTAAAACATGAAGAATTAATAAAGAAATCTTCCCTTTCAAGTAATTCATCTTGGTAATTGATCTCTTGAGGCATGACCATTGGAAACTCAATCTCAACAGGAGCGTCTTCTTCCTTGCAAGGATTGGGGAGATTAAGCAGCTCCTCACATTCATTCCAGAATTTATCCAATTCTTGTTGATCTCCCACATTTGGCTGTTGATATCTCATCAGTGCATCAGTTGGAATGTGTACTTCTGGGAACTCCTTGAGCAATGGTTGAGTGTGGGATGATGTGATAAGTTCCTTTATAAGTTCCTTCTCATCCTCCTCAGGTTATTTAACATAAAATGTGATTGGGGAAATCTCTTCCACCACTCGTTCTGGTTCAGGTTCCAGCTCAGGTTCCGGTTTCTCCTGGGATGTGCGTACATATTCTGCAATCAATTCTATTTGGCTCTCCAGGTTTTTCACTTTATCACTAATCCTACGAACCTAAGCATCAAGTTAATTGTAAACATTTTCTTTCACTTAAGACTAGTCAGTCCATGTATAATAGTCATAATTTGAATACATCATGAACGAAGAAGATTTTTTTAGTTTTTGAAATTTATGATTTTTTTGTTGTTTTTTTTATGAAAGGAAAATTATTTACAAAAAGTGAATTAAAACAGTGAATTAAAACCAATTGGCTCGTCGGAAACGGCGCCAATTTGACGAAGCATTTTCGTGAACGCTCTCAAAAATATTTATACTAAGTGCATCATAGTGGCTGACCTAGGTCATTCTCTTGAGAAGCTTTTGAGGTTAATAAATCACTACTTCTTGTCCACCTAATCTAATTCTTTTTGTTGTTTAATATTTTATGAAATAAATGGAATTTAATAAAATAAATTAAATTCATAAATCAAAAGAAACTAAAATTGAATCCTAAATTACCATGCAATGCTAAACGGAATGTAATTAGAGAAGAAAGAAAGTTCTCCCGAGAGAATATTCATGGAGCAACTTCATTGGCCAGCTTCAAATATTCTTAGTGTACACACTCCATCGTATGCGTGCACACCTTATTATACCCCGGTTATGAATAAAAATTCAACTTAGAGATCGCCAAGCACACCCTTTATCCACCTCCTCAATCGAGGGAAAATGGTTGTAGATTAAGAACTTAACCTTTAGACAACCACAGTGAGGATTACACCCACTATAAATTATCCTTAGAATTAAATCAAAGAATATTAAAAATATGGTCTTGGGTTCAATAACCTGATTACTGCCTTGGGATATTCCTCTTATTATTTACTCATGATCATGATTATTATAGTTCACGATGGTAATATGAGAGGAAGAAAAGAGGGTGAATCAGTGGACACGAAAATAAAAACAATGCATTAATTTATTAGAAATCTTAATTACAATTGAAAACTAAAAATAAAGAAAACAAATAAAAAAATAAAGGGGGAATATTTTTGGCTATCCTCCCTCGGTGGATCTCTCCTCCTTGGTGCCTTGAAGGAATGGATGGAGAATGGGATGCTTTGGGAAGGAGGTGAGGCCCTCCTTTTATAGGCAGAATTTGATCCCCGAAAGTCGACACGTTTTAGACCCCATTAATGACCTCTTCACGCTTTCAACCCTTCATGAATATTGTTGATAAATGTATTTTCGATCTCTCCTAAAAATTTCAGCTAATTGGGAAACCGGATGTAGGAGTTATGAATTTTTCATTCTTGGTTTCTGTTTCTGGATGAAGCTTCTAGAATGGTTCCTCCAAAGGTATGTCATTTAATGGACTCCTTAATGACTTCAAAACATCCCCAAATTTTCTGTAGAGTCGATGCTATATGTCCTCATTTTATCCCAGGTGTAAAAACTTCATTTTTATGTGTGTAGTCCACGTTTGGGTTCCATTACATTGGTGGTATCCACGCTGTCTGCCTGGAAAAATGTTCAACATCAATGAATTGTTAGACCCTTTAGATAGCCGAATCAGCTCCTGGGACAGAAGACAAAAGTGGAGAAAATAAAATAAAAATTATAACAAAATTTTAATCAGAAAATTTGGAATTATATTTTTCAGGAAATGACCAAAATACCCTTGATGTAAAAATCTGTCAAAAATCCAGAATTAGTCATTGTTCACATTTAGGCTCAAAGTAACACTAAAACCTAAAAACGTGACAATTACCCATTAAATAACATTATGGTGGGATTATAAAAAATTATTTAAAGTATAAAATATATGAAAATGTGAGCTTCATCACTCCCCCACACTTAAACGTTGCTCTCCTGGGTAATCATCTTACATCCAAATCAAATTCCACACAACAATTAAAAATGATAAAATATCAATGATATTATCCAAAATAGAAGTCCATCATGTATCATATATGAAAAAAAACCTCCCCAATTTTCATTTCAATCATTAAAATTTTTTCAACTTCATAAATCAATCCATTTCCCAGTCACAGCCTACCTCACATTGAATTTTATGTCACTCTTCACTCAAGAGAAATTGAATCTAGAGTTATACTCATACTTGAAAATCGCATGTATCACCATAGGTTTGTGAAAATTATCATTTCTCCACAGCGTCGAACATGAAAATGAATTTAATCCTGAGGGCTTTAATTAAAGTTTCAAATGATTCTGTGGCTTAGGGTTTGTGGGAAAATGATTGAAAAATGTTCTAGGCCAGAAAGATCAGGTTGGACTTTTAAGTACAATGAATGATTAAATCAAGTGAAAACATAAGAAATTCCTCACTCAATCCTGCTTGAAAATATGAAAAACAACACCACACCCTTTTTATGACATGGTACATGAGCCAATAAGTGATTATAATGAATCATATCGTCTATGTTCTCCTCCTTTTTTTTCAAAGCTCCAGAAAGGCACAGCTTTATTTTCTTTTTCTTTTTCTCATGGAGGATGAGCTGAAAATTGAATACAATGAATGAATGAAAAATCATGCCCTTGATTTTTGAGAGGGACATGAGTCATAAAATAATTTACAATGGGGAATTCAATCTCATCTCCATTTTTTTCTTTTCTTTTGTTGAAGGAGAAATGGATGAAACAAATAAAGCACAATGAAATGATGACACATTCCCAATTCTCTTATTATCCACAACCCAAAATATTGACACACACTTCACACTACCCATAAATGAGACACATCCTAATGAACGCACACGAAAGGCCCTTCCCCCACACTCAAAATTGAAATATCCATGCAAAAATACTAAAACCGCGGGTAGGTAAGGAAAAATTGGCTTGTAATGTGGCTTAAACCTATAAGGCAATTCATGGAATCTAAGGGATTACGAAGGATAAATGTAAAGGTGGATCTCAGGATAAAATGTGGCTAGCCAAAGAGATGCCTCAATCCTTTCAAATATATTCCATGAAATCCAATGCTTCGAAAGAGTATATTCATGAATTCTAGTTCTCACACAATATTCAAGTTTCCCTCAAGAAAGTGTGGGTATTAGGAAGAATTTGTAAAAGTGTTTTAGAATACCTCACAGGATTGGAAAAATATTTTGAGTCAGTGTTTCATGGTCATGGATTTCAAAAATCAGTCAAACTCATAAAATTGATTGATAATCCAATTCAAGAAAAAAATTTCACATCAACAATCATTTAAAATCCATTATTTCAAAAATCATTTCAACTCTTTCAAAATAAATTTATGTGTGAAAAGTGATAAGAATATTCATTAAAGCTCAAAAATCCTAAAAATATAATAAAAAATGAAAAGAACACAAGAAGAACTAAGCAGGTTGACACTCCCCCACACTTAAATTTAACTACCCCTTATTTTAACTCAACAAAATATAAATATAAAGGTAGAAAATCAAAGGGAATGAAAGATACAACCTGACATTATTTTAGAGGTGGATGCCTTGAGTTAAGCTCCAAGGAGTATCCATTTTAAAACTATAATAAAGTAATGAAAATACATAAGAAAAATAAATAAAAAGAATGATAAAGGGAAAAGAAAAGAGATAATGCTTGGTTTAGACCCCCAAGCGGGTGCTAGGTTTTTACTGCCCCTAGTCAGGCAGTTTCAGCAGATTATCCCCAATCAGAAGGTGGGTGTGGTTTCATTGAGATGAACCACTACATGTGAGTTTTCCTGATATCCATTAGTAAAACCTGAAAGTAGAGAACCCAAAATAAGATTAGAAAGTTCCCAACCCCCGAGAAAGAATAAATATGAAATTTCAGGTTCGAAGTGGGAGGGAATAAAAGATAAGGGTGCTCCATGTTTACTTCGGTGGTGTCCTCCTCCATATGGTATGAAAATTTTTGTTGAGGAGGTAGTCGCACCACCACCACCTTCTCAAAATCTTCTTCCATGATCACCACTACTTCGGTGGTCTCTTTAATATCATCCAAGGTCTGCACCATTTGTACTGTATCAGAAATTTCAAAGGAAGAGATGACAGAAAACAATTTATCATGAATAAGATTAAAACATGAAGAATTAATAAAGAAATATTCCCTTTCAAGTAATTCATCTTGGTAATTTATCTCTTCAGGAATGACCATTGGAAACTCAATCTCAGTAGGTGAGTCTTCTTCCTTGAAAGGATTTGGGAGATCAAGCATCTCCTCACATTCATTCCCTAATTTATCTAATTCTTGTTGATCTCCCGCATTTGGCTGTTGATATCCCATCAGTGCATTAGTTGGAATGTGTACTTCTGGGACCTCCTTGAGTAATGGTTGAGTGTGGGATGATGTGATAAGTTCCTTTATAATCTCCTTCTCACCCGCCTCAGGTTCTTTAAAATAAAATTTGATAGGTGAAATCTCTTCCACCACTCATTCTGGTTCAGGTTCCAGCTCAGGTTCCGGTTTCTCTTGGGATGTGCGTACATATTCTGCAATCAATCCAATTTGGCTCTCTAGGTTTTGAACTTTATCTCTAATCCTATGAAACTGAGCATCAAGTTCATTGTAAACATTTTTGTGCACTTGAGACTGGTCAGTCCATGCATAATAATCATAATTTGAATACATCATGAACGAAGAAGATTTTTTTAGTTTTTGAAATTTATGATTTTTTTGTTGTTTTTTTAAATGAAAGGAAAATTATTTACAAAACGTGAATAAAAATAGTGAATTAAAACCACTTGGATCCCTGGAAACGGCTCCAATTTGATGAATAATTTTCGTGTACACTCTCAAAAATATTTATACTAAGTGCAGAACAGTGGCTGACCTAGGTCGTTCTCTTGAGGAGCTTTTGTGGTTAATAAATCACTACTTCTTGTCCACCTAATATAATTCTTTTTGTGGTTTAATATTTTATGAAATAAATGTAATTTAATAAAATAAATGAAATTCATAAATCAAAAGAAACTAAAATTTAATTCTATATTATCGTGCAATGCTAAACAGAATGTAATTAGAGAAGAAAGGAAGTTCTCCCAAGATAATATTCAGGGAGCACCTTCATTGGCCATCTTCAAATATTCTTAGTGTACACACTCCATCGTATATGTTCACACCTTATTCTACCCTGATTATGAATGAAAATTATACTTAGCGATCTTCAAGCACACCCTCCATCCACCTCCTCAATCGAGGGAAAATGGTTGTAGATTAAGAAGTTAACCTTTAGATAACCACAGTGAGGATTACACCCACTATAAATTATCCATAGAATTAACTCAAAGAATATTAAAAATATGGTCTTGGGTTCAAGAACCTGATTACTCCCTTGGTATATTCCTCTTATTAGTTACTCATGATCATGAGTATTATAGTTCACGATGGTAAGATGAGAGGAAGAAAAGGGGGTGAATCGGTGGACACGAAAATAAAAATATTGCATGAATTTATTAGAAATCTAAATTACAATTGAAAAATAAAAATAAAGTAAAGAAATAAAATTAAAAGAAATGGGGAAGATTTGCGTCTGGCCTCCCTCAGTGGAGATCTCCTCCTTGGTGCCTTGAAGGAATGGATGGAGAATGGGATGCTTTGGGAAGGAGGTGAGTCCCTCCTTTTATAGACAGAATTCAACCCCCCGAAAGTCGACGCATTGTAGACCCCATTAATGACCTCTTCACTTGTTCCACCCTTCATGAATGTTGTTCATAAATATCTTGTATTTCTATCCTAAATATTTCAGCTAATTGGGAAATCGGATGTAGGAGTTATGAATTTTTCATTCTCGGTTTCTGTTTCTGGATGAAGCTTCAAGGATGGTTCCTCCAAATGTATGTCGTTTAATGGACTCTTTAATGACTTCAAAACATCCCCAAATTTCTTTTAGAGTCGTTAATATATGTACTCTTCCTATCCCAGGTAGAAACACCTCATTTGGATGTGTTTAGTCCACTTTTGGGTTCTGTTACATTGGTGGTGTACACGCTGTCCGCCTGGAAAAAAATTCAACTTCAATGAATTGTTAGACCCTTTAGCTGGCCGAATCAGCTCCTGGTACAGAAGACAAAAGTGGAGGAAATAAAATATGGATTATAAAAATAATTAATCAGAAAATTTGGAATTACATTTTTCAGTAAATGACCAAAATACCCTTGATGTAAAAATCTTTCAAAAATCCAGAATTAGTCATTGTTCACATTTAGGCTCAAAGTAACACTAAAACCTAAAAATGTGACAATTACCCATTAAATAACACTATGGTGGGATTATAAACAATGATTTAAAGTATAAAATATATGAAAATGTGAGCTTCATCACTCCCCCACACTTAAACGTTGCTCTCTTGGGAAATCATCTTACATCCAAATCAAATTCCACACAACAATTAAAAATGAGAAAATATCAATGATATTATCCAAAATAGAAGTCTATCATGTATCATATATGAGAAAAAATCCTCTCCCATTTTAATTTCAATCATTAAACTTTGTTCAACCTCATAAATCAATCCATTTCCCAATCACAACCTACCTCACATTTAATTTTATGTCACTCTTCACTCAAGAGAAATTGAATCTAGAGTTATACTCATACTAGAAAATCGCATGTATCACCATAGGTTTGTGAAAATTCTCATTTCTCCACAGCGTGAAACATGAAAATAAAATTAATCATGAGGGATTTAATTAATGGTTCAAATGATTCTGTGGCTTAGGGTTGGTGGGAAAATGATTTAAAAATGTTCCAGGCTAGAAAGAGGAGGTTGGACTTTTAAGTACAATTCATGATTAAATCAAGTGAAAACACAAGAAATTCGTCACTCAAGCCCACTTGAAAATATGAAAAACAACACCCCCCCACTTTTTATGACATGGTACATAAGACATTAATTGATTATAATGAATGATATCATCTATGTTCTCCTCCTTTTTTTTCAAAGCTCCAGAGAGGCACAGCTTTATTTTATTTTTCTTTTTTTCAAGGAGGATGAGCTGAAAATTGAATACAATGAATGAATGAAAATTCATGCCCTTGATTTTTTAGAGGGACATGAGTCATAAAATAATGTACAATGAGGAATTCAAGCTCATCTCCATTTTTTTCTTTTCTTTTTTTGAAGGAGAAATGGATGAAACAAATAAAGCTCAATGAAATGATGACACATGCCCAATTATCTTATTATCCACAGCCCAAAATATTGAAACACACTTCAGACTACCCATAAATGATACACATACCAATTAAAGCACACTAAAGGCCCTTCCCCCACACTCAAAATTGAAATATCCATGCAAAAATACTAAAAGTGCATGTAGGTTAGGAAAAATTGGTTTGTAATGTGGCTTAAACCTATAAGGCAATTCATGGCATCTAAGGGATTATGAAGGATAAATGTAAAGGTGGGTCTCAGGATAAAATGTGGCTATCCAAAGAGATTCCTCAATCATTTCAAATACATTCCATGAAATCTAAAGCTTCGAAAGAGAATATTCACAAATTCTAGTTCTCACACAAAATTCAAGTCTCCCTCAAGAAAGTGTGGGTATTAGGAAGAATATATAAAAGTGATTTAGAATACCTCACATGATTGGAAAAATATTTTGAGTCAGTGTTTCATGGTCATGGATTTCAAAAATCAGTCAAACTCATAAAAATGATTGATAATCCAATTCAAGAAAAATGTTTTCACATCAACAATCATTTAAAATCCATTATTTCAAAAATCATTTCAACACTTTCAAAATAAATGTATGTGTGAAAAGTGATAAGAATATTCATTAAAGCTCAAAAATCCAAAAAATATTATAAATAAAATGAAAAGAACACAAGAAGAACTAAGCAGGTTGACACTCCCCCAAACTTATATTTAACTACCCCTTATTTCAACTCAACAAAATACAAATATAAAGTTAGAAAATCAAAGGGAAGGAAAGATACAACCTGACATTATTTTAGAGGTGGATGCCTTGAGTTAAGCTCCTAGGAGCAGCCACTTTAAAACTACAAGAAATTAATGAAAATACATAAGAAAAATAAATAAAAAGAATGATAAAGGCAAAATAAAAGAGATAATTCTTGGTTTAGACCCCCAAGTGGGTGCTAGGTTTTTATTGCCCCTAGTCAGGCAGTTTCAATAGATTATCCACAATCAGAAGGTGGGTGTGGTTTCATTGAGATGAACCACCACATGTGAGTTTTCCTAATATCCATTAGTAAAACCGGAAAGTAGAGAACCCAAAATAATCTTAGAATGTTCCCAACCCCCGAGAAAGAATAAAGAAGAAATTTGAGGTTCGAAGTGGGAGGGAATAAAAGATAAGGGTGCTCCCTGTTAACTTCAGTGGTGTCCTCCTCCATATGGTATGCAAATTTTTGTTGAGGAGGTAGTCGTACCACCACCACCTTCTCCAGATCTTCTTCCATGATCACCACTACTTCGGTGGTCTCTTTAATATCATCCAAGGTCTGCACCATTTTTGCTGAATCAGAAATTTCAAAGAAAGAGATTTCAGAAAACAATTTAGCTTGAATAAGATTAAAACATTAAGAATTAATAAAGAAATCTTCCCTTTCAAGTAATTCATTTTGGTAATTGATCTCTTCCGGCATGACCATTGGAAACTCAATCTCATCAGGTGCGTCTTCTTCCTTGCAAGGATTGGGGAGATCAAGCAGCTCCTCACATTCATTCCATAATTTATCCAATTCTTTCGATCTCCCACATTTGGCAGTTGATAACCCATCAGTGCATCAGTTGGAATGTGTACTTCTGGGACCTCCTTGAGTAATGGTTGATTGCGGGATGATGTGATAAGTTTCTTTATAATTTCCTTCTCACCTGCCTCAGGTTATTTAACGTAAAATGTGATTGGTTAAATCTCTTCCACCACTTGTTCTGGTCCAGGTTCCAGCTCAGGTTTCGGTTTCTCCTGGGATGTGCGTACATATTCTGCAATCAATTCTATTTGTCTCTCCAGGTTTTGCACTTTATCGATAATCCTATGAAACTGAGCATCAAGTTCCTTGTAAACATTTTCTTGCACTTGAGACTGGTCAGTCCATTCATAATAATCATAATTTGAATACATCATGAACGAAGAAGATTTTTTTAGTTTTTGAAATTTATGATTTTTTTGTTGTTTTTTTAAATGAAAGGAAAATTATTTACAAAAAGTGAATAAAAATAGTGACTTAAAACCACTTGGCTCCCCAGCAATAGAGGAAATTTGACGAAGCGTTGTCGTACACGCTCTCAAAAATATTTATACTAAGTGCAGCACAGTGGCTGACCTAGGTCATTCTCTTGAGGAGCTTTTGTGGTTAATAAATCACTACTTCTTGTCCACCTAATCTAATTCTTTTTGTTGTTTAATATTTTATTAAATAAATGTAATTTAATAAAATAAATGAAATTCATAAATCAAAATAAACTAAAATTTAATTCTAAATAATCATGCAATGCTAAACAGAATGTAATTAAAGAAGAAAGGAAGTTCTCCTGAGAGAATATTCAGGGAGCACCTTCATTGGCCAGCTTCAAATATTCTAAGTGTACACACTCCATCATATGTGTGCACACCTTATTCTACCCCGGTTATGAATGAAAATTCTACTTAGCGATCGTCAAGCACACCCTCCATCCACTCCTCAATCGAGGGAAAATGGTTGTAGATTAAGAAGTTAACCTTTAGACAACCAAAGTGAGGATTACACCCACTATAAATTATCCTTAGAATTAACTCAAAGAATATTAAAAATATGGTCTTGGGTTAAAGAACCTGATTACTCCCTTGGGATATTCCTCTTATTAGTTACACATGATCCTGAGTATTATAGTTCACAATGGTAAGATAAGAGGAAGAAAAGATGGTGAATCGGTGGAAACGAAAATTAAAACAATGCATGAATTTAGTAGAAATCTAAATTACAATTGAAAACTAAAAATAAAGAAAAGAAATAAAATAAAAAGAAATGGGGAAGATTTTCGGCTGGCCTCCCTCGGTGGAGATCTCCTCCTTGGTGACTTGAAGGAATGGATGGAGAATGGGATGCTTTGGGAAGGAGGTGAGGCCCTCCTTTTATTGGCATAATTCGACCCCCGAAAGTCTACACGTTGTAGACCCCATTAATGACCTCTTCACGTATTACACCCTTCGTGAATTTTGTTCATAAATATTTTTTCCATCTCTCCTAAATATTTCAGCTATTTGGGAAATCGGATGTAGGAGTTATGAATTTTTCATTCTCAATTTCTGTTTCTGGACGAAGCTTCCAGGATGGTTCCTCCAAAATAATGTCGTTTAAGGGACTCCTTAATGACTTCCAAACATCCCCCAAATTTATTTTAGAGTCGTTACAATATGTCCTCGTCCTATCCCTGGTGAAAAAACCTCATTTGGATATGTGTAGTCCACGTTTGGGTTCCGTTACATTGGTGGTGTCCACGCTGTCCGCCCGGAAAAATGTTCTACTTCAATTAATTGTTAGAACATTTAGATGGCCGAATCAGCTCCTAGTACAGAAGACAAAAGTGGAGTAAATAAAATAAGGATTATATCAAAATTTTAATCAGAAAATTTGGAATTATATTTTTCAGTAAATGACCAAAATACCCTTGATGTAAAAATCTGTCAAAAATCCAGAATTAGTCATTGTTCACAATTAGGCTCAAAGTAACACTAAAACCTAAAAACGTGAAAATTACCCATTAAATAACACTATGGTGGGATTATAAACAGTTATTTAAAGTATAAAATATATGAAAATGTGAGCTTCATCACTCCCCCACACTTAAACGTTGCTCTCCTGGGCAATCATCTTACATCCAAATCAAATTCCACACAACAATTAAAAATGAGAAAATTTCAATGATCTTATCCAAAATTGAAGTCCATAATGTATCATATATGAAAAACAATCCTCTCCCATTTTTATTTCAATCATTAAAATTTGTTCAACCTCATAAATCAATCCATTTCCCAATCACAACCTACCTCACATTGAATTTTATGTCACTATTCACTCAAGAGAAATTGAATCTATAGTTATACTCATACTTGAAAATTGCATGTATCACCATAGGTTTGTGAAATTTCTCATTTCTCCATAGCGTGAAACATGAACTTTAATTTAATCATGAGGGATTTAATTAATGTTTCAAATGATTCTGTGGCTTAGGGTTGGTGAGAAAATGATTGAAAAATGTTCCAGGCTAGAAAGAGGAGGTTGGACTTTGAAGTACAATGCGTGATTAAATCAAGTGAAAACACAAGAAATTATGTAATGACCCAAAGTTTCATTAATGGAAAATCCCTCTTGATCCAGTTAAATGTCTCTTTATGAAAAATGTTTTTATAATATGTCAACTTCTTTGGTTTTATGTTATGAATTTTGACCGTTGCTAATATAGTCGTTGAACTGTGATCACATGATTAGTATAAATATAGTGCTTTAACACATCCAATTTACTCAGACAAAAGAAGTGATGGCCTCGTCTAGTATAATTTCTCCATACGAAGCCCATTTTTCGGATCTCGGAAAAGAGGTGGCATCCTAGGGCTTCGTTCTTGACCAAGCCCAAGTTGAGCTTCACCATATCAAGCTCAAACGGGACCGTCTACAGGAAAAGTGGAAGTTGATAGAAATTACCACTCGACCAATGTTATCTGAGCCACCCCAAGAGTCTGTCACCATCGCAAAACTTACCCTTAGGTCTTATGTGGTTGTTTTAAGGGGTTATGTAAAAAATAAGTAGTACTATGTTCATGTACATTATTTTTGTATATAATAATGAATATAATTTCTAGTCATTTTTGATACATTGTAAATAGTTTTTAAAGTCCAAATAGTGTTTTTAGTTATTATTTAATTAAGAAATCTATTTTATTAAATTAAGGTATTTTTTATGAATTAAATAATATTTTAATAAAAAAATGATATTATTATTAAATATAAATGATCTTATAATTTTATGAATGCAATTAAAACTTTATATTAAGGTTTGAAATCCATTTCTGTCAAAACCCGTGAATTTTCGATAAATGTTGGTTTTTATTTTAAAAGTGAAAATTAACATATTTATAAATTTTCTTAGATAAAATAAATGTCATTTCTGGAATCAGGACGTCAAAATTATCCAATGGTGAATTTTTCATAATTTTCTGAGACAGTCAAATTTTCGGGTAAAAATTAAATACCGTTTAAATATATAATGTGTTTTATGAAATAATAATGACCCAATGGTGATGTAATAAAATACCATAATCCTTATGTTCGGCCAATATATTTTTTACCATTAAAATAATGTGATTTTGGGTTTGTTTGAATTACTTTTTAAAGCATTAATGGACCCCTGAAGACTTATTCAACACTTTGCCTTTTTAAATTAATTTCTATGGGAGTGTGACTCACCTCCACATAAGAAACCTTATTATTTTAAGAAGTTCGTACTTGGGACTTATAAAATATTTTTTTCCTATTCCCTTTTCCAAAAACCATGGGCAAAAACCATGGGATGGTTTTTTGTTTGGATTAATTTAATGTAAGGGGACCCAAACCTAAATAATAAAGAATTCTCTCACCTTTCCTATATAAACCCACCCAAGATCCCACTTCCTCCTCACTAAAATCCCTTTTAGTTCATCCAACCTCTACCCTACTCTCTCTAGAATCCTTCTAAGGTGCCCCAAGCTCCCAATAAGCCTTTCACAAGCATCTCTCTAGACTTTGGAAGCACACTTCTAAGTAAGGGTTTTTTTCCTTTCTCATTTTTCTCAATTTTCTTTAAGTTGTATTGCCCATTTAGTTTCAATTATGAATGTTGGGGTATGGTTATGAACCTCCCTCATACTTCACTTTTATGTTTAAATTATGGGAGACCCCTTTCTCTCTCATTTAATGTCTCCCATATACACCCGTTACTATGCCGAAATTCCGAAAGGAACTTATCCCTCCTCATTTACATTCAAGCAATACTTTTGTATCATGAAACTAAGTTCCATTAAAATTGTTGGGACATGTATATATATAACCTCCTTACTTTCCATTACATGTAAATATTATGAGGAACCCCTTTCTCTCTCATCATCCTTTTTTATGAATTCTTATGTCACGCCGTTACGCTGCCGAAATCACACCGATTTTCTAAGCCAATGTCATTGTGTAGTGAATACCATGCCCATTTATCCATCAAGGGTATTCACCTTTATGCACATTTACTTATTGATTGTAAAGTTTCATGTATGAATTCCACATTCCTTTATTGTGGAATAAATTATTATGTTTTATGAATCCATGTTTTATGATCCATGTGGCACACTTATGCATGAAATGAAATGTTTAAGAAGGGTGTTACCTTATAGCACTCCAATGCATTGGGTAAAGTATAGTATCATTATACGTCATGTGCAATGAGTGTTGACTCATGCTAATTCAAGTGCAATGAGGGTTTACTCGTGCTTCATGTGCAATGAGGGTTTACTCATGCTTTATGTGCAATGAGCCTTGGGTCATGCTAATTCCATGTTAAGTGTTGTTGCCACATTTCCATGTTATGATTATCATGCTTTATCATGCTTGTATGTTCATGTTTCTTTTATGATCTATTGATATTCCTATTGTCTAACATGTATTGTACTCCTCATGTTATTCCATTTGTACTCCCTTACTGGGTTTTATAGCTCACCCTTTTCTTATTCATGTCCTCAGGTTATCACATGTATTGCTAAGTACGAGGGAATGTAGTGGTCATGTAAAGAATGTTTTCAATAAAGATGTTGTATTTCATGTTTTAAGTTTTTATGTAATGATCCTAAGCCCCAAAGACACTAAACCTCTCTATCTTCTTTGTTGTTTCAAGTGAAGTTTTATGTAATGAATCATGTTTAAGTTGTAATAAAAAGTAGTGTTGTCATAGTTGGTATCAGAGGATAGGTTTAGTTATTTTTGGGATTAGGAAACCCTAGTAAGGCCTTAGATACAATACTAAGTATAATAAAAACATCCCTAAGTTTTTTTAAGTACTGAGTAAGTGGTTTATCAAACAAATACATCCCTGTCTGGATATGAACAGGTAGAGGCAGCTCTGGTACAGATTTATCCTAGGGGGTAAAACCCGAAAACACCGGTTTGAGCTAGACTCGAACAGGAACTGGTGCACGACAACGGGCTTTGTTGCACTCTTGGTTACCACACTCCTGGGGGAGATGTTTTGATAAATTCACAATCTTAGTATGAACCCTTATTAAGGGAATTAAAAAAAATTCCCCTAAGAATATATGTTAGAAAGTAGATCATGAAAATCCTATATTGAAGCCTATAGACTCATGAGTTAAGGAAATTAAAGTTTATTTATGAGTCATCAACTTTTTTCTTTGGATTACCCTCTATGTGTTACCCCTAACTTTTTTTTTATTCCAGCCAATGGCCGTTAATAGGAGGACTCGGGCTAACAACCGTTGTGAAGATCAGTGTGATGACTGTACTAATGAGATTCCAAATCCAATGGCAGTGGGAATTGTGAACTTTGTAACGCTTCTCTCTCAGCTAACTCAAGTTTTGAATAGAAACACGGGTCAAGAGGAACGTTCAACCCCACCTAAGAAAGAACAAGTCGCTATCGAGAGCTTCATGAGACAAAGGCCTCCTACTTTTAGTGGAACATCCGATCCCACGATCGTTGAACAATGGATCAACTCCATTGAAAAGATATTCTCCATCCTCCAATGTTCTGAACAAGAGAAGGTTCTCCTGGCGGCTTATCGTATGGAGGGTGAAGATGATCAATGATGGACGTTGATCAAAAATACGAAGCCTGAGGAGGAGATCGAGGCATTGGAATGGAAGGATTTCCAGAATATGTTTTTTGATAAATATTTTCCGCGCACCCTCCGACTTAAGATGGAAAGGGACTTCCTTTCCCTCAAGAAAAAAGATAAATAATCTATTGGAGCATACGAGGAAAACTTCACAAGGCTTGCACGATACGCTTCTGGCTTTGTCGTTACCCCCGAATGCAAGGTCGGCCGCTTCTTTGGTGGGATGAAGCCTAGCTTGTAGAAAGCATTAGCGATCCGTGACTTCGACAACTATGAGGAAATTTTCTGATGTGCCCTCAAGGTCGAAATGGAGATCGGGGAGTCACAAGGGTATTATGGGGACAAGAAGCGTAAGGTGGACTTCAATGCTAGTGGTCCGAAGGATAAATCCAACGGAGCTAAGAAGTTCCAGCACCCCACTTGCCAAAAGTGTGGAAAGAAGCACCTTGGAAATTGCCTTAAGGGGAAGAGAAAATGCTTCAGGTGTGGAAGAGAGGGGCACCTAGCTGTTAATTGTTGGAAAGAAGGATCCGCAGTTGGGACAGAGGAGAGGAACGCTCCATTCGAACCTCAATGCGTTGTTAAATTCTACAAATGCAAAGAACCGGGTCATTTTGAAAATCAGTGCCCTAATCCAAGGGTTATCGGAGGCAACAAACAACCTCCAAGACAGCAAGGAAGATCTTTTTCCATCACTTCTGTCGAAGTGAACCCTGAAAATGAAGTGGTGATAGGTACGCTAGTTATTCATTCAATAATAGCGAACGTACTTTTTGATTCAGGTTCTACGCATTCGTTTATATCTCAAAAGTTTAGTAGAACAATCCCAGCACCACCAAAAATCATGGAAGTAAAGATGTCGGCGAGTACGGAAAATGGGTCAATCATTGCATCCCATGAATATAAGTCCAACACTGTTATAATCTGTGGATTGAATTTCCCGGCAAACCTTGTCATACTCCCTCTGGTGGAATTTGATGCAATTATTGGCATGTATTGGCTTTCCTTATATAGAGCCAACATAAATTGTCGGGAGAGGGAAATCACACTCTATATGTAGAATCGACCCCCGATTCATTACAAGTGTCAGGAGGAAGATGAATCTCCTTTAGATCCATCATCTCAAGAATGGATATTACTGCCTTATGAGAATGCATATCTGGCTTAGATGATTGAGTCCAAGGAAGAAACCATCCTTGAAGAAATGCCTATTGTGAGGGAATTTGCTAAAGTGTTTCTCGAGAAACTTCCTGGTCTTCCTCCAAGAAGAGATGTTGAGTTCTCAATTGAACTTATACCAGGGGCGCTACCAATATCCAAGACTCCATACAGAATTGTTGTTGTAGAGTTTGAAGAGCTGAAGAAACAACTATAGGAGAATCTGGATAAAGGGTTTATAAGCCCAAGTGCTTCACCATGGGGTGCACCAGTCCTCTTCGTCAAGAAGAAGGATGGGTCAATGCGGCTTTTCATCGTTTATCGTGAACATAAAAAAATCACGATAAAGAACAAGTATCCTCTCCCAAGAATCGATGACTTGTTTGATCAGCTGCGTGGAGCACAATACTTCTCCAAGGTGGATTTGCGGTCGGGATATTATCAAGTAAGGGTGAAGAAGGAAGATTTCCCCAAGACTGCTTTTCGTACAAGGTACGGGCACTATGAATTCATAGTAATGCCTTTCGGACTCACCAATGCTCCAAAAATATTAATGGACATTATGAATATAGTCTTTAGATATTACCTTGACAAATTTGTGGTAGTCTTTATAGATGATATTCTAATATACTCCAAAACCAAGGAGGATCATGAGGAGCATTTAAAAATTGTTCTAGAGACTTTGCGCAAGGAGAAGATCTATGCAAAGTACAGTAAGTGTGAGTTCTGGTTGAAGGATGTCTCATTCTTGGGCCATATCATCACAAGAAATGGAATATCTGTGGACCCCTCCAAAACAGATGCAATTGAGGGATAGCTGAGGCCAACATCGGTAACGGATATCCGTAACTTCTGGGGGTTAGCAGGATATTATCGATGATTTGTGAGAAATTTCTCACGATTGTCCAACCCTTTAACCAAGCTAACTCGTAAGGGAGTAAAGTTTTCTTGGAGTGGTGAATGCAAATAATGCTTCAAGGAATTGAAAAGGAGGCTTATCAATGTGCCCGTGCTCACTTTACCCACAAGTGGGGAACTTTTTGTGGTATTTAGTGATGCTTCAAAGAAGGGATTAGGTTGTGTGCTAATGCAGAATGATAAATTGATATCCTATTACTCAAGGAAGTTGAAAATCCATGAGCGAAACTATCCAACACATGATCTGGAGTTGGCGTCTGAGATCTTTGCCTTGAAAATCTAGCGGCATTATCTCTATGGAGAGAAATGTGACATATATATTGACCACAAGAGTCTTAAATATATATTCACACAGAAAGAGCTTAATATGCGCCAGAGAATATGGATAGAGCTCATCAAGGAATATAACTTTTCAATACATTACCACCCTAGGAAAGCGAACAAGGTGGCAGATGCCCTAAGTAGAAAGGATCCAGTGATTCTATCAATGATGAGAATTGAGAAGGATCCAATCTTATTAGACTTGATGAAGATGGACGTGGGAATCATAAAGAAGGGAACATCATCAATCCTTTCACAAATGATTTCTCAACCCTCTCTTTTGGAGAGGTTAAAGGATGCTCAAAAGGATGATGTGGGAATTCAGGAAAAGGTGGAAGCTATCAAAAAAGGGAAATCCTAAAGGTTTAATGTTAATGAAGAATGAATTATACGGTTTGGGAAAAGACTATGTGTTCCATCAAGTCTAGATATGAAGAAGGAACTTTTGGATGATGCACATAGTTCAAATTTCTCTATTCACCCAGGGAGCACAAAGATGTATCGAGATCTCTGAGAAAACTTTTGGTGGGATAATATGAAGAAGGAGATCGCCGAATATACATCAAAGTGCCTGGTGTGTCAGCAAGTTAAGGCAGAGAGGTAGAAGTATAAGGGGATGATGCAACCATTGCCCATACCAGAATGGAAATGGGAAAACATCACCATGGACTTTGTCACTGGATTTCCAAGGACATCCAAAGGCAACAATGAAATCTGGGTTGTAGTGGATCGTCTTACAAAGACTGCACACTTCATTGCTATTCGAGAGGATTTCTCATTGGATCAAATGGCACAGATATATATATCAGGGAAGTGGTAAGGTTGCATGGAGTACCACTATCTATTGGGTTTGACCGAGATCCAAGATTCACCTCTAAGTTTTGGAAGAGTCTTCAACATGCTCTGAATACTGAACTGAACTTTAGTACGGCTTATCATCCTCAAACTGATGGCCAATCCGAGCGGACTATCCAAACACTTGAGGATATGTTGAGAGCATACTCAATAGACATTAAAGGGGGATGGGATCAACATCTTCCTCTGGTTGAGTTCTCTTATAATAACAGTTTCCACTCGAGCATCCAAATGGCACCATATGAATCCCTATATGGGAAAAGGTGCAGAACACCGGCATGGTGGGATGAGGTCAGTGAACGTAAGCTTCTTGGACTAGAAATGGTCAAAGAAATGGTGGAGAAGGTGAAAACCATTCAGCAGCATATCAAGGCATCCCAGAGTCGACAAAAGAGTTATGCAGATAATCGTCGACGAGAACTTGAGTTTAAAGTTGGAGACATGGTGTTTCTACACATATCTCTGTGGAGAAAGGTCATGAGGTTTGTAAAGAAAGGGAAGTTAAGTCCAAGGTACATCGGCCCCTTCGAGGTTCTTGGTCATGTTGGGGTTGTGGCCTATCGACTAGCACTTCCACCTACTATGTCTAAAGTACATGATGTCTTTCATGTATCCCTCTTAAGGAAGTACATACCGTACCCTTCACATGTACTCTCTTCTAAGGTGGTACAATTGGAAGATGATCTTTATTATGAGGACTAATCAGTGAAGATCTTAGATCGTAGAGAAAAAGTTCTATGAAATAACACAATGCCCCTCGTCAAGGTGTTGTGGAGAAACCACAAGTTTGAATAAGCGACTTGGGAATCGGAGGATATGATGAATCTGAGTTACCCACATTTGTTTTATTGTGGGAAAAGGAAAATTTCGAGGGTGAAATTTCTTAAGGGGGGAATATTGTAACGACCCAAAGTTTCATAAATGAAAAATCCCTCTTGATCTAGTTAAATGTCTCTTTATGAAAAATGTTTTTATAAGATGTCAACTTCTTTGGTTTTATGTTAAGAATTTTGATCGTTGCTAATATAGCTATTGAACAGTGATCACATGATTAGTATAAATATAGGGCTTTAACACATCCAATTTACTCAGACAAAAGAAGTGATGACCTCATCCAGTAGAATTGCTCCATACGAAGCCCATTGGTCGGAGCTCGGAAAAGAGGTGGCATCCTTGGGCTTCACTCTTGACCAAGCCCAAGCTGAGCTTCACCATTTCAAGCTCGAATGGGACCGGCTACGGGAAAAGTGGAAGTTGATAGAGATTACCACTCGAGCGATGTTATCTGAGTCACCCCAAGAGTCTATCACCACTGCACACCTTAACCTTAGGTCTTATGCGGCTGTTTTTTGGGGTTATGTAACAAATAAGTAGTACAATGTTCATGTACATTATTTTTGTATATAATAATGAATATAATTTCTAGTCATTTTTGATACATTGTAAATAGTTTTTAAAGTACAAATGGTCTTTTTAGTAATTATTTAATTAAGAAATCTATTTTATTAAATTAAGGGATTTTTTTTAATTAAATAATATTTTAATAAAATAATATTATTATTATTAAATTAATTTTTATTAAATATAAATGATCTTATAATTTTATGAATGAAATTAAAACTTTATATTATGGTTTGAAAGCCATTTCTGTCAAAACCCATGAATTTTTTATAAATGTTGGTTTTTATTTTAAAAGTAAAAATTAACATATTTAGAAAAAAAAATTAGATAAAATAAATGTCATTTCTGGAATCAGGATGTCGAAATTATCCAATGGTGAATTTTTCATAATTTTTTGAGATAATCAAATTTTTGGGTAAAAATTAAATACCGTTTAAATATATACTGTGTTTTATGACATCATAATGACCCAATGGTGATGTAATAAAATACCATAATCCTTATGTTCGGACAATATATGTTTTACCATTAAAATAATGTGATTTTGGGTTTGTTTGAATTACTTTTTAAAGCATTAATGGACCTCTCAAGACTTATTCAACACTTTGCCTTTTTAAATTAATTTCCATGGTAGTGTGACTCACCTCCACATAAGACACCTTATTATTTTAATAAGTTTGTACTTGGTCCTTATAAAATATTTTTTTCCTATTCCCTTTTCCAAAAACCATGGGAAAAAACCATGGGATGGTTTGTGGTTTGGATTAATTTAATGTAAGGGGACCCAAACCTAAATAATAAAGAATTTCCTCACCTTTCCTATATAAACCCACCCAAGATCCCACTTCCTCCTCACTAAAATCCCTTGGAGTTCGTCCAACCTCTACCTTTCTCTCTCTAGAATCCTCCCAAGGTGCCCCAAGCTCCCAAGAAGCCTCTCACAAGCCTCTCTCTAGCCTTTGGAAGCTCACTTCCAAGTAAGGGTTTTTTCTTCCTTTCTTATTTTTGTCAATTTTCTTTAAGTTGTATTTCCCATTTAATTTCAATTATGAATGTTGGGGTATGGTTTCAAACCTCCCTCATACTTCCCTCTTTATGTTTGAATGATGAGAGACCCCTTTCTCTCTCATTTAATGTCTCCCATGTACACCCGTTACTATGCCGAAATTCCGAAAGGAACTTCTCCCTCCTCATTTACATTCAAGAAATACTTTTGTATCATGAAACTAAATTCCATTACAATTGCTGGGACATGTATCTATATAACCTCCTTACTTTCCATTACATGTAAATATGATGAGGAACCCCTTTCTCTCTCATCAACATTTTTTATGAATTCTTATGTCACGCCGTTACGCTGCTGAAATCACACCGATTTTCTAAGCCAATGACATTGTGTAGTGAATACCATGCCCATTTATCCATCAAGGGTATTCACATTTATGAACATTTACTTATTGATTGTAAAGTTTCATGTATTAATTCCAAATTCCTTTATCGTGGAATAAATTATTGTGTTTTATGAATCCATGTTTTATGATCCATGTGGCACACTTATACATGAAATGAAATGCTTAAGAAGGGTGTGCCCTTATAGCGCTCCAATGCATTGGGTAAAGTATAGTATCATGATACTTCATGTGCAATGAGTGTTGACTCATGCTAATTCAAGTGCAACGAGGGTTTACTCGTGCTTCATGTGCAATGAGGGTTTACTCATTCTTTATGTGCAATGAGCCTTGGCTCATGCTAATTCCATGTTAAGTGTTGTCGCCACATTTCCATGTTATGATTACCATGCTTTATCATGCCTTTATGTTCATGTTTCTTTTATGCTCTATTGATATTCCTATTGTCTAACATGTATTGTACTCCTCATGTTATTCCATGTGTACTCCCTTACTGGGCTTTATAGCTCACCCTTTTCTTATGCATGTCCTTAGGTTATCCCTTGCAGTGCTAAGTACGAGGGAATGTAGTGGTCATGTAAAGGAAGTTTTCAATAAAGATGTTGTATTTCATGTTTTAAGGTTTTATGTAATTATCCTAAGCCCCAAAGACACTAAACCTCTCGATCTTCTTTGTTGTATCAAGTGAAGTTTTATGTAATGAATCATGTTTAAGTTGTAATAAAAAGTAGGGTTGTCCTAAATTCCTCACTCAATCCCTCTTGAAAATATGAAAAACAAAACCACCCCCTTTTTATGACATGGTACATGAGCCAATAAGTGATTATAATTAATGATATCATCTATGTTCTCCTCCTTTTTTTTCAAAGCTCCAGAAAGGTAGAGCTTTATTTTCTTTTTCTTTTTTTCATGGAGGATGAGCTGAAAATTGAATACAATGAATGAATGAAAATTCATGCCCTTTATTTTTGAGAGGCACCTGAGTCATAAAATAATGTAAAATGAGGAATTCAAGCTCATCTCCATTTTTTTCTTTTCTTTTTTTGAAGGAGAAATGGATGAAACAAATAAAGCACAATGAAATGACGACACATTCCCAATTCTCTTATTATCCATGGCCCAAAATATTGACACACACTTCACACTACCCATAAATGATACAAATACCAATGAATGCACACAAAAGGCCCTTCCTCCACACTCAAACTTGAAATATCCATGAAAAAATACTAAAAGTGCAGGTAGGTAAGGAAAAATTGGCTTGTAATGTGGCTTAAACCTATAAGTAAATTCATGGAATCTAAGGGATTATGAAGGATAAATGTAATGGTGGGTCTTAGGATAAAATGTGGCTAGCCAAAGATATGCCTCAATCATTTCAAATACATTCCATGAAATCCAAAGCTTCGAAAGCAAATATTCACAAATTCTAGTTCTCACACAATATTAAAGTTTCCCTCAAGAAAGTGTGGGTATTAGGAAGAATATGTAAAACTGTTTTAGAATACCTCACAGGATAGGAAAAATATTTTGAGTCAGTGTTTCATGGTCATGGATTTCAAAAATCAGTGAAACTCATAAAAATGATTGATAATCAAATTAAATAAAAATGTTTTCACATCAACAATAATTTAAAATCTGTTATTTCAAAAATAATTTCAACTCTTTAAAAATAAATTGATGTGTGAAAAGTGGTAAGAATATTCATTAAAGCTCAAAAATCCTAAAAATATAATAAAAAATGAAAATAACACAAGAAGAACTTAGCAGTTTTACACTCACCCACACTTAAATTTAACTACCCCTTATTTCAACTCAACAAAATATAAATATAAAGGTAGAAAATCAAAGGGAAGTAAAGATACAACCTGAAATTATTTTAGAGGTGGATCCCTTGAGTTAAGCTCCTAGGAGCAGCCACTTTAAAACTACAAGAAAGTAATGAAAATACATAAGAAAAATAAATAAAAAGAATGATAAAGGGAAAAGAAAATAGATAATTCTTGGTTTAGACCCCCAAGCGGGTGCTAGGTTTTTACTTCCCCTAGTAAGGAAGTTTCAGCAGATTATCCCCAATCAGAAGGTGGGTGTGGTTTCATTGAGATGAACCACCACATGTGATTTTTCCTGATATCCATTAGTAAAACCTGAAAGTATAGAACCCCAAATATGCTTAGAATGTTCCCAACCCCCGAGAAATAATAAAAAAGAAATTTGAGGTTCGAAGGGGAGGGGGGAATAAAAGATAAGGGTGCTCCCTGTTAACTTCGGTGGTGTCCTCCTCCATATGGTATGACAATTTTTGTTGAGGAGGTAGTCGCACCACCACCACCTTCTCCAGATCTTCTTCCATGATCACCACTACTTCAGGGGTCTCTTTAATTTCATCCAAGGTCTGCACCATTTCTGCCGAATCAGAAATTTCAAAGGAAGAGATGTCAGAAAACAATTTAGCTTGAATAAGATTAAAACATGAAGAATTAATAAATAAATATTCCCTTTCAAGTTATTCATCTTGGTAATTGATCTCTTCAGGAATGACCATTGGAAACTCAATCTCAGGAGGTGCATGTTCTTCCTTGCAAGGATTGGGGAGATCAAGCAGCTCCTCATATTCATTCCATAATTTATCTTATTCTTGTTGATCTCCCACATTTGGTTGTTGATATCCCATCAGTGTATTAGTTGGAATGTGTACTTCTAGGACCTCCTTGAGCAATGGTTGAGTGAGGGATGATGTGATAATTTCCTTTATAAGTTCCTTATCACCCGCCTTATGTTCTTTAACATAAAATGTGATTGTTGAAATCTCTTCCACCACTCGTTCTAGTTCAGGTTCCAGCTCAGGTTTTGGTTTCTCCTGGGATATGCATACATATTCTGCAATTAATTCTATTTGGATCTCCAGGTTTTGCACTTTATCACTAATACTATGAAACTAAGCATCAATTTCATTGTAAACATTTTCTTTCACTTGATACCAGTCAGTCCATGCATAATAATCATATTTTGAATACATCATGAACGAAGAATATTTTTTTAGTTTTTGAAATTTATGATTTTTTTGTTGTTTTTTTAAATGAAAGGAAAATTATTTTCAAAAGGTGAATAAAAATAGTGAATTAAAACCACTTGGCTCCCTGGAAACTGCTCTAATTTGACGAAGCATTGTCGTGCATGCTCTAAAGAATATTTATACTAAGTGCAGCACAGTGGCTGACCTAGGTCATTCTCTTGAGGAGCTTTTGTGGTTAATAAATCACTACGACTTGTCCACCTAGTCTAATTCTTTTTTTTGTTTAATATTTTATGAAATAAATGTAATTTAATAAAATAAATAAAATTCATAAATCAAAATAAACTAAAATTTAATTCTAAATTACCATGCAATGCTAAACAGAATGTAATTAGAGGAGAAAGGAAGTTCTCCCGAGAGAATATTCAGGGAGCACCTTCATTGGCCAGCTTCAAATATTCTTAGTGTACACACTCCATCGTATGTGTGCACACCTTGTTCTATCCCGGTTATGAGTGAAAAGTCTACTTAGAGATCTCCAAGCACACCCTCCATCCACCTCCTCAATCGAGGGAAAATGGTTGTAGATTAAGAAGTTAACTTTTAGACAACCACAGTGAGGATTACACCCACTATAAATTATCCTTAGAATTAACTCAAAGAATGTTAAAAATATGGTTTTGGATCACTCCATAAGGCAACAAATACCAACATTCAATGGGAGTACAAATAAACTAGTAGTAGAGAAATGGATAAATTCCTTAGAGAAAATATTCCATGCTTTGGGGAGTAGTGAAAGGGAAAAAGTTGTCATGGCAGTTTACCGCCTCACTGGAGATGATGATCAATGGTGGTCATTGATTCAAAACACGAAGGAAGATTATGAAGTATAAAATATGGAATGGAGGGCGTTTAAAGAGATTTTCTTAGAAAAATAATTTCCTCGTGACCATTGAGTAGATATGGAAATGAAATTTATGAGCCTGAGGCAAAAGGAGGATGAGAATGTTGCAAAGTATGAGGTTAACTTTACAAGGTTAGCAAGGCATGCTGCAGATTATATACAAAACCCAAGATGTAAGATTGATCGTTTCTTTGATGGGTTAAAACCATTTCTCTGTCGAGCATTAGTATCACAAACCTTCTCGTTGTACAAATATATTGTCTCATGCACTATCAAGACAGAAAAATAATTCTCTAAGTCTTATGACTTTAAAGAAAAGAAAGATAAGAAGAGATCTGTTGATCACTCTGGAAATAGAAATAAGGGGAACAAGGGAAAAGTTGAATATCCATACTGTAGTAAATGCGGGAAGAAATACCCTGTTACTTGATTGAAAGGAATGGGAGTCTGTTACAAGTGTGGTTAAAAAGGACACTAAGCTTGTGATTTCAAGGGGGAGAAAGAAGCTACCAATTTTCAATGCTATAATTGTAGGGAGATGGGAGATTATGCAAATGAATGTCCTAAGAATCAGGGGAACTTACCTCAGAAAAGGCCAAGGGATCAAGGACAAGCTTATGCAATCACTATTGTTGAGGTTGAAGCTCTGAAAGACGTGGTGGTAGGTATTTTAATGGTTTCTCAAGTTTAGAAAATGATTTATTTGATTCTGGATCATCGCATTATTTCATATCTTCTCAGTTTGCTAAGAAAATTAGATATTTCCAATTTGATTTGACAAGGGAGTTGTCAGTAAAAACTCCTAAGGGAAGTATCATTGCAACAAAGTTTTGTGAATCAGTCCCCATTAGAGCATATAAATGTACTTTATCTGTTGATCTCATTGTCATACATATGATTGAGTTTGATAAAATCCTCGGTATGGATTATATTTCATACCATGATGCGAATATTTATTGTAAGAAGATGGAGGTTATGATTTTTGATGATGATGATAAGGAACACCTTATCTTTAGAGCATAATTGTCACCACATAATTCTTATCTAGATCCACCCCCAGTAGCTCAACTAAATTCAATTATTAGGGAGGAAGAGAATGAAAGGACTATGGGTGAGGAAAGGAATGTTCATATATAGGATGTACCTATTTTGAGAGAATATGTTGATGTGTTTATAGAAGATTTACCTGGACATCCTCTAGAAAGAGAAATTGAGTTTTACATTGATTTAATTCCTGGATCAAGGCCCATATCGAAGACCCCTTATAGAATAGCCACTTTGGAATTAGTTGAACTAAAAAAACTAGAGGAATTGAGTAATAAGGGATTTATTCACCACAGTGTTTCCCCATGGGGATCCCCTGTCCTTTTTGTTAAGAAGAAAGATGGATCTATGAGGTTATGTATTGACTATAGGGTGATCAATGCTATAACAATAAAGAACAAGTATCCCCTACCTTGAATTGATGATTTATTTGACCAACTACATGGAGCTAAATACTTTTAAAAGATTGAACTTCGATCTGGATACCATCAGTTTTGTGTGGAGAAGGAATACATTTTGAAGATCACATTTCGAACCAGGTACGGGCATTACGAGTTTACAGTAATGCCTTTTGGGATGACTAATGAACCCTCTGTTTTCATGGATCTAATGAACAGAGTTTTCAAGGAATATATTGATGACATTGTAGTGGTATTTATTGATGATATTTTGGTATAATACAAAATATATAAAGATCATGAAAATCACTTGCGTATTATCCTGATGACTCTGAGAAGACATGAATTATATGGGAAGTTTAGCAAGTGTGAAATCTGGCTCCATGAGATTTCTTTTCTTGTCCATATTGTCTCTAAGGATGGAATCTCTGTTGATCTTTCTAAGACAGGATCAATCCAAGAATGGTCAGCACCAATGAGTATAACTGAGGTACGCAGTTTTATTGGTTTAGCATGTTATTATCAACGTTTCGTCCATAATTTTTCAAGTTTGGCTAACCCATTAACTAAGCTCACACGTAAAGGGGTTAAATTTGTTTGGAAAAAATAGTGTGAATAATGTTTTGAAGAACTGAAGTTAATATTAGTCAATGCTCCTATTTTGACTCTACCATCGGGGAATGATGGGTTTGTGATTTATAGTGATGCTTCAAAGAAAGGACTTGGTTGTGTCCTTATGAAGAATGATGGGGTTATTGCCCATACATCACGACAGCTGAAAATTCATGAGAAAAACTATCTTAATCATGATCTTGAGTTAGCAGTTGTAATCTTTTCTTTGAATATTTGTAGACACTATCTCTATGGTGAGAAATGTGAGATTTATACTGATCACAAGAGTTTGAAGTATATTTTCTCAGAGAAAGAACTCAACATGAGGTAAAGGAGATGGTTTTAACTACTCAAGGATTATGATTTAACGATACACTACCACCCGGGGAAGGAAAATAAGGTAGCAAATGCTTTGATTAGAAAAGATCATCAAGTTTTGAACAAGATGAGAGTTGAAAGGGATCCAATTTTCATGGATTTAGTAGATATGGATATGGGAATCACCATGGAAGGTGAAACATTAATACTTTTTCAAATGGTTTCCAAACCATCAATACTAGAAAGGATAAAGAGTGCTCAGGCCAATGATGAAGAGTTTAAAAAAACGGATTAAAGCTGCGAATGATGGGATATTGAGTGACTTTTTGTATGAAGATGGAATTTTGAAATTTGGGAAGAGACTTTGTGTTCCTGATATACCTGATCTAAAAAGAGAATTGTTGGACGATACTCATAGTTCTAATTTCTCTATACACCCTAGGACCACCAAAATGTATATAGATTTGAAGGAACATTTTTGGTGGGACAACATAAAGAGGGAGATTGCTGATTTTTGTCAAGATGCATGATTTTTCAACAAGTGAAAGCTGGAAGGAAACAGCCTGGAGGAGTTATGAAACCTCTTCCCATACCTCAGTGGTAATGGGATAATATCACGATGGAATTTGTCATGGGACTACCAAAGACTCAAAGAAGGAATGATGCAATATGGGTCTTTTTTAATCATCTTACCAAGTCAGCACATTTTCTCGCTACAAGGGAAGATTTACCACTTGAATGTATAGCAAGACTATATATTAATGAATTTTTTAGGCTTCATGGAGTACCCATATCAATTGTCTCGTATCGTGATCCCTATTTTACTTCAAGATTCTGGAAGAGTCTTCATAAGGCCTTGGATACTGAACTTCGTTTGAACACTGCCTACCACCCCCAAACTGATGGACAATCATAACGGACTATTCAAACCTTAGAAGACATGTTGAGATCATGATCACATGACTTTCAGGGTATGTGGGATCAATATTTACCTCTGGTATAATTTTCCTATAAAAATAGCTTTCATTTGAGTATTCAGATGGCACCATATGAAGCGTTATACAGAAAGAGATGTTGCACACCAACCTATTGGGATGATGTTGGTGAAAGAAAACTAATAGGCCCAGAACTGGTGGAGGAAACGATGGAAAAGGTGAAGTTAATCCAAAACCACATCAAAGCTGCTCAAAGTAGGCAGAAGAGCTATGCTGATAACCTAAGGAAGGATTTGGAATTTCAAGTCAGTGATCATGTTTTATTGAAGGAATCTCCATGGAAGGGAGTTATACATTTCAGTAAGAAAGGTAAATTGAGTCTCAAGTACAAAGGACCTTTCAAAACTCTAGAAATAATTGGGACTGTAGATTACCGTTTGGCAATGCTGCCAAGTCTCTCCAAAGTTCACGATGTGATCCACGTATCACTGTTGAGAAAATACGTGCCTAAACCAATGCATGTACTCACCTATGAGGGATTAGAACTAGAAATCGATATGTATTATTTTTAAGAGCATGTCAAGATTCTTGATATGAGAGAACAAGTGCTAAGAAACCGGACGACTCGTCTAGTAAAATTTTTATGGAGAAACCATAAGATGGAAGAGGAAATGTGGTAACCCGAGGAACTTATAATGAAGAACCACCCGAGTATTTTCATGTGGTAGTATTATATAAATTTAGAGGATGAAATTATTTTAAGGAGGGGATAATGTAACACCCCAAGCTTCCACGGTACGCTTCTCTTTGAATAATACAGCAGTGTGTGTTGTACGCAACTTCGAGCTCTAACACACACCACAACCAATCAAACTAGCCGTTATGAATAGTAATACCCATTTTTTGAAATTTTATACATTTTATCTTTCAAAATGGACTTCATTTTTGGATTGGGAATATTTATATTAGCTTAGGGTGAATTTTTTATACTTTTCGGATAACTTTCAATTTTTGATGAATAGTGAAAATTACTAAATTTTAATTTAAAACAACTTTTTTAATAGAAATAATTAATAGTGTTAAATTATGAATTTGAGTGGTTTTAAAGTATATTTAGAATATATTTTTACCATGTAATACAATTTTGGTCATTGGACATTATTTCACATTTAAACTGAACATAAACAAGTGTCAATCTTTTGATAGTTATTATTTCTTAAAAACACGCTTTTTGTTTTGACAGCAGGAATTGATTTTAAATTAATTTTTTCCACTTCTGTGTTTTGAATTTAGAAAAATGGATTCCATATTTAGAACCAGGATGTCCAAATTGTGTAAATAGATAACTTTTATATTTAGACATTTTGAATAATTACTTCGGTAAATATTTTATTTACCATGGTTAAAGGGTAAATCCGGTAAATAAGGGTAAAAAAATAATATTATAATAATTATAAATTACCCTAAAACGTGTCCTAACCCTATTGGTTGATACTTGTCCGCCCATGGGAATCTTTGGGTCGATTTTGGGACCCCATGGATCCACTTGTAAGTGATAATGACACTTCATATTAATTAAGTTAAAGTAAATACAAAAATGACATAAGCATATATCATTTAGAAAAACAATTTTGACGTAGGGTTATATATGTTATATTTTTTACTATAAATTTTCATTAGAAATCTAAAAATATTTCCTACATAATGGTATTTTATTTACAATTTTTATACATTGAATAATTAAATTTATTTATGACACAATAATGATGTAGTATTTTCCTTATTAATGAAAGAATCAAATAATTGTTATTATAAAAGTTAAAATAAATATAATTTGAAAGTTTTTATGACATAAACGAATTTTATTGTTGTATATAACATTTTAGGATGTCTTAAATGAATTTTATTAGAATTAATAAAGTTTTTAAGACTTTAAAAAAATCAATTATTAAATAGTGTTAAAATTGACAAAAATGAGTTTTTAAAACAAATATTATATTATTAATTGATATTCTCTTCCTAAAAATATAATGTTAAGAAAAAGAACTTATATAATGATATTTTTATTATTAATGCACCACTTGGTGGTCTATTGGAAGTTTAAAGTAATTTTATTTACTATATAATATAAAAATACATAGAGACATGGAAAATGTCAAACTATTTAACTAAGAGTTAAATCAAAAAGATAAAGTTAATATATAGACCCAAACATATATAAAACTTATTGGTTGAGTGGTTTTCAACCTATACCCGCCTTAAACTTTATATAATCCACTTTTGAGCCATTAGAAACCTAATATGAATTTATTATAAAATAATATTTCTAGCTTTTCCGAAGGTGCCCCTCACCCCTCTTATAAAAGGGAACTCCCCCTTCTCAATAATTCACACCTTCAAAGCCTTTTTTCTCAGCCAAACACTGCCCAAATACCCTCTCGACTATAATCCCTTAATCCTAGAGGCCTTAGTTTATTCAGAAAGGCAACCTAAGGATCCCTTTTGATCAAATCAAAAGGAAGAACCCGAAGAAAAGGTAATGATTTCACCACCCTCTTTCAAGTTCCTTTATTCTTCCACTTCCTTTTTATTTGTTGTTTGAATTCTAAAATAATAACTCTGTTATATTTTATTTACTATGATTTTATTATAAATATGGTACAACCAAATTCATTATTCTATCCATCCCTTGAATGACATGTCACCATACGTGCGTACGTACGGCTTACCGTCTCCACCTCGTGGTGTAATTGTTATTCAATATATTATTATTTAGATGGGTATAATAATGATATGTAATTCATGTAAATAATAAATATAACATAATAATTATTCTTTATATATGACAAACCAACCAATTATAAATTATTTTAATATCAAAATAATGATATTGTCGCTCGTGCCTACGTACGGACTACTGTCTCCACGAACGCGATGAGATTCATTCCCCATCATATCCATTCAAGGCTAATTTTCATTTGATGATTAAAAATAATGTTTAGGGACTTGATATCATTCTGTATATGAATAATATATAACCTATGGATAACAAACACGGATTATGTAACAAAACATATAAAAGAAAATGGGCAAGTGAACTCCCGAAAGGATGATAATACTAAAATATTATTAACAAAGAAATATTAAAAGATCATATATGATATCATATGATTATTGTATAATTTAATAACAATTATTTAACTATTATACAGTAGTTTAACCTACCCTCGACCAAGTAAAAGTACAAGGTAAGGGTTTATTTCACAATCTCTTCATTATCTGAGTTTGTTTATACGTAGTTATCTACTGGGACCTCTTTATCATCCACATCCATGTTTCTTAAAAATATATTTAAAAACATTCTTACTATTTTATAGACTATGGGTTAAAGTAATTTATACCCTTTTTTGACTTTTTATAAGATGTTTATAAAGGAATCTTTCCATCGTTTTCCAAACAAGGTCCTTTTTAACCTTTTCGACAAAATTAAGGTAAGAATGTCTTTTTTTAAACTTATACGGTGGGTGCGGTTGTTTTCTACCGTTATAAAATCATAAAACCTTCCCTTAAAAGCTTATGAGAATATTTTCAAAGTAATTTTTTTTTTATAATTATGTGTCTTTTAAATGATTTCAAAAAAAGAGGTATTTCTCTTAAATAGTTTTGATTTCATCTATGTCAACATCCTTTGATGGATTTTAAGCTTATTTGAAGATGATTTATTATGATACAAAACATCCATATTGTATTTAAGGTTTTTTGATATTTTTGACTTTGGATGTGTTATTTTTATACCATTCATGGTTTTTTGATAAAGTATTGACATTTCGTATGCTAGTTTTAATATCAATGTTTATGTTTTGTTTAAACCCATTAATATGAGGAATGCATTGGACTTAATAAGTGACGGGTGGATCCCGCTATAGCTCCTCGATGCATCAGTAAGTATCATGAGACAAACTAGTGTCTTGGCTGAGGGCCTTGAAAAAATATTATTTGTAGTCTTGTCATAAGGCCTTGACTATGTGGTTATGATAGTCTGGCATTATGCATTCCATCATTATGAAAGTGGTTATTGATATTGCATGTGATTATTCGATTAATAGAATATCCATGTGAATAAGTAAATAGCATTATTTAATTTTATCTTTTCTATATTATGCTGAAGTTCAAGTTTAAAATGATTTTGTTTTAGTTATATATTTCCTTAAATATTTATGATTATTTATGAAAGTTTCTGCTATATTGTTGTCCTTACTGAGCATCTGAGCTCACCCCTTTCTATGTTTTATTTTTTCCAGGATGTGAAGAAGTATATTATGACTAACATAGAGGGATAGTCTAAGGGATAAGTGTATTCAAAAAGGGGACAAGATGTTTTTTTTTGTGATTTAATGTAAGACTTATGAATATATCTAGTGTTTCCAAGGCTACTAAACTAAGCGGTCTTTCGAGATTTGATATTTCTTGTAATCATGCCAATGTTATGTAATAAGGCACCGACTCTGGGTAACCGGGGTCAGTGCATTACACATATCCTTAAAATAAAGTGGTGATAGGTACACTTTTTATTCATTCGAGAATAGTGAATTTATTATTTGACTCAAGTTATATGAATTATTTAATATCATTAGTTTTTAGAATAAATATTTAAAAACCACCTCAAGGAATAGTGGTTGAGTTACTAGTGAAAATAAAAAGTTTTGAAATCATTTTATCTCAAGTATATAACTCATTCCCAAATATAATTTGTGGGAATAATGCCCTAGTAAATCTAGTAACAATACATTTTGTGTATTTTTATGTAGTACTGGTAATGGATAGGTTGTCCTTATATAGATCCAATATCAACTTCCATGACAGTGAAATTAGTTTCTATATACCAAACCATCGGTTGATCTGATAATATGTCATGGATAATGATGAAAATCCTTTTGAAACTCCTTATAAAGAATGAATAAATTTTTCCTATTAAAAATTAAATCTAGGTCATATGATTGAGATGAAGGAAAAGAACATACTATAGATATTCCATTATAAAGGAATATATTGATGTGTTCCCCCAAAGAGTTTTCTAGTCTCCCACTTTTTTGAGATGTTGATTTCTCTATAAAACTTATACCTAGATATCTACCCATATCTAATAGTCCCTAAATAATGGAACCCATTGAAATATAATACTTAAAGAAGAAATATTAAGAGAACATGGAAAAAGGATTTATACACCCTAGTGAATCACTATGGGGCTTCCTATTTCTCTTTCTCAAGAAGAAGTATAGGTAAATGCATATCTATTTTTACTATTGTGAGCTTAAAAATATCATTATAAAAAAAAGTATCCTCTAACATGGATTTATGACTATTTTGAAAAGATATATTGGGATCAATAATTCTCAAAGGTGGAACTTCAATCCCATTATCATTAGTTGAAGTTGATGAAGGAGGATATTCCAAAAACTAATTTCCATAAAAGATATGTAAACTACAAGTTTACAGTGATTCCATTTTGACTCAATAATTTTCTAAAAAAATCATGGAATTGATGAATAATGTATTTTAATATTAACTTGTCGAATATTTGGTAGTCTTTATATATGATATTCCCATATAATCCAAGTGAATGGAAGATCATGAGGAGTATTTCTATACTATAGTAAATATTGGTGAAAATAGAAGCTATATGAAAATTACAATTAATATAAATTCTAGATAAACAAGAACATGTTACTTTGTAATTGTATCACAATAAATGGGATATTTTTTATCCTTTAAAGACAAAATAAATAAAGGACCAACCTATACCATTATCTATAATAAATATATGTGGTTTTCTTAGATTATTTTGGTACTACTGACAATTTTTTAGAAACTTATAATGATTTTCAATCCCAATAACCAATATAACTTTAAAATGAGTAAATATTTTCTAGATATATTGAATTTTAATGGTTCTTAAAGAAGTTTAAGAAGAGGTTAATATCACTACACCTTCACTCACCCTACCCTAAAGTGGGGAAATATTTTTAATATACAATGATACACCAAAGAAGGGATTGGGTTGTGTACTCATGAAATATGTTAAATTGATAGCCTATGCCTCAACATGGTTGAAGTTACATGAGAAAAAATACCCTACACATGATCTAAAGTTTGTGAAAGTAATAATTTCATTATTTATTTGAAGGAATTATCTATATAGAGAAAAGTGTGACATATATACTTATCCTAAATTCTTTAAGTTTTTATTCACATAAAAGGACATCAAAATGTTCTAATGAATATGGTTAGAGGTGAACAAATTCTGTGATTAATCAATCCATTATTATCCCATAAATTTGAATAATTTTGTAGATTCTCTAAGTAGAAAAGATCATGTAACTCTATCTAGGATAAGTATTAAAAAGGATCTAATATAATTAGACCTGAAAATAATAGTCATGGGAATCATAAAGGTAGGGTCAAGATTCAACCTTTTTTAAGTGATTTCTCAACTATTTATCTTGAAGAAGATTTAGGAAACTCAAAGGGATTATGTGAAGATTCAAAATATGGTAAAATTAAAAAGTAAGGGGGAAATATAAAATTTTAACATTGATAAAGATATATTTTTAATATATGGTAGACGATTATGTGTACCCTAAAATCCATATATAAATAATGGGCGATTAAATGATTCACATTTCTCAAAACTCTCAATTTAATGTAGAAGCATATATATTTATAGAGTTTTTTTAGAGCACTTCTAGTGGGGAAATGTGAAGAAGGTAATTAAAAAATGTATATAAAAGTATTTGATATTAAAACATGTTAAGTAAAAATGGAATAAGTACTAGGGTATGATGAAACCATTACTTATAAAAACATTCAAATTGGGAAACGTTTCCATAGATTTTTTATGAGTCTTCAAAAAAAAATATAAAGGAAACAATTTTCTATAGTTTGTGTCAGATATTCTTATAAATATTGTTCACCTCATAAACATTTTTCAAGACTTCTCCCTTGATTAAATTGCTAATATATATATCGTTGATTTACTAAGGTTGCATGGAACACCACTATCAATTATATCTGGTCATGATTTGAGATTAAAAAAACAATATGTGAGATTATTCAACATTCCTTCAATACATAATGGACGATCTTAACACACTATCCATACACTTAAATATATAATAAGAGTTTCATCTATAAAATTTAAAAGATAATGGGATTATTATATTCATTCGATTAGGATATCTTACAAAAATAGTTTCCACTCTAGAATCCAGGGGGATTATTATTAATACCTATATTGTAAAAAGTATATAATTCTAGTATGTTGGGATGATATTGGAAAGATTATTCTATTAGGACCCAAAAAATTAAAATAAATGATAGAGAATCTCAAATCCATTTAGTAACACATTTGATCAAGAAAAATTTGTTAAAATAACTATGTTAACAATCATCGATGGGGACTTGGAGTTTGAATTTGATTTAAATTATTCCTTCATATATCTCTATTGAATACATCCTTGAGGTTTTTGAATATGGAAAAGCTATTTCCCAAGTAAATCATCCCCTTGGTGATTGCTGATGATGCAAGACTTATTTCCAGTCAAGTAGAAATCCCATCGTACATATCTCAAGTATAAGACATATACCACATGTCCCTCTTTGGGGATCACATAATTGATCCTTCACATACATGAAATCCATAGGTGGTAGAGTTGGAGAATGGTCTCTCTTATGTGTAGTAGTCAATAATGATCATGGATCATTGATACAAAGTTCTATGTGAAAATAAAATGAACCTTGTCAAAGTATTATAGATAAACCATAAGTAAAAAGAGAAAAAATGGAAACCTGGTGATAAAATCAAATAAAAGTACCATCATAAATTTTTATCTTAGAGTTTGAGATGAAATTTCAAGGAAAAAATTTCTAAATTTAGGAACCATGTAATTACTATGCCTTTTCAAAATGAAATTTTCCTCCGTAATATATATGTTTGTCCCATCTAAGCATAAGTTATAATGTAAAATACTTGCACTCCCACAACAAAAATGAACATTATTTTATTTCTTCAATATATAAAATTACATATGAAGAATAGATAAATTCCAGAAATTTAAAATAATACCATGGGGGAAAAATTAAATTAAATAATAGAACTATAATTTGAATTTTTTTGCATCATAATCTCCAAGAATAATCAAACTGGAAAACAACATATTAAAAAAGAAACAAAACATTAAAAATATAATCCATATTTTATAAATCACAAGTAGATAAACTTCATATTAATTGTGTTGAATGATAAAAAATGTAATAATAGGATTTTATAGGAATTATAAACCCAATATGACTATTATAATACCAATACGATCATTGGGAATACTAACTGGCTATTAGGATTAGTAACTGGCCATTGGGAATAGTATAATATCAAGTAAAAATTATTTATCATAGATAAAACAAGTAAATATATGTCATGACCCCCTCCCCACAAGGTGTAACCCTCCTAGGACAGAAATGGGAGAAGAGAGATAGTGACCCCTAAGTCCCACCTCTAGTAGGCCCTAGGTTGGCGACGATCACCAAGGGTATAATAAACACAGATATGGGAGGAATTACCCTCTAAGAGAACACATGCAGAATAGAAAGATAAGATAGACACCAACTAACTCCTACCCAGAAAATAATATGAAAGAAAACCAAAATAAAAAAATTCAATGTCATGCTATAACTACTATAACTGAAAGGAAAAATACAAGTACCAAAATAAAAGTAAAGATGGTAGGGACCACAATTCCCAAATATCTCATCCTAAACCCCAAGATAGTAGTAACATGTCTGATCTCCAACCTTCTCCAACTAACCTGAGAAACAATTTATATATGAATAGGTTGAGTATAATAGTATACTCAGTTGGATCCTCCCAAGAGCCTCTCATGAAAAAGGTAAAGAAATCATGTTAAAGCATAATGAACAACAAGTTAAACTAACTCATCATATAAATAGGAATACTAAGTTCCTAGCCTCACCATGGATACTCTCACCAAATATCGCATGTTATGACAGATAACAAATAATATCAAGGGTACCACTCTACCACTTCCTAATTATTTTTACCCTCTACCCCAATGTTTCATGTCCTGAACATCTCTCTCCAAAAATGTTATCCCATAGAAACTTGGGCGAAGAACCACAACATGCACCTCATGCAACCCACCACCACGCCCATGTAACCAAAAGTAACTAGGTAGTTTCTAGTAGCCACCAAAGACTGAATAGCATGTATTATACATCAGGTATTATACCTCAACCCATCACACCTCATACACTAAGTAAGGACCTACAAGCCATCATATCCTATACACGTTATACCTATAGTATTCCTTAGGAAACTATATCAAGAATACATGTGTGTGAAATAACCACAATCCATAAAATCCCTCTACACACATATATTAAGAAAAACAAAAATTTGTGCATACTATAACAAGTAAATACCAAGAGAAGCGAGTGGGACCAAATGGGGTATTCATCCATCCATCCTCTCATTGGGATGTTGGGAAAAACACCCCCCAGGGATCAGAATCTTTAAAGTGCAATTTTCCCCAACCAATAGGGTAGAGTAGCATATAGAAACAGAAAATTTACATGATATAATATAGTTTAAAACCACACTATTGGAATATCCTTGTCTCAAAATCAACTTTATCTAACATCTCTCATAATCCTGGCTGTCAATACTAAAAATACAAATCCTATAAGCACACAACCATTTAAAGAGATATATTATGTTCTTTTATCCCTTTTCTATCAGTTTCACTTGGAATTAATAAATTAATTAACCATTAACATTTTACACATTACATTACATTAGCATCACAACAAATACTTATTCCCATTAGGCATAGGAAAACCAAGCCCACGGCTTCTTAGAATTATAACCTCTGCATTTCATCCCATCATGCTCTTACCCCATGGGTTAATCATTTATTCATTTATTAACAACATTAATTTACATATTACTAGGTATTCTAGGATAACATTTTAATCTACCAAACATAAGGGGCAGAACACGGTGATTAGTTGAACTACCTTTTGAGTCTTTTCCACATATAGTAGGAGTGTAGACTCATCCAACCACAAGAAACTAAACACATAAATCATGTGGAATACCCTATGCATATTCACCTCTCTTGAAAGGCTCAAATAGTGTGGAAAATAAAGTAGATAAAAAAACATGGTCATCATCTAAGCAACTAATTCAAAAAAAATCCAACTTTTATAGCAATGGGTAAGCCCAACTTCAACCCATTCTATTATCTCCAGTTCCCTCCCTGACACCCACATTAATATCCTAATGCATCTATCCAATAAAGGCATCAATTGATGCCTCAAAAACTGGGACTATACAAAACTAACAACACAACATACCTCTAAGATTAGCCATCCTAGGATGATAACACATCCAGTCCACCCCGCTCCATATACCACAACAGCCCTCCAGGCTAAGCCATCCCAAGCTCACAACACATCACAAGCGATAGGAACTTAACATAGAAACTAGGCACTTGGTCTTAAATAAATTAATCAATCCTTCACACAAAACGAGATCTCATGGCTCCAAAGCACAATGTGCATGGCCTCTATAATAAAATGGAAAACTCGGGACCTATAAATTCATTAACTTTTATCACACAACCGGTTCTTATTCCATGTTGAATTAATTGATTCATTATCAAAGGTTTCAACTATGGGAAACCTAAGAAACAAGATATCACAACTATCACAAATTAATTAAACAAATAATTTAACATGCCTTTAATTATTTTATTAAAATCATCAACATGATTCAGGTTCATTAAACAATTAATTTAAACATGTACACTTACATCAATTTTATTATCATCAAATTATAATAACAACTAGATTCATTAAGCATACCTCTTTCTATTTTAGCCAATTAATTATCAATAAATTCTAGATTTATGTTCTTTACCAATTTCTATCAAGAAAAAAATTCTAATAAAAGTATTTCATATATATCACACTATCTAGAAAATAAATAAGAAAACCATTATCATAATACAAATAAGAAACATCACAATATAATAAATACAAATTATCTAATCTGGTTCAAAATATTATTAGGTTAATTTCTTTGAGATTAAAGATGATAAATCATGTTAACTCTAAGATTTAACATAAATAAATATAAAAGTAATGAATACCCTTCCTCAAAAGGTCGTCGACGTTATTCTCATGAGAATAAAGCAAGAAACAAATCTCTAATCACCCCTACCACAAGAACTACATCAACCCAAAGGACATCTTGGCACAACCGCAATAACCAAAAACCAATAAAACCCCATTAGAAACATGGTGGATAATTTACCATCGCATGGTAATAATAATGGGAGTAAAAAGAGATCAAAATGGGAGAAAAGGCTGTAAAAAAAGGGAAAAACACACCTTGGATCAACCTGGGTCACCAAAGATCGTAGATGGAAGCTAATAATTGATCCTTGATGAAGAAATCCACAAAACATTGAATAGGAGGTCATCGGTGTGCTTGTAGTCAAGAGAGAGTTTTTGTATCCATAGGGCTTTAAAACCTGAGTGGCTGGAAATTTTTTAAAACATACAACATTAAGAAATTACCTGATGTGTTCTCCCCTTTTACATCTTGTAATCCTAATATTTCGATTTCCATCAAAAACATGTCACCTGTTCACTTTATTTATTTTTCAAACTTTGATATATTAAATGGTGTGAAACCCTCTTTCACATCATGTAACTTTTCATGACATGAAATCCTCCATGCTTTTATTATCTAGTAACCGAACTACTACAGACATCTTCCAAGCATCCTATAGGATCCTTGGTCTCGGAAACAGATAAAGGGTCGATCCATGAAGATTCGGGCCATTGAAATATAAATATTAGATCAACATAAAATTATTTCTCATATTATATATCTCAAAATATGTATATGTATAAAAACAACTTGATTATTCATTAGGTTATAGGAACTATTCAAGTATATCAAACTTGTGTAAGGGGAATTTATAAGTATTCATTCTTGTTCAAGTTTTGTTTACCATATTGAATTAGTCGCTCCACTTATTATTATATAATATATTTATACCTTTATACATTTCTTTTTCCTCATTATTTTTGGGATGTATATTTATTTATGATTCTCACCCTTTTGTTTCTTGAAAATAAACTCGATTATGTTATATATTAAATGATCCAAATTTATTTATTCCTCTATACAATATTTCATTATTGTTTATTATATATTTATCATTATATACATGATAAATAATTCTTTAATGCATATTTATTCTAACCTTGAATGAATAATACTAAATGTTACCTCTTATTTTGGGTACCTATGTGATTCATCATCTGGTTATGCTTTATTCACCACTTTGTAACCCATTTTATTTTCATGGGATTATTTCATGTTTAAACTTAATGACTATTTTTTTTTAATTTTAAATACATAATCATGATTTGTTATGATGTAATGGTTGGATCAGAATTATGTATCCTCCATTAGATTGGTTAATGATTTCACCTCATGAGATACCATGTATGGTGAATGAAAATTTATCAAATCACATTAAGATATGATTCCTTGAAAATGTGTCACATATTATGTTTATGGAATATTTTAAGTTATAAAACTATATCATATTTATCATTATTTTCATTATCTTATGATACAATTCATTTTATACCTAACTTCCATGTGGCAACTCATGATTCTTCAATTTATAATTCCATTATTGATGATATCCAACCCTCTTGTTTAATTTGATTTCCCCTTAATGGGATTTTATACTCACTCATTATTTATGAATATCCCTAGGATATATCATGTCTTGATAGGATCACATTGACATATAGGGGTGAAATATTAAGTTATAAATGAAATATTTTGTAATTCATTTAAAAATGTTTTATCCAGTCTCCCAAATACACTATATCTCTATATTTCAGGATGTATTTTATGGGATTTATGTAATATTATATATATGATATATAGGATCTTATAAAAAAACTCTATATGATGGTGTCACTAGTATATATATGATCATTACCTACTCTTCCCAGTTTACACCACTTCTTAATATTCTGAATATGATCATAATATTCTTATATGAGACTCTCCCAAATGATTCAAGACTACCCTAAATCTAGTCATCATAGATATGATCAACATGAACTATCATATAATGTATCAAAAGGTTACATATAAATCAACAACTAATAATTAATGTTATATTTGAGCTCACCAAGTGAGAGATGATCCTCCCATGAACCACTAAAATCAAGAATGTATGCTCAAAGCATGTACAATAATTCCTATATAGCACACTCAAATTTTATATTAATCAAAGGATGATATTCATACTCAAATTCACATGAGTATCTAATTATTTATGAAATCCCTACCAGAGGATATGTAAATCAAGAATCCTTATATGATATGATACTCCTAGGTATAACATGTGTTAGAACCTGGTTTTTATCTCATCTATAGATCCTTTTAAATTTGGCATACTTATTTTTTATAGACCTAATGTGGATGAGTAATGAGTTCACAAAGGTTTTGGGGGTGTTTGGGGCTTGTTTGGAGTTTGGAACTCTAACCAGTGGAGAAAAACACTAGGATGAATGGTTATTCTACATCGTGTGACCCATCCAGCATGGTCTCTCCTAACTGTGTGAGGCTAGATAGTGGGGTGAAGTAGGGTGCATTGTTTTCACTAATCATGTTCCAGGGGACACAATCCCATATAAAAAATACATAAATTTTAGTAGAGGTGATTTACATTGTTGGTGAAAGTTTTCCCTAACTGTGTGACCAAACCATGTGGGTTCCCCCTTATTATTGAAAATGGAACATGGTTAGTTCATAGTTTGTCCAACCGTGTGTCCAAATCATGCAACCCAAGATTTATGGGTAAAATTACCTTTATTCCCTTAATGAAATGTTTTAAAACTATTCTTCTTCTTTGTTCCTTATATTGGACAGTAGCAGGTTTCTTCCCATTTTCTAGCCCCCAAAACCATCTTCTATATGCTTTGATATTGTTTTTCAATTCAGAGTATGATTCAAGAATCATTAGTTTCATTGGATCTACACCAGTAAAATATTAATTCCTTTTCAATTTTTCTTTTTTTATATTCTCCTTAAAAAATTTATTGATATGTAGGATCATATTCCCTATTTTTAGGGTGGTTATCTAGTCTTTATATCTCTTCTAACCCAGGCCGAACTAAAGGCTAATACTGGATGAGGAGAGACATATGAGTACGAGTTAGGTAGCCTATATATTATCCCTTAAGTTTTTATGTTTTATAATATGTATAATTGTGCCACACGCTGGTTTCACTATAGATTTCCTCTAAATTGAACCTGTCTTAAATTGGTTTCCTTTCTTGGAACTTAAAGATATTAGTAGCCTCCTTGAGACCAACTACCTTAAATGAAGCTTCCCCTTTGGGTGTTCCCTCTTACATTCCTTAATGGATTTAAGAAGAATATATCCAAAGAACCTATTGGAGTGTTAGGTCTTGCTTCTAAATTGTGATATTAAAAATTAATTGGATGTTTATAGTGTTATATCATGTATAACACTCTTATAAATAATTTAATTGAATAGTTGTGAGTGGTAATCCCATATCACCAATTTTAAATTGAACAATGGTTACACCTTTGTTGATATTAAATCATAATGAGAAATGGATTATTCCTTGGCTCATAGTAAATCCAATAGTTATTTATTAATGATATGACATAATGGAATTATGTCCCTTAATAAAAATAATCAATGGTAATGACAACCCTTGTGAATTATAATTAATGGGAATGATTACCCTTATGCATGTATTATACCAAATGGGAATGACAACCCTTTGTAATTATAAAAAATGGGCATCAAGACCCTTATATAAATGTGATACTATATGGGCATGGCATCCCTTATAATACTAATTGTCAAGGATTCCCTGGTGATACTTCATGGGAATGGAACCCCTTGTGATTCTATTACGATATTATATAGTCATGGTATCCCTAACTATGATACTGGGCATGAAATCCCTTATAAATGTGATATGGGGCATGGAGTCCCCTATACTATTATGATATTGGGCATGGAATCCCATATACTATTGGGATACTAGGCATGGTTTCCCTTATAAATTTGATAATGGACATTGCATCCCTTGATACTTATTTAGAGTTATTCGGGCATGGGCCGAAGTAGGTAGTGTTAGCCTAGTTTCCTTTAGCAACCAAAGCCAAACCATTTATATTTTTTATTTCCACTTTAAATTATTATACCTGAACACTATAATATAATATAAATAGACTAGATATTTATAGATTCCTTTGGTGTTGGCCTATGAAGATTTATCTCACATCCTATTCGGGACACCTATAGCACTCGGGAAGACTATATGCTTGCAGGTGTAGATAAGGGGAAGTGTCCACCTATGGATTCATGAATTTTGTCTTGACATAGGATAGAGCTGGTAGTAGATGATTGAGATGGATCTTAAGATGCTGGATGTATTTTAACACTTTTTCTTTATTTTTGTATAGAATGTGTAGTACTACTTCCTATGGATTGTATCCATGTTTTCCTTCTTTATAGACATGATATTATCATATATTTTATATGATTAACTTACTGATTATGAGTATTGATATCAGCTTCTTGATTAATTACATCTATTATCACTACTTATTTATTGTTATACTAATTATAATATTTATTTTTTGGTTGTACCATTATGACACTCTATTAATGAGCACATAGTCTTTCCATGGACACACCATGTCCCCTCACTACTAGTCAATATCCTCTTCCATTCAAGGAGATGTTCTTGATACCATGTGTCCCACTAGGCTTAGGGAACCTCTAAGTCGAACCCATGTCCGAGATGTCACAATGATGTACCAGAGGCTTTATTTTCATGAATTACTATTTGGATGAAATATTTATTAGGTTAGGACACTTATGCAGTTTGGAAATGAGTTGTTCCTGGGAATAGCTAACACATGTACAGAGAAAGTCCAAATTACCTAAAATATAAAATTATGTTTATTGATTTCTTTTTATTAAAATAGATATAATTCCACCTTTGGGTGATGCCCTTGAATTTGAATATTACTATTGAAATGATTGAGGTTTATATTTTATCATTTTCCTGATAAGGTGAGGGAAAGGGAGAATTGATCAAGTATCATATTAGGCTCCTTGTTGAAAATTCACATGCCATGAATATACTATGCAATATAGAAGCATTGTATTATTTTCATTGCATTTGATTTTCATGAGTGATTTGACTATTATGAATGGAATTGTTATCAGGTAATGATTCTTTCTGGTGATTGAGAAAACATAGTTGGTACTTAGAGTGCCTTCCATAACCTAATAGTGTTTTGCAACATAGGTTATGTAAGACACCCTAAGAAGTCAAATATGGAATGTTGAGTCATGGACCATTGGTCACATGGATTAGAACATGTTATGGTATGGATTTACTAGACACCATATTTTTATTCATAAGGTGTCATGGGCCCTTATGGATTAGAAGTGGTGAACCATTTGGTTCAATCATATAAGAAGAATTTAAATAAAAATATAAATTAAATCAAATTGAAATTTTCAAAACACAGATCTTGACCCGGTCCTAAACTTATAAGTGGGCGGCAGGTAGCATCTCTATTGATCTATATAAATGTCTCTGTCACCCAGACCGGATTATTTGAGATAGAATAGGGTTTTGATTATTAAATAGAAAGTATTTTTACCCATTATAGTTCTATATTTTTTTCTTTTTCCATTATTGAATCCTTTCTAAGGCGTGTGTTTTGGAATTATAGTGTGATTCCACCAAGACTTCCTCTGATCATACGTCAGGAGGGCAGTGACGACTGTGCTCCATAATTGGTGGGACTGATCTACCAGTTATACATATAATAGTGACTCTTATGGAATCTCTTCCTATTCCTAATTAAGGTAATGATTTTTAGTTTTGAGGTTATTTCATATGACTTGTACAGACGATTCAAGGAGCTCTACGATCTTCCCCTTCTATGGGAGAGTTGATTTGGAAGTTCCAACAGTAGCATCCATCTAGATTTTTGGGTAATTGTGAACTATAATTAGTAGAGTCATGGACTGATATAGTCATTTATATATTTGATTATCTAGAGACACCTCTAGAGAAGAGAGTTAAACTCACTAATTACATGCTTCGAGGGGCCTCCAAACACTGGTGGGAAATTCTAAATCAGGCTGGTCAGTATCAGGAAGCAGTGTGGAGGGATATCCAGTCAAGATTTTACGATTATTTCTTTCTTGATACTTAGAGGTCTAATCGGTCTAGGGAGTTAATGAACCTATAGAGAGTTTCAATGATAGTTATGGAATATTCACCTCATTTTACATAGCTTCAATGCTTCGTGCCTATCTATACTTCTAACGAGCCAGTGAAAGAAAAATTAATTGAGGATAGTCTATAGAATTCTATTCATTATTAGGTCAATGTTTTCTGGTTGAATACCTTATATAATATAGTTAATAGGCCCTCATAATCAATTGAAACCTAAGGGAAGAATGTGGTGTAATCCAAGACCATTCAGATCCCAGACATAGTGGTGGTTTTTCTAGTGGTCGGAAATGATGCTTTGAGATAGTATGCGTGAGTAGCGGTAAATAGTTGAAACACATAGATAGTTTTGGGGTATGTAATCAGTGTGTAATGACTGGTAATAAGAGGAAACAATGTCCCAGATACCCCATCGAGTGTTGAGGTTGTAGCAGATTGGGGCATATATAGTGTTTCTATAGGACATTATCATCTGTTTTGAGTGGGATGGAATATGTGTTTGCTCCACCTTCAGGAGAAGGTTCATTATCACCTCTCTAGGTAGGTATCAAGAGTACTACTAGACATACATGTAAAGTATGAGTTCATGGTCGTGGTATCCATGCTTCAAATTTACAGCACCAGTAGAGCAGAACTGCTCCAGGTAGTCAGGTTATAGCACAAGGTCGGGTATCATGTCATATCTATTTAGTGCAGCCTATACTGGTGGAGTATGATGTTGAGACATCTACTATTCAAGGTACTATTCTAGTAGTCTCTACTAACATTTCTACCTTATTTGATATAGGTTCATTACATTATTTCGTATTTATTCCTATTGTGGAGAGTCTCAGACTTCATGTTGAGTATTATTATGGCATAATGATGCTAGATATACCTTTGGGTAAAAAATAAGAGAGCATACACTAGTGAAAGGACTGTACTTATGAGTTATTAATCCATCATTTCTTGTGGAACCTTTTCATCCTCAAGATAATAGGTTTTGGTGTTATTCTCTAAATGGACTAGTTAGTTCCTTATCTTTCTTATGTGTACTATTATTGACAGAGGGTGTTTTTTACATCGCCAGAGGGAAATACATATCTTGAAAAAGGTGAGTGGGATTTTCAGGCTTGTAATGTTATATTAGTTCATCATGGGCTAGGTGCAATGACCAAAAATATTGCTAATATTTTAATGAATGATCAGGTACTATAACGAATTGGGTTCCCTCTTGTATTTGATCAATTTAGGGATGTCTTCCCCGATGACTTTTTAGGACTTACTCCTAAGAGAGAGGTAGAATTTACTATAAATAAAGTCCCTAGAGTTGTACTAGTATACATTACTCCTTATAGAATGGATAATATTGAGTTTTAAGAGCTAAAGTGGTAGCTAGAGGATTTAGAATCAAAGGTTTTTTTATGTCCCAGTACTTCATCTAGGGTTCACTGATCCTTTTCTCCAAGGAGGTAGATGGAACCCTTAGGATTTTTGTGTATTATGAGAAGTTGAATCATCTTAGAGTGAAAAACTAGTATCCCTTACCTTTTATAGATGAAATTTTTGACCAGATCAGAGGATAGAGGGAATTCTCAAAGATCAACCTAATATTGGTCTGTCATTAGGTTTGATTCATACCTTTAAATATTCCACATATGGCATTCTATAGTCAGTATGACTTATATGAGTATCTCGTGATGTTGTTCTCTCTTACAAACGTGTCTTCGTGAATTTTATAAATATTTTTTTCCATCCATATTTGGATTCCTTTATCATGGTATTTTTAGATGAGTTCTTGATTTATTCTCATACTCAATGTGATCATGAAACTCATCTTGAGATTGTTTTGAATATACTAAGAGAGAACCAACTATATGATAATATTAGTAAATTCAAGTTCTGGATCAGTAAGGTATACTTTCTGGGCCACATTATCTCAGAAGCTCGAGTTTTAGTTGACCTAGAGAAGGTGAGAGCAATAGTTACCTAGGAGCATCCCAAGAACGTATTTGACATATGGAGTTTATTGGGGCTAGATAGTTACTATAGGAGTTTTATATAGGACATATTATGCTATGAATCACCACTTAAGAGCTTGAATAAGAAGGTTTTGAAGTTTATATGGTCTAAATTATAAGGGATAGCCTTTCAAGAGTTTAAAGGGAGAATGAATTCAGCACTGATCCTGATTCTATCAGAGCTGGGCAAGAGAAATATAGTCTATTGGGACACATTAAGTATCGGTCTAAGATTAGTTTTAATGTATGAAGATACATCTATTTCATATAGATCTCAATAATGGAGGCCTTATGAGTGGAATTACCCAATGAACAATCTCGAGTTAGAAGATGTTGTACATGACTTATGTTGATGGAAGAATTACTTACTAGGAGAGAATGTTGTGTTGTTTATAGACCACAATATCATCAGGTATATATTTACAAAGTGAGACTTAAATAATGGGTAGAAAATATGGGTTGAATACCTGTAGTTCTTTGACATAGCCTATATTCCTGGTAAAAGAAATACTATTATTGATGCTCTGGCCAAGAGGAATCAGATGTATGAATTTTAGAAGGTTAATAATGAGAGGAAGCTTATGGATCTATTTTTTGAGATTCATATAGAATTTTAGAACCGTCATGGACATTCTATACTTGCATCGCTATCCGTGACCTCTTCACTTCTAGAGAATGTGAATATGAGATAGTTTTCATATCCTGAGTACTTGGTCCTATGAGAGGGCATTTCTAATGAAGACCTACCTTTGGATTAGACTATCAATGATGAAGAAATCCTATATATACATGGTTATATATGGGTTCCCATAAATTTGAGGGAGGAGATGGTGTGGGAGTCACATGATACTCAATTGGAAGTTCACCCAGTAATTTCCTTGATGTATTATGATATGATCCAACAGTATTGGTGTCTAGGGATAAAGCATCAGATAATAGGTTTTATCACTAGGTGTTCCACCTGTTAGTAGAAAAGGTGGAGAACTAGTTACAAGTAGTATTGAAATAGAAATTGTTGTTTCTATAATAGAAATAGGAGGATGTTGATATGGATTTTTTTTGGCTTACCAAGTTTGGCTCGAGATAGTGAAACAATTTGGGTAGTCATGGATCTACTAAAAAAGGAATCTCAATTCCTTCCTATCTATGAGACTTTATTAGTTGATGAGATGGAAAGATTACATGTCCATGAGATTATATGACTACATGGGGTCACTAATACTATCATTTTAGATATGGGAACTCATTTCACATTGAGGTTCTATAAGGGTTTGTATAAGAATATGGGTACACAGGTGCTTCTGAGTATAACCATTCACCCACAGACTGATGGTCAATCATAACAGACTATATAGGTTCTATAAGACATGCTCTGAGCATGAATACTTGATTTTTTTAGTTAATGGGAGAAGCATATCCCTCTCATCAATTTATCCTATAATAATAGTTATTATGGGGTTATTCAGATGGCTCCTTATGAGTCCTTATATGATAAGTCATGTCATTCAACACCGTGTTGGTTAGATATAGGGGAGGTAGTGCTATTTGGTCCTCGTCTCATTTAATAGACTTTGGAGAAGGTTCATTTGATCATGAAACAGATTTTTGATGCTTAGTATAGACATAAATCATATGTTGATTGTCATCGATGATCTCTGGAGTTAGAGGTCGGGGATCGTGTCTTCTTGTGAGTATCACCCAGACTTGGAAATCGATGGATTCAGAGGAAAGGGATGTTTTCTCCATGATTTTTTGGGTTGTTTGAGATTCTAGAGAAAGTCAGTCTAGTATCCTATCAGTTTTTATTACCTAAAATGTACCGTTCCATAAATGAAATCTTCCACATTTCACATATTTTCCAATATCATGTTCACCCATCACATAATTTTATCTCATGGATTTTGAGCTTGATGTTGATTCTTCCTTTGAGGAGTATCCTATATGCATCATTGATCATAGCATGAAGACCCTCCTTGGCTAGTCTAACCCTTTACTATGGGTGTTAAAGAATAATGATCGACTAAAAGATAAGACTTGGGATTAGGAGGTTGACATACATTCTTAGTGGTTGGAGTTGTTATAAGATAAATATTTTTCATCCCTAGAAGGTGAACTCATGGACAAGTTTCTTCAAGGGGGAAGACTATAAGAACCCATTTTTTATTTTAGGTATGGATCCTTTTAAATTTGGAATAATTTTGTATTATGGACCTAATACGAATGCCTAATGATTTCATCAAGGTTTTTAGGGTTTCTAGTTCTTTCTCAGAGCTTGGAACCATAGTCGGTGGAGAAAAACATTAGGTCACACAGTTAGTATAAACCATGTGACCCAGCCAACACAGTCTCTCCTAACATTGATGGGACAGATAGTGGGGTGAACCAAGGCACATGATTTTCCATAAACATGTATCAAGGGATGAATTCCCATGAAAAAATATCATAAATTTTAGCAGTGGTGATTCACGCGGTTGGTGCACAGTTTCCTTATCCATTTGGGTTCCCCCTTAGCACAGAAGATGGTGAACAGTTGGTACATGGTTTGGCCAACCATGTGTCCAAACTATGTGACCCATGTTTTTTGGGTAAAATTAACCATTTCCCTTTAATGAATTTTTTTAAATATTTTATTTGTCCTTTTTTGTTTCTGATGCACAACAGAGGGTTTCCTCCCCTTTTTGAGCTCCCAAATTCATCTTTCATTGGATTTGATCCCATTCATCTATTTGGTTTCCAATTCAAGATTTATCGGTCTCATTAGATCTGAGCGGGTAATATATTAATTCTTTTTTATCCATTCTTCATTTCTCTTATCCTTGAAAATTTTATTGAGGTTCATGCTCATATTCCCAATTTTCAGGGTGTTTTTTCATTCTTCAGATATCTTCTAATCCACACCAAACTAAAGGTTGATACTAGATTACGAGAGTCATATGAGTATTTGGTAGGTTATCTATAAATTATTCCTCAAGTTTTGATGTTTTATAATATGTTTCATTATGCCATATGCCAGTTTCACTGTGTTTCCCCTAAATTGAACCTATCTTAAATTAGTTTCCTTTCATGGAACTTTAATATCATATTAGACCCATTGAGACCAACTACCTTGGATAGATACAACCCTTTGGTTGTTTCCTATTACATTCCTATATGGATTTAATGAGAATAGGGACAATGAACCTTTTAGAGCATTTGGTCTTGTTTCTAACATGTTATATTATAAATGAAGTGGATATATGTAGTATTGTAGAATGGATAACACTCTTATAAAGAATTGAATTGAATAGGGGTGAGTGGTAAGCCCACATCACATATTTTAAATTGAATAATAGTTTCTCCCTTGTTGATATTAAATCATAATGAGAAATGGATTATACCTTGGCTCATAGTTAATCCAATAGTTATTTATTAATAATATGGCATAAGGGGATGATTACCCATAATAAACATAATGAATGGGAATGATGGCCATTTTGAATTATAATTAATGCACATGATGAACCTTATGCATGTATTATACCAAATGGGAATGATGTCCCTTTATAATTATACAAAATGGGTATGGGGGCCTTATATAAATGTGATACTATATGGGCATGGAATCCCTTGTGAGGATGATTGGGCATGGAATTACTAGTGATAATTTACAGGAAAGGGGTCCCTTATGATAATATTGTGATACTACATGGTCATGGAATCCCTTACTATAATAATAGGCATCGAACCCTTATAAATGTTATATTGGGAATAGAGTCCCCTATACTATTGTGATACTGGGAATGGTGTCCCTTATACTACCATGATATCGGGAATAGAATCCCTTACAAATGTGATATTGGGAATGGCCTCCGTTATAAGTATGATAACAGGCATTGTATCCATTGATACTTGGTTAGAGGTATTTCAGCACAAGCTGAAGCAAGTAGTGTCATCCTATTTTTCTTTTGGATCTAGAGCTGACCCATTTAGAGTTATTATTTCTTCTTGACATTTTTATACCAATATATTTTCATATTATATGCCCATTATAGATATTTATAGACTCCATTAGTGATGGCCTATATATATTTATCTCAGAATCTATCCAGGACACCTATGAAACCCATAAATACTACATTCTTATAGGTGTAGATAAGGTTAAGTGTCCTCTTATGGATGCATGACTTCATGATGGACTTTGGATGGATCTGGTAGCAAATGACCAGGTTGGAGCTTGGGATACTAGACATATTTTAACCCTTTTGGTTTCTTTTTGTATAGATTGTGTAGTAATGTTTCATGATGATTGTATTTATGTGTTTCATCTTTGTAGAAAAGGAATTATCATCTATTGTATATGATTTAGTTACTACTTTTGAGTATTGATATCAGATACGTAGTTATTTAAATCTGTTTCCACTATTTATTTATTATCATACTACTTCTGCTATTAATCTATTGATTTTACCACAGTGACACTCTGAAAATGACAGAAAAGTCTCCCCATGGACACAACCTATGACCTATCTTCTAATAGGTAACCTCTAACATTTAGAGATATTCGTTAAGGCCATGTGCCCCATCGGACTTGGGGCCCCTCTGAGTGGAACCCCAACCTGGGATGTCAAAACATGCAACCATAGTATCTCTCGAAAGTAAAAACTATAGATAAAATAAACAAGAGTAAGGGATAAACTTTACTTAATTAATCTAATATAAATCATACTATATCACAACAATATGAGGCATTAGAAAACCCCTTTAAAAATATCCATCATCACATCATCCCACTTCCACTTTGGGATAAGTTGAGGCTATATAAGACCCATGGGTTGTTGGTTGTTGACCTTTAGCTTTTGTCAAGTGATACAATGTGAAATTAACCCAGCAACATAGTTATTTATTTTGTGCCAATATTACTTCCTATGAATCTCTTAATACATCTTGGTCAACCCATTTTAAACAACCAATATAAATGTGTGAGTATTATATCAAATCCTCAAAGATGATCATATGGACCAAAAAATATACTTCATTTGTTTAGGATTTTATCATAATCTTGGAAATAATCTAGTGGTGTTACCCCACCATAGATATCACCTCTCATAACCCAACAATTTGAGTAAAATATCTAACATTCCTTACCCTTGTCAAGGAGTTAGGAGGTAATTATCAAGGTAATAAGGTTGTATCTTTCTTGATACTTATATATTTCAATTTGTATCACTATGAATATGATCATAAATTTACACTCGTATTCAACATCTCGCACCACCTAGGCTTGATCCTTCCTGCTCAAGACATCAATCATAATATCACCTTTCTCTGGGGTATACTCCATCATGATATAAAAGGACCATAGATAATCATCCTACATTATTTGTTGAAGGTTATGGTCACACAATGAAAAACTATACCTAGGACTCTTAAAGTAAGTATACACTAAAAACATATCACCCAACATGTATTGGAACCAACACCTCAATGCTTGCACTACCACTACTAACTCTAAATCATGTGTTCGCTAGTTTCACTCATGTAGTTTCATCTTCTTGTACCCACAAGAAACTACTCACTCGTCCTATATCAATGCACCAAGACCAATGCTCAATGTATCATAATAAGATTTATAAACTTTTCCCAGTTTCAGTATGGACAATATTGGCATGGTAATAAACTATTATTTTATCTCCTAAAGAAATATCTCACAAGGATCAGACCACTCAAACTAATTCCCAGTTAGATCCATCATTAATAATTCCAATTTGGTGAAGTTTTGAATAAATTTCTAGCTATATATTTTCAATCCTAGGGAACAATGGATCTTTAAATATTTCATAAGATACTACTAAGAAACCACAACCTAAAAAATCTTAGGATATATTGATATACAAGCCTAAAATATCATGATATTTAATAAATACACTTCTTTAACCTAAAAACCCCGTTTGGAACTTTGAATACAGTTGATGATCATTGAGTATGGTTAAAATAACCTCTAGGTTTTGATGATAGTCCTCCCATGAATAGAGTAAAACAAAATATATTCAAGAAAAAAACATGAATGAATTAAAATATGGATAGGAAACCCTATTAATCATGTATACATGAATTTTTTTGCATTATTAAAGTTGAAAAACATCATAATAAACCCATATAATCCATAAATTTTCATATTTAGTATGATGAATGTAAATTGGTTGCAATCACAACTATTGCTGTTGAACCCTTAATTAGATCTTTGATAACCACTTATCTCCTCATAGCTGATTGAATAGGTCATCAATATAATGAATATGATACTAGTTCATTACCATCACATAATTCATCCTATGGTTATCAATATATAATCCCAATGAACTATTTCCCATTTTAGAAATAAAAACATGAGAAACCCAAGGTGTCATGCTCAGGTGAAAGAATAACTTCCCCATAAGGTCCTATAAAGGAACCTTCATACATCTATACTTTTTGGCAGCTATCATTGGTAGTGTATTGGATATGGGATTCATACTTGGAATAATATCAATCATAAACTCAACTACTCACTCAAGTGGAAAACCTGCGAAGAAATCAGGAAAAACATATTGAAACTAGTCAAAATAGAATAAAAGATCAGCTATATCATCTTCTCATCTCCGAAAAAATTCAATAAAAACATAATGACATCATCCCCATCTATCTTTGGTCAAATCCCAAATAGCCTTTATAGATATACATATCCCAATGAGACGTGTGACAAACACCCTCGATGGACGTGAAGGATACGAGTTAGTAATAAGTACTAATGTGTTATTGATAATGAGTCAACCAATCCAGCCCAATGATCACATCAAAACTAAACATTACTCATATAAATAAATTCCAAGTGCATTCAAAGCCACTAATCATGATGGTGCATCCTAGAGACCATCAAACACCCCCATATCATGCCCTTAATGGGGTATCAATAATCATAATTCTATATAGATACTTCCTCATAAGATTGAAATCCTAAACTAACTATGAATATGTAAATGATTGATACATTCCCTTTTATAATAAAATATATGTTATGGTATAGGTAACCAAAATCATACTAAGAATGGTTGATCCCCCCCCCCCCACAATTATTATATTAAATTTGCTCAACAAAATGCAACTAACCTAAGACAAAGCCTCTAAACTTTCCTTCAGAACACTAAATACACAAACTAAAACCACTCTACTGAATCCACTTCCCCAAAAAAACCATGAAATACTCTATATCTATAAATTTAAGAGGAACCCTGATATCTAACATCACATGATACTCTTAAACCAACTCAATATAACTACATATAACTAGAACCTCTACCATCATCAGATCATAGAGCACTCTCAAAAAGTGTTATTGGTGTCCCACTTGGATTTTTAATTGATAATCTATTGGATATCAATGGAAATAAGATAATACATTATCAGTATTACCACACCAGTAACACTCAATAGAAGCTCATCCTTGAGCTTGAATAGATGAATCGTGACTTTGGTTTCTCTTCTTATCACCACCTTGGTGACAACCATCATAACTGTGCTTCCAAATACCTAAATTATTTTTGCAGATCCGTACTGAATAAGAACACTACCATCTATTCCTACCTTAAATCAGTTTCCTCTCAGTTATAAGGTCTTGATTAACCAATAAAGAAACATACTTTAGGGGTAATTTCACTCAGACCTGAATTATATATATTAACCCCTCCTCAAAGTACCTAACCACTATGGATTTATCACATATAAAACTTATATAAAACAAATAAAATCCATGAAAATGATAGATAATCTATAACAAACATCTATCTTTGAGTAGGATGTATAATCATTTGATCCCTATCTACCCTTAGTATTTAAGGAAGGAAATTCAAAAATAAAAAACTCGAAAATCCTTCTAATACAACTTCTTGTGTTTATCTTATGACACTGGTACATCACACCAACATATATCTATACCTCAGGATATATATGTCACCAACTTCACCCTACTCTAAATGGGTGTGTCAAACTAACCATTTATCTTGCATAATGACTCAACCCAAAACTCAATAGCTTGGGGTCCACCCTCACCCATGAACAGAGGTTGGTGATGTATCTAAAAAATTCTGTTCAAATCAGATATAAATTCCTTGATCTATGGATCCTCTTAATATAGATAATATAGAACATAATGAAAACTATCTTAAAGCTACACATTTATAGTTGTTCCTACTGCTAGTTATACATGCTCATTCTCACCCTCTTGGAGCTCAATTGGGAACCTCAATGGTGGAAAATTTCTAATTACAAATTAAATAGTAGAGAATAAATTTATCACTATTCTTGGTATTGTAATTTTCAATAGGTAGTAATAATCATTTCATCCTGTTAGTCTATACATATTCCAAGTGATAGGATAATCTTATAAAACTAAATACTATCTAGCTTTGTATACCCACTCTTGATCCAGTAATAAACCTATATATATATATATATACGTAACATCACCATACATAATAAGTAACAAGATGGAAACCATAATTCAGTAAGGTTGAGTGCCAACAAAACTTATATAGGATAATCTATATAATTTTCTATCAAAATTTTAAATTCCTAAACCTTTTCCCATTACAAGATCCCAAATCACATGAAATCATACGAATGTAATCTAATTCTTATATACAAAATATGATACATGAAAGCATGCCTTTTGACACCTTGGTCCAAGAGTACCACAATTTATAAATTTCTAATCCAAAATATAATTTTTAACAAAAATTAACTCTACCATGATATAAAAAAAAACCAAAACAATCTAATCATTAACAATTGTAATTTTTATATACAAAGGTTTACTACACCTGAGAATAAGGTCCATACCATGTTTTGATGACATCCTACCTCTAACAATCATTCCAAAATATTAAAATGATTTAAATTAATTCTTTTATACCATTTGGAAACATCCAATCCAAGATCACTTGAACGGTGTCTGAATTGATGGTCTTATGGTACATGAAAATATGAATAGTAGTTTTCTATGATTTTCATACACAAATGAATCAGATAGTATCTAATTTATTTTGTTTTCAACACTTAATGGTAAAATGATATGTTGGATCACATTAGATTTTTTTCATATAAATTCAATGAATTAAAGAATATATAATACCATAACCACTTTAATTATAGTGTGATCAAGTTAAAATGGAGCTTTATCTGAATAAATTTGAGATAGAACAAAAACTATTGCTCTATTATTGAGAAACATCACTCCAAAAGTTAATTTGTAATAATAAACTTGTGAAGATGAGATTTCATAACACCATGATTTCTTCCACAATAACATGAATTGGTGATGATTAGATTTTAAAGAAATAGTAAATTTGGGAGTTTTTTAATTATGTTGATTAATATGTTGCAACAAGGTTGTGTTTGAGTAATAAAGAAACTATTTCTGAGTGAAATTCATATTGGAAATTTTTCTAAGTGAAACCCACTTCAAAACATCAATCCTCACATCATTAAAGAATAAATAATAAAACCCAACCATTACTAAGATAAATCACTCATCAAAGATGACCACGCATACACATGTATACTATAGCATGATATTAAGTAGCCACATTCCAAAAAGGATGTGGTAATAAGAATTAATTTGTATATCATGGTATGATTCTACATGAGAAAGTGTATAGAACCATATGGGAATAATAACTATAGGAAAAAACACAAAATACAACAAAACATTTATAGGGGAAAGGGGGTATGCTACAACATATAAATTTATCCCCCAATATATCTTATTTTTAATATGATATGGTTTAGGATTTATTTTGAAAAGAGACAATGTTGTGTCTTAATCACCACACCAAAATGATTTGATCAAAGGAAAATATTTAAGAATTTGAATGATTTAATGATTATTCGACAATGGTGATTCTATATTACTATCAGGTCATGTTAACGGGCATAAAATTTCAACAATTACAAAAAAATTGAAGGTTAGGTTGTGATTTTTGGTATATTCAAAAAAAATAATGATATATTTTCTTATCACTTCACATCCCTTATGTTTTCACTATGATGTATGTCACCTATTGATAGAAGTTTTGATTTCTTAATGCATTATAATACAACACTTGTCATTTCATAGTGACCTTGTTTATATATTTAAAAACTATTGGTTTTTTAATGTTTAATGAGATTGGATATTTTTAATTATTTTTACTCATTTAAATAGAAAATTGTAAAGGAGATATTTATTATGGATCATGGGATTGAAGATATTAATGATACTAAATTTTTATTACCTCTTTTTTATACATTTTTTCATTCTTACTTTCATGTGCATGTTTCTTTTATCCCTTAGTATTATATCTTCATCAATTATGGATTCTCATTTTTTCAAGAGTGATTATTCCCTTAAGGGATGGTGAATCAAGAGTTGGAGTATGGTGATTTCATTTTACTGATTTATTTTTCTTATGGATTGCATGTTTTTTATTAGTATCTCATTGATATAAATTCTTACTCCATTCCATACATGTTCTTTGGGAGAATTATAAATTAATGGAGGATCCAAAATGTGATAAATAAGTAAGGGACTACAATATTAGTCTTTATTTTTGTTTTTTATTTATAGATTGACTCGTAATGAACCTTTGTTTAATTAGGTTTCGTTAAATATAATAAATTGAATGAATTAAGGTAGCAATAATTTCCATCAAAAAAAAATATTCAATTAACCTGTTGTAATAACACAACTAATAAATTATTTTCATTCCATAATTTATTCAAATCATAATTTTTAGAAAAAAAATCCCTTTGAAATTGGTTCACTATACCTATTTTCAATAATATGGTTTTTCATTGTCAAATTTTCTTTTTTTTAAAATCTTTTAACTATTTTTTATTATATTTTACTAAAAATATTAAAAAAATTGAGAAAAACATATTGGATAAGATTCATACTTATTTCCATTTGGTTTAACCTTGTTACTCTTCATTTTTATACTATATTCTACTAGTTTTAGTGATATGGTTTCATTCTTATAAATTCTAAACATTAACCCAATACCCTCATATTGTGAATTTTATCAAGAGATTATAATGTTTTTGTAAAAAAAATTACAGATTATTTCTATAAAAAAACTAAAAAGTTTAGTATTGGTTTCTTTGTTCACTTTATTTATTTTCTTTTTTTGTTTTTTATTTTTATTACTTTTTATATGTATGATTATTTATAGTTTTTCCTATTTCCTTTTTTTTTGGGATGAGACACACCAATATTAATCTATTAAGGTGTTTAGATACTAAAAAACCATTGTAATTTAACCCTATGTTCATAAACTATCATTTATAGAACTAGAGATTAGTGATGGTAGATTGGTGCCCCATGTAGCAAATCAAGAGCTGGAAATCTTCATCGACAAGGCTCAAAGGGAACCATGAGATATTCCTTTGATGGATTACTTAATTTTATCCATAGTTATATATCAATTAATATGAAGGACACTAATAAAAAGAACATCAATATTATTCTGAAAGTACTATATAATATTGAAATCGAGGTCTACTTAAGAGGATTACATTTTGAAGACCCTCATATAAACTGATGCAATTTTATATAGATATGTGATACTTTTAAGAACAATATGGTATACATTGATGAGATAATTTTGTGATATTATCCATTATCATTTAGGTATTGATCTATATAATATTTTATGTCCCCACTATCATATTACATCACCACATGGGATCATCATTCATGAATATTCTTGAATATATACATCCCACTAATGAAATGATAAAACAAGGAAGTGATATTCAAAAAATTTCTCATTAATATTTAGAATCCACTTTTTCTGCTAGGGTGTAGTTCAAGAAGCAACTGAGAATACTCTCACGCCATGGTTTTTCACTTTATATATATCTTCATACCTTCTAATTTGATTTAAAACCAAATTTATAAGTGATTATTGGCTCAACAGTTATAGGATAACTCTAAAGGAAGAATCTGTTAGAGGCCCAAATAATCAGGTATTATGAATCCAAAAATATATCATAATGGAAAGGAGAAAATTTCCAATTGAAAATAAAAAATAATTAATATGAGGAGAAAAAAATTTTAACCATTAAAATAGAGATAAAGAATAAGTAGTTGGAGGCATTACTAGTTATACATCATCAAGAAGCACCGCCCAAGCCAAAACTGGTTCTTCCAAGCCAAAAGTGTGGATGTATATAATTATTTTAAGAATTAAAAGATAGAAAAGTATAATTTGATGGCCTAATTGAGTTTTTGCGGATATAACCAATCATAGCCTTATTTCCAAAATAAATTTCGTCATGAAATAATATAGTTTGGACAAAACTAGGATGAAAGAAAGGTTGAGGTGAAAATAAAACTCCTGAAAAATATACAATGGGTATTTCCAAAGAAAAATAAGCACCAATACCTTTTGGGAAATAATTTTAGGTGATGATATAGAAATACATGTAGTATCCCAAATAATCCTAGTTTCGGGTCCACAAAGCACAACCCACTTTTTGAGAAATTGGTTACAAAGAATATTAACTAAACTAATTAGTATATCTCTCAAGTAGATATCAACCTTAAAAATGGGGAAGTATTTTTAGAATATATAAAACATTAATATAATAAGTAGAAATGATAAATAATCCTTGAACCAATATCACCATGCATTTAAAGTAGAAATCCTATAAAATTTTAAATTAAATTTCATACCTTTCATAGTTGTAACATATTATAGATGTTAATTCTCTTTTCATATTATTGATAATTATCACCAAGGAATAAACAAAAGGTTCTTCCCTCTAAGTTGTATCCAAAGGAATCATTGAATCACCCAAAAAATGGGGGATTCATAAAACCTTTATGATATGTTGGTATCTTAGAAGGAGATAATAATGAAGTGAGAGATTTTGGAGGGAGAGTCTCGACCTACGTATTTCATGAGTATTCACATAAGGAAAAAAGTGTAACACCTCTATATTTAAATATGTATTTATCCTTTAAATTAACATTAATTTTGATAGATTGTGGAATAAAAATTTTCAAACTAAAATTAACCATGATGAATTTATTGAGATAAAATATTATAACTAAACACTAATACATTATGAGGTTAAAATATTAAACAACACAAAGAAAATTACAAGTAGTGTAAATGAATATATATATATATATATAAAGACCAAAAATATAAAATCTTTATTCCTTATGGTTCACCATAATGATTATGACCCCAATTGTAAATATGGAAACTAGTTAAAGAATTAGGAATATAATAGACATGATGAGAGAGAGGTAAATGCATAAATTTTAGTAAATCATTTAATCTTATATATAGGAATATAATATGACTATTATATAAACTGTCATTGGATACATATACATTTTATATATATAGTCATCAGATATATAGTCATTAGTAATATTTAATTTCAATAGGTTTATATTTTTTTATAAAAATTTAAAATATTATAATTCATAACGATCATATAATAATTAATTTTCAAAATAGATTAATAGTACATAAGGATTAAAAACGCAATTTTTCAATAAAAGCGGATTTAATGTGTATTTTAGAAAATAAAAATCTATAAGTATTCAAAATATAATTTTATAAAATTGTTTCATTTTTGGTTTCATCATATAAAAGTTATATTAGGGTGGATTTTTTAGACTTTTTTAAAATAGTTGATTTTTAAGTGAATAGTGAAAAATACCATTTTTGGAAAACTGGCATCTATTTTCATTAAATCAAGTAACATAAATATCCCATTATATTTTGGATTTTATATTAAATTAAAATAAGACTCATTTAATTATAAATAATCAAATCAATCACAAAATAATAAATATTTTATTTTACTTTGGTATAAACTCATCTTTAAGACGAAAAGCAGATTTGTCTAAAAAATAGCTTTCCATTATGGTTCATCCTTTTATATTAAAACTAATTTAAAACACTCCTATAAATTAAATATTGAAAAAAAAACTTCCATGTTTTTGAATCAATAGGTTCAAATTTGGTAAATAGGTCAACTTTTTTTTCATAGTGAATAGTAACCATGGTAAAAATTATCACCACAGTAAAAGGTAAATTTGGTTTAATAGGGTTAATACAAATGTGAAAGGGATTTAAAATCTCTGAAACTCTATATTTTAAACATTTTTTTTATTTTATTTCGACCATATCCTTAATATATTTTAAAATATGGCATTTTGGTTCCATTTTTTCAAGATATATACTTTTATGTTGTTTTAAGTAAATAATAATTCCAAAATATCACTTTCTTTATTTTAATATTTCAAATATGTTTTCATAAGGATAAAAAAAATTATGAGTAGTTATAAATAGTTTTCATTAATATAAATAATTTTTTATGAGGGTAATTTGTTTTTAATTTTTAGTGATGAAAGAATAACCTTAATTGCTTACGCAATGCTGATATAGTGTTTGTGCACATAGTAGGAAAATTGTGTAAATGGTTTTAAAAACATTCAATGTATTATCTTTTGGGTGGTTTATGGAGTTAAAAATAATTTTTTGGATAATTATAATATATTAGTTATGTTTTAAAAGTTTATATTTTAACTAAATTATTTTCTTTATATTTTTTAAAGTCAACTATTTGAATAGTCCCAAAACTGACTTTAATGGTATCTTATTATAAATAATATTTTATTAAATGATTCAAAAATTTTTAAAATATTATATTTTTTCAAGTGAATTGTATATGTTAGATAATATAAACCCTTATCTACTTTATGGGTCAATTTTTCTTTTATACTAATTTTCCTGACTCATAAATTCTAAAAACTGTTAACATCACGGTAATCATTAAAAGGGTTAACGGGTAGGGGTTAAAACTAAGCGATAAAGGTTAAAACATAAAAAAACTTTTAAAAATTTTATTTAATGAGATTATTTATATTAATTCACATACTAGATTATAAATATATAATTTTTTCCCCTTTAACATGAAAATAAATTTATGTTAATTTAATACTTTATGTAATTCCAATGGTTCCTCTATCCTCTCTTATATAATAACACCACACCTCATATATTACTCACACTTATTGAGCCGTACAAATTGGAAAATATATAACCCAATAACATAAATAAAAAAATAAATTCCTCTTATAGGTAATTTTATCACCAAAATACCAGCCTATAATTATTTATGTGTAAGTGAAAAGAGTTTCTTCATAGAAGAGGTAGTCTTCTTAATCGAGCATTTTTATTTTACTTCAACAACCTCCTTTGATTATATACTAACAATTTAAATATATTAAACATTAGTATATCCCATTTAAAAAAATTATTATGTTAATTTAGTAAACTTATTCATCACATTTTCCATCAAATGGGAAATGGAACTATCGTTCACGCGTACGTGCGGATCACCGCCTTATGAACTGATGTATTTTATTTCTCATCACCACATTTCATAGATGTTTATTATGATGTATTTAATGCATATATATGTGATTAAATAAATAATTATTATTATTTAAATATAATATATCATCTATATTCATACCATTCCATTCATTAAAAATGGAATCATCGCACGTGCATGCGTACGACCTACCATCTCCAAGTAGCCATGTAGTTTGTTTTTCATCACCACATTACATGGATAGTTATAAATATGGAAATAATGAATATATATGAAATAATTATTATTAAATAAATATAATACTAACTTTTTACCCTTCCACCTATTGAAAAAAAGATAGCCTTGTTTGTGTGTATGTGTGAACTACCACATCCACAATGTGATGTGATTAATTTTTTATGTTTTCCCTTAATTGATGATTCTAAATATGTGTAGAATTAATATATATTATATTTATATCATGATTATTATTTTTTATATTATGTATCTAAGATCAATGTGAAAGGACAATAACTTTTGAATTACAACATAGATAAAAAGAGAATCAGTTAAAACGTGAAATAATAACAATAATGAAAGATTATAAATGAACAGCTGATTCGATGTAATAAGGAAAAAAAATTAATGGTATTATAAGTATTAATATGATTATAGTATATAATTTTAATAAATTTCAATTTATTATAAATGATGTTAAAATCATTTATGAATAAAATCATACTTGAGGTAAGGGGTTTTATAACTCAATTTATTTCGTCAGATTATAGAAATTAGTCATTATCTTTGTTATGCTATGATTATTTTTTTAATAACCATTTATTATAATATATTTTATTTCCACTTTTTTTATTTACATTTTCATTTGTTAAAAATAATTACTTTATTGATTAATTATCACTTTAATGTTATGATAATTATAAGGGGTTCTCGTCTCACTTTTATTTATATGAGACATAAGTTATATTCACTGTTTGTTTCTTTTATGTGGTGTATATAATTACTATTTTATATTTTATATCATTAATATATTTTTATTAATATTATTTTAATTTGAATCTATTTCTTTCATGGGTATTATGATTCAAAAGTTACCATAGTGATTTGAGTTTATTTCATAATCTCATCCTTATTCTAGTGTATTTATGTTTAAGTTTCTATTGGGGGAATTATATGATATTTAAATATTAAGCCATGTATATTTTCATAGTCTCTATAAATTTCTAGAAATTACATGTTTTACTTTCATTTTAATCTATCTATGTTCTCAAAAATATGAAAGAACATTTTTTAGGAAAACCGAAATTTTTTTCTTATTCAGTTGGGAATATTAATCTTTCTTTTCTATATTTTCTTAAATATGTTTCAAAGAGTATTTACTGCACAAATGGTTTTTCCAAATATCATAATTATTATTTTCCTTCAAATTTATATTACGAGTTTCCATGGTTGTTTTAAAATAAAAACTTTTTTCCTAATATTCTAAAAAAATTAGATTTTAGATAATTGATTTAAAATATGAATAGGTATTTTCCCCAAGAAATATTACAGTGATATTTTAAAGGTCTTTTTATCTATGTCAATATACTTTGATTATTGTTATGATTTACTAAGGATATAATCTATTGATACCATCCATTATATTACACTGGATGTACTATGATCATGTTGTTCGATTTGTTAACTAGGAAAATATTAACATTTCATGAGCTAGTTTTTCAATACGAATTTTAATATTGATTATGTATTAACCTGTTATTCATTTATTTAATATGATAAATGAATTGGACTTAGTTGGTGATCGGTGGGGACCCTTATAACCCCTTAATGCATCAGTAGGTCTCATGAGACAAACAAGCCTATGTATTTGGTGTATGCATATCCAATTGATGCCTTGGAATGAGGACTTAACGATGTATTTATGAGGTTCTAACACAAGGCTTTTATATTATGATTACTATGTTCGAAATTATAAATTATATCATTATAAAATTTTATATCATTGACACTATGATTATTTATGTTGTTACATCATCCATGGATATATTTCCATTTTATGATATTAGTTATCTGCAATATTTTATTATTGTTTATCATTTTCATATTATCCATTATGTATTTATTCTGTGAAAGATTCTATTGTATTTTTTCCCTTACTAAGCATACGATATCACCCTTTATTATGTTTTCTGTTCCCTAAGATACCAAAAAGGGATCTATGAAAAATTATAGGGATATAGTATAAGAAACAACAAAGTTCTCAATATAATTTTAAGTTTTATTTCATCTTTTTAAATGTAATTTGAAAATAATATACATATCTAGTCTCCCAAAACTGCTAAAACTCTATCCTTTGGGATAAAATCTCTTTTATTTAGTTCTAATGTAGTAAGATAACCACTAGCTTCAGGTTATTGGAGTCGAGGTGTTATATTTGGTATCAAATGAAGTTTATTAGAACCCTTGAAAAATTAATTTACGAAAACGTAGATTAAAGAACATAACCCTATTATAGTTTCTAGGGATAATTATAAGTAAATTGTAAAATTACGAATATATAATAAAGTATAAATTCTATGGTTTTCCTAAAAAATGCATCCCCACCTAGATACTAGAAATTGGATGTGGTTGTGGCGCAAATATAAATAGGGTTAACAACTCTAAAATAGTGGATTGGGTTGTTACTCAATCATCCCTAGTGTATGATGAGTGGTTGTAAGTATACACACCTATATAAGAAATCCCAAGGTATATTCTTAGGTTAATTATCATTTTATTGATGAACCATTATATTGAATGGGAGGACAGAACATATGGAAACCTTTGATATTCCATAGTGATATGGGATAAACCTAAAGTGAAATGGGTTGATAAGATTATGGTTGATCATAAGTTAAAATGAATAAATACCCCCTTTATCTTTTATTTGATAGGATTTTGAGATGATTAAGGATATTTTTAGAGACATTTATGGGAATAAATCCCCTTGGTTTACTGTGTGTTTTTTGGAAAAGCTTATTTGATGAAGAATGAATCTATATTTTTTGTATATAATTTGAAAGTTATTGATATCTTTTAGGTTTAATATGATATCTGATATTAATAAGGTTTATTGGGATAAAATTATTATTAAATTTGGGGAAAATATGTTTTACTTTATAGGTAACCATCAGATTGATAATTTATTTGGTGACTAAGTGATTGATATTATTTTTGAATAAGTTTACTCAATTAGTAATGTTATCTGATTAATATAAATGAAAATATTTTTGGATAAGATGGTATTTTAGTTGAATAATAAAGTTTGAGTTATCTTTAATAAGCATACACATTTTCACTGTGGGTTTATGATAATTTAGATATTTTATGGGAAGGATTCGAATATTTTTATATTATATGATAAGTCATATACATTTTTTATATGTGACTTTCTAAGTGATTAATTTTTTTGTATATATATGTTAAATTGATCTCAGAATAATATGTGATTAAATATTTCTAATTTTTTTGGTACAAAAATTTACTACCAATATTTTTGGAGATTTTTGAGGTTAGTTACTTATGGAATGATTTAAGTTTAACATTAGGTGTTACTATTGAGGGTTTGAATATTAATGTATATTTTCCTCATATGAATGCTTATTCATATTGGTTATGATTTTAACTTGTACAAAACATTTCAATTCTAGATATAAGTAATGAATTTTTATCATTTTTTGTATCTTATAATAAGTTGAAATTTTAATTCAGGGTTTTAGCCATGAAAAAATCATCTTTAATATTTATTTCCTGGAGTAATAGATGATATAGAAGTGTAAATTGATCAAACCTTAAATAAAGGATGAAATTTTAATTATATAGAGAAAATAAATCATGTAATTATATTTTCTTAAAATATCTATATTAATGGTAATTTAATTTTTAAAATCTCTTGAGTCTTATTCAGAATGTAATACTGAATTATCAGTGTATGATTTTAGAAAATAATCAGTAATTATAAGTCTTATAGAGACACATTATTTTATAAAATAATAAGTGTCCTAATATTAAAATAAAAAATAAAGTTCATGGTGAAATCAATAATATATTTTTTCACAATGATAAATTAATTTTGGGAATAATAAATTCAAATTGTAAGGACCAATTTCTATAAGAGAGGGATAATGTAACACCCCAATATTTCAATATGTATTTCTCCTTTATATAATTTTTTTTGATATCTTGTGACACACACAAAATCAAACTAAATTGATCTATAATGCTTTATTGTGAAAAAATATTACATTAATAAATAAGCACTAATACATTATGAGGCTTCAATATGAAACAATGTGAAAAAAGTACAAATGGAGTATATATATATATATATAGACCAAAAACATAAAATCAATATCATCATGGTTATTCCAGAATATTGTGATGCCAAATGAAACTATGGAAACAAGATAAAGAATTATAAATATAATATTCATGATGAGAGGGAGGTAAATTAAAAAATTTAATGAATCATTTAAGGAAATATATAGGAATGTAATATGATCATTATATAAATGGTCATTGGACACATAGTGGTTATATATATAGTGATTAGATATTTATAGTTGTTAGTTATATTTATGTTCAATTTGTATATAATTTTATGATAACAAATTAAAAATAATATAATCCACAACACTCATATAATTATTAATTTATGAAATATATTAAGAGCACTTAAAGTTCTAAAATTTCATTTTTCTACACTTGTGATTTTGTAGTGTATTTGATAAAAAACTAAATTTATAAATTTTGGAAATATAATTTTATAAAATGGATTTTATTTTTGGTTTCATCATAATAAAATTATCTTAGGGTTAATTTCTATGACTTTTCTTAAAATTTTTATGTTTTAGTAAATAGTGAAAATAACAATTTTATACAAAATTGTGATTTATTTCCTTTAAATAAAGTAATTTAAAAGGAAAATTATATTTTATATTTTGACTTAAATTAAAATAATACTATTTTAATTATAATTAATCAAAATAATCACTTAATAATCGAAATTGTATTCAATTTTGGTATAAGATCATTTTTAGGCTTAAAACAAATTTTTCTAAAACTATTTTTCGTTATATTTTTTGAATTTATATTAAAATTTATTTCTACCATTTTTATAAATTCAATCTTGAAAAATTGATTCCATATTTTTAATTGATATTTTCAGATTTTTCAAACAGTTCAACTTTATTTTTGGTAATAATAAATAGTAACCATGGTAAAATTTAAAACCATAGTAAGGGTAAATTAGGTTAAATAGGGATAGACCTGATGTGAAAAAACTTTAAAATCACCCTAAAACTATATTTTATTATTTTTTTGAGTTTATTTCAACCAAAAACTTAATATATTGTAACATATGTTATTTTTTTCCATTTTTCCGTGATAAATATGTTTATATTATTTTAAGGAATTATTACAAGATGTCACTTTACTAATTTTAATATCTTTAATATGTACTCAAAATGGTTAAAAACATTTAATTTGTGGTTATAAAAGGTTTTTTTAATATGATTAAATTTTTTATGATGTTAATTTATTTTTATTTTTTAGTGATGAAATAATTACCTTAAATTCTTATGCAATGTCGACACGGTGATAGTGAAAGCAACAGAAAAATCAAGTAAATGGTTCTAAAAATATGCAAAGTAATATTTTTTGGGTGAGTTATGATATTACATAAATTTCGCAAATAAATATAATTAATTATTCATGTGTTAGAATTTTATATTTGAACTAAATTAATATCTTGATATTTTTTAAAGTCAATTTTTTGCATAGTTCTGAAAATAGATTTAATGGAAACTTATGTTAAATAATGTTTTATTAAATTATTTGTTATTAATAAATATTTTACATATATTAAACTGAATATAATATTGTGTATAACATCAAAAAAATTCCACTCATGTGCCACTTGACCTCTTATAGTAACTTTCTTAACTCCTAAAGAGTAAAAAACTTTGATATCATAGTGATCATCAAAAGGGTTAACGAGGGTTAAAACTAAAAGTAAAGGGTTAAAAAATCCACTTAACATGTATAAATTTTATTTTGTGAGATAAATTTGAATCATACTATTCATATATTATAAATATACTAATTTTTTACATTAACATTAAAATTATTTTTTATTAATATAATATATAGAGCAATTACAAGAGTGACCCTCACCTCTCTTATATAAAAACACTACACCCCCCCTCTTAACAACACTTAATGAGATATATATATTAACAAATAACTACTTAAATCACTTACTAACATCCATTACCACATCCTATAGGTCCTTGTGTCACAAAAATACCAACCTAGAAGTTTTTTGGTGTAAGCGAAAAGAGGTTCTTCAAAGAGGAGGTAATCGATTAAACTGAGTATTTTCATTTTACTTATTATTCTAACTCCTAAAATTATATAACAACCATTAAAATATAATAAAATAATTATCTTACTTATAATTATATTTCATTAAGTAAATTTAATGAACTTATTCATCTACTTTTCTATCAAATCATATGGACTACCGCTTCATGAACCGAGGTATTACATTTCTTATCACTACCTTTCAATATTGGTTATTATGATGGATTAGATATATACATATGATATTAATTATTTAATTATGATTATGTAAATATAATATATCTTCTATATTCATACCATTACAATAATTAAAAATGGAATCATGAAACTATGAACGTATGACATATCGTCTCTACGAAGCAGTGTGGTTTATTTTTTATCACCAATTTACATAGATGGTTATAAAGATGGAAATAATTATTATATATGATATTTATGACATAATTATGATTTTATAAATATAAAATATCATTTATAATCTTACCCTTCCACCCATTAAAAATAATAATATCACTGGTGTGTATGTGTGAAATACCACCTCCACGTAGCGATACAATTCGTTTTTCATATAAAACTTTATTAGATGATTCTAAGTATGTCTATAAAAATATATATTATTTTTATATAATTATTATAATTATGGAGGTTATGGAATCAAAATTAAGATTCATGTATTATAAATACCAAATTGAAACATATTTTAAAAAAAAGAAGTTAACACCTTAAATGATAATGATAATGAAGGATCGTTAATAAACAGGTGATATGATGTTATAAGAAAACCATGTATGATATTATAAGTATAAAAAATTTATATTATATAAGAATACTAAATTTATATTTATTATATATTATTTTTAAATCACTTACAATGTAATTTGAACCTGAGGTAAGGGGTTTCAAAACTCAATTTTGATTCATTATATTATATTACTTGTTCGTTGTATATATTATGATAATATTATGTGAGTAATAACATTATATTATTTTATGTTTTATTTATACTTATTTTATATAAATTTATATTTTTTACACATAATAACTTCATTGTTTAATTCTAACTTCAATGACATGATCTTTTTAAGGGTTTCTCATCTCACTTTTATTTCTATGAGCCATATGTTATATTCACCAACTATTTCTTTTTTGTGGTGTATATAATTCATTTTGGATATATTATATATTGAATACATTAAAATTAAGGGTATTTAAAGTCTTATTTGAATAAATTTATTTTATTAGTTTTATGATTCAAAATTTACTATAGTGGAAAGTGTTTATTTCAAAAATCCCATCCTTATTTAGGATTATTTATGTTCAAGTTTTTATTGGGGGAATTATATGATCTTTTAAATAGTAAACCCCGTATATTCTATTCTCCAATGGTTATTTATATAAATTATATGTTTTACTTTCATTTTCCTATCTCTTAGTACTCAAAATCCTAAAATAATATTTTTAAAGAAATTTGACTTTGTTTTTCTACTCGATAGGGAATATTTTCCAACTATACCCATATTTTCTTTGAAATATCTCCAAGAATATTTTTATTTTCCTATAATGATTCATTAAAGTCATTTTTACCAATATTTTATATTTTTTATAAAATTATTTAAATAGAATCTTCTTTTTATTTTCCAAAATAGACACATTTTTTGAAATGGTGTATATGAAATCACAGTTGTAATGTTTACCACATGAATATCTTTTCCCATTACCATGACTATTATTTTCTATGAAGCTTCCTTTATAATTTTCCATGCTTATTTTCAAAGAAAATCTTTTTCCTAATAATCTAGAAATTTTATTTTTTAAATAAGTTATTTCAATATAAAATCAGTTTTAACACCCCAAGACTTTATAATATATTTATTTTATAATAAGATTAATTTCATTAATATCTTGTGATGCATACAACTCTAAGTTTAAAAGAAAATACTCTATTAAAATATTATTTTAAAATGGCCATTGTAAATGAGTAGTTATGTTGAAAATAATTAATACTAAAATATTAATATTATGGTTATCTATTGATTATAAATAAAATAAGAATCATTTAAAAGTAAAATAAATGTATTCTAAAAAATTGTAATTTTCTAAAATTTGGTTTTTTCGCACTTCATGCACATAAATTAAAATTAATTTTTGAAAATTTTAGAGAAATTATTTAAAAAAATAAACTTAATTGTTTAAATCATACTATTAAAATTATATTACGGTGAATTGTTTTGTTTTTTTCTGAGATGATTCATTTTTTTATGAATAATGAAAAATACTAGATTTTAATTCAAACTGCCTTTTCATTAAAATTATTTATAATGTTAAGTTATATTATGAGTTAGTTTTAAAGTAAAATTAGATCAATTTTATATCAATTGATCTAATTTAGTTAATTGGAATATTTTTGATATATAATTTTGAAATAATAACTTTGTAAATTTTTGAACATTTTCTCTTTTAAAAATCACTTTCTCATCACGTCTGTGAGATTAATTTTAAATTAAATTTTTCTAATTATGTGAATTGAATTTGAAAAAAAAGATTATATATTTTTAATAAAAATAACTTATAATTTATAATAAGTTAAAATTAATTTTTTACCAAAATTAATAGTGAAAACCATAAAAAATAATTATCATGGTTGTGGTAAAAATGAATTTACTAGGGTTAAACTAAAGAAAGGGATTAAATAACCAAAATATATCCAAAATATATTTTGTAGACATATTTAAATCTTATACATTTTATTATCCTTAATGGTCAATTATTTTATCCCTGTTATGTGAAAAAAAACATGGGGAGAATTCATTCTTTTCAAAAATTACAAGTGTGTCACTCACCTCACTAATAAAAGGCCACCCCCTCTCTTCTCTTATTCACACCATCACTCCATTTTGTTTAAGACATGAGATATAAAAATAACATTCCAAGATACCTTATATAATATAATAATTATTATTCTATGCATAAATCCAACTTAGTAAGGATTTTTTGAAAACCTAAGGAAATACCAAACGAAGAGGCAACATTTTTAAGGAGTATTTTTATTTTATTTCTTCCTCCACCTATTTAAATTATTATTAAACCATTATGATATAATATAATCAGTATAGACCACATAATTATATGTTTTTAAGTTAATTACATTACCTAAAACCATCTCTAAATCCATCAAATGGGTTTCAAAATCATCATTCGTTTGTACGGCGGACTACCGCCTCACTAACCGATATCATTAATTTTTCCAATACCATCTTTCATGGTTGAGTATGATGACAGATATAAATTATATATATCATATTAATAACATAATTATAAATTTTTAATCGTAATATCATATATAAAATTTTACTTTCCATTCCATGGGGGACATGATAACATCGCTTTTGTGTATGGCGGACTACGACCTCGCAAAGTGATATAATTCTTCTTTCACTAACGCTTTACATGAAAGGTGATAATGATAAAGTTAATGATTATATGTGATATAAATGACATAATTATGATTTTAATTAAATATTTATCATTATTAAAAGATAATATATATCATTTTCTTTCTTACCTTTTCACTCTAGGGAATATGATAATATAGTTCATGTACAAGTGGACTACCTCCTTCCTAAAATGAGGGGACTCTATTTTCATCACCACACCACATAGATGATATATATAAGTATATTTAAAAAAATAAATTTATATTTATGATATTATTATCTTTATAAGAATATAATATATTACTTACCTTCTTTCCATAATGATCTTCTAAAAATCGAAATGTTACTCATATGTAGGTATGGCTTATTGCCTCTATGATCGTAACGTATTTCATTTCTCAAAACCATATTTCATGATATGTATTAAAATTATAATAGAAATATAAATATGATAATTATTTCATGAATATTACTTTTTATATGATGAAACTATGTAATATTCACAAGAACTATAACTTTCATGACAACGTACGAATGAGAAAACAAGGAAATTAACACCTAAAACAATGAAAATAATGAATGATTATTAACGAATGGGTGATATGATGTTATAATAGGGTCATATATGATATTATAAATATAAATATTGTTTTATTATTATTTAATAACATTTTTAAAACCACTATTCAGAATATTAAATAACGTTTAACTAAAAGGAAGCGTGAGGTGAGGGACATCATCTCAATTTACCTTTATTAGGGAATATTGTAATTTTATACCCCAAATTCCTTTTATATGGTGTATATAATTCACCTTTGACATTTAATATCATGATTAATTCATAATTTATGTTATTTTAAGTTTAAATTTGAATTATTTCATCCAAGGGTGTTTTAATAGAAAATTACCACGTGGTAAAATTCAATGTGCAATCTCACTTTATTTTATGATTGTTAACCTTCTCTTGAAATAATAACTTTCTTATGATAATTCTTAAATGGAAATTATATTTATATTAAATATACATATTATTTTATTATGAATATTATTATTTCATAAATCATATACCATTTTTACATATGGTTTTTATTATGAAATATATTTGATTAACAAGGGAAATATTGACAAATCTGTATCCTTTGCTCAATTTGGATACTTGATGATAAGGCACATTGTTTATAAATTAAATATATTATTCAATATATGAGAAATTATTTATATGTGAAATTAATTTTTATGGACTGATGATAGATATATCCTTGATGCATCAGTAGTCTCATGAGATGAATCTGTTGGAAAAATAAGATGGGTTTTTACCCAGTAGTTTTAAACTATCTTGAGGATAGATCTTGAAGGTGATGGTATCAAGTTTCTAGGAAACCTTATATCCAGTAATTAATCATTTCCATCATTTATAATTCATTTATTATTATTATCTATGATTTTTTCACTATGAAATTCTCTATTGATTTATTTCATTCTTAATTTATTGATTAAATGGAATGTGTTTTTAGTTATTTACCTTACCAGACTGAGTCTACCTTATCTTACCATGATAGTAGAATTATTTAAATGAATTATGTGTTCATTAATTTACCTTTCCATAATGATTTTGATTATTTATTCATGATATCCTATATTATACTTAACCCCTACAGAGAATTTTAACTCACCCTTATTTTGTTTCATTTCCCCGTATTATGAAGAAGAGATCTTTAAATGATTTTTCAATGATACTGAACATTTAATTTTATTATTTTTTATGTTTTATTTTATATTCCCAATGTAAAATGGGTATAATATATATATATAATTATCCAAAACTACTATGATCGGCCCTTCAAGATTATACCCTTTGTATCAATACCAAGGTAATAAAGTAAGGCACTAGCTCTGGGTCACTAGGGTCAGGGTCTTTATAGTTGATATAAAAGGAAGGTTAGTAGAAACCTTAAGAACAAGATTAAAGAAAACATATATTATGGAACATAACCCTATGATAAACTTTTAGGATATGTATAGAATAACATCCTAAAGTTTTGGTATAGAAGATACTATATGGTTTTCTTAGCAATACATCCCTATCTGGATTCTTCAAGTGGGTTTTGTTTTAGAAAAATAGATATTGAGGGGTAATGACTCTAAAAATGGAGCCTTAAAATGGACCCAATAGTCACTTGGTGCACAACAACAATCCTTACTACGCACACAATTTAACAATCCTATGGGATATTCTTAGGATAATTTATATTTTCTTTATAAACCATTATGAAGGATTTGAAAATAAAGATATCCCCAAATAAACTAATGTTTATGATTATGAGATTAACATTGCCTAAATTTTTAATTTTTTTTATTTGTTACATCATATTTAGAATTATACCTTATTATTTAAAATTCATAATTTTATGATCTAATATAGTATATGACATTGTTTAGAAATGGAACCTGAAAGGAAGAAGGATATCAATACTCATAACCAATGTAGAGATTTTCATACTGAGGAAACCAATATAGTTGGTATTGTAATAGGGAAAATTATGGCTATATTATGGAATATTAATTAGGTTGGGATAAATAAACTTTCTCGGATGAAGAAAATTTTTCCCCAATGAGATTATCCTTTGTTATATTCCTTTATATGATAAAATCCCTCATCATTTAGTGGGACTGCTAATCCAATGGTAGAAAATAAATGGATTATGTCTGTGAAGAAGATATATATGTACATGGGATATGGTGAAATGTAAAATATAACACTTTCATTTTATTTTCTCAAAGGTGATGATAATCAATGGTAGTTGTTGATCCAGAATACTAGGGTGTAAGAGGAAATAGAACTCTGGGAATGGAAATATTTTAAGGGTACATTCTTTAACAAATATTTCCAACATGATAAAGAAAAAGATATCAAATGAAAGTCCATTTTCTTAAATAAAAATGAAGAAAATTTTTTTGTGGAGTATGAAGTTACATTTACAAGGTTATCTAGGTATTATATGGATTACATACGTAATAAAGAGCGCAAGATTGACCATTTCTTTGAAGGGATTAAGAAAATTCTCTAAATGGGGATGTTCTATAAAATGTTTTCTTCATATGTTGAAATGGTTTTATGTGCCATAAAACCCAAGAATAAGTTATCTAGATATTATATATTCAAGGGAAACAAAGTGAATAATAGGTCATATGAACACCACGAAAAATGGAATGTGTCAAAGAAGGAAAAAAGATGAAGTAATTTCCATCATGTGAGAACTATGGAAACAATCACCCATGAAAATGAATGAAGGTAATGGGATTTTGTTATAAGTGTGGAGAAAAGGTTCATCTGGTTAATAATTCAAGGTGAAGAAGTAAAACACTATTATTCAGTGTTTCAATAATAAGGATATGGGACACTATGAAAAATAATTCCCAAAGCATCAAGGTAATTCACCACAAAAGAGGCCCAAGGTAGAAGGATAATATTTTATAGTTACTACAGCTAAGGTGGAAGTACCCAATTATATGGTGGTAGGTAGATTAATCCTATCTTAAAATTTGGATATTGATTTATTTGATTCTATATCTTATCACTCATTTATATATACCCAATTTTCTAAGAAAATTATATATTTCTCTTTTAATTTAAGAAGGAATTTGTTAGTCAAAAATCCTAGAGGAAGTCTCAATACAACAAGGATGTGTCAAGAATTCCCCAATATGACACATAAATGTTATTTATTTATTGAACTTATTATCATACCTATAATTGAATTCAATATAATAATTAATATTGAATGGATTTCAATATATGATGAAAAAAATTACTATAAGAAGATTTAAATTATTATTTGTGAGAAAGATGTAGAATTTATTATCTTTAGATTAGAGACTTCATTATCTAAGTCATATCTAGATCCAGCCCCAGTAGATCTACTGAATGACATTATTAGGGAAGAATAGTAGTCATAATATAGGGATGGAGAAGTTAATATTAATATTGAGGATATGCCAATTTTATAGGAATTCATTGTTGTATTTCTTGATGAATTACATAGAAATCCCTCAGAGTGGGAAGTTGAGTTTTCTATTGATTTAATCCCTGATGCAAGACCAATAACAAAGACTCTTCATAGAATGGTAATAGTGGAATTAGTGGATTTGAATAAAAAAACTAGATTATCTTGGTGATAATGGATTTATTCTCCCAAGTGTTTCATCATGGAAATACCTTGTTCTATTAGTTAAGAAGAAAGGTGGATCCATGTGGCTATGCATTGAGTATAGGGAAATCAATGCTATTAAGATAAAAACAAGTATCTTCTACCTCAAATTTATGGATTATTCTATCATATTTATTAATCCCATTATTTTTCAAATATTGGACTTCATTCTGGGTATTATAATTTTCCAATAAAGTAGGAATAAATTTAGAATACATCTAATTAAACGAGCTGTGGACATTAAGATTTTACAGTAATGCCATTTTTATTGACTAATGAACCCTCTGTTTTTATGGATATAATTAATATATTATTCATGGAATATCTAGATGATGTTTTGTGGTACTCATTGATTTTATTTTAGTGTCATATAAAAGCTATGAGGGATATGATAATCACTTGTGGATCATTCTTAAAAATCTAATAAGGAAAGAGCTGTATGGGAAATTTAGTAAGTGTGATTTTTGGCTTCAAAGAGTTTCTTTTCTTGACCATATTGTCTCCAAGGATGGAATCTTAGTTGATACTATAAAGATGATGGTTTCCATAGAATGGTATATACCAATTAACTTAAGAGAGGTTTGTTGTTTTATTGGTTTTCCAAGTTATTATCAATGATAATTTCAAAAAATATCCCAATTGGATAACCGGTTAACAAATAATATATATAAAGGGGTTGAGTTTTTTTGGGGAAAAGGAATGTGAGGAAAAAACAAGAGATTGTTCAATGCTCTGATTTGACTCTACAATCTAAAAATGATGGTTTTGTGATATATAGTAATGCATAGATGAAGTTACATGGTTGTATCCTAATACAAAATGACAAAGTAATTAAATATGTGTCAAATCAATTGAAGACTCGTGAAAATAACTATTCAACCTATGATATTGAGTTAGAAGTTGTAATATTTACATTGAATATGTGGATACATTATCTCTATGGTAAAATATATGATAAATACATGGATCATAAAATCATAAAATACCTATTTTCACACAAACAGATTAATATGAGATAAATTATATGGCTAGAGCTACTCAGGGATTCTGATTTTTCAATACACTACCTCCTGAGGAAATCAAATAAGGTTGTGGATAGATTGAGTTGGAAATATCATGGAGTTATGACCCAAAATAATATTGAGAGATATCATATGTTTATGGATCTAATAAAAATAGATATGTGAATCATTAAGAAAGGGGACACATCACTCATTTTTCAAATGATTACAAAACCATCATTATTAAAATTGATAAAAATTTATCAATATAATGGTGATAACTTTTAGAAGAAAATTAAAGTTGTGAGTGATTGGAAATTAGAAATATTCATTTGTGAATATAGAGTTCTAAAATTTAAAAATATATTATATTTTTCATATTTAACTAATCTAAAAATGGAATTATTGGATGATGCCCATAGATCAAATTTATCTATACATACTGGTAGCACAATGATGTATAGGGATTTGAGGGAACCTTTTTTGTGGGATAACATGATTCAAGGAATTTATTATTATGTGTCTAGATACTTGGTTTGTCAACAATGGAAATTTTTGACACATCTTCCTATAGTATTTATGCAACCTCTTCTTATTCCTATGTGAAAATATGATGAAATTACTAAGGAATTTGTCATAGGACTTCCAACCACTCATAGAAAGAATAATTCAATATGGGTTATAATTGACATCCTAACAAAATATTCAGATTCATTCACTATAATATAATATTTATGTAATATCATGATATTTTAGAATGAAGTACTATGTTTCATAGTTTATCAGATACGCAACACTAAGTTTAAACAAATAATGATATATTATTATGTGGACATTATAACCAAACTGTTAAATTGGTGGGTATGAATAGAAATAACTAATTTATGAAATAAATATAAAAATTCAACTCAATATACATTTATTCTTTTATGGTTACAAAATAATCACATAATTTTTAGATATGTCATTTTATTCTTCAAAAATTTATATTTTCTTCAAAAATGTTTTTTATAATTTATTTCTAGATATTTTAGAAAATTAATATGTTAAAATACACTTAATTTTTTAAATCATCATATCAAAAATTTCCTAAGTTGAAATTTTGAAATTTTTTTAAAAAAATTGATTTTTTATGAATAGTGAAAAATATCAATTTCTGTTAAAAAATATATATTTCAAGTATTTACAAGGTAAAATTATGTTTTTGATTAGTTTAAAATATTAATTAGTTCAATTTTATTTAAATTATTTTAATTATTATTTTTAAAATGGATTTTATACTTGAATTTTGTATAAAAACATTTTATATTTAAAAATGGGTATTTTTTGGAAAAAAAATTATTTTTCGTTGTGTTTTTTCCGATTTTATTTTAAATTAAATTTTAAAAATTATGTGTTTTGAATTTAGAAACATGGATGTAAAATTTTTAATTAGAGATTATAAATTTATTAAATAGTTTCTTTTTATTTTTTAATAATATGAATAGTAACCTTGGTAAATTTTGTTAGCAAGGAAAAGTGTAAATCGGACGATTAAGGGTAAAAATAATATGATAAGGACTATAAAATGACCCTTAAAATTTACTAAATTTTATTGTATGATTAATTTTCTTCCATTATTATTAATTATTCCAATATATGGCCTTTTGTTTCTATTCTTAAGTTATTATGACAATCATAATATTTTTTTCAAAAAAGTAAAAGATCTCACTCTCATATTTTTAATAATTATAAAATTTTTAATATTAAATTACCAGAGGTTATAATTGACTATAAATGTAAATTTTAAAAATAAAATATTTATCTTCATCATGGTAATTTATTTTTAATTTCTAGGGAATAAATATTTATCTTAAATGATTACACAATATTGATGCGGTAATTATTTTATTAATGGAAATATCAAATAAATGTCATTAAAAATAGTAAAATATTTATAATTTGAGATAATTAATGTGATAAAATAATTTTATATATTAAATTTAAATTTTATAGATTTATAAAAATAATTTTTTCTAATTATATGTGTTATCTTGATATTATTAAAGTTAAAGTGATAAATAGTCCTTAAAATTGTCATTATGAATATTTTGTAGTAAATAATATTTTATTAAATGATATAAAATTCCTAAAAATCTTAAATTCACCCAAATTATTGGGATATGGTTTATCATATCATCCATGACACATTTATATATATATTTTAATTTAATAGTAAATATTATCCCTCAAATATTAAAAATCCATGTTGTCATAGTAAGATTTAAAGGGGTTAAATAGGGGTTAAAATCAAAAGATAAGGGTGGAAATATAGTCAAAACTTATTAAAATTTTATTGGATGAATTTATTTTGACACAGAATATTATTATATTATAAATAAATCAATTTAGAGTCATTTTTAATTGAAAATTAATATATATTAATTTAATATTTTGGGAAATTCCAAGAGTTCCCCTCTCTTCTCTTAAAAAAGGGAACCTATTATTATCATTTATTCACACTTAAACACTATTTTTAAGAAAATAAATACTCAAATATCTTCCTATAATACCTAAACACATTATATATATCTTATTTTATTAACAAAACCTACCTTAGTTGTCATAATGTGTTAAGAAAATGATATTTTTCGAAGAAGTTGTATCATTTTTAATCGAGCATTTTAATTTTGTTTATACTTGCACATTCATAAACTCTTATTAAACCATTATAAAATAATAAATAAATTATAATACATATAATCAAATGTTATTATTCTAGTTTCATGACCTATATTCATCTCCACTTTTATCTAATGGGAAAATAATTCAACATTTGTGTCTACGAAGGACTACCACCTTATAAACCGATATAATTTGTTTTCCATCACTGTATCTCAAGCCTAGTTATAATGATGGAATTAAGATTTATATATGATATTAATTACATATTTATGATTCCTAAAATATAATATATCATTTAATTTCTTACCTTTCAATGTATATAAAAATGATAATGTCATTTGTGTGTATGTGTGGACTACCACCTCCATGAAGCGATGTGATTCATTTTTCATCACCACAACACATAGATGATATATATATAAGTATATTTAAATAATTATTATAATATATAAAATATTATTATCATTCTGTAAAGATAAAATAATACTTATCTTTTTTCCATAACGATCATTGATAAATTGAAACATTACCCATACGTATATATGGCTTATTGTCTACATGATTGTAATGTAGTTCATTTTTCATATCCTTATTTTATAGATGGATTTAAAACTCTAACTTATTTATAAAAACTATAATTATTTCGGAATTTTTATTCTGTATATTATATAATAATGACCACTTTGACTATTGATTTCTTACCAAAGTCATTTTGGACTCAAGTATCAAATATCACCAAAACATATGACGTTAACTTAAATAATTAAATAATTGTTATAACCTGATAATAAGTTATATAAAAGGAATATTAAACTTGAAAAACGTTTTGGATAAATTAAATAATTAACATACGTATATTATTTTTTAATATAAATAACTTACAAGGTGATTTGGACTTAAGGAAAGGGATTTCATAGCTCCATTTATATTCATTGGGTTAAACTTCAACTTCATTGATTATGTCATGATAAGATTATGTGTGAAATGAATTTTGATTATCTTATGTTTTATTTGTGCTTGTTTTATGTGTATTTATATTGTATACACATAATCAATTCATTTTATTAATTCTCACTTCAATGATAAGATCATTGTAAGGGATTTTCGTATCACTTTTATTTTTGTGGGACATGTTCCATATTGACCACTTGTTTCTTTGTTTTGGTGTATATATTACTCATGAATTAAATTTTATGATTATTATTAATAATTTTAAAGGGATTTACATATCCATATAAGTTAGTTTATTTTAGGGGTCTTATTATTCAAAAGCTAACGAAGTGGTAAGGTTGTATTTCACAATCTCAATATTATTCATGATTATATCCATTAGGGAATATTTCTCTTCAATTTCCATGTTTTCTAAAAATAATTTCAAAAAGGTTTTTACTATTATCATATAATTATTTAAAATCAATTTTACTCAAGTATTATTATTTTTTAATGAATTTTTTTCATTTTCTAAATAAGGTTCTTTTTGACTTTTCTGGAAAAAAAAATATGAAAGGAATGTTTTTTTAAATTATACATCATGAGAAGATTTTCCCACCATCATGATGACTTAATGATTTAAAGATTAATTTAAAATCTTACAAGTTTTTTTTCAAATAAATTTTTTTCCTTTATAATCGGGTATCTTATCAAATAAATGATTTTAAAATGGAAAGGATATTTTCTTCAATAATTATTCCAAGTGGTCTTTCAAAATAAATTTCCAAATTAAATGATATTATTTGATGTTAGTTATTATTTACTATGGATATGATCCAATTATACCATTATTATTCCTTCTATATATTTTTTATTTTTTTTATTTCATGATTTTTATGAATACCGTTAACTTTCTGTGGGTTATGCTTTGATGAATTGTTTATGAAACCCATTTCTTTTTATGCATTCTAAAATGATGAATGATTTATATTCTTGTGGAAAACATATGTTTGGATTTGATTATGTGATATGTGGTACCTATATATCCCTCTATTACATTGGGTAATTGTTTATATCTTATGAGATAGATAGGACTTGAACGGAGAGTGAACTCAGTTCAGTAAATGAATTTTTCTATTATCATGGTCTTGGGAGAGAACATTGAATATTATGATGTTTTAGGGAGTGAACCCATTACACTATGAGGAAAGGTCTTCTAGTGGGTATGGTGGTGTGTCACACCCAGGATATGTAGCCTCCTATAGATTTTCTATGATTATGTGTATGCCACAATTCCATGTATCATGTTACTATCACATGAATGATATTCATTGATCTGTTTATGATTCATGTCTTATATACTTACAAGATTTATTACATGACTCCATATATTGATTTTGATACATAGGGTATAATTTTAAAATTTTATTTTCATATACCCTTATTCTCAAGTTATGCTTACATAATCTTTATGGTTACCCTTACTGATCATCTAAGTTCACCATTTCTTATGTTTCCTTTCCACAAGTTTTTAAGAAAGTTTTTAAGTAGGATATCTCAAATAAGGGTCCTATATGTGAAGAAATTATGGGAGATAATATATTTTCATGTAACATATCTTTATTTTTATAAGATATTTAGGAGTTTATACTATTTCTCTAAAACACTAATCTAAAAAGGTCATTGGGAATGTTAGTTATCCAATAATTCCTTTTCACTTTGTATGTTTTGATGGAAAGAATTAGTTTACATTTATCAGTATCAAATCCATAAATTTATTTTTTATATTTTTAGAACTGAATCCAAAAGTGTGGGTCTTAGGTTCTTACATTTGGTATTAAGGTAGGGTTTAGATAACTTTGGATATCAGGATTTTTTCATGAGAATTTATCTCATGATTTATATATACCAACATGGGTATATAATACCATAAGTTTAGAGCCTTAGACACCCCTTTTGAGGTTTTAAGTTATGAAATTTTTGGGTGACTAATCATATTTTTGGATACATTTATATTTGAGACAATTATGGGTTATTACATTTTGGGATGAAAAATTAAAGGTATGAGATAACATTTGAGGATAAAATATTTATTTAGTGTTGAATATATTAACATTATTTTCAAGATGTTTCTCACATTTGGGAAATTTGGTAAGGATGGTTTTCGAAAAAAGACAACCTATAGGATGGGTGACAACCTGTCACATCCAGCAAGGTTGTAAGCGTTTAACCCACAACCAAAGGGAGAAAAGGGTGAATCACCTACCACTTCCCTACTTGAAGTCCTGGTTAGTATCGAATTTTATTAAATTATTTGAAGGATGAAGAATAAGTTGATTTTGGGGAACATATGTTTTATCATATAGATAATAATGGGTTTATATATTAATTTGGTGGTTAAGTGAATGATGTTAATTTGGAAGAAGATCACTATTTTAGGAAAATTTTAAGATATTATGGGATATTATTTGAGTAATAAATGTTGAATTTTCTATTATAATCACATATGATTTTATTATGGACTTATGGTGGTTCAAATTATTTATGGAAATGACTATCATATCTTTTAGATTTTGTTATTAGGGAAATTACATTTTTTATATGAGACTTGAAGAGTGATTTATGTTATATAGAGATAAATATTATATTTATCTTGGAATACTATGTGATTATTGGGTTTCAATCTTAGTCAGGTATATTTCAAGAAATTCTAAGGATACTTATTTATTGAATGATCTAAGTTGAAATTTGGGTATTACTGCAGAATTTTTTATATTAAAGTAATTTTCCTCATATAAAGTTTTATCATTTTTGGGAGTCATATTATCTTAGTCTAACCATTTTGGATGTGGTTAATGTATTAAGATAGGAGGAATATTTTTTCATCCTTCTATGGAATTCATGACCTGTGGAATTTAATTCTAGTGCCTCAGTCATGAAAAATTCAATCTCATTATTTGGAGAAAAATATTATTTTGTGGTTGAAAATTATTAAAGGATAAAACTATAATTTTAATGTAAATATATTTACTATTGTTCTTACTACAGTCAGTAAAAAAATTCATGAACATTAGGAAATTTATTTTGAAAAAAAATCATATACATATCATACCGATAAATCAATAGCCTTTTATCCCATCACAGATTTATTGTTTTGTGATGGTTAAATTTCACATGACCATGTTCTCTATCACTCTTTATCTATTCTTGGGAGTTATTTTTCTCTTACATGACCATGTTTTCCTAAATAGAAATGTATTATGTGTTACTTTAGATGACCTTCACACTTTCCTTTCTTTCTTTTAAAGTGGAAGTTTTATTGACCCATTTTACGATGTGGGATTTCAATAAATGCATTTTAAAAATTCAAACCTTGGTTATTGAGAATAAGTAAAAATTGTGAGGGTAAAATTTATTAAAGGTGTAAGAATTTAATATCCCAATATTTTATAGAGAAATTCTATGTTCTATAGTGTATAAAATGTGTAACACCTAGTTTAAACTAACAATGAAATATTATTATGTGAACGTTATAACCTATCCATTAAATTAGTGGGTATTAATAAGAATACACTACCACAAAACTGGGCAAGGCAAGTGCCAGCCTTTATCAGTGCTAACAAAAAAGCGCAGATAAAGGGTGGTATTTTTATCAGCGTTAAAAAAAACACTGATAAACGGTACCTTTATCATCTCTAAAAAAGCACAGATAAACATACCCCTTTATCAGTGCTATTTTTAGCGCTGATAAAGGTACTCCCTTTAACAGCACTTTTTCTAGCCCTGTTAAAGGGTACCCCTTTATCAGCGCTTTTTTAGTAGCACTGATAAAGGGGAGTCTTTATCAGCGCTTTTTTTTAAATGCTGATAAAGGGTCAACTTCCAAAACAATTCATTAAAAAAATATATTAATATTTAAATATATAGATATAGTTATATTGATATAAATATAATATATATTTTTAAATATAATTTTAAATATATTTTAGATAAGTATAAATATACAGTTACACTTAATATATAAAATATTTAGTGAAAATGGCTTATAAAAAAATTAAAAAAATATTTTTAATAAATAATTTGCTAATTATTATAGAGTAATATATATTTAATAACAATTTGAAGACTAAAAAAATTAAAAAAAATTAAAAAGGATCCAAAATATGTTGAAAACGCAACTCGAACTTCAAACAGCCATAACTTTTGATCCGGGTGTCCGTTTGATCTCTACAGCATATCAAATCAAATCCTGCGATGAGCTCTACACACTAGTGACCAAGGAAAAGCCTCTCTTACATTTTTAGAGGCCACAAAATTCCCATAAGGCCTCCAAAACTGAGTTTTTAATCGGGATAGGCCGATTTTTTAACATTTTGTTGATTTTCAGCCTTGTTTAAGGGGGTATTATTGCTTTTTTTGTGGGGACTAAATTTATTCCAAGGTATTACATTCATATTAATATTATTTCTTTAAAATTTTATCATTTTTTATATGTAACTTCTATTTATAATCATATATATAACAATATATACATATTTTTTATATATTCACACATAAAAATTTAATTTTAAATATAAATAATAAAATATATTTACATATAAAATATATTAGATTTATCTAAATAATAACTAATATCCATTTTATTTAAAATACCATTATATAAATATTTATATACCTATATATTAATCTAACTATATATATATATTAATATAACTACATATATATTGATATAACTATAAATATATATATTAATATCACTATAAATATATATATTAATATAACTATATATATATTAATATTAATATATATTACATTTCGAATAAATATAACTATATATATATAAATAGAGATATCATGAAATGGAAAACTAATCAAAATAGAGGAGTGGTAAGGGCTTAGGCGCGCAGGGGGGAGGTCTCGAGTTCAAAACCTGGTGGAGGCAGGGGCGTACGCATGGGGGTGGATTTGGGGGTGGCTAGAACTGATAAAGGGTGGAGGGGGTGTGTGCGGGTGCTGGAGGGTCTAGAAAGAGTTGTAATAAGGGGGCTCAAGTACTCTAAAAGCCCCCCCGATTGGCAGAATTTTTTTAAATTTTTTAATTTTTTTTTAATTTTTTTTTACTTTTATCAGCTCTAAAAACAAGCGCTGATAAAATGGGTCTTTATCAGCGCTTTTTGGAGCGTTGATAAAGGGGACCCCCCCCCTATCTTCATCGGCTTTAACAACGCTTTTCTAGTGCTGTTAAAGTCCATTTTTAGTGCTGATAAAAGCGGTATTTGTAGTAGTGATGACTGATTTATAAATTAAATATAAACCTCCCACTAAATATAAATTTATTAGAACAAATTTAGAAAATAATCACATAATTTTTGGATAAGTTGTTTATTCTTCAAAAAAATTATGTTTTTTAAAAGTTTTCTACTTCTTTCTATAATTAATTTTTATTGATTTTATAAAATATATTTGATAAAATTAACTTAATTTTTGAAATCATCATATCAAAATTTTCCTATGGTGAAATTTTCAGAAATTTCTAAAAAGATTGATTTTTCAATGAATAGTGAAAATACCAATTTTTATTAAAAACTATATTTCTCAAGTATTTGTAGGGTCAAATTATGTTTTTGATAAGTTTTAAATTTTTATTAGTTTAGTTTGATTTAAAATATTCCAATTATTATTTTTAAATGGAATTTATAGTTTAATTTAGTATAAAAACATTTTACATTTTAAAAATGGTCATTTTTCTGAAAAACTATTTTTTGTTGCGTTTTTTCTATTTAATTTTAAATTAAATTATGAAACTTCTCTATTTTGAATTTTTAAAAATTTAATTCTTATTTTTAATCAAATTATCCAAATTCAGTAAATAGCTCCCTTTTATTTTTAGACAATATGAATAGTAATAGGTAAATTTTGTTACCATAGTAAACGATAAATTGGGTAATTAAGGGTAAAAATAATATGATAATGACTTAAAAATGACCCTTAAGCTTGCCCAAAATTTATTTTATGATTAATTTCCTTCCATAAGAATTAAAGGTTCAAATATATGGCCTTTGGTTTCCATTTTTAAGTGATTATGACATTTATAAAATTTTATTTAGAGAAAATTCAAAGATGTTACACTCGAATTTTTAATAATTATAAAATTTTTTATACGGGATATTTAAAGAATATGTCAACTATAAATACTAATTTTAAAAATAAAATATTTATATTCATCATGGTAATATATTGTTAACTTTTAGTGTAGAAATAATTACCTTAAATTCTTACACAACATTGATGCATTAATTATTTTATTAATGTAAATATCAAATAAATATTATTAAAAATATTAAAATAAATATAATTTGAGATAATTAATGTGATAAAATAAATCGATATATTACCTTTAAAATTTAGAGATGTAATAAAATATTTTTTTTAAATTATAAGTTTTATCTTGATATTATAAAGTCAAAGTAATGAATAGTCCTTAAAATTGATATTATGAATATTTTATATCAAATAACATTTTATTAAATTATATACAATTCATAAAAATATTAAATTTCTATAAATTATTGAGATAAGGCTTATCATGTCATCCATTATCCAATTATGGGTATTTTTTTAATTTACAATAACTATATTATCTTTCAAACATAAAAAATATATGTTGTCATGGTAAGAGTTAGAGGTTAAATAAGGGTTAAAACCAAAACATAAGGGTATAAATATAGTAAAAACATATATAAATTTTTTTCATGAGGTTATTTCAACCCATAATCATCTTATATTCTAAATAAATCACTTTGTATCCATTTCTAATTGAAAAGTAATTTATATTGATATAATATTTTGATAAATTCCAAGAGTTCCCCTCTCCTATCTTATAAAAGGGAAAATATTATTCTCATTTATTCACACTTAAAAACCCTTTTTTATTCAAATACATACCCAAATATCTTATTATACTCCCTAAAAAAATCTATAGGTATTATTTTGGGAATACCACCACCCTTAGTGGTCTCAAGGTGTTAAGAAAAAAAGATCGTCTGAAGAAGAGGTGTCATTTTTAATCGATCATTTTTTTTATTCATACACATTCATAAAATCTTATTCAAACATTATAAAATAATAAATAAAGTATCCTAAATATAATAAGATTTTATTATGCAAGTTTCAGGACATATATTTAGTTCAACTTCCATCAAATGAGAACAAAAATCATCATTCGTGTGTACGGAGGTCTATTGTCTCACGAACTAATGTAATTCATTTTCCATAAACATATCTCAAGATTATTTATAATAAAATAATTAAGAATTATATATGTTATAAATGAAATATTTAACATTATTAATATATAATATATCATTTAAGTTCTTACTTTTTCATGCACATAAAAATGATAATGTCATTTGCTCATACATGTGTACTACCACTTCCACGAAGTGATGTGATTCATTATTCATCACCACATCAAATGAATGATATATATACATATAATTTCATTTAGAGAAGTAATATTATATATTTTATATTATTATCATTATTTAAATATAAAATAATACTTAAATTTTTTCCATAATGATCATTGAAAAATAGAATCTTTACTCATGCATATGTACGACATACCATCACCGGGATTGTAAAGTAGTAAATTTTTCATATCCATTTTGATGGATTTATTTAAAAGTATAATTTATTTATGAAAATTATAATTTTTTTATGATTATTATTATTTATATTATGGAATTATGACCACTTTGACTATACACATCATACCAAAGTCATTTTGGAGTCAAACACAAAATATCATCAAAACGTCTGACATGAACTTAAATAATTAAGTAATCAATATAACATGATAATGAGTAATATAAAAATAATAATAAACATTAAAAATATTCTAAATGATGTAAATTATTAAAATAAGTTTATTATTCTATACGATAAACATCATATGTGGTGAATTGGGATTTAGGTAATGGATTTCTTAACTCCATTTCCATTCATTGGGTTAAACTTATACATCAATGATTATATCATGCTAAAATTATGTGTTAAATAACTTTTGATGATCACGTCAATTATGTAATCTTTGTAATGGATTTTTGTCTCGCTTTTCTTTCTATGGGACACATTCCATATTAACCACTTGCTTATTTTTGGTGGTGTATATAATTTCCATGAATTTCATTTTATGATTCTTCCTAATAATTTCATGGGGATATAAACATGTATATAAGTTTATTTCTTTAATGTTAATTTTGATTCAAAAGTTACCAAAGCGGTAAGGGTTTGTCTCACAATCTCAATATTATTTGAGATTATATCCACTGAGGAATATTTCTCTTCCATGTCCATGTTTTCTAAAAATGTTTCAAAATTTTTTTTAATATTCTACTACAATTATTTAAAATCATTTTTACCCATTTTTTAAATTTTTTAAAAGGAATATTTTTTTCATTTTCTAAATGAGGTTCTTTGTGACTTTTTTGAAAAAAATGTGGAAGAAAATTATTTTTATGTTATAAGGAATGAGCAGTGTTTCCCACCATCATGAATCCTTAATGATTTGAAAATTACTTTACATGATTACGTAGTTCTTTTAAAAGAATATTTTTTTCTTTATAGTTGTGCATATTATAAAAAAAATATTTCAAAATGGAAATGATATTTTCCTCAATAATTATTCCAATTAATATTTGAAAATCATTTTCTGACTTAAATGATATTATTTGATGCTAGTTATGTTTTACTGGGGATATGATCCAAGGATACCATTATTATTCTATATTCATGTGGTTTATGTTTATGATAGTGTGATATTTATGAATACTATTACTTTTCCATGGGTTCTTCTATGATGAAATCTTTATGAAACCCAATTCTTTTTATGGGTTTTGAAATGATGAATGATTTATGTTCTTCTGGCACACTTATATAGGGTTTTTATTATGTGATAATTGGGACCTATATCACCCTCCAATTCATTAGGTAGTGATTTATATCTCATTATATATATAGGAGTATAATGGGGAGTGAACTCAGTTCAGTAAAGGACTTTTTCCATTATGGTGGTCTTGGGAGTGAACCTTGACTACTATGATGGTTTGGGGAGTAAACCCAATCTACTATAAGGAATGGGATTCCACTAGGGATGGTGGTGTGTCTAGCCCAATAGGTGTAGCTACCTATGTATTTTTTATGATTATGTGTATACCAAAATTCCATTTATTATTTTATGCTCTCATGGATTATGTTTTTTGTTCTTTAATGATTCAGGTCTTATGGACTTCCAATATTTATTCCATGACTCAAGATTATGATTTTAATACATAGGGTATAATTTTAAAATTTTATGTTAATATATCCTTATTCTCATGTTATGCTTACATAATATTTATGGTTACACATACTGAGAATTTGACCTCATCATTTCTTATGTTCCCTTTTCCCTAGGTTATAAAGAAATATTTTAAGTAAGATATATCTAAAAAGGGTGTTATACTGTGAGAAATTTTGGGAGATTATTTATATTTTCATGGTCCAGTTGTTTATTTTTCTATCATTTGTAAGATTTTTTTCAATTTTTCTAAAAATATAAATCAAAAATAACCTTAGAAATATAAGTGATCCAATATTTCCTTTTGATGTTGAAAGTTTTGATTGAAAAAATGGGTCACATTTATCAGTATCAAATCCATGAATGTAGTTTTTATGTTTTTATCACTAAATATAGAAGTGTGGTTCTTGTTCTATTATAATTTACCTTTTCAGAACATTTCAAGTATCTATATTATTGAATTTTTAAGACTTTATTGAACACCTATTTCAATTGTGTCTGGTTGTGAACCCCATTTTACATCCAAATATAGAAAGAGTCTTCATAAGGCTCTTGATACTTAACTTCATTTGAGCACTAACTACCATTTTCAAATTGATAGATAGTCTAAAATGATAATTCAAACAATGGAAAACATGTTGAGGTTATTCTCAGTTTACTTTGAGGATATTTGGGATAATTATTTACCTTCAGAAGAGTTTTCCTATAACAATAGTTTCCATTCAAGTATTCAAATAGTGTTGTGTGAAGCATTATATGGGAAGAGATGTACTAATCTAAATTTTTAGAATGAAGTTATTGAAAGAAAACTAGTTGGCCCAAAACTTGTTAAAGAGACAAAAATAAAGGTAATGGCTATTCAGGTTCTCTTTAAAGTATCAAAATTAGGAAAAAAAGTTATAAAAATGATTAGAGAAAGGATTTGGAATTACAAGTGGGAGATCATGTTTTCTTAAAAGTATCTCTATGTAAGGGTGTTAAAAGGTTTAGTAATAAAAAGAATCTTATCCCTATGTACATCAAACACTTAAATCCATGAAATAATTGTATTTTCTTCTTATCTTTTAGCAATGCCACCAGGTCTCTCAAAATTACATGATGTGTTCCACAAATCCTTATTAAGGAAGTACATGCCATACCCAATACATGTGATCACCTGTGATGAAATAGAATTGAAACCTAATCTATCTTATTGTGAATAACCCATATATATTCTTGATACTAGAGATAAATTATTTAGGAATTGATGACTCCTCTAATAACGGTACTTTGAAGAAATCACAAAATAGAGGAAGCAACTTGGGAACCAGAGGATGTAATGAAGAACTACCCTCATATGTTTAGAAATTGATATAAATTAAATTTAGAGTTTGAAATTTTTTTATGATGGAATAATTTATTACCCTAACACTTTACAATATATTTCTTTTAGAATAATTTAATATCTTTAATATCTTGTGATGCACACAACCCCGAGTTTAAATGAAAATACTCTATAAAAATATAATTTATAAATGAGAATCATAAACTACATGTTATTTTTTTAGTTTTGAATAGTACTGAAAAAAATATTAATATTAAGGTTATATATTGATTATAATTAAAATAATAATCATTTCAAATAAAAAGAAATGTTTTATGAAAAAACTATATTTTTCTATAAGGCGGTTTAGTCGCACTTCATTCATATAACTTAAAATTAATTTTTAACAATTTAATAAACTTTATTTGAAAATATAAAATTAAATTTTGAAATATTAATATCCAAATTATCTTAGGTTTAATTTTTGTAATTTTTCTAAAATGTTTCATTTTTTGATGAATAGTGAAAAATACTGAATTTTAATTGAAAAATGCTTTTTCGTTTAAATTATTTATAATGTTAAATTATATTTTAAATTATTTTAAAAGTAAAATTAGATAAATTTTATAAAATTTAATCCAATTTTTCTCATTTTAATCGTTTTCATGTTGATTTTTGAAAAAAAATCATAGTAAACTTTTGAACATTTTCTATTTGATAACTCACTTTCTCGTTGCATCTGTGGGATTAATTTTAAATTAAATTTTCTCACTTGTGTGAATTTAATTTGGTAAAATGGTTTCTATATTTGGAATTATAATAATTTATAATTTGTAGTAAGTTCAACTTAATTTTTCTCGAAAATGAATAGTGAAAACATTAAAAATTAATTACCGCAGCTAAGGTAAAAATTGATTTACGAGGGGTTAAAATAAAAATACAAGGGTTAAAATAACCTAAGAACTTGTATAAAATTTATTTTATATTCATATATAGACCTTATAACTTATTTTATTGATAATGGTATATTATTGGATCTTTTTTACATGAAAACAATGTGGGTATAATTAATTATTTTAAAAAATTAGAAGTGTGCCACTCACCTCATCTATAAAATCCCACCCAATTTCCCCTCTTCTCCACAACTTCACACTATTTGTTTCATCCAAGACCTATAAAAATAAATTCTCAAATTCTCTCCTCTATTCTTTGAAAACTTATTTTGGGAATAAGTTTGTCTTATGAAGGCATTAGTGAAAACCTAATGAAGATACCTATATATGAGATAATGTTCTTCAATGAGTGTTTTTATTTTATTTCTTAATCCACCACCTTAAATTAGTTTTAAACCATGATAATATAATAACCACAGTATCTTACATATCCATATATGTTTTTATGTTAATTTCATGACTTAAATCCACCTACACTTCCATCAAATGGGTTATGAAATCATCATTCATGTGTAAGGCAGACTACCACCTCACGAACTGATGTCATTCATGTTTCCATTACCACCTTTCACAGTTGGGTATGATGGTGTATATAAATTATATATATGATATTAATTAAATAATTATACTTATGGATTAATTATATCATATATACCTTTTTTACTTTCCATTTCATAGGGGACATGATAACATTTCTCATGTGTACGGCAAACTACTGACTCACGAAGCGATTTGAATCATATTTCACTAATGTTTTACATGGAAAGTGACAAGGATAAAGTAAATGATTATATGTGATATAAATGAAATATTAATAAAATTAATGAAATATTTATCCTTATAAAAATATAATATATATAATTTTCTTTCTTACCTTTTCACTCAATGAAATATGATAACGTCATTCGTGTACGTGTGGGATACCACCTTCATGAAATAGTGTGACTCTCATTTCATCACCACATCAATTTTATGATATAAATAAGTATATTTAAAGAAATAAAATTTTATTTATGTTATTATTATCATTATGTAAAGATAAAATGTTACTTACCTCCTTTCCATAATGATAATTGAAAAATTGAAATGTTACTCATGCATATGTATGGCCTACCATCTCCATGATCGTAACATACTTCATTTATCAAAAAAATCTTTCATTATTGGTCTTAAAATTTTAATATAAAAATAAATATGATAATTATATCATGAATATTATTATAGATATGATTAAACTATATAATATTCACAATAATTATAACTTTCCTGACAAAGTATAAATGAGAAAACAAGGAAATTAACACCCAAAACAATAAAAATAAATAAATATTATAAACGAATGGGTGATAAGATGTTATAAGAGGGTCATATATCGTACTATAAATATTAATATTGTTCTATTATAAGTTATTAACTTTTAAAACCGTTATATGATATGTTAAGGAACATTCAAGTAAAAGGTAGTGTGGGGTAGGGGACTTCATCTCAATTTCCCTTCATTATAGAATATTGGGATGTTATGCACCTATTTAATTTTATATGATGAATATAATTCCCCTTTGACATTTAATATCATGATTAATTTATAACTAAATTTATTTTAAGTTTAATTTTGAATTATATCATATGAGGGTATTGTACTTGAAAATTACCAGGTTGGAAAAGTTATTCTACTATCTCACTTTCTTTTGAGATTATTAGCTTTCTATTAAAATAATCAATTTATTGTGATCATTTTTTATTTTAAATAAAATTTATATTAAATATAAATGTTCATTTATTGTTGATATGATTATTTCCTTAACCATATAACATTTTTTAATATGGTGTTTATTTTGAAATTTATTTGACTAACTAGGGAAATATTGATAAATTTGTATCCTTTGCTCAACACGGTTACTTGTTGATAAGAATGTTGTTTACAAATTTAATAGATTATATGATATATTATTAATGATTTATAAATTAAAGGAATTTTTTGTGATAATTTATATATATCCCCTTGAGGCATCAGTTGTCTCATGAGATGAATCATTTTTCCAAATCAGATGGGGTTTAACCTAGTAGTTTTAAGTTTTCTTGAGGATAGATCTTGATAGTAAAGTTATCAAGTGTATAGGAAACATTAAGTCCAATAATTATAAATTTAATTCATTGATAATTCAGTTATTATTATTATTATCCATGATATTTTCTCTATGAAATTATCTATGGATTCATTTCATTCTAATTTTATTGATTAAATTGAATATGTTTTCTGTTATTTACCTTACTATGTTGATTCAGCTTTATATTACCATGATAGTAAAGTTACTTAAGTGGAGTGTGTGTTTAGTTATTTATATTTACATATTGATTATGTTTATTGATTCGTGATAGCTTTCATTGTGCATAACCCATACTTAGTATTTGATCTCAGCCTTATTTTTTTTCCTTTCCCTAGGATATGAAGAAGACATCTTTGAATGTGTTTTTAAGGATGATGATCATTTTATATTGTTATGTATTATGTTTTATTTTATATTACAAATGTAAAATGGGTATCATGTTTGTATTTAGTCCTAAAAAGTAACTAAACTAATCGTTCCTTTGGTATTTGAACCTTTGTATCTATACAAATGTAATAAAGTAAGGCATTGGCTCTAGGTTACTGGGGTTGGGGTTGCTACAGTAGTATTTTACTCATGAAATTTTTTGAAGATATTTTAAAAGTATTTTCATCTATTTAAACATAATTTTAAGAATTTTATGATTTATTGGGTATATACTCTAATTATTCCATCCACTATATTACTCTGTATGTATTATGATCTTATTGTTCTATTTATTGACTTAGAAAATATTAACATTTCGTGTGTTGATTTTTTAATATAGATTTCTATATTCATTATGTACTGAATTTTTATTTATTAAATTTATGTGATGAATTCATTGGACGTAGTATGTGACAGGTGGGGCCTTTATGACATGTTTATGATGAATTTTCACAAATCCTTGAAGACATGTTTTTATGTCTTAGAAATAGGCCTTGATGGTATGTTTTTGATGTATTGGAACAAGGCCTTGACTGTATGATTATGATGCTCAACATTATGAAACCTATTATTGTTATCCATGAAATTTTTTATGTTCATATGTTATACATGGATATGTTCCATCCCATGAAATGTTTAATTAATTATTGTTGATCATAATAGATTATAGGAACATCCTCACTTAATGTTTAGTTCTCACAAATCATAATCCCATTTTATCTTTTGGGAAACATCATATCATAATATGAATCATATGAATATCATATTAGACTGGAATTAATATATTCTCAAGTCTCCCCTTAATATTACAGTAGTCGAAAAGGAAACATCATTCCTAACAGAAAATTATGATATGCACCAAATCTTAACACATGATTATAATGGGAATTGGAATGGAATCGTATTACATGTATTTTTATATCCCTTTATCATAGGAAATGATGTGGAATATTTTATCATATATAATTAAGGTTTTAAGTAATATCCCATTCAATCTCCCTGGTGCATTAAAGATTAATAAAATTTGTGACATTTCACCTTGTATTGAATTATATATAATAACTAGTAAAATAATATCCAAAAAACTTTAGGATATCTTCCAAATCATTTTTGGAAACCTTTCATTACCTTCACCTTATATTACATAATATGGAATGCCTTATGAAAATTCCCATCCAAAACACTTTTGGATAGAAATCTAAAACACTTTTAGAGAAACTCTCTGAGTCAAACTCAATCCCTATTTGTTCAACTACAAAGTGTCACCTAATACACATTTTCAGTGTTGAAAAAAAATATTAATCAATTGTTCTATAAATGTAGAAAATATAAACCTCTAGAAAAAACATCAATTTTAGTCAAGCTATAAAGGGGTCTAGTGTATCCTCTATTGAACACATGTATCTCTGTACATGTGTTCATTAGTTGAATCACATGATATTATGAATTTTCATACTTTCACTTTATCAAAGAAATAGAGTGACCATGGGAACAGTCTTTGTCAATACCATATATCCATGTCATACATTCTCAACTCTCTGTGTATAGAATGGCCAGATCGATGAATATATAAAATGTCATTCATCAAGTAAATGAGTAAATAGCATGTTTCTTATCCAATTATAAAATCACATCATAAGTAAATTCTATGTATGTTCATATATTTTCTTATTCTTTCAAAACTAAGGGGATATAAATCATACATATCATACAATAGGAAAATTTAAATCTTGGTTGAGGTCCAACCAACAACAAGATCTTTAAAAAAAAACCACCCCCTGATTATCTAATCCTTAAGGATTTTGTAATAATGGTATCAAAGTAATATGGTTCTCAAGCTAGGTATCTCACCATCATCGGGTAGTGGGGACACCAAATATGAACAATTCACTCATAATATACTAAACAAAAAAAAATTTGTGCTTTATTTGGTATAGTTCATGGGTCATCAAATTTGAAAAACACTCTTGTTCCCCATAAGAATATTTTATATCTCAATATAAAAATTATACTCATGATACACTTAATATTTATTTATAACATATAATACTCCATGATAAAAATTTGTTAGATATAACTAAAGGTTTTTCTTTAATAGTTCAATTATCATTACACTTAAAAAAAGGTATATTAATATATACATTTATGAATCCAATTTAAATGAAATATAAATTGAATATTGAATTTTATATGATGAATTTTATATTCTTAAGCTCTATTAAGAATAGTTAATAAAATTGTGCATAAGAACCTTTCTATCATATCATATATGGTAGACTTCTAGAGAATCCTTATGTTTTTTCATTTTTTGGGGTTTTTTTAACACATTACATCTATATGTAATTACATAAACATATCTATGTGACCATTTTATAAAACACTCCCACTAAATTCTATAGTGATTAACATCTATGATGTAAGCTAGTATTAATAATGGTGAGACTTAGTAATTGTCGCAAACTGAGTTTTTCATCTTAAATTAAATATTATTTTAGATGGATTACTTCACATGTAAAACCTAAATGAAACAAATATATACCATTATAATGTATTCATAAAATTAAAAGGTATAAATAGTAGTAACAAAATTATGAAATATATATAAGCAAATATATTTATAAAAACAAAAAAATCACTTTAAATATCAAGAGAATTATTAAAACTAAGTAAAAAATAAAATCATTTCTTATGCTTAAAATTTATTCCATAAAATGGATATTTTTTAAGTTTGACAAATATTTTATTATCAATTATTTTAAAATAATAGTAAATATGAAAAAAGAGATTTCTTATAAAAATTAGTTTTCGCGATATTTTATGATTTTATTTTCATGTTAAGTTTATAAATTTTGGTATGTGAATTTTAAAAAATTAATATATTATTTGATTTATCATAGTCATATTACCATAATATTAATTTTTTTGATTTTTTGGAAATTATTAATTTTTAGGTGAATAGTGAAAATACTGATTTTATGAATGTCATAAATTTTATGAAATTATATTATTACATGAATACATTGAAAGTTTTTGAAATATTTTTCTCATAAAATATATATTATAAATTGTAATAATTAATTTTAAAATAATATTTTTTTGTTTAAAAACTCATGATCAACATTTTGAAAGTATATTTAGTGTCTGAAAACTATTTTTTTACTATTTTTTTTAATTAATTCTAACATTATGAAATGAATTTTTTAATTTATTTTATTTTAAAATAATTAATATTTTTTAATAATTATTATCTTAAATTCATTGAAAACAATTTCATTAATAATTCTACCATAATCATAAATTTATTTTCTTAAAAATAAACATTTTCCAAAAAATGGGTTTTTTGTGAGTTTGTGTTAAAATTAATTTTACATAAACATGTTATTTTTATTTGATAAATTTTATTTCATATTTATAATCATTGGGTAAAAATTATCTAATAAATCTAATTTTATTTTTAATATTACAGAATAAATTACCATGGTAAAAACTATTTATTCTAGTGAAAACTAAAATGGTAAAATTGAGTAACCTTAGAGGTGGAAGGAATAGCATATTCAAAAATATTTATTTTTAAATGGTGGAGGTTTTTATTGAACATCACAACCCGCCTTCACCAAAAGGAGGGAAGGGTCAGCAGATTTCCAGGCCCTTCCTTCTTTAAGTTGAAGGAGAGATAATGACCCCTGAAACCTGCCTTCAACAGGTCCCGGAGTGGCGACCAGCACCAAGGGCATGAAATCACACACTAAATGGAATGCATTACCCTTTTACTTTTAATAGGATCGGTAGATAAGATATTGAATCCCATAACACCAAAACTAAAAGTAAAAGTAAATCCAAGAACCATTCCCAATGCATGTTACAAAAGTAAAAAACCACAATGTATAAGGAGACTACAAAGAAAAATACCAAAATAAAGAACAACAGCAACTGCAATGATCTGTCACATTGTCTGAGCTAGTACAGTCCAGTACGTTCCCTGATGTCCTCCTAGAAACCTGAAAGCAGTTTTATATATGTAGGGTGAGCCTACAAGTATACTCCGTAAGGAAAAACCAAAGAATCTCGTGCACAAGTGGGGAGGCACACTAATTCCCTGTGAGAAAAGAGATAACCAAGCACCTAGCAAGGAAACTAACCACCCAAGCCTCACCAAGGCACACTCCTGAAATAACTCAAGTCAAGTAATGTATAGTAATAGCACATCGACGTTTGGGTACCCCGTGCCACTTTCCCACTGGTTATTGAAGACATCCTACGCATCAAACCAATCTCTCCATTCTCATCGCAATCCCACTACCATACCCCACCCGCACACACCTGGGCCACAACCTCACCACAGTCCAACTGCCAAACCCCGCCCGCAGACACCTGCTCCACAACCACCACGCGTAACCACACCCGCAAACACTTGGGTCAGAACTACTACCACGCCCGAAGACACATGGGCCTCATCTCGAAGCCACTTGGGAAACAACCTACCCCCAAACACCTGGTCCAACCACCACAACCACCCTACCCAAAGATTCTTGGGCTAAAAAAATGGACTTCAGGCCATCACAGTCTTCCTGAAGAGTCTTGGGCTATTCGGGAAAGGGAGCAGAAAAGGAGCTAATAACCAGCCACTCATAGGAGTGTTGGGAAAAACACCCTCTCCCATGAAATTGGGGTGTTTGGCACTAAGTGTTTAACTTGGGTGTGGTGCAAATAAGAAAAACAAAACTATAAGTATATTTATAGATAACAAGAACTCACCCAATCAAGGTTTTTCTTTAGCCATCCTGAAGAACACTATCCTTATTACTCATCCATAAGAGAAGAGAACAGCACCCATGCCCAAGTTACAACTCACATCAAACCAAATCCCCATTTGTTTCATCCCTTTTTTCATATTCAGTAATAATGTTTAAATAGCTTCTGCACCTACTTGGGCAACTAGTAAGCATAAGCACAAGACAAGGAAAGAGTACATCCAACAGAAATTTAAACATTCACAGCCGGTTCTCTTGTAACAACACATCAAGAGAGACCCTTCCAAGTATTGGAACCAAAGAAGGTCAAAGTGAGATACAGTCCCAAGTTCCCGGAACTATAAATAAGACGGTTTCACAACAGAAGAGGTTCCCAACCCAATTCGTGATACAAATAGAGGATCCAATCCTCACCCACATCACCCCATAAATATAAGCCCCTATCCAATAAAATCATAAGGTCAAATGTACTCTGCACGTGGTGGAAACAACCAAACCAGTACAACCAACACAAGGAAAAATCAACAGGTATTTTTAGATTTATAAGATTTAACACACTCCATGATTTCAATTCCACTGGGCTTAAACCGGAGTTATCATAGAAAAGGAGTTAGATCTCGGTGCTTTCAATTTATTTAGCCGAATATACGTAATTAACCAATTTCCTTTACACGGAAAAAGGTTCACAACCAAAATACAAGCCATTTAAACATCACAAGAGGTAAGGGTTTATTAGTGCACAGAGAAAGACCACCAACGACCACGATTTTCAGTAGGCTTATGCATGCACAATTTGGAAATCATTAATCATGAAAGAGGATAAAAATAGAGCAGCATCATCGATCACACCCCTACACATAATTCTTTAGAATCAGTTTATTATCTTCATTAAAGCTTGGTTCATCAAATTCTACATAAATAGTAGCGTACCCACCCCACAAGATACACAGGAAGGAGAGACTAAGGTGAAACCCCTACCTGACAATCAAGGATCGACGTTAAGTCCTTGCCTGAGTAGTAGTAGCTCCACGAAACACGATCAAGGTACACCTTCGCCGGGTTACAACTCGTCAGGAGGAAGGGTACTCGACAGCAGTGTGATCAAGAAAAAGAAATGTAGGGAGAATCCTTTAGGTTATAAAGGCTGATAAGGGTTGAGATACAGCACACCCGGGCTGGTTAAGATACGGAGAAAAAAAGACTCGAAACCGCGTAAGGAGCGGGATCGTGGGTTGACCACGCGGCTGAGACACCCCACACGTCATTAAAGGATCCCCACCTTTCAGGGTAGTTTAAACTGATGCATAGCTCATGGTTTTTCATTTGAGGTGTACCTCACCAATCATTTAATTTAATTCGGCATTAATGGGCTTTAAAACATGCTTAAAGGGGTCAAAACATGGTTTAAAAACGAATTTTCACAAAAAGCAGGCACTACTAGAAAACCCGTGGGGGTAAGAGAGAGCTACCGGTAGATGAGAGCTACCGGTCGGAGAGAGACACCGGTAGCTGAGAGCTACCAGCCGGCGACAGCCACCGGTAGCTGAGAGCTAATGGTCGGCGACAGCTAATGGTAACTGAGATCTACCGGTAGCCTAGAGTTACCCGTAGTCGAGAGCTACCGGTAGCCTAGAGGTACCGGTAGCCGAGAGCTACCGGTGGCCGAGAGATACCGGTAGCCGAGGGCCACCGGTACCCCAAGGTCACCGGTAGGGTAGGTCTTCTGGTAGGCCGAGGCTACCGATAGGCCAAGGCTACTGCTAGGAGTCACCAAGAAGCAGGGATGGCCTTCCAGACCACCCATAACACATCAACATCAGATTTTTACTAAGTAATGTACCCCAAAAACCCAGGAAATTACATCAGATACATCTCAAAATATTCTCATCCTCGAGAATATAAGAACAACCCAGAAAGGAGAAAAGTGGGGCCCAAACAACCACCCTCTAAAGATACTTCTCAGGGGAAAACCCCGGAGTTGTTCGAAAGCTGGAACAGAACCCTCCCCCTACATCCAGGAACACTCGCCCAAAATTCATCAACCACATCGTTCCCACGATCATAAGGATCACACTGACCAACACCTGAGTCAGGGATTCCCTTCCTACATGTCAGGATATTATCCGCTTTCGAAGGCACTGACTCGCCCGCACGGGTTTAATCGCATCCACATTAATGCGTCCTGATTAGCGGTCAGGTTTTCCCGTCATCACACATTCGGACACACACACAGAGGGACATGGAATAGATCATTTCATAGAAAAGAAAAACAAGCATTTCATATATTAAAGCACAAGGTACAATATCTCAAGGATCAGAACAAAAACAAAAAGTCAAAACAGCTCTAGGTACTGAATGCTTAACTGGGCCTCCCACTCCCATGTGCTCTCTTCCAGGCCACCATGCCTCCACAACACACGAACCAAGGGTATGGTTCATCCACAAAGCACTTTCTCTTTACGACCCTCGATCATGATTGGTTGTTCTATGAAGTTCACATCATCTTTGACATCTAACTCTCCCCAATCGATGACGTGGGATTCGTTGTATAGATATTGACGAATCTGGGACACATGGAATACATCGTGTATCCTCAGTAGCGGCGGTGGTATCGCTAGTTGATAACCCACTTCACCGACCCGCCTCAACACTTCGAAGGGTCTGATGAACCTGGGAGAAAGCTTAGTTCCCCTGCCGAACCTCCATTGTCCACGCCGAGGGGAGACTTTGAAGAACAGGTGGTCCCCGACCTCGAACTACAAGGGTCTCCTCCTATTATCAGCATATGATTTCTTCCGGTCCTGGGCTACCTTCATCCTTTCTCATATAATCTGAACCTTCTCTATCGTGCTCTGCACCACCTCTGGGCCAAGAACACCTGATTCCCCAACCTCATCCCAGCACACAGATGAGCGACACGGCCTTCCATATAGGGCTTCGAATGGATCCATGCCAATGGTAGAGTGATGCCTATTATTGTAGGTGAACTCTACCAAAGGCAAGTGTCGCACCCATGATCCCCCAAAGTCTAGAATACATGCCCACAGCATGTCCTCCAAGGTCTGGATGGTGCGCTCTATCTACCCATCTTTCTGGGGGTGGAAAGCAACACTAAGACATAGCTGGGTGACAAAATCATGTTGCAATCCCCTCTAGACTCATGAGGTAAAATGTGCATCCCTATCCGAGACTATGGAACTCAGAACTCCATGCAAACGCACTACCTCGTCCACATACGTCTATGCTAGAGTGTCCACTACACTCGACTCCTTAATTGCCATAAAGTGAGCCGACTTTGTCAAGTGGTCCACCACTACCCAGATGGCGTCGCAGCCCCCTTGCACCTTGGGTATCCCCATGACTAAATCCATCGAGATTTCGTCCCACTTCTACTCGGGGACATCTAAAGGTTTCAATAACCCACCTGGAACACAGTTTTCAGCCTTTACCTATTGACACACTAAGCACTTGGCCACAAACTCTGCCACTACTCGCTTTACTCCTGGCCACCAAAGCTATCTCCTCAGACCCTGGTACATCTTGGAAAATCATGGGTGTACCGCTAGGTGTGAGTTGTGGAACTCACTAATAACCTTGCCACGCATCGCCTCTGGAACAAACATCTTCCCCCGGAAGAGCATCCAATTCTGACCATCCTCTGTCCACCCTTCTGGAGCATTGCCCTGGTCAACTCGGTCATGCATCACTTCACACTTTGGGTCTCCCCACTGAGACTCCTCCACTTGATGCAACAGAGAATTATGCACTATCATCTGATACAGGCAACCTCAACCACTATCCATCCTCGCATCCAGGTGCAAGGCAGCCAACTCCTCCATCGCCTTCCAAACGTCTGCCAACTCTCGGACTGCATCCTTCTGCGACTTCCTGCTCAAAGAATCGGCCACTACATTCCCTTTCCCTAAACTGTAGGATATCTCGAAGTCATAATATTGGAGGAACTCCATCCACCTTCACTGTCATAAGTTTAGGTCCCACTGGGAGAAGATATACCTCAATCTTTTTTGATCCATGAAGACCACAAAGTGTTCTCTAATGAGGTAATGTCACCATAAATTTAGTACGAAAAAGACCACTGAAAGCTCCAGATCGTGGGTGGCATAATTACACTCATGAGGGCGTAGCTGCCTAGACCCATAAGAGATCACCCCTTGTCGCTGCATCAACACACATCTGAGGCCTTTCCCTGAAGCATCACAAAATACCTCATACGCTGCCCCTTTTTCTGGTAGACTCAGCACTGGAGAAATAACCAACTTCTCCTTTAGATAGCTAAAGGCTGCCTCGCACTGCTCACTCCATACAAAAACCTGGTCCTTCTTGTTCAAGGTCGTCAAAGGCACTGCAACTCGAGAGAAGTTGGGTACGAACCTCTGGTAGTAACCTTCCAGCCCGAGGAAACTACGAACCTCTGCCACGTTCTTGGGTGTTGCCTAAGAAACAACTGCCTCAACCTTTGATGGGTCCACCACTACCCCATGCTCGGACACTACATGCCAAAGGAAGTGAACTTGTCGCATCTAGAACTTGCACTTCAACAACTTCCCATAGAGCTGGTGCTGTCAGAGGACCTCCAAAACTGTCCTCAGGTGCTCCGTGTGGTCCTCCTCTAATCTTGAATAGATCAGGATTTCATCAATGAACACGACTACGAACCGATCCAGATATTCTCGGAAGATAGAGTTCATAATCCCAATGAACACAACCAGAGAGTTTGTAATGCCGAAAGGCATGACTACAAACTTGAAGTGACCATATCTGCACCTGAAGGCCGTCTTTGAGATGTCACCCTCCTTCACCCTCAACTGGTGATACCCAGACCACAGGTCGATATTCTAGAACCATTCTACCCCCTTTAGCTGGTCAAAGAGATCGTCTATCCTCGAAAGAGGGTAGCAATTCTTGATCGTCACCTGATTCAGCCTCCTGTGGTCTATACACAACCTGAGACCACCATCCGCCTTCTTTTCAAACAAGACTGGAGCACCCCACGGTGACGCACTTGGTCAAACATAAACCCTCTTCATCGGGTTTTCAATCTGAATCCGCAACTCCCGCAGCTCTGAAGGCACCATCCGGTAGGGAGCCATCGAAATCGGACGAGCACCAGGCTGCAAGTCTATCCCAAACTTGATATCACGTCAAGGGGGTAGAGTCATCACCTCCTCATGGAAGATTTCCATAAACTCACTAACGATCCCTGGTACTTCCACCATCTCATCATCCACTGACTCTATTGACAACTCGGCTAACAAGGAGAGGAGGGGTTCCTCTCGCCTGCTGCCCTTCTGGCCACTCTGGCCGCCGGTGAAAGTAACACGTCAGCCACCCAAGTATGAAAACACAACCCTTACTCAGAAGCATTTGATGATGGAACACACAGTCGATGCCTAGAATGACATCGTATGGCTGTATATACAATAGTAGGAGATCTCTGACTAACTGATGTGGCCCTATCATCAGTCTGCATCATCGACAAACATATAACAAGTCAATCTGACCTCCGACTGATGTGCTCAGCACCAGGGGCACTGGAAGTCTCTCAGCATATAGACCTAGAGCACGGGCTAGACCAGGTGCAAGAAAGGAGTGCGAAGCTTCGGTATCGAACAAGTCATAAGAAAGGGTAGTGAACAAAATGATCATACCTCGAACAACCTCTGATCAAGCTATAACTGCTGCCTCCACGGCATGCAACTGTCCACGCCCTGGTCTAGGTCCCTGAGGTGCGCCCTGAGGTCAGCCTCCCCCTACAACGTCTGCCCTTGGAGGAGCGGGAGATCGCTGCCCCTGCTACTATTGTTGGAAGGTCCTAGCTGGAAGCTGCTACTGAGGCGGGTGCTGGACATGTCCACCACTTTCGTACTGAACTCAGTCCGGGCACGGATTTCGGAGATGTCCATGGCTCCCACAGGTGAATCACCTCGGTCCTGGGCCCAAAGGGAAAGGGCGAGGACTGGGGGACCGGAACTGGAACTGTTGCAGCTTGCTCCCTACTGGTCGGAACCTATAGGGTCCTGATATTGGAGGTCTGGTGCTGACGGCCTTTCCCTTTGACGGGCCTAGCTGAATCCCCTCTCGTGACACACCACCTAGCGTGTGCATACTCTCCACCACCTCTTCCTTCTTCTGGACCTCCAAGTATGTTGGCAAGGTGAAGGGGGTAACAGCGTACTGGAGGGAGGGTCGGAGCGCCTCCTCTAAACGTCTCGCCCAAGACACCTCATCAGGAAAGAGGTCCAGAGCAAAGCGGAGGAGGTCTTTGAACTTGATCCCCAGCTCCCTTACCGATATACTCCCATGCTGGAGGGAGAGTATCTCCTACCTCTTCTCTGCCTTCATCATAGAAGAGACGAATTCCGCCCGGAACTCCTTCTCAAAATCAGCCCATGCCACCTCAGTCTCTCTCCTCTTCCCCAGGTAGGGAGTCCACCACTGACGTGCTGCTCCCCGCAACTGGCTGATGGCCAAAGGAATCCAGTACTCGGTCAGAGCCCAGATCAGGCCGAAGGCTATCACCAGCTCCTCTAGCCAGCCCTCTGTCTTCATGTCAGAGGTGATGCCCTCGTACTTCTCGAGGGTCTGTCGAAGGAAGGCTCGAAGCGTCTTCTGCCACTGGTCGTCCTCCTCCTCTCGATGAGCCCTCTACTGATACTCCAAGTCAACCTCCTGGCCTCAACCGCCCATAAAAATCGTGGTCGTCTCCTGGGTGTCATAGCTGCAAGGTAAACAAAGAATGCCTAAGCCCAAGTAGTGCAAAATATTGTTCTTAAAACTTCTTAAACTTCTTATTTATTTAAAATTTCCCAAAACACCCCAGAAACATGAGAACACAAGTCATTTATGATGCATGTACCTTTCCTAGGGTCTCTACATAGCAATCAGTGTGACCTCACTTGGTCGTTCGGTAGGTCCATAGTCCTTGCATCCGATCACGTGGAGCCCTAAAATCCTGTGTCCTAGCCGGTCATCCCTGGCCTAATTCACGCACCAAGGTCACCCAACACCGTTTCCCTACCATACCATGAAATCCTCACTATACCTAACTCCAGACTCCATCCTTTCTCCCAACCCTGGCTCTAATGCCATTCTATCACGAACTGCCTTCACCAAAAGGAGGGAAGGGTCAGCAGATTTCCAGGCCCTTCCTTCTTTAAGTTGAAGGAGAGATAATGACCCCTAAAACCCACCTTCAATAGGTCGCGGAGTGGTGACCAGAACCAAGGACATTAAATCACACACTAAATGGAAGGCATTACCCTTTTTCTTTTAATAGGATCGGGAGATAAGATAGTGAATCCCATAACACCAAAACTGAAAGTAAAATTAAAGCCAAGAACCATTCCCAATGCATGTTACAAAAGTAAAAATCCACAATGTATAAGGAGACTAAAAAGAAAAATACCAAATGAAATAGCAACAGCAACTGCAATGATCTATCACAAGGTCTGAGCTAGTACGGTCCAGCACGATCCCCAAAGTCCTCTTGGAAACCTGAAAGCAGTTTTATATACATAGGGTGAGCATACAAGTATACTTAGTAGGGAAAAACCAAAGACTCTCGTGCACAAGTGGGGAGGAATACTAATGCCCTGTGAGAAAAGAGATAACCAAGCACCTAGCAAAGAAACTAACCACCCAAGCTTCACCAAGGAACACTCCCCAAATAAAGCAAGTCAAGTAATGTATAGTAATAGCTCATCGATGTTTGGGTACCCCACGCCACTTTCCCACTGGTTATTGAAGACATCCTACGCATTGAACCAATCCCGTCATTCTCATCACAGTCCCACTGTCATACCCCGCCCGCACACACCTGGGCTACAACCTCACCGCATTCCCATTGCCAAACCCCGCCCGCAGACACCTGGGCCACAACCACCACGCATAACCACACCCGCAAACACCTGGGTCAGAACTACTTCCATGCCCGAAGACACCTGGGCCTCATCCCGAAGACACTTGGGAAACAACCTTCCCACAAACACCTAGGCTAACCACCACAACCACCCAGCCCGAAGATTCTTGGGCTAAAAAAATGGACTTCAGGCCATCACAGCCTTCCCGAAGAGTCCTGGGCTATTTGGGAAAGGGAGCAGAAGAGGAGCTAATAACTAGCCACTCATAGGTGTGCTGGGAAAAACACCCTCCCCCATGAAATGGGGGTATTCGGAACTAAGTTCTCAACTTGGGTGGGGCACAAATAAGAAACACAAAACTACAAGTATATGTATAGGTAACAAGCACTCAGCTAATATAGGTTTTTCTTCATCCAGCCTAAGGAACACTATCCTTAATACTCATCCATAAGAGAAGAGAACAACACCCATGCCCAAGTTACAACTCACATCAAACCAAATCCCCAATTGTTCCATCCTTGTTTTCATGTTCAGTAATAATGTTTAAATAGTTTCTGCACCTACTTGGGCAACTAGTAATCATAAGCACCAGCCAAGGAAATAGTACATCCAACAGCAATTTAAACATTCATACCCGGTTCTCTTGTAACAACACATCAAGCGAGACCCTTCCAAGTATTGGAACCAAAGCAGGTCAAAGTGTGATACAGTCCCAAGTTCCCAGAACTATGAATAATAAGGTTTCACAACAAAAGAGGATCCCACCCCAATTCGTGATACAAATAGAGGATACCATCCTCACCCACATCACCGCAGCAATCTAAGCCCCTATCCAAGAAAATCATAAGGTCAACCGTACTCGAACCGTGATGGAAACAACCAAACCAATACTACCAATACAAGGAAAAATCAACAGGTATTTTCAGATTTAAAAGATTTAACACACTCCATGATTTCAATTCCACTGGGCTTAAATCGGAGTTATCATAGAAAAGGAGTTAGATCCTGGTGTCACGACCCGCCCTCGGGGTCCGTGCCGTGACTACCCCAAGCCCGCCTTCCATAGGCCAGGGGCTGGCGACTAGCACCAAGGCGTAAATCCCGGTAAAAAGGGAAGGCATTGCCTTTGTAAAGAAAACAAACATCACAGAGTAAGCAAGCGGAAGTAAAACACTAAGTACAAAAAGAAGAGCTGAAAAGTAAAAAGGGGCCGGAAATACAAGCCCAACTGTAAAGTACAACTCGAAAGAGAAAACAGCGACTGAAAAGTAAAGCTGCTACGCTGAGATGTCCACTGGAAATCCCACCTGAAGGGTGGGTACAGATAGCTCCTCTGCTCCTCGGGTTCCGCCATCCGCTCCGAGTATGTCCCGCCCAGTGGTCCACCTCCGGGTACCGCCTCGTCGCAGGGGTCTCAACGCAACAGACGGCGCGTCGATCGGACGCCCGGTCTGTGAGTTATTAGCCTATTCGTCCCAGGGGCCCAGTTGGTTTCGTGAGCGAAACCAATCCCGGCCGTATCTCAACTGTACCCCGAACTCCCATAGGGTATACTCAAAGGGACCGTTACTCAACGTAACCACCAACGCTGCTGACGGCTCGTCAAGAGGACGTCCTGTCTGAAAGATATCAGCTTTTCCGTACCAGGGGCCCGGTTGGATTTCGGGTGCGATCCAACCCGGCCACTACTATCTGTAACCAAAACTCGGGCGAAGGATACCAAAAGTTCCGTATCGTAAACAGGAACTCAACGCAACAGACGGTGCGTCGATCGGACGCCCGGTCTGAGAGTTATTGGCATTTTCGTCCCCGGGGCCCGGTTGTTTTTTTAAGGCAAAACCAACCCGACCGTACTCTACCTGCGTCCAAACCTCGGGCGGAGTATGCCAAAAGATCCGTCTCACTAAGAGGAACACAACGCGACTGACGGTGCGTCAATCGGCCTCGGACCGCATGAACACGGCCGAACCCCCTCCATCGTTCATGTTTAATTCTTGCGATGGAAGCAAAGTGGCGTGGTGCCGTCGCACCACGCGGATTACCGTGCGTTTATTTTACGCGGCGCCGTCGCGCCACGCCGAGGTAGAAACTTCAAGAACGCGACGCCGTCGCGCCGCGTTGAAAAGAATCAAAGCACGGCGAAGGGGCGCGGTGTCGTCGCACCGCGCCGGATGACGAACGCCGCGGCCGGTTCCGGGCCGCGGCGGGACGAGGAGACCGCGGCCGGTTCCGGGCCGCGGCGGAAGGGAAGACCGGCGGCCGGGCCGCCGGCGTCGGAAGCCGAATAAGGGGACCGGAAATTCCGGTCCCGTTTGAGAAAACCGGCCGGCCCGCTGGCCGGCCGGATGACTTAAAACCGGGGAATTTAATTCCCCGGCCAACCTTTAAAAACCCCCCTCTTAAAGAGGGGGGGCGGTTCTTGAAGGAGGGGGGGGCAGCCGGCCCCCCTGGTTCACTTAAATAAACCGGCCCCCACGTGGGGGTTAGATCCTGGTGCTTCCAATTCATTTAGCCGAATATATGTAATTAACCAATTTCATTTACACGAAAAAAGTTTCACAACCAAAATACAATCCATTTAAACATCACAAGAGGTAAAGGTTTATTAGTGCACAGAGAAAGACCACCAACGGCCACAATTTTCAATAGGCGTAAGCCTGCACAATTTGGAAATCAATAATCATGAAAGAGGATAAAAACATAGCAGCATCATCAATCACACCCCTACCCTTCATTCTTTAGAATTAGTTTATTATCTTCATTAAAGCTTGGTTCATCCAATTCTACAGAAATAGTAGCATACCCACCCTGCAAGATACACAGAAAGGAGAGACGAAGGTGAAACCCCTACCTGATGATCAACGATCGACATTAAGTCCTCGCCTGAGTAGCAGTAGCTCCACGGAACACGATCAAGGTACAACTTCGCCGGGTTACAACTTGTCGGGAGGAAGGGTACTCGACGGCAGGGTGATCAACAAAAAGAAATGTAGGGATAATCCTTTAGGTTATAAAGGCCGACAAGGTATGAGATACAGCATGCCCGGGACGGTTAAGATACGGAGAAAAAAAGACTCAAAACCATGTAAGGAGTGGGATTGTGGGTTGACCGCGGGGCTGCGACACCCCACACGTCGTTAAAGGCTCCCCGCCTTTCGGGGCGGTTTAAACCGATGCACACCTCATGGTTTTTCATTTAAGAGGTACCTCACAAATCAATTAATTTAAACCGGCATTAATGGGATTTAAAACAGGCTTAAAGGGGTTAAAACATGGTTTAAAAACCAATTTGTGCAAAAAGGAGGTGCTACTGGAAAACCCGTGGGGGTAGGCGAGAGCTACCGATAGCCGAGAGCTACTGGTGGGCGACAACTACCAGTAGCTGAGAGCTACCAGTCGGCGACAGCTACCGGTAGCTGAGAGATACCGGTCGGCGACAACCACCGGTAGCTTAGAACTACCGGTCGGCGACACCTACTGGTAGATAAGAGATACTGGTAGCTGAGAGCTACCGGTAGCCGAGAGATACTGGTAGCCCAGAGCTACCGGTATCCCAGAGCTACCGGTAGCCCAGAGCGACCGGTAGCCGAGAGCGACTAGTAGCTGAGAGCTACCGGTAGCTGAGGGCCACCGGTAGTCCAAGGTCACCGGTAGCTGAGAGATACTAGTAGCCTAGAGCTAACGGTAGCCAAGAGCTACCGGTAGCCGAGAGCTACCGGTAGCCGAGAGCTACCGGTAGCCGAGAGCTACCGGTAGCCGAGAGCTACCGGTAGCCGAGAGCTACCGGTAGCCGAGAGCTACCGGTAGTCGAGAGCTTCCAGTAGCCTAGAGCTACCGGTAGCCGAGCTGAGAGCGACCGGTAGCCGAGAGCGACCTGTAGCTGAGAGCTACCAGTAGCTGAGGGCCACCGGTATCCCAAGGTCACTGGTAGGTTAGGTCTACCGGTAGGCCGAGGCTACCGGTAGGCCAAGGCTACCGCTAGGAGTCACCAAGAAGCTGGGATGGCCTTCCAGACCACCCAGAACTCCTCAACATCATATTTTTACTAACTAATGGACCCCAAAAACCCATCCCATTACATTGACCTTATATTCAATCAAATTCATTATTTATCAATTTTTTTGGCACTTGTTTTGATAGTGACTTCCTATTATTGAATGGTGTTGGGTATTTACAAAAATTACACTTCTTTTCACTTATAAAAGGGGAACTCATTTCCTAACTTTCCCTCACTAAGAAAACCACAAATTTCAGTCCATAATATTCTAAATACTCTTATACAAACTCTTATCTACCTTAAGGAGGTTTTGGTATTCTCAAAATACCACATATAAATGGTTTAATCCCCTTTGTAATGGTCATAATCCAAGAAGTGAGGTATAAGTTCTTAATCCTCTGTTTCTTTTTCTATTTATTTATATAATTTTTTTATTCCTAGAATTTCATTTAAATGTTTTAAAATTATAAATTCAGTATCATTATTATACTTTTATTTTATTATAATTTTGGAAAAATCATTAATCACTCTCCCCTTCTCTATTACAAAAAATGAAAATGTGAATCATGTGTTGTGCGGACAACTGCCTCCATGAATAAACATGTTCTGTTTTCTTAATAAATTCCAAACATGAATTGTTTTATTTTAGATTTTAAAATTATATATTATGTTTATAAGTAATATGTATCATTTATATGGTTATTTTTTAATAACAAAAATAGTAACGATCATTATAATGTAATCCATAAATATCTTTAACAAACCTGAAACTTGTTCTTCACCGTTTTCATTTTCATGAAACTTGAATAAGACTACCATTTATTGGAATTATAACTTTATAATTATTTATAGAATATTAAATATATAACATTTAATGGCTTTTAAATGATGATATTTGGGGGTGGGGGATAAGATCAGTACTGTTTTTAATAACCTAGTTCAAAAATGTTAAGATTACTACCACAAGATATTGAAAAGTGATTACATAAATCTAATACATGAAGAGAATTATTATTAATGAAGAATATAAATGTAAGTATAAATAATAAGGTTCTAAAATATGTAATTATAATTTTGTCTTTATTGTATAGGATTTTAAATCACTCCATATAAATCAGCAGTAAAGGTAAGGTACTAGGTAACTCAAAATCCATTCTTTGAGTTACACAATTTGTTATTGAACATTATTTTTACAAAACATTACATTTTTATTTATTTAAATTCTTCATGTATATGAAAAATTATTTTTTTAACCAAAATAAATTTCATTTAATTTAATCTTTTAATTTATCATAAATATATATGGGACTTTATAAAAATGGTCTCGTAACTATAACTTTTAAAATTATAAATAAAAAATGTTTTCAAAAAAATATTTTCATGATTTGGTTTTCATTATCATAAAATGATATATCTCTCATGAAGTGATTTTTTATATTTAATTAAATTATGAACCCATTTTCATAATTATATTTTGATAACCTAAGATTTATTAAGTTCATGTAATGTGATATGATCAATAAACTCATTCATTTTACATTGGTTAATTAAGTTATGATGATGATTGTTTTTATCTAGAACACATATGTAGGGATGATGATGGGTGGGGTCCTATATACTCCTCCAATGTATTCTTATAAGCTTATATTTCATGATATTGTTAGGTGTTTAAAAATGGTTTTGTCAAAATAGGCATGGTCATGATGGGTTTACTCACATTTTCACGCATGGATAAAATGGGTATGTTCACATTGGCATGATCATGATGGGTTTTCTCACATTTCTAGGTGTGGAAATAATGAGTTTGTTCGCATATGATTTTTCATAATGGTTTTTATCAAAAAAAAATCTATTCTTATGGAAGTTCCATATTTTCATGTTTATCAAGTTATGATACTTTTGATATTTTTTTATCATGTTACTCTAAGTTTTATAATGCATTTTATTTCTATGAAATTTTTTGTTTTCATGATTTTTCATTTTCATGTATCTTGTACCGTATGTCATGTTCATATGTATTTTTTTATCTTTTATATTTCCTTAATGATTTTTTATGATATTATGTGTCTCCAACATGGTTTTAAATTATCATAAATTATCTTATAATGTATTATTTAGATATTTATGTTTTCATCATATTCTCTTCATTTTTATGATCTAATACTTTATGATAAGTCATTTCTCTTACTAAGTTTTTGAGATCACCCCTTTCTTATGTTCTTATTCCCATAGTTATAAATATGACTATATCATGTGATATGTCTAGTAAAGGGTCTGGATAAGCATAGCTATAGAAAAAAAAATTCAAGTGTTATAAAATAAGATGTTTATATAAATAATTTACAAGACACTAAAACTTTGGGTACATAGATTATGTGATTGTTCTATGATATAATATTTAAATCATGAGATTAAGGTATTATTTAATTTATGTTTTGAATTCATATTTATAATTATTATTATAGGAGGGTTTAGTTATTTTTAATATTAGTTTAATAAATTTTTTTATATTATTTTAGATGAATTGAGTGAAAAATATAAGGAAAATAAAATGGGATGATTTTATGTATAGGATAACATTTTTATTTCTTGGTAAAGTATGGATTATATGGTTTCTAGGTAAACATATCCATTTCTAGACAATACATGTGGACATGATTTTGGAATAGATGCATCTAGGGGTAACAACGTCAAAAAGAGTTGGTCGAGTGTGTCTTGGCCGTCATACTAGTGCATGGTAAATAGGTAATTATTGCACACCTGGTTTGAAACTCTTATGGTATATTCATTGGTTAATCCCATTATCTTTTTGAATCATTATAAAAGGATTGAATATATATATATATATATTACTAGTGTATTTATAAAACCAATCATGGATAACATAGAATAAAACATAGATCTTTATAGGCTAATGTGTTCATATCATTTATGAAATGATTCTTCAAGTTTTTAGTTTTCTTGTATGTATAATAATTAATTTAAGTATAATCATTCCCAATTTTCTTTTAGAAAAGGTAATGGTGGGAAGCTGAAGGAACTAAGTTAAAAATGAGACTAATGTAAAATACACAGATTGTCCTAATGGAAAACCTAATGAGATTAGGGATGGAATGAAAAATATCATAACAATTCTCACCCTACTATCTCAAGATGTGGGTAAAAACCTAAGTCATGTTGATCTCTCAAACACACCAGGTATGGATAAACTTTATATTGATCCCTTTATGAGGCAACATTCATCCTCTTTTAGTGGTTCTTCTAATCCATTGGTTGTTGAGTAGTGATTCAATTAAATGGAAATGATATTTTTTTTATTCTCTAGTAATGAGACCTTTAGAAGGTAGTTTATGTCATATATAATTAATAATGTGATTTTGACCAATGGTGGAGTCTCATTAAGAACACTACATAAAATTGGGATATAGAAACTATGGAATGGGAAGAGTTGAAGAAGATATTTTTCAATAATTATTTTACATAGAATATTCACAAAATGATGGAGTGTGAATTAATTTAATTAAATAAAAAAATAGGATGAGTCAATTGTGTCATTTGAAGAAAAGATCCCAAGACTTGTGAGGCATGCCACCGGTGTTATCTTTAATACTGAGAGTAAAATTGATCACTTATTTATTGTCTTAAAGACTAGTCTTCAAAAGGAACTAGCCATAAGAGACTTAAGAATCAATACAGATATTTTTTGATGTCCTATTAAGGTTGATTTAGAAATAGGAACCTCTTAATATTCCTATAACAAGATAAGGAATGAGGGGTATCATGTAGGCACTAATGATAGAAACATGATTAGAAGAAATCCCAATTTACTATATGTAATAAATGTGTGAGGAAGAACCTAGGTAATTGTATTAAGGGATCATGGAATTTTTTTAAGTTTGTTGAAGCATGACACAAGTTCCACAACTATCGAACCAAGGCTAAGAGGCTAATAAACACCAAATAAGAGAAGATGGTCCCTAATAATGATCTTCACACATAATAATGATTCAATTTAAAGGAGTTCAAACATTTTAAAAAACAATTCCTCAACCCTCAATATAATGATAAAAATTGTCCCCAACAACCTCCAAAATCATGGGAATAAGGAAAATCATGATCACTACCAGTGATGTAGATTATGATAATTAAGTGATGTGTGGTACACTTAATCTATTTTCAAAATCTTCAAATACCTTATTGGATTATGATTCATCACATTATTTTACATCACATAATTTTTCTAAGAATGTGATATCACAACCTCATGCAATGGAAATTGAACTATTAGTAAAACCACCTGGTGGCATAATGATCACATATGAGATTTACAATTATTCTCTGATAGATATTTTTGGGATGATACTTCATGTGGATCTGATTATCTTTTCCTTTGTTTGAATTTGACATAATATTTGGTATATATTGACTTTCCATGCATAAATAATATATCAACTTCTAAGATAAAGAATTCTCATTTCATATCCCAAATCAAAATGTTATCATGTATCAGTGAAAGGATTATTATAAACTCAATGTGGAAGAAAATTCTATAATGTGGGTTATTGGAATCAACAATGTGGGGATATTGGATCAAATCAGTAAGGAGGAATTCAACATTGGTAACATTCTTATTGTATGGGAATATAATGATGTATTTCTGGATGAACATCGTGGTATTCCCCTAGAGTATGTGGTTGAGTTTTCAATTGAACTTATACCTAGATCATGACCTATATCAAAGAGACCATATAGAATAGATCTCACTTAATTATAAGAGATAGATAACCAATTTCAAGAATATTTGGTCAAGGGATTCGTATACCCGAGTGCCTCACCATGGTGTGTGCCATTCATCTTGGTCAAAAATAATGATGGATCGATGATTATTTTCATTTATTATCATGAGCTTAAAAAATCACATTAAAAAAAGTTTCTTATACCCCATATTGATGATCTATGTTATCAAATTCAAGGATATCAATAATTCTTGAATATGGACCATTGATATGGATACCATCAATTAAGGGTAAAAAGGGTGGATATATATATATATGATGTATTTTTGTACAAGTTTGAACACTAAGAGTTTGTATTTATCTCATTTGTAATTACCAATTCCATAATAATCTTTATGGATATAATTAATAGTGTCTTTATAGATTAACTTGATCAAATTTTGATTACCTTTATATATGATATTATTATATATTCAAATAAAAATTAAGATAATAAAGATCATTTGAAAATTGTGTTAAAACCTTGATAAAAGAAAAAAAATTATTCCAAATTATGAAAATGTGAATTATGAATACAGAAGGTTTCATTATTGCATCATGTAATCAAAATAAATGGAATATAATTGGATCTATAAAATATGGAATTTTTCAAAAACAATGTCCTAGACCAACCACTATAATTCAGATCCATATTTTTCTTAGGTTACCAGTTTATTACCAACTCTTTGTGTGAAGTTTATCACTGCTATCAAATCCATTAACCCTCATAACATGGGAGGGATTAAATTTCCAATAGACAAAGGAATGTGGAGAATGTTTTAAACAACTAAAGAATAGTTTTTACACTATTCCTATACATACATTCCCCTATAGTGGGGAAGTGTTTTTAATATACAGTGATGCTTTAGAAAAGGGTTTAGGTTACGTCCTCATATAGAATGACATGGTAATTTCTTATGGTTCATGACCATTAAATATTCATTATCAAAATTACTTGATGCATGATTTATAGCTAGTTAAAGTGGTCTTTTCATTGGATATTTAGTTACATTATCTTTATAGAGAAATTGAAAAATATATTAACATAGAAGGAATTGAATATGAATCAAAAGATATGGTTGGAATTGATAAAATATTATGAATATTAAATACATTACCATATGTGGAAGGAAAATATGGAGGCTAATGATCTAATTAGTAAAGATCATGATACCCTATCCATGATGAGGATTGAAAATGACCAAACACTTAGGGATTTGAAGAGTACAAATCATAAATTCATTATGGGGGGAGATAAATCCTATATTTCACAACTGAATGCTCAACCTTCCATTCATATAAAGTTAAAATAATACTAGAAAGATGATTAAGATCTATAGAAATTTTTTTCAAATATTCTCGAGTTTAACTTTGATAGATAAGGATTAACAAGGTTTGGAACCAAGATGTGTGTCCCATCAGTGATGGAATGGAAGAAGGAACTTTTGGATGATGCTCATAGATCATCCTTATATATCCATCCTAAAAGTAAAAATATTTATATATATATAAAGAAAAACTTATTATTGTATATTATGAAGTTAAATATTGAAAAATATGTATTTAGATTCCTAGTATACCAGCAAGTGAAGGTTGAATGATAACATTCTAAGGGTATGTTTCAAAAATTTCCCATAACGGAATGGAAATGGGAAAACATCACCTTGTACTTTGTCTTAGGACTCCCAAAAACTTATAAAAGTGATAATTATATTTGGTTTATAATCAAGCACCTTATAAAGTCATACTATATTATTTCCATCAAATAATATTTCCCCCTTGACCAACTCACCAAGATATATATAAGAAAAGTGGTGAGATTTCATAGAGTACTACTCTCCATTATATACAATCAGGATCCAAGGTTTTCTTGAGATTCTAGAGAATTCTTCAGAAATATTTAGAGATATAACTAAGATTTAGCACAACTTATCATTATCAAACTAAGGGTCAATCCGAGTGGAAAATTCAAACTCTATAGGATATATTGATATCTTATTCAACGGATTTCCAATGATATAGAGATCAACACCTCCCATTATTATATTTCTCATATAACAATATTTTAAACTCTAGTATTCTGATGGCACCATATGAGGCTTTATGTAGGAAGAGATACAAAACTCTAACATTCTAGTAATAATTTTGAGACAGGAAGATGATAGGTCTGGAACTTGTCCAAGAAAAGATAGGAAAGGTTCAAACCATTCAGTTTCATATGAAAGTGGCACAAAGTTGATAGATTAGTTTTGTAGATAATCAATAATTAGATCAAGAGTTTGATTTTGGTGAAAAGTTTTTCCTTGAAATATCTCCATGGAATAAATTCATGAGATTTGGGAAGAAAAGGAAGCTAAGAATTAGATACATTGAGCCCCTCAAAATCATTGATCGTGTAAAAGTTTTAGATTATATCTTAGTTCTCCCTCCAAACCCATCCCAATTTCAATATGTGTTCCATGTATCTCTATTGATAAATTTCATACAAGACCCTTCACATGTAATAATCTTGGAATCATTTCTACCAAAACATAATCTTCTATATGGGGACAAACTAGTGAAAATTATGGATCAAAGAAATAAGGTGTTATAGAATAAAAACCCTAATTTGGTCAGTATTCTATAGATAAATCATAAGTTTAGAAGGATACATGGGAACTAGAGGATATGATGACAAAAATTTACCCCCACTTGTTTTCGTCCATGTAATGAAATTCTGAGGATGAAATTATTTCAAGGGGGTAAAATGTAACAACATGAGTTTTTCCTCCTTAATTAAATATTGTGTTTGATGAGTTTATCCACCCACAAAACCAAAACCAAGTAAATATACACTTATATAAGATAAACTTGATATTAAAATGTATAAATAGTAATTATAGAATTATGAAATATATAGAAATAAATATATTTATAAAAACAAAAAAAAAATATAAAATTCACTTTAAATATCAATAAAATAGTACAACTAAGTGAATAATAAAATCTTATATTCTGATTAAAATATATTTAATAAAATTTATATTTTTAAAATTTGATATAATTATCATTAACAATAATTTTAAAATAATAGTTAATATAAAAAATTTATTTCTTAGAAAAAATTATTTTTCATGATATTTTATGATTTTATTTTAAAGTTATGTTTATAAATTTTAGGATTTTAGCTTGAAAATTTTAAAATAAATTTTTTATTTATCATTTTAATATTATTTGAATATGAATTTTTGGTATTTTTTAGTGATAATTATTTTCTAGTTGAATAGTGAAAATACTGATTTTATTAATATCATCACTTTTATGAAATTATTTTATTATATGAACACATTGAAATTTTTGGAAAAAAAATCTAATAAATTATATATGATAACGTATACTAATAATTTTAACATTCTATTTTTAATTTATAAACTCATGCCTGACATTTTGAAAATTTAGGCCGTATTTTAATGAAAACAGTTTTTTTGACTGTTTTGTTTAATTAATAATAACATGATGTGATAAAGTTTTTAATTTATTTTATTATTAAATAAATTTAATTTTATTAATAATTATTATTTTTAATTCATTTAAATTAATTTCATTGATAATTCTACCCTAATCATAAATATTTTTTTCCAAAAAATACTTTTTTTCCAAAAATGATGTTTTTTGTGAGTTTGAGATAAAATTAATTTTTGATACACATAGGATTTTTATTTGATAAATTTTATTTCATATTTATGATAATTAGGTAAAAAATTTCTAAAAAGTTTCATTTTACTTTTGTACTTAAAGGATAAATTACATAGGTAAAAAATAGTTAGCGTGGTGAAAACCAAAATAGTTAAAGTGAGTAACATTAGAGGTATTGATCATAATATGTTTAAAAATGTTTATTTTTTAATTTTGGAGGTGTATATCAGGATTATATTTCATAAATTATATTATTTATCAATTTTTGAGGAACTTTCCGTGAGAGTGACTTTCCATTATTTAATATTTTAGGGTATGTACAAAACTTTCACCCCTTTTCACTTATAAAAGGGGAACTCCATTCCTCACTTATCCACACTCCAAAACCACAAGATTTCATAGCATAATTTTACTAATACTCTTATAAAAACTATTTTCCATCTTAATGAGGTTATGATATTCTCAAAATACCTCCTCTAAAAGGTTTAATCCCCTTGGGCAATGGTTAGAATCCAAGATGTGAGGTATTAGTTCCTAAAACTCTATTTCTTTTTCTATTTCTTTACACACTTTTATTCTTACTAATGAATAATTTCAAAATCATAACATGATGAAATCAATATAATTATTATACTTTTATTTTATTATAATGATGATATAAGCATTAATCATTCTTCCCTATTCAATTGTGAAAAATGAAACACGAATCATGTGTTGTGAAAACTACTACCTCCAAGAATAAAAAAATTTCATCTTTCATTTAGTTCCAAACATGGATGGTTTTAGTTTATATTTTATAAGTGTATATGATATTTATAATTAATATAAATCATTAACATAGTTATTTTTTATTAACATTAAAATTAATGATCATTATAGTGTAATCCATTGATATTAATAAAAACCCCAAAACTAGCTCTTCACTATTTTAATTTTCATGAAAAGTGAAAAAAACTCTCATGAAATGGAATTATTACATAAAATTTATTTATAAAAAATAAGTTTTAGAATCTTTAATTTATTTTAAATGATCATATTTTGAAGAAAAATGAATATCAATACGAACCTAGTTCAAAACCGTTAAGATTATAAATACTCAGTATTTAAAATAGATTAAAACAATCTAATACATTAAGAGAATTATTATTAATGAAGTGTATAAATATAATTATTTAATCATAAGTTTCTGAAATAACTAACTAATATTTCTATATTAATGATATAGGAGGTTAAATTTCTCTTTGGAAATCAATGGTAAAGGTAAGGAACTTGGTATCTCAAAATCCTTTCACTGGTTACAAATTTTTTTATTAAACGTTGTTTTTCAAGAATTTTCATTTTGATTTATTCAAATAATTATTTTTAGGTGAAAATAGTTTTTTGACTAAAAATTGATTTCATGTATGTTATTCTTTTAATTTATCTTTAAAAAAAGTCAGATTTTTGAAAAGGGACTCATAACTCTGACTTTTATATTGATGAATACAAAATATTTTCGAGAAACTCTTTTCATGATTTAGTTATCATTATCATAAAATTATATGCCTCTCATGAAGTGATGTTTTATATTTAATTACATTGTTAACCGTTTTTCGTAATTATATTTTTATATCCTATGATTTCTTAATTTCATGTTATGGGTTATGTTTAAGAAACCCATTATTTTCCGAAGGTTATTTAAGTTATGATAATGGTTGTTTTTAAGTGGAACACAGATATATGGATGATGAAAGGTAGGTCCCCTTGTCACTCTCTAATTTATTGGTATAATCTTATATATTATTATATATTTAGGTATATAAATAATGGGTTTTTTCCTATAGGCATGGGAATGATAGTTTTTCTCACATTTTCAGGCATAGAAATAATGAGTTTGTTCCCATAGGCATGTCTGTGTGTGAGTGTGTTTATTGAATGGATTCACTGGATGGTTTCTTATTAATGGGTTCCTCTAACTCATATAAGCCAAATATACTCATACATATCCCAATATATCCCATGAAAAAAGTACCTGAACTATTTATATAATTGTTTAGAGTTATATGAGATTTCCAATCTCCACATCAGTAAATGTTATGAACTATCCCAAATACCCTCGAACCCTAATACCCGAGCTGATACTAACATAGCTTGAAGGGTATTATAAATCCCTACAAATCAGAAAAAATCACCTAGAATCATACGTGATCAAAGATGGGATGAATTTTCCACAAAATAATAGAACAAAAATATTACAAGTCATTATAACCAACACTCCCAAAAGGAGAAGTACTAGAAAAAATAGGTAATACAAACCCTAAAATAGTACATCATAAAAGTACTCAGTATCTAAAAAGATGAAAACTAAAACATCCCATGCAACAAGTGGATAACATCTCCACTGGTCACCTCCATCATCACTCCATGGTCTAAAGGATCAGGAACAACTACCACCTCCAAGTGGTGATTTCCCTTTACTCAGACCTGGCATAAGAAAGTCTATAAATGCTTAAAGATGCATATAGGTTGCAAGCTATAAATCCCAGTAGGGTCTCACCAAGTGTTTCATAATAAATACCATAAAAATTTCTCATTTATGAAATCAATTTAAATAAAAAATTCATGGAATTAAAAATTCATATTTTAAAACAAAACATGATTTCATTCAAATAGATGTAAGATATATAAAAAAACATTCAAACAAACTTAAATGAAATTTTTATAGAAAAAAATTTACATATATCAGTTCGCATGAATAAAAAAATTTCAATAATTCAACAATATGTATACCAAATTAAACAACTCAAAGAAAAGAAAAAACTATGAAATCCTTGCATCGTGGTAAGTTAGTTTTTCAGGTAGTAGGATCCTCACACATCTTAGTAATGATATCATCTCTAGTTAGGAGTGAACACACAAATATTCCCCAATAGCGGAACCCAGTCTACACCCAAATAGGGGGACCCATTACAGGGATTCAGGCTACAGTTGTTTTAATAAAAAATTTCATTGTTAATCCAATTTTATAGAGTCAATGTCCTGGCATTCTTTTCCCAGTTACCACTAACTATCTAGGATAACATTTTCTTCAAATAATCAATGAATAAAATTGGAAATCAATCATTTTAAAAGATTTTAAAATACAATTTCCCAATTTAATTTTTTAACATGACTTTTCCATTTTAAAAAACCAAATCATAGTTTTTCATCATTTAATTCTATTTCAAATCAAATTTCAACTTATGAAATTTTTCAAAAAAGCATACATAAAATCATTTAATGAAAATGATTTTCAAATCATGCCATCATTTTTTGTAAATATGCCCCATAATTTTAATTCCATTGAAGTTGGGGTTTTCTAAAATTCTATATCCATTATAAATAAAGAATAAAATCATCATAATTACATGTTTTAAAATTAATTAAAAAATAATTTCAATTTAATCAAACAATTATAGGTTTCAATCATAGGGAAAATAATTATGGAACCATTTACCTTCAAATCTATGATCCAGACATCAATACCCACAATGGGACTCGCTGATGAAAAATGAAGGTGTGGATGACCTAGGAAGATAGCTGAGAATCAAGATCTAATGAAAAGTAGTCTATATCCATTCATTACATGATAAACCATAAAACTCTAAGGAGAAAAGAAATAGATATCATAATAAACTACGTGAGAGAATATCAACTTACCTAGAAACAAGAACTGCAACAACAATAATGGTCAATTGCCTAAAGAATGATATAGAAGGATCATATATCTCCAAAATTACCTAGGTAAGGCTCAGTTTCAAGAGAAAATGATTAATAGTTGAATGAAATGAAAAACACTGGAACAACACCCTAAAAACTTTAACTCATGAGAATTACATGGAATGTAATCCCATTACACATCGTGTAATCCATGAGGGATAAAAACAATGGAAAAAACAACTCCTTTTTATTAAAAATTTATTTTTTTTACCTTACACATCATGAATTCCAAGCACATAACATGTATCCTTTCAAGTCCTATAAATCATCATAACATGTTTCTGGTGATAAGTACATGTTGTGTAAACTAAATACACAATGTTTAATCATCTAATGGATAGTAGAAAACTAAGTTTTTAATAGAAAAACACTAAATCACCTTATACACTCTCCAAACATGGAAAGAACCCTGCAAATCCACCCAAAAAAATATGAAAAACAAAACATAAACAAATGAGTACCTAAAAATCATAATGGAATTTTATATCCTTCCCAACATAAAAACTTTATATCCACAAAAATAATTTCAATAATTTTCCATATCAATGAGATGAGGACACTACTCTCACATCAGTGAATTATGCTCCCACATCTCATGAGAGTTAGAACCATGTTGTCATAGTACACAGACTAAAGGTATCATCCTCCCTTGAAGTAAATTTGTCTCAAAATCAATATTATGGAATGGATTCACAGTCACAGATAAATTAGGCTCAATAGAAAGATCCTCCCAACACAATACATGAGATAGGTCATAAAGATAATTCTAAAGTTGGGATACATGGACAACATCATTTATTTACATCATATAAGGTATAATTTCTAAATGGTGAGCTACTTTTCCCACCTTCCCAACAACCTCAAAAGGTCCCTAAAAATGATGATAAATATTTCTTTACCTCCCAAGATGTTTATAACCCAAATGAGGTGATACTTTCAAAAAAATCTAGTCACCAACTGAGAACTATAAAGTTCACCAAAGATGGTTAGTATAAAATTTTTACAATCTCTATACCATCAACATTCTATGACAACTAAATTGAATTTTTTGTCTCCACTTGAACTAAAATCAGTCCCACTAAAGAAGTTTCACCAATATCTGAAAAAACATTATGGATATTTGCATGTCCAACCATACATGTATTCAAAAAGATCCATTCTTATTGAAAATTGGTAGATATTTTTATAAGAAAACTCAAGTAGTCCCAAGTGGACATCCAAAACTCCACTAAAGTTGAGAATGAAAGTACGTAGAATATCCTCAAGAATATATATATCTCTCTAAATTCGACCATCCATATGAATATGGTATTACGTACTCAAATAAACCTAATATCCCTTCTATACCTAAATTTCTTTCTAAAAACAAGAGTTAAAATGGGGATCTAGATCAGAGATAATAGCCAATGGAACTTTATCCAAATGAACAATCTCTTTCATATTGCGATTTCCTAACTCCTTAACTTTGGACACATCTCAAATGGGTAAGTAGTGAGATAGTTTCACCATACGATTAATAATAACCCATATCGCATTATTATTTCAAAGGGTACATGGAAACCCAACCAAAAATTCCATAGAGATCTCATCCCTCTTACAACTCAGTACTGAAAGTGGATAAAGAAAACCCGAAGGACTCTGATATTCATCCATGACCTGTTGGAAAGTATAATAATCATAAACAAAATCATCAATGTATCATCTCATAACTGGACACTAGAATATTTATCGTATGTCATAGAATATATTTTTGCTGCCCGGGTATACCACCCACTAGAAATTATGGAAATCACCCACCATAGCTTTTCTCACTGGAAAAGGTACAATGCACCAATTCCAGAAACATAGGATGCCCTCAAAAGAAAACTTAAACTCACCGATGGTCTCCCTACTATAAATAGAGTCCCTAATTCCAAGGAATTAATCACCTTATTTCTACTCTTGAATAATCATCTTGAGATGAGTGAATTTTAATTGAACACTAGTCAAAAAAACCTGTCCTCTTTGTCCTAGACTCCCAAATGCAACTGAGAAAAAAGATACATCAAGTTCCACTCTTTTGATTATTATTTCATTATTTGATACAGAAGTTTCCTAATAAAATCATTAGAAATGACATTTTCCTTCCCTAGTGTATAGGTACTATTGAATTCAAAAGACTACAGCAACTCCACCCAATGCCTCTATAAAAGGTTTAAATATTTTTTAGAGAAGATACAGCTTATGATCTTATGGTCAGAAAACATGGTAAACCTTTCTCCAAAAACTTAATGTTGCTAACTCTTAAGTGCATGTATCATGACTGTGTAACACCCCAAGCTTCCACGGTACACTTCTGTTTGAATAATACAATAGTGTGTGTTGTACGCAACTTCGAGTTCTAACACACAACACAACCAATCAAACTAGCCGTTATGAATAGTAATACCCACTTTTTAAAATTTTAAACATTTTATAATTAAAAATGGACTTCATTTTTGGATTCATAATATTTAAATTAGTCTAGGGTGAAATTTTGTTACTTTTCGGATAACTTTCATATTTTGATGAATAGAGAAAATTACTAAATTTTAGTTAAAAACAACTTTTTTAATAAAAATAATTAATAGTGATAAATTATAAATTTGACTGGTTTTAAAGTATATTTAGAATATATTTTTACCATTTAATACAATTTTGGTCATTGGACATAATTTCACAATTAAACCAGACATAAACAAGTGTCAATCTTTTGATAGTTATTATATCTTAAAAACATGCTTTTTGTTTTGACAGCGGGAATTAATTTTAAATTAATTTCTTCCACTTCTATGTTTTGAATTTGGAAAAATAGATTCTATATTTGGAATCAAGATGTCCAAATTGTGTAAATAGATAACTTTTATTTTTACACATTTTGAATAATTACTTCGGTAAATATTTTATTTACCATGGTTAAAGGGTAAATCCGGTAAATAAGGGTTAAAACATAATATTATAATAATAAAAAATTACCTTAAAATATGTCCTAACCATATTGGTGGATACATTTCCGACCATGGGAATATTTGATTCGATTTTGGGACCCCATGGAGCCACTTGTAGGTGATAGGGATACTTTATATTAATTAAGTTAAAGTGAATACAAAAATAACATAAGCTTATATATTTTAGAAAAAGAAAATTTACATAGGGTTATATAAGTTATAATTTTGATTATAAATATTCATTAGAAATATAAAAAGATTTACTACATAATGGTATTTTATTTATAATTTTTATACATTGAAAAAGTAAAAATATATATGACACAATAATGATGCAGTATTTTCCTTATTAATGAAAGAATCAAATAATTGATAATATAAATATTAAAATAAATATAATTTGACATTTTTAATGACATACACGAATTTTATTGGTTAATATGACATTTTATGATTTCTTAAATTAATTTTTATCGAATTAATAAAGTTTTTAAGACTTTAAAAAAATCAATTATTGAGTACTTTCAAAATTGACATAAATGAGTTTTTTAAAAAAATATTATATTATTAATTTATATTCTATTCCAAAAAATCTAAGTTTAGGCCAAGAGGATTATATCATTATATTTGTATCATTAATGGACCACTTGGGGGTCTCTTGGAGGTATATATGAAGTTTATTAACTATATAATATAAAAATACAAAGTGACAAGCACTACTGGAAAAAGGGTTTATACCCACGGTTCAAAACCGTGGGTATAGCCCCCAAAACCGTGGGTATAGGCTATACCCATGATTTTGGGAACCATGGGCTAGAACGGCGTCGGTATAGGGGTCTTGACCTATAACCATGGGTATAGGTGTGTCACACACCAATACCACAATGTACAACCTAGCAGGGCACTTACCCTACGGTTTCAAACCGTGGGGAAAATATCCAATCCATTTTAAAAAAATCAGGTACAGCAAGGTTTGAACCGTGAACTCTACGCCTAACAGCGAGTGACTGCACCAACCGAGATGCAATTTTATACTTTATTAATACATATATCAGTGTATTTATATTAATATATTTCCACGTCGCGTATTAAAAAATCGATGCCTCACGGTTTCGAACCCACGCTTCCGGCAACGCGATGCGCTAACGCCTCACGAAGCACCAACTGAGCTACTAATTTAATATGTTATATATTCCTACATCTTCGTATATATATTAATATAAAAGGTATTTAAATTGAAAAAATGCAACTGTGGATATTCGAACAGTGGTCTCACAATGAGAAATAATACCGCTTTTCAGTATTATACCAACCGAGCTAACATTGTTTTTTTATATATATACATTCATCTGCTTATATATATTAATATGATCCGTGAAAAAATGATTTCTCGCCAAATTTTTTTCGTGTCCCGCCTAATTTTTTTTCCCCACCATGACGCGGGAAAGCTATACCCACAGTTCGAGAGAACCGTGGGTATAGGTCTTCAAAAAAAATTGCAATACCAACGGTTTTGAAGAACCGTCAGTATAAGTCTTCGAAAAATACCCTATACCCACGGTTGTCTCCAAAACCGTGGGTATAGGTCTTAAAAGAAAACAATACCCACAGTTTTTCACACAACAATGGTTATAGGTTCACATACTATCCCTATACCCACGGTTTTGGAAAACCGTGGGCATAGGGGTACCCTATACCCACGGTTTTTTGAAAAACCGTGGGTATAGACCTATTTTCCAGTAGTGATGGTAAATGTCAAACTAATTAACTAAGATTTAAAACTAAAAGATAAGGTTAATATAATGACCCAAACCTGTCTAAATTTTATTTGTTGAGTGGTTTTATACCTATACCTATATTAAACTTTAAATAATCCACTTTGGAGACATTATGAACCGAATATGAATTTATTATAAAATAATATTTCTAGATTTTCCTAAGGTGCCCCTCCTCCCCCTTATAAAAGGACACCACTTATAACTAATTATTCACACCTTCAAAGCCTTTTGGCTGGGCCAACCTCTGCCCACATATTCTCTCAACTTCCCTCACCTAAACCTAGAGGCCTTAGTTTGATCAGAAAGCCAACCTAAGGATCCCTTTTGATCAAATCAAAAGTAAGAACCCAAAGAAGAGGTAATAATTTCACCACCCTCTTTCAAGTTCATTTCTTCTTCCACTTCTTCTTTATTTGTTATTTCCATTATAAAATAATAAATTTAATATCTCCTATATACTGTGATGTTATTATAAATATGGTACAACCATATTCAGAATTCTATCCATCCTTTTAATGACATGTCACCATACGTGCGTATGTACGGCCTACCATCTCCACGTCGTGGTGTAATTGTTATTCAATATATTATTATTTGGATGGGTATAATAATGATGTTTAATTCATGTAAATAATAAATATAACATGATAATGATTCTTTATATATGATATACCATCCAATTATATATTATTTTAATATCAAAATAAGGATATTGTCGCCCGTGCGTACGTACGGATTACCATTTCCACGAACGCGATGAGATTCATTCCCCATCATATCCATTCAAGACTAAATTTCATTTTATGAATAAAAAAAATTAGAGACATGATATAATTCTGGATATTAATAAGATACATCCCATCCATAACAAATACGGCTCGCATAACAAATAATATAAAGGAAAACAAATCTGTTAACACCCGAAACGATCATAATACTAAGATATTATTAACAAATCATTGTTAAAAGATAATATATGATATCATATTAATGTAAATTATTTTTTTATAATTAAATAACAATTATTTCACCATTATACAGGAGGTTAAACTACCGTCGATCAAGGAAAAAGTACAAAGTAAGGGGTTTCTTATCTCACTTTTAATTCCGTGATATTTCCATTGTTCACCACTTATTTATTGCATGTGGTGTGTGTACTTCCCGTGATTGTATTCATTGTGTAATATACTTTAATTTATTGATATTTACATCATCATTGTTTGATCCTTATTTCATGGGTGTATGTTTCGTAAGTTACCTAATCGATAAGGGAATTTGAAATTTCAATTTCCACTCATTCGGCTTTCGGCATACTTCATTGATTATTTTACTCCAAGATTATGTGTGGAATCACTATTCATTTTCTTATTTCATTATTTCCACTCCTATTTTTGTGGATATACTTTTGATACACATAATCACTCCATTGATAATTTCTCAAGTCATCTGTATGAATTTGATAAGAGTAACTTTTAATCAATCTCGATTTGTTGAGTTAAACATCCAATTCATTGGTGTTGTTTTCACAAGAATATGTGTGAATGTCCTTTGATTGTTTTACACTAAATATCCAATCATATTTAATGTATTTATATTTGTCACACATAATTATGTCGTTGATTTATCCTTAACCAAAGGATACGGCCTTTATGAGAGATTTCATCTAAATTTATATTCCACTGAGACTTCTTTGTTGTTATACACCAATTCACTTTCATAAGGTGTACATATTGTACTTTGACATAGTAAATCATGAATACCTTTATTCTCATGATATTACAAATTTTTGATTACCTAAATTATTTTTATTCAAGTGTCTCTCTTTTGGTTAAAAACTCTAACTAAAATATCATTTTTAAATGTTTTTAAGATTTATTCTTCTAAATATTTCTCACTAATGTCCATGTTTTAAAAATGGTTTTAAGGATTTATTTATATAGACATTAAAGTTTTAAAATTAAAACTCCTTTTAAAAGTTTCAAAGTGGTATGGGACACTTTGATTCAAAAATCTATTTTTAAATGGCTTCTTGACAAATAGTGTGACTTTTAAATGATTTCAAGAAAAAGGGGGATATTTCTCTCTAATAGTTTTGATGATTATTTTCATCTATGTCAATATCCTTCATCATTATCGATTGAGGTTAATCTAATACAATACAATCTTCCATATTGTATCGAATGAGTTATATTTGACTGTGGATGTGCTATTTTTATATCATTCATGGTTTGTGGATAAAGTATTGACATTTCGTATGCTAGTTTTAATACGAATGTTTATGTTATGTTTCAAACTTTTCATATGAGGAATGCATTGGACTTAGTAAGTGACGGGTGGAGCCACCTATAGCTCCTCGATGCATAGGTAGGTATCATGAGAAAAAATAGTGTCTTGGAATGAGGCCTTGACAAAATCTTATTTGTAGTCTCGGCACGAGGCCTTGGCTACGTGGTTATGATAGTCTGGAATTATGCATTCCATCATTATGAAAGTGGTTATTGATATTTCATGTGATTATTCGACTAGTAGAATATCCATGTGAATAAGTAAATGGCATTATTTAATTTTATCTTTTCTATATTATGCTGAAGTTAAAGTTTAAAAGGCTTTTGTTTTATTTATACATTGCCTTAAGTGTTTATGCTTATCTATGAAAGATTCTTCTATATTGTTATCCTTACTGAGAATCTGAGCTCACCCTTTCAATGTATTATTTTTTTCCAGGATGTGAAGAAGTAATAAATGTATGACCTACAGGGATAGTATGAGGGGATATGAAGACAAGATGTTGTTGTAGTTTTTTTTTACCTTATGATGTAATGTAAGACTTATGAATATATCTAGTGTTTCCAAGACTACTAAAATAATCGGTCTTTCAAGACTTGATCCTTTGTGATCATGCCAATGTTATGTAATAATGCACTGACTCTGGGTAACTAGGGTTGGGGCGTTATAGTTGGTATCAGAGGAAGTTTAGTACAAACCTTGGGAGCTAGATTTAGATAAACTCTGATTAGAGCACATATCCCTAAGATAGACTTTGAGGATTAGTATTGAAGAACTTCCTATAATTTTGGTATTGTAGAGATTTTGTGAGTTTTCCGAGCAATACATCCATGTCTGGATACGAGCAGGTAGAGGCGGCTCTGGCACAGATGTACCTAGGGGTAAAAACTAAAAACACATATTTGAGCTAAACTCGAATGGGAACTGGTGCATGACAATGGGCCTTGCTGCACTCTTGGTAACGACACTCCCGGGGGATATGCTTAGGATAATTTACATTTTCTTTACAAACTGATTTGAAGTATTCTATATAAGATGAGAGTAAATGACCTTGGTTAATCCTAATGTGTTTCAAATTGAGAATATGGTGACATGATATTTTCTAAATGATTTTATGACTACTGATACTCACACAATGCTTTCTGGTTTTAGTCAATGGCTGGATTCCAAGGAAGTCATAGTGACTTTGAGAATGATGTACAAGGTGGGAACGGTGGTGGAAATGAGCAACAAAATGGAATGTTGATAGGCATAAAAGATATCGTCTTCATGACAAATCAATTTTTCAAAAATATGATAAACAATATATATATTAACCAATTCCCGGATTCAACAAAGAAGAGAAAGGTTATGAATGATAAGAGGTTCAGCAGTGGAGACCATGGAGAAAGGAATCCTCAATTTCCATCGTGCATGAAATGTGGAAGGAGACACCCAAGAAAGTGTCTCAATGGGACAAAGAAATGATTTACGTGCGGGAAGGAAGGACATAAAGTGAAGAATTTCCGAAGAAAAATGAAGAGTAATATGGAAGAAGATAAAAATGGTCCCAAGAATCCATTTACAGTCATTTGCTGTAAATGTAGAGGACATGGCCATTACCCGAGTGAATTCCCTATTCTATAGGATATTTTCTTGGTTAAAGACGATTCTATGTGGAAATAAATGGTTGGAGAAATGTTTAAAAAGTATAAGTGCTCCTTATTGATGGGTTTACTTTGGAATAATTTTCTCTTGTATTTGTAACCCTCCATTTTTCCATGTGAGAATGATATTAAAGGAATAATTATCTTTTCACTTGTGGATATAGTTATAAATAACCATTTGGTTTTATATGATCATTAGGTTTGAGGAAATTACAGGTTATTATAATCTGGGATGAAAATGAAAGGTATGAGATAACATTTGTGGTTAAATTATGTTATGGTTATTTTGAGGAATTTATCTCATTTTGGTAATGTTATAAAATATAGTTTTTGAAAAAGGACAACACGCAGGCCATGTGACAACCCGTCGTGTCGGACAAAGCTGTGGGAATCGAACCCACAACCAAAGTGCGATTGGGATTTATCACCTACCACTGGACTACGTGAAGTCCCTGGTTAGTGTGACTATTATTTTCAGTTAAATGATTTTATTGATCAATAATAATTTGATTTGGGATCTTATGTCTTATCAAATGAATACCCTTAGTATAGGAAAATTATTTGGTGATTAAGTGATAAATATTATTTTGGAAGATGTTCACTTTGTTGGGAACACTATATGATCAAAGAAAATAGAATAGTATGGGATTTCATTTTAGGAGTAATGGTGGATTTTTATCGATGTTTTTATTGTGGAATTATAGTTATTTGGGTTATTTATGGAAACGATTAACCTATAATAGAGAATATGTGATTAGATTAATTACTTTTAAGTATGTGATTTTAAGAGTAATTGATGTAATTTTGAGATATCATTTAACGTGGAAGAATACATAACCAAATTCTTTTAAGTTTTGAGTTTCAATATCATTTTGGATTTTATTAAAGGATTTTAAGGAAAATTATTTATTGAATTCTATTTATTTAACTTTGGGGTATTGTTGGTTTAATTTTAGAAATTAAGATTAGTGTTTCTTTCTCTAAAGAAATAACCTTTTGGGGGATCATCAGATATTATACAAACCATTTTGGTTTTGATTAATCTCTAAATACAAGGTAAATATATATTTTATCCTTCATGGATCATGTGATTTTATAAGAAGTTTATTCTATCTCTTTCAGTGTGACCAAGTCTTCTTCAATACTCATCGTTTAAAAATGAGTTAGTAGTAGGATTTTATTAAAGAATGAAACTTTACTCAAAAATTATGTATATCTATTTATGTTCTTAGTCAGTCTTATAAATGAATTCCTCATCTTTATTTAATGTAACTTAAAATAAAAAAAATGTTGTCCATTTACTTTTCCTACTGGGAAATAAATGACCATTTGTACCATCACAAGTTTGTGGTTTTCTTATTGTTAACTTTCTCCTGATCATGTTCTTTATATCTCTCCATCAGAACTTGACACTTAGTTTATCATCCATATCCATGTTTTTTTACATGTAATCCTCGTATAGGTTATCTCGGGTGACCTTTTTACTTCTCTTTCTTTCTTTTAAAGTGATAGTTTTATTGACTCTTTTTTCCGATGTGGGAATTTCCATTATATTCCCAAGCCCAATTTTAAAAATTGCAAGGACTCAATTTATTGAAGGAGGGGAGAATGTAACACCCCAAGCTTCCATGGTACGCTTCTCTTTGAATAATACAGTAGCTTGTGTTGTACGCAACTTCGAGTTCTAACACACACCACAACCAATCAAACTAGCCGTTATGAATAGTAATACCCACTTTTTGAAATTTTATACATTTTATCTTTCAAAATAGACTTCATTTTTGGATTCATAATATCTAAATTATCCTAGGGTGAAATTTTGGTACTTTCCAGATAATTATCATATTTTGATGAATAGTGAAAATTACTAAATTTTAGTTAAAAACAAATGTTTTAATCAAAATAATTAATAGTGATAAATTATGAATTTGAGTGGTTTTAAAGTATATTTAGAATATAGTTTTACCATTTAATACAATGTTGGTCATTGTATATAATTTCACAATTAAACCAGACATAAACAAGTGTCAATCTTTTGATAGTTATTATATCTCAAAAACACGCTTTTTGTTTTGACAGTGGAAATTAATTTTAAATTAATTTCTTCCACTTCTTTTTTTTTAATTTGGAAGAATTGATTCCATATTTGGAATCAAGATTTCCAAATTGTATAAATAGGTAACTTTTATTTTTAGACATTTTGAATAATTACTTCGGTAAATATTTTATTAACCATGGTTAAAGGGTAAATCCGGTAAATAAGGGTTAAAAATAATATTATAATAATAATAAATTACCCTAAAACGTGTTAAAACCTTTTTGTTGGATACATCTCCGACCATTGGCATCTTGGGGTCGATTTTGGGACCCCATGGAGCCACTTGTAGGTGATAGGGACACTTTATATTAATTAAGTTAAAGTGAATACAAAATTAACATATGCTTATATCTTTTAGAAAAAAAATTTACATAGGGTTATATAAGTTATATTTTATATTATAAATATTCATTATAAATATAAAAATATTTCCTACATAATGGTATTTTATTTATAATTTTTATACATTGAGAAAGTAAAAATATATATGACACAATAATGATGCAGTATTTTCCTTATTAACGAAAGAATCAATTAATTGATATTATAAATGTTAAAATAAATATAATTTGAAAGTTTTGATGAAATACACGAATTTTATGGGTTAATATGATATGTTATTATTGCTTAAATTAATTTGGTTCAAATTAATAAAGTTTTTAAGACTTTAACAAAAATCAATTATCGAGTAGTGTCAAAATTGACATAAATGAGTTTTTAAAACAAATATTATATTATTAATTTATATTCTATTCCTAACAATCTAAGGTTCGTCCAAGAGGCTTATATCATGATATTTGTATCATTAATGGACCACTTTGGGGTCTCTTGGAGGTATATAGTAAGTTTATTAACTATATAATATAAAAATACAAAGTGACATGGTAAATGTCAAACTAATTAACTAAGAGTTAAAACTAAAAGATAGGGTTAATATAATGACCCAAACCTATATAAATTCTATTGGTTGAGTGGTATTCTACCCATACCCACCTTAAACTTTAAATAATCCACTTTGGAGCCATTAGAAACCGAATATGAATTTATTATAAAATAATATTTCTAGATTTTCCTAAGGTTCCCCTCCTCCCCATTATAAAAGGACACCACTTATAACCAATTCTTAACACCTTAAAATCCTTTTGTATTGGCCAACCTCTGCCCACATATTCTTTCAAATTCCCTCACCTAAACCTAGAGGCCTTATTTTGATCAAAAATCCAACCTAAGGATCCGTTTTGATCAAATCAAAAGGAAGAACCCGAAGAAGAGGTAATAATTTCACCACCCTCTTTCAAGTTCCTTTCTTCTTCCACTTATTCTTTATTTGTTATTTCCATTCTAAAATAATAACTCCAGTATCTTCTATATACTGTGATGTTATTATAAATATGGTACAACCATATTCAGTATTCTATCCATCCTTTGAATGACATGTCACCATACGTGTGTACGTACGGCCTACCGTCTCCACGTCGTGGTGTAATTGTTATTCAATATATTATTATTTGGATGGGTATAATAATGATGATTAATTCATGTAAATAATAAATATAACATGATAATGATTCTGTATATATGATATACCATCCAATTATATATTATTTTAATATCAAAATAATGATATTGTCACTCATGCGTACGTACGGATTACCGTCTCCACGAACGCGATGAGATTCATTCCCCATCATATCCATTCAAGACTAAATTTCATTTGATGAATAAAAATAATTTTTAGAGAAATGATATAATTTTGGATATCAATAAGATACATCTCATCCATAACAAATACGGCTCTCATAACAAATAATATAAAGGAAAATGAATCTATTAACACCCGAAACGACGATAATACTAAGATATTATTAACAAATAAATGTTAAAAGATCATATATGATATCATATTAATGTAAATGATTTTTTTATAATTCAATAACAATTATTTCACCATTATACAGGAGGTTAAACTACCGTATACCAAGGAAAAATTACAAAGTAAGGGGTTTCTTATCTCACTTTTACTTCCATGAGATTTCCATTGTTCACCACTTATTTATTGCATGTGGTGTGTGTACTACCCATGATTGTATTCATTAAGTAATATACTTTAATTTATGGATATTTACATCATCATTGTGTGATCCTTCTTTCATGGTTGTATGTTTCATAAGTTACCTAATCGATAAGGGAATTTGAAATTTCAATTTCCACTCATTCGGCTTTAGGCATACTTCATTGATTATTTTACTCCAAGATTATGTGTGGAATCACTATTCATTTGATTATGTCATAATTTCCACTCCCCTTTCTGTGGATATACTTTTGATACACATAATCACTCCATTGATAAATTCTCAAGTCATCGGTATTAATTTGATAAGAGTAATTTTTAATCAATCTCGATTTGTTGAGTTAAACATCCAATTCAGTGGTGTTGTTTTTACAAGAATATATTTGAATTTCCTTTGATTGTTTTACACTGAATATCCAATCATATTGAGTGTATTTATATTTTTCACACATAATTATGTTGTTGATTTATCCTTAACCTAAGGATACGACCTTTATGCGAGATTTCATCTCAATTTATATTCCATTGAGACTTCTTTGTTGTTATACACCAATTCACTTTTATAAGGTGTATATAATGTACTTTGACATAGTAAATCATGAATCCCTTTATTCTCATGATATTATAAAGTTTCGATTATCTAAATTATTTGTATTCAAGTGTCTCTCTTTTGGTTCAAAACTCTAACTAAAATATCATTTTTAAATGTTTTTAAGATTTATTCTTCTAAATCTTTCTCATTAATGTCCATGTTTTAAAAATGGTTTAAAGGATTTATTTATATGGACATTAAAGTTTTAAAATTGAAACGACTTTTGAAAGTTTCAAAGTGGTATGGGACACTTTGATTCAAAAAACTATTTTTAAATGGCTTCTTGACAAATAGTGTGACTTTTAAATGATTTCAAGAAAAAGGGGGATATTTCTCTCTAATAGTTTTGATGATTATTTTCATCTATGTCAATATCCTTCATCATTATCGATTGAGGTTAATCTGATACAATACAATCTTCCATATTGTATCGAATGAGTTATATTTGACTGTGGATGTGCTATTTTTATACCATTCATGGTTTGTGGATAAAGTATTAACATTTCGTATGCTAGTTTTAATACGAATGCTTATGTTATGTTTCAAACTTTTCATATGAGGAATGCATTGGACTTAGTAAGTGATGGGTGGAGCCCGCTCTAGCTCCTCAATACATCAGTAGGTCTCATGAGACAGACTAGTGTCTTGGCATGAGGCCTTGAAAAAATCTTATTTTTAGTCTCGGCATGAGGCCTTGGCCACGTGGTTATGATAGTCTAGCATTATTCATTTCGTCATTATGAAAGTGGTTATTGATATTTCATGTGATTATTCGACTAGTAGAATATCCATGTGAATATGTAAATGGAATTATTTAATTTTATCTTTTCCATATTATGCTGAAGTTCAAGTTTAAAAGGATTTTGTTTTAGTTATACATTGCCTTAAGTGTTTATGCTTATCTATGAAAGCTTCTTCTATATTGTTATCCTTACTGAGCATCTGAGCTCACCCCTTTCAATGTTTTATTTTTTCCAGGATGTGAAGAAGTAATTTATGAATGACCTATAGGGATAGTATGAGGGGATATGAAGACAATATGTTGTTGTAGTTTTTTTTACCTTATGATGTAATGTAAGACTTATGAATATATCTAGTGTTTCCAAGACTACTAAACTAATCGGTCTTTTGAGACTTGATCCTTTGTGATCATGACAATGTTATGTAATAATGCACTGACTCTGGGTAACTGGGGTCGGGGCGTTACAACTGTGAGTTAAATATATTGGTTCAGATAGTTCTTCTCATATTTCCTAAGCTTATTGAAGCCATATGATACCATTTTATCACCCTGCATGAGAACTTATCATAAACTTAAACCAGATGTCTCACAAAAGACCACATATCCTTGTCCAGCCTCTCAAAGAGTCAGAAACAGAATAAATTTCAAAATAAATTTTATCTCAATATGATAATTCTGAAATTTATCATCCCAATAAAACATCACTCCCTTATGAGTGAGAATAGTCATCATAGAATCCAACTTTGAAAAATTCTTCACAAACTTGTGGTAATACCCTACTAAACCCAAGAAGCTCTGAACCTCAAAATCTTTTTGTAGTTGTCCCCATATCATAATAGATTTTCCATTATCATGATCAATATAGATATCATGTTTTTACACCACTTTTCCTAATAAATTCACTCCTTCAATCCAAAAATCACATTTCGATAGCCTAGCATAGAGTCGGTTATTTTTCAGCATTTCCTGAACTACTCTCAGATGATGCACATGATCCTTGTCAAACTAAGAGTAAACTAGTATTTCATCCATGAATAACTCCACAAATTTATTAAGGAAATCATTTCATTTTCTATTAATAAAATATATAAAGACTATAGGAGAATTTTTCAAACAAAATGGTATGAAAATATACTCATAAGGTACATACCTTCTACGTATAGTGGTCTTTTGAATTTCAAATTCATTTATTCTGAACTGGTGATAACTATATAGAAGAACAATATTTAATAAACACATATCCCCTTTAAATTGGTCAATCATATCATCAATACATGGAAATAAATACTTTTTCTTCATTGTAACTTGATTTAGTTTTTATTAATCAACATAGAGGTGAAGTGTTATATCATCTTTCTTAGCAAAGAAAATGGGTACCTCCCACGGTGACACACTCGGGCGAATGAATCCTTTCTCTAAAAGATCATCCAACTGAGTCTTTAAATCTTTCATCTCTTATATTTTCATATAGTAAGAATTAATGGATAGCGTTTGAGTACCGGACACTAAATCAATAGAGAACTCCCCCTCTCTTACCAGTGGTAGGACAGATAACTCAGAAATAAACACAATAGGAAACTCAATGAAAATCGGATGGATATCATCGATTAAAGAATCACACTCTAGATAAAAGAAGCACCTATATTACTTTCCCCAACTCTAGAAAATAAGTTCTAGGTCTACTTGACCTCAGGTTCCATTCTCCTTGAAAGATACAATACACCCCATCGACAATAGTAAAGGAGTCCCACTAACGATAGCAGAGAATTTGGGATTCATTAGAATTGAGAAAATCCATCCTGAGAATGAAGTTAATAGCTTTCATGTTGAGAACCATAAAATTCAAAACAATCTCAATATCTGATAAAGAGAAAATACAAGGAGGATAATAGAGGCCCTACTCTCTCTTTATTCTGAGGGGAATAGTAATATCCATCGTATAAGACAAAATCCTCATATAATGATTTAGCAGGTCCAAAATATTAGTTGATATAAATGAGTGATATACAGAATTATAAAATAAAGAGATCACTGAAGATGAATCTAAAGTGATGGTACCTCCCACGGTTGTTGAACCTATATTAGCTTCCTCTAGAGACTCTTTTACTACATGAAGAAACTTAATTTCATATTCCTAGGATTGGAACCCCTTTGTTCATAAAGCATTTGATTGCACTATAGTACTTTTAGGTGATGATGAGCTTGTTCCGCCGCATGATGAAGAAAATAATTGGAAAAAATTCTAAAGGTGTATTGAGTGACCATAAGAAATATAAATATTTGGTTCCTCGGTACAAACACATCTTGAATACCTGACCTTTCCACATTGAAAGCAAGTCAAAGGGTCTCTTCCAGGCACTGAAAGAGGTCTAAAGGATGTATGTAGTTGGAACCAAAATGAGACTCATCACACTTCCTCTTTACCTTAAATAAACTTATAGAACTTCCAATTGGATAAAATGGAACTCTCCTCAAACCTAAATTACTAGAAAGGTCAAGATCAACCATCAACACCCTATTCAATATATCAGCATACGAAGTGAGATTCTGTAAGAAGACCTATGAATGGATATCAGGTAGAATACCCCTATCAAATCATTGATCCTTTATTTTCTCATTTGATAAAAAATAAAGTGAAAACTATACAATCTTTTCAAATCAATTCGCAAACTATGCCACTGTCATGTCAGCCTATTAGAGGTTAAAAAACTCTCTAACCTTAGCTGGTGTCATAGATTATGGATAGAACTAATCATTGGAAATAACTCTAAAGTCCTTCCACTCGAATATCTCATTCTTATTCATCCTTACCATCATATCCTAACATCTCCTTCCAGACCCTTCTACCTTAAAGATAAAACATTTCACCTTAATAGTTTTGGTAATTTATAGGAAGTCAAAAGGTGATCTATCTTATTCAAACAACCCTTATACTCTTTAGGATTATTAGTTTCTTAGAAAGAAGGTGTATTATGGAAAAGAAACTCTTGATCACTATTCTAAGATTCAACCCTTTAAGGTTCCACATCTTGATCCTGAATGGGAATGGGTGCAGGTGAATATTCAAAATCTTGGACAACACACACAACAATCTTAACAAGATTATATTCCATGGGATGATTCTCACATAGTAGTTCACCAACAACTTCCTCCTGGGGCCTATTCAAACGTCTTATTGGAGGCATGATACTATAGAACATTAGTATATGACATTGAAGACATTATAAGGGATAAAAAAAATCCAAAACACAAACAAGAGGTATAGGAATATAAATTCCATTTAGTATAGATTTAATATTGAGATTTCATCATACCCAAAACAAAAGTAAGAGAAAGAGTATAATCATATCAAAATATCCATCAAAGTCACTTTTTTCAAACACCCATGGTGACTTAAGGGCTGTTACGGTGAGTGATGGTTGGGAACTTGTTCACAACTACCTCCTAAGTCCCATCAACGCATCCCAAACTACATAATAACATTAAGGAAAAATGTTTAGCCTCACTTCTAATACCAATTTTCATGAACCATCCTAGATACCCTCATACCCAGATTCCTAGGATAGTACTAACATAACTCGAAGGGAATTACCAATCCCCACAGGTTGGAGACAAGCACCTGGAATCATAGATAATAAAAGAGGGAATGAATTTGCCACAAAATAGTGGAATATAAAATATTACAAGTCAGTGTGACCAACACTCCCGAAAGGAGAAGTACCAAAAAATAGGGGGGAAAATCAAAATCAGTACATCATTAAAGTACTCAGTATCTAACAAGATAAAAACTCAAACATGCAATGAAAAAATGGATAACATCTTCATCGGTCACCTCCATCATCATTCTATAGTCAAAGGGATAGAGAACATCTATCACCTCCAAGTGGTTATTTCCCTTTTCTCATACTCAGAATAAGAAAGTGAACAAATTCTTAAAGGAAGAGGAAGGGTGTGATCTATAAATCCCAATAGGATCTCACTAAGGGTTACATAATCAATACCATAACAATTTATCATTTATTATATTAGTTTAAATAAAAAAATTAATGGAATTACATGTTTATATTTTAAACCAAAACCTACTATCACTTAAATATTTGAAAGTTAGGTCAAAAAAACATTCAAAAAATATTAAATTAAAATCATATATATATAAAAAAATTAGAAATAAATTAGTATGAATAAAATAGTTCAATAATTCAATGAAACATATATAAAATAGAATAAATCATATAAAATACCCATGTATAAAAGACCTACGGTAAGTTATTTTATCATGTAATAGGATCCTCACGCATCTCAGTAATGATATAAACTATATTTAGGAGTGCACACACAAATAATCCCCAATATGGGAACCCATCACTGAAAGTCTACACTCCAATAGTGGAACACATTATGGGAAATTAGGCCACAGTTGTTTGAGTAAAAATTTTCATCGTCAATCCATTACTATGGATTAAATTTCTTATATTTCTTGTCATAGTTACCACTAACTACCTAGTCTAACCTCTGGCTTAAATAATCAATCGATAAAATTGGAAATCAATCATTTTAAAACATTTTAAAACAAAATTTCCCAATTTTATTTTTTAACATGCCTTTTCCATTTCAAAAACCAAATCATGGGTTTTCATCATTTCATGCCATTTCATATCACTTTTTATTTTAAGCCATTTTTCTCAAAACCATACATCAAATAATTTAATTAAAATTATTTCCAACTCATGCAATCATTTTACATAAATCCAACCCACAATTTCAATTCCATTGAAATTGTGGTTGTTCTCAATTTCCATACCCGTTTTAAATCAAGAATCAAATCATCACAATTACATGTTTTTAAATTAATTAAAAACTCATTTAAATTTATACAATAAATTAAAGGTTTCAATCATTGGTCAAATAATTATGGAACCACCAAACTTTAAATCAAATATATAAAAATAAACACCCACAACCAGACTCACCAGCGAAGAATGAAGGCTCGGAATATCTAAAAACACAAACTAGAATCTAGATCCAATGATAAGAAGTTTAGATCCATAAATTACATTAATATCTATAAAACTATAAGGAGTATAGAAATAAAGATCAAAATAAACCACATGAGAGAATATCTACTTATCTAGAAGGATCAGATATCTCCAAAATCACTTTGGGAAGGCTCTGGGTTGAGAGACAAGGTTTCATGGTCAAATTAAATGAACACAACTCATACAGAACCCTAAAAACAAAAAATCATGAGAATTATAGGGAGTGTAATCCCATTACACGTCGTGTAATCCATGAAGCCTGAAAACACCAAAAACAATCTCTTTTATATTAAAAACTGATTATTTTTTCTTACACATCGTGAATTCCCAATGCACATAGTGAAAACTTTCACACCATATAAATATTCATAACCTTCTCCTAATGAAAATTTAAAGTTGTGTAAACTAAATACCTAGAACATAATCACTCATAAGATAGAAGGAAACCTAATTTTCAAAAGAAAGAAACCAAATCACCCTGGACATTCTTCAAACATGGGGAGAACCACACAAAGCCACTAAAATGAGGACAAAAAACAAAACATTAAAAAATGAGTACCTAAATATCACAACAGGATGTTATAGTAAACCTGTAGTGGTAGATAGCCAACCCACACCTTTCTAATATAAGGCATAAGACTCCATACCGGTGGGAATTATAACTCAAAGTCCCTCTCCCAAAGGAGACTTTACTTTAAGAGAAAATCTAATTCATCATAAATCCAACACAAAATATATAAAAACTATATTCCATTACTTTAATTAAAAACATAGTTCAAGGTAGATTAGAAATATATCTTATGTTGTCAAACATTTCAGGCCATGCATGGCTTGATAATTTATAATAATTAATTTATCACATAAATTAAAGAATACAAAATATTCATAGTTCATGAAAAATTTATATATATGAATATCCAAAAGGAATTAAACATATAAATAAAAATTTTATTTGTTTTCCAAACATAAGATATTCATTTAATGAAAAATTCATAAATCAAGAATTTTAAAAACTTTATAATTTTTTATAAACATTTCATAATCATGAATATAAACATTTTTCAGAAAATTTTTATTATAAACCCTTTCATATTCATCATTATATGGAAATTTATTTTCATAAATTAAATTTCATGAAAAAAAATATACTTCAATTAATATTATGTAAACATTTTACTTAATCTAAATCTCACATATTGAAATCAATTAAAAAATTTAACATATAATTTATCAAATATATTTTGATAATGTTTAAATAATTTCCAAATAAGGCCATTTTAATTTGAATTTAAAATTAAATATTATGAAAATTTAATAATTTTAAAATATAAGAACTTTATATCTTGTATTTTTTGTAATTTATATATAAAGAGTTTACATCAAAATTATAATCCGTGAAATAGAATTTTGAAAATGTCTTTTTAATATTAAAACTTAATATTATGGAATAATTATTTATAGAAATTTTATAAACATTTAATTAATTAATTTTAAACTCTTTATGATTAATTAATTTATCTAGATTTTATAAATAAATAAATATCCCAAAAATAATTTTATCATAATTTATAATAAAAAATATTAATTATTAAATTCAAAATATAATTAAAAGTAAATAAAAACTTATTTTATTATGGAATTAAACATTATAATTCAATATAAATCATATATTATAATTAATATATCGTTATGCATAAATTATCTATGCATTATATTTTGTACTATATGACTGATAGTCGAATTGTTAAATATAATAGGAAATCCTATTTTTTTATTTGTGAAGATGTTGTATAAGAGATACGATACTCTATTTTTTAACCCATGAGAATATTAATCATTATATATGGTTGACCCTTATCATAAGTTATGAAATGTTCGAAACTAGGTATTTTTTACTTAACCATATTTTATGATATAAATGTGATAGGAATTAAAAAAATGAAAAAAAAAATCATTTCACAAATGATTTCATGAATAAAAATATAGGGAAATTCCATGGTACCACTAAAATATTTCTTAGTTAATAGCCTTTGTGATGTTTCTATTTTTAACAAGGTTTTGAATTTTTTGACCACTAACCATTTTTTAAAATAATGATTTTGTTATTCAGGATCATACCTAGTCTATTGTAATGAGTTTTAATAAAAAAGATAAAAGTTGAATAATGTTGTTGAATCCAGACAAAGGGAGGGAAACTTTTTATCCATATTAAATTTATTTTTTGGACACAGGTTTCCAAACTCAGGTTATCGAACTGATCATCACAGAACGTAGAAGTGGTCCAAAAGATGATGTTACTGATCAGATGCACCATTGGTATCAGATCTATCAGTAGGAAGTTCAAGATAAATTGAATACAGTTTTTTTTAGAATGTCATAAGTTGCTGAGTGAAGAAGTTGTAATGTTTATAATGAGTTTTTAAAGGAGATAGTGAATTCGGGAGTAAGAAACTTTTCATACTTTCTAACCAAAATTAGACAATGCTTTTCTGGTTATTAAGTTATCACAAATCATAAAAACCATCTTGATAAAAAAAATTGAAGAAATGGATGAATCATAAAGATTGTATTGGTTATATAAACCTATAAATAAATGATCGTATCTAGAGGTACCGAACTCATAATTTTTCAGAAATCAGAATGTCTAAATCTGATGAAATTTGAAGAGTTTCAATGTTGCTGAGTGGATTCATCATTGGATAGAGAACAACATAATGATAATTCTATCATATTGAAAATTCCATCATTATGAGTAATTTAACCAGAACGAATCTGAGTAGGAAAATAAATTAGATCATGAACATGCATTGATTCATCAAATAAATGCCACACACGTATAACACATTAGATACAGAAAATCAGAGTGATCATAGTTTCAAATGTTGATCCATCAAAGAGAGATAATTTATGGAAAGAATTTAAATTATAAAAGAGTTGTTTTTTCTTGAGAAGAAACAAAGGGAGAGTTAAATTTTAAAATAAAATAATATTATGACATCAATAAGTCATCTACTATGTAAATTCATCATAATGAGCTGAGAAAGAAAGGCATATTATAATGAGTTGAGGAAGATAGTCAAATCGTAATTATCTGTGAAAGAAAGTAAGATCATAATAAGTTGAGAAACAAAGGCAGATTGTAATGAGAAAATAAAGTTGGGGCTGACGAAGTTATACCAGACTGAAGAAAATTTAGTTTTTTCCAAAAGACTAATCTTGAAGAAATCTTGAGAACATTTGAAGAAGTCAAATTTGAAGTTTAAATGCAAGTTATTTTTATAAATTTGTAATTTTAGTAAGCGGGGATTTTTTTTTAGTTTACAAACTTTTCTTTTCTGAGTATCAAAAAAATAGAAGAAAATTTAATTCACATTTTTAACTTTTCACATAAGCAGAAAATGAATATATCTAAAGAAATTGAGTGAAATTTTCTTCTAGACAGAGATCTCATTAGAAGATTTGACATCAATTGTTTTTGTTTACTAGACTAAGAAACCTCATATTGAGAAGATCATATTGAGTCATTAAAACAAGGGAAGATCAGACTGAGTTTTTTACTAGAGTTTGAAGTAGTGAAAATTAAGAAAGGGAATATCATATTGTGTCAATTGTATTAAGTCAATCGGACTAGGTTCATCATATTGAAGTTCATCGAATTCAGTTTCATTGGACCCAGAAACTTTTGAGGTGTAAATTGAATAAAGTTTTTTCACTTTTTTGTCTCAATTATTTTATAATAAAACTTTGTAAAATTATAGGAGTCAATATAATATTTCATATAGAGAGATTCAAGTTCTCTAATTCTAGTTGGAACGATTTTTATTCACTTCTTCATAATAGCGAATCTCTATAGACCCAAGGGAGTGGCTATGGAAAGGATGTATGTCCTCACACTGACTCGGAACCTTGTAAATATTGTGTGCTTTACTTTATTTACTATTTTTTTCAAGCATTAGTTTTTACAAAAAAAAATATGACAAGTTTATGAAATTTAATATGTTTTAGGGGTTAATGTTTAAAAAGTATTGAAAATTATAAAATATGGACAACTAATTAACCCCCCCCCCCATCATAGAAATATAAATTTTATCCACAGTAGAGGAATTACTACATATTATGGAAAAAACTATTATGGGTGGAAAAATATGATGATTCTTTATCTCTTATCTCTTAGCATAGAAGTTGTTGACACTGCTATAATTGGTTTTCCACCTATTGAGAAGTATACCCTGATTAATTTTTTTGATAAGATAAATATCTAAGTTGATGGAAAAGATAGAAATTTTATCCTTGTAACACTCAGATGTTTTATGAAATATTTTCTCTAAATAATTTTAATTCTTCAATATCTTTCATTGCATACAATCGTGAGTTTAAACAAACCAAAAGATTCCCTTAGTATAAAATTAACATTTCAATCTAGTCGTTAGGTTAGCGGTAATAAATATAACTAACATATAAAAATGTATGGTGAAGTCATTCGCTACCAATTATTTATGAAAAATATAAATCAATTGTATTTTTGTATTTTTGTATTAATATATTGAGTTAATTGCTATTAGTAAATGAGATTAATGAAATATATTTTATATATTCTAATTAAATATTTTTTATATTTATCCAATAGATATTTTTTCATAGGGTATGAATATACCCTATTTGATATATAAAAAACAATATTTTTAAAAGGGAAATTTTACATCCTCTTAATAGAGAACCCTTTTTAAATTATGATTTTGACACATTAATAATTTCTATATAACAATAAAAAATTGTTATTTGGAATCAGGATATAAAAATTTACTTTGGATGAATTTTTAATATTTTTATGATAACTTTCAAATTTTTATTAATAGTAAAAATACACTAAATTTTAATTGAAAATAACTTTTTTATCGAAATAATTTATATGGTTAATTAAGTGTAAGAATACTATTATAAAATTACCCTAAAACTTGTATTAATATCATTAGATGAGTGTGTTTTGACCTAAATAATATTTGGGTCAAAATGGTTTCATTTGGAAGCCATTTCGATGAGATTAGGACATTTAATTTATTTTATTTAAAGAAAATTTAAATATGCCTTGCTCAAATTTAAATAACTATATTATTTTTTATATAATGTTATACATAAGATAAATTCAATTATAAATACTCATTTGAAATCTAAATTTTTTTTATTTATCATGGTAATTTATTTATAATTTTTAGAAAATAAATAATTACTATAAAGGCTTATACTTTGATGATGTAAAAATTAATTAATTAATGAGAAATAAATAAAACAATTTTTATTAAAATTCTAATAACCATCAAAGGACCCAAACACTTGAACATATCTTATTTTCAAGTATATATCTACAATAACCATCCAAGCGTGGAGTTAATGACCATTATGAGCCTTCTAAAAGAGATTCTAACACTTATATTATTTTATTTAAAGTGATGTTAAAGTTGTCACATTCATAATTTAATTAGTATAAAATTTTAAATGTTGGATTTTCTAAAAGATAAAATATAATAAATATATTCTTCTTAAATATAGTATATTTATCCTCAGGTCCTGCAAGGCTTTTGGGCCACCCAAGGCCTTCAGGCCAGTTGATTATTAAGGCCTTCGGGCCACCTTAAGGCATTAGGGCCACCCCAAGGCCTTCGGGCCATAAGAATGAAGGCCCCAGACACACTACAAAAAAGGAGCAGTCCCAGAAGAGGATTCAGAGCAAGTGCACTTGCCAGAGCAGAGCCAAATGGATTGTTAGAATAAGAGGGTATGGCTATGCCATCGGTACTAGCATGTGCTTGCACGAGAAGCCTAGCCAGACGGTCATGCAAAGGTGGAGAGCTACTATCAGGATGCAAATGTTGGGGAGGTGCAGTTCCTTGTAGATAGTATGGTTGAATTCCCTAAGACCTTCAGGTCAAATAATCTCCTAAGCCTATGGGACATGTAATCTCTGAGCCTATAGGACTTGTAAGGGTACCCCCTCATCCCTTGAAAGGAGGGTTATAAAAAATTAATAAAAAATGAAGGCCTTTGGGCCATTCAGGCAAAATAATGTTTTATTAAATTATTTAAAAATCATAAAAAATTGAAAATATATAATAATTATTATACTGTATAAAATTTTCTAAATTATTTATTTATGGTCTAATTTATATCAAATAAGTAAATATTTCACCATTTAAATATTGAATTATTTGTTACCCTAATTAAAAAGTAAAATGAATAACTAAGTGTTAATTAAAATTATAAATTTAAAATTAACTAAAATACTTGTCAAAAATTTATTGGTTGATGATATTTAAACCTTATCTAATATAATATTATAATTTGGGTCATTTTGGAAGTTTTTTAATGGCTTTTAATTTTTTTATAAATTAATATTTTTTGTAGATTCCAAAAAATCCCATTACCTCAATTATAAGAGGGAACCTCCTTTCTCACCTATTAAATTCACTTTGAGCCTTAAATATCATAAATCCCCAATAATTTTCCCTTATAAACTTCCCTAGTTATATTCTAGAGGTTTTGGTCTTCTTTAAAGACCAAATCTAGTGTTGTAAGAGGAGATTTAGATAAAGCATATCGAAGAAGAAGTAATCTCCCCTACCGATTCTTTCAAAATTATTTCTTCTTCTACTTCCTATTAATTTTTTGTTTCAATATAAAGTAATAAACCGAATTTTACTTATATAATTATATGTTATTATAATTATTAAGCAATTATATTACACCTTATATCCATCCTATCAAAAAATGAAATCACCACACGTGCATACGTACGGCTTACCATCTCCACGACATAGTGAAATATGTTTTTCACCACCACCTTAATTGGATGGGTATAATGATAGAAATAATAACTATATATAATTATTATAACATTTTATTGATTATGAAATTTTATGCACCATTCACTTTAGTATCACTCCATTATTATGGGAATGATATTGTCGTTCATGCGTACGTACGGTTTACCATCTCCACGATGTGATGCGATTCATTCTACATGAAAATAATTAAAGGATGATTATATAAATGTATATAATTAATAAATAAGATATATATAATGTTAATATCATTTTTAATGATATAAATATGAACTATTAAGTATAACCAGAACTTATTCGATAAAACATGCATAAGAAAATAAAGCAGTTAATACCCAAATAACAAGTAATAATGAAATATTATTAACAAACATATGATAATATGATCATATATGATATCATAAAAATGAATAAGATTATAAAAAAAGTAAATTAAATTATTTAAATCATTATACAGGAGATTCGGATACATACAAAAGAAATCAGACCTAAGATAAGGGATAATTATTCAATCTCATTATTATTTGAGATTGTTTACATGTAAATATTTACTATGGTAAATTATCATCCATGTACATGTTTTCTAAAGATAATTTGATAAAAATTTTACTATTCTCATATGGATGTTTAAAGTCATTTTTACCCATTTTTTGACTTTTTACTACATGGTTTTAAAGGAATATTTCTCTCATTTTACAAACGAAGTACTTTTTTGACTTTTCTAGTAGAACTACGACAAGAATGTTTTATTTTATCTTGTATGACATGAATGTATTTTTAAAATTTCATAATTTTTTATTTCCTTGAATCTTCCCTTAAAAGTTTTCAAGGTTATTTTTAAATAAAAATTTTTCTTTTAAAATTGCACAGTGTTTTAATAAAAGAAAACTTTTATGAAAAATAAATGATATTTTCCTCAAGAATTAATTTCAAGTGTTTTATCAAAATTATTTTTCATCTAAGATAACATTATTTAATAAGGATATGTTTCAAGTATATTATCCTTATTATTCCTATTTCTTTATTATGTTGATGTTATTTATGAAATATATTTGTTTTTCTAGATTATATTATGATGGAATGATATTTAAGAAACCCATTTTATTCTTTATGTTATGTTTATGATAAATGTTTTATGTTTTTGTGGAATAGGTAAGAATTATTTCATTATGAGATGGGTGGGACGTATATATATCCCTCAAATTCATTGGGTAAGGATTTATATCTCATGAGATATACATAGATGGAATGGGAAATGATCTCAGTTCAGTAATATAGGGATGTAATGAGGAGTGAACATGGTTCATTAATGGACTTTGTCCACTATGATGGCCTTGGAAATGATCCTTGACTAATATGAAATGATTTTATATGCTTATGTGTATGCCAAAAAACATAGCGTATTATATTATTACTTTTGGTATTATGTTCATTGATTCTTATGAACTTTCATGATTAATCTCATGGCATGATATCTAGGTCTTTCATATGTAGGAAAATATTTTCAAATGTTATGTTCTTATGTCTTCAGATTATGATATGATTTCCCTTGTTTACCCTTACTGATCATCTAAGATCACCCTTTCATATGTTTCTTTTCCCTGGGTCATGAAGAAGGGTATTAAGTAAGATATGTCAAAAAGGGTTCTATTTAGGAAGAAATGGGTGGGAGATAATAAAGATGTCTAATGAACCGGGTTTTTTTGTTTCCCGGTTTCTAAAGACACTATACCTGTATGGTCCTATCATGGCTTTGTTATATTTTGTAATGAATATTCTTAAAATTTGAATTAATATCAATGTATGTAAAGTATGTGTCTTTATAGTTGTTATCAAATGAAATATATAGTTAACCTTTGGAAACATGGATGAGAAAACATTAGTAAGACCCCAAAGGATATGTCAAAGTATAGGTTAAAGTCTTAGTGTTTTAGGAATGATCATGAATAACCTAGGATAAAACCTAGTGTGTCTTAAATTGAAATTTTATTCTTGATTATGTGGTTTTCCCATTATGATTAGTGTTACTCACACTATGATTCTTGGTTTTGGTTAATGTATGGGACCTAGAGTAACCACGTTAATGCTGAATGCGATGGGAAATGTAGTGATTGAGAAACCAAATGTTATGAGATTTGGAATGAAAATCTTGTATTTATGCTCACACAACTTTCTCAAGCTATGAATCATGAAGGACTTCCAAATGACAAAAGGAGGGAACAACATTCTATTGAGTCCTTCATAAGGTAGCGACCACATTATTTCAGCGGGTCTTCTAATCTATTAGTATCAAAATAATGGATTTGTACCACTGAAAAGATATTTTTAGATCTCCAATGTTCAAAACATGATAAATTCATATTAAGGGTCTATCGTTTAGAAGTTGAAGTTGATCAATGGTGGAACCTTATCAAGAATATGAGTCAAAGAGATAAAATTTAATCCATGGAATGGGATGAGTTCAAGAAATTATTATTTAATAATTACTTTCCTCATATTCTTCAAAAAAATATGGAGAAGGAGTTCCTTGAACTTAATCAAAAGGATGATGAATCCATTGGTACCTATGAAGAAAATTTTACAAGACTTGCAAGGCACACTTTTGGAATTATTATCCAACCTGAGAGTAAAATGGATCGATTCTTTAGTGGCTTAAAACCGAGTATCTTAAGTTTATTATCCATAAGGGACTTAAATAGCTACAAGGAAATAATTTAATGTGATCTCAAGGTTGAGATGGATATTGGAGTAACCCCTCAGTCTTATGGGTTTGATAAGAATAGAAAAATGTAATTTAAGGGAAAATATAAATACAACACTGAAAAGAAGATGAGTTTTCCCTTATTCTCAAAGTGTTGAAATAAAAATGGGGGAAATTGTCTTAAAGGGACTATTAAATGTTCTAATTTTGTAAAAGAATGTCATCAGGTAGTTGAATGCAGAAGTGATGGGAAAAATATGTCTAATGATGCGAATAGAAAAAAGGTTATACAAAATTCACCTCTTACACTTCAATGCTACAAGTGAAAGGAAATGGGGAATTATTCAAATCAAATCCATATTACAAGGGTGGTTTATGATGATAGATTTCAGTAAACTCTTAAGGACAAAGAAAAATGAAAGTCACATACAATCATTATCGGCAATGTGGAGTACAATAATGAAGTGGTGAAAGGTACATTTACCATCCAATCTAAAATATAAAATGTTTTATTTGACTCTAGATCCACACACTCTTTCATTTTGAATAATTTTCTAATGGTATCAACATATTACCTCAACAATTAGATGTTGAGTTAGCTATGACAACTCCTAATAGAATAATTGTCGTATCAAAAGTTTATAATTCTTCTCCAGTTTAAGTTTATGGGAAAGTGGTTCCTGAAAATCTTATGATCCTTCCTGTGGTGGAATTTGATTTGATTTTTGGCATGGGTTTCCTTTCTCTGTATGGATCTCATATCAATTACCAAGGAAGGGAAGTCACATTTCATATTCCAAATCAGTATATGATTATCTATTGATGCAAGGATGAGTATCACCTTCCATTGAAAATTTCTTCCATATTATGGGTTTTTATCCCCATAAATGAAGGTAATATATCTCAAATGGTTGGTTAGAAACTCAAAATTAAGAATACACCTATTATACGGGGGTTTTATGATGTCTTTTCAGAATAATTACTAAGTCTTCCATCAAATTTTGAAGTTTAGTTTTCAATAGAACTCATATTGGGTGTTATTCCTATTTCAAAGATGCATTATAAAATGTCCCCAGTTGAGTTGTAGGAATTGAAGAAGAAACTCCAAGATAATCTTGAAAAGGGATTTATATTCCCTAGTGTATCACCTAAGAGTGAACCTGTTCTGTTTTTTAAGAAGAAAGATAGATCAATGAGACTCTATATTGATTATTGATAACTAAACAAGATCACTATCAAAAACAAATATCATCATCCCTGCATTGATGACTTATTCGACCAAATATGAGGAGACCAATACTTTTCCAATATTGATCTTCATTCAGTATATCATTAATTAAGGTTCAATAATGAGGATATAACAAAGACATAATTCCATACAGGGTATGGACACTATGAATTTATAGTGATGTCTTTTGGTATTACTAATTCCCCAATTATCTTCATGTATCTAATGAATGCACTCTTTAGATACTATCTTGATTAGTTTTTGGAATTCTTTATAGAAAAAATTATTTTCTATTTGAAGAGTAAGTAAGAGCATGAATATCACTTGAGAATTGTGTTGAATATGGCTTCCCGCCTTTTTATTACATAACTTTCCATTACATTTTACAAAAAGAGGATCTTTAAAGTCTAGTGTCATGGAAATATGGAACATAATACCTGAAAAATTAAAACACTATCTTAAATCACCTTGAAAAGATTCCTGAAAATTTCATCTCTATGTAGAATTATTGAATCTCTTAACCTAGAGACATAATTCAAAGGAAAGGGTGAGCAGAAGGCCCGGTAAGGAAAACAAGTGAAACATTTTACATGTGAACTGAAATGATATCAATAAGAACTTGAGGGATATCATAAAGGAATGATAAAGAATAATATCATAGAAATAATAACTTTAAACAAAACTTGAAAATGTGTATTCAACATTTAATTTAGACATTCATGAACATATCCCCAAGGTTCATCCCCAAGGTGGCATAAAAATTACCAAGGTTATTGACCAAGGTATCGTGAAACTTTTCATCTCTAGAGATTAAATTCTTTACCCAATGAATTGGAGCACTATCAGAATTCACCCTTTATATGTCTTTATTTTCATGTGATCCACATAGATCATAAACAAAAATTTCATAAATAACCCAAAAAGAATAAAATAAATGGGTTTCATTTCAAAATCATGACCTTTTAAAAGTGCTTAAAAACTTGATCGTTGTGTATTTTATAACCCATGGAAAAAGAGTGAGGGTTATATGCATGTAAATTATAGAATAAAATATATCAATTTTATGTCTTTATGAAAAACCATAGAAAAGGAATAGGTTTGGGTATTCAGATAAATAAAAAATATAATTTCTTTAGAGAAAGAGATAGAAATTTTGAGACGAAATTTCGGCAGCATAACGGCTATATAATATGGTTTTAGAAAACAATAAAAAGAGAGGGTACAAGGGTATACCATCCATAAATGAATCATTTTATAGAATAGGGATAGAATAAAATAGAAATAATATCATGGTGTGGATATTTTAATGACATACCACATGAAAAGGAAACTTGAAAGAAAAGAGAAAATGTGATTTCTTTTAGGAAAATTCGGCAGCCTAACGGCGTCACTTAGAAACTCAGAAATCGATTGATGAGAGTGGGAAGAGTATATAATCATTTGTACATAAAAGGTAAAGTAATAAGGATATATAATATCATAACCCCATATAATAAAATGGAAACTAGAATACATAACATATAGGATGTCATGACTAAAAGAATAGGGTGAAAGGTTCCCTAACCTTGAAGAGTAACTTCAAAAGCTCGAAGGTTTGGGACCTTGGGGGCTTGAGGTCACTTTGGAAGGACTCCTCTAGAGGTAAAAAGACCATATATTCCTTAATGAGGTTTTTGTAATGAAAGTAATGGAGTAAGGGGTTGGTATTTATAGCAAAAGTGAGGGAATATTTTATTGATTTCCAAGGGACACCTCATTAGTGGTATTTGCAAAACCATGGGCTTGCCCATGGTATTTGAAAAACCATGGACTTTCCCATGGTATTTGCAAAACCATAGGCTTACCCATGGTATTTTCCTATGGTATTGGCCACTTGGGACACCTTATAACATATCTTACTATTCACAAGGTGACCAGAATTATAACATCATCATTACATCATTAATGATGTCATTAATCACACACAAACCAAAAACTATATTTTTACTATACACCAAAAATCAAAACATTTTATAAAAATCCTATAAATTCACCCTAACCTAATATCGATGCTCTGAATTAAAAAATGAACTCCATTTTATGAAAATAATTTTTGAATTATGAGATATTTAATTTTTAAGTAAAAACACTATTTACTTGAAAAAATATTAATACTTAACTAATAATTTCTGAAACAGTTATATACTTATTCTATTATATAATATTATGAAACAATATGCCTAAATTATATTTATACTTTCTTAAATGAGGTTATTATTCTATTGGTCACATTACTATTCGTAAGGATAATATTACTATTCATACTTTACTATTCACAAAAAAAATTAAGTTGATCTTGTTAGACTCTAAATTTCTTACTGATCACAACTGTAGAAGACCATTTTTTGAAAATCATTTCACATTATTAATTATTTAATGTATACAAAAATATTTTAAAATACCTTTTTCCAAAATTCACCAATAATATAGAATTTCTATAAATTCTTCCTATATTTATTTTAACATTTGAAATCCACCAATTTAACATAACAAGAAATAAAAATTTTATTTATACAAAAGTATTACACAACGTAACTAAGGTATCATAACATAGCCCCTTATAAAACTTTCATAAGACCTAAGTGTAATGTGTGCTATGGTGATAAAATCTTGGGGCGACTCCGACAACATTGCCTGTGTGGTGATTTCTATTAGCTTGAACTTCTCCAGTAGGTGATTCCGTTCAAGATTCAGATATTGAAGATCAGTTTGGGATTGGTCCAGAGCAAATCCTAGAGATGCTACCTCCTTCCCAAGCTCTGACATATGGACTTCATATGGCCCGAGTCTACTGGATGAGGATATCAACTCCTCTTTCTGTATTAATAAACCATGATCACATGTATTTTTAAACAAATATCATGATGTTAAGAGTTTAGTTTCCAACGGTCTTATTAACCAACGGTCATATAACAGTCTAAAACTCATGGTATTTTTTTAATTATACTCACTTATTAATTAAAGTATATAGTTTTGTTGAGTATAAAATAAAATAACACACAAATTTATGAAACAAATATTATTCCAAAGTTTGGGTCGTTACATTCTTCCCCCCTAAAGAAATTTCATCCAAGAAATTTTATCTCATACCCTCAGAAGAGAAAATTTGTGGGTACTTCTGCCTCATAGACTCCTTTGGTTCCCACATGGCCTCTTCACATTTGTGGTTCCTCCACAACACCTTAACAATGTGGGTAGTCTTGTTGCTTAGAACCTTGTCCCTACTATCCAAGATCTCCACTGGTTGCTACTCATAAGATAGGTCATGTTCCAGTTGTACCACCTCTAGATTTAGTACATGTGAAGGGTCAGGTATGTACTTCCTCAAGAGGTATACATGGAATACATCATGAACTTGTGCTAGATTTGGAGGAAGTGCAAGCCGATAGGCCACTACTCCCACGCGATCAAGTATTTCATAGGGGCCAATGTACATAGGATTGAGCATCCCTTTATTCCCAAACCTCATGACTCTCTTCCAAGGTGAAATTCAAAGAAATACCTTATCATCAACATCAAAATCCAAGTCCCTTTAACGGTTGTCGGTATAGCTCTTTTTCTGAATTTGAGCAGCCTTAATGTGTTGCTGGATGGCAGGGACTTTTTCTGTCAACTCTTGCACAAGATCATTCCCATGAGGATTTCTCTGACCAACTTCACCCTAAGAAGTATGAGTTCTACATCACTTCCCATATAGAGCTTTATAGTGTGCCATTTTAATGCTCTAGTGGAAGCTATTGTTGTAAGAGAACTCAACTAAAGGGAGATGTTGATCCCATCCACCTTTAAATTCTATTAATCATGTTCTCAGCATGTACCTGAGTGTTTGAATTGTCCTTTTAGATTGGAAATCAGTTTTGGGGTTATAGTTCGTACTGAAATTAAATTCAGTGCTCAGAACATGTTGAATACTTCTCCAAAGTTTTGATGTGGACCTTGGATCATGATCAAATATGATATAAAGTGGAACACCATGCAGCCTTACCACTTCCTTCACATAAATCCTGGAAATTTTATCAAGAGAGAAATCTTCTCAAATTGAGATAAAATGGGGAGTCTTGGTGAGATGGTCCACAATAAACTATATTTCATTGTTTCCATTAGAAGTTCTCGGGAGACCAGTGACAAAGTCCATAGTGATGTTATCCCACTTTCATGCTGGTATGGATAGTGTTTTCAATACCCCTTTAAGAATTTTTCTCTCTTCCTTCACTTGCTCACATACTAGGCACCTTGTAGTGTAGTCAACAATCCCACTTTTCATATTATCCCACAAATAATGATCACAAATATCTCAATAAATTTTTTTACATCCAGGATGTATAGAGAACGTAGATCTATGAGCTTCATCCATCATCTCCTTCTTTATTTCCAAAATAGATGGACACATAGTGTTGTAAGAAATTTCAATACACCTTCTTGTTCAATATTGAACTCAGGAAACTTCCCATCCTTCATATCCTCAAACTTCATCTGTAATAAAGGATCTTATTTCTAATCTTTCTTGATCTTATCTAGTAATGACGGTTGATAAATCATTTGGGTTAGGTTTTATGATTTCCCTTCCCTTATAATTATCATGTCCAACTTTACTAGGTCATTAATTAAAGGATCTCTTTGAATCCTCATCATGGATAGAACAACAGGGTCCTTCCTACATAATGCATTAACGACTTTGTTTGATCTTCTGGGATGATAATGAATTGAACAATCATAGTCCTTAATAATTTACAACCATCTCCTTTGTCTCTTGTTAAATTCCTTCTTTGTGAAAATATACTTAAAACATTGATGGTCTGTGTATATATCACATTTCTCCCCATAAATATAAAGCCTCCAAATATTTAGTGCAAAAACGACCATAGCTAGCTCCAAATCATGCATAGGATAGTTCTGCTCATGAGTGTTTAACTGCCGAGATGCATAAGCAATAACTTTGTCATTTTTCATGAGGATGCACCCAATCCCTTTCGTTGATGCGTCGCTAAAAATAAGTAAACCTTATCCAATTGAGGGCAGATTTAACATGGGTGCAATAACCAATCTCTTCTTCAGCTCTTGGAAACTTTCCTCACACTCCTTTGTCCAGAAGAACTTGACCCCTTTCCAAGTTAACTTGGTTAAAGGATTATAAAGTCATGAAAAGTTTCTCACAAACCTCCTATACAATCCCACTAATCCAAGGAAACTACGAATCTTAGTTATTGATGTAAGATGAGGCCACTACTCTATAACCTTTGTCTTTGCAGGGTCAACTGTGATTCCTTCATTGGTTACAATTTTCCCCAAGAAAGAAACTTATTGTAACCAAAATTCAAATTTTCTAAACTTTCCAAAAATCCTATCCTTCTATAGAGTTTTCAAAATAACCCTTATATGATCCTCATGATCCTCGTGACTTTTGGAATATATCAGAATATCATCAATAAAAACTACCACAAAGTCATCAAGGTAGTCCTTAAAGACTCTATTCATCAAATCCATAAAAATAGCAGGTGCATTAGTCAGTCTTAAGGTCATAATAACAAATTCATAAAGCATATATCATGATCATAAGGTAGTTTTTGGAATATCTTTGTTCTTCACCATCAATTGATGATAACCAGATAATAGATCAATCTTAGAGAAGAATTGAGCCCCATGAAGTTTCTCAAATAAGTCATCAATTCATGGAATAGGTTATTTGTTCTTAACTATGATCTCATTCAGTTATCTATAATAAATGCATATCCTTATTGGTCCATCCTTCTACTTTACAAAGAGAAAAGGTGCTCTCCAAGGAGACAGACTCAATCAGATAAACCCCTTCTCCAAAAGATCTTGGAGTTGTTTCTTTAATTCCTCCAGCTCCATATTTTCCATTCTATACGAGGACTTTGATATTGGATGAGATCCATGTATGAGTTCAATGGAGAGATCTACCTCTCTTTCTGGGGGAAGTCTGTGTAACTCCTTAGGAAATATGTCAATGTATTACTGGACAATTTGGACATTTACTATCCTTATACTATCATTTCCTTCTTCTTCTTCACCAATCAACTCCATAAATAAGGATATAGGAGGTTCTTGTTGACAAAGATCTGGTTGAGATATCTCTCCTTGGAAGATAACTGTAGGTTTTGCATTAAAGTCTATTGAGATTACCTTGCTTCTGCATTTGATATTATAATAACACTTTAAGATCCAGTCCATCCCTAGTATAAGATTGAATACCATCATGTGAATGACTACTAGATTTGTGATAATATTGTGATCACTAAAGTAAATAATATAGTTTCTAAAAACTGACGGTGCTTGGATAATCCCACTAGGATTCTTGACTGATTACTCTACTTTTAGAAAATTGGGGTATGATTCTAAATTCTTTGCAAACTTGGAAGAAATAAATTAATGCATAGAACCAGAATCAAACAAATTACTTGCTAGATTTGAGAGAACAATAAGAGTACCTGCCACCACATCATCTGGTACTTCAACTCCAGTCGTAGTGATTGAAAAAATAAGACCTTTCTCCCTTGGCCTTTACTGAGGCTGATGGTGATTCCCCTCCGCTACCCTCAGATTTGGACAGTGATTGGTAAAGTTCCCATGTTGTCCACACTTATATCATTGAACATCAGGTAGGTTCTGCACTATCTTTTCCTTGTCGTTAGTGTCTGATAGTTGAGGCTTCTCTTCACTACGATAATTCCATGCGATATGGACATCTCTTCCACACTGTTAGAAATTCCCGCTCCCGAGTAGGCAGTTCCCTAAATTTTTCTTACCACATTTGTTACATGTGGGACATTTTACTTGCTTTCCTTATCTTCCCATATCAAAGTTCCTCCCAAAGCTAGGATCTATTGATCTCTTCTTGTCATTTGATTTATGAGACCACTGCATCTCACCAAACTCTAGTTTGACTTTCATCGCACTCCTTACGATCTCCTCATAGATATCATAGTCTCATTTGGCTAGATTATTCCACAAATGAGGTCTTAGTCCACTCAAGAATCTATCAACCTTACCATTTGAATCCATAACAAAGCTATATGTGTAACGTGAAATCCTTGTGAAGTTAATCCCATAGCATCCCACAGATTCATTCTCCTTATTCTTTAGCTCGAGAAATTCCTTCTCAATTTTTGTTCTCATAGACTGAAGGAAATACTTATTAAAGAAGATACCTATGAACTCTACCCACTCAAAATCTTCAACCACCACTCTTGGCCTCATGTTTTTAATCAGTTCCCACCACTGATCAGCTTCTCCCTCTAAGTAGTAAATAGCTAGGGTGACCTTGTCTTGTTCCAAATAGCAGAGCACAGAAAAGATCTTATTCATAGAGCTGATCCACTATTCAATAATCAATGGGTCAGTAGATCCACTGAAGGTTGGTGGTCTTTGACGCATAAAGGATTCAACAGAATGTTGTTCCCTTCATGGTGAGATCAGTCTCTTAGTTTTATTCATGTTATTTCCAATAACTTGAGTCAGTTGGTTCATCATTCTCATGAAAGTTTCCATTCTAGCTTCCATCTGAGGGTCATCAGTGCATGGTCCATTGTGTTCACCATTTTCACATTTCCTCCTATTACCCTCCATTTTCTAAAATAATAAAACCTTAGTGAGAAACATATTTAATTTATGAACATTTTAACTATAAAGGATTTTTATATCTTAAAACATTATACTTAAACATAGTATTCATTAACAACAATTTCATTTATCTATAAATACTTCATAATTATTAATAAAAAGCTTCTGATTGACCAAAAATATCCCCCGAGAGTGTCAAACTAGGAGTGCAGCTGTAACGACCCAAACTTTCATTAATGGAAATCCCTCTTGATCTAATTAAATGTCTTTTTTTGTAAAATGTTTATATAAAATGTCAACATATTTGGTTTTATGTTTTTTGGATTTTAAAATACTATTAAGAATTTTGACCATTGCTAATATAGTCTTTGAATAGTTATCACATGATTAGTATAAATATAGGTCTTTAACAAATCCAATTTACTCAGACAAAGGAAGAGATGGTCTCATCCAGTAGACGTTCCCCATACGAAGCTCATTTGTCAGAGCTCAGAAAGGAGGTTGCGTCTTTGGGATTCTCTCTTGACCAATCCCAATCTAAGCTTGAATATTTTAAGCTCGAGTGGGACTGCCTACGAGAGAAGTGGATGTTGATAGAGATTACCACCCGAGCAATGTTATTCGAGCCACCCCAAGAGTCGGTCACCATCAAACACCTTACTCTTCGGTCTTATGTGGGTGTTATAAGGGATTATGTAACAAGACCCTAGTACTATGGTTATGTACATTATTTTTTTATATAATAATGAATATACTTTTATTTTATTATTGTTACCTTGTAAATAGTTTTTAAAGCACAAATAGTATTTTTAGTTAATGTTCAACTAAGAAATATATTTTGATGAATTAATGGTCTTTTGAACTAAATAATATTTTAATAAAATATTATTACTATTATTAAATTTATTTTTAATTAAATATAAATGATCATATAATTTTATGAATGAAATTGTAATTTTTATTAAGGTTTGAAAGCCATTTTTGTTAAAACCCGTGAATTTTCAATAAATGTTGGTTTTTATTTTAAAAGTGAAAATTAATATATTTATAAAATTATTTAGATAAAATTAATATTATTTCTAGAATCATGATTTCAAAATTATCCAACAGTGAATTTTTCATAATTTTCTGAGACAGTCAAATTTTTGGGTAAAAATTAAATACCGTTTAAATATATAATGTGATTTATGACATCATAATGACCCAATAGTGATGTAATAAAATACTATAAACTTTATTTTCGGAAAATTTATGTTTTATCATTAAAATAATGTAATTTTAGGTTTGTTTTATTTATTTTACAAAACTTTAGTGGACCCTCCAAGAGTTATTAAACATTTTGTCTTTTTAAATTGTTTTCCTTGGGAGTGTGACTCACCTCCACAAAAGAAATCCCATTATTTTAAGAAGTTCGGAATTTGGGCTTATAAAATATTTTTTTCCACTTCCCTTCACCAAAAACCATGTGCAAAAACCATGGGATGGTTTGTGTTTGGGATTAGTTTAATGTTAGGTGTCCCAAACCTAAATAATAAAGAATTCCCTCAACTTTCTTATATAAACCCACCCAATATCCCACTTCATCCTCACTAAAAGCCTTTTGAGTTCGCCCAAACTCTTCCCTAATCTCTCTAAAATTCTCCCAAGGTTTCCCAAGCTCCCAATAAGTCTCTCTCAAGCCTCTCTCAAGCCTTTGGAAGCACACTTCCAAGTAAGGTTTTTTCTTCCTTTCTCATTTTTCTCCAATATTCTTTAAATTGTTATGACTTTTTAATTTCAATTATAAATGTTGGGGTATGGTTTTTCACCTCCCCCATATGGCCCTATTTATGTTTTAATGATTGGAGACCCCTTTCTCTCTCATTAAATTCATCCCATGTACACCCGTTACTATGCTGAAATTCTGTAAGGGATTTCTCTCTCCTCTTTTACATCCAAGTAATTCTTTTGTATTATGCACTTAAATTCCATTACGTTTGTTGGGAAATGTATCTATATGAATCCCTTATAGTCCATTTCATGTAAATATTATGAGACACCCTTTTCTATCTCATCTACCATTTTCATGAATCCTTATGTCATGACGTTATGCTACCAAAATTGCACCGCATTTTTTCAAGCCAAGATCATTGTGTAGTGAATATCATACCCATGTCTCTATCAAGGGTATTCACCTTTAAGAACATATACATATTGAATGGTACTTTCATGTATTTATTCCACATTAATTAATTGTGGAATAACTTATGATGTTGAATGATTCAATGTTTTATGATCCATGTGGCACACTTATGCATGAAATGAAATGTTTAAGAAGAGTGTTCCCTAATAGTGCTCCAATGCATTGGGTAAAGTATAGTATCATGATAAGTCAGGTGAAATGGGTGTTGAATCATGATAATTCAATTTCAATGAGGTTTTACTTATGCTTCATTTGCAATGAGGGATTACTCATGCTCCATGTGTAATGAGCCTTGACTCGTGCTAATTCCATGTTAAGTGTTGTTGTCACATTTCCATGTTATGATTATCATGATTTATCATGCCTTTATGTTTATGATTCTCTTGTTCTCTATTTATATTCCTATTGTCTAACATGTATTGTACTCCTCATTTTATTCTATGATTATTCCCTTATTGGTCTTTATAGCTCACCCTTTTCTTATGCATGTCCTCAGGTTATCCCATACAATGCTAAGTACGAGGGAATGTAGTGGTCATGTAAAGGAATTTTTCAATAAAGATATTGTATTTCATGTTTTAAGTTGTTATTTAATGATCCTAATACCCAAAGACACTAGACCTGTTGATATTCTATGTTGTATCAAGTGAATTTTATGTAATAAATTATGTTTAATAGTGTAATAAAAAGCAGGGTTGTCATATTTGGTATCAAAGGATAGGTTTAGTTATTTTTTGGATTAGGATTAGAAAACCCTATTAAAGCCTTATATACAAGAATAAGTATAATAAAAACATCCCTAAGTATTTGTGAGTATTGAGAAAGTGGTTTATCAAGTAAATACATCAATGTATGGATACGAGCAGGTAGAGGTGGCTCTAGCATAGATGTATCCTAGGGGTAAAACTAGAAAACACCGCTTTGAGCTAGACTCGAATGGGATCAGGTGCACGACAACAAGCCTTGTTGTACTCTCATTTATGACACTCTAGGGGGATATGCTTTGGTAAATTCAAAAGTTTAGTATGAACCGTTATTAAAGGACAAAAAAATTCCCTAAGAATATATGTTAGAAAGTAGATCATGGATAACATAGACAGAAGCCGATAGATTCATATGTAAAGGAAATAAAAGTTATTTATAAGTCATCAGTTTTGTCCTTGAATTACCCTTTATCTGTTACCCCTAACTTTTCTTTTATTCCAGCCAATGACCGGTAATAGGATGACTCGGGCTAACAACCGATGTGAAGATCAATGTGATGACTGTACTAATGAGATGCTCAATCCAATGGGAGCGGGAATCACGAACTTTGTCACGCTTCTCTCTAAGCTAACTCAATCTTTGAATAGAAACATGTGTCAAGAGGATCGTTCAACCCCCCCCCCCCAAGAAAGAACAAGTCGCTATCAAGAATTTCATGTGACAAAATCCTCTTACTTTTAATGGATCATCTGATCCCTCAATCACTGAACAATGGATCAACTCCATTGAAATGATCTTTTCCATTCTTTAATGTTCTGAACAAGAGAAGGTTCTCCTGGCTGTTTATCGTATGGAGGGTAAAGCTGATCGGTGGTGGATGTTTATTAAAAATACAAATCCAAATGAGTGGATCGAGGCATTGGAATGGAAGTATTTATGGAAGATGTTTTTCAATAAATATTTTCCATGCACCCTCTGACTTAATATGGAAAGGGACTTCCATGCCCTCAAGAAAAAAGATGATGAATATATGGGAGCATACGAGGAAAACTTCAAAAGGATTTCATGATATGCCTCCATCTTTGTAATTACCCCCAAATGAAAGGTTGAACGCTTCTTTGGTGGGCTGAAACCTAGCCTACAGAAAGCGCTGGTGATCCGTGACTTCGACGGCTATGAGGAAATTGTCTGATGTGCCCTCAAGGTTGAAATGAATATTGAATAATCTTAGGGGTATCATGGGGATAAAAAGCATAAGGTGGAATTCAATGTTGGCGATATGATGGATAAATCCAATGGTTTTAAGAAGATACAGCACCCTACTTTCCAAAGGTGCGGAAAGAAGCACCCTGGAAACTACCTGAAGGGGACGAGAAAATACTTTAGGTGTGTAAGAGAAGGGAACCTGGATATTAACTGTTAGAAATAAATACATGTGGATACGACAGAGGAGAGAGATTCTCCATTCAAACCTCAATGCATGGTTCATTGATACAACTGCAAATAACCAGGTAATCTTGCAAATAAGTTCCCTAAGACAAGGGTTTTCAGAGGCAACTAATAACCTCCAAGGCAGCAAGGGTGAGATTTTTCCATCACTACTGCCGAAGTGAACTCCAAAAATGAAGTGGTGATAGGTACGCTAGTTATTCATTCAAGAATAGTGAATGTACTTTTTGATTCATGTTATACACATTCTTTTATATCTCAAAAGTTTAGTAGAACAATCCCAGCACCACCAAAAATCATGGAAGTAAAGATTTCGGTGAGTACGGAAAATGGGGAAATCATTGCATCACATGAATATAACTCCTCCAATATCATAATTTGTGGATTAAACTTCCCAGATAACCTCGTCATACTCCTTCTAGTGGAATTTGATGCAATTCTTGGCATGGATTGGCTTTCCTTATATAGAGCCAACATAAATTGTCATGAGAGAGAAATCACTCTCTATGTGAAGAATTGACCCCCGATTCTTTACAAGTTCAAGGAGGAAGATGAACCTTCTTTAGCTCCGTCATATTAAGCATGGATATTACTGCCCTATGACCACACGTATCTGGCTCAGATGATTGAGTATAAGGAGGCAACCACCTTATAAGACATGCCTATTGTGAGGGAATTCACTAAAGTGTTTCCCAAGGAATTATCTGGTCTTCCTCCTAGAAGAGATGTTAAATTATCAATTGATCTTATACCTAGGGAGTTTCCAATATCAAAGACTCTATATAGAATGGCTATTTTAGATATAGAGGAGCTGAAGAAATAAATACAATAGAATCTGGATAAAGGGTTTATACTCCCAAGTGCTTCACCATGGGGTGCACCAATCCTCTTCATCAAGAAGAAGGATGGGCCAATGTGCCTTTTCATTGATTATCATGAGCTTAAAAAAATCACGATAAAGAACAAGTATCCTCTCCCACGAATTGATGACTTGTTCTATCAACTGCGTAGAGCACAATACTTCTCCAAGGTGGATTTGCGGTCGGGATATTATCAAGTAAGGGTGAAGAAGGAAAATATCACCAAGACTGCTTTTCTTACAAGATATATGCACTATGAATTCATAGTAATGACTTTTGGACTCACTAATGCTCCATCAATCTTTATGGACTTGATTAATAGAGTCTTTAGAGATTACCTTGACAAATTTGTGGTAGTTTTTATTGATGATATTCTGATATACTCTAAAACCAAGGAGAATCATGAGGAGCATCTAAGAACTGTACTAGATACCTTGCGAAAGGTGAATCTCTATGAAAAATATAGAAAGTGTGAGTTCTGGTTGAAGTAGGTCTCATTCTTGGGCCATATCATCACAAGAAATGGGATATCTGTGGATCCCTCCAAAAAATATGCAATTGAGGGATGTCCGAGTCTAACATCGGTAATGGATATCCGTAGCTTCTTAGGGTTAGCTGGATATTATCGACAATTTGTGAGAAATTTCTCACGATTGTCCAACCCTCTTACCAAACTAACTTGGAAGGGAGTAAAGTTTTATTGGAGTGATGAATGTGAAAAAAGATTCATGGAGTTGAAAAGGAGGCTTATCATTGTGCATGTGCTCACTTTACCCACAAGTGGAGACCTTTTGTGGTATTCAGGGATGCTTAAAAGAAGGTCTTGGGATGTATGTTGATGAAAAATGACAAAGTCATTACCTATGATTCAAGTCAATTTAAAGTTCATGAATATAACTATCCAACACATGACCTCTAGTTGGCTGTAGTAATCTTCACTTTGAAAATTTGGCAGCATTATCTCTTTGGGGAGAAGTGTGAAATATATACGGACCACAAAATCCTCAAGTATATATTCACATAGAAATAGTTGAACATGCACCAATGAAGATGGTTAGAGCTGATCAAAGACTGTGACTGCTCAATCCATTACCACCCTGGGAAAGAAAACAAGGTGGAGTATGCCCTAAGTAGAAAGGACCCAGTGATTCTATCATTCATGAGAATTGAAAAGGATCCAATCTTCTTAGATTTGATGAAGATGGGCATGAGAATCATAAATAAGGGAACATCATCAATCCTTTCACAAATGATTTCTCAACCATCACTTTTGGAAAGGATAAAAGATGCTAAAAAGGATGAAGTGGGAATTCAGGAAAAAGTGGAAGCTATCACAAAAGGGAAATCCTTGGAGTTTAATGTTAATGAAGAAGGAATTGTGAGATTTGGGAAAAGACTATGTGTTCCAACAAGTTCGGAGCTGAAGAAGGAACTTTTGGATGATACACATAGTTCAAACTTCTCTATTCACCCAAGAAACACAAAGATGTATTGAGATATCCGAGAGCACTATTGGTGGGATAATATGAAGAAGGAGATCGCTGAATATACATCAAAGTGCCTAGTGTGTCAGCAAGTGAAGGCAAAGAGGAAGAAGTCTAATTGGATGATGCGACCATTACCCATACCAGAAGGGAAATGGGAGAACATAACCATGGACTTTGTCACTAGACTTTCAAAGACATCCAAAGGCAACAATTAAATTTGGGATGTTGTGGATCGTCTTAAAAAGGTTGTACACTTCATTTCTATTTAGGATTATTTCTCATTGGATCAACTGGCACGGATATATATCAAGGAAGTGGTAAGGATTCATGGAGTACCTCTCTCTATTATGACCGATCGAGATCCAAGATTCACCTCTAAGTTTTGGAAGAGTCTTCAACATACTATTAATACTGAACTAAACTTCATTACGGCCTATCATCCTCAAACTAATGGCCAATCTGAGAAGACTATCCAAAAACTTCAGGATATGTTGGGAGCATGCTCAATGGAATTTAATGGAGGATGGGATCAACATCTTCTTCTGGTTGAGTTCTCTTATAATAACATTTTCCACTCAAGCATCCAAATGGAACTATATGAATCCCTTTATGGGAAATGGTGAAGAACACCGACGTGTTGGGATGAGGTCAGTGAGCATAAGATTCTTGGACCAGAAATGGTCAAAGAAATGGTGCAGAAGGTGAAAACCATTTAGCAACATATCAAGGTAGCCTAGAGTCAACATAAGAATTATGAAAATAACCATCGTCGATACCTTGAGTTCAAATTTTGAGACATGTTATTTCTACAGATATCTCTGTGGAATAAGTTTATGAGGTTTGGAAATAAAGGGAAGTTAAGTCCAAGGTACATCAGCCCCTTCGAGATTCTTGATCGTGTCAGGGTTGTGGCCTATCAACTAGCACTTCCACCTACCATGGCCAAAGTACATGATGTTTTTCATGTATCCCTCTTAAGTAAGTACATACCGGACCCTTCACATATACTCTCTTTAGATCTGGTACAGTTAGAGGATGATCTTTCTTATGAGGAGAAACTAGTGAATATATTAGATCGTAGAGAAAAAGTTCTATGAAATTAGACCATACCCCTCATCAAGGTGTTGTGGCGAAACCACATGTTTGAAGAAGCGGTGTGGAAATCAGAGGAAATGATGAAGTAGAGTTACCCACATCTGTTTTACTGTGGGAAAAGGAAATTTTGAGGGCTAAATTCCTTAAGGGGGGAAGATTGTAACGACCCAAACTTTCATTAATGGAAATCACTCTTGATCTAATTAAATGTCTCTTTATGTAAATTGTTTATATAAAATGTCAACTTCTTTTGTTTTATGTTTTTTGGATTTTAAAAAACTATTAAGAATTGTGATTGTTTCTAATATAGTCGTTGAACAGTTATCATATGAATAGTATAAATATAGGGCTTTAACAAATCTAATTTACTCAGAAAAAGGAAGTGATGGCCTCATCCAGTAGACGTGCCCCATACGAAGCCCATTTTTCAAAGCTCGGAAAGGAGGTTGCGTCTTTGGGCTTCACTCTTGACCAATCCCAAGCCAAGCTTGAATATGTTAAGCTTGACTGGAACCACCTATGAGATAAGTGGAAGTTGATAGAGATTACCACCCGAGAAATGTTATCTGAGCCACCCCAAGAGTTTGTCACCATCACACACCTTACTCTTCGGTCTTATGTGGGTGTTATAAGGGTTTATGTAACAATACCCTAGTACTATGGTTATGTACATTATTTTTTTATATAATAATGAATATATTTTCATTTTATTATTGTTACCTTTTAAATAGTTTTTAAATCACAAATAGTATTTTTAGTTAATGTTCAACTAAGAAATCTATTTTGACAAATTAATGGATTTTTAAATTAAATAATATTTTAATAAAATATTATTATTGTTATTAAATTAATTTTTATTAAATATAAATGATCTTATAATTTTATGAATTCAATTGTAATTTTTATTAAAGTTTGAAAGCCATTTTTGTCAAAACCCATGAATTTTTGATAAATGTTAGTTTTTATTTTGAAAGTTAAAATTAACATATTTAGAAAATTATTTAGATAAAATGAATATTATTTATATAATCATGACATCAAAATTATCCAATGGTGAATTTTTCATAATTTTCTGAGACTGTCAAATTTTTGGGTAAAATTTAAATACCGTTTAAATATATAATGTGATTTATGACATCATAATAACCCAATAGTGAAGTAATAAAATAATATAAACATTATGTTCTGACAATGAATGTTTTATCATTAAAATAATGTGATTTTAGGTTTTTTTATTTATTTTAAAAAACTTTAGTGGACCCTCCAAGAGTTATTAAACATTTTTTCTTTTTAAATTGTTTTCCTTAGGAGTGTGACTCACCTCCACATAAGAAAACCCATTATTTTAAGAAGTTCAGACTTTGGACTTATAAAATATTATTTTCTAATTTCCTTTTCTAAAAACCGTGGGCAAAAACCATGGTCTGGTTTGTGGTTTGGATTAGTTTAATGTGAGGTGTCCCAAACCTAAATAATAAAGAATTCCCTCACCTTTCCTATATAAACCCACCCAATCTCCCACTCCCTCCTCACTCAAAGCCTTTGGAGTTAGTCCAACCTCTGAACTCCTCTATCTATAATCCTCCCAAAGTGACCCAAGCTCCAAATAGGCCTCTCTCAAGCCTCTATCAATCCTTTGGAAGCACACTTCCAAGTAAGGGTTTTTCTTCCTTTCTCATTTTTTTCTAATATTCTTTAAATTGTTATGCCCTTTTAATTTCAATTATAAATGTTTGGGTATGGTTTCTAACCAACCCCATACTACCCTATTTATGTTTTAATGATGTGATACCCCTTTATCTCTCATTAAATTCCTCCCATGTACACCCGTTACTATGCTGAAATTTTGTAAGGGATTTCTCTCTCCTCTATTACATCCAAGTAATTATTTTGTATTATTCATCTAAATTCCATTAAAATTGTTGGGACACGTATCTATATGAACCCCTTTATATTACATTTCATGTAAATATTATGAGACACCATTTTCCATCTCATCAACCATTTTCATGAATCCTTATGTCATGACGTTATGCTGCTGAAATGGCACACCATTATTCCAAGCCAAGATCATTATGTATTTAATACCATACCCATGTCTCTATCAAGGGTATTCACCTTTACGCACATATACATATTGAATGGTACTTTCATGTATTTATTCCACATTACTTAATCGTGGAATAACTTATGATGTTGATTGATTCCATGTTATATGATCCATGTGGCACACTTATGCATGAAATGAAATGTTTAAGAAGGGTTCACCCTGATATCTCTCCAATGCATTGGGTAAAGTATTGTATCATGATAAATCATGTGAAATACGTGTTGACTCAGGATAATTAAAGTGCAACAAGTTTTTACTCGTGCTTCATGTACAATGAGGGTTTACTCATGCTCCATGTGCAATGATCCTTGGCTCATGCTAATTCCATGTTAAGTGTTGTTGCCACCTTTCCATATTTAGATTATCATGATTTATCATGCCCTTATGTTTATGCTTCTTTTATTCTCTATTGGTATTCCTATTTTATAACATGTATTGTATTCCTCATGTTATTCCATTATTATTCCCTTATTGGGCTTTATAGCTCACCATTTTCTTATGCATGTCCTCAGGTTATCCCATGCAATGCTAAGTATGAGGGAATGTAGCGGTCATATAAAGGATATTTTCAATAAAGATGTTGTATTTAATGTTTTAAGTTGTTATGTAATGATCCTAAGCCCTAAATACACTAGGCCTCTTGATATTATATGTTGTATCAAGTGAAGTTTATATAATAAATTATATTTAATTGTGTAATAAAAGGCAGGGTTGTCATAGTAGTAAAGACCATTGTCGTGTACTAGGATACCCCGGGTCAAGCCCGAAACTCTTTGTCATAGTTTTCACTCCTAGGTACATATGTTCCAAATCCATATCCACTTATTTGTATCTAGAAAGGGTTTTATTTGTTCAGAAACCACTTACTTAATATTTCACCAAAATACCAGGAAGTTTTCCTATATTTAAACTTTTATATAGGGTTCTTCATAAATTTTTCAAAGATTAGTTTTCATAAATAACTAAACTATCCTTTGATACCAACTATGGAATCACACATTTTTATTACATAACTTTCCATTACATTTTACAAACATAGGATCTTTAAAGTATAGTGTCTTGGAAATCTGGAACATAATACATGAAAACTTAAAACACTATTTTAAAACGCCTTGAAAGGATTCCTGAAAAGTTCATCCCTTTGTACAATTACTAAATCTCTTTACTTGGAGAGATACTTCAAAGGAAAGGGTGAGCAGAAGGCCCGGTAAGGAAAACAAGTGAAAATGTTTAAATGTGAACTGAAACGATATCAATAAGAACATGAGGGATATCATAAAGGAATGATAAAGAGGCATATCATAGCAATAATAACTTCAAACATAACTTGAAAATGTGGCTAAAACATTTAATTTAGAAATTCATGAACATATCACCGAGGTTCATCCCCAAGGTGGCATAAAAATTACCAAGGCAATTCACCAAGGTATCGTGAAACTTGTCATCTCTAGAGATTAAATTATTTACCCAATTAATTGCAGCGCTATTAGGTCTCACCCTTAATATGTATTTATTTTCATGTGATCCACATATATCATAAACAAACATTTCATAAATAACACAAAAAGAATAAAATAAATGGGTTTTATTTCAAAATCGTGACCTTTTAAAAGTGCTTAAAAACTTGATCGTTATATCTTTTATAACCCATGGAAAAGGAGTGAGGGTTATATGCATGTCAATTCCATAATACAATATATCAATTTTATTTATATATGAATACCAATAGAAATGGAATAGGTATGGGTATTCACATAAATAAAAAATATAATTTCTTGAGATAAAGAGAGAGAAATTTTGAGATGAAATTTTTGTAGCACAACGGTTATATAATATGGTTTTAGAAAACAATAAAAAGAGAGGGTACAAGGGAATCCCATCCATAAATGAATAATTTTATAGTATAGGGACATAATAAAATATAAATAAGATCATGGTGTGGATATTTTAATGACATACCACAAGAAAAGGAAACTTGAAAGAAAATAGAAAATGTGATTTCTTTTAGGAAAATTCGACAGCCTAACGACATCACTTAAAAATTCAGAAAATCAATTGATTAGAGTGGAAAGGGTCTCTCATAATTTTGAAATTAAAGGGACAGTAATAAGGATATATAATAACATTCCCAATCATAATAAAATGTAAACTATAAGACATAACATAGAGGATATCATGACTAAAATAAGAGGGTGAAAGGTTCCCTTACCTTGAAGAGTAACTTCAAAAGCTCGAAGGTTGGGACCTTGGGGGGATTGAGGGAACCTTGGAAGGACTCCTTTGGAGGTAAAAATACCATATATTCATTTAGGATGGTTTTTCAATGAAAGGAATGAAGGAATGGGTTGATATTTATAGAAAAAGTGAGGGAATATTTTATTAATTTCTAAGGGACAACTCATTAGTGGTATTTGCAAAACCATGGGCTTGCCCATGGTATTTGCAAAACCATGTGCTTTACCATGGTATTTTTCCATGAAATTGGACAATTGGGACACCTCATAACATATCTTACTATTCAGAAGTTGACCAGAATTATTACATCATGATTACATCATTAATAATGTCATTAATCACACTGAAACCCAAAACTGTATTTTTACAATTCACCGAAAAACAAAACATTTTATAAAAATATCATAAATTCACCCTAACCTAATATTGATGCTATGAATTCAAAAATGAACTCCATTTTATGAAAATAATTTTTAAATTATGAGATATTTAATTTTTAAGTAAAAATACTATTTACCCAAAAAAAATACTAATACTTAACTAATAATTTATAATTTAGTTATTTACTTATGCTATTATATCGCATTACCAAAAAAAACTCCTAAATTATATTTATACTTTCTTAAGGGAGGTTACTATTCCATTGGTCACATTACTATTCATAAGGGTAATATTACTATTCAAACTTTACTATTCACTAGAAATTAAGTTGATCTTGTTAGAATATAACTTCCTTACTGATCACAACTGTAGAAGACCATTTTTTGAAAATCATTTCACATTATTAATTATTTAATGTATACAAAAAAAATTTACAATACCTTTTTTCCAAAATTCACCAATAATAGGGAACTTCTATAAATTCTTACAAAATTTATTTTAAAAATTGAAATTCACAAATTTAACATAATAAGAAATAACAATTTTATTTATAAAAAATTATTACACAATGTAACTAAGGTCTAGTTACAGAGGCCCTTATAACACTTGCATAGGATCTAAGTGTAAGGTGTCCTATGGTGATAGAATCTTGGGGTGGCTCAAACAACGTTGCTTGAGTGGTGATTTCTTTTAGCTTGAACTTATCCCGTAAGAGATTCCATTCGAGATTCACATGTTGAATCTCAACTTGGGATTGGTCTAGAGCAAAGCCCAGAGATTATACCTCCTTCCCAATCTCTGACAGATGGGCTTCGTATGGCCTGAGTCTACTGGATGATGCCATCAACTCCTCTTTCTGTATTAATTAACCACAATCACTTGTATTTATAAACACAAATCATGACATTAATAGTTTAGTTTCCAATGGTCTTATTGACCAACGGTCATATAATAGTCAAGAATTAGTGGTATTATTTTAATTATACTCACTTTATTAATTAAAGGATATAGTTTTGTTGAGTATAAAATAAAATAACACACAAATTTAGGAAACAAATATTATTAAAAATTTATGGTCCTTACATTATTCCCCCCTTAAGAAATTTCATCCATGAAATTTTAACACGTACCCTCTAAAGAGAAAAGTTGTGGGTACTTCTGCCTCATAGACTCTTCTGGTTCCCACGTGTCCTCTTCACATTTGTGGTTCCTCCACAACACCTTAACAATATGGGTAGTCTTTTTGCATAGAATCTTGTCCCTATGATCCAAGATCTCCACTGGTTTCTCCTAATAGGAGAGGTCATGTTCTAGTTGTACCGCCCCTGGATTTAGTACACGTGGAAGACATCATGAACTTGTTCTAGATTCGAAGGAAGTTCAAGTCGATAGGCCACTACTCCAACGTGATCAAGGATTTCATAGCGTCCAATGTACCTATGGTTGAGCTTCCCTTTCTTCCCAAACCTCATGAATCTCTTCCAATGTGAAATTTAAAGAAAGACCTTATCATCAACATCGAACTCCAAGTTCCTTCGATGGTTGTCAGCATAGCTCTTTTGCTGACTCTGAGCATCCTTAATGTGTTGGTGGATGGCATGGACTTTTTCAGTCATCTCTAGAACAATATCATGCCCATGAATCTTTCTCTCACCAGCTTCATCCCAACAAGTAGGAGTTCTACATCGCTTCCCATACAGATCTTCATAGGATTCCATTTGAATGCTCGATTGGAAGCTATTATTGTAAGTGAACTCAACTAAAGGTAGATGCTCATCCCATCCACCTATAAATTTTATTGAGCTTTTTCTTAGCATGCCCTCAAGTTTTTGAATAACCCTTTCAGATTGGACATCATTTTGGGGGTGATAGGCCATACTGAAATTCAATTCAGTGCTCAGAGCATGTTTAAGACTTCTACAAAAAATTCCTGTGAACCTTGGATCACGATCAGATACGATAGAAAGTGGAAAACTATTCAACCTTAACAATTCCTTCATATAAATCCTGGAAATTTGATGAAGAGAGAAATCTTTTCGAATGGAGATAAAATGGTCAGTCTTGGTGAGACGTTCCACAATAACCCATATCACATTGTTTCCATTGGAAGTTCTCAGGAGACCAGTGATGAAGTCCATAGTGATATTGTCCCACTTCTATGCTGGTATGGGTAGTGGTTTCAATACCCCTTAAGGAAGTTTTCACTCTTCCTTCACTTTCTCACAAACTAGGCACCTGGTAGTGTAGTCAGCAATATCCATTTTCATATTATCCCACCAATAATGATCATGAAGGTCTCTATACATTTTTTTACTTCTAGGATGTATAGAGAACATATATTTATAAGCTTCATCCATCAGCTCCTTCTTTATTTCCAGAACATATGGAACATATAGTCTTTTACGAAATTTTAGTACACCTTCTTGATCAATATTAAACTCAGGAAACTTCCCATCCTTCACATCCTCAAACTTTATCTGTAATAAAGGATATTATTTCTGATCTTTCTTAATCTTATCTAGTAATGATGGTTTATAAATCATTTAGGTTAGGGTTGATGATGTCCCTTCCTATATAATTCTCATGTTCAGCTTTACTAGATCATTAATCAAAGGATCTCTTGGAATCTTCATCATGGAAAAAACAATAGGGTATTTCCTTCTTAATGCATCAACGACTTTGTTTTCTCTTCTGGGATGATAATGAATTGAACAATAATAGTCCATAAGAAGATCCAACCATCTCCTTTGTCTCATGTTCAATTCATTTTGTGTGAAAATATACTTAAAACTTTGATGATTTGTGTATATATCACATTTCTCCCCAAAAATATTGTGCCTTCAAATCTTCAGAGAAAAAACAACCACAGTTTTCTCCAGATCATACGTAGGATAGTTATGCTCATGAGTCTTTAACTATCGAGATGCATAAGCAATGACTTTGTCATTTTGCATGAGGACACACCCAAGACCTTTAAGTGATGCATCACTAAAAATAAGGAATCCTTCTCCCCATGTTGGTAGATTTAACACGGGTTCAATAAACAATCTCTTCTTAAGCTCTTGGAAACATTCCTCACACTCCTTTTTTCAAATGAACTTGACCCCATTTTGAGTTAACTTGGTTAAAGGATTAGAAATTCATGAAAAGTTTTTCAAAAATCTCCTATACAATCCCGCTAATCTAAGAAAACTACGAATCCCAGTTATTATTGTAGGCTGAGGCCACTCTTCTACAACTTTTGTCTTTACAGGGTCAACTTAGATTCCTTCATTGGTTACAATGTTCCCCAAGAAAGAAATTTTTGTAACCAAAATTAACATTTTCTAAACTTTCCAAAAAGCCTCTCCTTCCACAGAGTTTGCAAAATAACCCTTAGATCATCCTCATACTCCTCATGACTTTTGGAATATATTATAATATCATCAATAAAAACTACCAAAAAGTTATCAAGGTATTCCTTAAAGACTCTATTCATCAAATACATAAAAATAGAAGGTGCGTTAGTCAGTTTTAAAGGAATAATAAAAAACTCATAATGCTATTATCTTCATCAGAAGGTTGTTTTTGGAATATCTTCTTTCTTCACCCTTAATTGATGATAACCAGATCGAAGATAAATATTAAAGAAGAATTGAGCCCCATGAAGTTGGTCAAATAAGTTATAAATTCTTGGAAGAGGGTATTTTTTCTTCATTGTGATCTCATTCAGATCTATATAATCAATGAATTTCTGTATTGATCCATCCTACTTCATTACAAAGAGAACAGGTGCTTCCCAAGGAGACAGACTTGGTCGGATAAACCCCTTCTCCAAAAGATCTTGGAGTTGTTTCTTTCATTCCTCCATCACCACATTTTCCATATTATATGGGTATTTTGATATTGGATGAGATCCAGGTATGAGTTAAATGGAGAACTCTACCTCTCTTTCTGGGTGAGGTTAGACTAACTCCTCAGGAAATACATTAATGTATTCCTGGATGATGGAGACATTTTCTATCCTTATATTATAATTTCCTTCTTCTTATTCACCAATCAACTCTGTAAAGAAGGATATAGGAGGTTCTTGTTTACAAAGATCTGGTTGAGATGTCTCTCCTTAGAAGATAAATGTCGGTTTTCCATTCAAGACTACTGAGATTTCCTTGCTTATACATTTAATCTTAGAATTATACTTTGGGAGCCTATCCATCCTTAGTATAATGTCGAATTCCAACATGGGAATGACTAATAGATTTGTGATAACATTATGATCACTTAAGTAAATATTAGAGTTTCTAATCACTGAATATTCTTAGATAATCCCACAGGGAGTCTTGACTGATAACTCTACTTTTAGAAAATCAGAGGCTGATTATAAATTCTTTAAAAACTTAGAGGAAATAAAGGAATGCGTAGAACCAGAATCAAACAAAGTACTTGCTAGCTTTGAGGGAAAAACAAGAGTACCTTCCACCACATCATTTGGTGCTTCAACTTCAGTCTTAGTGATTGAAAAGGTACAACCTTTCTCCCATTGGCCTTTGTTGAGGCTGATGGTGATTCCCCTCCACTACCCTCAGATTTGGATAGGGATTGGAAAAGTGCCCAAGTTTTCCACACTTATATCATTGGACATCAGGTAGGTCCTATACCATATTCTCCTTGTTGTTAGTGTTTGGTAGTTGAGGCTTCTCCTCACTATGACAATTCCATGTGATATGGATATCTCTTCCACACTTGTAGCACTTCCCACTCCCGAGTAGGCAGTTCCCTGAATGATTATGCCCACATTTATTACATGTGGGACGTTTCACTTGCTTCCCTCCTCTTCCCTGATAAAAATTTCTCCCTAATCTAGGCTCCAAAGATCTCTTCTTGTCATTGGACTTATGAGACCACTACATCTCACCAAACTCTAGTTTGACATTCATCGCACTCCTCCCGACCTCCTCATAGATATCATAGTCTCGGTTGGATTGATTATTCCACAGATGAGGTCTTAGTCCACTTAAGAATCTATCAACCTTACCATTTGGATCCATGACAAAGATATAGGTGTAATGTGAAATCCTTGTGAATTTTATCTCATATCATCCCACAGATTCATTCTCCTTCTACTTTAGCTCGAGAAATTCCTTCTCCATTTTTATTCTCATCGATCGAGGGAAATACTTATTGAAGAAGATACATCTAAACTCTACCCACTCCAAATATTAAACATCCACTCTTGGCCTCATGTTTTTAATCAGTTCCCACCATTGATCAGCTTCTCCCTATAATCGGTAAACAGCTAGGGTGACCTTTTCTTGTTCTGAACAGCAGAGCATAGAAAATAACTTCTTGATATAGATGATCCACTATTCAGCAATCAATGGGTTAGTAGATCCACTAAAGGTTGGTGGTCTTTGACACATTAATGATTCAATATAATGTTGTTCCCTTCACGATGAGATCGGTATCTCATCTTGATTCAAGTTATTTCCCATAACTTGAGTCGGTTGGTTCATCATTCTAATGAAATTTTCCATTTCAGCTTCCATCAGAGGGTTGTCAGTGGATGGTCCATTGCGGTTACCAATTGCACAGTTCCTCCTATTTCCCTCCATTTTATAAAAGAATAAAACATTAGTGAGAAACTTATTTAATTTAGGAATCTTTTAACTATAAAGGATTTTTATGTCTTAAAACTTTATACTTAAACATAGTATTCTTTAACAACAATTTCATTTATCTATAAATCCTTCATAATGATTCATAAAAATCTTGTGATTAACCAAACATATCCCGCGAGAGTGTCAAACCAGGAGTGCATCAAGGACCATTGTCATGTACCAGGATACCCTAGGTCAATCCCAAAACTCCTTGTCGGAGTTTTCACTACTAGGTACATCTGTGCCAGAGCCACATCCACTTTTTCGTATCCAGACATGGATTTATTTCTTCGGAAACCACTTACTTAATATTTCACCAAAATAACACAAATTTTTCATATATTTAAACTTTTCTTTAGGGTTATTCATAAATTTTTCATACCCTAATTTTCATAAATAACTAAACTATCCTTTGATACAAACTATGGAATCCCACCTTTTTATTATATAACATTCCATTACATTTTACAAATAGAGGGTCTCTAAAGTCTAGTGTCTTGAAAATCAGGAGCATATTACATGAAAATAGAAAACACTATTTTAAATTGCTTTGAAAAGATTCTATAAAATTTCATCCTATGTATAATTACTACATCTCTTAACCTGGAGATATACATCAAAGGAAAGGGTGATCATAAGGCCTAGTAAGAAAAACAAGTGAAACAGTTTACATGTTAACTAAAACGATATCAATAAGAACATGAGGGATATAATAAAGGAATGATAAAGAGGCATATAATAGCAATAATAACTTTAAAAATAACTTGAAAATGTGGCTATAGCATTTAATTTAGACATTCATGAACATTTCACCAAGGTTCATCCCCATGGTGTCATAAAAATTACCAAGCTTATTCACCAAGATATCGTGAAACTTGTCATATATAGAGATTAAATTTTTTACCCAATGCATTAGAGCACTATCAGGTCGCACCCTAAATATGTCTTTATTTTCATGTGATCCACATAGATCATAAACAAAAATTTCATAAATAACCCAAAAAGAATAAAAGAAATGGGTTTCATTTCAAAATCATGACATTTTAAAAGTGCTTAAAAAATTGATCGTTATGTATTTTATAACCCATGGAAAGGGAGTGATGGTTATATGCATGTCAATTATAGAATAAAATATATCAATTTTATTTCTTGATTAATACCCATATAAATGGAATAGGTCTGAGTATTCAAATAAATAAAAAAGATAATTTCTTGAGAGAAAGCAAGAAATTTTCAGATGAAATTTCTACAGCATAATAGCTATATAATATGGTTTTAAAAAACAATAAAAAGAGAGGTTAAAAGGGTCTACCATAAATAAATGAATCATTTTATAGTAGAGGGAAATAATAAAATATAAATAAGATCATGGTGTTGATATTTTAATGACATACCACATAAAAAGGTAACTTGAAAGAAAAGATAAAATGTGATTTCTTTTAGGAAAATTCATCAGGCTAATGACATCACTTAAAAATTCAAAATATCAATTGATGAGAGCGGAAAGGGTATATCATCATTTTTAAATCAAATGTACAGTAATAAGGATATATAAGAGTATACCCCACATAATAAAATGGAAACTATAAGACATAACATATCGGATGTCATGACTAAAATAAGAGGGTGAAAGGTTCCCTTACCTTGAAGAGTAACTTCTAATGATCGGAGGTTGGGACCTTGGGTGGCTTGAGGGAACCTTGGAAGGACTCCTTTAGAGGTAAAAAGACCATATCTTCATTGAGGAGGATTTTGAAATGAAATAAATGAAGGAATGGGTTGGTATTTATAGAAAAAGTGATGGAATATTTTATTAATTTCCATAAGACACCTCGTTAGTGGTATTTGCAAAACCATGGACATGCCCATGGTATTTTCCCATGGTATTGGCTAATTGGGAAACCTCATAACATATTTTACTATTCAAAAGTCAACCATAATTACTACATCATGATTACATCATTAATGATGTTATTAATCACACTGAAACCCAAAACTGTATTTTTACTATTCACCGAAAAACAAAACATTTTATAAAAATATCATAAATTCACCCTAACCTAATATTGATGCTTTTAATTCAAAAATGAACTCCATTTTATGAAAATAATTTTCAAATTATGAGATTTAATTTTTTAATAAAAACACTATTTACTCGAAAAAAATATTAATACATAACTAATAATTTTTGAAACAGTTATTTATTTATGATATTATATCACATTAACAAAAAAGATGCCTAAATTATATTTATACTTTCTTAATTGAGGTTATTATTCCATTGGATACATTACTATTCATAAGGGTAATAAAACTACTCATACTTTACTATTCACTAAAAATTAATTTCATCTTGTTAGACTCTAAATTTTTTACTGATCACAACTTTTGAAGACCATTTTTTAAAAATCATTTCACATTATTAATTATTTAATGTATACAAAAATATTTTAAAAAACCTTTTTTTCAAAAATTCACCAATAATATGGAACTTCATTAAATTATTCCTATATTTATTTTAACATTTGAAATCCACAAATTTAATATAATAAGAAATAATAATTTTATTTATACAAAAGGATTACACAACGTAAATAAGGTCTCATTACATAGCCCCTTATAACACCTATATAGGACCTAAGTGTAAGGTGTGCTTTGGTGACACAATATTGGGACAGCTCGGACAACATTTCCTGAGTGGTGATTTCTACCAGCTTGAACTTCTCCCATGGGTGATTCCGATCAAGCTTTACGTATTGAAGCTCATCTTGGGATTGGTCCAGAGCAAAGCCCAGAGATGTTACCTCCTTCTTAAGCTCCAACATATGGGCTTCGTATGGCCCGATTCTAATGGATGAGGCCATCAACTTCTCTTTATGTAGTATTTAACCATGATCACTTGTATTTATAAACAAAAATCATAATGTTAAGAGTTTAGTTTCCAATTGTCTTATTAAACAATGGTCATATAACAGTCAAAACCCAGTGGAATTATTTTAATTATACTCACTTCATTAATTAAAGGATATAGTGTTGTTGAGTATAAAATAAAATAACACCAAAATTTAGGAAACAAAAATTATTCAAAAGTTCAGGTCATTACACTGAAGACCTTGATAAAAGAGAATATTTATGAAAAAACTTATCAAGTGTGAATCTTTTCTTTTAAAATTTTCAATTTTGGGTCACATAATCTCAAGAGAGGAGATATCTATGGATCCATCAAAAATAGAAGTTGTTGAAAGTTGTTCGAGAACAAAAAAGGTAACTGAGATCCAACATTTTCTTGGTTTGGCTGGATATTATCAATGTTTTGTGAAATAATGTTCATGATTGTCTAATATACTCCCCAAGTTGAATAAAAAAAGAGTTAAGTTCATGTGGATGGAGGAATGTGAACATAATTTCAAAGAGCTCAAAATAATGTGATCCATTACACTTGCGCTCGCACTACCTTATAGTGGAGAAAGGTTTGTGATCTACAGTGATGCGTCTAAAAATGGTATGGGATGTGTTCTCATGCAAAATGATATGGTGATAGATTATGCCTCTCAAAAATTGAAAATACCTGAGAAAAATTACCCAACTCATTATTTGGATTTAGTTGCGATAATATTTGAACTAAAGATAGGGAGGCATTATATTTATGGTGAATATTGTGATATATATACTAATCATAAAAGTTTAAAGTATATTTTCACACAAAAGTATCTGAATATGCATCAAATAAAATGGTTGGAGTTGATTAAATATTACGACTGATCAATACATTACCACCCTGGGAAAGCGAACAAGGTGGCAGATGCTTTGAGTTGAAAAGGCCATACTAGCCTATCCATGATGAGGATCACAAAAGATCCAATATTTATGGATTTTCAAAATACGGATATTGAAATTTTAAAGGAAGGAGAGAAATGTTATCTTTCTAAATTGAATTTCCAACCATCTATACAAGTGAAGATTAAGGAGGCATAGAAGGAAGATATAGAGATACAAAATAAGGTGAGAAATGTTCCTGAATTCAACCTTGATTATGATGGAGTAATAAGGTTCAGGAATCAAGTTTATATTCATTCCATACCAGAATTAAAGGAGTTATTTGACGAGTCTCATAGTTATTCATTATCTATTAACCCTGGAAGAACAAATATGTATAGGGACCTAAAAGAGTATTTTTTGTGGGATTTCATGAAAAGAGATGTTTCCGAATTTGTCTCTCAGTTCTTGGTTTGTCAGAAAGTAAATATTAAAAGAGATAAGTCTAAGGGTATGTTACAACCATTACTCATACCAGAATGAAAATGGGAATACATCATTATGGAATTTGTCATCAAACTTCCCAAAAAATCTAAATTCCATAATGGAATATGGGTTATAGTTGATCACATTAAGAATTTGTCACACTTCATTGTTATTATAAAGGATTTCTCTCTTGATCATCTTATCAGGATATATGTAAAGGAAGTGGTAAGATTTCATGGAGTACCATTTTCCATTATATCTGACCGGGATCAAATATTTACCTCAAAGTTCTGGAAAAGCATTCAGCGAGCTCTAAATATAGAGTTAAGTTTCAACATTTCTTATCATCGTCAAACAGATGGTCATTCTGATAAGACAATTCAAACTCTAAAATACATTTTGAGAGCTTCATCTATGGATTTTAATGTTTTTTGGTATCAACACCTACCTTTGGTGGAATTTTCTTACAATAATAGATTTCACTCCAGTATTCAGATGGATGAATATGAATCCCTATATGGAAATAAGTTCATAACTCTAACATGTTGAGATGAAGTTTGGGAAGGAAAGCTATTAGGACCTGATCTTGTTGATGAAATGGTAGAAAAGGTCATATCTATTCAACAACACATAAGAGAAGCTTTGAGCCGAAAAAAAAATTATGCTAACAACTGAAGAAAAGACCTAGAGTTTGAAGTGGGTGACCAGGTGTTTCTATAAATATCTCCCTGTAAGAGATTAATGAGATTTGGAAATAAGGGAAAGATGAGACCTAGGTATATCGGTCCTTTTGAAATTCTGAATCGTGTTGGGAAGGTAGCTTACCGATTGAAGCTTCCACCGAATCTCTCAAGTTCATGATATGTTCCATGTATCACTACTAAGAAAGTATATAACTAATCCTTAACATGTATTAAACTTAGAATTCATACTGTTGGAGCAAGATCTTTCTTATGAAGAACAACTGATAGAGATTCCAGATCATAGTGAAGAATTTCTGCGAAACAAGACCACTCGATTGGTTAAAGTTTTGTGGCAGAACCACTAATTTGAAGAAACTATTTGGGAAAATGAGGATATTATGAGGGATAGATATCATCATATATTTGTATCCAAGTGATAAATTTAGAGTTTGAAATTTAGTTTAGTAGGGGTAGAATGTAACACCCAGATGTTTTTATGAAATATTTTCTCTAAAAAAATTTAATTCTTCAATAGCTTTAATTGTATGAAATCGTGAGTTAAAATTAACTGTGAGATTCCCTTAGTATAAAATAAAAATTTTAACCTAGATTTTAGATTTTTAAGAATAAATATATCTAACTTATGAAAATTTATGGTGAAGTCATTAGCTACCAATTATTTATGAAAAAAATAAATCAATTATATATTTGTATTTTTGTATAAATAAATTCAGTGAATTATTATTACTAAATAAAATTAATGAAATATATGTTATATACCTAATAAAAAAATTTAGATATTCATCCAATAGATATTTTTTTCATAGGGTATGAATAAACCATATTTGATGTATAAAAACCTATATTTTTAAAAGAGAAATTTTACCGCCTTTTAATGGAGAACCCATTTTAAATTATAATTTTGACACATTAATTATTTTTATAGGAAAAAAAACACTTGTTCTTTGGAATCAGGATATAAAAATTTACTTTGTATGGATTTTTCATATTTTTCTGATAACTTTCAAATTTTGATGAACAGTAATAATACACTAAATTTAAATTGAAAACAACTTTTTTTATCAAAATACTTTATATTGTTAAATTATAATATTGAATGGTTTAAAAGTATAAATATAATATATTTTTATTATTAAATATAATGTATGTCATTATCATTAATTTTACATTGAATTCAGATGTAAAAACATTTCAATCTTTTGCAATGTTTTAACTTTTAAAAAACTGGTCTCTCTTTTTGATAATGGAAATAATTTTAAATTAATTTCTGCAACTTCTGTGTTTTGAATTTTTAAAAATGTATTCCATATTTTTAATCTATATATCCAAATTATGTAAATATCATTATTTTATATTTGGGCTTCATGAATAGTAACTTTAGTAATTTTTGTTAATAAGGTAAAAGGGTAAATCGAGTAATTAAGGTTAATAATACTATTATAAAATAATCCTAACACTTTTATTAATATCATTTTATGAGTGTTTTTATAACTAAATAATCGTTGGGTAGAAATGGTTTCCTTTGGGAGCCACATGGATGAGATTATGACATTTAATTTATTTAATTTTAAGAAAAATTTAAATATGTCTTTCTCAAATTTTAATAACTATATCATTTTTATATAAGGTTATACAGAAGATAAATTCAATTATAAATAATCATTAGAAATATAAAATGATTTTATATATCATGGTAATTTATTTTTAATTTTTAGGATATAAATAATTACCTAAAAGGATTATACTTTTATGATGTAAAGATTAATTAATTGATGAGAAATCAATAAAAAATTATTAAAATTATAATAACTATAAAAAGACCAAAAAACTTGACCAAATATTATTGGTCGAGTATATATTGACCATAAACACTAAAGGGTCTATTTAGTGACCATTTTTAGCCTTATAGTAGAGATTGTGACACTTATATTATTTTATTTAAAGGGATGCTAAAGTTGTCACATTCATACTTTAATAAGTATAATATTTTAAATGTGGGATTTTCTAGATGATAAATTCAACTACATATATTCTCCTAAAATATATTAGATTTATCTTCATTATAGTATTTTATTTTAAATTTTTATTTAACAAATAATTATATTAAATAATTACAAAATATTGATGTAGTAACTATTTTATTAATAGAGATAACAAATAAATGTTATTAAAAATATTGAACTAAATATAATTTGGATTGTAAAATTAATTTTATAGATTAACTTTACCTATAAGTAATATAATAAAATATTTTTTCTAATTTAACTTTTCATATTAATACTTTTAAAAATTAATGAATTGAATAGTGTCAAAATTGACACAATTGATTGTTTATCAAAATAAAGCTTCATTAAATTATTTAAAAATCATAAAATAGTATTAAAAATATATAATAATTATTATATGTCATAAAATGTTCTAAATTATCTATTAATGGTATAATTTACATCAAATAAGTAAATATTTCACCCTTTTAATATTGAATTATTGGTTACTCTATTAAAAAGTAAAATGAATAACTAAGTGTTAATTAAAATGATAAGGATTAAATTGACATAAATACTTTTCAAAAATTTATTGGTTGATGAGATTTCAATATTATATAATCTCATTTTATAATTTGGTTCATTTTTTAGTTTTTTGGATGGGTTTTTATTTTTTTTATAAATTAATATTTTTTGAAGATCCCAAAAGTGCCTCTCACCTCAATTATAAGAGGGAAGCTCCTCCCTCACCTATTCACTTCAATTTGAGCATTAAATCTCATACATCCCATACCATTTTCCCTTATCAACTTCACTATTTACATTCTAGATATTCCTGTCTTCTTTAATGACCAACTATAGTGCTCTAAGATGAGATTTAGAGGAAGCACGTCAAAGAAGAGGTAATCTCATCAATCGATTCTTTCAAACTTCTTTATTCTTATAATTCCTCTTAATCAGTTGTTTAATTATAAATTAATAACTCTAGTATCACTTATATAATTATATTTTATTATAATTATTAAACAATCATATTCCACATTTTTTCCATCCTATGAAAAACAAAATCACCATGCGTGCGTACGTACGGTTTACCGTCTCCACACCATGTTGTATTCTGTTTTTCACCACCACCTTAATTGTATGGGAATAATGATGGAAATAATAACTATATATTATTATTATAACATTATATTTATTCTGAAATATTATACACCATCCACTTCAATACCATTCCACAATTCAGGGAATGATATCACCGCTCGTGCGTACGTACGGTCAACTATCTTCACGATGCGATGTGATTCATTCTACATGATATTCATTAAATCATGATTATATAAATGTATATAATGAATAAATATGATATATATTTTTAATATCATTTTGTAATGATATAACTATGACCTATGAAGGATAATTAGAACTTATTTGACAAAACATGCATAAGAAAATGAAATAGTTAATACCTGAATAACAAGTAATAATGAAATCTTTTTAACAAAAAAAGGATAATATGATCATATATGATATCATAAAAATTACTATGATTCTTAAATAATTAAATGAAATTATTTAAATCATTGTACAAGAGGTTTGGATACATATAAAGAAAATTGGACCTAAGTTAAGGGATAATTTTACAATCTCGTTATTATTCGAGATTCTTTACACGTAAATATTTACTATGGTATATTATCATCCACGTCCATGTTTTCTAAAAATGATTTCAAAAATTTTTTAATATTCTCATATGGATATTTAAAGTCATTTTTACAAATTTTTACTTTTTACTACATGGTTTTAAAGGAATTTTTCTTTTATTTTCCAAACGAAGTACTTTTTTACTTTTCCTGTAAAAGTAAAAGAAGAATGTTTTATTTTAACTTATATAGCATGAATAGATTTTATGATTTCATAATACCTTATTTCATTGAAGCTTAACCTATAATTTTTCAAGGTTATTTTCAAATAAAATTTTTTATTTTAAAATTGTGTGTCGTTTTAATAAATGAAATTGTTTTTGAAGAAGAAAGGATATTTTCCTCTAGAATTAATTTCAAGTGTTTTATAAAAATTATTTTCTATATAAGATTAAATTATTTAATAAGGATATTTTTCAAGTATACTATCCCAATTATTACCATGTTTTTATTATTTTGATGTTATTTATAAAATCTATTTGTTTTTCTGGATTATGTTATGATGGAATGATGTTTAATAAACCCATTTTTTTTCCTAAGGTTATGTTTACGATAAATATTTTATGTTTTTGTGGAACATGTAATAATGATTTAATTATGAGATGGGTAGGACCTATATCTCCCTCTAATTCATTGTGTAAAGATTTATATCTCATGAGATAGACATGGCTAGAATGGGAAATAATCTCAATTTAGTAATACAGGGATGGAATGAAGAGTAAAATCGATTTAGAAATGGAATTTTTCTGCTATGGTGGTCTTGGAAATGAGCCTTTACTAATATGAAAATATTTTCTATGATTATATTTATGCCACAAAACTTAATTCCTTATTTTATGACTTTTCGTATTACCATCATTGATTCTTATGAACTTTCATAATTTATCCCATGACATGATATCACGATCTTTCATATGCAGAATAAGATTTTCAAATGTTATATTCCTATGTCTTATGATCATTATATGATTTCCCTTTTTTACCCTTACTAAACATCTGAGCTCACCCTTTCATATGTTTATTTTCCCCAGGTCATGAAGAAGGTTATTAAGTAAGATATGTCAAAAATGGTTCTAGTTATGATAAAATAAGTGGGAGACAATGAAGATGTATTATGAACCAGTTGTTTATGTTTTCTAGTTTCTAAAGAAACTATACCTATATGGTACTATCATGGATTTGTTATATTTTTTAATTAATATTATTAAAATTTTAATTAATATCAATGTATGTAAAGTATGTGTCATTATAATCCTTATTTCCTTATCAGAAAATTTTTATATGAAGGTGATGGTTCTCAAAACTTCAAAGAGTTTGTAGGAAAAATAAAAATTATTTTCTAATGGAATACAAAATTTGAGGAATAAAGTCTAAAAATCTAGCATAGTAAGTGTGAATAAATTAGAATGAGAGATGAAAAAACAATTGATTAATACTTCAGAAGAGTAAATGAAATTTTTTTCAACATCAAAGGATTCAGAGACATCCTAAAAGATTCTACAATTGTGAAAAAAAGTTATAAGAAACTTTTCAGATAGGTTTGATTCCAAAATTTCCTCTTTAGAAGATAAAGATGATTTATCTCTTGATAAATTTCATAAATTTATTGTTTCTTATGAAATAAGGAAATATATAATGTTCAAAAAAAGATTAAAGACTAAATGGATTTTTATACCATAAGAAAAATGAAAATATAAGATGTTAAAGATGTTGATATCTGTTTCTTTGAGGATAAATAGGATGATGAGTTGAATGGTAAAATTGTGTCTCTTGTATCGAAGAACTATTGAAGAGGAAGAGGAAATTATAAATGTAAACTTCATCTAAATTTTTTTGAGTGTAGTTGAATCAGACACTTTTCAATGAATTTTCCTAACAAGAAAGTTGGAGAACATAGATATAATTCTAATAAAAAAACCTTGATTGAAGAAGTGGAAAACAATTTCTAAAAAGGAAAATTCATCCAAAAAATCTAAAAAGAAGTTTACTAGGAACAATAGAAGTATGTTGATAAATAAATATCAATCAGACTCAAATGAAAACAATTATTTAGAAGATTAAAGTTTATAAAAATTTAGAACCTTCATTAAAAAATTTGAGAAAACAAAAGATTCCTTAGATAGTGAAAAAAGTGGTGAATAATCATGTATAGAGTATCAGATCTGAATAGAAATTATTGCATGTATTGAGAAAAACAAGACTATCAAGAAAGAAATTAGAGAAGTGAATAAATATTGTGAATAAGTTACTAAAGGAAAAAAATACGTCATCAATAAGGCGTAAGAATACATCCAGGATAAATTAAGTTAAAAAATTAGAATTGATGGACTGGGAAAGATGGTTAAAGATCTCAGAAAGAAGCCAGAAGCTAATAAAAAGGAAGATAAAAAGTTTCAATAAAACTTATTGAGTCTGAACATACCTTTATAAAGATGAATGAAACTTCAAAAAATATTTATAAGAAAAAACTGATAAATATAAATTTATTGAGAAGGATCAAAATAAGAATTAGGTGAAATCCTCACACTAAAAAAATAATGTTTCGTCTGATTATTTTATCATTTCAAGTTCTGGAAAGTGTGTTGGGAAATAATGTGTAGACAAATTACGTGATAAACCTTTCACATATAAAAAATTTGAAAAATATCTCATAAATAAATATGGAACACATCTTGAGTATGATAGAGTAGAAATAATTTATCAACGTCAATAAAGTTTCTATAGAGAAAGATATTTATTCCATATAAAATAAAGATTTTATGTATATTGGTGTTGTTTTTTAATCTATGTGAATAGATATTTTAATTTTTTTCATAACTTCTCACTTTCTAGAAGAAGGTTATAATAAATAGAAAGCAGTGGTGGAAGAAGGATGAGTAGCTTTCCTAACCCATAGAAAGTTAGAAAAAGAAAAACTCATGATATTAGAAACTTTCCAACAAAAAAATAAATTTGAATTTATAGAATAATTTTTTGGAATATTTGATTAAGTTGTTCATTAGTAAAATAATATGTATGAAACTTATTCTAGAATAAGTTTCTTATGGTAGAAAAGAAAAGGAATATGGAAAGATGAAAATTGAATAAAGAGCATTTTTTGTTGAGACTGCTATGAAAGAAAGTAAAAGAAAAAACCCATGGATACTTGATAGTCATTGTTCTTAATACATTACAAGTGATATAAAAAACTTGAAACATGTTGAAATTCAGGATATATGATCAATTACCTTTGGTAATGATAGTTATTTAAAAATTATAGGAATCAAAACGGCTGATATTGAATCAGAAAAGTTGAAATCTAAGGAAGTTTCATTCATTAATGGGGAAAAACATAACTTACTTAGTGTAATTCAACATTTTAATGATAGAAAATATTATTTTTTTATTATTTTGAAATATGGAAAAATTATTATAAAAGGAAAAAGAACTTGTGGGAATCTCTTCCAAATAGAAGAATTTAACAACTCATGTTACTTAAGTGCTGAATATGAAAATAAGTTGTGGCACTGAAGACTTAGTCACCTTGGAAAAAAATGAAAAAAAAAATTATAAATTTTATGTTTTTCAAAACTTTCTAGAATTGAAAAGAATAGAAGAATATGTTTTTTTAACTTTTCAAAAAGGTAAATGACTAAAAAAATTCCTAAGAGAGTTAAGATTCAATCTGCAAGACCTATTGAGCTTATTCATTCCGATTTATGTGGAATGATGAGACATAAATCAACAAAAGTATATTTATACTTCATCGCTTTTATTGATGATTTGACTCGAATGAAAAACATCATGTTTATGAAACATAAGTTAGATTCTATGGATATGTTCATGTTTTTTATAAAAGAAGTTGAGAAATAATTGGGGGATTATATAAAGAAGATGTGAGTGGATAATGGTACTGAATTCACAAGTAATAATTTTAAAACTTATCTGAAAAATCCTGGTATCAAACATTAGTATCGTGATCCCTATAACCCACAAAATGACAGAGTAACATAAATAAATAATATAATATTGGTGGATATGGGAATAAGTATGTTATTAAAATACAAACTTTTAAATATATATTGGAAATAATCTGTTAGTATTGTTGTACATTTTAAAAACTGATTCTTTTTGACAAAAAAATACAATATGACTTCATATTAAATGTGGTATAAAAATATTCATTAAAGTACTTCAATTTTTTCTAAAGTTTATTTTTACAAAAAAAAATCGAATGGAAAATATCTTTATGATTATAGTTGCTAATTTTGATCCATCAAAGGGAGATCGATTTTGAAAAGAAGTGAAGATTCTTAAAGAGTTTTATTTTCTTAAGAATAAAAAAAGGGAGATATCAAGTTTGAAATTGAATAATATTGTGACACTAATAATAAATTTACTGAGGAAGTTCATCGTAATTATTTTAGAAATAAAGGTGGATCATAATGAGCTGAGAAAGATAGTCAGGTTGTAATGAAATGATAAAGAAAGTAAAATCATAATAATCTAATAAAGAAAGGTATATCATAATGAGTGGAGGAAGTTGATGTTGGGGAATTTATATCATATAGAAGAAAATTTATTTTGTTCGAAAAGACTAATCCTGAATAAATCTTGAGAATTTTTGAAGAAGTCAAAGTTGAAGTTTAAATGAGAGTGATTTTCAGAGTTTTGAAATTTGACTGAGCAGGGAAAGTTTTTTTGTTTCCCGTATTTTCTTTTCTAGGGAATCTATAAATAAAAGAAAATTACATTCACATTTTGTAACTTTTCATGTAATCAGAAAAGTTGGAGTACTAAATAATTCAAGTGAAAGTTCCTTCAGGATAGAGATCTCATGAGAAGATCATACATCTATTGGTTTTTTTTACCGTAGTGTGAAATGTTATATTGAGAAGATCATATAGAGTGGATAGGACTGAGAAGGATCAGGATGAGTTTTTTAGTAGAGTTTGAAGTAGTACAGATTAAGAAAGTTAACACTGTATTGATTTGATCATTCTGATTCAATCAGACTAGGTTCATCAGACTAAAGGTCATCGGATTCAGGGTCATTAGAACCAAGAAATTTTGTGGAGAAAATTTAACAAAGTATTTTTAGTTTTATTTTGGATAAATTTTTTTATAATAAAACTTTATAAACTGGTGGGAGTTGGTATAATCTTTCCTATCAGGATGTGTAAGGTGTCTAATGAGAGTTGGCATACATTGTATTCACTTATTCATAATAGTTAATTTCCAAATACCCAAGGGAGTGGCTATGGAAAGGATGTAGGTTATCATACTAAGGCCAAACCATGTAAATATCATGTTCTTTATTTCCTATTTTTTCATGCATGATTATTTACAAAAATATGATAAGGATATGAACTTTAATAGGTTTCAAGGGTTAAGTTTTAAAAAGTGTTGAAACTTATAAAAATTGAACAACTAATTCAACCCCCCCCCCCCCCCCCTCTCAGTTTCTATTCGATCCTTTGTAAATTCACATTACATAGATCAACCATTAATCCAAGCTATAGAAATGGTAAAAAAACATAAATCAAGATCACCATGTGTATGAAACAATAATCATACAAAACTTGAAATTAAATTTCATACCATTCACCATTGTAAGCTACAATTAATGTTGGAGTTCATTTATTGTGATTGATGATGATAACTAAGGAAAAACCAAAAGGTTTTTTCCTCTAATGTGTGTCCATGGGAAGTACAAAATCACCCAAACAAATTTGTTGGGATTATTCCAATGTTCATGATAATATTGTCTCTTGAAATTCAAGAAGAATAAAGATAGAGTTTTGGGAGGGAGTGTTTAAACTTAGGTCTTTCATGAGTATTTCACATGAATTCTTAAAGTATTTACCTCATATATATAGGATATAGAGAGGCTCCCAAATCCATAAAATGTGTTGATAATATACTCATGTATTTATGGATTGAGTTACATCACATGTGACTTTTGGACTTAACTCTCCAATCCATTCATTCCCATGAAATGGTCAATTAATGATTGTTTATCATGGTATATTACATGATCATCAAAACTTAATGTTCAGATACTAAAAATTGAAATCCCATGATATGTTATGGGAAAATGTAGCATCAATATATTCATATAAATAATATCATATAATTTTTTCACCAATGTATGATCAGGCCACCATTTAATATTACACTAGTCAGAATCATAACCTCAAGCACATTGGAGACTTAAAATATGCACCCAATCATACCATATGATTGGAATAGGAAGTTTTATGGAACCTTATTCCATGAATTATAAAACCCATTTATCATATGATACAATATGGCCTCTTAAATCATATAAAAATAATTATTTAGTGTATATCTCCTTGAAAAATCATTAAATTTACTTAACCAACCACCAATCCTCATAAAATAATATCAATCACCAACTGTAATAGGTCTCTCAAAAGTTATTAGAGAGGACACTAAATACTTTACCAAGTAACATGGAGGCTCCAAGAGTGTATTCCAAGGAAGTTATGTTAATAAGATTAAAGGAACTGAAGGGGATATACATCCAAAAGTCTAAGGAGGTTTAGAAGAGGTAAGTGGAAAAGGATAAGGATAAGAAGGAATAAAAGGAACTTATTAGGGAGGAAAGTAAGAATAAATAAGAGGATGTGACAAGGAATGAAAAATAAATCACTAAATAAACCCAAGGTGAAACCATAAAAACCTCATATTACCTTTTTATAGAAGATACACCAAGGTAGGGATGAAGTTCAATGCAAAAAAATACATGGATTTGTTCAAATAGTTACATATCAACATCCCATTCACCTAGTAAATTTCTTAAATATTAGAATACTCCCTGTTTCTCAATGAAATTCTTTAAAATGAGTATAAATTGGATGAATTTTTCATTATTTATATAAGTGAGGGATTTTTAGTTGTTTTTTAAAGGAATCTACAACCCAAATTCCCATGTATATGTAGATTCTCAATCTCACACACCTTAGAAAAAGACCTTTTTGATCTATGGGAAATTTATAAAATTATACCACTAGGTTTATTTAATAAACATGGATTTATGGAGACAAAAATGACAAGGGTAGCATTAAAATTGGCTAATAAATCCATTAAATACCCAAATGTAATGTTGTAATATATGTTGGTGAAAGTGGAAAATTTTCTCTTCCCCACTTATTTTTTATTCTGGAAACCAATGAGGATAATGAGGCATAATTTATTTTGAAAATAATCTTTAAATTAATAGGGAGTGATAAAATCAATGTTTATAATGGGGAACTCTCATTTCATGTTGGTACAAATAAAGTTAAGTTCAATCTAAAGTAATATACTAATGATCATGAGGACAATAATAATACTTAGAGGAATGTGGGGATGATATATTCAGATATCACAATGATAAAAAAGAATAATAAAGTGGTTACCCTTAATCCAATGGAACACGATGTGTGAGAAAATCTGAGAATACACTTCTAACCAATCAAGAGTAGGAGAAAATTAATTGGGATATTATCAGATTAACTATGAAGTAAAAAACCAGAGGTAATTATTTGCATCCCTATGGATACTAAGGACTCTCTTGAAAATGTTGGCTCATCATGATGCATAGACTTTCTCACACCACAATACACATAATTCTAGAAAATAAGGGATTGTTGTAATTTCTTAGTGATAATCCCAAATCGTAGACACATCCCACATACTTATCTCCTTAGGTAATACATAAGAACTCATGTATTATACCCAAAAACTACACCAAAAAATTTCCTAGAACTTAAATTATATGTATTTATCTTCTCTAGAATAAAACGGATCTCCATGGAATGGTTCTAAGGCCACATCGACATCCTTTGAGAAAGTAAAAAATGTAAAAAAAACTGGAATATAGGTTATTCCATGACGGTGTTTCCCATTATATAAATATCTGGATACTTTTATTTTTAAATTTAATAGGACTAGAAAATCAGTGAATTTTATATTGTAAAAGGGATTTTTATGCCATAATGCTTCAAAAAATTATAAATACCAGGTGTAAATCCTAAGCTTATCTCATGACCCTTCATATCCCCACTATAGATTCTATCCTGAATTAGCTTCCCAACTCGCCAAATATCCTTTAACAACCTCTAATCAAAAAGTTAACCTTCTTTAAACCTGATTGTGTCAATTATTAACCCTACTTCCACCATTTCAATCCCATCTATCACCCATTTTTTAACTAACACCTCTAATCCCCAAAATCCTTCCCAAAATTTACCCACCTTCATAAAAGACACTAAATACCCTCATAAACCCTTTCAACCACCTCATCTAGTCTATTTCCAATCCCCTATATCATGGTTCACATAAAGACGGAATACCCTCCCTACAATCCCAATCCAAAACAACTGCCACCTCCATAACCTAATAAATTACTTTCCAAGTGACCCAAAACTCATCAAACTAAATAACCTACCCCAAAACTATAACCCAAACCTATCCCATACTCTAACATGACCACAAATTCATCTCATACCTAGAACCATTTAGTGTCCTCTCCCCCTCACGCACCCTTTACTATTCACTCATCCCATGATAACATCCATAATTTCCTCTATATCACTAACCCCACCTAGTTACCGATACTAGAGAAGCTACAATACAAACTAATCAAGAAAAACATAACCCAAGATATGAGTATTGTGTAGAAAATAAAAATGGTCAAGAATTTCATGAAGGTATTTACAATAATTCACCTGAAGAATATCATTCTAGTATGATGGGTATCTTTTTAATAGTATAATATTGAATTTTTGACTACTGTTGAGTGAAAATTAGAAAACATATAGTTCAGGATAGGTAGAAAGAACTATAAATTTTATTTAGATGATTTCTAGGTAGGTATTAGAATTTACATCACTGGTTTATTTAGGAACCCAGAATATGTCAAGCTTGAGATGAATCCCATAATGGATTATTTATAGATGTTTTGGATAATAAATGTAGCTAATCCAAAGATATTTAATGATAATTATAAAAAATTATATAGATGAAACCCCAACTTCTTTATAAAATTCACTGAGTGATCACCCATTCTTGGTTTTTCATTGGAGATTTTTAGGGGTTGGTGAGCCAACTAGATGTGGTCATTTTTTATTCTATGAAAATCCTATGTAATTTTAATATATAAATACAATTTACCTTACATTTTTAGGGACATGATAAGAAGGATAGGAGAACACTTATGGGAAGAAATTTACCACCCACCTAGAAAAAAACTTGTTATTTTATCATTTATCGATACTAATTGATTCATTTGGAATGATTTAGATTATTGACCTAGATATTTTGTCTGAGATGAACCTAGTTAGTAAGTAATAGAATTGGTATATTTAGTTTCATAGTTATACATTCACCAAGGGGGATAAGGTGGATGAGGGATACTATTAGGCTAACTCTAATTCATGTGATTTTCTCACACCTATAGGTTGATCCACAACTACACCTACTCAAGAAACACCACCATTCATTCCTTAGGAGGAGTGGAAAAAATATTTTAGTTCATCCCACTAGATATGATTGATCTTAAAATATAGAGTTTTCATATGACCCGCCACCCATTCTACTACATTCCCAATCTTCAAATTCCATAAACACCAACCATAAATAGGAACACCACCTTGGATCTTGACCTTACCTTTCCCATCCATTAACTTTTACCACTCACATCATCCCACATCAAGTGACTTGTGTTCATAAATATCAGAGGAACCAAATGCCACCCAGGACCATGCCTTATGAGTTTTACTACATTCTAGTGGATTTCAGTAGCTGCTAATAGTTAGAGTTAGATACCTGGCAGAAGGGAAAGGGGATGTTATCTAAGACATACCTTGATACATCATTCATTGATTTTGATGTTTATCGTACAACCTCCCTCTAAATAAAGGATAGTCAAAATTATAAAGAGATTTAGTAGACACATACATCAGTTGATTCTCTAACTATTAATTTTGTCACCACAACATAGACACTAACTACCAAATCCATTCTAGAGAAAACTATGGTTACAAACATTGAGAAGACACTCACTTCATTTGATGTATCCACCAAAGGTTCCCCTATTATATAAATTAATCATAATACTACCCTGGTCTTAGATAATTTCCCACCCATATAGGATACCTAGACTCTATATACTACAGATATTTAACCCTCCCCTTAGGCCTCTGATACAACCATTAACCTAGTAAATCACCCACCTTTTTCTTAGTCATTATCTTACTTAGATTCCATTTTAAGTATACCAAGATAACATAAGGATCCACCAGATACTACTTCACCCCCTAAGGAAGGTATTAAGGAGGCATGTGTGGAGGAATAGGATAACATCATGAAGTATTAAGACATCCCTCATGCCAATTTCTGTTATGGTCGAAATTATTAGTAATATTTGTTTACATTTTTCTACTTCCATGTATTTAATACTTGTTAAAGTATACTGAACATATTTTTTCTATCACCCTAATAAAATACATGGAACTTATTCTTAAGTAACACTTTATTCTTGAGTTTTATTAATATATCTATTTAAACTAACATTATTGTTTTTGTATAATTTTTGTGTTACAGGGTACCCAATTTCAAAACTCTATGAAAAGTAATAAATATAAAAGAACAATAAATTCAACAAAGGATAAAGAAAAATAAACTATATAAACTTGGGTATAATTTTATTTCTTTCTTATATTTTTAGGAAATTCCTTTAGTGAATTTAATTTCATATTTTAAATTCACATCAGTCACTTTATTTAATCAATGAGGATAATGTTTAATTAAAATTGTGGGGGAGGGATCCTTTAAACCACTTAGATTTTTTATTCCACATATTGATCTTGGACACATTTTCAACTTGAATAAATAATATCACTTATTTAAAATTTTGATGTATTTTACTTATAAATGATAAAGGTATTGGTGAAATTTTTGGAAAGTTTCATGATCATCCCAATATAGAATTATTTCCAAAATGATTATTTACTTGAATCTAGTTTTTTATTATAATCTTATAAATTTTATTTTTATAGAATGATTATTATTACCCATTACATGACTTGATTAACCAATGTGTTGAAATACCATTCTCTAGAGTAACTCAAAACCTTTTTGATAATTTCTTTATTGTATCTTATTTCTTGATAGATTTTCAGGATATAAATAACAAATATAGAATTATTATTAATCATATCAAAATATAATTATTTTGAATCACATTAAAATGATTGAGGACATGACCTATATCTAATATAATGAGAAGACCATAAAAAATCATGAATTGATTTATAGGAAGCTACATTAAAATCTTTTTTTTCTTCATGTGATACCTCTTTAGTATAATTTTATAATCTAAATTGAGCTTGAAAATGGAGCTTGGGTGATTTTATGGTGATGATAGAATTCATCTATAAAATATATAAAGTGAGGAATTATATCCTAAAAATTGGGAATAAGGTTTACAAACAAATCATAATTATACTTATGGTATTACTATAATTTAAAAGAAAAATGACTAATGGGATAAATTAGATTATCATTGGGCTAGCCACCTTCCTCCTTCTTATTCTTACTATTACAAATAGTATTGTTAGAATATTGATTGTGGGGATAAAATTATTTTTTTGGGTATAAAATATAATGTTATGATAATTGATCTTTAAAAATATTATATATAAAAAAAGAAGAAAAAGTTAATAAAATAAGAAATTTATCACTATTTTGTGGTTTATTTTGTGATACTTTTAGAAATATAAAAAGGAAATGGTAGTGATGATAATTTAAAGGATAAGAAGGAGAAGTTATTATACATTGAAATTATTTTAACATCATCTCTTATACTTAAGGGTTAATTATCCTTTTTTAGACTTTAATTTGATTTTAACATCAATACCGACTGAAATTTACCCTAAGAAACATTACAACTCAAATAAAATCCATCTTAATTTTTATTATTTTATTTATAAGTGGAGACTAAGATAAACTAAAAACCTATGGATTGAGTGAATATAATTGATATTGAGTATAAATATGACATAAATGATCTTGATTGATGAAAAAAAATTATTTTCAAAAAGGTATATCATAAGTGGTATAGTAATGTTGAAAGGTTGAACAATGTGAGTGGAATAGGAGAAGAGTCCTGAAATTGTAGTGTTAAATGAGGTATGATTAGGTAAATTTAACTTATATGGGTTATGTTCTTTTAAAATATTTAATTATGATTGAATATTTATGAGTTAAATTGATTGATTTGTTTCGATAGATAAAATTTTGATTTTATTTTATTTTATGATGAGTTTTTGTTTTGTGATAAGAAAATGTTCAAGTGTGTGGGGATTTTATAACCCAAAAACATGTATAAATATTTACATTATTTTCATACTCAAAGTGATAAATTACTATATATTTTCTTATTTTTTTAAAAATTTATTCTATGATGAGATTTTATAACACTTTACTAGAGTTTTAGATAAATTAATAAAATTTTAGAAGAAATTATTCCACAACCATTTTCATTATGGAATTTCTGATTTCAAGTTCATATTTTTCTAAAAAACATGTAAATGGAACATTGATACTTTTACCTAGGCTAATGATTTTCATGATGCATTATCCATACATAATAATAAATTGGAGAATATCATATGTCATTTACAGTGATGCCTTCTACTATGTTGTGAAACTATGATCAGAAGAGTTTGAAGAATTGGAGAAGTTAAGAAATGTAACATAATGATAATTACCCTTAAAGGTAATTGTATGAGTAATAAATAATCTAAATTTGAGTAAAATCATTATTAAAAATTTAACCAAGTGAATCCCACTCTATAATTCTACCCTTGTTTCATAAATTAAGAGAGAATAAAAATTGAGCACTACTCAACTACAACACTCACTATAGCTAGCCAAGCATGCAGAGGTTCACTATATCTCATTAGTGAGTATCCATAACTCTTATAGGATACAAAAAATAGGAATAAATGGACATAGAATGAGTTATAACTATGGGAAAAAGTAAATGGAACCACATGAGAGGTATCACCCTAGGAATAAACACCACATACAACAAAACAATTCAAGGGGAAAGTCCAATAATAATTAATCATAAGGAACTATCCTTAATAATATGATTTTTGATGTGGGATGTGTAATGATATATGATAAGAACAGATTGTATTGTGGATGAAGGATTAAACTAAATTAATTCTTACACCACAAATATAATGCGGTGCCAAAATTGATTCAAGTAAAGATAAAGGAAATCCAAACCATATCTAAAAAAATTAGAGGTATCACCATGGTATTTGGGATATTCATAAATTTTTTAAGGAGATATATTCCTTTCATGCAAAAATCCTTATTCTTTCACTATGACGGAGTTCACCCAAGGATAGAAATTTGGAGTTTTTAATGAATCACTCAAAAAACCTATCCATTTCATAATAACAAAGTTAAGTCCTTTAAATACTTTAGGTTTATCAATGTTTTAATATCTTGACCATTTTGATGATTTCAATTATTTTAGAGAGAACTTTATGGATGATATTTGTTTCGATTTTGTAATTGAATAATTCAATACTAGTGAAGTTTTATTAAATATGTTGCATGATTTCTATGATTATTTTCTATTTACACATGTTTCTTCCATCCCCTGTGATTACTTATTCATGTATGATGGATGTTCCTTTTGTAATGAGTGAGTAGTCTCTTAAGGGTGGTGAATCAAGAGTAGGAAGATAGTTACATCATGTGATTGATTAATTTTTCTTATGGATTTCATGTTTTGAATTAGTATCGCATTGAGATAAACTCTTACTTAATTCCTTTTTTATTATCAATAGAAGTATAAATTAATGGAGGATCCCAAATGTGATAGGTAAGGATGATACTATAAGAGTAGTATTTATTTTTATTTTTCCTTTTTAGATTGGTGTATAATACATGTTAGTTTAATTAGGTTTCTTTGAAAATAAGAAATTGAATTAATTAAGGTGTTATTAATTAACATTGAACATATGAAAATTAATTAAACCATGGGAACCTCAAAACTAGTAATTTAATGTTATTCCAAAATTTAATTAAATAATAATTTTTTGAAAACACATCCTCAAAAATTGTATCACCATCTCTATTTTTAATAATAAGGTTTTTCTTTGACAAAGTTTATTTGTTTTTTATTTTATTTTCAAACTATTTTTCAATTTATTTTCACTCAAATCTTCTAAACTAGAAATAATAAAAAGCAATAATTATTGGATCTATAATTTATTCATATTCCACCACCCTCAATAATTTTCATTTATATATTATATTCTAGTAGTTTAATTAAAATGGGGTGTACTTAAAAATTTAAAACATTGACCTAATGCCCTCAAGAGGTGATGAAACTTAGGCTGCATGCTATTCTATATGACTTAAAGAATATCTACCCATACTCTAGAGGCTGAAAAATAGTTTTGAGGTTATATATGTATTATAGGGACACTGTGCACTTTGGATTAGATAACCATAGTTTATAGCAGAAGAAAGAATAATAAACTATCATAATGATATAATGGGATAAATATAAACATTACATCTTTGAGCCATCCATATCAAAATAACATAACACATGTTATATAAAATGAACAAATATTATGTCAAAATAGAGATATATATGTAATAGGATCTCCATATGGTAAATCATATACATTTTATAAAAAAAATATAGAAATTAATGATGACAATATCAAAAGTCATGTTGATTCTTATTCCTAGTCCCATAACCCTCTCTTACAATCCATATAACTTATCCATCAGTATAAGGGTTTATTCCATTACTTGAATCCCAAATCATGAAATCTATATATTCACTGAGATGCCCATAAAATGTGTGAGTACAACTTATTAGGCCACCACCAAGTGTTTCCCAAATCAAGTATATAATAAACAAGTGCATATATGATGTGACATGGTAATAAAAACATTATAAATAAATTATCATCACATCCTCATTTTCTAAACAAGCCACCTGGGATCAAATATTCATTTTTTAGAAAGTTTTACAGTTGATTCTGACCATGCAAATTAAATATTCCTATGGTTGGTATGTTTTCCATCCATAAAACCAAATTAATAGTCTTAAGGATAAATTTATTCCATACACCCAATTTAGAAACCATAAAAAATTGGTTATTATTACATCCAACACATGAAGCAATGATATCATGGTTTTCATTACACCCAACATGACACTTCAATGAACATTGGTTGGAAATACACCCAACCATGATGACCCATAAAACCCTAATTTAAATTACACACAACTCTAATAACCATATGCATATAGTTGGTGTTACACTGAACATACTTCACAAGAATAACCAAGAATGAAATTACACCCAACCATACATCACAAAAGTTTCCAAGGATGATATTACACCCAATTATTATCACATGAACAACCATATTTGGTATTACATCTAACTAACATGCCGATAATGACATGGTTGTAAATTCATCCAACTCACATCACCAAAACATTCATGGTTGGAATTACACACAACCACATAACATGAAGAGTCTAGATTAGAATTATACCCAACTAAATTACAAAAATGATTGATATTAAAATTAAAACCAACCCCATATCAAAATAACAACATCATAGAACATCCCAAGAATAAATGGCCCTGTAATAAAAAAATACTTTTCATGATGAATCATATTTAAAAAGATATTTAATATATGATAAAACATTTCACTCAAGATTCAAAAAAGTTTTGTAATTATGTTTAACCCTGCTAGATACATTATATTATGTTGGTTCACTGACACATAACCTTTTTACCCATTTCTAATTATATTTAATGAAACCCAAATTCTATCCCTACTTTTAAAAGTGTTCTACCATATTGGATAACCTAAACGAACCTATCAGGGTCCAACTTGGAATAACATAACCAATTACACCCCATGGGGGTTCCTTTTTTAATAACTATATCATTTTTATTCTGATCACATGGTCATTAATGAATATGGAATCTACAGAAAACACTCTTAATACCCTTCACAACCATAACCATCATTTTTATACTCATTAGACAAGAATAAAACATATTTACCTTCAATTTGGGATAATCATACATTTATATAAAATTCTTAACATAAATTCACACATGAATACTCATATAATTAAATGGTAAATTTTAAGAACCACCTAGTTAATAGTTATAAGACCCCTATCACTAAATATCACTATATGATTTTGATTTAATTAACCAAAATATATAAATAAAATAAAAAGTTTTATCTTAGGTATTTAGAGAATAATACAGTGTAATAGTAAAAGAAAACAATAATATATGGAAGATGAACCCTAGAATTCCCTGCATTGATCCCCTGGGATAGGTGGATCATTGATCCAATCATAAATGAGGGAGATCTAATATTATAAATGAGTAAATCCAAAGAGAAAAGGGGAGGGGGATCATGCAACCTAGGAGGGTAAATGAGGAAGGTTAATATTTTAAAATAGTTTAATGAAATTATATAACTAAAATAAAATATAAATAAAAACTAGGTATCGACCTACTGGGTAATTCATCCCCTACCATTAGATATCGTGTATCCACTGGGTACTCAACCCAGGGTTGTTAGGTGGTCAGTGTCCCACCAAGACATCCCCAGCACATTTATCTAAATCCATAGGTACCAATTTTCATGATATCCAATATCTAGTTACATATATCCTCAAGGAAAGATTATTTACAATGATTCAAACACCTCACACTGAAATAAACATGGTTTGGAAAAAAATTAATCATATTTTATACCTAGGAATATGTGGGATATTACACTAATGATTGGGAAACATTAATCATTAGGGGATTTCTTTCTGTTATAGAAATAACCACATGATTTCATCTTTAGCATCGATTGGTTATATTCAAAGTGAGTTGTTATATATTCCAATTAGAAGAGAGTTTCATTTCCATGATATGGAAGGTGAGTATGAAATTTTTATTAGCGATTTGGATCACTATATAGACCAAAGATTTTTGGATCCTCTCTCTTATTATTTAGAAAAATTGATGTTGGGTTTAGAAAAAGTTTATACAGTAGTGTTTCTGAGGGTTTTTGAATAATTCCATGATGTATTTCCTAAATATGTTGTGATACTACCTTATGATGTGTGTAGCATCCTTGACCCCAGTAGCACCCAAATAGTATTGTCAGTCTAGGTGTCACTAGCCTTAGGCATGCCTCCCCATTGGACAAAGTCTACTGACTGGAAGCGAGGGTGTAAAAAGGGTGATAGTGGGGAGACTATACCCACAAGTGATGAAAATATAATGGTATGAGTATATATATAACATGTAGAGGAATAAAATTATCAACAGACTTCAACCAGACCCGCCCGTGGTGGAAGCACAATCAATAAAAAGAAAGGTGGAAGAATAACGAACAAAAGCATCAGAAATAAGTAAACAAGAAAGAAAACAACTTGAATCTACTAAAACAAACCATTCATACTTATTAGGTCATAAATATCAATAAATAGGAGGGTCACCATTAGCTGATCATAGTATATACATATATCAAAAGCATGTTGAAACTGAAAGGAAAACTAAAAATAAACTCTAGTTGAGGAAAGAACCTCAAGGTCCCTTTCCTTTCATCCATGCCAACTCAACTATGACCTATCTCTATATCCTGGACCCTTAAATAAAGGTAAAATCATAAAGTCTACACACATCCCGAAGGTCCCATGTAGGGTGTGAGAATGAGTTTCAGTAGGGTACCACCCACATGCGTGTACCTTACATTTGTGATTAATCAACTATGAACTAAAAATAAATAAGTATAAACACTTGAATTTAAGTAAAACATGCTTCTCTAGTGCTCAAAATCCACTAGAAGGTTTTCACCTGTATCGAACAATGTTGAAATGTCTGAAATGGAGGGGATACTTAGACCATAGTCCAAGGAATCATCTAATTTCATATAACCCTATGTGAACCCTCATATTCAACCTCTGAGGAAATCACTTGGCATTATGTGCCTCTTGACACCTCATGCCCAAACCATGTCGCTGGCATCTTGAAGGCACACCCCAAAAAAATGTATCTAGTCCTTAGGACCTGAGGTCAAAAGCACCCATCGGTTAAAAGCCTAATGTCCATAGGCACGGTGATATCTATCCTTAAAATAATATCACCATTGGCTCAAAGCACAATGTCTTGAGGAATAGTGATCTTCATCCTCCCAAAATAGTATTGGACCAACGGCCTCAATATGGTGAGCCTATGTCCCCAACATATAACCTCAATGATATCATTTAATGGCTCATCACCATCCCCATGGATTTCTATGGAAATCACCACCAAAACAAATTACCTAAACCATGCTACTGGGGGGATCTTCCCACACTAATGGTCAAAACCACCTCATCACTTAGTCAACCTGTGTGAACATGACTCCAACAACACCATGGATAATCACAGGTGATTAGAAATCATCAAAATAGTACCAAAGCCACATCAACACTAGCCTTCATTCCCCTGCGATCTTTTCACTCAAATCTGATGGTTGTTTCATCCAATATCATAGGACATTCTCTAAACCTGATGTCCTAGGCACCACATCTAATAACCATGTTTCCCAACTGATGATCAAATCACCGAATTAACGTAGGCCTAGCCCATCCTAATGATCTCATCACATCAATTCCACATGGACATCTTCATTTCAAACCCCGAGCTAAACCTATCATGATACCATAGACCTCAGTAGTATATCACATAGAATTTATATATATATATATAATTCACTTCAATTTAAATAAAAAAAATAAAATTAATTAAACAAACATACCTGGCCCAACCTCCCAACTGGTGTATGGCCTCTAACATAGCCTCACATAATTAAAAGTGGTTTGGTCATTCCTAATGACATCCCATAAGATCTAAAAAATTAATTAAAAGAAACCAATTAAATTATAGGGTCTCCCTCAGTCAACACCTCGATCCTCTAATAGATGTACCACCTTAACACTTGAAAAATCTAAAAGAAAGGTATGCACCACCTACCTTTGAATCATAGACATAGTCACATCTGATATTAGCCTTTAACTATGCCTGGGTTGGAAGAAATCAAATTTTTTGAAGAAAAACCTTAAAATATGTCAAAATGGCTCGAACAGATTTAGCGGTCCATGAGGAAAGAGCAAATAAGAATATAGTCATGGGTGTTGAGATACCTACAGACATGGTTCTAGTGCACCCAAAGGTAACCAAAATGGAACTAGAATAGAGGAGAGGGATCACACCCTATGGGAGGAAGAAATGGGTGAGACCCCTACTGTACATGCAAATAAGGAAAATGAAAATAGGGGGAATAAAGAAAAGTTGAAGAGGGGAAAACCATAAAATAACCTCTTTAAGAGGCCACATGGTTAACTCGCATGGTTTTACAAACTATGCGGAAACTGTTTGGGCTATAGTGTTGAGCTAATACCTAATTGGCACTACCCATGTGTCTTGCACATGGTTTGGAAAACCATGTGCAACCCGTACAGAATCCCTCTCCAAGAAATACATAGGTTCACACATGTCCATGCACCCGGACCCATATGGTTTGACAAACTGTGTATTTGTACAAAATTGGGATGCATGGTTTGCTGTGAGAGGATGCACGGTTTACCCCAAACTATGAACCACAACCTGTAGCTTCCAAAATAGGATTTTGGGCCTCTAACACACTCAAAACTCATTTGAACACTCAAGGAACTTGCCAAGCCTCTAAAACCATCCAAAAAAAGATATAGGGTTGAAAGAAAACTAGGAATTAGGTTCTGATGATCAAAAAATAAATTAGCATACCCACCAATTCCAAAAAATCAAAAAGGGAGAGGTTTTTTACCTGTTTCAAAAACCCAGGATGTTACAATCTACCCACATTAACATAGCTCATCCTTGATCTATAAAAAAAACCTAGATATGGTACTGAACATACCAATCCAGATAAAAATAACCAGGACAACCCCGATCAAAAGTTTGCATGCCAACTACGTCAAGGGGGCTCCCCACATTAAGAGTGGCCTACCCCGGTCTTATCTTGACCCAAATACGAGTAAAACAATGCTCACTTGACCATCCCAAGACCAAAATTTTCTCCCATGATGCATCATCACTCCTGCACCTCATCAAGTGCTCTTGTGTCATCCCTGACACCTGTCAGAATTCCATACCACATCAGTGCCTGCCTCATTCCCTATCACACATAGAACCAATGAGGTCCTACATTTCAATAGTTTCTAAAAATTATTGGTGCCTCACACCAAAATTGAGTACTGTATCATAATGATGATCATATGATAATGCAACTCAAGTAATCTACATCTCCTCAATGTCTTGATGCCAAAGAACCTCACAAGTCACACATCCAATGATGCACATGTTTAAAACCTAGTTCCACGCACCTAATATATATATATATATATATAATGAATATGATATGATTTAAACCTACTAACTATAATCTGGTTAGTCTATACATATAACTCAAGTACCTCATGCAACAAAAATAGACATGCCTCAATATTTTATATCAAAGGAAAACAAAAACAAGCCTACACCCATGGTTTACCTCTGACTATTGTTTGCTCACCAGCCTGTTCTGACCCTAGAATCTCAATGGCATACACCGACCTGAAGCCCGACTTCCTAAAGCCTGACCTCCTGTAGTGCTTCCCCAACCACTAGCCACTAACCCCACTGATCGGTTCCATTATCTCTATCACAAAATCTGTACGTAGATGAATCTCGACTACCATCACCCAGTACCACACTCGGTCTGATCCCAGAACCCTTAGTCTACCCCAATCCCTAAATATTGGCTATTGGAGAAGGATTATTTCAAAACCTATCGATATGTCTGATTTATCCACATGCTTGTTACTCTTTTGGAGGCTACTCATACTATGTCTATTCATGTCCTAGATTCCCACACTGGAAGAAAATTGTCTAAGACCCACTCTGAGGTTGTCTGCTCGAGTCCTTGACCTGACTACCCTACTAAAACTCATCTAATCCTCGCTTCCTACTATTTGAAGAATCTCCACTAAAATCACATAAAGTCATTGCTCGGTTCATATATGACCTATCTTTTAAGTTTCCATCAACTATGATCACCTAGTTCACCACCTCTAATAATGAGGCCAACCGAAAGATGTTCACCTATACCGAAATTTAAGGTTGTAAACCATCCTCAAAATGAATCACCCTCAAGGTTTCATCGCTCACCATGCCGATTACAAAGTGAGACAATTTAGGGATCAGCGTTGTATAGTCCATGACAGACATGTTACCCTACTGAAGGCTCAATAAATCTCAAGCACTCTCTACCCTCAGCATCTCTAGGAAAATGTTCTCAAAGAACCTAGCCTCAAAGTTCTTTTAGTCTAGTCCCTCGTGTCTTCCTACCTACACCTTCACATCTTACCAGTGATTTTCTGGTTCTCTAAGCATGTAGGTATCCACCTTCACCCTCCACCCAGGAGGCATCTCAAGCTACTCAAAAATCATTTTCATAGACTTGATCTAGTTCTCATCTACCTGTGGACCACTCTCACTTTGAAACAAAGGCGGATTCTGTGACTAAAACTTTAGAGTCAGATATTCCATCGAAGGATCTGCTCCTCGATCCCCCATGTCGGTTCCCTAAATAAATTGTACCAATCTCACTCAGAGCTTCTCATCTAACCACGTCTCAAAAGATGTCAATTCTAGTGGTGGGCCCACCATCCCCAAACCAAGTGCATGTGGTTTCACCTACAGCTCATGCTTTGCCTGGCCCTCAAGGGCCTCAACCTACTCGGGCTCCGACAGCAATAAACCATCATCCACCTACACTCCATCCAAGTAATCTAGGAGGAAACATGCTGAATGTAACACCCCAACCCTAATTACCCAAAGTCAGTGAATTATTACATAGCATTGGCATTATACAAAGAATCATGTCCCGAAAGACCGATTAGTTTAGTAGCCTTGGAAGTACTAGATACATTCATAAGTTTTACATTACATCATGAAATAAAAACATTAAATACATTTTTCCCTTTTGAACACACTTATATCCTTATCTTATCACTACAGGTCAACCATAAAATAATTATTCACATCCTGGGAAAAATAAAACATAGAAAGGGGTGAGCTCAGATGCTCGTTAAGGATAACAATATAGCGAAAACTTTAATAAATAAGCATAAACATTTAAGGAAATGTATAAGACTAAAACAAAAGCCTTTTAAAATTAAAATTCAGCATAATATGGAAAAAATAAAATCAAATAATTCCATTTACTTATTCACAATGATATTTTACTAGTCGAATAATCACATGAAATATCAATAGCACTTTCATAATGATGGAATGTATAATTCCAGGCTTCATAACCACATAGTCAAGGCCTTGTGCCAAGACTAAAAATAATATTTGTTCAAGGCCTTGTTCCAAGACACTAGTTTGCCTCATGAGACCTACCGATGCATCGAGGAGCTATAGCAGGCTCCACCCGTCACTTACTAAGTCCAATGCGTTCCTCATATGAAAAGGTTTAAACATAACATAAACATTCATATTAAAACTATCATAAAAAATTTTGATAATTTATCCATAAACCATGAATGGTGTAAAAATAACACATCCACAGTAAAAAATATCAAAAAACCTTCAATACAATATGGAAGTTTTGTATCATAATAAATCAACTTCAAACAAGCTTAAAATCCATCAAAGGATATTGACATAGATGAAATCAAAACTTTTTTTTAATAAATATCTCTTTCTATTTTGAAATCATTTAAAAGACATATAATTATAAAAGAAACATTTATTTTGAAAATATTCTTATAATATTGTATGGGAAGCTTCGACGATGATATAACATCATAAAATAGCCACACCCACCGTATAAGTTAAAAAAATACATTCTTACCATAATTTTGTCGAAAAGGTCATAAAGTACCTTATTTGGAAAATGACAAAAATATTACTTTCAAAACTTATATGGTCAAATAGGGGTATAAATTACTTTAACCCATAGTATTGAAAATAGTAAAAATGTTTTGAATTATATTTTTATGAAAACCTGGATGTGGATGATAAAGAGGTCCTAGTAGATACTTACGTAAAAACAACCTCGGATAATAAAGAGATTATGAAATTAACCCTTACCTTGTACTTATCTTTGGTTGAGGGTAAGTTAACATCTTGTATAATATTTAAATAATTGTTATTAAATTATAAAATAAACATATACATAAATATGATATCATATATTATCTTCTAATATTATTTTGTTCATAGTATTTTAGTATTATCATCTTTTCAGGTGTTAACTGATCTGTTTTCTTTTATATGATCGGTTATGTAAGCCATGTTTTTCATTGATAGGATGTATTTTATTCATATCCATAATGATATTAAGTTCTTTGACATTATTTTAAATCATAAAATGAAAATTATTCTTGAATTATTACGAGGGGGAATGAATCTCATCGCGTTCATGGAGATGGTAATCCGTATGTACGCACGAGCGACAATATCATTATATTGATTGTGAAATCGAATGTAATTGGATGGTATATCATATATAAAGAATCATTAACATGTTATATTTATTTTTTACATTAGTTATAATCATTATTATACTCATCCAAATAATGAAGTTTTAGAATAACAAACTACACCATGACGTGGAGATGATAAGTCGTACGTACGCATGTATGGTGACTTTGTCATTTATAAGATGGATAGAATAATGAATATGGTTGTTCCATATTTATAATAACATCACAATATATAGAAGATAATGGAGTTATTATTTTATAATGGAAACAAAAAAGAAAGAGGACGTGGAAGATGAAAAGAACTTGAAAGAGGTGATGAAATATTTACCTCTTCTTCGGGTTCTTCCATTTGATTTGATCAAAAGGGATCCTTAGGTTGGATTTTTGACCAAAGGAATGCCTCTAGAATGAAGGGAGGATATTTAGGTAGGTTTTGGCCGATCCAAATGGCTCTGGAGGTGTGAAATTAAGATAAAGGGAAGTACCCTTTTATAACAGAGGTGAGGGTCACTTTAGGAAAAGCTTGAAATATTATTTTATAATAAAATCATTTTCAGTTTCTAATGGATCCAATATTATTTATTTATAGGATAATGTGGGTATGGGTATAAAATATTTAAACCAATATGTTTTAGACAGGTTTAGGTCACCATATTAACCTTATCTTTTAGATTTAACTCTTAGTTAAATAGTTTTTTATTTACTGTGTCTCATTGTATTTTCATATTATATGGTTAATAAACTTACTATAACAATCCAAGAGAACCCCATGTGGTTAATTATTAATATTTATAATCTTATATAAGTCCTTTGGAAGAAAATTATATTTTTACTAATATTATATCGATTAATAATATAGTATTTTTTTTTTAAACTCAATTTTGTCAATTTTGTCACTATTTAGTATTTGGATTCTGAAAGCCATAAAAATTTTATCACTTCGAATAACATTTATTTAACCAACCCTAACATGTCATATTAACCTAAAAAATCAGTGTAATTTATCAGAATCCTCAATTTACATGTATTTAAATATTTATATTATCAATTATTTTAATCTTTCTTTAATAAGGTAATTACTGCATCATCATTGTGTCATAAATAAATTAAATTATTTAATGTCTGAAATTTATAAATAAAATACCATTATGTAGGAAATATTTTTGTATTTATAATGAATATTTATAGTTGAATTTATATTGTGTGTAACCCTATATTAAAAATGGTTTAGTTATTAAACTTTGAATTTAACACTTTTAACTCTTCTTTAAATAAAATAATAATAAATGTCCTAATCTAATCCAAGTGAACCAAAGGGGATCATATTTTATTTCTAAGGTTTTTTTCGGTTGAATTTCACTTATCCAATAGAATTAGAACATGTGTTTGGGTAATTATGATATTATTTTTCCCTTAATTACCCTATTTACTTTTAACCATGGTAAATAAAAGTCAAAAAATACTATTCACCAAAAATTATTTTCATCTTATTGAACCTCATTTTACTTACTGATATTAACTGTATCTCTCGGATTTTTGAAATTAAACTCACAGAAGCGGTAAAATTAAGTTTTATGCAAATTTTCAAATTCTCATAGGAGATGGGTAAAAGACTATAAAAAGATCAATAAAATTTTTATATATCTAAAATCATTATAAAATAACTCCAACAAATTACATTGAACTTATTTAGGTATTATGTATCTATTTTGACCTAAAATAAATTTAAATTAAATAATTAATTATTAAAATAAAAATTCAGTTTTAAACAATAACTCAGTGTTTTTCACTATTCATCAAAAATTGAAAGTTTTCAGAAAAATACCAAAAAATCACCCTAAGCTAATTTCGATATTCTAAATCTAAAAATGAAGTCCAATTTGAAAAATTAAATTTTTAAAATTTTAAAAAGTGGGTATTACTATACATAACGGCTAGTTTGATTGGTCGTAGTGTGTTAGAATCTCGAAGTTGTGTACAATCCAAGCTATTGCATTATTCAAATGGAAACGTATCGTGGAAGCTTGGGGTGTTACATTCTCCCCTCCTTAAAATAATTTCATGCTCGAAATTTCTAGAACATTAATGCATAAAAAGATTCGGGTGGTTCTTCATCATAAGTTCCTCAGGTTCCCACGTTGCCTCTTCCATCTTATGGTTTCTCCGTAGAACTTTTACAAGACAACTCATCCAGTTTCTCAGCACTTTTTCTCTTATATCAAGAATCTTGGAAGGATCTTCACAATAAGACAGGTTAGATTCCAGTTCAATTTCCTCATAGATGAGTACATTCATTGGGCCAGGCATGTATTTTCTCAATAGTGATACATGGAACACATCGTGAACTTTGGAGATACTTGGAGGCATTTCCAAACGGTAAGCTACAACCCCAATTTGTTCTAGAATTTTGAAACTTCTAATGTACCTGGGACTTAGTTTATCCTTCTTACCAAATCGTATAACTCCCTTCCATGGAGATAACTTCAAGAAAACTTGATCTCCTACCTAAAATTTCAAATCCTTCCTTTGGTTATCGGCATAGCTCTTCTGCCTACTTTGAGCTGCTTTGATGTGGGTTTGGATAACCTTCACCTTTTCCATCGTTTCCTCAACAAGTTTTGGGCCTACAAGTTTTCTTTCACCAACATCATCCCAAGAAGTTGGTGTGCGACATCTTGTTTGGTATAATGCTTCATATGGTGCTATCTAAATAATTGAATGGAAGATATTGTTATAGAAAAATTATACCATAGGTAAATATTGATCCCGCATACCTTGAAAGCCAAGTGAGAAAGATCTCAACATGTCTTCTAAGGTTTGAATAGTATGTTCTGATTGTCCATCAGTTTGAGGGTGGTAGGCAGTGCACAAATGAAGTTTAGTATCTAGGGCCTTCTTAATACTTTTCCACAATATTGATGTAAAACAGGGATTGTGATCAGAAAAAATTGATAGGGGTACTCCATGAAGTCCTACAACTTCATTAATATATAGTCTTTCCATATGTTCAAGTGGTAAATCTTCTCTTATAGCAAGAAAATGTGTTGACTTGGTAAGATGATCACCAATGACCCATATTGCATCATTCTTTCTAGGAGTCTTTGGTATCCCCATGACAAAGTCCTTTGTAATATTATCCCATTTCCACTCAGGTATGGGAAGAGGTTGCATGACTCCTCCAGGTTGTTGCCTTCCAGATTTCACTTGTTGATAAATCATACATCTTGACACAAAATCAGCAATCTCCCTTTTCATGTTGTCCCACCAAAAATTTTCTTTCAAATCTCTATACATCTTAGTACTACCAGGGTGTGTAGAGAAATTGTATATATGAGCATCATACAATAATTCCCTTTTTAGATCAGGTATATAGGGAACACAAAGTCTCTTCCCAAATTTCAAAATTCCATCTTCATATATGAAGTCACTCAATCTCCCATCATTCACAGCTTTAATCTTCTTTTGAAACTCCTCATCATCAGTCTGAGAACTCTTTATCCTTTCTAGTAAAGATGGTTTGGAAACCATTTGAAAAATTATTGATGTTTCAACTGGTTATTCCCATATCCATCTTTACTAGATCCATGAAAATAGGATCTCTTTCAACTCTCATCTTGTTTAAAACTCCACGATCCTTTCTCCTCAAAGCATCTATCACCTTATTTTCCTTCCCTAGGTGGTAGTATATAGTGAAATCATAATCCTTGAGTAGTTCAAACCATCACCTTTGCCTCATGTTGAGTTCTTTTTGTGATAAAATATACTTCAAACTCTTGTGATCAGTATAAATCTCACATTTTTCCCCATTGAGATAGTGTCTCTATATTTTCAGGGAAAATATTACAGTTTATAACTCAATATCATGAGTGGGATAGTTCTTTTCATGAATTTTTAGCTGCCATGATTCATAATCAATAACTCTATCATTCTGCATAAGGACACAACCAAGTCCTTTATTTTAAGCATCACTATAAATAACAAACCCATCATTCCTGGATGGTAGAGTCCAGATAGTAGCATTGACTAATCTTATCTTTAGTTCTTCAAAACATTCTTCACACTCTTTTGTCCAAACAAATTTAACCCCTTTACATGTGATCATGGTTAATGGGTTAGACAACTGGGAAAAATTCTGGACAAAACGTCGATAATAACCTGCTAAACCAATAAAATTGCGTACCTTAGTTAGGCTCGTCAGTGCTGGCCATTCTTGAATTGCCTTGGTCTTTGAAGGATCAACAGAGACTCCATCCTTAGAGATAATATGGCCAAGAAAAGAAATCTCCAGAAGCCAGAATTCACACTTGCTAAACTTCACATATAATTCATTACTTCTAAGAGTCTTTAGAATAATGCACAGGTGATTTTCATGATCTTCGTAGCTTTTAGAATATACCAAGATATCATTAATAAATATCACTAAAAATTCATCAAGATATTCCTTGAAAACTCTATTCATTAGATCTATGAAGATAGAGGGTGCATTAGTCAATCCAAAAGGCATTATTGTAAACTCGTAATGCTCGTACCTGGTTCGAAATGCTATTTTTGGAATGTCTTCCTTCTTTACACACAACTGATGATATCCAGATCAAAGGTCAATATTTGAAAAATATTGAACTCCATGAAGTTGGTTGAATAAATCATCAATACGAGGTAGGGGATACTTGTTCTTTATTATTATAGCATTGATCTCCTTGTAGTCAATGCACAACCTCATAGACCTGTCTTTCTTTTTAACAAAAAGGACAGGGGATCCCCATGGACAAACACTAGGGAGAATAAATCACTTGTTACTCAATTCCTCTAGTTGTTTCTTTAGTTAAACTAATTCCATAGTGTAAATTCTATAAGTGGTCATCGATATAGGCCTTGAACCATGAATTAAATCAATGGAAAACTTAATTTCTCATTCTGGAGGATATCCAGGTAAATCCTCTAGAACCACATCAACATATTCTTTCACAATAGGTACATCCCCTATTCGAACATTCCTTTCCTCACCCATAGTTATTTCATTCTCTTCCTCCCCAATAATTGAATTTAGTTGAATAACTGGGGGTGGATCTGGATAAGAATTAAGTGGTGAAGTTTATTCTCTAAATATAAGGCACTCCTTATCATCATCGAGAATTGTAACCTCTTTATTCTTACAATAAATTTCCGCATCATTGTCTGAAAGTCAATCCATACCGAGGATTATATCAACTTCAATCATGGGTATGACGATGAGATTAGCAGAAAAAAAACATTTATAGGCCCTAATGGGAACTAATTCCTAAAACTTTGTTGCAATGATACTTCTCTTAGGAGTTTTGACTGACAACTCCCTTGTTAAATCAAATTGTAAATATCTAATTTTCTTAGCAAACTGGGAAGATATGAAAGAATGCGATGATCCAAAATCAAATAAAGCATTGTCTAAACTTGAGGAAACCATTAAATTACCTGCCACCATGTCTTTAGGAGCTTAAACCTCAGCAGTAGTTATTGCATAAACCATGAATGGTGTAAAAATAACACATCCACAGTCAAACATATCACAAAACCTTTAATACAATATGGAATTTTTGTATCAGAATAAAACAACTTCAAACAATCTTAAAATCCATCAATGGATGTTGACATAGATGAAATAAAACTTTTTTTTGAGAAATATCTCTTTCTATTTTGAAATCATTTAAAAGTCATATAATTATAAAAGAAAATAATTATTTTGAAAATATTCTTATAATCTTGTATGGGAAGCATCGATGATGATATAATGGTGGAAAATAGCCACACCTGTTGTATAAGTTAAAAAAAATACATTGTTACCTTAATTTTGTCAAAAAGGTCATAAAGTACCTTATTTAGAAAACGACGGAAAGATTCCTTTCAAAACATATATGGTAAAATAAGGGTATAAATTACTTTAACCCATAGTATAGTAAATAGTAAAAATGTTTTGAATTATATTTTTAAGAAAACACGGATGTGGATGATAAAGAGGTCCCAATAGATACTTACGTAAAAACAACCTCAAATAATAAAGAGATTGTGAAATTAACCCTTACCTTGAACTTATATTTGGTCGAGGGTATGTTAACCTCCTGAATAATAGTTAAATAATTGTTATTAAATTATACAAGAACCATATACATAAATATTATATCATATATGATCTTCTAATATTACTTTGTTTATAATATTTTAGTATTATCATCGTTTCAGGTGTTAACAGATCCATTTCCTTTATATGCTCGGTTATGTAAGCCACGTTTGTTATGAATAGGATGTATTTTATTAATATTCAGAATTATATTAAGTTCTTAAACATTATTTTTAATCATAAAATTAAAAATATTCTTGAATGATTACAATGGGGAATGAATCTCATCGCGTTCGTGGAGACGGTAATCCGTACGTACGCACAAGCGACAATATCATTATATTGATGGTGAAATAATATGTAATTTTACAGTATATAATATATAAATAATTAATAAAATTTTATATTTATTATTTACATTATTTATACCCATTATTATACTCATCCAAATAATAAAGTGTTTGAATAACAAACTACACCACGACGTGGAGACGGTAAGCCGTACGTACGCACGTATAGTGAGTTTGTCATTTATAGAATAGATAGAATATCGAATATGAATGTAACATATTTATAATAACATAAAAAATATATAAGATACTAGAGTTATTATTTTATAATGTAAACAACAAAGAAAGAGGAAATGGAAGAAGAAAAAAACTTGAAAGAGGTGATGAAATATTTACCTCTTCTTCGGGTTCTTCCATTTGATTTGAAAAAAAAGGGCTCCTTAGGTTGGATTTATAACCAATGTAAGTCCTCTAGGATGAATGGAGGAAATTTGGGAGGATATTTGGTCAGGATTTGGCCGATCCAAATGGCTTTGGAGGTGTGAAATTAAGAGAAGGGGAAGTATCCTTTTATAAGAGAGGTGAGGGTCACTTTAGGTAAATCTTGAAATATTATTTTATAATAAAATCATTCTTAGTTTATAATGGATCTAAAATGATTTATTTAGAGTATAAGGTGGTTATGGGTCGAAAATATTTCAAAAAATAGGTTTTAGACAGGTCTAGGTCACCATATTAACCTTATCTTTTAGATTTAACTCTTAGTTAAATAGTTTGTCATTTACCCTGTCTCGTTGTATTTTAATATTATATGGTTAATAAACTTACTATAACAAGACAAGAGAACCCCATGTGGTTTATTATTAATATATATAACCTTATATAAGTCCTTTTACCAAACCTTATATTTTTAGGAATATTATATCAATTAATAATATAGTATTTGTTTTAAAAACTCAATTATGTCAATTTTGACACAATTTAGTATTTGGTTTTTGAAAGCCATAAAAACATTATCACTTTGAATAAAATTTATTTAACCAACCCTAACATGTCATATTAACCTATTAAATTAGTGTAATTCATCATAAGTCTCAATTTACGTTTATTTTGATATTTATAATATCAATTATTTTAGTCTTTCTTTAATAAGGTAATTATTGCTTCATCCTTGTGTCATAAATAAATTAAATTATTTAAGGTCTAAAAATTATAAATAAAATACCATTATGTATGAAATATTTTTATCTTTCTAATTAATAATTATAGTTGAATTTATATTGTATGTAACCCTATATTAAAAATGGTTTAGTTATTAAACTTTGAATTTAACTCTTTTAACTCTTCTTTAAATAAAATAATAATAAATGTACTAATCTAATCCAAGTGAACCAATGGGGTTCATATTTTATTCCTAAGGTTTTTTTTTGTCTAATTAAACTTATCCAATAGAATTAGGACATGTTTTAGGGTAATTATGATATCATTTTTACCCTAAATTACCCTATTTACTTTTAACTGTGGTAAATAAAAGTCAAAAGTTACTATACACCAAAAATTATTTTCATCTTATTGAACCACATTTTACTTACTGATATTAACCGTGTATCTCATATTTTTGAAATTCAACTCACAGAAGTAGTAAAATTAAGTTTTATGCAAATTTGCAAATGCTCCTAGGAGGTGGGTAAAAGACGGTAAAAAGATCAATAAAATTTTTATATATCTAAAATCATTATAAAATGACTCCAATGAAATACATTGAACTTATATAGGTATTATGTATCTATTTTGACATAAAATTAATTTAAATAAAATAAATAATTATTTAAATAAAAAGTCAGTTTTAAACAATAACTCAGTGTTTTCACTATTTATCAAAAATTGAAAGTTTTCAGAAAAATACCAAAAATTCACCCTAAGATAATTTAGATATTCCGAATCCAAAAATGAAGTCCATTTTGAAAAATAAAATTTATAAAAGTTTAAAAAGTGAGTATTACTATTCATAACGGCTGGTTTGATTGGTCGTGGTGTGTTAGAATCTCAAAGTTGCGTACAATTCAAGCTATTGCATCATTCCAAGGGAAACGTATCGTGGAAGATTGGGGTGTTACATTCTCCCCTCCTTAAAATAATTTCATCCTCTAAATTTATATAATATTACTGCATAAAAAGATTCAGGTGGTTCTTCATCATAAGTTCCTCGGGTTCCCATGTTGCTTCTTCCATCTTATGGTTTCACCATATAAATTTTACCAGACGAGTCGTCCGGTTTCTCATCACTTGTTCTCTTGTATCAAGAATCTTGACAGGCTCTTCACAATAAGAAAGATTAGGTTACAATTCAATTTCCTTAAATATGAGTACATGCGTTGGGTCAGGCATGTATTTTCTCAACAGTGATATGTGGAACACATCGTGAACTTTGGAGAGACTTGGAGGCATTTCCAAATGGTAAGCTACAACCCTAATTAGTTCTAGAATTTCAAAAGGTCTGATGTACTTGGGACTTAGTTTACCCTTCTTACCGAATCGTATAACTCCCTTCCATGGAGATACCTTCAAGAAAACATGAATCTCCTAAGTGAAATTCCAAATCCTTCCTTCGGTTATCGGCATAGCTCTTCTGCATACTTTAAGCTTCTTTGATGTGGGTTTGGATAACCTTTACCTTTTCCATCATTTCCTCAACAAATTTTGGGCCTACAATTTTTCTTTCACCAACATCATCCCAACAAGTTATTGTGTGACATCTCTTTCCGTATAATGATTCATATGGTTCCATCTGAATACTTGAATGGAATCTATTGTTATAGGAAAATTCTATCATAGGTAAATATTGATCTCACATACCTTGAAAGTCGAGTGAGAAAGATCTAAACATGTTTTCTAAGGTTTGAATAGTCTGTTCTGATTTTCCATCAGTTTGAGGGTGGTAGGCAATGGTCAAACGAAGTTAAGTACCCATGGACTTCTCAAGAAATTTCTAGAATCTTGATGTAAAATAGGGATCATTATCAGAAAAAAATCGATAGGGGTACTCCATGAAGTCTTACAACTTCATTAATATATAGTCTTTCTATAAGTTCAAGTGGTAGATCTTCTCTTATAGAAATAAAATGTGTTGAATTGGTAATATGATCAACAATGACCCATATTTCATCATTCCTTCTAGGAGTCTTTGGTAGCCCCATGACAAAGTCCATCGTAATATAATCTGATTTCCACTCACGTATGGGAAGAGGTTGCATGACTCCACCAAGTTGTTGCCTTCCAGATTTCACTTGTTGAAAAACCATACATCTTGACACAAAATGATCAATCTCCCTCTTCATGATGTCCCACCAAAAATTTTCTTTAAAATCTCTATACATCTTAGTACTACTAGGGTGTATAGAGAAATTGGAGCTATCAGCATCATCCAATAATTTCCTTAATATATTAGGTATATCAGGAACACAAAGCCTCTTCCCAAATTTCAAAATTCCATATTTATATATGAATTCACACAATATCCCATCATTAACACCTTTAATCTTCTTTTGAAACTCCTCATCATCAGTCTAACAACTCTTTATCCTTTCTAGTAAAGATGGTTTGGAAACCATTTGAAAAATTATTGATGTTTCAACTTCCATGGTTATTCCCATATTCATCTTTACTAGATCTGTGAAAATAGGATCCCTTTCAACTATCATCTTGTTCAAAACTCCATGATCCTTTATGCTCAAAGCATCTTCCACCTTATTTGCCTTCCCCAGGTGGTAGTTTATAGTGAAATCATAATTCTGGAGTAGTTCAATCCATCACCTTTTCCTCGTGTTGAGTTCTTTTTGTGAGAAAATATACTTTAAACTCCTGTGATCAGTATAAATCTCGCATTTTTCAACATAGAGGTAGTGTCTCCATATTTTCAGAGCAAATATTATAGCTGCTAACTCAAGAGCATGATTGGGATAGTGTTTTTCATGAATTTTTAGCTGTCGTGATGCATAGGCAATAACTCTATCATTCTGCATAAGGACACAACCAAGTCCGTTCATTGAAGCATCACTATAAATAACAAACCCATCATTCCCTGATGGTAGAGTCACGATAGGAGAATTGACTAATATTCTCTTCAGTTATTCAAAAAATTCTTCACACTCTTTTTTCAAACAAATTTAATCCCTTTAAGTGTAAGCATGGTTAATGGGTTATCCAACCGGACAAAATTCTGGACTAAACATCGATAATAACCTGCTAAACCAATAAAATAGTGTACCTCAGTTATACTCATCAATGCTATCCATTCTTGGATTGCCTTGGTCTTTTTAAGGATCAACAGAGATTCCATCCTTAGAGAAAATATGGCCATGAAAAGAAATCTCTTGAATCCAGAATTCATACTTGCTAAACTTTCCATATAATTCATGTCTTTAGAATAATGCACAAGTGATTTTCATTATCTTCGTAGCTTTTAATGTATAACAAGATATCATCAATAAATACCACTAAAAAGTCATCAATATATTCCTTGAAAATTCTATTCATTGGATCCATGATGACAGAGGGTGCATTAGTCAATCCAAAAGGCATTACTGTAAACTCGTAATGCCCATACCTAGTTTGAAATGTTGTTTTCGGAATGTCTTCCTTCTTCAACACAACTGATGATATCCAGATTGAAGGTCAAGATTTGAAAAATATTGAACTCCATGAAGTTGGTCGAATAAGTAATCAATGCGAGGTAGGGGATACTTGTTCTTTATTATTATAGAATTGATATCCCTCTAGTCAATGTACAGCCTCATTGATCCATATTTCTTTTTAACAAAAAGGACAGGGGCTCCCCATGGAGAAACACTAGGGTGAATAAATCCCTTGTTACTCAATTCCTCTAGTTGTTTCTTTAGTTCCACTAATTCCACAGTGGACATTCTATAATGGGTCTTAGATATAGGCCTTGAACCAGGAATTAAATCAATGGAAAACTCAATTTCTTATTCTGGAGGTTGTCCAGGTAAATCCTATGGAAACACATCAAAATATTCTTTTACAATAGGTACATCCTCTATTTGAACATTCCTTTCCTCACCCATAGTTATTTCATTCTCTTCCTCCCCAATAATTTAATTTAGTTGAGCTACCATGGGTGGATCTAGATAAGAATTAGTTGGTGATGTTTCTTATCTAAAGATAAGGTACTCTTTATCATCATCGACAATTGTAACCTCCTTCTTATTATAATAAATTTTTAGATCATGGTCCAAAATCCAATCCATACCTAGGATTATATCAAATTAAATCATGGGTATGACAATGAGATCAACAGATAAAGAACATTTACATGCCCTAATGGGAAATGATTCACAAAAATTTGTTGCAATGATACTTCCATTATGAGTTTTGACTGACAACTCCCTTTTTAAGTCAAATTGGAAATATCTAATTTTCTTAGCAAACTGGGAAGATATAAAACAATGAAATGATCTAACAGCAAATAAAGCATCGGCTAAACTTTAGGAAACCGTCAAATTACCTACCACCATGTCTTTCAATGTTTCAACCTCAACAATAGTGATCGCATAATCTTGGCCTTTCTCCCTTGGCATTTTTTGGGGTAAGTTTCCTTAGCGCTTAGGACATTCATTTTCATAATGCCCCTATTCTCTATAATTGTAGCATTCAACATTGACAGGCTCTTTCTTACCCTTGCAATCACAAGCTTGGTGGCCTTTTTCACCACACTTGTAACAGACTCACATTCCCTCCAGGCAAGTACCAACGTGTTTCTTTCCACATTTACCACAGGATGGATATTCAACTTTTCCCTTCTTCCCCTTATTTCCATTTCCAGAGTGTTCAATAGATCTCTTTTTCTCCTACTTTTCTTTAAAGTCGTAAGACTTAAAGAATTCTTATTCTATCTTGATAGCACAAGAGACAATATCTTCGTATTATAAGAAGGATTGTGTGACTAATTCTCGCCAGAGAAATGGTTTTAACCCATCAAAGAATAGATCAATCTTACTCCTTGGGTTACTTATATAATCTGAAGCATGCCTTGCTAACATTGTAAAGTTATCCTCATATTTTGCAACATTCTCATCCTCCTTTTGTCTCAGACTCAAAAATTACCTTTCCATATCTGCTCGATGGTCACGAGGAAAATATTTTCTAAGAAAATATCTTTAAACTACCTCCATTACATATTTGATACTTCATAATCTTCCTTTGTGTTTTGAATAAATGACCACCATTCATCTGCACCTCCCATGAGGGGATAAACTACCACGACAACTTTTTCCATTTCCCAACTCCCCAAAGTGTGAAATATTTTCTCTAAGAAACTTATCCATTTCTCGGATACAAATGGATTTTTAGTCCCATTGAATGTTAGTGTTTGTTACCTCGTTAATCGGTCTAACATTGATCCTCTGCATTGTGGATCAAGGTGCTCCATACGGGTAAGGTTATTATTCATAACCTGAGTAAGTTGTCCCAGTATGGTGATAAGCTGACTAGCACTAGTTGCTTCACCAGCTCCACTATAATTATCTTGAGTAGGAGGAAAATCCCTACATGGATTATGTGGGTTGATACGGTTTCCATTACTTCCACTAAGATCCATTTCTAACCAATGACATACAGTATATTGGTTCATGAACCGCAATACATAATTCCAAAATTGTAAAACATTTAACATAAATTGAACAGTTTATGTATATAATCCATAATCATAAAAAAAATTTCTTTGAGGAAGTATATACTCATAAATCTTTTATAATGGTTTGTAAAGAAAATGTAAATTTTCCTAAGCATATCCCCCGGGAGTGTCATAACCAAGAGTGCAGCAAGGCCCATTATCGTGCACCAGTTCCCGTTCGAGTCTAGCTCAAAGCGATGTTTTCAGGTTTTCCCCTAGTTACATCTATGTTAGAGCCACCTCTACCTGTTCCCATCCAAGAAGGGGTGTATTTCTTGGAAAACTCATAAAATATCTACAGTACTAAAATTATAGGAAGTTCTTCTGTACTAATTCTCAAAGTCTATCTTAGGGTAATGTTCTCTGATTAGAGTTTTTCTAAATCTAACTTCCAATGTTTGTACTAAACTTCCTCTGATACCAACTGTAACGCCCCGACCCCAGTTACCCAGAGTCGGTACATTATTACATAACATTGGAATGATACAAAGAATCATGTCCTGAAAGACCGATCAGTTTAGTATCCTTGGAAGTACTCGATAGATTCATAAGTTTTACATTACATCATGAAATAAAAACATCAACAACATTTTTTCCCCTTGTAAACACACTTATATCCTTAGACTATCCTTAAAGGTCAACCATAAAATACTTTTTCACACCCTGGGAAAAATAAAACATAGAAAGGGGTGAGCTCATCTGCTCAGTAAGGATAATAATATAGCGGAAACTTTCATAAATAATCATAAACATTTAAGGGAAAGTATAAGACTAAAACAAAATCCTTTTAAACTTAAACTTCAGAATAATATGGAAAATATAAAATAAACTAATTTAATTTACTAATTTACATGAATATTATACTAGTCGAATAATCACATACAATATTAATAGCACTTTCATAATGATAGAATGCATAATGCCAGACTTCATAACCACACAGTCAAGGCCTTGTTCCAAGACTACAAATAATATTTTTTCAAGGCCATGTGACAACACACTAGTTTATCTCATGAGATCTACCAATGCATCAAAGAGCTATAGTGGGCTCCACTCGTCACTTACTAATTCCAATGCATTCCTCATATGAAAAGGTTTAAACATAACATAAACATTCGTATTAAAACTAGAATACGAAATGTAGATAATTTATCCATAAAGAATGAATGGTGTAAAAATAACACATATGAATTAAAACATATCACAAAACCTTCAATACAATATGGAAGTTTTGTATCATAATAAATAAACTTCAAACAAGCTTAAAATCCATCAAAGGATGTTGACATAGATGAAATCAAAACTGTTTTTTAAGAAATATCTATTTCTATTTTGAAATAATTTAAAATACATATAATTATAAAAGAAAACAATTATTTTGAAAATATTATTATAAGATTTTATGGGAAGCTTTGATGATTATATAATGATGGAAAATATCCATACCCTTCGTATAATTTAAAAAATACATTCTTGCCTTAATTATGTTGAAAAGGTCATAAAGTACCTTGTTTGGAAAATGACGAAAAGATTCCTTTCAAAACATATATGGTAAAATAAGGGTATAAATGACTTTAAAACATAGCATAGTAAATATTAAAAATGTTATGAGTTACATTTTTAAGAAAACACAGATGTGGATGATAAACAGGTCCCAGTAGATACTTATGTAAAAACAACCTCGGATAATAAAAGGATATTCAAATTAACCCTTACCTTGTACTTCTCTTTGGTTGAGGGTAAATTAACCTATTGTATAATAGTTAAATAATTTTTATTAAATTATACAAGAAACATATACATAAATATGATATCCTATATGATCTTCTAATATTACTTTGTTCATAATATTTTAATATTATCGTCGTTTCAGGTGTTAACTAATCTGTTTTCCTTTATATGCATGGTTATGTAAGCCATGTTTGTTATAGATAGGATTTATTTTATTCATATACAGAATGATATTAAGTTCTTAAACATTATTTTTAATCATAAAATGGAAATTATTCTTGAATGATTATGATGGGGAATGAATCTCATCGCGTTCGTGGAGACGGTAATCCGTACGTATGCACGAGCGACAATATCATTATATTAATGGTGAAATCGTATGTAATTGGATAGTATATCATATATAAATAATAATTAACATGTTATATTTTTTATTTACATTAGTTATACTCATTATTATACCCATTCAAATAATGAAATGTTTGAATAACAAACTACACCACGACGTGGAGACGGTAAGCCGTACATACGCACGTATGGTGACTTTGTCATTTATAGGATGAATAGAATAGAAAATATGGTTGTAAAATATTTATAATAACATAAAAATATATAAAATATACTGGAGTTATTATTTTATAATTGAAACAACAAATAAAGAGGAAATGGAAGAAGAAAAGAACTTGAAAGAGGTGATTAAATATTTACCTCTTCTTCGGTTTCTTCCATTTGATTTGATCAAAAGGGCTCCTTAGGTTAGATTTATGACCAAAGGAAGGCCTCTAGTATGAATGGAGGAAAGTTTTGAGGATATTTGGGCAGGTTTTGGCCAATCCAAATGGCTTTGGAGGTGTTAAATTAAGATAAGTGGAAGTACCCTTTTATAAGAGAGGTGAGGGTCACTTTAGGTAAAGCTTGAAATATTATTTTATAATAAAATAATTATCGATTTATAATGTCTCCAAAGTGATTTTTTAGAGTATAAGGTGGGGATGGGTCGAAAACTTTTCAACATGTAGGTTTTATATAGGTTTATTTCAATATATTAACCTTATCTTTTAGATTTAACTCTTAGTTTAATAGTTTGTCATTTACCATGTCTCGCTGTATTTTAATATTATATGGTTAATTAACTTACTATAACAAGCCAATAGAACCCCATGTGGTTTATTATTAATATATATAACCATATCTAAGTCCTTTTTCTGAACCTTATATTTTTAGGAATATTATATCAATTAATAATATAGTATTTTTTTTAAAAACTCAATTATGTCAATTTTGACACTATTTAGTATTTGGTTTTTGAAAGCCATAAAAACTTTATCAATTGGAATAAAATTTATTAAAACAACCCTAACATGTCATATTAACCTAGTAAATTATTTTAATTCATCATAAGTCTCATTTTACAGTTATTTGGATATTTATAATATCAATTATTTTAATCTTTCTTTAATAAGATAATTACTGCATCATCATTGTGTCATAAATAAATTAAATTATTTAATGTCTAAAAATTATAAATAAAATACCATTATGTATGATATCTTTTTATCTTTATAATTAATATTTATATTCTAATTTATATTTTGTTTAACCTGTTATTAAAAATGGTTAAGTCACTAAACTTTGAATTTAATTATTTGAACTCTTCTTTAAATAAAAATAATAATAAATGTCCTAATCTAATCCAAGTGGACCAAAAAGGATAATATTTTATTCATAATGTTGTTTTTGGTCAAATTAAACTTATCCAATAGAATTAGGACATGTGTTAGGGTAATTATGATATCATTTTTACCCTTAATTACCCTATTTACTTTTAACCGTGGTAAATAAAAGTCAAAAGTTACTATTCACCAAAAATTATTTTCATCTTATTGAACCAAATTTTACTTGATGATATTAACCATGACTCTTAGATTTTTTAAATTCAACTCATAGAAGCGGTAAAATTAAGTTTTATACAAATTTGCAATTTCTCCTATGAGGTGGGTAAAAGACAGTAAAAAGATCAATAAAATTTTTATATATCTTAAATCTTTATAAAATGACTCCAATGAATTAAATTGAACTTATATATGTATTATTTTTCTATTTTGACCTAAAATAAATTTAAATAAATTAAAAAAATTAAATAAAAAGTCAGTTTTAAATAATAACTTGGTGTTTCTCACTATTCATCAAAAATTGAAAGTTTTTATAAAAATACCAAAAATTCACCCTAAGATAATTTCGATATTCCGAATCCAAAAATGAAGTCCATTTTGAAAAATAAAATGTATAAAATTTTAAAAAAGTGGGTATTACTATTCATAACGACTAGTTTGATTGGTCCTGGTGTGTTAGAATCTCGAAGTTGCATACAATGTAAGCTATTGAATTATTCAAAGGGAAATGTACCATGGAAGCTTGGGGTGTTACATTGAATACCATTACATGGTCAGAAATCCTAGATAACACACACACACACACATATATTTATTTATTTATTTATTTATTTATTTATTTATATAAATTAGATAGTGAAAAAAGTAACAGGAAGTGTCAACTCACCACCCTTATTCTCCCCCATCACAGCCATGCCATATGGAATCTTGACCCCATGGACTCCTTATACCCCCCCCCCCTTAATAGAGCCAAGTATCAAATATTCCCTGGTCCATTCCAATCCTGATAAACCATTTCACTTCAAACTGACAACATTGTCACCCAACCTGGTGATCAACATCACCTTGTTTCATCATACATGCCTGCTCCTGTAAGAGTTATTTCCATGCATATATATATCACATCACAAGAAATTTATATCACGATGACATTAATATATAATTTAAACATCCTATCATGTGCCTAATCAAAATCATAAGCAAGCACATAAGCATAACCAACACCCCTTACCAAACAGGGACAAGGGTACAATAACTTATTCCTTGTCGTACTAGGCCAAGCATCATATATAACAACAAGTAAAAATTCACATTCCATGTGAAACACATGAGGTGTAAATCAAATAAACTATAAAAAGAGAAACACATAACATTAATTCACACCCTAGGTAACTTGGCCCATCCCCTGTGCATGGGACTGCAGGAACCCGTGAATGAGCTATTAACCCAGTTCTGACAACATCCAAATATACAGTCTACCATAACCCAAATAGTAATGCTAATAAATGAAAAATAAACACCTATGATACCACTTATTCCATTCCTGACCCGATTATCCACCCAAATAGCATTGTTTGACAAGTTACCACTGGCCTTTGGTGTGACTCCCCATATACTAAAGGTTGTCGACTTGCAGTGAGGGTGTAAAAAGGGATATAGTGGGGAGACTATACCCTAAGCTGATGATAATATAATGGTTTGAGTATATATATAACATGCAGTGGAATAAAAGACTCAGCAGACTTGAACTAGACCCACCCATGGGAGAAGTACAATCAATAACAAGGAATAGTAGAATCATAACGAAAAATACCAATGAAAATAAATAAACAGGAAAGCATACCACTTACAACTACTAAAACAAAGCATGCATAGATATTAGGTTATACATATCAATAAATAAGAGGGTCACCACTAGCTGACCATAGTATATAAAAATATTATAAACATGTTGAAACTAAAAGGGAAACTAAAAAAAACTATAGTTGATCCAATAACAACAAGGTTCCTTTCCTTTCATCCATGTTGACTAAACTAGGATCTAGCTCCAAATCCCAAAATTTTACTTGAATGTAAAAGAAAAAATTATACTCGTGTCTTGGAGGGCCTATGTAGTGTGTAAGAACGAGTCTCGATAGGGTACCACCCACATGTTAATATCTTATATTTGTGATTAATCAAGTGTGAAATAAAAATAAATAAGTAGAAATACATAAATTTAAGTACACACACTTCACTAGTCCTCAAAATCCACTAGGAATCAGTCATCTCCATCTAAAAATTTCATAATTTCTAAACCATATAATATCCTTAGATCATGGCCCAAGGCATCCTCTAATGTCATATAACCCTAGGTGAACCCTCATGTTCCATTTATAAGGAAATCATCCAACACCATGTTCCTCTTGACACCTCATTTCCAAACCATGTCCTTGACGTCCCAATGGAATTCCCAAACAAATGTATCCAGTCCCACAGACCCCTGATCAAAAGCACCCATCGGGTAGAAGTCTGACTTCTAGAGGCACACCAATATTTTTCATCAAAGTAATATCACCATTGGATCAAGGAACAATTTCCTGAGGAATGGAGATCTTCATCACTCAAAAATAGTCTTCTCCCAATAACCTCAATAATGTGAGCATCAACCCCAAACCAATAGCCTCAGTGATATCATCTGATGGCTCCTCACCATCCCAGTGTATTTCTACGGTAAGCACCCCCAAAATAAATTAACTAATTCATGCTATTAGTGGCATGTACCCACACAAGTGGTCAAAACCACCTCATCATTGAGTCAACTTGTGTGCACACGACTCCAATGGTGACTTTTCCAATCACGAGTGAGCATAAATCACCAAAATAGAACCTAAGCCAGACCAATTCTGACACCTCGTGGCCCTGCAACCTTATCACTTAAATATTATAGTCATTCCATCCAATATCATGGGTCATTCCCTCAACTTGACAACATTATTGCCTCATCCAAGAAACATTACACCCAAACAGTGATCACATCACCCAAGTAACCTAGGCCTAGCCCATCCTGATGATCAAATCACCTCAATTACACATGGTCATCGCCATTTCCAACCACAATCCAAGCCTGTCACAATACCATAGTCCTTGAAAGTATACCAAAAATAATTTATATATATATATACAATTCATTTAAATTAAAATAAAAAAATAAATTTAATTAAACAAACACACCTGGACCAACCACCCAAGTGGTTTACAGCCTCTAACTCGGCCTCGCACAATTACATGTAGTTTTTCCATTCCCAATGGCTTCCCATAAGGTCCAATTAATTAATTAAAATCAACCAATTAAATTATGGGGTCTCTCTTGGTCAACACCTCAGCACTCTAAAAGTCATTCCCCCCAAAAAACTCAGAAAATATCAAAGAAATGTATGCACCACCTACTTTGGATTCATAGATACAGGAACATCAGAAATTAACATTTAACTTCGGCCGGTTTGGAAGAAATCATAATTTTTGACAAAGCCCCAAAAAATAAGGCAAAACAACTCACACTGATTTATCAGTCCCTAAGGTGGGAGAAAAGGAGAAAAGAGGCATGGGTGAGGAGAGACTTATTGATACGGTTCCAACTCACCCAAAGATAAAAAAAATAAATCTCAGGTGGAGAAGAGGGATCACACCCTAGTGGAGGAAGAAATGGGTGAGCCCCTTGTTATGTGTGTGGCCAAGGATGAGGAAATAAATAGAATGGAAAGATGTTAAAATCATAAAATCGCCTCTTTAATATGACCTATGGTTAGCTTACATGGTTTCACAAACTGTGTGGCAACCGTGCGGGCTATAGTGTTAAGGTACTTTCTATGTGGCACTACATGTATAGCTTGCGTACAGTTTTCTAAACTGTTTGAAAATTGTATGGAATCCCTCTGAAAAACTGCATAGGTTCACACATGTTCATGTTATCCAACCCACACAGCATGAAAAACTGTGAAATAGTACAAAATTGGGTTGCACAGTTTGTTATTAGAGGACACACAGTTTACGCCAAACCTTGTTCCTCAACCAGCAACTTCCAAAAAAGGACTTCGGGCCTCTAAGGAACCAGAAACCCATCTAAACACCTGAGGCACTTTCCAATCCTTTAAACTCATCCAAAAACAAGATATGGGGTTTATGAAAAACTATAATTTAGGTTCTGATGATCAAAAAATAAATTTCCATACCCACCAATTCCAAAAATTCAAAAAGGGATAGGTTTTAAACCCACTCCAAAAACCTGGGATGTTATAATGTGATGTCTCATTTTATATATAATTACATCTTAACTTCTCTTCAATTTCTATGTATCGTTATTTTATATCTCCATCATAGTATAAATAGATACATATTTAGATTGATGATGTATTGTAGCAGTGCTTCATCTAACCTAATCTGTCAACATAGGGTTCCCTAATGTTTTTCATAAATAAATAATATGGTAGTTAGCAGTTTTGAATCGATTATATTCAGTTAGATCAATATATACTGAATAATTGATATCTTTTATAGGGTATTGATGGTTTGTTCGAACAGTTTAAGGAGCTATTTGGATGTCAAAAATTGATTTGTGGTCTACGTATCTTCATATGAGGGTGAAGGATGAAGATATACCAAAGAATAAATTTTAGTGTCCAGTTCGACACTTCAATTTCATGGTTATACCTTTCAGTTTCACTAACATTCTAGATTTTCATTAGACTGATGAACTAAATACCTTCTGAGTTCCTCGATCAATTTTTAGTTTTGTTTATTGATGATATTCTAGAATATTCAAGGTTTGATGAGGTTCATACAAATAATTTGAGTACTATTCTATAAGTCCTTATATGAAACTATCTATATGGGAAACTATAAAAAGGTATGTTTTTTATCTTCGCATTGAACTTACTTATGATTTTTATGTATCTTCAAGGAGTGGTTGTCGATCATTTATAGATTGAGGTGTTTGTTTCCTGGGTGGCTCTCAAGAATGTTATATTGGTGTTTCATTTTCTTTATCTTTCAATATTTTATAAGAGGTTTGTATCCTAATTATCTTGTATTATAACCCCTTTTATATCCTTGAACCGAAGGGACGGGTCTTTCTTGTGGGCTGGTCAGTGACAAGGATGTTTGAGCACCTAAATGAAAAGTTGATAACTGCTCCTATTATTGGATTTTCTAAAGGAGTCATGTTTGAGGTCTTTTATGATTCCTATTATCTTGGTATGGATTGGGTTTTAATATAGTAATGAGTAGTGATATATTGTAATCATTAATAGTTACATGCCTATAAATGTAATTACGCCACCCATGATCACAAGCTTGCAATGCTTGTGTTTTCTTTGATTTTTTTATGGCACTATCTTATCAGAAAGTGAATTATGGTATTCATAGAGTATAAGAGTCTAAGATATATAATATATCTATGATATTTTATTTTATTTAGTTTAATTTATTTATTATAGTATTATGAATTTGATATATCTTAGATATTGAGAAAATGAAATGTGGTGGTTGATGTTGTAACAGCCGGAGATTTTGTGAATTTATTTTTTCAAATTAATTTAATATTTTGATATTTTTACATCACGCAACACTGAATATAGAATTTTTTATTATATAATAGCACTAAGTTTTGTATTATGTTATATTCAACTACAAGGGAAGCTTACCATATATGAAACACCGACTTGTCTTTTGTTACACGCAACACTAAGTTTCTGTGAAACAACACTTTACTATTATAATTATTTAGATAATATAGTTATAACCTAGATTTTAAACTTGAAATATGAATAGTAATAACTACTTTTAAAACATTAGTTATAATGGTTTTGATAATGAAAAATGTAATTTTTTGTAAAGTCTTTATATGTTTAGAACTACTATTTTATTTAAAGAATTACTTTTTATGCCCTTTTGTGAAAAATAATAAAACTAATTTAATACACTAACATAAATTGAATTTGGAAAAACAGGCATCATTTTTTGAATTCATAATATCAAAATTATCTTAGGGTTATTTTTTTGTATTTTTTTTAAAAGTTTCAATTTTTTTTTGAATAGTGAAATTACTGCATTTTTGTTTAAAAACATAATTTTTCGTCTAAATAATTATTTTATTTTAAATTGATTTTAAAGTCAAAATAAATAAATAATACATATATTAATCTAATATAGTTCATTAAAATCATTTTATAATATAATTAGATATAAAAAATTCTTGAACTTTTGAACATCTCTTTTACCCGCCTTCTAGCCACATTTGCAGGATTAGCAGTAAACATAATTTTACTGATTTTGTGAATTGAATTTATAAAAACATACATATATTTTTGTAATCAGTATGAAAATTTTGGTATCATAGGATTAAAATAATTTTTGTTTAATAGTAACTTTTGAATTTTATTTACCATGGTTAAAGGTAAATAGGGTAATTAAAGGTAAAAATAATATTATAATAATATAAAATTACACTAAAAAAATTCATAATTTCATTGGATATGTATTTATTGATCCAAATAAATCTTAGGTAAAAAATATGATCTTTTTTTAATCCTCTTTTGTTATATTAAGACATTTTTTATATTTTATTTAAAGAAGAGTTAAAAGTGTCATATTCAAAATTTAATAAGTAAATAATTTTTAATATAGGTTTATACATAATATAAATTAGACTATAATTATTAATTTGAAAGATAAAAAATTTATATTTATCATGATAATTTATTTTTAATTTATAGATAAAAATAACATAATTAAAGTCTTGTATAATAATGATACTATGATTGTTTAATTAATTGAGATATCAAATAAATTGTATTAAAAATATTAAAACAAATATAATTTGACTTAATTAATTACATAAAAAAATTATATATAACTTATAATTGTTAGAAACATGATTTATGTTTTTTTTCAAAGTTGTAATGTTGGTTTGATATTTTTAAAAATGAAAATATTGAATAGTATCGAAATTGACATAAATGATACTTTAAAATAAATAATATTTTATTAAGTTTTATTAAATTTATAAAATATAAGGTTCAGCAAACTAACTTTAAAAGTGTCAAATATTTCATAAATGATCCAATTGGGGTTCTTTTGGAATTTTATATTTAACTATATTAACCCTATAGTGTAAAAAACAAGTTATCTCGGTAAAAGTTAAATTATTTAACTAAGGGTTAAAGCCAAAATATAAGGTTAATTTTGTGACCTAAACATGTCTAAAATTCATTTTTTAAGAATATTTCGACCTATCATCATATTATCCTATAAATAACTCACTTTGGAGCTATTTTAAATTGAAAATAATTTTATAATAAATTAATAGTTTTGGAGTTTCCAAAAGTGCTCTTCCTCCCTCTTATAAAAGGGAACATATCCTTATCTTTTATTCACACATCTAAAGCATTTTGGATTGGCCAAACCCTATCCATTTTCTCCCCCAACTTCTCTCACTACATTCTAAAGGCCATACTTTGGAAAGAAAGCCATCCTAAGGAGTCCTTTGTACAAATCAAAAGGAGATACTAGAAAAAGTGGTAATTGTTTTATCACCTCTTTCAAAGTTCCTTTATTCTTCTACTTTCTCTTTCTATGTTGTTTCAAAAACAATATCACCATATGTGTGTATGTATGGATTACCGTATATACACCATGTTGTAAACTATTTTTCGTGTACATTTTATTTCTACGGGTATAATGATGAATATAAAGGATGTAAACAATAAATATAACATGATATTGTTTCTGTACAATTCATATTCCATCCAATTACATACCATTAAACCCTTAATTAAATGATATTTTCGCTTTTGTGTACGTACATCTTATCATCTCCATGATGTGATGAGATTCATCTTCCATGTTCACCATTCAATAATGATTAAAAAAATATATATTATGAATACGTATGAAATATATAATATAATAATGCTACTGTAATAATATATATATATATATATACATATATGTCATTCACTTACTTCCATTCAATACGATAAGAAAACAGAAACAATGTTCATGTGTATGTACGGTCTACTATCTTCATGAACGATGTACTCTATTTCATACTTCTTTATGATATAGATTATTGTAATATACATATACTGGATATATATGATATTTATATGATTATTTATATTCTTTAATAATTATATAAGTATAAGGACCAATGATATAACAAATTAATACACATGTGAAGAACAAAGAAAATATTATCCAAAGTGAAACCTTAATATAGGATCGTTAACAAGCGGGTAATATACAGTCATAATCAAACCATATGTGATATTAGATATAATAATATTATTCTATAAGAGATATATAATAAACTTAGATTTATTATATAGAAATCTTGTTCGAGTAGGGAGAGAGCCAAGACACAAGGTAAGAGGATTTTTGTTTCACCTTTATTTCTGTGAGACACATGCCTCATACACTACTTGTTTATTTTATATGGTGTATATACTTCCCATGAATGTATTTTATGAGTCTTATATAGAATATTTTCATATTTTCATATTCTTATACTTTTCTTTTAATATGGGGCATCCGATTCTATTGATTATTAAGTGATGAGTGTTGATTTCATAGTCTCATCCATATTTTTGATTGTTTCATTTTAAGTCTCTGTTCGGTAATATTTATCATCCATTACCATGTTTTCTAAAAAAATCATAAAATGATTTATTGTTCTTCTATGGATGTTTAAATTAATTTTTACCCATTTTTGACTTTTCACTACATGGTTTTAAAGGAATATTTATTTAGTTTTCCAAATGAAGTACTTTGTTGAATTTTTTAGTAAAAGTATGAGAAGAATATTATATTTTATCTTATATGGAATGAACGGATTTTTACACTTTCATAACACCTTATTTATTTGAAGCTTCCCCTAAAATCTTACAAGGTTATTTTCAAATAAAATGTGTTCTTTTAAAATTGTACAGCATTTTAAGAAAAGAAAACCTTTTCAACAAAGAAAGGATATTTTCCTCAAGAATTATTTTAAGTGATTTTCATTATTCTTTAAAATGATTTTAAATTGGTTTCAAATAAAAGGTTTTTTAAAATATTTTATGTTTTAAAATTTGATTTTTAAGGAAAATTCATGTTCCAAGTGATCTTTCAAAATCCTTCCCCACCTATGATGACATAGTTTATCATTATTTAATACCATTCATATTCCTTCTCTGAATGGTTTATATTTTTATGGAACAATGTTTAATAAACCCACTTCTTTTCATAGGTTACTCTTTTTGATGAAATGATTATGAAACCTATATCTTTTCCATAGGTTATGATATGATTACACATTCATGATTCCCATTTTATTTCATGGTATATGATATGATTGTTTATGATCTTGTCGAACATGTATGTATGATTTCATTATGATATTGATGGGACCTATATCTCCCTTTGATGCAATGGGTAAAGATGGAAAACTCATGAGGTATATATGTTATTCTTCAACCTAATTTCATGTTCACAATTCTATGCATGGACCTGGTTTTCATGTCCATAATTCTATGAGTGGACCTGGTTTTCATGTCCATAATTCTATGTATGGACCTGATTTTCATATCTATAATTTTATACATGGACTTGGTTTTTATGTCCATATGTTTATGAAAGGTCCTGATTTCATGTCCTTAATGAGTGAACCTGTTACTATTTATACATGTTCACAACATTATAAGTTGATGTGTATGCCACAATTTCATGCCTTATATCAATTTTATGTTCTTATTGATTATTTTATTTGATTTACTTATGATTAATGTCATATGAACTTCCAATATATTTATTCCATGTCTCATGATTATGATTTAACACCCCAATCATCCACGGTATGCTTCTCTTTAAATAATATAGTAGCATGTGTTGTACGCAACTTCGAGTTCTAACACACACCACAACCAATCAAACTAGTTGTTATAATAGTAATAACCACTTTTTGAAATTTTATACATTTTATCTTTCAAAATGGACTTCATTTTTGGATTCGGAATATCAAAATTATCCTAGGGTAAAATTTTGGTACTTTTCAGATAACTTTCATATTTTGAGGAATAGTGAAAATTACTAAATTTTAGTTAAAAACAACTTTTTTAATCAAAATAATTAATAGTGATAAATTATGAATTTGAGTGGTTTTAAAGTATATTTATAATATATTTTTACCATTTAATACAATATTGTTAATTGGACATAATTTCACAATTAAACCAGACATAAACAAGTGTCAATCTTTTGATAGTTATTATATCTTAAAAACACGCTTTTTGTTTTGACAACGGGAATTAATTTTAAATTAATTTCTGCCACTTCTGTGTTTTGAATTTGGAAAAATGGATTCCATATTTGGAATCAGGATTTCCAAATTATTTCAATAGTTAACTTTTATTTTTAGATATTTTGAATAATTACTTCGGTAAATATTTTATTTACCATGGTTAAAGGGTAAATCCGGTAAATAAGGGTTAAAAAATAACATTATAATAATAATAAATTACCCTAAAATGTGTCCTAACCTTATTGGTGGATACATGTCCGACAATGGGCATCTTTGGGTCAATTTTGGGACCCCATGGAGCCACTTGTAGGTGATAGGGACACTTTATATTAATTAAGTTAAAGGGAATACAAAAATAACATAAGCTTATATCTTTTAGAAACGAAAATTTTACATAGGGTAATATAAGTTATATTTTCGATTATAAATATTAATTAGAAAGATAAAACTATTTACTAAATAATGGTATTTTATTTATAATTTTTATACATTGAAAAAGTAAAAATATATATGACACAATAATGATGCAGTATTTTCCTTATTAATGAAAGAAACAAATAATTGATATTATAAATGTTAAAATAAATATAATTTAAAAGTTTTGATGACATACATGAATTTTATTGGTTAATATGACATGTTAGTATTTCTTAAATTAATTTTTTTCTAATTAATAACGTTTTAAATACTTTAACAAAAATCAATTATTGAGTAGTGTCAAAATTGACATAAATGAGTTTTTAAAAAAATATTATATTATTAATTTATATTCTATTCTTAAAAATATAAGGTTATGACAAGAGTCTTATATCATGATAGGTGTATCATTAATGGACCACTTGGGGGTCTATTGGAGGTATATAGTAATTTTATTAACTATATAATATAAAAAAACAAAGTGACATGGTAAATGTCAAACTAATTAACTAAGAGTTAAAACTAAAAGATAAGGTTAATATAATGATCCAAACCTGTCTAAATTATATTGGTTTAGTGTTTTTCGATCCATACCCACCTTAACCTTTAAATAATCCACTTTGGAGCCATTATAAACCGAATATGAATTTATTATAAAATAATATTTCTAGATTTTCCTAAGGTGGCCCTCCTCCCCCTTATAAAAGGACACCACTTATAACCAATTCTTCACACCTTCAAATCCTTTTGGATCATCCAAAATCTGCCCAAATATTCTCTCAAATTCTCTCACCTCAACCTAGAGGCCTTATTTTGATCAGAAAGTCAACCTAAGGAGCCATTTTGATCAAATCAAAAGGAAGAACCCAAAGAAGAGGTAATGATTTCACCACCCTCTTTCAAGTTCCTTTCTTCTTCCACTTCTTCTTTCTTTGTTATTTCCATTATAAAATAATAACTCCAATATCTTCTATATACTGTGATGTTATTATAAATATGGTACAACTATATTCATTATTATATCCATCCTTTAAATGACATGTCACCATACGTGCGTACGTACGGCCTACCGTCTCCACGTCGTGGTGTAATTGTTATTCAATATATTATTATTTGGATGGGTATAATAATTATGTTTAATTCAAGTAAATAATAAGTATAAAATGATAATGATTCTGTATATATGATATAACATCCAATTATATATTATTTTAATATCAAAATAATGATATTTTCGCTCGTGCGTACGTATGGATTACCGTCTCCACGAACGTGATGAGATTCATTCCCCATCATATCCATTCAGGAATAAATTTCATTTGATGAATAAAAATAAATTTTAGAGACATTATATAATTCTTGATATGAATAAGATACATCTCATCCATAACAAATACGGCTCACATAACAAATAATATAAAGGAAAATGAATCTGTTAACACCCGAAATGACGATAATACTAAGATATTATTAACAAATCAATGTTAAAAGATCATATATGATATCATATTAATGTAAATGATTTTTTTATAATTCAATAACAATTATTTCACCATTATATAGGAGGTTAACCTACCGTAGACCAAGGAAAAAGTACAAAGTAAGGGGTTTCTTATCTCACTTTTAATTCTGTGAGATTTCCATTGTTCGCCACTTATTTATTGCATGTGGTGTGTGTACTGCCCATGATTGTATTCATTGTGTAATATACTTTAATTTATGTATATTTACATCATCATTGTGTTATCCTTATTTCATGGGTGTATGTTTCGTAAGTTACCTAATCGATAAGGGAATTTGAAATTTCAATTTCCACTCATTCGGCTTTAGGTATACTTCATTGATTATTTTACTCCAAGATTATGTGTGGAATCACTATTCATTTTATTATGTCATAATTTCCACTCCCCTTTCTGTGGATATACTTTTGATACACATAATCACTCCATTGATAAATTCATAAGTCATCGGTATGAATTTGATAAGAGTAATTTTTAATCAATCTCGATTTGTTGATTTAAACATCCAATTCATTGGTGTTGTTTTTACAAGAATATGTGTGAATTTCCTTCGATTGTTTTACACTGAATATCCAATCATATTGAGTGTATTTATATTTTTCACATGTAATTATGTCTTTGATTTATCCTCAACCTAAGGATACGGCCTTTATAAGAGATTTCATCTCAATTTATATTCCATTGAGACTTCTTTGTTGTTATACACCAATTAACTTTTATAAGGTGTATATAATGTACTTTGACATAGTAAATCATGAATCCATTTATTCTCATGATATTACAAATTTTTTATTACCTAAATTATTTATATTCAAGTGTCTCTCTTTTGGTTAAAAACTATAACTAAAATATCATTTTTAAATGTTTTGAAGATTTATTCTTCTAAATCTTTCTCATTAATGTCCATGTTTTAAAAATGGTTTTAAGGATTTATTTATATGGACATTAAAGTTTTAAAATTAAAACTCCTTTTAAAAGTTTCAAAGTGTTATGGGACACTTTGATTCAAAAATCTATTTTTAAATGACTTCTTGACAAATAGTGTGACTTTTAAATGATTTCAAGAAAAAGGGGTATATTTCTCTCTAATAGTTTTGATGATTATTTTCATCTATGTCAATATCCTTCATTATTCTTGATTGAGGTTAATCTGATACAATACAATCTTCCATATTGTATCGAATGAGTTATATCTGACTGTGGATGTGCTATTTTTATACCATTCATGGTTTGTGGATAAAGTATTGACATTTTGTATGCTAGTTTTAATACAAATGTTTATGTTATGTTTCAATATATTCATATGAGGAATGAATTGGACTTAGTAAGTGACACGTGGAGCCTTCTATAGATCCCCGATGCATCGGTAGGTCTCATGAGACAGACTAGTGTCTTGTCATGAGGCCTTGACAAAATCTTATTTGTAGTCTCGGCACGAGGCCTTGGCTACATGGTTATGATAGTCTGGCATTATGCATTCCGTCATTATGAAAGTGGTTATTGATATTTCATGTGATTATTTGACTAGTAGAATATCCACGTGAATAAGTAAATGGCATTATTTAATTTTATCTTTGCCATATTATGCTGAAGTTCAAGTTTAAAAGGCTTTTGTTTTAGTTATACATTGCCTTAAGTGTTTATGCTTATCTATGAAAGCTTATGCTATATTGTTATCCTTACTGAGCATCTAAGCTCACCCCTTTTAATGTTTTATTTTTTCCCAGGATGTGAAGAAGTAATTTATGAATGACCTGTAGGGATAGTTTGAGAGGATATGAAGACAAGATGTTGTTTTAGTTTTTTTACCTTATGATGTAATGTAAGACTTATGAATATATCTAGTGTTTCCAAAACTACTAAAACAATTGGTCTTTTGAGACTTGATCCTTTGTGATCATGCCAATGTTATGTAATAACGCACCGACTTTGGGTAACTGGGGTCGGGGCGTTACAGTTGGTATCAGAGAAAGTTTAGTACAAACCTTGGGAGCTAGATTTAGATAAACTCTGATTAGAGCACATATCCCTAAGATAGACTTTGAGGATTAGTATAGAATAACTTCCTATAATTTTGGTATTGTAGAGATTTTTTGAGTTTTCTGAGCAATACATCCCTATCTGGATACGAGCTGGTAGAGGCGGCTCTGGCACAGATGTACCTAGGGGTAAAACCCGGAAACACCACTTTGAGCTAGACTCGAACGGGAACTGGTGCACGACAACGGGCCTTACTACACTCTTGGTTACGACACTCCTGGGGGATATGCTTAGGATAATTTACATTTTCTTTACTAACCGATTTGAAGTATTATATATAATATGAGAGTAAATGACCTTGGTTAATCCTAATATGTTTCAAATTGAGAATATGGTGACATGATATTCTCTGAATTATTTTATGACTACTGATACTCACACAATGCTTTCTGGTTTTAGTCAATGGCTGGATTCCGAGGAATTCATAGTGACTTTGAGAATGATGTACAAGGTGGGAACGGTGGTAGAAATGAAAAACAAAATGGAATTTTGATAGGCGTAAAAGATATCATCTTCATGCCAAATAAATTTTCCAAAAATATGATCAAAAATATATATATTAACCAATTCCCGGACTCAACAAAGAAGAGAAAGGTGATGAATGATAAGAGCTTCAGCAGTGGAGACCAAGGAGAAAGGAATCCTCAATTTCTATCATGCAAGAAATGTGTAAAAATACACCCAGGAAAGTGTCTCAATGGGACAAAGAAATTATTTACGTGCGGGAAGGAAGGACATAAAGTGAATAATTGCTGAAGAAAAATGAAGAGTACCATGGAAGAAGATAAAAATGGTCCCAAGAATCCATTTACAGTCATTTTCCATAAATGTAGAGGACCTGTCCATTACCCGAGTGAATGACCTATTCTATAGGATATTTTCTTGGTCAAAGACGATGCTATATGGAAATAAATGGTTGGAGAAATGTTTAAAAAGTATAAGTGCTCCTTGTTGATGGGTTTACTTTGGAATAATTTTCTCTTGTATTGGTAACCCTGTAGTTTTCCATGTGAGAATGATATTTAAGGAAGAATTATCTTTTCTCTTGTGGATATAGTTATAAATAATCATTTGGTTTTATATGATCATTGGGTTTGAGGCAATTACAAGTTATTATAATTTGGGATAAAAATGAAAGGTATGAGATAACATTTTTGGTTAAATTATGTTATGGTTATTTTGAGGAATTTATCTCATTTTGGTAATATTATAAAATATAGTTTTTAAAAAAAGACAACATGCAGACCGTGTGACAACCCGTCGCGTCGGACAAAGCTGTGGGAATCAAACCTACAACCAAAGTGCGATTGGGATTTATTGCCTACCACTGGACTATGTGAAGTCCCTGGTTAGTGTGACTATTATTTTTAGTTAAATGATTTTATTGATCAATAATAATTTGATTTGGGATCTTATGTCTTATCAATGAATACCCTTAGTATAGGAAAATGATTTGGTGATTAAGTGATAAATGTTATTTTGGAATATTTTCGATTTGTTGGGAACACTATATGCCCAAGTAAAATAGAATAGTATGGGATTTCATTTGAGGAGTAATGGTGGATTTTTATCTATGTTTTTATTGTGGATTTATAGTGATTTGGGTTATTTATGGAAATGATTAACCTATAATAGAGAATATGTTATTAGGTTAATTACTTTTAAGTATGTGACTTTAAGAGTAATTGATGTCATTTGGAGATACAATTTAACGTGGAAGAATACATAACCAAATTCTTCTAAGTTTTGAGTTTCAATATCATTTTGGAATTTATTAAAGGATTTTAAGGAAAATTCTTTATTGAATGTTATTTATTTAACTTTGGGGTATTGTTGGTTTAATTTTAGAAATTAAGATTAGTGTTTCTTTCTCTAATGAAATAACCTTTTGGGGGATCATCATATCTTATACAAACCATTTTGGTTTTGATTAATCTCTAAAGACAAGGTAAATATATAGTTTATCCTTCGTGGATCATGTGATTTTATAATAATTTTATTCTATCTCTTCCAGTGTGACCAAGTCTTCTTCAATACTCAATATTTAAAAATGAGTTAGTAGTAGGAATTTATTAAAGAATGAAACTTTACTCAAAAAGTATGTATATATCTTTATTTTCTTAGTCAATATTAGAAATTAATTCCTCATCTTTATGTAATGTAACTTAAAACAAAAAATATGTTGTCCATTTACTTTTCCTACTGGGAAAAAATGACCATTTGTCCCATCACAAGTTTGGGGTTTTCTTGTTGTTAACTTTCTCCTGATCATGTTCTCTATCTCTCTCCAACAAAACTTGACACTTAGTTTATCATCCATATCCATGTTTTTCTAAATGGAATCCTAGTATAGGTTATCTCGGGTGACCATTTTACTTCTCTTTCTTTTTTTTAAAGTGATAGTTTTATTGACTCTTTTTTCCGATGTGGGAATTTCCATTATATTCCCAAGACCAATTTTAAAAATTGTGAGGATGCAATTTATTGAAAGAGGGTAGAATTTAACACCCCAAGCTTCCACAGTACGCTTCTCTTTGAATAATACAGTAGCGTGTGTTGTACACAACTTTGAGTTCTAACACACACCACAACCAATCAAACTACACGTTATGAATAGTAATACCCACTTTTTGAAATTTTATAAATTTTATCTTTCAAAAGGGACTTCATTTTTAGATTTGGAATATCGAAATTATCCTAGGTTAAAATTTTGGTACTTTTCGGATAACTTTCATATTTTGATGAATAGTGAAAATTACTAAATTTTAGTTAAAAACAACTTTTTTAATCAAAATAATTAATAGTGATAAATTATGAATTTGAGTGGTTTTAAAGTATATTTAGAATATATTTTTACCATTTAATACAATTTTGGTCATTGGACATAATTTCACAATTAAACCAGCCATAAACAAGTGTCAATCTTTTGATAGTTATTATATCTTAAAAACACGCTTTTTGTTTTGACAGCGGGAATTAATTTTAAATTAATTTCTGCCACTTCTGTGTTTTGAATTTGGAAAAATGGATTCCATATTTTGAATCAGGATGTCCAAATTTTATAAATATCTAACTTTTATTTTTATACATTTTGAATAATTACTTCGGTAAATATTTTATTTACCATGGTTAAGGGGTAAATCCGGTAAATAAGGGTTAAAAAATAATATTATAATAATAATAAATTACCCTAAAACGTGTCCTAACCTTATTGGTGGATACATTTCTGACTATGGGCAGCTTTGGGTCGATTTTGGGACCCCATGGAGCCACTTGTAGGTGATAGGGACACTTTATATTAATTAAGTTAAAGTGAATACAAAAATAACATAAGCTTATATCTTTTAACAAAAAATAATTTACATATGGTTATATAAGTTATATCTTAGATTATAAATATTCATTAGAAATCTAAAAAGATTTAATACATATTGGTATTTTATTTATAATTTTTATACATTGAAAAAGTAAAAATATATAAGACACAATAATGATGTTGTATTTTCCTTATTAATGAAAGAATCAAATAGTTGATATTATAAATGTTAAAATAAATATAATTTGAAATTTTTGATGACATACAAGAATTTTATTGGTTAATATGACATGTTAGGATTGCATAAATGAATTTTTTTCAAATTAATAAATTTTTTAAGACTTTATCAAAAATCAATTATTGAGTAGTGTCAAAATTGACATAAATGAGTTTTTAAAACAAATATTATATTATTAATTTATATTCTATTCCTAAAATTCTAAGGTTTGTCCAAGAGGTTTATATCATTATAGGTTTATCATTAATGGATCACTTGGGGGTCTCTTGGAGGTATATAGTATGTTTATTAACTATAAAATATAAAAATACAAAGTGACATGGTAAATGTCAAACTAATTAACTAAGAGTTAAAACTAAAAGATAAGGTTAATATAATGACCCAAAACTGTCTAAATTCTATTGGTTGAGTGTTTTTCGGCCCATACCCACCTTAAAATTTAAATAATCTACTTTTGAGCCATTGTAAACTGAATATGAATTTATTATAAAATAATATTTCTAGATTTTCCTAAGGTTCCCCTCCTCCCCCTTATAAAAGGACACCACTTATAACCAATTCTTTACACCTTCAAAGCCTTTTGGATTGCCCAACCTCTGCCCAAATATTCTCTCAACTTCCCTCACCTCAACCTAGATGCATTATTTTGGTCAAAAATCCAACCTAAGGAGCCCTTTTGTTCAAATCAAAAGGAAGAACTCGAAGAAGAGGTAATGATTTCACCACCCTCTTTCAAGTTCCTTTCTTATTCCACTTCTTTTTTCTTTGTTATTTCCATTATAAAATAATAACTCTAGTATCTTCTATATACTGTGATGTTATTATAAATATGGTACAACCATATTCAGTATTCTACCCATCCTTTGAATGAGATGTCACCATAGGTGCGTACGTACGGCCTACCGTCTCCATGTCGTGGTGTAATTGTTATTCAATATATTATTATTTGGATGGGTATAATAATGATGTTTAATTCATTTAAATAATAAATATAACATGATAATTATTATGTATATATGATATACCATCCAATTATATATTATTTTAATATCAAAATAATGATATTGTCGCTCGTGCGTACGTACGGATTACCATCTCCACGAACGCGATGAGATTCATTCCCCATCATATCCATTCAAGACTAAATTTCATTTGATGAATTAAAATAATTTTTAGAGACAAGATATCATTCTGGATATGAATAAGATACGTCCCATCCATAACAAATACGGCTCGCATAACAAATAATATAAAGGAAAACGAATCTGTTAACACCCAAAATGACGATAATACTAAGATATTATTAACAAATCAATGTTAAAAGATCATATATGATATCATATTAATGTAAATGATTTTTGTATAATTAAATAACAATTATTTAACCATTATACAGGAGTTTAACCTACCATCGACCAAGGAAAAAGTACAAAGTAAGGGGTTTCTTATCTCACTTTTAATTCCGTGAGATTTCCATTGTTCACCACTTATTTATTGCATGTGGTGTGTGTACTTCCCATGATTGTATTCATTGTGTAATATAATTTAATTTATGGATATTTACATCATCATTGTGTGATCCTTCTTTCATGGTTGTATGTTTCGTAAGTTGCCTAATAGATAAGGGAATTTGAAATTTCAATTTCCACTCATTCATCTTTAGGCATACTTCATTGATTATTTTACTCCAAGATTATGTGTGGAATCACTATTAATTTGATTATGTCATAATTTACACTCCCATTTCTATGGATATACTTTTTATACACATAATCACTCCATTGATAAATTCTCAATTCATCAGTATGAATTTGATAAGAGTAATTTTTAATCAATCTCGATTTGTTGAGTTAAACATCCAATTAATTGGTGTTGTTTTTACAAGAATATGTGTGAATGTACTTTGATTGTTTTACACTGAATGTCCAATCATATTGAGTGTATTTATATTTTTCACACATAATTATGTCGTTGATTTATCCTTAACCTAAAGATACGGCCTTTATGAGAGATTTCATCTCAATTTATATTCCATTGAGACTTCTTTGTTGTTATACACCAATTCACTTTTATAAGGTGTATATAATGTACTTTGACATAGTAAATCATGAATCCCTTTATTCTCATGATATTACAAAGTTTTTATTACCTAAATTATTTGTATTCAAGTGTCTCTCTTTTGGTTAAAAACTCTAACTAAAATATCATTTTTAAATGTTTTAAAGATTTATTCTTCTAAATCTTTCTCATTAATGTCTATGTTTTAAAAATGGTTTTAAGGATTTATTTTTATGGAAATTAAAGTTTTAAAATTAAAACTCTTTTTAAAAGTTTCAAAGTGGTATGAGACACTTTGATTCAAAAATATATTTTTAAATGGCTTCTTGACATATAGTGTGACTTTTAAATGATTTCAAGAAAAAGGGGGATATTTCTCTCTAATAGTTTTGATGATTATTTTCATCTATGTCAATATCCTTCATCATTATCGATTGAGGTTAATCTCATACAATAAAATCTTAAATATTGTATCGAATGAGTTATATTTGACTGTGGATGTGCTATTTTTATACCATTCATGGTTTGTGGATAAAGTATTGACATTTCGTATGCTAGTTTTAATACGAATGTTTATGTTATGTTTCAAACTTTTCATATGAGGAATTAATTAGACTTAGTAAGTGACGGGTGGAGCCCGCTATAGCTCCTCGATGCATCGGTAGGTCTCATGAGACAAAATAGTGTCTTGGCTCAAGGCCTTGACAAAATCTTATTTGTAGTCTCGGTACGAGGCCTTGGCTACGTGGTTATGATAGTCTGGAATTATGCATTTCGTCATTATGAAAGTGGTTATTGATATTTCATGTGATTATTCGACTAGTAGAATATCCATGTGAATAATTAAATGGAATTATTTAATTTTATCTTTTCCATATTATGTTTAATTTCAAGTTTAAAAGGCTTTTGTTTTAGTTATACATTTCCTTAAGTATTTATGGTTATCTATGAAAGCTTATGCTATATTGTTATCCTTACTGAGCATCTGAGCTCACCCCTTTCAATGTTTTATTTTTCCCCAGGATGTGAAGAAGTATTTTATGAATGACATGCAGGGATAGTATGAGGGGATATGAAGACAAGATGTTGTTGTAGTTTTTTTACCTTATGATGTAATGTAAGACTTATGAATATATCTAGTATTTCCAAGACTAATAAACTAATCGGTCTTTCGAGACTTGATCCTTTGTGATCATTCCAATGTTATGTAATAATGCACCGACTCTGGGTAACTGGGGTCGGGGCGTTACAATGATCTTTGATATACAGGATATGATCTTCTATTTTTTATCGTCTTCTCATACCCTTATGCTCATGGTATTCTTATGTATCTCTTTTGTATACCTTTACTAAGCATTTGAGATTACCCCTTTCTTATGTTTCCTTTCCTCATGTTATGAAGAAAGGTTTTAGGTAGAAGTATTAAAGGTGGAGATCTTTATGGGAGATGCAGAAGACCTTTCACCATGATAGAGGATTTTTTTTCAAGTTTAAAAAGACACTAAACTATTATGATCCTTGGGAATTTATTATTGTAATGTACTGAATATTCATCTAAAATGATGTAATATCCATGTATGTTAAGTCAGGGTCACAATAGTTGGTATCAGAGGAAAGGTTTAGTTAACCTTTGGAAACTAGGATGTGAAAGCTTTAGTGAGATCCCTAGAGATATTTTTATGGATATGTCTTGGGATGTAACTAAGGATAAGTATAAGTATAGAATAAAATCCTAGAATTTATTAATGATCCTGGATTTCCTAGGATTAAACTTAAGATGTTATAGATTGAAAGTACTTTCCCTTGATTATGTGGTTTTCCTGTATGATTAGTGTTGCTCACACTAATCTTTTCAGTTTTAGTCAATAGTTGGAACTTGAAGGAACCGTGTTAATAAGGAATGCAATGTGAAATGCAATTATTTTCCTTCTAAACAACCAAATGTTATGGGAGCTACAATGAAAAATTGTATCACAATAGTCACACAAGAAATAAATCATACTGGACTTCCAAATGAGTAGAGGAGGGAACATCTTTCTGCTAAGTTCTTCATGAGGAAATGTCCACCTTATTTCAGTGGAACTTATGATCCACTTGTTGCTGAACAACGGATCGGTACTGCTGAAAAGATATTTTTCGTCCTTTAGTGTTATAAACATGAAAAAATCATGTTATTTATTTATCATCTTTAAGGTGGAGCCGATTAGTGGTGGACTCTTAGTTATAATGGTTTTTATAATGAAAAATGTAATCTTTTGTAAAGTCATTATATGTTTAAAACTACTACTTTCTTAAAAGAACTACTTTTTAGGTATTTTTTTTAAATAATAAAATGAATTTTATACATTCATTGAAATTTAATTTGGTTAAATAGACATCATTTTTTAATACATAATATCAAAATTATCTTAGGGTGAATTTTTTTTATTTTTCTGAAAAGTTTCAATTTTTGTTGAATAATGAAATTACTACATTTTTGTTTAAAATCCAACTTTTTCATCTAAATAATTATTTTATTTTAAATTGATTTTAATGTTAAAATAGATAAAGAATACATATATTAATCCAATTTAGGTCATTATAATCATTTTTTAATAGAATTAGATATAAAAAATTATTGAACTTTTGAATGTCGCTTTTACCCACCTTCTAATCACATTTGTGGGATTAGAAGTAAACGTAATTTTAGCACTATGTGAATTGAATTTTAAATAATAGACATACATGGTTGTAATTAGAATTAAAAATTTGGTCTCATAGGATCAAATTAATTTTTGAAAAATAGTAACTTTTGAATTTTATTTACCATGGTTAAAGGTAAATAAGGTAATTAAAGGTAAAAATTATATTATAATAATATAAAATTAGCCTAAAACTTGTAATAATTTCATTTTACATGTTTTTTTAGACCCAAATAAATCTTATGTAAATAATATTATATTTTTTTAAGCCAGTTTTGTTAGATTAATACATTTATTATATTTTATTTAAACAAGAGTTAAAACTGTCATATTCAAAATTTAATAAGTCAATCATTTTTAATATAGTGTTATAAATAAGATAAATTATACTATATTTATTACTTTAAAAGATAAAAAATTAATATTCATTCTGATAATTTATTTTTAATTTTTAGATAATAAATAACTTAATTAAAGGCTTGTGTAATAATGATGTAGTAATTGTTTAATTAATTGAGATATCAAATAAATGATATCAAAAATATTAAAATAAATAAAATTTGACTTAATTAATTACATAAAAATAAATATATATATATATATATAACTTATACATTTTAGTGACATTTTATAAAATTTTTTCTAAGCTATCATGTTGGTTTGATATTTTTAAAAATAAAAAATTTGAATAGTATCAAAATTGACATAAATGATACTTAAAAATAAATAATATTTTATTAATTGTTATAAAATTCATAAAAATCTAAGTTTTATCCAAATAACTTTTAAAGTTTCAAATATGTAATAAATTATCCAATTGGGGTTCTTTTTTCATTTTATAGTAACTATATTAACCCTATAGTGTAAAAAACAAGTTGTCACATAAAAGATAAATTATTTAACTAAGGGATAAATCCAAAATATAAGGTTAATTTTGTGAACTAAAAATGTATAAAATTACTTGTTTGAGAGTATTTTGACCCATACTCATCTTATCCTTGAAATAACTCACTTTTTATCTATTTTAAATTGAAATTAATTTTATAATAAATTAATAGTTTTGGAGTTTCCAAAAGTGACCATCCTCCCCCTTATAAAAGGGAACCTATCCTTCCCTTTTATTAACACCTGTAAATCCATTTGGCTCAGCCAACCCCAACCCATTTCATCCCCTAACTTCTATCAATACATCCTATAAGCCATACTTTGGTCATAATGTCATCCTAATGAGTCCTTTGTACAAATCAAAAGGAGATACCCAAAAAGGAGGTAATTGTTTTATCACCTCTTTCAAAGTTATTTTCTTCTTATACTTCCTATTTGTATGTTGTTTCCATACCAAAGTAATAAATAAATAATCTTCTATATTCTGATATGATTTTATTATTATGGTAAAACCATATTCCTCTTTTTACCCATCCTTCGAAAAACAATATCACCATGCATGCGTGCGTACGGCTTATGGTATTCACGTTGTGGTATAAACTATTTTTCATCTACAATTTGTTTCTATGGTTATAACGATTAATATAAAGGATGAAAATAATAAATATAACATGATATTGTTTCTTTAAAATTAATATTCAATTCAATTCCATACCATTAAACCCTTAAGGAGTTATATCTTTGCTCGTGTGTACGTATGGCTTACCGTCTCCACGACGCGATGAGATTCATCTTCCATGTTCACCATTCAAGAAAGATTATAAAAATATATATTATTAATAAGTATAAAATATATGACATAATAATTCTACTTTAATAATATATATATGTGTGTGTGTTTGTACATATAGGTCATTCACTTACTTCTATTCAATACGATAAGAAAACGGAAACAATGTTCATGCGTACGTACGGCCTACCATCTCCATAAATGGTGTATTCCATTTCATAATTCTTTATGATATATATTATTGTAATATAAATATAATATATATATATATGATATTTATATCATGATTTATATTCTCTAATCATGATATAAGTATAAGGACCAACGATATAACAAATTAAGACACATTAGAAGAACAAAGCGAATATTACTTGAAGTGAAAACTTAACATATGATCATTAATAAGCTGGTAATATACTATCATAATCAAACCATATTTGGTATTAGATATAATAATATGATTATATAAGAGATTTATAATAAACTTATATTTATTATACAGTAAGTTTGTTGTGGTATGAAGAGAGTCAAGACACAAGCTAAGGAGATTTTTGTTTCACCTTTATTTTTGTGAGACACATGCCTCATACACTACTTTTTTCTTCTACATTATGTATATAATGACCATTAATGTCTTTTATGAGTCTTATCCAGAATATTATGATATTTCAATATTCTTATAATTTTTTTTTACATGTTGCATGCGATTCTATTAATTATTAAGTGATGAGTATTGATTTCATAGTCTCTTCCATATTTGGGATTGTTTCATTTTAAGTCTTTATTGGGTAATATTTATCATAAATATCCTTTTTTTATAAAAATGTTTTCATAAAATGATTTATTGTTATCCTATAAATTTTTAAAGTCATTTTTACCCATTTTTTAATTTTTACTACACGGTTTGGAAGGAATATTTATTTTTTTTAAAAGAATGTGTTTTTTTGACTTTTCTAGTAAAAGTACAAGAAGAATGTTTTATTTTAACTTATACATCATGAATGAATTTTTATACTTTAATAACACCTTATTTTATTGAATCTTCTCTTACAATATTACAAGGTTATTTTCAAATAAAATGTTTTCGTTTAAAATTGAACGGCATTTTAAGAAACGAAAACTATTTCAATAAAGAAAGGATATTTTCCCCAAGAACTATTTTAAGTGATTTTCATGATTCCTTTATATGATTTCAAATTAGTTTCAAACAAAAGGTTTTTGAAAAAATTTTATGTTTTAAAAAGTTATTTTTAATAGAAATTCATGTTCGGAGTGATCTTTCAAAATCTTTCCCCGTCTATAATGACATACTTTATCATTAATTCAAAAATATAATTCATATTCTTTCTGTAAATTGTTTATTTTTTGATGGCATGATGTTTAAGAAACGCACTTATTTTCATGGGTTATTCTTTTAATAAAATTATTAGGAAACCTATATCTTTTTCATAGGTTATGATATGATTACACTTTTATGATTCCCATTTTATTTCATGGGTTATGATATGATTGTTTATGATCTTGTGGTAAATTTATGTTTTATTTCATTATGAGATATGTGGGACCTATATCTCCCTCTGATGCATTTGGTAATGATGGAAAACTCATGAGGTTTATATTTTATGCGTTAAATGATTTCATGTTCACAGTTCTATGTGTGGACCTCTTTTTCATGTCCTTAATTTTATGCATGGACCTGGTTTTCATGTCCATAATTCTATGTGTGGACCTTCTTTTCATGTCCATAATTTTACCCATGTACCTGGTTTTCATGTCCATGTGTTTATGAAAGTGCCTGATTTCATGTCCTTAATGAGTGAACTTATTACTATGTATACATGTTAACAACATTATAAGTTGATATTTATACCACAATTTCATGACTTATGTCAATTTTATGATCTTATTGATTATATTCTTTGATTTCCTTTTGATTCATGTCATATGAACTTCCAATATCTCTATGAAATGTCTCAGGATTATGATCTTTGATATGCAGGATATGATCTTCTACTGTTTTTATCATCTTCCCATATCCTTATGCTCATGATATTCTTATGTATCTCTTTTGTTTTCCCTTACTAAGCATTTGAGCTTACCCCTTTTGTAAAGACCCATAATTTACATGGGAAAATTTCTTTTTATTAAATACATGGTAATTTTACGAGTCTGTAGTTTCTGACGGCGCTTGATTCTGAGGCCCGGTGTGCCCGGAATCAATTTCTGAAGTTTTGTTCGGGTACGTTCAGTAAACGTACGTACGGGATTTTATAACTTTTGAACTGGTGCTCGAAATTGAAATCTGATGGCATCATTGAACTCGCAGCGTCGGTGATTTCTTAGTGAGACCTTCACCGTAGTTGCGTTCTAATGAGAGTGGAAGTTAGATTTTGGGGGGTTTTAATTAAGTTAAATAAAAATAAGAGTTAGCTTATTTTTATTTCTTGGTAGTTAAAATCTACAAGGGGAGGTTAGTGGTGGGGCCCACCCACACATACCTCCCTTGGTAGGATATTATTAGGTGGGTCCCATACAAGCTTCAAACCCCCCTAAACCCCCCATTTATGTGGGATGAAACCCTTAAACTTCCCTTGAGTTAATGAAACCAACCGTATCTTCATTTAATTGTAACTTTCCACCTTCCCTCATAAGTGTGCCAAACCATAAATTAATTAATGGAATTAATTAATTAATTTGAAATAGTTTGAATTCTTTTGTCCAACAATTAAATAATGGGTTAGCTTAACCCATTATTTTGGTTGGAACTTTCTTTTTGGTGGAGCTTTGGAGAACCCTTGGAGGACTTTATTCTCCCAATGAAGAATGCCCCTCTCCAACGAAGAACGATGGACATCTCTCTATCCCTCTTCAACCGGGGCAAGAAGAGGAAACACCACCATCCTTGAACAATGTCGATGATGTCAACTTCTTCGTCTTCTTCTGATGTCAACGGAACGATGTCCACCTTTCTGCAACTTCGTCAACAATTGTCATCAATAGAGGTGAGTAAATTTGATTTATTTTATATATGAGTATAAACCTTTGTTCTTTGTTGTTCAAATTTCTGGATTATGGTATACCAAATGTTATCGCCATGATGAGGAGGGCTCGGACCGCATGAACACGGCCTGACCCTCCCACTTTGGTTGTTCTTGTTGTTGACGATGGAGGCGGGCCGTGAAGAAGTCAGCGGCGCAAGGCCGCCGGGTCGCCACAAGGTCATGGCACCACCGTGCCACGCAGGGAACCGAGCCACGGCCAGGCCGGCCGCGGCGGTGCCGGAGGGGCGCAGTGTCGTCGCACCGTGCCGGAATAAGGGGGTCGCGGCCAGAAGGGCCATGGAATTCAGACGATGAGTACGGCGCTGTCGCGCCACATGGAGAAGCTGGAGGCCACGGCCAGGCCGGGCCACGGAGGAGGTGGCATGGCGTCGTCGCGCCGCGCGGAGGCCAGCAGAACCGCGGTGTTGTCACGCTGCGGTGGAGGAGACAGGGGCGGTCGGCTGAGCCGACCGCCGGTGCGCGCTACGGGTGGGACCCCTCGGGTCCCGCGGGTCACCGAACCGACTCCTAGCACCGGTTCCTTTGGAAGCCAGGGGCACCGCACCCCCCCCCCCCCCCCCATGCGTGGCCAGCCGGCCTTGTGAGCCATCCCGCTAGCCACACGGGCTAGCACAGCCAGGCCGCCCTCGGCCAGGCCGTCCCTTCGGGCCGGACCACTCGGGTCGGGCCGCCCCTTCGGGCTGGCCCGCCCCCTTGGGCCAGGACATTCCCATGGACTGGTTCAGACCTCAGTCCGGATTGGGTCGGGCCGGGTCGGTCTGACTGGGTCGGACCGAACCCAGACCCGTTGGACAGTTTACACCTTTTCACTCATATCTTGGGCTACGGGTGTCCGATTGAGGAACCGCCTACGGTGATGGAAATCTTAGAGCGAGACGGTTCTTTTGGAATACCCCACTTTAGGTTTGGACATAGTTGGAGTATGGTCAGGTTGGTTTGAACATAAAAAACCAACCGGGCCCTCGGAATGGAAATGCCAATAACTCACCGACTGAGTGTCTGATTGACGCACCGTCTATCACGTTTGAACCCTTACAACATGGCAGTCCTTTGGCTTACTCCTTTTTAGAGTTTAGTGGTGGTCAAGGTACGACCAATATCTCGAGGGAAGATTATATGGAACTTGAGCGCACTGGGTGCGAGGAATCCAGTGGCTGATAGTGAGGCGGAGGTTGGAGACAGATCATATAGAGGTCAGCGCTCAGCGATCCTGTGTGGGTCAGCGCATATTGATCCTATGTGGGTCAGCACTCAGTGATCCCGTGTGGGTCAGCGCATGCCGATCCTGTGTGGGTCAGTGCATGCCGATCCTGTGTGGGTCAGCGCCCAGCGATCATGTGTGGGTTAGCGCATACTGATCCTGTGTGGGTCATATCCTGTGTGGGTCATAGTGGGGGTTAGTACCTATCGATCCTGTGTGGGTCAGACTCCGTATGGTCAGAAGCAGTGCCTCTTGATAGAATAAGATGATCTAGCTTCGCGACTAATCATTTGTACTTCTATACTTCACTGAAATCCTAGTTTGAGTTGAGTCAATGACCTTTGTGTTTTCCTCATGATTGAGATGGGTTACTAGATAACTTAGGTATATGTATGGGCATATACCTAAGTAATGGTAGTCCTTTGATTCCTACTTTGTGGTTTATCCTTTTTGGATTTTGTGAGAACTTGAGGGTCTCAGGGCCCTACTAAGTATCCTTATACTCACCCCTACACGGGCTTTGCCCGTACCTCATTTTGTTGGATGCAGACGACGGACAGCACTGACTGAGGCGTAGTGTACGAGGACTAGATGGTACCTGGAGGTGGACCTCATGATGAGTCGGTACCCAGAGGATACGGATGGAAGTGGAGCACTGAGGAGGCTATCTATACCTACCCTTTATGTAGGATCCGTGGTGGACGATCTAGGAGTTTCTAGACACCTTCCAGCTGTTTTTATTTTCCTTGTACTTTACTATTTGGCTTGTATTTCCGGCCCCTTTTTCTTTCCAGCACATCTTTTGTATACAGTTTCTACTTAGTGTCTTGCTTCCAGTTGTGTACTCTGTTGTGTGTGTTTACTTTTATAAAGGCAATGCCTTCCCAGATTAGGTATTTACACCTTTGGTGCTAGTCGTCAGCCCCTGGCCTATGAAAGGTGGGCTTAGGGTAGTCATGGCACGGGTCCCGAGCACGATTCGTGACAAATTGGTATCAGAGGAGTCGGTTCTACCGCAGAACTCAGGACTCTAATCATTCTTTTCTGTGAAGCAATAGTGTTAAGGGTACCGAGTCTGGTTTTCAGTGCAGGGAGTCCAGTGTTGGTGCGGCGGCCGACGTATCCGTATACTAGGACCCTGACTACTGATTTCTGACTTAGTGCATGAAAAAACTAATTGTGTGTGTGTTTTATAAAAGTTTTCTAAAGTTAGATCAACCAGGTCAGCTCACCAGGAATAGTCATTTGACTGTGTCGCATCTGTTTCTTTCAGTATGCCTCCCCACGGACGACCAGTTATAGCCCTGAGAGTTGTTCGCGCTGATAGCCCACCGAGCGATGAGCCTCGGTGCAGGGCCCTTTACTAGCGGAGGCACCAGTGGTACCACTTTCTGTTGGGCCACTGATGCCACCAGCCCTAGCAGCAGATGATGCATTCCATTTGAGCACGTTGCATGAGTTCCAGCGCCAGAGGCCACCCAGGTTCAGAGGAGATATGGACACACAGGTGGCTGAGGATTGGATGGAGGTTTTGGTGAGAGTCTTCAAGCTAGTTGGGACACCAAGAGACATCATGGTGATCCTTGCTGCCAGCCTCCTTCAAGCAGCAGCAGGCATATGGTGGAGCCTGATGCTCCAGGTACACGACGAGGCGACACTTCTATGGACAGACTTAGAGAGCCTGTTTCGGGCGGAGTTTGTTCCATCCACCCTTCGTACAGTGCGGATACAGGATCTAATGCATCTACAGTAGGTTAGCATAACAGTTTCACAGTACTCAGCGAGGTTCACTGACCTCTCGCACTACTCCACGGATATGGTACGGGACCCATTCTTTAGGGCCCGGACCTTTGAGAAAGGGCTCGGGCAAGATATTAGAGCCTCGATTATCTCCCTCATCATTCTGATGCATGAAGAAGTGTTGGAGAGAGCCCTCCTAGTATAGAGTTTCCTTTCTGAGCAGTCTCCAGCAGTGAGACCCACTACTAGTCATCTTGCAATGGAGTCTTCTGAAGCTGGCAGTAGACAGATGATGTAGAGGTCCAAGAGGACTCGACCTACAGGTGGTCGACCGCATGACTTAGGATCAGTTTTCTAGGGAAGTGACTATGCCAGGAGCAGATAGTGTTACTCATGCGGCGGGCAAGGTCACATGGCACGTGACTATCCAACCCATCGTACAGATGATTAGCAGTCGATTGAGGGACCTCCCAGGCAGAGGCAGAGATTTGATCGAGGCAGTCCTTAGGGAGAAGGTAGATGTGGTAGAGGAGCTGGTCGAGCAGCTGGCGGTGGGTGACGTTTTGAGGTGTTACCACCACCAGGAGGTCCACCCCGACCGCAGGGATCTGGTGGACAGGGGAGAGTTCAGCTTCAGGCAGCTGAGTCATACAACCACAGTGCTCCGAAGATGATTCGAGGTACTATATGTGTATACTCCACCTTAGCTGCAGTTCTTATAGACATAGGTGTCAGTCACTCTTTCATTGCCACTGCCCTCGTTCGGAGCTCGGAGATTCCGACGGAGCCATTGGCTCGATCCTTACATCTAGATACTCCTACGAGAGAAGACTCGATGATTACGCACTGGTACCGGTAGTGTGAGCTTACTCTAGGAGGTGAGAGCTTCGGTTGGGATCTCCTCGTAGCAGCGTTGAGGCCTTACGACGTCATCTTGGGTATGGAGTAGTTATCTAGAGTCCATGCTCAGATCGACTGTATTAGGTACAAAGTGTGGTGTGTTCGAACAGTTGGGACCAGGTTCACCTTCACCAGTGAGAAGGGAACCTTTGTAGTGCAGGACGGACTTACTCGGAGGAGGGTGCATCCGATCACTTACCAGTTAGCTTTCCTTACCCTCGGAGAAGTTGATGTGGAGAGTCTGATTTACCATGTAGTGGTGGACCAGTACGTGGATGTTTTCCCTGATGATGTTCCTGGACTACCTTCTCATAGAGAGGTGGACTTCTACATTGACATGTACCCCGGGAGGGAACCGATATCTACTCCAATATATCGGATGGTTCCTGCTGATCTTCGTGATCTGTGGGTACAGCTGGAGGACTTGCAGGAGAAGGGATTCATCTAGCCCAGTGTTTCTCCCTGGGCAGCCCCGATTCTATTTGCCAAGAAGGTGTATGGGAGTTTGAGGCTCTATGTCGACTATTGTCTCCTGAACCAGGTGAATATGAAGAATAGTTACCCACTCCCAAGGATTGACAACCTCTTTGACTAGCTGAAGGGAGCACGGTGGTTCTCAAAGACACGCCTCATATCAGGATATCACCAGCTCAGAGTTCGAGACGAGGATGTGCAGAAGACAACCTTCAGATATCGTTACGGCCACTATGAGTTCTTGGTTATTCCCTTTGGCATAACCAATGCTCCAGTAGTGTTCATGTGTCTCATGAACAGGATCTTCCAGCCTTACCTCGATCGCTTTGTCGTAGTCTTCATCGATGACATTCTGATCTACTCTACCACTGAGGAGGAGCATGCCTACCATTTGCAAGTAGTACTGGACACACTCTGAGAGCAGCATCTTTATGGTAAGCTCTCTAAGTTCTAGTTTTGGATTCGAGAGTTCCACTTCTTGGGACATGTCATCTCAGAGGCTTGAGTTGCAGTGGATCCAGCGAAGATTGAGGCAGTACTTGCTTGGGATCCACCCAGGAGTGTGACGGAGGTATGGAGTTTCCTGGTCTTGGATGGATACAACTGAAGATTCATTCTAGACTTATCCATAGTTGTAGCACCACTATCAACCTTGACAAAGAAGGGGAAACCCTTCGTGTGGTCGGAGAGATACAAGCAGAGATTTCAGGAGTTGAGGCAGAGGCTGACTAGTGCCCCCATCTTGAGGCTTCCAGAGGAAGGCGTTGGGTACGTAGTCTACTGCAATGCATCAGGGACCGGGCTTGGGTGTGTCCTAATGTAGGATCGATCTTTGATCACGTATGGTTCTTGGTAGTTGAGACAGGACGAGCAGAACTATGCTACCCATGACCTGGAGTTAGAAACAGTGGTCTTCGCCTTGAAGATGTGGCGGTACTATCTATTGGGTAAACGTTTTACCATGTACTCTAATCTCAAGAGTCTCAGGTATATATTCTCTTAGAAGGACCTGAACTTGAGACAGCGGCGATGGCTTGAGTTCCTCCAGGACTATGACTTTGAGATATTCTATACTCCTGGGAAGGGGAACGTTGTTGCAGATGCGCTTAGCAGGAGGACCGGTATTCAGCTGCTAGGGGAAGCGACAGAGCAGTTGGCTGCCTTATAGATATCCTTTGTGTATAGGGATAGAGAATCCTATCTACAGTCTCTTACAGTGACTCCCCCACTTCTTTGGCGAGTCAAGGAGGCGCAGTGTGGGGACGCTGACTACGACACACAACGTGCTCAGATATCCACAAGGCATGCACCTGATGGATTTTCTGAAGGTGGGGAGCACGTCATCCTCTTCAGAGGACATACCATGGTCCCAGTTGAACTTTATGAGGAAGTGTTGAGGGAGTTCCACACTTCTCCTTTATCGGTACACCCTGGGGTGGTGAAGATGTACCAGGACCTTCGACGACAGCACTGGTGGCTAGGTATGAAGAAGGCAGTAGCGGAATTTGTATCTCAGTGCCTCACTTGTCAGCAAGTGAAGGCAGAGCACCAGGTACCAACAGGCTTGGTTTAGCTCTTAGAGGTCCCAGAGTGGAAATGGGATGGGATATCCATGGATTTCTTGATGGGTCTTCCACGTACATCCAGGAGTCATGATTCGATATGGGTGACCATTGACCGACTCACCAATTCATCCCACTTCCTACCGATCAGAGAGCAGGGATCAGTTGAGAGCCCGGGATGCCTCTATGTGCAGGAGATAGTGCGTTTACATGGATTACCTTCTTCTATTGTCTCCGAAAGTGACACACGCTGTACTTCCTAGCTATGGAAGGGGTTGCATGAAGCTTTCGGTACACAGCTTCACTTGAGCACCACCTTCCATCCTCAGATGGATGGCCAGACCGAGCGGACCATCCAGACCCTCAAGGACATGCTCTGTTCTTGTGTCCTCGACTTTGGTCGCAGTTGGGAGGACCAATTACCTTTGGTGCAGTTCACCTACAACAACATCTATCAATCCACCATCAGTATGGAACCTTTTGAGGCCTTGTATGGTCGACCTTGCATATCGCCATTGTGCTGGATAGACCCAGGGGAGTCAGCACTAATGGGACCAGAGATAGTATGTGCTACCACGGAGAAGGTGCAGATCATCCAGGAGCAGATTAATACTGCACATAGCAGGCAGAATTCATATGCTGATAGGAGACGGAGACCTCTAGAGTTCGAGGATGGCGACCACGTCTTTCTACGGGTCTCACCTCGACGAGGTCTACGGAGATTTGGCCGTAGTGGAAAGTTATCTGTAACACCCCAAGATTTTATGAAAAATATTATTTTTAATGTCTTGTGTTGTATGCTACACCAAAATTAGCTTGTGATATACGCAACACCGTATTTTCTTGCAGTATACGCAACACTATTCTTGGCTCGCGTTACACACAATTTCAAGTACGTTTTGTAGAAAATATTCTACGCAACATTATGTATAGATTTTATTTAATGTATAAATGAAATAAGTTTTGATTATATGCAACACCAAACAGAGCTTTCACTACACACAGCCCTGACTTGGCTTGCATTACACACAATAAAGACCTTCCTCGATAGCGTGTGTAGTACGCAATACTGAGTTTCACTAAACGAGATATTATTATAATATTATTATGAACTACCCGTTATGAACAGTAATACCCACTTTTTCAAATTTTTTAAAATTTATCTTCAAAATGGACTTCATTTTTGGATTCAGAATATCGAAATTAGCTTAGGGTGAAATTTTGGTACTTTTTGGATAACTTTCATATTCTAATGAATAGTGAAAATTTCTAAATTTTAATTAAAAACAACTTTTTTAATCGAAATAATTAATAGTGATAAATAATTAATTTGAGTGGTTTTAAAGTATATTTAGAATATATTTTTACCATTTAATACAATTTTGGTCATTGGATGTAATTTCACATTTAAACCAGACATAAACAAGTGTCAATCTTTTGATAGTTATTATCTCTTAAAAACACGCTATTTGTTTTGACGATGGGAATTAATTCTTAAATTAATTAATGCAACTCATATGTTTTTAATTTGGTAAAATAGACATCATTTTTTAATTCATAATATCAAATATAGATTAGGCCTAATTTTTGGTATTTTTCTGGAAACTTTTAATTTTTTGATGAATAGTGAAACCACTAAGTGGTAGTTAAAAAACTGAATTTTTCATAAAACTTAATTTTACCGCTTCTGTGAGTGGAATTTCGAAAATTCGAGAGACATGGTTAATATAAAGGACTAAAATGTGGTTCAATGAGATGAAAATATTTTTTGGTGAATAGTAACTTTTTACTTTTATTTACCACGGTTAAAAGTAAATAGGATAATTAAGGGTAAAAATGATATTATTATTACCCTAACATATGTCCTAATTCTATTGGATAAGAGTAATTCGAGCAAAAACAACCTTAGGAATAAAATATGACCATTTAGGCCCACTTGGATTAGATTAGGACATTTAATATTAATTTATTTAAAGAAGGGTTAAAATAGTTAAAATCAATGTTTAATAAGTAAATCATTTTTAATATAGGGTTATACATAAGATAAATTCGACTATAAATATTCATTAGAAATATAAAAAGATTTCATACATAATTGTATTTTATTTATAATTTTTAGACATTAAATAATTTAATTTATTTATGACACAAATATGATGCAGTAATTATCTTATTAATGAAATATTGACAAAATTGATGTTATAAATACCCAAATAAATGTAATTTGAGAATTTTTATGAATTCCACTAATTTTATAGGTTAATATGACATGTTAGTATTGATTTAGTTAAGTTTTTTCGAACTAATAATTCTGTTATGATTTTCACAAAAATCAATTACCAAATAGTGTCAAAATTGACATAAAATAGTTTTTAAAACAAATATTATATTATTAATTGTTATTTTATTCCTAAAAATCTAAGGATATGCCAAATTAATTAGATAAGGTTATATATATTAATAATAAACAACTTGGGGTTTCTTTGGTTTGTTATAGTAAGTTTATTAACCTTATAGTGTAAGAAAACAAGAAGACACGGTAAAAGTTAAATTATCTAAATTAAAGTTAAATCTAAATGATAAGGTTAAAATAGAAACCTAAACTTGTCTAAATTCTATTGTATTAGAGAGTTTAGACCCATCCCCACCTTAGATTCAAAATAACTCAATTTGGAGCTATTAAAAACTGAATATGACTTTATAATAAAATAATATTTTTAGTTATTCCAAAGGTGCCCCTCTCCTCCCTTATAAAAGGGCACCTCCTCCCTCTCTTCCTCACACCACTTTGAGCCATAAAGCTCGGCCAACCCCTGCAAAATTATCTTCTCCACTTCCCTAGAAACATTCTAGAGGTCCTGGTCTTCTTCAAAGACCAATTTTAGTGCCCCAAGAGGAGGTCTCAAAGAGGCGCTTCAAAGAAGAGGTAATGTCCGTTACCGATTCTTTCAACTTTATTTCTTCTTCCACTTCTTCTTATTTATTTGTTTCATTATTAAGTAATAACATACGTATCACTCATATACTTATATGATATTATAAGTATGAAATATCCATATTTCACCATCTATCCATCCTATGGAAAACGAAATCACCGCGCATGCTTACGTACGGAATACCGTCTCCACACCGTGGTGTAATCTATTTTCCACCACCACCTTACTTGGATGGGTATAATGGTGAAAGTAAAGAATATATATGATTATTGTAAATTGATATTGATTCTGTAATATTATACATACGCTTTAATACAATTCGACGATCATGGGAATGATATCATCGCTCGTGCGTACGTACGGAATACCGTCTCCACGACGCGATGAGATTCACTCTCCATGATAACCATTAAAGAATGATTATAAAGTATATATAATAAGTAATCATAAAATATATGACATAATAATTCTACTGGATTTATGTATATATATATTTATGTCATCTACTTAATTCCATTCAATTCAATAAGGAAATGAAAACAACGTTCATGCGTACGTATGGCCTACCGTCTCCATGAACGGTGTATTTATTTCCATTTATCGATCCATTATATATATGTATATTATGAATATATATTATATATAAATAATGTTTTACATTCTGGATGTAAGTAATCATGATCTAAGTAATCATATGAATAATTACAAGTTAAAACACGAACGACAAATGAGACGATTTTACCCAAAACGCTACTTTAACATGAATTTACAAAAGAAAGGGTAATATAAAGTCATAAGTGAACCATATATGATATAATAACAATTAATATGATTCTTTAATAAGTCAATGACATTATTTAAATCATTATACAGTAGGTTTGGATACGTACGAAGCATATCGGACCTAAGGTAAGGGATAAATTTTCAATCTCATTTTTATCCGAGATTTCTTATACGTAAGTATTTACTGGGGTTACGTTTATCATCCATGACCATGTTTTCTAAAAATGTTTTCATAAATGTTTACTATTATTCCTTGAATGTTTAAAGTCATTTTTACCCTTTTTTTACTTTTTACCGCATTGTATGAATGGAATCTTTCCTTTGGTTACCATATAAGGTACTTTTTGACTTTTACGACAAAAGTACGAGGAGAATGTTATTTTTAACTCATACGGCGTGAACGGATTTTTATGGTTTCATAACGCCTCATTTCCAAGAAGCTTCCTCTACAAGATTGTATGATTATTTTCAACAAAACCCTTTTCTTTTAAAATTTCATGTAATTTTGTGAAAATAAAATGATTTTAAAGAAGAAAGGATATTTTCCTCAAGAATTCATTTCAAGTGTTTTTTCAAAACTATTTTCCATCTAAGATGAAATTATTTCATATGTGTATGTTTCAAGTAATATGTCTCTATGATTTAAATGGTTTCAACTTTCTTATGATGAAATGATATCAAATTTTTATGGATTATGTTATGATGGCATGATGCTTAAGAATCCCATTTTATTACATGGGTTATGCTATGATGTATGATTTATGATTTTGTGGCACACGAAAGAATGATTTCATTATGAGATGGGTGGGACCTATATCTCCCTCCAATACAATGGGTAAAGATTTATATCTCATGAGAGAGACATGGCTGGAATGGTAAGTTAATCCGGTTCAGTATTACAGGACTGGAACGAGGAGTGAACTCGATTCAGAAAGGGACTTTGTCCACTAAGATGGTCTTGGCAGCAATGCCTTGGCTACTATGGAAATAATCATATGTGTTTAATGGATGCCACAATTAAATGTTTTATTCCCATGCTATTTTATCATGATTTATGTTCCTTTATGATCTATGCCTTATGTACCTCCATGTTTTATGTCGTTGCTCAAGATTTTGATGTTTAAACATTATTTTCATGTTTTTAAGTTCAAATGTATATGGTATGTTTTATTTTATCCATGCTTACCCTTACTAAGCATTTGAGATCACCCTTTTTAGGTTTTATTTTCCCCCAGGATTAAAAGAAAGATTTAGGGTAAGGAAACAAAAAGTGGAAGATCTTTATGGGAGATGTTGAAGATCTTTCACCACGATTAGAAGATTACGTTCCAAGTTTCTAAAGACACTAAACTATTACGGTCCTTGTGTGTCTGTTTTTGTTATTTATTAAGTATTCCGCAAAAGTAATGTAATATCCATGTACGTCAAGCTTTGGTTCTCTACATTATCTCTGAGGTTCATCGGGACTTTCCAGGTCCTCAGTAGAGTAGGTGAGGTGGCTTACTTCTTATCTCTTCCACCTCAGTTCCACCAGGTGCACAACGTCTTCCACGTATCATAGCTGAGGAGATACGTGCATGACCCTTCCCACATCATCGACCATGGGGATATGGACATCGATGATGGGGCGACTTTCACGGAGATTCTAGTGGAGATTGAGGATTGACAGGAGCAGGTCCTACGTGGACAGTCGATACCTCTGGTGTGTGTTCGTGGCAGCATGGGAACCTTCAGGAGAGCACATGGGAGTGGGAGGTACATATGCGTGCTCAGTACCCTCATTTGTTCCCTTAGTTCGAGTTGCAGCTTACGGGGACGTAAAGCCCTGAGGTGGGGAGAATGTAAAGACATAGAATTTCCGTGGGAATTTTTTTTTCTTAAATACATGGAAATATTATGAGTCTGCAATTTCTAACGGTGCTTGATTCTGAGGCCCAGTGTGCCCGGAATCAATTTATGAAGTTTTGTTCAGGTACGTTCAGTAAACGTACGTACGGGATTTTATAACTTTTGAACCAGTGCTCGGAATTGAAATCTGAGGGCACCGTTGAACTCCCAGCGTCGGTGATTTCTTAGTGAGACCTTCATCGTAGTTGTGTTCTAACAAGATTGGAAGTTAGATTTTGGGGGTTTTTTAATTAAGTTAAATAAAAATAAGATTTAGCTTATTTTTATTTCTTGGTAGTTAAAACCTCCAAGGGGAGGTTAGTGGTGGTTCCCACCCACACATAAACTCCCTTGGGAGGATATTATTAGGTGGGGGCCACACAAGCTTCAAACCCCCCTAAACCCCCCATTTATGTGGGATGAAACCCTTAAACTTCCCTTGAGTTAATGAAGCCAACCCTCTCTTCATTTAATTGTAACTTTCCATCTTCCCTCATAAGTGTGCCAAATCACAAATTAATTAATGGAATTAATTAATTAATTTGAAATCATTTGAATTCTTTTGGACAACAACTAAATAATGGGTCAGCTTAACCCATTATTTTGGTTGGCACTTTCTTTTTTGTGGAGCTTTGGAGAACCCTTGGAGAACTTTATTCTCCCAATGAAGAACGCCCCTCTCTAAAGAAGAACGATGGACATCTCTATCACCCTCTTCAACCAGGTCAAGAAGAGGAAACATCGCCATCCTTGAAGAATGTCGACGATGTCAACTTCTTCATCTTCTTCCGACGTCAACGGAACGACGTCCGCCTTTCCGAGACTTCGTCAACAATCGTCAGAAATCAAGGTAGGGAAATTTGAGTTATTTTATAGATGAGTATAAACCTTCATTCTTCATCATTAAAATTTATGGATTATGGTATGCCAAATGTTATCGCCATGACGAGGAGGGCTTGGACCACACGAACATGGCCTGACCCACCCCTTTTGGTTGTTCTTGTTGTTGACGATGGAGGCGGAACGTGAAGAAGCTGGTGGCATAAGGCCACCGGGTCGCCCGAAGGGCGCGGCATCGTCGTTCCATGCAGGGAACCGAGTAGTGGCCAGGCGGGCCGCAGAGGTGCTGGAGGGGCGCGGTGTCGTCGCACCGTACCGGAAAAAGGGGGTCGCAGCCAAGAGGGTCGCGGCGGTCAGACGATGAGCACGGCGCCATCGCGTCACGTGGAGAAGTTGTAGGCCACGGCCAGGCCGGGCCACGGTGGAGGTGGTGCGGCGCCATCGCGCCGCGCGAAGGCCAGTAGAACCGCGGCGTCGTCGCGCCGCGGGGGAGGAGCAAGGGGCGGCCAGCTCAGCCAGCTACCGGTGCGCGCTATAGGCGGGACCCCTCCGGTTTAGTGGGCCACTGAACCGGCGCCTAGTGCCGGTTCCTTCGGAAGCCAAGGGGCGCCGCACCCCCCCCCCCCCCCCCATGCGTGGCAAACCGACCACGCGAGCCGGGCTGCCTTCGGTCGGGCCGCCCACAGCTGGGCTGCCCTCGGTCGGGCCACCCTCGGGCGGGCCACCCTCAGGTCGGGCCGTCCCATCGGGCCGGACCACTCGGGTCGAGCTGCCCCCTCTGGGCAGGCCGTTCCCTCAGACCGGGTCAAACCCCAGTCCAGACCGGGGCGGGCCAGGTCGGGCCGACTGGGTCGGATCGGACCCGGACCCGTTGGACAGTTTACACCTTTTCGCTCATATCTCGGGCTATGGGTGTCCGATTGATGAACTGCCTACGGCAACGGAAATCTTAGAGCGAGACGGTTTTTTTGGCATACCCCACTTGAGGTTTGGACACATTTGGAGTATGTTTGGGTTGGTTTGAACCTAAAAAACCAATCGGGCCCTTGGAAAGGAAATGACAATAACTCACAGACCGGGCATCCGATTGACGCACCGTCTATCGCGTTGGAACCCTTACGACATGGCAGTCCTTTGGGTTAATCCTTTTTGGAGTTTAGTGGAAGTATAGGTACTACCGATATCTTGAGGGTAGATTCTATAGAACTCGAGCGCACCAGGTGTGAGGAATCCGGTGGCTGATAGTGAGGCGGTGGTTGGAGACAGATCATACGGAGTTCAGCGCTCAGCGATCCTTTATGGGTCAGCACATACTGATCATGTGTGGGTCAAATCCTGTGTGGGTCAGTGCTCAGTGATTCTATATGGGTCAGTGCATACTGATCCTGTGTGGGTCATATTCTATGTGGGTCAGCGCCGAGTGATCCTGTATGGGTCAACGCATACCGATCTTGTATGGGTCAGATCCTATATGGGTCATAGCGGGGGGTAGTACCTATCGATCTTGTTTGGGTCAGACTCTATATGGTCAGAAGCAGTGCCTCTTGACAGAATAAAATGATCTAGCTTCGCGACTAATCATCTGTACTTCTATACTTCACTGAAATCCTAGTTTGAGCTGAGTCAATGACCTTTGTGTTTTCCTCGTGATTGAGATGGGTTACTAGATAACTTGGGTATATGTATGGGAATATACCTAAGTAATGGTTTTCCGTTGATTCGTACTTTGTGGTTTATCCTTGTTGGATTTTGTGAGACCTTGAGGGTCTCGGGGTCCCTACTGAGTATCTTTACACTCACCTCTACATAGGCTTTGCTCGCACCTCGTTGTGTTGGATGCAGACGACAGACAACGCTGACCGAGGCGGAGTGTACGAAGACTGGACGGTACCCGGGGGTGGACCTCATGACGAGTCGGTACCCGGAGGAGACGGACGGACGTGGAGTGATAAAGAGGCTATCTGTGCCTACTCTTCTGGTAGGATCCATGGTGGATGATCCTAGAGCTGCTAGACACCTTCTAGTTATTTGTCTTTTCCATGTACTTTACTGTTGGGATTGTATTTCCGACCCCTTTTTCTTTCCAGTACATCTTTTGTATACAATTTCTACTTAGTGTCTTACTTCCAGTTGTTTACTCTGTTGTGTGTGTTTACTTTTATAAAGTCAATTCCTTCCTATCTTATGGATTTACGCCTTTGGTGCTAGTCGCCAACCCCTGGCCTATGGAAGGCAGGCTTGGGGTAGTCACGGCACAGGTCCTGAGGATGGGTCGTGACACCTTTATTATGTTTCCTTTCACCAAGTTACGAAGAAAGGTTTTAGGTAGAAGTACTAACGGTGGATATATTATGGGATATGTTGATGATCTTTCACCATTATAGAATAATTTTTTTCCAATTTTCCAAAGACACTAAATTATTGTGGTCCTCAGTCATGTAATATTGTAATGTACTGAATATTCATCTAAAATGATGCAATATCCATGTATGTTAAGCCTAGGTTGCTATATATGTTCTTAGTAAGAAGTTACATTGTGATTTTGATTTAGAGGATGCATATGAGTTTAGGGTGATGGAAAAGATTTTAGATTCTCATATGGATATGGAGGAAGTTAGTTGGGGAGTTTTCCCAAATCAGATGATAATTCATTCTTCATTTTAGTTGTAGGTAATGGAATCTCAACTAGGATATTCTGAGGTGGAGGTGTTAATATAATGTGTAATTTATAGATATACTTTTTAGGTATGTCTAGAATATAGTCATCATTATGTTCTATTTCATGGGAAGTTTTTTATTTCATCTGTGATGAAAGAGGTCATGTTATATCAGTTTCATAGCTCACCTCTAACAATGTATCCTTTTATATCCAATATATAACATGCTATGAAATATCATTTTTTGTGGTCAGGGATAAAGAGGTTAGTGTTGTAGTTAGTAAACTAATTATTTGTCCGTTAGTTGGTGATGTCCTAGTATCAACTTCTAGCTGGTTTTTTATAGATATTTCATAATAATCATATGAAATGGGAGGATATATCAATGGATTTCATTACTAGTTTTCCTCAATCCTTGGGTGGATATGAAACCATCTAGGTGATTATAGATCAGTTTATTAAGTAATCTCATTTATTGGTGATCAATGAGTCGAGTGAAATAGTTGCTTTAAAAAGGTTGTATATGAATGGGGTGATGCTTTGGAATCATTTTTAGTGTGGATATTCAAAAGATTGATATGATCCAAATGATAGAGGACATTTTATTTTCATCTATACTTGATTTTAGAGGTTTATGACTGAATAATTTAACTTTGATTGAGTTTTCATATAATAATAGCTATCACTAATCCATTATTATGGATTTATTAAAAGTGTTTCATGAATACCATTATGGATATCTATTTTATTGGACTGATTTTGAAAACTCAGTGATTCTTAGACTATATTTAGTGTAAATGATGACCAAGAAGGTGCAGGTGATCTATGAGAATTTGAAATCAAATCAAGATCATCCAATATCTTATATAGACTATAGAAGGATGCTTCTAGATTTTGAGGTTGATGATTATTTGTTTCTAAAATTTTCTACTTATCATGGAAAATGAAGGTTTTATATATTAAATAAATTTTATCCTCAATTTGATGAATATTTTGAGTTGTTAGATCATGTCAACAAGGTGGATTATTGTTTTTCTCTTGTTCTATAAATTTATTAAATTCATAATTTTTTCCTAATACCATATCTTTAATGGTATCTTCATGATAACTCCTAGGGCATAAATTAAGGTGAGTTTTATATTAATGAGGTTATGATATTCATATATTGTCCAATGAGGATTTAGTATCATCAAGAGAAGGTTTTATGAGGATGCATCATTACTTTTTTTTCATATCTTGTAGAGGTATGGTGGATTTTAGGAATATAGGTGGGAGCATGAATCATAAGTGTGAACTAAATATCTAGAGTTGTTTTTATGTTTTTATTTATATATTATCATTTATGTTGGTTTTATTCTTAAATAATTAAATTTTTTCATTATTTTTCTATAGTTATGAATTTGTGGCTAAAGATTCCAATTCGATAGGTATCTCCTAGGGTAATTTGGTTTTCTTGGTCGATTTGTTCCTTTAGGGTTTGTTTTTATTATTTAGGATAAAAAACATTTGATAAGTATCTAATATAGTGTCTTGGATATCTATTTATCTTATACTTTATGATTTTTTATGTTTTAAAAGTGTTAGGAATGTGTTTAGATATTAATGATAAAATAAAGGTGGTTTTCAACAAGAAATTTTATCTATTAGTAAAATCTCATTATGATAGGGAATTCTGGCACCAAGATTTTTTTTTCAGTGGAGATAGAGAGGGATAGATTCTTTTAGCCATTGTGACCTAGTGTTTCCACCCTGGTTTGTTCAATTTCATCATGATGCATTATATAAAGTTAGAGTCATTTAATCTATGATGTTTTATCTTGACACTGTTTGATGCAAGTGATATTTTTAACCATGATATTTATATCATGAAATTAGTAGAGTTGATCACTATATTGTGGTGGTTTACATTGTGTCATGATTATTTTTAGTGGATATTGGGTTTTTTGGGATGAATTAGTTAAAGGAATGAAGAGGGATGAAGATTGTGCAATGGAAATTAGGGATTTATACATTGTGGATTGAAGAATTCATTTACATTATAATATGATTTTATATCATTTATTTGAATGGTCTTTTAGAATGATTTATGAGGGCGGATTTTTTACATGGTTTTTAGAGATATAATTGACTTATCTCTTTTATTTCATTATGCAATTTGTTGCACCATGATTTTCTCCAACCAAATTTTAATTATAAATTCAAGGTGTCTATCCCCCTTAGTTTGATTAATTTATATTCTCTAAAACACTAGTCATCCTTATATCTAAACTTTAGTATCCTCTGATATCCTTGTTCAACTATGATTCTTTGGGTCTATGAGATCAAGAACCTTGTGATCTAATGTGTTACTTATTCCTTCTTCTATCCATATCCATTTCTTTATCTAGAGGGGTTCATGTAAGTGGAATTTTATCATTTTTTTATGATTTTTATTCAACTATATGATAAATGATTGATTTATTTTAGTCTTGGGTGATGATTTTTATGAGTTCATTAGTGTTTGTTAATTTATTATCTTCTCTTGTAATTGGGTTTTTTGAGATTCATATGTGGCAGTTGATTCTTATTTTCTCCTATATTTTGATATGCATATGTGAAATTACCATGTTTTGGTTATATTTTTATAAAGATTTAGAATTATCCTAATAAATATAATGATAAAAACCTAAATAAAATAATGGGGAATGTTTCAAGCATGTTTTTAATGTTTTACTTTTTATTTTTTATGAAATTGTTTTTTTTTTGTTGATTTTATTTTGAATCATGTTTTTTGGATTGTAATTATTATTAATATGTTGAATCTCAATCTAATTATTTAATTAATTTATGGAGGTAATTTGTTAAATAAATTAAATTTATAAAAAAATTACTAGGTATGTTTTGAGAAATTGATAACTAAATATGAGAAATTATATTATTATTTTAATTTATGTGGTTTTTGTTGTGTTTATGTTATTGTAGTTATTATTATGGTAGGTTTTTTCCTACTGTGGTTGGCTTGATAGGGTAGAATAAAAGTATATGGTAGTTAATTAGTGGTTTTTTCAATTATAATGAGAGGTTGAGGTGGTTTTATGTGATAGTTTCCTAATAATATAGTATAATGTTGATATAATGACGTGAATTGATAGGTTTTAAATGGAATGGGGTGTGATGATTAATAATGTTTTGGAAATATAAATTAATTGAAAAACAAATGATATACGGAAATGGAATTAATAAATGTGAAAGAGGAAGTGATTAAGGTGGGATAGTGGTGGGTGGAAATTTTTGTATTATAAATGAATTAATAAATAAGGTAGATAATGAAATTGGAAGCTAATGAAAAAATATGAAATGGGGTGAAGAATATTTTTTGTAAGGAAGTGGTGTGGTCTTATTGTGGTCCTATTATTGTATGGTTTTAGGATGCAGTGGTTGATATTGTTATGTGGTGGTAGAAATATGGTTTTGGGATGTAATTTTTGAGTTTTTTGTAAATATAGTTGACTCTTATGTTATTCTTGTGTGTCATTATATATTAATTGTATTATTTAATTATTTATTATACACCACTATCTATATTGAGTAAAGTGTCCAATGAACATTTGATATTTTGGGTTCCAAGTGTACCCCCAAACATTCAAGATGTGGGTCATAAGGATGTTTGACTACTCCTCTTTACCTCTTCTAAACTTAGTACATTATTTGATGGAATAAATTCATATTTGTGGTATATGGTGATGTTGTGTTGGTTTGATGATGTGGTAGTGTTGTGGTTATTTGATAGTGATATTATTGTATATTTTTATATAGTGTGTGGTTATGGTATGTGGTATGTGTTATATGTTATAGTTATGTGTTTGTGGCTTTGATGGGGTACGCATTATAAGGTTTCATTTATAAGGTTTTGGTTGTGATGTGGTATACAGTATATGGTTATGCAGATATATAAGAGATGGGAGTAACATAATATATATTCTCAGGGTATAATGGAAACTAGTTCAGTGGGGTAGTGGTGTTATGGTACCTTTCCCAACATATTCTTTTGAAAATTATTTTACTATACTTGAATGTGGATTGGGTGATAAACCCTTTGTGATGATGGGTGGTTTTTCTCCTTAGAATAGGTGACATGTTTGTTTTGTTGTTTATTTATTGTGGATTTAGTATGTTTTTTCCATATTTTCACAAGTGATTCTAGGGAGAAACCTACTAAGTATATGTGTATTCTCACCCCTTTCATCTATATCCTCTATAAACATATTTATAGGATGGATTCGGTGATTGGGTTGTAAATCACTTTATCATGGTGTAATAGGTTGTTGTAGTCTGTGTCATTACCACATGAGTTGCATTAGATATTCATTTTAGAGATATTAGGTTTATGTATGATATTATATTAATTTTATATTATGTATTAGTTTTGGTTTTATTTTTTTTTTATTAATTAGAGGTATATTCCATTATTTATGATATTTATGAGGTTAATGCCTCCCATGTCCTATTTTTTATACCCTAGATGCATGTATCTAACCCATGGCCTTTTAGAGGAAATATTTAGGGTCATTCATGTCTTCACTTCCAACCTAGTAAAGGCTCAAATAGGGATGGTTCATTACACAAACACACCTTAAGAGGGATGGGTGAATTAGGGTGTGGGATTTTTATTCCTATCAAAAACATATATTGTTCCCAAGTTAGTGAGAAAACTATGAATATATAAATTTAGGAAAAGATCCAAATATTTCAAAATATAAAAAATATTTTTAGTTAAATAATGATTTTACTTGGTTCACTATAAAGGAATATATCCATGGATAATACATAGGGTGATATGATGGTGTACCAAAAACCACTACTCACTATTTTTTGTTACAAAATTAAAGTATAAAATACTTACAAATAAAGTTCCAATTCCTCTATCTTTCTATCCACACAATGTTTCAAAGAACATATACAAGAAAAAACAATTCACATTTCACTCAAAATGATTATAAATAGAATATTTAAACACTAAATAGTAAGTGTATTTTCTATTATGTTTTTTCCTCCTTATTTAAGTTTTGAATCATCAATGACGTTCAACACAATAGTAGTTATTCTATCTCAGAATTACGTATGTTTAGAAATTATATCCTCCTATCTAGAAAGTTCATTTTCTATAAAAAAAATATCCAACCTTATTCTTCACATATCATTTATTTAAACTACCAAACCCATACTTCACAAAATTATAGATGTAATCCTCTCATTTACCTTTAAAAAAATTTGTATGAGTTGAATGAGAATTTAAAATTTTTAAACAAATCTATTAAAAAAATAAAACTCTCAAATAAATATATAATCAACTAAATTATGGTGTGACATTCATCATTATTTTGTAATTTTTTTCCATTTTTAGATCCCCTAAAAATAACAATCCAATTCAATAATTAGATCTTGAAAATCATGAGATCTATATATCTATTTGTTCAACTAGATGTGTTATGATATAATGCATTTTTTTATGGTGTAATATTTATATTTCTATAAAATTATAGATTCTCATTAATATGTTACCCTTGGATTATAAAATATAGTGTTATACCACTTCATCAGTGTACTATACCTCATTACCCAATTCCTAATAATAATTACACAATTTTTACTTAACTAAACCACCAATTTCGTTATGTTTTCATATTGTAATTAAAATCTATAATTTTAATTTCACATGATGAAGAATTATTCTCCATTAATCATAATTAACACTAACTCTAATATCATAAAGTTTCATTAAAATATAATATTTAAAACACCATATCCTAAAATCATTTAACAATTATTATAGTGTGGATAAGATATTTGTGTCATGATTTCTAACTTGATCACAAAATTACTTTCAAAACATTGTGAAAATTTAATAAAAAAAATTCAAGTATTATCCATTATCTTAATGTATCCATAAAAACCTATTTTTAACAAAAATAACTAATTTTAGTCATACTTTACCAAATTTTGATTTTGTACCAACATTCTCTACATTAAAGACTAAATATACACTGTAAGAAAATTAATATATATCCAAATGAAAAAATCATAGATATAGAAAAAATTACCATGGATATATCCTATAGCCATGATTATCACATTTGTGGCTATTATTTCCATGGAAATAGGGGTCCAGTTGTATCCATGAGTGGGGCTCATAAATATATATATATATATATACAGGTATGGATTTAATCAACTCATTTATAAAATATATCCATAGGAAAGCTCATGGATATAAACTAATTTCAATGGGATTTCCCATGGATATATATTAATAGCCACAGCTGATTCACATGGGTATACTTACATTTACATGGTCATTGATCACAGATATATATGACTTAAATCCATGGGTAGGGCCTATGGCTATAAATTAGCCAAATTTTCATAAAATAGTATTGTTGTTCTGAACTTAAAAAGTTAACAAATCATTAAAACACAACTAATAATACAAAAAAATAATAAAAAATACATAATAAAATATATTCTCATCATCATAAACCAAAAATTTTGTTAACATAAAAAATGATGCCCAGTATCAGTATAATCATAATAGTCACTATAACCACCATTACCCTCCTCATCAACACCTCATCTATAATCACCAACATCATTATCAATATCTCTTACATGACCATTTTCATCATCACCATGGGTATCAGCTTCATTATTTATACCTAAATAAACAGAAGAAGTATAGGATCCCTCATAAATAGATCACACTGTCTTCAAATAGTTAGTGACTAATACAACACTCTCAACTATAAGTGAAGGTGAAAGAGTAGCTATGGATTTCATGATATGTTCATCTATCATCTTTTGGCACTAAGAATATTCTTCCACTTTTTTTATGTTTTATTTAATCATTAATTTTTTCCTCTACTACTATACCAAAACTGATTCTCAATGAAATGATGCATAAGGACCTATATTTAGTTTCTAGAATCATTTTCCCAGGTTGATAACACACTCTTCCTCAATAATTATTCTCTAATGCCTTATATAAATGATCCTATGGTCCAAAATAGTTCCTCTCTTTATCTTTCAATGACTTCAAAGCATTCTTTTGAGTAATATATCACATTAAATAAAATTATTAAATAATTTGAATAAGGAAATATAATCAAAGTAAGATAAGTTTAAATGTACTTATTATTGTTTCTTTAGTTTCACTATTTAATATGTTTCTATCTCTATTTTTACTGTTTTTATAGAACAAGGTGTAGTAAGGAGGATTACCCTCATTATCCAATGCCTTTTTTCTAGGAAAACAAATAAATAAAGAAATATAAGATAATTATACTTGATAAACCAAAAAAAAACTTGGTTTTATATCTCAATTATCCATATAATTTCATATATATTTTTTATTCACATAAAATACAATATTATAACTAGTTACAAAAAAATAACACAAACAATAATATATATCATAAAATAAATCTAACTCCTAAAAAATTAAAATTAAAATTAAATCATAGAATTATTTAACCATAAAACACATTGTAAATAAAATATTAATTTATCAGAAAAAGGCATAGATATATGATTTAATGATAAAATACTAGATAAATGTGAATTTGTCTGTGTGTTGTATTCTTTTAGAGTTATCTCAGTTATTTTTAGTTTGAGTGTTGTTGTTTTATGTTGGTATGGTTTGATCTCATTTGATTTGGGTCAGGTATATGGGTTTTTGAAAACATAAGGATACACTTGGTTAGGTTAGGTTAGTCAGGTTTTGATCCATGTGGTTCATTTTCATTTTTACTTGGTATAATTAAATATTTTTTAAATTTAATTTGGGTGAGTTTAATTCAATTTATTTTAGTTTGGGTCGGTTCTTTTTTATTTATATTAATAAGGTCTCATTTCATTGTGTTTGGTTTTTTTTTCTATTTCAATCTAGTTTATTTTATATCATATTGATTTATTTTTATTTAGTTGTATTTGGTTAGTTCTATTCATTTGAATTTGATTTTGTTTTATCAACCCTAGTATGATTCAGTTTATATTCATTTAGTTAGGTTAGTTATATTCAATTTATTTCAATTCAATTCAATTTTATTTATTTTAGTATTATTTTTTCTTTTTTTTATTTGTTAAGATGATGCCTAAATAAGTAAAGAAGGCTTTTAATATTTAAATTGATTTTTTTGGTTTAATTTAGTTTGTATTTTCAAGTTTAAATATTATATGTTATATGGGTTTACATAGGTTTCAAGTTTATATATTTTGTTTATAGGTTATTTTTAGGTTTTATATTGTTAGTTTACATATAATTTTTTAATTTTATAAGTTTTTGGTTTTCAATTTTTAGGTTTATAGCTTTAGTTTTTTGGTTTTAGGTTGCTATTTTTTTGGATTTAGAGTTTACAGGTTATATATTTTTTCATATTTGATGAATTTGATGAATTTTTGTGTTCTATATTTTGGTTAATGGTTTTTTTGTTTTAGGCCCCTGTTTTTTAAGTTTTTGTGTTCTCTGTTTAGAGTTTAAAGGTATCATATTTTCAAGTTTTAAGGATTTAAGTTTTAGGTTTTAAGTTTTTATGTCTTAGTCTGATGAGTTTGTGTGTTCTTGGTTTTAGGTTGCATGTTTATATATTTTCATATTATAGTTTTACATGTTTATGGGTTTAGAGGTTTTAGTTTATAGGTTTACATATTTTTTCATGTTTTAGGTTGATGGTTTGCATATATTTTCAGGTTTTAGGTTTACTACATTTAGGTTGTTCGTGTTTAGGTTGTAAGTTTACATACTTATAAAGAAATGATTATATATAATCCAGTTAAGACTTCAAAGTGGTTTACATTCTAGGTAATACTAACCAAGCTATAAGTTTCTTATCCAAGATAGTGGGGGAGAAATATTCTAGTTTTTATAAATATAATTTTTTTTATGTTTATTTTTGAACCTATATACAGATAGATATAATTAAAAATAATAACAAAAATATAAGGAACTATTAGAAAGAGGCATTGTAGAAAACATTTCATATCAATTATAGAATGTAAAAAACATAAATATTATGAAACATTATATAATAAACCAAACTTAAATTACTTATTCCTACTCATGGTATGGGAGAGAAGTGTGCCCAGGAGTATAGATGTATTTCATAGCACTTTTATTTCTCATATTTTTCTCAAATATTTATTTTAAACAAAAATGTTTTACAATTTATTTAATATCATTAAAATTATTAATTTGTAATTTAAAAATCCTTTTAAATTAAAAAAAATATTATTTATAAATTTAAATAATGCCTTAAAACTGTGAATTATTACAATACATGAACATCTCCCTGAACTGTGATAGTGGGAAATCAATAAAAAATGGGTTTTCTTCAATCTTAGAACAAACTCATTCTTTCCAACCAATATTATAACAACCCCAAACCTACACTCCTTTATCCAGTGTTAAAACCATAATCTTTACAATTATTGATTTGATATGAGTAAACATGACACCATTCCAATCATCCAAAATTTCAAAACCCATAACTAATATTTAGTCACTTACTCACCCAAGACCTTTTAGGTTATAGTTTTAAAGAACTGAGACAAACTCTTACATAAAAATATAAATTCCTTCAAGTGATGATTTTTCCTATTATACCTAGATTGTATTATTTAATCATAATTCTTCAAAATATTCAATAAAATTATTCACACATGAAACCATTCTAGATATAATTCATTTAAAACCATTCTTCATAACCTTGGAAAAATGAAAGCATAAGAAGGGTGATCTCAAATGCTCGGTATGGGTAAATATAAGCATTAATAATTCAATTTCATTGGTGATTATAAGATGAGTATAAGGGTATAATAAAATAATTAAAGTTCATGAGAATAAAATAAGTGAATTTATAACCATCAAAACATGGATCATAAATCATAAAACATGGAATAAAACTTTAATATAATACAAGAGTCATATAAGTCAATAATCATGATCCATGTGATAATAATCCTTAAGAAAATGATCTATTATAAACTCATAGAAATCATAGAGAAGATGATATGGTATATTAGAAAATTGTTGTCATGTAACTCTTATAAATGGAATAACCTACATGGTAAATTCAACCAATCTTCTAAAAGAAACCTATAATTGGTTAACTCTATCTCTTTATCCAATGCATTGGAAATATATATCAGGCTCACCCATCCTTGGTTTATAATGGGACCACTGGTCCTTGGTTTATAATAGATCCACCCATCATTATAAATAATCTCTAAAAACCATAAGATGAATAAAGTACATATATCTTCCATTTCCTTATAAAAATCATAGAAACAATCATTATTCCTTTCATAACTTGATTAACCCATATAGAAGAAACATGTTCCATGAAAATATCTTTGAAACAATCATAATCCATATGGATAAAGAATTATTATGGTATCATTACAACATATCCCTAGTGAGTCATAAGTAAGATCAAGGGTTGTTGTTTTTTGTGAATAGAAATACCATTAAAATATCATTAAAATTGTTTTTGAGGAAAATACCATTTCCGCATTGAAAATCACTTTTAAGAACAAAAAAATCACAAAAAAATTGTGAAAATATTTTTTTTAAGATTAAAATGTAAAATAATAAATTAATATTTAAACAAAATAATAGTCATGATGGTGGGAAAATCCAGTCATGTAAACATTAAATTTAAAATTATTTTTAAACTTTTGTACAGAGAGTCAAAAGTGACCCATACAGAAAACATTAAGAAATTTTCCTTTTAAACCTTTTAAAAAAAGGAATATGATCGTGTAAAATAAATATATAAAATCATTTATGTTTAAAAAATTAAATTCTTGAAATTATTTTATAAAACATGGATTTGTAAGAGAAACATTTTTTGACCTGAAAAAATATACAAGATCGGTATCACTTATAAACAACTTTCTTGATGTTTCTTTAATCAATTAGGGGGGAAATGGAAAATAAACATATAAAAAATCATAAATAGATTATAATAAATGATATTTGGTTAAAAAAATAAGATTATATGGTTTACCCAAAAGGAACCTTGAATATAAAAAATCCAGAAAAGAAAAGAGATTATAACATAAAGCCTTTACCTCTTTGGTAACATTCAAAATAAAAATGAATTTTAAGAAATAATATGATAATGATTTTTAAATCCCATTAATTACATCAAATAATATTTCAAAATTCATTCATAATATAGTAATTACACCACTCAAATAAATCATTGTGCATGAAATGAAACATGTCTCAAGAAAATGAGACTGATATAAAGAAACCCCTCCCAAATATCATAACTTTTAAGTTATAATTAATCCATGAAGTGATTATGTGCACATATGTAAATCCACATAAAAAATTTTAAATATATAATGAATAAATTTATATATTTATTCACAAATAATCATGTAAAAACAAAGTCAAAGAAGAAGAGTTATAACCTAATAAAGGAAATTGAGTTTGGAAACCCATTATAACTTAGTAACTTTCAAGTCAAATCCCCATGGATGAAATAATTCGAATTGAAAATTAAAATACCATGAATTATTAATTATTCATGATATAATATTTAAAAGTTTTAATATATACACCATATAAAATAAATTAGGTTCATAGCATTAAAAAAACCTCAATGAAGGGAAATTAAGATGAAATACCTTACCATGAGTCCAAACTTGCAATATATGTCCTTTAACATCAGTATAATGAAAACATAATATTTATTTAAGTGTTTTATAAAAAAATTTAGTTTTATTAAAATATAATTAAACCATTTATTTCATTTATTTTAATAAAATATTTAATTACTTAATCGATTAAGTCCATGTTGGGTGTTTTGAGGAAGTTTGGTTTATAATTTCAAAACGAATTGTGGGTGTTGAATATGGTCAAAGAGATCATTATTATATAATACCTAGAATAATAATAATGAAATAATTATAATTTTTATACATTAAATATAATTTTAAAACTAACCAAGAATTGTGATTATGAATAATTAATTATGTTACAATCAGGGAGATGGTAGGTCGTGCGTATTCATGAGTAACGTTTCCATTTTTCAAATAATATGAGGAAAAGAAGGTAAGTATAATTTTATATTTACAGAATAATTATTATATAATAATTATAATAAAATATATTGAAATAAACTTATATATATCATCCATGTGATTCGATGATGAAAAACGAATCACATCGCTTTGTAGAGGTGGAAATCCACACGTACGTACAGATGATGTTATCATTTTTCAATGGATGGAAAGGTAATAAAATTGATGTTATATTATCCTTAAATGGTGATTATTATTTCATGAATATAATTTATATAAATTAAATCCATAATTAAAACTATCCATGATATGTAGTGATGGAAAATTAATTACATCAGTTTTTGGGGCAGTAGTCTACCATACACACGAATGATGGTTTTGTTTCCCATTTGATGGAATAGAAGATGGATAATGGTTTTTTCATGAACATAATAATATATTAATATATGTGAGATAATTATTTTATTATATAAAAATGATTATAATGGTTTTTAAGTAGGCATAATAATAAATAAAATAAAAAAGATTGGTTAACAGTTATATATCTTCTACTGAAATCCTCCTTTTCTTAACACCTTAAGCCCTATAATAATAGTATTATGAACAAAATAAAACCTATATTTTCTTTTAGGGATTTTATAAGGTATTATTGGTTTAACCAAAAGTCTCTTGTTGTGTGTAGAGAATATGAGATGGGTGTACTTTTTTAGGTAAGGAAGGGGCAATTTTTTAAATACTTGAAATATTATAAAATAATATGTGTCAAAATCATGTAAAATGGTTCCAAAATGACATATAATATAATATAAGTATGATATTTTCTTAATATAATCATAAAATAAAATTTTTAAAGGTTATATTATCATTTTAAACCTTATCTTTTTTATTAAAATCTATGTTAACTATTTTTAACCTTAGTCGTGTTAATAACTTTTTCAATATTAAAGAGTTATAAATTTGATTATGATTAAAAATTGGATCATAAATGGAAAATAGATTAAAATTATGACCGTTTATCATCCTACTTGAAATATTTTAATATTTTAATGATATTTAAATAATTTAATAAAATATTATATGACATAAAATATCATTAATTTCATTTTAAGAACTATTCATATAATTTGACTTTAAAAACATCAAGAGGGGTATGTAATTTGAATATAAAATCTTTAAACATAAATTATAAATTATAATTAACCATAAAATTCATGTGAATTTATAATTCATCCAAAAATAATATTTCTTTTTATATTTTTAAAATAGTTTAATTTAATTTTCTACTACTTGTATGAGCTTCATGTTAGCGTTGTATAAGTGTTTAAGGAAATTATATAATCACTAAAAATTAGAAATAAGTTAAAATAATATAAATAATTTCATTATTATCAAAATAAACTTTAATATTCATTAACAACATATTTTTATCCCAATGTGAACATATAATATAAATTTAAAAGCAAGAGGGTGACATTTTGAATTTTTCTTTACTTAAAATAATATATAAGTCATTTTCAAAGAAAAATGTCACAAAATTACAATAACTTAGAATATTGGATAAGTATGGATGAACCCAATTGATATAATATATTAAAGTAAAGTTTTATGGTTATTTTTATGCCTTATCACATTATTTTTAACCTTAATTACTTGATTTACCCTTACCAAGGTGACACAAATTTACTATGGTAAATATTCATAATGAACCCAAATAAAAGGGAATTATTTACCAAATTAGAACCATGTGATTCCAAATATGGTAAAAATTTAAGATTAAATTCCTAAAAGTGGAAGAAATAAATTTTAACATAAATTTGTAAGACACAATGAAAAACTATTTTTAGAAAAAATGTGTTTATAATCCCGAAAATGAACTTATACCAAAGTTAAATATAATTATGATTAAAATTTAATTAATTAGATTATATAGTATTAAATATGTAATATGTTTTTTATATATCAAATTAAAATCATAATGGGACTTTTTAATGAAAATAAATGATAGCTTTACAAAAATCAGTATTTTTACTATTCATAGAAAAAACCAATTTTTTGAAAAATCTCAAAAATTCACCCAAAGAGATTTTTCATATTCTGATTTAAAAAAATTATATCATTTTTATAAAATAAAATTTCTAAAAGTTTCATAAATTTATTATAATAATTTCTCATAAAAAACAATAAAAATCATTTTTGATGAAAACATATTTTTGAAGTATAAAGTGTCTATTAAAAATTGAGTGCTTATTTCACATGAATTTATCAATAAATTTGTATTAATACATAACTTTATATATATTTCATAATTAATTTACTTATATTAATAACCTCAAAATAAACAATTATGTTATAACAATTGTAAAATAATAATATTCCATGTGTTTAAGCTTGGTGTTGCATGTTATATATACTATCGAACATAGAGTTATTTTAAAATATTAGGATGTTGCATTCTCACCCATTAATAAACTCCATCCTCTTGATTTTAAATTCATCTTTTTAATAAAGGGTTTGGAATTTTTATATACCTTTTTGGAAAACTGACATCATAAAAAGGATTAATAATAGTTTCTCTTGAAAAGAGGGAAAGGGAAATATGAAAGTCATCTCGAATAACACATAACTAGGTTTCCAAATTGGATAAAATTATTGGGAACTGAAAATATGGACATGGATGAAGAATTTAATATATAAATAATTACGGCAAGTGTTATAGAACATTGATAAAAAAATGAATGATCATGAGAAAGTCAATGACCACAAAACCATAAATCAATGAGGTGTGAAAAAGGACATAGATTCATAGAAATGAATGTAATGTGATAAGATTTTTATTTCAATATGCTTTTATTAGTGTTTAGGAATGCCTTTACCATCTAGACTAAGAACATAAAGAAATATAATTACATTATTTTCTTAAAATCCATAAACACAATTTCATATTTTGGATGAATTATTCAATCATTTTCCTCTATTATCTCATCTTTTACTCCAAATGATGAGTATGAATATTTAATTCCTAAACACCTATAATCAACTTTTGATTAACCATGAGTTATATAAAAACATTAAATTATTTTATTCCTATATTTCCTAAAATAAAAATTTTTATCACATGATAAGATAATACCAAAAATTGATAAACCTACATATGAAGAAATAATACATTAATCTCCAAAATTAAACAATAACACCATAGGTTCAACATAGATCGTTCCATAAATAAATAAACTTATATCCCAATTAACCTCAAAAAACTCAATATTAAAGAATTTTTTGTCCTCAATTCTATCTCATTACTTTCATTTTACACCCCTAAAAATGTATGGGGATAGTTCATAAATAGTAATTAATATTAAACCTAAGGGTTATATATACCTCAAACCAATAAAACATCTCCAAAAATACCATTAATCACCTTCAAATTCCATCACCTAAAACATAAAAATAGGTGTCTATTCCATTAAACATATGATAAACCTTAGAATTATTAACCCATGATGGTATCCATAACTCTTAATTTAACCTCACATGAAAACATATTAATCTCCAATGTTATCTAAACCCTACTTTAATACCAACTATAACAACCCCAAACCCATAATCTTTAGTCTAGTGCTCAAAAAAAATATTTATATTTCTTTATTTGATACTAATAAACATGATCCAATTTCAACCATCGATAATTAAAAAATCCATAACTAACATTGAGTCACTTACATGCCCAACAACTTTTAGGTTTAGAGTTTTTGAGAATTAGTACAAACTCATACAGAACAATACCAATACCTTTAAGTGGTCATTTTTTCTAATTTACCAAAATTTTCTTATTTTAAAATAAGTCTTCAACATCTCCCATTTAATTCTACAAACATAAAACCTTTTTAGACAAAATTAATTTGACATCATTCTTCATAACATTGCGAAAAGTAAAACATAATAAGGGTGGTATTAAACTCTTGGTAAAGGTAAACATAAGAATTAACAATTAAATTTCATCAATGAGCTTATGATGAGAATAATTTTATAATGTAATAATAAATTTTCATAATCATAACATAATATATTTCATACCCATAAAAACATGTATCATAAATCATTAAATATGGCACAAAAATTTAACATAATACAAGGGTCATATGAGTTAACAATCATGAGCCATGTGAAAACAATCCTTGAGAAAAGGATCCATTAAAATTTAATAGATAGAATAGAGAAACCATTTTGTTATATTCAAACATAATTATCATATCACTCTTACAATAGATATTAAAAATGTAATAAACTACCCGGTAAATTATAATAATCTCTTTAGTAGAAACCTATAACTGGTTAACTCTATCTCATTACCTGATTCATTAGAGAGCTATATCGGTCTCACCCATCCTTGGTTTATAATATAACCACCTATTCTTAGTTCATAATAAAACCACCAATAATTATAAACAATTTACAATAACCATAACATGAATAAAGTACATAGATCTTTCATTTCCTCATAAAACTCATAGAAATCACCATTATTCCTTTAATAACTTTATAAATCCATGGAAAAGAAATGAGTTCCATGAAAATATCTGTAAAATTGTCATAATACACCTAGAGAAAGAATTTGGATGGTATAATTACAACATATAACTAGTATATAATAAGTAACATCAAGGGTTTTTGTTGGTGGTGAATAGAAATACCATTAAAAGATCTTTAAAAATATTCTTGAGGAAAATACCCTTTCCATATTGAAAATAAATTTTAAACACTAAACATTCAAAAAATATTATGAAAAACCTTTTATTATAAAATAAAATTATAAGATAATAAAGGTTGATTTAAAACAAATAAAGTTAATGATGGTGTAAAAATCCATTAATTTCATAAACTTTAAAAATAAACATTCTTTTCAAAATTTTGTAAAGGGGGCCAAAAGTGACCCATGTGTAAAACATTATGAAATTTCACTTTAAACCCATTTAAAATATGTTCAATGATCATGTAAAATAACTTAAAGAAATAATTTATTTTTATAAAAATAATTCATGAAATCATTTTAGAAAATATATATTTAGAAGAGAAATATTCTCGTTCTAAAAAAAGATACAAGATCAGTGTCACTTACAAACAACTTTATTCATGTTTATTTAAACAATAAGGGAGGAAATTGAAACTAAACATGTAAATAAAATTCATAAATAGAGTTAAATAAAAAATATGTGGTTCAATAAAATAAGGGCATTTGATTCCCCTCAAAGTAACCTTGAATATAAATAACCGTGAAAAGAAAATATATTTTAACATAAAGCCTGACTACTTTGGTAATTTTAAAAATCACAATTCATGTAAAGAAATAATATTATATGGCTCTATAAATCCCATGAATTATAATAATTAATATGTAAAAATTCATTCATGTGGTAGTAAGTGCACCATTAAAATAAATCGTGGTGCATGACATGAAATATGTCTTAAGAAAATGAGATTGAGATAAAGAAAATCCTTCTAAAGATCATAACTTTTCAAGTGATAATTAATCTATAAAGTGATTGTGTCCACATATGAAAAATCCATATAAAACAAGTGTAAATACATAATAAAATAATTTTTAGATTGATTCACTCAAAATCATGGAATAATAAAGTTAATGAAGAAGATTTATGACCCAATGAATGGAAATTGGGTTAAGAAACCACTTACCACTTGCTAACATTCAAGTGAAATCCCCTTGAATGAATTAGTTTGAATTTAAATTTAAATTACCATGAATTATAAAGGATTCATGATTTAACATGTAAGTGTAGAAATATATGTTGGCCGAGATATGGATGAAAAGATGGACTATAGGGGTGAATATTCCTTTTAAATTTTCAAACTTAATTATGAAATTATTAGATTAATATTTAATCAAACACGATAATATTTAAAATTAAATGTGGTGTTCAAAAAGTTAGGTAGATGAATAAAATTAAAGAACATGAACCCAAATATTTTTATAGTAGTTATATTTACCATATGTGAACCTATTATACTCTTCAATCCCATCTAAATCAGTGAGAGGACCAGTACTCACTAAATAAAGAAATTGGAATCATTTTACAAGTGAAGACTACAACTTAGTCTATTATTAGATAGAACAAAACTTTCCTACCTTTTTCTAGGAGAAGGAATAACACAGTTTATTCTGGGGACAAACTAGAACTTTTTCTTTTGTGGGTTCAAGTAGAAACCCAATAATTTCTAAGTAGAATTCCTAACCTATCACTTCCTTTTATAGGTTTAGATAGAACCCAATTATCCCTCTTTCTATTCAAGTGATCATAACTAAACACTTCCTTTTGATGGAGATATAATTTTTTATGAACCTTGAAATACATACACCTTCATATAAAAATAAAACTAAATACACAAGGAAGATGTCGATGAAGATAGTAGGTGTGGATAGTGATATTCAGCCCTTCCAGAATTGATATAGAATAGGGATGTTTCAAAAAATTAGTAAAGCCTCATAAAATTAGTATCAATGTATCAATATTAGTTCTCAATATTTATATCTTCTTATCTTCTTTCCTTAACTCCTTTTTATAGAAAAAAACCCTAAAAACTAAAGAAATGTTATGTATCTTCTCCTTGAATTGTTTCCTATTTATTCAATCGTATATTTAAACCAGTGGTTGGAAAATAAAATTTTTAACATAATACTATTACATTTATTTTCAATTTCACATGAAAAATCAACAATTCATTCCCCTCACTTAATTATTTTGATAGATTATTGATTTAATTGGTAAGGGAAATTATTATGTGGAAGTATAATTCTTCATACAGGTAATAAATAAATTATATTTCATATATAAGAGTTAAAATAATTATATATGGCTTATGTTAGGGTAACTTATACTTATTTCATAGACGTGCTTCATGTAAGGGTAAGATACTTAAAGGTAATCATGTAAGGATAAACTTTCATAAAGATACTCATGTATGGGTAAATATGTTCTATGTAAAGGTAAAACTTAGTTTAAATAAGTTTCATAGTGGTACAACATTAGTTTCATAAAGGTAAAATGTATCTCATGTAAAGGTAAACACTACTTGTGTAATGGTAAATGCAACTTTCATAATGGTAAACAAAACATTAATAAAGGTAAACATAGTTTATATAAGCATGAGTAATGGTAAACATAACATGCATAAAGGTAAAAAAGAGTTTATATGATCATGTGTAAAGGTAAAGTAAATTTTATGAAATTTGCATAAGGGTAGAACAAATAATTACATAAGGTTATAGAAGTATGTAAGGGTAAACAATAAACTATATAGAAGTAAAAAAATATATATGAATTGATTAATGGTAATGAATACTTACATAAGGGTGACATGAAGTTAGATAAGGGTACATAACATGTTATTTAAGGGTACAGAATATGTTATAAAAAAGTTTACATTTTAATATACACATAAAGGTAAAAATAGTCATGTAAGGGTAACTCACTTCTTGTAAAGCACACATAAGGGTAAGGGATAACTTATGTAAGGGTAAAAAATTGATTATAAAGGATTTCTAAGGGTAAATAAAATAATTAGACAATAAATATTTTTCACATGATTTAAAAAATAATAATAAGAATAATAATAAGAATAAATAATGAAAAATTAACGAAAATTTAAATTCAAAAAATATATTATTAAAAAACAATTAACATGTAATATAACATAAAATTAATACTTTCAAAGAACATGTGATTAAAAATAAATCAATTAAACATTAAAATTAACATGTGAAATAAACATGATTATATTAAAAAAATCAAAGTGCATCATGGGATAAATTGTTATAAAAAACACATATTTATATAAAATGTAAAATAACTAATATAAAAAAATCAACATTTAATTAATGAGGAGATTTTCAATACACATGATAAAAATGTATTGAAAAAATAATTAAATGAGAGAATTTTCAATTTTTAAAAATAAAAAAAAAACATTTTACTAAAACTATTATACACTCAAAACTAACATTATATACTCCATATGAAATAAATTTGGTGCATAACATTAAAGAATTCCTTAATGAATGTAAATTGAGATAAAATCCCTTACCTTGAGTCCATACTTACTATGTATGTCCTTTAAATCAAGTATAATAAACATGTATTAATTAATTACATGTTTTAGAGCCTTTTATAGGTTTATTAAATTATCATTAAACTATTTATTTCATTTATTTCTATGAAATGTTTAATTACATAATTGATTAAGTTCGTGTTGGGTGTTTTTAGGATGTTTGCATCATAATTTAAGAATGGATTCGATGTATTGACCATGCTGAAAGAGTTTGTTATTCCATCATCCTTATAATAATAATAATTAAATAATTATATTTTTTATATATTAATTATACTTCTAAAACCAACTGTGAATGATGGTTATTAAAAATTAATTACGTTACAATCATGGTAATGGTAGGGCATACATATGCATGAGTAGCATTTCCATTTTTCAAGGAATATAAGGGAAAGAAGGTAAGTACCCATTTATATTTCTAGAATTATGATTATATAAAAAATTCCATATTCTATATTTAAATACACTTATATATACTATCCATATTATACGGTGATGGAAAACGAATCGCATCGCTTCATAGAGGTGGTAATCCACACGTACACACGAACGACATTAACATTCTTTAATGGATATAATGGAAAGAAATTAGATGCGATATTATCGTTAAATAATGATAATTATTTCATTAATATCATATATATAAATTAAAGACATCATTATACCCATCTGTGAGAGGTGGTGACAAAAAATTAATTACATCAGTTTACGATGTGGTAATCCACTGTACACATGAATGTTGGTTTTAGTTCTCATTTAATGGAAGAGGAGATAGATAAAGGTTATCAAATAAATATAATAAAATATAATTATATGGTAGATATTGATGTTATTATATCAAAATTGTTATAATAGTTTTTAATGATGTATAAGAAGAAATAAAACAAAAATGATCAATTAAAAGTTGCACCTCTTCTTCAAACAACCTCCTTTTCTTAACACTTAATCCCACTAAGGTTTGTATTATGTCCAAAAATAAGACCTCTAATATATATTGTGATATGTTAGGAAGTTATTTTGGAATGTATTTACTAATCCAAAATTATCTTTAAGTGTGGAGAGGATAGGAGAGGGGGTCCCTTTATAGGTGAGGGAGAGGTACTTTTAGAAATACATGATATATTATAAAATAATATATGTTTATCTCATATAAAATGGTTCAAAAATGACATTTATTAAAATATAAATATTTTATTGTATTAATATAATCATCTAAAAAAATTTATAGGTTTATACATTATTTTAATCCTCATCTTTTGGATTATCCCCTCTATTAACTGTTTTTTACCTTAATTGTGGTAAAAACTTTATCAATATTAAAGGGTTATAAATTTACATAGAATTAAAAATTAGCTAATAAATCTATAAAGGATTAAATTTATGACCATGAATCATCATAATTTTCATATTTAAATATTTTTATGATTTTCAAATAATTTAATAAAATATTATATATCATAAAACATTAGTAATGTCATTTTAAGAACTATTAACATATTTTGACTTTAAAAACATAAATACATGTATGAAATTAAAATATAAACTCTTTAAACATCAATTATACATTATTATTAACCATAAAATTATTGTTACACCATAATTCATCTAAAGAAATATTACTTTTGTTGTTTTTATAATCATTTACCTTAATTCTATACTACTTGTACAAGCACTGTGTTAGCGTTGTATAATTTTTTAAGGAAATTATATAATAACTAAAAAATAGAAATAAATTTCCATAATAAAAATAATTTAATTATTCTCAAAATAACCTTTAATGTTAATTCACTACCTATTTTTATCCCTATGTGAACATATGAGAGAAATTTAAATACAAGAGAGTGACATTTTTTATTTTTCATTACATAAAATAACATATAAGTCATTTTCAAAGAAAAATGGCACAAAAGTTTAATAAAATATAACCTTGGATTATTATGGTTTAACCCCACAAATAAAATAGATTAAACTAAAGTTTTGGGGTAATTGTTAGGCCTTATTGCGTCATTTTTAACCTTAATTTCCCTATTTACCCTTACCAAGGTAACAAATATTTACTATAGTTAATATTCATAATGATAAAAAAATAAAAGGTAAATATTTAAAAAATTCCACCCTCATCATTCCAAATATGATATCCATTTTTTAATATTAAATTCCTAGAATTGGAAGAAATAAATTTTAATATAAATGTGTAAAATACAATGAAAAATAGTATTTCAAAAAATGTGTCTTTAAGACCAAAAATAAACTTATAAAAAAATAAGATATAATGATTATTAAAATGTAATTAAATAAATTAAATTAAATTAAATAATAATTATAAAACTTTGAGATCAAATTCAAATAATAATTGGACTTTTTAATGAAAATAAATAACATTATTCTAAAAATCATAATTTTCCCTATTCACTAAAAAATATATCTTTTTATAAAATCCCAAAATATCACCCTAGGATATTTTTTGATATAAAGGTTTAAAAAATTAAATCATTTTTATCAAATAAAATTTATAAAAGTGGCATAAATTAATTATAATAATTTATCACAAAAATAGTAAAAAAAAATTTAAATAAAACATATTTTTAAAGTTTTAAATTACTTTACTGAAAATTGAGTGCTTATTTACTAAGAATTTATCGATAAATTTTTAATAATTATGATTTTTATATATATTTAATAATTCAATTTCTTCTATACATACCCTCCAATTCAATAACTATGTTATAATAGTTATAAAATAATAATATTTCATGTGTTTAAGCTCGATGTTGTGTGTCAGATACAATATCTAACATAGTATTATTTTAAAATATCGGGGTGTTATAAATATATAAGTCATACTTTTATTCTCGCCATATTTACCCTAAGTCCGTCAAACTCATAGATTAATAATTCTATCCATCAAGGAAATTATATCAAAGCTACATTTTAGAAAATATTTGTTAACAAAATGTTACAAATTATTATATATAAAAGTTTATTAACATCCCTTACCCAATTCTCAACTAGATAATTGTCCTTTATTTTCTTTCTAAATTATTTCCAATGTATGGATTGAACAGCAATAATGTATCTATGTACTCTTGTGTTCCTTGTCATTATTACCAATTGTAGCCCCATATTCAGTGTATTGGACCATAATTTGTGTGTGCCTATTCCAAGACTCTCGTATCTTGGTTTGTCCCCATCCTTATTATTTTTTAGAGGATCTAGGAGATCATTAAAAAAATATTTAGAAAATTAAAATAATATATATCAATTTATCAATGATTACTTTCATTAATTTTAAAACACATATGAAAATCTATAGGATCTATTTTCCCTTATACTGTTGTGTTGAGAGCAAGAGTAGTGGAAGTATCATATATTTTGGGTGGTGGGATATCAACAGATTCACTACACTATAAAGTCAATGAAATATACTGAAGTGGTGGATGGATAAAAATTGGAGTAAATATTTACATAGAAGATGGTGGATATAGATATGGTGGTGAGACATATAGTGGAGCAGTGCCCTGTATAGTGGATGGTGGGTATGGGTATTAAGGTAGGATTAGAGTATAGGTGCTACTATCAAGTGTCATAATGGGTGTAAAGGGATGTATAAAATGATCATTCACCATCAGATAATGAAAATGTTTCAATGAAATCACTATTAAGAGATGTATTATTGACTAAAGAGGAATAATGGGAGACTAAATTTTAGAATAAGTAGTATTGGTATTCAAAGAACGAGTCTGGCGTCTTGTCCTATACTCTGGAATATCCTCTGTTGTACTCTATGGATCCTTGATGTAATCAAGAAGTATCCCCAATTAATTACCCTAACAAAAGATAGATGATAAAATAATGTTAAATTTTTTATAATTAATATATAAAATGATTATCATCATAATCAGTTGTAATCAGAAATTATTCTCACTTCTTAGTTTGACAAAATTAATCAGTGGATAAGAGAGATAATACTCAAAGTAGTGAATGATGAGGTCATCCATAAATCTTTGATACATTACTCATTTTGGAAAAAAAATATTCTGACTTCTTGAAACTAATACGTAGTGACCTGAAATTTTGAAATGATAATGTGATACAATTAGAAATAATTAAAATGTTAAATAAATCAAATATCTAGCATATAAGAAATTTTCAGCCAACAACTATAAAATATACATAGTCCAAAACATGGTCTCATATAATACATAAATAGTAAAGGATACATTTCATAAATCAAGGTTGGAAATCATGAAAAACAAAAATATTATGCTATATGATCTTTGTTTGTTTTTTATGTATTTTTTTGCTATGTATTCACTTGTTCATTGTTATTGGTTTATGAATTTATTATTTTTTTATTTTTATATATTTTTTCTTCATGTATTTTTTCTTTTTCATAATTTATATATTTGAAACACAATCTATTAAAATGGTAAAAATAATTCAAATACCATTTCCTATGATTTTGTGTTAATCCTAGGTTGTTTGATAGGTTTTGACTACTACATGCATGTTTTTAGAGTTTTAAAACACTTAAAAAAGTTTTTTCAGAGATCTTTAGAAAATCCTAACTCATATTGACAAGAAACTAGTTTTTACACTTCAAAAATAAACCTACATTCATTTTAATATGATTTCATAGCAATCAGTGGTCAATTTCTTGGTTTTGGGCTCTGATATACGTTTTAAAAGACTTTGATATCATTAAAACTGCTTATTTAGTCATTCCATGCACACCTCATGTTATATTAATGAACCATCTATTTATAAATGTAATAAATAATTCAAAAAATAATTTCATAATATTTCACTTTAATATGAGGTCATTTTATATATTTTTACCACTACACCCATGTTTTTAATGTTTTAAAACACTAAAAATCATTTTCCATCATCCCTAGAAAACCATAACACAAATTTAAATTGAATATATTAATACAGTTCAAAAAAATATATCATAATTTTTTATGTTTTCAAGGATATTCATGGTGTTTTTCTTGGTTTTGTCCCCCTAACTCGAGTTTTTAGAGACTTTGATGTCTTTGAAAACTACTTATTTAGTCATTTTGTGCACATAACATGTCAAATTAATATTATGTCTATTCATAAATGTCAAAAATAATTCATATAATATTATCCTATGAATTCAAATCAATATGAGATCATTTTTTATGTTTATACCACTACACACATGTTTTTAGAGTTTTAAAACACTAAAAAAGTGTGTTCGGACATCCTGAGAAAACTGCAACTCCGAATGACATGGTGTTAGTTTTTATATTTCACAAATCAAAAAAGGTCTTTTTCCAATACATAATATTCCTATTTATTAATATTACACATGTTCCAAACCTTAATTATGGTTTATAAATCCATATGAAAATTCAATTAACTCACATGCTTCATTCATCACATAACTAGTTTAAAATAAAAAAATTACATGGAAAATCACCAATCCAAAAATTCCACAAAATATAATTATAGTACACACAATGTAAAGTTATCAAAATAGCTCAACCATATTTAAAATCATGGAACTCACATTCCCTGTAAATGATATAACAAAACTGATTATATTTTCCTATCAATCCATCACTTCTATTTAACACACTCCTGAAAATAATAAATACTCATTTTAAAATTAAATTCATTATATAATTTATATTTTTCATCTTAAAACTCAAACATGGGAATAATTTTATAGTTTTTATCCATGAAACCGATCATTAAATCACTATAGAAACTCCAAAAAATCATTATTTCCAAAGGCTAAATTTTTATAATCATAATTATTCAAAACCATTCCAAATTTAATTTAAAAACATAGTTACAAATAATTTATTTATAAAAATTCAGAAAAATAATTTAAATTATATTTTAGGTTTCTAACATAAAATTTTAAATAACATAACACCATAATTGAATTCAAATGAAACTTTACTTTGAAAAACTTCTTTTCTTATCTTTAAAATCACATTTAAAATTTAACCCAAATGATAAAAGAAATTAACTCTGCTTAAAAAAATTTCATGCTCAATCAAAAGAATTTATGGAAAGATTTATAAGATTTTTCATGACTCCCAAACTAATTCAATTTTCAAAAGAGTTCACTTTTTAAATAACAAAACTAATCCAACCCATTTAAATATAACTATAAACTAATCAAAAGAAAACCATCCCTATAATAAACTAGTTTTCATAAAAAATATTACTTATCTGAACTGCATGCCACTCAAGAATTTTAGGAAACCATTGTTATAACCAAATAACCAATACTTAAAATTAAAACATTCATCATTTAAGTCAAAGTAATTTAAAATGTTTTATTTTCATTACCACCTCCATTATTTAAAACTAAAACTATTTTTTAAAAATGAATATATTCAATATGATAATGTCTAAAATTAAAATAAAACCATATGAAATCATAAATAATAATATTGGTTTAAATTAAATCAATTCAATACAAATTATAGTTTCTAAAATAACGCAAGTGTTTATCTAGTTAAGGATTCTTTGAAAAAGAGTACAAAAAATACAAGAAAATCTATACTAACCACCTATTAAAAACTTATTAAAACTAATTACATAAATTATAAGTATAAAAACACACTAATAGTAATGTTTATTGAAAAAAATTAGTGGGGGGTATTTTTTAGGGGATCCCCAGAAACCCTTACATTTCTAAAAAATTCTATATATAGGTTTTTTTTAATAAGAGTTTTGAATCAAAAATTGAAAGAAAATAGAGGGATGAGACCACATATCATTGATTCTATATATTACCCACTAATATTTAAGTTTTATTGTCAACTCTAACAATTAAATTATTTGTTTCATCATATAAAAAATATTGGTCAAGACTAATTGGGTTATCAACAGTGTTAATTTCGTCCCCACCATCATCGAATATATGTCTTGGAATCACTTCAGGGATAACACAAAATTCATGTTTTAGAGGATTTTTCACATTAAATATTTGTTTATCTAATTATTATAAAATATATAGATCATTACTATCCATTAATAGAATCATTTCAATAACTCTAGATCCATATTCATCAATAAATTTTTCTCATCACTCCATTTAATAAATACACTTGCATTTCATCATAGCAACTCAACCATGGGAGTAATAATCCAATATAAGTATTCACTCACAAATTCATAATAAAAAAATCATATAAAGTCCAAATATATGATGCACTGGAATAGAAGTGTGTCAATTAATTCAACCTAACATCATCATGTTGTGTTATCTTGTTCATTACAAAACTAGTTATAAAAAATTTGTGACCATTGATCACTGGTTATATATATTCATGAAAAAATTATTGAGACCAAAATCCAACACATTTATTTCTTGGGAGATAGAATCAACTAGTAAACTCAATACCTAAAGTATGTATTAATATTAAAATAAAATAATTATATATTATTAATTTTATAAAAGTAATGTTCATGCCTTTTATTTCAACCATGAAGAAAACTATTTTCTATGAAAAGTATCTCAACTTCTAAAAGGTAAGGAATGATGAATTATACTTATAATTTTTTTATGTTTACCATAAAAAAAATATAGTAATAGTTTAATATATATTTACAATCACATATAATTATATAACATATACATGTTCAAATTACTTTCTTTAGGTATTCAGTGAATAAATCACAGTAAAACAAGACCATGTAGTTTTCCATATCCTACCCTTAAAGACTAAATTTATCCAATGTATATGATCCTATAATTACACCTATTTGGGAATTTGATGGAAAATGGGGCTCAATTTTCTTATATTATTCATCTTCATTTCTCATTAGTTGATTATATTTCGTGCTCCATCGGCCAAATACCTTAAGTAAAAAACTATACATTCTTGAGACAAATAAATTTTCATAATGAAACCTTCAGGATGATTCATGATCCTAAAATAAGACCTCATGTGTACATATTTAATTTGGTTGGATATATCTAATTAAAATAAATGGGTCCCCCAAGAAGTATTTTAGTTGGAAGATGGATAGTTTGATGCTGCATATAAGTGAAAAAATATGGAGTAAAAATCTTCTCTAAATAAAAAATAATTAATGGTGTATATTCCTACATTTTTTTAATAAACACTTAGAAAAATATTTAACACAAATATATCTATAAAAATTTGACAATAAAATCACTATACCCCTTACATTATTGTATAGTAAACAGAAAATTTCTATTGGAATCAATTCATGAAGAAAGGTGTGACAATCATGATTTTTAAGAGATTTTAGTTTCACCTATTTTCTATTGACATATTGAAATGTGTTTCTTGAATAACCATAAAGAAATTTGATAGTCTCTAGTACCTCCATAAATTTATTTTTCTCTAAATTTTCCATCACATGAGAATAATGTGGAACTTTCTTGTTATTTTGACCGATACACTTAGGATTCAGTTTTGGTCTGATACACAAATCCACCAAGTCACACCAATATTATAAACTATCTTTTATATTCCCCGTGATGTTTAAAAGGGTTGAAATAAATATTTTACACATATTTTTTCCAATTTTCATTATGTCTAAATAATGAAATGAAAAATTGGTTAGGAAATAAGAAAAATCATGGATGAATTTTTTTTACCCTAATTTTAATTGGATTTTGTGGAAGCATTATTCATCTTTCAATATTTCATCTCACCTTTATTGAATTAAAAAATGTAATCTTTCAATTCATTTATCACATTAGTTTTAATCATACGTTGAGGTGTCTTCTCAGTGTCAATAGTATTGTGAAATCTTGGATGATTTTTCATGTATGGATAATCCATTGGCAAGAATCATTGATTTAATATAAAACAAAAACTATGATGATATTTAATCCTTTTAGATCATTAATTCTTCATAAAAACAAAAAAGTATAGTTTATCCTTCATGATACAACCATACAACATTATGTAAGTAGGAAATTAATTTATCAACCATATAAATACAAGACATATCTAGAATATTTCTTTCTAAGAATAATCATATGTGAGAACACCCACATTACAAATTCATTTCAAATGTTTTATTAAAGGTTTAATGTATACTTGTACATCTAATTATATACAATTTTTAGGATAAATGATCCTAATATGAGTATACTCAAGATGGTAAATGGTTTTTTTCATGCACATCCATAGAGGAAGGTTATAAATGTGAATGAAAACTAGCCATGTGTTGTGGTAAGTATCTAGACAAATAGATTAAAATAATCATATGATAGACCCAAAAATACATTACACACTCTGCTATAATATCATGATATTAGGCATAAAATTTTTACCATGTTAATCAATCTATAGAATATACTAACTTATCATTATCATTAATTCTATTTGAATTATCCCATTTCATATTTTTTATATTTCCTCAAACATGAAACTATTTTAAATAATATAAATCAATAGAAATTGATACATTACTTTCAGTGGAATGTGATATTGTATTTCATATATATTTATCTTCCATATTTATGTACCACATTATTTATAATTATTTATACCTATAGTTTTCTCCCAACATAAGCTATAATATTTTTGGGAAATCATGAATTTTATTAATTGAAAATCCAAGATGATCAAATAACTTTCATTGCATAAAATTATTTGAGGTCATGTCTACATCATCAGGAAGTAATTTCTTTAAAAAGGTAAATATATAATTGATACCTATATTATAAATCCCATAAATATTTTTTCCATGATAAAACCATATTAAAAATTCTAGCTTTTCATTTTTTAAAATTCTTGATATACAGGACTCCTTACATCATCCATTAATTTTTTCACAATCTCAACAACATCATTTTCATTAGTTGAATCATGTGAACTCATAACATTATTTACATGCATTGTAATACTTTAATTCTCATGATGATGAATAAATGAAAACTGATCAAGTACCAAATTCTCTATTGCACTCCTTTTATTTTGATCATGAACAATCTAAGATTAATTTTTCTTTTCATTATGATACGATATGCCTAACTTAACCAAATTATTTTTATGTAATTATAATAAATTAAGTAAATAATACCCTCGTATGATTCATTGTTCAATAAAAAATCTATAAAAAATAAAACTTATTTTCAAACTCAGATCAGATTCGATCAGTATCATACATCCAACTTCAATACATTATTTTATAAAAAAGAATTTTTTATTAAACTAAACATAGTGGACTATAATTAGATAATTCATGATATCCATTAATCTTTTCAATATATATTAGGACAAAAAAATAATTTTATTACTAAATACATTTGTTTTTATAATTAAAAAACTTTATTAATGAAAAAAATTTATCCAAACTACATGAAATGTCTTGTCTTTGATAAATATGTTATTATTATGGAGAACATTAATAATCCCAATAATATCATAATTCAATATCACATGTCTACAGAATATATCAAGTATGATAATAAAAATACCAATTTTAATATGAAATTAAAAAAATCATACTACTATTTATCTAATTACCAATATTATAAATGAATCGACCATTTATCATATCATTCAAAACTCATAAAATTAATAATTAAAGTATAATTCAAATAAAAATCCATTTAAAAATATCACAGATAAAACCATCATTTCTCAGGGAAACAGCATTGGTTACATTTCTAATTTCCTCTATTTTATCTTTAATAGAATAACCCATTTACCTTGAAAATTACTCCATTTATCACATTATTAATCTTTATATTAATCATATACTTGAACAAATAAACCATAAATCCATTAAGGTATCACAATAAAAATAATCATTCATTTCACAATAAAGATATTAATATTTTAAATTATATAATTGATATTCTATATCACTCATATATATTTCAATTGATTATCATTTACTCAGAAATCATTTTTAATTAAATCACAACTGTCAAAAAAATTAGGCTTTGTTATTAATATTTTTTATTAAAATAAATAAATAATAATTCATTATAGAACCATTTACTAATTTTATTAGTAAAAGAAAATAAAAAACACCATTAATTCCCATTGATTTTATTCTTCTAAAATACAATAAATTTTGGAGTCGCTATAAAATAATTCTATATTATATGATAAGAAATAGATCAATAATAATAATAGATAATGTAGTAAATATCATTTAACATTATATTTATAAAATTATAAATTAATTATTGAGATCATAATAATTACAGAAATTAAAGTGCATAATATTGATGCATAAAAATAATTTGAGGCTACCTTACTCAACCTAAAACATATAAGATTGATTGATGTAGTGAAAAAATCATTGACCAGGTTTAAGAGAGTTAAGGAAGAAATGTTAATTATTGATCAAATGAACATATAAAAACTAGTGGAGTAAGTAATAGAAGCATATCTAAAATATTTTCTAGGGTTAAATTTGAGGCATGGGTGGGTGTTTGAGAAATCAGATAAAGAGGATCGTGAATCGAGGATGTGGGTCCATTGCATGTGATCCAAGCTCCACAAAAATCCCTAGGTTCCATCTAGCGGTGAAGATGACACTGAAACATCATTATATCTAATTTACTTATGTGAATTTTTTAAGTGTAAAGTGGCCCAATATTTTTCATTCTCACATCGAATTTTTAGTTGGGAGGCTACTCACTTATTACTCAAGGTGCGCTTGAGCTGAGTGTTGCCTAGTTGTAGTGTCACCCCACACTACAACCCCCCTCCAGTGCCACCCCGCATTGGATCTACCACTAAAAATCTAGTGTATCCCCTGAGTTGGCATGTTTCTCCTATTGTTGCATACCTATGCAACCTTTGAGCTTGGTTGGTTACTACATATGGTCGAATGATCGGGTGGCTTTGGCTTATAGTTGGCCATGATTTTTCAATGACATGGGAATCTATGCCCATAGATATAGGCTATCATCAATGGTAATTATAGACACATTGATTAAATATCATGGATATAAGTATTGTACAAAGGAATTATATCCACAGGAGTTGATTCTTGTAGATATAATAGGCCATATAATCATAGACATTAAATCTTGTTCTTATAAGTGTGGGAAAGAGCACTAATTTCCAAGGGTGTTAAAGATTATGGTTATAATAGTCCATATATCCATGATCAAATTGTGACCATGGATATATATTATCTATATCCATAGATATTTTAAATTATGGATACTATTCTATGGTAATGATTTCAATTTGTAGTAGTGTTTTAACATTCTCCCATATATCAACTTAGGTTCAAATTGATATATTTATGAAAAAAAATCTACTAAACTCTCTAAGAATCATATTTAATACAATTGAAAATATTTTCTACCTAAAGAACTAATTTTTTAAGGGAATTCCAAATTGAACACAAAACATATTAAAATATGGATCATAGATAATTAAAATTCAATGGTGTATGAGGTTATCATTTTTTTGTAAGATCAATCAATTATTTTTTATTTAATTGATATAAAATATGATACTCACCAAAAGGTGTTTCATATAATAAAAAATTACATGCATCATGATCATTATGTAAGAAACTATTATAGCCTATAATTTAATTGATTGGAAACTATGGTTGAGAATTATTCTCAAGGATAATCATTTAAATCATAATGTTTTTAATGTTATAAAAATTAATTTCTCTAACTCTAACTCATGGGTATTGGATACTTAGTGTGCATCAAATATTTTTTCTAATAAACACTAACATAAACATTATATGTAATTAATAAAGGGAGAAGTAGTCCCATGTATTGTCAATGGGTAAAGTTCTACATTAGTGGTAGACACTTATGATCTATATCTACCAAGTGGATTAATTTTAGAATTATAAAATTGTTATGATATTCCATACATAAAAAGAAATATTATTTCTATATCTTGTTTAAATAAGAAGGGTTTTTATTCATGATTAAGAATAAGAGTTGTTCTATAAAAATAAATGAAATTTTTTATAGATTAGGGAATATGGTGAATGGTTAATACATTTAATGTATAGGTAATAAGGTATATAAAATTCAATATAATAAGTTCAAGGTTGATTTTACACTACATATCTTTGGTATTTTTTTCCTTAAGCATATATATGATAAATGCATTTAAAGACTCCATAGATATGTATTGTTGGAATCTTTCAATTATAAATAATTTTATAATTATGGATGTGGTTTATTAGAAAATATGAACAAATCATCTTTTAGTAGAAAAGGTGAAAATTTTATTGGACTGTTGGACCTAATAGATAGTGATGTATGTGAAAAAATGAGTATGCAAGAAATTTGTGGGTATAGTTACTTCTTAACATTTAATAATAACTTCAGTAATTATGGTTTTGTATTTCTAATGAGGCATTAGTTTGGAACCATTGAAAAGTTCAAGATGTTCAATAATAGAGAAAAAAATAAACTAGGAAAAAAATTTATGATTCTCCAATCAAATCAAGGTAGTTGATACGTGATCAAAGAATTTATGTATCATCTTAGAGACTGAGTAATTGATTCACAACTCAATAATCTTGGAAGATAACCATAGAATGGTGTGTATGAGAATATAAATCATACCTTGTTGAAGATGGTTTTATTGATGATGATTCATTGTGAAATTCCTATATCATTTAGGGGATATGATCGTGAAACTATTTCTTTCCTACTTAATTGTGTTCCATTTAATGAATTTATAACAACACTACATAATATATGTATTATGAGGTGTCTTGATTTTTATTTCATAAGGATTTAGGGTTATTAAGTGTACATATGACATTTAGTTTCAAAAAATAATGACTCAAAATTAGAGTAATACTTGTTTTTTTATTATCTCAAGGAAATAAAGGGATGTTATTTCTATAATCCTATTGATCATAATATTTTTATGGCTAAATTTAGTACATTACTTAAGAAGGAACGTATAAATTGAAGTGTTCATGGGAAGAACCTTTACTAAGAAAAAATTTTAACCATCAAATCATAATTGTTCTTGAGAAGGAAAGTGAGTTGGTTTTATAAAATTTTATAGAAATTGAACTGAATCAGTTTATATAAGAATCCAGAAGGTTTTTAATGATTCACTAAGATCCTAATAGATATGTATTTTATGAGTAAAATGATGATGAATTAATTTTCATAGAGGATAAAACCATTTCTTACCAAGATCTCATTGAGGGATTTGATTTCGAGAAATTATTGGTGGTTTTGAGATTTAAGATTGACTCTATGAACACTAACCAAGTATGGAACTTAGTGGATGCACCTAAAGGGGTGAGACTATAGGGTTCAAGTAAGTTTTTTATAATAAAATTTATATGTATGGTATATTATCTACCAATAATGTTTTTTTGGTGGCAAAAGGTTATAAATAATATCTTGATAAAAGAAACCTTTTCACCAGTTGTGATAATAAATTCCATTCAAATATTTTTATCCATTATATACTATTATGATTATGAAAAATATCACATGGATATAAAAACCATTTTCATTGGTTTAAATTTAGTCAATTATATTTATATGATACAACCTTATGTTTTTGAAGTACTAAATAATATTGTTAAGGCATAAAAGTTGCAATGAGTCAGGACATCAAGTTTGATGATGCAATCAATGAGTTTGGTTTCATCAATAACATGCATGATTATTATGTTGACATGATATTTAGTAGTATTTTTGATGTTTTATGTAGTTCAGATACTTCTCATTTGAAATGATGTCCTAAATTTACATTCTATAACGATTTGGTTGGAAAAAAAACTTCTCATAGAAATACATGAGTGGAGAATACTATATAATGGTTATGAAGTTCTATAGAGATAGATCAAAAGGGATGTTTGGAATGAGTTTTAACGCTTATATTTTTAAGTTTATAAATAGTTTTACCTTGATTAATTTCAATGAGGGTTCATTGCCTATATAGTTTAGAACGATTCTTATAAAGACTTGTTATCCTTATTAAGAGTCAAAAGGTATAATCATGGAAAGGATTTATTATGCATCCTCTATAGGATCTATAATTTATAAAATTTCATATAATTTTCCTGATATCTCAAATGCTTTGGCATAACATGTAGATAATAATAGAATTCTAGTGAGAGTCTTCATATTGTTATGAAGAACATATTTTTATGTACATGAGAAAAAATAAGGATTTTTTTCTATTGTGGGAGGTAAGGATGAGCTCTAAGAGGTTATAGATAAACCAATTTCCAAATTTAAAAGTATGAATAAGATATTAATTTGGTTCCTTATTTTTATTAAGTGGTAAAATGATCAATAAGAAAAATACACCATGGGGGACTTAAAAATATAGGAAAATACATCATTGTATTATATTTTTAAAAGGAAACTATTTATATCAAGAATTAAATAACTGAAAAAGGGGTGGTTCCTAACATATTGAGAGCAATATAGCTTTAATTTGAAAAATAATATAGTTATTTATCATGATAAGGAACATTGGTCCCACTAAGGAACTGGATACATCCATCACAAATACAATATCATTTTAGAAATAACTTATAGGTTTGATGTAATGATTTTTTGGGTGGCTATAGAGGAGAATGTATCATACTAATTAAAAAATACATTAATTCAATATAATCAAGAGAGTTATGAAATAATTTGGGGTACTAGATACAAGATAGATTGGATGTAATTGTTATTGTTAATTTAAATATATCATGGTTTTATAATAAAAGAAGTATCTATTTATCATTCATTAAAGTGTGAAATGTATTTTACATGAAGAATGGAGTGATAAAAACCCCTAAAAGTATGAATTTGAGTTATCCCTAATCGATCGTCATTATAGAGCATTATGTATAGTGACCCTACTTTTCTTACATGATTATTACATCATTTTAAATATTAACCACATAAAATAATCACACAAACAGGATCCAAAGGTTTAGTGTCTTGGAAAAATTAGGACCATACATAACATTTAAATAATAACACATAAATATTTATTTAATTATTTATTCTCTAGATTCTTATTGGACCTTGTTTTATCCTTAGTACAAGTATTCACCTGAAGATATACATCAAAAGAAGGGGAAATCTAAAATCCCAGTAAGAGGATGAATAAGAGACATGAAACATGGGTGAGAATAATCATCATCATCATAACATAATCAAAGGATCGTCATCATAATAAAGAGAGTAAGCATTAGATAAATTCATGGAATGTGGCAATGCATAAAAATGAAACATCATGTCTTAGCGGTGAACTACCACACATAGTTGTGAACAAATCTAGCATCATGTTCACGCATAACATATATGCATCATCATAACATCATCATTGTGAAAAAAACTAGAATCATGTTCATGAATATTTCACATTATCTCATGAGATATATCACATTATCTAATGTATTGGAGTGCTATATAATTCTGGGTGCACCCATCACATCATAACATTTATATAATCATGCATGCCACATAGAACGTATAAAAATATTTTCCATAAAATAACCCATGGAAAGGAAATGGGTTTCATGAGAATTTCATAATGCATAGTTTCATGAATAAAAATTGGGGATACCAAAATAAAAATTCAATAACATACTTGGTATAAGAATCATCATTCTTGAGTGAACAAGAAACAATCTCAAGATAAGTAAAACATGTGTTTTTAGAAGGAATATTTCTTTTGGAAAAATATTTTCATTTGTCATAAAACCAAATTGGAAACATGTATATCCCAAAAAATAAAAGGTAAGGAAAAAATAAATGATATATAATGAACATTAAAGGGACATAAATACTAAAATTGGAGTGAAAGATGGTAAACCCAAGGAAAGAGAGTTGGGTTCAAGAATCCCCTTACCATATGTCTGAATGCTTTCTTCACTTTAATATCCTAGATAATCAAATTAAATTAATTAATTAACAAATAAATAACCTTTTATACATTAATTTGATTAATTATAGTTGTATTAAGTTCATTTATGGGTTTTTTTATGAGTTATAGAGTTTAATTTCATCGTTCTGGAGCGTTTTTTTTTCTTGGTTTTCATGATCAGTTCGCTTGTATATGAGTATGGATGTTCATGTAAAATTGGAATAGTTATCCAAAATTGAAATTATAGGTTATTAATAAAAATTAAAAAGATTAAATGATCTTATATATCATTTTTTTTATATAGTATGATGATTATTTATTATATTGAACGTTAATGAAAATTATTTAATTATTTTTTGCGGTTTTACGACTATTATGAGCTTATATCATTTTATTTAACATCATGTTTATATATTGATTAAAGAATAGTATATAACTTATAATATGTATAATATAATCTTATTTAACCATATTGATGGTTCTATGGCCATATTTGAAGGCGATAGTGAAAAATGAAAACACATCATCTGTGGTGGTGGTAAAACGACACACCATAAATGATATTTTCATGTTTAGAAAAAAGGAAAAGGGAAGATACTTAAAGATGAATTATTCAATTAACATAATAAAATTACTATATATAAAAGATACTGGATTTATAATACCTCTTGGATAGGTCTAGGTGAGGAGAGGATAAGAAAATAATGAAAATTGAAAAGAAATTAAAAGAAAATGAAAGAGGGTTTTACCTCTTGATTTATCCTCCTTGAGAACCTCCATAGGGAAATTGGTTTTAGTATTTTGTTGATACAAAAGGCTCTTAGATGCGGGATGGGGTCTTGGGAAGATGATTTTTTATAATTTAGATAAGGCTAAAATCTAGGAAGGTGTGATGAGAAGAGGTGGTGAGGGGTGATATTTATAGGGGAGGAGAGGGGTGTTTTTTAATTATTTTATTCGTTAGTTTATTATTTTGGCTCAAGATTATGAATAGTTTGAGAATGATCACAAAATATATTAAAATAATTAAGATTAGTTTTAGATTATGTTTATTAAATCTGATATGACTCAAGTAATAGTGTATTTAACTTATAATGTATATATATCGTAAATTACCATATTTCACTATTCACAAAAAAATCAAGTATTTTAGAAAAATCCCAAAAAAATCACCCTAACCATTTTTCAATGTGTAGAATTAAAAAATTAACCCAATTTTATGAAAATAATTTTATAAATATGATTAATTTAATTTTTAATTAAAATCATCATTTACTTGTAAAATACTAATTTTATAACACTTTAAAAAAATAATTAAGGTCTCGTAAAATTATCTTATAATCATAAGACAATAAAATTTTAATTTATGAATATATTTTATGAAAATAAATTTTCTTCTAAATAATTATATTATTTATAAAATTGTAAATAAAAATTTGTGTTTTATAAAAATACCAACACATAATTAATAATTTTTAAAATATTTATTTACCTATAATATGATGTAATTATATCATATTATCATTTCTAATATGCCTAAATTTTATTTATACTTTCATATATGAGGTTACTTTTATTTTTCTAATTTTTATTTATAATGCGCACATTACTATTTCAAAGGTCAAATTTTTATTCCATTGGTAAAGGTTCCTTAACTTCTTTAAATACCTCTTATTTTATTCATTATTCATTTATAAAGATTGTATCATTTTCTCAATGTGATTTTTTGTGGTTTATACTATATGATATAATTATAAGAAGGTAATTTACATTGATAAAATTTTGGGTCGTTACATCCCCCCCCCCCTCCTTATGAAATTTCACCCTCAAAATTTCGTTTTACATTCTAAGTTGAAAACAGGTGAGGATACTTCTCCTTCATCGCATCCTTCGGTTCCTATGTTACCTCCTAATACTTATGGTTCCACCATAGTACTTTGACCAAGTGAGTAGTCTTGTTTCATAGAATTTTATCTCTACGGTCCAAGATCTTCACTGGTTTCTCCTCATAAGAGAGATCATTTTCCAACTGTACCACCCCTAGATTCAATAAATTTGAGGGATTTGGTATGTACTTCCTCAAGAGGGGTACGTGGAATACATTATGTACTTGATACATGGTGGGTGGAAGTGCCATTCAATAGTCCATAACTCCAACATGATCAAGAATCTCGAAGGAGTTGATGTGCCTGGGACTTAGCTTTCCCTTCTTCCCAAATCTCATGATCCTCTTACATTGAGATATTCAAAGTAATACCATACCTCTACCATTAAACTCTAGGTCCTATCGATGATTGTATGCATAGCTCTTCTGTCGATTTTGGGCTGCCTTAATGTGCTGTTGAATGTTTTTAACCTTTTCCATCATTTATTTTACCATTTTAGGTCCTACCATCTTACGTTCACTAACTTCATACCAACATGTCGGTGTTCTTAATCATTTCATATAAAGAGATTTATTATGGACCCATTTGGATGCTTGAGTGGAAACTGTTATTTTAAGAGAACTTAACCAGTGGTTTATGTTGGTACCATCCTCCTTTGAAGTCCATAGAACATTTCCTCAACATTTTTTCTAGTTTCTGAATAGTCCATTCAGATTTTCCATCATTTTGAGGGTGATAATCTTTACTAAAGTTTAGTTTAGTGTTTTGAGCATGTTGGAAACTTTTTTAGAACTTTGAGGTGAATCTTGGATCTCAATTGAATATAATCTATAATGTTACTTCATGATGCCTTACCACTTCTCTAATGTATATTCATGCAAGTTAACCCAGTGATAAGTCCTCTCAAATTGAGATAAAGTAAGTTGTCTTTGTAAGATGATCCACAACAACCCGTATAAAATTTTTACCTCTAGATGTATTCGGAAGTTCGGTGATAAAGTCCATAGTGATGTTTTTCCATTTCTATATCAATATGGGTAATTATTTCATCATACCCTTAGACTTTTTTCTGTTAGCATTCACTTATTGGCATACCAGGAACTTTGATTTATATCCAATGATATCCTTCTTTATATTATCCACCAATAGTTCTCTCATAGATATCAATACATATTTTTGCTCCCTGGGTGAATAGAGAAGGTTGAGCTATGTGCGTCATTCAGAAGATACTTATTTATCTCTATATCAGATGGTACACATAGTCATGACCCAAATCTTACAATTCCTTCCTCATTAATTTTAAACTCAGAGGATTTCCCCTTTCTCACAACTTCCACCTTCTTCTGAATTTAAAAATCATTTCTTTAAGAACAATTTATTTTCTCCATGAGGTATGGTTGAGCAATACTTTGAGTAAGGATTGATGATGTTCCTTCTTTAATAATTCCTATTTTTATCCTTTTCAAATATAAGAATATCGGATCCTTATCAATCCTCGTCATTGATAATGTTGACAGATCCTTTATACTTAGAGCATCTTCCACTTTATTTATTTTTTTAGGATGGTAATTGATTGAGTAGTCATAATCCTTGATGGGATATAATTATCTTCACTGGTTCATATTAATCTTCTTATGTGTGAATATATATTTTAGGCTCTTATGATTAGTAAATATTTCACACTTCTCCCTATAGAGATAATGCTGCTAGATTTTTAATGCAAAGATCACAGTTTCCAACTCAATATCATGTGTGGGATAGTTTTACTCATGAATTTTCAACTTCCTTGAGGCCTAGTACTTCACTTTATCATTTTTCATCAGTACATGGCATAATCCCTTATTTTAATAATCACTTTATACTACAAAGAGTTCCATAATTGTTGGAATTTTGAGTACTAGAGTGGTGATAAGCCTCTTTTTTAACTCTTTGAAGTATTCTTCACATTCACTAGTATATAAAAACTTTTCTCCCTTTTGATTCATCTTAGTTAGTGGGTTTTAAAATAATGATAAGTTCTTCACAAATCACTGGTAATACCCAGCTAGACCAAAGAAACTACAGACCTCCATTACAAATGTTTTCCTGGTCCACTCTTTGATTGTCTTTATCTTAGAAGGGTTCACAGATATTCCTTTACTGGTGATTACATGCCCTAATAATGATGATTCCTCTATAAATAAATCACACTTACTTTACTTTTCATATATATTCTCTCTTCACAAAGTCTTTTGAACAGTATTCAAATTCTCCTCATGTTCATCCTTTCTCTTAGAGTATATTAGAATATCATTGAGAAAGACTAGCATAAATTTGTTGAGGTCATATATAATGACATTGTTCATTAAGTCTATGAATATTTTTGGAGAATTAGTGAGTCTAAAAGGCATCACTATGAACTCATAGTGTCCATACCTCATTTAAAAGGTAGTCTTAGGAATATCTTCCTTCCTTACCTTTAATTGGTGATATCTCAACCAAAGGTTCACCTTAGAAAAATACTTGGCCCCACACAGTTTATCGAACAAGTAATCTATCCATGGAAGGGGATACTTTTTCTTTATCATGATTTTGTTGAGATCATTATAATCAATGTGGAGGCACATTGATCCATCCTTCTTGGCGAAGAGGACTGGTGCACCCCATGGTGAAGCACTCGGGCATATAAAACCCTTGTCCAAATTATCTTGAAACTACTTATTTAGTTACTTTGACTCAATAGTGGTCATTTTATAAGGTGTCTTTGATATAGGTAGAGATCCAGTAATAAGTTCAATCGAGAACTCAACCTCTCAATTAGGAGGAAGACTAGGCAATTATTCAAGGAATGCATCAGTGCATTCACTCACAATGGGCAAGTCTTTGATCATGATTCTCTCCTTTGTCTCAATCATTTGAGCTATATATGCATGCTCATAAGTAAATAATATATACACTTGAGATGATGACTATAAATTATATTCATCCTCATCATTACACTTTTACAAAATTGTAGGATGCTTTGGGATGTGAAGAGTGATCTCCCTTTCCTGACAGTTGGTGTTGGATTTAAATAAAGATAGTAAATCCATGCTCAAAATAGAATCAAACTTCACGAAAGAAAGTAAGAGCATATTTTTTGGGAGTTTCATTCCACAAACATTAACCAGGGAAAAGTTATATATTTTGGATGCAATAATTACCCCATTTTTTTATCACTGATAACTCAACCTCCATATTTTTAGGTGGCATTTGAATAGTTCTACAAAACTTGTAAGATATGAAAGAATGTGTAAAACCAAAATCAAATAGTACATTATCTATTCTTGAATGAATAACCAGCATACCTATCACCAAATAATTTTTAGGCTCCACCTCAGTAGTAGGGATGGCATAAATTTTCCATTTCTTCTATGGATTTGGTGGCTATTGACGTTGATTACCCTTGAGAACTCGAGGTTTAGTGCACTAGATTCCCTACAGTTGAAGAATTGATCCATGGATGGTGATCTCCTTTCCTCCACCACATTTTCCATCTTCCTCGTGTCTCTTTGACATTCATGAGCTTGGTGGACTTATCTCTCACACTTACAGCATTTCCCTGTCCCTTTGTGGCAGTTCCCATGATGCATCTTCCCACATTTTTGACATGTGAGTGGTTGAGTTTACTTTCCACATTTATCATTATATCCCCCATATTGAAACTCCATCTTTCATTTCTTATCACCATAGCCATGGGACCATTCTCCAAACTCCATATCCACTTTGAGATAACATCGAAGAAATTATTCATAACTCCCAAAGTCTCAAATTGCTAGAGCCTTTATAATATGTGGTTTTAAAACCACTAAAGAATGTATCTATTTTTCTATAATTATTGATAAAAAACCCAAAGTGTACCATTCAAGACTTTTTAAATTTGCTTCATAGGTCATGGCAGATTCAGCTTCCTTTATCTTTAGTTGTATGAATTCTCTCTCTATATTTGTATGAAGAGTTTGAGGGAAATACTTGTTAAGAAACATTATATTAAAGTATTACCACTCCATATATTTAATTTCATCCTTCGTCTTGGTGTTCTTAATCAATTCCCACCATTGGTCGGCCTCTCCATCTAGATAATAAATGGTTAAAGTAACTATATCCATCTCAAAATAGTGAAGTACAAAAAATATCTTCTCCATTGAGTTGACACACTGTTCCATGACTATTGTATCGGAACATACACTAAATGTTGGTGGTTTTTTCCACATAAAATACTTTATAACTAGTTTCTCCCTCTTAGGTGAAGGAGGTAATTCCACACTATTCAGGTTATTGTTCATAGCATGGGATATCTGGGTAATCATTGCCATGAAATTTTGAACTCCACCTCTCAAAGCATTGGGGATATCGCTCGAGAAATCATTGCCTTGTCCCTCACATGTTTTGTTAGACTAGTTTCTCCTAGTTCCAACAATTTTCTAAAATAGAAAAGTTTAGAACATAATTCAACAATTCATGAATAAATAAATTGTTCCTTTTTTCAATTAAATCTAAAGGCATATCTTGTGGGATCCCTATGTTTATCATTTTCATAAAAAATATTCTTGGGTGATTATATATACTTAGTCTCATACTAAGGGTTTTCACTAATTTTATCTAATACTAATTCTAAAATTAACTAATCCATACTCTAATACCAAATATAGTGATCCTACTTTTCTTTCATGATTATTACATCATTTTAAAGATAAACCACATAAAAGTGTTATACAACTAGGATCCAAAGGTTTAGTGTCTTGGGTAAATTATGACCATAAATAAAACTTAAATATTAACTCATAAATATTTATCTAATTCCTTATTCTCTAGATTCTTAGTGTCATGTATGTTCTTTGTAGTACAAGTATTCACGTGAGGATATACATCAAAAGAAGGGGTGAGTTAAAATCCCAGTAAGAGGATGAATAAGAGACATGAAACATGGGTGAGCATAATCATCATAATCAAAACATAATAAAATGATCATCATCATAATCATGATAAGAATAATTAGATAAATTCATGGAATGTGGAAATTCATAAAAATGAAGCATCATGACTTACTGGTGAACTACCACACATAGTTGTGAACAAAGCTAGCATCATGTTCATGCATAACATATGTGAATCATCATTTTGAAAAAATATAGCATCATTTTCACACATATTTCACATTATATCATGATATACCTCACTTTTCCCAATTAATTGGAGAACTATATAATTTTGGATGCACCCGTCACATATAATATTTACATAATCATGTATACCACATAGAACGTATAACAATATTTTCCATAAAATAACCCATGGAAAGGTAATGGGTTTTGTGAGAATTTCATAATGAATGCTTTCATAAATAAAAATTTGGGTTCCCAAAATAATAAGTTAATAACATACTTGGTATAAGAATCACCATTCTTGAGTGAAGAAGAAACAATCTCAAGAGAAGTAAAACATGTGTGTTTAGAAGGAAGAGTTGTTTTGGAAAGTTCCTTGAATTTGTCATAAAACCAAATTGGAAACATTTATATAATATAAAAGAAAAGGGATGGAAAAAGAAATTATATTTAAGGAAAATTAAAGGGACATCAATACTAAAAATGGAGTGAAATAGGAGAAACCCAAAGAAAGAGAGTTGGGTTCAAGAATCCCCTTACCTTATGATTGAATGTTTTCTTCACTTTAATATCCTAAATAATAAAATAAAATTAATTAATTAACAAATAAATAAACTTTTATACATTAATCTGATTCATTATAGTTTAATTAAGTTCATTTATGGGATTTTCGATGAGTTATAGAGTTTAATTTCATCGTTTGGAAGAGTTTTCTTTCTTGGTTTTCATGATCGGTTCGCTTGTATATGAGTATGGAATTTCATGTAAAATTGGAATAGTTATCCCAAATTTAAATTATATGTTATTAATGAAATTTCATAAGATTAAATGATCTTATATATCATTTTTTTATATGGTATGAGGATGATTTATTATATTTAACATCAATGAAAATGATTTAATTAGTTTTGATGGTTTATGACCATTATGAGCTTATTTCATTTTATTTAACATCATGTTTATATATTGCTTACAGAACATTATATAACTTATAAAATGAATAATAGAATATTATTAAACTATATAAATGGTTTTATTACCAGAATTAAATGTGATAGTGAAAAATGAAAACACATTATCCACGGTGATGGTAAATCGACACACCACATATGATATTTTCATGTTTAGAAAAAAGGAAAAGCGAAGAGACTTTAAGATGAATTATTCCATTTAAATAATAATATTATTGTATATAAATGATACTGAAGTTATCATGCCTATTGGATAGGTTTAGGTGAGTATAGGATAAGAAAATAATGAAAATTGAAAAGAAATTAAAAGAAAATGAAAGTGGGTTTTACCTCTTGAATTCTCCTCCTTGAGAACCTCCTTAGGGAAATTGGTTTTGGTAATTTGTTGATACCAAAGGCTCATAGATATGGAGGGGTATTGGGAAGAGGATTGGTCAGAATTTATATGTGGATCATACTTGGAAGTTGTTATGAGAAGAGATGGTGAGGGGTGGTATTTATAGGGGAGGATAGGGGTGATTTCTCATTATTTTATTCATTAGTTTATTATTTTGGCTCAAAACTATGAATAGTTTGAGAATTATCACAAAAATATATTAATATAATGAAGCTTAGTTTGAGATTATGGTACTTACATCAGATATTACTCAAGTAATAGTGTATTTAACTTATAATGTATATATACCGTAAATTACTGTATTTCACTATTCACAAAAAATCAAGTATTTTAGAAAAATCCCCAAAAAAATAACCTAACCATTTTTTGAGGTGTATAATTCAAAAATGAACTCCATTTTATGAAAATAATTTAATAAATATGATAAATTTAATTTTTATTTAAAATCATCGTCTACTTGGAAAATACTGATTTAAAAATTATAACTAATTTTATAACACTGTGAAAAATTAATTAAGGTCTCATAAAATTATATTATAATCATAAGATAAAAATAATTTATGAATCAATTTTATGAAAATAAATTTTCTTTTAAATAATTATATTTATTATAAAATTATAAATAAACATTTATGTTTTATAAAAATACCAACACTTAATAATTTTTAAAATATTTATTTACTTATACTATGATATAATTATATCATATTATCATTTATAATATGCTTAAATTTTATTTATACTTTCATTTATGAGGTTACTATTCTATTGGCTGAATTACTATTCCTAATGGTCGCATTACTATTCCAAAGGTCAAGTTACTATTCCATTGGAAAAGGTTCCATAACTTCTTGAAATACCTCTTATTTTCTTAATTATTCATTTATAAAGTTTGTATTGTGTTCTCAAAGTGATTTTATGTGGTTTATATTATATGATATAAATATAAGAAGGGATTTTCTATTGATAAAATTTTGGTTCATTACATTATGGGTTATAATGATATGCTAGATTAGTGTGATGGAGTCACACTACTGGAAATGGGCTCCAAGCCAATGGATATATACCCATGGTTTTTTTAAAAACCATGGGTATATCCCCTTACATATCCAGCCTCAATCGGGCTCCTCCTCCCCCTCCCACTTCGACAAGCCCTAATCTCCCCTCCTACGAGCTTTAGCCTCCCGACCTCCCCGCCCCTCCCCACCTCTACCTAAACCTCGACCTCCCAACCTCCACCTTGACCTCCCAGCCTCCAACTCGACCTCCTGGCCTCCGCCTCCATCTCAACCTCCTGGCCTCCACCTCCACCTCGACCTCCTGGCCTTCACCTCTGCCTCAACCTCCCGATCTATGCCTTCCGGCCCCTCCCTCCCTCCCTCCACTTTTCTACCTCCACATCCACATCCATCTCTACTTCCCGACCTACACCTCCCTACCTCTGCCTACCAGCATCTACATCTACCTCCCAGAATCTTCTTCCCCCTCCATCTCCACAGTATCTCCCTCACCTCCTCGCCTCAAACTCAACTTCTCTGCCTCCCTCTCTTGGGCTTCTTATCTTCCTGCCTTCAGTGGCCATCAATATGGTGTGGGTATGTATTTTTTTTACCTAGATTTTAGAAATGGATCCAAATATAAATTATATTTCTTATTGATCTATTATAAATCCTATTTTATAGAAGCAATCCATTTTTTATGATTAACTTACCCAAAAAGAGTTTGAGTTTCAAATTTTGAAATAAGAGTAGTTTGGTTTTCTAACCTAAACCTTCTACAGGTTTGGATAAGAGCATCATGTTGTCTAGTGAAATTCTCAATATAAAAATTTTTCATCTAAATTTGATGCCTCTACCTATGATTTTTAGAATCATACTCATTACTAGTCTCATATGAGTCAACATGGACCACAAATTTATCATTTCCAAGTTGTTCTTCAATTTGATTTTCATAATTCTGTAGTATTACATCTTCATAAATTTTATATTCTGTATTATTAATCACATATGTTTTATGATAATTTTCATTTATTTTGACATATAAACATTGATCTAGATTTTTTTGATTTTTTTCTCCATTATTGTATCCATTTCTATTGAAATGATATCCCATAAACATCCCTTCTTCAACTCTTTCTTTAAACTTTGCCATTTATATTATTAATCATCATGTAACAAGGGAATCCAAATATTTTGAAGTATTTTATAGTGGGATTTATGCAGAAAAATATATCATATATAGTCTTTAAATTACCTAGTATCAATAAACATCTATTATATATGTGCACATAAGTTCACATTTCTTCAGTCCAAATGAAATATGAAAACATGTTTTTAACTACCATGGTTCATCCCACGTCCACAATACTTCTATTATTCCTCTTAGTCACACAATTTTGTTAAGGAGTGTATAGTGTGATATATTAATGCATCATTATATTATTTATTAATTAGATATAAAATGAATTCCATGTGTATTCATTTTTATTTTCTTATCTCGCACTTTTTATTTGAACACCAAGATTCTTTTCAAATTTTCTTTTGAAGATTTTTAGAATTTGTATAGCCTTTGATTTATTCCCCATATGGAGTAGTATAATCATTAATAAATGTAATAAAATAATGACCAACCTTTTTTGACTTGTGCCTTATTGGACTACACACATTTGAGTATATAAAAGTTATATTGGTCTAGTGGATTGAATATCCACTTTCTGATTTGTCCCATGTACCATCTTCCCTTTTAGTAAGGTGTCACAAACTGATTCTCTATACCTTTATATCTTGGGAATATCTGTCACATGTTCTTGTTTATAAATATTTATCATGTTTTATTGGTGAATATGAACAAGTATTATGTGGAATATATAATCCTTATCCTTTTCACTCATAGTTTGAATTGGATGGGTCTCCAATTTGAAAAAAAAATCCCATGTGTTCTTTATACTATAGTACTAACTATCCATCCTTTGATCTTATGATAATGAAAGGGTTCATCTATAAAAATTATATAATTTCATCATCCCAAAGTTTTCTAAAACTAAGGAAATTGTGTTTTATTCCATACATAAATAACACATTTTTTTATTTGTGTCCTTTTGATTCAATATTAGTAGTTCAGATACCTTTGATCCACAAGGATCTATCATTTCAAAATATAACTAATCCTCCTTCATGATCCTTCATATCTTTCATGATTTTATTGTCTCCATTCATGGGTGAATAACACTCACTATCAATGATACAAGGTCCTCCTATCTTTCTAACCCTTGATGCCACTTCCCTTATAAATGACTTCTCTTATTGATTATTTTTTTCAACTTATTTCCATTTTTCATTATAGGAAAATATCTATGGAAATTTGTAATACATTTATCCATAAAATGACTCAGTCTCTCGCATCTTTCACAATCTTCCCTTACGCTTTATGATCAATTCTGATTAGGGGGACTTGTGGTACTTCAGTTCACAACCTTCTTCTTTAATGACTCATTATTTTTCACTTTAGGATTTATCCACCTTGATTCATGATTTATTTTAGTAAATCACATATTGTACCAGTATGTGTAATATTTTTGGCTAAAAATACCATATCACTAGAAATAGCCACTAAATTTGAATATTCTATTAAAGCTATAATTTTATCAAAAACCTTACATTCTATATTCATTCTTTACTATCTAAGTGTTATTTGATATTAATTATTATTCATGGAGGTTTTATTTTCATGTATTCTTATTTCTTCATTGCATGTTGAAGAGGGTTTCTCATAATTTTTTCTACCGTATAAATTTCTAGATTTTATATTAAGACTGAAATTTTTAGGGAAAAAGATTATAGTTTTTGAATAATTTGAAGTATAGGCTTAACCAGACTTCGTGTTCTAGAAATATTATATGTTTTAGATAATTAATCCTTCACTTAAATTTTTTTTTTTTTTTGCAGTTTTATTTTTCCCTTTTTCACATTAATTCACCTATAAGAAGATTTGATTATAGCTTGGTCATTTTTTTACTTTCAACATAAGTTTTCTTCCAATATCATCATTGATCTTTTCATGATCAGTAACCTTCATCTTGAATTTCTTGAGTACATCAAAGTTTTTACTCTTTATGTTGAGAGATTCCTCATTTGGTTTAACATTCTTCCCATCATCTTTCTTTAAAGGTATAGATTCGCTGTTTAACTAGGTATTCAATTCAATTTGGGCCTCTAACTTAGACATGAGAATGTTTCTTCCCCAACATCTTATTCAGTACTTAAGGTTGTTTTGTTGACATTACACATATTCAAATAAATTGGTGATTTTCTCTAGTGATAAATCCAATAATTGGTTGTTAGAGGAAGTGTATTCCACTTCTTATTTACTCGTCAAATTTTGTATATTTCTTCCATGGAATTTATTCTTGATGTCATTAAACATGTACACTATTCTATATAAGGATGTCTAAAATATCATGGTAGTGATATGATGTGAATTTTTTTTCTTCTAAATAGTCCTTCCAATATAATTTGTTTCCTCCTTACTTTCAGAAACATGTTTTGACCCATGGGGCGATGTGGTTCTTATATTGGGGAAATGACTTGTATAGTCACAAGAGACAGGTATTCTCTAGTTTAGTTTTTATTTTATTTTCTTTATTTCATCAACCACTTAGGACTTTTACTTCTTTCTATGGACAGAGGGTAGTTATATTCTACGAAGGGGGCCATAAGGGTACTGGAGGCAACTAGATAGTTTTCTTTATAGGGGAGGGAGATCGGGATAGTGGAGGTATTAATTAGTGTGTTTAATTTTTGTCTACCTTTGTATTGTGTTGTTTCTCTTTATTTTCTTTTCTTTCAGCGTGGACATCTGACATACAAATGGGTCATTCTGAAATTTTATTTATTTTATGTTGTGGTTTTAATTAATTTTTTGTGGGAGAAATCATTCTTGAGTGGTGATTCCTTGATGTTTGGACACTTGTGCCCGCCTATGGGAATAGCCCATCCACTTAGTCTATCCTAGTATTCCTATATTAGAGTCTATGTATGAACCATGGGAATTCCTAGAAAACATGGATAATTAGGGAGGGATTGGGAATGTCTAGGAATAAATTATGAATTCCCATAAATAAGGATTGAGGACATTGGAATTTATAATGAGAAGATATGGGAGACTATGCAATATATATTAATTCTGGAAATGATGTGGGTATAAAAGGTGGTGAAATGATAATGCATTGGGACAAATAAATATAAATTCACATTCATAACCAATTTGATAGTGTAATATTAGATCATGTGCTACTGTACATTGTTGGAGTTGATGATTAGACTCCATCCCAATGCAACTATAGAAATACCTTGGTTCAAAAAATACTCTATCATACACTAGATAGTTTGGTTTGAAATTCCCAATAAAACCTTCATTGACCTCATGGTAGGAATCAATACTTGTTAGTAGATCGCAACCAGGGACAAGGTAGTTATTCTCCTATCACGTACACTGAGTGGAGTGCCAAAAAACCCTAAATAAAACAATATACCCAAAATAAATACCTATGGTTGTCTTAAACTACCTTTTTTCTCTGATACAATGTCAGGAGAAGGGTGAATATTCCCACTAGTTCTTCTATGAAGATTTCGTTCATTCATAGATCCACCCCACACAGTTTTGTTTTTTCATGGAATCCCACTCATCTAGAAAAGGACTGGTAAATGGCTCATGATAGTTGGGGTCACTATATTGACTTGTCAATCTCTGTAAGAAAAAAATAAATTCCCCTTGTAAGACTTTCAACTTTCAAACATATCCACCTAGGAGAAGGGTGATTAATCCCTTGTTTGAAACACCAAAGGGAGTGTCGCATAACACATATAAAATATAGTTTCCTATTTTTCTTCTTCTTCATACTCCAGTTTTACAGGCGTGAAAACCTTCACTGTAGTAAAATATGTGATCTACTAAAATCTATGAATATCCACATTCAAACTCTCCTTTTGAACTCATGAGAATCTTGGCATTTGAATCTTTATTTAAAAATATTCATTTAAGAACTCGATCTACTGAGTCTTCGTTAAAAAATTTCCTTAAAAGAAAATATCGAATATTGAAACATTATATTCTTCATTTAAGACTTAGAATACTATGGAATCTATATTACCAAAAATCTTCATTCAGAACATCATTGGCATGAGACCCAAAAACTTGATTCATGCAACCATATGAACCATGTAAGAGTTGAATTCACATGTTTCATGTTTTCCCTCATGAACACTACCTATTAGCCTGATTTTCCACACTTACAGCCATAGTTATCATTTTATAACACCTTCATGGAATCTTCTGACTCCCTATGAAAAAATATTTATGCAGACCATTGAAATGTTGTGTAACATTAGCCTGCTAAACCAGTTAAAAATTGCTCCAGCATTCATGTATTTTAAATCATTTCCAAACTTTAGATATTAATATCGATTCCAACCTTAATATATCAACTACCTATTCAATTAAACTAGTGAGTATGATCCACATCCAATTGAAAACCTATATCAACTTTCATCCATGCTCCAAACACGTATCAATATCTCCAAATCATGAATGTCATTTGATTATTCGATTATTCCATGCATACCTTCACTGTTGGTCCTCTTCTAAGACTTCTTATTTATGTTAACACATTGAATGCACTCTCCAGATATATATATATATATTCGACACATATTCATGAAATAGATCTTCATGCCATTATTCTTGAAAAATTCCATGCCTCTTTAATCAAACATACCTCATTCATACCTCATATATTTTCTACAAATCCAACCAATCATGCCTTGGTTGCAACAATCTCTCCATTTAGATTTTGTTGACAATTTCAAATCATTCTCAAAGCATTTAATCCACAACATCATTCTTCTCTCCTATTTTTTCAATAAAATACAAAGGATCTTTGTCTCTTTGGGAAATATCAAGTCCATTTTATAACCCCCCTTCCTCAACATACTCCATGCACTAAATATATCCAGAGAAATCATCACCTTTAAAACCACTTCATGAATACTAGATTAAGAGATATATTGCCCCTCCTGAATGATTCCACCTCTAAACACCATTGGAAAGATATCCCAAAATATGGTTGAAACCAAGACAGCCTTAAAGACTGAATTTGACACCTCCTCCACTATGTAACAAGCAAGATACCCGCAGATCTTCATAAATCCAACATCTTCAAACTGATTCCAGTATATACAATTAGATCCAGAATTGACTTTTTTATATGATATATTCATTAACATTGGTTCATAGATTCTTTCATGGAACTATATTCATTATCTCTTTCTAAAGTTGATAGATTTTCAACTTTTTTTGGGCAATTTTAGATTTAAAACTGCATTCATTTCCATAATGCATATCCAGATTTGGATTTGGTATCCACTAAACTTCAAACATCCATCATGTAAACACTAATTTTCATGATTCCAATATATTATCAGTAATACCACTACAATTTTGATTGAATCCCATATCACAAGGCATCTCCTTTCTTACAAATTAGGCTAAACAACCTGTATGAGCAAATTTTTCAACTCCCCCTTAATGTCTTCATTTCCTACCACCATACGGTGGAATGATTTTACCATGAGAGGCACTTGATAATATTGTATTATTCAATCATCTTCAAGGTTATCTTGGAAAAACCACTCAACTAATACCATCATGTTAGTGAAAAATAAATTTACATGAAATATTAAATAATTATGCTTCCTCATAAAGTTGTCCAATCACTTCACAAAGGTTTTCCATTATCAGATAGGGCCTAAACTCACTTTTGGAGTCTTCCAAGCATGTCTCAAAACCGTTGGGGGTCAAAGTACTTGACTTTGACACCTAGATCACTTCAAATAATCCATGATATTCATTATTTTATAATATTTCATCATGCACAAACATATTCCAGAATTTCTATACAGATTCATCATAGTTTTCTCCAAGGTGATGGATGAGACAATATTGTTTCACATATTTTCCTTTCCATTGCTTTCATAATCTCCTTTCACTTACAATCTTTATAAACATATTTCAGCATGTAAAACGCAAATTCTAGAAAATACAATCAGATTCCAGCATTAAATCCCCAAGATAATATATTTAACAATACAGTTGGACAGATTCCAGCTTGTGGCCTTTAAGGTGATAGATTTAAACACCTCTTTTGCTAAAATTATTCCTCAAATCCTAAATGATTCTTCTTTTTATTCACACATAGTGAAACTCCCCCTTGGATTGAATCTCCCCTAAATCAATGAACACATTAGTTTAAACAATATAGATCAAGGGGAGAGGGGATATCTCTAATATCTTCATTCTGTGAAATGTGGTCGGTCATTGTGAACCAACCCCTTCCATTATTCTTCCAAGTTTTTCTTTGATGTGTAACACTTGGACAAAGCTCCTCATTGAATGAATTTTAATTAACCCCTTTTGTAATGACCAGCTCATTGGTAAATAATTCTTCCTTTGAAGCATGATATTTTGAGTTTTGTCATCCCTCTTTCTCCATGTAAGAGATGTTTCATCATTCTTCCATTTATGCTTCATATTGGTATGGTTGAAAAAGGCATATAAATGAAAATGTGGTAACATCTTTCTATATGGGCTTCTTAAATTACCCAAGGATTTGTACTTCATACTTCTTGAAGCCAGAACAAAACTCTTCTTTCTATTTTTCTATTGTTTTAGGCTTCTCCCTCACTACATGGAGCTCTTCCTCCAGCTTAGTGACCCTCATTTCCTTCACCTTTAGTGGTTCTTCTAGATTCTCAATGGGAGAATTATTTTCAGCATGAACTGTCATCATCTGCTCTTCATGCTATTTTCTAAGGACATACTTGGTGACTTAATGTTGTTTCTTAATTTTCATGCTTACCTTCAATTCTTGTTTTAGTTCTTTAATTACACCATTTTGGTTCATCTTCTTGGCCATCTTAGAGATAAGTTTCCTCCAAATCTTCTATGAGGATAAAATTCCTTTTGTTTATTGCACCCACTTATTCTAGGTGTATCACATAATTTGGTTGTTTCAAATTATTCCAAACAGATAAACCTAATGTATCACTTTGATTGTAACACATACATATTATCTTCCTAGCTATTATATAATAAACTGTTAATTTTATGTATCACTATGAGAATTCATTCCATGTTCTTAAGATCTTTTATCTTCTAGTAAAGTATTATGAATTTTTTCAAGGTTGTCTCATTTAGCTTCCATTGATGCTTCTACTTCCAATGATCGGTACTTTATCTTTTGGATAAATAATAGATTTTTTCTACGAATCATCTTTTGAAAATGTATCTGCATTCTTTATTCACTTCAATGTATCTTCTAAATGTGCACCTTTCTTTATCTATCATCTTCTAGATTCACTTCAGATTAGCATCAATAACTCATCTTGCAACTTTGGGACAATAAATTTTATAATGCTCCATCCTTTATGTAATGTTAATATTTCAGAAATAATGCTTCTAGACATCATCTCTAGATGTTCCTACATCATCTCTCGTATTGCACATCAAGCCACAACTTCCACGGGTTGAGCTCTGCAGTGAGCTCGTTCGGGGTTGCAGGGGGCAACATGCCCCTTCTTCGGGGGTCCGGGGGCCAAAGGTCCCCAGCCAAATTTTTGGGGTACTGTAGCAACCCAGTTCTGGTTGTTGTAGTAACCCAGTGTATGAAGGTTGTATTTTTTTACAGGTCAAGGATCTATACCCATGGTTCAATAACTGTAGTAATATTATATCTGGTGTGTTAATCTATACCCACGATTTTGTAAACCGTGGGTATAGATATATGCCCACGGTTTAAATAAAACTGTGGGTATTATGGAAATCTCCAGGGCTATACCCATAGTTTCTATAAAACCATGGGTATAGCTCTATATTGATGCCTCGGTAGCCAACGGTGTATGGAACCGTGGGTATAGCCTATACCCACGGTTTTAGGGGTTATACCCACGATTCCAAACCATGGGTATGGGTGATTTTTCTAGTAGTGTCATATATATGATATAAAGTAAAACCATGAAATAATAATTTGAGACTTAATATCTAGGTTGGCCTACCAAAGTATATCAGATGGAATGTTATACAACCATTGATATACTCAATGTGTGGTTTATATGAATCCCCATTACTTGAGGTTGAAAAGATGCTTAGCATGTAAACCCTCATACATTAATACTTTTCATGTGTCGGTCTTGAGATTTATCTAATCATAGGGTGGTTTAGTATGTTATTGATCTTGTTGTTATTTTTGTTTAACTAAGATAGAATTTGTCATCTTGTACGACAAGTATGAAATATAGTCCCTCAATTGAATTAGACTAAGGAAATGTATGACATTTCTTAGTTGAGTGTCATGTGATGTGTTCAACAACTTGGATGAACAGCATGTGAAATATTCATTTAATCTGGTCACTTTATTTCAGAGAATGGAGAATGTATGAGATAGCCTATACTATATTGACATGGTTCATTCTTAGTGCTCACTCAGTGTCTTTGAAAATGGATAATATAAGTATACATACAATGTTTAAGGATACATCTTTTGGTGGACATGTTCATATAGTGATATGAGTGTTTTTTATGAAGATTGCACTAGACCTCTTTGTGGCTTGAATAAAAGTGGTGATTTGTTTGAGGACATTATTTCCTTTAAATTATAAATTGGGGAATTCATAATTGTTTGCAACACTACAAAGACCTGTTGGGTCGCACAGTTAGGTTGTGGAAAAAGGATTAATTTTGGTGTAAAGTGTCTTCCCAAAATTAGAGAGAGTTTGTATGATAATCATATCCAAAGGAGTTATGTTGGATTCACAAAGAGTTAAGAAGTTTTGCATAAAATCTGGGAGGCTTTAATGCAAGTGGGAGATTGTTGGATATGTGCACTAAAACATAAAACTATTATGTGGTGAGTGTCACCACATTGAGTTTTGTATTATGAAAAAACCACAGCATGGTGAAGGATGTCCTTCCATATTGCGTATTTATTTTATGTTTTTCATGAAACATGATTTTCGATTCTCTCGTGACTAATTATCATTATTAGCATGTAACACGCTATTATTGTTAAAGTATTTTAATGGTTAGGAAAACATTATTAACATTATAAAGTTAGAAGGCCAAAGGTTGGTCAATAGTTATGAACTTTTAGAATAACTTCATTAAATGAAACTACGTTATAAAAGAAGTGTTCCTTGACTCGTTTATGGTTTGTGGTGTGTGATCATCATATGTCAAGTTGAAACGCTTTCACTCTCTTCTCTTCATTAACTTCAAAGAGGAGGTGTTAGCACATGAAGAAGGGGTCCTACTAATGTGTTTGGTGATTCTAGTAGTTGATATTCGCCTTCGGTGGCAAGACCCTTTCAGTTCTTAACGAATGATATCTATAAACATAATTGATAGGTAGATGATGATTTAAAATGTGGTATGAATAGTCTTATGTTTATGTATTTCATTTTATTGATTTCTCTCTTGGACGATCATGGTGTCAAGTTTCATTTTCTTCCCTTGTATTTAGGTATATTTGATGAATATGAAACACTTCAACTATTAGGGCTTCCATAGGACTTTCAAGCACCTTCACTAAAATTCTAGTGTCACTGAAACTTTGTTAGCTTATTACTAAAACTCTTATGGTAGAAGAAAATAGTAGAGTTACTGCCTGACTCACCGCAACTCTGGTAAGCACCCACAAAAACTCTAATAGTGCCTAATGCAAGTCGCCAAATCTTAATTCCTTCACTTTTTTGTTTCATTCCCCCTTTAGACCTCCTCCAACCCAAAATTTCCCCAAATTTTCAATTTAATATTTACGAAATAATAAATTTAAATAAATATATATATGTGATCGAGGTGGTAGTTGTCACATTTGTGATCCAAAAAAATCAACCTTTCCAAATGCTAGATGGGCACCTCACCCCTTCAATACCAAATATTTCCCCATAACATGTCACAACCCCATAGTCAACACTATTGGTTTCAACACTAGTGGGGCGTGCGTCGCAGGGTCGAGTTCTCGACCACGTGTTTTTTGTTCTTACGTGTGTTGTAAATAAATTCTTTTAAATAAATGAATTACCACCTAAATCTGTGATGTTATATTACGAATCTTGATTTCAAACTCTTCTAAGCCTTGCTTAAACCACCGATGCATTCATAATATGTTTTGAATTGTTTTTTCCCCCATCAATGTATGCATCCTTTAAGCTTGATCAACCCCTTCATAATCATATGACTCGTGAACTGAAAAAATGTCATCGTACGGTCACATTTTGTTTTGAAAACCAAAGACAGTGACCGAAATGTGTCCATTGAAAAATGGGAAAACCCTAGCATATGAGAGGAATAGTCGTAAGTAAAATTGTGTGGGAATAAAATGGAAGGGGTGAATGATCTTATTTACAATAATTAGTTGTCATTTAAAATATCACAGTTTGGTTTTAAATTTGACAGGCAATTTGATTCAAAAATGTTGATTAATGGATTTACAATTTAATGTCCCAACATATTATATCCTTATATTATTAAGATTTTTTTATACATTGGATTGGATTCCCATGGGATGGATGTCCCATGCATTAGTTTTTCCAATGTGGCGACATATTTACAGCTCATTCCTTCACATTGTTCTGTCCGGGAGTCCTCATGTATATTGTCATCATTTATTAACTATATATTCCTGAATAATAGTAAAATTATCAAAATTATTTTTTATCTTGACTTCATTTCTTATTATATTTATAAATTAATTAAAAATATAAATTCAATTAAATTACTTATTATTGATTCCTTAAACTATATATTTTTGAATTGTTATAAAATTATAAAATATACATACATACACACACACAAATATATATATATATATATATATATATATATATATAATTTGTTATCCGTTTATTTTAAATTTACAAATTTTACAAAAGAATAATAAAATTTTGAAATTATAAATAATTATTTAAACCAATTAGAATAATTAATAAAGTATTTAAAAAATATAATGAGATAGGTTTCAGTTGACGGGTTTCAAGAAGAAATGAGTTATATATGGTTTAGAAAAATAAACCCATATCTCTAATTTTGATAATTTCCCATTCATTCCAAACTTATTTTAATATTTTACTTTAAATATTAGATTATTAAAATAATTAGAACAGGAAAATAATAAGTATGCCTCAATCTGAAAACACGCCCATTTATTTATGTACAAAATATAACCTAAAAAGATCCGAACTCGGCATAGGTCGCTGAAAATCGTGGCTATTAAGATTTTGAATGGATTGACATGTTGAAAAACATGGAAAGGAAATAATATAAAACCCCGAATCATTGATGAATGCATATAAATTTAAATTACATTAACTTTTTTATTTCCGCCATTTTTTTATATTATCATGGGTGGGATTGACGGAAAATTTCGATGTTGACGGACTATCCATTTTAATTTCAATTTCATTTTCATTTTAAACCCCCACATTAATTTCAAGTATTCATTTTCAATTACATTTTCAAGATCATTTTAGTTTTAATTTATATTTCAAATCTATTTTCTATTTCCTTCTCCGTTCCAATTTCAATTTCAATGTAAAATTTAAAATTTTAAAATTTTCAAATACATTTTCAATTTTAAATTTGTAATTTCAATTTTAATTTCAGTTTAAATTTCAATATAGCTATTACGTTATATTTTAAATTTACTTTAAATTTAAGTTGCAAATGAAAAAATATATATAATTACATATGCGTGTGTAAATACATAAAATTGAAAATGAAATAAAAAATTGAAATTCCAAGTAAAATGGTTGTTGAAATTGATATTTAATTTTAGTAATTTGATTTTGAATTTGATTATGAAATGAAAATTCAAAATAAAATTCAATTGAAAATTAAATTTATAAATTCAAAATTGAAAATAAGAAGTAAAATTGATATTGATGAATTGAAATTTTATTTTTATTTTTAATTAAAATTAATGTTAAAAATTTAAATTAATATTTAAAAAATTCAAAAAAAGTATTAGGAAGTTGAAATTAAAATTAAAATTCAAAATAAAAGGTAAAATAGGTTAATAAATAATGTTTACACACACATAAACATATATTAATAGGAATATACTAAAAAATATGGAATATAAGTGAATATTATTTTCAAAAATATAAATATATACACACGTATAATTAAATATTCATAAAAATATAAATGTAAATATGCTTTTGATATATACATACATTTATATAAATAACACACATAATGTTTTGTTGTGTAATCTCCCCTATTACTTTAAATGTATTCATCAAAAAAATATCACGGGCACTCACAATGACATCGTATCTCATGCGGCATTGTAAAGTTTTGTCTTAACACAACCGTGACGTCCAAATGAAATATCAAAGGGCCTCGGATGCACTTCATGGTCATGTTAGGCAAAAATCTCTCAATATTATGTTTCAATGTTTTTTGGATTGTTGTGTTTTTTACAATGTTAATTGACAAATGTTCTAGTGTAGAGCAAGTTGACAAAGTGGTGCTAGAAGCAAGTGAAGGTGTTTGGAAGTTGCGCATAGGTGGTGAAAAAGTTTCCTGGGGTGCCAAATTTTTGGATAATAAAATTTCGAAGATGATTATCAGAAAGGACTGTTTTTTCGTGTGGTAACCACATGAACCGTGCGATGTGTGAATGAAGCCACACGCTAGTTCACGACACCACTTAATGGGCACATGATCACGGAGGAGTTGCAAGGGTTCATCGCTTAAGAAGTTAGTGAGATCACAAAGGAAGCGTGCAAAGGGCCTTGTCGTTCGCAATTGTTGGACAATGGTTTTTATTGACCACGAAGGGTGCTCATGGGTGGGAGGCAGTGGAAGAGGTTTTTGTGGATGTGAAGTCAATGCACGATCATAAGCCGGTACAAGTAGGTGAACCATGAAAGAGATTAGTGTTGGCAAAAATCTCTCATGGTGGTGCTTTTGGGTTGATTGTATTTTTTGACAATGTTTGAGGTTGTTAACAAAGGCTCGTTGTCAAAAAAGACATGTAGAGTGACCATGAATGTCTGATCTCACAAACGCGTGAGATGTCTGATCTCGCAAAAGGGGGAGATGTTTGAACTCGCGAAAAGGGCAAAATGTACGATCTCGCCAAATCACAAAATATATGATCTCATAGCAGCGTGAGATGTCTGATCTCGTGGAGCGCGACATGTCTGATCCCGTGGAGCGCGACATGTCTGATCTCACAGAGGGTGAGATATGTGATCTCGCGGAGGGTGAGATGTCGGATCTCGCGAAGCGTGAATGCCTAAACTGATCTCACGGAACACCACATGATTGTCAGACGATCTCGCATTGAGATCTTGCAAAGCGCATGATTATAAAGCATGATTGTCAAAGGATCTTGAGGAGAGATATCGTGAAGCGCATGAAGATGAAGAAAAGGTGGAAATGACGGAGGTATCTCGCAGTCGTTCGAAATCATGCGACCACATAATTGTCTTTGGATCTCGTGATGACATCACGCGAAGCACTCATGATTGTCATTTGATCTCACGATGGATCACGCAAAGCACTGGAAGGCAATGTTGGTGAACACCACATGATTGTCAATTCATCTTGCGATAAGACCACATGAAGCGCACGATGTCAAGGCGGTGGAACAGACGTCTTTCTGTGATTTGTGGAGTTAAGGCGGTGGACTCTCACCTAAAAATACCCAATGACCCATCCATAAGAGGTGATAGAGTTTTGCTTAAAAGATATATCTGAATCAATATTCGGAGAAGGGGTTTTGCGTGATGCGAAGGAGTATACGTGATTGCCATTGTGTAAGTGTTTCGCAGTTCTGAACAAAGTCTGGCAATGCGCATGATCTGAACAAAGTCTGGCGATGTGCATGATCTGAACAAAGTCTCACGATGCAAATGATCTGAACAAAGTCTGGCGATGCGAATGATCTGAAAAAAGTCTCGCGATGCGCATGATCTGAATAAGGTATCGCGATGTGCATGATGTGAACAGCGTCTTGCGATGCCCATGATTTGAATATGGTCTCGCGATGCGTATGATCTGAACAAGGGTTATGTGCCAAGATCTAGCGCAAGGGGTTACACGTCAGGATCTCGCGAAAGGGATCTTGTGCTAGGATCTCACGCAAAGGGGTCTCATGCTAGGATCTCGCGCAAGGGGTCTCATGTCGGAATCTCATGCAAGGGTTACGTGCCAGGATCTCGCAAAAGTGGTTACGTGTCAGGGTCTTGCGGAGGAGTCTTGCAGAGAAGTATCATGCAAGGGTGGTTGTCATCTTATTGACGAAACAAAGAGCATAAAGACACACACAAGTGCGAATCAACTTAGAATTGATTTTCAGAAAAGTCTACCAGAGGAGCAGTGCGTTCACTTCATAGAGAGAGCAGTGAGATTTCAAATTGAGAATGGTTGTAAACTGGGAGAGATAGTAAGTCCGTTCCGAACATTGTAACAACAGTGAGATTTAATGGATTTGGTACATCAACACATTTCCTTTGTACGCACCTTAGACGTAGCCCAGTGTGGGTGAACCACGTAAAATTATCATGTCTTGTGCATGTTTTAATTTTCATTTATACTGTGCAATAGGAAGGAGAGAGAAGAGAGTTTTTTCTAACAACGAAACAAGATCCAAAGAGACAGTTGTTTCAATCTGTCATACCCGGATTCACCACCCCTCTCACGGGCACTACTAGAATTTTTGGCTTTCGAGGCGGGGGACTTATAGCGGCCGCCAAATGGCGGCCGCTGCACTTTAATATCGAAAAAACCCAATTTTCCCCTCCCCCCATTATCCCCTCCCCGACCCCACGACCCACCCCTCCCCGACCCGGCGACCCCGACCCCCGGCGACCCCGACCCCTCGACCCGGCGACCCCGATCCCCGGCGATCCCGACCCCCGGCGACCCCTCCCCGACCCCCGGCGACCCCTCCCCGACCTCAGGCGACCTCGCCCCCGACCTCCGGCGACCCCAGCGACCCTGACCCCCGGCGACCCCGACCCCCCGACCCATGACCTCCCGGCGAACCCGACAACCCCCGGCGACCCCCACCCCCGGCGACCCCCACCCCCTTGCCTCTGTGCTGCGCCACCCGCAACCTCGGCGACCCCCACTGCCTTGCCTCCGCGCTGCGCCCCCCGTGACCCCGAAACCCCCGCGACCCGGTAACCCCCACCCCCTGCCTCTGCGTTGCACCTTTGGATAGTTCCACTGCCGTCGTCCCCTCCCGGCCCCGTTGCATCCCTCCGGCAAGTCCTCCTGCCTCTGTTGGACCCTCCCAGTCCGTTGTGCCCCGCCGTGTAGAACCCTCCCACGCTTCGTCCAACGGTTCCGCTCCTTTCAAGTCTGGCCGTCGAACCCCTGTCGTCAAGTCACTGCGTCGTCATGGCTCCGCAATCGAGTCACACCCTGTTACCCGCGGTCGAGTCCTCTGCAGGTAATGTTTTTTATCCCTCAAATTTGGTTTTTAAATTTTAACGACATGTGTTTTTTTAGAATTTAAATAAGATATTTCACTTTTGATTTTTATTAAAAACAGATATGGATAGGAGCTGGATTGATATGCAAGATAGATTTTAAGCTGAATATTATGAGGGGATTAAGCGATTTATGGATTTCACCAACAGATTTCCAAGCGATATGATTAGTTGTCCATGCATAAAATGTGCAAATAGATATCTCTTCAAACGAGAGTGTTATAGAACATTTGTTTTTGAATGGGTTTTTGAAAAATTATAAGACATGGACACGTCATGGAGAAGATTCTGTTTCATGTCATTGCTCAGAAAGTATTCATATGAATGTTGATTCGAGAAAAGTTGATCCGATGAACATAATGCTCAATGATATGATGCGTCAGTTTCAATCTGAAGACAGTAATGTCGTAAATGACGACGTTCGCTTGAGTAATCCCCGTTCTTCTGCAGATGGAGAAGCATTGAAATCCTTTGAAATTCTTGACAATGCACGTCCTGAATTATATCCTGGATGCGGTTTGCGCGGTACGGCTCAATATGCATTTTTTAAGTGTGGAGAGCGCTTCATAAACGCGCGTGGTGGGTCCAAATGGGCCGAACGAAGTCGGAATGACCTGAAATCAGACGACAGCAACGAGTGAGTGAATTGTGATGTGGTCGAGCAGACGACACGTCAATCGGACGTGCCGTGTGCCCGCGGTGACCGAGAACGCAGTTCTGGTGTCATAAACGGCCAAAACGGGCGTCTAACGGTCAAATTCATAGAGGACGACATCGGATTGACCTGAAATCACAGGGTAACAATCTCATTATTATTCGCGATGTGTACGCACAGACGACACATCAATCGGACGTGCGGTTTGCACGGTACAGCTCAATATGCGTTTAAGTGTGGGGCGCGCTTCATAAACACGCGTGGGGGGTCCAAATGGGCCGAACGAAGTCAGAATGACCTGAAATCAGACGACAAAAACAGTTGAGTGAATTTTGATGTGGTCGAGTAGAAAACACATCAATCGGATGTGCCGTGTGCCCGCGGTGACTGAGAACGCAATTCTGGTGTCATAAACGGCCAAAACGAGCGTCTAACGGTCAAATTCATAGCGGACGACATCGGATTGACCTGAAATCACAGGAAAACAATCTAATTATTATTCTTAACATGTACGCGCAGACGGAACATCAATCGGACGTGTGGTTTGCGCTCTACGACTCAATATGCGTTTTTTAAGTGTGGAGCGCGCTTCATAAACGCGCGTGGGGGGGTCAAAACGGGTCGAACGAAGTCGGAATGGCCTAAAATCAGACGACATAAACGGGTGAGTGAATTGTGATGTGGTCGAGTAGACGGCACGTCAATCGGACATGCCATGTGCCCGCGGTGACCGAGAACGCAGTTCTGGTGTCATAAACGGTCAAAACGGGCGTCTAACGGTAAAATTCATAGCGGAAAATATCGGATTGACCTGAAATCACATGGAAACAATCTAATTATTATTTGTGACGTGTACGCGCCGACAGAATTTCAATCGGACGTGCGGTTTGTGCGGTACGACTCAATATGCGTTTATAAGTGTTGGACGCGCTTCATAAACGCGCGTGGTGGGGTCCAAACGGGCCGAACGAAGTCGGAATGGACTGAAATCAGGCAACATCAATGGGTAAGTGAATTGTGATGTGGTCGAGCATACTACACGTCAATCGGACGTGCTGTGTGCCCGCGTTGACCGAGAACGCAGTTCTGGTGTCATAAACGGCCAAAACAGGCGTCTAACGGTCAAATCCATAGAGGACGACATCGGATTGATCTGAAATCATAGGGAAACAATATAATTATTATTCGTGACATGTACGCACAGACGACACATCAATCGGACACGCGGTTTGTGCGGTACGGCTCAATATGCGTTTTTTAAGTGTGGGGCGCGCTTCATAAACACGCGTGGGGGGGGGGGGGGGTCCAAACGGGCCGAACAAAGTCGGAATGTCCTGAAATCAGAAGACAGAAACGAGTGAGTGAATTGTGATGTGTTTGAGTAGACTTCACGTTAATCGGACGTGCCGTGTGCCCGCGGTGACCGAGAACGTAGTTCTGGTGTCATAAACGGCCAAAACGGGCATCTAACGGTCAAATTCATAGCGGACAACATCGGATTGACATGAAATCATAGGGAAACAATATAATTATTATTCGTGATGTGTACGCGTAGACGGCACGTCAATCGGATGTGCAGTTTGCGCGGTACAACTCAATATGCGTTTTTTAAATGTGGGACGCGCTTCATAAATGCGTGTGGGGGGGTCCAAACGGGCCGAACGAAGTCAGAATGGCCTGAAATCAGACAACATCAACGGTTGAGTAAATTGTGATGTGGTCGAGTAGACGACACGTCAATTGGACATGCCGTGTGCCCGTGGTGACCGAGAACGCAGTTCTGGTGTCATAAACGGCCAAAACGGGCGTCTAACGGTCGAATTCATAGCAGACGACATCGGATTGACCTGAAATCACAGGGAAACAATCTAATTATTATTCGTGACGTGTACGCGCAAATGGAACGTCAATTGTACGTGCTGTTTGCACGGTACGGCTCAATATGCGTTTTTTAAGTGTGAGGCGCGCTTCATAAACGCGCGTGGGGGGGTCCAAACGGTCCGAACGAAGTCAGAATGACCTGAAATCAGACAACAACAATGGGTGAGTTAATTTTGATGTGGTCGAGCAGACTACACGTCAATCAGACGTGCCGTGTGCCCGCGGTGACCGAGAACGCAGTTCTGGTGTCATAAACGGCCAAAACGGGCGTCTAACAGTCAAATTCATAGCGGAGGACATCAGATTGACTTGAAATCACAAGGAAACAATCTAATTATTATTCTTGATGTGTACACTCAGACGGAACGTCAATTGGATGTGCGGTTTGCGCGGTACGTCTCAATATGCGTTTTTTAAGTGTGGGGCGCACGTGGGGGGGGGGGGGGTCCAAACAGGCTGAACAAAGTCGGAATGTCTTGAAATAAGACGAAAGCAATGGGTGAGTGAATTGTGATGTGGTCGAGCAGATGGTACGTCAATCGGACGTGCCGTGTGCCCACGGTGACCGAGAACACAGTTCTGGTGTCATAAACAGCCAAAACGGGCGTCTAACGGTCAAATTAATAGCAGATGAAATCATATTGACCTAAAATCTCAGGGAAACAATCTAATTATTATTCTTGATGTGTAAGCGTAGACGTCACGTCAATCGGACGTGCGGTTTGTACGGTACGGCTTAATATGCGTTTTTTAAGTGTGGGGTGCGCTTCATAAACGCGCGTGGGGTGGTCCAAATGGGCCGAACGAAGTCGAAATGGCCTGAAATCAGACGAAATCAACGGGTGAGTGAATTGTGATGTGGCCGAGTAGAAGACATGTCAATCGGACGTGCCGTGTGCCCGCGGTGACCGAGAACGCAGTTCTGGTGTCATAAACGGCCAAAACAGGCGTCTAACGGTTAAATTCATAGCAGACAACATCAGATTGACCTTAAATCACATGGAAACAATCTAATTACTATTCGTGATGTGTACGTGTAGACGGAATTTCAATCGGGCGTGTGGTTTGCGCGGTAGGCTCAATATGTGTTTTTTAAGTGTGAGGCGTGCTTCATAAACGCGCATGGGGGTCCAAACGGGCCGAACGAAGTCAGAATGGCCTGAAATCAGACGGCAGGAACGAGTGAGTGAATTGTGATGTGGTCAAATAGACGGCACGTCAATCGGATGTGCCGTGTGCCCGCGGTGACTGAGAACACAGTTCTGGTGTCATAAATGGCCAAAACGGGCGTTTAACGGTCAAATTCATAGCGGACAACATCGGATTGACCTGAAATCAAAGGGCAACAATCTAATTAGAACCATAGAATTAATGATTTTAAAATTTTAAAACGGTAATCAAAATTATGAATATATTTTGAAAATCAAATACTTTAGATCTTTTACAGTAAGTTTGAATTGAAATATGTTAATTTATTTCAATTATTTGTTTTCTAGGTTTTATTCAGTATTAATTTTATTATTAAATTTTGTTATGCAGTTATATTTGATGATGGACGTGGAGCTTGGAAGATGACTGATGAGATTTATTTGGGTATATTTTATTGTGTCATTGATTTTTTTTTAAAAAAAATTAAAAATCTATAGGGGCCGCCATTTGGCGACCGCTATAGGTGTTTCCATCACCACCTGCAGCGGCCGCCATTCGGCGGCCGCTAGAGGTCTGGGCTACAACAGCCACCAAATGGCGGTCGCTAAAGCCTATCCCGGCTTGCCTACAGCATCCGCCAAATGACGGTCGCTGATAGCAATAGCGACGGGCCAAAAGCGGCCGCCGATTGGCAGACGCTAGGTGGCCGCTATAGACCTTTAGCAACGACTTTTGGCAGCCGCTAAAGGTCATGATTGTACTAGTGGGCATTTAACCTAATTGAGTTAATAATTGGTATCATATAATAGGGTTAAATCCATAGTTTCACTCACAAATGAATCAATGGAAGCTGTCAATCACAAAGGAAATCCAATATTCAATGGAAATAATTTTCACCTACGGAAGAATCAGATGTAGAACTTCTTTTGATAATTAGGTATGGATGCGTTTAGAGTTGAAATGTATGGTATTTCAGCGAGTATGGAAAGTGGAGTGTTATCATAAGCTGGCTATAGATAATTAGAGGATGATGCTAAAGGAATCAATTCCTTAAGGGGAGCTTTATCCAACCCAATCTACACAAAGGTGATGTCATGCAACTCATCACATTCTACGTGGAAAAAACTTCTAAATATCTATGAAGGTGATTTAAAAGTCTAAGAAGCTAAACTACAAGTTCTTTGGAACAAATATGAGGATCTAAGAATAAACCCCAATGAGACTGTAGATGCATTTTTGATCGAGTGAATATTACTGTGGAAGACATGCATGGTCTTGGAGAAATTCTCAAAGATGTAAATATTGGTAAGTGTATACTAATAAGACTTCCACATCGATTCAATCTGAAAGTCTCTATACTAGAGGATAAAAATCTGAAGGAGCTAACATTGGATAGCTTACACCGTACTCTTGTCGCTTATGAGATGAGAAATGATGATAATGAGTTTGTGGAAAAGGGGAAGACTGAAGAGGTGGATTTCAAGGCCATGAAGAAGCTATCTATGGAAGATGGCCAGGAATAAAGAACTGTGGATGATTTTATGTCATTCATTTCCTCAAATTTTCAAAGAGGAAAAATAAAGTTTAAAGGGAAACTTCCACTTGCATGCTTTCATTGTGGAAGAGTCAGACATCTTGAAACAAAGTGTTTTAAGAAGTTTCAAGATAATGATGAAGATGACGATGAATCTCCCAAGAATAAGTCTTCATATAATGTGAAAGGCAGAAAAAATGATAAACGAAATTTCTTTAAAAAGAAGAATATTTATTCACAAGAAAATAACTGTTCAGAAGAATCCATGGAAGAAGAAATGGAAGACTACAAAGATCATGGAGAAGATTATATGGTGGTAGTTGTAGGAAACTACCAAACAATGGAAGAAAGTGACAATGATGAAAGAGATTTTGAAGGAAGATTTGACCTCCAGGTTGAACCAGAAGATGCTCTTGAAGAAATAGTTGTTTGTAGAGACAAAACAAAGAAAGCTAATAGGGTGGTTTGTGATCCCAAAATCTATATGCAGCAGAAAAAAGAAGAGAAGTATAAGCTAAATACTGAAATTGAAAATCTCATATATGAAAATACAGACAACTCAGAGAAAGTTTTTGAGTTCAAACTCAAGGTTGAAGAATAATCCAATGTTATCAATAGTTTGAATAACACAATACAAGTTCAAGTCAAACATATTGAAAAACTTGAGGAGGAAGTTGTTAGATTATGAACAAAGGTGAAGGATCAAGATAAACTCTTGACTCTTGATATAACATTGGGAAATAAGGTTTCACAGGTGATAGAAAAAGTGAAATCACAATTCGGAGGTCCATCAAAATAGTTAAAGGAACTTCTAGAGAATAAGTTGTCACATCAAAATGAAAATTTTGGCATGAGAGTTAACCATAAGTAGAAAGTAATAATGGTTGTTGTCTGACCAAAAAATCACATTATAATGTTGAATATTGATTTGGATATGAATTTGAATTAGAAGATTCAGAGAACTCAAGGGACAATCAGTGGTGTAGAAATGATGCACAAGAATACAACTCACATCAGATGTTATTGTTGTGGATAGTTGGGACATTCTCAAAATGTATGGTCTATAGCCAAGAGGCACCGATATGAGCAAGAGAAATAGATACAATGAAACATAGTTCAATATTCTATGAATTATTTTGATGGTCACTTTTTGTTTTTTTGGAGGGTTTAGGCACATGGAAAGATATTGCTCATCGATAATGCAGAGGAATAAACTGAAGCAGAACCAAAGAAGTTTCATGCAATAGTTCAAGGGACCATCAGACAAGTTGAGAATAAAAAATCAATTTGAATAACTGCAATATGAGGTTAGAACATCATACTCTGATGAAGATAAATAATATTAGTTAACATCAAGTATGAAGTCAAAGACATGGATTAGAAAGAAATGAGATGAGCAGACAATGGTTGCAAAAATTGCCTTTGAAGCATCAGATCACATTGGAACATGGATCATTGATAATGGATGCACCTCCCATATGATAGGAAGTAAGATTTTGGTGATAGTAATTTTTTTCAACAAGGATGGTGTTGTAATATTTGGAAATAATGATGGTCTAAAAATTATTGGATCGGGAAAAGCCATGTTCAGGGGTAAATACATGAGATGTGAAAATGTATTGGTTGTTAAAGGTCTCATTCATAACTTACTAATTGTTAGTTAATTGCGAGACTTAGGATATGCTATAAAATTTAACAAAAAATTGTATATCATCAAGGGAAAATATAGATTAGTTGTTTTTAAGGAAAGCACATGAAGGGGAATTCTACCATGTGATTGGAGAAGAAAATATGCGTTTCCTATCTAAGGAAGAAGAAAACTAGCTATGGAATAAGCATATTGGTCATCTGAGCCAATCATCCTTGGAAAATATGGTTAAATGTGATGTTTCCTGAGATATCCCTAAGTTATCATGTGATTATACTTATTCATGCAATGCTTTTCAACAAGGGAATATTACTTGAATGACTTATAAGGAAAAATATCAAAGGCCAACAACAGTTCTTGAACTAGTGCATATTGTTGTACGGGAACCTATTTCACCAAGAGCCATTAATGGGAAGAGATATTATATCCTCTTCATTGATGATTTTAACAGAATGAAATGGGTTTCAATTATCAGCCACAAGTCTAAAGTGTTTAGTTACATAGCACGTTATCGAAGGGAAGTTGAAAAGATGCTAGATAAAATGATCCAGAAGTTTTGAACAGACAATGGAAAAAATTTCACAATAGACAAGTGGAGGATTATCTTGAGAAACATAGGATAAGGCACTAAGTTCAGTAGTAAGAACTCCACAACAGAATGGAGTGTTTGAGAGAATAAATCAGATTATCAACAATATGGATAGAATGATTCTAATCGAACAAGAGCTTCCAGAGAAATTTTGGAAAGAAGTAGTGTTGACATCATTTTACATTTATAATAGAGCCTTATTATGTCCAAAGGAATAAAATACTCTATATGAGCTATGGTATGGAAAGAATCCAACATTGAAATACTTTCGAGTCTTCAGAAATAAGCATTTTATTCCCAACAAGGAGAAATTCAGGAAGTTTGAATCACATGGAGATGAAGGGATATTTATTGGTCACTCAAGAATAATAAAATCATATCAATGTTTCAATAATAGACTGTAAAAAATCATATAGAGCAATGATTTTAATGTGGTGGGAAATGAGTAGAATATTAAACAAATCCAAGAAGAGTCTTAAGAGGACAATAATGAAGTAGTGAGAAGATCCAAGGGAGTGAAAGTACTTGAGGATGATTTATAAGAATATTCAGATGATGAGTAGAGTAAACCTATAAAGAAACCAAAGAGCCTAGATGAAATTGATAGATAGAATATCATCGAGGATCAGATAGCTCCAATACAGATGAGGAAGATGAGGAATTAACCACAAGAATCATTCTTATCATAGGTAGATCCAATATGTTTGGAAGAAGCTTCAAGATATGATATTTGGGGTTCATGAAATGGATGAAGAACTTGACCAAATAGAAAATAATCAGATATGAGATAATGTTTCAAGGACAATATATAAGAATGTCATTGGGACCAAATGAGTTTTCCATAACAAGATGAATAAAGATGGAAAAAATAACCAGAAACAAATCATGACTGGTATGAAATGGATACTCTTAAATAGAGGGTATTGATGTTGATGAAACATTTTCACCTATTTTAAGGCTAAATAAAATCTAATTATTCTTGGTCATAGTAGTGAAAAATAAATTCAAAGTTTTCCAGATGGATGTTAAGTCAACATTTTTAAATGGGGTTCTGAAAGAAAACGTTTATATTGAACAACCAGATGAATTTCTCATTCATGAATATGAGAAAAATGTTGTTTAGTTAAATAAGGATCTATATAGGTTGAAGTAGGAACCAAGATCATGGTATTCATGACTTGATCATTATTTGAAGAAGCTCGACCTTTAGAATGGTGGAGTTGATTATAATCTCTATGTCAATAACGAGAGTAATAAAAGGATGGTGGTGTTAGTATATGTCGATGACATAATCTTTGGTGGATCAAATGAATCACTTTGAAAACATTTTGTAGAATTCATGACACGTGAGTTTGAAATGTCAATGATTGGTGAGCTAACATTTTTCTTAGGTTTACAAGTAATTCAAGGAAGACATGAGACATTTATTTCTCAGTCAAAATATGCTAAGGGGGTTAAGAGAAGATATGGGTAGGAAAATTACAAAGAAATGACAATTCCATTCGCTACAAATATGAAATTTTCAAGGGATGATGAAGGAAAAGTAGTCAACATCACTGAATATAGAAAAATCATTGGCAGTTTCTTATACTTAACAAAAAAATGACCAGATATTTCTTTTTCATATTCCAAGAAACACAATATCAAAGTAATCCCATGGATAGCCACATACTTGTAGTGAAAATAATACTTTGATATATCAATTTTACGATGAATTTCAGTTTACTATACAATGAAAAATTTGAGAAAGAGTTATTGGGATTTATAAATGCATATTGGTCTGGTTCAATAGATGATCAAGCGATAACATCGGGTGGTGCATTCTATCTAGGTGAACTATGTATTTCTTAGATAAGAAATAAACAAGATTGCATTTCATTGAGCACTACAAAATTTGAATATATTGTGACTACTCAATCTTTCACATAGTTATTGTGGATGGAGAAACATCTTGAAGATATGAGAGTTGAAGTGAAGTCTCTAATCAGAATCAATTACAATAATTTACTTTCTATAAATATTATAAAAAATCCATTCCACCACTCAAGGATGAAGCACATTGAAATAAATTATCACTTTATCAAGGAGAATGTGGAGCATGGGCTTGTGAAGTTTAAGTATGTTCCTATAGAACTACAAGTTGTAGATATTCTGATGAATTTCTTATCCAGAGAATCATTTGAAAAACATCAAATAGATCTTGGAGTTCAGTCGACTCCCCACACTAAAACAATGTAGATATGGGTATCCCTCTCCATGAGGTATGTTTTCCCCCCTATATACTAAGATGTGTTCTTTACCATGTTGCAGACAACAAAGGAGTGATCTTTAGGTTCATTAAAAAAGGAGGAGAAAATGTCCTAATCAAGACAAGGGGAGAAGTTAATAGAGATAGAATCAAAATAGGGGGAGTATTAAATCCGATGATGCTAAAACTGGTCTATCAAAGAAGAAGAATCATAAAAATAAGTGTTATTTTGGGTTCATTGTGCAAGAATTTGATATGTGTGGGTTAATAAGTGATCTCAAAGGATGATATTATTCAATCATTTAGAATTGATATGTTTTCCAGTGGCAGGTTTGAGAATGAAGTGATTCATTGATGAAGTTTTCATGATACTCTTGTTTATCATATTGATCTCAACTCATGTGGGCTTAAAGTACATGTTAAGGAAGTCCTTGATCAATATACTAAGATGCACAAGGAAAATGAGTTTTCATGTTCATGAATTGTGAACATGTTGTCTCTTGAAGAATATAAGTGTTGTCAACAAACCTAAAGGGGGATATTGTTGGAAAAAATCCCTCCTGGTGGTGCTTTTGGGTTGATTGTGTTTTTTGATAATGTTTGAGGTTGTTGAAAAATGATGGTTTTCAAAGAATTCATGAAGAGTGATCATGAATGTCTAATATTATGAAAGCACAGGATGTCTGATCTCATGGAAGTGGTGGCAGACTTATGAGAGACAACAAGGGCTCAATATTGGTTGTATGATATCCAAATCATGGAAATTGAATATAATTCTTCTATGTTGATTGGATTTCTATAGGGGAAGGGCCTATACCATTGGAAATTGTATTATATTATTAGGAAGTGTAGTATGTTTCTGAAATAAGAAATCCAGGTCAACCACACTTGTAGAAAAGGTAATTTTGCGGTAGATGTGCTAGCTTGCAAAGGGAGACTAGTCGAGAATATTATGATTTATGATGGTGTTGGGTCCTTACCATATGATTGTAAAATTATTGTTAAGGGTGACACCCTAGGTCTTAATCATTTCTATCCCTCGCTAGTGGTGGGGACATTTCTTCTCTTTTTAAAGGGAATTCCCCCAGTGTGGCCTTTTCGAACCCTCCACACAGAGAAACCCCTCCCCCACGAAGGGGTAGTACCCGCAAGCAGCTCCCCAGCTGGGGAAGGAGCCGTTTCCAACCGAGATGGCAGAGCATCCCAGAGGGTAACGGCCTGACAGTGATGGTTCGTCACAGCGATCCGTTAGCAATTGGGTCGTGCCTCATTTTTCCCACCTAGAGGAGTCCGGGCAGCCTGACAAGGCGGGTGGATCCCAGGGGAGAGGCTCTCCCCGAGAGCAGACTCCCAGGATTCGAACCTTGAACCTCCCAAAGAACGACCTATTTTGGCAACTCACCTTCACCACCACACCACCACCGAAGTGTCTTAGTGGTGGGGACATTCTTTGTATGCCTTTTAATAATAAAAAGTTACTTTTCAGTTAGTCAGTATAATATCTCCAAAGAATGAAATGTATGATCTTATGGTAGAATGAGATTTCCAATCTCAAAAAAGCATGAAATTTCTTATCTTAATAAGGGTGATATGTCTGATATCACAGAGGGTGAGATGTCTGATATCGCAGAGTGAAAAATGTTTGATCTCATGGAGGGTGAGATGTATGATCTCACAGAGGGTGAGATGTATAATCTCATGGAGGGTTATATGCTTGATCTCGTGGAGGAAGAGACGTCTGATCTCATGGAGTTCAAGATGTATGATCTCATAGAGCATAAATTTCTGAACTGATCTCATGAAGCACCACATTATTTTTAGATGATCTCTCATTGAGATCTTGCGAAGTGCATGATGACAAAGCATGATTGTCAAAGAATCTCATGGAGAGATTTTGAAAAGTGCATGAAGATGAAGAACAACTAGAAATGATTGAGGTATCTCACGGTCATTCAAAATCATATGACCACATGATTGTATTTGGATCTCATGATGGGATCTCATGAATCACTCATGATTGTATTTGGATCTAATGACAGATCATGCAAAGCACTATAAGATACTGTCTTGAACACCACCTAATTTTCAATTGATCTTGTTATAAGATCATGAGATGTGTGTGATGTCGAGGTGGTGTAATAGATGACTTTCTGTGTTTTTTGGAGTTAAGGTGGTGGAATATCACCTATAAATACCCAATGACCCATCCATAAGTGGTGAAAAAGTTTTTATTAAAATATCTATCTGAAGAAACATCCAGAGAAGGGGTTTTGTGTGATCTAAAGGAGTATGCATGATTGACATCGTGTAAGTGTTTCACATGATTTGAACAAAGTCATGTAATGGGAATGATCTGAATAAAGTCTTGTAATGTGAATAATCTGAATAAAGTCCCTCAATGCACATGATCTGAACAAGGTCTCATGATGCACATGATTTGAACAAGGCCTCGTGATACAAATGATCTAAATAAGGAATCACATTGTGAATGATCTAAATAAATTATCACGATGCGCATGGTCCGAACAAGATTTCATGATGTGCCTGATCTGAATAAAGTCTCACGATGTGCATGATCTGAACCAAGTTTCAGGATGTACATGATCTTAATAAGGTCTCACGATGCACATGATCTCAATAAGGGTTTCAAAATAGGATCTCAAATAAGGGGTTACATGTTAGGATCTCATAAAAGGGGTCTTTTTATTGGATCTCACGCAAAGGGGTCTCGCGCTAGGATCTCACGCAAGGGGTCTCGTGCCAGGATCTCATGCAAGGGTTACATGCTAGGACCTTGTGAAAGGGTTTATGTTATTGGGTCTCATGAAGGAGTCTCGAGGAGAAGTATCACGCAAATTTGGTTATCATATTATTGATTAAACAAATATTATAAAGACACACACAAGTGTCAATCAGCTTAGAACTGATTTTCAAAAAATTCTATTAGAGGAGTAGTGCGTTCACTTCAAAGAGAGTAGTGAGCTTTCAAATTGTCAATGGTTGTAAACCAAGAGGGACAGTGAGTCCTCTCCAAACACTGTAACAACAGTAATATTTAGTGGATTTGGTACATCAACACATTGCCTTTGTAAGCTCCTTGGACATAGCCTAGTAGGGGTGAACAAAGTAAAATTGTTGTATCATATGCATGTTTTAATTTACATTAATAATGTGCAATAAAAAGGAGATAGAATAAAGTTTTTTCAAACAACAAAACAAGATCCAAAGAGATAGTTGTTTTAAACTATCATACCCTGATTCACCCCCTCTCAGTGTATTTAACCTATTTGGGATAACAATAAGCATGTATAATGATTTTTCATGAAGGAATGAATAATAGTTTCATGATTATATGATATTTTGTGATTTATTTCCAATATAATTCCCCTAATTACTTTCTAGATAGAGTGAAAGTTTATCTCAGAGGATCATCACTGAATAATTATATAAATTTAGAAGGAGGCTCTCACGTTAAAGGCCACGGTGAAGGAATTTCACATGGTAAGTTCACAATGAATGTTTTATGCATATGTAGTATGAAAAGGAGGAAATTCATGTAGGTAGTCTATGGAGGAGGTACGTGGGGGAAGCAACCCGCAAAGGTGGTCCACATAAGCGGTATGCGGTGGAAGCAGTCCATGTGGGAAGTTCATGTAGGAGTTGATCACGAAGGTCTTCTTGGTAATTGTGGCGTGAATAGGGATTCACCTAGAAGGTGTATAATGTCCGCGTGGTCAGTGTGCGGTGGGTAGTTCATAAAGAAGAAAAAGCTTGCGAAGGAATTTTCTATGAAGCAAAAGTTACGCGATAAAGTGGAATTCATATCATAGATAAAAGTGGAGATTCATGTCACACACATTTTTAGTGTGAACCAAATTTGAGTTAATTTAAAACAATGGAAGAATATTAGGGTGTAGTAGTGCATTCACTTTATTAGAAAGAACATTGAGATTTCAAAGTGTGATTGGTTGTCAACTAGGGGGGAAAATAAGTCTGCTTTGTAACAACAATGCACTATAATGATTCTAGTACATCGACACATTACAATTATATTCTACTTAGAATAGCCTGGTTATGGTGAACTAAGTAAAAATTGTTGCATCTCTTGGATTCTTTTCATTTTATCATTTATTTCTATGAAAAAAGGGAGAATATTGTTTTGTTCAATAAAAAAACAAAATCAAAAGGGGAAATTGTTTTAATTAATCATACCCCAATTTACCCCCTCTCAAGGTATTTAACCTCACAAGACAAATAATTGATATCATAGATAAATGTTAAAGTCAATGGTTTTTATCTCAGTTGGAGTAATTTCAGTAGTGAATCACAAAGGGATTCCTTTCTTCTAAGGAAAAAATTTTTAGCTATGGAATAAGTAGATGCAATGATATTTCTGATCATTAGGATTATATGTGTATACATTTGTGATGTAAAGACCCGTAAAATTCAAGGGAAATTTTTTCTTAATTTTCTTTGGAATTTTACAAGAGCGCGGTTTTAGACGGCACCTGATTCCGAGGCCCGGAGTGCCTGGAATCAATTTCCGAAGTTTGGCTCGAATACGTTCAGTGAACGAACGAGCGGTAATTTATAACTTTTGATCCGGTGCTCGGAATTGAAATCTGAGGACACCGATGAACTCGCAACGCCGATATTCGCTTAAGGAGACCTTTTCCGAAGTTGCGTTTATTGCGGGACGAAAGTTAATTTTTGGGAGAATTATAAAAAAATTGAATAAAAATGTGGAACACTTTTTATTTTATTTTTATGTTAGTTAACTTCTCCCAAAGGGAGTTAAAGGTGGGACCCACATCCACTTAACCTCCCTTGGGAGGATTAAGTGTGGTGGGGCCCACACGAAACCCAACTTTTCAACTTCTCTCAAAACTCCCTTTAACCCCTCTTTAATTGTTTTGACAACTTAGCTTATTAATGAGATTGAGTTGTTTAAACTTTTTCAAACCTTTGAAATTCAAAAAGGTTTGGTTGAGTTAATAAAATAAGCTCTTAGCTTATTTTATTTGGTTAGTTTTGTTCAGCCATCTTGAGAGGTTTGAGAGCTTTTCTTTCTTCTTCAAACTTTGACGAAGAACGCTCAAGCTTTGACGAAGAACGCTCAAGCTTTGACGAAGAACGCTCAAGCTCCGACGAAGAACGCCGCTCCTCTCTTCTTCGTCTTCGGTGTCAACGAAAGGGAACGCCGCTTCCTCCTCGGACTCCCTTCGTCGGCATATGAAGATTCGCCAATGACGTACCTCTTCGGACGTACCTCTTCGTCATCGGATTTGACGAACGATTACCGCGATGCCCGACCTCCGCGACGTTGTCTTCCGCGGGATGTTGACAAATCTTCGAACCTATACCCAAGGTAGGGGTTGTTGTTAATTGTTTATTTATTTATCCTTGTTCGTGGTTCTAGCATGACTAACGTGAGGATTTAAAATATGTGTTATTGTTTAACGTGAGGGGGGCCGGACCGCATGAACACGGCCGAACCCCCTCCTTCGTTCTTGATGTTTTATATTGCGGATGAAACAAGGTGGCGTGGTGCCGTCGCACCACGCGGTTATTCGCCCGATTTTATTGCGCGGCGCCGTCGTGCCGCGCCATGGAAGAATCATCAAGAACGCGACGCCGTCGCGCCGCGTCGAAGTGAATCAAAGGCGCGGCGGAGGGGCGCGGTGCCGTCGCACCGCGCCGGACGAAGAACACCGCGGCCGGTTCCGGGCCGCGGCGGGACGAGAAGACCGGCGGCCGGGCCGCCGGCGTCGGAAGCCGGAAAGGGGACCGGTATTCCGGTCCCGTTGAAGAAAAACTGGCCGGCAGATGGCCGATCAGAAGGTCAAAGGCCGGGGGAATTTAATTCCCTCGGCCAGCTCTAAACCCCCCCCCCCCATTTAATTGAGGGGGGGCAGTTTCCTTGAGGGGGGGCAGGCGGCCCCCTGGTTCCTCCTCAAAGCGGGCACCCAGGAGGGGGGCCGTTGATTGGCAAAAAGGCGCGGCTATGCCGCGCCGCCAATTTGAAGAAGCGGGGGGCCTTTCCCCCCCCGCGCGCTGCCTCCGTGCGGCGCCAGGCCGCTGCGCCGCCGCGCCGCCGGCCGGCCGGGCCGGGTCGGACCCGGGTCGGGTCGACCCGGACCTGGACCCCCCATTTTCGAGACGGATTCGGTCTTTTGGCCATAACTTGAGCCACGGACCTCCGATTGACGAACCGTCTGCGGCAATGCGATCCTTGGATCGAGACGGTCGTTTCAGTATATCGTACTCAAAGTTTAGGAATACTTTGAGTTCAGCCGGGTTGGTTCGTTCACGAAACCAACCGGGCCTTCGGAGCGGAAACGCTCATATCTTGAGCTACGGACGTCCGATTGACGTGCCGTCAGCTTTGTTGTGTTCCTCTTAGTGAGACGGATCTTTTGGCATACTCTGCCCGAAGTTTGGACGCAGGTGGAGTACGGTCGGGTTAGTTTTGCCTAAAAACCAACCGGGCCCCAGAGACGAAAATGCCAATAACTCTCAGACCGGGCGTCCGATCGACGCGCCGTCTGTTGCGTTGAGTTCCTGTTGACAATACGGAACTTTTGGATACATCAACTCTGGACTTTGTGACATTTGATGTATCAGCCTCTCGGCTCGTGGAGCGGACCCTCCGGACGAGCTTGCTGTGTGCGGGAACCCTAGTGCTGGCTGCGACTGTGACTGCTACTACTACTGCTACTACTGCTACTGTGACTGCGACGACGACAGTACATAGATCCTGTGTGGATTCGACGACGATGACTTCAGCACTCAGCGATCCTACGTGGATCAGTGCTACAGGTCCTGTGTGGGCCCGATCCTGTGTGGGTCCGATCCTGTGTGGGTCTTTGCACTCAACGGTCCTGTGTGAACCAGCGCCTACAGGTCCTACGTGGGCCCGATCCTGTGTGGGTCTTTTGCGGGTGTTAGTTACCTATCGATCCTTCATGGGTCCGACGACTTAGATGGATCAGAGATCATCTTTATCATCTTTTGAAGAAGTATACCTGTGTGAGCTGAATCCTGTTGCTTTCCTGTGTGGATTGTGTTGTGCTATCCTGTGTGGATTACGTTTTGCTTTCCTGTGTGGAATACGTTTACTTTCCTGTGTGGACTGAGTTGTACTTGGGCTCGGAGGTTGGAGCGTATTTGAAATTGATGAGTTAGGTATATGTATGGGCATATACCTAAGCAGTGTCGGTTGTTACTTCGTGATTGCTCCTTTCTTCGTGGTTTATCCTTTGTGGATTTGAGAGACCTTCAGGGGTCTCGGGGTCCCTACTGAGTAGCTTATACTCACCCCTGCACGGGCTTTGCCCGCACTACGTTGTGTTGGTTGCAGACGACGGACAACGTTGACCTTAGCTGAGGCTTGCAGAGCAGGACGGTACCTGGAGGAGGATCACTGGGCGGGACGTGCTCGGAGCGGACGGCGGGACCCGTGGAGCAGTGGAGCTATCTGTACAAACCCTTCAGGTGGGATTTCCAGTGGACATCACGGTGTAGCGGCTTTTACTTTTCAGTTGCTGTTTTCCCTTTCGAGTTGTACTTTACTTTCAGTTTGGGTTTGTATACTGGCCCTTTTACTTTTCCGCACTTTCAGTTGTACTCTGCTTTTGCTTAGTGTTTACTTTCCGCTTGCTTACTCTGTGGTGTTTGTTTACTTTACAAAGGCAATGCCTTCCCTTTTTACCAGGATTTACGCCTTGGTGCTAGTCGCCAGCCCCTGGCCTATGGAAGGCGGGCTTGGGGTAGTCACGGCACGGACCCCAAGGGCGGGTCGTGACAAATTGGTATCAAAGGAGTTCGGTTCTACCGCGAACTCTGACCTTTTCTATGTGAAGCAATAATGTTTAGCGTATTGAGTGTGGTTATCAGTCCAGGGAGTCCAGTGTTGGTGCGGCGGCCGACGTATCCGTACACCAGGACCCTGACAACTGATTTCCGACTTAATGCACGAAAACATTGATTGCGTGTGTGTTTCAAAGTTTTCTTTGTGATTACTTTATATCAGCTCACCAGGTATACTGTTCTGATCGTGGCGCACCTGATTCCTTTTCAGGATGGCCCCACGACGACAGCCAGCTAGGGTTCCGAGAGTCGAGTGTGACGACAGCCCACCGAGCGACGAGGCCTCGGTGCAGGGCCCTTTGTCAGCAGTGGCATCGGCGGTAGCTCTACCCGCCGAGCCCCCGATGCTTCCAGCACCAGCCGCTGACGATGCACGTCGCCTCAGCGCACTGCATGAGTTTCAGCGCCAGCGACCACCTAGGTTTCGCGGGGAGACGGATCCCCAGGTAGTCGAGGACTGGCTGGAGGCAGTGGTACGTGTGTTTAGGCTAGTGAGGACACCAGCAGACCTCATGGTGATCCTCGCTGCGAGCCTACTACACGCAGCAACAGGACGATGGTGGAGCTTGATGCTCTAGGTGCACGATGAGGCATCTCTACTTTGGACGGACTTTGAGAGCCTCTTCCGCTCGGAGTTCGTCCCAGCCACCCTTCGTGCGGTGCGTATCCAGGAGCTTCTTCAGCTGCGGCAGGGCAGCATGACGGTCGCTCAGTACTCGGCGAGATTTACTGATCTCTCGCGCTACTCGACCGACATGGTACGAGACCCATTCTTCCGGGCCCGGACCTTTGAGCAGGGTTTGAGACACGAGATCAGGGCATCGCTGATCTCCCTCAGCATACCGACTCAGACAGGAGTACTGGAGCGGGCCCTCCTAATCGAGAGCTTCCTTGCTGAGTCTACACCAGCGCAGCGACCCACCGCAGGGCAGCACGTAGCAGAGTCATCTGCAGGAGGCAGTCGACGGATGACTCAGGGGTCCAGATAGACCAGACCTTCAGGCAGACGACCTCAGGACACTGGCTCAGTAGTGCGGAGCACACAGCGCGGAGCCAGTCTTTCGAGAGGCAGACAGTGCTACTCTTGCGGCAGGCAGGGCCACATGGCTCGTGACTGCCCGACCCGCCGTGCCGAGGAGCAGCAGTCAGTTGAGGGACCACCGAGGTAGAGGCAGAGGGTCGACCGTGGAGGTCTGCATGGAGGAGGCGGACGAGGAAGAGGAGCTGGCCGAGCAGCAGGTGGTGGGCGACGCTTTGAGGCTCTGCCACCACCACCACCAGGAGGTCCACCCCGACCACAAGGAGCTGGCGGGCAGAGACAGGCACAGCTCCAGGCAGCAGAGGCCTACAACCACGGCGCACCCGAGATGATTCGAGGTACTATCTGTGTCTATTCCACCCTTTCTGCAGTACTTATAGACACAGGAGCGAGTCACTCTTTCATAGCCGCTGCCCTTGTTCGGAGCTCAGAGATTCCGACAGAGCCGTTGGCTTGATCCTTACGACTAGAGACTCCTACGGGAGCAGACTCGACGATTACGCACTGGTTCCGGCAGTGTGAGCTTACTCTATGAGGCGAGAGCTTCGGCTGGGATCTTCTTGTAGCAGCGTCGAGGCCTTACGACGTCATCTTGGGCATGGATTGGCTATCTACGGTCCATGCGCAGATTGACTGTTTTAGGCGCAAGGTGCGATGTGTACGCACCGACGGGAGCAGGTTCACCTTCACCGGCGAGAAGGGAGCCTTAGCAGCACAGGATGGACTTCCGCGGAGGAGAGGACAACCCATCACTCATCAGTTAGCTAGCCTCATCCTTGGAGCAGTTGACGTGCAGAGTCCTGGTTTTCCTGCAGTGGTGGATCAGTTTGTGGACGTTTTTCCTGACGACGTTCCAGGGCTACCTCCTCATAGATAGGTAGACTTTTATATTGACTTGTACCCCGGGACAACCCCGATATCCACTCCAGCATATCGGATGGCCCCCGCCGAACTTCGAGAGCTACGGGTACAGTTAGAGGACTTGCAGGGCAAGGGGTTCATCCGACCCAGTGTTTCACCCTGGGCTTCCCCGATATTGTTCGCCAAAAAGGAGGACGGGAGCTTGCGACTTGTGTTGACTATCGTCGCCTGAACCAGGTGACAATGAGGAACAAGTATCCACTACCGAGGATTGATGACCTATTTGATCAGCTCAAGGGATCACGGTGGTTCTCGAAGATAGACCTCAGGTCAGGCTATCATTAGCTCAGAGTCAGAGACGAGGATGTGCAGAAGATGACCTTCAGATGTCGGTATGGCCACTATGAGTTCTTGGTTATGCCTTTCGGTGTAACCAATGCTCCAGCAGTGTTCATGGATCTCATGAACAGGATCTTTCAGCCATACCTCGATCGGTTTGTCGTGGTTTTCATCGACGACATTCTGATTTACTCTACGACTGAGGAGGAGCACGCCTATCACTTGCGAGTTATACTAGACACACTCTGAGAGCACCAGATTTATGGTAAGCTCTCGAAGTGCCAGTTCTGGATACGTGAGGTCCACTTCTTGGGACACGTTATCTCTGAGGCGGGAGTTGCAGTGGATCCTGCGAAGATCGAGGCTGTGTTGGCATGGGAGCCACCCAGGAGCGTAACTGAGGTTCGGAGTTTCTTGGGACTAGCTGGATACTATCGGAGATTCGTGACAGACTTCTCTAGAGTTGCGGCACCACTCACAGCTTTGACGAAGAAGGGGAAACCCTTCGTGTGGTCAGACAGATGTCAGCAGAGCTTCCAGGAGCTGAGACAGAGATTAACTAGCGCACCTATCTTGAGGTTGCCTGAGGAGGGAGTAGGGTACGTAGTCTACTGCGATGCATCAGGGACCGGACTCGGATGTGTTCTGATGCAGGAGCGGGCAGTGATCGCCTATGGATCACGTCAGTTGAGGCCGCATGAGCAGAACTACGCTACCCATGACCTGGAGTTAGCAGCAGTGGTCTTCGCTCTGAAGACATGGCGACACTATCTGATGGGCGAGCGCTTTACAATCTTTTCCGATCATCAGAGTCTCAGGTATATCTTCTCGCAGAAGGACCTGAACCTGAGACAACGGCAATGGCTCGAGTTACTCTAGGACTATGACTTTGAGATAGTCTATACTCCTGGGAAGGGGAACGTAGTAGCCGATGCCCTCAGCAGGAGGACGGGCATTCAGCTACTTGAGGAGGCGACGGAGCAGCTAGCCTATTTACAGATATCCTTCGTGGATAGAGATGGAGCAACCTTCCTCCAGTCTCTCACAGTCACCCCTCCACTACTGCAGCGGGTCAGAGAGGCACAGCGTGAGGACGCTGACTGCGAGACACGACGTACAAAGATATCCTCGGGACAGGCACCTGATGGTTTCTCCCTTGGAGAAGAGCACGACAACCTTTTTAGAGGACATACCATGGTACCAGTCGCTTTGCGAGAGGAAGTCCTGAGAGAGTTTCACACTTCTCCTTTGGCGGTACATCCTGGAGTGGTGAAGATGTACCAGGACCTCAGACGACAGCACTGGTGGCCGGGCATGAAGAAGGAAGTAGCAGAGTTCGTTTCTCGATGCCTCACCTGCCAACAAGTGAAGGCAGAGCATCAGGTACCAGCAGGCTTGGTACAACCCTTGGAGGTCCCGGAGTGGAAGTGGGATGACATATCTATGGACTTCGTGACTGGAATTCCATTCACTTCCAGAGGTCACGACTCCATCTGGGTGATTGTTGACCGACTCACCAAGTCGGCACACTTTTTACCCATCAGAGAGCAGGGCTCAGTGGAGAGCTTGGGATGTCTCTAAGTTCAGGAGATTGTGCGGCTCCACGGCATGCCATCATCTATCGTCTCCGATCGAGATGCTCGCTTTACTTCCCGGCTTTGGAATGGGTTACAGGAGGCGTTTGGGACACAGCTACGTCTGAGCACAGCCTTTCACCCTCAGACGGATGGTCAGACGGAGAGGACCATTCAGACTCTCGAGGACATGCTCCGCGCATGTGTCCTCGATTTTGGTAGTAACTGGGAGGACCACCTACCCTTGGTGGAGTTTGCGTACAACAACAGCTACCACTCCACCATCGGGATGGCACCGTTTGAGGCGTTGTACGACCGACCTGGTAGATCTCCTTTGTGCTGGACAGACTTTGGGGAGTCAACACTGGTGGGACCAGAGATGGTTCGGGCCACGACAGAGAAGGTCCAGGTCATCCAGGAGCGGATGAGGACAGCTCAGAGCTGGCAGAAGTCATATGCTGACAGGAGGCGGAGGCCACTGGAGTTCGAGGATGGCGACCACGTCTTCTTGCGGGTCTCACCTCGACGTGGTATTCGGAGATTTGGCCGAGGCGGCAAGTTACCTCCACGCTTCATCGGACCCTTCCAGGTCCTCAGCAGGATTGGTGAGGTGGCTTATCGCCTGGCTCTACCACCTCAGTTGCACTGGGTGCACGACGTCTTCCACGTGTCTCAGCTGAGGAGATACGTGCACGACCCGACGCACATCATTGACCATGGGGAGCTTGACGTTGACGATGGGGCGACTTTTACGGAGGTCCCAGTGGAGATAGAGGATCGACAGGAGCAGGTCCTACGTGGGTGATCGATTCCTCTTGTGCGCATCAGATGGCAGCACGAGAATCTCCAGGAGAGCACATGGGAGCGGGAGGCTCAGATGCGTGCTCAGTACCCTCATTTGTTTCCCTAGTTTTCGATGTATCTTTACGGGGACGTAAAGACCTGAGGTGGGAGTAATGTAAAGACCCGTAAAATTCAAGGGAATTTTTTTCTTAATTTTCTTTGGAATTTTACAAGAGCGTGGTTTCAGACGACACCTGATTCCGAGGCCCGGAGTGCCCGGAATCAATTTCCGAAGTTTGGCTCAGGTACGTTCAGTGAACGAACGAGCGGGAATTTCTAACTTTTGATCCGGTGCTCGGAATTGAAATCCGAGGACACCGATGAACTCGCAACGCCGATATTCGCTTAAGGAGACCTTTTCCGAAGTTGCGTTTATTGCGGGACGAAAGTTAATTTTTGGGAGAATTATAAAAAAATTGAATAAAAATGTGGAACACTTTTTATTTTATTTTTATGTTAGTTAACTTCTCCCAAAGGGAGTTAAAGGTGGGACCCACATCCACTTAACCTCCCTTGGGAGGATTAAGTGTGGTGGGGCCCACACAAAACCCAACTTTTCAACTTCTCTCAAAACTCCCTTTAACCCCTCTTTAATTGTTTTGACAACTTAGCTTATTAATGAGATTGAGTTGTTTAAACTTTTTCAAAACTTTGAAATTCAAAAAGGTTTGGTTGAGTTAATAAAATAAGCTCTTAGCTTATTTTATTTGGTTAGTTTTGTTTATCCATCTTGAGAGGTTTGAGAGATTTTCTTTCTTCTTCAAACTTTGACGAAGAACTCTCAAGCTTTGACGAAGAACGCTCAAGCTTTGACGAAGAACGCTCAAGCTCCGACGAAGAACGCCGCTCCTCTCTTCTTCGTCTTCGGTGTCAACTAAAGGGAACGCCGCTTCCTCCTCGGACTCCCTTCGTCGGCATACAAAGATTCGCCAACGACGTACCTCTTCGGACGTACCTCTTCGTCATCGGATTTGACGAACGATTACCGCGACGCCCGACCTCCGCGACGTTGTCTTCCACGGGACGTTGACAAATCTTCGAACCTATACCCAAGGTAGGGGTTGTTGTTAATTGTTTATTTATTTATCCTTGTCCGTGGTTCTAGCATGACTAACGTGAGGATTTAAAATATGTGTTATTGTTTAACGTGAGGGGGGCCAGACCGCATGAACACGGCCGAACCCCCTCCTTCGTTCTTGATGTTTTATATTGCGGATGAAACAAGGTGGCGTGGTGCCGTCGCACCACGCGGTTATTCGCCCGATTTTATTGCGCGGCGCCGTCGTGCCGCGCCATGGAAGAATCATCAAGAACGCGACGCCGTCGCGTCGCATCGAAGGGAATCAAAGGCGCGGCGGAGGGGCGCGGTGCCGTTGCACCGCGCCGGACGACGAACACCGCGGCCGATTCCGGGCCGCGGCGGGACGAGAAGACCGGCGGCCGGGCCGCCGGCGTCGAAAGCCGGAAAGGGGACCGGTATTCCGGTCCCGTTGAAGAAAAACCGGCCGGCAGATGGCCGGCCGGAAGGTCAAAGGCCGGGGGAATTTAATTCCCCCGACCAGCTCTAAACCCCCCCCCATTTAATTGAGGGGGGGCGGTTTCCTTGAGGGGGGGCAGGCGGCCCCCCGATTCCTCCTCAAAGCGGGCCCCCAGGAGGGGGGCCGTTGATTGGAAAAAAGGCGCGGCTATTCCGCGCCGCTAATTTGAAGAAGCGGGGGGCCTTTCCCCCCCCGCGCGCTGCCTCCGTGCGGCGCCAGGCCGCCGCGCCGCCGGCCGGCCGGGCCGGGTCGGACCCGGTTCGGGTCGACCCGGACCTGGACCCCCCATTTTCGAGACGGATTCGGTCTTTTGGCTATAACTTGAGCCACGGACCTCCGATTGACGAACCGTCTGCGGAAACGCGATCCTTGGATCGAGACGGTCGTTTCTGTATATCGAACTCAAAGTTTCGGAATACTTTGAGTTCGGCCGGGTTGGTTCGTTCACGAAACCAACCGGGCCTTCGGAGCGGAAACACTCATATCTTGAGCTACGGACGTCCGATTGACGTGCCGTCAGCTTTGTTGTGTTCCTATTAGTGAGACGGATCTTTTGGCATACTCCGCCCAAAGTTTGGACGCAGGTGGAGTACGGTCGGGTTGGTTTTGCCTTAAAAACCAACCGGGCCCCGGAGACGAAAATGCCAATAACTCTCAGACTGGGCGTCCGATCGACGCGCCGTCTGTTGCGTTGAGTTCCTGTTGACGATACAGAACTTTTGGATACATCAACTCTGGAATTTGTGACAGTTGATGTATCAGCCTCTCGGCTCGTGGAGCGGACCCTCCGGACGAGCTTGCTGTGTGCGGGAACCCTAGTGCTGGCTGCGACTGTGACTGCTACTACTACTGCTACTACTGCTACTGTGACTGCGATGACGACAGTACAAAGATCCTGTGTGGATTCGACGACGATGACTTCAGCACTCAGCGATCCTACGTGGATCAGTGCTACAAGTCATGTGTGGGTCCGATCCTGTGTGGGTCCGATCCTGTGTGGGTCTTTGTGCTCAGCGGTCCTGTGTGAACCAGCGCCTACAGGTCCTACGTGGGCCCGATCCTGTGTGGGTCTTTTGCGGGGGTTAGTTACCTATCGATCCTTCGTGGGTCCGACGACTTAGATGGATCAGAGATCATCTTTATCGTCTTTTGAAGAAGTATACCTGTGTGAGCTGAATCTTGTTTCTTTCCTGTGTGGATTGTGTTGTGCTATCCTGTGTGGATTACGTTTTGCTTTCCTGTGTGGAATACGTTTACTTTCCTGTGTGGACTGAGTTGTACTTGGGCTCAGAGGTTGGAGCGTATTTGAAATTGATGACTTAGGTATATGTATGGGCATATACCTAAGCAGTGTCGGTTGTTACTTCGTGATTTCTCCTTTCTTCGTGGTTTATCCTTTGTGGATTTGAGAGACCTTCAGGGGTCTCGGGTTCCCTACTGAGTAGCTTATACTCACCCCTGCACGGGCTTTGCCCGCACTACGTTGTGTTGGTTGCAGACGACGGAAAGCGTTGACCTTAGCTGAGGCTTGCAGAGCAGGACGGTACCTGGAGGAGGATCACTGGGCGGGACGTGCTCGGAGCGGACGACGGGACCCGTGGAGCAGTGGAGCTATCTGTACCCACCCTTCAGGTGGGATTTCCAGTGGACAACACGGTGTAGCGGCTTTTACTTTTCAGTTGCTGTTTTCCCTTTCGAGTTGTACTTTACTTTCAGTTTGGGTTTGTATACTGGCCCTTTTACTTTTCCGCACTTTCAGTTGTACTCTGCTTTTGCTTAGTGTTTACTTTCCGCTTGCTTACTCTGTGGTGTTTGTTTACTTTACAAAGGCAATGCCTTCCCTTTTTACCGGGATTTACGCCTTGGTGCTAGTCGCCAGCCCCTGGCCTATGGAAGGCGGGCTTGGGGTAGTCACGGCACGGACCCCGATTGCGGGTCGTGACATGTGATGCATTAAATTTTGGTTAGTTCAGACAATAGAGATTCATCAGAAGTAGACTAAAAAGAACTCGATGTTGACATCATAGGAATCAATTCTCTTAGGGTAGCTTCATCCAGTACAATCTACATGAAGGTGATTTCATGTAATTCCTACATGACATGTGGGAAAATATGATAAATATCTCTAAAGGTGATTCAAATGTTTAGGAATCAAAATTATAGGTTTTATAGAACAAGTATGGGGATTTGAGGATACTCCTAAATGAGCCCATTGAAGCATTCTTTGCTTGAGTAAGTGTTATTGTGGAGAAAATGTGTGGTGTTGGAGAAACCCTCAATAACATGAAGACTGTGAAGAGAATACTAAGAATATTTCCACTTTGGTTCAATATTAAAGCCTAGGTACTTAAGGATAATGATTCAAATGAGATGACATTGGATATTTTACTCAATACTATTGTCACATATGAGATGAGAAATTATGATAATGAGGTTGTGTAAAAGGGGAAGTTTAAAGAGGTTGCATTCAAGGCCCTAAAGAAACTCACCACGGAGGATGACCAAGAAGATGAAGAAGTGGATGATATCATGTCATTCCTTTCCTAAAATATGTAAAGGGTAAAAGGAAAGTTTAAAGGGAAACCTTAACTCACTTGCTTTCGATGCATAAAGGCTAGGAACCTTGTGGAAAAGTGTCCCAATAAGTTTCAAGATGATGATGTGGATAATGAAGTTCCTATGAATATATATTTAACCAATGTGAAAGGTAGGAAAAGTAGAAAATACAACTTCTTTAAGAAGAAAAACCTACTTTTATAAGAAAATAATTGGTTATAGAAAATAGAGTTAGAAGTATTTGAGGACTGCAAAGACCATGAATAAGATGTTATGGTGGTTATTATGGGCAGTTCCCATACAAGGAAGAAGAATGACTGTGATAAGGAGAAAGTTACAAAAGAGTTGATATCTAGATTGAATAATAGATTTTCTTGAATAAATAGAAGTTTTGAGAGTCAAAATGAATAAATCCAATAGAGTGGTTCTAGATGCCAAACTCCATATGTAGTAGCAAGAATATGAGAAGTTCAAGATGAAGGTAAAAATTTGAAATCTCAAATATGAAAAGCTAAAAGACTCATAGAATGTTGTTGAGTACAATATCAACATTGAATAACATGCTAGGGTCATCGATGGTTTGACTAAAACAATGAAAGACAGTCAAAAAAATAAAAGTGCATGTAAATCCCTAAGATTTTAGTATATATTTTTCACTAATTAAATACTATTTAGAATAACTTCTTTCACATGAAACACCTAACTAAAACAAGACCGCGATACATTTTATTAAGATAAAATTATAAGTATTATAATGTGACTGTTATAATACAACCTTCAATTTGGTGGGTACAAATAGAAGTCACCGAATTATAAAATCTATATTGAAAGGAAAGAAAAGTATTTTTTAATTTTAATGCATTGAAAAAATTTAATTATTATAGCTAAATAACTAATACAATTATTTTATTCTTAAAATTTATTTTCTCAAGAATTTCCTTTTTAGGCGTTATGAATTTTTTATTTTAAAAAACTATATATATTATGGTTAAATAGTGATAAAATATATTTTTAATATGAATAATAGATCAACACTCATTCAATTAGTAATTTATAGTAAATAAGAATAATAATAGTTGATATTTGAGAAGTTATTTTCCTATAAAAACAGTTTGTCATTATATTTTGTATTTCTATTTAAAAGTCAAATTCCTAATTTTTAAAATTTTAATTTAATAAAATGAACTTAATTTTTGGATTAAGTATAAAAATATCATCTTAGGATAGATTTTTGATTTTTTATGAAAAGATTGAATTTTAGATGAATAGTGTAAAATACAGTTTTTACAAGTATCGTGATTTTTGTGAATTCTTTTGTATGTAAGCATGTATTAAAAAATTATAGAACATTTTTAATAAAAAATTATGTATTTAACAAGTAAAATTATACATTTAAAATACTGATTTAATTTAGAAACATATGACTAACATTTTTCAACCTAAGTAATATTTTTCTAAAAATTGTTTTTATTCGATAAACACTTATTATTTTATAATTGATGTGAAAAAAAGAATAAAACAAAGATAAAATGAGAATCAAAGAAAGAGAATAAAATTAAATATAGATTGAAATTTATTAGAGTGTTTCCATGGCTTCAGTATCTATTTCTCAAAATCAATCACATAACCAGGGGGATGCACTGCCCATTTATAGGCAGTGCAATGGTTGGTGGGGGTGGGCACCCCACCCCCATTGAAAATCACAACCACATTCAACATCTTCTTAATACTAACCCCTGAGATGCACACTCGTACCAATGTTATACATGTTTTGATACCTCCTCATTTAAAACATTTTTTCAAAAAAACCCAGTGGGATAAAATTGAAATAAAGAAAAGAGTGCATCCACATAAAATCCCCTTGAAAGTTACATTATACAAGGAAATTAAAAAATTTGAAATCTATATATCCCTATTTTAGGTACAATCATTCTAAATATAATAGTTGGTAGTGAATTTGTAAATAAATCATAAATATTGTCATTAGATCGAACATATTGCATGTTGATATCTCTATTCTTTATTAATCCTTGTGTGATGGAGAAAAATTTCAGTGGTATGTGTTTTGTATGATCAATTTTGATCAATCCATCCTTTAATTTTGTGATTCACATAAAATTATCTTTTAATAATATTTTTGGGTTACAATCCATAGGCAATCCACTTTCCACTCGAATGTGTTGAGTCATAGACCACAACCAAACACATTCTCAACATGCTTCATGTAATGCTATTACTTTTGTATGATTTGAAGATGTTGCAATGAGTATCTACTTTTGTGATCTCTATGATATGATAGTACCTCAAACTATGAACACATAACTAGTTTGTGATCATGAATTATACATATATAATAAATTACCTACATCTACAAAACTAGCCATCTTCATTTATAAAATTTTATAATAGAATAAACCCAAATCAATAGTTCCACAAAGATAAAAAATATGTTTAATTCCATTCCAGTGTCTTCTTGTAGGGGATGAACTAAATATCACCAATAAATTAGTAACAAAAGATATATCATGTAACCACCCAATGTTTTATGAATGAAAATTCTCTTCTTATAGTTATGCCACATAAAATAACATGAGGAAACACAATGCCACATCATGCTTAAATGAACTACTAAATACTATGTAAACTTCATATCCTAGCCATTAAACATAATTTTTCCACTTTTGTGATTTTAATTTCAAAAATCCAATATACACGGTTGCTTTCAGTATAATATTTAGCGTCTTATAGGACAATTTTTTTTGTGAATAGTAACTTACCCTTATGAATAGTAATGTTATCCTTATGAATAGTAATATGAATCTTATGAATAGTAAACTAATCAAATGAATAGTAACCTCACCCATGAAAGTATAAATAAAATTTAGACACCTTATAAATGAGAGGGAATGTTTTAAAAATTAATAATTAAGTGTTGGTATTTTTGTGAGTAATAAATATTTAATTACAATTTTAAATTAATAAATTTATTTAAAATAAAATCCATTTTCATAAAATTTATTCTTAAATAAATATCCTGTTATCCTATGATTTTTAATTTTTTTTGAGACCTCAGTTAATTTTTGAAAGTATTATAAAATCAGTTTTAAATTTTAAATCTGTATTTTTCAAGTAAATAATGTTTTTATTTAAAAATTAAATTTCACATATTTAGAAAAGTATTTTGATAAAACAGAGGTCATTTTTGAGTAATACTCATAAAACAATGGTTAGGGTGACTTTTTTGGGATTTTTCTGAAATACTATAATTTTTGGGGAATAGTGAAATATGCTAAATAAATGAATTTATGCGTCATGATTGAGTCATGGATGATGTAAATGGACATTGGTTCAAACTCACATGCACTAATTACTATATTTATTCACAATAATCCCCACTATTTCTTTTCTTGAGAAAAATAATAAACTAATGATTAAAATAATAAGAAAATACCCCTCTCCTCCACTATAAATACCACCCCTCACACCCTCTTCTCCTCACACCTATCAAGCTTTGAGTCTTGACTATATTATACTCAATAATATTACCTAGTACCTACCCCAATTTCAGGAGCTCTTTTTCTCATGAAAATACCAATCCTAGGTTCCTTGAGGAGGATCTCAATAGGAGAATAAAAGAGGTAAATCCTTTCTCTTTTCTTTTAATTTCTTTTTAATTTAAATTTCTTTTATTATTCTTTCCTCACCTACCTTCATCCAAATTTCATGATAAATCCATTACCTTATATATAATATAATTATATCACATTAATTGAATATCCAACATTAAAATCCTCCCTTTCTCTCTTTCATCTTAAAAATGAAATCATCGCCCGTGATGTGTCAATTTATCGACATCATGGGTGATGCACTTTTATTTTCCTTAAACATATTCAAGGATATTAATAAGACCATTAAATGGTTAAAAACAGATTATAAATTTTATTTTATAACCATTTTATGTTTTTTAAATGACTTATACTCATAATACTGAATGATAAAACAAAATGAGTTCGTAGCGTTCAAAAACCGCCAAAATTAACCTAAAACGATCATCATTAACTTTTATCTAATGAATCATCCTCATGGTATATAAAAAAATCCTTTATAAGATCATTTAAAATTATTTAATATCATTAATAACATATAATAAAAGTTATGTATGTTCATCCTCATTATAAACAAACTTCTATTCATGAATACAAAGTGAACCGATCATGGAAACCAAGAAAATGAATGCTCCCAAACAATGAAATTAAACACTATAACTCATCCAAAGGCCCATTAAAGAACATAATAACACCATAATGAATCATATTCATGTATAAAAGGTTATTTAATTGTTAATTAATGAATCTATTTGGATTATACAATATATTAATGCAAAGGAATCTTTCAAACAAAAGGTAAGGGGAATTCTTGAACCCAACTCTCTTTCTTTGGGTTTTCCCTCTTTCACTCTATTTTTAGTATGTTTATTCCTTAAAAATAATTTATTCATAATTATCTTAACTTTTATGGGATATACATTCTTTATACTTGATTTTATGACAAACATATTTTTTTTCCAAAAGAACTCTTATTTCAAAAAACACACCTTTTACTTCTCAAGATTATTTCCATCACTCAAGGTTGATGATTCTTATATCAAGCATGTTATTCCCTATTTCATTTGGGAACCCAAGTTTTATGAATGTATGATTATGAAATAAAACCCATTCATTTCCATGGGTTATTATATTTTCAATATTGATATATGTTCTATGTGGCATGCATGATAATGTAAATGTTGTGATGTGACGGGTGCGCCCAAAATTATATAGCACAATGTAGATGTTATGATGTGAAGTGTGCACCTAAAATTATTTAGTGATCCAATTAATTGGGTAATGTGATGTATCTCATGATGAAAGTGAAATATGTGTGAACATGATTCTATCTTTGTTCACAACTATGTGTGGTAGTTGAACACTAAGACATGATATTTCATTTTTATGCATTGCCACATCCCAAGTATTTTCTTAATGCTTCCTATAATGATTATGATCCCATGGCTATGTTATGAGGATAATTATTATTCTCACCCCATGTTATATTGTTTAATGTTCTTATATATCCTCTTATTGGGATTTTAGCTCACCCCTTTTTGATGTATATCCTCAGGTGACTACTTGTACTAAGGATAATTCAAGGGCCATTAAGAAGCTAGAGAAGAAGGAATTAAATAAATGTTTATCTATATATTGTAAAAGTTATATATGGTCTTAGTTTTTCTAAGACACTAAAACTTTGTACCCTCTTTGTGTAATGATTTTATATTGTTTATCTTTAAAATGATGTAATATTAATGTAAGAAAAATCAGGGTCACTATATATCAGGATGAGTACAATTAGAAAGATACATAAGTGCTTTGATGTCAATGAGGTATGGTACTTATGGACCAACCAAATCTTTATTTTCTCCATAAGATAAAAAATGACCTTTTTTTATATTTAAATACCAAACAACTATTTGAGTACTTAAAGTATTTTCTTTGTCTATATTAAATCATTTTAGGATTTTTTCAGTGTAATTTGACTAATGAAAATATATACCACTTGGCATATGCTCAATTTATAATCCAATACAATACTTGGTTCCTCCCAGGTCTTTTATTTAAAATTCATCATTTAAGTTTCTCATTTATATATTGATATCATATTGTGTTCTAATGATATTCAAATCATCGACACAAATAGTAATGATTTCATATCCAAATATCATTTTCTTAATAAAAACACACGGTTATATGGAGTCATTTACATACCCTTTATTTAAAAAATATTTTCTCAAATGATTATACCACATACACCCATATTTATTTAATTTATACATGGATTTATGAAATTTAATTGAATACAGGTCTTTGGGTTTTGATTTCAATAATTTAGTTATTTTGAATCCTTCAGAGATTCTCATATATATAATAATATCAAGTGACCCATATAAATAACCTGTAACAATATCCATAAGATGCATATCAGCCTTTTCAGATACTACAAGGATGGTTAGATATAAAAAGTAATAACATCCATAACAAGAGAATATTTTTCCTCATAATCAATTCTAGGTCTCTAAGAAAAACCTTGTGTGATAATATGATCTTTGTATCTTACAATATTATTTTTATCATTACATTTATGCACAAAAACCCATTTATATCCAATAGGATTCACATCTTCTAGTGTGATAATGATGTGTCTAAAAACCATTCACCTATTAAGTGAATTTAATTCAACTTTCATTATAACTTTCCATTAATTCCAATCAAGTTATTTTTAATATTCCAGAATAGACCTTGGTTCAGGATCTTCATTTTCTATATCACGTGACATAGAATATGAATATAATTCATCAATATTTTCCACGTTACTTAAATTACATATATCACCTACAACAGAATAATTAAGAGAGACTTTATTATTTTCAAAACCTTTAGGGTTTTCTATATCCTATGAATTATCATTATGATTATTATCAAGTGTTTCTTTAAGAACACTTAAGTTATGTGTTTCTTCTAGAACACATGCCTCTATAATGGGTTTTAAATTATACTTTTTTCTTTTTTTATAAAGATTATATCCTTAGATCCAATTGTTCTTCCTTTCTTCAGGCACATTTTTTATATTTTATTAACATCATTATGTAATTTTTTCTTTGAGACATCAATTCTAGCTGGTGTATTTATAGCTGGTATGTGTGATTTAGTTACACCCATTGAATCAGAAAATGCATCTGGAAAATGATTTTCTAGTTCTTGAAAATATAAAATATTTTTCACTTCTATCTCACATTTATGGGTAGGAGGATCGAGAAAAGATATCATTTGCACATTATAGGAAATATCTTTCCTTTATTTCTTTTCTCCCCCGAATAATGGGAATACTTATTCATTGAAGTGAAAATCAAAAAAACATGTTGCAAATAAATCACTAGTTTGTGTTTCAAGATATCTGATGATGGATTAGGATTCATATCTAATATATATTCCCAACCTCCTTTGAGGTCCCATATTTGTATATTGTGGGGATAAATTGGTACATATACTGCACAACTAAAGATTCTAAGTGAGAGATATCAAGATCTTGGAAAAATTATAATTTGAGAAGAAAGTGCTTATGATATGAAATTAGTATAATTCATATTAATGCTAAGAAATGAAATATTTCATGACCCCATATGAATCTCAACAACATTTTTCTTATTATTAATGATTTAGTAATAAGTTGGAAGAGTTTTATCAGTGATTCAACTAAAAATTTTTGTGTATGTATAAGGGTGATTGGATGTTCCATAGTAATCCCCACTACTATATAATAATTATTGAAATATTGAGGGGTAAATTCTCTAGAATTATAAAGCCTAGCTTTCTTGATGACCTAATCAGGAAATTGTGCTTGCAATTTAATTATTTGAGTAAAAAATCATCAAAACACTACATTATGTATTGATATAAAACATACATTTTACCATCTACTAGATGCATCAATTAATACCACAAAGTATTTAAATGTTCCACATGATTGATGAATTAGTCTACATATATCCCCTTGATTTTGTTTAAGAAAGGTTGTAATTTTATCTGGAGATGGTCTTACAATAAAATTTATATGAGAACAAGCCTTGCATGAAATTTTTCTTAGTGGAGAGATCTTATGGACCATTATTAAATAACCATGATAAGTTTCAATTATTTTTCAAATCATTCTTGAACCTGAATGACCTAATCAGTCATGCCATAAATTAACGACTTATGATCCATTATTTACTACCATATGCGTTTTGATTGTACTTATTTATGCATAATGAAATATAGATTATAATCTTGATATTTTTCTAGTAAATTAATTTTATTGAATTTATTAATGAAAATTAACATGTAATTTATATTTTTATTAGATATAGTATGGGTATCATACCCATTCTTGCATATATCATTGAAACTTAACAAGTTTTTTTGGACTTTGGGTAAAAAACATCTCTTATAAATATTTTTTTCCCATTAGGTAAATAAAAAATCACTTTACCAATCCCTTATATTATATCTATAAGACCTGATATAGAATTCACAATTTTTCTTGTTGGTTTATGATTAGAAAAATATTTCTTATTTCTAATAATTATGTGCATTTTTCCACTATCCGGTATGAAAATATATATTTCATTTACGAAATCCATTTTAATGATTCAAATAAAATACAATATTATTATAAGAAACACTTTATGAAATTAAAATAATACAACATAAAAAATATAAATCATACAGAACAAAACATCATATCACATATAATAACTATTTACATTTTTATGAATTGTTTCTAGATATCATCTCATCAAATTCATAAGTAAAATCACCCACTTCGAGGTAAGTGAAATCATTATTATACAGATCATGATTCTAAGTAAAATTCACCTCATTTACATTCTATTTATAGGATGTATTATAAAAATGTGGTTCATTATTTTTTTCTTTAAGAGACCCTTTATAGAGCATACAAATATTCTATGAGGTTCGGAAAACATGGGACTAACATCCCTTAGACACATACTTATAGTACAAATATTCATGATTTCTTGGAGTGCTTGAGCTGATATTTATTTGATTTTGATATTCATTTTGAGTATTCCCATGGTTATGACCACATCCTCGACCGATCCTACCGAAAAAACCATGTCCACCATGTGAGTAATGTCCCTGACTTATTCTATGATTATTTTCATAAAAAATAACGGTTGATTCAAGAAATGTTACTACTGAACCCATAGGATGAAACTGATGATTTTTAATCAAAATAAAACTATTCTTCTTTTCCATAAGTAATGATGATATGAGATCATGATATTTTTTTACCCCCACAAGAGATATTACTATTTTAGGGTGATGTGAGATGCATGAAATATCATATATGACTTTTCAAGTATGTTAGCATCTGTAATCCCAATACTACAATAATTTAACTATGATACAAACATAAAATTATTTTAATCACCAACCATTTTATAGTCTTGGAAACATAAATAATTCCATTCATCATGGGAAGTGGGAAGAACAACCTCCTTTTTATGATCATACCTCTATTTCATACTTTTCAAGAGCTTACATAGATCAATTTTTGTAAGGTATTTATATTTTAATACTTTCTTGGGATGTATTTGAAGAAAGATCATTTCCTTTTATTTATTTTGGAGGGTTTTTGAATTAATTTCTTCAATATTTTTCAATGAGATCCATCAATTCAAGATGCATTTCAACATCCATCATCGACGACATGTAATTACGTCTAGCAATATCAAGAGTGATGAATTCGATTTTTGTGAAATTTGAAATAATGATAACTAAAAGAGAGAGAGAGAGAAAAAAAACTTTATTATTATTTAAAATAAGAATAAAATGATATTTTACATTTGTATTAAAGAAAATAAAATAAATAAAATGGTATAAAAAACATTAATATTAGGTTAATATTATTATTTAATAATAATTAATATTTTACATATCTAGACTTAATCGGTTAACAAATCATTCATGAGAGGGTTTGAAATAAATAAATCAATAAATCACATTACCCATTTAAAAATTTATCTCATATACTGATTTATTAATTAGACCATCCAATTAGATGGTGAAAAATAAATAAATTAAAACCATATTAGCAGACAGTAATCTAATGTTTATAGTGGTAACTAAATAAATTACATAAACCATCCAATCTGGCAGTAGATAAATAATATTCTATAAATAATTAGAACCATAAAACTAGAATGTGAAAAATAAGGTCTTAGATGGAGAAATAAATTATAAAAGCTATCCAACCAGGCGGTGAGAATAAGGTTTAAAATAAAAAAACATACCTTTATCCCTTCTGATCCTTTGTGTTGATAACTTTTTATGAAAATGAAGAATAAAATAGAGAGAAAATTTGAATCAAATAAAGAGAAGAAAATAAAATTGAGATAGAGATTTATCAAATAATTTACACTTATTTAATACCTCTTTATCAAAACCAATCACATAAATAGAGGGATGCATTTCCCATTTATAGGAAGTGCAATAGTAGGTGGGAGGGAGATTGGTGGGGGTGGAAAGCTCACCCCTATTCAAAACCGCAACCGCATTCAATGATTTGTTAATAATAATTAATTTTTATTAGTTTTAGAAATTTAATATTATTAAATGGTTTACATATTTATAATTATAATACCCAAATTATCTAATAATGGAAATTTTATTTTTAGTTATAAAAATAAGTTACTGAATGTAAAAAAATGTTATATTGGTAAAATTAAATTATAGTAGAGATTAATACTAAGGAAAAAATCCAAAAATTCCTAAAAACTTATATAAAAATGTGTGATGAAGGGTTTTTTCATCCAAAACTCGTCCTATCTCTATTATTTCCCACTTTTGGAGCTATTTTCCATGAATAATGTACCTCTTACTACCAAAATGTCACCCCTTGCTTATAAAAGGTGACTTTCACCGCCCCACTTTTCATCACACCAAAAGCCCTTTTGATCCACCAAAATATACCCAAATTCATCTCTAACACACTAGATAAATCCTATTGGTCCTGTTCTTCTCAAAATACCATCCATAAAATTCTTAATCAAATTTTAAAATGAGATATTTTGAGGAGTAACGTAAAGCTTCCCAAATCACTCCACTTAATTTATATTTCTTTAAGTCTTCTCATTCTACATCAAATTCTATTATAACTTATTAAAATAATAAATGAAATATTATTAGTATAATAATTTTTTTATGTTGATGGGATAATCATTATCATACTTCCTCTCTTCCCATGGAAGACTAAAAACACGATCCATACATTCATGCAGACTACCACCTCTATGAATGATGTGTTTTATTTTCCATCACTGCCTTATATGGATAGTTTTAAAAGTGTTTTTAATAAATAAATATCATATTTATAACATGTTTAATACTTTCAAAATATAAAACATTTTATACCTTCCTCCCATTCTATGAAAAAAGAAAACGTCGTTCGTGTGTACGTGCGAACTATCGCCTCCATGGAATGATATATTTCTTTTTTCATCACTACCTTACATAGATGAATCTAAAAAATATTTGATGAATATATATGATATAAATGAGTCACACACACAAACACAAATATATATATCATAAATATGTTTGTAATGGCATGACACAAAATTTTATGATCATTATGAAGTAATCCATTGTAATTGGTAGATTACGCAAAACAAGCTCGTTATGGATCTCATTCTCTTAAACAATGCCCACGGTTCCCATAAAATGAACTTATGGATGTTTAAATCCTAGAAACACAATTATTTTAATTTTTTTAATTTTTAAATGATGAAATTAGTATCAAATGATGGGATTCAACATCACTATTACAAAACATGTGCGGAACAATCAGAACTAAAACATATGATAATGAAAATAAGTGATAATAATGAATGAATGTATAATAAATGATTATAAAAAAATTATAAAAGGGTTATAGATATTAACAATGTTATAAAAATAGTTATTAAGATATTTATATTTTTTATATGTAAGGTTAAATAGATTTCATGGAATTTATAAATATTAAGGTTAGGGTTTCTCTTCTCAACATTCTTTCTTTGAGACATATGCCATATTAACCACTTATTTCTTTTTGGGTGGTATATATACTTAACTATGGATTAATTTTATCATAAATTTAATAAAATTCAAGGGATATAAAAATCCATATTAATTTATCCCTTTCAATGGGGTTTTAAATCAATGGTTACCAAAGCTGTGAGTGTTTCATTCCATCTCATTTTTAAATTGATATTGTTGTAATTAAATTTCCATATTGGAAAAAATTACATGAAATTTATCTCTAATAATCCAAAAAATTTCTTCTCATATGCTATTATTAAGGTTTTACATGTCCTATATCAATTTTTCCCTTGTTAAATAATTTACTCAATGTGTTTCTTATAAGTGAAATTGGACCCACCTCTTATTTTCAGTCAATAATGTATTTCTAAATTATTTTTAATTCTTAATGTTTTTTAAAATAAAAGGAAATATTTTTGTTTTTTTATAAGTAAAATCATGATTTTAAAAATTAATTCTTGATTTTAAAAGGTATTTGAAGGCTTGTGTTGTTAAGAAAGAAGTCTTAAATGTTTTTTTTGTCTTCTTAAGGATTTTTTTGAAAGAATCCTAATTATATATATATATTTTCTAAAAACCCTTTTTTGGTTTTAAATAATTTTTTTTAAATTATTTATCAACCTCAAAGTATTAGATTTTAAAGAAAATTTTAAGGAGTTATCAATCATTTCAAAAAAGAGATATTTATACTCATTTTTCAAAGTGAATTATCCAATAATCTTAAAAGGGTGTTTTATATCTATATAAATATACTTTTACATTACTTATATTACACTAGGTATATTTTATTATGATACAATTCAATTCATTATCTAGATGACTTATGAAATTTTCTATGTATGTCTTTACGAAATTGGTCTCTTTTCCATGAGTTAATTAAGCAATGTTTGAAATATGAATTTCTTCATGTTCTCTCAGTATATATATATATATATATATGGATGATTATTATGTGATGTGTGTGGTGTTGGAGTTTGTATCCCAGAACAAACTTATGTGTACTTTATGATTATTTGTATTCATAATTTTGAATATTAATAAACTCTTTATCACATCATGATTATTCTTATACTTAACATAGCATGTGATAATGTCCTAAGAGTAACTATTACACTGAAAGGTCTTTACAGTTAACCACTAGGATGAGAACCCAAAAGTGAAACAATAATATTCTTAAATATATATTCTATAATAGAAGAAATCATTTTAGGGGAACAAATAATACATGATATAAGGAGTGGATACTCATAGGAATTTGAGGCACCTTATCATGGTGTACATCCTTGGTAATTTCTAGTGTAGGATATTATGAGAACAATACAAACCAATAGAAAATAAACATTTTTATGTGTCATTTTATGTTTATATCTATGGATATGTGTATAGTTCCATAAAATTTAAGATAATTATTAATGGATATTGTGAGTTTCATACTTTGATGTATTGGAAAAAACCACGACGACAGATGTTCATGGTGAAGTAGGATACATTGGGTGCATCATGAGTAATTCTTCATTAATGAATAACGTGAGAAAGAATTTTTCCATTATGTTCTTTAACTGAAGTTGATATCTCAGGATCTTTTATAGAAATTATGTAGCCTAAATAAATCCATGGCTATGATATTCTGTAGGAATGTTCAATTTCTAGAAATTCAAAGAAAGAGACAACAATCACATAGGTTAATGAAAATATCATGAAACCTTCTTGATTATATATATCATGATAAAGGGATTATATTACATAGTAAGAGTTTGTATGAGGTTTTATGTTATTGTGACATTAACTAATTTTTATATGGGTTCCTTAGCATGTTACTAGATGCTAACCTTGGGATTTGGGATGCTTTGCCTAATGTCACTATGAAATAGGTTTATATGGTCACACACTAAGTGTATCTAGAATATCAGCTAAATAATAATATTATTTAATATTTAAAAATTTGAATAAATATTATTTCCATACATGGTTTAATAATTATTCATGTTTTCTTGATAATATATATTCTGTCACCAGTTATTCAAGAGAGTACTTTCTAAGAGAATATTTAATAAATATTTATTTTCTATTTAGTGAATATAATATTTGTTTATTTATCAGTGAATAATGAAGTGATATTTATTTAATAAATAAATATTCATTATTCAAGGCTTGATAAATATTATGACGGAATGGGGACCTAGTTTACTAGACTGGTGAGAAATAATATATATTGAATATTATTTGAATAAAAATAATATTTAATTTAATTCATGAGTTGTGTTTATGTTAATAAATAATTATAATATAATTATTATAGACATGGGGTTCTGTAGGAATTAATAAAAATAATAACGGTTCATTTTAAATTATTATTTTCTAACCCTAGTAGAATTTAAACCCAATTATATTATTTCTTAAAGGGGGTTTCCATTTTATATTATTGATCACAATGACATCTGGAGAGAATTCCCTAAAATCCCCCCTAAAGGGATCCCTCTTTAAGAAATCTCTCAAGAATAAAGAGCGATCCTCCTCCAATACCACTATTAAGTATAGAGAGATCAAAGAGAATCCTTATATAAGAAATTATCAAGGTGATCAAAGGATAACGACAAAAGCATCAGGATCTACTGCATTAGCACCCAGAGATTCCTATAATGATGTTTAGAGGTTCATGGAACATATGTGGATCACTGTTGGAGAGAATATACTCTTTATTACTAAAACACAACGATGACATGATGTAGAGACCTTATCCTATCCATCAATGAATAAATAATTCATATCAAGATAATTTTTAATTATTTAAATTAACTATAAATAAAATGAAATGATCCAGTGTCTTGGTTTTGACATTAAATTATTAATTAATCATTGATAAAATTCCATTGATCAAAACATTTATCATTTTTGTAAATCTTAGATTAATCATTGATTATGAAAAAAATATAAGTTGAGAATTTCCCATATGGATCTTCCACTGTGACTAGAACCTTCAAGTGGTATTAGAGCACGTCGTATAATTAATTATAATTATTTAAAGACTATTGATTGATTTATTCATTTATCATTAGTTTCAATTGCAGTTTAATTGTTCTTTAATACAAATAATGAGATATGTTCTTCTTCCTATTTTTTATTGAAAATATAATCAAAATAAATTAATTTTATGAATGAAATAAATTTTAATAACTCATATAGACATGCCAAGGATTTTGGCTAGATAAAACAAGGGTACACATCATGTAGCCTGTTGGTACATGCCATGTATCTATGTTTAATGCACCATGAATTAATTCAGAATTAATTAAAATCATGTTCATTTATTACACATGGTGTGCATTTAATACATTATGTGTTGACCAAGTTAGGATAGTGCACGATCAACCAAATTACTTTTCGTGTAACATCCGTACATGATGCACAGTCTATTATTCAAAGATGGATCATTTGTTTTTCTTATATGGCCTAAATGACTGGTGGTATTGTAACTCAGAGACCACATGTTGTGTAGCCCATGCACATGCCGTGTAATCCATAAATTTTCATGGCATGATTACACACCGAGTCCCTAGGAGTGTGTCGTGTATAAATAGTGAGAAATGTTCATGCCATGTATATTACCAAATTACATAGAATTAAAAGTTAATTTATTACACTGCTTAAACATTATCAACATGTGTTCCATGTGGTCATTAAGTTGATATTACACACTATTTAATGGGTTATATATATATATTAAATGTATAATTAATTTATCCATAATGCTCGAAACTGTATATCATGTATAAGTCATAATACAGTCACTACTCTATGTGAATTGAAACATAAAATTCTATTTAAATACCATGTATTTCTTGTGGTCATTAAGTTAATAGTACATTCCCTGAAATTACATGTTATTTATTATATTCCATATTTCCTATGAGTAAATAGTATACGAATATAATACACATTGGGTAGTTTAGATAGGTACTCACCGTGTTACCTCAAAGGTATATTTTTGTACATATTTAATTTTAAACAAATTTATTTAATTTGTTTAAAATTGTGATATATGAGAATCATAATAAAATTTGGATGAGAATTATGATAATAAGAATTGATTAGTTAAATAATATAATTAATTTATTCGAGTACAATTTATATTGAATAAGAACAATTTGAATTGAATGATATTTTTATTATATGTATAATTCGTTTCATGTATATGAATGATCATAAGAATATAAAAGACCTTTATATGTGATTGATTTATTTTAATTTGTTATTAAATTAAATTGATGGTCTGTGCAACATCCCTCCTTACATTATATAAGGTCCTGTGTGCCCACAGTTTCTTTTATGTAAACCCCTTAACCAATCCTTTAGTTCCCATCACATATGAGTGAGTAAAAGAATATATAATTGAAGGAGATCCCAAGATAGTAGAGGCAGTTCAATTTTGGAGCCGAGGTGAAACCATTCCCAGAGAGATACATAGGTGGGCAGGTGGAAAGCTACAAAATGAACCATAAATTTTTTTAAGGTGTTTTATTGTAGTTCAATGGTTACTTTATCATATGATAGATAAAGTAACCATTAGTAAAATATCATGAACATACCACATTATTATTTTATTTCCATCAAGTTTCATGGTTATTTCATTATTGATGTTTTATCATGATCACATGAATTAATTAATTAAAAATCATGCAAGATAGAACAAAAATAAATTAGATTATGCATAAATTTTATCTAAGACATTATTAATCACTTAAGTAAATCCACTTAATATTAAAAAGCATGTAATAAATATAAAATGGGAAACTTATTCATAAAGATAAAAATACTCTAATTATTTATTTTAGTTTGGTATAATCTTCTAATACTAAAGTTAAAACAAACCATATTTAAAAGTGATTAACCATCCAAAGTTGGGGTGAATTCAATTATCAAGGAATTATAACTTGAATTTTTGGGTGGACTTAACTTAGTTTAGATCAAGGGTTGACTACCAAATAAGGACTTAGTGTAACTAAGAGGAAAATGTTAAGGAAATCCAATTTAAGGATTTTAGGATTGGGGAGTCCAATCAACAGATCAAGGAACTATGATTTAATACAGTTGGAATTTGGAATGCTTACCTAAATCCCTTCAAATTGCTTGACTGACCAAAGTTATGGTGATGAGAAGGAGAATATGGATCTTTTCCACTAGAATTTCCAAGAAACTGGATATTACAAAGCTAATGGTGAAGTATATTGAGTCTCAATAAAATTATAGGATATTAATAAATATAATATGATATTTATTTATCTACCCTTTATCAGATAATGTACCAAAATTATGATCAACTTATTTATAGAAAATAAAAATAAACATGAATTTAAATATATCACCACGATCCATACTTGATAAGGATAACCATCTCACCAAATTTTTTTTTCAAGGGTGAAAAAGTTTCTTACATGTTATCCTATTCCATATAAGGAAATTATATGTTATGTAATATCCTATTCCTAAAGTTCCTGGCGAAGAGGCTAGTGAGGAAGAGTTACCTCTTTATTAGAAAAATTTGAACGATTCCATAGATGTTTGATGTTTCATGATTTTTATTTTTTTTTTCTGAGGGGAATTCCCCAGTGTGGCGTTTTCGAACCCTCCACACAGAGAAACCCCCCTCCCCCACGAAGGGGTAGTACCCTCAGGCTGCTCCCCAACCGAGGAAGGAGCCGTTGCTAGCCGAGATGGCAGAGCATCCCAGAGGGTAATGACCCGACAATGATGGTTCGTCACAGTGATCCGTCAGCAATTGGGCCGCGCCTCATTTTTCCTGCCCAGAGGAGTCCGAGAGGCCCGGAAAGGCGGGTGGATCCCGGGGGAGAGGCTCACCCTAAGAGCGGAGTCCCAGGATTTGAACCCTGAACCTCCCAAAGAATAACCTATTTCGGAAACTCACCTTCACCACCGCACCACCACCGAAGTGGCATTGATGTTTCATGCTATAATCTATGAACAATGAGCTTCTAAAGCAACATGAGGACATGGATACCTATAAAATTATGTCTCAACTTTAGGATCTTTATCAAGAGAAGGAAAGATAAGAGATATATGAGATCTTCAATGCTCAGTTTATAATAAATCTTGGAGAGTTCACACCAGCTGGCCATCATGCAATCAATATTATTGGATACATTGAATTATTAGACATATTAGGGATTAAATTCCCAGATGAGTTGAACAAAAATCTCATAATTTCCTCACTATCGATTTCCTTATTTAGTTTTATTGTTAATTATAATATGATAAATTATGATAAGAGTCTTTCATAATTGAAGGTTCCAGGAGCAGCAGAAGCGTGGTTGGGACGGGACCCAACTTTGATTTTTACCATGATCAATGATTATTCTGGGATCAATACGACGATGAATGATAGTCTCTACGGAATATAATCAAATATTTAGATAAATAATAAAGAGGCCTGAAACCTTATAGAGTATCTTGCACATCATGTTTATAATTTATTAAATTAATTTCATAAAGAAAAATAATACCTGTATCTTTGGTATTTTTCTTCTTTGATGATGTTGATCGTCCGGAATGACCCTTCTGGATTATCTCATTGCGCTTGTAAGGATACAAAATATAATCCCTCTAGCGGTGATCTACATGTGCTCTGATGGCCTCTGATTGATACCACTCATTCTCCGGGTGCTAGCACGTCGAAGCGAGTGTCTTGTGTCGGTCATTCTTGATCGATTATTCTTCATCCTTGAAGAACGTCTCTTGTTCTTGAGAGGGGGAGAGAAGAATATTCGAGAGAGAAATTGTTTGGCTCAACAATTATCAATTCACCAAGCGTGTGATGCGGTGTCTGGAACAATAAGTGTACTTGACTATTTATATACATGGAATTTCAGTTACAATATTTAATTGCATAAAAACAATTAAATACATTCATAAACTTAGAGAAAACCCATGCATTTAATAATAATACCATGTCATTATTTATGGTTCACCAACTTGTGCAAAATGGAATTATAAATAAAATTCCGCGTAATAAAATAAGAGCAACATTATTTTAATTTGTGACAACTAGTTAAATAATTATTTAACATCTTGAAAATAATTATTTTACTACTGGACCGACCTTGGTCTGCTTGAAATCCACTTCCATTTATTGAACACCTGAATAAATAAATAAATAATTTATTCTCTTAAATAAATATTTTATTTACAAACTAGTAAATAAATATTTATTAAATGTTCAATAAAATAAATAAATATATTTTATTTAATTTATGTGATCATTGTAACTTGAATAAAATTATTCCACAGTCTTGAGAATAATATTTATTTCATTAATTAAATTCAAATATAATTTAACCGAGACCACCAAAAACACTTAGTGTGTGACCCTCTTGGATTCTTTCTCGTTGGCATTAGGAGGGATTTAATATAGTCCAAGAGTACTGTATAGCAACGGGTCAAGCCACCCAAGAGAAATAATGTAAAGTCACAACAACGACATCCACATACGAACACTCACTGTGTAATATAATCCTTTTTTTTCAATATCTCATCAAGAAAGTTTCATAATTGTGTCATAAAATTTTATGCTCGATATGCCATTCTTTGACTACATAAAATAAACTCGTCGTTACACCATGGCCATCAAATTTTGCGCAAAGGTTCTATTTCAATCAAAGGTTCGAGATATCAACTTCCATAAATGGAAAGGACAAATCCTTCCTCCACTTTCCATTAATAACATGCCACTCATCATGCACCCAACGTACCCTACTTCCTGCCAACTGTCTGCGTTACAGTTTTCATCAGTAAATCATAGTGCGTAAGTCATGACACGTATTAATGATAATCTTAAAGTCTAAGGATAATTACACACACTCGAAGATAGAAATATCTGATGACACCAAAACATGCGGATTTCCTACTAGTGGGTCTATTCTCATAATCTCCTATCTTAGAGATTACCAAGTACGAACTTCATGAGAGGAAGTCTCATCTACTTACGAGTACTCACACCTAAAGTTATGCATGCTATGTGTCCCATAATATCATGTCATCCAACCAAAAAACTATATTTAAGAATATTGTTATAGCATTTCAATCTTCTCATCATAGCGGGGAACTTCCATAACCTTATCAATGTAACAAATACTCTAGGACATTATTACATCATAGTCATACAGAACAATGAACAATATGTAATAATATGTTAAATATCCATGTAATCAAAGTAAAACCAGTTGGTTCTAGGATACCAACTCTTACAAACTCTCACTAGAACTAGATCCAACTGCCTACGAATTTCAGTCTGCTAGACCTCACATGATGATCTTTTTTCTACTGAGTCAAGGCTTTGGTACATGGAATCCATTTTAGAATTTATGGATTCTTTCCACTTAGAAACATCTATGCCACTTACTTCTTCCTTTTTGGTTAGAGGATCATTATTATCAACTAATAAGGAGTCACCATCCTTGGTAACTATAAAACCGTACCGTTCTAATTCTCGAACCTCTCTTGTACTCTTATACAGTACTTGTGTCTCTGGAATAGATTCTTCTTCCATGAAGCTTTGTGGAATCTGTTCCTGTACCAACCCTTGTGTACCTTGAGCCTCGACTTCATCGAATTCTATCTCGCTCCCACTATCTCTTTTTGAGATGTGCTCCCTCTCAAGGAATATGGCATGTCTTACCATTATAACATTTTTGTATAAGGGGTTTTATAGGTAATATCCCCTTGTTTCCTTGGGGTATCCTATAAATGTACACTTTGTGCCTCGGGGTGCAAGTTTTTTACCTAAAGAGGCCTTAAAAAATGATTCTCTTCCCCACACATGTAAATTTGATAACATGGCTTTTCTTAAACTCTAGAACTCATATAGAATACCATTTATTTATTTAGTTGGTACTTTGTTTAGTATGTGTGCAACTGTTTGTAATGCATATCCCCAAAAGGATAATGGAAGACTCACATGACTCATTATTGATCTCACCATGTCCAACAGGGTACAATTTCTCCTTTCACTCACACCATTCCACTGGGGCATGTTTGGAGGAGTGAGTTGGGATAGGATCCCAAACTCCCATAAGTAATCAATAAAGTCTTGATTAAGATATTCTCTACCTCGGTCTAAGTGGAGTTTCTTAATATTCTTACCAAGTTGGTTCTCAACTTCATTCTTGTATTCTTTGAACTTATCAAAAGAATCCAAATTATACCTCATTAAGTAGATATATCCATATCTACTAAAATCATCAATAAAAGTTATGAATTATGAGTACCCTCCCCTTGCTTCAACTAGAAATGGTCCACACACATCGGTATAAACCAATTCAATAATTTCTTTATCCCTTTCACCTTTCCCACTAAATGGGGATTTGATCATTTTGCCTTATAAACATGCATGACATACGCCAAGTGGTTTTAGTTTGAAAGAATCTAAATATCCATCTTGATGTAACTTTGTCAAGAGTTTCTCATTTAAATGACCTAGCCAGTGATTCCAAAGTTGGGTGTGGTATGAGTCATGTGAAGTATATTTGTTATCGATTTCCATTACTTGGTTTGTGTAATCCAACACGTAATGTCTGTTGTATAAATGTGCCCTACCATAACAAATGCTATCTTTGTAAAAGAAGCAACATTCATTTCCAAACTTGAAAACAAATCCATATGTATCTAATCTGGATACAGAAATAATGTTTTTAGTAACAGAAGGCACATAATAACAACCATTTAACACCAAGATCATCCCAATTGGAAATGTGAGGTGGTAGTCCCCAACAGCTAAAACAACAAGTCTGGCTCCATTGGCTGCTCTTAGATCTACCTCCCCTTGATCAATCTTCCTAAATCTACTTGGTTACTATATTTGGATACATATGTGAGCACCAAAAACTGTATCTAATACCTAATTTGTAGAAATAGATAGATTTCATTCAATAACCAATGCACATGAAGATTCCCCTTGATTCTTAGGCTGGGTGCAGTTCTTCTTCTAGTGGCCCTTCAAGCCACATGCGAAACAAACAACCTCCTATTCCCTTACCTCACTTTTGATATTCCTTTTCTTGGAAGGCTGTGAAGAAGCTTTGGGATTAAATCTCTTCGCCTTACCTTTCCTCTTATTCACCATAAAGACAGAAGGATTTTCGCACTTCATATCTTTGTCCACTTGGCGAATGAGGATAAGAAGATCAGATAGAGACTTCTCAATTTTGTTCATATTGAAATTGACAAAAAAGTTAGAGAAGATCTAAGGGAGTGATGTGAGAATGATATTGGTGCCCAGTTCTTCGGGGAGTTTAAACCCTAGAACCTCCAGGAACTCAATATAGCCAATGATCTTGACTACATGAGGCCCAGCTCAGGCACCTTCTCCAAGATTACTCTGAAAGAGTGCCTTAGAGATATCAAACCTTTCCTGTCTTGCTCTCTCCTGGTAAAGACCATAGAGGTGCTCAAGCATGCTATAAGCATCCATGTTTTCATGAGACTTCATGAGCTCACTAGACATTGATGATATCATGAAACATTGAATGTCGACCGCATCATTCATATGTTCCTCATAGACCAGGAAATACTCATCACTCGCCTCTTTGGCAGGCGGATTAGGTAATGATGACTCCAGCACATAAGACTTCCATTCATGGCATAGGATAACCCGAAGGCGTCTAAACAATTCCTATAAGTTACTGTCAGTGAGGATGTTCTCTTTATCCAAAATTGATCATAGGGATAGTGTGGTTGATGAGTTTGTCATTTTTATTCTAAAATTAAAAGAGTAAATCATTATTACTTTCTTGATTACATTTTATAAGAAATAATAAATTTTATTATGTATCCCACTATTTTATCAAGTACTAATATCCCTCACCATTGAACTCGGAATATCCAGTTTCCATGACATTCTAGTGGAAAAAATCCATATCCCCCTTCGAATAACCCCAACAAGGGTTTGTCAAGATATTAGAGGGTATTTAGGTAGGCAGGTCTTTGCCAACTACAGGCTTGCAGCTCCTTGATATGTCGAGTGGACTCCCCAATCCTGAAATCATAACTTCGGATTTCCTCAACTCTTGCCTCCAATATTACACCAAGTCTAGAAAGGGATACTCCTCTTTATGTAATATAGTTAAGTCAACCTGAAATATTTCATAAGGGATTCCTGTATAAAAGTAAGTGTCCTAACAAGGGTTGGCCAAACACATAGTTTTATTGAGTTTTTCCCTTAATCAAGTAACTAAAGGCTTGTTCTGACTTAATATTTTATTTGAGGGATTTTTTATCTCTTATGAGTGAATTGATTATTATCATTATCACACGCTTTTTAATATTAAGTGGAACTTACTTAAGTGATTAACTATGTATTGATAATATTTACGCACAAGTCTAGTTTATTTTAGTTCCATCTTGCATGCTTGTTTAATTCATTAATTATGTGATCGTGACAACACATCCATAATGATAAACCATGAAACTAATAGAAATAAAATAAAGTAAATGGTATGATCATGAGCTTTTCTAATGGTTAGTTTATCTAGCGGTTGATAAACTAACCCTGACTTAGGGGAGAAACACCTTGAACATTTTGGGTTTGTGTTTACTGCTTCCACCTGTCCACCTATGTATCTCTTGAGATTGGTTCCGTCTCGGCTCTAGCTTGAACCGCTTCCACTTGATTAGGAGTTTAATCCATTACATATGCCTTTTTTTAACTCACATGTAGGTGAGGGGTAAAAAGGGGTTTTACATAAAAGAAACCTTGGGCACACTGGCCCTACATATTAATGAGGAGAAGGCTCATAGGTCAACAAATTTAATTCAAATAAATAAATTAAAATAAACCATCCACAAAAAAGGTCTTGGTATAGCTCATGATCATCCATACATGCAATGATATTTACGCATAAATAAAACTAGAAATAAATTATTTAATCTTTTTTGTTTAAGATAAATCACACTCAAATCAATTAATTATCATCTTTAATTAATCAATCCTTTTATCTTAAACCCTTTTCTTAATTTCCTTGAGATTATCATCCATCATAATTTTAAACAAATAAATTAATTTAAAATTATCTTTGTACGTAACTTGTACCTTGGAGGAAACCCGATGAATTCCTATTCATAACTACCCAATGAGTAGAAATGAACATTATTTATATGTTAAATTAAACACACATATATAAAACACCTATAACGTGTTGTGCCTTAGCTTTATGCCTACACGATGGTACACGCCTCAAGGGTTTGTATAATATAATATTAAAATTTAATAAATCTGCATAATTTGGATGAGTACATGACATGTAGTTCCAACTACATGGCGTGTATTATTTTTCACTATCTATCCAAAGTACACACCTGGGGAAACGATGTGTGAGTATACTTCAGAAATTTTCAGAGTACACGACATGTCTAGTGGGCCACACACTGTGTAGTTCCTCATTACACGGTCTCTAGCTGGGAAATCCATGTATAGGGTACATGGTCTAACCCTAACCTGAAGGGACTACACGCCGTTTCCATTGGGCCACACACCGTATAATCAATAAACCACATTTCACCTGTCCCTGGTCAACACACGGAGTCATTTAAGACTTAGAAAGACTCCAACACATGACTTGGTTTGGTGGACCAGTACAATGAATTGAATCTTGACTACATGGTGTGTACTGATGAATACATGTCGTGTGTTCTGGTGTTGTATGACCAGGAATCTTTGGCACCTCTGGATGAGATCCACTATTTTATTTTAATAAAAAATTAAAATAAAAGATCATTTCTGTAAGGTGAACGAGAAAAAAGAGAGGAGGAATAGAACTTGAGATTCATATTTACAGAATGATTAACTTGAATTGAAACAACTAAATTATTAAATGCAAAATTCATCAACAAAATATTTAAATAATTATAAACTATGATGTAACTTGGCTCTGATACCACTTGAAGGTTCCGGGCGCAGTGGAAGCATGGTTAGGATGGGACCCAAATTTGATTTTTACCATGATCAATGATTATTCTGGGATCAATACGATGATGAAAAATAGTCTCCACGGAATATAATCAAATATTTAGATAAAGAAAAAAGAGGCCCGAAACCTTAGAGAGGATTTTGCACATCATATTTATAATTAATTTAATTAATTTCATAAAGAAAAATAATACCTGTATCTTTGGTATTTTTCTTCATTGATGATGTTGATCATCTGGAATGACCCTTCTGGATTATCTCATTGCGCTTGTTAGTATCAAAACTAGAATCCCTCTAACAGTGACCCACATGTGCTCTGATGGCCTCCAATTGACACCGCTCATTCTTCGAGTGCTAGCGCGATGAAGCGAGTGTCTTGTGTCGGTCGTTCTTGATCGCTTGTTCTTCGACCTTGAAGAACGTCTCTCATTCTTGAGAGGGGAGAGAAGAGGATTTGAGAGAGAAATTGTTTGGCTCAATAATTCTCAATTCACCAGGAGTGTGGTGTGGTGTCTGGAACAATAGGTGTACTTGCCTATTTATATACATGGAATTTCAGTTACAATATTTAATTAAATAGCAATAATTAAATACATTCATGAACTTAGAGAAAACCCATGCATTTAATAATAATACTGCGTAATTATTTATGGTGTGCCAACTTGCGTAAAATGTAATTATAAATAAAATTACACGTCATAAAATAATAGCAGTGTTATTTTAATTTGTTCCAACTAGTTAAATAATTATTTACCATCTTGGAAATAATTATTTTACTACTAGACCAACTTTGGTCTGCTCAAACTCCACTTCTATTTATTGAACACCTGAATACATAAATAAATAATTTATTCTCTTAAATAAATATTTTATTTACAAACTAGTAAATAAATATTTATTAAATGTTCAATAAAATAAATAAATAAATTTTATTTAATTTATGCGATCATTGTAACTTGAATAAAATTATTCCATAGTCTTGAGAATTATATTTATTTCATTAATTAAATTCAAATAGAATTTAATCGAGACCACAAAAAACACTTAGCGTGTGACCCTCTAGGATTCTTTCTTGTTGGCATTAGGCAGTCTTGTCTAAAGTTCAAGAGTACTATCTAGCAACGGGTTAAGGAACCCAAGAGAAATAACATAAAGTCTCAACAATGACATCCACACATGAATGATCACTATTTAATATAATCCCTTTATCACAATATCTCATCAAGTAGGTTTCATGATTGTGTCATCAACTTTTATGCTTGATACGTCATTCTTTGACTACCTGAAATAAACTCTTCGTTACACCATGACCATGGAATTTCATGCAATGGTTATATTTCAATAAAAGGGATGAGATATCAACTTCCATAAATGGAAGGGACAAATCCTTCCTTGACTTATCCATTAATAACATGCCACTCATGACGCACCTAATGTAACCTACTTCCCGCCAACTGTTTGCGTGATGGTTTTCGTCAGTAAATCAAAGTGTGTAAGTCGTGACATGTATTAATGATAATATTAAAGTCCAAGGATCATTACACATGCTCACTGATAGAAATATCTGATGACAACAAAACATGCGAAATTCCTACTAGTGGGTCTGTTCTCATAATCTATTATCTTGGAGATTACCAAGTGAGAACTTCATGAGAGGAAGTCTCATATGCTTTCAAGTACTCGTACCTGACGGTCTTCATGCTATGTGTCCCATCATATCATGTCATCCAACTATAGAACTACATTTAAGAATATTGTTATAGCACTTCAAGTTTCTCATCATAGCGGGGAACTTCCATAACCTTATCAATTCAACAAATAATCTAGGACATTATTACATCATAGTCATGTAGAAGAATGAACAATATGTAATAATACATTAAATATCCATGTAATCAAAGTAAAACTAGTTGGTTCTAGGACACAAACTCTTATAATAATTTCTTAATTTGATTTTTCAAGTGGAGAAGGACATGGGGATGATAAACCCATAGTACTTACGGTGTATAAGAAAAGGAAGATCAAGGAAAAGGTGCTCAAGAATCATAATAAATATAAATATCCTAAGCACCATCATTCCAATAATAAGAATTTCTAGAGGTAGAGAAAGTAAAAGGAAGTATAATTTTTTCCATGTGTAAAGTAGGGCCACTAGAAGAGGAACTGCACCCAGAAGCAATGGGAAGATAAATGTGAATTCTTTATCAAGTTTAATATTTCACCATCTACACATTGGGTATTAGATATAAATTTTGGTGATTATATCTATGTCCAAAAAAAGTAACCAAGTATATTCTGAAAGATTGCTATAGTAGAGGTGAATTTGTGAGAGAACAATGGTGTTATACTAACTTGTCTAGCCACTGGAGACTACCACCTTTCATTTCCAATAGAAATGATATTAGTTTTAGTATATTATTATTAGTACTAATTGTTACCAAGAACATAATTTTTTTTATCCTACCTAGATATAGATGGTTTTATTTTCAAATTTGTATATAAAATTTGTTTCTTTTATAAATACAACATATTTTATGGTATGAAACATTTAAATAATGTTTTTTATGCATTAAATTATGAAAACCAAGTATTGAAAATTGATAACGAATCATTTTTTCATGAATCATATAACAACAAACTATGGAATCATGGTCTTGGTCATGTAAACAAGAAGTGCTTGAAAAATCTCTATTAATAAGGAAATTTAAAATCTTTTTAACTAAAACCACTAGAATGAATTCATTCTTGTTTATAAGAAAAAATGACCAAACCACCATTCAGTGGACATGGTGAAAGGGCCACATAGCTCTTATGATTGGTATACACTGATGTGTTTGGAGAATTTCTAATAGAATATAGGTGTGGGTATTCTTACTTCATAACTTTTATTGATGACTTGAGTAGATATGGTTATGTCTACTTGATGAGGTATAAGTCTGAGTCCTTTGATAAATTCAAAGAATTCAAGAATGATGTTTAGAATCAACTTGGAAAGAAGATAAAAAATATTTAATCATATCAAGGTGGTGAATATCTTAACCAATATTTTATCAAATTTATACATGAGTTTTAGATTCTATATCAACTCACTCCACCTTACACACCATAGTGTAATGGTGTTAGTAAAAGGTGTAATTGTACCTTGTTAGACATGGTAAGGTCAATGGAAATTCATAAAGATATCTTATTATCCTTTTGTGGATATGATTAAAAAATTACATCATTCAAACTAAACTGAGTTCTAAATAAAGTGGAAAATGAAATTCACTTCAATCTATAGAGTAGAAAAAAACCTTCTTTGTTTCATAAACATCTATGAGTGTGGCATTTGTTAAGTCATTATTAGGAAACAAACTAGAACCTCAGGGAACAATGTGTATCTTTATAGGATATCATAAGGAAACAAAGATATAGATCTGATACAACCCCTCATACAATAAAGTTATTGTCATCAGATAATATGTTTTTCTTGATAGGGAGAAAATCCTCAAGAAGGATAGTGGGAGTAAGATTGACTTTGATGAATTTTATGCTCAGGATACACAAGAGTTGGTATAAGAATAGATTCTATATGTACCCATGGAAGAATTTGTTCTTGAAACACAAGTACTTGTAGGAGCACTAGAGAGGTAAGATAACTAGAGATATTGGGTTTTCTAGTCACCAAAGATGGTCACTCATTATTGGTTGATAATGATGAAACTATCTCTTACAAAGAGGAAGTAAAGATCTTAGAAGCTATGAGATGGTAAGATACTATGAATTCTAAAATAGATTCCATGTATTAGAACCAATTATGGGTTTTGGTCAGCCTACCAATTGATATAAATCCCATAGGGTGAAAATGAAAATTCAAGAAAAAACTGGACATGTAAGGTAAATTAAGTACCTATAAAGAAAGGATGGTAGCTACAGGGTTTAAATAGTGTAAAGGCATTGAATACGATGAAACATTTTCACTAGTTACCATGTTTAAATCCATAAAAATTATACCTTCTATAGCTTCTTACCATCACTATGAAAATTTGAATATTGATTTCAAAATAACTTTCCTTAATGGGAACCATCATGAAGATGTTCATATGACACAAAAAAAAAGTTTTGTGACTCCCAGTGATGCCTAAAGGATATAAAAGTTGAATAAATCCATTTATAGATTGAATCAACATACAGGTCATATAACATTCAATTTGATGAATCTATAAAATATTTTGGTTTCATTAAGAATGAATATGATCCATGTGTTTATAATAATTTTAGTGGGAATGTGGTTGTTATCATAGTATTGTATGTTTATGACATATTACTTATTGGAAATGACATACCAATATTAATTTCTATTAAGGAATAGTTAAACAAGTGTTTATCCATAAAGGAATTAAGTGAAGCAGCCTAAATTCTAGGGATCAAGATCATTCATGATAGATCTAAGAGGCTTCTTGGACTAAGTCAATGTACATACATTGACCAAATACTAATGTGATTTAGTATGGAACAATCCAAGATGAGATTATTTACAATGTCACATGAAATACATCTTTATAAGAAAACGTGTCTTTAGAAACATCTTATATGCCTCAGTGATAGGGTCAATCATGTATTCCATTTTATGTACTAGAAATGATGTTACCTATGCATTTATCATGGTAGGGAAATATCTAGATGATCTAGGTGAACAACATCGGTCTATTGTTAAGTTTATCCTTAAGTATATAAGAATAACTAAGGATATGTTCCTAGTGTATAGAGGATATGAGGAGCTATTTATTAGGGGTTATATTGATGATAATTTTTAGACATATTATAATTATTAGAAGTCATAGTCAGGATATGTTTTCAGTCTCAGTGGAGGAGTTGCGAGATGGAAGAGTTCAAATAAGCTAGTTGTCACCGATTCTATGGTGGATTTTGAGTATATAAAGTCTTATGATACAGCCAAGGAATCCATTTTGATATGAATATTTTTCTAATATCTTTATAATGTATCTATAATTAAAGAGCATATAACATTGTATTTCAAAAATACTATAGTGGTGGCTCTTATAAAATGGACAAGGTCACTCCAAAAAATAAAGAATATAATCTGAAGTATCACCTATTGAGGTATTTTTATTAAAGGAGTGGATTTATAGTAAAAAGATTTTAAATGGAATAAAACATGGAGAACTCCTTTACTATAACATTATCTCAATAGAAGAATGAGTATCATGTAAGAGCTAGCATAATAAAGGTTGTTAATAGTTGGCTCTAGTGAAAATAGGAGACTATTAGAGTGGTTCCCTAGAACTAACTTCTACGAACTTTATGATTACCCATGTTTATAATTTTAAATATTATTAAACTTATTGTCACACAATTATTGTCCTTATATTTATAATTGCATGTGATAATGTTCTAAGAGTAGTGGTCTCACTAAAAGGTCATAACTGTTCCTCGATATGATGAGAACCCAGATGTTCCATGATAGTATTCTTAAATTTTTTTATATAGATAGAAGTAATAATTTTAGGGAAGCAAATTATACATGCTATTAGGGGTGGGTAATCTTATGACTTTGAGTCACCTTCTCATGATGTACACCCTTGATAATTTCCATTGTAGGTGATTATGAGATCAAAACCCACCTGTAGGAAATCTATATTTATATGTGTTATCGAATGTTACAATATGAGAATGTGTGTATTGGTACTTAGAATTTATGATTATTATTAATTGATATTATGAAATGAATAAATTGATGTATTGATGAAAATTATGAAAATAGATGTTCTCGGTGATGTAGGATATGTTGGGTGCATCACGGGTAATACTTCATTAATGAATAATTCGAGAAATGATTTTCCCTTCTATTCTTTAATGAAAGTTGATATCTTAAGAGCTTTTATATAAATGATATATAATAAATAACTCCATTTCCATGGTATTCTGTAGGCATTTTCAAATTTTTTAAATTCAAAGAAAAAGACATCGGGTATATAGGTTTATGGAACCATCTTACAACCTGCTTTATTAGAGGTATCGCGATGAAGGGATTATATTACATGTTAAGAATTTATATGAGGTTTTATTTCATTATGAAATTAAATTATTTATCTATGGGTGACATGGTGTGTTTCTAGATACTAACCTTAGACTTTGGGATGCTTCATCTAATGCCACTAAGAAATAGGCATAAAGGGTCAAATACTAAGTGTATCGAGAATATCAGTTAAATAATAATAATATTTATTATTTAAAAAGTTGAATAAATATTATCCCCACACATGGTTTAATAATTATTCATGTTTTATCGATCGTATATATTCTATAACTAGTTATTCAAGAGAATATTTTGTTAGCAGAATATTTAATAAATATTTATTTTCTATTTAGTGAATATAATATTTGTTTATTTATTGGTGAACAATGAAGTGATATTTATTTAATAAATAAAATTAATTATTAAAGGACTAATAAATATTATGGAGGAATGACAGACTAAGTTTAATGGCCTAGTAAGAAATAATATATATTTAATATTATTTGAATAAAAATAATATTAATTTAATTCATGATTTTTGTGCATGTCAATAAATAATAATAATAATATCATTATTTTAGGCATGGGGTTTTGCAGTAATTGAGATAAAAAATAAGGGTGCATGTGCAATTTTTATTTTATAACCCAAGAAGTATTTAAAACCAATTATATTATTTCTCAAAGGGGGTTTACATTTCATATTGTTATGTACAATGACATCTGAAGAGAATTCTCTTGAAGCCCTAGAGAGCATATTCTCTAAGAATTCCTTTAAGAATGGAGATCGATCCTCCTCCTCCACCACTCTTGATTCTAGAGAGATCAAATAGAATTTTTCATTAAGTGATTCTCAAGGTGATCAAAGGTGAACAAATAAAGTGCTGGGATTTACTGTGCTAGTACCTGAAGATTCCAATAATGATGTTCAGAGGTTCATGGAACAAATGTGGGTTATCGCTGGATGGAATATACTCTTTAATCCTATAATGTAATAATGTTATGATGTAGATATGTTTTTAGATCCATTAATAAAGAAATAATTCATCATAAGGCAATTATAAATTATTTAAATTAATTATAAATAATATTCAATGATCTCACATATTTGTTTTGAAATTAAACCATAAATTATTATTTGATTGAATTCCATTGATAACATCATTTAACATTTTGTAAATCTCTGATTAATCATCCATTATGAAAAAAATTGAGTTGGGCATGCCCTATCTGGTGCTTCTTCTATGCTCGGAACCTTCATTTTCTATGGATCTCTTTATGAAGCTAGTCTCTTTTACACAAGTTAATTAAGTGATGTTTGAAATATTAATGTCTTCATGTTCTATTAGTGCACATATGTATGGATAATTATTATGTGAAATTTGTGGTCCTATATATCCCTCCAATTCATTAGTTAATGTTTTATATATCATGAACTCAAAAAGGGTATATGTGTTGTTATCTCAAGACTAGAAGGATATAAGGGTTTTATCCCAATCCCAAGAGGGTATACTAGTTATTAGATAAATCCCAAGTGGGTATACACATTTTTATCCCAATCAAAAGAGGGTATACATGTTGTTAGCCTAAGACCAAGAGGGTACATGGGTAATATCCCAAACCCAAGTGGGTACATGAGTTATTATCCCAAGCCCAAGAGGTTACATGGGTTGTTAGCCATAAAACACTATGTTATGGGAATCTGGTAGTGATTCCTCTATACTATGTTTATGGGAATTTTGAGTGATCCCAATTGATTATGGGAATCTATACATTTATACGATGATTTTCTTGTCTGTGATCATTGAAAAATGAAATGTTTTTTAATTCTTATGTTTGTGCTATAATCCAATGTTTTTCAGTATTCTCATGTTAAGATAACTCATGTATCATGTTATACTCAGATTCTTATACCTTTATTTATTATTTATGATCCTTGTTTATTTAGTCTTGATTTTCTAATTTTGTGTTCACATACCTTGACTACTCTCTCATACCCACATGATTATCTTTTTCTCACTTATGATCATCAATTTTTATCTCTTATGATTATCCTTATTGAGAATCTAAGCTGAATCATTTCATTTTATTCCATTCCCGAAGTTATTAATAAATACACTAAGTATAAAACATCTATATTTTTACCACGTGATAATAAATTTTATAATATATGTTGAAGATTATTCATAAATAATTTGATTATTTATTTACTCTCCAAAGTTACTAAAACATTATGGTTATAAATATTGTATGAGATTATTGCGAGATGTAATATTAATTTGAAATATATGAAATTTCATCTTGGATTATATCACTTTTTATCAAATCCAATTTTTAAAGTATGAGTTTCTAGAACCATACCTGGGAGTTTGGGTCTGGGGTATCTTAGAGCTCGAGGAGGAAGTTGTTGTTCTGTGATGAAAATTAGAAGATCAAGAGAAAATATTAAATCTTAGTATGATACTGGGAAAAAAGATCAAATGGGTGATATAAAAAGTAAAAGTGGACCATGAAGGTCCAACAAAAAATTCAAAGGATTGTTAGCAAAATCAAAAGACATATTTGAATGAAAAAGATGGTATAGAACTTGATTGGAAACAAAATGTAGAGATGATTGATTCTAGGACACAAAAACCTAGTTATAGTTGAAAATTGATTTGGGTATAACTTAGAATTAGGATACTCAGAGAATCCAAGAGAAAATTGGTGTTGTAGCAATGACACATAAGAATGAACCATGTATTAGGTTTTCTTCTTGTGGAAAGTTAGGACACTCGCAGAATGTTTGTTTCATAATCCAAAGACATTTAAGGGAATAAGAACAATAGAGGAAGCCAAAAAATTTCTATATTATAAGAATTATTTTGATGGTAACTATTTTTTTTGCATATTATTTTGATATATGGCCAAGTATTCATCTTCAACAATGCAAAGGAATGTTCCAATAGAGACTCAAATTTGTTATAATAAGAAGTTGATGGAATCATCAATTGAACTAAAAATTAAGAATCAATTTTCAAATTTTAGATATAAAGTTGTTCCATCATAATATTAATAATATCAATTATTTAAGTCAAAACCAAGTGAGAAGCCAAATATATGGATAATAAAGAATAGAGTTTAGGAGGTAGTGATTGCTGAGACTACCCTAAAAGTAATATATCATGTTGATGTTTAGATCCTTAACAATGGATGTACTTCACATTTGATAAAAATATATATCTTTTTATAGAAATCAAGTATGATAGGGAAGGTTCCATTAGATTTAAAAACAATGAAGGTCTACAGATATTAGCTTAGGAAAATCCAAGTTTGGGGGAAAAGATATGAGATGTGAAGATATATTGGTTATGGAAGGTATTAATCACAATTTTCTAAATTTCATTCAATAATGTGACTTAAGTTATATAATAAAGTTCACCAATAAAATATGTACTATCCCAAGAAAAGATAGTATAGTGGTTATACCGGGGAAGAGCCTAAAGGGAAATATCTACCTTGTAAGTGGAGAAGAAGATATGTGATTTCTATTTTAGGAAGAAGAAAATAGGTTATGAAATAAATGACTATTCCATTTGATCCAACCATACATGTAGGATCTCATTAATTATGATGGAGTTCAAGATATCCCCAAACTATAATGGGGTCAAATACACATTCACAACACTTGTCAAAAATTGAATATTACTCGAAATAGATACAATGAAAAAAAGAAGTTGACAAGGGTGTTTAAGTTGGTTCATGTTGATGTGTGTGAACCAATATCACCATGTTCTATTTATGGGGAGAGATATTACATTATTTACATTAATTATTATAGAAGGATTCCATATATAATGTAAAGACCCAGAAATTCCATGTGATCTTTTTTAATTATATGGGAATTTTACGAGTCTGCAAAAATTTATGGTGCGTGATTCTGAGGCTAGTGTTCCCGGAATGAATTTTTTAAATTTTTTTAGTACGTTCAATAAACAAACGAGCAGGTTTTTTGTAACTTTTAAACCGGTTCCAGGAATTGAAATCCAAGGGCACCGTTGAACTCACAGCGCTGATATTCGCTTAAGGAGACCTTCACCTCGACCACAGTAGGTCGAGGGTGAAATTTAGTTTTTGTGCTCTTTCATGGAAATAAAAATAAAATAAACTTTTATTTTCTTTTTATCCTCCCAATTGAAGGCTCGGTGGTGGGGACCACCCGAGCTATACATGGTGGTGGGGACCACCCGAACCCCTCTTAATGGGGGAGAGACCTATCAAATCCTCATTAATTATTCTCCCGTTTAATTATGCCTCATTAATTGTTTAATGATGCCAACTTAAATTAAAATGATAAAAACATATTTTATTGGCTCCTCATTTTTCCTTGGGGGAGAAATCGTTGGAAAAGGTAGAAGTTTGGGAGAACTTGGAGGAACTCATCTCCAATGAAGGACACACTATATCCAATGAAGAACAAGGAACCGAACTCAAGCCCCGATTAGAAGCACCTTGTGGAGGCAACGAACACCGACGTCTTTGATGACAAAAAACCGATGTCCGTTATTCCCTCTGCATCGATCTCCAACAGAACCTTCGAGGTAGGGATTACTGTTTTGAATTTCCACCTTTCCCATTCTTGAAAATTCTTTGTGATTTAAGAAATATTTGAACCACTTGTTACAGCCCTAACACGGAGGGTACGAGCCAAATGAACATGGAATGACCCCTCCGCAAAATAATTTTGGTTCTTGGTATGTTATTCACGATGGAGGAGGACATTATCTGATTCCGGTGGGGCTCGGGAATAGAGGCCGACACCACGACCGACCGCAAAGACGGTTGCGGCGCAACCGTGCCACCGGAAAAGGGCCGCGGCCCGTCGACCGTAGTAGAGCAAGGGTGACAGCCAGTGGAGGCTGACCGCATGACAGGGGGGGTCGGCGCGTGTACGCGCCGCCCGGTGAGCAAGGGCCATAACTTTGTGCCATGACGATGAAGGGAGGGCGGCCGACGTTTGGCCGACCGTGGAGGGGCGGCACACGACGCACCGCCGGGAGGACCAAGGGCCGACCATTTCGTCCAGCCAAGATGGACCGAGCGGGAACCGCGGTGGGTCCCGTGTGATGCCTGGCGACCTAATGGCTTCCACCGTTCAGTGTTTTTGAGCGGGGGGCACGCGACCAACCCCCCACATGCGTCCAGGTCGGGCCGGGCCAGACCCAACGGGTTGGGTTGACCCGAACCGGACTGGGACCAACTTCGACACATATTCGCTCTTTTGGACATAACTTTGGCACCGGGTATCTTTTTGACGAACCATCTGCAGCTCCATAAACCTTGGAGTGAGATGGTCCTTTTGGTATACCCCAATTGAGATTTGGATAAAGTTGGGGTACTGTCGGGTTGGATCGAGCACGAATCTAACCAGGTCCTCAGGACTAAAAGACTAATAACTTACAGACCAGACGTCCGATTGATGCACCGTATATTGCGTTGAGACCCCTATTACGTGGCGTTCCTTTGGGATACTTATTCATGGGACTTCATGGTAGTTGGATTATCGACCTGTGACTTGAGGAGCGGAACCTCTCAGAATCAAGTGAGCTTAGTGCGGGAACTCAGTAGCTGGCTGTAACATGAGAAAGGTATCATTTGTGGGTCTGTATTTTAGGATCCCACATGGATCCGATATAGTAATCCTTGTGGTAATACTATTGGATCCTATGTGGGTCTTCTGTACTAGGATCCTGTGTGGGTCTGAGGATGTACTAGGATCCTGTGTGGGTCTACTGTACTGGGATCCTGTGTGGGTCTGATGATGTACTAGGATCCTGTGTGGATCTGCTGTACTAGGATCCTGTGTGGGTCTGATGATGTACTAGGATCCTACGTGGGTCTGCATTTTAACAGAGTGAGATGATTCATTAGTTACATCTAATCATCTGTACTTATGTACTTAAGTTATACTTGGTGTGAGTTGAGTCCTCTCCTTTGCGGTGATACCTTGGTGGTATTCTTCTGTATAGAATACCTGTGTGGTAATTACCTTTGTGGTGTTTCCTTCGTGGTATTCCTTCCTTTTTGGAAAAGTTGAGATGGGCATACTCGATAACGTAGGTATATGTATAGGCATATACCTAAGTAGGGTTGACTGTTGTTTCCATGCTTTGTGTTTTATCTTTTGTGGATTTTGAGAGACCTTCAGGGGTCTCAGGGTCCCTACTGAGTATTGTTATACACACCCATGCACGGGCTATGCCTGCACCTTGTTATGTTTGGTGCAGACGACGAACAACGCTGACTGAGGACGAGGGTACCAGGATTGGAGGTAGCTCGGAGGTGGACATTAGACGAGGTGTACCACAAAGATGACCTGATCGAGAGCTATACCTACCCTTCAGGTAGGATCCTTGGTGGGTGTTAATAGGATCTCTTTTCAGTTTTCTTGTACTTTCCAGTTGGGCTTGTATTCTGTCCCCTTTTTACTTATTGTACACACTCTTTATACTATATAGTTTACTTGTGTTCGTATCTTGCTATGTGCTTGGTTGTGTGTGTTTATAGGTTATAAAGGCAATTCCATCCCTGTTTTAGGGAATACATCTTTTGGTACAAGTCACCAGCCCCTGGCCTATGGAAGGCGGGCTTGGGGTAGTCACGACATGGGCCCCAGGGGACGGGTCATGACAAATTGGTATCAGAGGGGAGTCGGTTCTACCATACAACATACGAATCTGAAATTTTTCATGGCAATAGTGTTAAGTGTAGTGAGTGTGGTTATCAGTTTAAGGAATCCACTGCTGGTGCGGCGGCCGACGTATCCATACACTAGGACCCTGACTTCGGATTTCTGACTCAGTGCAGGAAAACACTGATTGCGTGTGTGTTTTGAAAAGTTTTCTTTGTGAACTCTTTGAGTCAGCTCACTAGGTATAACTTATTGACCATGACGCACCTGTTTATTTTTAGAATGCCTCCACATAGATAGCCAGCTAGGGTTCTAGGAAGAGTACGCGATGATAGCCCACCGAGCAACGAGGCCTCGGTGTAGGGCCCTCTTCCTGTAGTGGTACCAGCGGGGGCACCAACGGTACCATTACCCGTTGGGCCCCCGATGCCACCAGCCCTAGCAGCAGAGAGTGCACACTGATTGAGTGAGTTTCATGAGTCCCAGTGCCAGATCCCACCCAGATTCAGAGGAGAGATGGACCCACAGGTGGCTTAGGATTGGTTGGAGGCCATAGTGAGAGTCTTCCAACTGGTAGGGACACCGACCGATCTCATGGTGATACTTACCGCTAGTCTTCTACAGGCAGCAGCAAGCAGATGGTGTAGATTGATGCTCCAGGTTCATGACAAGGTGACACTTCTCTGGGAAGACTTCAAGAGCCTGTTTCAGGCATAATTTGTCCCAACAACCCTTCACACAGTGCGCATTCAGGAGCTTCTTCATCTGCAGTAGGGCAGCATGACTGTGGCTTAGTACTCAGCGAGGTTCACCGACCTCTCACACTTCTCCAATGATATGGTACGGGACCCATTCTTCAGGGCATGGACCTTTGAGCAGGGAATAAGGTGGTAGATCAGGGCTTCAATGATCTAACTCAGCATTCAGACGCATGCAAGGGTGTTAGAGAGAGCCCTCTTAGTGGAGAGTTTTTTTACTGATCAGTCACCAGCAGTGAAACCCACCACCAGTCGTCATGTATCGGAGTCTTCTATAGTTGGAAGTAGACATATGTCATAGAGGTCCAAGAGGATCATACCTATAGGAGGACGACCATAGGATTCAAGGTCATTTGTGCGGGGAACTGAATATAGAGCCATTCATGTGAGGAACATGCAGTGTTACACATGCGGCGGGTAGGGTCACATGGCTCGAGACTGCCCAACCCACCATACGGATGATCAACATATGGTCGAAGAACCACCTAGGTATAGATAGAGGTTCGACCAAGGAGGTCCATAGGGAGAAAGTGGACATGTAAAAGGAGCTGGACGTGTAGTTGGCAGTGGGCGATGTTTCGAGATGTTATCGCCACCACCACCAGGAGGTCCACCCCGACCACAGGGAGCAGTTGGACAGGGGTGAGCTCAGCTCTAGGCAGCTGAGGCCTACGATCATGGCACTCCGAAGATGATACAAGGTATGATCTATGTCTACTCCACCTTAGATATAGTACTTATAGACACAGGTTCCAGTCATTATTTTATTGCCACTGTCCTCGTTTGGAGCTCGAAGATTCCGACAGATCCGTTGGCTCGATCCTTATGTCTAGAGACTCCTATGGGAGAGGATTCAATGATTATGCACTGGTTTCGGTAGTGTGAGCTTACTTTAGAAGGTGAGAGCTTTGGATGGGATCTCCTAGTAGCGAGGTCGAGGCCTTATGACATCATCTTGGGTATAGACTGGTTATCTACAGTCCATGCTCATATTGACTTTATTAGGCAAAAAGTGCGGTGTGTCCGCATGGATGGGACTATGTTTACCTTCACCGGCGACAAGGGAGCCTTAAAAGCACAGGATGGACTTACCTGGAGGAGAGTGCAGCCGATCACTCATCAGTTGACTAGCCTTACCCTCAGAGTGGTTGATGTGGAGAGTTCGAGCTATCCTGTAGTGGTGGACCAGTATGCAGATGTCTTCCCTAATGATGTTCCGGGTCTACCTCCTCCTAGAGAGGTGGAATTTTACATTGAATTTTACCCTAGTATGGCACCTATATCTACAGTAGAATATCGGATGGCTCCCGTGGAGCTTCATGAGCTATGGGTACATCTGGAATACTTATAGGGGAAGGGGTTAATTCGACCTAGTGTTTCTCTTTGGACAGCCACGATTTTTTTTCCAAGAAGGTGGATGAGAGCTTGAGACTTTTTGTAGACTATCGACACCTGAACCAGGTGACCGTGAAGAATAAGTACCCATTCCCAAGGATTGAATACCTCTTTGATCAGCTGAAGGGAGCACAATGGTTCTCAAATATAGACCTCATATTAGGCTATCACCAGCTCAGAGTATAAGATGAGGATGCGCAGAACACGACTTTCAGATGTCGGTATGACCATTATGAGTTTTTGGTCATGTCGTTTGGCTTGACCAATGCTTCAGCAGTGTTCATGGGACTCATGAACATGATCTTTCAGCCATACCTTGATCACTTTTTAGTATTCTTCATCGACAACATTCTGATATACTCAACTACTGAGGAGAAGCATGCCTATCATTTACAGATAGATCTGGACACACTCCGAGAGCACCAGATTTATGGTAAGCTCTCAAAGTGCCAATTCTGGATGCGAGAGGTTCACTTTCTGGGACATTTCATCTTAGAGGCTGGAGTTGCGGTGGATCCAGTGAAGATCAAAGTGGTACTTTCTTGGGAGCCACCCAGGAGTGTAACGGAGGTACGAAGTTTCTTGGGTTTGGCCGGATACTACCGGAGGTTTGTTCCAGATTTCTCCAGAGTTGGAGCACCTTTATCAGCATTGAATAAGAAGGGGAAACCCTTAATTTGGTCGGAGAGATGCCAACGGAGTTTTCAGGAACTGAGGAAAAGGCTGAATAGTGCCCATATCTTGAGGCTACCAAAGGAGGGTGTAGCGTACGTAGTCTACTACGACACATCAGGGACTGGGCGTGGATGTTTCCTGATGCAGGAGTGATAAGTGATCGCATATGGTTCATGAAATCTGAGACAAGATGAGCAGAACCATGCTACCCATGACCTGGAGTTATAAACAGTGGTCTTGGCCTTGAAGATGTGGTGACATTACTTGATGGGCGATCGTTTTACAGTCTACTCAGATCATAAGAGTCTCAGGTATATCTTCTCTCAGAAGGACCTGAACCTGAGATAGTGATGTTGTCTTGAGTTCCTCCAAGACTATAACTTCAAGATATTCTATACTCCTAGGAAGGGGAATGTATTATTATATGTACTCAGCAGAAGATATGGTATTTAGCTGCTAGCTGAGGCGATGGAGAAGTTGGCCGCTTTGCAGATATCCTTTGTGGATCAAGAGGGAGCAGATTTTCTTCATTCTCTTATAGTCACTCCCCCACTTCTTCAGTAATTCATGGAAGCGTAGTGTGAGGACATTGACTGCGAGGCTTGACGTGCTCAGATATCCATAGGACATGCACCTTATGAATTTGATGAAGGTGGGGAGAACATTATCCTTTTTAGAGGATGTACCATGGTACAAGTGTCACTTCAGGAGGAAGTGTTGAGGGAGTTCCACACATCCCCTATAGCGGTACATACATGAGTGGTGAAGATATACCAGGATCTCCAAAGACAGCACTGGTGGCTGGGAATAAAGAAATCAGTAGCAGATTTTGTCTCTCGATGCCCCACTTGCCAGCAAGTGAAGACAGAGCATCACGTACCAGCATGATTAGTTTAGCCTTTAGAGGTCCTAGAGTGGAAGTGGGATGGGATATCCATGGACTTCGTGATAGGAATTCCACGTACATCCAGGGGTCATGATTCTATCTGGGTGATCGTCGATCAACTCACCAAGTCGGCCCACTTCCTACCAATCAGAGAGAATGGTTCAGTAGAGAACTTGGGATGCCTCTATGTGCAGGAGATTGTGTGGATACATGGAGTACCCTCGATGATTGTCTCCGATAGCGATGCACATTTCACTTCCTGGCTATAGAAGGGGTTATAGGAGGCTTTCACGATGCAACTTCATTTGAGCACCGCCTTCCATCCTCAGATGGATGGCCAGACTAAGCAGACCATTCAGACCCTCGAGGACATGCTATGTGCTTGCGTCTTCGACTTCAGTCGTAGCTGGGAGGATCACTTTCCTTTGGTGGAGTTTTCATACAATAACATATATCACTCCACCATCGGGATGATACCTTTCGAGGCATTGTACGGCTGACCTTGTAGATCGCCTTTGTGCTGGAATGATCTAGGGGAGTCAGCACTCATGGGACCAGATATGGTATGGGATACCACAGAGAAGGCGCAGGTCATCCAAGAGTGGATGAAGACTACACAAATTAGGTGTAAGTCTTATGCTGATAGGAGATAGAGACCTATGGAGTTTGAGGATGGTGACCATATCTTTCTACGGGTCTCACCTCGACAAGGTTTACAAAGATTTTTCCGGGGTGGAAAGTTATCTATGAGGTTCATCGGACCCTTCTACGTCCTCAGCAGAGTTGTCGAGGTGGATTACCGCTTGGCTCTTCCACCTCAGTTGCACTGGGTGCACGATGTTTTCTATGTATCCCATTTGAGGAGATACGTGCATGATCCATCTCACGTAATCGACCACGGCGAGCTGGGCATCGACGATGGGGTGACGTTTATGGTGGTTCCAGTAGAGATTGAGGATCGACAGGAGTGGGTCCTTCGTGGGCAGTCGATACCTCTAGTGCGCGTTCGCTGGCAACATGAAAACCTCTAGGAGAGCACATGGGAGCAGGAGGCTCAGATTCATGCTCAGTACCACCACTTGTTTTCCTAGTTTTTGTGATTAGGCTTTCGTTGACGTAAAGCCCTGAGGTGGGGAGAATGTAAAGACCCAGAAACTCCATGTAATTTTTTTTAATTATATGGGAATTTTACGAGTCCAAAAAAATTAAAGGCACATGATTCCGAGGCTTGGTGTGCCTGAAATGAATTTCTGAACTTTGTTTAGGTACGTTCAGCAAACGTACAAGTGAGTTTTTGTAACTTTTGAACCGGTGCTCGGAATTAAAATCTGAGGGCACTGTTGAACTCGCAACACTGGTATTCACTTAAGGAGACCTTCACCTCGACCGCAGTAGGTCGAGGGTGAAGGTTTGTTTTTGTTATTTTTTGTGGAAATAAAAATAAAATAAACATTATTTTATTTTTATCCTCCCTTTTGAATGTTCGGTGGTGGGGACCACCCAAGATAGAAAAACCCCCAATTTAAATCCATGGTGGCGAGGACCACCCAAAACCCTCTTAATGGGGGGGGGGGGACCTCTCAACTCCCCATTAATTATTCTCCCATTTAATTATGCCTCACCAATTTTTTAATGATGCCAACTTAAATTAAATTGATAAAAACATATTTTATTGGCTCCTCATTTTTCCTTGGGGGAGAAATCATTGTCAAAGGTACAAGCTTGGGAGAACTTGGAGGAAATCATCTCCAATGAAGGATGCGCCATCTCCAACAAAGAATGAGGAACTGACCTCGAGCCTCGATCAGAAGCACCTTTTGGAGGCAATGAACGCCGATGTCTTCGACGACAACGAACCGAAGTCCGTTCTTCCATCCCCATTGATCTCCAACGGAACCTTAGAGGTAGGGATTGTTGTTTTGAATTTCCCCCTTTCCCGTTCTTGACAATTATTCATGGTTCAAGAAATATTTGAACTACTTTCTACCGCCCTAACGCGGAGGGTATGGGCCAAACAAACATGGCCTGACCCCTCCGCAAAATATTTGTGGTTCTTGGTATGTTATCCGTAATGGAGGAGGATGGCATCCGACATCGGTGGGGCTTGGGAACGACGGATGGCCACGAAGACGGCAGTGGTGCAACCGCACCACTGGAGAAGTGTCGTGGCAGAGCAAGGGCGGCGACCAGCGGAGGCCGGCCACACGATGGGGGGGGGGAGGGTGGGGGGGCGATGTGCTTCCGCGCCGCCCGACGAGTAAGGGCTATGGATTTGTGCTGAAATAGTGAAGGGAGGGTGGCCGATGTTCAGCCAGCCGTGGAGGGGCAGTGCAAGACGCATCGCTGGGAGGACCAAGGACCGGTCGAGCTGGACCGAGCAGGACCCGCGGCGGGTCCCGAGTGCTGCCTGGTGACCGAACGGCTTCAACCATTATGTGAGTAAGAGCGGGGGGCACGTGACTCACTCCCGCATGCGGCCAGATCAGGCCAGACCCACTGGGCCGGGTCGACCCATGCCGGGTCGGGTCGGTCCGACCAGGTCAGCCCGGACCCGGACTAACTTCGACCCATATTCGTTATTTTGGACAGAAATTTGGCACCGAGCATCCGTTTGATGAACTGTCTGCGGTTCCAAAAACCTTGGAGTGAGATAGTCCTTTTGGTATAATACCCCACTTTAGATTTGGATGAAGTTGGGGTACAATCGGGTTGGATCGAGCACGAATCCAACCGGGCCCTCAGGACTAAAAGACTAATAACTTACAGACCGGGCACCCGATTGAAACACCATCTGTTGAATTGAGACACTTATTACGTGACGGTCCTTTAGGATACTTCTTTGTGGGACTTCGTGGCAGTTGGAATATCGACCTGTGACTTTAGGAGAGGAACCTCCCGAAATCAAGCGAGCATCGTGCGAGAACCCAGTAGCTGGATGTAACATGATAAAGGGATCCTTCGTGGGTCTGTATTTTAGGATCCCACATGGATCCGCTCTAGGAATCCATGTGGGACTACTCTTGGATCCTGTGTGGGCCTGTTGTACTAGGATCCTGTGTGGGTATGATGATGTACTAGGATCCTGTGTGGGTCTGCTGTACTAGAATCCTGTGTGGGTATGATGATGTACTAGGATCCCGTGTGGGTCTGCTGTAGTAGGATCCTATGTGGGTCTGATGATGTACTAGGATTCTACATGGGTCTTCCTCTTAACAGAGTAAGATGATTCAATATTTACAACTAATCATCTATACTTGTTTACTTAAGTTATACCTGGTGTGAACTGAGTCCTCTTCTTCATGGTGATACCTTGGTGGTATTCTTCTATGTGGTGTACCTGTGTGGTACTTAACTTTGTGGTGTTACCTTCATGGAATTCCTTCATTTGTTGAACAGTTGAGATGATCATACTCGATAACTTAGGTATATGTATGAGCATATACCTAAGTAGGGTTGACTGTTGTTTCCATGCTTTGGGGTTTATCTTTTTTGGATTTTGAGAGACCTTCGGGGGTCTTGGGATTCCTACTATGTATCATTATACTCACCCCTGCATGGGCTATGCCCGCACCTTGTTGTGTTTGGTGCAGACGATAGACAACATTAACTGAGGACGAGGGTACCAGGACTAGAGGTAGCTCGAAGGTGGACATTAGACGAGGCATACCGCAGACCTGATCGAGAGCTGTACCTACCCTTCAGGTAGGATCCTTGGCGGGTGTTCATAGGAGTACTTTTCAGTTTTCTTGTACTTTCCAGTTGGTCTTGTATTTTGGACCCTTTTTACTTATTGTACACACTCTTTCTACTATATAGTTTACTTGTGTTCATATCTTGTTGTGTGTTTGGTTGTGTGTGTTTATAGGTTATAAAGGTAATGACTTCCCAATTTTAGGGAATATGCCTTTCGGTGCTAGTCACCTGCCCCTAGCCTATAGAAGGCGGGCTTGGGGTAGTCACAATGTGGGCCCCAGGGGACGGGTCGTGACATATAATGGTTATCAATCACTGATCAGTGGTGTTTGGTTAGATTACCTATTATCGGAGGGAGGTTTAAAAGAAGGTTGAATAATTTTTTTGATATTATAAATCAATAATAGAATGAATTTTATGAAAAAGAAGATGATGGGTTTTCTCAAGAAGCGTGGGATGAGGCACAAAGTCTTAGAAATGATAACTACTTAATTTAAATGGTATGTTTGAGAGGATAAATGTAACATACTTTATTTTCTCAGGTTCATTATGAGTTAATTTTATCCTTTATTCAAGTGTTTTTAAACTATAAATTGTTTTGTCTATGTTTTGGGGATTTTAGGTTGGTTTTGGAGAGATTTAGAGGAATTTTGGAGTTGCGCAGTTGGATCATGGTTTTCCTAAACCATTCTGATCCTCTAGGAAACCATACAGTTAGAGGCAGTGGCACCTAGGGTGGCTCATGGTTAAGGCACATAGTTTATCAAACCATGTAAACTCCCCTAACAAGCTACATGACATGTTCTAGTGTACAAAATAATAGAAAGGGAATAGTTTGAAAAATTACGTGAACAAATTGTGTGGGTGCCTAGGATAGGAAGTAAGACTTGCATGATTGGCACATAGTTTTTAAAAACATACAACCAAACTTTGTGTGCATGATTAATTAGATGAAAATTACCTTTAAAGGCCATTAAATACCATTTTGACCCATTATTCCTCCTACATATAGTGATCTTGAATCTATATACTCCACATTCCTTATTTGGTGAATTACTTAACTTATAATATTGATTATGTTGGATCCAATGGTTTTTAGGATCATGAATTATGGTATGTGATCTATAAACCTTTTTTCTTCTGGTTTGATCCTGATCTACCTCTTTTCCCTTGAAAATAATCAAATAACTAGCATAACATTTTCAAGTCTATGGATTCTAGTTCCAAATAATGATAAATTCTTGGATATTTTCTAGATCGATGGTAGATCTAGTGTGTTTATGACCCTCCTTTGATCAATATTAATTCTAGTGACATTGAAAAATCTTGAGAGGTATATTGGTGTTGATCCAATTTATTAGATTTTGAATATTATTGAATCTCATTCTATAACCATGTTGTGTTTGTGTTGGGATCATTTTTAGGGGTTTATAGTGTAAGATATCAATCCAATTAGAGATTGGGTGTGACTTAGGTATCATATCACATTAGGTTTAAGAGTTTTTCATCAACATACATGCGGTAGGAAATCCCTTACCATTAAGTCCATTTTATTATCTTTTTACCTAATGTGATACTTGTGTTGGAATATATCATTTGAACTTACTTTATAGTGATCACATGTGTGTGTATATATCCCATGAGACCAATATACGATGGTTTATTCCATGATAATTATATTCTATCTGGTAATACCATGTTTGATTTGATCACATGTATTTATATGTTGCTACTGATTTTCATGATGACATGATATATACTTCGTTGTATTCCCTACCTTGTTATGTGTATTACTATACATTTGGAGGCATTTATTTTTTACTTTGAATTGGTGTAACATCATGATATGGATATCCCTTAGAGGGAGAGTTCACATGACATGTGGTGATGATGATGAGGGACCTGAGCATAAGTTAGGCACATGGTGGCCTTAAGGTATGGCCCGAGGTAGTGGTAGCTAGGGAATGAAGACCTTAATACATGAACTAAGTCATTGGAAGTAGGGGCATGATGACCTTATGGTCCAACCCAAGACACAGAATTGGGATACAATCACCATGTGGGCTGAACTGAGGTAGTGTTATTATATGATGACCTTGTGGCATGACCCATGATGGAGCTGAGATATAATGGCCTTTTGTAGTGATCCAACTCAATGCCTTATGAATACCAAGGTACATGTTCACCAGCCTAATTGATATCTCTTAATTACTTCTAATATCCTTTTTGATTATCCTTATAACATGGATATGAGGAATGTATGATCAGGGATCATTGTGGATTAGTTAGTAGAAAAACACTCGATATATGATTGTTTATAATTTCCTACACATTTACTTATATCATATAATACACCTATAATACCTATGCACACATGTTATGGATGCATTGGTGGTGTCATACTTAGCTTTAATACTCACACCTTGCGTGAGAATCTCAGTGCGCATATGGACTTCATGATTACAGATCCAGTTAAGTAAAAGTGGCCCATGACATATAACATTTATTTGGAGTTTGGAGTCGGTAGCTATACCAAGATGGACTCTAGGGGATTTTTCAAAATGTTTTATTTATTTACCAGCTTACCCTGCATACTCTATTTTTCTTTCCACATTGGGAGCATGATTATTTATTTGTATGACATGGGTGTTATTATTAATTACATTATGTTACATAGTCTCCTATTTTATATATTGATTTTTATATTTTATTTATGTTTATGGTGTATAGATATAATTACCAAGGGTATATTCTCTCTAATGGTAGTGTTAGGACCATCACTGCTAGTCAAAAACCTCTTTCATATTCTATGTGTCTAGCCATCTCATGTGTAACAAACCTCTGTGTTACCATAAAAGGATTTTTTTATATTTTTATGGGTTTTTTGTGTGTTCATACATATCGAGTAGGAATATTAGATAAAATTTCATATATATACCTATTGGTTACTACATAATAGTTCTTTAATTTAATGTCTAGATTGTGCTATCTTTTTAAGATAGATCTATATTATCTATTTAGTGATATCTGTGTTCTTGCTGTTGTGATATATACATATGTGGAATTAGTTAGTCAAACTTGATTAAACTGATATGTTTTGTATAAATTTGATTTTGACTAATGTGTAGTTACAGAGAGAATTGATTAGTATTAGGTGGGTTGTGCCATCCTATTGTGGGTAGCCTCCTTGGATATGTTTCCATATAAATTCCTTAAGTGTACCTTATAACTGATTAATTTTTTTGTAATAAAGTTATTATGTGAGCTCTAAATGTTAATTTTTCATTTTAGAAAAATACCACCTTAGAGTCGCATGAATGATTCTTCTAAGGAGGACATGTTAGTTTCACCATAGGCTATACAGGAGGATACACTTGAGAAAGCTCCCACACCTTCTCAAGTTGTCCAAGTGTTGGATCCACTCCAGCCTGGAGTCTTTTAGATTTTACCTGCCCATGTTGGTGGAGTAAAAAGGACTATGGTTGACTATGACTGTGACTTATAACACTAGCATTCACTATATTTTCATGGAATTGTATAAACACCAGATATAGATGACTAGGTAGACATCATCAAGAAACTATTTTATTTGGTCAATACATTGAAGGATTGATGGGTCAATATTATGGTGTTTATGCTTCAAGATCCCACTTGGAGATGATAGGGTGTCATGGGATAAACCGATTTATGTGAGGGTCTTTCTTGGGAGGACTTCAAGAACCTTTAATTTGGAGAATTCTTTCCTAACAAATTGAAGTTAGACTATACCCAATAATTGATAGAGCTTTAGCTAGGATCCAATACCATATTTTCATACTCTACTCATTTTAAAAAATTTTTCTCCTGTATTTGATATAAATCATGTACACAAGTCTAGGAAGTATTAGAATGGTATTAATCATGATATCATATGGAAAGTTAGGAGTTTTTACCTAACAATGTACCCATAGGTTATGTAAAAGGCATTGACTATTGAGAAGGTCCTAAAGGCAGATTGAGTTGTTGGAATTTATCCATCCTTCAGTACTCAGGCTAGTGAAACTCCTACTTCCACAATGATTGTATCTTATAGAAATAAGAAGAATAAGACCAAGGATATGAAATGGGAGAATTAGTATGCATATTGAGATATTTATGTATTCTTCAATCCCATTATGAGGAGTATTATAGTTAATCAATTGTGGGAAGGTCATTTATTCCATAGGTCTTTCCCAACACCTCAAATAAAGTGTTGATAGTGTGTTATGATGGGGAATCTCTATCAATTCTACTCCAGATCTTTGAGGTTAGGTTTTTATAGGGGTGTAGGAAAAACATGATCAATAAACTAGGTATCCAGTTAGGGTCCTTAGTAAAAGTTTTAGACTCCTCAGTTGATGTTGACCCAGGTGATTCAAGCACCTCAGGGTTACGGTCATGGAGCTGAGTCATGCCGAGTGTATGTGATGGAATAATTTCTAGCTAACTATAGAGTAGGATTTTCAACCATTCGAGGTACAGTCTTGATGACCTCTTACCTTTATAAAACTCTTTTTGATACTGGTGCAACCCATTATTTTATATATTCTCAAGTTATTGCTGGTCTTTACTTACCAATTATGTTATCTTTTGTGTCCATTTCTCTCAACCCACCCTTGGGGAAGAAAGTTGGTCATCTTCAAAGATGTCCAAAGTGTCCTATAGTTGTTTTTAGCTATATAAATTTGTCATATTTCATGATCATTGAGATAAATAACTTTTATGTGATCATTGAAATGGACTGGCTAACCAGCTTTCATGCTCAAATCAACTGTTATCAAAGGTGGGTATCCTTTATCTCACATAAGGGAGAAACATTTGTGATGATTGGTGAGTCGGATGTCAAATCCAATATAGTGGGAACATATTTGATCTATATTAGTGCCACACTAGCTCAAGTAGCAGAATTATCTCTCATAGACGAACCAGATGTTGGGTACTTTTCTTTTACTATTATTGTTAAAGTTTATCAAGATGTTTTCCTAGATAACTTATTTGGACTTCTTCATGAATGAGATATAGAGTTTGAGATATAACTCATGCTAAGATCATAAACCATTTTTGATTCCTTCCTATCATATGGTGTTGGGTGAGTTGAGAGCGCTTAAGATTCATGTTGAGAACCTAGAGGTGAAGGGATTCATCAGAATTTGAATATCTATGTGGGGTTCTCCCTTTTTGTTCACTAATAAGGTGAATGGTATTCTACGACTCAATATAGACCACAAGAAGATGAATTAGGTAATGGTTAATAAAATATAACCTTTACCTAGGATAGATTATCTCTTTGATTAGTTACAGGGAGCCTAGTGGTTCTTCAACATTGATCTTTTTTTCAGGATACCTTCAGTTGTGGTTCAGAGAAGAGGATATTCCTAAGACATAATTCATGAGAATATATGGATGTACGAGTACCTCATCATGCCTTTGGGATTGACAAATTTCCTTGAAGTGTTCATGGATCTTATGAATAAGATCTTCCACACATATATTGACTCAATAGTTGTGGCCATTATTGATGATATCCTTATATATTCAAAGACTTTTGAGTAATGGGCCCATAAGGGGCTTCTCCACGGTGCTAGGGTTTCCCCGTCGCCACTGTTCTATTCCTAGTTAGTCGCAGATTCACTTCTTAGTTCGCGGAGAGTTCTTGGCGTGCCTCCTTATATGGCGACGACGAGGCTCGATCATTGATTTTAGCATCGATGTAGGATTGGGATCTTTGGTTTAGAGGGTTTGTGGGTACTCTGGCAGCGTCGTGGGCAGTATCCATCATCGGCCATCTACGATGTCGAAGACTCACAATCTTCGGTGGGTTCAGATCCCTTGGTGGCCTGGTGTAGTCCGTGGTCGAGAGACAGTTTGCTACAGTTTGAGGTTGCAGCCATGTCTCATTTGTGTGCTTGGGTGGATCTGCGGGCTCCTTGAGCATTGGTGGAGACGGGCTGTGGTGCGGTTCTTTTACAGCGGTCTTCTTCCAGAATGGATCTTGCCGGTGGTGATGGTTTTTATTTTTTTTGTTTTCGTGCTTGGTTCTGGGTTCTATCCTCACTGGTTTCTTCTGGATTTTTGTTGTGGAGGTTCTGTCGTTTCTACTTGGATTTGGATTTCAGATCCACTCCCCTTCCAGGTCAGTTGGGTGTGTTGGTATCAACAGTGGTTTTGGGTTCTGTTTGTGCGAGCAGTAGGGTTTTCCAGGAAGGTTCGACAGATGAAACCAGTTGAGAAGGATGCCAGTGCGGTCAGTGGTGAATTTCGGTTGTTGATGAAGTTTTTTGTCGGTGAAGGCGGTCGTCGGTGTTGTTAGCCGTCCAGACTTGAGGTAGGTTGGGATGGTTTCTTAATGGAAACGACAGTTTTAGGATGGATTTGGATGTTTTGAATGTTTGAATCTTGAATCTGTGGATTTTTGGAATGAATGACATTAGGGTTGTGAAGGGTTGTGACTGTGGTTTTCGGTGTTTTGATTTAATTTTGTATGATGTTGTCGATGATCCAAGTTGGCCAGATTCAATCACATGGATCAGACCCCAAGGAGGAGTTAGAGCTAGCAGTTCATCATTACAGTGTTTTTCGAATGTTTGAGAGGGTATGGAATCAGCCATCAGTTTGGGCCTATACTGTGACACATGACACTTGCTTGCCGATCAGCTATGCAACGATGAACAGATTCTTCACGATCAAATGCTGGGGAGGGGTAGTTCCATGTTGTCATATGGTTTTAATCTTCGGGTCTTGTTTTGTATTTACGTATATGAAGTCTCTTAGGGTTTCCCCCTTCTTCCCTTAAAAGGGGGGACTATTATTATAATAAAAAAACATGAAGGCCTTCGGGCCGTTGGATGGATGGAAAGACTTTTGAGTTATATACTAGACACCGTGAGACAATTTTGAGTATACTATGAGTGCATTGGCTTTATTCTAAGCTTTCAAAGTGTAACTTCTAGATATGAGAGGTATGTTTCCATGGTCATGCGATCACTGAGTCAATAATTTTAGTGGAGCAAGAAAATGTGGAAGCAGTGATGTCTTGGGATTTACCTCATAATTTTTTTATATCATGTGTTTCCTCAGGTTAGATAGATTATATCAACGATTCATTCAAGATTTCTCCTGCTTATAAACACTGATGACGAGGCTTACCCAAAATGGGTGAAATTTGAAAGGACTAATCTGTGTGAGAAAGACTTTATTGAGATGAATAAGTGGTTGATGACAACTCTAGTTATTATTATTATATAGATTGGTATTAGTTATTATAAAACCCAAAAAATTTTAATATATATTTCTCTTTAATAAATTTCAAGATCTTAATAACTTGCTTAACATACACACCGAGCTTTATATAAATTGAAATATACTATAAAAATATTATTATTTAAATGTGACCATTATAACCTTGCCATTAAAATGGTAGGTATGAATATGAATAACCAAATTATAAAAAATATGTATAAATGGTTTATATAATATAAATTAAATGATTAATTCATGATAAATAAGTACTCAATTTTCTGTAAAGTCATTTTATGCTTCAGAAAATAAATTTTCTTCAAAAATTGTTTTTATTAACTTCTGTGAATGAATATTATAATTAATTTATATCACTTTTATAAAATATATTTTAAAAGAGGTTATATTTTTTTAAATCATCATATCAAAATTATCTTTGTGCCAAATTTACTAAATTTTCTGAATATATTGATTTTTCTACGAACAGTGAAAAATACCATTTTTTGTAAGAACTATCCTTTATACTCATTGAATAAGTCCCATAATTATTTTAATTTTACCCTAAATTAACAAAATTACCCTTTATTTATAAATAAGGGTTATCTTAATTTTTGGTCATTATAAATAGTAACCATCATAAAGATTTGTCACCTCGCTAAAAGAGGTAAACCTGGGTTAAAGCTTTAAAATATTTTAAACCCTTACATTTATCTTATTGTATGAGTGGTTTTATAAAAAATATATGTTTAAGGAGTTAAATAATTTATACTAAATAATTATTTTGAAATTGGGAACTCAATCTTGACTTTTGTGAAGATAATTTATATTTCATTCAAATTAATAACTATTTTTTTCTGTATTTTCATTTAATGACATGGTTGGAAGATTCAATTCAGTATTGGATTTCTCCAAAAGTGTAAAAAACTTAAATTTTTATTATTTATCCTAAAAAATTCATGGAAACCAATTTATTACATTTTCTCATGGTAAAATGGGTTTTACTCTTAAATCAAGTATTTTCCAAAAAACTGTTTATCATGTGTTTTGTGTTCTTATATTAGAATTAATTTATAAAACCTATATAAATTGAATATTATAAAATGGATTATAAATTTGGAATCATAATGTAATTTTTTTAGAATTCCCCTTTTATTTTTTCCATATAATAATGTTATCATGGTAAAAAGTTAAGTTATCACGGTTAAGGTTAAAATGGGTTTAAAGTAGATTAAATAGTATACAAGGAATAAAATGTGTAAAAAACTTCAATCAATGTGACTGGTTGAGTTTATTTAGGCTATATAAAATCTTATATTTAAATTTTAAATTCCTTGGTTCTATTTTACATGATTATGATATATATACTATTTAATATTTTATGTAATTTCAAGTGTGTCCTTTATCTCACTTATAACAGGATACCACCTCTACTCTATTATTTAAACTCAATGAGCCTTATATATCAGCCAATACCTTTAATAATACCTTTATATCTTCCTTCCCCACATCCTATAGCTTATGGTATTTCCAAAATACCATCCTTTCAAGGTTTAAGGTGTAATCTAAAAGAGGTTACTCAACAAAGAGGTGCAACTCTTAACCAAGTACTTTACATTTTACTTATTATTCCACTTCCTTTAAATCTATGGTGTCAATTATATAATAATGAATTAATAATCTTAAATATTCTATTTTTTTTATTATTATGTAACAACCATTATTCACCTCCTTTCCATTATATTAGAAAAAAAGTACCGCTCATGCATATGTGTGGACTACCACCTCCATGAAATGATGCATTTCATTTTTAATCACCATGTCACATTAATAGTTATAATTATGGATTTAATGAATATATAAGATATTATTACATTCTTTAAAAATTAATTATTATTTACTTTTATTTCTTTCTATCCATAAAAAAGTGGAAACATCACTCCTGCGTACGTATAGACTACCATCTCCATATGGTGATGTAATTTATTTTTCAGCACTGCTTTATAAGAATAGTGATAAAAGTGTCTATAATTATTTAATTTTATACTCATGAAATTAATAATATTCTGGATATTATGAAACCCTAATCAATTCACAAGGATTAGGACCACCAAACTAAAACATGCATGAAAAATAAAGCGGTTATAACCCAAAACAATGAATTTAATAAAGAAATGTCAAAAAATGGGTGATAAAATGTTACAAGTAAATCATATATGTTATGATATATATGATTATGGATTTATAATAGATATATAATAAATCTATATTTATTATAAATTATGTTTATACATGTATTAAGTAAGATGATATTTGAGGTAAGGGTTTGTCGTCTCAAATTGTCTTCTTTGGGATATTTTTTTTATGAACCTATCTTCTTTTATGAGGTTTTTAAATATTAACTTTGACATGTTATATCATTAATATTACTATATTAAATATATTTAAAGATTAATTTGAATTTATTCATTCCTAAGGCTTATGATTCAAATTTACAAAAGCGGTAAGGGATTTATGTTTCAATCTCATTTTAATTGGGATTGTTTATGCTTGAACTTATATTATAGGAAATTATATGATACTTATCTAATAAAAAAAATTTAATTTTATTATACTTAGGGTATTAATGGAATTTTAAATTAATATAACTATTTTACTCTCTTTGGTACATAAAATTATCTTTAAAATGTTTTTAAGAAAAACATAATTTATTTCCTCTACTGTTGAAAATCAATTTTTTCTACTTCCATGTTTTCTAAAAAAATTTTCATGAATGTTTTTACTTTTTTACTATGATTTTTAAAAGTAAATTTTAACAATGTTTTAATCTATTTTTTATGGAATATTATTTTCATTTTATAAATGCGGTACTTTTGACTTTTTATAAAAAAATGTGAAAGAAATATTTGTTTTAACGTACACAACATGAATGGAATTTCCTGCTATCATGACCACTCAATGATTTTAATATTAATTTAAAATTTTCAAATTTTATTTTCAAATAAAAATTTTTCCTTAATATTTTGAAAATATTTGGATTTTATATAATTGATTTCAAAATAAAAAGGGTATTTTCCTCAAGAAATATTCCTATGATCTTTTAAAGGAAATTTTCATCTATGATAACACACATTGATGTTAATTATGATTTTATAGGGATATAATCCAATGATACCATACTTATTCTTTGTCTATATAGTTTATGAATATTATGATGAGATGATTACTAAACTCGTTTATTTTTAACAGGTTATGCTATGATGAAATGATGAAATGTTTATTAAACCTGTTTCCTTTACATGGGTTATGATATGGTGATATGATGAATGTTTTGTGATCTTGTGGAACTCATATATATGATTTTAATTATGTGACAAGTGGTTTTAGAATTATATATCCCTCTAATGCATTGGGTGAATATGGATAATTCATGATATAATTATTTTATGCATGTAACTTGTTTCATGTTTACAATAAGATGTGTTGACCTGGTTTCATGTCCATATGTTCATGTGCGGGATTATTTTCATGTTCATAAGTTTATTTATAGACCTATTTTCATGTCTATAAGTTTATGTGAGGACCTGATTACATGTCCTTAACTTAATGAGTGAACCTATTTCTATTTATACATGTCCACAATGCTATAATATTACATTTTTTCTACATTTTAATGTTAATATTACACTCTTAGGGCTCATGATTGATTTATGATGATTCAAAACTCTTATGAATTTTTACTATTGTTATGACATTGTTTTATTCCATGAATCATGATTAAAAATATTTAATTTATTGGGTGTAGCTTCCTTATGTTTATGATTATTCTCTTATACCCTTATTATCATGTATGATAATTTGTTGATATCTCTTAAGTTTACCCTTATTATTCATCTAAGCTCACCCGCTTTTTATGTTTCATTTCCATAGGTTACAAAGAAAATTTTTAAGTAGGGTTTGTATAAGAAGTTTATAATGTGAGAAGATATTTTTGGAAGATATTGAAGAACTTTTAATTAATAATATGATTATGTATCTAGTCTCTAAAGACACCAAACCTTTATAGTTCTGGCATGGATCATAATATTGTATATTGAATATTAATCTAAAATGATGTAACATTTATGTATGAAAAGTCTGGGTTTCTGTAGATAGTATGAGATGATGATTTAGTTAACATTTGGAGATTAGGGTTATATTACTTTAGTGAAAACCATGGAGATAAACCCATGTATAGGATTTATGCACTCAATTTATCATGATTTTTTAAATAATTTTATATAAATTTCCATGGTTTTAACTTAATATTCCCATGTAGTGAAATTTTTTATTAAAAAGTGTGAAATTATAAATAAAGAATTAATATTTATTTTAAAAGTATGAACATGTCGATTTTATAGAATTATAATTTTACTTATGAATTTATATCGAGATTTTAATAAGTGTTTTGATTATATAGGTGTTAAAAAAATGGACTAGCACAAGCTAGACCTCAAACCCATAGGCTTCTAACCACTTATCTAGCCTTAGGAAGGGCCAACCAGCCTATAAAGCCAATGGGGAGGGTCTAATCATGTGGTGGAGAAAGTACAAGCCGCATAGGTGTGAGTGCATGCATAGATTGGGCCAAGGCCTGCTTGGGCCCATGCGTGTCGGCACAAGCCCATTTTGTGTGTGATAGGTGTGAGTGGGAACTGATCCCCTATATCCATATCATAACCACTATATTCCACAGGATGTAATATATGGGAGAGTATAGCCACAACGAACTTAGATGTGGGAGAAAACTTTGTGGGTACTGTTCATTATAACCACCTCTGCTGCCTACCATGCCCGACCTCGTTGGACCACCGTACTCTCACCTCTCGATGCCACTACCACCCATTGGACATCTAAAGAATCACCATGGCCATTTCCATAGAACCTTGTTCTAAATATAATAACCACTACTAAGGAAATTAATCAATATGGATTGTCTTCCCCACCTCAAATGACATCTATACATCATTTTTAGAAGGAGAGCGCTATAAAAAATGATGTTGAGAAGCCCCATCCGGCAACTATGAAGCTTGAATGGAAGGAGGTATTTCCTACACCATTTACATGATAGATATTCTATATGGGAGGTCCACACTAAAGAGATTCTAATCAATGGACATGTTTCATTCTACCTTGCGTGATCTACCTTCACTTGTAGGGGAGCAGAACTACCATTTCTATTGCTACTGTTTGAGCTACTATGGTAATCTACTATTATTGTTGCTACCATTTGAATTTACATGATGATCTAACATTTATATTTATACTGTTTGGACTACCATGGATAGAAGACTACACCCTAGAGATTGAAAAATGGTGTGTATTGATACTGGCTTATTTTTGAAGAGATATGAAGAATGGGTTCTAAATTGGGGAGGAATATCTTTGTTTTAAAGGAATAAGTGTAACTTTCACTTAAGGATGTACTGCCAAGTGGTAGATGAGCTACCATTGCTGCATGGAGCAATGCATAAGATACCATGGAGATCCACCATCGTGTGATCTATCATCGTGGGAAGGGGAGTGATATTACCATAAAAAATAGTAGATTTTGATACCATTTATGAAAGGTAGATGATCTACCATGGCTGCTTCTATCATCACTATAGAGTATGATTCCATACCGGAGTATGGGTCTACAAAAAATTATGAAACACATGATATTTTAGAAAATTCAATGTTTCAAATATTAAATAATATACATTCAACATTTTACTGAGATAAATAAAGATATAAAATATTCAAATGAGAAAAAATAGGGGATTCCTCCCTCTATAAATAAGAGGGTTTTACTACCAAAGAAGGGGATAATTAGAAGATAGGGAGTGGATTTCTATAGCCTCCATGCTCTATTTTTTTTATTTTATAATTTAGTTTTATTTTAGTTTATTTTATTCAATGTAAATCATTAATTATATATTAATTAAAAGTGTTTCATCTATTTTATTAAACTCCCTATATCTCTCTCATACTCTTATTTTATATTTCCCTTCCACCATAACCTCTTTTACTTGATAATTAGCGAGTAACTCAAGGATTAGCCTTGGGGGAGGATAGGTGTATCCTAAATTCCATGCTTTTAATTCTTAAATGCTTTGATCTATTTGTGGTGTATGAGGGAGAAGTTTATGGTTCTGGATATTTTCCACTATAAAATAAATCTTGACTTCATTTATATTATTTTATTTAAATTTTATCCCTCCCTTCCATTTAATAAAAATCTTTTCACATGATGTAATTGATCCATTCAATGGATGGAACAATATATTATGGAATTGAGTCATGAAATATGACACACTCTTGATTGAGGTATATCATAAACATTGATTATAGGTGAATTTGAAATTTAGTTTTTCTAAGAATTCAAGATTCAAAAACCAATAAATGAAAGGATATTAATCCAAGAGTGGTATTTCATAATTGGGTTATCAAACTTAATTTAAAAAAATCAACATAAATAATGAAGGAAACCAAAACCAAACCTAAAGGCTAAGTACTTTCTTTCTAACCCCATTCTCTTTCATTGCATGTTAGTTTAGTTTTTAATTATCATTCTCCATTTATTTCCATTTTTATAAAATAATAAAAAAACTAAAACAAGTAGATTATGTGAATTAAAATTAGTAATTGGATAAATAATGAATATCATTAAATGATATGACCCTACTCAAATTTTATTCTATACTAGAAAAATATAAATAGTATATTTTTCCAAAACCCATGACAGGTGTGCATCAAAACATGGTGTCATTTCTAGGGACCCAATTGATTTTTTACTTACATTTTCTTTTCACACTATGTAGATAATTTTTCATTTCTTTTATTAAAAAAAATATTTTTCTATGATGTATAAAAATATACCATATAATTGTTCATGGGAAAAATAATCATAGGTGTAGGACCAAGAGAAAGTGTTTCACAATGTTGAGGAGAACCTCTAACAAAGTACTGATGATTTCATGGTACTAGTTAGAAATATATCAATTGGGTAGGAGATAAGACCATCACTTCAAGAATTGATGGGCATGGACAATAAAGTCCAAACTGACAATCAAATACTAAATTCCACAAGGTAAGCACCACTAGAATTTCCCAATTTCACTAAAGATATCCAAAAGTTTGATGTCACACATTAAGAGTACCCATAACCCAATAATATTAGGATTCATATCCATACCTACCATGAAGATCTAGAGAGTGATGATGAAGACTCTTGCGATGATGTGAATATGAGAGATAAATGATTATACGAGTAATTTTGAAGTTATTGGGAAAATGATAAGATAAAAAGTGATCTTGAAATATACATAGTAGAAGATCCATCACTATTTCATATCACTATAGAATTGGAAGAAGAATATTCTACCCATCTAGTGGAGTTTGAAGAAAACATAGAGGAGTTTGACTACCCACCTCTATCTAATGAGATCCAACTTCAAGAGGTCCTTAACACTGAAAAAGAGATTGGGTATGAACCAACATAGAGATTTTATCCTTTCATAAACTCACACTCATATACTTTTGTTCAATAATAACTTATTATCAACTCCCACGATTATAATTTTTTAGATTTTCTCTATCCTTGTTTTGTCTTGGAGGAATACCAAGAATAATAACATGCACCTATTGAGGAACACATGGAACATCCATCACATATTAAACATGAATTAGAGGAATCCCATGAAGAATTCCAAGTGAATGAGCATGGGGAAACCAAGACACATGCTACTCATATTGAAAGGGAGAATTTTAAATTTGATTTTACATGTTTAAATTCCATTAAGGTGAAAATACATTCTAACCCTCCCTTTGAATATTAAATTCATACATACCATATTGAGGAAGCACTGGAGAATAAAGAGGAGGTTGTATATGTAACAACCAAGAATGAGGAAGATCCATACTTCATCATACCCCTTCCATAAAAGTTGTAACTTATTGTGAAGGGGATGGATTTTCTACAATCTATCAATGGAATCCTCATCACAAACAAAAAATAAGTATAAGCTGGGAAAATCCAAATGTGGTGGTTCAAATCCGAGAAAATCCACCCACCAATAGATTATAAATAATATTTGTAACATCTCTTCTAGAGGTAGTAAAAACTCATGGAAAACTCATGGGATTAATATAAGACTTATATTTCTACTTTATTTCTAGGAAGTTTAATTTCATTCTTATGAATTAGTTTAGGAAATATCCCAATACCTATATTCTTTTTGAGCTTAATTGACATGATTCTTGTAATTAATTGATTAATTTACCTGTTTAGGACCATGATGACATAAGGAATCCCTAAAGAAAAAATATAAGAGGTGAATAATCTTAAAGGTAAAAGGGATTTCACTTTTATGTTTATTGTTTAAACTCACTTTATTTTTTTTAAATTCTATTTTAAACTATAAATTGGATACTCCATGCTAGGATTTATGCTTTAATTAACTTGTCTAGGAGACATTAATTTCATTGGAATATAATAGTTCCATGTTTTAGATTTCAATGATAATGATATTGAATGAGTAAAGTAGAAAATTGAATGATTAGAGTGAATCATGGATATTCAATGGATAAATCATAATTTTAGGGAATTGGTTGATTCATGTTGATGAAATTTCCCTACCATTTTTCATGAATTGAATTTATAAAATCATTTTAATTGATTTTATATTATTATCCATTCCATAAATGATTGTCCCAAATTTTATGACAATTATTCAAGAGGATTTCAAGACTGAATACTTTCTATTATATCATGATCATATTTCTTGAGTGATCATGGGGAATGTCACATTCTAGAACTTTCATTGGAACTTGTAAAATCTATTATTGTGTTATTTTTAAATGATTGAGGAATTTATATTAATAATTCATTATTCTTGATACCACCTTATAAATTAATCCTTGTTTATCCCATATAGACCATGAATGAAATTAATAGTAATGAGACATATTACAAGCAATTTTTTATCCATTCCAACTCTAATATTAGTACTTTTCATGATATTTTAAAATTGAAGTATGAGGGTGAGGGAATTCATGGTGAATGGGATGCACTACATTGTAAGGAACAAGTATGCGAGTGATACTTTGGGTTTTGGTAATGGTTTATTCATTCATTCATTGTACTTTATTAATTTATCTTCTAAAAAAATGATAAAAAGAATGGGTTATGAATTAGGAAAATTAAAAATCACTATAACTAGATCAATGATTTTTATCATATGTGGTTGGGTTGTGGATGTGAGGTTTGTTCCAAGAATTAATTTTGAAAAATGAAAGAAAAATGAAAAGGTTGTTTGAAATAAAGATAAAAATAAAAAAATAGGAAAAAAATTCAAGAAGGATAAATCAATTCATTATGATTTCATATGTCATGACCTTTAATTTGAGCTTGGGAAGTGGGATTTTTCATTTTTAATAGGGTATTTTAATTACACTTTTAATTTTAATATCATTATTTATACTTTAAATACAAGCCTCCTCTTTAATCCTTAATGATTTTTACACCAATTACTACCATCCATAAGCCTTAGAATCATATAACCTTGATTGAAAAGCATTCTTGATTTCATGTGATTTTTTTCTTTTCAAAGTTAAGAAAGCATATCATTTTCAAGAATATGGAAAAGGAGATTTTTTTCATGATATGATCACAAATATACTTAAATTTTTATCACAAGTGATGATAGAAAAGAATTCAAAAGTGGAGTAGATAATTACTTAGTATGTTTAATAATAATATATTGAGAAGTTTGAATAAATTAAAGGAGAAGTTCCACCATTTTAAAAAGAGATAAAGTAAAATACTTGGATTGATTGGTCTTTTGAAAAGTGTGAAATTAATTTTAGGTTTTGTGTGGAACTTGAATATTTGATTTGACATTAATTATCATTTTATTTAATTGATTTTAGATTCAAATATTGATAAAATTGTGTTTATTTCCAAATCAATGTTGAGATTTAATGATTTAGGATAAGCATAGTTCAAGTGTGGGGGTATTTTATGCACTCATTTTATCATGAAAGTATTAAAATAATTTTAAATATTTTTTAATGGTTTTAAATCAATATTCACATGTAATGCAATGATTTTATAAGGTGGGAAATTACAAATAAGGAATTAATATATATTTAAAATGGATGAAAATATTGATTATATAAAATTAGAATTTTACTAATGATTTTTTTTGATATTTTACTAAGATTTTTGATAATATAGGTGTTAAAAAAATGGGTTATAACAATATATCCCTCAAACCCATAGGATTACATCCACTTAGATAGCCTAAGGAAGGGCCAGGTGGTCTAGTGAGATAATGGGGAGGGGATTCTCATGTACTTCAGCATGAGACTATTTTGTGCATGATAGGTGAGAGTGCGAAATGATACCCCATAGACACAACACAACTTCTAGATGCTATGGGATCTAATATATGGGAGATCACAACCATGTTGAACTTTGATGTAGTACAACACTCCATGAGTACCATTCCTCATAACCACCTCCACCACCTATCATGCCCCACCTCACTAGAACACCGTGATGTCGCCTCTCGATGCCATAATTGCCTGCTGGATATCACCACTCACCATGGCCATTTACAAGGAAGCTCAAGCTTGATCTCATAACCACTACTAAGGCCATTAATCACCATTTATTATCTTCTTAACTTCATACTTCCACTATGAAACCTTTTTATAAGGATAATGATGCCATGAATGATGTTGAAAATTCCCATCTAGCCACTATGAATTCCAGATGAAAGGAGGGCATGCCTACATCATTTACACGATGGTTATACTATGGGTGGAGGTCTACACTAAGGATATTTCAATCAATGATCGTGTTACATTCTAATTATTTTGATCTACCATTAATGGTAGGTGATTGGAACTACCATCACTATTACTATCGTTCAATATACCATGGTGATTTACCATTATTGTTACTATAGTTCAAGATACCGTGGTGATCTACCATCATTGTTTCTACCTTTCGAGCTACTATGGTTAAAAGACTACACTCTAGAGAGTAAAATGTAGTATACACTGAAAATGACTTATTTTTATGAGATATTAAGTTTAGGTGATGAAATGTAGAGGAATTGATTGGTTTTGAAGGAATAAGTTCTACCATCACTTGAGGATCTACCATCGAATGGTATATGAGATACCTTCACTACATGGAGTGGTGCATGAGCTATCATGGTGATACACTGTCGCAAGAGATACCATTGTAGGTAGAGAGTGGTACTGTTTTCACCAATGGTAGATTATGCTACCACTACTGAGTGGTAGATGATATACCATGGATTCTTCTACCATCACTATGGAGTATGAGTCTACATCACAGTATAGGTACACACCATATTTGGAAACACCTTATATTTCTGAAGATTCAATGCGGACAACCTTAAATAAGATACATTAAATCTTTGAACATGATAAATAAATATATAGGAGATTAAAATGAGATAAAAATATTTTATTCCTCCCTCTATAAATAAGAGGATTCTACTTCAAAAGAAGGGGAGCATCATAGGATTGGGAGTGGGCTGCTGTTACTGCCATGCTTTGTTTTATTTTATTTTATATTATAGTTTTATTTTAGTTTATTTTATTCAATTTAACTCATTCATTCTATGTTAATTAAAAGTTTTTCTTCTATTTTATTCCACAAACATAGACACAGACACACATAAACACAAACAAACACACACACACACACACACACACACACACCCTCCCTCCCTCCCTCCCTCCATCTCTCTTCTTCTCTATTTTTTTCACTTTCTCTTCCACTATGTCATCTTGAACTCAATAATGAGTGACTAAACCATGTATTTTTCTTAAGTTAGGATATGTGTTTCCTAAATTATATGCTTTTAATTATTAAATGCTTTGATCTATTTGGGGTGGATGAGGGTAAAGTGCATACATCTGGATATTATCCATCATGACATGAATCTTAACTTCACTTCTATACTTTTATTTAAATTTTATCCCTCTATTTAATTGAAAAAATATCTATTAACATGATGGAGTTGATCCATTCAATGGATGAAATGGAATATAATGGAGTTGTGTTATGGAAGATTTCATACTCTCAATTGAGGTGTGTCATCATCCTTGATTATAGGAGGAGGTGGAATTATGGTTTCCTGAGAATTTGAGTTTCAAAAACCACTAAATGAAAGGATAATAATCCAAGGGTGATATTTTACAATTGAGTTATAAAATTGAATTTAAAACAATCAATATGAATATTTATGGAACCCAAAACTAAACCTAAAGGAGAAGTACTTTCTTTCTAAGCCCCATTCTATTATATTGCATGATTATTTTTTTTTCCCTCTTTATCCATTTCATTACACTATTTTAAAAAATAATAAAAATAAAAAAACAAGTAGTTAATGAAATTAGAATTAGTAAGTGGATAAACTACGAAGCAACTCAAGTGAGATGGTCTTGGCCAACCATTTTTCTATGTTAGGAAAATATAAATAATATATTTTTCCTCACCCCGCGATATGTGTGCATCAAGGATAACAAACTAAATATTCGGTAAAGCATATATTTTCTGGTTTTCCTAGAAAATAAATCTCTATCTAGATAGTATTAATTAGATGTTCCTATAGAACAAATGCACCAGGGGTAATAACTCTAAAAGGGATGGATTAGATATTAACCAGATCTTTACCAATTCACGATGAGTGAGCCTAATACTGAACACATAGCTAGACCCTCTTAGGGGATATTCATGGGTCAAATAACATTTTATTTATGAAACATTACAAAGGATCACTACTGGAAATGTGACCTTTCCCAACACTTTTATACCCCCTTTTCCAACGGTTTGGACAAACCGTTGGGAAATCCCACTTTGTGGCCACTTTTCCCAACAGTTTTAGAAAACCGTTGGGAAAGGGTGGGCTTTCCCAACAGTTTGGCCAAACCGTTGGGAAAAGTCCAATTTGTGGCCACTTTTCCCAACGGTTTGGCCAAACCTTTGAGAAAGCCTACCCTTTCCCAACGGTTTGGCCAAAACGTTGGGAAAGGTCCAATTTGTGGCCAATTTTCCCAACGGTTTTGGCAAACTGTTGGGAAAAGTCCAATTTGTGGCCACTTTTCCCAATGGTTTTGGAAAACCGTTGGGAAAAGTCACCCAAAAACCAACCTCCCAATACAAATTGCTCTAGAATCAAGGAACTATACCAACGGTAACCGTTGGTATAGGTCTATACCAATGGTTTTGACAACCGTTGGTATAGTTCCTTTGATTTTTTATCAGATCCTCTTAACCAGAGCATTCTATAAATCAAAATTTAAAATAATTATGATAATACATATATATATTTATGAAATTATGTTCACAAAAGTCATGTTAGGTTAGTGGTTAGGTCGTTCAATGATAAACTGCAGGTCCTGGGATCAAAACCCAGTGAATGTTTTTTTTGGAAATACAAATACCAACGGTTTTATGGAACCGTGGGTATAGATTTTTATATTACTTATACCAACGGTTTTCCAAACTGTTGGTATATGTCTATACCAATGGTTTTCCAAAAACCGTTGGTATAGACCTATCCCAACGGCTTACTTGCCTACGGTTCTCCAAACCGTTGGTATAGGCTATACCAACGGTTTGGAGGCCTATACCAATGGTTCCAAACCATTGGTATAGGTTAGTTTTTCAGTAGTGGATTTGAATTGATGATGACCAAATGACCTAGGTTGAACCTCAGGTGTCATATATTAAATAGAAGGCATCATGATTTATACATCCTATGAATGTTTTCATGATTACATGATAAATGACTATGATTATTTTTTCTATCACCTTTATTTTTGGTTTTAGTTATTTACTAATACCAGGAGTAATCATTTTTACATTTAATTTGATAGAAAATGCAATGTTTTTCCTCCCAAGAAACCAAATACTATAAAATTTAGAATGAAAAATATTTTTTCTATATTTACACAATTTTATCAAGATATGAATCATACTGAGATTCTAAATGAGAAAAATAGGGAAAAACATTCTATTGAGATCCTTAAGAGGAAATATTAAACATATTTTAGTGGGTCTTATGATCCACTAGTTTCTGTGCAATGAAAATTATATTTTCCATTCTTTAGTGATTGGAGTATGAGAAAGTTTTCTTAACAGTTTATCTCTTTGAAAGAGAAACTGATCAATTGTGGACTCTTATAAATAATATGATGAAATAAAAATAAATAAACTTCATTTAATGGGAGGATTTTAATAAGTCATTCCTCAATAATTACTTTCCACGGACTCTTTATACTTAAAAGTAGAGTGATTTTCTGGAATTGAAGTAGGTGGATGATAAATCCATTAGTACCTATGAAGAAAATTTTACAATAATTTCAAGGTATACTTATTGTTTTATCATTGACCCATAATTAAAGATTGATTTATTCTTTAGTGGTTTAAAACAAATTCTTCAAAATGAATTATCCAAAAGGTACTTTGGAAGCAATATAGAAATTGTTCAATGTTAACTTAAAGAGGAAATAGAAGCTAGAAACAATTAAGGTTTTAGTGATAAGAAAAGGAAGATGGAGTTTCATGAAAGCACTAGTGGTATTTCACATGGAGGAAAAAATAATTTTCAACCTCCTACATGTAAAAAACATGGGAAAGATATCCCAGGTGATTTCATAGAAGGAACAAGTAGATGTTTTAAGTGAGGGAAGCTTATCCATCATGAAAAATAATATCAAAGTGATGTAAAGAGGTTAGTGAATAAAATTAATAGAGATAAATCTTAACCAATTAAACCAACCCCACTTCAATGATTTAGATGCTAGTATTTTTGTAATTATGAGAATCAATTACCTAATCAAAGGGCCAATGGGGCTAATAAACCTCAACCACTTCTAAAGTCAAAGGAAAAAAGGGAACAGTTATGCAATTAGAACTTCTGAAGTGAATCATGATAATTTGGGAACACTTATTCACAACTATAAAGTTTGGAATTCCATGTTGATTTTTGTCTGAATATTACCTATAAAAGTATTATTGTTCATTATTTTGTGGAAATTTATGTGATTTTGAGTATTGATTATCACTCTCTCTCTATAATCCATATAAATATATAGAATGAGGAAATAAAATTTGATATTATAAATAAAACTATGATCATCTATCAGTGCTAGGATGAACCCAAACATTCAATGGAAATATTTTTGGTTATTTTTGGAGTTTATTTAAGGAGTAAAGGGTAAATTATATTTTAGGAAATGATTAGTATATTTTGGAGAATATATGATCAAGGAAAATACATTTTTAGTATGATAATTTATGATTGATATTTTTTAAATGTAATTTTTAAGTTTATAAATTAAGGATATGAGATCAAATCATTCTAATCTTTGGGTTTCAATCTTGGATAGAAATATTTTGAATATTTTTAAGGTTAGCTATTTATGGAATGATTTAAGTTAGAATTTGGATGTTATTATGGGAGGTATGAATAGTAATAATCAAATTATGAAAAATGTGTATAATGTTTTTATATAATAAAAATTCATTGATTAATCCATAAACAATAAGTACTCGATTATTAGTAAAGTCATTTTATGCTTTAAAAAATGCATTTTATTCAAAAATGGTTTTTATTTCTTTTTAGGAGAAAAAGACAGAATTAATTTCTACAAAATATATGAATTTTATTTTATAAAAAGGATATCATTTTTTAAATCATCATATAATATTATATTAGGGTGAAATATTGGGATTTTTTTAAAAAGTTAGATTTTTTAGTGAATAGTAAAAAATATAGATTTATGTAAAAAATATATTTTATTTAAATTGAGAAAGTTCCAAAATGATTTTAATTTGACCTTGAATTAACATAATTAAAATTTAATTATAATTAATCTTGTTAATTACATATAAATAAATCATATTTTTATATTTCATTTTGGTATAAGTTGATTTTTGGGCTTAAAATGATTTTTTCTAAAAACTATTTTTCATTTCATTTTATGCATTTATATTGAAATGAATTTTTGAAACTTATAAAAATTTTATATTTTCATATGGAATAATTATTTGGAGTAATCATAATTTATATATTGTAATAGGTTCAACTTACTTTTTAGCATTATGAATAGTAACCCTGTCAAAGTTTATTCACCTCGGTAAAAGAGGTAAAACTAGGTTAAAACTATTGGTTAAAGATTTAAAATCTCTCTAACACTTGCCATTATCCTATTTTATTAGTGGTTTTCAAACAAATATATGTTTAAGTAGTTAAATAATTTATTTTAAAATATTTTTTTTAAATTTTGGAATCCAATCTTATCTTTTGTGAAGATAAGTTACATTTTATTCAGATTTAAAACTATTTTTGGGTCTTTGAATTTAATGGAATGGTTAGAATATTCCATTTAGTAATGGATTTATAAAAAATTCTAAAAATCTTAATTTTTTTATTATTGAACCAATTTTTTTTAAACCAATTTATTAAATTATTTCAAGGTGAAATAATTTTTACTCTTAAATCGGGTATTTTCTTAAAAATTGGTTTCCATGCGTTTTTTGTTCATATATTAAAAGTAATTTCATCCACCTATAGAAATTTCATCTGATAAAATAGATTTATAATTTTTAATCAACATGTTTCAATTATTTTATAAGTTACCTTCAATTTTTAGTCATATAATTATGTTATCATGGTAAAAAGGTAAGTAATCACTTTTAAGGTTAAAATGAGTTTAAATCGGTTTAACTAGAAGATAATGATTAAATTATTTCCAAAATTTGTCTAAATGTGATTGGTTGAGTTTATTTTTTCCCTGTAACATCTTATATTATAATTTGGGGTTCCTTTGTTCTACTTGACATGAATATGATATATATTATTTAAACTTTTAAGTAATTCCAATTACATCCTTTACCTTCCTTGTAAAAGGATACTAAATATCCTATATTATCCAGACCTGATGAGACTTATATCTTATAAAATAATAGAATAATATCTCCCTAGATTTTATAATCATTTCCTATATCTCCCAAACTTTTCAAAATTCCATCCATTCAAAGTTTAATGTGTAATCCAAAAGTGGATTCTCAATAAAGAGGTCCAACTCTTAACCGATTACATTAAATTTTATTTCTTATTATACTTCCACTGAATCTATAGAATTAATTCTAAAATAATTATATTTTTATCTTAAATATAATTAATTTTTATTATGATGATATAACAACCATTACCCTCCTCTATTTCATCATATGGGAAAAGAAAACATTGCTCGTGTATACGTGTAGACTACCACCACAACAATGTGATGCATTTTGTTATTCACCACCATTTCACATTGATGATTATAATGATGGATTAAATGAATATATATGATATTTTTGATATTATTATAGTTTTTTAGGATGAATTATTATTTACTTTTCTTTCTTTACATCCAATGAAGAGTGGAAACATCACTCATGCATACATACAAACTACCATCTCTACAAAGTGATGTAATTCATTTTACATCACCTCTTTATATGAATATTTATAAAATTGTATATAATTATTAAATATGATATTAATTATATGATTAAAATTATATATATAATGTAATAATGATCAAAGTACGAGGATCAGGACTTCCAATCTGAAATGTGGATGAAAAACGAAACATTTATCACCTGAAACAGTGATTTTAATAATTAATTATTAATAAATGGGTGAAAATATGTTACAAGTAAATAATATATCTTAATATATATATATATATATAAATTAGTATGTTTATGTAATATATTAATAATAAATCTATATTTATTATACAGTAGTTTTAAATACATACGATGAAAGACAAGAATTGAGGTAATAATTTATCTTCTCAAATTGTCTTCTTTGGGACATATGTTATCTTATGCACCTATATTATTTTAAAAGGTGTTTATGAAACCCCATTTAAATATTATTTCATTAATATTATTTTTTTCATGATATTTAAATTCTCATTTGAAGTTATTATTTAATGGATCTTATGATTCAAAAGGTACCAAAGCGGTAAGAGAGTTATATTTTAATCTCATTTTAATCTGGATTGTTTATGTTTGAATTTAAATTGAGGAAAATTATATGATACTTATATGATAAACCCATTAAATTTTATTTTATTTGGGTTATTAAGTTAATTTTCAAGTAATAATACTATTTCTCTCTCTTTGGCACTTAAAATGATTAGGATAATGTTTTAAGGAAAAGTAGTCTTTATTTGATCTTTAGTCGAAAATCAATTTTCATCCATATCAATGTTTTCTAAAAATGTTTTCAAGAATATTATTAGTATTATGATATGATTTTTTAAATGATTTTTACCCATGTTTTAATTTCTATAATTTTTTAAAGGCAACCTTCTTGTCATTTTCTGAAAAAGGAACATTTGACTTTTTACTAAAAAATATAAAAGGAATATTTGTTTTAACATACACAACATGAAAAAAATTTACATCTGTCATGACCGCTCAATGATTTGAACGTTCCTTTATATAAATTTTCATGTTTATTTTAAAATAAAATATTTTCCTTCATATTTTGAAAATATTTGGATTTTAAATAATCAATTTGAAAATGAAAAGGGTATTTTCTTTAATAAATATTCCAGTGATCTTTTAGAGGAAGGTTTTATATATGATAACATCCTTTGATGTTAATTATTCTTTACTAGGGATATAATCCAATGATACCATCCTTATTATTTCTCTAGAGGGTTTATGACTATGAAAGATGATTATGAAACCCATTTATTTTCTATAGTTTATGCTATGATTAAATAATGAAATGTTTATAAAATATATTTACTTTGAAAAAGTTATGGTATGGTGATATAATGAAGGTTTTGTGGTCTTGTGCCACTCATATATATGATTTTCATTATGTGATGGGTGGTTTTAGAAATATATATCCCTATAATGCATTAGTTAAAGATTGATAACTGATGAGATAATTGGGTTATGCCTGAACCTGATTTTATGTTCAAAATAAGATATGTTGACCTAGTTTCATGCCTATAAGTTTATTCATGGACCTATTTTTATGTCCATAAGTTTATTTATAGACTTTTTTTCATGTCCATAAGTTTATACGATGACATGATTTCATGAACATAACTTAATGAGTGAACCTATTTGTATTTATACATATTCACAATGTTATAAGCTTACATTTTTTCCACATTCATATGTTTATATTATGCTCTCATGGATCATGATTGATTTATGATGATTCCATACACTTATGAATACTATATTTTTTTAATGAAAAATTATTATTCCATGACTCGTGATTAAAGATATTTAATTTATTGGGTATGACTTCCTTATGTTTACGATCATATTATCATATACTTATGGTCATGTATGATCATTGATTGATATCTCCTATGTTTACCATTATTGAGCATCTAATCTCATCCATTTCTTATGTTTCCTTTCCCCTAGTTATAGAGAAAGGTTTTATGTAGGGCATGTTTAAGAAGTTTTATATGTGAGAAGATCATTTTGGGATATGTTTAAAATATATCAGAAAATAAGATGATTGTGTATCTAGTCTCCAAATTAACTAAACCTTTATGTTTTTTCTCATGGATTGTAATTTTGTGTATTGAATATTCATATTAAATAATACAATATTCATATATGAAAATTATGGGTCACTATAGTTATGAAATATACTATGACACCTCAAGTGTTATGTTAGGACTTATGTTGATGTATAGGGATGAAGTAGTTTCTTATGGGTTATGTAATATATGACCCCATGAGTGTAACTACCAGATGCATGACATAGAGTTGGAAAATGTGATTCACAATGTGAATTGTTAGTGATATTATCTCTTTTATGAGAGGTTTTTTGTTTGAATAAAACATAAGAGCCTCTGTTATATCTTCTCTTAGCTGGATCTCAATTTAAGGTATAGTCATTAGGTAGAGTATATACCGACATTCAAATTTGATATGCCCCATGCTCTAGGAAAAAGTTAATTTGATTAAAGCTTCTCTTAGAAATAAAATACTAGAGATACATGATCATGGTGTGCACCAATAACCATAGGAGTGGTGTATTATGAGTTTGATAGTGTTAGGACTTGTGGATATATCTAATGATTGTGAATTAATGAAATGTTATACCTTTGTCATTTACTCCTTTTTAGTGTATTAGGTGAAGAATGTAAAAGATTCAGATCTTGAGTGCGAGGTGATGTGAGAATGACTGAAATAAATTGACCCAATCCTAGAATTTTCATCATCATCATCATCATCATCATTTTATTTATTTTGAGGAAAGTACAGGAAAGTAAACAACTAGGGTTATCATTAGACAATTATGACATGATAAAAATAAAAGGAAAAATTGTAGTGTCATATTCCTTGAGATATTAACAAATAAAAGAATCATATGATTCAACATAGGTAGTGCATAAAATTTTGAAAAAGATGCACCATGACATTCAACATCAATTTTGGTTTCTTGGTATGAATAGGGACATCACTAGTTTTGTTTCACAATGTCTTACATTCCAGAGGGTAAGGGCTAAGCATCAATATCTTTATAGTTTTATTCAGCCACCTCTAGTACTATTTTGGAAGTGGTAAGACATGATGTTTACATTGGGATGGGGTTACCTTAGACCCTAATGGGTCATGATATGGTTTGGGTGATAGTTGATTGACTGAAAAATGTTTCTCATTTCTTACCAATCTATGAGACTCACTTAGTTGATGAGTTAGGAAACCTATGTGTACAAGAAATTTTATTCTTACATGGAGTTCCCTTAATAAGTTTATCTGATAGAGATGCACATTTCACATTGCAATTTTTGAAGGGATATCAAAAGACTTTAGGTAAATAGTTGAAACTATGTAAAACATATCATCTGTATACCGATGGTCAATCAGGGAGGATTATCAAGATATTCAATTATATTATATGGACATGCATCCTAGATTTTAGAGGATCTTTGGATGATCATCTAGACATGGTTGAATTCACACACAATAACAACTTCCAAGATTCTATTCAGATGGAACCTTTTAAGGCTCTTTATGGTTGGAAATGTCTTTCACCGATATATTTCCATGAGGTAAGTGAGGCATCTATAGTGGGTCTGATCATGGTATAGATGACCTCTAGGACAGTGTAGATAATACAGAAGCAGTTGAACACCACTCTTATTATACATATATCATATGCTGATTGGAGTAGATAACCTTTGGAGTTCATTATTAAAAAAAGAGTTTTCTTGCAGGTGACTCCTCATTTAGGGCATTAACATTTTCATAAGTAGAGAAATCTATCCCCGTGTTTCATTGGTCCGTTTTAGATTTTAGAGAGTATCAGAATTGTGGAATACCATATGGACCTTACTTCTTACTACTAAGGTATGAATGATACATTTCATGTGTCTCATCTCCATAGTTATATGCCTAGTTGTACACATATGGTGTGTTTTGTAGACCGGAGTGAGAAGGTGTTGCGTGAAAATATATTTACACTTGTTTGAATCCTATAGAGGAATGGATAGATCCAAGAGGAATATTGGGAGTAGAATTATGATATTTTGTATTAGTTATCTTATTTATTCAATAAATATTCCTAGAGATTCTTCTTGGGGATGAGAAGTCTATAGAGGAGGGATTATAATAGCCTCTTATTTTTTTAGGTTAGTTATAAGTTAATTTTATCCTTTATTTAAGTTAATTTGAACTTTTAATTTTTCGGTAAATTTCTGAGGGTTTTTTGTTGGTTTCATGGAGTTTATAGGTCTTTTTTGAGGTGCATGGTTGGAGAACAATTTTCTAAAACCATTATGATCCTCCAGGAAACCATGCAGTTAGAGGTAGTGGAACTTGGGGTGGCACATTATTAAGGAACACCATTTATCAAATAGTTCAGCCTTACCTAAAAAACCATGCAAAATATTCTAGTAGACAAAATCATAGCTATCACATAGTTTGAAAAACCATGAAACCAAACTGTGTAGGTTCTTTGAGAGGTAGTAATCCTCGTACAATTGGTTCATGTTTTTTCAAACCATGTGACCAAACTGTGCATGTGTGATTTAATTATCTAAAATTATCTTTTAATATCCATTAAATAATCATTTTGATGCATTCTTCCTCCCACATCATTCCCTATCGAATCCAAAGACTCCACAAGACTTCCTTGGAAAATTACTTCTCTCCTAATATTGATTTTTATGGATCCAAGGATGTTGATGATTGAGAATTAAGGCATGTGATCCAAAAACCTCTATTCATATGGGTTCTTCTTTATCTACCTATTTTCTATTAAAAATAATCATATATCTGACATATCATTTCTAGATCTATGGATTCTAATGAAATATAATGATGAATTAATAGATCATTTCTATAATGGTGGTGGATCTACTAATTTTATCACCCTCATTTGATTAATATCATTTTTAGTGATGTTGAAAAATATAGATATGTATGTTGTTTTCAATAAAATTCCTTCTACTTAGAATCTTCTTGAATCTTACTCTAGAACCTTAATGTGTTTTTTTGGGATCAATTCTAGGGGATGTTTATGTGCATGATTAATCTGTTTTGAGTGTGGGTGTGGCTCAGATATCACCTCTCATTAAGTTTTAAAGTTTTTCATTAGTAGGATTGAGGTAGGAAGTTCCTTACCATTTGGGTCCATTTTATTCTCTTGTTTCCTTGATGTGATACTTGTGTTAGAATAGTTCATTTGACCATTCTTGATAGTGATTGTATGTGTGATTGTGTAGCCCATGAGACCTATATATGATGCTTGATTCCATGATAATTCCCGTGTACTATGTTAATCAACCACAAGAAAAAAAAGTCATTTAATGTCAGTTTTTGAGGTGACATCTTTGAGAGTGATATTTTAATTATATTTTTAACATCCATTTTTTAAACCAAAAATAAAATTATTTTTTAATAAAAAATAAATGTATATTTATGTAGTTTTTTTCATAAATGACATCAAAAGTGACACTAAATGAATTTTGATGTTAGTTATAAAAAAACCAAAATAAAAAATCAGTCCATATTTTTCTAAATATTTTAATTCTCATTACTCATTTAGATGAAAATGCACGATCGATGAAGTTAAAAATTGTAGAACCTAAATAAAACATAGAAAAGAAAATATAAATCTTCAATATAAGGATTCAACATAAATATTTGAATCACTTGGATGAAAATACAAGATCGATAATGTAGAAATTTTTTGAAACCAAACAAAATCTAGAAAAATAATGTTAAATATTTGATTTAATTTTTACACTTGATGTAGTTTCTATCAACATAATTTTATGTGGTAGGAAGAACTCATGAGTCATCCAAAGTTATGGTTTTTAGGGAATTTTAGACTCCAATATATAAATCTCATGTGGAATCTTTATACTTTTAACTCGATCTGATATAATATCCTTTATCATAAAAAAAGATTCATTAATGAGTATATTAATCAAAAATAAATTAAGTAATGGGGGAATAATTATAAATACCATTATGAAATAACTGAATAAAGAACTAGTGAAATGATGGTAAAGATAAAAAGATTCGATGAGAAATCAATAAGTGTGGAGAGTGAAAATATATAAAATATGCTTGAAATATGTATTGTGGTATAATAAATATTAGGTGGTAACTGAAAAATTATAAAGCATGTTGTGAATAAATTAAACCAAATTTTCCCATGATAAAATTGTTTTACTTTTGACATATATTATGTATAAAACTGATGCTAAAAATTCCAATGATAAAAGTTTTAATTTTAGGTTTTTATAAAAATAGATGTAAAAATTATATATATATATATATTTATTAATGTTATTTATCATAAAAAAATAGTGTAAAAAACTTTTTAATAATTTTTTTGTATGTTTTACTAAAAATAGACAAAAGTAAAAAAAAATAATGTTGTTTTTAGTAAAACCAATGTAATAATTCTATTAAAAAGATTTCAAACATTATATTTTAGTAGAAATTATTTTAAAAGGCTCATCATGTGCATTTTAACTTCCGGTTTTGAAAAATAGATATTAAAATACTGAAATAGAATCATATTTTTCTACTTGTGAATGTTTTATTTGATCACATGTATTTCTATAAGGCTATTAATTTTCATGATGAAAAGATATATTATTCCTTGTATGAACTACCTAGTTATGTGTATTTCCATTCCTTTAGAGGTATTTATTTGGTACTTGGAATATGTGTACTGTCTTGATATGTTTATCCATTAGAGTGGTATTGAAAATGATATGCGATGATGATGAAAAGGTACCCAAGCACAGGGTAAGGGAATGATGACCTTGAGGCCTGACCCAAGGCAGTGGAAGTAGAGGAATGATAACCTTGAGGCCTGAACCGAGGTAGTGGTAGTAGGGTAATGATGACCTTGTGGCCTGATTTGAGACACTGTGTTAGGATAAGACAACCTTGTATCCTAAACTAAGATAGTGTTGGGATATGAAAACCTTATGGCCTGACCAATAATGAATCCATAAGGAAACATACTTGTGGAATGATCTGACTCAATAACTTATGATTACTAAGGGACACGTTCACCATACTTATGTCTAGATCTTGATCACTTCTACAATACTTTTCAATTAACCTTCTGGCATGGAGCCAAGGTAGGTATGACCGGGGATCGTGGTGGCTTGGTTAGCACATGACCGCTTAATATGTTATTGTTTATGCTTTCCTATGATTTTACTTATATCATTGAATACAAATATTATATTTATGAACATATGTTAAGGAAACGTTGGTGGTGTTTTATAAAGTTTTATTACTCAAACCCTTTACAAGAATCTTGTTGTATATTCATACTTAATGATTCAATATCTAGGTAAGGGAAAGGGGCCCATGATAGATAAATTATATTTGGAGTGTAGAGCTTGTAGTGGTATAAAGATGAACCCTAGAAGATTTTCCATAGTATTTTCTTTATTTATATACTTACATTTCATACTATAGTTAATATTAATAGACCGAGATCATATTTTATTTATTTTTAAGACATGTGTGTCATTTTTTTACATTATATTACTTATTCTTATGATTGATATTTTGATTGTTATATTTTATTTTTAATTTTGGTGTGTGGATATTATTATCAAGGGTATAGTCTCCCCATTGATGAAATTTGGACCCTCACCACTAGTCTGAATCCTCTTGCATATGGGGAGAAACTCATGTGGTCTTATTGAATCTCCAATTATTTACTATTTAGGAAAATATAGGTTGGGGAATTATAAGAAACTAGATCATAAAAAACATAACCAAAATGATGCTGTTTGATAAAACCTACTAGATTTTTTTGGAAAGAATAATTACTAAAATTGGTCTAAATTATCAACAAATATTTTTTTTCTAGTAGAAGAAATGAATCCATATGAGTTGTGGTATATAAATAAGCTGATAGTGAAATACTCTTTAATCTTTGTAAGTAATTGTTTTATTGAAGATAAGTAGAATCATAATATGCTTGAGTCTCATGGAGATGAAGGTATTTTCATTGGATACTCAAGAAAAATTAAAGCATATAAATTCATAATAAAAGGCTAGAAAAGGTTTTTGACAACAATGATGTCATTATAGTAGTGAATAAACTTAATATTCAGCAAAAAAGTGAGTAGTTTTAGGATGATATTGATGAATATTTGAGAAACTCAAGGATATAAAAGATCCTAAGCTATATTTATAAGATATATTTATAATGGTAATAATGAAGTTAGATCCATATATACATAGAAGTAATAGAGTAAAGATAAAACAGATAGAAAAAATATCATTAGTGATCATTAAATGCCATTAAAAATGAGGGGAATTAAGTATATATATAAAACATATTTATTATCTTAGGTAAAGATAAATTTTATTTAAGAAGTTTCTAGGGATGATAGTTGGGTTCTATAAATGGATTAAGATCTTGAAAAAATTGAAAAAAAAAATCAGATATAAGAGATTTTGTTGAGTATTATAGCAAAAAATTTCATTAAGACAAAATGGGTTTTCCATAAGAAAATGAATGAAGATGGTATGATGATTTGAAAAAAATAATTTTTGGTGTTCAAGGGATACTCTTAGATTGGGGGCTTCAATGTAAATGAAACATTTTCACCTATTGTATGGCTGAAGAAAATTCTAATATTCTTAGACATTTTAGTGAAAAGTAAATTCAAGGTGTCCTAGATCAAGGTTAAGTCATCATTTTTAAATGGAGTTCCAAAAGAAGAGGTGTACATTGAACATCCAGATTTTTTTATTATCCATGGAGATGTGAAAAAAATATTATCAATAAAAGAAGGATTTATATGGTTTAAAGAAGGAAACAATATCATGTTTTTCAATACCTGATCAATACTTAAATAAGTCTGGTTTCCAACATATAGGAGTTGATTAAAATATATTAATTAACAATAACACAAATAAAATTATGATTATACTAGTATATGTGGATGACATAATATTTTATTGATTGAACAAATCATAGTGTAATAAATTTGATGAATTTATAAAACAAGATTTTTAATTTTCAATGATTACTGAGTTAATATTTTTCCTTGGTCTGTAGGTGATTCAAGGAAGGAATGGTATATTAATCACTTAATATAAATATACCAATTAGGTTTTATGAAGATTTGTAATGTGGTATTACAAGGCGGTGGTGATACCGGTTTCTACCTAGATGAAGCACAATGAAATCAAATATCAATTTATCAAGGAGAAAGAAGAGCATGGGTTGGTGAGATTAGAGTATATTCCAATTGAACTTTAGTTCACAAAAATTATGATAAAGGACTTAACCAAGTAATCTTTTTAAAGATATCAGATGTCTCATGGAGTCTAGTTTACTCCCAACACATAAACAATATGGATATAGAACCTCCACTCCCTGAGGTATGATGTATTTTTTAAATGATCTTATCTATGTTTTTTTACATATAAAACACCACAATGGAGTGAATATTTGATTTTTTGACAGTGGAGGAGATGTCATGTTTATAAAGAAAAAATATTCTTAACTAAGGAAGAGATATTACATGATGTATCATGGGGATATAAGAAACTAGGGGACTTTTTTTAACCATAATGATACTGAAGTAGTTCATTCATTTGATATATATCATAAAAATATTTACCTTTGGGTTTGTGATGAAATTGGTTTATGAATTATTTGTGAAGAATTGGTCTTCTCATCTAATACTCTATGCTATAACTAGTATAAATCACCATCAATAATTGGTAATGGTATTGATAATAAACTGGTTAATTAATTGAAAGTTCATATTACTCTTAGTTCTCATGCTAAGATTATCTTATATGGTCTTAGAGTACATGTTGAGTAAATCATTGATCGCTATCTAGAGTCACATAGTGAAAGTGGTGGTCTATGAAGAAGACATTCAAGGTTATTTTCAATAGAATATGTTTAGTGTTATCAATGTTTTAAGTATTGTCAACAAACCTAAAGGGAGATATTGTTGGAAAAATACCTCAATGTGATGTTTTAGTGTTTTTGAGTTATTTTGTTTATTGAAAATATTATTTGACATAGGTTTTAGTGTGTTTGATAAATGTAAATTTTAAATAAAGTTTATTTTGAAGCAGGAAGAGGTGTTTGGAATTTTTATATATAAGTTAGCGATATTTCCCAGTGTTTTTCAAATTTTGTGTACAGAATTTCATAGATTATTATTATAAAATAGAGGTTTTTCATGTGGTAACCACACAAACTATGTGGTAAGTATGTAAGGCCATATAGTAGGTGTGTAGAAGTTTGTGACACTGTTCAATAGGTATGTTATCATAGAAGAGTCATATGATAGGAGACGCTATAAAGGGAGGTTGCAAAAGGCAGTGTGGGACATGGGTTTATTGCTTGGGAAGTTTGCATGATCACAAAGAAAGTGTGGGGAGGGATTTATCTTTATCGATCCTTTGGTAGAGATTTATATTTACCATGAATGGTGTTTAAGGCTATGGGCCTAAGTTGGAGGTTCACACGATCACATAGTTAGTGTGTGGTCATAAGGTTATAAAATTAGGAGGATCACAAAAGAGATAAGTACATTGGAGGAGTTCACATGGTGGAGTGATCAATAATTTTTTGATTAGTGGATTTTTTGGGTTTTTTGCCTATATAAGGACCCTATAATCACTTCCTTAGTTAGATAGAAAACCTATATCATATTATAATCATAGAATAATTACAAAATGTTAGACTGAGACCCACACAAAAAATCCCATGATGATGGAATTTATCCTAGTAAGTCTGTTATAAAGGTTTTTCATGAATATAGTATCTTATAGGTTGTACAAGTAGAATTTATATATAGGTTTAATCTCACATAGTTGGTACAAACATAAGGTACAGAAAGGAAGAATTCTATATGAGAGGTTCATGGAGGAGTTGTATGCGATGGTGGGTTTTCTTGTCAATTGAGAGGTGAATAGTGCACTACTCAAAAGGTGAGAGTTGTCCATGTGGTTAGTGCATAGTGGGAATATTACAAATAAGAACATGTTCATGAAGTAATTTTACATGAAACAAAATTTATGTGGTAAAGTGGGATTCACCAAATAGATAAAAGTGGATATTGATATCATAAATATTTTTAGTGTGAACAAAATCTAGGTTGATTGAAGACATCAAAATAATATTTTATAGGACCAATGAATTAAATTTTAGAGAGAGAGTAATGGGATTTCAAAGTGTGTTTGTTTATTAAACCAGGGGTAGTGAATCTGCTCCAAACCTTATAATAGTAGTGAACTATAGTGATTTTGGTACATCAGCACATTTCCATTTTATTCTCCTTAGACTAGCTCAGTTATGGTGAACCAAGTAAAAATTACTATATCTCTTTAATTTTTTTCATTTCATTTTCTTTTACTGTAAGAGGAATATATAAGAGCGATTTTTTAATACTAAAACAAGATCATAAGGGGAAATTGTTTTAATTTATCATACCATGATTTACCCCCCACTCAGATTATTTAACCTAATAGGGCAAACAAGTCATTTGAGTTGGCTAAATAGCACTGAGGGTTTAGAAAAATACAATGGGGATGTGATTTTATATATAATGTATTTTCATAATATAAATATAAAAATAATAATAAATAATGTAATCACAATCGAAGTAAAATATTTTTAACAAAAATAAATTTAAAAGATATATCTAAGCATGTAACTATTAGACAATAAAACAATATGTAATACCAAAATCAAATACATGTCTCACATATATAGGTTAGAAATAAGTGTAAATAAGTAATTTATAAACTCATCTTCTCTATGTTAAGCTACAATTAACAAATGCCAAACCCTGTGATATATTTAGGATTAACCACCAACATATGGGCTTTGAACATACCTGTATTATTTGAAATAAATTATTCATGTATATAAGGTGTATACTTACAAGGTGTATAAATAAAAACTCAATAGGATAATAAAAAATACCCCAAAATATTTATATTATTTAATGTGTTCTTAAATGTAATAATAAAATTCAATAATTAAAATTAATAATTTAATAAAAAAATTGATAACACACACAAAGTTAAAATTTCATTTTATTATTCAAATATTATATCTCACACCATAATTACAATCTAACTATAAAATTTTCATTACTTCTTGGAATAAGATATCCAATTAATTTAACCCCTTTTCATAATAAAATACAACTCATTTATATTTCCAAGACATAACAAAATCCTTGGTAATTATCCCACTCATCCTTGGAATAATACAACCCATTATATTCCCCTTAAATTCACAGTATAACTATTCCCATTATACACTTTGTTAATTATTTTTGTAACATAACATATCCCATAATATCCTCCTTCTATTCACGATGTGACATAGATCATAATATTCCTCTTTCATTCAGGGAGTAACATAGCCCATGATATTATTATTTCATTCATGGCATAACATATCCTACAATTACACAAATTGTATTTTCAAAATACAATAAAAACATTTAATAAATCATTTCATCAGACATATCAAAGGGTTTAAATAATAAAAATATTAATAAAAAACTAATATAATTTCCATAAATCTCAGATATCAGTTAATCATATCATAAAATATTCTTAAATTTATTAATCCTTACAAAAGTATGAAAATCCCAACTAAAGCCAATATTATTCAATTTAAAAAATATAATAACAAATCTCATTTAAAAAAAATATAAAAATTAATTCCATTTTAAATAAATTATAAATTATTTTATCATGCATGTATTAAATATAATATGAATAAAAGGATACACAATTAAAATAATTAAAAATCAAACCTTTAAAGAATTTTTTTATCTTTCCTAATTCAATTTCACATTTTAAATTATAAAAATTATAGAGATAACAATTATTAAATCATAATAATGGTTTTATTTCACCTATTATGATCTAAAATAAAGATTAGATCAAGAAGACAAAAAAAATTCCTATATAATCATCCAAAATCCATAAAATCATCAAATTAAAGTCAAATGGATTGATTAAACTAAATGACTTTAATGCATAATCAAACACATGAAATTAATCTGGGTTTAAAAAATCCTCATCCACATGATCAAATGCTACAATCATATCAAATTTTTTTTATGGATTTATTCATTAAAGAATAAACCATGACATGGTTAAAGTTTCCACACCATGGTCTGTGTTATTTCCTAATTTTTAATAATATGAATTTGTGTTCATGAAGAATAATATGAGATATGATTCATTCAATTCTATTATATTTTTGATTATGAAGTTTTCTTGTTACAAATCATGTGATGATGTGTGGATGTTTAAGTGAACATTAAATAATCCTAATAACCACTTAATGAATGTGGTAATTGTTATAAATTTTATAATGAAGAAACAAAATTTATAAATTTTACAACTTATGAAAGTCTTATAGATTTAATATGGGACATTTATTTATTGGAGGATTTAAATTTAAAGGTAGTTCATAGACCACATTTTGATAAGGGAGACCATTCTCTAACAAGCTAAAACACTCTCACATTTTTTTCACTTCATTAACCATGGAGGTGGTGCTAGTAATCCATTTGAATGAGAAGAGGAAATACAAAAGTTTTCAGTGATTCCATTTCATTTGATGGATAAAATTTCATATTGGAGTCAATTTATTCGTACCAAATTACCTATATCAACCTTATTAATTTAGTAATAATGAACATATGTAGTAATGTGTGTATTGTTTGTGTTTTTATTTAATATTATTATTTATACCAATTGATTTTGTTGTTGATTTTTTCATTTTATTTCACTTAATTTTTACATAGATATATCCTAAAAAAATATTTAGTGGTATTATAGAAAGTAATAGAGATGAATAATAAAGATGATGATTAAAAAAGGGAATCCAGTTTGGAGATTTTATAGAACCATGGCTAAGGTTTATATTTCCATGTCATAATTTATCTGAATTTTCATTAAAATGAAAAGGTTTTTGTAAAACATTATATATTTTCTTATTAAAAAAATATATCATAAAAAATAGTATTTTACACATTTTATTTTCAATAAAAAGGTTATAGTTCATATAAATATGATTTCTATATAGAAAACCGTGACCTAATTTTTTTTAATAAGTCACGACTCAAGGTATGACCATTTAAAAACACATTATCTAAAATGAAATTTATGTAAAAACAAAGACACAGTTTAGGGAATGAAATTCAATCAATTATATTCCTAAAGAACATGTACATAAAAACCACATTGTGTTTCCTTCCTATCTTTTTGTCAGATATTAAAAAATAACCCTAAAAACCCTTTTCAACATGAGCCTTTTGACTATTGACAACAACAAAAGTTAGTTTGATTGAATTTATTGTAATCTAATGTTTTTATATCTAATGATAAATATTTTAAGTTTTCATTTATTTATGAAACCTCTAATTAATATTCATCCATTTATATTTTTTATATTATAAATTTTGGTTTTATTTAGTTTATAGTGTTTAAGCATCATTTCATTATTGTCATACCATGAATATAACGATTTACATGCTAGGTTTGACATAGGATTTAGTTTCATTGAACCAAAACTATGAATTTATATTTAATAATGAAATAAATAATGTTTTTTATTATTATTGATACATATTTGGTTTTAGATTTGTAACACCTGAGATTCAATTATATTAAATAATCATTTCTTTCTAAAGAAACTATGGCATAACACACATAGATTTATCCAAGAATGTTATTAAATCCTATATTACACAATTTTATAAAATGAATTTGAATAAATTATTTCCATTTAATAATTAATAATTTCAAAATTAGCATAGGATGAATTTTTGAGTTTTTTTAGAAATAGTTGATTTTTAGGTGAATAGTGAAAAATACTGATTTTACAAAACTATCAATTTTATGACCATATAATGATATTTGAATAAATTTAAAGTTCATGATGCCCTTTTTTCTCTAGAAAAAATATATATTAAATAAGTAATATAATTCATATAAAATATATAATATTGAATTTAGAAATATATCCTTATGATATTTAAAATCAAAGTAATGTTTTTGTTCAAATAAATACTATTTTAAGTTCTTTTATTTAAAAAACTTAATTACAAGATTCCATTAGATTTTGTTTTTTTAAAGAAAAACAAGTCTCCATTTAATTATAATAATCAAATTAATTCCATTGGAATCAACATTATACTTTATTTTTTCATAAAATTATTTTTAATCTTAAAATAAACATTTTTCTAAAAAAGGTTTCCATTGCATTTTTAAACTTATATTAAAACTTATTTCTAACAATTCTATGAACTGAATAATTTAAAATGAATTCCATATTTTGAATCATCATAATTAATATCAGGTAAAAAATTTAACTTAATTTTTGGTCATAATTAATAATAACCATGGTAAATATTTATCACCTCACTTAAGGATAAAACTAGTTAAAATGTTAAAAATAATAAGACAAGGCTTCAGTATAACAAAAAGCACTTGATAAAACCTTATTTTGTAATTATATGTCAACCTTATCTTTATAATCATTAAATTTATGACAATTTGGAGCAACTTTCACCTTAAAATGATTCTATATTATTAAAATATTTTAAGTAATTACATGTATGTCCCTCCCCTCACTTATAAAAGGTAACATCTTCACCCCCCTTATTCACAAACATTGTACCTATTATATCATTAAATACCTACCTAGAAACCTTTCTACCCCCATTTAATAAATTCTTCAGCTCATTTTCTTACCCTATGACTATCCTAAGAAGGCTTAAGGTGTAATCCAAATGAGGCCTCTCAAAGAAGAGGTAATCATCTTACCCGACTCTTTCAAAGTTTATTTATTCTTCTAATTACTATAAATATTTTTTATTCATCCTAAAATAATGATTCTAGTATCACCAATATACTTATATTTTATTAAAATTATAGGAAAATTATTTTCCACCTCCTTTACATCCTATAGAAAATGAAAACATCGCTCTTGCATACATACGATCTATCATCTCTACATAGCAGTGTAATTTATTTTTTATCACCACTATACATGTATGTTTATAAATCTGGAATTAATGAAATATATATGATAATTATAAAAAATTACAATTATTTAAATATAATATGTCATATACCTTCATACCCTTACATCTATTGGAAAATGATAATTTCACATGTACGTATGTGTGGACTACCATCTCCATGAACGATGTGATTTTTTATTCTATTACCACAATGAATGGATTATTATAAAATTATATATAATGAATAAAAATTATATTTATGAAAAATTCAAAAATATAAAGATGATGGAACCATTACATAATTCCTTTAACCTATAACAGTATACAAAATTAATTTTAAAGAAATTTACTAAACAACCTTAAGTAGTCAACATACACAACAACTATTCAATGATTTGATTTTAAATCATTATAATAGAAATATAAAAAATTTAGTATAGATGAAAAAGGTTCTTAATAAAGAATTTAATAAATATAAATTCATTATACAAGAGGATCAAACACATACAACTAAGGAAATACCCAAGTTAAGGTATTTCTATTACAATCTCTTTTTATTTGATTATTGTTTATATTCATATTTACTTTGGGAAAATAATATGATCATAATCCCTTAAACCTCATATATTTTTTCTCCTATGTTTATTTTTTGGATTTAAATTTAAATTTTCCATTTTTTCTCCTATTGTTTCAATAATCAACAAGTTACATGCAAGATACATTCTTTTTAATATCATATTTTTAAGTTTTCCTTCCAACTCGTTTTCTTTCATGTCCATATTTTTTTTAAAAAGACTTCAAGAATTATTTTACAATTATAAAAAGATTTATTAAATTTATATTTAACCATGTTTTAATTTCTATAAATATTTTAAAAATAAATCATCTTGTTAGTTTTCCAATTTAGGTTCTTTTTACCAAAGGTGTGAATGGAATATTTGTTTCAACATACATCACACAAATGAGTTTTTTAACTATCATGACTAATATTTACTTGGAAGCTTTCTTCAAAATTTTCCATGATTATTTTCAATGGAAATATTTTTATAAATATTTAGTAAACTTTTATTTAAAATGATATCAAAATAATATGATATTATTTTCTTAAAGGAATTATTTTTTAAAAAGTGATTTATAACACCGTCCTTACCCACAGTTACAAGGAAGCTATTTTTTAATTTATTGCAAATATTTTATTTACTAAAGGCATGTTTTTACTAAGAAACATTAATTTATGATGAATCTATGGTATTATATATTCCTTTAATAATAATTGATTGTACCTTATTTTGAGACCATTAACTTTCTTGTGATCATGTTATCTTTCACTCTCCATTATTCATTGGACATTACCTTTATCCTTCATTTCCATATTTTTAATATCATGAGTGAATTAAGAATAATTTTTATTATATTGATGATGTTCAATCATATAACTTTTATAGATATGACATCAGTTGAATGAAGACTATTAATTAAGTAATTTTATTTATTGGGGAAATGTTGATGTCTTGTTTTATTAATTCAATACAGATAATTATTAGCTCATAAGGAATCTAGAGAATGAATTATATTGATAATTAAATATATGAGAAATTCATAGGATGTGCAAGTGATGGGTGAGGACTAGTTATAGATATCCCCTCAATGGATCAATATGTATCATAATATAAAGTAGTAGACATTCTATATTAGATGGGTATTTAGTTTATACCTAACCATTATTATCAATGATGTCTTAATAGAGAGGTCATGATGGAAAGATTCATGATAATTTGACAGAGGCCTTAATGGAAAGTTATTGAATGTAAGTATTTATTAATTTCATTTATTAATAATTCTATTTATATTATACATATGATTGATATGTTGATATTAGCCATAGATGTTTTTTAAGATCAAGTTGTTGATTAAATGGTATGCATTTTGATTATCTAAAATTCCATATTGATTATGCCTTATTTACTCATGATAGATTATACTATATATAACCCATACTAACCATCTAAGCTCAACCTCTATATTATTTCCTTTCCATAGGATATGAATAAGGATATTATGAATGATTTCAAGGATACAAGAATGATTCTTATGAATTTTTTTTATATTTACAATGTAACATGGGAATAATGTATGTATCTAGATTTTAAAGACTACTAAAATAATCGATTCTGTATAGTAAGATCCCTTGTATCTTGTTCTAATGTAATATAATAGACATCAACTCTAACTTACTAGAGTTAGGGTGTTATAGTTGGTATCAGATAAAGTATAGTAGAAACGTTGGGAACTAGATTTTAAATTAATATAACTAACATGAGAATTATGATGATACCTTAGGGTATTTTAGATCTTTTACCATTATACGAAATTTTTATTTTATGGCTTAATATTATTGATAATTATGTGCTGACTCAGTGTGTTCCATTTTTTAGAGATGGTGACTGTAACAGCCCAAGATTTTATAAAAAAATATTATTTTTAATTTTATTAATGTCTTGTGTTGTACGCTACACCAAAAGGAGCTTGCACAACACGCATCCTTGTCTTGCCTTGCATTACACGCAATCGCGACCTTCCTCGATAGCGTGTGTAATACGCAATACCGAGTTTCACTAAACAACGATGTGCTATTAAAATGTTATTAAAACTAGCCGTTATGAATAGTAATAACCACTTTTTGAAATTTTATAAATTTTATTTTTCAAAATGGACTTCATTTTTGGACTCAGAATATCGAAATTAGCCTAGGGTGAAATTTTGGTATTTTTCTGAAAACTTTCAATTTTTGATGAATAGTGAAACCACTAAGTGGTAGGTTAAAAACTGAATTTTGCATAAAACTTAATTTTACCGCTTCTGTGAATGGAATTTCGAAAATCCGAGAGACACGGTTAATATCAAGGACTAAAATGTGGTTCAATGAGATGAAAATAATTTTTTGGTGAATAGTAACTTTTTACTTTTTTTACCGCGGTTAATAGTAAATAGGGTAACTAAGGGTAAATATGATATTACTATTACCCTAACACATGTCCTAATTCTATTGGACAAGTGTAATTCGACCAAAAACAAACTTAGGAATAAAATATGACCATTTAGGCCCACTTGGATTAGATTAGGACATTTATTATTAATTTATTTAAAGAAAGGTTAAAATAGTTAAAATCAAAGTTTAATAAGTAAATCATTTTTAATATGGGGTTATACATAAGATAAATTCGATTGTAAATATTCATTAGAAATCTAAAAAGATTTCCTACATGATGGTATTTTATTTGTAATTTTTAGACATAAAATAATTTAATTTATTTATGACACAACGATGATGCAGTAATTATCTTATTAATGAAATATTGACATAATTGATGTTATAAACACCAAAATAAATGTAATTTGAGATTTTTTATGAATTACACTAATTTTCTAGGTTACTATGATATATTAATGTTGATTTAATCAACTTGGTTCGAACATTTAATTCTGTTATGACTTTCACAAAAATCATATATCAAATAGTGTCAAAATTGACGCAAAATAGTTTTTAAATCAAATATTATATTATTAATTGTTATTGTATTCCTAAAAATCTAAGGTTCGGCCAAATGACTTATATAAGGATATATATATTAATAATAAACAATTTGGGGTTCGTTTGACATGTTATAGTAAGTTTATTAACCATATAGTGAAAGAAAACAAAAAGACATGGTAAAAGTTAAATTATTTAACTTAGAGTTAAATCTAATTGATAAGGTTAAAATAATATCCTAAACTTGTCTAAATTCTATTGGTTGATAGGATTTCGACCCATCCCCACTTTATCTTCGAAATAAGACCCTTTGGAACCATTATAAACCGATTTTGACTTTAATATAAAATAATATTTTGAGATATTCCTAAGGTGCCCCTCTCCTCCCCTATAAAAGGACACCTCCTACCCCTCCTCCTCACACCAATTTGAGCACTCAAGCTCGGCCAACCCCTGCCAAAATCTCTTCTCCACTTCCCTAGAAACATCCTAGAGGTTCTGGTCTTCCTGAAAGACCAATTCTAGTGCCCTAAGAGGAGGTCTCAAAGAGGCACTTCAAAGAAGAGGTAATTACCGTTACCAATTCTTTCATCTTTATTTCTTCTTCCACTTCTTCTTCTTAGGTTGTTTAATTATGAAGTAATAACATCAGTATCACTCATATACTGATATGTTATTATAAGTATGAAACAACCCTATTTCACCATCTATCCATCCTATGGAAAAAGAAATCACCGCGCGTGCGTACGTACTGAATACCGTCTCCACGCCGTGGTGTAATCTATTTTCCACCACCACCTTACATGGATGGGTATAATGGTGTAAAGAATAACTATACATAGTTATTACAACATCATATTGATTCTGATATATTGTATAATCCACTCCAATTCAGTTCAATATTTATGGAAATGATATCATCGCTCGTGCGTACGTACGGACTACCATCTCCACGACGCGATGAGATTCATTCTCCATGTTAACCATTTAAGAATGATTATAAAGTATATATGAGAAATAATAATGAAATATATGACATTATAAAGCTACTGGATTTATGTATATATATATATGTATGTCATCTACTTACTTCCATTTCAAGACAATAAGGAAAGTAAAACAGCGTTCATGCGTACGTACGGACTACCGTCTCCATGAACGGTGTTTTTCATTTTATTTATCTATATATTATATATATATATATATACTGAATATATATGATATATAAATCATATTTTATATTCTGGAAGTAAGTAAATCATGATATAAGTAATAATGATGTCAAGAACAACAAGTCAAAACACCTAAGATAAATGAAACGATTTTACCCAAAACGCTTCTTTAACATGGAATTTACAAAAGAACGGGTAATATAATGTCATAAGTGAACCATAAATGATATCATAACAATGAATATGATTATGTAATAAGTCAATAACATGATTTAAATCATTATACAGGAGGTTTGGACACTTACAAAGGAAGTCAGACATAAGGTAAGGGAAATATCACAATCTCATTTTTATCCGAGATTGTTTATACGTTGGTATTTACTGGGGTGTATTTTATCATCCACATCTATGTTTCCTCAATATGTAATGTTATTTCCATCCACCTAAAATTGTTTAAATCCAATTTTACCCTTTGGTGAGTTTTTAGTAAAAGATATGAAAGGAATCTTTTGTCATTTTTCGTACGAGGTACTTTTTGACTTTTTCGACAAAAGTACGAAGAATGTTTTTTTTAACTTATACGGCATGAATGGATTTTTAAAACATTATTTCCAAGAAGCTTCCTTTAAAAGTTTTCAAGTTTATTTTTAATCAACTTCTTTTATTTTAAAGTCGTATGACATGTTATGAAAGGAAAAATGTTTTTTTGAAGAAGAAAGGATATTTTCCTCAAGAATGGAGTTCAGGTGTTTTATCAAAATTATTTTCCATCTAAGATAATAAAGGGTTTTGTTTTTATCCCTATTATTAAATTGATTTGATCATGTTGTGATGGAATTATTTTTATGAATTCCTTTATCTTATATGAATTTATTTATGATGTCATGATGTTTCAAGAATCCCATTTTTGTTACATGTGCGATGATGTATGTTTTATGATTATGTGGCACACATAAGAAAGGATTCATTATAAGATGGGTGAGACCTATATCTCCCTCCAATGCATTGGGTAAAGATTTTATATCTCATGAGATAGACATGGCTGAAATGGTAGGTTATACCGGTTCAGTGAAACAGGACTGAAACGAGGGTTACTCGATTCAGAAAGGGACTTTGTCCACTAAGATAGTCTTGGAAATGAGTCTTGACTAACAAGAAATGATTCTCTATGATTATGTGTGTATGCCACAAAGTTTCATGTTTTAATTTATGATTATTGGGATTTCATTTCACTACTATGATTTATCCCATGTTATGAAATTATGCTCTCTTTTGCAGGTTAAGATTTCCAAAAGTTATGTTCTTATGAATATGATGTGATTGATTTTTCTTTTGTATACCCTTACTGAGCATTTGAGCTCACCCTTTTATGTTTTCTTTTCCCCAGGATATAAAGAAAGGTTTTAGGTTAAAAAAAAGGGAAAATCTTTATGGGAGATATTGAAGATCTTTCACCACGATTAGAAGATTACGTTCCGAGTTTCCAAAGACACTAAACTATTACGATCCTTGTGTGTGTGTTTTTGTTATGTACTAAGTATTCCGCAAAAGTAATGTAATGTCCATGTACGTCAAGCTTCGGGTCTCTACAGTTGGTATCAGAGGAAAGGTTTAGTCAACCTTTGGAAACTAGGATGCGAAAACGTTAGTGAGATCCCTAGAGATATTTCTAAGGTATGTCTAGGGATGTCCCTAGGGATAAGTATACGTATAGGTTATAGTAATAGAATTACGCTAACGATCATAGAATTAAACCTAAGATGTTGGATATTGAAGGTACTCCCCCTTTATTATGTTGTTTTCCCTAGCATGATTTTTGCGTCTCACACTATTCTTTTTGGGTTTTAGACAATGGCTGGAACCCGAAGGAACCGTGTTGATCAATGCAATGGACAATGCAATGATTGCCCTCCTGAACAAACAAATGTTATGGGAGATGGAGTGCAAAATCTTATTGCTATACTTACACAAGCTATGAATCATTCTGGACTTCCAAATGAGCAGAGAAGGGAACAATATTCTATTGAGTCCTTCATGAGGCAACGTCCACCTTCTTTCAGTGGGTCTTCTGATCCACTTGTGGCTGAACAATGGATCAGTACTACTGAAAAGATATTTTCAGTTCTTCAATGTTCTGAATATGATAAAGTCATCTTAGCAGTATATCGTTTGGAAGGTGAAGCTGATCAATGGTGGAATCTTATCAAGAATACGAGGCCAAGAGATGAAATTGAGTCCATGGAATGGGACGAGTTCAAGAACTTGTTTTTCAGTAAGTACTTCCCTCGTATTATTCGAACAAAGATGGAGAAAGAGTTTCTTGAACTGAAGCAAAGGGACGATGAATCTGTTGGTACATATGAAGCAAATTTTACAAGACTTGCAAGGTATGCTTCTGGTATTATCATCCAACCTGAAAGTAAAGTTGATCGATTTTTCAGTGGCTTAAAACCAAGTCTTCGAAGGGCATTAGCTATAAGAGACTTCAGTAGCTATGAAGAAATTGTGCGTTGTGCTATCAAGGTAGAAATGGAAGTTGGTGTTACATATCCATCTAATGGTTTTGACAAGAAACGAAAGATGGAGTTCAAGGAGAAATCTCAGAATAATGGTGAAAAGAAGATGAATGTTTCCTTATGCACAAAGTGTGTAAAGAAGCATGGTGGATATTGTCTTAAAGGGACTAGAAAATGTTTTAAGTGTGGAAAAGAAGGTCATCGAGCAGCTGAGTGTCGAAGTAATGGAAAAAGGGTTTCTAATGATGTGAATAAAGCAAACACTGCAGAGAACGCACCACCAACACTTCAATGCTTCAAGTGCAAGGAAATGGGGCATTATGCTAATAATTTCCCTAATCCAAGGGTTAGTGATGATCAACATGAGCAACCACTAAAGGAAAAGGACAAAGGGAAATCACATGCGATCACTATTGGCAATGTTGAATATGACAACGATGTGGTGGAATGATTAAGTGTTTATGTAATGGGATTCCAAAAAAATGTTGTATTGCAATATTTATTGATGTGGTATTCAAAGTGATTGAGATATTTTTTGGAAATAAGATGATATGCGCATAATGAAGACGAGAAAATGAAATGTTTAATAGTATTCATGAGCTCATGATTGATATAAGGACTAAGTGATATCATGGTTTGAGTATATAGAATTTTAAGGATTTTGGTATGTGGAAAGTGTTAACTTTTAACTACACTCATGTTTTCACTAAGGTATTCAAGAGAATACACGATTAAGGACTTTGAATGTGACCAACAAGACATATCTTATGATATGTGGGGATCAACGATAGTATTAAATCTCTGGTAATCGTTGTCACTATATTATGATAGTGGACTGCAGTATTATGTATAAGCCTAAAGATTAGACTGGATTATGTTGGACATAAGTTAGTATTGTTTAAGGATAGAAGATTTTCGATATTATTGATGGGATGTTATAGTAATATAGTTTTGGAAAAAGAACAACCTGCAGGATGGGCGACAGCCCATCGCTTCGGACAAGGCTGTGGGAATCGAACCCACAACCGAAGTGCGACTGGCCTTTATCGCCTACCACTGGCCTACAGGAAGTCCCTGTTTAGTAGAAACTAGTTTTATTATATTAAGCAGTATGATATATGAAGTATAAGTCCATTTTAGGAACCATATGTGATTAATCTCACTATAGATCGACTTATGTATATAATTTTTGCTAACTTTTTGTTTGAGACAGATGGAATGACCCGTCATTCTATCACATGATCTGCTAACACTTCACGAATAAAAAATTCAACTTCATTTATTTAAGAGATGAAGTGGAAATTGTTCAAGGCACGAACAACAGTGAGATTGTACCAAAATAAAGTAAGTATTTATTCTAATGAAAATTTTCAACTTTAGGGAAATGATCTGGAAAACCAAAAAATGTTGTCCTAGTGATCTTATACCTGATGAATCAGATGGTACCTTATATCATCACAAATCTATGGATTTGTGATTACTGGCTTTTCCATAGCCATGTTCTCTACCACTCTCCACCAGAACATGATGGTTAGATTTCTCTTCCATATCCACATTTTCACCTATGTGGAAACCCAATGATTAGTTTATTTGGGTAACCGTTACGTTTCATACTTTTGTTTTTAAAGATTGGTTTTGATATTCCTTTTTACGATGTGGGTTTCTATTAAAGAAACTTTCGAATAGTAAACCAATTATAACCCCGACGAATTTCGAGGGCGAAATTCATTTTAAGGGGGGTAGAATGTAACAACCCAAGATTTTATAAAAAAATATTCTTTTTAATTTTATTAATGTCTTGTGTTGTACGCTACACCAAAAGGATCTTGCACAACACGCATCCTTGTCTTGCCTTGCATTACACGCAATCGCGACCTTTCTCGATAGCGTGTGTAATACGCAATACCGAGTTTCACTAAACAACGATGTGCTATTAAAATGTTATTAAAACTAGCCGTTATGAATAGTAATAACCACTTTTTGAAATTTTATAAATTTTATTTTTCAAAATGGACTTCATTTTTGGACTCAGAATATCGAAATTAGCCTAGGGTGAAATTTTGGTATTTTTCTGAAAACTTTCAATTTTTGATGAATAGTGAAACCACTAAGTGGTAGGTTAAAAACTGAATTTTGCATAAAACTTAATTTTACCGCTTCTGTGAATGGAATTTCGAAAATCCGAGAGACACGGTTAATATCAAGGACTAAAATGTGGTTCAATGAGATGAAAATAATTTTTTAGTGAATAGTAACTTTTTACTTTTTTTACCGCGGTTAATAGTAAATAGGGTAACTAAGGGTAAATATGATATTAATATTACCCTAACACATGTCCTAATTCTATTGGACAAGTGTAATTCGACCAAAAACAAACTTAGGAATAAAATATGACCATTTAGGCCCACTTGGATTAGATTAGGACATTTATTATTAATTTATTTAAAGAAAGGTTAAAATAGTTAAAATCAAAGTTTAATAAGTAAATAATTTTTAATATGGGGTTATACATAAGATACATTCGATTTTAAATATTCATTAGAAAGCTAAAAAGATTTCCTACATGATGGTATTTTATTTGTAATTTTTAGACATAAAATAATTTAATTTATTTATGACACAACGATGATGCAGTAATTATCTTATTAATGAAATATTGACATAATTGATGTTATAAACACCAAAATAAATGTAATTTGAGATTTTTTATGAATTACACTAATTTTCTAGGTTACTATGATATATTAATGTTGATTTAATCAACTTGGTTCGAACATTTAATTCTGTTATGACTTTCACAAAAATCATATATCAAATAGTGTCAAAATTGAAACAAAATAGTTTTTAAATCAAATATTATATTATTAATTGTTATTGTATTCCTAAATATCTAAGGTTCGGCCAAATGACTTATATAAGGATATATATATTAATAATAAACAATTTGGGGTTCGTTTGGCATGTTATAGTAAGTTTATTAACCATATAGTGAAAGAAAACAAAAAGACATGGTAAAAGTTAAATTATTTAACTTAGAGTTAAATCTAATTGATAAGGTTAAAATAATATCCTAAACTTGTCTAAATTCTATTGGTTGATAGGATTTAGACCCATCCCCACTTTAGCTTCGAAATAAGACCCTTTGGAACCATTATAAACCGATTTTGACTTTAATATAAAATAATATTTTGAGATATTCCTAAGGTGCCCCTCTCCTCCCCTATAAAAGGACACCTCCTCCCCCTCCTCCTCACACCAATTTGAGCACTCAAGCTCGGCCAACCCCTGCCAAAATCTCTTCTCCACTTCCCTAGCAACATCCTAGAGGTTCTGGTCTTCCTGAAAGACCAATTCTAGTGCCCTAAGAGGAGGTCTCAAAGAGGCACTTCAAAGAAGAGGTAATTACCGTTACCAATTCTTTCATCTTTATTTATTCTTCCACTTCTTCTTATTAGGTTGTTTCATTATGAAGTAATAACATCAGTATCACTCATATACTGATATGTTATTATAAGTATGAAACAACCCTATTTCACCATCTATCCATCCTACGGAAAAAGAAATCACCGCGCGTGCGTACGTACGGAATACCGTCTCCACGCCGTGGTGTAATCTATTTTCCACCACCACCTTACATGGATGGGTATAATGGTGTAAAGAATAACTATACATAGTTATTACAACATCATATTGATTCTGATATATTGTATAATCCACTCCAATTCAGTTCAATATTTATGGAAATGATATCATCGCTCGTGCGTACGTACGGACTACCGTCTCCACGACGCGATGAGATTCATTCTCCATGTTAACCATTTAAGAATGATTATAAAGTATATATGAGAAATAATAATGAAATATATGACATTATAAAGCTACTGGATTTATGTATATATATATATGTATGTCATCTACTTACTTCCATTTCAAGACAATAAGGAAAGTAAAACAGCGTTCATGCGTACGTACGGACTACCGTCTCCATGAACGGTGTTTTTCATTTTATTTATCTATCTATTATATATATATATATATACTGAATATATATGATATATAAATCATATTTTATATTCTGGAAGTAAGTAAATCATGATATAAGTAATAATGATGTCAAGAACAACAAGTCAAAACACCTAAGATAAATGAAACGATTTTACCCAAAACGCTTCTTTAACATGGAATTTACAAAAGAACGGGTAATATAATGTCATAAGTGAACTATATATGATATCATAACAATGAATATGATTCTGGAATAAGTCAATAACATGATTTAAATCATTATACAGGAGGTTTGGACACTTACAAAGCAAGTCGGACATAAGGTAAGGGAAATATCACAATCTCATTTTTATCCGAGATTGTTTATACGTTGGTATTTACTGGGGTGTATTTTATCATCCACATCTATGTTTACTCAATATGTAATGTTATTTCCATCCACCTAAAATTGTTTAAATCCAATTTTACCCTTTGGTGAGTTTTTAGTAAAAGATATGAAAGGAATCTTTTGTCATTTTTCGTACGAGGTACTTTTTGACTTTTTCGACAAAAGTACGAAGAATGTTTTTTTTAACTTATACGGCATGAATGGATTTTTAAAAAATTATTTCCAAGAAGCTTCCTTTACAAGTTTTCAAGTTTATTTTTAATCAACTTCTTTTATTTTAAAGTCGTATGACATGTTATGAAAGGAAAAATGTTTTTTTGAAGAAGAAAGGATATTTTCCTCAAGAATGGAGTTCAGGTGTTTTATCAAAATTATTTTCCATCTAAGATAATAAAGGGTTATGTTTTTATCCCTATTATTAAATTGATTTGATCATGTTGTGATGGAATTATTTTTATGAATTCCTTTATCTTATATGAATTTATTTATGATGTCATGATGTTTCAAGAATCCCATTTTTGTTACATGTGCGATGATGTATGTTTTATGATTATGTGGCACACATAAGAAATGATTCATTATAAGATGGGTGGGACCTATATCTCCCTCCAATGCATTGGGTAAAGATTTTATATCTCATGAGATAGACATGGCTGAAATGGTAGGTTATACCGGTTCAGTGAAACAGGACTAAAACGAGGGTTACTCGATTCAGAAAGGGACTTTGTCCACTAAGATAGTCTTGGCAATGAGTCTTGACTAACAAGAAATGATTCTCTATGATTATGTGTGTATGCCACAAAGTTTCATGTTTTAAGTTATGATTATTGGGATTTCATTTCACTACTATGATTTATCCCATGTTATGAAATTATGCTCTCTTTTGCAGGTTAAGATTTCCAAAAGTTATGTTCTTATGAATATGATGTGATTGATTTTTCTTTTGTATACCCTTACTGAGCATTTGAGCTCACCCTTTTATGTTTTCTTTTCCCCAGGATATAAAGAAAGGTTTTAGGTTAAAAAAAAGGGAAAATCTTTATGGGATATATTGAAGGTCTTTCACCACGATTAGAAGATTACGTTCCGAGTTTCCAAAGACACTAAACTATTACGATCCTTGTGTGTGTGTTTTTGTTATGTACTAAGTATTCCGCAAAAGTAATGTAATGTCCATGTACGTCAAGCTTCGGGTCTCTACAGTGACTAGTGAAATAAATTGAATCAACACTTGTAGTCAATATAGGGATTTACCTACGGAGAATAAAAATACAATGAGTGTTGGAGTTGAGTATATTAAGGATTTATTAGGAAAAATGACTTAGGTTATGATAAATAACCTTGATCGTATAGAGAAACCTATTATCCCACAACACAATTTACCTATATTAGATCATTTTGTGAGATAAAAGCCTCCATATTTTAATAAAACCACTAATAAATTGGTAGCTGAATAATGGATTAAGTCCATTGAAAAGATATTCCTAGATTTGTTAAGTATTAAAAGGTAAAATTTTATTCTAAAAGTGTATTATTTTAATGTATTTTCTAATAAGTGACGGTCATTTATCCATAACACAAAAGAGGTTTATGGAATAAAAATAATATAATGTGGAACATTTAATGTTATATTATTTGGGAAATACTTTCCCCAGGGGAAATAGACTAAAATGAAGAAGTTGTTCTTCACTTTAAAGTAAAAGGAATATGAAAGTATCGTAAAGTATGAGGATAACTTTACAAGGTTATCTAAGCATTACAAAGACTATAAATATAATCCAGAAATAAATATTAACCAATTATTTAATGGGTGTAAGTTGATTTTGTAAAGGTAATTGGTTTGTCAAACATTTTCATCATATGATGATATAACATCAAGTTCCATAAAGAAAGAGAAATAATTTACTAAGTTATATATCTTCATGGGAAAATAAGAAAATAAGTGGCAATCTAAGCACTAAGAAAAATAAATGTTTCAAATAAGAATAAAGGGAAGACATGATTTCCCAAATGTGATAATTATGGAAAGAAACACATAAATAATTTCTTAATGGGAACATGAGTTTGTTCCAAGTGAAAATAAAGGTGTCATAAGGCACATGAATGAAAGATAAATAAAAAAATAAATAATATCTAGTGCTTCAACTATAAATAGATGGTAATTATTCAAACCAATGTTCCAATAACCATGGTAATGACCCACAAAAGAGGCTGGGGGGGGAGCTTATATAATTACTACAATCGTGTTTAAAGATATTAATGATATAGTGAAAGGTACTTTAATCATAACCTCAAATTTAACTAATGATTTATTTGATTCTGGATCTTCACATTCTTTTATATATTCCATTTTTCCAAGAAAATTAAATATTTCCCAAGAAACCTAAAAAGGGAGTTATCAATCAAGATTCATAGTGGGAATCACATTGTAACAAGGATTTTTCAGTCAATTACCATTATGAAACACAAATATACCATATTTAAAACATGATTATTATACCTATGTTTGACTTTGATATAATCCTTATTGTGGAAAATATTTGAAATTATAATGAAAATTTTTATTTCTAAGATAAATGTATTATAATTGGAGATAGAGATATGGGATCACTTATCTTTAGATAGGAGACTATATCATATGAATCATATATTTTTACACCTTTATTAGCCCTTATTAATAAAATTATTGTAGAAGAAAAGTATGCACAACTTATGAATTATAAAGGTATCCTTGGGATATAGGATGTGCCTCTTTTATAAGAATACGTTGATGTGTTTTATGAACAATTACCTGGAATTACACATGATTATGAAGTTGATTTTTCTATTGATCTCATCCCTGGTGAAAAACTTATATCTAAGACTCTAACATCTTGATTTTTTTGAATGGGTAAAATTTCTAAAGAAATTTGAACTTCTAAGTTTGGTGGATGGAACACCATTTTAATTGGGATTTTGATATTAATTATAAGAATTGGAACACATTAATAATTTTTTTCTGGATAAGGGTTAATTCCTAATAAGTGTCTCAGGGGTTCAATTTGGTTTAAAAAGCATTAGGATTTGATAATTGAGATACAAGAGGTACAAATTTGGGTGTATGGTTCTCACATGGTTAGTGCTAATCTTGTAACATGTTTGAATTATAGAATAGTTAAAAAAATATGTGAGGTTACTAGAAAACCTTGTAATGAACCTTCAATAAATTATAGAGGATTCACATAGGCAAGGCATGGTTTGAAAAACCATGCACCAAACCCTGTGAGGTGGTGGTGCCTTTAGATAGTGTAACAACATGGTTGGTTCATGGTTAGAAAAAATGTGCATCCTAATTGTGAATCTCATTAAAGGAGGTAATTTCACCAAACAACCCCTCCATCCTTATTTATTTTTCTCTAATCCCTTTTGTCCCATTTCATGTGCCTCCTCTAACCATGGATATTCTCTTCTCCCTCTCCTAGGTTCCTTTGGAAGTCATTCATCCGGGCTCCGATTTGAGCATTGTTAGCTGTGTTGGATAGCTAGTGGTAAGGATAATAGTACTCTTTCATCCTTTATTATTTTATACCATTGTTTGAAATGCTATTTTCATATGATCTCACTTTCCATATTTTCAGGCTGTTTTTCTAAATCCTGATTTGTCTCATTTTGGGTTAGATTAGAGGCTGGTATTCGATGAGTGAGTGCTTAAAAGCATAAGGTAGGTTGAGCTTATATTTCTACTTATTTATATTCATTCTATGGGATACACATTTAAATACATGTGAATGGGATGTTCGGAGTGAGAAATTTAATTTAATTCTTGTATTTGATAATTATTATTGGAGGATGCCGATGGGAACACCATGTTTATTTAAGTGCGTTGAGCCTTGAACGACATGGGATGTATGAATTGGGTTTCCAATTTGGTTTGTAATGAGGTTCCAGTTAATTAAATCAATTAAATTGTGTTGTAATATTATGGTTTCTATGAGAATGTGTTGATCATGGCCTAAGGTTCTTAGGGTGATTTTGATCACTAAAATTGAGGTGAGATGGTTCATTATGCTGAGGAAGATGGTGATTACCATACCGAGGTTAGGTGACAAGGTTTGTATGTGGTGATGGAGTTCCACCAGATGGTGTGTATTAGGTATTTTTGGTGATTTAAACTCATCATGATTTGATGATAACACCATTGGAGTCACATACACATAGGAAATGACTCAGTGAGGTGGTGTTGACTACACGATGTGGGTGGAGGCCTCTATAGATTTAGCAGCTTCGAGGATGGCATTGAACATTAGTTATAGAGGAGGTTCTCACTGTAGAAATCCGTTGTTGATGGTGTGTGAGACCATCCATTTGGGGATGAGGATTTCTATACATGTATGGGATAATGAGTCAGTATTATTGAAGGACATATCTCATTGTACCTTGGGACGTTAGGATTTTTAGAAGATAATGGTTCATTATTTATGGAAGGATGAGTATCATCACGCCTTGGGACATCAGACTATTGAGTCGATGGTGATTTGATGAATAGAAGTCCAAGAGACTTGTGACATATTTGGTGGGTGTGAAATTGGGATGTTGGTTGTACCCGACATAGGGCTACAAGTTGATTGGTTGGCACGAGGTGTCAAATCACATGTTATGGTAGAGAGACCAAGGGCTATTAGTGTATGATTGACCATGGATACATAATTACTTTATGGACATTAGTCGAATTAGGTAAATGATTCCTTATGGTTGTTGGTAATGAGTAAATAAGGTTATATATTTTATGCATGAACATAGTTTCTATTTATTTACTTATATAGAAACTAGTATAAATATCGATTTCAGATTAGAACATGTTGGTGGTGTTCTATTGAGTTCATACTCACACCCTACATGGGACCCTCATGACACATGAAAGTTTTATGTATTTGAGATTAGGTAAGAGATTATACATAGGGGATGGACCTTAGTGACCATGGATACACTGTGAGTGAATGGGATGGATGAAAGTTGGACCATGGGTTTTTTTTCAATGAGTTAGAGTTTATTTTTCGACTTTTGAGTATGTTTTTATATGACCAGAAATGGGATATTTTTCATGTTTTTTAGGACTTTATAACATTTATACATTATCTGATATATATGGATAGTATCTTTTGGATTTTTATTACCATTAGTTATTATTTATTCCATCAAGTTTTGTCATTTATTCTATAGTGATAATATTATATTACCATATTTATTATATCATCACTAGAGGGTATAGTCTCCCTACTATCACATAAGACTTTATCATATTTGGAGGCATTCCCAAGGAATAATAGTCCTCTAGTTAGGAGAACAGGTTAAGTGGATCCCAATCCAAGGTGCTAAAAATGGTATCAGAGATGTTTTTTTATTTTGTCTTATTATCTGGGTTGTGGTAGAATAAAGACTAGGATTTTTTCAAAAATGGGTAAAGAGATCATGTATGGTTGCCTATTTCCCCATGCATGGGTGATAGACTAAGTTTTAAGGGGTGGGATAAGATGATCTTAGTTTTATTTTTTACAGTTGATTGATTTGTCTACCTTGAGTGACACACTTGGGTGTGATGTTATCGGATTATGAGATTTTGACCCTTGGGCCAATATAGAAAGGGAGGAGTATTTATGCATCATGGTAGGCACTTAAAATCATATGAAATGTGTATGTTATTATGACTATTATTTGTAACTTGTTATACATGAAAAGGTTTTGGGCTATTTAAAGTGTCAACACTAGTCTAAATGGTATTTTTCTATATAGTCTCTTGGTAGCATTTTACTTATCCACCCAAGGTATGTAGTTCCTGATGAGAGTAACATGTGATCTTATGTGTATGGTGTATATGGAGTCTGAATATAATATGGGTAGGAATGGATAAAGGAATTGGGTGAGCTATTTAAAATGTCAACAATAATTTAAATAGTGTTTCCTATATATCTTTTTGGTGGTATTGTACTCAGCCACCCCAGACTGGTGTTTTTTGATATGCATGATATGTGATAACTAACTCTGATATGGGTAGGTATAAGGTCATGAGGCTAGATTATATGTGATTTTGGAGTAGTAGGAAAGTGTAAGGGTAGTGAGTTGCGCTGCCTATTACAGATTTCCCTATTTTTGATATATGACCATTATTACTGTTATTGACCATGGTATTTGGTATTCACCATGATGCAACATAGACGAGCTCTAATGGAGCATCAGGAGGGTGGAGATGTGGAGACACTAGAGCACGCATGCGATGAGTCCCTTGAGGATTGGTATGAGACCCCTTAGGGTTAGGATGATCACGATCCATTGGTAGAGGCTCCTAAATATATAGGGAAAGCATATAAGATGGTTGATTTTGGGACATGAATAGAGGAGTAGCTCAGGGCGATCTTAGTATGAGTCATACATAGTATTTATAGGGGATATCATAGAGTAGATCCATCCATGGATTATCTAACGTGGAAAATCTATTCTTATCACCCACCATTTTTTTAGAGTAAGGGTGGATCAGAGGTAGTAGATAATTGGACCAAGTCTACTTAGATGATATTTGACAAGCTCAAGACACCCCTATACCGAAGGGTGAATATGGATAAATGTATTCTAAGAGGATCAATAAAGTTCTAGTGGGACATATAGGTATAAGTGATAATATTGATATTTTAATAACTTATTATATACTCCCTTTACTTATTTTATATGAAATGGGAATAATTTGTGTGAAATGATAATGTTTAAATATTAAATATAATATTTGAGCACTATTTGAATTCATCCAGATTCAAGTATGTTTAATGTTTTAATAATAACTATCACCCTAATGATCTAAATTGTGTGTTTATTATTTTCTACGATTCCTTATTCAATTTCCAACATATCAGAAGAAGGAATCAGTGGACAATTTTTCCATTTGAAGGGTTATATGGTCCTCAAAATTAGGCCCAAAGAATATATGATGAAACTGGACCATCCATGAAGTTTTAATTAATGGGATCAATCCAAAAGTCCAAATTAATTTATTATCATCCAACTTTCGGAGAACAATTCAATGATTCATTTATAAAAATTTCAAGGCCCCAATCCAATAACAAGGGGCCCAAATAAATCTTTGAAGTCCAGCCCAAAATTCTATTTGGGAATTGAGATCATCACAAAATATTTGATATTTCTACTGATAAAGACATCCATTCAAGCTGATATATTTCTATGTGAAATAGGAGATATATACCGCCTATGTTTTTGAAGAAATATTTCATATTTGAGGGAATATTCCAATTCAAAAACCCATTCATATTTTGGCCTTGATAAAGTCTGGATTGAAATGGATAGATTAACATTGTTTAATAAAACGGACATAACATTGGATCCTTAAATCCAATAGACACCAAATTTTAAGAGTAGAAAGTAAAATTATATATCTACAACTTGTAAGAAGAAAATATTTCAATTTTATGCTGTATGGAGGGTCCCATATTAGATCCAAGTGGAGGGGAAGTTTTAGAATGAAAACATCCCACAACATTGGGATATAAATACATCTCCCTCATCTCCTTGCAAGAGGTTGAAAATTCAGAATAGAGGATGATCAATTGGCATGAAAAAGGATCTAAAAAAGGCTTGGTAGGACATGCCAAACTCAACTTTTCACTTTATATACCATTCTTCCTCTCTTTTTTTTCATTTACTTTTGTGTTCTTTTTTGTTGTAATCTTGTAAGTCTTTGTTTTGTAATTCTATTTTAATGCAAGTAAATTTCCCATTAACTCTTATTATCATCTACCCTCTGTTTTGAAATATTAATGTTCTTTAAATTTATTAAATCATGTTAAAGATCAATCTCTTCTTTGGATTTCACATTCAATAAAAATTCTGTGTTTAATTATTTTTGTTGCTCGTATGTGTGTTCGATGAACCAATCTTTTCTTATCCCTTTATTTTTATTCTATTCTTAATTCATAATCATAAACATAATAATCCAGATTACAAATCATTTCAATGGATTAGTAAATCTACCATTGGGGTGAGTCAAAATTTCGGGATGTTAAGTGATTGAGAGCTTTTTCTCGATAAATATTCTTTGAATTAACATTGTGTATGTTGGACTTAACATGTCATGTATTAATGAATTTTTTTAATGAGTGGCTTACATGGATTATTGGAACCATAAATACACTACCATAAACAAGATATGATTAATATTAAAAACCTAAGATAAGTTAAGGCTTGGATTAGATCCTTAACACTTGGGAATTCCAATCAATGTCAACTTGTGACATGGGTGTTAATTTAATGCAATATAAATCAAGGATCAAGGATATCACAAGCATAAATTCCTAATGATGAAATCACCCCAATATTAATCAAATTGATAAATCAATCTTAATCAATCAATCATTTCAATTAATATCTATAAACAAACCCCCCATTCAAAATACAATCAACTATAAACAATCAACTATTAAAAAGTATCATCACCAAGGATTCGACCCGAGTGCTATTATACACATTAGCAGAGAACCGAAACTTGAAACTATCGATAAGCGATAATTTTCCATGCTTTCAATAGGCAGTTTGATATGAAGGAATGGAAGGAAATTATTTTGAGACTTGTTTTTTTGAGTATTTCTTCCTAGAGATGTTGAGGGTGGACCGAGCCTGTGATTTCATGAACATGAATTAGGGGGGTACATCCTTTATGGATTATGATGGAAGGTCCACAGACCTATCCCGTTTTTCCTCTTCTATATAAGGGGATGAAATTTTTAGGGTGAGGTTATTTGAATATGGCATGTGACATGCCATCATGATTCAGGTAAATATATTCAGGTTTACATTTTTCTCGGAGGTAGTGAACCAGACCTTGATATCTGGGGGAAACATGATAGAATAGAATCATATAATCCAAGTGATAGAGGCAAGTGATCTAGGAAGTTATTCTTTGGATAGACAAATGTGAGGTTGTGAGGAGTCTCGGTAGGGTATTTAGGCTAGATTTTTGGGCAGACCACTAAAGAGCGAGTGGTCAATAGTGTTCTTCTAGTGTGGGAAAACATGACATGTTTTGACTTTGTGTGACCAGCCTCCTAAGGAGTTATAGGTGTGAATATAGGCCGGAAACTTTGAGATGTTCTATAAGAAGGAATCTTGGGTAGCTGGGAGTTATGAACTGGGTCAGAATCATGGATCTAAAGTATAATTGAGAGTGGTACCAAGATCTAGTATCCAGAATACTAATGTGTGTGCAAGTTATAGTAGAGAGAGTGGACTAATAGTGTGGTCAGTGGTTAGTAGCTAGTGAAACTCTCCATGGAGGTTAGGTATCAGGTAGTTTTTCTTTAGGATAGGTGAATTCTATTGAGATGGTAGGGTTATGGAAGGATAAAGAGATGATGATGGTGGTTTACCTTTATCACAACATGTTCTTTTTTTGTTATGACTAACTTTTGGAGCATAAGGTACACATGTTATTGATGAGTTAACCAGGTATGGGTTAATGTGTGGGAATTAGGTAGGATGTGTTTCTTGTATGATATTCATGGGAATCAAGATGTTTTTTGGGCATGAATATATATATGATGCAAGATCTCATTTGAGCATCAAGTGTGATGAAGAAAACATTGTCCTTAGTTGAATTGCAGGACCTTAGGAGCATCATGTGTGAAACCGGTATGATTGAGAACTTGATGAGTTATAGGAATGGTGGTATGTCATTTGAGGATGTGTATTTATGTGGTATGGTCAAGGATCCATTAGAAGGTTGAATTGGGTTGAGAAGTGACTGGGTAGGTAATTCCAAAGGTGGGGAACCATAAGAGGAATTTACCTATGATTGAGTAACTGAGGTTGAACAGGGTGATGTTTATGATATGGGTATGTCTAGTACCATCTCTTCATGAGACTAAATATCTTGAAGATTATCTATTGTAATGCAGGGAGATTATAACATCCTGATTTTTTGAATGGGTCAAATTTTTGAGGAATTGTGAACTTTTACGTTTGGTGGATGGGGAAAAATTTAAATTAGGATTAAAAGATTAATTATGAGAATTATAATATGTTACTATGTTGTTTTTGGATGGGTTTTAATGACTAATAAGTGTCACAGGGGTTTAGTTTGGTTGTGAAAGTATCAGTCTTTGAAAACCATGATTTGGGATGCACTACACTAGGTGCACGGTTGGTGCACAATTAGTTCCAATCGTATGGAACAAACCACGTGGCCCATTTGAACTTGATCATAGTTATAAAAAACCATGAAAGGTGGCCAAAAATCCTACGTGATACCAAAAATATATTTTAGAGGGTGCACATAGGTTTCACATAGTTTGAAAAACTATGTACCTAGCCATGTGAGTTGGAGGTGCCTTTGGAAAGTGGCACCTCATGATTATCGCATCGTTAGAAAAATAATACAACCTAACCATGTAGCCGATTAAAGGCAGTGATTTTACCAAAATATTTGTCCATACTTATTTATTATTATCCCATTTCATGTACCTCCTCCAAATATGGATCCCCTCTTCTACCTATTCTAAGTTCCTTTAGAACTCCTTCATTTGGTCTTTGATTCAAGAGTCATTAGGTGCATTAGATAGCTACCTATAAATCTACTAGTTAACTTCCTTACTTTATTCATTTACCTCAGTCTTTGGATTTTTTATTTCTATACAACCTCATTTTCCCTATTTTTGGGGTATTTTTCAAAAATCCTGATTTATCTCATTTCAACTTGGACTAGAGGCTGTTATTTGATGAGTGAGAGCCTACAAGAATAAATTATGTGATTCTTATATTTCTTATTATTTATAATCATGATATGGGATATGAATTTAAATACATGTGAGTGGTGTGGTCTAAGTTATACCTTTAATTTAATTCTTGTATTTTATAATTATTATTGGAGGATGCTGATGGGAATTCTATGACTATTTAAGTAGGTTTAACCTTTAATGGAATGGGATGAGTGAATTGGGTTTCCAAATTGGTTTGGCATGAGGTTCCAACTGATTAAATTAACTTTATTTCATTGTGGTCGTATGATTTCCCTGGGAACATGTTGGGCCTATCCCAAGGTCCTTGGGGAGATATTGATCACCAAAATTAAGGCGATATGGTTCATCAAGTTGAGGCAGATAATGATTAAAATAATGAGGTAGGGTGATGAGGTTCACATGTGGTGATGGAGTTCCGTTAGATGGAGTGTCTTAGGTATTTTTGATGATTTTTTTTCACCATGATTGGCTGATTGCACTGTTGGAGTCGTGCACACATAGTAAAGGACTCGGTAAATTTGTGCTAACCACTCGATGTGGGTGGAGGCCTCGAAATATTTAGTAACATAGGGGATGGTTTTTAACTCAGTTATGGATGAGGTACTCACTATAAAAATCCATGGTTTAAGGTGTGTGAGACCATTGGTTGGGGGATGGGACTCACTATATATGTTTGGGCTGATATTCTAGGATTATTAATGGATAGATCTCACCATGACTTGGGGAATTGGATCATCGATCCAAAAGTAGTTTATTATTTATGGAAGGATGATTATAGTTATGCCTTGAAACATTAGGCTGTTGATCCTATAGTGATTTTATGAATGGAAGTCCAAGGTACTTGTGACATATTTTTTGGGAAAGTCATTGGGGTTCTAGTTGTACTCAATATATGGATATATGTGGTATTGTTTTGTAGGAGTTTCTGGGTGACTTGTCGTGACATCGAGACCAAGGGTTCATGGGGTATGATTGACTAGGGATACAACATTCCATTTTCGATGTTGGATGAATAAGGTAAATTTTTCCTCATGGATGTTGATCATGATTAAAGTGGGTTATGTATTTTATGCATGAGTTTAGTTTCTATCTATTTACATATGCATAAACTGGTATAAATTTGGATGTAAGACAGGAACATATTGGAGGTGGACTACTGAGTTCATAATCACACCCTACATGAGCCCCTCTAGATACATGTAGATTTTATGTCTTTGATATCAAGTAAGGGATCACACATAGGTCATAGACCTTATCAACTAGGGATGCACCATGAGTGCATGGGATGGATGGTAGATGGACCATGGGGGTTCATTTCATCAGGTTGGAGTTTCTTTTTTGGATTCTTGAGTACATTCTTATATGATCATCCATGGATGATCCTACTTGTTTTTATTAATGTATAAAATATGTATGGATATTTTTTTTTGGATTTTTATTTCCATTTTTTATTATTTATTCTGCTTAATTTTTTCCATTGCTACCACAATACTAGTATTATATGACCATATTTGTTATATCAACACCAGAGGGTATAGTCTCCCCACTATCACCTAATTACACCATCACTTCTAGTTTGTATCCTTTGGTATATGGGTATGCATGCCTGAGGCCCAATAGTCCTCTGTCCCAAAGTAAAGGTTAAGTGGCTCAGAGGTTCGGGCATTATAACAACCCTCTATAGGATAACCTTAATGGAATTAGTGTAAATGGAAAAAATGTGGGAGTTTTGTGATAATAGATTTATGTACCATAGCATTTAACCATGGGGATCTCATGTTATTTTGGTTAATAATAAATATGGGTATATGCATTTGTGCATAGAATACAATTAAATCAATAACATTGACATAAAGAATAAGCATTACCTACCATGAATTGATGAATTGTTTGATTAACTTTAAGAAGATTAATATTTTTCATAGATTGATCCTAATAATGGGTATCATAAACTATGAGTAATGAAGGAATATATTCAAAATATGAAATTTTGAATGAGGTATGGACATTAAAAATTTAAGGTAATGACCTTTGAATTGAATAATGCACCCTCTATTTTTATAGATCAAATGAAAAAGTATTCAAGGATTATGTCAATAATTTTATTAAGGTATTTATTAATGATACCTTGATATATTATAAAATATATTATGTTTATAAGATTTATTTTTTAATAATTCTTAAGACTCTTATAAAAAAGGAGTTATATGGAAAATTTTGAAAATGTAAAATCCTAATTCAAAAAGTTTCTTTTCTTGGATATATTATCTCTAAGGATGGAATATTACTTTTTCGTTTAAATAAAAAAGAAATTATGGAATGTAAAACAATTATGAATATAATCTAGGTACATAGTTTCCTTGGATTATAAGGTTACCATCGATGATTTTTTCAAATGTTTTCTTAATCATTTAACCCATTAACCAAGTTTACATGTAAAGGGGTTAATGTCATATGGTCCAAAGAATATAATGAAAATTTTAAATAATTAAATAGAAGATCGTTCAATGAGATGGTATTAACTTTACCACTGGTAAGGGTTTGATTTGTGATATATATTGATACATCAAGGAAGGAACTTAGATGTGTCTTTATGTATAATTATAAATTTATTACCTATGAATTAATGAATTTAATAATCCATGAACAAAATTATCCAACACATTATTTAGAGTGAGAATCCATAATATTTTCATTGAAGATATAGAGGAATTAATTTTGTGGTAAAAATAAGAAATATATATGGATCAAAATAGTTTGAAATATATATTCTCATAGAAAGAACTCAACGTAAGTCAGAGGCGATGGAAAGAATTACTCAAATATTATGATTTCTCTATAAACTACCACCCTAGATAGAAAAACAAGGTGGATAATGCATTAAGTAAGAAATATTATGTATTTTTTTAATAAAATAAGGATTAAAAAAGATCCTATATTAATGTATTTGGTAAAGTTTGATAGGGGAATAATTAAGGAAGGAGAAACATCACATATATCACAAATTAATACCAAACCATTCTTATTAGTATAAATAAAAAGTTCATAGATTGATGATAATAATATTAAAAAAAAGGTAGGAATGACATGAGGTTGGTTTAATTTTACCATGAAGATGGTATATTGATATCTAGAAATAGGATATGCATTCCATCCATGCCTGATCTAGAAAGAGAATTAGATAAAGCACATAACTCAAAATTCTATATACACCATGGTAGTAGAAAAATTTATTAGAATTTAAAGGAACATTTTTGGTGGTATAATATGTAATGGGAAATTGCTGACTATGTTTCAAGATTCTTAGTTTGTCAATAATTAAAGGTTGAGAGAAAATATCCTAAATGAGTCATGGAACCTATACCTATTCCTATGTGGGAATTGGATGATATAATTATAGACTTTATCACTATATTTTAAAAGACTCATATAAGTAAAAATGACTTATGGATTATTGTTGATCACCTTACCAAGTTCCCAAATATTCACACTATTAGGGAAAATATACCTATAGAATTCCTCACACAACTCTATATTATTAAATCTGTGAGACTTCATGGTGTACATATTTTGATTGTTTCTGATCATGACCCATGGTTTACATCAAAATTCTTAAAGAGGATCTAGAAGTATATTGAAACCGAGCTACATTTGATCACTTATTATCATCCTCACATTGATGGACAATCTAAAAGAAATATTCATATATTATAAGGAATGTTAAGGTTATTCTCACTTGACTTTCATGGTAGGCGGTACCAATATTTACCTTTGGTAGAATTTGAATATAATAATAGCTACCATTTGAGTATTAAAATGGAATTATATGATGAAATCATGAGAAAATATGTGATACACCAACTTGTTTTGATAAGGTCATTGAAATGATACTTTTAGACCTAGAACTTATTGAGGAGACAATGATGAAAGTGGGAACAATTCAGAGTTATATCAAGTTATCTCAAAGAAGGAAATTTATCTATGTGTATAAATGAAGTATGGATTTATAATTTGAAGTGGGTTATAATTTTTTATTGATGGTATCTATGTAAAATTATGTTATAAGGTTTGGAAAGAAAGGGAAACTAAGTCCTAGTAACATTGGACCTTTTGAAAACTTTGAATGAATTGGATCGGTGGTGTACTATTTTTAAATTCCACCTAACGTCACCAAAGTTCGTGATGTATTCCATATATCTTTATTGAGTAAGTACATGTAAGACCCATTACATTTGATCAAATTTTAGGAAAGAGAATTATAATATGATTTATCTTATTGAAAGGTACTATATATATTCTTGACACTTGAGAACAAGTGTTGTAGAATAAAGAGAATCGATATGTCAAGGTACTTTAGAGAAATTGTAAAATAGAAGAGACAATGTGGGAACCTAAATAGGTCATGATGAATAACTACCCACATTAATTTAAGATGATAAATTCTAAAAATTTCAAGGATTCAATTTTTTAAGGAGGGAAGAATGTAACACCTGAGATTCAATTATAGTAAGTGATATTTTCTTTTTATAGAATCTATAGCATATTGCACATAGATTTAACCAAGAATGAGATTAAAAACTAAATTCCAAAATTTTATAAATTGAATTCAAATAAATTAATTCCATTTTTAATTCATCAAGTCAAAATTATCTTAGGATGTATTTTTGATATTTTCTAGAAATATTTGATTTTTAGGTGAATAGTGAAGAATTTCGATTTTACAAAATTATCACTTTTATGCGATTATATGTAAAGAACCCAACCCCTATAGCCTGGAGCCAGTGAATTAATTTATTACAATGGTATGATTATAAGAAAGTCTTATCTCAAAGGACTGAATAGTTTAGTTGTTTTAAAAAACTAGATACAGACATAGTATTTATATTACAACTTGAATGGAAAATACAATATAACAATTCCATTACAAAAATTCATAACTCCAAGATTATACTTGCAAGTCATTCATAATAATATTCATCTTTTCATCCTGGGGAAAAAGAAAACAAAAAAAGGGGTGATATCAGATTCTTAGTAAGGGTAAAAAATACTACGAAATTTATCATAAATATAAACATAAACTTTTGGCATGTTGAATAACTAAAAACACATGCCTTTTAAAATAAACATGAGCACAATAGGGAAGGAATGAAATTTGAGTAAATAAAACCATATAACCAATAATAATAGAATAAACCTTAATCATAGATATTATAATAGTCAAATATCACATTTTTTTATCAATTAATAATATCATAATGAGGGAATGAATAATGCCAGACATCAGAAACATATCATCAAGGCCTCGACTAGGATGTCTGAAAATACCAGGGTAAGGCCTCGGCCAAAACCCAATTATTTTTTTCTCATGAGACTTACTGATGCATCTAGGGTATATATAAGGGCCTTACCATCACTTAATAAGTCTAATACATTCCTCATATTAATGGGTCTAAACATAAACAACATGAACATTTGAAATGGAAATAACTTTCCCCAATCTATAATAATAATCACTAACCAATCTGAGTAGCATGGTGAATGATATCAAGATAGAATATCCACATTCAAACTGGTCATAAAATATTTAATAACATATGGTAGATAAAAATAATAATATATAAATATCAATAAATAATAAAATTCAATAGAGGTGTTTAAATAGATAAAAATACTATAATAAAATCATCAAGGAATTCTTGAGGGAAATACCCTTTTTGCTTTGCCAAGAAGAGTTATTTTTGAAAACTAATTTTTATTGGGTATAATTTTTTGTATAAAACTATTAATGAAAAAATATAGTTTTTCATGAAAAAATCAGTGATTTTATAAAAATAATAGTATCTTAAAACAAATTATAGATGGTATATGAAAGTGGGTAATAAATCGAGACATTCCCTATAATCGAGCTTGCATATCAAGAATAATTATATTTGTTTTAAAATAAAGATGAACTAATCTAGAAACATGGGTCTGAAATGAATAAAAATAATTTAGAAGAAGTATATAAAAATAATTAAGAATTAAATTGGTGTATAGAAAAATAAAGCATATCTCGAATGAAAATGGAGGTTTGGGAAGAAAAGCCTAACATTATATCCGAATGTGTTCTGCACTTGACCTTAATATCATTAATAATCAAATTAAATCCATTAATTAATTAATTAATAAAATTATCTACATGTATTTTATTTATTATAATTTTATTTAGTTTATTTATGGACTTTTTGATGAGTTATAAGATACAATTTTATTGTTCGGGAGCGTTCGTTTCCTTGGTTTTCACGATCAGTATACTTGTATATGAGTATGAAAGTTCATGTGGAATGGGTATAATTATATAGAATTTAATTTATATGATATTAATGAAAATAAATAATTTTAAATTGTTATATATATATATATATATCTTTTTTTATATGGTATGAGTATGAATCATTAAATAATATATTTAGTGATAATCGTTTTCATTATTATGACAGTTATTGATCATAACGAACTCATTTTATTTTATCATTTAGTATTTTGTAAATATGTTACTTAAAAAATATAATAAAGGTTATAATACATATATTATAGTCTTGTTTAACCATAAAAATTATTTCATTACCATCCTTGGAGGAGAAATTGAAGATCAAAAATCTGTCATCCACGAAGGTTGTAAATCGGCACATCTCGGACGATGATTTCATTTTTAAAATAAAAGAGAGAGAGACACAGGAGTTTGAGTAAGAATATTACATTAATATGATATAATTATAGTATATATATGATATTGGATTTATCATGATCATTTGGACATATGTGGTCATGAGAGAATATGAAAACAAAAATAAATTCAAATGAAATTAAAAGAAAAAGGAAGAGGGTTTACCTCTTGAATTATTTTCCATGAGAACCTCCTTAGGGAAAGGGGTTTTGGTATTTTGGAATGAACAAGATCTATTTGACATGAGGAGGGACTAAGTAAGAGAATTTGGGAATAATTTTTATAATATTAATGGATTAGAGGTGTGAGGAGAGGAGGGGGTGATGGGTGGTATTTATAGTGGAGGAGAGGGATGGTTTATCATTATTTATTCACTATTTTATTATTTAGTTCAAGAAAACCAATAGGGTTTATTTTTTTGAATAAATATAGTAATAATTTCATGTGATTTGAAACCAAGGGTGATTAAATCATTCATTATGTTAGGAATTGTGTATTTAACTTATAATGTATAAATATCGTAAATTATTGTATTTTACTGTTAAAAAAATTCAACTATTTTATAAAAATCATAAAAATTTACCCTAACCATTTTTCAACATGCAGAATAAAAAAATGAACTCCATTTCATGAAAATAATTTTCTAAATATGATAAATATAATTTTTAATTAAAACCATCATTTAATCAAAAAATACAGATTTTAAATCTATTACTGATTTTATAACACTTTCAAAAATTAACCACGGTCTCATAAAATTGTCCTAAAATCATAAGAAAAAAAAAATAGATTTATGAATATATTTTATGAAAATTAATTTTCTTTTAAATCATTTTATTAATTATAAAATTTCAATTAAATATTTATGACTTAAAAAAATATCAACACTTAATTCATTTACTTATACTATGATATAATTATATGATACTTTTATTTATAAGGTGCCTAAATTTTATTTATACTTTCATGGGTGATTCTACTATTCATTAGTCCAATTTACTATTCATAAGGTTTATATTACTATTCCTAAGGTCAAGTTACTACATCATCGGTATAGGTTCTTTAACTTATAGAAATACCTATTATTTCATTAATTCTTCATTTATGATGTTTATATTGGGTTCTATAAGTAATTTTATAGGATCTAGACTATATTAAATAAACATAAGAAGGTAAATATCATTGATAGAATTCTGGGTCTTTACATTCTCTCATCCTACAAAAATTTTATCCTTGAAATTTCCAGATTTTCACCCCACAAAAAGATTTGGGTAGTTCTTCATCATAAGCCCCTCAGGCTCCCATGTCACCTCTTCAATTTTATAATTTTTCCAAATTAAATTTACCAGTAGAGTCGTCTGATTCCTCAACACCTATTATTTAGTGTCTAGATGTGAATAGGCTCTCCAAAGTAAGATAAGTTAGGTACCAATTCCATTCCTTCCAAAGTGAGTACATTTGTTGGGTCTAGAATGTACTTTCTTAACAAGGAGATGTGGAACACAATGTGTACCATAGAAAGGCTAGATGATATTTTCAAATGATAATCCGCAGCTCTGATTATCTTCATAATTTAAAAAGATATAATTTACCTTGGGCTTAGTTTCACTTTCTTCCTAAATCTTATAACACCCTTCTATGAAGATACTTTCAAGAAAACATGATGTCCCACTTGAAATTACAAATCCTTCCTTCGATTATCAGTATAACTCTTTTCCTACGTTGAGCTATTTTGATATGGGTTTGAATAGTCTTTACTATTACTAGTGTTTCCTATACAAGATCTAGGCCTACAATATTCCTTTCACCAAATTCATTCCAACATGTTGGTGTACGACATCTCTTTCTATACAATGCTGCATATGGTTCCATTTGAATACTTGAATGGAAACTATTATTGTAGGAAGACTCTACCAAAGATAAATATTGATCCCACATAAATTTAAAGTCAAGGGAGTATCATATTTAAATGTATTATAATGTTTGAATGGTCCTTTTAGACTACCCATTAGTTTGAGGGTGATGAGAAGTACTAAAATAAAGCTCAATATGAAAATATTTAAAAAGAATTTTCTAGAATTTTGATTGAAATCATGGATCATGATCAGAAAAAATATAAAGAGGTGATCCATTAAGTCTTACAACTTTATTAATATAGATTTGTGCAAGGCACTCTAGTTGAAAATACTCCCTTATAGCTAGGAAATGTGTAGATTTGGTAAGTCACTCAACAATCAACCATATTGCATCATTATTTCTTGGGGTTCTTGGTAAAATAGTGACAAAATCCATAGTTAAGTCATTAAATTTCCATGTAGGAGTAGGAAGGGGTTACATGACACCCCTAGGATGTGTCTTTAGTTATTAACCTATTGATAGAGTAGAAATCTTAATACATAATCAACAATTTCCCACTTCATATTATCCCACTAGAAATGCCCTGTTAGATATCTATACATCTTAATGATATCATGGTGTATAGATAAATTCCAGCAGTGGGTATCATAAAATAACTCCATTTTTAGCTCATGTATAGAGGGAACACATAGCCTCCTCCAAAATTTCAGAATTCCATCCTCACACACGAATTCTAGAAACTTCCCATCATTCATAGCTTTTATTTTCTTTTTATGATTATCATCATTAAACCGAGAACTTTTAGTTCTTTCCAATAAAGATAGTTGGGAAACCATTTTAAAACTTAATTCTGTTTCACCTTCCTTGATAATTCCCATATCCATATTTTATATATTCATATACACAGGGTCCTTATCAATCTTAATTTTGTTCAAAAATCCATGATCCTTACTTATCAATACATATACTACCTTCTTTTCCTTCCATAGGTGGTAGTGTATTGAGAAATCATAATGCTTTAGTAGCTTGAGCCATCTCTTTTGCCTCATGTTGAGTTATTTATATGATAAGATATATTTCAAACTCTTGTGATCCATACATATCTCACATATTTCACTATAGAGATAGTGTCTCCATATCTTTAGAGCAAATATTATAGCTATTAACTCAAGATCATGAGTTGGATAGTCCTGTTCATGAGTTTTTAAATGCCTTGATACATAAGAAATAACTCTTTCAAAATACATAATGACACAACCAAGTCCTTTATTTGATGCATCACTATAAATCACAAACCTTTCATTTTCAGATGGTAGATTCAGGATCAGAGCATTCACCAATCTCTTCTTTAATTCTTCAAAACATTCTTCACATTTGTTTCTATACAAAATTAACCCCTTTACGAGTAATATTGGTTAACAGGTTAGCTAATCTCGAAAAGTTCTAAATGAAACGCTGATAATAACTTGTTAAACCAATAAAACTACGTACCATAGTTACGTTCATTGGTGTAGGGAATTCCCGAACTACCCTTTTATTCAAAGGATCAATTGAGATTCTATCTTTTGATACAATATGACCAAGAAAAGAAACTGATTGAAGCCAAAATTCACACTTGCTAAATTTTAAATATAATTCATTTCTTCTAAGAGTCTTTAGAACAATCCAATAGTGATTTTCAAGGTCTTCATAGATTTTTTAATTTAAAAATATATCATCAATAAATACAAAAAAAAAATCATAAAGATATTCCTTGAAAAATATGTTCATTAGATCCATGAAAATGGAGGTTACATTAGTTAGTCCAAATGGAATTACTGTAAAATCATAATATCTATACCTTGTTCGAAATGCTATCTTTGGAATATCTTCATTCCTCACATGTAACTGATGATATCTAGATCGATGGTCAATATTCGAAAAATAGTGAGCTCCAGGAAGTTGATCAAATAAACCATCAATACAAGGAAGGGGATACTTGTTATTTATTATAATAGAAATGATATCTCTATATTAAATGCATAACCTCATGGATCCATATTTATTCTTGACACAGGAATAGGGGATCCCCATAGAGAAACACTTGGGTGGATAAATCCTTTATCACTCAATTCCTCTAGTTGTTTATTCAGTTGTACTAATTCCATAGTGGCCATCTGGAATGAGTCTTTGATATAAGTCTTGAACTATAAATTAGATCAATAGAAAACTCAATTTCCTACTCTGAAGGATGTTCAAGTAAATCCTCTAGAAATAAATCAATGCATTCTTGGATAATAGGTACATCCTCAATTTGAATATTTATTTCCTCACCCATAGATATTGATTTCTCTTTCTCCCCAATAATCGAATTCAATAGAGATACTGTGGGTGGAGTTAGATAAGAATCAGATGGTGAGGTTTCTTCTCTAAGAATAATGGACTCTACATCATTCTCAAAAATTTTAAATTATTCTTTTAATAGATTTTCACATCATATTTTGAAATCAATTCTATGATGAAGATTATGTAAAATTCGACCATAGGTATGATGATAAATCAGTAGATAAAGCATGTTTATATTCTATAATGGGAACTTCTTGACACATCTTTGTTTCAATGAGAGTTCCATTATGGGATTTTATAGAAAACTACCTTATTAAGGATAATTTGAAATGTCTAATTTTTAAAGAAAACTGGGAAGATATAAAGGATTGTGATGATCCAGAATTAAATAAAGCTTTATCTAGATTTGAGGAGATGATTAATGTACCTGCAACTACATCATTAAGAACTTCAACTTCATCTGTTGTGATCACATATGTTTTTCCTTAATCCTGTGGCCTTTTCTGAGGAAATTTTTATTGATGATTTTAAAAATCATTTTCATAATGTCCCATATTTTACAATTGTATCATTGAAGATTGGTATCTTATTTCTTTTTATTGCAATCAAAGGCTTGGTGGACTTTTTCTCCAAACTTGTAACATAATCCTTTTCCTTTTAAGTAGGATCCAAGGTGTTTCCTTCCACAAGTATCCCATGTTGGAAAAATAACCTTTTTATTCTTCCCTTTTTCCATTATTTCCTCCTCCACCCTCTTCTTTTTTTCTTACCCTTAAATTTATAAGACTTAGAGAATTATTTCTCTATATTGATAGCACAAGAGACTATATCTTCATATGATAAGAATATTTGGGAAAATATTTCCCTTAAAATGAATGGTTTTAAACCATCAAATAATCAATCAATCTTGCTCCTTGGATTACAAATTTAGTCTATGACATTCCTTTCTATCCTTGTAAAGTTGGATTCATACTTGGAAACATTATTATCCTCCATTTGCCTCATATTCAATGATTACCTTTTCATATCTGCTCATTGTTTATGAGGAAAATATTTTTCTAGAAAAATTTCTTTAAAATCCCTCCATTCAATACTTTCAATTTATTCCTACTCTTTTTTGTTTTGGATTAGTGACCACCATTGATCCGCATCACCTGATATATGATAAACTACCATGAAAACCTTCTCCCTTTCATTACTTCCCCAACTGAGATATGTATTTTCTAAGGAAATTATCCACTTCTCAGCTATAAATGGGTTTGTAGCCCCATTGAATAATGGAGGTTGTTATCACATAAATTGGTCTAACATTTCTTCTCCACATTGTGGATTTGGATGCTCCATATGGGAAAGGTTATTGTTCATAAGCTGATTCAACAGTCCCGATATAGTTATAAGTTTCTCAACACCAGTCACAACTCCAATACTGACATCATTATCTTTTATATGAGGGAAATACCAACATAGAATATTTTCATTGATACAATCTCTATTCCTTACACTAGGTTACATTTCTAAATAATATAATACACTAGATTTGGTTGTGAATCATAATGGATAATCTCAAACTAGAAAAACACTTAACATAAATTGAAATTTTATGCATATCTAATCTCATAATCATAAACATAGTTTCTTTGAGGAAAAATTCACTTTTAAATCCTTTATAGTGGTTTATAAAGAAAATGTGAATTAACTTAATAATATCCCCTAGGAGTGTCAAACTAGGTGCATAGTAAGGCCCATTTTTGTGTACTAGGTTACCCTAAGTCAAGATCAGGACACCTTGTCAGAGTTTTTACTCCTAAGTACATCTATTAAAAAAAAACGTCCACTTGTAGTATCCAAATAAGGATATATTTCTAGTAATATCCACATAATAACTAACTTACCAAAATTATAGTATGTTTCTTGTATTCTTATCCTCAAATTATATCTTAGGGTTATATTACCTAATCTATGTTTTATAAATCTACTTTCCAAGGTTTCTTCTAGACTTCCTCTGATACCAACTGTAGATACCCCTACCTCAATATCCTAGAGATGGTGCTTTACTTTATTACATTGGTATGATTACAAGGAAGTCGTATACTAAAGGGACAAATAGTTTAGTAGTTTTGGAAACTAGATAGAAACATAATATTTACATTATAACTTTAATGAAAAATACAATATAACAATTCCATTGGAGACATCCATAACTCCTAGATTAACCCTACAAGTCATTCATAATAATATTCATCTTTGTATCCTAAGAAAAAATAAAACATAAGAAAGGGGTGAGATCAGATGCTTAGTAAGGTTAAGTAATACAGATGAAGTTATCATAAACTTAATCTTTAGGCATGGTGAATTACTAAAAACACATTATTTTTAAAATAAACTTGATCATAATATGGAAGGAATGAAAGCTATGTAAATAAATCCATATAACTGATCATAATAGAATTAACCTTAATCATGAATATTATACTAGTAGAATATCACATGTTTTATCAATTATTAATATCATAATGAGGGAATACATAATGTCGGACATCTGAAACATATCGTCAAGGCCTTCACCAAGACGTTTGAAAATACTGCATCTAGGGGATATAGTTGGCCCCACCCTTCAATTTATAATTCTAATTCATTCCTCATATTAATGGGGATAAACATAAACAACATGAACATTTGAAATGTAAATAACTTTCCCTAGTTTGTAATCATTATCACCAACCAATCTGAGTAGCATGGTGAATGGTGTCAAGATAGCACATCCATAGTCAAATTAGTAATAAACCATTTAATAACATATAATAAATGAAAATAATAATATTTAAATATCAAGAAATCATAAAATTAAAAATAGGTTTTGAAATAGATTAAAATACTGTAATAAAATCATTAATAAATTTTTGAGAGAAATATCCTTTTTTTACTTTTCAAAGAAGAGTTATTTTGGAAAAATCATTTTTATTTGTCATAATTGTTTTTATAAAACCAGTAATGAAAAAAATATAATTTTTAATGAAAAAATTATTTATTTTGGAGAAATAATGGTTTCTTAAAATAGATTATGGATGGTACTTAAAATTGAGTAAGAAATTGAGATGTTCCCTTTAACCAGGCTTGCGTATCAAGAAGAATAGGAAAGTGAACCTTTAAAAAGAATGTATTTATTATAAAAGGAAGATGAAATAATTTGGAAACATGATTTTGGAATGTATACATAGAATTTAGAATAATTATATAAAAATAATTAAGAATTACATTTGTGTATAGAGAAATAAATCATATCCAAAATGAAAATGGAGGTTCGGGAAGAAAACCCTTACCTTATGTCCGAATGTGTTTTTCACTTGACCTTAACATCCTGGATAAGAAAATAAAATTAAATATTTAATTAATTAAGAACCTTATATGTATTTATTTTAATCATTATAATTTTATTAATTTCATTTATGGCTTTTTTATGAGTTATAAAATACAATTTTATTTATTGGGATCATTCGTTTCCTTGGTTTTTACGATCTATATACCTGTATATAAGTATGAAAGTTCATATGAAATGAGTATAATTATCCAGAATTGAATTTATATGATATTAATGAACATTAATAAGTGTAAATGGTCATATATATCAATTGATTATATTGTATGAGGATGAATCATTAGATAATATATTTAGTGATAATCGTTTTCATTATTACGACAGTTATTGATCACAACAAACTCATTTTGTTTTATCATTTAGTATTATGTAAATATGTTACTTTAAAAACATAAGAAATGTTGTAATACATATATTATATTCATGTTTAACCATAAAAATGGTTTCATTACCAGCCTTGGAGGATAAATTTAAGAACAAAAATTCATCATCCACGAAGGTTGAAAATCAGCACCTCTCGAACGATGATTTCATTTTTAAAATAAAAGAGAGAGAAATGAGTTTGAGGAAGGATATTACATTAAAATTATATAATTTAAGTATATATATGTTACTGGATTAATCATGATCATTTTTATAGAGTTGGTGAGTATAGAAAAAGAAAATAAAAATAAATTGAAATGAAATTAAATGAAAAAGGAAGAGGGTTTACCTCTTGAATTATCCTCCTTGAGAACCTCTTTAGGGGAAGGAGTTTTTATATTTTGGAAATACCAAGATCTCCTTGAAGTGGGGAGAGACAAGGGAAGAGTATTTTATCAGAATTTTTACAAGATTCATGGCTTATAGGTGTAAGGAAAATAGGGGGCGAGGGGTGATATTTATAGTGGAAGAGAGAGGTGATTTCTCATTATTTTATTCACTATTTTATTATTTTGTTCAGGACAACCAATAATGTTGATTATTGGGAATAAATATAGTAATAAGTGATTTTAAGTTTGAACCAAGTGTGCTTACATCATTCATGATGTTAGAAATTGTGTATTTAACTTATAATGTATAAATACCATAAATTACCGTATTTTACTATTCAAAAAATTCAATTATTTTATAAAATTCCCAAAAATTCACCCTAACCATTTTTAAATGTGTAGAATCCAAAAATTAACTCCATTTCATGAAAATAATTTTCTAAATAGGATAAATTTAATTTTTAATTAAAACCATCATTTACTCAAAAAATATAGATTTTAAATCTATAACTGATTTTATAACACTTTCAAAAAATTAACTAAGGTCTCCTTAAATTATCCTATAATCATAAGACAAAAAAACATTGATTTGTGAATAAATTTTATGAAAATAAATTTTCTTTTAAATAATTTTATAAATTGTAAAATTGAAATGAAATATTTTTGACTTACAAAAATACCAACACTGAATTCATTTACTTATACTATGATAGAATTATATGATAATTTTATTTATAAGGTTCCAAAATTTTATTTATACTTTCATGGGAGATATTACTATTCATTAGTCTGATTTACTATAAATAAGGTTCATATTACCATTCCTATGGTCAAGTTACTATTTAATCTGTATAGGTTCCTTAAATTCTATAAATACCTTTTATTTTACTCATTATTCATTTATGATGTTTGTATTGTGTTCTATAAGTGATTTTATGTGATCTATACTTCATGAAATAAACATAAGAAGGGAAATATCATCGATAGAATTCTAGGTCATTAAATTATAATGATGTAATAATAACTTGAATGTTTTTAAAAACTTTTTGTATACCAAATATATATAAAATAATTAATATAATTTATATAAAACTATAATTATGAACTTAAAAATATATTTTTAACATTTCGGAAATCTAAGTAATGTTTTGGTTAAAAAATATATTTTTAGTTTTTTTCTTTCAATCAAGTATTTACAAGGTACCTTTAGGTTCTTTTTTTGTTTAAAATATGTATAAGTCTCTTTTTATTTAACATAACTCAATTAATTCCATTATAATCAACATTATTCTTTATTTTTTAGTAAAATTATTTTTTATGCTTATTTTTTTTTTCTAAAAATGGGTTTTGTTATGTTTTGTAAAATTATATTAAAAGTAATTTATGCCACTTCTAGGAGTTGAATTGTGTAAAATGGATTTCATATTTTGAAAAAATAAAAATTAATATTATTTAATAAGTTTAACTAAAATTTTCATCACAATTTATAAAAATGATGGTAAATATTTATCACATCGGTTAAGGGTAAAATGATTTAAAAGAGTTAAAAATGAAGGGATAAGGTTTCAAGATAACTCAAAAAACACTCTTAAACCTCATTGGCTAGTTTTATTTTTCACCTGACATTATCATCTTATATTAGATGAAAATTTGGTGCCACATTCATAATAATATGACTTTATATTATTAAATACTTTATGTAATTCCATGTGTGTCCGTACCCTCACTTACAAAAGGGAACCTCTTCTCCTTCTTTATCACAAATATTGATCCCAATAGATAAAATAATCCATACCCAAAAACTTTCTTAGTTTCCTTAACTTAATTATTGAGCTCTTTGTATTACACCAAGACCATCCTAAGAAATATTACTTAAAGGATGTCTCCCAACGAAGAGGTAATCATCTTACTAGACTCTTTAAAAGTTTATTTATTCTTTAAATTACTCTAAATATGTTTTATACATGATAAAATAATTAAATAATTATCATAAATATAAATATATTTTACTATTATTGTGCTAAAACTATTTTCCACCTCCTTTCTATCACATTGAAAATGAAAACATCGCTCATGTGCACCTTTGACTTAACATATCTATGTAACGGTGTAATTTTATTTTCATAATCACATTACTTAGATAGTTATAAATATGTAATTAATGAAATATATATAATATTTATGAGATGATTATGATTTTTATATGTAATATATCATCTATCGTCTTACCCTTTCATCCAATGGAAAATATTAACGTCGCTGATGGGTACATGTGGACTACCACCTTCACGAAGTGATGTAATTCATTATTCTATTACCACTATGAATGGATGAATCTAAAAATTTATATAATGAATAAAAAATATATTCATGAAATTATTAATTTTTTTAAATTATCAAACTATTAAAAAACTCCTCTAACCATGAACAATATTGGAGAAATTAACCGAACAACCTTTGGTGGTTAATGTAAGCAAGAACTATTTAATAAAAGGATTTCAAATCATTATAAAAGGAACATAGAAGATGGAATATATATAAAAAAGTTATTAATCAAGTATGTAAAAAAATTAAATTCATTATACAAGAGTATCGAACACGTATGACTAAGTGGACACACAAGGTACTATATTTTTGTTAATATCTCATTTTATTTAGAGATTGTTTATGTTTAAATTTTCTTTTTGAAAATTATATGATCCTAATATTTCAAAAAAAAATTATTCTCTATCTATTTTTATGGTTTATATTTTTATATTCCATTTTCCTTTTTGGTTCAATAATTAGCAAGTATGTTACATGTAAGGGACTTTATTTTAAAAATATTGTTCTGAAGTTTTACTTACAATTTTTTTTTCATCCATGTACTTAATTTCAATAAAATATTTTTAATAATGTTTTTAATATTATAGAAAGATAAATTAAATTTATTTTTAACCATTTTTTACTTTCTATAAATTGGTTTAAAAGAAAACTTCTTAACATTTTCTAAATGAGGTACTTTTTATCAAAGGTGTGAGTGTAATATTTTTTAACGTACACCAATTGAATGAGTTTTTTCACAGTTATGAATAATCATTAATTTAAATAATCCCTTAAAATTTTACATGGTTATTTAAAAAAAAATTCCTCAAATTGTGGGAATTTTTATATACAATGATAAAAAATGATATTATTTTCTTAAAGTAATGAAAATAATTTTGAAATGTGATTTATAACACCATTCTTAGATGAAGTTACAAGGAAGTTTTTTTAATTTATTAATTTTACTTTATTTTATAAAGACTTGGTTTTACTAAAAAATATTTATTTCTAATTAAGTGATTATCCTCTATCATCCTTTACTCATAATGGATTATACCTTATTTTGATATCATTCACTTTCTTGTGGTCATGTTCTCTACTACTCTCCATTATTCATTGAATATTATTTTTATCCTTAATTTAAACATTTTTAATATCATGGAATAATTTAGAATCATTTTTATTACTTTGATGATGTTTTCACCCTATACCATTTCCGTATACTGTATCAGTTGAAGGAAGGTTATTATATAATTTATTTCATTGAATGGGGAAGTATTTATGTTATATATTATTTATTTAATATAGATAAATATTGATGCATAATTAATCTAGATAATGAGATATATTGATCATTCAGAGTATGTAGAATCTATAGGGAATTCAAGTGACATGTGGGGCCCCATTACAAATAACCCATTGATGCATCAACATGTCTGATGAGGCAAAATGATAGACATGCCATATTAGAGGGGTATTTGGTTTACACATAACCATTTATTAAGAATTATGTATTTCTTGAGATGCCTTGATGGTATGATTCCTAATAACATAGATGAGGCCTTGATGGAATGTTCATGAATGTCTAGATTTATGAATTTTTTTATAAGGAATTTATTTTCCATTATTTGTGTGACTTATATGACGATATTAGCCATGGATGTTCATTGAACTCAAGTTATTTATTGAATGACATATGTTTTGATTATCAACTATTCCATATTGATTATTCCTTATTTACTCATGATATATTATGCTGTATGTAACCCTTTTTGAGAATATGAAGTCACCCTTTAATTTTTTTTCATTTACCTAGGATATGAAAAAGAATATTTTAAATTATTTCTAGGATGAAAGGATGTTTCTTATGCCATGTTTTTTATATTTACAATGTAATATGGGAATCATATATGTATATAGTTTTCCAAGACTTATAAATTGATCAATCCTGTGGGTTGATATCCCTTTTATCTTATCCTAATTAAATAAAGTAAACATTAGGTTTAGGTAACTAGAGTCGGGGGTTACAAGAGTTACATTATAACTAAAAACTCTCTTTATTATTGATATATGGATTGTTGGACTGTGTTTTAGACTCCTCACTAGCATAGGATCTTAGCCTATATTTCAAAAAAATGTGGGTTATCCACTCACAACATCATGCTTTCTCTTGAGGTGATTTTAGTTTTTCATGATTCAAATTTTTTAAATGAATTTACCTTATTAATTATATAAATTTTTCATATATAAATATATATCGATATAATTATATTTTATTTTTAGGTTAGTAATATGAATCATTATCTTTATAAAGTGTTATACATTAATATTTCTAAAACATGTTAATTTTGTTGAAGGTTATTAGAAAAATATCCCTTGGGTCATTTTTGGGTTCTGTTTATTGTCAATGTTGGTGTAGTGAGACTTAAAAAGTTGTTTAAAAAGGAATGAAGCCGGATAAAGGATTTTCATAGGTTTATGGAAGGATCTATAATAGTTTTTATCATAGGACCCGAATCACATAGTGATATCCTTATTCACATTGTGAGTAGGTTGTGTCTAGAAAATCGATTTTATGAATTAGTGTAATATAGTGTAATTCAAATTATAAAGGGGAATTTATGAGATTTTGGATATAGGATTTTTTAATATTGAAAATTAATAATAATATATAAAGTATGTTCTTACCATGAAGTGTGTATATAAGACACTATCATAGAAGTGATAGTAATGCATGATAAATTATCATGCTGTGGGACATATTAACACATCATGAAGAGACTTATGGTGGATTTTAGTGTTTCTATTGATTGCTAGGTTTCAATTTCATGGAGTAAGGCCAAAATATGGAGAATAAATTTTCATGTATTGGTATTCTTGGAGTAAAGGTGACCATGCTGTGATAAGGATATTTTCACCGTGGCATGCTTGTAGAAGGAGAATTCTAAGGTTTTCGTAATGATATGCTTTGTGGGTGTGAGTCATGAAATTCAATGATTTAATTACACTCCATGAGGAAGAGTATAATACTATGGAGGTTTTAGAGTTTGATCTTAGGGATTAAAAATAAAATATATTCCACACTATGAAGCTAATGGTCACATAGTGAAAGAGTCGATTTAGTAGATTTCTTTATACAAATATCCTATCTTTTGGGAAAGTGATTAGAGAATTAAATGTGTGATCTTGAATTAGTTTTGAATGAGGTGGTTATTTTTACCATCATAATTAGAGTTAATTGAGGATAAATTAGGAGGTAAACCTATATATTCTCTAATGATAACATATAGGTATCTTTATCTTCCTAGTAATAAAAGGTAGATCCAAGAATAAATTGAGTAATTGAGAAAAAATGAAGACCACATGAGGAATTATGGACTTGTAATTAAAATTAGTAAAGGAGGGATCTAGGAGGAAATCTCACTATAAGTTTAAATAATTTTATCAAGCTTATGAAAGTGAAGAGGATTGATAAACAACTTCTAGATTAAATACACTTTTGATTCATGTAGTCAAGTCAATAACACTTGGAGAAGAAATGATATATTTGAGTGGCTGATAGCTATGGTTTCTTTTTTTAGTGAGGGTTGTAAACTTGGATGCTCAGTGAGAACAATAAAAATTGTTAAAAAAATATTGCAATAATTATTTTTGGTGCATCAACACATAATTATTTTATGCTTTAGGGATTATCCTAGTTTGTGTGAACTTATTAAAATTAAATATGTCCCTCTTTTGATTGATTTATTGATTCATATCAGTTTTAAGGGAGAGGGTTTTCTAAATAATGGTGAAACAAGATCATTGGAAAGGGTCATTTGTCAAATATTGATATTCTCTAATTCACTCCCTCTATTAGGGTATTTACCTTACCTAATACCAATGAGTGGTATAAAATAAAAGTTTATTAGTTGAGTAATCTTTCTTAGATGAAATGACAGTAGTCATTAACCATAATGGAATTATGATCTTTCATAGAATAAACTTTAAATTATGAATGAATTTAATGTAAAACTATTTATGATATATAGGAATAGATGTCAACATGGATACTAAAATTAGAATCATAAATAGAATATAGAGAGAAGAATTTTCCAAAGAATATCAAATGTAACTTGATGTAGATGAAAAATGAGTAAATGTTTGAAAATAGACATTATATAGTAAAATATAAATGAAATTGATGTTATGTAAATCATCCAATCTCATGTGGGAAGAACTTACCAACATATATGAATGCGATTCAAGGAAATATAGCTAAATTTCAGGTTATTTGGAATAATTATGAGGATAATAGGATAAAATTGAATGAGTTTGTTGATATATTATTTTATTGAGTGAAAATTATTATGAAAAAAATGCATTTAATTAGAGAAAGAATAAAAAATTTTAAAATTATGAATAGGTTACCTAGAATGTTACCACCATGTTTCAATGTGAAATTTTTAGTTATTGAATACAAATTCTTAACATAGGTGACTCTAGATAGTCTTTATAACACAATTTCCTTATATGAAATGAGGAACAATAAAAACGAGTCCTTGAAAAAGGAGAATTATAAATAAGTGGTGTTTATTGAAATGATGAAACTCACTTGAGAGGTTGAATCTAATGATATGAAACATGTTTTTCTGATTTATTTCCTTTCCTCAAATATCAAAAGAGGAAAAAAAATTCCAAGGAAATATTCCACTTTCTTTCCTTCAGTGTGGAAAAATTGAGAATCTTACTACAAGGTGTTGAGAATAATTCTTGGATATTGGAGAATAACCCATGAATAATACATCTATGGTTATTAAAGGAAAGATAAATTACTAGAATAAATTCTTTAAAAATAAGTAATTACTTTTACAAGAACATGATAGTTAAAAAGATTCATAAGTGGAAGAAATTTATGATTGAAAAATTTAGTGACCCACCCCCATTGGTACCAATCCTAAGATGATGGTGATGATTGGTTTAAAATATGAATCCTACCTCCAATAATCAATGGGTTTGAATTTATCACTAAGGGTATAAAACATACACAAATGGATGGGATAGACCTCAATATATAATAATAAAAAATAAAATATCCATCAATAAAATTCATAGAAAAAATAAAACATCCCAATCCTAATACACGAAATTAAATATAATTAGAAACAAAAATAAACCATAAATAAACCATATATAAACAAAAAAAACTCCTTTGATAGTGAAAATGTGCTCCAATAACTCATAGAAAACCTCTTTGATCTAGTAACACCTAGATCGATTACTAACTTCCTCCACCAGACTTGAAAAATAATATATATATATATATGTATATATATAGGGGTGATCATACAAGTACACTTAGTAGGATCCTCCTTGAAACCTCTTGTGAAAATTTGGAAGAACCATACTAAATCCCTAGTTAATAAATATAGAAACTAACTGATAAGAAAAATAGGTAATCTATATTCCCAATCTCACTAATGCTCACTCACCAAAAATTTAAAAAAGATGGTAACATAATAAAAAAATATATGTAAGAGGAAGGAACCCCGCTACCACTTTCCCACTCAACTAGTAACCCTAAAACCCCAAAACTGATGTCATGGTACTCCTATCTCATTCATAAATAATAGTAAACATCTATTTCAAGATATCATAACCACATCATCATCATCTCATATTACACTTTTGAAACTCATCACAACCACATCATCATTACATACCCATAACCATAATATAACATTGAGATCCATCATAATACTCTATTAATATACACTATAACAAAAGTTATTACTGCCCATGAATATTGTACATGTAATAAAAGTCTATTCCTTAATTGCAAGCCACCACATCTTGAAAATACATGAATTTTAGTAAATGAGATTCATCAAATCTCATATGATCACATACCCTATTACCATAGGCCACCATATCCCCAATATGCCTATATACAATACTACATCTAGAGGAGAGAGTGGGATAGAGGGATTTTTCAACTATCCATAACCATGAAAACATAGATATTGGAAATACCCCCAGAACCAAAGGTTAAATATGGGAATTTACTACCCCTATCTACTTGAGTAGTGGGGTGTAATAAATAATATAATTGTCACAAACCAAGATGGTTCTACCCAAAAATAATCACCAAGTTAGCTTGGGATAATGATCGAGAGGAATTCCTGATCCTCCTAGGCTAGAAACTAGTGCTAGGAATCAATGACAATTTAGATGAGAATGATCCCAAATAATAAACAGATATAAATAACCAAAATATTGTAAGAAACATAATCCAATGACAACTGAACATTAATAAATACATAACCATATCAAAATAAAACTATATAAGAACAAAATAGAATACTGAAACAAAACTAAAAACAAAACAAACCATAACTGGCATAATATCCATGTGACCTCTTGTTCACAACCATTTATAAAACTAGCTCACTCCACTAGAAATCATGAACAAAAATCTAAACCTGTAAAATAACTTGGGTGTAATAGCATTAAGTGGCACAAGTAGGATATGAGAATAAAATAGATCAATATGTAAGAACCAAGAAATCTATACATGTCCTTTCCCATAAATAGTCTATAAATAGTATTTTAAAATACATTTAAGAAATTAAGGTTTTTATCTATTAAAAAATCAACATTGCTTCCCTAAAATCCCAATTTGAAAATGAAATATGGTTTTCCATTTGAAAAAAATTTCTCATTTAAAACCCATTTTGAAGAAAAAAACCCAAGTAGAGGAACAACCAAAATAATGCATAAAGTGAGGATCAAAACTATAAATAATCTATAGATAATATCCAACAAGATGCGAAACAAAGGATAACTACAAGTACAAGTAGAAAAATAATAAATAAGTAGATAAAAAAAATGGTGTAAAATAAAACAGGAGCATACAAATATATAATCATGGCAATTTACTAAAAATCCCTATAAGAAATACCTTGATGTACTTAGTTCAGACCCACCTACCATTGTATGGTGAAATTCCATAGTCTATAAAAAACCTAGTTTCTCTAAACTAGTATCATCAGTGGAAAATACCACCTGGCATATCCTCTATCTAGAGGATTACAATCCGTATAATATGGACTAGAAAGTATTCATCACTTGAACCTCCATATTATGTCTAAGAATCCCATGATAATATTATAAAGGAGAATTATGATGTCATCCTTTGCTTATCATTAAACACAACTCACAGATGGAACTATTAATTTCTTGTCCAATCCCCAACACCAACTATGAAAAGGCCCTCTCATCGAAATTAAGACTTTAGGGGCTCCCATCACACATCAATCCATTCAAAGTTATAATTGGGGATACACATAATATGTTTTTAAAACGAATTTTTAAAACATCACAACGTACCAATAAAGCCTCAACCTTTATAATTTCAATCAATTTATAATAAAAAATACATTTCATCCTCAAAAACATTTTCAATTCAAGGTGACATCATAACTCATACTTAGAAGGTGGAAAACGGGCCATTTAAGTCAGGGGGTTACCAATCACGTTTCAAGTTACCAAAAGAGCCATGTTTTAGATAAAATAATTAGAAACCAAATTTGAAGGTATTTAATAACCAACATCCATTTTATAAAACATTGGGAGTTTTTAAGGAAACCATTTAAAATATGGGATGGAGAAGAGGAGAGAATATAAGAAGAATGTTTGAAAAATCCAGGGTTCAAGGTGGACATTTTTATGGAATTCCATCATCATATGTGTGCCTTTCCATATGTGCACCCCATTTACATATAGATATTCACACATCCAATGGAAAAATTATTGAAATCCATAAAATCACCAAAGGTTATAATTAAATAAACACAAGAAACACTACAACCTATCACAAGAATCCAAGAATAAGCAAAAAACCATAAGAGGCACCAAAATCCACTCACAAACCCAATTACTGTGTGATCCAAAATACCAAAAATCCAACCAAAGACAAAAAAATATGAAAATAATAAATTTCATTATAAAAGTATAATTATAATTTCATCAAACACCTTTCATGAATATATATAGTAATAATTAAATAAGTCATTTTAAACCCATTTTCACAAAATTTCCAACATGAAAACACCACAATTTATCAATAAAACACATATCACACATGATAAACACATTTATAATTAATTAGAAACACTTTATAATCAAATAGAATATTTCAGAAAGGAAATGGATGGAAACAACTACCTCAATGGTGTGAAAACGCAATGAAATCCTTAGAGAAGGAAGATCAATGCCTAAAGAACAAACCACACACCTGAAAATCAAAGGAAACACAAGACAAAATCACCTATCCATCCCTATGGTTTGACTAAGAGAGAACCCAACAAGAAGAACCAAGAAATGAAGGGTGGAAGAGGAGAAGAGGAGAAAATTAACCAAATATCAAGAGGAACTCACCTAGATTTAAAGGTGAATCATCAAGGATCCAAGGATAACCGAAGGGATAAGGGTTTGGGAGCTCTCTTGTGTGACAAAACTGAACAAGGTAGGATAATCCCAAATTGGGATTAAAACTAAAGGGTGGAAAAATTAGAATATCAACTTTCTAAGAACCTGTCTTGGTTGTATGGTATTATAAACTTTGTGATAACCATGAACACACCTCATTAAGAAGGGAAAATCCACACAGGATGGCTGCATGGTTTGTGAAACTTTTCACCAACCCTAAAAATCACCTATATATAAATTTCATAGGCTCTCACACATTTACTGCATGACTTCTCTTATCTGTGCACAAGCTATGCACATTTCCCCATACACCACCCAAATTACACATAATTACTTATTTTACTTACATGGTTTGAGACAAACCATACACAATCCATTTAAATCAAACCATTAAAGAAAAAAATGATCTGAAAATTCCCAATTCTTTAACAATCCACATAGTTTATCATCAAAATATGCACAGGGCCAGAAACCACATGAAACCTTCAATGCTCAAAAAATCCTAGCAAGAACTCAATCCAAACCTCAAACAAAAAATCCAATGGTATGAAATAAATAAAATTTAAGAAAACTAGGGTCAAGGTGTGACAATTATCCCCACTATAAAATATTTATTCCCCAAAAAATTCACCAAGTCAAATGAAGAACAAAACAAGAAACTGAAACCGAATGAGGCTAAATGAAACCAAGATCCTTAGTGCAACCTTTCAACTCCACAAGTCACACCCAACCAACACTAGAGGAAACCACAAGACGGTCCATGGTGTATCTCCCTACTATTTAGAAACCAACCAACATGATGGTACCGACATGGGAACTCCCAATGGAAGAAACTAAAACCAACCACCAAACTAAACCACAATTCATCATTTATAGAAGACACAAACATCACCACAATGAGAAAAAACAAAACCAAAATTGATAAAAAAAATTGAGTACCATTTCATGATCCACATAAATAAAATAACACTACATAAAATACAGTAATACAAGGCTAAAAAATTCCTTAAAAATGAGGGATTTTCAAAAACAAGGAGAACTACAACAAACAGAACTTAAACCGACCCCACTATGACATTGTGAAAAAAGTTGGCCAGTAACCCCACAATAGAAAAAATTATTGAATTTGTAAAGTTATTTAATCTAGGGCCTATGGATGGAGCCCTGGTGCTTTGAAGAATCTTCTACCCCACATTCAAGAGTTGACAACATCTGACCAAGACTTCCTCTTGTAGAAAAACTACTTCAAAAAATTATTTAGATGACCCAAATGATCACACCGAAGACACACCTTTATAGGGTTACAACAATATGGCTTTGAATTCCAAAAATCACTACACTAGAAGCACATAATCGAATGGTATAAAGAAAGAGAGTAAAGAACCATAAAAGGAACCCTCTCAGGAATAGGCTCCTTTGGTACACTCTCCTCACTAGATGAGGAACCTTCATGAGTGCCTACTATCACATATGTGATTCAGGATCCAAATCAACTAGAAAAAACTTATCCACCATATTTCCAAATAGAACCTCCCTGGAGGATATGACTCATTCCTTATTCTCTAGATAAAGTCCCCAAATGAAGGGAGGAGCTTTCAAGAGATCCATTGATTCTTTCTCTAGAGAAAAAGAAACTATCTATTTGAAATGGTCAATATAGTCCTTACCCATCCATTGACCTTGCTGAACATCAAAGAGATCTTCCAATTTCTTCACCTTCACCTATTCTAGTACAAACCATTAGATAAAAGTGGTCTTAAACGCTTCCTAAGACATTCTGACTTGCCATGATGGAAGGACAATCACCTTCTACCAATCCAAACCTAGACCCTCAAACGAACCCATAACATCTCACAACCAAATGAATTTGGGAGTTCCCAAAGACCTAAAAACACTTTCAACTTCCTCAAGATAATACAAAAATTCTAAAGGACCTTGATCACCATGGAAAACTAGAAAAAACAAGGGAGAACTCGACTTTTCCACCCCATTAGGAGTCTGGGTTGGGCCAAAAACCTTAAAGACTCAAAGGAAACCTTTGAGATCTTTTGGGTGGCATATGATAATAAAATAGTAAAAAAAACCAAATCAAAATCTAACTAGATCTCACAATTCAACAAAAAAGAACACTACAAACTGAAACACCGAGCTTATAAATCAAAATATTCCAAAACAAAAACAAAATACACTTTAAAATTACCATTTATATTACAAATCCAAAACTAATGTATTCCAAGTACACTTTCCACAAAATACTAAAAATAATTTCCAAATCCCACTCAAACACAAAATCCATCTTTTAGAATAAAAAAATTCCTTGAAATCATTTTTCATTTGAAAAACCTTTCTCTAAAAATTTGTTTTCAATTAAAAATATACCAATACTGACTATAATCAAATCAAAACATAACTCACATTGAAACACCTATAATAAATAAATTATTTCCATGCATAACCCAACCACATGATTCAGTAGACCATTCCCTAAGGAACCATAAACCACTAGAAGTATCATGAACCATGAACTTAGGTTCTACATTGGTTTCTATTCCAAGAAATGTAAGCTTGTAGCATTGGTTCACTTCCATTTTCATTCCCAAACCACAAATCAAGAAAGCATCAATGAAATAAACCTAAAAAACAAAATAAAGACTCAAGTCCTAGACTACCACTGGTAACTCAAGGATCAGAATAATAAAGATTTCATGATGCTCTTCCCAGACCTAGCTCTCAAGTCCCAACTATATTATCTTTAAACTATCTAATGACCCAAAATAATAAAGGAATACTCTAATACTATTTTTTCATGAACCAACCTGGGTTGACCTTGAAATAACTACCCATTTAGGTTAGCGACAAGACCTGAGAGACATTCTAGATCCTACTGGGTTAGAAACTAGTGCTATAAATCAAATATAATCTCGATTTGAATGATTTTTACCCAATAATAAATAGAAATAAATAACCAAAATAGAGTACGCAACATAAACCAATGATAAATGAACATCAATAAATACATAACTAGATCCAAATAAAACTAAAGTGGAACAAAAAAAGACTAAAACCAAAATAAAACTAAAAAAAAACTAGAACTAACACAATCTCTATGTGATCTATTAGATACCACCATCCAAAAACTAGCTCGCTCCACTGGAAAACCTGAACAAAATTTAAACCTACAAAGCAGCTCAGGTCTACTGACACCGAGGGGTATAAGTAGTGTATGAGAATAAAACATCTCTATAGGTAAGAACTAAAAATTCCATAACTTCTATTTCCCTGAAATAGTATATAAATGGTAATTTGAAATACATTTAAGAAAGTGGGGTTTTTATATTTAAAATATTCAATACTACATTCTTGAATTACCACTTTGAAAAAAATATGGTTTTCCATTTTAAAATAATCTCTCATTAAAAACCCATTTTGAAGACCAAAATCCATGTAGAAGCGCAACCCAAATAATGAATAAAGTAATGGAGAATCAAAACTATAAATAGGAAACAAATAATATCCACAAGACCAAAAACAAAGGAGTAGTACATGTGTAAGAAAATAGATACTAAATATGTAAATAACCACAATGATGTAAAATAAAATAGGTGAATATAGATATGTAATCATGGAAATTTAATAAATATCACAAGAATAAATCCCTGCACATACTCAGTTTGGACCCACCTACCGATGTAAGGTGAAACTCCATAGTTAATAACCAACCCAGATGCTCTAAACTTGCTTCACCAGTGGAAAATTCCACCTGGACTATCCTCAATCCAGGGGGTTCCAATATATCTAATCATAAATAGAAAGTTTCCATCATTAGACCCTATAGATGGCATCCAATAATCCCACAATAATAGTATAAATAAGAATGAGGAGGTCATCACATGATTGGAATTAAACACAACTCATAAATGCCACAGTGCATGCCTTTACCAATCCTTGAAACCAACCATGCGAAGTTCCTCTCATAGAAAGGATGACCATAGGGGAACCCATCACACATCAAGCCATTCAATTTTCCTATTGGGCCTACACATCATATTTTTTTAAAACCAATTTACTCAACATCATAAAGTACCAACCGGGCCTTGTTGTGGGCTGGTTTGGGTGACTAGTTTGGGGTCAACCTAGGTTGGTTCATAAAAATAATATAATGATAGCATAAAACACTACCAATATAAGGGAAACTACAATACCATAGAACCAAAATAAGGCCAATTCCCCACATCAAAACTTAGCTACCAATACTAGGAATGAGAAAGTAAACTTATTTAAGAATATAAGAATCAATGATCAACATCATTATGTACCCAATGACTCATAATTACCATTCAATCACCTTAGATTAATTATAAAAAATTTCATTAAACCCCATCATTAATTATGGACTAATCATTTCGTAACCATAAAAATATAATGTGTTATTATATTCAATATTTCCATTTCCATATTTCACAACCATGCTCTTCAAGTATTCATCCCAACCAATACCTAGTTTTTATTTAATCATTACCATCATCAGCACCCATTACCACCAATTTATTTTTTATTTCATTATCAATCAATTAAATCGGGTATTCTAATTTCACCAAATTATCTCAAGGAGAGATATACCATAAGGAATCATGAAACTAAATTAAGAATAAATTTTACACAATAATAAAGAATCAAGTAAAAAATCACCAAAAAGGCTCCCAACTTTAACCAAACATCTCAAAATAATCTCGGATAAATTTCCACACCAACCATACCATCCCACAACCATCGAAAACAAATAACTTCCAAAACTAGGAAAAAACATCCCAAACCACTCTAAATAATCCAAGAATACCATGTTTAATAAAAAACCATAGTAGTGGCTCTATAAATTTAAGTACTATAAATAGAAAAAAATTATATTTCTAAAAAAAAACATCAAAGGGACAATCAAGAACAAAAAAATAACATAAAAAATATTATGAAAATCAATTATAGGCTTTAAGAAGCCCCAAAAATTAATTCCATTGATAAATATTTCTCATTAATATCTTAAATTAACTGATTTATTATACATAGGTTTTATAAAATAAGATACCCAACTAAATAAGTTTTAATAATAGCAGTAAAAATTCATTATACAAGCTCAAAGTAACTCTCTATCTTGATAATAAATTCAAGGAAGAATAATAAATTTTAGAGAATCAATCATTGTTTATCATCCTTGTTTTACCAAAAATATTTTGTTAACCAATTTTAGCATTCCAAAAAAAGGAAGAAAATATAATCACAACATTTATCTTAAAGACACAATCTAGAAAATCATATGAGGTAACCATCATAAATTGATAAAAATCATATGAAATCCCAACACCCCTATCTATTTTTCTAGTTTCTTTAATTTCAATTTATTATCATCATTATGGTCAATGAAACTATTTACCCATTATTGATAAGGCTTGATCCATCCACACTTATACATGAATAAAAGATAAGCTTATTAATACCCTACCTCAATTCTCATTATCAATAGAGAAATATGGGGGGATCAATAAGTCAGACTCAGAATGAGATCCTGCACTAATCACACCAGTTATTTATTCAAATATAAGGGCTAAAACAATTAGAGAGAACATAAAAAATCTAATTGTGGAATATATGGTCATTTAGGGTTGATGTAAACAAATAAGAAGATAGTATAGGGAACGAGGGAGGATGAATATTAAAATTTACATACATGGAAAACCCATCAACCCCTACCTAATTTGATACAAACAAGGTATGGGTTGTTTCATTTTAAAGATTCATGTTGAAACATTAAATCCAAGGCAGGTATAAAACCCACCAGCATGGGTATAGAAATAAAATAAAAAAACAAAAAAACCCCAATCTAGAACATTTTACTGAGTTAGACTACCTCCATTATGTGTTGTCACCCAACATATTTGTATTTCCCCTAATTATGAGTCCCTTATAGAAGCATACTATAGAATAGTGGAGTTGTCCTCAAACTTTACAACCCACCATATCTTGGAAAAAGAGTGTGGATGTTACACCCTCATCATTTCTATGTTATCACATGACTCAATTTTACCTACACACAAAATCACAACAATAACCAAAATGCAGATTTCGGCTTCATCATTACCCATAAGAAAAATCTTAAGAACGAAACCCTCAAAAATTATTGTTTCACTCCAATGGTTTCTAAGAACTAACCCGACTAGATCCCATAGACACAACTGTATAAATATTGATTCAACACATTGACATCACTTCCACAACCTATAATGTGTGATCTTCCATAGTATGGCTCAAGAGATACAAAACTCAACTTCTTACCACTAGAACACCACAAAATACTCACCCAAACCCTCTCAATCCAAAAAAATAAAAATGGATTAAAGAAAATTGGTCACTTACATTAGATAACACTCACAGGATTCCCATCCATGAAAATAAAAAAACCCAAGGAAATTGGATAAGGGATATAAAGATAACAACCCATGAGATACCTATAAAATAATGATATCACTATAATAACTTCATAAAAAACCCTTAACTAGGAAGATAATATAATCAAAAAATATCTCAATCATGTCATACTAAACAAGGTCAAAAATTTCATCCCAATAAAAATAAAATATAAAACCACTTAGGATACTGAGAGTAAACTTGCAACTCATATTCCCTTGTACTATCCTTTTGGCCACAATGACACCACTGGCACAAACCAAAGAGATGACATTCCAAAAAAAGACCTTATACTAATAATCCTAAATCTCAATAGGATGTTCCTATAACATCACATCATATTTAACTTACAGTTTAACCTAGTTAATAACCTAGGAAATATCATTAAGATACTGAAAAATCTATGATATGTGGAAATATTCATGGATACATTTCATCTATGGGGGTAGTTTCAATTTCTATACAACTGCACTGACATGATCCAAAACCTTAAAAGAGATAAAAAATAGGGGATAAAGCTTACTCTTATGACTAACCATTTTTCACCCATGATGCATAGATACCTTCAAGAACACATGATCTCCAATTTCAAATTCCAAATTCCTCTTCCCATGATTAGTATAGGAATTCTAATGATTCCGAGCTATTTTCATACACACAAAAATCACTATAACCTTATCTATCATGATCTAAAAAAATTTTAGTATGAGAATAACTAATTATTTGACCTCACTTAATCACAATGTAGATCCTATAGGTTATCCAAAAAAACTATAAACAGATCCAAATCAGTGGTATATTTATAATTGTAATTATAAGAAAACTTGACCAAGGGTAGTTGATTCACCCATGAACCTCCAAAATTGAGAATTCATACACATAACATGTCCTCCAAAGTATGGAAAATATGCTCTTTTTAATAATATTTCCTTGGATGAAAAGATATGGTGAGGCATTTACAATATCTAAAAGCATGTTGGAAACCTCTCTACACTTGGGGAGGTGAAATGAGGATCTTAATTAGAGATAATCATATTTGGAACCCCATGAATCCTCATATCTCCTCCAAATATTGTGTTAATAAAACATCTAGTAAGTTTGAATCTATAATATCCAAGAAGTTAGTTTAATTTTATCAAGTGGTCCAAAATAACCCATATAACATCATATCCACCTTGGGATAAAATAAATTCAGTGAATAAGTCCAATGATATTTCCTACCACTTCCAATGGGGAACCTCAAGCAGTTGAAGCAACCCACCAAGAACATGATGCCCATCCTTCACCTTCTGGAAAACTAAACATCAAGATACAAAATTTTCAACGATTCTTTTCATCCCAAGACACCAAAACCAACCTCTCAAGGCACGATACATCTTATCCACACTAGGATATACTATGAAAGGAAAAATATGGAACTCATAGAGAACGAATACATGCATCGCTAAGGGAACAAAGATCCTCCCCTATAATAACACTCGATGTTGACCATCCTTAGATAATCCCTCAAGGTAATCACCATAAATAGAATGATCTCTCCAAATATCCACCTTGGAATCCAACAATTGGAATTCCTCTAACTATTGCATCAAGGACTACCACATATTCATATGATAGAGAAATACTTTACCCCAAATACTCGCATATCAAGGTGCATATCTGAAATATCCCCCATAACTATTCAATAATATCAAAATTCATGAACAATATCATAATGTGAATTTTTACTCAGCGTACCAATGAAAAAATTCCCTTTCTCCAGTGCATAGAAAATCTTAAGGAAATAATGATGTAAAAATTATATCCACCACCATTGTAGTAAGTTCAAATCAAGCTAGAAGAAGATATGACTCAAGCTCTTATGATCTATGAAGACCAAAAATCATTAACCAATGAGGTAATTCCACCAAAACATTAGAGAAACTAACACTATAGAAATATCCAGATCCTGGGTAGAATAGTTACACTCATGAGGATATAAATTCCAAGACCCATAAGAGATAACTTCCCTTTAATGCATTAAAAATGAAAAAAAATCCAAGATGTGAAGCATAATAATAAACCTCAAATGAAATTACCTACTCTAGAAAATAAAGAATAAGATCTTTGACCATATTCTTTTTCAGATACTTAAAATCATCTTGTCACTGGTTAGTAAAAAAAAATATTTTATTCTTCCTGGTGAAGGATATTAGAGGAGTCACAATTTGAGATAAGTAAGGCATGGACCTCCTATAATATCATATATTACCATGTAAACTCCAATGATAGATAAAATTTTTATGGTAAAATCAATAATCATCTGACTCAAACTTTGAAGGATCCCCTGACACTCCCCATTGAGACATAACCCATCCTAATAGATAAACCTCATGAATATATACACTTTGATAGCTTCCCAAATTGCTGATGAAATCAAAGAATTTCCATAATAGTTCATAGTTACTTTTCATGATCTTCCTCATAATCATTATACATAAGAGTGTTATCAATGAACACAACCACAAAATGACCCAAAAAATCAAAAAATATGAAGTTCATGAGTTCCATGAACATGGAGGGTGAGTTAATGACACTGAAAGGTGTTACCATGAACATATATGGTCAATAAAAATATATAAAGTAATTCTTTAGAGTATCCCCATCCTTAACCCACATCTGATGATATCCTAATCATAAATAAATATTAAATAACTAACTATCCCCCTTTAACTAATTGAATAAATCATTAATCTACAAAAGTGGATAGTGATTATTCACTATTACTTGATTCAAGCAATGATAATCGATGTATAATCACATATTAACATCCACCTTTTTTAAAAACAAGGTTATAACACCCCAAGGTGACACACTATGTTTAATAAAACCCCTCTTCATAAGATCATCTATCTTAATCTTTAGGTCTCATAACTAAAAATAATCAATCCTATATAAGGACATTAATATTATTTATATTCTTGATTGCAATTCTATCCTAAACTCAATCTCATATTGAGGGTGTAGTATTATAACCTCTTTAGAAAAGACATTAGTGTAATGTTCCACAACCCTAGAAAAAACCAATTGTTGAACCTTTTATGAATCCAATATCATCTCAGTCATCATAAATATATGGACTCAACATTAATCTGACCCATCTATTGGTGCCTCCCACCCATTAATATGACATGATTGTCGTCAATATCAAATAATAAAACTCGTAAACCTAAGAAATAAAAAATATCATGAACTGAATTCAACCAATACATCACGATTATGATGTCATATGGATATATCCAAAAACATAGGAAATCTCCCAAAGACTGATGGTTCCCTAACATTAGCACAAAATATCTATAGAAATCATATAAAATAGCTTGATCTCCAACTGGTGTAGTCAACACCAAGGGCACTGGAATTGTATCTACCAAAATTCCTAGAGCATGGACTTGGGAGGGTATAATAAATGAGTGTGTACCTCCAAAATTGAATAGATTATACAACCATGTAGAATATAAATAGATAATACCACACACGATGTTTGGCCCTCCTAGAATTGGAAAATCAAATGCATGTATCCAACCTCATCCAGCACCACGCCCTCTCTAAACCTAATGTAGGCCACCTTCACAACTATTCTCTCTACCCCTAAGGATATGGGGCATCATAAGGCTTTACTTTTACAACAATACCCCCCTTTAAAATGAAAGGGGTGAAAATCACTTAAGAAAATACAATTGATTCTATAGAAAATATTTTGAAATATTTGGATGAATTATGTATATTTTAAAATTAAATAATTTTGAGTAATAATGTAAATAAAATTAATTGATAAATATTCAAGAAAAATAATAATAACATAAATGAAATAATTAATTATTGATAGGGAAAGCTAGTTGAATAATTCTTGATTAAAAATAAATGTTTTATTCAAAAACATCATTTTATTTATATTTTTATATAGAATATAATTTCACTCATTTTTATTATTGAAAATATGTAATTTTATTTTTTAATAATTTATAAAATGTAGTAATCAATTTTAAATTTATTATTTTTTTAAAAAATGAATATAAAATCGTTTTTAGGTTATTTTTTTAGAAAACTACTTCTATTGTGTATAATGTAGTTTTATATTAATAAATTAAACTAATCTCTACTGATGAATGTTTTTATGAAATTTTCAGATAATATATTTAATCAATTAAATTAACATTCATTTAATGGTTATTATGAGGTAAGGAATGAGATTAAAATCATTTTTATTATTAAAATACATTTTTTCTAGAAACGATTTTTATGCGTTTTGTGGGCATGTATTAAAATTTTTTGCTACCAAATTTATAAATTAAATATTATAAAATGGATTTATTTTTTGGAATCATCATTTACATAAAAAAAATTATTGTAGAATTCATTTTTGGTCATAAAAATATGTTACAATGGTAAAAGTTAAGTCACTGCGGTAAAGTTTAAAATGGGTTAAAAGTGGTTAAAGTTATGAAAAAGGATTAAAATATCACATCAAACTTATCCTTATATGATTTATTAACTACATTAAGACATCACCTCACCTTATAGTCTAATTTTTTCATATTTTTTGACTCTTAAACATGAAAATGACTTTATATTATTTTAATGATCAGGGTATTTATAGGGGTGCCACTCCTCTCACTTATAAAAGGGAACCTCCTTTCCTCACTGATCTGCACACTTTGAAAACATTATCTTGAAAAAAAATATCCAAATCACTTCCAAAATCTCATAACTATATAAAATAGTCTGTATTATCACCAAAATAACAATCTAAAAAGGCTTAAGATATAAGCCAAATAAGGATACCCAAGGAAGAGGTAATTGTATTAACTAAGTTATTTCATGTTTTTTATTCTTACACCATATCCAATTAAATTATATCCATCCTAATGTTATTAAATAAATATAATAAATATAATTAAATGTTATTATTTTGTTTTAATAACCATTATCTATTTCCTTTTCATCTAATGGATAATTAAAATGGTTCTTATGCGTACTTGCAAACTACCGCCTCTATTAAGCAATGTATTTTGTTTTTCATCACTACCTCACTTGGATAGTTATATAAATAGATTTAATGAATATATATGATATTTATAAAATAATTATGAATACTGAAATATAAATTATATTTTACTATCCTTTCTTTCCATCCATTGAAAAATGAAAACATAAGCCATGTGTACTTACAGACTACCACCTCCATGGAGTGACACATATCATTTTTTATGACCTCATTACATGAATAGTTATAAAAATTTATATAATAAATAAATGTGATATTTTTTTACATTATTAATATTATATAATCATGACCATGGTCCAAGTACTAGAACCCTTGAACCAAAACATTCTTAAAAAATGGAACAGTTATCCCACACACATTGATTTTAATAAAGAATTATCAATAAATACATAGTAAAGAAATTACAAGGGAATGATATATAGTAATATAATTATAAATAAGGTTATTTTATATATTTAAAGTTAATTTATATTTATTATATAGAATTTTATAGAATGAACGAATCAATTTAGGAATTTAGGTAAGGGTTTCTTGTACAATCTCACTTTTTATCGAGATAATTTATGTTTCAATTTTATTTTAAGAAATTTTATGTCATTTATCTATTAAAACATAAATATTTCCACCTAAAATGGGTTATTTATATTTATTTTAAGTATTATTTCCATTTACCCCTTATTTGGTACTCAAAAAGATAGAAATAATGTTTCTAATTAAATTCAACCTTATTTCTTCTTTTTGGTTAAGAATTATTTTCATCCATATCCATATTATTTATATTGATTCAATAATATTTTTATTTATAATTATTTTAAGGTAATTTTAAACTATATTTTAATTTTTAAAAAGTTTTAAAAATGAATTTTTTAATTTTTTCCATACAAGACAATTTTTACTTTTTATATAAAGGTGTGAAATGATTTTTTTGTTTACATATTGAATTACTTTTAATGAATTAAATATAATTATTTTTAATGATAATTAGTTTATAATTTTACATGATTTTCAATGAAAAAACCATTCCCATTGATTTTTAATTTTTTTATATTTTTTATAATTACTAGAAGAAAATGATGTTTCATCTTGTTTTTAAATCATATTTCCAACGATTTTATAAAATTATTTTTTCATCTATGTCAACATACTTTAAGAAATCTTATGGTTCAATGGATATAGACTCTAATGAAACCATCCAATTTTTTTCTATATATGACTCATGATGTTGATGTTCTAAGGAATATTTTTTAAAGCCTATTTATTTCCCATGGGTTAATTAATCTATGATGAAACCATGAATTCATTTATGATATTTTATCACACATATGTATGTTATCATTTTGTGAGAGGTGGAATCAAAATTATAAAGAACTAAAATTCATTTGGTAAATATATATCTCTCCTGAAATAATATTTATGGGAGTGGGGAGTGAACCCAATCCACTATGGGACCTTTTATACTATGTTTATAGGATTGAGGAGTGGAACAAATCCATTATGGTACTCGTTACATTCTATTTTTATGTTTATGTAAGTTATCCTTTACTAAGGAAATGATTTTATATGATTATTCCTAAGAAAAAAACTTATATATTATTATTGTAATTTTATTTCCTAGATTATGATTTATTATTGATGATTTCACACTCTTATGAATCATGTATTTTGTTATGATAAAAACTTATGTTATGACACATGATTTTTGGTCTATGACTTTTTGGGTATGTTTTCATAAGTTATGATCAAGTTACCATACCATTATTATTATATTATTCTCACTTATAATCACATATTGTTATCTCCCTTGTTTACCCTTATAGAGTATATGATCTCTCCCTTTATTATGATTCAATTTTCCCATGTTTTGAAGAAATTTTTTAAGTTTAATAAGTCTCTAAGGGTTCCGTGTGTGAATAATTTTGTTGGATACATTGATGATATTTCATGGAATAACTTTATTATGTATCTAATATCCAAATACACTAAATATCTATAGTTTCAAGGTGAGTATTATTGTGATATGTATTATTTTTTTCATCTAAAATGGCCAAATATGTATGTATTTTATGCTTGGGTTACCTCAATTGACATTAGATATGGGTTTAATTATTTTTGGGGATTAGTTTGTGAATAATAATTTATTAGAACCTACAAAAAACCTTTGATAAAAGTTATATTGGATGAATCTTGAATATCATGGGTTGATAATAAGGTTTCATAATTTTGGAAATATTAGGAATTATTTTCATTATCATATGATTTCTCAATCTGATTATTTATGGTTGATAATCACACAATGATTTTTTGTTTTAGTCAATGACTAGAACTAGAATAAATCATGTTAAGAATGAATCTGATGTACAATATAATGACCATCCTCCAAAGTAACTGAATGGAATGGGAGTTAGAATGAAAAATATTATGGATATGATCACACAAATATCTCAAGCTATGAATGGTAACTTGAATCATGTTAAACTTTCAAATGAACAAAGGAAGGATAAACACACCATTGGAAATTTTATATATAAACATCCACCTTATATTAATGGGTTATCTGATCTACTTATTGCTTAAAAATGGATATATACTATTGAAAAGATAATTTTCTATTCTCCAATGCTCAGATCAGGAGAAGGATATTTTGGATGTGCATAATTTGGAAGGTTAAACTTTTTAATGGTTGAATATTGTCAATAATATGAGGTAAGATGAAGAAATTTATTTCATGAAATGGGAAGAGTTTAAGAATGAATTTTTCAAAAAGAATTTTCCTTGAACTATTCACACTAAAATGTTAAGGGAATTCATGGAAATGAAAAATAATAAATCCATTAGTACCCATGAATAAAATTTCACAATAAATGTAAAGTATGATTTTATTTAATCATCGACATGAAATTAAAATTGATCGATTGTATAGTGTATTAAAACTAAGTACTTGAAAGGAATTTTATATAAGATACTTTGATAGTTATTATAAAACCATTCAATATTCTCTCAGTGTAGAAATGGTGAGTGGAGACTCTCATTGGACTCATGGTTTAGAGGATAAGGAGAGACAAATTTATTTTTAAGGATATTAAAATTATAAAACCCTTGGAGGGAAGAAAAATAATATTCCCTTATACTGAAAATTTCATGAACCAACCCAGTTCAACGTTGAACCAATCACCTGAGCTATTCTGGGGCATGAACCATAGGTAATTCCCAATCCCCATAGGATGGAAACTAGTTCTAGGAATCAACATAGTAAACAAGGGAATGATATTGACCAATAAGTAATAAATAAGATAAACATTGGAAAGATGAATAAAACAATTCAATATAAATAAACTAAACTGAAGATATTTTATACAAAATCTAAAAATACAACCATGCTACTCAATAAGACCAACTAAAACAGATGACCACACGATCTCCATGTGACCCCATAGGCCACTCTCCAAAACAACAATCACTCATCTCCCAAGGTGATCAAACTCAAGTTGAACCCACACAAGGGATTAAAAATAGAAAATAACTATAGATGTGAGTATTAAAACTCAGTAGGATATCCCGATAATCTATTTCCTAGTGCACTTCATTTCAATTAAAATAAATATCAACTTCAAGTTTAAAATAAAATATATAAAAATAATCTTTTATACAAATTTCAGTTAAAAAAAACTATGCCCCATTACCCTTATTCATTTCTAAACCAGGTTCATTACCAATAATGAAACATTAACATTTTCAAGGGGAAAGCGATGCTTACATTTTCAACATGCACAAAATAGAATAAAACAATTTTAAAAAAAATATTTTTCATAAACCCTTTTTAAACCAACACATCACTTTCCATGAAAAAAACCACACAAGAAGGAACCATAATGATCATATAACAAGGGTAACATAAATAAGCATGCAAGTTTCTCAAATATCATTACAAGTAGCTACGCGAGGGCATACATGGGTGAACATAAGAGATTGTGAATAATCCAAAACATAATAATAAATGATACCCCATCCCCAGTAGTATTCCACACATGATGAAATCAAAAAATTTCTAAACACCTGGCCACCCTAACTCAAGATAGACCGAGGGGCCCAATCCCATAGTAATAAAACCAAATACATCCACCTACTATGGGCCACCAAATAGTGTGTAAACTATCCAATGAATCAATTATTATCATAAAATTCACTAACTATGATAGGTTACTGTGTCTCACATATAAATGTGGTGATCAAACCAATGCCATCTAATCATCCAATCACAATCATATAATAATAATAGTCCAAAAACATGCCTCACCCTGAGTCACCCCAAGGACCATTCTCATGACATATAATAAATAGAACACAAAGAGTTCCAAATGAGGAACTATGATAATGAATCTTGAGGATTACATAATAATTAAATACCATTCATTATATGTAGACAAGGTATGAGAAACATCCAACAATGTTTTTCATAATAAATAATTTCATCATTTTCATAAAGTTTCCAAACATACCTCTAAACATTTCACAAAACCAACATTTATGAATGATAAAAAATACAATTTTCATAAAGGGGTGTAACCACACCACTTTCCATTTCAAAATAATTTAAAAAATCCTTTTACAACATTACCACTAAACTTTCAAGGAAACCCATTTCTTATAGAAGTGATAAATGAGCTATTCATCGATAACACATGCTAAAACACCCTAAAAGTCATTACTCATTTATTTATAAAACATAAAATCATTTGAGAAACCCATAAAAGGCACCCAAGATATCATTTCTCATAATACCAATATATTCACAAAACTAAAACATGCTTTTTAAATCACAAATTAATCATAAAATTCAACTGGGCATTTAATCGATCACTTGGTGTGCGTTATTTAACACAAAAATTCCATTTATCATAAACTAAGGCATAAAAAATCAATTTTCACACAAAATAATTAAACCAATGACTATAAATAAATATTTATAAATCAAATAAGGTGTGAAAAACATGAAACTAATGATTCTTAAATTAAAAAGGAAAGTGCACGGGAAAACCTACATCAGATCCATGGTGCAACAACAACATACCACCAAAAACACTCCATGAGGGTTAAAAAACCTTAAATCTAAGAAGAGAAACTCTTAATGAGAAAACCCCCAACATAATTGAAGTGAAATCAAAAACCTATGTCAACATGACTATGGAAGAATATAAAACCAAGAAGGAATGAGAGGAGAAGGAAGAGACAGATGAGAGGATGGGTTTACCTTGAGATATCCAACAAAAACCATTAATATTTCAAATTGAAATCACCCTAGAAGGAGGTGGGAGTATTGTGTAAGAGTATAGAGACCTCTTAGGGTTGAATGAGCTGCATGGGGGGAGGAGGAGAGGGATTTGGGTTAAAACCCCGAAAGGGGTAAACTTGGAAAATAAAGAAATTTTAAATTTAGGAAAGTTGCACAGTTTGGCCACACGATTTACCAAATCATGAGCCGGCAATGTTCCCATTACTGGACACACCTAGGAAAGAGAATGGTTTGGCTGCACAGTTTTCCAAACTCTGTGAAAAATGTGCTAAATGCCTCTATCCCAAATGTCACCTGATACACGATTTCCTGGGTTCAGCCGCATGGTTTACTAAACCGTGCACCAATTGTGTGCAAGCCACTGCTAATCCAAAAATACCAAATTTTCACCAAGAACTCCTAAATGAACTAAAGATCTAACATGGGAAAAATATAGACAAGGGAAAACTTAAAATCTCAACACTCGTCACACCCTGAACTCGAGAAAAATAATAGAATTCGCATTGAATCAGATCATAAACCAAAACATGAAAAACTAGGTTTGACAATTCTCCCCAACATTAATGCTTTCCTCCCCCATAAAGTCAAAAAACTTTCAATTTAATTGAACAATACCTAAGTATTCCACATCAACACAATCCCTCCTCTTAATCTAAGAACATTTCAACCACCCTTAATGGAACTCAAACCCATTTCCCAAAATCAAACAATAAACCACAACCACTTTATGAGAATCAAGGAAGGATCAAGCCACTAAATCCACAACCAATCCAAAAACAGGACCATTGGTCCTTCTCCCAAAAATCCTAATGCTCACCCAAACTGAGGAGGAAACTAAAAAATCAACAACTTTTAAATAATCTACTTCAACTATATCAAACTGAAATCAAACCAGAAATATATCAATAGCAAAGGGGATGCCTGAAAAGATTACACACCATTAGAAATAAGATATCACCCTTTGAATTATTAAGAGAAAACTCAATGAGACATGTAGTGGGTCTCTGCACCATTAAATACTAACAAAGAATGAGCAAAAAAAATTCAACAAGAACAAGAACTAGGCCTTCCCAAAATAAGCCAACCAAAACTTTTCCACCCTAACCTACCGAGGCTAAGAAAGACAAAAGTTAATAAGAACACATCAAGATCATTTAAACTAACCACTCTCGAATGAAGGGGACAAGAATTGACCCAAAAATCCCCACATGGACCAAAAACTCCCACCACATGGGGATGGGTGAGAAGGGGCCTAATGATTGGACTGCTGGAACCACACCCGATAACCAACCACCACTCTAAACCTATGGATGGATAAAATCCAAGACCGTACCCGATTCACATGGGGGTTTCACACAAGATCACTGACTGGAGACTCACATCCAAGAAGGCATAACCATATACACTATGTGAGGGGTAAGTCCACTATGCTCTTTGTGACACGAGGAAATTCACAGTGATGAGAAACCATAATAAAAACACTATAAATGCCTCACTGCAATGGTAAGGGAACAAACTTAGCCAAACTCCTTAAACCCTCAGGGTTATTTACTATGCACCAACTACACTCCGGGACCTATGGATAGAGCTATGATGTATGATGCATCTACTGCCTCACAGTTGGAAGCTTTTAATCTCTAACCAGAACCCATTATTATAGTACCACAATTGTCAAATAAAGACACATAACACTCCGAGGTAGATAAATGGATTATGACACCCAATGAAACTCACTTCCTCAAACATCAAAATTTTACCCAAATATGGACTTAAGGATACACATCACCATTATCTCTCACTCTGAATGAGGAGCATAATGAAACAAGAACAGGGTGAAACACCCCAAACATCACCAAACACCACTATTATAACCAATAGAATTATCATAATAGGAAATCATTTTATATTGATCTCAAAGAGACCACTATTCCAGAAAATGGTCTAGGGCACCCTTCAATGAGGTGGATTTAACTTTTGAAACCCACAAACAAAATCCTTAATTTGATCAACTAGAAAACTTTACAACAGAGAAACATCCATAGACATACCACAACATACATCACATCTCTATGGGGGTGAATAAAAGGCCACAAGCAAACTACGAGCTCTATCAAAACCTACTCATGAATCTAAAACTTCACATAGAACAAAAACCAACTTAGAGGGAAACTGGATCAAAGACTTTGAAAAAATGTTTCTAAAATCCCTCCAAGACACTCCTTCAAGACCGAGCTACCAACATAATATTAACATAGGATACAATAAGAGTATCACTTATAGATCATGAGTAAGATAATACCAAATAAACAACACTTCTAAGATATAGAAAAACACACCACATAACCATTAGATTACAAAGACACCATAATTTCAAACTTAAAACACTTTTGGAAAATAAAACAACATGGTGGATTTTTCACACTCACCAATGGTGTTCCATAGAGTCTCACTCACATGCATATTTCCATGACACCCAGGGCATCCATCCACCCTTATATACTTGGCATTATCCAAATTTACAAAAACCACCATACATGTGAGCACCCATGAAAACACCAAAGGCTAAAAAAACAACCTCATCTTCCAAACTAATTCATTTAACCCATTTTAAAAATCATGAAACTTCCAAAGGCTCACTAACCGCCAGGTTAAAAATTATTTTTTCATATTCCACACAAAAAACCATTTTATCATACCTAAAAATAAAATCCCACTTATTTATATCAAAAATACTTTTCATTTCATTCAAAAAATGTTCCAAAAATTCAACAAATCCCATTTCATCAATACCATTTGATCAAATCCCATTCCTTTTTTTCATTCAAAAAAAAATTTCAAATCAAACATCCACTTTTGAACAACTATTTTCCAAAAACCCCAATATTTGATTATAAAATTTCAATTTCATCAAATTATTTCAATTTCAATCCCAAGAGGTCATTTTATAAAAACCCATTTTTCTAAAGCCTTTCAAAATATTAATTCTTAAAATATCATTTTCCCACTATCCAAAATCCAAACATTACCATTGAAATCCAAATTTCACAGTCCAACATAAGGATTTTGCATACAATTTTCAAAATTAAATGAATACTCAAAGAGACTCCTAAGAAGAAACTAGTGTTAGTGGGTGACTTGACTATATGGTTGGAATCCATATTCCGAACACACCACCAACATGGAGAGCCTTATAGGACCATTACCCTAGCTCCAAATGGATTTAAGGGCCCTATGATCTCATACACACCATTATTCCAACACCTCTTTTCATATCCCAGTCACCAAACAATCCCTAAGGACCAAAGAAAATAACAAAAGAAGAATTCCCATGGAAACCCGAGGATAAGAATGAGTAATAATTCACGTCGCTCTTCCCACACATACCTTTAAAGTCCCTAAAATCCTACCCCATCTACCTTGACATACCCAAGTAAAAAATAGTAATCTAAAAAGAAAGGTCCTCTAAATATTCAACCTCCTTTGATACCATTTTGTCATGAACCAACCCGGGTCAAACCTGAACCGGTCACCCGAGACGATCTGTGGCATGGCCCAAAGGGTGTTCTAAATCCCCACAGGATGGAAACTAGTACTTGGCATCAAAATAGTACACATGGTAATAATTAATCCCAATAAACAATAAAGAAGATAAAAAACAGAAATATAAATAAAATAATTCAATATAAATAAAACCGAACTAAAGATATTTTATACAAAATCTAAAAATACAACCAGGATAGTCCACAAGACCAACTGAATCATACAACCACATGATCTCCATGTGACCCCATGGGTCACTCTCTAACATAATAATCACTCATCGCCCAAGGCAATTGAACTAAATTTGAACCTTCACAAGGGCTAAAAAAATAGAGAAAACCCTAGGCCTGAGTATTAAAACTCAGTAGGCTAGCCTGATAATCTATTTCTCAATGAACTTCCTTTAAATTAAAAGAAACATCAACTTCAAGTTTTAAATAAAATATATAAAAGTAATATTTTCTACACATTTTAATTAAAAATAGACTATTTCACATTTCCCTTCTTCATTTCAAAACCAGGTTCATTACCAATAATGGAACATTAACATTTTCAAGGGGAAAGTGATGCTTACATTTTCAACTAGCACAAAAGAGAATAAAACAATTTTTTTTCATAAACCCTTTTTAAACCAAGACATCACTTTCCATAAAAAACACAACACAAGAAGGCACCATAATGATCATATAACAAGGGTAATGGAAATAAGCATGCAAGTATCTCAAACATCATTACAAGAAGCTAAGTGTTAATAGACATGGGTGAACATAAGAGATTTTGAATAATCTAGAACATACTAATACATGATACCCCATCCCCAGTAGTATTCCACACATGATGAAATAAAAAACACCCTAAATTCCTAGCCACACTAACTCAGGATAAACAGAGGGTCCCAATCCCATAGTAATAAACCCAAATATATCCACTTACTATGGGACACTGGCTAGTGCGTAAACTAGCCAATACAGTAATAATTATCAAAAAAATCTCTCACTATGATTGGTTTCATTGTCTCACGTATAAAGGGGGTGAGCCAACTGATGATATCTGAGCATCCAATCATAAGCATATAAAAATAATAGTCCAAAAACATGACTCACCCTAAGTCACCGCAAGGACCATTATCATGCCATTGAATAAATAGAACACAAAGAGTCCCAATCGAGGAACTTTGATAATGGATCTCAAGGATTCCACAACAGGGAAATCCCATATATTATATATATACAAGACATGAGAAACATTCAATATAAGTTTTTATAATAAACACTTTCATCATTTTCACTAAGTTTCCTAACGGGTCTCTAAGCATTTCACAAAACCAACATTTATCAATGATATAAAATACAATTTTCATAAAGGGGTGTAAAAAAACCACTTTCCATTTCAAAATCATTAACAAAATCCTCTTAAGACATTCACACTACACTTTCAAGGAAAACCATTTCTTATAAAAGTTCCGAATGGTCCATTCATCGACAACACATGCCAAACCACCCTAAAAGTCATTAATCTTTTCTTTATAAAACCTAAAACCACTTGGGAAAACTGTATAAGGAACCCAAGACACCATTTCTCATAATACCAATATATTCAAAAAAACAAAAACATGCTTCTTACATAAAAAATTACCCATAAAAGCTAACTACTCATTTAATCGAGCACTTGATGTGTGTTATTTAACACAACAATTCCATTTATCATAAACCAAGGTATAAAACACAACTTTTCTCACCAAATATTTAAAACAAAGATCATACATAAATATTTACAAGTCAAAGAAGGTGAAAAAATCATATAATTGATAATTATTAAATTAAAAAGTCAAGTGCATTGGAAAACCTACCTCAGATCCATGCCGCAACGACAACACACCACCAAAAAAACTCTACGAGGGTTTAAAAACCATATATCTACGAATATAAACCCTTAATGAGAAAACCCCATAATATAATTGAAAGGAAATCAAAACCATAGATCAATATGCCCCTCGAAAAAGAGAAAACCAAGAAGGAATAAGAGGAGAAGGAAGAGGGTGATGATAGGAGGGGTTTTCCTTGAGATATCCAACCAAACCCTTGAATATTTCTAGTTCAAATCACCCTATAAAAAGGTGGGAGGATTGTTGAAGAGTATAGAGACCTCCCAGGGTTGAATGAGCTGCATGGGGGAAGAGGATAGTGATTTGGGTTAAAACCCCAAAAGGGGTAAACTTAGAAAATAAAAAAATTTAAAATCTAAGAAACTCATAGGGTTTGGCTACACAGTTTACCAAACCATGCACCAATCATGAACCACATACTAGACACATTTGGGAAAGAGAACAGTTTGGATGCATAGTTTTCCAAAATGTGTGGAAAACGTGCCAATTACCTCTATCCTAAATGCCACATAATGCACGGTTACCTGGGTTCGGCTGAATGGTTTACCAAACCACATGATAACCATGTGTAGGCCACTACCAAGCCAAAAATCCAAAATTTTCTCCAAGAAATGATGAATATTGCATGCATCTCACAGAAATAAAAGCGTGATGAGAGAAAAACCTTACCTTACACTAACTTTTGGGTGAATTTTTTAACATCTTTTATAGTGTTTTTAAACTTGTTATTAACTTTTTAAGAAACCATATTAATATTTATAATATCATATATGAACCTTTTATAACATATTATCACCTATTGGTCAATAATCATTCATTATTTTCATTGTTTGAGGTGTTAATTTCCTTGTTTTATTATGCGTGTTTCATCATGAAAGATCCATTTATTATTAATATTATATAGTTTCATTATATCCAGATTAATAATCATGAAATAATTATCATATTTATAAATCAATTATACTTTTAAATACAATCATGAAATATTGTTATGAAAAATTAAATAATGTTGCGACCATGGAGACAATAGGCCATACACACGCATGAGTAACATTTCCATTTTTTCAATGATCATTATGAAAAGATGGTAAGTAATATTTTATCTTTAAAAAATGATAATAATACCATAAATGAATTATTATTTAATTATATATACTTATATATAGAATTATTTTATGTGGTGATGAAAAAATGAATCACATCGCTTCAAGGAGGCGGTAATTCACACGTCCACGAATAACATTATTATTTTTTCAATGTATGAAATGGTAAAAAGAAAAAGATATATTTTATTTAAAAAATGATAAATATTTTATTAATATCATAAATATTTCATTTAAATCACAAATATTTATCATATTTACTCTTATTACCTTCCATGTAATGTGTTAATGAAAAACGAATGACATTGCTTCGCAAGGTGGTAGTCTTCCATACACACGAGTGACATTATTGTATCCATTAAAAAATGGAATATAAAAAGGGTGTATATGATATAATGACTAAATATATATAATAATGGTAGAAATATTATAAATATAATATATAAACAACATGCCCATCATTATTCCTAACCATGATAGGTGGTAATAGAGAAAACGAACAACATCATTTTGTGAGGCGGTAGTCCGCCGTACACATGAATAATGATTTTGTAACATATTTTATGATAGTGTGTGTGTTTTTAGGTATTAAAATTAACATAAAAACAACTTATTTTATTTAGTATATTTATTTTACTATATAATCATAGTATAAGAATAATTTAAGGGATTGGAGAAGGAAATAAAACAAAAACATATGTTGATGAATGTTACCTCTTCTACGGGTAACTCCTTTTGGTGTGCACAAAAGGTCTTCATTGGTTGGATTTATGAAAAAATTAAGGATTCTATAATTATATGATGGAATTTTAGAAGGTATTTGGGTAGGTATTTTCAAAGCCAAAGGGCTTGAGATGTGTGAAGAGAGGAGGAGAGTGTGAGGCCTTTTATAAGTGGGGGAGCAGACAGACTTGGAATTTTTGAAATTAAAATTAGGTGAACCTAGTTTTTTTTACCTAACATATGTATCCAATAATGCAAAAAACTCTATAATATAAGGTTTAAGGTCTACATATTTTTATAAAATGGGTATTGGATAGGTTTATAGGTCATTTGGTCCCATAAGATTACAGTTTAACCACTAAGTAAACTCGTTTCTACCTTAATCACTGTAATTAATTTTAATTAATTTAAGTAATATTTTTTATAAAAATTTAATTTTACCCTATTATATATTATAAATTATGATTATTAAAAATATTTAATAAATTTTTATAAATTATAATCACATAATTGGAAAATTTTAATTTAAAATTAATCAGGTAGGTGTGACGAGAAAGTGAGTTTTTAAAGTGAAAAAGTTCAAAACTTTTCAAAGTTTTTATATCTGAATTCAATATGAAAATGATTAAAATTACATAAATTGGATTAATTTATGTATAAGTGAAATATTTTTTACTTTAAAACCAATTAAAAATTATAATTTAACACTAAAAATTATTTAGACAACAAGGTAGTTTTCTATTAAAATTTAGTAATTTTCATTATTAATCAAAAAATGATTTTTTTCAGAATAATACCAAAAATTAAACCTAAGAAAATTTTGATATAATGTTTTAAAAAATCATGTTTATTTTTTCAAATATTAATTATGAAATTTTAAAATATTCGTTTTAGAATAAGTAAACCATAAAAAGGCGACATAACTGTTTTTTAGAAAAAATACAGTTTTAAGCATAAAATTGGGTTGATTTTTATATATTATCTAGAAGACACGTATGATTAATTTTAAATATTAGATTGAATATATTACATATGAATTTTATTAAAACAATTTAAAAAGTGCGATTTTTTAATTTATTGGTATAAAACATACCTGTGCGCATTTAAATAGTTTTTCAGAAAAAGAATTCCTTTTATTTTAAAAAGGGTTTTATTTTCATTTCTAATTAATTGGTCGCCAAATAATTAATTATATAGACATGTTTAAATGATATTTTTATAATTTAGTTAATCTTATTCATACCCTCTATTCTAATATCTAGGTTATTTTGGTAATATATATCATGAGTTGTTTAAGTTTGGTGTTGTGTGTTGAATATGCTATCAATCATAAAAATATAGGTGTTGCATGTAACACAAGATAAATCGAGTGTTGTGTGTAACGTAATATGAATATTGTGTTGCATTTCCTTTACTTTATCTAATATAATTTTATTATTTTAAAATATTGGGTTCTTACATCCTTCGCCCCTTTAATAAATTGTGTCCTTAAAATTTGAACTTTATATTGGTAATCAAAGGTTGGAAATTGAAAATAATTTTATAGTAAATCCACATCATAAAAAGGGTTAATAAAAATCCTCTTAATAATAGAGAAATTTAATTACAATGTTCATATAGAATAAAACATAACTATGTTTCCAAAATGAGAACATATGTCGGAATAAAGAAAAAGAATAAATAATTATAGAGAGTGATTGAGATCATTTATCATGAAAAAGTGAATGATTAATGGTATGTTAAGGGTGTTAAAATCATAATTTTGTGATGATCAAAAAATCCATTAGTTCATCAGAATTGGAGGCACTGGGATAATAATTTTTATCAATATCATTTTCATAGAGTTGAGGAATTATATTACCATTTAGACTAAGAGAAATACAGATATATACTTAAGGATTATAATTTCATCCCTTTTTCAATTTCCACAACAATCTCATATTTTTCTCTAAATGATGAGTATTCACAATGAATTTTTAATGCCAAATGCACTAAAATAAACTTTAAAAGTCCACATAACCATAAAAGTGAGAGTCAAGAAATTCCACCTATCTTTAGACATTAACCAAAACTAAAATGGTTAACACATGGTAGGATAATTCAAAAAATGGGTAAACCATTATATGATACATTAATATTTAAATGTAATACCCTAATTCTAAACCAAACCATTCCATAAATAACCATCCTTAAAATTCTTCAAACATATCCTAACTAGGTTTGAAACCCAAATATTTGAAGGATGTGATCATATATTCTTACAAGATAAATAAACCATTATTCCTAAAATAAAATATCACATGTTTATAAAATTAAGTTAATCTTAACCTATAAAAATTTCATACTATCCAGGATATCACATAGGCAAGTGGAAGGTGTGAAACCCTTATCATCCTTTGTTTATGGGTTCAACCCCTACCAACTAGCTGGATGCGATGGGTTTTCACCTAGCATACAAGTTATCTCCTTTTTTATTTAATCTTGAAAAATTAATCCTCCCTAAAACAATTCATATTGATCCTAGAGGTTATAAATAAATCTAAATAAAAAAAACATCTCCCAAAATTGCATTAATCACTTTAAGATCTCATCACCTAAAACCTACATGGGGTGTCCAAGGCATTTAAATAATTATTATCCTTAATCTTATAGACCTATAATGGTATTCATAAGTCTTAAGATAAACTCACAAGAAAAAATAATAATCTCCAAATTTATCTAAACATTTCCTTTGAAACAAATTATAACAGCCTAGGACCCATAATCTCGGATCCGATGATGAAATCATAAACCTTACATTTTTGGCCTTGATGGTGATAATTGTGACCCATTTTTTCCATTAAAACCTAGAAACATAAAAAGTAAAAAATATCTCACTTAAATTCTCAAGGACCTTTTAGGTTTAGAGTTTTATAGAATTAGGAACATCTCATTTCAACTTAGACTCATAAAAATAGGTTCATAAAGATGAACATCATCTCTTGTTATACCCAGATGTTTTTTAACATTGGTTCTTCGATATCATCAATATAAAATCCCTTTTATACATAATTCATTCAACATCATTCTTTGTAACCTAGTGAAGAGGAAACACAATAAGGGTGAGCTCAAACGCTCTGAAAGGGTTAGCATAAGCATTAAAAATTGAACATCATCAATGAGTATACAAGTGTATAAGGGTATGGTGACATAATTAGAGTGCATGAGAGAATCATAAATAAATCATAACCATTAATAATAGGATAAAAAAATATGAAAATGTGGAAAAAGAAAGAGTCATCATAATCAATAATCATGAGCCATGTGATATCAATCTTGATCAAATGAAACCTCATAAACACCTAACAAGAAATTTAAACCCTTTTTGATAACTTAGAGTATCATATTCATAAAACCATTTCAAGACCCTTTTAATTTAAATAAACATATGACTGATATCCAATATAATCATTACCCAATGCACTACATTTCTATGTAGGTGCACCCATCATTTAAGCTATAACTGGCTTACCGGGTACCATCTATGAGACCCCATGTTACATTGTAACATGCTTACCAGGTGCTATCTAGGCCACCCCATATTAAGCTGTAATGGGCTTACATGGATCTATCTGGTCCACCCCATGTTAACATGTAATGAGCTTACTCAGTTCTCTCTATGTCAACCCATTTCACATGTATAAAATTCCAATAACCTCAACATGGATAAAGTACATAGATATTTCAATTCATCATAAAACTGATAAAAACATTAATTATTCATTCATATCATAATTAACCCATCAAAAAGAAATAGGTTTTATTTCAATATATTCAAAACATGATTAACCTATGCAAATGAAATGGTTTCCATAACAATCTACTTGAAACATTATTAACCCATGAAAAAAATGGGTTCTTTAAAAATATCTTTGAGATTAACCCATGGAAAAAAAATGGGTTCTATAACAATATCTTTGAAACATGATTAAACCATGGGAAATAAATGGGTTCTATAAAATTTTATTTGAAACATGATAAAACCATGTAAGATAAATGGTTTCTATAACAATCACTTTGAAACATGATTAACCTGTGCAAAAGAAATGGGTTCCATAACAATCCCTTTGAAACATAATTAACCCATAGAAAAGAAATAGATTCCACAATAATCTCTTGGAAAAAATAATTATCTATCAAGAGAAAAATGAAGACAGAAAAATATCCCAAATATTGGATATATAAAAAAATGGTCTGTTGATGTTGATGAATGGAAATACCATTAAAAGATAATTTGATGAAAATATCATTTACATTTTGAAAAAAACTTCTAAAATATATTTGTTTTGAAAATAATTTTATTTTAAAAAAACATAGAAACATATAAAGGAAGTTTTAAAAATTATTTAAAACATTTATTGAGTAAAATATCCATTCCTCTTTGAAAAAAACTTTTTAAAAATTTTTTTAATTTTTTTTTAGAATACATGGTTTTGGATGAAAACATATTTCTGACTAAAGAGAGAAATGAAATTAGGTTTTATTAAAAACAATTTATAAAACATTTTAAGTAACAAAGAGTGAAAATAATGATACTATTTATTGAAAATATCATGAATAAATATATGAGAATAAAACTCAAGATTTTATTGAGATATGGATCATAAGACTTTATCATTATAAAAATAATCATAAACAATCCCGATAAACATTGAGATTGCAACATAAAATATATAAAACTTGGAAAAATTGAAACATAATACCCATTAAGGAATTTAATATAAACAAAAAATATCATGAGGATAAATTAATTCATGACATTACATATCAATGGGAAAACATAAATACCCTATGAAATAAAATAGGTGTGTAAAATAACCATATGTCTCAAAGAAGGCAAATTTATACAAATATATCTTAATGATTTGGTAACTTTGAAACCAAAACCCAATTGAAGAGAGATCCTAAAATGGATATGTAAATACAAATAAATTTAATTATATTAATAATAAAATCTATTAATTGGAATTATATACACCACAAAAAAATAGTGATGAATATGACATGTATCCCACTGAAATAAAAATGATATGAGAAAAAACCCCTACCTTGCACTTCCTCTTGGGTGAACATCCCTTAAACTATTGTATAGTGGTTTTAAAAATTTTATTAAATTTATATAGAACCATATTAATATTTATAATATCATATATTATCCTTTTATAACATCTTATCACCAATCGGTTAATAATCATTCAATAGTTTCATTGTTTCAGGTGTTAATTACCTTGTTTTCTTATGCGTGTTTCATCATGAAAGATTTTTTTAATTTTAATATTATATAGTTTAATCATATCCATAATAATAATAATGAAATAATTTTAATATTTATACATCAATTTAACATTTAAAACCAATCATGATATATGGTTTTGAAAAATGAACTAACGTTACGATCATGGAGACGGTAGGCTATACTCACACGTGAGTAACGTTTCCATTTTTTCCATAATCATTATGGAAAGAAGTTAAGTAATATTTTATCTTTAAAAATTTATAATAGAAACATAAATAACATATTATTTAGTTTTATATACTTATATATAGAATTAATTTATATGGTGGTGAAAAAAGGAATCACATCGCTTCAAGGAGGCGGTAGTTCACACGTCGACGAACGACGTTATCATTTTTTTAGTGAGTGAAAAGGTAAAAATAAAAAGATATATTATATTTAAATAATGAGAAATACATCTCCAATATCATAAAAATTTCTTTTATATCACATATATTTTTTTTATATTTACCCTTATTACCTTCCATGTAACTCATTAGTGAAAAATGAATCACATCGCTTTGTGAGGCAGCAGTCCGCCGTACACACGAGCGAAATTATTGTATCCCTTACAGAATGGAATATTAAAAGGTTATATATGGTATAATGACTCTAGATTTATAATAATTTTATAAATATCATAAATATATTATATAAAATTTATTTACATCATTATTCTCAACCATGACATGTGGTAATGGAAAAACGAATGACATCGTTTCGCGAGGCGGTAGTCTGCCGTACACACAAATAATGATTTTGTAACCCGTTTTATGGAAGTGTGTGTATTTTTATTTTTTAACCATAAAATAAAAAAATATTGGTATATCTAGGATAATTAGGTTATTATATAATAATTTTATAATAATAATTGAAGTGGGTGGTGAAAGAAATGAAACAAAAACACATGTTGACGAACATTACCTCTTTTTCAGGTAACTGCTTTGGTTTACACCAAAGGCCTTCCTTGGTTGGATTTATGAAAAAATTAAAGATTATTTTATGAGTGGAGGTAATTGGATAAGTGATTTGGGAATATATCATCCGATTCAAAGGTCTTGATAGGTGTGAATAGAGGATGTGAGGGGGAGGCATTTTATAGGTGGGGGAGAGGTCACACATGGTATTTTTGAAAAGATTGTTTGGTGAACCCATGTTTTTACCTACAACACAGATCCACAAATGAAAAAAATTGACAATAGAATAAATAAGTTAGCAATAATTTTAAAAAAAATTAGAAAATTTTCTAGGTCATTTATTCCATTAAGTTTAATGTTTAACCACTAAGTAATCTCGTTTTTACAAGAATCACTCTATATAATTTTAATTGATTTCACTAATATATTTGGTAAAAATTAAGTTGAAACTATTATAAATTATAAATTATTTTTATTCCAAATATGGAATCTATTATTATAAATTAAAATCACATAATTGAAAAAATCTAATTTAAACTTACTTTCGGAAACGTGTTGAGAAAGCACGTTTTTAAAGCGAAAAAGATTAAAAGTTTACAAAGTTTTTTTATCAAAATTAAATATTAAAAATATTAAAATAACATAAATTGTATTAATAGATGTATAATTGAAATATTTTTACATTGAAACCAATTAAAAATATAATTTAACAATAAAAATTATGTAGACGAAAATACAGTTTTTAATTAAAATTCAATATTCTTCACTATTCATTAGAAAATAAAACCTTTTAGAATAATACCAATAATTAACCCTAAAGTAATTTTGATATTCATATTTAACAAATTAAGTTTATTTTTAAAAATAAAAATTATAAAAATTTCAAAAATTAGTTTTTGAATAAGTGCACTATAAAAAGGCAACAAAACTGCTTTTTTAGAAAAAATATAGTTTTTAAGCATAAAATTGGATTTATTTTTATATATTGTCTATAAAACACATATGATAAATGTTGAAAATTACATTGAATATATTAAATATAAATTTTATTAATTTAATTCAATAATAATTATTTTTTTAATTTATCGGTATAAAACACACTTGTGCGCATTTAAATAGTTTATCGGAAAAAGATTTCCTTTTATTTAAAAAAGTGTTTTATTTTCATTTATAATTAATTAGACACCAAATAATTCATTATATATACACATGGAAACTATGTTTTTATAATTTATTTAATCCTGTTCATACCTGCCATTCCAATTTCTAGGTAATAATAGTAATATATATCATGGGTCATTTAAGTTTGGTGTTACATGTGGAACACACTATTGAACATAAAAATTCCAGGGTTGCGTGTAACACAAACTAATATCAGTGTTTCATGTAATATAAGATGAATATAGTTTTTAATTTACTTTATATTATCGAATATAATTTTCTTCTTTTAAAATATCGAGTGTTACAATAATGCCCTAAATTGAGTGATATGAATTGAATAAGAAAATACAAAAAAAATATCAATATTGTATTCATACACCCAAGTGATTAACTATGGGGTGAACTTTTTATATTTATTAAAGAGAAAATAGTCCAATGTGAATTTAAATTTATTATTAGAAACTTAACATGTTAACTATTAAGAATAATTATCCTTTACCCCATATTAATGACTTGTTTGATTAACTATGCTGAGTTCAATACTTTTTAATGATTGATATTTTAATAAGATATAATTTTTAAGGGTAAAATGGGAGGATATACCAAGTAAATAATTCCCTATGAGTTATGAAAACTATGAATTTATAGTTATTCTATTCAAACTTACCAATGAACCACTATCTTCAAAGATTTTATGGATAAAGTCTTTATAAATTTCTCAGACCAGTCTGTGGTTATTTTTATAGATTATATTCTCATATATTATAAGCGTATGGAATAGAATAAAGATCATTTGAGGTTTGTGAAGAATAAATTTATAAAGGAGAATATATATATTACATTTAATAAATGGTAATTTTGGATGTTTAAAGCATCATTATTAGTTCATGTATTTACAATCAAGGTAATATTTGTTGATCCTCAAAATATAGAGGTTATTGAGCAATGGCCTAGACCATCCACTATGACTGAGATCTATAGTTTTCATTGTTTCGATAGATAATATCGATTTTTTTTTTGAGAAATTTCTTAAAACTATCAAATCCACTAACCATGTTGACATGGAAAGGATCCATATTGTTTTTCATAGATGAATGTGAAGAAAATTTCAAGGAGTTGAAGAGAAGTTTGATCAGTTCACATGTGCTTATAATACCCTATGGTGTAAAATTTTATGTTACATATAGCGATGAATCAAATAAGGGGTTGAGATATATTCTCATGTAGAATGAATTATTGGTAGCGCATGCCTCATGATGATTTATGATTCATGAGAACAATTACCCTACTCATGATTTGATGTTAGCAATGATAGTTTTCTTATTATAAATTTGGAAGTATTATATTTATGGTTAAAGGTGTGATATATATACTAATCACATAAGCAAAAAGCATATATTTACACATAAAAAGTTGAATATGTTCGAAAGGAAATGTTTGGAATTTATTAAATATTATAAATACTTAAGACATTACTACCTTATTAATGTTAATGCAACACCCCAAGAATTTATAATATATTTATTTTCAAATTAATTTACTTTTATAGATAACTTGAGATACTCACTATAAGGACCTGCACTTATTTCATACATAATCTTGAATTTATTTAAGAAAACACTTCATTATACATTGAGGATATTTTCAAGTTTAGAGCTTTAGATAATTAAGACAAAACATTCATAATATTACACATTGTTACATAGTGGATACCATAAAATCAGTTTCCATTTTCCTCAGAATATAAAACATTAAAACACAAAACAAGACTCCTTGAAAATTCTTCAACATTTAACATGTCTTCCTTCCTTTTATTACTCATCATTAACCTGTGAAAAATCATTTAAGAACTTGGGATGAGCACAAAAGCTCAGTAAGGTATGAAAAAGAAGGAAAAATCACATTAGTCCATGAATACGCATGACATATGAACACATTTTCAAAAGACATGCTTTCCACCCATAAAATCTTACTTAGCGTAACATGATATTTACACAAAATCAATACAAACATAATTATAATCATAGAGGAATATTGGGGCATTACTTACATAATCTTGTAACCATCTTGGCTACCTTAAAATTTGTAACCCTCACGGCTACCTTACTTTGTGTAACCATCACAATTACACTTGGAGTAACCATACGGCCGACCTCCAACTTACTCATACCCAATGCATTGGAGGGAAATATAGGTCCCACCCTTCATCATAAAAAATTCCCAATAACCAAAACATAATCATACAACATAAATAATAGCATAAAAACATTGCCTTTGAATCTTATAAAACAGAATTTTAAAAGAGGATTTTAGAAGAAAAGTCCCTTATAAACATCATATACTTGAAGTGAGGCTTAATAGAGTGGATTTAATATGTATATACTCTGTAAATACACATAGTGAAACATAATATAAACAAAACCCATCACACAAACAATTTAAAAAGCACATAAATTATAAAGTAGAATGTTAACCCAAAGAATGGAAATCGGGTTAAGAATTCCCTTACCTTGGGCTTACCTTACTTCAAAATTGTTTAAACCTCCTGTATAATGGTTAAAAGAGTGTTATTAGTATTTTATAGAAAAATTTTTATGTTTATAACATCTTATATGGTCATTTCATAACCTCATTTCACCCCTTAATTGTTAGTATTTTGTTCCTTGCATTATTTTGGGTGAGTTCTTTTTTGATTTTCACAATCGGTTCATGATGAATCGTTCTTGTTGGTTGGAAGTGAAACTCCAGAATTGGAATGGATTAGTATTTACATAATTCCAGTACCATAAATTATACCATTTATCACTTTGGTGCTTTATATGATGATGATTTATAAGTTAAAACATTAATTATGTTCGTTTAGATAATTTAAGTGGTTCTTTGATAATTACAATTTCATTTAGTCTTATAAGTTTGAATCATGAGTACAAAAGAATTCCAAAACCTTATATGATTCATAAAACATATATTATAACCTGGTTCAACCATATAAATTGTTTCATGACCAGACTTGAAAGAATTAATGGAGATTGAAAATACATCGTCCACGATATCGGTAATTCGACACAAATGGACAATGTTTTTTGATTCTTTAAATAAGTGAGAGAGGAGAGAAATAATGATTTGTAATTTTCCATAAACATGAAAACATCCATAATATACATGATTCTGGAGATTTCATGCCTCTTGGATAAGAGGGGGTGAAGAACGAAGAGAAGGGAATCTTGAAATGAAGAAAACATGAGAAATTTCTTACAAAAATTCGGCAGCCTAACAGCGTCTCTTAAAATTTCATAAAAATAAGATTGATGAGAGGAATGGAATATCTCATCATTCATACAAAATTTGGACAGTAAGGGGAAATATTAAATGAAATATCCCAACAAAAGACAAAGGTAAAGGAAGAGAATAACATAAAATGGAAGGAAAGAATGAAAATGAAAGAGGATGTTTACCTCTTGATCTCTTCTCCTTGAGATCCTTCTTAAGGGCTTTGATTTTGGTCTTTTGGTGAGACCAGCAGCTCTAGGACGTGGGGAAGAAGATTGGGGAGGTAATTTGGCAGAATTTAGACAATGCTAAAGGCTTGAGAGGTGTGAGAGGAAGAGGGGAGTGAGGGTGATATTTATAGTGGAGGAGGGGAGGTTTTTTAGATTATTTTAATCACTATTATAATATTTTTATCAAGACTATCAATAATCTCAAAACAAGTGGCCCTAAATAGTGATAATATCATGTGATTTCGAATCAAGTGGCGTTGCATCACTTATGATGTCATAAATAGTGCATATTTACTGATAAATTGATTATACGGTATTTTGTCGTATTTCACTATTCACTGAAAATTCAAGAGTTTCAGAAAAATACCAAAAATTTACCCCAACCATTTTTCGATGTGTAGAATTCAAAAATGAACTCCATTTTTCAAAAATAATTTTCTAAATATTATTAATTTAATTTTTAAATAAGGTCACAGTTAATTCGAAAAATAACAATATTTAAGTGCAACTAGTTTCATGTAACATTGGAAAATTAATTAAGATCCCATTATCCTATTGCCATGGGAAAATAAAATAATAATATTATTTACTATTCATGAGGTCATATTACTATTCATATTACTATTCATAAGGGCATGTTACTATTCACAAAAAAAACAAGTTTGTTTCATCAGACTCTAAATAACATACTGAACCCAATTGTAGATGACAGTTTCTTGAAATTCAAATCATAGAATAAATACAATTATGTTTAAAGGATACTTATAAATATATACCTTAAACAAAATTTCAAGAATTTTCAATTTATTTTTAGAAAACCTTGGGATGTTACATTATCCCCACCTTCTTGAAATTGCATCCTCACAATTTTATTTACTTATTAAACAACTGAGGGTATTTTTCCCTCATAGCATTTTCAGACTCCCATGTTGCTTCTTCAACCATGTGGTTTCTCCACAAAACCTTTACCTGGTGGATTACCTTATTCCGCAATACCTGTTCTCTTCGATCAAGAATCTGAACCGGTTTTTCTTCATAAGAAAGGTTCTCTGCTAGCTGAACTTCTTCCGGCCTCAAGACATGTGATGAATTTGGAACATACTTTCTCAACATCGAAACATGAAAAACATTGTGTACCTGAAACAAGCTCGGAGGCAAAGCTACGCGGTACACAACTGTTCCAACTTTATCCAAGATTTCAAAAGGACCGATGAACCGTGGACTTAGTTTCCCTTTCTTACCGAAACACATCACACTTTTCCAAGGAGATATTTTAAGGAAAAAATGGTCACCTACCTTGAAAGAGAAGTCTTTCCTTCTGTTATCTGCATAACTTTTCTGCCTGCTCTGAGCTGTCCTCATGTGTTGCTGGATCATCCTCACTTTCTCAGCCACTTCTTCTACTAATTCTGGCCCCATCAACTTTCTTTCACCGACTTCATCCCAAAACGCAGGAGTCCGACACCGCTTTCCATACAAGGCCTCAAAAGGTGCCATCTGAATACTGGAATGGAAACTGTTATTATAAGAAAACTCAACTAATGAAAGATGCTGATCCCAACTTCCCTGATAGTCCATTGAACAAGCTCGAAGCATATCCTCCAAAGTTTGAATCGTTCGCTCTGACTGCCCATCTGATTGAGGATGAAAAGCTGTACTGAAATTCAACTCTGTGCCCAAAGACTTCTGAAGTCCCTTCCAAAATTTAGAAGTGAACCTGGGATCTCGGTCAGACACAATGGAAAGAGGAACTCCATGTAACCTGACAATCTCTTTGAGGTACAATCGAGAAAGCTGATCTAATGTCATTATATCTCGAATAGAAAGAAAATGAGCAGACTTTGTTAGCCGATCAACAATAACCCATATCGCATTGTTACCTCGAGAAGTCTTTGGTAGTCCCACCACAAAATCCATGGATATATTCTCCCATTTCCATTCTGGCACTGGCAAAGGTTGAAGCATCCCCTTCGGTAACTGTTGCTCTGCTTTAACCTGCTGACATGTCAAACATTTCATTGTAAAATCAGCAATATCTTTTTTCATCCCATTCCACCAGTAATACTCCCGAAGGTCTCTATACATCTTAGTACTTCCAGGATGAACAGAAAATGGAGAACTATGAGCTTCACACAACAATTATTTCTTTAGCTGGGAATCACAAGGCACACATAACCTTTTTCCAAACCTTAAAACACAATCTTTATCAAGATTAAATTCTGGAAACTTACCCATTTTAACCAATTCTACCTTTTTCTGTAGCTCACGGTCTTCCCTCTGCGCTTTCATAATTCTGTATGACAACGAAGAATGCACTGAAACCTGAAACAAAACAGATATATTCCCTGCACCAACAACTTCTAAGCCAAAATTTATCAAATCATTAATCAAGGGATCACGTTCCAAACGTAGCATGGTTAATGATGCATGATTTTTCCAACTTAAGCCATCCACTACTTTGTTTGCTTTTCCAGGATGGTAATTAATCGTGCATTCATAATCCTTTATCAGTTCTAGCCATCTTCTCTGCCTCATGTTTAATTCCTTCTGAGTGAATATATACTTAAGACTTTTATGGTCAGTATATATTTGGCATTTGGTTCCGTATAGATGATGCCTCCATATTTTCAAAGCAAAAACCACAGCTGCCAATTCCAAATCATGTGTGGGATAATTCAGCTCATGAGGTTTAAGTTGTCTTGAAGAATAGGAAATTACCTGATCATTCTGCATCAAAACACAACCAAGTACCTTCAAAGAAGCATCACTGTAGATGACAAACTCACCATTCCGGGAAGGTAAGGCCAAAACTGGAGCACTCACCAATCTCTTCTTTAGTTCCTGAAAACAAACATCACATTCCTCTGTCCAAACAAATTTAACCCCTTTCCGTGTTAACTTAGTTATTGGGCTAGATAACCATGCAAAGTTCTTAACAAAGCGTCGGTAATAACTTGCTAAGCCCAGAAAACTACGAATCTCTGTAACATTTGTGGGTCTTGGCCATTCATCAACTACTTTTGTTTTGGCAGGATCAACTGTTATTCCATCCTTATTTACAATGTTCCCAAGAAAAGAAATATGTTGCAACCAAAAATCACACTTGCTGAATTTTCCATATAGTTTCTTTTCTTTTAAAGTTTGTAAAACAACCCTTAGATGTTTTTTATGCTCCTCTTTATTTTTAGAAAAAACCAGAATGTCATCAATAAATACAACCACAAACTTATCCAAGAACTCATGAAATACTCTATTCATAAGATTCATGAATACAGCAGGTGCATTAGTTAACCCAAATGGCATAACAACAAATTCATAATGCCCATATCTAGTACGAAAGGCTGTTTTCGGGATGTCATCCTCCTTCACCTTCAACTGATGGTATCCGGATCTCAAGTCAATCTTGGAAAAGTACTGAGCTCCCTGGAGCTGATCAAACAAGTCATCAATATGAGTCAAAGGTTACTTGTTTTTAATAGTTATGTTATTCAAAGCTCTATAATCAATGCAAAGTCTCATGGAACCATCTTTCTTTTTAACAAACAAAACAGGGGCTCCCCATGGTGAAGTACTGGGACGAATGAAGCCTTTGACAAGAAAATCCTGGAACTGATTTTTCAATTTAAGAAGTTCTATTGGAGCCATACGATATGGGGGTTTTGAAACTGGCTTAGCATCAGGAACTAAGTCAATTGTGAATTCGACTTCTCGTTTAGGTATGACACTGGGTAACTCCTCAGGAAAAACATCAAGGTATTCATTTACCACTGGCACATCATTAATTTGAATAGTTCCCTTGTTTTCAACAATATGAGCCAGATAACTTTCATTTCCATCTTTCAGTAGTTTCTCAGCTTCTTGATATGTTATCAATTGTATGGGTTCATTCTTGTATACAAACTGAAACTCTTTCTGAAAAACAACTTCTTTAGCTCTACAATCAATCTTAGCATGATAATCAGAAAGCCAGTCCATCCCCAGAATAACATCAAACTCGACTAAGGGTAAAACAACAAGGTTTGCAGGTAAAGTCTTTCCACATACCACAATAGAAATATTCTTATAATTCCTATTTGCTATAACATTTCCCCCTGGTGTTTTAACAACAAGTTTGGGTATCATTTGTTGAGGTGATATTTCCAATTTGCTAGAAAATTCCTCAGAGATGAAGGAATGTGTAGACCCCGTATCAAACAAAACTTTAGCAAAATCTGAGTGAACAAACAAAGTACCTGATACAACTTCATTGGATGGCCCAACATCTGCTGACGTAGTCGCAAAGGATCTCACTACACCTTTCTGCTTGTAGTCTGGCTTCTTTGCATCATTTGGATCCCTCTTTGGAAAGGAATTTGCATAGTGACCCATCTCACCACATTTAAAACACTTTACAGTTTGCTTATTAGGATTAGTCTTTGGATCATTTTCATTTCAATCTCGGGCCATGTGTCCAAACTTACAACATTTAAAACACTTCCCAGTTTTGATAAGACATTCCCCAGGGTGCTTCTTGCCACACTTTTCACAAACTGGAAACTGTATTTTCTTACCATCAGATTTCATTGGTTGATTCTTACCCATTGCTTTCCAATTTGACCTCTTCTTCTCTTTGTTTCCAAATTGCATGTGATCGTCAGCAAACTCCATCTCTACCCTCTCAGCGCATCGGACAAGTTTCTCGTAACTTTTGAATTCACGGGAGGCCAACGCCCTTCAATACCTTGGCTTCAATCCTGAGTAAAAGCGGTTGATTTTGCTATCGAGATCTAGAATAAGATTTGGAGCATACCTCGCCAGTCGGGTGAAGTTCGCCTCATACATAGCCACTGAATCTTCTTCCTTTTGTTTCAGTTCAAGGAATTGTTTCTCCATTCTAAGTCGCACCAGCTTAGGAAAATATTTTTCAAGAAAAAGACTTTTAAATTCATCCCACACTAAGGAATAAAAATCCTCTCTACCCCTGATATTCCTTACCATTGACCACCACTGATCAGCTTCCCCTTCAAAATGATAAATGGCAAGACTTACCTTTTGATTGTCCGAACATCCCATAACATAAAATATATTTTCAAGGGCTTTAATCCATCCTTCTACTGCCACTGGGTCAGAAGATCCATTGAATGCAGGATGATGTTGTCTCATAAAATGTTCCACCACTGTCATGTTCCATTGGGGTACCTCTATTTATCCTCTTGCATGGATGCCACCACCATTTATTGCCTGCGTTAGCTGAGCCATTACTGTCACAAACTGCTCGGTTCCAATCCCTACCATTCCGGGCTGTTGATCAGGAAGGATTTCATTCTGTCGGTGCCTATCCTCTTCAGCATCCATGTTCCTTATGCGGACAACCATTCTAAACAAACATTTCTTAGATGAAGCAACATGGTAATCTTTAAATGCTATAACAAATTAATCATAGATTGAAAATTATTTATGGTATTCTATTAGCATCACCTTAACCCCTAAAGTTATCTAAACCATCCTCTGATACCAACTATAAGGACCCGCACTTATTTCATACATAATCTTGAATTTATTTAAGAAAACAATTCATTATACAGTGAGGATCTTTTCAAGTTTAGAGCTTTAGAGAATTAAGACAAAACATTCATAACATTACACATTTTTACATAGTGGATACCATAAAATCAGTTTCCATTTTCCTCAGAATATAAAACATTAAAACACAAAACAAGACTCCTTGACAATTCTTCAACATTTAACATGTCTTCCTTCCTTGTATTACTCATCATTAACCTGTGAAAAATCATTTAAGAACTTGGGATGAGCACAAAAGCTCAGTAAGGTATGAAAAAGAAGGAAAAATCACATTAGTCCATGAATACGCATGACGTATGAAAACATTTTAAAAAGACATGATTTCCACCCATAAAATCTTACTTAGCGTAACATGAGATTTACAAAAGATCAATACAAACATAATTATAATCATAGAGGTATATTGGGGCATTACTTACAAAATCTTGTAACCATCTTGGCTACCTTAAAATTTGTAACCCTCACAGCTACCTTACTTTGTGTAACCATCACAATTACACTTGGAGTAACCATACGACCGACCTCCAACTTACTCATACCCAATGAATTGGAGGGAAATATAGGTCCCACCCTTCATCATAAAAAATTCCCAATAACCAAAACATAATCATACAACATAAATAATAGCATAAAAACATTGCCTTTTAATCTTATAAAACAGAATTTTAAAAGAGGATTTTAGAAGAAAAGTCCCTTATAAACATCATATACTTAAAGTGAGGCTTAATAGAGTGGATGTAATATGTATATACTCTGTAAATACACATAGTGAAACATAATATAAACAAAACCCATCACACAAAAAATTTAAATAGCACATAAATTATAAAGTAGAATGTTAACCCAAAGAATGGAAATCGGGTTAAGAATTCCCTTACCTTGGACTTGCCTTACTTAAAAATTATTTAAACCTCCTGTATAATGGTTAAAAGAGTGTTATTAGTATTTTATAGAAAAATGTTCATGTTTATAACATCTTAATGGTCATTTCATAACTTCATTTCACCCCTTAATTGTTAGTATTTTGTTCCTTGCATTATTTTGGGTGAGTTCTTTTGTGATTTTCACAGTCGATTCATGATGAATCGTTCTTGTTGGTTGGAAGTGAAACTCCAGAATTGGAATGGAGTAGTATTTACATAATTCCAGTACCATAAATTATACCATTTATCACTTTGGTGCTTTATATGATGATGATTTATAAGTTAAAACATTAATTATGTTCGTTTAGATAATTTAAGTGGTTCTTTGATAATTACAATTTCATTTAGTCTTATAAGTTTGAATCATGAGTAAAAAAGAATTACAGAACCTTATATGATTCATAAAACATATATTATAACCTGGTTCAACCATATAAATGGTTTCATGACCAGACTTGAAAGAATTAATGGAGATTGAAAATACATCGTCCACGATATCGGTAATTCGACACAAATGGACAATGTTTTTTGATTCTTTAAATAAGTGAGAGCGGAGAGGAATAATGATTTGTAATTTTCCATAAACATGAAAACATACAGAATATACATGATTCTGGAGATTTCATGCCTTTTGGATAAGAGGGGGTGAAGAACGAAGAGAAGGGAATCTTGAAATGAAGAAAACATGAGAAATTTCTTACAAAAATTCGGCAGCCTAACAACGTCTCTTAAAATTTTATAAAAATAAGATTGATGAGAGGAATGGAATATCTCATCATTCATACAAAATTTAGACAGTAAGGTGAAATATTAAATGAAATATCCCAACAAAAGACAAAGGGAAAGGAAGAGAATAACATAAAATGGAAGGAAAGAATGAAAATGAAAGAGGATGTTTACCTCTTGATCTCTTCTCCTTAAGATCCTTCTTAAGGGCTATGATTTTGGTCTTTTGGTGAGACCAGAATCTCTAGGACGTGGGGAAGAAGATTGGGGAGGTAATTTGGCATAATTTAGACAATGCTCAAGGCTTGAGAGGTGTGAGAGGAAGAGGGGAGTGAGGGTGATATTTATAGTGGAGGAGGGGAGGTTTTTTAGATTATTTTAATCATTATTATAATATTTTTATCAAGACTATGAATAATCTCAAACAAGTGGCCCTAAATAGTGATAATATCATGTGATTTCGAATCAAGTGGCCTTGCATCACTTATGATGTCATAAATAGTGCATATTTACTGATAAATTGATTATACGGTATTTTATCGTATTTCACTATTCACTAAAAATTCAAGAGTTTCAGAAAAATACCAAAAATTTACCCCAACCATTTTTCGATGTGTAGAATTCAAAAATGAACTCCATTTTTCAAAAATAATTTTCTAAATATTATTAATTTAATTTTTAAATAAGGTCACAGTTAATTCGAAAAATAACAATATTTAAGTGCAACTAGTTTCATGTAACATTGGAAAATTAATTAAGATCTTATTATCCTATTGCCATGGGAAAATAAAATAATAATATTTTTTACTATTCATGAGGTCATATTACTATTCATATTACTATTCATAAGGGCATGTTACTATTCACCAAAAAAACAAGTTTGTTTCATCAGACTCTAAATAACATACTGAACCCAATTGTAGATGACAGTTTCTTGAAATTCAAATCATAGAATAAATAAAATTATGTTTAAAGGATACTTATAAATATATACCTTAAACAAAATTTCAAGCATTTTCAATTTATTTTTAGAAAACCTTGGGATGTTACACTCACAACCTCAAGTATAAATAAACCATAATATAACATACTATTATAACCTAGCCATTAAATTGGTGGTATGAATATGAAAAATAAAATTTTAAAAAATATGTATAAAAATTTTATACAATGAAAATATATTGATAAATTAATACTCAATTTTTAGTAAATAAATTTTATACTTCAAAAACAAGTTTTCTTTAAATTTTTTTTATTGGATTTTTTCATCAACATTATCATTAATTTTTACCATTTTTAGAAATTTTATTTTATAAAAGTAAATTCAATTTTTAAATCAACTTTTCAAAATTATCTTAGACTAAATTTTTGATAATTTTTTATTTTTTTATTTTTAATGTATAGTGAAAATATTAATTTTAATTAAAAATAATCTTTTCATGAAAGGAATTTACAAAGATCAATTTTATTTTAAAATTATTTCAATGTAAAATTAGTTTATTTATATTATGAATAATCCAATTAATGTTGCTGGAATCGATTTTATGCTTGATTTTTGTATAAAAACTTTTTATACTTAAGAAGACATTTTTTCTACAAAACCATTTTTCATTGCATTTTTTTAGTTTATTTTTTAAATTAAATTATGACACTTATGTGACCTAAATGATTCTATAAATACTCTTAGATAAAGGTATTTCCACCCTACTCTACATATACTTAGAAATGAATTTTTTATGGGACATTTTTTGTTACGAATCAGCCCGGGTCGACCCTAAACTGGGCACCCAAATCGATCCATGGCATGGCCCGAAGGGTGTTCCCGATCCCCACGGGCTGGAAACCAGTGCTAGGCATCATTAGAGAACACAAGGGAATGATTTATCCCAATACATAAACAACAATAAAGCATCAGAAAGAAACAGACAACCCAATAAACATCTATGTAAAATTGATCTCAACATAATTTATACAAGACATGAAACAATACAACTACTATACAATGGAATAAACAAACCATCTAAAAAGACTAGATCCACATGACACCATGGGTCACTCTCCAATACAATGAACAACTATTGCTCAATGTGATCGAACTCTAGCTGAAACCTGCACAAGGTCTAAAAACAGAAAAGAATTATAGGCGTGAGTATTAAAACTCAGTAGGCTAGCCCGATAATAAATTCCCAATGTACATCCTTTAAAATAAAAGAAACATCAATTTCAAGTTTGAGATACAATATATAAAAGTAAGTTTTTCTAAAAGATTACTCAAAAACAAAGTACAATCCATTTCCCATATTCATTTCCAAAACTAGATTCATTCAACTAGTGTGCCAATTGAATTTTCAAGGGAAAAGTGATGTTTACATTTTCATATTTGTACAAAGAGGATAAAAAATATTCATTTGAAAACCATTTTTATAAACCTTATCAAAACCATCCAACCACCTTCCAAGAAAAACAATACACAAGAAGGCATAATAGTAATAATACAACAAGGGCAATGTAAATATACATACAAGCATCATATTCATCACTACAAGCAACTGAAAGCCAATAGACATGGGTGAAACTAGGAGATAAAGAATAATACAGAAGACACCAATACATGAGACCTCATCCCCGTTGACATGTCACACATGATGAAATCAAAACGCTCAATATGCTCAACCATCCTTTCTCAGACAGGCCGAGGGAAAAATCCCATAGTAATAAACCCAACATATCCACCTACTATGGGCCACTGGTCAGTACCATAACCTACCAGCGCAGCAATCATTCTTTGAATATTCTCTCAATATACCAGATTCCCATGTCTCAAGTATTTTTAAAAGGGGGTGATCCAACCGATGACAGCTGAGCATCAAATCACATACATATATATATAGATATAAAATTATCCACAACAGGCCTCACTCCGAGTCTCTGTAAGGATTACTCTCATGCCTTAAAATAAATATATCACAAATGGATCCAACCAAGAAACCATTATAATAAAACCCAGGGATTCCTCAACAAGGGAATCCCAACCATTCAGTGTCAACAAGGCACGAGAAACATCCAATGGAGGTTTTTATAACAAACACTTTTCATCATTTTCACAAAGTGGCCAAACGGGCCCTTAAACATTTCCCCAAAAAAAACCAACCTTTAAAAAAAATGCATCCCATATTTAAAAAGAGGAATAAATAACACCACTACCATATAAAAATATTTATAAAACTCCTTCAAATCACCTCCATCCAGCTTTCAAACCAAAACCAATTTTTCCTATGAAAGTGCCGACCGGGCCATAATTCATCGTCACATAACCAAATGATTTTCAAAATCTGACTACACATTTCACATGACTTAAAACCATTTAAAACTCTTTCAAGAAACCCAAAATCATTATTTCAAATTCCAAATAATTATTAAAATTTCCAAACCATTCATTATATACCACCAATTAATTACAAAATCCAACCGAGCATTTCATCAAACACATGGTGTGCTATATTTAACAAGAAAATCCTTTTTATCATATATCAAGGTATAAAACACCACTTTTCACAGCAAAAAAGAAACCAAGGATCATAAATAAATATTTATTAATAAAAATTGGTGTGATAATCATGAAATGAATGAATCTTTAATTAAAAAGGAAAGTGAAAAGGGAAACCTACCTCAAATCCATGGCAGAATGGAAACGCACACATGAAAACAGCCGCCATGGGTTCCGAAACACTAGATCTATGAAGACCATACATAAAAGGAAAAAACACCCATAAAAACCTGGGTAAAACATAACCCTAGGTCAATAATGACTCGGGGAGAATAGATGACCAAGAAAAATTGGGAGAAGAAGGAAGAGGGAAGAGAGGAGAAGAGGATATTGAAGGATTTGAGGAAGAACCACTAACCTTTGGTGATAAATCAGCCAAAACGTGGCTCAAAACGAGGTATAACTAAGGGGAGGCTTTCTATGGTTGATACCCAACAAGTATAGATTCAAATGAGAGGTGGAATCACCCAAATCATATTTTTATAGTGAAAGTTATTAATCCCATAAGTGGCTGCACGGTTTGACAAACCATGCGCAAACCGTGCGAGGGCTACTGGAATGAATATGCAACTTCACATGGTTAGGTTTCATGGTTTGGGAAACCCATTCTCAAACAGTGAAGCCTGAAAAATTGGCCAAAAACCCTCAAATGAAATCCCAAACACTAGGGAAAACCCACCCAAGGATCCTTGAATGAAATAGACACAAAAAGGTGACACCGTGGGTGTCCAAAACTCTACAACATGCCACTTTCTCCTAACACAAACCAAGGAAAACCAATTTTGAAATATTATAAAATGTATAAAATTTAAAACTCAACCCTCGTCACACCTAGGACCTGAGAAAAAGACCAGGATTCCCAATGAACTGGACTATAAACCAAAACTTCAAAATCTGGGTGTGACATTTTTCCATGGATGCGACTTAGTAATATTTTAATCCTTTAAAAAACCCATGGTGTATCCCTAACCCCACTTATAAAAGACACAACTACTCTATTTTATTTAAAGTATTTCGATACACCTATCAATATTTAAACCTAATAAATTATATTATTCACATAAATATCAATGAATTATAGGTTATGTACTACTTAAAATACTATTCTGAGGGTCCTTATGAAGGTATCTAAAGGAAGTCTATAGTGGAAGAGGTAATCATCTTACTCGAACTCTTTCAATTTATTTTTTCTTATAACTCCTTAAAATATATTATATTTATCATAAAATAATAATTTTTTATCCTATATATACTAAAATGTTTTTATGATTATGGAAACACCATTATCCTCCTTTCTTTCCATCAAATGGGAAATAAAATTATCACTTGTGCGTACCTGTGGACTCCCGTCTCCAAATAAAAACTTGATTCATTTTCTATCAACATAATTAATGATTGGTTATTATAAAATATTTAATGTTTATATATGATATTTATGACATAATTATACTTATGTAATTTTTATATATTTACTACCTTCTTACCTTTCTATCCATTCAAAAATGATAATGTCACTCATGCGTACGTTTTGACTACCACCTTTACGAAGAGGTGTGATTTATTTTTCATTTTTTCTTTACATGGATGGTAATATGTACAAATTTAATGAATATATACGATATATATGATATAATAATGATCATAAAAATATGAATTATTATTTACCTTTATTTATTTTCAACCATAGTAAAGTGGAATCATTACTCATTCGTACATATAGATTGCTGTCTCCATGAAGAGATGTAATTAATTTACCATCACCAATTTATATGAATTTTAATAAAATTTTAAATAATGATTAAATATTAAAATTATGACATTATTGAAATTATGGGGATTATGTAATTGTGAACAACGTACAATGATCAGAACTGCATAGTCAAATCCTGCGTGAAAAATGAAACAATTATCTTTTTGAATAGTGATTTTAATAATGACTTTTTAATAAATTAGTGATAAGATTCTATAAGTAAATAAATTATGGTATGATATGTATGAATATTGTTTTGTAATATATTTATAATAAATATATTTTTTTATAAATTAGGTTTGATTGTATGTGAAGTTAGACAAGACTTGAGGTAAGGGCATTCTGTTTCAATCCCATTTTAATAAATATTATTTATGCATTGGATTTATATGTAGGAACTTATATGATCATTATATAATAAAAAAAATTTAATTTTTATTATCCCATGATTTTTCTATAAATTTAATGTTTTAGTACTATTTTTCTCTCATTGGTACTCAAAATGGTTCAGAAAATGTTTTCAAGAAAAGATGACCTCATTTCTCATCTTTAAGTCAGAAAACCTTTTTCTTCCATATCCATGTTTTCTAAAATATTATCAATAATGTTTTTGAATATTATTAAATTATTTTTTATATTAAATTCATCCAATTTTTTAATTTTTTCAAGGTGGTTATATATAATATTCTTTTCATTATCTAAACAAGGCACTTTTTACTTAAGGAGTAAACATAATATTTGTTTTAACGATTACTGCATGAATAGAAAATTCCTTCATCATGAATTCATAATTCCTTAAATATCCATTTTTATGTTTCCCTGGAACTTTTAAAGGGAAACTTTTTTCCTTAATTTTTTTAAATGTTTTTATTTTAATTAATTGTTTTCAAAATGAAAAATCTATTTTCCTCAGGAAATAGTCCAAGTAAACTTTTAAAGGATTTTTTTTTATTTATGACAACATCTGTTAATGTTACTTATGTTTCTATAGAGATATGATTATATTATAACATATTTATTCTTTCTATGGATGGTATATAATTATGATGGTTAAATATTTAGGAAACCTATTTTTTTACACGGGTTGTACAATGATGAAATAATGCATGTTTTTTGATCTTGTGGTAAATTTACAATTTCAATCTTTGTGATGGGTGGGTTCATTATAGACCTCAAATAAATTGTGTAAATATGGATAAATCATGTGATATTGTTTTATGTGTGAAGCTGATTTTATGATCACAACAGGATGAATATAACTAGTTACATGTCTATAAGTTAATGCATGGATATTTTGTCATGTCCAAAAGTTAATGGGTGTACCTAGTTTAATGTATATAAGTTTATATAATGACATGATTTCATGTTCATAATTTAATAATTGAAGCTATTTCTATTCATATATGTTCAAAATGTTATATACCTATGTTTTTACAAATTCATATATTTATGTTATTCTCTCATGTATGACGATTGATTACTGATGATTACACACTCTTATGAACGTTTTATTTTTTTATAACAATGTTTTATGACATGAATCATGATTAAAGATATCAAATTGATTGGGCATGAATTTTTTATGTTATGATTATGTTCTCATACCCTTATGATCATATATGATCATTGATTGATATCTTTTATGTTTACCCTTACTGTGAATATAAGCTCACTCTTTCTTATGTTTTCCTTCCCCATGTCTTGATGGAAGGTTATAAGAATGATATGTATAGAAGGGTATTAATATGAATTAATTTGCATGATATATTTGAGATCCTTTATGAACTAATATGTTTATGTATCTAATCTCCAAAGAAAGAAAACCATTATGGTTCTTATTCATGTATAGTTGTGTTATATTTTGTATATTCATCATAAATGTTGTAATATAAATGTAATGTATGCATGGGTCAACTAAGTTGGTATAAAAGTGGGGTTTAGTTAATATTTAGAGATTAGGATTAGAGAAATTTAGTGAAAACACTAGGGATAATAATAATTATAGGATAACATCCTACATTTTTTTGTAAGGTATAGATTATGTGGTTTCCCTAAAAGTACATACTTGTATGGATACTATAAGTGGAAATGGTCTTGGATCATATTCATCTATGGGTAATAACCCTAAAAGATTTGTTCTAGTATATCTTAGCCATCATTCTAGTGAGGGGTTAATGAGACCTTTCTATGCACCTGGTTCGATACTCCTTGGGGATATTCTTGGATTAATTCACATTTTCTTTATGAATTATTATATAGGATATTAATATATGGTGACCATAAATAACAAAATTTAAACCCAAGGTGTCATAGATTGATTAAATGGTGTTATAATTTAGGGAAACTTAATATATATTTTTCATAAATATATGATATAACATTGTAATTTTTTCATCTTGATGCTTAAACATTGTTTTTGATTTTAGTCAATGGCTAGAACTTAATGGAACCGTTTGAATGATGAATGTGATATTCAATTCCATGAACATCCTCATGAGAAACCAAATGTATTAGAAGATAGAATGAAATATATTATGACTATGCTCACTCAAACCTCTCAAGATTTGAGTGCTAATACAGATCATGTTGAACTTCTGAATACACCAAGGAGGGAGTAACATGCCATTGAATATTTTATGTGATAATGTCCACCCTCATAGTTTGGGTCTTCTAATCCATTATTTTTTGAGTAATTTAATAATATAATGGAAAATATATCATCCATTATTTAATTATTGGACTATGAGAAAGTTTTTTTTAGAATTCTATCATTTGGAAGGTGAATCTGATCAATGGTGAAATATTATCAAGGATTCAAGGTAAGAATAATATGGAAAATCCATTGAATAAGAGGAGTTTAAGATTCTATTACTCAATAATAACTTTCCATGAACTCTTCACACTGAAATATAGAAGAAAATTCTATAGTTGAAGTAGAAATATGATTAATCCATTAATACCTATAATGAAAATATTACATGACTTGTGAGGTTTCCTTTTGGTTTTATCATCAATCAAGAAATTAATATTGATTTATTATTTAGTGTTTTGAAACCGTGTCTTCAAAATATATTAGACATAAAGGAATTTGTAATATATGAATAAATCATTCAATATGCACTCAAAGTGGAAATGGTAGATGTAAAACCTTTAGGTTTTGGTGAAATATAAAAGAAAATGGTGTTTAATGGAAGATCTAGTGGTATGACACATGGAAGGAAAAAGAAGTTTCAACATCCTATATGAAAAAATTTTGTGAAGGAGAACTCAGGTGATTACCTAAATGTAATAAGAAGATGTTTCAAGTATAGTAATACTAGAAATCAAGACAAATAATATCAAAGTGATGTGTGGAGGGAAGCTAATGAAATGAATCGAGTGAAAGATCAACCAAATACACCACCCACGCTTCAGTTCTTTGGATGCAAGAATTTTTGGAATTATGAAAATCAATTCCCTAATATAAGGGATAATGAGGATAATATGCCTCAACAACCTCTCAAGTCAAAGTATAATGGGAAATATCATGCAATAAAGTCCTCCAAAGTGGGTTGTGAGAATAACATGGTGAAAGATACACTTATCATTCACTCTATAATAATTAATGTTTTATTTGATTCTGGATCTACCCACTCTTTTATATAAAATTAATTTAGTAAGGGTATCACATTACCACCACAATGATTAGATATTGAGTTAGTAGTGAAATCCCATAATGGTACAATGATCACATATCATGTTTTTGTCTCCACTCTTATAGAACATTGTGGGAATTTTCTTTCTAAAAATATTATGATTTTCTTTGTATTTGAATATGTTGTGATTTCTGGAATCAATTGATCCTCTTTATATAGAGACATTATCAATTTATATGGAATGAAAGTAACATTTTATATTTCAAATAAAACTATGATATTTTTTTAGTGTGTGGATGAGTATGAACATCCAATGGAATTTACTTTAGTTATATGGGTATTACTGCTTATTAAAAATGGATTTTGTAACATCCCGACCTGGGTTCCATGCACTGGTGACCTGATTCGGATCGCCGCATTACCTCAGGTGCACCTCCCCATATGCCAGAGGCTACTGACTAGTATTTAAGGTCTATCATCGATCATGAAGAGACTATACCCTCTTTTTATATTAGAGTAATACACCAGTTAAAATAAGTAAACAATAGAGGAAGAATATATATAACCATAGAAAAATACTAATGTCACAAGATCACCAAAATAGGAAATATAATATTTAACTAAATGGGAAACATGCCATGTCAAGTGTCTAAGATTAAATTGAAATTAAAGACACTAATGACCCCAAGTGGGTCCTGAACCATGTCTGGTTCCCTCATCAATTCTTCATCCCAAATAAGAAATATAACCCAGGGCCTTTTCCCTCAACCTTTTCCAAAAACAATAAAGTATAACAACCCTGATATTTATTTCACACTTAAATATAATTTATTACATAAAATATTCACTTGATATAACATATAAGATTGATAGGTGTATAGACCCTAAGCTTGACGTACATGGACATTACATTACTTTCGAGGAATACTTAATACATAACAAAAACAGAAACACAAGGACCGTAATAGTTTAGTGTCTTTGGAAACTTGGAACGTAATATTCTAATCGTGGTGAAAGATCTTCAACATCTCCCATAAAGATCTTCCACTTTTTGTTTCCTTAACTAAAATCTATCTTTTGATCCTAGGGGAAAATAAAACATAAAAAGGGTGATCTCAAATGATCAGTAAGGGTAATCATGGATAAAATAAAACATACCATATACATTTGAACTTAAAAACATGAACATAATGTTTAAACATCAAAAGCTTGAGCAATGACATAAAACATGGAAGTACGTAAGGAATAGATCATAAAGAAACATTAATAATGATAAAATAACATGGGAATAAAACATATAATTGTGGAAACCATTAATCACATGATATGATTTCCATAGTAGCCAAGGCATTGCTGCCAAGACCATCTTAGAGGACAAAGTCCCTTTCTGAATCGAGTTCACTCCTCGTTCCAGTCCTGTATTACTGAACCAGTTTAACTTGCCGTTCCAGCCATGTCTATCTCATGAGATATAAATCTTTACCCAATGTATTGGAGGGAGATATAGGTCCCACCCATCTCATAATGATACCATTCTTATGTGTGCCACAAAATCATAAATCATACATCATTGCATAACCCATGTAGTAAAAAGGGGATTCTTAAACAACATGACATCATAAAACAATTCATATAAGATAAAGGAATTCATAAAAATAATTCCATCAAAACATAATCAAATCAATGTAATAATATGGATAGAAATATAACCCTATATTATCTTAGATGGAAAATAATTTTGATAAAGCACTTGAACTCCATTCTTGAGGAAAATATCCTTTCTACTTAAAAAAAAATTTCCTTTCTTTAACATGTCATACAATTTTAAACTAAAAGAAGTTTATTAAAAATAAACTTGAAAACTTGTAAAGGAAGCTTCTTGGAAATAATGTTTTAAAAATCCATTCATGCCGTATAAGTTAAAAAAAACATTCTTCTCGTACTTTTGTCGGAAAAGTCAAAAAGTACCTTGTAGGGTAAATAAAAGAAAGATTCCTTCCATACCATTGGGTAAAAGTCAAAATGGGTAAAAGGAATTTAAAAATACATGAAACAACTTTTATAAAACATGGACATGGATGATAGAAATAACCACAGTAAATACTTACAAATAAGCAATCTTGGATTAAAATGAGATTTGCAAAATTATCCCTTACCTTAGGTCCGATATGCTTCGTACGTATCCGAACCTCCTGTATAATGATTTAAATAATTTCATTGACTTATTACAGAATTATATTCATTGTTATGATATTATATATGTTTCACTTATGACTTCATATTACTCGTTATTTTGTAAATTCCATGTTAAAGAAGCGTTTTGGGTAAAATCATTTTATTTATCGTATGTGTTTCGACTTGTCGTTCTTGATATTATTACTTATATCCGGATTTATATAATTCTAGAATGTAAAACATTATTTATATATAATATATATTCATCATATACATATATATTATAGATCGATAAAAGGAATGAAATACATCGTTCATGGAGACGGTAGGCCGTACGTACGCATGAACGCTGTTTTCGTTTCCCTTTTGAATTGAATGGAATTAAGTAAATGACATACATATATATATATATATTCATAAATCCAGTATCATTATTATGTCATATATTTCATTATTATTCATTATATATACTTTATAATCATTCATGAATGGTTAACATGGAGAGTGAATCTCATCGCGTCGTGGAGACGGTAGTCCGTACATACGCACGAGCGATGATATCATTCCCAAGATCGTTGAATTATATTAAAGTGTATGTATAATATTACAGAATCAATATCACTTTAAAATAATCATATATATTCATTACTTTCACCCTAATACCCATCCAAGTAATGTGGTGGTGGAAAATAGATTACACCACGACGTGGAGACGGTATTCCGTACGTACGCACGTGCGGTGATTTCGTTTTCCGTTGGATGGATAGATGGTGAAATATGGTTTTTTTATACTTATAATAACATATCAGTATATTATTTATACTGATGTTATTACCTCATAATGAAACAACTAAAAAAGAAGAAGTGGAAGAAGAAATAATGTTGAAAGAATTGGTAATGGACATTACCTCTTCTTTGAAGCGCCTCCTTGAGACCTCTTATTAGGGCACTAAAATTGGTCTTTGAAGAAGACCAGGACCTATAGGATGTTTCTAGGGAAGTGGAGAAGAGAATTTTTCAGGTTTTGGCCGAGCTTGAAGGCTCAAAGTGGTATGATGAAGAGAGGGAGGAGGTTCCTTTTTATAAGGGAGGAGAGGGGCACCTTTGGAATTCTTAAAAATATTAATTTATAATAAATCTAAACCCACTTAAAAACCTCCAAAAATGACTCATATTTGAAGATTATATGAGATAGGGTTGTAATATCATTAAAAAATCAAATTTAGACATGTTTGGATCTTATTGTAAACCTTATCATTTTGATTTATCCTTATTTAATCTATTTAAGTTTATTTGTGGTAATAAAATTCTAAATTTTAAATTATAACAAATAATTACTTATTTGTTGTGAATTTTACATAATTGGTTACTTTATAACATTATAGACCATATAAATTTAAATTTATAATTTTTTTAATATTTTTTTGATTTTTAAAAATTTTTATAATATGTTATTTTTATAAAATAACAGTAGTGTCAATTTTGACACTATTCATTTATTTGAATTTAAATAAAATATATACAGAAGATATGTTCGAAATAAAAGATTTAATAGATTCATAAAATGTCATATGTATATATAAAATTCTTGGATCACATTAAATAGTTCATATAAAATTTATTTTATTATTTTTAATACCATTTATTTGGTTTATCTCTTAATAAAATAATTACTACAACATTTTTGTATAATTATTTAATATACTTATTTGTTGCATAACAATTAAAAATAAAATCCTATGATGAAGATAAATGTATTAAATTTCACAATAATACTTTTAATCGAATTTACCATCTTAAAATCACAATATTTAAATTATTATATTTATTAAATTATGAAGGTGACAACTTTGGCATCATTTAAAATAAAATAATATAAGTGTCATAATAACTTTTATAAGGCTCCAAACGGCTATATATTAGGTAATTAGATGATTAAGGTGTAGATATAAACTACCAATAAGTTTTGGTCAGGTTTTTGGGCATTTTAATGGGTATTATTATTTCAATAAAAACTATATTACGTATTTTTCACTTAATAAATAATTTCTGTATCATTAATGTATCACCATTAATGACAATTATTTAATCCATAAAAATTCTATATAAATTATAATGATGTAGATAATTTTATTAGATTTCTGGAGACTATTCATGTTCGAATTTTTATGATGTTTATCACTAAATTAAAATTATTATACTTATAAGATTTAAGAGAGTGACATGTTGTCACTTTCTTTGGTTTTAATAATAATTAAATTATTTTCATGGTCAAAAGTCCATAAAATGAATATAATCCAACCCTTAGGTTATATGAGTCTACCTTTAGCCATCCAATAGAATTTTGTCATATTTTAGGGTAATTTTATAATATTATATTTACCCTTAATTACCCGATTTACCTTTAATTATGGTAAATAAAATTTACCGTAGTTACTATTCATAATTACCAAAAATAAAAAGTATCTTATTAACATAATTTGGACCCACTGATTCTAAATATGTAATCCATTTTTCATAATTCAATACACAAAAGTTTCAGAAATTAAATTAAAATTAATCCCATTGTTGAAAGAAAACGAGTTTTTCTTTAAAACATTGCAAAAGATTGAATTGATTTAACCTACGAATTTAATGTAAAATCAATGCTAATGACATAAATTATATTAAATGGTAAAAAAATATTCTATTTATACTTTAAAACCATTAAATATTATAATTTAACAATATAAATTACTGCGATGAAAAAAGTTGTTTTTAATTAAAATATAGTGTGTTTTTACTATTCATCAAAATATGAAAGTTACCAGAATAATATGAAAAATTTATCCAAAGTAAATTTTTATTTATTGATTCCAAAAAAGAATTTTATTTTGTCAAAATGAACTTATAAACATGTCAAAAACTAGATTTAAAGTGGATGCGCCATCAAAAGGCGGCAAAAATGCATTTTTTGAAAAATACTTATTTTACCCGAAAAATTTATTTTGTTCTTATACCATGTTCTAGAAAATGTGTAAGATGAATAATAATGTTATAAAATTCAAAATTTAGTTAATTATATTCATAATGGCTAGTTCATAATAATATTATAATAATATATCATTGTTTAGTAAAACCCAGTATTGCGTACAACACACGCTATCGAGGAAGGTCACGATTGCGTGTAATGCAAGCCAAGTCAGGGTTGCATGTTGTGAAAGAATCCTTCATTGTTTCGTATAATAGAATCCAACCATATTTTATTTATAAATTTAATATATATATATATACTCAATGTTGCGTAGAATAACTATTATCAAAATTGTGTGTAACACGATCCAAGAATAGTGTTGCGTATACTGCAAGCTAATACGGTGTTTGCGTATAACGCAAGGTAATATTGGTGTAGCATACAACACAAGACATTAATGAAATTAAAAGAATATTTTTCATAAAATATCGGGGTGTTACATTCTACCCCCCTTAAAATGAATTTCGACCTCGAAATTCGTCGGGGTTATAAATGGTTTACTACTCGAAAGTTTGTTTAATAGAAACCCACATCGTAAAAAGGTATACCAAACATGGCTTTAAAAACTAAAGTGTGAAATGTAACGGTTACCCAAATTAACTCATCACTGGGTTTCCACATAGGAGAACATAGGTGAAAATATGGATATGGAAGAAAAATCTAACCATCAAGTTCTGATGGAGAGTGGTAGAGAACATGGCTATGAAAAATCCAACAATCACAAAGCTATAAATTTGTGATGATCTAAGGTACCATCTGATTCATCAGATATAAGGGAACTAGGACAACATTTTTGGTTTTCAGGATCATTTCCCTAAATTTGATGAATTAAAAGAAATACTTACATGATTTTGGTACAATCTCACTGTTGTTCGTGAATTGAACAATTTCCACTTCATCCCTTAAAGAAATAAAGTTGAATTTGTTATTCGTGATGTGTTAGCAGATCATGTGATATAATGATGGGTCATTCCATCTCTTTCAAACAAAAGGTTAACAAAAGTTATAAGTCCATCTTATGGTTAGATTAATCGTATATGGTTCCAAAAATGTACTTATACTTCATATATCATACCGCTTAATAAAATAAAACTAGTTTCTACTAACCAAAGACTTCCTGTAGGCCAGTGGTAGGCGATAAAGGCCAGTCGCACTTCGGTTGTGGGTTCGATTCCCACAGCCTTGTTCGACGCGATGGGTTGTCACCAGTCCTGCAGGTTGTCCTTTTTCTAAAACTACATTACTATAACATCCAATCAATAATATCGAAAAAAATTATATCCTTAAACAATACTAAATTATGTCCAACATAATCCATTCCAATCTTTAGGCTTATCCATAATACTGCATTCCACTCTCATAATATAGTGAAAACTATTACCAGAGATTTAATACCATCGTTGATCCCCATATATCATAAGATATGTCTTGTTGGTCACATTCCAAACATTCGAAGGCCTTAATCATGTATTCTCTTGAAAAATGAATACCCATTGAACCTTAGTGAAAACATGAATGCAGTTAAAAGATAACACTTTCCACATACCAAAATCCTAAAAATTCTATATACTCAAACCATGATATCACTTAGTCCTTATATAAATCATGAGCTCATGAATACAATCAAATATCTCATTATCTTCTTATTCCTTCATTATGCGCATATCATCTACTTTACAAAAATATCTGAATAACCTTCCATGGTTACTGGTACCATTCAACATATACTTTCAAATACTTTTAGAAAAAAAAATAGTGTAACAATCCTTAGATGATTCTTTATTCCATAGTACCATTAACTATACAACATAACTATCGATAAACATACAATCATTCCACTACCTTCTAAAACAACTGACTGAGCTTCAACACTTCTTTCAGCTCATATATCATTTGTAGTCTCCTCATCATTATCCATATAAATACTAACCATATGACCATGCTGATTCTCTTCATGAGATTTTCTATTAGGGCATTGGTTTGCATAATGCCCACACATTCTACATTTAAGACATCTAATCTTTGTTGATGTCGTAGCAATACCATTATCCTTGTCCATGGTGTTAACTAAACCTTTTCCTTTGCACTTACTGGCTTTGTGTCCTTCTTTTCCACACCCAAAGCATCTTCTAGTTCCTTTGAAACAATCTCCCTGATCCCTCTTACCACATGATTTACATGAGGGAAATTGAACTTTCTTTCCTCTATGATCATCATGAAACTCCATCTTTCTCTTATTATCTGAGTTGGGAAACTTACCAAAGTTGAGATTATTGATCATATTATGAGATTTATGATTTGGAATAATCACAATATCTTTGTCTCTAGGCATTACGCAATTTTGTTGCTCATAGTCACCAATTTGTCCATTGGATTCAATGTTAACCGAATTCCTTCTGGTTCCCTCTATTGACTAAAACACAAAAAGAATTCTGAGAGAGGAAAAAATCATGCTAGGGAAAACAACATAGTAAAGGGGGAGTATCCTCAATATCTAACATCTTAGGTTAAATTCTATGATCATTACTGTAGTTCTAGGACTATATCCTATATGTATACTTATCCTTAGGGACATCCATAGACATACCTTAGAAATATCTCTAGGGATCTCACTAACGTTTTCGTATCCTAGTTTCCAAAGGTTGACTAAACCTTTCCTTTGATACCAACTGTAGAGACCCTAATCTTGATGTACATGGACATTACATTACTTTTGCGGAATAATTAATACATAACAAAAACAGACACACAAGGACCGTAATAGTTTAGTGTCTTTGGAAACTTGGAACGTAATCTTCTAATCGTGGTGAAAGATCTTAAACATCTCCCATAAAGATCTTCCACTTTTTGTTTCCTTACCTAAAACCTTTCTTTTGATCCTAGGGGAAAATAAAACATAAAAAGGGTGAGCTCAAATTCTCAGTAAGGGTAAGCATGGATAAAATAAAACATACCATATACATTTGAACTTAAAAACATGAACATAATGTTTAAACATCAAAAGCTTGAGCAATGACATAAAACATGGAAGTACGTAAGGCATAGATCATAAAGAAACATTAAGAATTATAAAATAGAATGGGAATAAAACATGTAATTGTGGAAACCATTAAGCACATGATATGATTCCCATAGTAGCCAAGGAATTGCTTCCAAGACCATCTTAGAGGACAAAGTCCCTTTCTGAATCGAGTTCACTCCTCGTTCCAGTCCTGTATTACTGAACCAGTTTAAATTGCCATTCCAAACATGTCTATCTCATGAGATATAAATCTTTACCCAATGCATTGGAGGGAGATATATGTCCCACCCATCTCATAATGATACCATTCTTATGTGTGCCACAAAATCATAAATCATACATCATTGCATAACCCATGTAGTAAAAATGGGATTCTTAAACAACATGACATCATAAAACAATTCATATAAGATAAAGGAATTCATAAAAATAATTCCATCACAACATAATCAAATCAATGTAATAATAGAGATAGAAACAGAACCCTATATTATCTTAGATGGAAAATAATTTTGATAAAGCACTTGAACTCCATTCTTGAGGAAAATATCCTTTCTACTTAAAAAACATTTTCCTTTCTTTAACTTGTCATACAATTTTAAACTAAAAGAAGTTGATTAAAAATAAACTTGAAAACTTGTAAAGGAAGATTCTTGGAAATAATGTTTTAAAAATCCATTCATGCCGTATAAGTTAAAAAAAACATTCTTCTCGTACTTTTGTTGGAAAAGTCAAAAAGTACCTTGTAGGGTAAATAAAAGAAAGATTCCTTCCATACCATTGGGTAAAAGTCAAAATGGGTAAAAAGGAATTTAAAAATACATGAAAACACTTTTATAAAACATGGACATGGATGATAGAAATAACCCCAGTAAATACTTACAAATAAGCAGTCTCGGATTAAAATGAGATTTGAAAAATTATCCCTTACCTTAGGTCTGATATGCTTCGTACGTATCCGAACCTCATGTATAATGATTTAAATAATGTCATTGACTTATTACAGAATCATATTAATTGTTATTATATCAAATATGTTTCACTTATGACTTCATATTACCCGTTCTTTTGTAAATTCCATGTTAAAGCAGCGTTTTGGGTAAAATCATTTTATTTATCGTATGTGTTTCGACTTGTCGTTCTTGATATTATTACTTATATCCTGATTTACATAAGTCCATAATTTAAAACATGATTTATATATAATATATATTCATCATATAAATATATATTATTGATCGATAAAAGGAATGAAATACACCGTTCATGGAGACGGTAGGCCGTACGTACGCATGAACGCTGTTTTCGTTTCCCTTTTGAATTGAATGGAATTAAGTAAATGACATACATATATATATATATATACATAAATCCAGTATCATTATTATGTCATATATTTCATTATTATTCATTATATATACTTTATAATCATTCATGAATGGTTAACATGGAGAGTGAATCTCATCGCGTCGTGGAGACGGTAGTCCGTACGTACGCACGAGCGATGATATCATTCCCAAGATCGTGGAATTGTATTAAAGTGTATGTATAATTTTACAGAATCAATATCAATTTAAAATAATCATATATGTTCATTACTTTCACCCTTATACCCATCCAAGTAAGGTGGTGGTGGAAAATAGATTACACCACGATGTGGAGACGGTATTCCGTACGTACGCACGCGCGGTGATTTCATTTTCCGTTGGATGGATAGATGGTGAAATATGGTTGTTTAATACTTATAATAACATATCAGTATATTATTTATACTGATGTTATTACCTCATAATTATACAACTTAAAAAGAAGAAGTGGGAGAAGAAATAAAGTTGAAAGAATCAGTAATGGACATTACCTCTTCTTTGAAGCGCCTCTTTGAGACCTCCTCTTAGGGAACTAAAATTGGTCTTTGAAGAAGACCAAGACCTCTAGGATGTTTCTAGGGAAGTGGAGAAGAGAATTTTTCAGGGTTTGGTCGAGCTTTAAGGCTCAAAGTGGTGTGAGGAAGAGAGAGAGGAGGTGCCCTTTTATAAGGGAGGATAGGGGCACCTTTGGAATTCTTAAAAATATTAATTTATAATAAATCTAACCCCACTTAAAAACCTCAATAAATGACTCATATTAGAATATTATATGAGATAGGGTTTTAAACCCATCAAACAATCAAATTTAGACATGTTTGGATCTTATTTTAAACCTTATCATTTTGATTTATCCTTATTTAATCTATTTAAGTTTATTGGAGGTAATAAAATTCTAAATTTTAAATTATAACAAATAATTACTTATTTGTTGTAAATTGTCCATAATTGGTTACTTTATAACATTATATACCATATAAATTTAAATTTATAATTTTTTAAATATTTTTGTGATTTTTAAACAATTTTATAATATGTTATTTTTATAAAATAACAATAGTGTCAATTTTGACACTATTCATTTATTTGAATTTAAATAAAATATATATAGAAGATATGTTCTAACTAAAAGCTTTAATAGATTAATAAAAACTCATATGTATCTATAAAATTAGTTTATCACATTAAATAGTTCATATAAAATTTATTTTATTATTTTTAAAACCATTTATTTGGTTTATCTCTTAATAAAATAATTACTACAACATTTTTGTATAATTATTTAATATACTAATTTGTTGCATAAAAATTAAAAATAAAATCCTATGATGAATATAAATGTATTAACTTTCACAATAATACTTTTACTCGAATTTATCATCTTAAAATCACAATATTTAAATTGTTATATTTATTAAGTTATGAAGGTGACAACTTTGGCATCATTTCAAATAAAATAATATAAGTATCATAATCACTTTTATAAGGCTCAAAACGGTTATATATTAGGTCATTAGATGGTTAAGGTGTAGATATACACTACCAATAAGTTTTGGTCAGGTTTGTGGGCATTTTAATGGGTATTATTATTTCAATAAAAACTATATTACTTATTTTTCACTTAATAAATAATTTCTGTATCATCAATGTATCACCATTAATGACAATGATTTAATCCCTAAAAATTCTAAATAAATTATCCTGATGTAGATAATTTTATTATATTTCTGGAGAATATTCATGTTCGAAGTTTTTTGATGATTATCACTAAATTAAAATTATTATACTTATATGATTTAAGAGAGTGACATGTTGTCACTTTCTTTGGTTTTAATAATAATTAAATTATTTTCATGGTCAAAAGTCCATAAAATGAATCTAATCTGACCCTTAGGTTATATGGGTCTACTTTTATCCATACAATAGAATTTTGGCATGTGTTAGGGTAATTTTATAATATTATATTTACCCTTAATTACCCGATTTACCTTTAACTATGGTAAATAAAATTTACCGTAGTTACTATTCATAATTCCCAAAAATAAAAAGTAGACTATTAACATAATTTGGACCCACTGATTCCAAACATGGGATAAATTTTTCCAAATTCAATACACAAAAGTTGCAGAAATTAAATTAAAATTAATCTCGTTGTCGAAAGAAAACGGGTTTTTCTTTAAAACATTGCAAAAGATTGAATTGATTTAACCTACGAATTTAATATAAAATCAATGATAATGACATAAATTATATTAAATGGTAAAAATATATTCTATTTATACTTTAAAACCATTCGATATTATAATTTATCCATATAAATTATTGCGATGAAAAAAGTTGTTTTTAATTAAAATATAGCGTATTTTTACTATTCATCAAAATATAAAAGTTACCAGAATAATATGAAAAATTTATCCAAAGTAAATTTTTATTTCTTGATTCCAAAAAAGAATTTTATTTTGTCAAATTTAACTTATAAACATGTAAAAAACTAGATTTAATGTGGGTGCTCCATCAAAAGGTGGCAAAACTGCATTTTTTGAAAAATAGTTATTTTACCCGAAAAATTTATTTGGTTCTTATACCATGTTCTAGAAAATGTGTAAGATGAATAATAATGTTATAAAATTAAAAATTTATTTAATACTATTCATAACGGCTAGTTAATAATAATATTATAATAATATATCGTTGTTTAGGAAAACTCAGTATTGCGTACAACACACGCTATCGAGGAAGGTCGCGTTTGCGTGTAATGCAAGCCAAGTCAGGGTTGCGTGTTGTGCAAGAATCCTTCATTGTTTCGTATAACAGAATCTAACCATATTTCATTTATACATTGAATATATATATATATACTCAATGTTGCGTAGAATAACTATTATCAAAATTGTGTGTAACATGATCCAAGAATAGTGTTGCGTATACTGCAAGCTAATACGGTGTTTGCGTATAGCGCAAGGTAATCTTGGTGTAACATACAACACAAGACATTAATGAAATTAAAAGAATATTTTTCATAAAATATTGGGGTGTTACAATAGGTATAATGTATTTTTGTCTTAGGAACATTACATAACTACTTAAAACATGAAATAAACATCTTTATTGAAATCTTCTTTTACATGACCACACACATTCCGTCGTACTTAGCGTTTAATGGGATAACCTGAGGACATGCATAAAGAAAGGGTGAGCTACAAAGACCATTGAGGGAGTAAACAAGGCATAAAATGAAGTATATATTACATGTTAGGAAATATGTATATCAATGGATCATAAGAGAAACATGAACATAAAGGCATGATATAACATGATTATCATAACATGGAAATGTGACATCAACATTTAACATGATATTAGCATGATCCAAGGCTCATTGAACATGTAGCATGAGTAAACCCTCATTTCACTTGAATTATCACGAGTAAGCCTCATTGTACTTGACATATCATGATACTAATATTTACCCAATGCATTGGAGTGCTATCAGGGCACACCCTTCTTAATCATTTAATTTCCTGCATAAGTGTGCCACATGGATCATATAACATGGATTCATTAAATATCATTTTTTATTCCACAATAAAGGAATGTGGAATTCATAAATGAAACTATATAATAAATAATTAAATGAGAATAATGGTTAATACCCTTGATAGAGATATGGGCATGGTATTCACTACATAATGACTTTGACTTGGAAAATCACGATGCAATTTCAGTAGCATAATGGTGTGACATAAATATTCATAAAAATGGTTGATGAAAGAGAAAGGGGTGTCTCATAATATGTACATGAAATGGACAGTATGTTGGTTTATATAGATATATTTTCCAACATAGGTAATATAATTTATATTCATAACCCAAAATAATTGCTTGAATGCAAATGAGGAGAGAGAAATCCCTTATAGAATTTCAGCATGATAACGAGTGTACATGAGAGGTATTAATGAGAGAGAAAGGGGTCTATCACCATTAAAAAATAAGGAGGGAATTACGGGGGAGGTTCAAAATAATACCCCAACATTTTTAATTGAAAAAAAGGGCATAACAACATAATGAAATTTGGACAAAAATGAGAAAAGAAGAAATCCCTTACTTGGAAGTGTGATCCCAAAGGATTGGGAGGGGCTTGAGAGAGGCTTATTGGGAGCTTATGTAACATCCCATATAACCATTTAATATTTATTAATATTTTTTAATTAAATATTAATTTTAATTTAAAGGGTATTCTATGTTCTATGGCGTACCCGATACGCAACAAAGGGTTTCTTTGAAATCTTACATTGCACACAACATTGAGTTATACAGGAAAATAATAATATATTTAAAGGTAGTTAACTTCTAGCTATTGTATTATAAGGAATGAATAGAACTAACCATATTATTATTAAATATGTTTCTTAAATGTTTTTACATTTATCCAATAAAATTTAGAGGCATAAAATGTGAATGAATCCAATTTTAAGCATAAATAATATAATATTCATTAAAATGTCAATTTACCACCTTTTGATGACGAACCCTTTCTAAATGTATTTTTTTTTCACTTTTATATGTTTTATTTGAAAAAATAAAATTCTTATTTAGAATCAGGACATCAAAATTTACTTTGGGTAAATTTTTGCTATTTTTTTGATAAAGTTAATTTTGTAATGAATAGGAAAAAATACCGCATTTTAATTTAAAGATGACTTTTCATCTAATTTATTTATACGGTTATATTATCTTTTTATTTTTTTTAAAGTTTAATTAGATTATATTTTTACCATTTAATTCAATGTTGGTCATTGGAAGAAATTTCACTTTGAAATTGGACATAAACAAGTGTCAATCTTTTGATAGTTATTATCTCTTAAAAACATGTTTTTTTGTTTTGACGACGAGAATTATTTTTAAATTAATTTATACCACTTATGTGTTTTGAATTAGTAAAAATTGATTCCATATTTTGAATCATGAGGTCAAAATTGTGTAAATAGGTAACTTTTACTTTTAGATATTATGAATATTTACTTTAGTAAATATTTTATTTACCATGGTTAAAGGGTAAATCTGGTAAATAAGGGTAAAAAATAATATTATAAAAATAGCAAATTACCCTTAAACTTGTCCTAACCCTATTTTATGATATATTTCCTTACAAGGTCATCCTTGAGTCGATTTTGGGACCCCATGGAGCCACTTGGCAGTGATAATGACAATTTATATTAATTAATTTAATTTAAAGACAAAAATGACATAAACATATATCTTTTAGTAAATTGATTTTTAAATACAGATATATAAGTTATCTCTTTGAAAATAAATATTCATTTTAAATATAAAAATATTTCCTACATCATGGTATTTTATTTATAATTTTTAGACATCAAATAAATAAAATTATTTATGACACAATGATGATGTAGTGATTACCTTATTAATGAATGATTTAAATAAATGAGATTATAAAATTTAAAAAACTATCCAAAACCTAAAAAATTGTTATTGGATTATTTTATTTTGAACAAGGGTCATATTATATTTTAATTAAATGAGTTTTATACCTTTTGAAACCGAAAATAATTTTATAATAAAATAATTATTTTAAACTTTCCTAAAGAGCCCCTCCTCCTGCTTATAAAAGGAAACCACCTCTAACCCATTACTCACACCTATCAAGCATCTTAGATCATCCAAAATCTGCTTCAATAGGCTCCCAACATCCCTATATTCCTCCTAGAAGCATTCCCCTAGTCATAAGACAATTCAAGAAAACCTTTTGGTTCAAACCAAAGGGAGTTACCTGATTGAAAGGTAATGTATTCTCTTAAGTTATTTTATTTAATTTTACTTCTCCACTCCCTATGCTCTTGTAATTATTTGTTTACATAAAAAAACCAGTATCATAAATATACTAGGTTTTTTATTATATTTATTCGAACTACACTTATACAAACCTCCATCTAATGGACTTAGAACATACTATTTCTGTGGACGACGAACTATTGCCTCACGAAACAATGATTGTTCAATCTTCTCCTACCCCCTCTTATGGTGGGAATTATGATGGAACTATAATTATATATGATATATATGATATTTATTTTATCTATATTCTTCTTTATTTTTAATTTACATCATAACTTTATGCTTTCCATAATGTTTAAATACGATAATTTCATTTGAGGAAGTGCGGACTACCGTCCCCTCAAAGTGATATGACTCGTTCATGCTATACATGGAACATATAAAGGATAGAATTTATGATCTTATATAACATATATAACATATATATATTATAATTTAATTATAATATACCTATGTATCATTTATTTTCCATTCCTTTAAAAATGAAAAATAAATGGAAGTAGCGTTAATGCGTATGTACGATTTACCGTCTCCATGAACAGTGCATTTCATTTCTTCCGTCCAAATGTTATGGAATATTATAAATACATATATACTGGATATATGGGATATATATGATATCTAAATCATGAATATAATTCTGGATATAATGTAATTTTGACCACTTGGACAATTTTTAATTATAACAAGTTTATTTTCGACTCAAGTTCCGAAAATCAAAAAATGTTCGATATGAACTCAAGTAATTAAATAATTGTTGTAGAAAGGTAATAAGTGATATAAAAGGAATAATAAACTTTAAATATTTTCTTAATCAATTATAAATTAAATTAATATTATTATTTAGGAATAACAAGGAACAAACGAGTCAAGTTGGACATGAGGTAAGAGGTTTTCATCTCACTTTTTTATTCCCATGAGATTCACGCTATATTGGACACTATTTCCTTTTGTTTGGTGTATGTACTGACCATGATTGTATTATATATGTAATATAATTTAATTTATGGGTATTTACATCTTCATTGTATGATAATTCTTTCATTGGGTGTATGTTTCGTAAGTTACCAAATCGGTAAGGGAACCTTTCACCGTACTCTTTTAGTTAATGTCATCTTTTATGTTATGTATTTTTAAATTTACATTTTATTATGTTGGGATATGTTATTATATATCATTATTTATATAAATATTATTTCCATGTGATGAGAGACCCTTTTAACTCTTATTAACTCATTTTATGAATTTTTAAGTGATGTCGTTAGACTGTCAAATTTTTGTAAGGGAACTTCTTAACCCAATCTCAATTCTTTGGGTTAAACTTATACATGTTGATTATGTCGTGATATGAATACGTGTGAATGACCTATGATTGTTTTACCCAGAATATCCAATAATATTGAGTGTATTTATATTTTTCACACATAATTATGTAATTGATTTATCCTTAATCTAAGGATACGATCTTTATAAGGGATTTCGTCTCAATTTACATTCCATTGAACTTAATTGTTGTTATGCACAAATTAAATTTTATATGGTGTATATACTATCCTTTGGAATATTATATCATGAATACCTTTATTCTCATGATATAATAATTTTTTTATTAAATGTTATTCCTCAATTATTTGTATTCAAGCATCTCTCATTTAGTTAAGATCTCCTTAACTAAAATTCCATTTTAATGATTTAATCTTATAAATATTCCTAATTAATGTCCATGTTTTCAAAATGGTTTTAAGGATTTATTTATATGGACATTAATGTTTTAAAATGTTAATTATTTTAAAAGCTTCAAAGTGGTATGGGACACTTTGATTCAAAAAAACCTCTTTATTAAATGTTTTAAAATGTTTTGAAAATGGTTTGATAAAGCATTGATTAATACTACATCTTTAAATGATATATTATGATTGTAGTGTAGAAATTTTATCTTTCCTTCATGATTGTTTTATGTGTTATGTTATGGTTCTTGGGAATTTTTTATGTATATGGGTGGTTTCATGATAAACCAAGGGCGGGTGAGCCCGAGATAGCTCTCCAATTACTTGGGTAATGGGATAGAGGTAAACATTAATGTTTATCCTAAGAGATTTAGGGAATATACTATGATGGGTATTCCAAATGTTACTCCCTATGTAGCTATGAAAACTACAATGTAAGTATGTTATGTGTGCCATAAGTTACCTTTATGATTTATGATTTCTATGTGTTATTCATAAATATTATGATTTCATGAGGTATGTTATGATTGAAAAGTATGGTTTCATTGATTTGTATTTATTGATGGGCTAATTCTCACATCCCAACTTTTAATTTATTAATTTTTTTTAATTTTATTTTATTATTTCATGGTTTCGGTCAACCACATCGAGGTGCGGGTTGAATGCGGGTCTAAATTTTTTATGTTTAATAATTTTAGTGGGTTTCAGACCCATACACAGTCATCGCACGGTGAGAGGTAGCCTTGCAATTGGATCAGGTTCCATGTAGATATCTATCAGTGAAAATAAATAATGTTTTATGCAAATGAAATAGTAAAACATTTAAAACAAGATAATAATAATTAATTATGGTGTGGATAATAATTTTACCATTAATAATGGTTAATAATATTCTTATTATTTAAAATTTGATATTAATATAATTTTTAATAAATTGTAATTATTATTATTTATATTCAAATTGTTATATTATTATTATTATTATTATTGTTATTTTTAGTTTTATTATTATTAGTATTATAATACGAGAAAAAAACCTAACAAACCCTATCTATAACCGACCCCCTTTCCCTACCCCTTACCCGAAAGCTGCCACCCCTTGCTCTATGCCCTCACTACCCCCCCTTGTTGCCCGATACACTCGCTCAGTGCCCCACCTTCGTTCCATGCCTCCAGCCTTAGACCGCCTCAACACCGCACCTCTGCGCTCCAGTGGAAGCACCGCCCACCAGGCCTCCCCTCGCCCTTGACTCTTGTCCCCCAGCGGTCCCCCGTGCTTGCTCCAGGCCTTTGGCCCTCCGCTCCCTAGCCTCATATGCCGCTGATATTGGAATCCCTCCATTTTACCTACACAGCAGCGGCCTCCCTTCCCTACTGCTTGAGCAGGAGACCACCCCTTGCCTCCCTATTCCGACCACCCCTTCACCTGGCATTTTCCTCTTCCGGTACAGCTCCTCCGGTGACGCCTCTATCCGCCTACTTTCCCTCTTTCGGCACCCTTCCAGCCAGTGTGTGCGTCCCTTGCCTCCCTACTCTGGCCGCAGAGTGCACTCCCAGATTAGCGCACCTCTGGCTCAGCGCGGGACGCCCCAAAAACCTCCTGCTCGGCCGTAAAATGCCCCATAACCCCCTCTTCCAGCATGCACAGCCCCTCCGGTAGATATTTTCTTCTGCCTTTCAGTTTGAGGGTTTTCTATGGCTATGGTTTCAATTCCTAGTGTCAATTCCTATTTTTTGCATTCATTTTTGTTGCGCGAGGTTGGATTGTTCATCCTACGGGTGTGTTTGAGGCACGATCCATGTTTTTCATCGGTTCCGGGAGGTTCTTCTTCCATTTAAGTAGGATCCCATTTCTTTTTCCCATTTAAATTTTGAAATATATTGATTTCTTACATTTTTGATTCCTTGAATATTGAACATTTACTTTATCTTTTTTGGTGATTAATTAGATTGGTACGTTTTCTGTTTTGGTATGTTTTGGGCATGCGCTTAATTTAAAACAAAAATTTTGGGTGAGTTTTGACGTAAAAGAATTTTAATGTTATTTAAAATTATTTTATAAACTTTTAACTGGTTTATTAAATATTATATGTGGTGTTCATTATGTTTTAGAAATATTTTTGAGGTACGCTTGGTTTAAAAATGGATTTTTGACATGTGGGTTTTTTTATTAAGTTGTGTAATTTGTTATTTTTACTGTGCAATTGGTGCACATTTTGATTTGGTGTGTTATGAGTGCATGTTTAATTATAAGGAGGAGTTTTGAATGGGTTTTGGGTGTCTAAAGCCATGGGTTTCTCTTTGAAAATTGTTTTATAAATTTTAAAGCGATTTAGTAAATAGTGTTGATAGTGCGAGTTGTGTTTTGAAAGCATGTCGAGGTGGTGTTTGTACATTTGAATTGTTTTGAGTCCGTTTTTATGCATTTTAGTTGTGCGGTTGTTGCAGCGTGTTGGCGAGGAAGACCCACGATACTGCAGTCGTCAGCTTACGCATGTTTGTGCATCTGTGCAAGGCGTGGCATGCCATTGTGTTTGGACAGCGAGCCAAGGTAGGTCCCCCACTGCACTCGCCTTTAAATTCAGAATTTATTAATTGATTGATATTTTATTAATTTTAATAAATGACAAATGATATAATATAATTAATTTTTAAATGATTATTTGGTGTAAAAGGAGCCATTTATTTTATACACGACACTTGAAATATTTTCCTGATGAACAGACACCCAGTAGTGAAAGAATGCATGTTTGGCCTTTAAACATAATTCATATAATTTCAAATTTAGTTCCGGATTATTGATAAATGATTTATTTTGAAGCATGAACAAGTGTTTTTGTTCTCTTGAGAAATGAGGATTTTCTTTAAAATTGGTGAAGGCCCATTTGGTACTTTAATAAAATAGATTATTTTGGAAAACTCTCTTTGGGGTGACTCGGGGGAGATCTTTGGTGTATGTTGACTGCATGAGTTGTGTGTGATGTTTGTGATACTTGATTAAATTTGTTGACTCACCCCTTTCCTTTTTATTATACGCGTTGACATGGGAACCTGGAATAGTAAGTGAATCATATGAGGATGATTACTGCACTAGTTTAGATCACGCATAGGCTAGCGGCCCTTAGTATGGATTATACTCTACTAGGAGATTGGGCCCCTCGGTTAGGCCATGTAGGGTGATACTGAGCGTTTGAGTGTTATGACGTCATTGAGAGTAGGCATGCCTTCAGGATGAGTCACATGTATGGTATGTTCTGGATTGTTCACGAGCTCCTAGGTTCGACCCATGTTTTCATTAGTGTTTATTTGTAGGTGGCAGACGATTGAGAGGTCTAGTTCGGTTGCTAGCCCCTGTGTTCCACTTTTTCCATTTCCCTTAGTGTGTGTTGTGTGTTGTGTGTGATTTTACTTTTTTACTAACAACTAAAATTTGGATTTCTATATTGTCCTAATTTTTTTTAAAATGCAATGCACATATTTCTTTCAAATGTTAAACTTGTTTTTAAATTTAAAAGGGAAATGGACTATTACTTGTTTTAGAAATGAATTTGTGTGTGGAAACCAATATTTTATATAATTTAGTTCAAACCTGAGATTGGATAATTCTTTATTTAAAGGAAGAGCATTGGGAATAGTTGTTGGGAACACTTACTAAGTTTTAATACTCATGCCTATAGTGTTTTCCTATTTTTAGTTTCTATTGTAGGTTCGACTCGAGATTTCACACCATGGGTGAGTGTTGGTTTATGATTGGTGGGTGACTCTCAGGGTTGCGAGGAGTTTTGGTCATGGTAAGGTTTGTTGGTTTTGTTGATCGTTCTTTCTTTTCATGTAATTTATTTACTTTGTGTTATTATACTTTTTCCGCTCCTTTATTTATTTTCACTGGGAAAAGTCATTCCCAATTGTCCTATATTGATGCCTTGGTGCTTGTCGCCAGCCCAAGAGGATCGGGAACTCCTCTTGGGCCATGTTGCGGTCCGGATCGGGTGACCAGTTCAGGGTTGACCCGAGTTGGTTCGTGAAAAAATGGTATTAGAGGAAGCCCTTGTTATTTGGGGTATCCGGTAGATGGATATTAGGACTGTCGGAACTCGAGAAGTAGGTATGGGAAGGACATCATGAACCCTCTTCCATTCCGAACCTCGAGTTGCCGGGGGTAGTTCGTGTTTTGAGTCTTCTGCTTTTGTTTTTGGATTGAGGGATGAAAACAGAAGAAAACTGATGTTACATCGTGATTTCACATGGAGTAGTGACCCATGTGGAGTCCATGTACATGGTTTAAGTTCCTCCTAGTCATTGATGCTTACTTGGGGCATGACCCACTACCATATCGCTAGGTTAATCATGACTACTAGTCCCTCCCTTCGGTGATTTGATGCAAGTTGGGTGTTGTCTTAGTTCTGATTATTGTAAGTTCATTATTCAAAATGAAAAAGGGTTTTTGAAATTAGAATGATTTATTTTAAATGGATTTAAATTTGTGAAAGGGTTTTTTAAAACTAAAAGCACTTGGTCTAAAAATATAGTGGTTTCTTGGAACTATTAGAGATATGGTTTGGGTGCAACCTCGGGTACTCTTTATGAACGTTTTCACATGTGAGGGAATTCATGGGAAGTGCGTGTTGGTGTGTATGGGTGAAATCGGATGAAGAAATGTGAAACAGTTCATGGGATTATTGGGGTGTGCACTTGGAATTAAAGTCTTGACCTTGTTTTTCTAAAGCAATTCTAAAAAGGGAAAATGATTTTTGGAAATTGAAATTGGATTTAAAAGTGGGTTTGGTATTTGGAAAATGGCCTTGAAATAAATCAGTTTAGAAATATAAAATAAAAAGGGGTTTTTGACAAAGGAATTTTGGGTTGTGTTTGTATTTTTTTGTGTTTTGAGGTAGTTGTTTTTGGATGAAAGCGCTTTCATTGATGTTTCTTCTGTTTGATATTGGTTTTGGATTTGTGTTTTATATACTGTTCAGAAAATGCCTCCCAGAAACGTCCCCAAGGTTTCTGATAAATCATGCCCAGTTTTTTTGTCCTTCTCGGACATTGTCTGTACCAAATGGTGATCAGGGTCCGTTAAAGGTAGTTATGTGGTTTGAAGAGGTCAAGTGTGCTTTTAGGATGTTGGGAACTCCAGTCTGTTAGAGTTTGAGTGGTCCCGGGATTATTTGAGTGTCTTGTTGTGGATGAACGGGAGTTGCTCGCCCCACCGCCAATGTAAGTTGGGATGATGTGGGTTGTCTTTGAATACTTATTCATCTGATGGTTCATACCTGAAGAGGTGAATACAAAAAATGGGGAAGAGCTAATGCGTATTCAACAAGGCCAACAGATGGTGAAAATGTATGTTGACAATTTCAAAGAGCTTGTGTCATTTTCTCTTGAATAAGAATCTTATGAATAGATAAAGACATCCCTCTTCATCAGGGGTCTTCTTCCAGAGATCAAGGAACAGGTCGTCCCTTCGAAGGGACATTGTTTCAAGAAGCTGGTGGATGAGGGGTTCTTAGCTGAGTGGGTCTTTGGAGCACAGATTGTTAGAAATCCAGTGCATCCGGTCGCTTGCAAAGGTTCCCCATTTGGCGAGCAGGGTATTCCGAAGGAACCAGTTGTTAAAGAGTACTCTGCAGTGGTTCTGGCTTCCAGTTCATCGGACCATTCAGTGGTGTGCCACCAATGTGGCTAGTTCGGGCACGTGAATCCATCATGTCACATCCCTCCAAATATGTTCCATAATTGTAGATGTCTGGGTCATTTAGAGAAATTATGCAGGGAGCGTCACCTAAAGAAGATGCTATGACCAGAGAAATTCTAGTGCCTGACTGTGAGGCAGGAGATGCTTCAGCCATCAGAGCCCCAGCCGCAGGTCTTTGGGTGAAGCTTGCGCATAGTCAGGAGTTTCCAGGGGTGTGATGCCTTGGTCCGGGTTTTGTGTTCCATGTTGGCAGTGGAACATTTAAAGTCCCTTCATCCTTTATTTTTCTACTATTAAAGTTTTAACATCATTGAAAGTTCATCGCTTCTTCGTGGAGTTATAATAGACATGTTCTGTTGTAATCCAACAGTTTTGTTTGTTAGATTATGGTTTTCTGAATCGTTCATTTTTCTTAAAAGTGTGTTGGACCCTTGTATATGTTGATCTCAGTTTAGCTATGTTTGTTTGGAGATTTAAGTGCCTATGGAAGAATCAATACTCGTGGTTACACTCGGGTTTACTCTATGAGTTAATGTAACAACCCGATATTTTATGAGAATTATTCTTTTAAATTTCTTTGATGTCTTTTGTTGTACGCTACACCAATATTATCTAGCGCTATACGCAACACCGTATTAGCTTGAAGTATACGCAACACTATTCTTGGATCGTGTTACACACAATTTCAAGTTCATTTGATAGTAGTTATTCTACGCAACATTGAGTGTGTGTGTATATATATATATATATTCTATGTATAAATGAAATATTGTTGGATTCTGTTATACGTAACAACAAAGAAGTCTTGCACTACACACAACCCTGACTTGGCTTATATTACACGCAATCATGACCTTTCACGATAGCGTGTGTTGCATGCAATACCGAGTTTCACTAAACAACGATATGTTATTAAAATATTTTACAAACTAGCCGTTATGAATAGTAATACCCAATTTTTGAAATTTTATAAATTTTATCTTTCAAAATGGACTTCATTTTTCGATTCGTAATATCGAAATTATCTTAGGGTGAATTTTTGGTATTTTTCTGAAAACTTTCAATTTTTGATGAATAGTGAAAACACTGGGTTACTATTTAAAAACCGACTTTTTGATTTAAATAATTATTTGTTTTATTTAAATTTATTTTAGGTAAAAATTGATTCATAATACCTATATAAGTTCAATGTGATTCATTGGAGTAATTTTATAAAAATTTTAGATGTATAAAAATTTTATTGAACTTTCCACCGACTTTTACCTACCTCCTAGGAGCTTTTTGAAAATTTACATAAAACATAATTTTACCATTTTTGTGAGTAGAATTTCAAAAATCCGAGAAACACGGTTAATATCAATGAGTAAAATGTGGTTCAATAAGATAAAAATAATTTTTGTTGAATAGTAACTTTTTACTTTTATTTACCACGGTTAAAAGTAAATAGGGAAATTAAGGGTAAAAATGATATTATTATTACCCTAAAACATGTCCTAATTCTATTGGATAAGTTTAATTCGACCAAAAACAACCTTAGGAATAAAATATTTCCCTTTAGGTCCACTTATATTAGATTAGGACATTTATTATTATTTTATTCAAAGAAGAGTTAAAATAGTTAAAATCAAAGTTTAATAACTAAAATATTTTTAATATAGGGTTATAAATAAGATAAATTCAACTATAAATATTTATTTGAGAGATAAAAATATTTCCTACCTAATGGTATTTTATTTGAAATTTTTAGACATTAAATAAGTTAATTTATTTATGACTTAATGATGATGTAGTAATTACATTATTAATGAAATATTAACATAATTGATGTTATAAATACCCAAATAAATGTAATTTGAGACTTTTTACAAATTAAACTATTTTTATAGGTTAATATGACATGTTAGTATTGATTTAATTAACTTTTTTATAACTAATCATGCTGTTAGGATTTTCAAAAAAATCAATTACCAAATAGTGTCAAAATTGACATAAAATAGGTTTTAAAACAAATATTATATTATTAATTGTTATTTTATTCCTAAAAATCTAAGGTTCGTCGAAATGACTTATATAAGGTTATATATATTAATAATTAACCACTTGGGGTTCATTTGTCTTGTTATAGTAATATAGTGTAAGAAAACAAGAAGACACAGTAAAAGTTAAATTATTTAACTTAGAGTTAAATCTAAAAGATAAGGTTAAAATAATAACCTAAACTTATCTAAAACCTATTAGTTGAATGTATTTAGACCCATACCCACCTTATCTTCTAAATAAATCAATTTGGAGCTATTAAAAACCGAATATGACTTTATAATAAAATAATATTTTAAGTTTTTCCAAAGGTGCCCTTCTCCTCCCTTATAAAAAGGGCACCCCTTCCCTCTTCTCTTCACACCCTTTTGAGACTTGAAGCTCGGAAAAAACCTACCCATTTCTCTTTTACACTTCCCTAGAAACATTATGGAGGTTTTTGTTTCTCAAAAGACCAACTCTATTTCCTTAAGAGGAAGATTAATGGAGGTGTGTCGAAGAAGAGGTAATCTCTTCTTCCGATTCTCTCGAGTTTCTTTCTTCTTATACTTATTATTATTTAGTTGTATCATTATAAAGTAATAAAATAAGTTTTAATTATATAATGATATGTTATTATAAATATGAAACAACCCTATTTCATCTTATATCCATCCTACGGAAAACGAAATCACCGCGCGTTCGTACGTACGGAATACCTTCTCCACGCTGTGGTGTAATCTGTTTTCGACCACCACCTTACTTGGATGGGTATAATGGTGTAGATAAATAACTATATATGATTATTTTAAAGTGATATTTTTTATTAAATATTATACATACACTTCAATACAATTCCATGATCATGGGAATGATATCATCGCTCGTGCGTACGTACGGACTACCGTCTACACGACGCGATGAGATTCTTTCTCCATGTTAACCATTCATGAATGATTATAAAGTATATATAATGAATAATAATGAAATATATGACATAATAATGATACTGTATTTTTATATATATATATATGTATGTCATCTACTTAATTCCATTCAATTTAATAAGGAAACAAAAATAGTGTTCATGCGTACATACGACCTACCGTCTCCATGAATGGTGTATTTCATTCCATTTATCGATCTATCATATATATATGTATATGCTGAATATATATTATATATAAATCATGTTTTAAATTCTTGAATTAAGTAAATCAGGATATATGTAATAATATTAAGAACAACAAGTCGAAACACAAACAATAAATGAAACGATTTTACCCAAATCGCTGCTTTTACATCGAATTTACAAAAGAACGGGTAATATAAAGTCATAAGTAAACCATATATGATATAATAACAATGAATATGATTTTTTAATAAGTAAATGACAATATTTAATTAATTATACAGGAGTTTCGGATACATATGAATCATATCGGACATAAGGTAAGGGATAATTATTCCAATCTCATTCTTATCTGAGATTGTTTATTCGTAAGTATTTACTGGGGTTATGTTTATCATCCATGTCCATATATTCTCAAAAATTTTACAAAAAATGTTCAATTTTATTACACATATTTTTAAATTCATTTTTACCCTTTTTTTACTTTTACCACATTGTATAGAAGGAATCATTCTTTTGTTTACCATACGAGGTACTTTTTGAATTTTCCAGTAAAAGTAAGAGAAGAATGTTTTTTTAACTTATACGGCATTAAGAGATTTTTACGGTTTCATAACGCCTTTTCTTAATGAAGCTTACTCTACAATATTTCATGACTATTTTCAAAAAAATCATTTTCTTTTAAAATTGCATGGAATTTTGTGAAAAGAAAATGATTTTTAAGAAGAAAGGATATTTTCCTCAAGAATTCGTTTCAAGTGTTTTATCAAAACTATTTTCCATCTAAGATGACATTATTTAGCATGTTTATGTTTCATGTATAATGTCTCTATGATTTACAAGGTTTCACTTTTCTTATGATGAAATGATATCCATTTTTTTATATGAATTATTTTATGATGGGATGATGTTTATGAAACCCATTTTATTCTTTGGGTAATGATGAATGATTTATGTTCATGTTGTGGCACACGTAAGAATGATTTAATTATGAGATGGTTGGGACCTATATCTACCTCCAATGCATTGGTTAAAGATTTATATCTCATGAGACAGACTTGGCTGGAACGATAAGTTAATCCGGTTCAGTGATACAGGACTGGAACGAGGGGTGAACTCGATTCAGAAAGGGACTTTGTCCACTAAGATGGTCTTGGAAGCAATGCCTTGGCTATTATGGAAATCAAATCATGTTCTTAATGATTTTCCTCTATTAAATGTTTTATTCCCATGATATTTTATCATGATTTATGTTCCTTTATGATATATTCCTTACGTACTTCCAAGATTTATGTCTTTGCTCAAGATTTTGATGTTTAGATTTTATGTTCAAGTTTTTGCATTCAAATGTTTATGGATTGTCTTATGTTCTCTATGTTTACCCTTAATGAGCATTTGAGCTCACCCTTTTTATGTTTTCTTTTCCCCAGGATATAAAGAAAGGTTTTAGGTAAGAAAAACAAAAGGGGAAGATCTTTCACCATGATTAGAAGATTACGTTTTGAGTTTCCAAAGACACTAAATTAATACGGTCTTTGGGCATCTGTTTTTTTCATGTATTAAGTATTCCACAAAACTAATGTAATATCCATGTACATCAAGATTTGGGTCTCTACAATTGGTATCAGAGAGAAGGTTTAGTTAACCTTTGGAAACTAGGATGTGAAAAATTTAGTGAAATCCCTAGAAATATTTCTAAGGTATGTATAGGGATGTCCCTAATGTTACATATAAGTATAGGTTATAGTCCTAGAATTAAGGTAATGATCTTAGAATTTAAACTAAGATGTTCGATATTGAAGGTACTCCCCATTTATTATGATTTTTTCCTCTCACACTATTCTTTTTGGGTTTTAGAAAATGGCTGGAAACAGGAAGATTCATGATAATGGAGAATATGATGGACAATGGGATGATATTATTCATAATCAAGCAAATGAAATGGGATTTGGAAGGTGAAACATTGTTATTATGCCTAATCAGCAATCTCATAATATGATAAATAATCTCAACTTTTGTAAGTTTCTTGACACAGTTAATAAGATAAAGAAGGTGTTTCATGATGATCATAGAGGAAAGAAAGTTCAATTTTCCTCATGTGAATCATGTGGGAAGAGACATCATGGAGAATGTTTCAAAGGAACTGGAAGATGATTTGGGTGTGGAAAATACAGACACAAAGCCATTAATTGCAAAGGAAAAGGTTCAGTTAACACCATGGACAAGGATAATGGTATTTCTAAGACATCAACAATGGTTAAATGTTTTAAATGTGGAATGTACGGACATTATGCAAACCAATTCCCTAAGGGAAAATCTCATGAAGAGAATCAACATGGTCGTATGGGTAGTATTTATATTGATGATGATGAAGAGACTACAAATGATATGTGAGATGAAAGAATTGTTTAAGATCGGTCAATGGTTTAAGAAGGTAGTGGAATGATTACATGTTTATCAAGAGTAATGTTGTATAAGTAATCTCATGGTACTATGGAACTAAGAGACATATAAGGACTGTTACACAATTGTTTTTCCTTACTTTTTTGAAATTATATGTTGAATGGTACCGGTAACTATGAAAGGTTATTCAGATATTTTTTTTAAAGTAGATGATATGCACATAATTAAAGGATAAAGAAAAAAAATGAAATGAGCTCATGACTGATATAAGGAAAAAGTTATATCATGTTATGAGTATATAGAATTTTTGGGATTTTAGTAAGTGGAAAGAGTTAACTTTTGACATCATTCATGTTTTCACTAAGGTTCTATGGTAATTTCTGTTTCAAGAGAATACATGATTAAAGAATTCACATGTTTGGAATGTGACCAACAAGATATATCGTATGATAAATGATGGTATTCACGTTCTTTTTAGGTGACCTTTCCAGTAATAATTTTATTTATACTATGAGATTTGACAGATGTATTTTGGATAAGTCTAAAGATTGGAAAGGGTTATGTCAGACATCAGATAGTATTTATTAATGCTAGAACTTTTTTTCTCAAATTTATATCTGTAATGTTATAATAGTGTAGTTTTAGAAAAAAGACAATCTGCAGGACGGGCGACAACCCATTGCGTCGGACAAGGCTGTGGGAATTGAACCCACAACTGAAGTGAGACATGAATTTATTGCATACCACTGGCCTACAAGAAGTCTCTGGTTAGTAGAAACTAGTTTTATTTTATTAAGATCTATGATAGATGAAGTATAAGTCCATTTTTGGAACCATATACGAATAATCTCACCATAAGATGGACTTATAACTTTTGCTAACCTTTTTTTTGAGACAGATGGAATGACCCATCATTCTATCACATGATCTTCTAACACTTCAAGAATTACAAATTCAACTTCATTTATTTATGATATGAAGTGGAAATTGTACAAGGCACGAACAATGGTGAGATTGTACTGAAATAAAGTAAGTATTTCTTCTAATTCTTCAACTTTATGGAAATGATCTTGAAAACCAAAAATGTTGTCCTAGTGTCCTCATATACGATGAATCAGATGGTACCTTAGATCATCACAAATTTATGGCTTTATGATTTTTGGATTTTTCATAGCCATGTTCTCTACCACTCTCCATCAGTACTTTATGGTTAGATTTCTCTTCCATATCCATATTTTCACCTATGTTCTCCTATGTGGAAACCCAGTGACTAGTTAATTTGGGTAACCGTTACGTTTCATACTTTTGTTTTTAAAGTTAAGTTTTGGTATTCCATTTTACGATGTGGGTTTCAATTAAAGAAACTTTCAATTAGAAAACTATTTATGACCCTGATGAATTTTGAGGGAGAAATTCATTTTAAGGGGGGTAGAATGTAACGACTCGAGATTTTATGAGAATTATTCCTTTTAATTTCTTTTATGTCTTTTGTTGTATGCTACACCAAGATAATATTGCGCTATACGCAACATCGTATTAGCTTGCAGTATACACAACACTATTCTTGGATTGTGTTACACACAATTTTAAGTTCGTTTGATAGTAGTTATTCTACGCAACATTGAGTGTATATATATATATATTCAATGTATAAATGAAATATTGTTGGATTCTGTTATACGCAACAAAAAATGAGTCTTGCACTACATGAAACCCTGACTTGGCTTACATTACACACAATCGCAACCTTTCACGATAGCGTGTGTTGTACGCAATACCGAGTTTCACTAAACAACGATATGTTATTAAAATATTATAAAAACTAGCCGTTATGAATAGTAATACCCAATTTTTGAAATTTTATAAATTTTTTCTTTCAAAATGGACTTCATTTTTGGATTCGGAACATCAAAATTAGCCTAGGGTGAATTTTTGGTATTTTTCTGAAATCTTTCAATTTTTGATGAATAGTGAAAACACTGGGTTACTATTTAAAAACCGACTTTTTTATTTAAATAATTATTTATTTCATTTAAATTTATTTTAGGTAAAAATTGATACATAATACCTATATAAGTTCAATGTGATTCAATGGAGTCATTTTATAATAATTTTTGATATATAAAAATTTTCTTGAACTTTCCACCGTCTTTTACCTACCTCCTAGGAGCTTTTTGCAAATTTACATAAAACTTAATTTTACCGCTTCTGTGAGTGGAATTTCGAAAATCTGAGAGACACGGTTAATATCAAGGAGTAAAATGTGGTTCAATAATATAAAAATAAATTTTTTTGAACAGTAAGTTTTTACTTTTATTTACCACGGTTAAAAGTAAATAGGGAAATGAAGGGTAAAAATGATATTATTATTACCCTAAAACATGTCCTAATTCTATTGGATAAGTGTAATTAGACCAAAAACAACCTTTGGAATAAAATATTTCCCTTTAGGTCCACTTGGATTAGATTATGACATTTATTATTATTTTATTTAAAGAAGAGTTAAAATAGTTAAAATCAATGTTTAATAACTAAAACATTTTTAATATAGGGTTATAAATAAGATAAATTTGACTATAAATATTCATTATAAAGATAAAAATATTTCATAACTAATGGTATTTTATTTTTAAATTTTAGACATTAAATAAGTTAATTTATTTATGACACAATGATGATTCAGTAATTACATTATTAATGAAATATTAACATAATTGATGTTATAAATAACCAAATAAATGTAATTTAGACTTTTTGAAAATTAAACTAATTTTATAGGTTAATATGAAATTTTATTATTGATTTAATTAACTTGGTTTGAACTAATCATGCTGTTATGATTTTTACCAAAATCAATTACCAAATAGTGTCAAAATTGACATAAAATAGTTTTTAAAACAAATATTATATTATTAATTTTTATTTTATTCCTAAAAATATAATTTTCGTTTAAATGACTTAGATAAGGTTATATATATTAATAATGAACCACTTTGGGTTCTTTTGGATTGTTATAGTAAGTTTATTAACCATATAGTGTATCAAAACAAGAAGACACGGTAAAATTTAATTATTTAACTTAGAGTTAAATCTAAAAGATAAGGTTAAAATAGTAACCTAAACATGTCTAAAACCTATTTTTTTGAAAGGATTTCGACCCATACCCACCTTTTCATCGAAATTCATCAATTTTGAGCTATTAAAAACTGAATATGACTTTATAATAAAATAATATTTTAAGTTTTTCCAAAGGTGCCCCTCTCCTCCCTTATAAAAAGGGCACCCCTTCCCTCTTCTCTTCACACCCTTTTGAGCCTTTAATCTTGGACAAACCCTGAACATTTATCTTCTCCACTTCCCTAGAAACATTCTGGAGGTTTTGGTGTTCTCAAAAGACCAACTCTAGTTCCTTAAGAGGAAGCTTAAAGGAGGTGCGTCGAAGAAGAGGTAATCTCTTCTTCCGATTCTCTCGAGTTTCTTTCTTCTTCTACTTCTTCTTCTTTAGTTGTCTCATTATAAAGTAATAACATAAGTATTAATTATATACTGATATGTTATTATAAATATAAAACAACCCTATTTCACCTTCTATCCATCCTACGGAAAATGAAATCATCGCGCGTTCGTACGTACGAAATACCGTCTCCACGCCGTGGTGTAATCTGTTTTCGACCACCACCTTACCTGGATGGGTATAATGGTGTAAATAAATAACTATATATGATTATTTTAAAGTGATATTTATTATGAAATATTATACATACACTTAAATACAATTCCAAGATCATGGGAATGATATCATCGCTTGTGCGTAAGTACGAACTACCGTCTCCACAACGCGATAAGATTCATTCTCCATGTTAACCATTCATGAATGATTATAAAGTATATATAATGAATAATAATGAAATATATGACATAATAATGATACTGGATTTATGTATATATATATGTATGTCATCTACTTAATTCCATTCAAATCAATAAGGAAACGAAAACAACGTTCATGTGTACGTACGACCTACTGTCTCCATGAACGGTGTATTTCATTCCATTTATCGATCTATCATATATATATATATATATGTATATGATGAATATATATTATATATAAATCATGTTTTACATTTTGGAATTAAGTAAATCAGGATATAAGTAATAATATTAAGAACAACAAGTCAAAACACGTACAATAAATGAAACGATTTTACCCAAATCGCTACTTTTACATAGAATTTACAAAAGAACAAGTAATATAAAGTCATAAGTAAACCATATATGATATCATAACAATGAATATGATTATATAATAAGTCAATGACATTATTTAAATCATTATACAGGAGGTTAGGATACATACGAAGCATATCAGACAAAAGGTAAGGGCTAATTATTCCAATCTCATTCTTATCCGAGATTGTTTATTCGTAAGTATTTACTGGGGTTATGTTTATTATCCATGTCCATATGTTATAAAAATGTTTTCAAAAAATGTTTACTTTTCTTCCATGTATGTTTAAAGTCATTTTACCATTTTTTTCACTTTTACCACATTGTATGGAAGAAATCTTTCTTTTGTTTACCATACGAGGTACTTTTTGACTTTTCCGGTAAAAGTATGAGAATAATGTTTTTTTAACTTATACGGCATTAATAGATTTTTATGGTTTTATAACGCCTTTTATTAATGAAGCTTACTCTACAAGATTTCATGACTATTTTTTAAAAAATCATTTTCTTTTAAAATTGCATGGCATTTTGTGAAAAGAAAATGATTTTTAAGAAGAAAGGATATTTTCCTCAAGAATTCGTTTCAAGTGTTTTATCAAAACTATTTTCCATCTAAGATGAAATTATTTAGCATGTTTTTGTTTCATATATAATGTATCTATGATTTACATGGTTTCACTTTTCTTATGATGAAATGATATCCATTTTTTATATGGATTATGTTATGATGGGATGATGTTTATGAAACCCATTTTATTCATTGGGTAATGATGAATGATTTATGTTCATGTTGTGGCACACGTAAGAATGATTTCATTATGAGATGGCTGGGAACTATATCTCCCTCCAATGCATTGGGTAAAGATTTATATCTCATGAGATAGACATGGATGGAACGGTAAGTTAATCCAGTTCAGTGATACAGGACTGGAACGAGGAGTGAACTCGATTCAGAAAGGGACTTTGTCCACTAAGATGGTCTTGGCAGCAATGCCTTGGATACTATGGAAATCATATCATGTGATTAATGGTTTGACACAATTAAATGTTTTATTCCCATTCTATTTTGTCATGATTAATGTTCCTTTATGATATATGCCTTACGTACTTCCAAGATTTATTTCTTTGCTCAAGATTTTGATGTTTAGATTTTATGTTCAAGTTTTTGCATTCAAATGTTTATGGATTGTTTTATGTTATCTATCTTTACCCTTACTGAGCATTTGAGCTCACAATTTTTTATGTTTTCTTTTCCCCAGGATATAAAGAAAGGTTTTAGGTAAGAAAACCAAAAGGGTAAGATCTTTATGGGAGATGTTGAAGATCTTTCAACATGATTAGAAGATTACGTTCCTAGTTTCCAAAGACACTAAACTAATACGGTCTTTAGGCGTCTATTTTTGTCCTGTATTAAGTATTCCACAAAAGTAATGTAATTTCCATGTATGTCAAGATTTGGGTCTCTATAGTTAAGTTTTGCTTAGGTGTTTTTCTTCAGTATTCAGAGTTTTGGTCTAGGTCGGGAGTTTCAAGGTTCAGTGGGGGTGTTCGCTCGTTTTATAAAATATAGTTTTGATTGGTTGGGAGTTCCCGTGTCTCCCCCCTTCTTGGGGTGGTATGTTTAGGTGTTAAATTTCTGCCCTAGTTGAGTTCTTGTGGTGGGGAGAACCCCCTTTGTGTTCTCTCCTCATCCTCGGGCTTCAGCTTTCTTTTGAATTGGTCAGGTGTGACCTGTGTAGAGTAAGGTCATCCCAATATTCTCAGTTTTCTTCGGTTCTTCTGGTTCATTTTGGGCATGGAACCATTTCTTGACCAATGTACGGCTTAGTGACTTTTTGAGGGAAGAAAGTGTCTGTGGTGGGGAGAATTGTCACACCCCAACTTTTAATTTATTATTATTTTTTAATTTTAATTTATTATTTAATGGCTTCTGTCAACCACATCGAGGTGTGGGTTGAGTGCTGGTTTAAGTTTTTGATGTTTAATAATTTTAGCAGATTTCAGACCCATGCGTGGTCATCGCACGATGAGCGGTAGCCGTGCGATTGGCTCAAGTGCCGTGTAGATATCTATCGCTGAAAAGAAATAATGTTTTACACAAATGAAATAGTAAAACATTTAAAACATGATAATAATAATTAATTATGGTTTGGATAATAATTTTATCATTAATAATGGTTAATAATATTTTTATTATTTAAAATTTTCTATTAATATATTTATTAATAAATTGTAATTTAATTGTAATTATTATTATTTATATCAAAATTGTTATATGATTATTATTATTATTGTTATTTTTAGTTTTATTATTATTATTATTATTATAATAATAGAAAAAAAACCTAACAAACCCTAGCTCTACCCGGCCCCCTTTCCCTACCCCTTACCCACGAGCCTCCACCCCTTGCCCTTTGCCCTTGCTACCCCCCCTCGTTGCCCAACGCCCTCGCTCAATGCCCCACCTTCGTTCAGTGCCTCCAACCTTGGACCGTCTCAACACCGTACCACCGTGCTATAGTGGAAGCGCCTCCCTTCAGGCCTCCCCTCACCCTCGCCTCTCATCCCCCAGTGGTCCTCCGTGCTAGCTCCAGGCCTTCGTCCCTCCGCTCCCCAGCCTCATCCACCGCAGGTCTCTGCCGCCCCATGCTCACCCAGCTCCCTCACTAGGTTGCTTCCGATGATCTCGTTGGCCCTCCATTTTCCCTGCACAGCAGCACCCTCCCTTCCCTACTACTTGAGTAGGAAACCGGCCCTTGCCTCCCTACTCCGACCGCCCCTTTAGCTGTCGTTTTCCCCTTCCAGCGCAGCTCCTCCGGTGAAGCCTCTATCTACCGGCATTCCCTATTCCGGTGCCCTTCTAGTCAGCGTGCGCATCCCTTTCCTCCCTACTCCGGCCACCATGTGCACTCCCGACATAGCGCGCCTCCGGCTCGGCGTGTGGCACCCCACAAACCTCATGCTCGGCCGTAAAATGCCCCGCAACCCCCTCTTCTAGAATGCACAGCCCCTCTGGTAGATATTTTCTTCCTCCATTCAGTTTGAGGGTTTTCTGCAACTATAGTTTCAATTCATAGTGCCAAGTCCTAATTTGTGCGTTCATTTTTGTTGCATGTGGTTGGATTTTACATCCCGCGGGTGTGTTTGAGGCACAATCGGTGTCTCACATCGGTTCTGGGAGGTTCTTCTTCCATTTAAGTAGGATACCTTTTCATTTTCACCTTTAAATTTTGAAATATATTGATTTCTTATGTTTTTCATTCCTTGACTATTGATCATTTAGTTTATCTTTTTTTTTGTGATTAATTAGATTGGTACGTTTTCTAATTTGGTTTGTTTTGGGTGTGCGCTAAATTAAAAACAAGGATTTGGGGTGAGTTTTGACGTAAAATCCTTGCAGTGTTATTTAAAATTGTTTTATAAACTTTTAATTGATTTATTAAATATTATATGTGGTGTGAATTATGTTTTGGAAATATTTTTGAGGTGCGCTTGGTTTAAAAATGGATTTTTGACATGTGGGTATTTTTATTAAGTTGTGTAATTTGTTATTTTAACTGTTCAATTGGTGAGAATTCGAATTGGGTGTGTTACGAGTGCACATTTAATTATAAGGATGGGTTTTTAATAGGTTTTGTGTGTCTAAAGCCATGGGTTTCTCTTTGAAAATTGATTTATAAATTTTAAAGCGGTTTAGTAAATAGTGTAGATGGTGTGAGTTGTGTTTTGAAAGCATGTCGAGGTGGTGTTTGTACTATTTGTTCATTTGAATTGTTTTGAGTCCATTTTTATGCATTTTATATATGTGGTTGTTGCAGCGTGTCGGTGAGGAAGACCCGCGATACTACGGTTGTTGGCTTGCGTGTGTTTGTGCGTCTGTGCAAGGCGTGACATGCCATTGTGTTTGGACAATGAGCCGAGGTAGGTCTCCCACTGCACACACCTTTAAATTCAGAATTTATCAATTGCTTGATATTTTATTAATTTTAATAAATGATAAATAATATAAGATAATTATTTTTTAAATGATTATTTGGTGTAAAAAGAGCCGTTTATTTTATACACAAAACTTGAAATATTTTCCTGATGAACGGACACCCAGTAGTGAAAGAATTCCCGTTTGGACTTTAAACATAATTCACAGAATTTCAAATGTAGTTATGGCTTATTGATAAATGATTTCTTTTGAAGCATGAACAAGTGTTTTGGTTCTCTTGATAAATCAGGATTTTATTTAAAATTAGTGAAGGACAGTTTGGTATTTTAATAAAATAGATTATTTTGGAAAACTCTCTTTGGGGTGTCTCAGGGGTGATCTTTGGTGTACGTTGACTGCATGAGTTATGTGTGATGTTTGTGATACTTGATTGACTTTGTTGAATCACCCCTTTCCTTTTTATTATACCTGTTGACATGGGAACTTGACATAGTAAGTGAATCTTCTGAGAACGATTGCTGCACAAGTTTAGATTACGCACTCGCTAGTGGCCCTTTGTATAGATTATACTCTTCTAGGGGATTGGGCCCCTCGGTTAGGCCAGGTAGGGAGATACCAAGCATTTGGGCATTATGATGTCATCGAGAGTAGGCATGCCTTCAGGATGAGTCACATGTATTGTACGTTCTGGATTGTTCACGAGCTCCTAGGTTCGACCCATGTTTTCTTTAGTGTTTATTTGTAGGTGGAAGACGATTGATAGGTATAGTTCCATTGCTAGGCCCTGTGTTCCACTTTTTCCATTGCCCTTAGTGTGTGTTGTGTGTGATTTTACTTTTTACTAAAAACTAAAATTTGGATTTATAAATTATCTGAAAAAATGTTTTAAAATTCAATGCACATGTTTCTTTCAAACGTTAAACTTGTTTTCAAATTTAAAAGGGAAATGGACTATTACTTGTTTTAGAAATGAAAGTGTGTGTTGAAACCAATATTTTATATAATTTAGTTCAAACCTGAGATTGGTAAATTATTTATTTAAAGGTAGTGCATTGGGAATAGTTGTTGGGAACGCCTACTAAGTTTTAATACTCACGCCTATAATGTTTTCCTATTTTTAGTTTTTATTGCAGTTTCGACTCGGGCTTGCTCGCTGTGGGTGAGAGTTGGTTGTGGATTGGTGAGTGACTCTTGGGGTCGCGAGGAGTTTTGGTCATCATCAGGTTTGTTGGCTATTGTTGATCATTCTTTCTTTTTGTGTTGTTTATTTACTTTGCGTTATTCTACTTTTCCCGCTGTTTTATTTATTTTCACTGGGAAAAATCATTCCCAATTTTCCTCTATTGATGCCCTGGTGCTTTTCTCCAGTCCGGGAGGATCGGGAACGCCTCTTTGGCCATGTTGCAGACCAGGTCGGGTGATCAGTTCAGGGTTGACCTGGGTTGGTTCGTGACACAAATGTTTTATTTCCTTATTTTATAACCCTTACTGATCTTTTTATGCTCATACCATGTTTTGAAATTTTTTTCACAGGACTTATAGATGAATAGGGTCAAGGATGGGTTCAAGGAAAATTCAGGCTGTCTAAAACATAGAACTAGACATTTTTCTTTTTTTAAGAGTTTTTATTTTATGAAAAAATGGAAACTGAGTAGAAGGGTCTACTTTATAATTTTTGAGATGTAATGTAATAGTTATGGCCTAATTCTCTAAAAATCTAGACTAGAAAATATCATTCATGTGAATTCTTGACTTAACTCAAGATTATGTAATATTTTAGTCTGGGTCCTTATAGTTGGTATCAGAGGTCGGTTTAGATAACTTTAGAGGTTAGGGTGTTATTTAAGCATAATTGACATAACTATGATGGTTAGCATATTAGAAAGAGTTATAGTTATTTTAGATAAATTGAATGAGTTTAAGATAACATGAATAATTTTATCTTAGTATTTACCCTCCTCATAAGATATTATATGATGATTTTACTAATATACTCACACTGACCTTTTTGGTCTTAGTAAATGGCTAGATCTAGCAGGAACCAAAGTAACTGTGGATGTGAAGAAAACAATGACAGTTTTTTGAATGAGAAAATAAATGAAATGAGAGTTGCAATGAGAAATCTTATGTTTATTCTCAACCAACTATCTAGAGTCCTGATTGACCACCTAAACCTTGGTGATTTCTATAAAGAATCATATAAGTGAGAAACAAATCCTTACAGAAGTTCAGGTAATAATCATAAAGGTAATTATATTAAAAAACCTATGTGTCAAGGATGTGGAAAGAAACACCTAGGAAAATTCTACAAAGGTATGGGAAGATGATATAGATGTGGAAATGAATGTCATAAAGCAAGAACCTGCCATGGAAAAAAGAATCATTCAGTTGAATCTAGGAAAGGGAAATAAGTTCTTTCTGAAGGATCAATTGAATGTTCTAAATGTGGTGTGAATGGTCATTATACAAACAGATGTCCTAAGAAGAAGGTTCGGGAATGGGATCACCAGGATCATAAAAATATATTTTTACCAATACCTAATGCCATTCTAATTGAGGGCGAGGAAACTGAAAACAACTAATGAATGGTATGGATTATTTCTTAACTGATGTTTTAACATTATTGAATCTTAGGATATGATTCATGATTTTGTTTGTAGGGAATAAGTATTTCAGAATAAGTTTGAAAATAATGGTTAACGGATCATAAAGAACATTGCATGAGATAGAATCCAACATATAAAGTATTCTAGAGTCATGGTATATTTTAGGATGATGAAATACTTAAAAGTATTAAGGCTCTTTTGATGATGGGATTACATTGGAAGACTTTTTATAGTATGTGTAACCCTGAATTTTGATATATGAAAATGTTATTCAAGGAATAATTATCTTTTCTTTGATGGATATAGTTTTAAAGAACCATTTGAGTTTATATGATCCTTGAATTTGATGCAATTATAGGTTATTACATTTGGGATGAAAACGCTAGGTATGAGATAACATTTGTGGTTAAAAAATGTTATGGTTATTTTTGAGGTTTTTATCTCATATTTTAGAATGATATAAAATTTTATAATTTTTGAAAAAAAGGACAACACACAGACCATGTGACAACCTGTTGCATCAGACAAATCTATGGGAATCGAACTCACAACCAAAGTGTGGTCGAGATTTATCGCATACCACTGGCCTACGTGAAGTCCCTAGTTATTATGACTAATTATTTTTAGTTAAATATTTTTTTGGACCAAGAATAAGTTGATTTTGGGTACTTATGTTTTATCAAATGGATATCCTTAATATATGAAAATGATTTGGTGATTAAGTGATAAAGGTTATTTTAGAATATGTTTGCTCTTTTGGAATATTATATGCTATTTTAGAAGATGTTTGCTCTTTTGAAACATTATATGCTTAAGGGAAATATAATACTATGAGATATCATTTGTGGGGTAATGGTTTAAATTTTATTTCAGAAGAATATATGTTTTTATTGTGACATATGGCGATTTGGATTATTTATGGAAATAATTAACCCATTATAGAGAATATGTGATTAGTTTAATTACACTTCAGTATGAGACTTTAAGAGTAGTCTATGTTATTTGGAGATAAATGTTAAGATTTACTGTGGTAGACTATGTGATTAAATCTTTCTGAGTTTTGGATTTCAATATTTTTTTTTTACTTTGAATAATTTTAAGGATGGTTGTTTATTGAATGGTCTTTGTTGAACTCTGGGTATTGTTTGTTGAATTTTGAAGATTTAGTGTAATATTTCTTTTTATAAAGTATTATCATTTTTGGGATTATCTGATCTCGTACTAACCATTTTGGTTTTGGGTAATTTATAAAGATAGGGGAAATATATAGTTCATATTTTTTGGATTATGTGATTATCTAGAAGTTGATTTTAGAACTTTAGATGTGGTGAAGTCATCTTGAATGATCATCGTTTGGGGAAATGATGAGATTTTGGAATAAATTTATTAAAGGGTGAAACTCTACTTGAAAAGTAAGTATATTTCCTTATGTTATTAGTCAAGATCGTGAATAAATTCAATAACATTATGAAAAGGACCTTAAAAAAACACTGTCCATTTACTTTTCTTATTGGGTAGTCAAAGAACATTTAACCTATCACAAGTTTTGTGATTTTATGGTGGTTAACTTTCTCCTGATCATGTTTTCTATCACTCTCTATCAGAACTTGATGGTTAATTTCTCTTCCATATCCATATTTTAACACATGGAATCCTAGTATGTGTTATCTTGGGTGACCTTTTTACTTCTTTTTATTTCTTTTAAAGTGATTTTTTATTGACTCCTTTTCCGATATGGGACTTTCAATGAAGTATCCAAACCCAATTTTAAAATTTCAAGGGCGCAATTCTTAAAAGGGGGAAGGATGTAACATCCCAGGTAAATAAATAATACAATATTTTCATATTTATTAATATTTGTAAATTAAATATTAATTTATTTTAAAGGGTATGCTATGTTCGATGGCATACCCGATACGCAACAAAGGGTTTCTTTGAAATCTTAAATTGCACACAACATTGAGTTATATTGAAAAATAATAATATAATATTATTATTTTAAATGGAAGTTAACTCCTATCCATTGTGTAACACCCCAAGGTTTTGAAAATAAATATTGAATGCATTTTATAATCTAGCAATTAAACACAACTTTGCCTCTGTTGTGTTTTAAATTTCAAAAAACTGTCATCTAGAGTTATGACCAGTAAGTCATTTGGAGTCTGATAGAACAAACTTGGTTTTTTATGAATAGTAACATACCCTTATGAATAGTAACATGAATAGTAATATGACCCTTATGAATAGTAAATAATGATATTATTTTATTTTCTTAAGGTAATAAGATAATGTGATCTTAATTAATTTTTCAATGTGATATAAAACTAATTAAACCTTAAAATTGTTATTTTTTGAATTAACTATGATTTTATTTAAAAATTAAATTAATAATATTTAGAAAATTATTTTTCAAAAACGGAGTTCATTTTTGAATTCTACACATAAAAAAATGGTAGGGGTAAATTTTTGGGATATTTGTAAAATACATGAATTTTTCGTGAATAGTAGAAATACAATTTGTAGTTTTGAGTAGTTTAATGACATCATAATGACATAATAAAAGTCTGGTCGAATTTTTTATAGTACCATATGACATTAGGTGTCCCAAGTGGATAAAACCATGGGAAAATACCATGGTAAAGCCCATGGTTTGGCTAAAACCACTAATGAGCTGTCCCTTTGAAATTATTAAAAAACTCCCTCTCTTTTTCTATAAATACCCACTAATCCATTCATTTTATTTCATTCAAAATCCATAATTTTAGAATCTATATTGGTTTTACCTCTCTAGGATTCCTACCAAGGTGTCCTTACTCCTCTAAGGTCCCAATCTTCATGTTCTAGGAGTTACTCTATAAGGTAAGGGTTTTCCGCCCGAACTTGCATTTTCATTCGGGTTACTTTCATTGTCTAATTAGCTCAATGAAATTTTTATGTATTATTATGTAATCCTCATAAATTCTGTGTGACTATTCTATATATGTACACCAACCAGAATCCTTCCCTATTTTATGGATAGTTACATGTTTTAAAAGAAACTTTCAAAACTGTTTCCAAAATACAAGCCCGATTCAAGGGAATTTCTCAAATTATTATTTATTTTCAAGGGAACTAAATAATATATTTTTTGAAACAAATATATTTTATAAAATAAATAATTTTATTATGAAAATACAATATTACTTCACTTATGGTTTTATACAAATATTTTTCCAAAAGAACTTTTCTTTTCAAAGTAAAAGAGTATTTATCTCAAGATTTACTCAAAGATTTTATAAGAGTATCTTCATCTATTTCAACAATCTTATTGATTATTATATATTATTTGGATTAGTATTCCATGTTATCATATAATATATTTAATTTAATGGTTTATGATTATTTTGTCTATTGATGTGCTATCTTAAAACCATTCATCAGTTTACTTTGAATAGTTAGTGTTTTTGCTTAATGTTCGGGGAAAGCTATTTACATTTCATATATTAGTTTCAATATGAGTGTATATATTGTTTATGTTTATCCTTTTTCATATGAGGAATGTTTTGGACATAGTAAGTGTTGGGTGGGGCCTGCTATATCCCCACGGTGCATCCGTAGGTATCATGAGACAAACTACAGTCCTGTCACAAGGCCTTGACAAAAAGATTACTTATGGTCTTGGCATGAGGCCTTGACGGTATGGTTATGTTGTCCTGCATTTTGAATTCCCTCATTATGAATTTAGTATTTATGGTTCATGTGGTTATTCAACTAGTATAATACCCATGATTATGTAATGCTATGGAAATATTTACTTAGCTCATTTCCTACCATATTATGTTCAAGTTTATTTTTAGAGCATGCATTTTCAATTATTCACCATGTCTATTGTATATGTTATCTTCTACTGTATTGCTTACCCTTAATGAGAATTTGAGATCACCCCTTTATTATGTTTTATTTTCTCAGTACATGAAGAAGTTTATTATGAATGACATGCTGAAATAACCTAGGAGTTATGGATATTGTATAAGGAGTTTCTATGTTGTATTTCTTTTACAGTTGTAATGTTTAACTTATGTATGAATCTTGTTTCCAATAATACTAAACTACTCAGTCCTTCGTTATGCTTATTCCTTATTTTTATGCCAATGTAATCAAATAAGGCACCGACTCTGGGCAACTAGGGTCGGGTCCTTACAGTTGGTATCAGATGAAGTTTAGTAGAAAACTTGGAAACTAGATTTAGAAAATGTAGATTTGGGAAGATTCTATAAGATAGTCTTTGAAGATAAACATACAATAACGTACTGGTATTTTGGTAAGGAATATATTATGTGGATCTTTCAAAAAATACCTCCCTTTCTGGATACGAGCAGGTAGAGGCGGCTATGGTACAGATGTACCTAGTAGTGAAAGCCCCGACAATTAGTTTTGGGCTTGACCCGGGGTATCCTGGTACACGACAACGGGCTTTGATGCACTCTTGGTTATGAAACTTCGAGGGGATATGCTTAGGATAATTCACATTTTTTGACAATCCATTATGATGGATTTAAATGTAATTTTTTCCTCAAAGATACCATTTTTAGTATTAAGAGATTATCTATGCATAAAATTTTGATTTATGCTAAGTATTTCTCAACATTGAGATTATAAATTATGATTTATACCATAATCTAGTGTATGCCATTATTTAGAAATGGTTCCTAGTGGAAGGAATGGAAACCGCATGAACACGCGTAGGGATTTCCCTCCGATGCAAGATAATGATGTTAGATCTGCTGCTATGACTGGTGCTGAGCAACTTATAACAATATTGGGATAACTTACTCAGGTTATGAATAATAACCTTAACCGTATGAAGCATCTGGATCCACCACGTGGAGGCGCTATGTTAGATCATTTTATGTGACAACAGCCTCCATCATTCAGTGGGACTACAAACCCATTTGTAGCTGAGCAGTGGATAAGTTCCCTCGAGAAGATATTTCTTACTTTGGGATTTAATGAAAGAGAGAAGATTATCATGGTAGTTTATCGTCTAACGGGAGATGTGGATCAGGGGTGGTCATTAATCCAAAACACAAAGTAGGAGGAATAAATAAAAGAGATGGAATGTAGGGATTTTAAGTAAATATTCTTAGAAAAATATTTCCCTCAGGAAAAAGGTGCAGATATAGAGAGGTGTTTCTTGAATCTAAGGTAAAATGAGGATTAAAATTTTGCCAAGTATGAAGCCAAATTTACAAGGCTGGCAAGGCATGCTGTAAACTACATACATAATCCAAGGAGAAAAATTGATCAATTCTTTAATGGTTTGAAACCATTCCTCTAAAGGGATCTAGTCTCCCAAAATTTCTCATCATATGAAGACATTGTTTCATGTGCTATCAAGATGGAAAAAAATTCTCTAAGTCTTATGAATTTAAGGGAAAGAAAGAGAAGAAGAGGGCTGCTAAAAACTTTGGGAAAGGAAATAAGGAAATAGGGAATAAGGGAAGATTTTAATTTCCATCATGAAATAATTGTGGGAAGAAACACCCTGGAACTTTCCTAAAGGGAATGAGAGTTTGTTACAAGTACAGAGAAAAAGGCCACCTATCTCAGGATTATAAGGAAAAGAAAGAAGATACCAATGTTCTGTGAAAAAATTTAAGGGAAATGGGACATTTTGCACATAAATGTTCTAAGTTTTAGGGAAATGTTCCCCAAAGAAGGCCAAGAGAGAAAGGCTAATCTTATGAAATCACAACTGTGGAGGTTGAAGTTCCTAAAGAAGTTATGGTAGGTAAATTAATCATTTAATCAAACTTATCCAATGATTTATTTGATTTTAGATCATCATATTCATTTATATCTTCCCAATTTTACAAGAATATTAGACATGTCCAATTTGATTTAATAAAGGAGTTATCAGTCAAAATTCCTAGTGGATGTATCATTGTAACAAAGGCGTGTTGATTAGTCCCCCTCATGACACATAAACATGCTTTAGTTTCTAACCATATCATCATTCCAATGGTTTACTATGATATAATTCTTAGTATGAATTGGCTATCAAATTATGATGAGAAAATTTATTGCAAGAAGAATGAAGTTACAATTTTTGAGAATGGTGTAGAATCCCTTATTTTTAGAGCAAAAACCTCTCCATTTGTTTCTCATCTAGATCCACCCCCAGTATCTAAACTGAATTCAATTATTGGGGAGGAATGGAATGAAATAAATATGTGTGAAGAGATGAATGTATAGATAGAAGATATACATATTGTGCAAGAATATGTTGATGTCTTTCTATAGGATTTACCTAGACATTCTCCAGAGTAGTAAAATGTGTTTTACACTGACTTAATTCAAGGTTCAAGGACCATATCAAAGACCCCTTATAGAATGGACATTGTGGAGTTAGTGGAACTAAAGAAACAACTAGAGGAATTGAGTGATAAAGGATTTATTCGACCCAGTGTTTCTCCATGGGGATCCCTTACCCTCTTTGTCAAGAAGAAAGATGGATCCATGAGGTTGTGCATTGATTATAGGGAAATCAATGCTATTACAATAAAGAATAAGTATCCTCTACCATGAATTGATGATTTATTTGATCAACTTCATGGAGCTCAATATTTTTTGAAGATTGATCTTCGATCTGGATATCATCAGTTGCTTGTGAGGAAGGAAGACATTCCAAAAACAGCATTCTGAACCAGGTACATGCATTACGAGTTTACAATAATTCCTTTTGGACAAACTAATGCACCATCTATTTTTATGGATATGATGAATAGAGTTTTCATGGAATATCTTAATGAATTTTTGGTGGTGTTTATATATGATATCCTTGTATACTCTAAAATTCGTGAAGATCATAAAAATCACTTTCCCACTATTCTAAAGACACTTAGAAGAAATAAGTTATATGGGAAGTTTAGTATGTGTGATTTTTAGCTCCAATAAGTTTCTTTTCTGGGCCACATTGTATCTAAGGATGAAATATTAGTAGATCCTATGAAGACGAAAGCTGTGCAAGAACGGACTACTCCAATGAACATAACTGAGGTACGTAGTTTTATTGGTTTAGTAGGTTATTATCGGCATTTCGTTCAGAACATTTCCCATTTATCCAATCCAGTGACCAAGATTACACAAAAAGGGGTTAAGTTCATATGGACCAAGGAATGTGAAGAATGTTTTGAAGAATTAAAGAGGAGGTTAGTGAATGATCCGATCCTAACCCTACCATCAGGGAATGATGAGTTTGTTATCTATAGCGACAAATCAAATAAAGGACTTGGTTGTGTCCTTATGCAGAATGATCGAGTGATTTCCTATGCATTTAGACAGCTAAAAATTCATGAACAAAACTATCCAACTCATGATATTGAGTTATCAATGGTAGTATTTGCTCTGATGATTTGGAGACATTACCTCTATGACAAAAAATGTGAGATATATACTGATCATAAGAGTTTGAGACATATATTCTCATAGAAAGAACTCAACATGAGACAAAGGAGATGGATTTATCTTCTCAAAGACTATGATTGCACAATACACTACCACCCATGGATGGAAAATATGGTAGTAGATGCTTTGAGTAGAAAGGACCGTGAAATTATGAACAAGATGAGAGTTGAAAGGGATCCTATGTTCATGGATATAGTAAAGATGGATATGGGAATTATCAAGGAAGGTAACACATCACTACTTTTTCAAATGGTTGCCAAAACTTCTTTACTGGAAAGTATTAAATGTTCTCAGGATGATGATGAAGAGTTTCAAAAGAAAATTAAAGCTATAAATGTTGGGAAGTTGACTGACTTCACATATGAAGGTGGCATTTTGAAATTTGGAAAGATGATTTGTATTCCCGCTATTCCTGAGCTAAAGAGGGAACTATTTATGATGACCATAGCTATAATTTTTCTATAAACCCTAGTATCACAAAAATGTTTAGAGATATAAAGGAACATTTTTGGCAGGAAAACATGAAGAGGGAGATTTTTGATTACGTGTCAAGATGTTTGGTTTGTCAACAGGTGAAGGCTGGAAGACAAAGACCTAGAGGAGTCATGAAACCCTTTCCAATTCCTATGTGGAAATGGGATGATATTACAATGGAATTTCTCATGGGGTTACCAAAGACTCCAAGAAAGAATGATGCGATATGGGTCATTGTTGACCATCCTACAAAATCAACACATTTTATTTCTATAAAAGAAGATTTACCAGTTGAACATTTAGCAAGACTATACATTAATGAAGTGGTAAGACTTCATGGTGTACCCTCATAAATTGTTTCCTGCCGGGATCCTCGTTTTACATCACAATTCTGGAAGAGTCTTCAGAAGGCCCTAGATACTAATCTTCGTTTGAGCACTGCCTACCACCCACAAACTGATGGACAATTGGAACAGACTATTCAAACTTTGGAATACATGTTGAGGTCTTGTTCACTTGATTTTCAAGGCATGTGGGACCATTATTTACCACTCGTAGAATTCTCTATAACAATAGCTTCCATTCATTTATTCAGATGGCACTATATGAAGCGTTGTATGAAAAGACATGTCATACACTAACTTGCTGGGATGATATTGGTGAAAGAAATATCATAGGCCCATAAATTTTGAGGAAACAACGGAAAAAGTGAATATTATACAAACCCATACCAAAACAGCTCAAAGTAGGCAAAATAGCTATGCTGATAACCAAAGAACGGACTTGGAATTTTAAGAATGAGGTCACATTTTCTTAATGGTATCTCCACGAAAGGGTATTATATGATTTAGTAAGAAGAGAAAGTTAAGTCCCAGGTACATCAGACATTTTGAAATTCTGGACCGAATTAGAGTCGTAGCTTACCATTTGGCAATGACACTAAGTATCTCCAAAGCTCACTGTAATGACCTGGAAATTTCAAGTAAATTTTTTTCTTAATTTCTTTGGAATTTTACAAGTACGCAGTTTCTGACAGCGCCTGATTCCAAGGCCCGGTGTGCCCGGAATCATTTTCCGAAGTTTAGCTCGGGTACGTTCACTGAACGAACGAGCGAGTTTTTCTATCTCTTGAACCGGTGCTCAGAATCGAAATCCAAGGGCACCGATGAACTCGCAGCTCCGGTTTTCGCTTAGGGGGACCTTTTCTACAGTTGCGATTTATGCGGGTTTGAAGTTATATTTTAGTGTTTTACCTTAAATTAAATAAAAATTGTGTTGCACACATTTTTATTTGAGTTGGTTATATCCTACAAGGGGGAGGTTGTTGGTGGGGCCCACACCCACATAACCTCCCATGAGAGGATATTTGTGAGGTGGGGCCCACACGAGTCCCCACCTATTCAAATTCTCTAACCTTCTACAAACCTACCATTAATTGCGTAACACACCCGCACCCCCCCCCCCTTTAATGAAAAGTCAACTCTCTTAATTAATTAACTCTTTAAGTTGTTCAATATAATTAATTCAAGAATTCAATTTTGAATTTCAAATTGATTGGTGTCTTGTGTGAGTTAATTAAATAATACAAGTCTTATTTCATTAAGGGTGTTTGGGTTGTGCGAGAAGGATTGGAGAGGGTTTTCTCAAGTCTTGACCTTCATCTTCCTCTTTGAAGAATGCGAGGAACGCCCCGTCGCTGACAAAGAACGTCAGCCTACGATGAAGGACGAAGAAGAACGCCTAATCCTTGGAGATCGACGACGCGCCACCGTGTACCGTGATGCCGGTGATTCTCTTCTCCGCGACGCCAATGACGCTTACGGAGCCTTGGTCCGCGACGCCGTCTTCCGTGACGCCGTTTTCCGCGACGTCCTTTTCCCGCGACGACCTTCGTTCTACGACTGCATCGGGTAGGGGTTTGAGTTCAAATATTATGGTTTAATTCTTGCATTTTTTTGATGAGGGTAAAGACCTCCGATCGACGCACCTAGGGGGTCTCGGGCCGGGCCCAAAACCCCCTATTTTCGGATAGGTCTGTTCAAATGCCCATAACATGGGATAAAGACCTCCGATCGACGCACCGTCAGTTGTGATGTGATCCTTGAATCGATACGGTCGTTTTGGTATATTACACTCAAGGTTTCAGAGAACTTTGTGTATGACCGAGTTGGTTCGAACACAAAACCAATCGGGCCCTCAGAGCGGAAACACTTATAACTTGAGCTCTGGATGTCCGATTGACGTGACGTCAACCTTGTTGGATTCCTCTTAGTGAGACGGACCTTTTGGATTACTCCTCTTGAGGTTTGGACGCTGTTGGAGTGTGGTAGGGTTTTTTTTGACTTAAAAACCAACCGGGCCCCTGGAACGGAAAAGCTGATAACTTTCAGACCGGACGTCTGTTTGACGAACCGTCAGCGGTGTTGGTGATCACGTTGAGAAACGGTCCCTATGAGTATACCCTATGTGAGTTCGGGGTATAGTTGAGATATGTTCGGGTTGGTTCATACACGAAACCAACCGAGCCCCTTGGACGAAAAAGCTAATAACTCATAGACCGGGCGTCCGATTGACGTGCCCTCTGTTGCGTTGAGACTGCCATGACGAGGCGGTCCTTTGAGATACTTCTTCGCGGGACTTTGAGATAATTGGAGTATCGACATGTAGCTCGTGGAGCGGAACCTCCCGGAGATGAGCGTACAGAGTACAGAGACCATGTAGTTGGCTGAGACCTGATGACTGCTTATCCGATTCGATTCGGAGTGACTTGCGTAGCCTAGTGGGGAGCACTAATTTTTGAGGTGGCAGACCCATGGCGGAGGAGCACTACTTTGTGAGGTGGCCGACTTTGCGGTACTCGATAGGAGGAGTACCTCTGTAGGCTTTGAGGGGGAGCACTACTGTGTGAGGTGGCAGTCCCATTGTGGAGGAACACTAGCAGACCCCCGATACTCGACAGGAGGAGTACCTCAACAGTCTTAGGTTAGTGAGAAGTACCTCAGAGCCATGATAGGATCACTGTACTCTCCATAGACGGAGCTCTTCAGCATCTACGATTTCGATAATGAAAATCCTGGTTTGAGCTGAGTCTATGACCTTTGTGTTTACCTCATGATTGAGATGGGTCACTTGATAACTTAGGTATATGTATGGGCATATACCTAGGTAGTGGTTATCCGTTTATTTCATAACCTTTGTGTTTTCTCATGATTGAGACGGGTTACTTGATAACTTAGGTATAAGTATGGGCTTATACCTAAGCAAGGGTTATCTGTTGAGATCCTTATTTGTGGTTATCCTTGTTTGATTTAGTAAGACCTTGAGGGTCTCGGGGTCCCTACTGAGTATCGTTATACTCAACCCTGCATGGGCTATGCCCGCACCTCATTGTGTTGGTTGCAGACGACGGGCATCGCTGACAGAGTCAGAGTGTTCAAGGGCTGGACAGTACCCGGAGGTGGACCTCACGATGAGTCAGTATCCGAAGGTGGACTTCACGATGAGACGATACTCAGAGGAGGTTGATGGGCGAGAGCGTTGTGGAGGCTAGCTATACCTACCCTTCAGGTAGGATCCGTGGTGGATGATCCAGGAGCTGCGCTATCTGTACCTACCCTTCAGGTAGGATCCTAGGTAGACGACCTAGGAGCTGCTTCTATTCTTCCATCTGCTTGTCTTTTCTATTGTACTTTCATTCTGTTGTAGCTGTACTTTCGGTTAGGTTTGTATTCTGGCCCATTTACTTTTCAGCACTTCTTTTGTACTTAGTGTATTACTTCCGCTTATACTCTGTGGTGTTTTGTTTACTTTTATAAATGCAATGCCTTCCCAGTTATCGGTATTTACGCCTTTGGTGCTAGTCTCCAGCCCCTGGCCTATGGAAGGCGGGCTTGGGGTAGTCATGGCATGGGCCCTGAGGACGGGTCGTGACATTCAAAATGTGTTCCATGTGTCAATGTTAAGAAAATACATGCTAGACCCAACACATGTACTCACTTATGAAGAAGTAGAACTTGAGCCATATCTATCTTATTGTGAAGAGACTACCAATATTATTGATATCAGAGAACAAGTATTGAGAAATCATATGACTCGTCTGATAAAGGTTCTTTGGAGGAACCATAAGATGGAGAAAGCAACATGGGAGCTTGAGGAGCTTATGTGGAAAACATACCCAAATATTTTTAGGTAACATTTTGTGAATTTAGAGGATGAAATTTTTGTAAGGAGGGGAGAATATAACACCCCAAGGTTTTGAAAATAAATATTGAATAAATTTTATAAACTATCCATTAAACACAACTTTTCCTCTGTTGTATTTTGAATTTCGAAAAATTGTCATCTAGAGTTGTGACCAGTAAGTCATTTGGAGTCTGATAGAACAAACTTGATTTCTGATGAATAGTAACATACCCTTATGAATAGTAATATGACCCTTATGAAGAGTAAATAATGACATTATTTTATTTTCTTAAGGTAATAAGATAATGAGATCTTAATTAATTTTTCAATGTGATATAAAACTAATTATACCTTAAAATTTTTATTTTTCAAATTAGTTATGATTTTATTTTAAAATTAAATTAATAATATTTAGAAAATTATTTTCTAAAAATAGAGTTCATTTTTTTAATTATACACGTCAAAAAATAGTAGTGGTGAATTTTTTGGATTTTTCTAAAATACTTAATTTTTTTTTGAATAGTAAAAATACATTTGGAGTTTTTGGTAGTTTAATGACATCATAATGACATAATAAAAGGCTGGTAGACTTGTGTACAGTAACATATGACATGATGTGTCCCAAGTGTATAAAACCATGGGAAAATACCAATGGAAATCCCATAGTTTGGAAAAAACCACTAATGAGGTGTCCCTTTGAAATTATTAAAAAACTCCCTCTCTTTTTCTATAAATACCCACTCATCCATTCATTTTATTTCATTACAAATCCCTCATCCTCAAATATATAGTGGTTTTAACTCTCTATGAGTCCTACCAAGGTGTAATTAAGCCCCCAAGGTCCCAACCATCAAGTTCTAGGAGTTACCCTACAAGGTAAGGGTTTTCCACCCGAACTTCCATTTTCATTCGGGTTACTTTCATTGTATAATTAACTCAATGAAATTATTACGTATTATTATGTACTCATCATAAATTATATGTTAGTATTATATATATGTACAAAAACTAGAATCCTACCTTATTTTATGGATAGTTACATGTTTTAAAAGAAACTTTCAAAACTCTTTCCAAAATACAAGCCCGATTCAAGGGAATTTCTCAAATTATTATCTATTTTCAAGAGAACTCTATAATCTGTTTTTGGAAACCAATATCTTTATAAAATCACCCATTTTATTATGAAAATACTATCTTACTACACTTATAGTGTTATACAATATTTTTCCAAAAGAACTTTTCTTTTTAAAGTAAAAGAGTATTTATCTCAAGATTTACTCGAAGATTTCATAAGAGTATCTTCATCTATTTCAACACTCTTGTTGATTCTTATATATTATTTGGATTAGTATTCCATGTTATCATATTCCATATTTTATTTAATGGTTTATGATTATTTTGGATATTGATGTGCTATCTTAAAACCATTCATCAGTTTACTTCGAATGGTTAGTGTTTTTTCTTAATGTTCGAGGAAAGCTATTTAAACTTCATATATTAGTTTCAATATGAATGTGTATTTTGTTTATGTTTATCCTCATTCATATGAGGAAGGAATTGGACAAAGTAAGTGTCATGTGGGGCCCGCTATATCCCCTCGGTGCATCGGTAGGTCTCATGGGACAAACTATGGTCATGACACAAGGCCCTGACAAAATGATTACTTATGGTCTTGGAACGAGGCCTTGAAGGTATGTTTATGTTGTCCCGCATTATGCATTCCCTCATTATTAAATTAGTATTGATGGTTCATGTGGTTATTCGATGAGTAGAATACCCATGATTGTGTTATGTTATGGAAATATTTACTTAGCTCATTTTCTACCATATTATGTTCAAGTTTATTTTTAGAGGCACGTGTTTTCAATTATTCACCATTTCTAATGTTTATGTTATCTTCCGCAGTATTTCTTACCTTTACTGAGCATTTGAGCTCACCCCTTTATTATGTTTCATTTTCTCAGGACACTAAGAAATTTATTATGAATGACATGCTGAAATAGCCTAGGAGTTATGGATGTTGTCTAAGGAGTTTCTATGTTGTATTTCTTTTCCAGTTGTAATGTTTAACTTATGTACGAATTTTGTTTCCAATAATACTAAACTACTCAGTCCTTCGGGATGTTCATTCCTTGTTTGTATGCCAATGTAATCAAATAAAGCACTGGCTCTAGACAACTAGGGTCAGGTCCTTACACTTTGTATTGGCGGGAATGAATAGAACTAACCATATTATGATTAATTATGTTTCTTAAATGTTTTTACATTTTCCAATCAAAGTTTTAGGCTTAAAATGTGAATGAATCCAATTTTCAGCATAAATACTCTAATATTCATTAAAAGGTTGATTTACCGCATTTTGATAGTGAACCCATTTTAAATCTAGTTTTGTCACTTTTATATGTTCTATTTGAAAAAATAAAATTATTCTTTATAATCAGGACATCAAAATTTACTTTGGGTAAATTTGTGGTATTTTTCTGATAAAGTTAATTTTGTAATGAATTGTGAAAAAACCGCATTTTTATTCAAAACTATCTTTTCATCTAATTTATTTATATGGTTAAATTATATTTTTAATTGGTTTTAAAGTGTAATTAGATTATATTTTTACCATTTAATCCAATTTTGGTCATTTAATGTAATTTCACTTTGAAATTGTATATAAACAAGTGTCAATCTTTTGATAGTTTTTATTTCTCAAAAACACGCTTTTTGTTTTGATAATGGGGATTAATTTTAAATTAATTTATACCACTTCTGTATTTTGAATTTGGAAAAATGGATTCCATATTTGGAATTATGAGGTCATAATTATGTAAATAGGTAAATTTTATTTTTAGACAATATGAATATTTACTTCAATAAATATTTTATTTTCCATGGTTAACGGTAAATCTAGTAAATAAGGGTAAAATAATAATATTATAATAATAGTAAATTACCCTTAAACTTTTTATAACCATATTGGATGATATATTTTTGACCGAGGGTATCCTTGGGCCGATTTGGGGACCCCATGGAGCCACTTGGGAGTGATAATGACACTTTATATTTATTAATTTAAAGTGAAGACAAAAAATGACATAAACATATATCTTTTAGTAAATAAATTTTTACATGGGTTTATATAAGTTATATCTTTGACTATAAATTTTACTTTGAAAGCTAAAAATATTTCCTACATCATGGTATTTTATTTATAATTTTTATATTTAAAATAAATAAAATTATTTATGAAACAATGATGATGCAATGATTACCTTATTAAGGAATGATTTAAACAAATGAGATTATAAAATTTAAAAAACTATCCAAAACCTGTCCAATTCTTATTGAATGATTTTATTTTGAACAATAGTCATTTTATCTTTGATTTTAATGTGTTTTGGACCTTTTTAAACTGAAAATAAATTTATAATAAAATAATTATTTCAAATATTCCTAAAGAGCCCGTCCTCCCTCTTATAAAAGGACACCACCTATAACCCATTACTCACACCTCTTAAGCCCCATGGATCATCAAAAATATGATCTAATAAGCTCCCAAAATCTCTCTATTCCTCCTCGAATCCTTACCCTAGTTAATAATTATTATCATTTTTGATAAAATGGAATTTTGACCACATGGACAATTTGTAATTATAACAAGTTCATTTTTGACTCATGTTCCGAACATCAAAAAATGTACGATATGAACACAAGTAATTAACTAATTGTTGTAACAAGGTAATAAGATATATGAAAGGAATAATAAACTTGAAAAAGGGTACTAATAGACTTGAATAAGGTTATTAATCAAGTAGAAATTAATTTAAGTTTATTATTCAGGAAGAGTAAGGAACAAATGAGTCAAGTCGGACACAAGTTAAGGGGTTTTCATATCAATTTTTTATTCCTGTGAGATTCATGATATATTTTCCACTATTTACTTTTTTGTGGTATATGTTATAACATCCTGACTTTTTAACATAACTTTTCATTACATTTTATAAACAGAGGACCTTTAAAGTCCAGTGTCTTGGAAATCAGGAACAAAATACATGAAAACTTAAAACACTCTTTTAAATCCACTTGATAAGCCTCTTGAAAAGTTCATCCTATGTACAACTACTACATCTCATAACCTGGAGACATACATCAAAGTAAAGGGTGAGTATAAAGCCTAGTAAAGAAAGCAAGGGAATTTGTTTACTTGTGATATCAATAAGAACTTGATGAAAAACATAAAGACATGAACAATAGAAATATAGGCATTTCATAATAAAAAGAACTTGAACCATAACATGAATATGTGGATAAAATATTTAATTTAGACATTCATGAACAAATCACCAAGTTTCATCCCTAAGGTGTCATAAAAATTACTAAGGTTATTCATCAAGGTATCGTGAAACTTGTCATCTCTAGAGATTAAATTATTTAACCAATGCATTAGAGCACTATTAGGGTGCACCCTTATCCTAAATTTATATTCATGTGATCCAAATAGATCATAATAAAACATTTAATAAATAACCCATAGAGAGTAAAAGTAATGGGTTTCACTTCAAAATCGTGACGTTTTAAATGTGCTTAAAAAATGATCGTTATGTCTTTTATAACACTTGGAAAAGGAAAGAGGGTTTCATGTATGTTGATTCAAGAATTAAATAGATCAATTTAATGTCTTGATGAATACCTCTTGAAATGAAGATATATTTGGGTATTAATATAAATAAAATAAGAGTATTTCTTGAGAAAAAGAGAGATATATTTTGAGACAAAGTTTCTGCAGCATAACAGCTATATAACATGGTTTTGGAAAATAATAAAAAGATAGGGGACAAGAGTCTCCCATAAATAAGTGAATAATTTAAAGTAGAGGTATAGAATAAATATAAATAATATCATGGTGTGGAATGACACACCAAATGAAAAGGAAACTTGAAAGAAAAGAGAAAATGTGATTTCTTTTACGAAAATTCGGCAGCCTAACAACGTCACTTATAAATCATAAAAATAAGTTGATGAGAGAGGAAAGGGTATCTCATCAATTGGAAATAAAATTGACAGTAATAAAGATTTATAAGAACATACCCTCACAAAATTAAATGGAAACTAGAAGACATAAAATAAATGTAGTCATGACTTAAAAGAGGAGGGTGAAAGGTTCCCTTACCTTGAAGAGTAACTTCGAAAGTTTAAAGGTTGGGACCTTGTGGGGCTTGAGGGAACCTTGGGAGGACTCCTTGGGAGGTAAAAAGAATATAACATCGTTTAAGAGGATTTTGGAATGAAATGAATGGGGGAATGACTTGGTATTTATAGGAAAAGTGAGGGAATATTGAATTAATTTCCAAGGGACACCTCATCGGTGGTATTTGCAGAACTATGAGATTGACCATGGTATTTTACCATGGTATTGGACACTTGGGACACATAAAATAATATATTAATGTTAACAAGTTTACCAGAATTATTACATCATTATTACATCATTATTGATGTCATTAAACACCCGAAACTCAAAACTGTATTTTTACTATTCACTAAAAATTCAAATGTTTCAGAAAAATACCATAAATGTACCCTAACATAATATCGATGGTATGAATTCATTAATGAACTCCATTTTAAGAAAATAATTTTCTAAATATTTTTAATTTAATTTTTAATTAAAATCATTATTTATTCAAAAAAACAACTCTAAAACTATAACTTATTTTGTAACACCTTGAAAAAGTAATCAAGGCCCCATAAAATTGTCATATAACCATAAGAAAATAAAGTAACAATTTAAGATTAAATTTTACGAAAATTAATTTTCATTTTAAATTATTAAATTAATTATAAAATTGTAAATAAAATATTTATGACCTAAAAAAATAAAAAAACTTATACTATAATCATTTTTTCACTATTAAGATGTTCAAATTGTATTTATACATTCGTGGGTGAAGTTTCTATTTTTTGCTTATTTACTATTCATTACTATTCATAAGGGTATGTTACTATTCATACTTTAATATTCACTATAATAAAGTTGATCTTATTAGACTCTAAATTTCTTACTGATCGCAACTGTAGAAGACCATTTTTGGAAAATCATTTAACATTATTAATTATTTAAGGTTTACATGAATATTTTAAAATACCCTTTTTCCAAAATTCATCAATAATATTCATCCTATATTTATCTGGACATTTGAAAATCACAAATTTTACCATAATAAGAAATAAAAATTTTATTTATACCAAGGGATGAAAAAAGGTATCTAAGGCCTCATTACATAGCCCCTTATAACTCTTGTATAAGACCTATGTGTAAGGTGTGCTGTGGTGATAGAATTTTGGGGCAGCTCAGACAACATTACCCAAGTGGTGATTTCTATCAGCTTGAAATTCACCCTTAGGTGATTCCGTTCAAGCTTCACATGTTGATGCTCAGCTTGGACTTGGTCTAGAGCAAAGCCCATAGATGCTACCTCCTTCCCAAGCTCTGACAGATGAGCTTCGTACGGCCTGATTCTGCTGGATGAGGCCATTGACTCTTCTTTCTGTATTAATAAACCAAGATCACTTGTATTTATAAACAATAATTGTAATGTTAAGAGTTTAGTTTCCAACGATCATGTTGACCAATGATCATATAACAGTAAAAACCCAACGGTATCACTTCATTAATTAAAGGATATAGTTTGTGGAGTATAAAATGAAATAAGACAAAAATTTAGGAAAAAAATATTATTCAAATGTTTGGGTCGTTACATTCTTCCTCCCTTAAGAAATTTCATCCTAAAAATTTTAACTCATATCCTAAGAAAAGAAAAGGTGTGGGTACTTATGCCTTATAGACTCCTCTGGTTCCCACGTGGCTTATTCACATTTTTGGTTCCTCTATAACACCTAAACAAGGTGGGAAGTCTTGTTGCATAGATCCTTGCCTCTTTGATCCAAGATCTCCACTGGATGCTCCTCATAAGAGAGGTCATGTTTCAATTGTACCACCTCTAGATTTAGTATATGTGAAGGGTCAGGTATGTACTTCCTCAAGAGGGATACATGGAAAACATCATGAACTTGTGCCAGATTTGGAGGAAGTGAAAACCGATAGTGTAAAGTCCCGACCCGGCTCACCATCGACCCGGTGGCTGGACTGGTCACCACATGGCCTCAGGCGCGTCTCCCCATATGCCAAAGGCTGCCGACTAGTAGCGAGGGTCTCATGAGGTGATAGTGGGGAGACTATACCTTCATATCAGAGTAACACAACGATATTATCAGAGTAAATAATATTCAATAGCGGAATCAGTAAACAATTGAAAGACAACATCGAAATATAATTAATATCCATTTCAAAAAGGTGGAAAACACCAGTTTACAATGCATTCATGTACATGTGATGATACATTTCCAGAAGTAGTAAAAAATATAGCATTCTTTACAAACAATACAAAAAGAAAAGGTAGCAAGGCCCGACGGGCGATCTCTTGAGCATCCCAAGCTCCCGCTTTTTCCTTTGCTCCTAACTCCTCAGGAACAAATAGCACATCACACAACCTAGGTCCTTCAAGAAAGAAGGTCTACTTGGTTACCCCAGTGAAATGGCGGCCTGAGTAGGGTGTGAGATATAGATCTCAGTAGGCCGGCACCACCGATGTCAAACCCAATCCAGACAGTGTAATATAATTAAACAATGAGTAGGTATGGAGAAATAGGTAATCAGAACAATATAGAAAAACAACACCCATCCATGTTCCCTAAGGACACCCGACAGCTATACCAGCTTCAGGTCATTTCTGGTAGAGTAACCTGATCATGTCACCACACACACACACACACACACACACACACACACACACACATATATATAATCATTTAGACCATAGATGGCGTGGGGTAAGAATGCCTCCCACCTATTAATAAGATTAGCGGTCACGAGGTAAGAATGCTTCCCGTCCCTATAGGTCAACTGGCAAGGGGTAAGAATGCATCCCTTCCATACACGTATCGAGATTAGCAGGTATGAGGTAAGAATGCCTATCGCACCTATAGGTCAACTGGAAAGGGGTAAGAATTCCTCCCTTCCATACATGTATATAGATCACATCTGGCATGGGGTAGACATGCCTCCCACCCATACTCAAAATAAGATGGCATGGGGTATGCATGCCCCCCATCCATAATCGTTCAAAGTAGATAGCATGGGGTATGAATGCCTCCCATCTATAATCGTTCAAAGTAGATGGCATGGGGTATGAAAGCCTCCCATACATAATCCTTCAAAGTAGATGGCATGGGGTATGAATGCCTCCCATCCATAATCGTTCAAAGTAGATGGCATGGGGTATGAATGCTTCCCATCCATAATCACTCATAATCACATTCATAATCTACACATTCATCATCAGTTTTATATCACAATGTATAAGGCAGTAGCTCCTATGCATTTCAAATAATCATTTCATATTCACAAACACCCATAACCAATTATGATACTCATTCACAGTCATAACAATATATACCAGGGGAATTATCTAACCCTCTCTAGTGTGCCATTCAGTTAGCCATTATTTATACTTATCAAACAACACATAAGGCATTACCTCTCATGCGTTCCAATTAACCACATCAAAATTCACAACCCAACCCCCTACAACACGACCTGTCATTTAGTGCACAAACCCTATTCAAAGTCACTTGATCCAATTTTCCCAAGCATGGAAAATTGGGAAAAGGTTCCACATGAGGGTCATTCCATCTAGTTGCCTAAACCTGGCATGACAATTAGTAATACAAGCATCATAGTCATTTCACTTAGTTTCTACCATCTCATTTAATCAATTCTAATCAAATTCATTTAACCCCTTATCTTAAGGGCAATTACAATTAAACGTTATGCCGAAACTAGTTAGGTGCTTAGGGCAACAAGTGTCATATCACTAAGGGAAAGACATTTAGGAACATTTATGAAGGCCATATCAAGAAAATCTATGCACTAAACATGGTGTCAATGTATGATCATGGAACCAAGACAAATAGAGCAGGAAAGAATGTAAGTCTACTTCCTACTTGTGTCTTGAAGATAGTGCACCTCTAATCAAGGGGTTTTATTATTAAATCTTTAGTTTAGTGACTAAACAACCTCATTTATCTTATTCATGCAATTCACACAATTTTCACGGAAGCATTTCATCGACTAAACTTGTATAATTAAAATACTAGAACAATGTAGTATTAAAGTCTTTAAATGCTTCACTTTAAATTAAAGGGCAAGGAGAGGGACCCTACCTCAAGGTGGATCCATCTGTCCACTCCGGCTCTTGGCACTTTCTAACTAAAGTTGATGTTTCTTCTCCCCCACTAGGCATAACACACTATGAACCTTAAAAAAACAAAAAGATATTAACTTAGAGGATGCGCAAACCATAAGGCGGAAAAACCCCTACCTCGGAATCAAACCGGCGGACCAAAAAGACCGAAAACAGCCTCGCCTTCAGCGGCGCACATCATACGCGCACCCAAGAGGTCCTGAGAGACCTTCCGCATCCCCTTACCACAGAAGAACTAAAGGAAAAACAAAAACAAAAACAACCCTAAAAACAGGGTGTACGGACGAATGATATTAGGGCAAAGGGAAGCCCTAAAATCGGCCAAGAAGGGGAGGAGACTGGGGAATAGGGTCTACCTTGAAGATTTGACGAAGAAACCTTCAGAAATAGGGAGAAACTAGAGGAAGAGAGGGAGGCCTTGGAGGAGGCTTGCACGCGGATTGAGGGGGAGCTCTCCCTGGGTGCGGGTCTAGCCGAGTGAAAGGGGATGGAGAGGTGTGTTTAGTTTAGGTTTTATTTTTAATTTATTTTTATTTTAAAAACCTTTTTAATATTTTAAAAACCCGAAACAGGGCATGATGAATTTCTTGGGCCGCACGGTTTGGCAAACCGTGTGCCAACCATGCGTCCTGCACCAGACACCCAAGACACCCCGCACGGGCAGGCCGCACGGTTTGGGAAACTGTGCGCAGCCCGTCCGAACTCATCTACCTTCATATTTTAAGCCGCATGGTTTGGGCCGCATGGTTTGGGAAACTGTACGCCAAATGTGCACCTTCTATTATTGCTTAAACCAGTCGTCTTCAGTTCCACAGCTCGGTATTAGATTCGACACGCTCAGCAATTGAAAAAGTTCAATTTGCCCCCACTTTTTAACCTTGTTCAAAATGTGGGTCATTACAACCTTCCCACCTTAGAACTTCTCGTCCTCGAGAAGCCATCGGGAACAACACACACCTCACTAGAACTACAGTGGTCGTGAAGCTTCATTCAATGATCACGTTATGTTTTCAAATGTCCCACACACCAATGAAAATCCACTTAAGCACATGACACTTAAGCTGTCAACACCCGAGCCAACGCTCGTTTACCAACCGAAACACAAAGATGGCTCTCACCCGTGTATGTCAACTCAAAGACATGATCACATCATCATCTCGTCAAGAAACCAATCAAAGGTACTTCCCACCTTATATTTTTAACATTAAGCGATCAAAACCCAAATAAAAAACTCTCCTTTTTTACTTGGCTTTCAAAAGCACGCTCCAAGCATTCCAACGATGCACCTAGGGTGATTTTGAAAAGATCAACCGGTAGATTTCCCTATCGACCTCAAAACCCCGGCCGAAAAGAGTCAAGCCACTATGGATGACTATTCATGAAGACACATGACTTAGAAAACTAGTGTTTTATAAGTTTAACCATGATGCCATTTTCCGAGACATCACGCATTTCCCATGAGGATGTTCACTGAAGCTCATACCCAAATTCCGGTGAAATCCCTAAGATCAAACCACGAAGCTAACCACGCATCCCATGTGCAACGCTGAAAGAGAACAACAAAAAGAGCTCAACAGCTTTTAAAAACATTAGCACGACGTAAAACCGACGCTCACTTAGTGCATCCAGGATGAAAAAAAGATAGGGGACATGCTCGTCACATAACAGAGTACACTAAGAGGATTTAAAAAGATTCCAATTAGTCATACCCAAAAACTGGAAAGGAGAACAGTCGAACCACCCCTGGTCGACTCTAAATAAGAAACTCGACTTCACCTGACGACACACAGAGATCTCAAACCAATCACAAAGCCTTTCTCCATCTGAGGCATTCCATCCATCAACCTTTCCACCAAAACCCAAAGGAATTATAGAAAAACCCAACCATCTCCAAAATGGTCCTTCCTAGTGTGCTCCTTCTACCCAGAAGGACACACATAATTAAACTAGCACGATGCTACCGACCTTTTAAGTGCCAGTTTCATCAGAAGAATAAAAGGTCAGCTGCTCATCAGCGAACTAGTTCCTCATGACTAGAGGGGCGTGTGTCACTCCTCCGGGCCACGATCACCATGTTGAAACGCACAAGAAAACAAAATCAACAAGACTGGCGTGTCAACCACCCAAGTCTTTCGAAAATCATTATGAGCATTGGGACAACTTGATTCTCAAACTCTCAAGTCATTCTACCACAGAGATGACCCAGGACCATACGCAGCAGCACAAGAGATTTAGCCGAACGTAATTTCACCTTAGACGACCTTTCCCATGGACGGAGGCTTCCCAATCGTCCATTACTTAAGGAGTCAAACAACCAACAAGCAACCAACCACGCCCGAGGCATGTCTACAGAGTATTAACTGATGCTCAATTCCATAACAAGATCAAAAGGAGCATGACCACCCATCCGAATAAGGGCATCATTGGAAACTGAAAGTTCTACAAGGGAAAATGACACCCGAACGATACTAAACGTCAAAAGACTCACCACACAAGCAAGGCATAAATGCTCTAAGGGCGCTACCTACCACGTGATATCCCCTCACGAAGAACAAGCATCGACTCAAGCATTTTTTCACACCAAACAAAAGTCATCAGGCTCAAAAACCTAACATTGAAGTCATTTTACAAAATAAAACAAACTCCCACAGAAAACACCTATGGTTCCGTCTCAAGGGCACTCGCAAGAAAGAATTAACTTACCCTCACATGAGGTTTCAATAGAGGACACCACTACAGGTTCATTTTCCAAGCCCTTTATATCTAATCACGTTCATTATTTTAATCACTTTAAAATATTCAATTCAAAAATTAAAATAACCTTTCAAAACCAAAAATCACTAGGCACTTGATCATTTTTAACAAACAGCTCAAACCAAAACAATCTTGTCTCAACAAACTCCCTTTTAACGATTATACCTTTATCAGAAATCCCATCTTATTCCAGAAATTTATCAAAATAAATTCCTTTTAAACAATTCATGCGACCTATGAGGGTCCCAACAAGCCAATTAATATTAGATCAAAACCAGACATCATTTAAAAAACTAAGCATTTTGAAAAGAATTCTGCCATCACATTCATTATGGGTTTCCATTTTCTAACTCATGAAGTGCCCATACACTCCATGGGTTGAAAGTTGGCTCCCATTAGATGAAACCAATTACATTACATAATTAAACATGCTCAAAGCAATCATCTATTCATACGGGTGGCCACCTACCAACCTGTAAAGTGCCCATACACTTTACAATTTGGCATTTGGATCCCTTCATTCAAACCCAATTTCAATTCATTTTACAATCTAAAATTAAACAACCCTTTTTCGGAAATCTAATTACACATGTTACCCTTTCCCAGCCATAAGGCGCCCATACACCTTACAACTGAAAATTGGATCCCGTCATAATTAAAATCATTTAATTTGGTCAAATCAACCAACTCCATATTAACTGAACCTAGCATGTTATCGAAAGCAGTAACACAGAAACATGATATATCATAGAATCATGGAATAACTACCACAACACCTATCACAATAGCATGCATCAACTAATGCATCCTATATGGCATGGAACAATGTATGGCATGCGATTTATAACAAAGTGCTTATATGATGCATGAAATGGAATACCCTCGTATCCTTGGGTTGAAATAGAAATGGAACCCACAATTGCATCAACAGTATCAACAGAAACCATGTGCGCCACCCAATGGTGAAATCAAATAAATCGTAATAATCAAAATCATTAAAATAACAATTTCATCCGAGGCAATTTGGCTTTTCCCTGTACACTGGTTAGCAACTCCTGAGCACAGCTTATTACCAAATTCTACCTTCTTCCTATCCCCATATACTATTTCTAAATAGTAAAACAAACTAGAAAAAAGAAACTCCTCTGATACCAATTTGTAACATCCCGACCCGGCTCACCATCGACCCAGTGGTGGGACCGGTCACCACATGGCCTCAAGCGCATCTCCCCGTATTCCAGAGGCTACCGATTAGTATTGAGGGTCTCAGGAGGTGAGAGTGGGGAGACTATACCCTCATATCAGAGTAACACAATGGTATTATCAGAGTAAATAATATTCAACAGTAGAAGTAGTAAACAATTGAAAGACAATAATAAAATATAATTAATATGCATTTCAAAAAGGTGGAAAACGCCAGTTTACAATGCATGTATGTACAGATGATGATACATTTCCAGAAGCAGTAAAAAATACAACATTCTTTACATACAATACAAAAAGAAAATATAACAAGGCCCGACGGGCGATCTATTGAGCATCCCAAGCTCTCGCTTGGTCCTTTGCTCATAACTCCTCAGGTACAAATAGCACATCACACAACCTAGGTCCTATAAGCAAGAAGGTCTACTCGGGTACCCCAGTGCAATGGCAGCCCAAGTAGGGTGTGAGATATAAATCTCAGTAGGCCAACACCACCGGTGTCAAACCCAATCCAGACAGTGTAATATAATTAAATAGTGAGTAGGTATGGACAAATAAGTAAGTAGAACAACAAAGAATAACAACACCCGTCCAGGTTCCCTATAGACACCCAACGACTATACCAGCTTTGGCTCGTTGCCGGTAGAGTAACCTGATCATGTCACCACATATATATATAAAAGCATTTAGACCATAGATGGCATGGGGTAAGAATACCTCCCATCCATTAATAAGATTAGCGGGCACGCGTTAAGAATGCTTCCCATCCCTATAGGTCAACTGGAAAGGGGTAATAATGCCTCCCTTCCATACACATATTGAGATTAGCGGGCATGAGGTAAGAATGCCTCTCGTCCCTATAGGTCAAATGGCAAGGGGTAAGAATTCCTCCCTTCCATACACGTATATAGATCACATCTGGAATGGGATAGACATGCCTCCCACCCATACTCAAAATAAGTTGGCATGGGGTATGCATGCCTCCCATCCATAATCGTTCAAAGTAGATGGCATGCGGTATGAATGCCTCCCATCCATAATCGTTCAAAGTATATGGCATGGTGTATGAATGACTCCCATCCATAATCATTAAAATTAGATGGCATGGGGTATTAATGCCTCCCATCCATAATCGTTCAAAGTAGATGGCATGGGGTATGAATGCCTCCCATCCATAATCACTCATAATCACATTCATAATCTACACATTCATTATCAGTTTTATATAAAAATTCATAAGGAAGTACCTCCTATGAATTTCAAATAATAATTCCATATTCACAAACACCCATAACCAATTAAGGTACTCATTCACAATCATAACAATATATACCAGGGGCACGCTCTAACCCTCTATAGTGTGCCATTCAGTTAGCCATTATTTATACTTATCAAACAACACATAAAACATTACCTATCATGCATTCCAGTTAACCACATCAAAATTCACAACCCACCCCCCTACAACATGACCTGTCATTTAGTGCACAAACCCTATTCAAAGTCACTTGATCTAATTTTCCCAAGCATGGAAAATTGGGAAAAGGTTCCACATGAGGGTCATTCCATCTAGTTGCCTAAACCTGGAAGGACGATTAGTAATACCAGCGTCATAGTCATTTCACTTAGTTTCCACCATCTCATTTAATCCATTATAATCAAATTCATTTAACCCCCTTATCTTAAGGGCAATTACAATTACACGTTATGCCAAAACTAGTTAGGTGCTTAGGGAAACAAGTGTCAGATCACTAAGGGAAGGCCATTTAGGAACATTTATGAAGGCCATATCAAGAAAAGCTATGCACGAAACATGATGTCAAAGTATTAGCATGGAACCAAGACAGATAGAGTAGGCAAGCATGTAAGTCTACTTCCAACTTTTGTCTTGAAGGCAACGCACCTCTGATCGAGGGGTTTTATTATTAAATCGTTAGTTTAGTGACCAAACAACCTCTTTTATCTTATTCCTGCAATTCACACGGTTTTCACGGAAGCATTTAATCGACTAAACTTGCATAATTAAAATACTAGAACAATGAAGTATTAAACTCTTTAAATGCTTCACTTTAAATTAAAGGGAAAGGTGAGCGACCCTACCTCAAGGTGGATCCATCCGTCCACTCCGGCTCTTGGATCTTTCTAACTAATGTTGATATTGCTGCTCCCCCACTAGGAATAACACACTATGAACCTTAAAACAACAAAATATATTAACTTAGAGGATGAACAAACCATAAACGGGAAAAACCCTACCTTGGAATCAAAGCGACAGACCAAAAAGACCACAAACCACCTCGCCTTCGGTAGCAGACATCATACGTGCACCCACGAGGTCCCGAGGGACCTTCTGCATCCCCTTACCATAGAAAAACTAAAGGAAAAACGAAAACAACAACAACCCTAAAAATGGGGTGCATGACCGAACGAGATTAGGGAAAAGAGAAGCCCTAAAATCGGCTAAGAAGGGGAGGAGACTAGGGAAGAGGGCCTACCTTTAAGATTCAATGAAGAAACCTTCAGAAATGAGAAGAAACCGGAGGAAGAGAGGGAGGCTGTGGAGGAGGCTTGCACGCTGCTTGAGGGGGATCCCTCCCTGGGTGCGGGTCTGGATGAGTGAAAGGGGAGGGAGAGGTGTGTTTAATTTAGGTTTTATTTTTAATTTATTTTTATTTTAAAACCATTTTTAATATTTTAAAAACCCAAAACAGGGCATGGTGCACGGCTTGGGACGCACGGTTTGGAAAACCGTGCGCCAACTCTGCGTCCCCCACTAGACACCCAAGACACCCCGCATGGGCTAGCCGCACGGTTTGGGAAACCGTGCACATCCCATGCAAACTCCTCTTCCTCCCTATTTTAAGCAGCATGGTTTGGGCCACATGGTTTGGGAAACTGTACACCAACCATGCACATTATTTTGTCACTTAAAAACCATCCGTCTTCGATTCTGAAGCCCGGTCTTAGATTTGACATGCTCAGCAATTGAAGAAGTTAAATTTCCCCCACTTTTTTATCTGGTTCAAAACACGGGTCATTACAGATAGGCCACTACTCCTATACGATGAAGAATTTCATAGGGGCCAATCTACCTAGGTCTGAGCTTTACTTTCTTCCCAAAAATCATGAGTCTTTTCCAAGGTAAAATTCAAAGAAATAATTTGTCACCAACATCAAACTCCAAGTCCCTTCGACGGTTGTCGACATAACTCTTTTGCCAAATCTGAGCAACCTTAATGTGTTGTTGGATGGAATGAATTTTTTTTGTCATATCTTTCACAATATCATGACCAAGAAGGATTCTCTCACCAACTTTATGCCAAAAATTATTAGTTATACATCACTTACCATATAGAGCTTCATAGGGTTCCATTTGAATGCTCGAGTGGAAGCAGTTATTGTAAGAGAAATCAACTAAAGGGAGATGTTGATCCCATCCACCTTTAAATTCCATTGAGCATGTTATCATCACATCCTTGAGTGTTTGAATAGTCCTTTTAGATTTTACATCAGTTTGGGGGTGATAGGCCGTACTAAAATTGAATTCAGTTCTCAGAGAATGTTGAATAATTATCCAAAATTTTGATGTGAACCTTGGATCATGATAAGATACGATAGAAAGTGGAACTCCATGCAGCCCTACCACTTCCTTCACATAAATCTTGGCAAGTTTATCAAGAGATAAATCTTCCCGAATGGAAATAAAATGGGCAGTATTGGTGAGATGGTCCACAATAACCCATATTGAATTGTTTCCTTTGGAAGTTCTTGGGATACCAGTGACGAAGTCCAAAGTGATATTATCCCACTTCCATGATGGTATGGGTAGTGGTTGCAATACCCCTTTATTAAGTTGTCACTCTACCTTCACTTGCTGACATACCAGGCACCTTGAAGTGTAGTCAACAATCTCCATTTTCATATTATCCCACCAATAATGATCACGAAGGTCCCTATACAGTTTTTTTGCTCCTAGGATGTATAGATAAAGTAGAGATATGAGCTTCATCCATCAGATCCTTATTTATTTCCGAAATAGATGGAACACATAGTCTTGTATGAAATTTCAGTATACCTTCTTGATCAATATTGAACTCAGAAAACTTCCCATCCATCACAGCCTCAAACTTCTTCTGTAACAAAGGATCTTCTTTATAATCTTTCTTGATCTTCTCTAGTAATGACAGTTGAGAAATCATTTGGGTTAGGGTTGATGATGTCCCTTCCCTTACAATTCCCATGTACAACTTTACTAGGTCATTCATCAAAGGATATCTTTGAATCCTCATCATGGAAAGAACAACTGTGTCTTTCCTACTTAATGCATTAGCGATTTTGTTTGCTCTTTCGGGATGATAATGAATAGAACAATCATTGTCTTTGAGAAGTTCCAACCATCTCCTCTGTCTCATGTTCAATTCCTTTTGTCTGAAAATATACTTCAAACTTTGGTGGTCTGTATATATATCACATTTCTCCCCATAAAGATAACGCCTCCATATCTTCAGAGCAAAAACAACCGCAACCAGCTCTAGATCATGCGTAAGATAGTTTTTCTCATGAGTCTTCAACTATCGAGATGCATAAGCAATTACTTTGTCATTTTTCATGAGGACGCACCCAAGACATTTCAGAGATGTATCACTAAAAATAATGAATCCTTCTCCAATTGAGGTCAGAGTTAACATAGGTGCAACAACCAATCCCGTCTTCAGATCTTGGAAACTTTCCTCACACTCCTTTACCTAGATGAACTTGACCCCTTTTCGAGTTAACTTGGTTAATGGATTAGAAATTCAGGAAAAGTTTTTCACAAACCTCCTATAATATCCTAATAATCCAAGGAAACTATGAATCTCAATTATCATTGTAGGCTGGGGCCACTCCTCTATAACTTTTTCTTTGCAGGTTCAACTATGATTCATTTATTCATAACAATGTGCCCCGAGAAAGAAACTAAATGTAACCAGAATTCACATTTTCTGAACTTCCCAAAAACTCTCTCCTTCCATAGAGTTTTTAAAATAACCCTTATATGATCCTCATGCTCCTCAGGACTTTTGGAATATATCAGAATATCATAAATAAAAACTACCATAATGTTATCATGGTAGTCCTTAAAGACTCTATTCATTAAATCCATAAAAATAGCAGGTGCATTAATTAGTCTGAAGGTCATAACAACAAACTCATAATTCCCATATCTTAATTGAAAGGTAGTTTTTGGAATATATTCTTTCTTCACCCTCAGTTGATGATAACCAGGTCGAATATCAATCTTAGAGAAGAATTGAGCCCCACAAATTTGGTCAAATAAGTCATCGATTATTGAAAGAGGGTATTTATTCTTCACTGTGATCCCATTTAGTTCTTTATAATCGATGCATAGCCGCATTGATCCATCTTTCTTCTTTACAAAGAGAACATGTGCTCCCGAAGAGATAGACTAAATCGGATAAAACCCTTCTCCAAAAGATCTTGGAGTTGTTTCTTTAACTCCTCTATCTTCTCATTTTACATCCTATATGGGGTCTTTGATATCAGATGGGATCCTGGTACGAGTTCAATGGATAACTCTACCTCTCTTACTAGGGAGGTCTGGGTAAGTCCTCAGGAAATACGTCAACGTATTCTTGGATGATGTAGATATTTTCTATCCTTAAACTCTTATTTCTATCTTCTTCTTCACCAATCAAATCCATAAAGAAAGATATAGTAGGTTCTTCTAGACAGAGATCTGGTTGATATATCTCTCCTTGGAAGATAACTGTAGGTTTTCCATTCAAGACTACTAAGATTTCCTTTCTTCTGCATTTGATATTAGCATTATACTTTGAGATCCAGTCCATCCCTAGTATAATGTCGAATTCTAGCATGGTAATGACTACTATATTTGAAATAATATTTTTCTCACTAAAGTAAATACTAGATTTTATAAACACTAACTATTCTTGGATAATCTCACAAGGAGTCTTGAATTATAACTCTACTTTTAGAAAATTAGGGGTTGATTCAAAATTCTTTGCAAACTTAGAGAGAATAAAGGAATGTGTAAAAACAGAATCAAAAAAAGTACTTGCTAGCTTTGAGAGAACAACAAGAGTGCCTTCCACCACATAATTTGGCACTTCAACTTCAACCGTAGTGATAGAAAAAGCACAAACATTCTCCCTTGGACTTTTTTGAGGCTGATGGTGATTCCCCTCCACTACCCTTAGATTTGGATAGTGATTGGAAAAGTTCCCAAGTTGTACACACTTATTGCATTGGACATCAGGTAGGGACTTCACCATATTCCCCTTGACATTAGTTTTGGGAAGTTGTGGCTTCACCTCACTATGAAAATTTCGCACAATGTGGCCATCTCTACAACACTTGTAGCACTTCCCGCTCTTGAGCAGACAATTCCCCGAATGCTTCTTCCCACATTTATTACATGTGGGTTGTTGTAATTTCTTTCCTCTTCTTCCCTAATCGAAGATACTCCCTAAGCTTGGATCCATCGATCTTTTATTGTCATTGAATTTGTGAGACCATTGCATCTCACCAAACTCTAGTTCGACTTTCATCGCACTTCGCATGATCTCCTCATAGCTATCATAATCTCGGTTGGCTAGATTCTTCTGCAGATGTGGTCTCAGTCCACCGAAGAATCTATCAACCTTACCATTTAGATCCATGAAAAATATAGAGGTGTAATGTGAAAGACTTGTGAAGTTCATCTCGTAACATCCCACAGATTCATTCTCCTTATGCTTTAGCTCTATAAACTCCTTCTCCATTCTTATTATCAGCGATCGAGGGAAATACTTGTTGAAGAATATCCCTCTGAACTCTTCCCACTCCATAGATTCAACTTCCACTCTTGGCATTGTGTTTTAATCAGTTACCACCACTGATCAGATCCTCCCTCTAAGCGATAAAAAACCAAGGTAACCTTCTCTTGTTCAGAATAGTGGAGCACAGAAAAGATCTTCTCGATAGAGCTGATCCACTGTTCAGAAATCAATGGGTCGGTAGATCCACTGAAGGTTGGTGTTTCTTGATGCATAAAGGATTCAACCAAATTTTTTCCCTTCATGGTGAAATCGGTCTCTCAGCTTGATTCAAGTTATTTCCCATAACTTGAGTCAGGTGGTTCACCATTCTCTTGAAAGTTTCCATTCCGGCTTCCATCGAAGGGTCGTCAACGCATGGTCTATTATGGTCACCATTTTCACAGTTCCTCTTATTTCCCTCCATTTTCTAAAATAATAAAACCTTATTGAGAAGATTATTTCATTTATGAATCTTTTAACTACAAAGGATTTTATGTCTTAAAACTTCATACTTTAAACAATTACATTTCTATATAAATCCCTCACAGTGATTCATAAAAATTTTATGATTAACCAAACATATCCCCCAAGAGTGTCATAACCAAGAGTACAGTAATGCCCATTGTCGTGTACCCGGATACCCCAGGTCAAGCCCAAAACTCCTTGTCAGAGCTTTCACTCCTAGGTACATCTGTGCCAGAGTCGCGTCTACCTACTCGTATCTAGACAACGATGTATTTTCATGATAAAACACTTAGTCAATACTCACCAAAATACCAAGAATTATTCATATATTTAAACTTTTCTATAGGGTTCTTACTAATGTTTTCATAGCCTAATTTCCATAAATAACTAAACTTTATTTTGATACCAACTATAACATCCCGCCTTTTTAGCATAACTTTTCATTACATTTTACAAACACAATACATTTAAAGTCTAGTGTCTTGGAAATAATGAACAAAATACAAGAAAACTTAAAACACTATTTTAAATCCCCTTAAAAATCCTCTTGAAAAGTTCATCCTATGTAAAACTACTGCATCTCATAACCTGAATATAGCGAATCATGTTTTGGCCCTGTCAGACTTTGGAATATTTCTATGAATAATTCTAGAGATAGGCGTGAAGACGATGTGCGATTCCAAGGCCCAGTGTGCCCGAAATTAATTTTATAAAAATATTAAGTTTTTTATATGATGCACATGGAGGGGGTGTGATATCTCCTAAATGATAGCTCATAACGGGAATATGAGGGAATAGTTGCATCAGGAACATGCCATTTACCCTAGGCAGGGTATATACTTTGCGGGTGCAGGCCTGCGGTGAGAAAATCCACTAGGGGCATCTTCGTAAATAAGTGGAAAAGTTTATCTATGAGCGTTGGCTCAAATAACTTCTGAACGGAGTCTCAGATTGAAAATCCAAGTCCGCCCTTGCATTCAGAATGGCGTGGTTATGCTAAGGGTGACCTTACCTTTGTCTGCAACGGGCATCGGGTAGAGGCGTGTCGGGAGCCAGAGATGGGAGAGATATTTTTTTGATGTATCAACTCATGTTTTATCCCTCTCAAACTTTGTAATATTTCTACAAATAATTCTAGAGATAGGCGTGAAGACGCCGTGCGATTCCGAGGCCTGGTGTGCCCGGAATTAATTTTTAAAAAAATTAATATTTTTATAAAATTAATTCCAGGCACACCGGGCCTCGGAATCGCACGCCGTCTTCACGCCTTTCTCTTGAATTATTCGTAGAAATATTCCAAAGTCTGCTAGGGCCAAAACATGAGTATCTACACTGAATACGTACATCAAAGTAAAGAGTGAGCAGAAAGCCCAGTAAGGAAAGCAAGGGAATCCGTTTACTTGTGATATCAATAAGAATTTGATGAAAAAAATAAAGACATGAGAAATGGAAGTAGATGAATTTCATAATGAAATGAACTTGAAACATAACATGAATATGTGGATATAACATTTAATTTAGACATTCATGAATATATCACCAAGGTTCATCCCTAAGGTGTCATTAACATTACCAAGGTTATTCACCAAGGTATCGTGAAACTTGTCATCTATAAAGATTAAATTCTTTACCCAATATATTGGAGTGAAATGAGGGATCACCTTAATATGTCTTTATATTCATGTGATACACATAGATCATAATCAAAAATTTCATAAATAACCCATAGAGAGTAAAATTAATGGGTTTCACTTCAAAATCGTGACATTTTAAAAGTTCTTAGAAACATGATCGTTATGTCTTTTATAACCCTTGGAAAAGGAAAGAGGGTTTCATGTATGTTGATTCCAAAATAAAATAGATAAATTTAATGTCTTGATGAATAAATATGGAAATGAAAATATATTTGGGTATTCAGATAAATAAAACAATAGAATTTCTTTAGAAAAAGAGAGAGATATTTTGAGACAAAGTTTTTGCAGCATAACAGCTATATAACATGGTTTTAGAAAACAATAAAAAGAGAGGGGAAAAGATTATCCAATAAATAAATGAATCATTTATAGAATAGGTACATAATAAAAATAAATAACATCATGGTGTGGAATTACACACCACATGAAAAGGAAACTCGAAAGAAAAGAGAAAATGTGATTTCTTTTATGAAAATTCGGCAGCCTAACGATGTCGCTTATAATTCATAAAAATAAGTTGATGAGAGAGGAAAGGGTCTCTCATCAATTGGAAATAAAATGGAAAGTAATAAAAATATATAATAACATACCCCCAAATAATTAAATGGAAACTAGTAGACATAACATAAAGGAAGTCATTACTTAAAAGAGGAGGGTGAAATGTTCCCTTACCTTGAAGAGTAACTTTGAAAGCTTGAAGGTTGAGACCTTGGGGGGATTGAGGGAACCTTGGGAGGACTATTTGGGAGGTAAAAAGAATATAAATTCGTTGAGGAGGATTTTGGAATGAAATGAATGAGGGAATGGCTTGGTATTTATATGAAAAGTGAGGTAATATTTAATTAATTTCCAAGGGACACCTCATCGATGATATTTTCAAAACCGTGGGATTGGCCACGGTATTTGCCCATGGTATTGGCCACTTGGGACACCTCATAGAATATATTACTATTCAAAATTATACCAGAATTATTAAATCATTATTACATCATTATTGATGTCATTAAACACCCGAAACTCAAAACTGTATATTTACTATTCACTGAAAATTCAACTGTTTCAGAAAAATACCAAAAATTTACCCTAACCTAATATCGATGCTCTGAATTCAAAAATGGACCCCATTTTATGAAAATAATTTTTTAAATATTTTAAATTTAAATATTAAATAAAATCATTATTTATTTTAAAAAAACTCTATAACTATAACTTATTTTGTAACACCTTGAAAAAGTAATCAAGGTCCCATAAAATTGTCATATAACCATAAGACAATAAAGTAACAATATATGATTAAATTTTATGAAAATTGATTTTCATTTTAAATTATTAAATTAATTATAAAATTGTAAATAAAATATTTATGACCTACAAAAATAAAAAAACTTATACTATGATCATTTTTTCACTTTTAAGTTGTCTAAATTGTATTCATAAATTCATGGGAGAAGTTTCTATTTTTTTGGCTGATTTACTATTCATTACTATTCATAAGGGTATGTTACTATTCATACTTAACTATTAACTAAATAATAAGTTGATTTTATTAGGCTCTAAATTTCTTACTGATCATAACTGTAGAAGACCATTTTTTGAAAATCATTTCACATTATTAATTATTTAAAGTTTAAATGAATATTTTAAAAATACCTTTTTCCCAAATTCATCAATAATATTCATCCTATATTTATTCGGACATTTTAAAATAATTTTTTTTACCATAATAAGAAATAACAATTTTATTTATGCTAAGAGATTACCAAAGTATCTAAGGCCTCGTTACATAGCCCCTTATAACACCTGCATATGACCTAAGTGTAAGATGTGCTATGGTGATAGAATCTTGGGGTGACTTGGACAACATTTCCTGAGTGGTGATTTCTATCAGCTTGAACTTCTCCCTTAGGCAATTCCGTTAAAGCTTCACATGTTGAAGCTCAGTTTGGGCTTGGTCTAGAGTAATTCCCAGAGATGCTACCTCCTTAACAAGCTCTGAAAGATGGGCTTCATACGACCTGAGTCTACTGGATGAGGCAATCAACTCTTCTTTCTGTATTAATTATCCAAGATCGTTTGTATTTATAAAAAATAATTGTAACATTAAGATTTTAGTTTCCAACAGTTATATTGACCAATAGTCATATAATAGTCCAAATCCAATGGTATAACTTTATTAATTAAAGGATATAATTTGAGGAGTATAAAATGAAATAACACACAAATTTAGGAAACAAATATTATTCATAAGTTTGGGTTGTTATATATTTACTGGCCATGATTTTATTCTCTGTGTAATATAATTTAATTTATGGGTATTTACATCTTCATTGTTTGATCCTTCTTTCATGGGGTGTATGTTTCGTAAGTTAACAAATCAGTAAGGGAACCTTTCACCATAATCTTTAAGTTAAAGACATATTTTTTGTTATGTATTTTAAATTTACATTTTCTTATTTTGGGATATGTTATTCTATATCCTTATTTCTATAAATTTTATGTCCATGTGATGTGAGACCCTTTTCTCTCTCATCAACTCATTTTATGAAGTTTTAAGTGATGCCGTTAGGCTTTCAAATTTTAGTAGGGGGACTTATTAACCCAATTTCAATTCTTTGGGTTAAACCTATACTTGTTGATCATGTTGTGCTATGAATATGTGTGAATGATCTCTGATTGTTTTACACTGAATATACAATCATATTAAGTGTATTTATATTTTTCACACATAATTATGTAATTGATTTATCCTTAATATAAGGATACCATCTTTATAATGGATTACACCTCAATTTACATTCCATTGATACTTCATTGTTGTTATGCCCCAATCCACTTTTATATGGTGTATATACTGTCCTTTGGAATATTATATCATGAATAAATTTATTCTCATGATATAATAAATCTTTGATTAAATGTTATTCCTCAATTATTTGTATTCATGAATCCCTCATTTGGTTAATAACTCCTTAACTAAAATTCCATTTTAATGATTTAATCTTATAAATATTTCTCATTAATGTCCATTTTTTCAAAATGGTTTGAAGGATTTATTTATATGGACATTAATGTTTTAAAATGTTAATTCCATTAAAAGCTTCAAAGTGGTATGGTAAACTTTGATTCCAAAAAATCTCTTTACTACATTCAAGGAAGGTTATAAAATTATTATTATATACAAATCAGATTGTAAAAGGTATATTATAACCTTTCTCATATTCTGTAACCAAAATATATACATAATAATTATAAACCAAAACTAGTTCATGATGGTTGGAAAAACCACCAATATAAACTAAGCAATTATCATTAACATTTTATTAAATCAATCATCCTCATTTTAGATTAGTAGAGGTTGAAATGGATTGCATAACACTACACAAATCTCTTCATCATTTAGGTACCATCCCTTAGCCAATTTCATACATTATTAGAAAGTACATGGGTCTTATTGATAACCAGATGAATTTACTTCACTCCTAACATGTGGGAAACAAAGTGGTAGACTTTATGGATTTAAATATAGAAAATGGATATATGGTTTATTGCATTGATATCATAAATTCCGTACTAGAAGAGGGGGTGAACCCCTTAGAGGTATATGCCCTCGAACTACACTATTTTAGACCCCATAAAGCTCGGATGACACTATTTTTTAGTTTTTGTTTCAAATTTTTTTAGATTAATTTTCTTTAATGTGGACCTTATTTTCTATAATAATACAATATAATGATTTGGAGTGGGGTAAGGGTTTATGATATCACTTTTACTTCTATGAGATACATGACTTATTTACCACTTATTTCTTATGTGTGGGGTATATAATTCCCTTTGATATACAATTTCATGAATCTCATTATATTAATTTTATTAAATATTTCGTTTTATAATTTTTACATTTATGATCTGACTGATTACAACGTGGCGATGTAATTTTTAACAAAAATTTCCATTCTTTAGGATAAACCTCTAATTCATTTATTATGTTGTGATAATATTATGTGTGTAAAGAATTTTTATTATCTTATTATTGTATTTCCAATTTTTTTATGTGGATTTATAGTAAATATACATAATCTATTAATTTTATAAATTCTCACTTCAATGATAGGATATTTATAAGGGAATTACTTTTAAAAATTATCTTTTTAAAATTTCCCTTAAAACCCATTTGTTTCCATGTCCATGTTTTTTGAATTTTTTTTCATTTTTTTTCATATTCTAGTATGATTTTTAATGTAATTTTTTATCATGATTTATTTTTTTTTAAAAAGTTTTGGTAGTATTCTCTTTTCCATATTCTAAATGAGGTTCTTTGTTACTTTTTTGAAAAAAATTCAGAAGGAATGTTTTTTAACTTAGACGACCTGAATGAATTTCCCACTATCATGAAAATTTAATGATTTGATGTCTACTTTAAAATATTACAAGGTTATTTTCAAATAAAATGTTTTCCTTTATAATTACGTGTCTCTTTAAAATGAAATGACTTGAAAATGAAAATTTTATTTTTCAAAAATTATTTCATGTGATCTTTCAAAATGAATTTCCATCTAAGATAACATTAGTTTATGTTACTTATGCTTTACTAGGGATATTATTCAAGGATAATATCCTTATTATTTTTTATGGTTGGTTTATGTTTATGATGGCCTGATTTTAATGAATTCCATTTTGTTTCCATGGGTTATGTTATGATAAAATGTTTTTGAAACTCATTTATTTACATGTGTTCTAATATGATGAATGACTTATGTTCTTGTGGAAAACATATGTATGGTTTTAATTATGTAATATTGGTAACATTATAAAAAAAGGCTGTGGTTATGTTATTACTAAGGATGGTGGTTACATTATAACCAACGATGAGTAGGACATATATCTCCTTATAATTCATTAGATAATGATTTATATCGTATGATATAAGAATAAATGAAATTAGAAGTGAACTCTGTTCAGTAAGAAAAAATTAAGATGAGGATTGAACACAATTTAGTAAAATAGGACTGAAATGGGGAGTGAACACATTTTAGTAAGATAGGAATCGAATGGGAAGTGAAACCGGTTCATTAAAGTAATTTTTACACCATGATAGTCTTGGGAGTGATGCTTGACAACTACAATAGTCTGGGGAGTGAACCCATTCTACTATAATAGTCTTGGAAAAGAGCCTTGACTACTAAGAAAGTGATTTTCTATGTTTATGTGTATGCCACATTTCCATGTCTTGTTCCAATGTTATTATCTTATGATTCATGTATTATGAATTTCCATGACTTATTCCATGACTCAATATTATGATATTTTAAATTAAGGGTATAATATTAAAATGTTATGTTCATGTTATTATACCCTTATGCTTATGTTATGACTGATATGTCCCTTTTTTACCCTTACAGAGCATCTAAGCTCACCCTTTTCTTTTGTTTCTTTTCCCCATGATACGAAGAAAGTTATTAAGTATGATATATCAAAAATGGTTTTAGTTATGAAGGAATAAGATAGAGATAATGTAGATGTTTTATGAACCTGATTGTTTATTTTTCCAAGTTTCCAAAGACACTAAACCCATACGGTTCTATCATGGGTTTTTATGTTATGTAATGATTATTAATATAATTATATGTAATAAACATTTATAAAATTTCTGGTTCATTACATTTATGATCTTGATGTAAGAACCTGGTTTTTTCTGAGAAAGACTTTGGAATATTCTTGATAATATTCCAGAGCAGTGCCTTCAGACGGCATGCGATTCTAATCCCCGGAGTGGCCGAAATTAAATTTTCAGTGCGTTCACACTGGAAACACAAAATAAATGGGATAACTCCTAAACGGAGTTTCGGATTAGGGATCCGAGGGTACAGATGGGTCCGGAATGGGGTTTTTACCCTAGGAATGACATAAAACTTGTCGGCGCGGGATGTTTGGACCCCTCGCCCGCTCCCGGAACGTTAAACGGATAAATAAATAAATAAATTTATTCGTTTAATGGAGAAACGCAGGTATCTCTTAAACGGTGGCTTGGATTGGGAAACCGAGGGCACTGTTGTGTTCGGAATGTGCCTTTTACCCTAGGAGGGGTATAAGTTTCGCGGGCGCGGGCCGTTTGTGAAAAATGGCTCCAGGGGCGTTTTCGTAATTTAGCGGCTTCGGACGTTAAATTTTATAACTTTTGAACAGGATCTCGGATTAAAATTTCGAGACCTCTATTGTGCTCGGGAGGTGTTGTTTACCCTAGGGGAGGATTAACCTCGACCCCGTCGGGAGTTCGGGTTCGGGCCGACGGGCGGGTGGTTAAGCGTTTTCTATTTAAACGCTTAACACACCCACCTCCCTCTTCTCCTTCCCCTTCCCCTTGGCATCCCCTCCTCTCCCTCTCCTCCTCCACCTCCGGCGAGACGCTCTGGCGAGACAGCTCCAGCGAGGCGTGGTGGATGGCAGATCATCGGAAGCTTCGGGCGAAGCCCCGCGAGGTAGGATGTTGCGTTGCATTTTCTATTCCCGTACCTATTTTGAGCTCGTTTTGAACTGTTTATTCCTCATCAAAATTTTGATCAAAGTACATGAATAAGTATTAGAGTTAATTCCCTCTTCAACGCATCTTTCGGATTCAAATTCTGAGCTCTGTGGCATCCGCAATGATCCGCCGAACTTTGCGGGTTTTTGGTTTCCGGCTGGTTCGAGCGGCGGCGCGGCGAGGGCGGACGACGCGACAGGGGTGTCCGCGGGTGTCCGGTGGAGGCGCTGGGTGCTACAGGGGTGTCTGGAGGAGTGTCCACGGCGCGGAAGGGGTGTCAGCGTGGGTGTCCGGTGGGGGTGCTCGGGCGTCGGCCGGGGCGTCTGGCGGAGCGCCCGGCGAGGCACGGTCGCCAGGGAGCGGCGACCGCGGGGTCGCGTCGCGCGACCCCTGTGCGGCGACAAAGACCCGCGCCAGCCGCGACAGGACCTCGTGGCCTGTCTGCGCAGGGGACCAATTGTCCGTAGCCAGCCCGCGCGGCTAAGCCGCGGGCCGGCCCAGGCCGGGCGGATCGGCCGGTCCAGCCCCAGGGGTTTTGCCCCCTCGGTGTTCGGACACCCGTACTTTCCGCTATGGGTATCCGTTTTGAGTGCCGTCTATGGCGGTGGGACCGTATTGACGAGACAATATTTTCTAGATGGTTTCGGGAATTTTTAATTCCCGAAACGAGGGGTCTCGGAGGCGCAACATGTCCTTAAGTGGGTGAGCGTAATCCCCAAGATTCTTGTTTTGGACGGTGCGAACGCGTCCGACGTCCGTTTTGAGCGCTGTCAGTGGCGTTGGGACCCTGGCATGGAGGTGGAGGTTTCCAGGGTGGTTTCAGGCGTTGAGGCCGAAGATGAGGCGCGGGCCCCGCGGCCCGTCTTTTGAGCTGCGTGCAGCTAGTAGCGACTTTTTCCTCGGACGTCCGTTTGGGGCGTGCGAGCAGTCGATGTTAGGTGTTTTTCCGAGGGCAACGCGGTGGTGAAGTCTGCCTGCTGTAATTCCGCACAATGGTGCGGGCCCCGCGAGGGCCGTTTCGGGAGTTGACGGTGATTTCTAGCTTTATCACCGGACGACCGTTTTGGACAAGTGAATAGTCCATTTCATGTACTTTTTCGAGAGGATCGCAACGGTGCAATCCGTTCGTTGAGTTTCGGGACCGGGATGCGGGTCCCACATGGCACCGCTCGTGTGCGGTGCGCCGGGACACCTTTTTCTCCGGATATCCGTTGTACTCAAGTGAGTAGTGCTTTTGATGTGTTTTCCCGAGGGGATCGCAATGGTGTGATGCGCCCGACTGTTTTCGGGGCCAAGGCTCGGGATCACGGGACGCCGTTCGGGCGTGAGGCGGTGTTGGTGACTTTTTCGTCGGATATCCGTTCGAGGCGATTAAGTAGTCGATCTCGCATGTTTTTTCGTGAGGATTACAACGATGCGATCCGTTGGGCTGTGCGGAGCCTCTTGAGAGATCTTTTTGAATGTGGAATGTGGAAGGTGCTCTAGTGGTGTTTCGCCCTACCTTGTTGTAGTGGACCCTTGGCGTGTGATCGCACACTCTTGGGAGAGTGATACAAATGGTTCACAAGTTTTGGTTGGCCGTGCCTGGGCCTTTGAGGTGGAGTTGTTACGTCACGCCTTCGCATTGACGCTGGATGTCGTGTGCACGATAGCCTTTGGGAGGGAATGAGGTATACTCCAGGAGTATACGGGAGCGCTTGGAGGTACGTGTGGTTGTTTGTACCTGAGGATGTTTGTGCGCTCAGTTGGGGCTGACTTGGGGCCACACGTCGTGTGGGCCCCACATGCGTGTCGTGATTTTCTTTGCGTACTTGACCTCTCGCGACGTAGAGGGTCCCTCTGAGCTCGTTTGTTTGACCAGCAGGGTGGAGTGTTCCCCTGGCTTTGTGCTCGTCTGTTTGACCAGCAGGGCGGAGTTTCCCCTGGCCTGGTGCTCTTTTGTCTGACCAGCTTGGTTGAGCGGTCTCCCCCTGGTCTTGTGCTCGATGGTTTGGCCGGTAGAGATGGTTTGGTTCCTTTTCTTCTTTGGCTGTGAAGGGTTTCAGTACTGTGCCCTTTCACCGGACTGCGACACCGTCTGCGACTACGGGTGTTTGTACAACGTGGGTGTTTTCCCCACTTTCTGGGATGAGGTGTCTCGGTCCGCTTTGACAGTGACTCAGCGGATTGGAGTGGGATTTCCTTGTGAGGACTGGGGAGTTTCTACCGTTGTTCCGTGTTCCCTGGTAGATCTTGTGGTTTCGGTGTGACCAACACTTTACGCGGGCACCGATCCTCTACCAAGGAGGTTGTTCCAGCAGGGCGGAGGTTGTTCCAGTATGGATGAGGTTGTTCCAGCATGGCTGAGTTTGTTCCAGTAGGGCTGAGGTTGTTCCAGCATGGATGAGGTTGTTCCAGCAGGGCTGAGGTTGTTCCAGCATGGCTGAGGTTGTTCCAGCATGGATGAGTTTGTTCCAGCAGGGCTGAGGTTGTTCCAGCAGAGCTGAGGTTGCTTCGAGCAGGGCTCACCAGTGGGCTACCATCCAGCAGGGATGGCCAGTACAGTGGTGTTTACCGAGCAGTACCATCCAACAGGGATGGCCAGAGCAGTTCCGGGCTTACCTCCAGTGAGGCTGGGCAGTGGTCCCCGATGCCGGGCTTACCTTCAGCTGGGCTGGGCAGTGGTCCCCGATGCCGGGCTTACCTCCAGCTGGGCTGGGCAGTGGTCCTCGATGCTGGGATTACCTCCAGCTGGGCTGGGAAGTGGTCCCCGATGCCGGGCTTACCTCCAGCTGGGCTAGACAGTGGTACCCAATGCCGGGTTTCCTCCAGCTGGGCTGGGCAGTGGTCCCATCGCCAACTTTAGCCGGGTCGCCCTCCAGTGGATTACCCTGTTACGGGACTGGGCAGTGAGGCACCCGTCGACTTTCCGGGTCTCCCTGTAGTGGGAAACCATTGACTTATAGGGATCCTCCAGCGGGGCTGGGCAGGGGGTCGCCTGTCGACTTTGAGAAGATTTCTCGACTGCGGGCAGTGACGAGTTGTGGTTGACGTTCCCCCAGAACTCTCAAGTACGGGGAGAACTTTTCCCCACCAAGACACATCCTTGTGACGCGACCTAAAACCGTGCGAGCGAGTCAGTGCCGGCCAAAGTGGATAGTGTCGAGGTGTGGTGATTGAGCCCCTTGGATTGCGGTTCGGGGCAGACGTGCAGGATGCTGGGCATCGATGGAGTTACTTCTGGGACTGTTGGCTACTCTTTCTTGGGCTGAGCTATGGGACCTAGATCCCCTTAAGAGTTTGTTCAAGCTTCTTGACAGAGCATACATATGTATATACCTTGTTTCCGGCACCCACTTCTTGGGTTTGGCTACTCTCCTTCCAGGAGAGGCGAAGACGCGCGGGGTATGCCACGTGCTTTCCGTGTCTAGATTCTCATTGTTGGAAGAGTCTACTCTCCTACTATAGGTAGCGAAGACTCGATGAGAAGTTCATCTTCTCACTGTTTCCAGCTCCTTGTGTCTGGATGAGTCTACCTTCTTTCCTCTTGTTGGGTTGAGCTGGACTCTTTACTGCCCTCCTTGTTGTACTCCTTTACTTTTCTGTTCGCTCTACTGCTCACCCTTCGGTACCTCCTTTGTTGCTCCCTCGAGCCTTCGGGGTATCCTACTGAGTATTTTCATACTCAGCCCTGCTTGGGCTTTGCCTGCACTTGGTGTGCCCTTGCAGACGACGAACAGGTGGAGCGTGACTTCAGTGGAGCGTAGGAGCTTGGGAGCTTGGACCGCGTGCGGTGGTCATGGCCGGGTTCCAGGTGGGAGACCCATCAGCAGTTTCTTTTTGTTTACCTATTTCCAGGTTGTGGCACTTTTGGCTGGGTGCGTGTTTTTCCCCTTTTCTTTTCAGTTTGTACTTTGTACTTGTAGAGGTCGATGCACTTTGTGGTATTTATATAGCAGTTGCCCTTTCTTTTTACTCTTCTTGTCTTTTCTTTTACTCTGCACTATTGCATTGAGTTTGCTGCGTGTGTGTGTACAGGTGCTTAGGCAAAGGCCTCCCCGAGTTATTGTGACTTCAGCGCTGGTCGCCATCCCCTGGCCTATGGAGGCGGGCTTGGGGTAGTTGCGGCTCGAGCCCAGGTAGGGTCGGGTTGTGACAAAGTGGTATCAAAGGTGGTTCGTTCCTTGGGACGTTGTGCGGACATCCCTAAAAGAGGAATTGGTTGGGATTTAGTGCAACAGTGTTAATGTGTCTCGAGAGCGGCTCTCAGGCCAGGGAGTCCAGTGATGGTGCGGCGACCGACGTATCCATTCACCAGGACCTTGATAACCCGCTTGTCGACTCGGCATGCTGAGACACTTGTTGCAGGGAAATTTGGTTGTGCATCACATAGGACTGAATCTTGACTGTCCTTCTTGAGTCAGCTCCCCATCGTTGTTGTTTTTGGTATATACATATATGCTCATCTGACCGCATCACTCCTTGATAATTTTCAGGATGTCTCCGCGAGGACAGCCAGCCAAGATACCAGCTTTGGTTCGTGACGACGACCCTGTGAGCTACGAGGCCAGAGTCCAGGACCCATCATGCGAGCCCCTTTCTCTAGGTGGGCCGATAGCAGAACCCCCACCTGTTGAGCAGCAGGCAGTTTCAGCAGAGAAGGCTGAGCTGGAGCGCAGGTTGAGCGCGCTCCGTGAGTTCCAGCGGCAGATACCGTTGAGGTTCTGTGGTAAGACAGACCCTCAGGCAGTAGAGGTTTGGCTCGAGGCAGTGGTTCTCCTTTTCAGGCTTGTGCAGACGCCGACAGATCAGAGAGTGGCTTTGGCAGCCACCCTTTTTCGTGGAGGAGCTTGGCGTTTGTGGAGTCTGGTGACTCAGTTTCTTGACGAGTCGTCACTTTCGTGGGATGACTTTTAGTTTTTGTTTCGTGAGGAGTTTTGCCCCTCCTGCTTGCGCTCCGTTCAGATTCAGGAGCTACTGCAGTTTCAGCAGGGAGGGATGACGGTGGCCGAGTACGCAGCTAGTTTTGCAGATCATGCACGCTTTTACCCGGACTTGGTCCATGACGACAACCTCCGAGCGCGAAAGTTTGAGCAGGGTCTCCGCCGAGAGATTCGTGCTGTCAAAGTACCCTTGGGAATTTCCACATATACCGGGGTGCTAGAGAAGGCGCTGGTGACAGAGGGCTTCCTGTCGCGTTCTAGAGTGGGTGGTGGCAGCAGACACGTTGGAGACGAGACGTCTACCGCAGCTAGTGGGCGTCGGAAAGCAGGACCTCGACGTAGGTGGATTTCTGACAACCAGACTCAGGGGTGTGTTCGTACACCACAGTGGCACCGGAGGGCACCAGTGCAACCCAGAGAGGGTCGGTGCTATGCTTGTGATGGGAGAGGTCACTTGGCACGAGACTGCCCAACCCGAGTTACTGGGAGCTTTGGGCAGGCAGCAGGTGCACCACCACGACAGAGGAAGCGCCGTGATCGGAGTAGTACCCAGAGAGGTGGTGCTAGAAGAGGAGAGTGAGGATCTGATAGTGGGAGAGGACGTTACGAGGTCTTCCTATCATCACTAGGGGGTCCACTTCAGGCTCCGGGAGCTGACAGTTGGGACCGCGGGCAGCCGCGAGCTTTGGATGTCTATGATCCTGCAGAGCATGAGGAGATAAGAGGTATGCTCTACAGCTCTTCTACCTTTTTGCAGTAGAATTGTTAGACTCTGTGTGTGATCTTCTTTCCTCCCTGATCCTTGTTCGATGTGTTACCAGGGTGACGCAGGGCATCGGGTGTAACCCTGAGTTGGTAAGGAAAAAGGCATGAGATCTTTTCCTTTAGTCGATGGTGTTGACTCCTTCGCCTTTTGAGCGTGTAAGAGGGCATCGACTATGAAACCTTGCGTGACCAGATATCCTTGGGGTTTCACCATATGGATATTCTGAAGGAGGGAATCACTGGCCCTTGTTTCAGGTGCGGGCAGTGATTCCAGTCACAGCGTGCGACATAGAGGTTCGTTAGGGGAGGTGAGCTACCCCCAAGCGTCTTCGGTCCGTTTGAGACCGTGCAAAGGGATGGCGAGGTACCCTACCTCCTTTCCCTAACCCCAAAGTCTTGAGTGGGTGAATGACATCGGCATGGGCCGACCTCACATGAACGGATTAACTCGCTTGTCTGTGTGTGGTGACGCAGAGTTGTGCGTGGGTTCTTCTGGGTATGGGAAAGCCAGGTGTGGGCTTAGTACCCTGTGTTTCTCCCTAGTTTTGATTTTCGGGGATGAAAAGCTTGAAGGAGGGAATGATGTAAGAACCTGTTTTTTTTTGAGAAAGACTTTGGAATATTCTTGATAATATTCCAGAGCAGTGCCTTCAGACGGCGTGCGATTCCGAGCCCCGGAGTGGTCGGAATTAAATTTTCAGTGCGTTCACACTGGAAACGCTAAATAAATGGGATAACACCTAAAAGGAGTTCCAGATCAGGGATCCGAGTCTATGGATGGGTCCGGAATGGGGTTTTTACCCTAGGAACGACATAAAACTTGTCGGCGCGGGATGTTTGGACCCCTCGCCCGCTCCTGGAACGTTAAACGGATAAATTAATTAATTAATTTATTCGTTTAATGGCGAAACCCAGGTATCTCTTAAACGGTGGCTCGGATTGGGAAACTGAGGGCACCGTTGTGTTCGGAATGTTCCGTTTACCCTAGGAGGGGTATAAGTTTCACGGGCGCGGGCTGTTTGTGAAAAATGGCTCCAGGGGCGTTTTCGTAATTTAGCGGCTTCAGACGTTAAATTTTATAACTTTTTAACGGGACCTCGGATTAAAATTTCGAGACCTCCGTTGTGCTCAGGAGGTGTTGTTTACCCTAGGGGAGGCTTAACCTTGACCCTGTCGGGAGTTCGGGTTCGGGCCGACGGGCGAGTGGTTAAGCGTTTTCTATTTAAACGCTTAACACACCCACCTCCCTCTTCTCCTTCCCCTTCCCCCTGGCAGACCCTCCTCTCCCACTCCTCCTCCACCTCCGGTGAGACGCTTCGGTGAGACAGCTCCGGCGAGGCGTGGTGGCCAGTGGATCGTCGCGAATCTTCGGGCGAAGCCCCGCGAGGTAGGATGTTGCGTTGCATTTTCTATTCCCGTACCTATTTTGAGCTCGTTTTTCACTGTCGATTCATCATAAAAATTTTTATCAAAGCAAATGAATAAGTAGTAGAGTTAATTCCTTCTTCAACTCATCTTTCGGATTCAAATTCTGAGCTCCGTGGCATCCGCAATGATCCGCCGAAGTTTGCGGGTTTTCGGTTTCCGGCTGGTTCGAGCGGCGGCGCGGCGAGGGTAGACGGCGTGACAGGGGTGTCCGCGGGTGTCCGGTGGAGGCGCTGGGCACTGCAGGGGTGTCTGGCGGAGTGTCCACGGCATGGCAGTGGTGTCAGCGTGGGTGTCCGGCGGGGGTGCTCGGGCGTCGGCCGGGGCGTCTGGCGGAGCGCCCGACGAGGCACGGTCGCCAGGGAGCGGCGACCACGGGGTCGCGTCGCGCGACCCCTGTGTGGCGACAAAGACCCGCGCCGAGCGGGTCTTCGCGTGGCAGTCGCGACAGGCCCTCGTGGCCTGTCTGCGCGGGGGACCGAGTGTCTGCGGTCGGCACGCGCGGCTAAGCCGCGGGCCGGCCCAGGCCGGTCCAGCCCCAGGGGTTTTGCCCCCTCGGTGTTCGGACACCCGTACTTTCGGTTATGGGTGTCCGTTTTGAGTGCCGTCTGTGGAGGTGGGACCGTATTGACGAGACAATATTTTTGAGATGGTTTCGGGAATTTTTAATTTCCGAAACGAGGGGTCGCGGAGGCGCGATGTGTCCTTAAGTGGGTGAGCGTAATCCCCAAGATTCTTGTTTTGGACGGCACGGACGCGTCCGACGTCCGTTTTGAGCGCCGTCAGTGGCGTTGGGATGCTGGCATCGAGGCGTAGGTTTCTAGGGCGGTTTCTGGCATTGAGGTCGAAGATGAGGCGCGGGCCCCGCGGCCCGTCTTTTGAGCTGCGTGCAGCTAGTAGCGACTTTTTCCTCGGACATCCGTTTGGGGCGTGCGAGCAGTCGATGTTGGGTGTTTTTCCGAGGGCAACGCGGTGGCGCAGTCTACCCGCTGTAATTGCGCACAATGGTGTGGGCCCCACGAGGGTCGTTTCGGGAGTTGACGGTGATTTCCAGCTTTATCATCGGGCGACCGTTTTGGACAAGTGAATAGTCCATTTTGTGTACTTTTTCAAGAGGATCGCAACGGTGCAATCCGTTCATTGAGTTTCGGGACCGGGATGCGGGTCCCACGTGGCACCGCTCGTGTGCGGTGCGCCGGGACGCACCTTTTTCTCCGGATATCCGTTGTACTCAAGTGAGTAGTGCTTTTGACGTGTTTTCCCGAGGGGATCGCAATGGTGCGATGCGCCCGACTGTTTTCGGGGCCGAGGCTCCGGATCACGGGACGCCGTTCGGGCGTGAGGCGGTGTTGGTGACTTTTTCGTCAGATATCCGTTCGAGGAGAGTAAGTAGTCAATCTCGCATGTTTTTCCACGAGGATTACAACGGTGCGATCCGTTGGGTTGTGCGGAGCCTCTTGCGAGATCTTGTTGAATGTGGAATGTGGAAGGTGCTCCAGTGGTGGTTCGCCCTACCTTGTTGTAGCGGACCCTTGGTGTGTGATCACGCACTCTTGGGAGAGTGATACAAATGGTTCACAAGTTTTGGTTGGCCGTGCCTGGGCCTTTGAGGTGGAGTTGTTACGTCACGCCTTCGCATTGACGCTGGATGTCGTGTGCACGATAGCCTTTGGGCGGGAATGAGGTATACTCAAGGAGTATACGGGAGCACTTGGAGGTACGTGTGGTTGTTTGTACCTGAGGATGTTTATACGCTCAGTTGGGGTTGACTTGGGGACACACGTCGTGTGGGCCCCACGTGCGTGTCGTGATCTGCTTTGCGTAATTGACCTCTCGCGACGTAGAGGGTCCCTCTGCGCTCGTTTGTTTGACTTGCAGGGTGGAGTGTTCCCCTGGATTTGTGCTCATCTGTTTGACCAGCAGGGCGGAGTTTCCCCTGGCCTGGTGCACTTTTGTCTGACCAGCAGGGTTGAGCGGTCTCCCCCTGGTCTTGTGATCGATGGTTTGGCCGGCAGAGATGGTTTGGTTCCTCTGCTTCTTTGGATGTGAGGGGTTTCAGTACTGTGCCCTTTCACCGGATTGTGACACCGTCTGCGACTACGGGTGTTTGCACAACATGGGTGTTTTCCCCACTTTCTGGGATGAGGTATCTCGGTCCGCTTCGACAGTGACTCAGCGGGTTGGAGCGGGATTTCCTTGTGAGGCCTGGGGAGTTTCTCCCGTTGTTCCGTGTTACATGGTAGAGCTTGTGGTTTCGGTGTGACCAACACTTTACACGGGCACCGATCCTCTACCCAGGAGGTTGTTCCAGCAGGGCTGAGGTTGCTCCAGCATGGCTGAGGTTGTTCCAACATGGCTGAGTTTGTTCCAGTAGGGCTGAGGTTGTTCCAGCATGGCTGAGGTTGTTCCAGCAGGGCTGAGGTTGTTCCAGCATGGATGAGGTTGTTCCAGCATGGCTGAGTTTGTTCCAGCAGGGCTGAGGTCGTTCCAGCAAAGCTGAGGTTGCTTCGAGCAGGGCTCGCCAGTGGGTTACCATCCACCAGGGATGGCCAATACAGTGGTGTTTCCCGAGTAGTACCATCTAGCAGGGATGGCCAGAGCAGTTTCGGGCTTACCTTCAGCGGGACTGGGTAGTGGTCGCCGATGCCGGGCTTACCTCCAGCTGGGCTGGGCAGTGGTCCCCGATGCCAGGCTTACCTCCAGCTGGGCTGGGCAGTGGTCCCCGATGCCGGGCTTACCTCCAGCTGGGATGGGCAGTGCTCCACGATGCCGGACTTACCTCCAACTGGGCTGGGCAGTGGTCCCCGATGCCGGGTTACCTCCAGTTGGGCTGGGCAGTGGTCCCGTCGCCGACTTTAGCCGGGTCTCCCTCCAGTGGATTACCCTGTTACGGGACTGGGCAGTGAGGCACCCATCGACTTTCCGGGTCTCCCTATAGTGGGAAACCGTTGACTTCCAGGGATCCTCCAGTGGGGCTAGGCTGGGGGTCGCCTGTCGACTTTGAGCAGATTTCTCGACTGCGAGGCAGTGACGAGTTGTGGTTAACGTTCCCCCAGAACTCTCAAGTACGGGGAGCACTTTCCCCCACCGAGACGCGTCCTTGTGATGCAACCTAAAACCGTGCGGGCGAGTTAGTGCCGCCCAAAGTGGATAGTGTCGAGGTGTGGTGATTGAGCCCTTGGCTTGCGGTTCGGGGCGAACGTGCGGGATGCTGGGCATCGATGGAGTTACTTCTGGGACTGTTGGATACTCTTTCTTGGGCTGAGCTATGGGACGGAGATCCCCTTACGAGTTTGTTCGGGCTTCTTGACAGAGCATACATATGTATATACCTTGTTTCCGGCACCCACTTCTTGGGTTTGGATACTCTGCTTCCAGGAGAGGCGAAGACGCGTGGGGTATGCCACGTGCTTTCCGTGTCTAGCTTCTCATGGTTGGACCAGTCTACTCTCCTACTATAGGTAGCGAAGACTCGATGAGAAGTTCATCTTCTCACCGTTTCCAGCTCCTTGTGTCTGGATGAGTCTACCTTCTTTCCTCTTGTTGGTTTGAGCTGGACTCTTTACTGCCCTCCTTATTGTACTCCTTTACTTTTCTGTTCGCTCTACTGCTCACCCTTCGGTACCTCCTTTGTTGCTCCCTCGAGCCTTCGGGGTATCCTACTGAGTATTTTCATACTCACCCCTTCTTGGGATTTACTCGCACTTGGTGTGCCCTTGCAGACGACAGACAAGTGGAGCGTGACTTCAGTGGAGCGTAGGAGCTTGGGAGCTTGGACCGCGTGCGGTGGTCGTGGCCGGGTTCCAGGTGGGAGACCCATCAGCAGTTTCATTTTGTTTACCTTTTGCCGGGTTGTGGTACTTTTGGCTGGGCGCGTGTTTTGCCCCTTTTCTTTTCAGTTTGTACTTTTTACTTGTAGAGGTCGATGCACTTTGTGGTATTTATATAGCAGTTGCCCTTTCTTTTTACTCTTCTTATCTTTTCTTTTACTCTGCACTGTTGCATTGAGTTTGCTGCGTGTGTGTGTACAGGTGCTTAGGCAAAGGCCTCCCTGAGTTATTGTGCCTTCGGTGCTGGTCGCCAGCCCCTGGCCTATGGAGGCGGGCTTGGGGTAGTTGCGGCTCGAGCCCGGGTAGGGTCGGGTCCTGACACTTGAAAACTTAGATCACTGACTCAAGCAAATCCAATACTACGTAAGGAACTGGATATTCATGAAACATCAGTGATATTTGATGCTGGAACTTGTATATTGCACAAAGCCCATATGAATCATCAACCTATAATTCTGGTACTATATGTTTCTCAATAGGAAAGGATTCTGATCCCTTCCCTCCCAGAGGAAATACCTCATGTGATGATCCCTAAATCAAGGCCTCATCACTCATTTGATATCCGTTACAATTCAGAATCATTTACCTAGATGGATTTTTTCACGGAGGAATCCCGAAAGTGATCAATTCATACAAAGGTTATATGAGAATATATATAGAGATTTTACTCAAGGAGAACAATCAAAATACTCAATAATATATGATGCATGTACCATTGTTCCCTACAACTAATGTATCAGAATTCAAAGTCTACAAGTAGGTAGTCTGAGTCCCGGTGTATGGATACATTGTCATCACACCGACACTAGACTCCTAAGACTAAATTCCACACTCAAGACACTTAAACTCGATTTTAAATATGTACTAAATAATTAATAATTAGGGGATGACTCAAAAAACATTCCCAAGAATGTACTACTTTGAGACAACTTTATAACGACTCCACCCACTAGGGCCCACCTGGCCGGTGGAAAGCCGATTCGTCAAACCCCAATCCCACCTCCAATAGGCTATGAGATGGTGACAAGATCCAAGAAGTCATAATATAAAATTGAAGGCCTTATACTAATGCACCTATATGTGCACACCCAACCATCTCCATGAAATAATGTAGAAGAATAATAAAGGATGGTAACATCTAGAGTTAAACCATGCATGGAATAAACTCCAGGGGATACATTGGAATATAAAAAAGTAAAACTAAAGTATAAAGGGGAACAATACATTCCCAAAAACAAATGATGCCCCAAACTAACTAAAATTTGATAGAGGAAAGAACTTAGAGAGACCAACAACTGATCTCAAAGTCCTATAGATGAATGCATTATATGCACCCTATGTACCACTATGCTTCATTGATGTCAGCAATGAAATTTCCAACACTTTCATAATACATGACACATGTGGGAAAATCCCATGTAGGGGTGAGTGTATACATTCCTAGTATGACACATTGAAAACAAAAAAGTGAGTAATCAAAAAATATAAAAAATTTCATTTCAACCCATATCAATATGGATATGAAAACCCAATATATATATTCTCAAAAAGAAAACCAAACGAGAGGGAAATTGGATCTACATCACAGAACCCAACCTAGGATGATGAGTCTACCTGTGGCTCCAATGGCCAATCACCAATAGACATATCTCGCATGTATACACAAGAAATCCATATAGAGGTACTCCACCTTGCAACTTATCCACATCTGGAGGGTAAATATTCTCAAAGAGAGGACCCTTTCCTTAGTATGATAAGGGGGTGCCACTCAAAATATAGAGGAACCACACCCTAGTGTGACATAAGGGTTCCAATTAGTGAAATGAAGACCCAAGACACAAGAAAGGGGGAGGGGGGGGGGGGTTACCACCAAATATATAGATAAATATAGGTCATACACGTTAGTTCTTCAGGGGGAACCACTCAGTGATTGAAGGACCCGCATCCTAGTACGATATTGGGATAACACTAGTTAGATAGAATGTAACACCCCAATTTTTTATGGTATGTACCTTTTTAAATTTAATATGTTCAATAAATTATGTTTCACATAACAAAAAACTTAAAATAATAATGAAATATTATTTTGTGATCATTATAACCTTGATTTTAAATTGGCATCAATGAATAGTATTAACCACATTATGAAATATATAATTGTCCAACTCATATTTAATATAGAAATTTATTACTATTAGTGAATGATATTAATTAAATTTATATATTATACATCAATAAAATATTCTATCATAAATCCCATATATTTTATAAGAATAATATAAGAACAAATCCAATTTTATGTATAAGAAACTACATTTTTAAAGGCAGTTTTCCCGCCTTTTAATGGAAAACTTGTTTGAAAACTAATATTTTAAACTTTTAAAGGTTATATTGAAAAAATAAAATTTATTTTTAAAAGTTTCATTACAAAATTATCTTAAGGTTAATTTTTTGGTTTTTTCTAAAAAGAATGATTTTCCAGTGAATAGTGAAAAATACCGATTTTTCTAAAACTTTCATTTTATTTATATCAAAAAGCATCTTTATAATTTTAATGTGATGTAAAAGTAAAATAAGTAATATTTAGTTATATATAATCTAATTAATTTAAATTTAATCCTTATTATAACCTATTTTGGTATAAGTACATTTTTCAGCTTAAAAATGTATTTTTAAAGAAAACTGTTTTTCATTGCGTTTCATTTGATTAATATTAAATTAATTTTTGAAACTTATAGGTTTTTAATTATTATTATTTTTAAATATTTGTATTGATAATATAATAATTTATTAAATATTTACCTTTTATTTTTGGAAAATATGAATAGTAACTTTAGTAATTTTTATTACCTCGATAAAGGGTAAATCAGGTAATTAAGTGTAAAAATAAAATGTTAAAGACTAGAAAATGACATTAAAACTTGAATAAATTTTATTTTATGAGTTATATTCTACCATTATCATACAATGATCAAAATTATAACCTTTTGAAGCCACTTGTTTGAGATTATGACATATATAATATTTTATTTAAAGAAAAGTCAAAGATGTTACACTCATATTTTAAATTATTATATCAATTTTAATATAGTCTTATTAACATTTTATCTTCAATATAAATAGTATTTTTAAATATAAGGTAATTTTATTCATAATATTAATTTATATTTAATTTTTAGTTAATAAATAATTACCTTAAATTCTTTCACAACAGGGATGTAGTAATTATTTCTTTAATGGTAATATCAAATAAATGCTATTAAAAATATTAAAAAAAATATAATTTGTGATAATTAATTCCATACATAAATTTTATATATGACCTTGACTTTTTGGGATTCATTAAAAGTGTTTTTTAAAAGATATATTATTATATTTATATTTTTAAATGTTAATGTAATGAATTGTGTCAACACTGGAATTAATGATATTTTAAAATAAATAATATTTTATTAAATGATATAAAATTAATTAAAATTATTAATTAGGAAAAATGATTGGGAAAATATTTAAAATTTCATAAAAGATCAATTTATTCTCTATTTTTCATTTTAATGTAACTATATTAACTCTTAAAGAGTAAAAATCCATATTGTCCTGGAAAGAGTTAAAGGGATTAAATAAGGGTTAATAACAAAAGATAAGGGTAAAAACATGACCTAAAATTGTCAAAAAATTATTTTATTAGAATTTTTATAACCATAATAATATTATATTATCAATAAACCATTTTTTATCCATTTATAATAAAAAAAAAATTTATATTAATTTAATATTTTGAGATTTTCTAAAAGTACCCCTCACCTCAATTATAAAAGGGCACTTATTATCTCACTTATTCACACCACATTGAGACTTATATCTCAAAAAATCCTAATAATTTCTCTTATAATCATGCTTAGTTAATTTATAAAGGTTATGGTCCTTCTAGAAGACCTACCCAATATCATTTAAGAAGAGATCTAAAGGAACTCCGCTGAAGAAGAGGTAATCGTCTTTCCCAACTCTTTAATGTTTATTTCTTCATACAATTACTATTAATGTGTTATTTACATTATAAAGTAATAAATGTAGTATTATATATATTATTATATGTTATTATGATTATGGTACAACTATATTCCTCCTTTTATCCATCTTATGAAAAAAACTCACTGCCTATGTGTACATACATCTTACCGTCTACACGGTGTGGTGTAATTTTTTTTCATAACCACTTTACTTTGATTAGTATAATAATGTAAATAATGGATATATATGATTATTATGAAATGATATTTATTATATAAAAATTAATATACCATCCACTTCCTTACCATTTAACCATTAAGGGAATGATATCGTCTCTCATGTGTATGTTCGACCTACGGTCTCCATGACGCATTGCAATTCATTTTCCATGTTCACCATTAAATAATGATTAAAAAAATGTATATAATTAATAAATATTATATCTATTACATTAATGTAATTTTTTGGATTGTGGAACTATATTCTATGCACAAGAACTGTGTCTTACATGGAAAAAAATTCATAGGAAAATGAAGCAGTTAACACTCAGAACAAGGGTAGAAACAAAATATTATTAAAAAAAAGGTGATAAAATGAAATAAGAGGATCATATATGATATAATAAATATGAATATGGGTTTTTAATTAATTAGTAACATGATTTAAACCATTATACACGAGTTTAATATAAATTTAAATAAAGGAAAGTGTAAGGTAAGGGTTTCTCATATCACTTTTATTTCTATGAGATATGCCTTATTCACCACTTAATTTTGTTAGTGTATTACCCCTTGGATAAATCATATCATGAATCTATTTATTTTATTTGTATTTAATGTTTGTTTAAATTTCATTATTTTACGAGGAATACTATTTTACTGATTATAAACTGGTAATTGATTTCATAACTCAATTTCAGTTCATTGAGGAAAACTTATACTTTATTTATTATTTCATGCTAAGATTATGTCTGAAATGAAATTTGATTGTATTATGTTGTATTTACACTTGTTTTATGTGGATTTACAGTTGATACACATAATTGATTCATTTTATTATTTCCTAAACCATATAATTTTTTTATATATGGTGTGTACTTTGAAAGTTATTTGATTAATTTTAGAAATATCGATAAATCCATATATTTTATTCAGTATGAATCTTTGATGATAAGGCACATTTTTTATTAATTAAATAGATTATTCGATATATGAGGAATACTTTGGATTAGAAGAAACAAGTGGGACCTGGTTATAGATAGACCCTGAATGCATTGTAGTGTCATAGGTTGAATCAGTTAAACTTACATTAAATTAGTTTTTACCTATATATTAAACTGTCTTGAGAACAGTATTGATGGTAGTGGTTCTTGTTCCAAATATATGACATCTAATAATTTAGCATTTCCTAAATTCCAAATTCAATTATTATTTATATCCATAGGGTTTTCACTATGAAAAAAATATATGGATTCATTTTATTCTTAGTTTATTGATTAAATGGAATGTGTTTTTAGTTATTTACCTTTCCATATTGATTTTGAAAATTGATTCATTATTTATTCCATTTTATTTAACCCTCACAGATCATTTGAGATCAACCTTGTTTTTGTTCTTTTCCATATGAATATAAGAACTACACTATGTTTTTTATTCAAAGATATGCTATAGTTAATAATTAATTTTTCAAAAATAAATAAATTATGATGTAATTTTCATATTCAATTCTATGTGAAATTCAAGTATGTATATTTTTTACCAAGACTACTAAACTATTCGGTCCTTTGGGATGTGGTTCCTTGTATCTTATGAAAATGTAATAAAGTAAGACACTAACTATGGGCTACTGGGGTCTAGTTATTTATAGTTGGTATTAATGAAATTTTAGTAGAAACATTGAGAATTAGATTTGGGAAAAACACAGATTAGGAAACATAAACCTATGACTGAATTTGAGGATAAGTCTAAATATATGATAATATCCAAATTTGGTAAGAACCATGGATATACTAGGTTAAACTTATGGACTCATATATTGGGAATAATATATCATTATTTTGACATCCTATAAATGATTCTTCATGATTATGTGATTTTTCACTATGATTAGTATTGCTCACAAAATACATTTAGGTTTTAGTCAATGAATGGAACTGGAATGAATTGTGTTAAATTTGAATGTGATAGACAATTTATTTATGAGAAACCAAATGGTATGATTATTATTTTAAAGGATATTGCGATTATTCCTAATTAGTTATCATGATATATTATTAAAGACTTAAACCTGAACCAACTCTCAGACTCACCAAAAAAGAGATGGATATAGTTCACTGAGAGATATGGTGGTGGAATTCATAGATGAAAGATGATTAAATTTCATGTATATCAATAATATGTGAATAAATAACCTATTGAATGTGTGAAAGAAACATGAAGATGTTTTGGGTATAGAAAAGAGGGATATAAATCAAGTAATTTCAGAGGAAAAACAAAAAGTTTGGAATAATGGTCTCCCTAAGGTATTATGGATGGTTGGATGATTTAAATGCGGAAAGTATGGGTGTTATAAAAACTTCTATCATAGGGGAAAAACTCATATTGATAATTATGAAGGTTATGAAAGTAATGATTATACTACTAATGATGAAGAGACTATAAATGACCAATAAAAGGAAGGAGGTATTAAGAAATAAGATAATGAAGTGTTGTTAATTGTTTAAAGATGAAGTAGAATGTTTAATGTGACTGTTTATTTAGATTCAATATTTTTTTATCAATTATTATCTGGTTATAAAATTAATGAGATGTATAAATATTGTACTGTAATACTTCTTATTTAAGGATTTGAGAGAATATGTTGAATGGTACCAGTAACCAAGAGAATAGATTCGATGGAAATTTGATCATTTTAAAACAAAATATTGAGGGAGGATAATTTTAATGTCTGATTTATGTGGATGTAATAATAAAGAGATGTTTATGGGATAATATTGGTGACCGTGAAAGTGGTTATTGATTTTATGGTTTATGTTATATTTAATGGGTTTGCTACATGTTTGGATTTAAGGAAAATATTCAACAACCTAGAAAAATATTCTTGGAGGCATGCTTGTTTTAATTAAGGTTCAAAGGTGATAAAGGTATTCATATATTTAGTATTTTAAAATAATAGATACATTATTTTTAGAGAATCTAATGTTAAGTTGATTTTAGAAATCTAGTGACCTTCCTTCTAAATTTTCAGACATATATATTTTGAATGATTCTTAGGGTTAACTAATTTTGGAATGGATTTGGTTGAAAATTGGATATTTTTGTTTGAGGTTAAAGTATGATTTATCATATTTTATAACCTTTTGCAACCATTTTAGTTTCAATACATTTTTAAAGACCGAAGGAAAGACTTATAGTTCTTCATGTATAAATAAATCATCTTGAATATCCATATCTAAATGTAAAAAATGAAATAGAGATAAATCGAAACACATTCAAATGATAAAATTATACTTATGAAATGGAAATAAATCAAGTAAGTTTATTTTCTCAAGTGATTATCTAGATAGTAAAATAATTCCTCAACTTTAGGAAAATGATTTTTGAATAAAAAATTTATCCTTTTAATTTTATTAGTGAGAGATAAATGGGTTTTTAATCGATCACAGACTTACATTTTTATGATGGTTAAATTTTTAATGATCATGTTCTCTATCACTCTCCCTCAGATCCTGATAGTTAGATTCATATTCCATATCCATGTTTTCAATTCAAACTATTGTTCTCAAATTTGAAATCCTAATTTTTTGGAGACCTGTGAATTTTCATTTCTAGCTTATTAATAGAATTATTTATTAACCCTATTTATGATGTGTGTTTCCCAAAAAGGAATTCTCAAGTATCAACCTTTGATTTTCAAATTACAATTTCAAATTGTGAGGATGTAATTTTTTAAAGGAGGGGAGAATGTAACACACCAATATTTTATGGTATGTCTCTTTTAAAATTTAATCTCTTTGATAGATTACATTTAATGCAACACGTAGCTTAAACAAACAATTGAATATTATTATGTGATTTTTATAACATAGCTGTCAAATTGAAAGAAATGAATAGTATTAACCACATTATAAAATATTTAATTTTCCAACTCATAATTAATGTAGTAATTAATACTATTATTTAATGATAATAATAAAATTTTTATATTATATATTCAATAAAACATTTTTAAATTCATCTAATAGATTTGATAATTTAAGAAAAAATAAAATATAACACATACAAAACTATATTTTTATAAAGGAATTTTGACATAGTTTAATGACACACTTATTTTAAGAGTAAATTTTGAAACTATAAATTCCATTTTAAAAAATAAAATTCATTTTTAAAAGAATAATTTAAAAATTATCTTAGGTTTAATTTTTTGGTATTTTTTTGAGAGGATTTATTTTCAATTGAAAAGTGAAATATATAGTTTTTTTTATAAAACTATCAATTTATTTATATTTAAAATTACCTTTATAATTAGAATTTTATATCAAATTAAAACAAGTAATATTTAGGTATATATAATCTAATTAATTTTTATTTAATCATATATATACCTTATTTTGGTATAATTACATTTTCGAGCTTAAAAATTAATTTATTTAAAGAAAACTGTTTTTCATAGTGTTTCACTAGATTAGTATTAAATTAATTTATACAACCTCTGTGTTTTTAATTTTTAAAAATTATTTCCACATTTGGATTCAGAAGGTCCAAATTTAGTAAATAGGTATCCTTTATTTTTTCCAAAATTAATAGAAACTTTTGTAATTTTTACTACCACGATTAAGGGTAAATTATGTAATTAAGGGTAAAAATAAAATGATAAGGAATACAAAATAACCCTCACACTTACCCCAATTTTATTCTATGTGTTGTGTTTAACCATAATAATCCAAGCATCAAAAACTATAATCTTTACAAGCCACTTGGATGAGATTATGACATTTATAATATTTTATTTAAAGAAATGTCAAAGTTGTCATACTCATATTTTAAATAAATATATCATTTTTTAATATAGGGTTATTCAGAAGTAATATTTGACTATAAATATTTTCTTAAAATCTAAAATAATTATATTAATAATAGTAATTTATTTTAAATTTTTAGTAAGTAAATAATTACCTTAAATGATTTCGTAGTAGTGATGCAACAATTAATTTATTAATAGAAATATCAAATAAATGATATTAAAAAAATGAAAATAGATATAATTTCATATAATTTATGTCATCCATGAATTTTATATATTACCTTGACTTGTTATGGATTTATTAAAAAAGTTTTTTTAAGGTATCTTGTCTTATTGATATTGTTAAAAGTCAAAGTAATGAATAATGTCAAAATCGACATTAATGATTTTTAAAAATAAATAATATTGTATAAAATGATATAAAATTACTAAAAATATTGAATTAAGAAAAAATATTTTTAATAATGTTTAAAATTTTATCAATTATCCATTTATGGGTCATTTTGAATTTTATAGTAACTATATTAACCCTCAAAGAGTAAAAATCCATGTTGTCATGATAAGAGTTAATGGTATTAAATAAGGGTTAAAAGCAAAATATAAGGGTAATAATTTACCTAAACCTATATAAAAATTATTTTATGAGGATTATTTAGACCCATAATCATCTTATATTTGAAATAAATCATTTCTGATCCATTTTTAATTGAAAATTAATTTACATTAATTTAAAATTTTGAGAGTTTGAAAGGGTGCCTCTCACCTCAATTATAAAATGGAACCTCTTTCTTCACTTATTCACACCACTTTGAGCCTCAAAGATCAATAAAAACCTTTAAATTTATCTTATAAACATCCTTATTTTGGTTCTAGATTTTTGTTCTTTCCAAAAGACCTACCCTAGATTCCATAAGAAATGTTCTAAAGGAAGTCTGCTGAAGAAGAGGTAATAATCTTTACCGACTCTTTAAAGTTTATTTCTTATTACACTTACTGTTCATTTGTTTTTCCATTATAAAGTTATAAATCTTGTATAATATATATTATTATTTTTTATTATGATTATGGGACAAAAATTTTCCACCTTTTATAGTTCTTATAAAAAATGAAATCACCGCGCATGAGTACGTATGACTTACCGTCTCTATACTGTGGTGTAATTTGTTTTTCAAAAACACTTTACTTGGATAGGTATAATAATTTAAATAATGGATATATATAATAATTATTACATTTTATTTATTTTTGAAAAATTAATATACCATACACTTATCCTTTCACCATTAAGGGAATGATATCGTCGCTCGTGCGTATGTACGACCTACCGTCTCTACGACATGATGCGATTCATTTTCAATGTTCACCATTAAATAATTGTTATAAAAATGTATATAATGAATAAATATGATATATATGACCTTAATATAATTCTTTAGATGATGAAACTATATCCAATGCACAAGATCCGAGACTTACATGTCAAAACATGTACAAGCAAATGAAGTTTTTAACACTAAAAACAAGGGTAGTAATGAAATATTATTAAAAACAGTTGATAAAATAACATAATAGGATCATATATGATATATTAAATATGAATATTTCTATAGTATGAATTAATAAAATTCTTTAAACCATTATATATGAGTTTAATGGATGTTCAATTAAAGGAAAGCATAATATAAGGGTTTCTCATATCTCTTTATGAGATATTCCTTATTAACCACTTATTTATTTTGTGTGGTGTACTGCCCTTTTGATATATCATATCATGAATCTATTTATTTTATTAGTAATTAACGTTTTATTAAATTTCGTTCTTTTATGGGGTATACTATTTTATAGATTACAAAGTGTAAATGGACTTCTTAACTCAATTTACATCCATTGGGAGTAAACTTATTATTTATTGATTATTTCATGCTAAAATTATGCATGAAATAAATTTTAATTATCTTATATTGTTTTTCAACATGTTTTATTTTTATTTATAGTCAATACATATAATATATTTATTTTATTATTTCCTAAACCAAATACCATTTTTACCTATGGTGTTTACTTTGAAAGTGATTTGATTAATTTTAGAAATTTTGATAAATATGAATATTTTATTTAGTATGGATATTTGATGATAAGGAACATTGTTTATTAATTAAATTGTTTTTTTGATATATGAGGAATCATTTGGACTGGTAGACATGTCTGGAGACAAGTTATATATAGTTACTCGATGCATTGGTAGTCTCATAAGACAAATCATTTAAGATAGAGTTAAACAACTTTTTACCTATAGATTAAATCATATTATGAAAGGTCTTGATGGCAGTGGTTCATGTTCCAGATGTATGATGTCAAATATTTCATCATCTCCTTTATTCAAAATTCATTTATTATCAATATCCAAAGGATTTTCACTATGAAAAAATATGGATGCATTTCATTCTTAGTTTATTGATGAAATGGAACATGTTTTTAGTTATTTAACATTACATATTGATTATTCTCATTGATGAATTATTGATACTATTATATTTAACCCTTACTTAGCATTTGAGCTCAATATTATTTTTTTTCTTTTCCCCAAGAATCTAGGAAGTGTACTATGTTTTTTTATATAAGGATATGTTAGATAAAATAATGAAATTTTCAGAAAGAAAATTATGTCCTAATTTGTGTATTAAAATGTATGTGAAATACAAGTATGTATATAGTTTACCAAGACTACTAAACAATTCAGTCCTTTGGGATATGATTCCTTGTATCTTATTCTAATGTAATAAAGTAAGAGACCAGCTCTGAGCTTCTGGGGTCTGGGTCTTTACATAGAGGACCCGCAACCTCATCCTTTAGGGGGATACCTGTGATGTCCTGACCGAGGTGCCACTAAACAGTGCCCCAAGAAAGTTAGAAACATTCCCTCAAGCACACATCCCCATATGCCAGAGGGTTCAAACTAGAAGAAAGGGTCTGGTTAGTCAGTCTTGGGGAGACTATACTCTCATTTATCTAAATAAAACACCAACAAAAGAAAACAACAATAACCAAGTGTGGAAGTGTATAAATAACTAGAACAATACTACATCATAATATATTCAAAATAATAAAATAAAATACTCAACTGAAAGGTAAAACATGCTATGACGATGCGAAGGTCAAGTTTCTACAATTCATCTAAAAGTAAAGACACAATGACTCCCAAGTGGGTCCCAAACCACATCCGGTTCCCTCTCCCATGCTCCAATCCCAAATAAAAACCTATCCCAAGGACTTTCCCTTATCTTGTCCTATAACAAAAAATTCTACTAGGGTGATGATAAGGTGGCCTGAATAGGGTGTGAGCACAACTCCGTGGGCCAACACCAACAATTTCTAAAAAAATTCCAGTCAAAAGATAGTGTATGCAGTTTTACAAATCTATAAATACAATGCATAATTAAATAGTTATCACATTGTCAATTAATATTTAATAATCACATTAGGCCTAGTTTAAATTCATGTTTTCCATTTGAATCATCATTTATTTGGTGTTAAACGTCATGTCAAGCACCCAAAATCTCATTCAGCATAGGTTTCCATTCCTATCACTCCATATTTCATTCTGTGTAGGTCATCATGCCTAGCACCCCAAAATCTCAATCTTGGATAACTGTTGGGGAGGAACGCCATGTACAAGTCGCAACTTATAATCGGTATAGAACACCATTTCTAGCACCAAAAAAATCTCATCCATTTAATCATTCTTTAATTCACAAGAATTAGCCACATCATTCCATTGCTAATCCAATGATTAGTACAAAATTTCAAAAGACATTAGTTAACTCACAATTAACTAAGCACATAACCCATTAATTAATTCATCAATTAATTAATCAATCAACTCAATTATGATTCAATAATTAATTATTAACAATTAATTATTCATATCAAATCTCAAATTGTCAGAATTAATTATGGAAATTAATTATCTTTAATTAGCATCACAGAACACAATTAATTCTCACAATTAATTATCGAACATATCCAACCATCATTTCATAATTAATTTCACCCAATTAATTATCTTAACAAAATAAATTCAATATCTCAATTATAATATCTCAACCCATAACCAATCTCCAAAGCAAATATCTATTTGAGAAACCCCCCTTCATTTGTTCTGTGATTCAATTATCAAGTAATCACCAAGGAAATTTCAAGTCAAATCCACATTCCTAATTACTCCAATTTAGGAAATCAATTATCATGGGAAGATAGAAAATCCATAAAATCACATTCAAATATCAAATCCATGACTATGGGAGTTCTATTTAGACCACCTACCTTGGTTTATTTATGGATGTTATCCCAACCGAAATCCCCAAAATTCGAGTGGCACAAGGTCGTCGATAAAGATTCGAATCTAAATCCCTAAACCAAAATTAAGATAAAAGGCATCAAGATCTTGAAAATATAGATCTTGATCTACAATACTATATCTAGATCTCAACTCATAAGTTTAGATCCATGGAAACAATGGATATCTTCCATGAAAATATCAACGAAAGATATAGGAATGAATGAGAGAAGAAATGGGATGGAAGCTATTTACTGGAAAGAGAGCAGAACTTCAATCTAGGATTTATACCTTGAATTAAGATGTTCTAATCACCTTTTAATCCCTTGATAAGTCACTGGGATCAACTATAATTTTTCAAGACCGATCCATGGTCCAAATATGGGAGTATTGGGGGGTTCGGGTGGTTTTAAAATAGATTTTCGGATAATTAATCTCGCACACACAATTACCAGGGAAGGGGAGCACAGTTAGGGAAAAATGTGCACCAAATGATCAGACTTCTTTGTCTAGGTTTGCATAGTTTGTATGGTTTTGGCGTATGGTTTGTTAAACTATATGAAAACCGTGCATACCTCTCTGTCCAGGTTTTCATGGTTGGCACAGTTTAGTCACACAATTTGTCAAACTGTGCACAAACCATGCACAACCCACTGTCCATGAGTTTTTATTAAAAAATTCACCCAAACGCACCCTAATACACTACTCCAAAAACAAAGGTACATAAAAACCTCAAAAATTACCTAAAAATGCGCCCTAGATGACTCAAAAAAAGGATGAGATCTTACAATCTCTTCACCTTATAACAGCTCTTCCTCGAGCAGCACTCCTGAACTTCTCTAAGATTCCAAGAAAAAAATATTGGGCCATTGAGCCCTCATGTTTTCTTTCCATTACCAAGATTACTCGTGAATGCTTCCATGTTTCCATAACACATGAACTAACAACACGGTCTTTCCCTATAACACTTTTTCATTATGACCCAACACACGTATCAGATTCTCCTCAAAGGACTCATCTTTCTCGAGGTCAACCTCTTCCACATCAATCACATGAGATTGGTCAAGGTGATAACACTGTTATTGTAACACATGGAAAACATCATTCATAGAGCTGAATTTCTATGTAAGGGCTAATCGGTATGCCACTCGCTCGATTCTCTCCAGCACCTCAAACGATCCTACAAACCTGGGTGCCAACTTTCCCTGCCTCCATATCCTATAGTGACCCAATCTAGGTGAAACCCAAAAGAATATACTATCTCCCCTTTTAAAATATAGGGATCATCTATGTCTATCAACATATGACTACTTCCTACTATGATCTATAGCCATACATCTCCGAATCAACTGCACCTGCTCCAATGTATCCTGAACGAGAATCTATCCCAAAATCCCTAACTCACCACCTCTAACCAACATAGCAGTGATCTACAATGTCTAACATAAAGTTTCTCATATTATTCCATATGTATAGTTTCATGATAACTATTTTTATAGGCTAACTCCACTAAAGTCAAGTGATTCTCACAAGAACCACCAAAGTCAAGCACACATGCTCACAACATATCCCCTAACACCTGTATGGTACACTGTAGCTTTCCATCTCTCTACAGGTGGAAGGTTGTACTAAACAAAACCTATGTACCAAGTGAATTCTGTAACCCCTAATATAAGCTCTAAGTAAAGCACAAATCATGATCTAAAACTAGAGTTTGTGGAACCCCATGAAAAGGAACTATCTCTCGTACATACAGTTCTCCCAACTGTTCTACAGTAAAGGTTTTCCTGATAGGTAAGAAATGTGATACCTTCATTAGTCTACACACAATGACCCAAATAGCATCATTCTTCCTAAGTGTCTCTATAATTCCTACCATGAAATCCATAGTCATGTCATCCCACTTCCATTCTGGAATAGGCAACGACTTGAATATGCCTCTTAGTTGTTGATGCTTTGACTTCACCTACTGACAGGTGAAACATATTTTTACGAACCCTGCTATCTCCTTCTTCATGTCTAGCTACCAAAACTATCATCATAGGTCATGGTACATTTTTTTCACCTAGGATGTACCTCCCACTTTGAGGCATGAAATTTTTGCATGAGTTCATATCACATACTCGTACGCACGACAACGCGATTTTTCGCATAGATGATCTCATCCTCATCTATTATTTAGTCTGAAGGTGTCTCCCAACCATCAAGGATTTACCTTAAGGATAAACACACTAAGACTCATACTTCCTGTCCCTGATCCATCTCAAGAGTGTATATTCCAATGCTATAGAAACCAGAGTCATCCTCTCCGGACTCTCATGAACTACCACATGCATTTCCACAAGAAAAGTGACCACATTCCACTCTTCACTCGACTCATATACCAATTGAGTCTATGTTTTCCTGCTTAAGGCATCAACGACTCTATTCCCCTTTATAGGTGTATATGCCAGTTCAAAATCAAAGGACTACATATACTCTACCCATCTTCACTGCCGAAGATTCAAGTCGCGCTGTGAAAAGATATACTTCAAGATTTTGTGATCCGTAAAAACGCTAAACTATTCACCCAAAATATAGTGTTACCAACACTTAAGGGCATAAAACTCTACTTATAACTTGAGGTCATGTGTATGGTAATTCTGTTCTTATGGCCTTTGTTGTAGAGACCCATTAACAATGACTCGATCCTCTTGCACCAACAGAACTCCATGTACGATCCCAAAAACATCACAATACACCATTTAATATTCACCCAACTTAGCTAAGATCAAAATTGGTGCCATTGTAAAGCACTTCTTCAACTTTTAGAAAGAATTATCACATGATTCTGTCCAATAAAACTTTATCCCTTTCTTTATCAAACCTAAAAGTAGTGCTGTTAATCAGGAAAATTCCCAGATGAACCTCTTGTAATAACCAGCTAATCACAAAAAGTTTTGGATATCAAAAACATTATTTGGATACTCCCAAGAAATCGATACCCGCACTTTTTCTGGGTCTACTTCCACACCTTCTTCTCAGATGAAATTCCCCAAAAGTGTACCCTATCAAACGAAAACTGACATTTAAAAAGCTTGACATATAGCTGTTTCTCTCTCAGTGTACCCAGGATGATGTCAAGATGTTGGGAATGATCATCATGAGTCTTAGAGTACACCAAGATGTCATCCATAACACCACCACAAACTAATCTAAGTAGGGATTAAAGATACTATTCATCATGTTCATAAATACTGATGAAGCATCTTTTAACCCAAACAATATTACAAAAAACTCATAAAGGCCATACATGCTTCTGAAAGAAGTTTTTGGTATATCAAAGTTCTGAACTCCTACCTGATGATGCTCTGATCTCAGATTGATCTTTGAGAACACACAACCCCCTTCATCTATTCAAATAGATCATAGATACACAGAAAAGGATATCGGTTATTCATAGTCATTTTGTTCGACTTCCGGTAATCGGTGCACAAGTGTAAACTCCCATATTCCTTCTTTGCAATCTGTACAGGTGATCCCCAAGGCACCGTACTTGGACGGATAAATCCTTTATCCTTCAACTACTCCAAATATGTTTTGAGATCTTAAGGCTCAGTCATTTCCATTCTGTAAAGTATAATAGATACATGCTTAGCCCCTGGCATGATCTCGATAGTGAATTACACATCCCTCTTAGGTGGAAACCCTGAAAAGTCTTCAAGAAAGACATCCTAAAATTGTTCTACTATTGGTGGAAGGACGTCTTGCCTACCACTACCATAATCTAGAAAAAGACTAGCATCCTTGGCTGTGAGCTCTCCTAGTTGTTGAGTAGTTGGACCAGATCATCCTGCATGGATATCCAATTCTCCACGATGAATTTACTGGTCACCCTTAGTATATCCAATGGTCACTCTCCTGTGGTAACAATCTATGTGGGATATGTATGAAACTAGCCAGTACATACCCATAATCAGGCCGAAGCCCATTATATAAAGGACATAGATATCCCAAAGAAAAAAAATACTCTTCAATCTCTAGTGAACATTCTTTCCATAAATAGATATCCCTATACCGTTTTCCCAATAGGGTATCAATATTCATCACCCCGCTTATGGACTCCATATCCAAGATCAAACCACTAAAAAGTTTTGAAGATATAAAGTAATTAGAGGCACCGGTATCAAAAAAGGAAACAAATAAAGTAGAAGAAACTATAATAGTACCTATCATTGTCGATGGACTAGCCTCACTCTCCACAAGTTTAGGCTGCAATGCATGTAACTGTCCTACCCCTTCTCCCTGTGGTGTCATCCAAATCCCTTTAGTAGCACCACACTAATGATACAAGAAGTCATACCCTGAAGCACCACATGTACTACCTCTACCAACTCTACCCATATCATTTTAGCTACCAGACATATATGGTGTAGAATACCCCCTTCCCACACTCTAACTCTAAGCAGCTGCTCCCTCAGCACCAGCTGGCCACTATTTCCTACAGAACTTCTATAGGTTCCCCATCTTTCCAATGCTTCCGGCCAAACTTCTATAGGTCCCCCATCCTCCCAAAAAACCATCACTCCACTGGTGGTCGAGGAAAATGTGTATAATAGTGTCCCTACCTACTACACTAGTGGCAAAGCACATGAGGAAGATCCGATGAAAATGCTCCTCCCAGTTTTCCACCTTTGTTTACACTGTCCCGACTAAGGTTCCCGTAATGGCACTTCCTTATCTCGGAAGGCACACTCCCTGATCATCTAGTGACAACTGCCTATCTAGTACTGGAAGCCTTCTTCAGGTTCCAGTCTAAAATGAGAGCCTGATTAACCACTTATGAGAATTTCTTTAGCCTAAATATATTTACTTAGGACTTAATTTCACACCTAAGTCCATCATAAAATATTTTCGTCAAAGAAGCCTCATATACTGCCAAAGTTAAAGAAAAACACTGCAAATCTGTGAAAAATTCAGCGTAATCCAGTGTGAACATGATTCCGTGGGCTAGATATATAAACTCTGAATCATTATCTTGTCTCAGCATCTCTGGATAGAAGTGATCCAAGAGATTCTCCAGGAAGTCCTTCCATAACATATTATCAGTCTGTCCATATCATAGCTGAATGTCCCACTAGCACATTACTGACCCACATAACATATAAGCAGCCAACTTGCACCTCCTCCCAACTAGAGTCTCCAAATGTTCAATTATTTTCTCCATGTATTCAATCAAGAATTCAGCTCCCTCAGGTCCACCCTCTCCAGTAATAGTAGGAGGGTGTTACAACTGAAACTCCCTTGTCTACTCAGACATGCTTTTCAGAACCCACCCTGGGTCTCTCTCCATGAATTGCATGAAATGAGAAAATTTATCTTGGAACTATTCCCCTTCCTCCCTAACTTGTACCAATGGTGCCTCAAGTTCCACGTATGGAAGTTAATTATGTGCCATACCCCTTATCATCTCCATAAACAAGCATCGTGGAGGCATATCTATATAAATAAAAACACATGTATTAGGTCTCATAAAAAAAACCTTATAACATTTATGTAAGAGAAAAAACTAACACAACAAGTTTCAAAAACGTATTTTCCCCCTTTTCTCAACACACAGTCAACACAAAGGCCTTATCACTACCCTTAACCATCTTACTCCGAGGTCTTGGTTAAAAAGGGTACATACATTATAATTAATTAACTCAACCATTAATTAGTCACATCACCTTAAATTAATTAATTCAATATTTAATTAATTAATCATACACATTTCATCAATCATGTTTCTCATTAGAAACCCATTTATTCTTATTTTTCACCATTATTTCAATCTCATAATAAGTAAAAAGAGTTCAAGTTCAACAACTTACCCATAACCTGTTTTACCATGAGTACCTAGAATAATGCATGTCAAAACAACCATAAGTTCCTTGAATGATGCATGCAAACTCAATTATCGTGCCTCTTTAGGCCAAGAATCAAAATTCAACAACTGTCAAAGAAAATATCACATCACACCACAAGTTCATCACCCAAGGTGAAATAATATCCAACTGTAACAACTAATGACAATCACAAAAACCCCACCCTGAGGACTTAAATTTTACCCCATACATGGGTTTGAAACTTCCATGAACAAGCTCATTACCAAGGATCAACTCTTCATAGTATCTGATCTACCTTTCCCAAAACAGTTATAAAAAATAATAATAAATACAATAAAAATCCTCTCATAACATTTTGTGACATCCCCACCTAGGTTCAACTAAATGGTGCCCTAAGACGGTTGGCCACATGCCCTAAATTATGCCTCCCCATACGCCAGAGGGTTCTGACTAGTAGTGAGGGCCTGGTAAGTCAGTCATGGAGAGACTATACCCTCTTTTATCAGAATAAAACACTAACAGAAGAAAAAAAACAATAACCATGTGCAGAAGCATATAAATAACTAGAATAACACCATGTCACATGATATTCAAAACAAGAAAATACAATACTAAACTAAAAGGTAAAACATGATATGACGATGCGAATGTCAAGTTTCTATAATGCAACTAAAAGTAAAGATACAAAAACTCCAAAGCGGGTCCTGAACCATGTCCAGTTCCCTCTCCCATGCTCCATTCCCAAACAACAACCTATCATAGGGCCTTTCCCTTATCCTGTCCTGCAACAATAAAGTCTACTTAGGTGCCGATCAGGCGGCCTGAATAGGGTGTGATCAAAACTTATAAGTCCACCAACAACGATGTCTAAAACAAGTCTATTCAAAATATAATTTATGAAATTTTCTGAAGCAACAAATAAAATGCATAATTAAATAGTTATCACATTTTTATTTAACATTTAATCATCACATTAGGCCCAGTTTCAATTAATGTTTTCCATTTGAATCATCATTAATTATTATCATTAATTTGGTGTTGAACGCCATGTCAAGCACCCCAAATCTCATTTAGTGTAGGTATCCATTCCTACCACTCCATATCTCATTCGGTGTAGGTCTTCATGCCAAGAACCCCAAATTCTCAAGCTTGGATAAATATTGGGGAGGAACTCTATGTCTAAGTCCCAACTTCTAATCTATCTAGAACACCATGTCTAGAACTAGAAAAATATCATCCATTTAATCATTCTGTAATTCACAAGAATTAACCACATCATTCCATTACTAATCCAATGATTAGTTAAACATTTCAAAGGCCATTAGTTAACTCAATAATTAACTAAGCACATAACCCATTAATTAATTCATCAATTAATTAATCAATCAAAACAATTATCATTCCATAATTTATTCTCCTCAATTAATTATCCTATTAAATCTCAACTTTTCATAATTAATTATCACAATTAATTATCTATGATCAACATCATGGATCATAATTAATTCTCAAAATTAATTATCTTACATAGCCAAACATCATTTCACAATTAATTTCCCCCAATTAATTATCTTAACACAATAAATTTAATATCTTAATTACAATATCTCAACACATAACCAATATCCAAAACAAATATCTATTTGGGAAACACCCTTCATTTTTTCTATGATTCAATTATCAATTAATCACCAGGACAATCAAAAGTCAAATACACATTTCTAATTACTCAAATTTAGGAAATCAATTATCAAGGGATGCTAGAAAATCCATAAACTCACATTAACATATCAAATCCATGACTATGAGAGTTCGATTTAGACCACCTACCTTGGTTTATTGATGGATGTTAGACCAATGGAAATCCACAAAATTGAAGTGGCACAACGTCATTGATCAAGATCTGGATCTAAACCCCTAAACCAAAATTTAGATTAAAGGCATCAATATATTTAAAATCTATATATATATCCATAATCCAAGATCTAGATCCAACTCATAGGATTATATTATTGAAAAAATTAGAGATCTTCCATGAAAATATAAAGGAAAGATAGAGTAATAAATGGGAGAAACAACAGGATGAAATCCACTTACTGAGAAGAGAGTGGATCTTCAATCTGGGCTTTCGATCTCGAAGAACGATGTTCGAGTCACCTTGGAATCCTTATAGAAGGCTCTTGGATCACCTAGAATTTTTCAAACCCAATACCAGGTCTAAATATGGGAGTCTCAGGGGTTTAGGTGATTTTAAAATAGATTTTTGGATAATTAATCCTATGCACACAGTTTCCTAGGCAGGGGCGCACAATTAGGAAAAACCATGCGCCAATCGTGCGGACCTCTCTGTCCAAGTTTTCATAGTTGACATGGTATAATTGCATGATTTATTAAACCATGCAAAAAATGTGTGGACCTATCTATCCAGGTTTTCATGGTTGGCATGGTTTAGTCGCATAGTTTTTCAAACTCTGCGCAAATAGTGCACAACCCATTATCCGTTAGTTTTTCTTAAAAAAATCACCCAAACACACCCCAAGACACTACTCCAAAAACGTAATTAAAAACCTAAATAAGTACCTAAAAACGCACCTGATATAACTCTAGAAAAGTCCAGGATGTTCCAATACCACTCAATTAATATGAAGGAATATGGAGAACCCATGCCCTGGTGTGATAAGGAGTTTCCAACCCCAACATATCTTAGTTGATCTCACCCAATCACCATTTTCAGACAAGCATCACCTAAAAATCATCATTCTTATAAAACCTCAAGCTGTATATCCTAATCCACTATGGAAACTACCATCAAATTCTACATGGAAAATTTCTTAGGGTAGGCTACTTGTGGGATAATATCAGAGTCCAGAATCAGGAGACATGTAAGTTTTAATTTCCATAGAAAATTACTTGGTGTTTACTAGGGGTACATGGTGCATGACCTCAACTAGACTACTGGTCGTTTCCTCACATACACATGTCTTGGATGACCAAGTAGTGTTACACAATGTTTAATAAAATTACTTGGAATGTCTTGGTCACCAAAGGATTGGACATGACTGTGTACTTTGGGTCGTACCTATATGACAAACAGTGTACCTGGTCATGCCCCGAGCACCAATCCATGCCCAAGTTCCTCTGGGAATGCACGTTCACTCCTAGAGTACATGAAATTTCATTATATATGGGGACCTTAGTGTGTTAATCTAGCATATATATTGGCCACCCAAGGTTAGGTCACACATCATGTGGGCCTTACCACATGGCTTGTGATCCTTATCTTACCCAAAACCCTATCCATCACAGTTGACGGACTACACGATGTGTGTTTCTGGACAACACATAGTGTAGTCAGGTTTTTCAATGAAACAAAGGGAATTATTAACACATCATTGTTGAATCATCTTCACTACTTTCTCTACCTCAAAACACATCGAGGAGTGTAGATCTAGGGAAATCCATGCTTATTTTGCCAGTGGTCGAATTTAGGCCACTCAAACCCTCACACATCTACTTGAAACAATATTGCGTCACTTATTTTTACATTCTAGTTCCTGAATAAATGGAGGCCTCACTTTCAACCCAAAATATTCTTTGATACAATAAAAAATTTCCAATATGTTCATCATTCATGAAACCACCTTGAATATGGGAGTTTGATCGTGCTCGAACACACCTCGAAAATGTCGACTATAACCCTATGGGACAATGATAAAGAACATGAAGAATGTAGGGGTGATAAATATCATAAAAAAGGTTAATCCATAATTGGAAATAAATTATTATAAAAAACCACAAAGGTGGGGTATCCATGGTGATAGAACATGCAACAAAGGAATATAATTGGATCAATATTAACAATAAATTATAGGTCTCATGCAAAGATAAAATATTACAGATCAAAAGAAGATAATTATAAATCCGTGCCCAATATTTTAATAAAAGTTGTGGAAACCAAAAATGATGACCCACACCTTTTTTTGGGTTATCCATTTTTGAAGAACATGTTCTGTAGTGATCAAGAACACTCCCTACATTCATTACCTCTCGTTCTATCTCGATCTGATCACCCATCATTATCCGATCTGATTTTCCAATGAAGTATACCCAAGACACCTATAAAAATATCATAGTATTATATAAATAAACCTTTATAAATTTTATAATGAAATAATTATATAAGTTTTAATTTAGATTATTTAAAATAAAATAAATAAATTTAATTAGTTATTTTATTTAAACACACCTGGTAATGATTTCCTCAACTAGAAGTCTGGTGCCGCCCAACCTTAGGTCATTTCTAGAGTAAAAAATGTGTTTTGGAATAAAACATGATATTAGATTTTCAATATGAGGTCCTGAACAATAGTAAAACCAAAAACACTAAAATGATGCGTGTGTGTGCAATAAAATATATTAATTTTTTTAAATTTATTAATTCTGGGGTCCCGAGACACCCAAAAATCACGCCAACTCTAAGGATATATATATATATATATATATTCAAAGGAAAAAATCCATCAAAATTAGATTGACTACATAAAATTTCCTTAATAAATCATTTGAGTAATAAAAATGACTTTTTGTAAAACAATTTTGAAAAAATATAGATATGGAAGAAAATTATACCTAATAAAAAAGAGAATTAAGACCAAATTTTATTTTAAATGTTTCATTGCATGATTCAAGTTCAAAAGAGGGGAAAGGTTGGAAGAAATTTTGGAAAGTCATTAAATATATAGATTATAAGAGAATAAATGAATTTCATAAAGAATGGATTTTAAGATTCCTTTATTGAAAATTAGGGCAATCCTAAAAAAATGAGCTTGTAAAATAAATCCTTACCTCTTTGGTAACTATTAAATTATAGACCCTTCAAAGAATGAACATGAACATAAGAATTGATAATTAACAATAAATATTTATTTGTGTTAAATTTATCAAATTGGTAGTATATACACCACATAAAAGTATATAGGTATATAATATAAAATATGACTCAATAGAATGAAAATTGAGAAGAAATTCACCTAAAAAGATCATATTGTTGAAGTGAGAAATAATAAATGAAGTAATTTTGTGCGATAAATGTATATCCATAAAGTAAAATTTGAAATACCATGGAATAAAATAAAAGTACATTCCACACATAATAATGGCATAACATAGTCAATGAATAGAAATATATTTAAGAAACCCCTTACCACTTGATAAATTTTAATTCAAATACCGTATAATTAAATGACTTGAATTGAAACTTAAGATACAATAAATTATTAATAATTCATTATATAACATGTAATATTTTATTATATAAACCAAATAAAATAAATTGGTTCATAATATTAAAATGTGGCTCAATGAATGGAAATTGAGACGGAATCCCTTACCTCAAGTATGACTCATCACATACATTCTTTAACATTATTAATACTAAAATTATATTAATTATTTTATTTAATAAGAGGATTTTTCATTTTTATTATTCCATTTATTTCATTTAATACCATGTTATATTTAATTACTTAATCAATTATGTTCATGTCAAACTATTTGATGACATTCAATTCACATGTCAGAAATGATTTCAAAAGTTTGAATATGGTAAAATAGGTTATTGTTCCATCATATCATAAATAATAATCAGGAAATAATTATCATTTTTATATGTTAATTATAATTTTAGAACCAATAATGAAATACATTTATGAAAAATGTTTTATTCTACAATCATGGATACAAAACGCCGTAAGTACGCATGAGTAAAAATTCTATTTTTCTATGATCGTGATGGAAAGAAGGTAAGTTTAATTAAGTATTGAAAGAATAATAATTATATCATAAATGAAATATTATTTCCTTAAATATACTTATATATATCATCAATTTTATTTGGAGATGAAAAAATTAATTGCATCACTTCGTGGAGGTGGTATTTCACACGCACGCACAAATGATGCTATCATTTTCCAGTGATTAGAAAGGTTAGAAATCAAATCATATATTATATTTTAATATTTAAAAATATGTTATGAATAATATATATATTTATATATATTAAATACGTCATTATAACCCGTCATAAAAGTAGGTGATAGAAAATGAATTACATCAGTTCGTAAGGCAGTAGTCCACTGTACACACAAATGACAGTTTTGTTTCCCATTTGATGGAATAGGATGTAGATATAGGTTATTACATTAACATAAAAAAATCTAATTATATTAGAGAAACCTATGTTATTATATCATCATGGTTGAATAATAATGAGGTGGAAGAAAAAATAAAATACAAATTCTCAGTTAAGAAAGATACATATTCTTCGGACAACCTCTTCAGTTTTACACAAAAAAGCCTTCATAGGTTGGTTTTAAAATAAAAAATTGCCTCTAGGATGTGAGGATGGATGTATGGATGGTATTTTATTAAGAATTTTTGTATACAAGTGGATCTTGAAGTGTGAAAAGAATAGGATAAGATTTGATATTTTATAAGTGAGGGAAGGTGGAATTTTGGAATTTCCTAAAATATTAAATTATAATAAAGTCATATACACTTAAAATAAAAAAATTGGTAGGGATTATAATTTGGGACAATAAATTTTGAAATTTGACTAGAAAATATTATTTATAAAATTAAAATAATCAGCTAACCCTTATATTCGTGTTTAACCCCTCCGTAAACCCATTTTAACTTTAACCGCAACATTTTTTTTCCAAAATACAAGGGTTATAATTTTCTGTAGGCATTATATTACTTAGAAATGGATTAAATTTTAGGATCTTGAGACCGTGACTTTTTTTAGGTGTGACTAAATACTTGGTTCAACAATTGTTATTTTTAGTGGGAAAGTTGTGGTAAGTAGCACCCTTATAACTTTATTACCGTGATAATGCCATTTTTTTCTGATGTTTGGTGTCATTCGGGTACCATTGTCCCTTTTAGGACTTATAGTTTCTATTAACACCCTTTTTTGGATGGGGTTCATTCTTTAATTGACCTTGTTATGGGATTGAGCAATGGGAAATGCTCGTTTTCAGTAGGTTAGACATGCTTTGGGAATGGTCGGCCACTTCATAGGTCGTTTGAACATTTATTTTCCTTGGTAGTGGATGCCTTGGCTTGTCGTTGTCCAAGTGAAAGGTTGTATGTGGAAATACCACTGTATAATAAATTTCTTTCACTATTGAGTATGGTCTCAAGTCATCTCCAAGTAGAGTGACATGATCATTAAATAATCAAGTTAGTCCCAATGCCTAAGAGGGATTTTTCAAGGCATGACTGTTTTTACATGATAGTTAGTTCGGTTTTGGTTCCCCTGTACGATGAATTTAATTTTGTGAGTATTACTTAGAGAAGAATCACACATTCATTTAAGGTGAATGTGACCTATCATGCTTTTGATTTTCTAGTCGGTATCTTTTATTTTGAAATCTAGGACACCCCTAAGGTGGGGAGTAACCCATTAGTTCTTCTGAAACATGTTCTTCTACATAGAAGGAACATAACTAAAGAGTAAAATTGAAATATGGTCAGTTCTGCTTGAATTCCTTTGTGGTTGGAATGTTTGAAATGTGTCGCTGCTTCCTCGGTAGCATGAGTTTGATCTAGTTTGAGGTGTATTCAACCGTTGTGAAACACCATTGGTCATAGAATAATTATATAGTAAATCTAGAACTATCACATACTTCCTTGGGTGGTGTGGGCTTGTGATTATTTATAATTTTGTGTCGGTAGTTGAATCCAAGTATCTTCTTTATATTTGACCAATTGTGATTCGACTGATCTTTTGGGTAATATTATAAATTCCTCTTAGTGTATTTTGATTAGTGAAGAGAATTTCACCTATATTGATGTCATCCTAGATACACTAAGAAAGAATCATTATTATACTACACTAATGTTTTAAAATATATTGATCTTGTTAGGTGGTTTTCTTTTAGTTTTGCACACTGGATGCTTGGTTTCCTTTGTGGTTTGTTCAGGAACATCACTGGAAGTTGGGTATGTACTTTGGTGGATGTGCTCGTGGGGAATGCGAGATGCCTTGGGAGAGGGAATCATTGTTCATCTTATAAAACGATGACTGTCTAATCTGATCATATTCTTAAATAGTTATGCTAAGTGGATTCACTCTTTTCCTCTATTGTTTAATGAATATGGTTGGTGAAGAACCGTTTTAAGGAACATCATTAGGTGGGGATGAGTGCGATTTGTGTCAAATGAGGCTTTTCATGGAAATTTGGATCGATTTGGATTTGATTTCAAGGGATGATCAACCATTTTGTGAGTCCAAATCATGCTAGGAGTGTCTTTATAACACTTTGAGGTGTGATAGTAAGGAAATTTTAACAGTAGGTTGAACCGTGGTTTGGAATTGGCTGCTTAACATTAAAGCCTGAGGTGGGAAGTATCTTTGGATAGTTTCTTGATGATATTATGATGTGACTATGTCTATAGATAAAATATCTTAGGTAAGAGACATCTTGGTGTTTTTTTTGTAAAACAAGCATTGGATCGAGTCTTGGTGGTTTAAGTGCATTTTGTTTAAAGGAATGATTAGATGTGAGTTGGGTGTTCAGAAATGAAACACGACCATTTGAACAAAGATTCTCAACCCTTATAGGTTATGTGATGTGGATGTTTTTACTGAAGGCTTATTGGGGATGATAAGTTACAAGGTTGGTAGGGTGTAGTGTCTTGTGTTTTGAACCAGAAGAAAAAGTGAAGTAATTTGAACATGTTTGTTTACTGAATGGCCCATTCTTAAAATCAGGATTTGGAATGAGATTATAATGGTTGGAACACTTAAAATTGATGTTTTTTGACGTGGGTAAAGGCCTGATAAGTTTCTTGGGTGGCTTTAGGAGTTTCTGAAGTTCCAAACAAGAAAAAATAAAGTTTTTGGGGGTCTGCACTGGGAGCACAGTTTGTTTGAAATCGTGCGACACATAACAGAAAACTATGCAGCTTTCTGTAAGTGCATAGAGACTATTTCACGAGCTATGCATGGTTTTCCAAACTATGTAAATATCCCACATAGTCAGTGGCATGGGAAGTAGCTCAACAAAGTTCACCACACAGTCAGCAAACAAATTCAAGACCTTGCGGCCAACTCATGTGGGGTGCCCCAGGTGCCCAGTAAATGGGCACACAGTTAGTGCATAGTTTTATAAACCATGTAGTAAAAACCATGTGTGACACCCTATTTTTAAAAATTGAATTATTTTAATTTAATTAAAATTAAATTAAAAACTTAAACCTATACTAACCTCTCCCCTTATCCCACTTTCACGAACCCCCTTTCTAGGAGCCCTCGGTACAACACCCCTATCTCCTCTGGATATTCCTTTGTCCATAGATTTTATCCGGTTATCTTGAGATTTCTCTCAAAAAATTAAAGATATGTTTTCATCTACCTTATTATCTCCATTTTTGATTGATATTTGGTCTCCCCATCTCCCTATATAGTTCAGTCAAAACCTTAGGTTGAGGGTTATCCCTTATTTCGATTTTATTTTTATTTTGGGTTGTGCGAATGGTCTTCTGAGGTGTCTTATTGCTTGTTCCGACAACTACCATCGAAGGAGAGGTAGTTTGGGTCATTTAGGGTTTCCTCCACCATACAAGGAGAGGTTTTAATCTTACTAATTTGTTTATCATAGTTTATTTTTTGTCACTTTTGTGTTTTAAGGTTCCTAGTAATTATTCTATAGTGCATTGGACCCTGCTGTGTGGTTTCGAGTTGTTGAGTCTAAGGAAACATGATTGCATATGCATAGGTAGGTATATATATATGTAGGATCCCCTGTTATGTGAATATTCATCCATGGAAGTGAATATTTGTTTATGGGTCTAGGTGTGCCTATGTATATATATGAAAATGCATGCGTAGGTTAGTGGAGGCGAGTGTATGCATACAATCATATATTTAAGGATCCCCTTGCAAAAGTTTATTTCCATCCAAATGTGTTCATAGGAGCCAGGTGTCATTATATGTATACGAAGGTGCATGTGATCTAAGGGGTTAGCAACCACTTTGTGTTAAAAAGTTCCAAGATCTAAAGTGTTTGTTTTGGTTCCACCCTGAGGTTGGATCCCTGTTCATGCCCTTTCAATTTAAGTAATGCATTAATTAATTTCTTTTTGCACTATTCTTGGATTTAATTAATGCATCATGGTTTTTTGGATTAAATTATTACTTTGATAAAGTTAATGAAATGATTAAAACAGATAAATGGTTTATTTTTTAAACAAATTCATGATTTTATAATAAAACTCATCCAATGGAGGTGCACTGACTTCAAGCTAAAAATATAGTGAGTGGAATTTTATATTTTCTTGATTGGATACTTTGATTATATCTTTATGCTTGAAGATATGATTGATAAATGGAATGTTTAGGTTCTTGGTCACTTTTAGATGAAATTTCCCAAGTGGGAATATGATTTATTTTCATAACACTTATACCTTAAATCAATTGTCCATGTCTAGGAAAATTGAGTGGGATGAACTTGAATAAGATAAATTATACTGAATGGAATGTTTCCATTAGAATGTATTAAATGGATGAATCCTGATGGTTGTTTTCTTTTTTAGAGAAATGGTCATAGGGATGGTTAGACCATGCCTCTTTTTTTCTTGCCTTATGAAATGCCTCTTATGAAATGTAATGTTTAAATGGAATTAACATTGGTTAAAGAAACACATGATAGGTTCTACCGCATGTGTCATGTTATGGGCTTGATCATGCCTTGGTATTTTTCAAAGGCTTGATGATATGACATCAGAGGTAATTCCTTATGCCCAATTTATAAATTCTGGACATGATACTTTATATAATGAGTTACATATGCTTATGTGTGTGAGTTAGTTTTACCCCATGACAGTTATATATGCTTGTGGGTGGGAGGCAGTTTTACCCCATCTGAGATATATATGTTTATGGGTGGTATGTAGCTTTACCCCATGATAGTTATATATTCTTATGGGTGGGAGGTAGTTTTACCCCATACCAGTTATATATGTTTATGTGTGGGGTCCATTCTTACCCCACACCAGTTAGAAATGTTTTTGGGTGGGAGGCATTCATCCCTGATTCCATTTATGATTTCAAAAAATATATATACTTTCATGAAAAGTGACTGAGGGATCTTGGTATTGGGTTAGGGGAAGACCGTGAGAGCTCCCCAAGAATTTGGATGGTGGTGGTATGTCCTGATCCGCCCCAATATAAATCTAATGCATAGAGGCCAAGAGACTAAGGGATCTTGGACCTGGGTTAGGGGGAGACCATGAGAGCTCCCCTAGAATTTGGATGGGGGAGGTATGTCCCGATCCACCCTAATATAAATCTAATGCATGAAGGATAAGATATTAATGGCTCTTGGACCAGGGTTAGGGGAATATCGTTAGAGCTCCCCTGGAATTAGATGGAGGAGGTACATCCCAATCCACCCCAACATATATCTATCTATTTTACGTATGTATATTTATACTACTATTATATATATATATATATATATTCGACATGATTAGACATACCATTCATGAGATGAAGTAGGTATCACTGTCAGGTGTCCCTTGGGAACCTAGATGGGTGTTTATTCACTCTTTCAGTTTTTTGTTATTCTGCTATACCTACACACTATAAAAATTGTATTACACTAGATCAAGATAGACACCATGGTTTGAAACCTACTAAGATTCTATCTCATGCCCTGCTCGACTACCCTTGGTACCTGAGTAAACCTTATATTTAGAAGAACTAGGTTGATTTTTGTATTGCTTATACTAGGGAGTTAGGAGCAAAGGATCGAGATGGAGCTCGATATTCTCATGGAGATCACCCATGGGACTTTGATGTATTTTTATTATTTTGTACTATATTGAAAAACATGTTGTATTATTTACTTCTTTCAATTATGCATCATTTCCAATCCATGCATTCATATATTTTATAAACCTCATTTTCCACTTCTGTTCAGTTATATCACTTCTGTATTTCGCTATTTTGTCATTTATGTATTACTTATTCCACCGTTGATTGTTATTTACTCTATTATACCACTGCACATATTTGATAAGAGGGTATAGTCTCCCCACGATCACCTCTCGGGACCCTAGATGCTAGTCAGCAGCCTCTGGAGTACAGGGAGACATTCTTGAGGCCATGTGACTGACTAGTCTAGCTACGAGTTTGATAGTAATATGGGTTGGGATGTTACAAAAAATTACTTTTAAACAGAATTGAATTGATTTTTGGGAGATTTCCTACCTCATTTATTATGCTATGTTGAGATTCCATGCCTAAAATGGTTCAATGGCTTAAATGTTAAATGGTAAAATGAGTGTGAATGCTCATTTGGTTTCTTTTTAATTGCATAATGATTTATTTTGAAAATGTGGAAATGGGTGGGTAAACTTATGTGTTACATTTAAATATTAATTTTTAACAATGATAGGGTATTATCATTGGTTTTATTTAATTTTTAATGGTGATTATGTGAGTGGGTATACTCATGATATCAGTTGAATGTTTAATGGTTATCTGAGTGGGTATACTCACATAGTTTGAAATGATAAAGAAGGTGGTCATGTATAAATAGATTCCTTGGAATGTTCCTTGGATATGGAACCTGGTAGTGGAAATATTGGATAGATTATGCTCCTTGGGTCTTGATTTTGTGTTATAACTCATGCCTTGCTACCCCTTGGATCCTGATTACTTGGCTCATATAGGACATGTTTGGTATGACATGCTCATATGACTCTAACTAGGGACTAACTAAGTTTTCATTGAGATTGCCAAAAGACTACGAAGATTACATGGTCCACGAAACTTTGGATCTGACCCTTTATGGTCTGACACTTTGACATATGACATGACTGTGAGAACTATGACATGTTTGGTTGAAAAAATTGGTCATGGACGTTTCTAACACTTCAAGTTATATGGAAAGGCTGTGACTGATATGGTTTATACAAAAAACTGTGGTTGACAAGAGGGGTGTGGATTTACAGTGGGTCCAAAATGGTTATTTTAGTTTGTTATAGCTATCATGTTATAGGAACTAACACTTGTTTTACAGGGATCCATGCTCGATTAATTTATCACTTGATTGGTTATACATTCCATGGGAACATTACTGTTTACTACTAAAATTTTTATATCGTAAAACATATAATTGTATTGATCATGGGTGATTTCCTAATGGGATGTTATCTCACACCCTGTTTGGGACTCCCTTGAAGACCTAAACAGATTATATGGTTGTAGGTATTGATAAGGGAAACACCCTAATATAGGTTGCTGATTACTGCATAGGAGCAAGAGAGCTTGGGACCAAGTCAAGGTTTGTGATGCTTCTGGGAAACTTCTTTGTCTTTTTGGATTTCAAGATACTTGTATTATATTGTGCTTCAATGTACATATTTTGGATACTTTCTTAGATACATGTACCACCATCATCACTGTATATGAGACACTTCTAGGATTTCTATATATTACTATCAGGTTCATCTATTAATCATCTCCTTGTGGTATCTCCTTTTGTAGTTGGTTTGTTATTTATATTACACTGTGTATACTATAGTGATGATGGAATAGTCTCCCCATTGTCACACCTAGGCCCTCGACGCTAGTCATAAGCCTTTGGAATTTGGGGAGATGTGCCTGTGGCCTTGTGACCCACCAGTCTTGAAGCACAGTTGAGTGGAATCTATGTCTAGGATGTTACAAAGTGGTATTAAATAACTATTTTCTAGTTTATTTTAATATTTGTAGATAATATACAAGGATAATAAAGAATAAGAGTTTGGTAATGAGCTATTCCCAAAATTAGCTACCTTGGGTATAGGGAAAATCGAAATTTACTCAAACGGAATTTCTATTTTATGGATTTATGTTATTATAGTTGATATAATTACACTATTGGGTTACACACTATAATTATGATGTTAATATTTATGCGATTTATGGGATATATTTTGTTTCAACCTGATGAGATGAGGGTATTTTATATCATGCATCATATAAGAACCTGTTAGTTCTCACATTCCATACATTATTCCATGCCATTTAGGATACACTACTCATTTCATGTTTCTATGATAGGTGTTGTGATAGACATACCTACTATTGTGATAGATTTTGTGTAGTGTATAGAGGAAGTGACATCATCTTTCAGTTCACTGGGAGAATGGGCCCTTATGGACTACAAAGTGATGCACATTTTGATAAATTTTTAAAAGTGAAATTGTTTTGATATGAATGATATGGACACCAAGTTTTTGTTCATGAGTTGTTATGGACCCTCATGGATTGGAAAATGGAGAACCATTGGTTAAAAGATTTCTAATGAACGAATAATGGATATTAAATAAAATATAACGGAACAACAAAAATAAAAATAGATACTCGACCTGGACTCGACTTTTGAGTGGGTACGACGGTAGTGCCTCTAGTGGTTTTGATGACTTTTCATGATAAAGTTATGTTTTTAGGCGTTGAATGTGGGGTTTGACTTGGTTTTAGGAGGCTTTTTATCTATAATATGCTTTCAAGCCCTGAATATTGATATCATTATTTTCAGAGGTGCATGTTTGGCATTGTAGAGGCATGCCACCAGGACAACCTCCAGTCATATTCCAGGAGGGAAGGAATGAACACACTCTGGAGGTGATGGGACATAGGATACCAAAGGAACCTCCTTTAGTGCTCGTTATAGCACCAACTTATATTATGGACATAGGTACTGAGGCACAATTCCATGAGTGATTCTTTTGCTTCATGCAGACTCATTTGGGAGCACCAAAACCTGCCATATCTTTGAATAAGTTGATGTGTTTATTTCAATAGTATAATCCTACCATGTTTTAGGGGGATGTTGGTCCGTTGGCTATTGAGCTATGGATTGAGACAAAAATATTAATATTTGAGCACCTTGAGACACCTCCTAAGATGAGTGGAATGCCGTGACTTACATTCGTCGTGGGGTAGCAAAGAACTAGTGGGAAGTTCTGAACTAGAATGACATGCTTTGAGATATGGTTTGAAATGATTTCTAAATAAATTTTTATGAATTTCTCTACCCCGAGACTCTATGGGTAGAGTGGGATAGTGAATTCATGAATCTGGAGCTGGGTGTGATAACAGTTATGGATTAATTAGAATTATTTTTGGAGTTTCATATTTTTTCATTGACGTACCTTACTAATGAGATATCAAGGGTGATAGGATTTGAAGAAGGTCTCCAGAATGCTGTTAGATCTCAATTAAATGTGTTCAAGTTGTCCTCTATCAATGAAATGGTGAATCAGGTAGTGACTATAGAGAAAAACCTAAAAGAATATGGGGGCCCATAGTAGGGAAGTTCTGTTTCTCATCCTATTGGTTCAATATATTTTGGAAGGAAGCTCCATTTTAAGGCTTCTTGTGAGATGAGTTTCAGTATGGTTGTGAGTACTGGTAGCTTAGTGTTTTTTCATTAGTGTGGCTAGTGAGGGAACATAAAGAATCAATGCGACTGTAACTTAGTAGAGTGGCTAGCTTGTAGTAGGATGGGACACATGAAATGTTTATATAGGGCCTTACATCTATCTATGAGTGGTAGAGGGTTATCTCCAACACTAGGTTTAAGAGAAAGTTCTCTGATCTGCATCTGGCAGGGATTTGGAGTAGTATTGGTCGATCAGGCTGAGGCAATAGTGGTCGTGGTCAAGGTAGCCAGACACCAGTTACACTAAGACATCAAAGTGGTCCTACTCTAGGTATTGAGGTTGTATCACAGGGTTGTGTCTTATGAAATATCTTTTCTATATAGCCTACCCCAAAGGTACAGGGTGCCAAACCGTTTATGGTGATAGGTACAATTTTAGTAGCCTCTACTATTTCAAATTTTTCTTTTGATATAGGTGTATCACATAGTTTTATATCTACATCGGTGGTGAAAAGACTTGTTCTTATTGTATTTTCTTATGAGGGTGTTATGATTATAGACACACCATTGGGAATAAGAATGGTGGATGTCCGCTAGTGCAGGGTGTGCCCTCTTGAGATTAGTGGGTGTCACTTCATCGGGGATCTTTATATCCTTCAGATGACTAGGTTTTATTACATACTTAGATGGACTGGTTAGCAGATCATCAAGATTATGTCGACAACTATATTCAGAGGGTGACATTCAGGTAACTATAGGGAGAAGTTCATACTCACAAGTGTGAATGAGATTTCAATGTGAGCTAAGTTGTACTAGATCACCATGGGTATGGATTAATAATAACCAAGATTTCTAGATTGTATTTGGATGACCAGGGAGTGCATCCGAGGGACTTTCCTACAGTGGTTGATCATTTTATAGATGTGTTCTTGGGTGAATTGTCTTGTTTACCTCTTGAGAGAGAGGTTGATTTCTCCATAGAGTTAGTTCCAAGAGTTGTACCGATATCAATTTCTCTTTACTAGATGGCTATGATGGAGTTGTAGGAGCTCAAGAGGCAACTAGAAGATTTGGAGGAAAATGGTTTAATCAGAACTAGTACTTCTCTATGGGGTTCTCCAGTCGTTTTTGCAAACACTTTTTTATAAAACCATTAGTCTATGCATGTATTATTGGAAGTTGAACCATTTTATTGTCAAGAACTGATATCCCTTACCACTGATAGATGATTTTTTGATCATCTTTGAGGAGATCAGTTTTTATATAAAATCAATTTGAGGTTGGGATATCACCAGGTGTGTGTTTGACCTATAGACATACCTCACACAACTTTTCATAGCAGTTATGGCTTGTATGAGTATCTTTTTAAACCATTTGGTCTCACAGATGTGTTAGCAGTTTTCATGGTGCTGATGAACTGTGTTTTCCATCCATATTTGGATTCTTTTGAAGTGGTTTGCATGGAAGATATATTTGTGTATTCTCACAATCAACACTACTATTCCAAACATATTCTGATCATTTTAGATACATTGAGATAGAATTTGTAATATAAAAATCTCCCGAAGTTATACATTTGGATGGATCAGATTCACTTATAAGGTCACATAATCTCTGATACAGGAGTATCAGTAGACCTAGAGAAGGTGATAGCTGTAGTTTCCTAGGATCATCCCAAGAACCTATTTGAGGTATGGAGTATAACGACCCATACATTACATACATTTTTATTACTTCAGAATTGAATCATACTTATTACAACATATAACAAAACCATGATAGGACCATACATGTATAGTGTCTTTAGAAACTGGGAGACATAAAAAACTGGTTCATAAATCAACTACATTGTCTCCCGATTATTTCATCATATCTAGAGTCCCTTTTAGAATATCCTACTTAATACCCTTATTCCTGACCTAGGGAAAAGAAAACATACAAAAGGGTGAGCTCAAATGCTCAGTAAGGGTAAATAAAGGAAATGTTAATCATATCATATTCATAATAACATAACATTTTAAAAATCTTAACCTGCACAAGAGATCGTAATATCATGAGATGGGATAAATCATAGTAGTGAAATGTAATCTCAATAATCATAACATAAAACATGAAACTTTGTGGCATACACACATATTCATAGAAAATCATTTCATATTAGTCAAGAGTCATTTCCAAGACCATCATAGAGGACAAAGTCCATTACTGAACCGAGTTCAGTCCTTGTTTCAGTCCCGTATCACTGAACTAGATTAACTTGCCGTTCTAGCCATGTCTATATCATGAGATATAAATCTTTACCCAATTCATTGGAGGGAGATATAGGTCCCACCCATCTCATAATGATACCATTATTATGTGTGCCACAAAATCATAAATCATACATCATAGCATAACCCATGTAATAAAAATGGGATTCTTAAACATCATGCCATCATAACATAATCCATATAAGATAAATGGACTTCATAAATATAATTCCATCATAACATAATTAAATCAAAGTAATAATAGCGATAGAAACAGAACCCTATATTATCTTATATAGAAAATAATTTTGATAAAACACTTGAACTCCATTCTTGAGGAAAATATCCTTTATACTTCAATTTTTTTTCCTTTCTTAACATGTCATAAAATTTTAAACTAAAAGAATTCAATTGAAAATAAACTCTAAAACTTTTAAAGGAATCTTCATGGAAATAATGTTCATAAAAATCCATTCATGCCGTATAATTTTAAAAAACATTCTCCTCATACTTTGGCCAGAAAAGTCAAAAATTATCTCGTACTAAAAACGACAAAAGATTCCTTCCATAACTTTTACTAAAAATTAAACAATAGGTAAAATTGAATTTAAACAATTTTAGGAGGATAGAAATAATATTAAATATTGAGGAAACATGGATTTGGATGATAAATATTCCCCAGTAAATTCTGAAGTATAAATAATCTCGGATGAAAATGAGATTGCGAGATTTTCTCCTACCTTAGGTCCAATATGCTTTGTAAGTATCTGAACCTCCTATAATAATGATTTAAATAATTTCATTGATTTATTCCTGAATCATACTTATTGTTATGATATCATATATGGTCATATTCTTAGCTTCTTATTAGTAATATTTCATTGCTACTTGTTATTCAGGTGTTCATTACTTTATGCTCTTATGTGTGTTTTGTCGAATAAATTCTTTTTCCTATTTTTAAGTTATAGATAAATCATTTAAATAATGGTAGTATTATAATAAATATCAGATTTATTCATTCAATTCGTTTATATAATCATGGTTTAATGAAGATCATGTAGAACGAATCACATCGCATAGTGGAGACGGTAATCTGTACGTACGCACGAGCGACGATATCGTTCCCATAATTATTAAATGGTATTGGAGTGGATGATAGAATATCTAAGAGTTAGTATCATGTTATAATAATCATATATAGTTATTCTTTAAACCATTATACCCATCCAAGTAAGGTGGTGGTGGAAAACAGATTACACCACGGCGTGGAGATGGTATTCCGTACGTACGCACGCGTGGTGATTTCATTTTCTCTAGGATAGATAGAAGGTGAAATATGTTTGTTTAATATTTATAATAAAATATCAATATATGAGTGATACTGATGTTATTAATTTATAATGAAACCAATAAAGAAGAGGAAGTAGAAGAAGAAATAAATTTGAAAGGTTTGGAAAAGGATATTACCTCTTCTTCGACGCGCCTCTTCTAAACCTCCTCTTAGGGCACTAAAGTTGGTCTTTGAAGAAGAGAAGGACCTCTAGTATGTTTCTAGGGAAGTGGAGAAGAGAAATTTTCAGGGTTTGTACGAGCATGAAGGCTCAAAATGGTGTGAGGAGGAGAGGGAGGAGGTGCCCTTTTATAAGGGAGGAGAGGGGCACCTTTGGAAACATAAGAAATATTAATTTATAATAAATTAAAAACCCACTTAAAAACCTCCAAAAATGATTCAATTAGAATATTATATGAGACAGGGTTTTAATCTCATCAAAAAATAAAATTTATACATGTTGGGAATTTATTTTAAGCCTTATCAAATTGATTTATCCTTATTTAATCTATTTAATTTTATTTGTGGTAATAATATTCTAAATTTTAAATTGTTATAAATAATTACTTATGTGTTGTGAATTGTCTATAAATATATAATTTATGAAATTTTAGACCATTTAAATTTCAATTTATAATTTTTAAATATTTTTGTGATTTCTAAACAATTTTATAATATGTTATTTTTAAAAAGTAACAATAGTGTCGATTTTAACACTATTCATTTATTTTAATTTAAATAAAATCCACAAAGAAGTTATATTCGAACTAAAAGTTTTAATAGATTCCTAACATGTCATATTTATCTATAATATTCATGGATCACATTAAATAGTTCATATAATATTTATTTTAATATTTTTAAAACCATTTATTTGATATTTTAATCAATAAAATAATTTCAACATCACTATTGTGTCATAATTAATGATAATTATTTAATCCATAAAAATTATAAATAAACTCACATTATGTAGATAATTTTATTTTTTTCTGGATACTATTAATGTTATATTTTTTATGAAGTTTATCACTAAATTAAAATTATTACACTTATAAGATATAAGAGAGTGACATGTTGTCACTTTCTTTGGTTTTAATAATAATTATATCATTTTCATGGTCAAAAGTCCATGAAATGAATCTATTCCAACCCTTAGGTGATATGGGTCGACTTTTATTCATCCAATAGAATTTTTTCAGGTGTTAGGGTAATTTTATAATATTATTTTTAACCTTAATTACCCGATTCACCTTTAACTATAGTAAATAAAAATTACCATAGTTACTATTCATAATGTCAAAAAAATAAAAGTAACATATTAACATAATTGGGACCCACATAATACAAATATTGAATCCATTTTTCAAAATTCAAAACACATAAGTTGCAGTAATTAATTTAAAATTAATCCCGTTGTTAAGAAAAAGTTTTTTAAAAGTTAAAACATTGTCAAAGATTGAAATGTTTTTACCTATGAATTCAATGTAAAATTAATGGTAATGACATACATGGTAAAAATATATTCAATTTATACTTTAAAACCATTAAATTTTATCATTTAACTATATAAATTATCTTGATGAAAAAAGTTGTTTTTAAGAAAAATTTAGTGTATTTTTACTATTCATCAAAATATGAAAGTTATCAGAAAAGTATCAAAAATTTATCAAATGTAAATTTTTATATCCCGATTCAAAAGAAGAAGCTCATTTTTTAACATTGAACTTATAAAATTGTCAAAAATTATATTTAAAATGGGTGCACCATCAAATGGAGGTAAAACTTCATTTTTTGAAAAATACTTCTTTTATCCGAAAAAATGATTTTGTTTTAATATATCATTCTTTAAAATGTGTAAGATAAATTATAATGTTATAAAATTCAATATTTGGTTAATACTATTCATAACAGCTAGTTCATAATGTTATAATAATATATCATTGTTTAGAGATACTCGATATTGCGTATAACGCAAGCTATTGAGGAAGGTTGCTCTTGCGTATAACGCAAGCCAAGATAGTGTTGTGTGTAGTGAAAGATTACCTTGATGTTGCATATAACATAATAAATAAATAAATAAATAAATATATTTCTCATAAAATCTCAGGGTGTTACATTCTACCCCCCTTAAAATGAATTTTTCCCTCGAAATTCGTCACTTCGCAACAAACAGATGAGGATACCTCTCCCTCATCATATACTCAAGTTCCCATGTAGCTTCTTCTAATTGGTGGTTCCTCCATAAAACTTTAACCAAGCGAGTGGTATTTTTTCGTAGAACTTTTTTGTTACGATCCAGAATCTCTATCGGTTGTTCTTCATAAGAAAGATCTTGCTCCAGCGGTACAAATTCTGAGCTTAGTACACGTGAACGATCAGGTATGTACTTTCTCAGGAGAGATACATGGAACACATCATGAACTTGAGAGAGATTTGGTGGAAGTTACAATCGGTAAGCTACCTTCCCAACACGATCCAGTATTTCTAAAGGGCTGATATACCTAGGGCTCAACTTTCCCTTCTTTCCAAATCTCATTACTCTCTTCCAAGGAGATATTCCTAAGAACACTTTGTCACCCACTTCAAACTCTATGTCTTTTCTTCGATTATCAGCATAAATTTTTTGTCGACTCTGAGCTGCTCTTATGTGTTGTTGAATAGATCAGACATTTTCTTCCATCTAATCAACAAGATCAGGTCTTAATAGTTTTCCTTCCCCAACTTCATCCCATCAAGTTGGAGTTCTGCATTTCTTTCCATAGAGAGATTCATAAGGAGCCATCTGAATACTGGAGTGAAAGCTATTATTATAAGAAAATTACACCAAAGGTAGGTGTTGATCCCAACCACCATTTAAATCCATAGATCAAGATCTCAACATGTCTTCCAAAGTTTGAATTTTCCTCTCAGACTGACCATCTGTTTGAGGATGATAAGCAGTGCTGAAACTCAACTTTGTATCTAGAGTATGCTGAAGACTTCTCCATAACTTCGAGATAAACCTTGGATCCCGATCAGATATAATGGAAAGTGGTACTCCATCCAATATTACCACTTCCCTTACTTATATCTTGGCTAGCTGATCAAGAGATAAATCCTCTCTAATAGCAATGAAGTGTGCCGACTTTGTATGACAATCAACTATAACCCAGATAACATTATGGCCTTGGGATGTTTTAGGAAGTCCAGTGACAAAGTCTATAGTGATGTTTTCCCATTTCTATTCTGGTATGGGTAATGGTTGTAAGATCCCCTTATACTTCTATCTCTCAGCTTTAACATGCTGACAAACCAAGCATTGAGATACATATTCTGAAATATCTCTTTTTATGCCATCCCACCAGAAGTACTCTTTCAGGTCCCTATACATCTCCGTGCTTCCAGGGTGAATAGAGAATTATGAACTATGAGCCTCATCCAATATTTCATTCTTTAATTCTAGGATGGAAGGAACACAAACCCAATTCCTGAACCATATTATTTCATCACAATCAATGTGGAATTCAGGAACATTTCTCACCTTCTTTTGTATCTCTACATCTTATTTCTGTGCCTCTTTTATCTTCACATGTATAGATGGTTGAACATTCATTTTAGAAAGATAAGATTTTTCCCTTCCATTATAATTTCAAGATCCTTCTTTTTTAAATCCATAAATATTGGATCTTTTGTGATCATTGTCATGGATAAGCAATCATGGTCTTGTCAACTTAGTGCATCTGCAACCTTGTTTGCTTTCCCAGGGTGATAATGAATTGAGCAGCCAGAGTCCATAATCATATCCAACCATCTTCTTTGGTGCATATTCATCTCCTCTTGTGTGAAAATATACTTTAAAATTTTATGATGAGTATAAATATCACACCTTTCACCATAAAGATAATGCCTCCAAATCTTTAATGCAAATATTACCACAGCTAACTCCAAATCATGAGTTGGGTAATTTTTCTCATGGATTTTCAACTGTCGTGAGGCATAAGCTATCAAAATATCATTTTTCATGAGAACAAACCCCAATCCCTTCTTGGATGCATCACTATAGATCACAAACCTTTCTCCTCTATAAGGAAGTGTGAGCACAGGTGCACTGGATAACCTTCTTTTTAACTCCATGAAATTATCTTCACACTCCTCCGTCCAAATGAACACAACTCATTTTCAAGTCAACCTAGAGAGTGGATTAGACAATCGTGAAAAATATTTCACAAAACGTCAATAATATCCAGCCAAACCAAGAAAACTTTGGATCTTAGTTATTGTTTTTGGTCTTGACCATCTTTTGATAACCTCTGTTTTTGATGGATCCACAGATATCCTCTCTTTTGAGATTATGTGACCCAAAAATGAAACTTTTTGAATCCAAAATTCAAACTTGGTAAATTTGGCATAAAGCTTCTCCTTTATTAGGGTCTTTAATACAATTCTCAAGTGATCTTCATGTTCTTCCTTGATATTTGAATATACAAGAATATCATCTATAAATACTACCACAAACTGATCAAGATAGTCTCTAAAGACTCTATTCATTAGATCCATGAAGATAGCAGGGGCATTAGTAAGACCAAATGGAATCACTATAAATTCATAGTGTCCATACCTTGTACAAAAATCCGTCTTTGGTATATCCTCCCTTTTGACCCTTAATTGATGATACCCTGAATGAAGACCAATCTTGGAAAAGTATTGAGCTCCACATAGTTGGTCAAATAAGTCATCAATGCATGGGAGATGATATTTGTTCTTGATAGTGATCTTGTTAAGTTCTCGATAATCAATGTAGAGTCTTATTGATCCATCTTTCTTCTTAACAAACAAAACAGGTTCTCACCAAGGTGACGCACTAGGGAATATGAATCCCTTATCAAGATTCTCTTGGAGTTGCTTCTTCAATTCCTGCAACTCAATTGGGGCCATTCTATAATGTGTCTTTTCATAACACCGAGTATTAGTTCTATTGAAAACTCAACTTCATGATTTGGTGGAAGACCTGGAAATTCCTCTAGAAAGACATCATCAAACTCCTATAAAATGGGAATATTCTTAATTGTGAGTTTCTCTCCAACCATTTGAGATAAATAACCTTCATTTATTGGAATAAAGACCCATAATTTGGAAGAAATTTCTAATGGAAGGTTATATTAATCCTTGCATCGATAGATGATCATAGATTGATCAGGAATATGAAATGTGACTTCCCTTTTCTGGCAATTGATATGATCTACATATAGAGAAAGCCAATCCATGCCAATAATCACATCAAATTCCACTATAAGAAGGATCACAAGATTTTCAGGAATAACTTTCCCACAAACTTCAATAAGAGAATAATTGTAAACTTTTGATATGACTGTTGTGCCATTGGGAGTTGTCATAGCTAACTCAATAGCTAATTTTTGGGGTAGTACTATGATACCCTTAGAAAATTCTTCAGAAATAAAATAGTGGGTGGATCCGGAATCAAATAAAATATTTTCTACTTTAGAGTGGATGGTAAGTGTACCTTGCACCACTTCGTTATCGTACTCCACATCACCGATATAAATTTCATGCGACTTTCCTTTTTTCTTTGGCCTTAAGAGTCTATTGACGTCGATCATCATCCAAAACCCTCGGATTAGGGCATTGATTGGCATAATGCCCCATTTCCTTGCACTTGTAACATTGAAGTGTAGGAGGTGCATTCTGGGTAGCCTTTTATTTATTCGCATCACTATACATATTTTTCCCATCACTGCAACATTCAATTTCCCGATGAACTTCTTTTCCACACTTATAACATTTACTTGTCGCTTTAATAAAATTACCTCCATGTTTCTTTCCACACTTTGAGCATAAGGGAAAACTCCTATTTTTTTTTCAGTGTGGTCTTTAGATTTTATTTTGAATTCCATTTTCCTCTTCTTATCAAACCCATATGACTGATGGGTTACTCCAATCTCTATATCAACCTTGAGAGCACATCGAAAAATTTCCTCATAGCTATTGAAGTCCCTTATAGATAATGACCTTTAGAGATTTGGTTTTAGGCTACTAAATAATCGATCTATCTTACTCTCAGGTTGGATAATAATCCCAGAAGCATACCTTGCAAGCCTTGTAAAATTTTCTTCGTAGGTACCAACAGATTCATCATCCTTTTGCTTCAGTTCAAGAAACTCCTTCTCTATCTTTGTTTGAAGAATACGAGGGAAGTACTTATTGAAAAATATGTTCTTGAACTCATCCCATTCCATTGACTCAATTTAGTCTCATTGCCTCGTATTCTTGATAAGATTCCACCATTGACCAGATTCAACTTCTGAATGATATAATGCTAAGATGACTTTATCATGTTCAAAACATTGTATAATTGAAAATATCTTTTCAGTGGTACTAATCCATTATTCAGCCACTAATGGATTAGAAGACCAGCTGAATAAAGTTGGATGCTGCCTCATGAAGGATTCAACAGAATGTTGAACCTTCCTTTTCTCGTTTGGAAGTCCTGCATGATTCATATCTTTAGAAAGTTGTGTGAGCATGGCTATTAGATTTTTTATTCTAGCTCCCATATAGTTTGGTCGCTCAGGGGGACAATCACTGCATTGCCCGTCACATTCATCATTAACACGGTTCCTTCGGGTTCCAACCATTGACTAAAACCAAGAAGCATAGTGTGAGCAACACTAATTACAATAGGAAAACCACATAATCAGAAATAAAATTTCACACTTTAGGTCTTATCATAGGTTATTCATGGCCGTTTTTTAAGCAATAATATTGTGTTCTATGCTTAGACATATCCTTAGGGTTCTTACTAAGGCATTCACATCCTAGTTTCCAAAGGTTGCCTATACCTTTCCTCTGATACCAACTATAACGACCCATACTTTACATACATTGTTATTACGTTATAATTAAAGCATACTTATTACAACATATAACAAAACCATGATAGGACCGTATATGTATAGTGTCTTTAGAAACTGGGAAACATAAACAAATCATTAATAAATCATCTACATTTTCTCCTGCTTATTTCATCATATCTAGAGTCACTTTTGGCATATCCTACTTAATACCCTTATTCCTGACCTGGGAAAAAGAAAACATACAAAAGGGTGAGCTCAAATTCTCAGTAAGGGTAAATAAAGGAAATTTCAATCATATCATATTAATAAGAACTTAACATTTTGAAAATCTTAACCTACAAAAGAGATCATAATATCATGACATGGTATAAACCATAGTAGTGAAATCTAATCCCAATAATCATAACATAAAACATGAAACTTTTTGGCATACAAACATAATCATAGAAACTCATTTCATATTAGTGAAGACTCATTTCTAAGACCATCATAGAAGACAAAGTCCATTACTGAACCGAGTTCACTCCTAGTTCCAGTCCTGTATCACTGAACCGGATTAACTTTCCATTCCATCCATGTCTATATCATGAGATATAAATCTTTACCCATTGAATTGGAGGGAGATATAGGTCCCACCCATCTCATAATGATACCATTCTTATGTGTTCCACAAAATCATAAATCATACATCATAGCATAACCCATGTAATAAAAATGGGATTCTTAAACATCATGCCATCATAACATAATCCATATAAGATAAATGGACTTCATAAAAATAATTCCATCATAACATAATTAAATCACTATAATAATATGGATAGAAACAGAACCCTATATTATCTTATATGGAAAATAATTTTTATAAAACACTTGAACTCCATTCTTGAGGAAAATATCCTTTCTACTTCAAAAACATTTTTCCTTTATTAACATGTCATAAAATTTTAAACTAAAAGAAGTTAATTGAAAATAAACTTGAAAACTTGTAAAGTAATATTCATGGAAATAATGTTCATAAAAATTTATTCATTCCGTATAAGTTAAAAAAACATTCTTCTCGTACCTTGGCCGGAAAAGTCAAAAATTATCTCGTACTAAAAATGACAAATGATTCCTTTCATAACTTTTACTAAAAATTCACCAATAGGTAAAATTGGATTTAAACAATTGTAGGAGGATAGAAATAATATTACACATTGAAGAAACATGGATGTAGATGATAAATATTCCCCAATAAATTCTAAAGTATAAACAATCTCAGATAAAATTGAGATTGTATGATTTTCCCTTACCTTAGGTCCGATATGCTTTGTACATATCCGAACCTCCTATAATAATGATTTAATAATGATTTAAATATTGTCATTGACTTATTACAGAATCATACTTATTGTTATGATATCATATATGTTCATATTCTTAGCTTCTTATTAGTAATATTTCATTGTAACTTGTTATTCGGGTGTTCATTGCTTTATGTTCTTATGTGTGTTTTGTATAATAAATTCTTTTTCCTATTTTTAGGTTATAGCTACATCATTTACATAATGGTAGTAGTATAATATATATCAGATTTATTCATTCAATTCGTTTATATAATCATGATTTAATTAAGATCATGTTGAACGAATCACATCGCATCGTGGAGACGGTAAGCCGTACGTACGCACGAGCGAAGATATCATTCCCATAATTATTGCATGGTATTAAAGTGGATGATAGAATATCTCAGAATTTGTATCATGTTATAATAATCATATAAAATTATTCTTTACACCATTATACCCATCCAAGTAAGGTGGTGGTGGAAAAAAGATTACGCCACGGCGTGGAGACAGTATTCCGTACGTACGTACGCGTGGTGATTTCATTTTCCGTAGGATGGATAGAAGGTGAAATAGGTTTGTTTCATAATTATAATAACATATCATTATATTTGTGATACTTATTTTATTAATTTATAATAAAACCAATAAATAAGAGGAGGTATAAGAAGAAATAAATTTGAAAGGATCGGAAAAGGTTATTACCTCTTCTTCAACGCGCCTCTTCTAAACCTCCTCTTAGGGCACTAAAGTCGGTCTTTGAAGAAGACCAGGACCTCTAGTATGTTTCTAGGGAAGTGGAGAAGAGAAATTGGCAGGGTTTGGCTGAGATTTAAGGCTCAAAATGGTATGAGTAGGAGAGGGAGGAGGTGCCGTTTTATAAGTGAGGAGAGGGGTACCTTTGGAAACATAAGAAATATTAATTTATAATAAAATGAAAACCCAATTAAAAACCTCAAAAAATGACTCAATTTGAAGATTATATGAGATAGGGGTGTAATATAATCAACCAATAAAATTTATACATGTTGGGAATTTATTTTAAACCTTATCAAATTGATTTATCCTTTTTTAATCTATTTAATTTTATTTGTGGTAATAATATTCTAAATTTTAAATAATTATAAATAATTACTTATGTGTTGTGAATTGTCTATAATTGGATACTTTATTACATTTTATACCATATAAATTTAAATTTATAATTTTTAAATATTTTTGTGATTTCTAAACAATTTTATAATATGCTATTTTTATAAAGTAACAATAGTGTCGATTTTGACACTATTCACTTATTTGAATTTAAATAAAATCCACATAGAAGATATGTTCGAAATAAAAGATTTAATAGATTCATAAAATTTTATATTTATCTATAAAATTCATGGATAACATTAAATAGTTCATATAATATTTATTTTAATATTTTTAAAACCATTTATTTGATATTTCAATCAATAAAATAATTTCAACATCACTATTGTGTCATAATCAATGATAATTATTTAATCACTAAAAATTATAAATAAATTAAAATGATGTAAATAATTTTATTAGATTTATGGAGACTATTCATGTTAGAAGTTTCATAAAGTTTATCACTAAATTAAAATTATTACACTTATAATATATAAGAGAGTGACATGTTGTCACTTTCTTTGGTTTTAATAATAATTATATAATTTTTAGGGTCAAAAGTCCATGAAATGAATCTATTATGACCCTTAAGTGATATGGGTCGACTTTTATTCATCCAATAGAATTTTGGAAGGTGTTAGGGTAATTTTATAATCTTATTTTTACCCATAATTACCCGATTTACCTTTAATTGTAGTAAATAAAAACTACCATAATTACTATTCATAATGTCAAAAAAATAAAAGTAACATATTAACATAATTTGGACCCACTGAATCGAAATATTAATCCATTTTTCAAAATTCAAAACACATAATTTGCAGTAATTAATTTAAAATTAATCATGTTGTTAAGAAAAAGGGTTTTAAATGTTAAAACATTGTCAAAGATTGAAATCTTTTTACCTATGAATTCAATGTAAAAGTAATGGTAATGAAATACATTATAAAAATATATTCTTTTTATACTTTAAAACCATTAAATATTATCATTTTACTATATAAATTATCTTGATGAAAAAAGTTGTTTTTAAGAAAAAGTTAGCGTATTTTTACTATTCATCAAAACAAGAAAGTTATCAGAAAAGTATCAAAAATTTATCCAATGTAAATTTTTATATCCTGATTCAAAATAGGATGTTTATTTTGTAAAATTTAACTTATAAAATTTTCAAAAATTATATTTAAAATGGGTGCTCCATCAAATGGCGGTAAAACTACATTTTTTGAAAAATACTTCTTTTATCCGAAAAATTGATTTTTTTCGTATCTCATTATAGAAAATGTGTAAGATGAATTATAATGTTTTAAAATTAAATATTCGGTTAATAATATTCATAATAGCTAGTTCATAATATTATAATAATATATCATTGTTTAGTAAAACTCGGTATTGCGTACAACACAAGCTATCGAGGAAGGTTTCTCTTGCGTGTAACGCAAGCCAAGCCAGTGTTGTGTGTAGTGAAAGATTCACTTGGTGTTGCATATAACATAAGACATAAAAATACATATATATATTTCTCATAAAATCTCAGGGTGTTACATGGAGGTTCTTGGGGATAGCTGGATATTACAGGTGTTTCATACATGACTTCTCACACTTAGCGGTGCTGTTGATAGGCTTGACTAAAAATGGTGTGAAGTTTGTATGGTCAAATTCCTATTAGACAAACTTTCAAGAGTTTAAGGGAGATTGAATTAAACACTAGTCCTACTACTACCAGAGAAGGGAAATATTTACACTATTTATTATGATACATCAAGTATCGGTCTTGGAGCAATGCTGATTCAGGGGGGTGGATTCATGGAGTATGGGTCTCAGTAGCTGAGGATACATGAGAGGAACTACCAGACGTACAACCCTGCGTTAACTATAGTCGTTGAGGATTTTCATTATTGGAGATATTAATTACTTGGAGATCATTTTTTTGTATATACAGACCACAAAAGTCTCATGTACATATTTATGCATCATGATCTGAAACCTAGGAAGGAAAGGTGGGTGGAGTAATTTTAGTGTTTTGATTTTGTGAAAGCCTATAGGTAAAGGTAATGCAGTGGCCAATTCTCTAAGAATGAGGACTCAGATATAGGCAGTTCAACATGCTAGTAGTGAGCGAAAGTTCATGGATTTGTTCTATGAGATGCACTTGGAGGTACACAACAGACAAAGACAAACTTTTTTATCATCCTTAGCTATGATCTCTACCATGATGGATAGAGTGAAGATGAGGCAGCTATTAGATTTAGTGGGACTAGTCCTATGGTAGAGTGTGGAAGGTGAGGAACCACCTCCTAGTTTGAATATGGATAAGGATTAGATTCAGTATATCCATGGTCGTGTTTGGGTTCCAATTGACATATGCGAGGAGATGATGTACTTTTTTCATGCCTCAGTTTGTGCAGGGAACCATGGAGTAACCAAGTTTTACTGTGACTTATGTTGTCAGTACTAGTGGCCAGGTATGAAAATATAGGTAGCTAGTTTCATTTTAAGTTGATCTAGTTGTTATAAGTGATGGAAAAACATCAGCAACCAACCGTACTTTTATATTAGTTACCTATTTTTGAGTTGAAATGGGATGATTTCACAATGGACGTTGTGAATGGTTCTCTAAGATCACCTCAAGGTAATGATGTTACATGAGTTTTTTTTGTTGATAGGCTCATGAAGGTTGATCATTTATTACCAATTAAGGAGATCTTTAGTGTTGATGAGTTTGGGAGGTTATATATCTGGGATATAGTATGGCTCCATGAGATCCTATATACTATCATTTCAGATAGGGACACACTCTTTAAATATCATTTTTAGTAGATTTTTTAGAGGGTGTTGAGTACACAAGTTCTTCTAAGCATAACATACCACCCTTAGACTTATGGCCAGTCATAGAATATGATATAGGTTCTAGAGGTCATGATACGAGCATGCGTCCTTGATTTTTTGGGATCTTAGGAGAATCATATAACCCTGGTTGTGTTCACCTAAAATAACACTTATCAAGTGATGATACAAATGATACCTTATGATTCTTTTTATGGTAGGCCATGATGATCACCCTTATACTATCTAGAGGCAGGTGAGACATATTTACGAGGACCACATCTTGTTTAGGTGACTTATGAGTAGGTCCATTTGATTTTGAGATGGATGACTACTACACAGTCTTAACAACAGTGTTACGCCAATCACCACGGAGGACATTTAGTGTTCAAGGTAGGGGATCAAGTATTTTTACATGCTTTATTGAGGATGGGACACAAATAAATTGTGATAAAAGGTAAGATTTCACTATGATATCTCAATCCATTCAATATTCTGAGGATTTTCATGTCAGTAGCCTATTAGTTTCAGTTAAATCAAAGGTAACGATCCATGAAAGAAATTTTACAAGTATCTCACATACACCGCTATCATTTGAACCCATATAATGCTTTCCATCCTAAGGATATTGAGCTATAGGTTGATTCACCCTTTGAGAAGCATCCAATTTGTATAGTTGACTGCAGCACAAAGGTTCAATGAGGCTAGTCAGTTCCTCTACTATGAGTGATATGGTAGTACAACCATTTATTATATGAGACTTGGGATTGGGAGTCCGACGTACATACTCAACGACCAAAGTTGTTCCTATATAAATCTTGACCATACTTTAGAGGTAAATTCAAGGACAAATTTCTTTGGGGGGGGGAGATTGTAATAACTCAAGTTTTTATATAAGGTACATATCCCTTATTTTTTAGTTTTAATGTTTATATATGGCATAATGTGAATTCCATTTGAGATCATGGAGGTATCGAGGGGGGGGGGGGAGGGGTGTCCAGGGCTTGTTCAGAGCCCAAAACCCATGTTTTAGGGTTATTTAAGCCCATCACATGGTTAGTGAAAACTGTGTGGTGTTGGATACACAATTTGACCAAACCATTTGAGGATATAAAAAGTGTAGGGAATGGTCTCATGGTTAAGACAAACCATGCGGAATGGGATGTATAGTTATGCTTCCAGATGTATAATTGTGATAGTTTTTAAGAGATTAGTTTACATAGTTTCTGCATGGTTAGTTGAACTATATGAGGAAACAATGTGAGGTTTCCACCTTCTATAGAAGATCATATGGGTTGACACATGTTTTTCCAAACCGTGTGCCTAAACCATGTGACCCCTTATATTTTGGAAAAATTAAATTTTTTTAATTTAATTAAATCTAATTTAAACCTAATACCCATTTCATCTCATGCTCAAAAAAGAAATCATTTGAGAGCTCACTTGAGAAACTATTATTTTTTTTTGAGTTGGTTTCTCAATCTAATATCTGATTTGAGCACAAAAAGTCTCATTGGTTCCATAATGGTAAAAACACGATTCCATTTTAGAATTCTCTATTTTTCTGGCTATTGGCTGCACTATTTGTATTTAGGCTCATATGCCTTAATTTTGGGTTCTTCATCCATTCCTTATATGTATCCTGATTTGAGTCGAATCAAGAGTTGATATTTGATGAGCACTCCACTTAAGAGATAAGGTAGGTGGTATATACAAATTAATTGAGTTCTGGATCATTATTATGCTATCTACCATTAGGACACTTCCGGACATTTTAGTACGACCTCAATTCTGAATTGGTTAATTTAATTAGATGTAATTAGACATATTATTGATTCCCTTAGGCTCCGTTGTGATGCGTTGGTGGTTGTTTCCCAGATCATGGCCACCCATGGTGTGTTAATTATGGATTTTACTTATTATGCCTTGGTTGAACTACCCCAAGTGGTGAGTTCTCATGCTTTCCTAGATGTTGGGAGCCAAATTATTTTTAAACGGAATTTAATTGATGTTGGAAGATGACCTGCCTCCTTGCTTATGATATAATAAGATACCACACTTGAAATGGTTTAATGTCTTAAATTTTTAATGATAAAATGAGTGGGAATACAAATTTGGTTTCTTTTTAATTTCATAATGGTTTATTTGGAAAATGTAGACATGAGTGGGTAAAATCATGTGTTATGTTTAAACATGAAATCTGAACATTGCGAGGTATGATCATTGAATATTGAATTGTTATGTGGGTGGGTATACTCATGATATCAATTGAATATTGAATTGTTATGTGGGTGGGTATACTCACATATTTTAAAATTATAAATAAAAGAGAATGTTAATATATGAATAGATTCCTTGGACATGTTCCTTGGATCTGGAACACAATAGTGTATTCCTTGGATAGAGTATGATTATTAAATATTAATTTCATGGGATGTATTGGGCCTTACTACCACTTGGATTCAACTTTCTTGGACTTGTGTAGGGAACTTCTAGTATGACATGCTCCTAGGAATCCAATTAGTTCCTAACCAAGTTTCCATCGAGATGCTCTAGGGACTCATTGAGGATGCCTTCGTTTGCAACACCTTATATCTGACCCTTCATGTCTAACTCTTTGATATATGGTATGACCATGAGAACTATGACATGTTTGGCAGAAATACTTTGTTGTGGTTTTTTATAACACATTAGGTTTTATGGAAAGGCCATGATTGATATGGTTTTTATGGAAAGGTTATGGTTGATAAGAGGTGTGTGGATGTACAATGAGGTCATGTTGGTTATTTTAGTTTGTTATAACTATTTTATTATAAGAGCTGACAGTTGTTTTGTTTGAAACCATGCATGGCTATATTATATCACTTTCTTGGTTAGATGTCCTATGGGAACATTACTATTTACTACTACTTATCTTATTATATTGCACATCATGGAATTGTATAGATCTTGGGTGGTTACCTACTAGGATGTTATATCACACCCTCTTTGGACCTCTATTAGGGACTCAAAAAAATTATATTGTTGTAGGTATTGATAAGGAAAATCACCCCAAAGCATGTTATTGATTTTTTTTCAGAGGAGTAGGAGAGCATGGGATCAAGCTAAGGCTTGGTATGTTACTGAGATAATTTTTAGTCTTTTTGGATTTCGAGATACTTGTATTGTATTGTACTATCACATACCTATTTTGGAAGCTTTTCTAGATACATATATCACCATCATCACTATATATGAGACACTTTTGGCATTGTTATATATTCTTATGTTGTTCATCTATTATCCGTCTTCTTGTGGTATATGCTTATGATATTATTTTGTTATTATTATTCAACTATGTATACTATAGTATTAAGGGAATAGTATCCCCAATATCATACGTGGCCCCTAACTACTAGTTGACAACCTATAGAATTTGGGGAGATGATCTTGAGTCCTTGAGACCCACCAGGAACCAAGAAATGTTGAGTGGTATCCGGGTCTGAGTTGTTACATTGGTATATAAAATTATTAAGAAAATATAACTTTATTTCTTTCTCCAGTCAGAAATATGTTTGCTTCAAAAACCCTATTTTATAAAAATGTTTTAAAAAATGGTTTATTACTCTCTTATGATTTTTAAAATACATTTTGACACATGTTTGACTTTTTAATTTTTTTGAAAAGAATATTCATGTAATTTTCCGAAGAGTTTCTTCTTGGTATTTATCAACTGTGAAAGTAATATTTTCTTTAACCAATACGGCCTAAATTTTTTTTTAAACATCATGACCAATCATTTCTTCGAATATTACTTTATAATTTTACAATGTTATTTTTATAGGAAAATGTTTTTTTTATGTTTTAAAAATAAATTTTCAAAATAGAAAAGTTATTTTCACAAATAAATGTTTAAAATGAATTTAAAATATTTTTTTATAACTTATCAAGTTTATTTTCAAAGAAAATAAATTTCCTAATGTTTTGAATTTTAGAAATATATTTTCACAGAAGTTATATTTTCGTCAATAAATTTATCAAGTAGTTTCTCAAAATTATTCTCCATATATGTTGAAACTATTTGAGGATATTTATGATTTACTAGGGTTATAATACAAGTATTAAATTCTAATTATTACTATAAATTGTTTTTGTTTTGATGAAATGATGTTTACGAAACCAATTTATCTTCCATAGGTTACACCATGATAAAATGCTTATGAAACCCACTTATTTTTTCCATGGTTTATTATTTGATGAAATAATGAATTGATTATAAAATCTATTTATTTTACATAGGTTATGTAATGATGAAATTTTTATGAAACCCATTTCATTTCAGGGGTTTTTATATGATGATTTTTTTAGCTTTTGGTATACACATGTATGATTTTAATAGTGTTTCGGTTTTTATGTTATAACAAAGGAAATTGGTAATGTTATAAATAAATATTGGTGGGACCTATATCCACCTCTACTACATTGGGTAAATAAGTATATCTAATGAGATAGACAAGACTAGAATAGAGAGTAAACCAAGTTGAGTAAGGGGCTTTGTATTCTATAATGGTGTTAGGAGTGAACCTTGACTACTATGATGTTATGTAGGGTCCTATCTTTCATATCCATAATAGTATTATTAAAACTGTATATATGTTCACAATGTTATTAATGAACCTAATTACATGTTCATGATATTATGTGTGAACTTATCTTTCATTTCTAGAATGTTGTGTGTGGACTTGATTGCATGTCCATTACTTTACGAAAGGGCCTGATTTCATTTCCTTAATTTAATGAGTGAACCTTTTTCTATTTATAAATTTTCACAATGTTATAAGTTGATGCGTAATCTATAAATATATGTTTTATTCCAATTTTATGCTCTCATGGCTCATGCTATTTTATTTCATTATGATTCATGTGTTATGAACCACTATTATTTATACCAGGACTCATGTTTATGATATATTATAGTTTGGGTATGAAATTCACACATTATGTTCATTATAATATACCATTATGACTATATTATGATTTCATATGATTATATATTTATATCTCTTATGTTTAACCATACTGAGCACCTCATCTCACCCTTTATTATGTTTCCTTTTCCTTGGTTATGAAGAAATGTTTTATGTGGGGTATTTATATAAATATTAATAAATGGGAAGATATTTTTTGGAAACATTGAACATCCTTCACCAAATTAGAGGATTGTGTTCCATGTTTCCAATCGTATTAAACTATTACAGTCTTAAGTCATGTGTTTGTGAAATGTAATGAATATTCATCTAAGAAGATGTAATATCCACATATGATAAGACTTGGTCACTATAAATCTAGTTAATAATATATAATTGAATGTATATACCCCATATAAAAGTAAATTGGTTCATAATATCAAAATTTTCTCAATGGAATGGAAATTGAGACGAAATTACCTTAAAAAGACTATAACATTGAAGTGAAAAAATAATCAAATAATTAATTTTGTGTGGAAAATAGAATTCCAAACAATACAATATAATAAAATCAAAGGTCATTTCACTCATAATCATGGCATAAAATAGTTAATGAAGTAGAAGTTTAACACAATACATAGAAATTGAGGTAAGAAACCCTTTACCACTTAGTAACTTTAGATTCAAATACCATTGGATGAAATAAATAGAATTGAAACTTAAAATACCATGAAGTATTAATAATTAATGATATTAAATATAAAAGGGTATTATATACACCATATAATATAAATTGGTGCTTAACCTTAAAATATGCCTCAATGAAAGGGAATTGTGATAAAATCCCTTTCTCCAAGTTTGACTCATCACATACGTTATTTAAATTAGAGAATAATAAAATAAAATTAATTATTTACTTTATTAATAAAATTTTTCAATAATATTATTTCTTTTATCTTATTTAATACCATGTTATATCAAATTACTTAATTAATTAAGTTCACATCATATATTTTAGTGATATTCAATTCATATATCCAAAGTGAGTTCTATAGTTTGACTATGGTAAGAGTGTTAATTATTAAATAATATAAATATTAATAATAATGAAATAATTATATTTTTTATAAATCTTTTAAACTTCTAAAACCAAGCATAAAATATATTTATACAAAAATGAACTACCTTATAATCAGGGAGACGATAGGTTGTACGTACGCATGAGTAACATTTCTATTTTTCAATGATCTTGATTCAAAGATGTTAAGTGTTATTTTATATTTTTATAATAATAATTATATCATAAATTACATATAATATCTATAAATATACTTATATATATTATCCATGTGATTTGGTGATGAAAACTAAAATCACATCACTTTGTGGAGGTGGTTGTGCACACTTACACATGAACAAACTTATCATTTTCCCATGAATGGAAAGTTAATAAATTAAATTATATATTATAATTTAAGAATAAAAAAATTAATTATTATTACATATATTCCTTAAATCTATCATTACAACCATCCATAATAGGAGGTGATGGAAAACAAATTTCATATGTTTGTGAGGCGGTAGTCCGTCGTACACATGAATGACCGTTTCATTTCTTATTTGATGGAAAAGGATATAGTTGTAATATATTAAATTAATATAAAAAATATAAGTATATTTTAGATATTTTTATATCATCAATGTATAATAGTATTTTAAAAAGGTTGAATAAGAAATAGAACAAAAACACTCAGTTAAGAATGATACCACTTCCTTGGACAACCTCTTTAGATTTTCACAAAAAAATTACTAGGAAGGTTTTATAATAAAGCCAAGTAATATTGGATGTTTAAAGTGATTTAATGAATGTATTTCATCTAGTATTGGCAAAACCAAATGTTTCTTGAATTGTGGGGAGGATAAGAGAAGAGGTCCCTTTTATAAGTGAGTGGATGGGCATTTTTGGAACATCTAAAAATATTAAATTACAGTAAGGTCATATTGAATGAAAATATGTAAAAATTGATAGGGAGTAATTTTTTGATAGTAAATGGTTTATATGTTTCCATAAAACATGATTTAGACAAGTTTAATTAGAAAATAACCCTAATCTATTGGCTTAATACCCCGCTAAACCGGTTTTAACCTTAACCACGATATCCGAATTTTCAAACTGAAAAGGTTATAATTTTACTTATATGCTAAAAATTGGATAATAAATGTAAAAGAGAAGAAATTTTATAATATTTATAATACTAATATTTCTCTTTAATTATTTTTAGGATTTTTGAAAAATTTAATAAAATATTATTTAACATAAAATATCACTAATGTCATTTTTAGACTATTCATTTAATTATACATTAAAGATATTAAGATAATAATGAATTTATAATATAATAAATTTAAAAATAAATAATAAATCATTATTAACTTTAAAATTATTATGTTACTATAAATCATGTCAAATACATTACTTTAAATGTTTTTAAAATCATTTACCATGAATTTTCCACTATTTTCACAAGTGTTGTGTTAACATTGAAAAATTGTTTAAGGAAACATTATAATCAATAAAATTATAAATAAATTACTATAATTAAAATAATTTAAATATATGAAAAATTACCTTTAATATTCATTCCCCATTTTTATCCTTATCTAGACATATAAGAGATATTTAAAAGAACGAGAGTGACATTATGTCCTTTTTTTAACATAAATTATATTATAGGTCACTTTCATATTAAAGTGACCCATAAATAATTGAATATTTATCCTAAGGTAAAAAGGGTAAAATAAATTCATCCTAAAATAATTAATATGAAATATGTTGGCCTTATCACTTTGTTTTAACCTATGTTAACCTGATTTACCTTTTTACCATGGAGATGCATTTTTTCTATTTTTACTAATAATTATGAAAATAATTTAAGTTGAACTTATTACCTAATATTAAATATAATGATTCCAAAATTTTAATAAATTTTACAAAATTCAATTCATATAACTGGAAGAAAATAATTTAAAAACGAACCTGTAAAACATGTTGAAAAATGTTTTTTCGTTAAATTTACTTTTCAAGAATAAGATGATTTTACATTAACTCTTTAAAGATTAATCATCATTATATGAATTTAAATTAATATATAAAAATAAATAATAGATATAATTACTTTAAATTATTTATCATTAGTGGTTATTTTAATTAATTAAAATGGAGAAACATTATGGCCTTAAAAATAGTTCTAAGAAAAATTCATTATTAATGTTAAAAATATACTTATAATAGGATTTGGTATAAAGATTATTCAAATGTTATTAATTATATAAAATAAAAATAAATAATAATTCTATTATTTTGAAATCAAATTCAAGGCATAATGGGAATTTTAAATTATATAATTTATTGAAATGAAATGACAATTTTACAAAAAGTATATTTTTCTCTATTCATTAAAAATAACTATTTTTAAAAAAATCCCAAAATTTCACCTTGAATAAATTTTTATATGATGAATTTAAAAATAATATCCTTTTAATAAAATACCATTTTCCCAATTGGTATAATTTTTTATATTATCCACTCACAAAAGGAAATAAAATCATTTTTGAAACATAAAACATATTTACTAAAAATTGAATGATTATTTATTAAGAATTAATCAGTAAATTTGTATTGATTATGGAATATATATATATATATATTATATAATTACTGTAAATCTATTCATACCCACCGATTAAATGTTTGGTTTATAATTGTCACATTTAGATAATAATATTTTTGGGTTCATTTAATCTCGCTATTTCATGTTTTATACATTATTGAATAGAAAGTTCTTCTTTTAAAATATCGAGGATGTTACATAATTTCCATGTACATGGAGGATTTTTTGGTTATTTTTTTTGATAACATATTAGTTTACTCTTAGGTTCTAGATAATTATTCTAAATATCATGACCTCATCCTAAGTACAATTAGAGAGCATTGGATATACACCATGATATCTACGTGGTATTTCTAGATCGAGGAGGTGAATTTCTCGAGTCACATAAACTTTTAAGAAGGTGTGTTTGGGGATCCTAATAAGGTTTTAGTAGTTGTTTCTTAGGAGTATCCCAATAATATTTTTTTTATATCCAAATATTTTTGGGTTTAGAGGGTTACTACCGAAGGTTCACTAGTGAAATTTCCTATTTTATAGAACCTCTCTCAGGATTTACCATTAAGGGAATACTGTTTTATTTGGCTGAAGAATGTGTGAATGGTTTCAAGGAACAGAATATGGGTTTGACCACAACACTAATTCTAAACTTATCCAAATCAGGTATGGAGTATAATATCTATTTTGATGTATTCAACATCAGACATTGGGTAATATTGATTTAGGGAGATCTAGTCCTGGATTATGGATCATGATAGTTAAGGCCACACAAATGGAAATATCCTACAAATTATCTCAAGTTATCCATGGTAGTTTACCCCTTAAAATTTTGATGCAATTATCTCTTATATGCAACGTTTACTATTTATAATGATCATAAGAGACTTAAGTATATATTTTCCTATAATGATCTAAATATCTAATATCAGAGATGGGTTAAGTATATAAAATCTTTCAAATTTGATTTATTATATATGTAGAGGAACATAAACTGTGTCGGTGATGCCTTGAGTTGGAATACCCAAACTTATATAGTTCAGGATTTAAGTTATGAGTGGAAGATGATAGCCTTGTTTACTGATGTGTGTAGGTGTTTAGGAGGTGCATGAAAAGTTGAACCTCATTTATTAACCCATTATACCCTCCATTATAAGAAACTTTAAGAGGAGACAGTATAAGGATACAAAGTTCCTAACATTGAGGGGTATATTTGATAGTGGGGAGCTATCTCATGACTGGACCATCAATGGTGATTAGATTATTCATGTTCATAGCTGTGTTTGTAAGATTACTTGTATACAGAAGTATCTTATATATGAATATCATGATTCTAATCGGTGTTTCACACTATTTTGAATTTATTTTACCATTATCTCAATAATAAATATTGGTGTGCGAGAATGAAGTAAGAGATCACATGTTTTGTGATGTGATTCTACACCTATCAGCAGGTGAAGGATGGGCATTAGTAGCCTGCTCGTATACTAAAACCATTACCCATTCCATAATTGATATGAGATACTGTTTCCATGGAATTAATGGTAGTGATAGTAATAAATCCTCAGAAGAGTAATGTGATATAGGTGATTATGGATTTGTTTCCAAAGGTATCCCATTTCTTACTAATTCAGTTGACTTTCTTCATCGATCTGTTGGGGTGAATTATATGTTAAGGAAATATTAAATCTACATGCGGTATCTCAGAGTATTGTTTTAGATCAAGATCCAATTTTTACTTGATTATTTTGGAAATGGTTTCATAAGGATCTTGGTACTCAGGTGTTTTTTGAGTACATCTTACCACCAAAATATGGACAAAAAATTGGAATGTACCATCCAGGAATTATAAGACATGCTGAGAGATTACACCCTAGATTTTGATGGAACTTGAAAGAATATCTTAGTGTTTGTTGAGTTTTCATTTAAAAATAGTTATCAAGAAACTATTAATATGACACCATATGATGTTTTCTATGATAGGCCATGCAGATCACCTTTGTGTTGGATAGATGAGAGAGAGTCAGAGTTGATGGGGCTAATTCTCTTACAGTAGATATCATATCTGGTCCAATTTATATATAAGAATATGACTATGTCCTATAGTTGTGAAAATTCATATATATATCTACACTATCAACCTCTTGAGTTTATGGTGGGTGACTGCATTTTCTAATGAGTGTCATTTAGATTGGGTCACCATCAGATTTAGAATTCAGATAAGTTTGAACCAAGTTATATTGGACCATTCAATGTTGTGGATTAGATCATACCATTATAATATTTATTGGATATTCCATAGTGGTTTTTTTGTGATTCATGATGTGTTCCATGTGTCAAAAATTCAGCGTATCATCCTAAATTTTATGAGGTATGTTTCTATTTTAATTCTAATTAAACTCTAATTAAATTCATTTTTGATTGATTTGTAGTACTAGGAAATTTATCAGGAGCATCTAGAGGTTTAAAGACTTAAAATGATGGAAAATGGTACTTACAGTGCATGATTCATGATTAACACACAATTAGTGCTAATTGTGAAGCATGACCATGTGGGATGGTTCAAGGGGAATCATGGTTTTTCAAACCATGTGTAGTGGGTAGGAAACCTTGCGGGTTGGGACTATATCCATTCACATGCCTTCCAAATGGTTTTCCAAACCGTACGAGTGGCCCAAAAATCCACGAGACTTAAGATTCTATTAGAAAAAGGATCTCACATGTTTGGGGCATGGTTTGGAAAACTTTGTAGCTAAACTATTTGTCTCATTAATTGTAGCAATTTTATGAATTTTTACTCTTGAGATTATATCTATCTCCCCAAATTTTCTACTCATTTAACTTCTCCAACATAGGGTAAAAAAAATCCTATCCCCCTCCCCCAAGTGGGAAGTCCTTTCAATTATAAGTCATTTGAAGTATAGTTTATTTTGATCTAAATCCCCAGGTATATGTATGAGTTCATTTCCTTCTATTTTTTGGATGATTTATAGTTTTTTATCCCTCTTCTTCTAAGTTTAATAATCCCTATTTCTGTTGAAATTGGTGTACTAAGACCAACCTATTTTAGTTTAATGAAATGTATATTCAATGATTTGAATATTAATAAAACATCTTATTACATATTATTCATTGTTTAACATGAATTTAATGTAATAATTCCCTATGTTATCTTTCACATTGATATTTTCTTAGAAGTTCCCCACTATGATGAAAACCTTGATGTTCTATAAAGATATTATTAAATATAATTATATGGTTGGATAATTTATTATGATAGGAAACATAGTATGTTGGCTATCAATTTCAAGTAATCATAAGTGGATGAGGATTCTTCTCACTAAGTTCACACCTATTGATCTCCAAGAAGTGAGATTATGAAAACAGACCCTAGTAGGAATTCAACATGTTTCAATGTCATCATATATTTCTATATTTGAGATTGTGTCATGGTCCTTTGAATTTAAGGTTGCCATTGATGCATGTCATGACTCACACACTTATATTTATTGACTAAAACTGTCATTACATATATTTGTGGGAAGTAGGTTATGTTGGGTGTGTCATGAATGACATATTATTAATGAATAAGTTGAATAAGTATTTGTCCCTTCCATATTTATGGAAGCTTATATCTTAACTCTTTGATTAGAATAGAACCACTACATTAAATTCCATGGCCATGGTGTAATTATTTGTTTATTTCATATAGTTAAATAAGGAGTTATTAAGAACATAGGTTGATAACAAGTATGTGAAACTTTTTTGATGATATATTGATACAAATTGATTATATTATAAATTCTTATGTTTTTATCATCATTGTGACAATAAGTTTTTTCTCTTGGGTTCCTTCACATGTCACTAGACAATAATCTTGGACTTTAGGTGATCCCACCTAATTCCATCAAGAATTAATCCTAGAGGTTCACACAATAAGTGTTTCTATTGATCTTGATTAAATTATATTTTAATTTAATTAGTGAAAAAATATTCTTATCAATATTGAAGAATAATTTTATCACTCTTTTATCGATCATAAATATTTATTGATAAATAAAATATTTTATTAAATATTTATTCAGGTATTAAATAAATGATGAGAAGGTCAAATGGACCAAGAAAAAACGAGTGATAAATATTAATTTACCATATGATAAAATAATATTTATTATTTTGAAAGTTGTCACACATGACATAAAATAGAAATACTAATAATATTATTTTTTCATGAAGTTTTTTAAGGATTATTATATTATTTAAGTGTTTGTAATAAATTAAATAATATTTTAACCTAAAACCTTGATCTATAAATATATTATTATGCGTAATGTGTATGGTTAATAGAAAAATGATAATAGAGAATCATTGCACACATCAGGCTTCTCTCTCTCTCCCTCTCTCTTGAATTATACCTATATTCTTATAGTGAATGGGAATAGTTATTTCAATCCTAATGGAACATGAATAATACATATGAAAAATGAAAAATGATTGATTTTCCATGTTTGCACCCAAAAATCAATAAGTGTCATTAGGATATCAAAGGAGCATGTGTAGATTATCTCTAGTGGGATTCTACACTTAGATCCTCTAAGAGCAATGTAGGTAATCCAAATAGGGTTTTTTGAAGATTAACATTATCAATAAAGAAAGAATCCTAAGAAAAGGTTATTATTTCTTCCAGATATAAATAAATTAATTTTAAATTTATCCTGAATGATCCTCTCTCGGGGTTTCAGGACACTCTAAATAAAATGAAATTTTAGTTTGACATCCAAAAAAGGAACTTTCACTGTACCTAGAACCTATTAGTGGAATCGAAGGGATCACATTTAAAATTTGAAATTATATATTTTATTTTTGAACTATATGATAAATAGTTGTTCAATTATTCATTCTTTAATATAATTTTAATTAACATGTTTTCAATATATTAATAATCTTTCCTCAGTATTTCATTTTATTAAAGGTCTATGAATAGATGAGAATGACTAGAGATTCCATTGGGAAATGAAAATATTTTTTGTTTTTAAGACTAGATTACATGAAGTTTAGATGGATTAGACATCATGTACCTATGTGCACTGCACCTAGATATGTTTTAGGACACATGACACACCAAACATTAATTACACATGATGCATTTATTGCACACAACATATATATTGGGACATCTTATCCTACGATATGTTGAATAACTTGATGTGTAGCTAACATACACATTGTGTAGTCTATATGGGATAGTTGAGAAATTCACATGATCTGTGTGGTTATTATACACAGTCAAAACCATAAAAGAATAATAATATATTTTATTATTGGAGTACTTGATTTTTATCCATTATATATGGTGTTGAATTCATTAATTCCCATATTCTAAGTACACACCGATCCATTTAGTTAGACAAACAGACACACAACATGTGATATAAACAGTGTGTAGCTGGATCATACATATCGTGTAGTATCTTTTCCAATGAACATGCTATGTCCTTTGGTGGGTTTCATGTATACACGAAAAGTGGAACACATAATGTTTTTTTGGTTAGTACACACTATGTAGTCTGATTCATGAACATGTTGAAACCCAAGACATGTAAATTGGATACATAACAACTAAGGTACATGATGTGTAGCTAGATAATACACACAATGTAGTCTCCTAGTAAAGAAAACAATTAAACTACATTAAATTGATAATTACAACATTGAAACCTAATTTTATCAATTGGAACCATCTGTGTTTGAAAACTTAATAATATTTTAAAAGAATTTTAAATGCTCAATTAATTTATTGTAATAGTCTTTAATTATTGGTTCTGCCATTTATTTTACATGAATTTATTAATTATGGGTTTCTCTATATGAATTTAGATGACCATTAGAATGAAAATAAAATTATTATTTAATTAATTAGTTAATTAATACAAGAGTGTTTATCTCAATAATAAATAACACCTAAAATGAAATTTAATCAGTTTAATTTTTCATATACATTGCATATATGAATGTTCACGAAATTGACCAAGACCTATGTATGTTTTAGATGTTTTAGTTTAATTTATTTCATGAGTTTACAATTATTTAATATTAAATTAAACTTTATGCCCTGTGTGTTATCCCTCTTACCATTATTATATTGGACCTGCATGTCCATGGTTATTTTTATAATCCACACTAACCAATCATTTGGTTCCCCTAATTTTCTTATGATTTATAAATACATGTAATTAATGGAGTATCCCGAGGTGTGTGGACGTGGTTCAATACAGAATTATACTGATTCCAAGTAAGGTGAAACAATGGTGGAAAAGTGGAATGCTACAACTCATGACAAAACTGGAATAATGAGTTATTCCTATAGTTAAAAGGTTGATTTATTATTCGATCAATAAATCAACCGTTAGATAAGATCAGGAATGGGTCATTAATTAATTAATTAAACTCTACCTTATGCATTATTTATTTTATAGATACAGGACCATGATCACATAAATAAACGAATTAATATGAAAATATGGAATTAAAATGAATAGATCATGCATAATTTGTTTTATGAAACATGGTTAATTAGTTAAAGTAAAACCCACTTAACATTAAGAATACATGTACGATATAAAAAAGAAAATATTTATGAATAATAAATTTAAATCTCCCAGCTAAATATTAAGTTAGAATTTTATTTCAATTAATTGATTAGGAATGAAACCAATATAACTATGTGTTTCACCAACACTTTTTAGGAAACCTAATTTTATAAGGGGATTTGTTATGAAAGTTTTGGGTTAACATATCAATTTTAAATCCATAGGAGTACCCCTTTCGAGAATTGGCATAATTTAAAGGCCTATGTTTGGGAAAACCAAGTTAGGATTTCTAGATTGGGTAATCCACTCAATAGATCATATAGCTGTAAGGATGTAGTTGGAAAAGACCCACTTACCTAAATACCTTCAAGTATATGACCAAAACTTGTCGGGTTTATGTAAAGGGGAATATAGATCCTTGACACTAGAATGTTTATACAACTATAAAATCCAAGTTAAATGGTGAGTGTTATTGAAGCTTGATAAAATAGTGGGAGATTAATAAAGGTAATTAATTATTATTTCTTATAAAATTTATAACTAAGCAAATTAATAATAAAATTCTCTTTTATAATTATAGAAAATGTAACATTTATCATCCACACTATCCCTATGAATTATATTGAAGAAATATCATCACTCCATGGACATTATCATACTGGAGTGGTTCATAGACCTTTATGTTGCGTTTCTCTATGAATCGAAATCTTTTGTGATAAAATCCTCAATGCCTGATCCACCTAACATAAAATAGAGTGATGAAAAATTCATTGTTTAAGGAAAAATTTATAACAACACAATCGAAATTAAATTTCTTATTATATTATATATTTATACTGTACTCATAATTTCTCATAAAAACAAATAAAATCATATTATGCATGAGTATCTCTGTGATCTATATCATGAGAGAGATAAAAAAGAGAGATTTTATAGCGACCTACTTTTTTTTTCTAAATATTGAAATTCGATAATAATTTTTTTGTGTGCTCTTAGGGGTAAAATGATTATTTTTACTTAGATCATGATATCAAATAATTTTTAACCACTCTGTTTGTCCCAGAATTGGGTGTTTTCCCTTGGATAATAGTTTGGTGGAATTCATACCTGTTTGAGTTCTGGTGAAATATTTAATATATAATTAATGAAATATTAAATTATTTACATTAGTTCATGTGGTGATATATTTTTAACAGAGTATCGTATTGGGTTTCTGACTCTATAGCCGTGTTCTGAAAGGGATTTTTTTCCTAGGCAAGGTATAAACCCACTTCGTGTTTCATAACATATGATATGTGTTAAAAATGATTTCAATTAATTTATTAATTAGATACTCTCCTCAATTTGGGGTTTCACATGCTTGTTAGGAAATTTTTAGGTTATTCTCAATATGAATGATGAATAAAATGAGAGTGTAGGGGGATGAGATTTCACCAGAAATCATATATGGCAGTGATTGAGGCTCGATTGAGGTGCAATGGATTCCAGGAGCAGTTTTGGACCCATAGCTTCAATGTGTATTCCATGAGGTAGGCTGGTTAATGAATTTTATTCTCTAATCCCCATATATTACTTGTTTTCATATTTTAGAGCCCTATTATTACTTCTAAGAACCCAATGTGGGTTGACCTATGCTTAATTAGGGAAAATAGGGGTTTTAGTGGGTTTGTAGGGGTTTCCCATTCAGAAAACCTGACTACATGGTGTGTGGTTTTATGAAAACACATAATATGCTCTTACCATTTAGGAAAGATATAATTTATAGAATTAATCATTGTGAACTTTATGTACATTTCATATAGTATTACAAGGCCACATATCTAGCCATGTGGTAGGGTACATGGGTAGATGATGTTTTGTAAAGTACATGCCATATACTATTGGTACATGTCATGCAATTGGACATGTCCATGTGGCCATATACTTGGGTAGAAACCCTATAATAGGGGTTCATGGTCATATATTAGTATACAGGAAGACACCATATATCCCCTAGTCATGTAGTAGTACATAGGCAGACCTCATGTCTTCTCTGGCTATGTGGAAGTACATGGCCAAATGCATATTTGAGAGTACACACCTTGTACTCAGAAGTACATGTTGTGTACTTTTTTCATCTTGGGGTTTTTGGGTATTTGTAACCTAGATTATGAATTGGACTTGTGAGTAGTATATTATAAGCTTTATTCTACATAGATCTCAATGGTGGAATCCTTTTTGAATTTAGAGGCTGTTTGGATGGTGTGTTGGACAAATATAATTTGGTAGGAGGATTTCTCCAAGGATTAGATTTAGAATTCTCCAGTGGATTATGTCGTGAGATATGAGGACAAGGTAAGGGTTGTGAACTTGTTGATTTACATTGACTGAGTATGCCATGATGATCTATTTTAGGTTCCTTATATGTATCTCATAATATAAAATTGAGTAGTAATCTGAGGAGATGATGGTTTGTGCCTATGCATTGGGACTGATTGATCAAGGTTAGAGTAGTTGAGGTTTAGATCTTATGTTTGAGGGTTATGGTTCTTAGAGCCTAAGGGCTGGGAAAAAACTATAGGATGACAGTTATGTCTGGGTGAAATTGTGGTGTTGAGTTAAGACTAAGTGACTCTTAAGGATGCCCCTAGTGGCCTGGTTTCTAATCAAGTAATCATTGGATTCCATAGTCAACTGTTGAGAATTCATGAATGGCATGAGAATTATTTTAGATTCCTTGATGATGCATTGTTGATAAAGAATCAATTGTAATCCATTGAGGGATTCAAGAGGATTTTTCTTGTACTGGACTTGGCTCGAGTCCTTAGATGAGAAAGAGGAACCCCTTATAGGTTGTCCTACATTTTCTAATTCATTTAGCCCATGTGAGGATATTTTGATGGGCATGGGTTTTCATTATTCACTTGTAATATTTTATCTTTATTTTGGATGATTGATACTTGGTTCATTACTATGTTTATATTTATATATGGTTGGATATTGAGTTTTTGGAACCTGATTTTCTAGTAAGGGATTCGGTGGCTGAGAGAGATGCGTAGAAAATCCATAGACAAGGATCTAGTTAGCCAAAATTATAAATATTGGATAGGAAACTTCATATAAGTACTAATAGTTTGTTTTTGGTTTGAGTTATTGACTCTGGTTCTGGGTATACTGTTTTATATTTTTGTGTGTAGTGGATGTGATGTTCCATGGATGTGGTCAGATGCTAGACTAATGCTCCGAGCAACTGTAGTATACAATATGGATTATGTGTCAGAATTATGTCTTAGTAATAAATAGGATAATTTTTTTATTTATATTCTAGATTGATTTTTTAGGAAATTATGTTATAATATCTAGTATGGATGGTTGAATAATATTCCACATCCATGTTTTAGGCATTAGACTGATGCTCTAGACACTATTGTATATAAAACATGGGTTAAAGGTCAGACTGATGCACCAGTTTTTGGTAGTACTTTTTTGTGGTAACTAGGGTCGATATTTCTAGGTATCATGTATAAGATACTGATTATGTTTGTGATGATAAGGTAGGGGATGACTTAGAATAGTTATTAAGATGGTAGGACTATCATAGGATGGGTCCTCCAAATCATTATGTTTGGTTGTGGCTGTCATGGATATGGAGACTGCATATTAATTGGGATGTATGATCATTGAGATATTCTCAGAGATATCCTATAATTGGGAAAATAATATATGTTCTATTGAGGTATTATACCTAATGATCGATGGTGGTTTTGTTTGTATTTATTTTAGTTATGTTTCAGGTAGGCTAAGCATATTGCATGAGCATGTACGTATGAAATTTGTTTATAGGTTCACCATTAGAGGTTTCCTACTGATATTTATTTCACACCCCCTATATGTGCACCTCGTTTTATATTCATACATCTTGTATACATGTAGGTTGATCATAGATACACGATTGATAGGGAAATGGCCCAGAGTTTTATAATTAATAAAGTTTCTAGTGTGGAGTCTGATGATCAGAATGGAGTATCTCAATGGGGTACTAGATACTAGGTATGTGACATGGCTCATAGTTGTTAGTAGATCTTGATATATTTATTTTTCAGTTGTTTATTTTATATATATTTTTATCCTAGTGGGAGATCGATGTTGTATATATGGCATGTTTGTTTAGGCATTTATTGTATTTCATTTTCCTTAAAACAAGCTTATATTATAGTTTATTTATTCATTCTATGTAATATAATTTTTATGATTTTGGCTATTTACTTCTGTTTTCTAGTCTCATAAGGGGGTATAGTCTCCACACAATTCCACCTTAGACCCTCACTACTAGTCAGTATCCTCTGGTGTATAAGGAGGCACACATGAAGTCTTACGGAGAACTAGATCAGGCACCAGTTTAGTTGAATCTGGGATGGGGTGTTACAAATTGGTATATGTAATTTCATTATTTGGGATTTGGTAGACTAAACATATAGGAATGTGTTAGATCATATGTTGGATATTAGCTGGTGTATCACAAACACCAATTTTGGTAGGATGTATAGGTTAACAGGGCATGAGATTGGCATTCTTGGTTTTAGATGTTGTATTTGTATGTGATTTTCACCTTGGGAGATGTACATGTGGTTTGGATTTGAATATTTATGATGTATTTTTGGCTCTTGGACCATTGAGTAGAGGCCCATGTTTTATTTTAATCTTTTCCTGTAAAGGAAAGAGGCATCTCATGCACCATCAATGGAACATAGGATCCACATGTTGTAGGACTTATAGTGTGTGATTTTATGGATTTATTTATGATTGTATTTTTTTGGATTTAGAGCGTGCCCCTTGATGATAAAGATGTTTATGTGGTCCTAGTTTATTATAGGGGAAGAGGCCTTTAGTGGTTAGTATGGTATAATTATATCACCATTGGACCCTGGAAGGTGGTTTTTGTTTGAGATTGATTATGTGGCCTAGTAGTCCAGGGTGTAGTCTAACGTGTAGGTGATCAAAAGGGATGGGTACCCTGGTTGTGGGCAGTTGTTTGGCATGTGATGTAATTTGTATGTGAGACCATAGAGATGGGGTTTTTTGGTGTGATGATATTGTGTGCCATTGGGAAAATTGAAAGTTAGATTCCCTATGAATAATGGCATTCTATGAATTTTATTATACATAGGTGTTTAAACCAAGTGACTTGACGTGAGACTTGACTACTACGACCAGTAGGGATAGCCCATTAAAATTCTTTACGTGACTCCCATATAGGGAGTTAGCACCTTTTGACTTTCTAGGATGAACTATGAGTATGGTCAAATGAGTTGCCTATGTCTTTGAGAATGTGAGGCATGTTTGAATGCTTTGGACTATTAAAAGTAAATCATGAAGTAATTTACCTAGTATGGGGTTTAGATGCATTGAATCCATTTTGTTTTTGAGAATGATCACTTGTGTACTTGTACATTATCCTTGTTTATAGTTTCTTTAGGGGTAGGATTGTTTAGGTTCCTATAATAGGGAATGGTAGTGTAAGTGAGAGGTGACTAGGGGTTATGAGTTGGATCAAGAGAATAATAGGTTCTCAAGGAAATGTGGTTTCAGGTGTATGAGTTCACTCCGGGTGGCGACTGTGCGTGCAAGTTTCTTTTTGGTTTGGGACACATAGAGGTTCATGGTTTTCTAGAATTAGTAATCTCTTTGATTGTTGATGCTTTGGAAGTACATGATCTTTTTTAATGAAGGATTATTTTGGTGGTTGGCCTTTTTATATTTTGACACATCTTAAGAGAATTTAGTGATTTTTTTCGAATGATACACGAGTTTTGTGTCATCGAGAAAATGGTTTTGGTTTGGTGAGTTTTCTTTTGTTTTGGAAAGCACCAAGGGTTATCTATTATGGATGAGATATGAATGAGGTGTAAGCATAGATAGTTAATAGGTATTGTGAGATATTTTTTTTAGGTGTCACTTTCTAGAGAATATAGGTTCTGTGGTGGAGTTACATAGGAGAATGTGATGGCTATGTGTTAAAGGGATATTAGGGTAAGAGCATGAAGAACCATGCTATGTATTTCAACTTTTGGATTGGATATTTTATAAGTATACACATGAGTTTCTTAGGTTCAATAAGAGTCCATGAGTAAGTTGAGTAATGGCATAGGTGTGATGAGACACTTGTGGTAAGGGATGCCGAGGGCCTCTGAATGGGTTTGATATTTCCCTGTAGTTTGAGGTAACAATAGAAATGGAAGAATTTTTAGTGGTATTCATCGATGAAATATTAGAATACTATTAGTCTAGAGATTATTATGCCTAATATCTTGAAATCATCATGATTATGCTAAGAGATAATCAGTTGTACAACAATCTATCTTGATGCTATTTTTGGTTTTATAAAGGTCCTTTTTTGGAGTTTCACTCAAGGAGCGGTGTATGTGAAGATGTATGTGGGAATTTCACCATCATCTATCTAATACTATGATCCTAATTATGGATGGTATTTCATTGAATACCATTTGTTTCATTATCATATTCTTGGAATGAGATATAGTTGATGTTTTGTTTTATCAGTCTTGTTGGATCGAGATGGCCATGTTCATTTATGAGGTTTTGTTGTGTTTAGGGACTGGGCAGTGGAAAAGGTATTTGGTTGGGAGGTGATGATAAGGATTATCCTTAAGAGTGGAGTATCAGACCAGTCATTGTAATGTGACCCTTATGTGGGTTGGGTCAAGGATGTATTGAGGACCACATCGAGTGGGTTTATGGAATGATAATGATGTGTTTTGAAAGTCAACTTTGACGGTGGGAAGCGTCATGGATCTGGATAGGGAGTTGTGGGTCGTGTTATATGGAGGGAGAAATATGAGTTTAATTATGAGTTTTAAACGATTTTATGACATACTAGGATGTATGGGTGCATTCAGGCACTGTCCTATTGGTCTAATGATGGTAGAAAGTGGTGGCTTGGCCTTTGATGGCTTGTACACCCTATCTTAGGAGTTATACATAGAAAATTGATTAGTGTATCAATATGGAAAGAAATTATTTGTATTTGATTTAAAGGCAATGGTGGGTCAGGATGTGTGGTTGAAATACCATCAATGTGTTTTGGAGAGGAGAAGGTTTATGGTGGGGAGGTTGTAGAGACCCAAATTTTTCTAGTTTGAATTTTGATCATAAATTTTAATTTTTTCTTTCAGACAATTTTGAGGGGTAAAATGATAAATTTACCCTATAAGATGATCTCAGATAATTTTTATTACCACCCCATTGGCCCCAAAATAGAGGATTTAACCTAGTACATCAGTCTAATAAAATTTTGAACTATTCTAGTTTTAAAGAAATATTTAATATTTAATTAATTAAATATTAAATTATTCACAAGGGTTTAGGTGGTGATGTATTTTTAATGGATCATTGGATTGAGATTTTTTCTTTGTGATTGAGTCCAAAATGGTTGTTTTTATTAGGTGAGGTATAAAATCGCTTTGGGTTCTGAAACTTAGGAAATTTTTTAAATGATATTTTAATTAATTAAATACCCAAACCATTTGGGGTTTTCCAAGAACAAATGAAAATAAGGATGCATTATTCCTATTAGTGATAACATAAATGAGAGGGTAGTTAGAGTAGATTCCACTAGACTTCAACCATGGAGTATATTGGGACCAGATCGAGGTGCAGTGCCTTCCAAGAGTGGATTTGGACCCAAAACATCCGAGTTTATGCCACAAGGTAGGTTGGTTTTTGAGTATTATTCATAGATCCCCATATATTTGTTTTTATAATGTTTTAGAGACCTATTATGACTTATAAGTACCCCATGGTGGTTGATATATGCCTAATAGGAAAAAAATTGGGGTTTTATGAAGTTCAAATAGGTTTCCCATTCATAAACCTTGTCTCGACGGTGTGTGGTTTTAAGAACACACACAATGTGTTCTTACCATCTTGGCAAGATAGATTTTTTTGAAGTATACACCATGTAATTTATGTACATTCCATGTATTAGTACATGGCCATGTGTCTGGACATGTATAAGAGTACATGTGAAGTTGATTTTTTGGAATGTATATATCATGTTCTATGGGTACACACCATGTAGTGGGAGATGGCCTTGTGGGCCTGTATATGTGAAGACACACTTTGTGAGGGGTACAATGTCATGTAGTAGTTCACAAGAATAATACATGTATGCCATGGTTGTGTAATATTACATAGGTAGACCCCATGTCTTCTCTGGCCATGTTGAAGTACATGGTCAGGTGCAGATTGGGGAGCACACTCCATATACTCAGAAGTACATTCCATGTACTCAGAAGTACATTCCATGTACTCAGAAGTACACACCGTGTATTTTTTTAGCTTGGGGTGTTTTGTGTATATTGTTCCCTTGAGTTAGAATTGTACTTTTGAGTTATAAATTATGACCATTGTTCTATCTAGACCACATTGGTAAAATAATTTTGGAATTTAGAGTTCATATGTATAGTGTCTTGGACCAATGTAATTTGGAAGGATGATTTACTTAAGGTTTGGATTCAGAATCATCTAGTTGTTTGGGTTTTGAACAATGAGGCCCAAGTGAGGGTTAAGATCTTAGTGAACGTCCTAGACTAAGCATGCCATGAATATCTATTTTAGGTTCCTTGTATGGATCTTAAAAGGTGGGATCAAGTAGTATCTCGAAGTATATCATGTTTTAACCCTGTGTATTGGGATAGATTTTTTAGGGTTAGAAAAATTGAGTTTCAGATCCTAAGTTTTAGGGTTATAGTTGTTAGAGCCTTCAGGATGGGTTGAAATTCTAGGATGGTTGTTACAACTGAGTTCCATTTTAGTTTTGATTTGAGTATATGGAACTCATGAGGATTCCCCTGGTGGGATGGTTTCTAATCAATTGATCATTGGATTCCATAGTAAGCTATTGAGAATGACCACATATCATAGAGATGATTTTAGATGCCTTGATGAAACATTGTTGATAGATGATTAGTTTTTGGACATTGAGGGACACTTGAGGATGTTTTTTGTGCTATTATTGGCATGATTCCATGGATGAGTTAGAGTAAACCATTTTAGGATGTCCTAATATTGCTATGGTCATTAGTCCATTTGATGATATTTTGAAAGGAATGGGTGTTCAACCAGCTCATGTTATGTTTTCTCTTTGTTGTGGATGTTGAGACTTGGTTTACACCTATCAAGATATTGTGATATATTTTTATTGACATGTTTTGTAACCCAATTTACATGTAAGGGTTGTGTTAGAAGAGAGAGATAGATAGATGATCCATAGGTTTTGTTCATGATATTTGAAAATGAGAATGTTGGACTAGGAAGTACATATCAGTACCGGTAGTCTATTTATGTTTTGAGTGTTGGAAATAGGCTCTAGGGATGTTTATTGATATTATTGAGTATAGTGGATGTGACAACAATGTATGTGGTCATATATTGTACTTATACACTCAGAGTGGATAATATACTATATGGATTAGGTGTCAGACTGAGCTTCTAGGAATAGATAGTATACACAGATGTTTATATTCCATATTGATGATCTTTGAAATTATGGTACACCAAATGGGATGGATGGAAGACTAATGATCTATATCCATAGTTTAGGTATTGGACTGATTCTCTAGACACTATTGTTTATTATATATGGGTTAAAGTTCCGACATATGCTATGGGTTTTGGTAGTACTTTTGTGTGTTAACTGGGAAAAATGTGTCTAGGTACAAATTATGAGATACTGATTAGGGCCTTGAGGACATGTTAGGGGATGAATTATATTAGTTTTTTGTATGGTGGGAATATTATAGATTATGTCCCATGAATTTTCAATTTTGTTTGCATCTACCATGTATATTGACCCCATATGCTAACTAGGATGTACTAACATTGAGACTTTCTTAGAGACACCTTGATGTTGTTCAAAGTAGGTATGGTCGGTTTAGGTCTTGGACTTAAGTATCAACGATGGTTTTGGTTGTATTTATTTTAGTTATGTTTTATCTATGCTTAGCATATTGCATCAACATGAAATTTTGGTAGTAGTTTATAGATTCACCATTGGGGGTGGATTACTATGAGTTATTTCTCACACCTTTTTTGTGCACCTCGATGTACATATATACCTTATATATTCTTTAAGGTTGAAAAAATATACCCAATATATTGGGAGAAGGCCCAATGATTCATCATTGAGTGGGTTTCTCCTGCGGTGTCTGATGTTCAGGATAGAGTAGCACAACAGTGTACTGGAGACTTGGTATGTAACATGTAACATAGTTTTAAATATAGAATATTGCATTTATTTTTCAGTTGTTAATTTTGTATATGTATTTGTCCTAGTGGGTGATTGATTTTTTATGTAAGGAAGGGCTATTCAGGAATTTTTTATATTTCATTTTCATCACAACATGCTTCTATTTCAATTTATTTATTAATTCCATGTACTATGATTTGTATGTTGTTTGGTTATTTAATTTTGGTTATGCATTATCATATGGTGGTATAGTCCCCCATAGTTACACCTTATACCCTTGCTAAAATTTCTAAGCATCTTGTAGATAAGGAGGCAGACTTGAGGTCTTATAGAGAACCAGATTGAGGCACTAGTTTAGTGGAATCCAGTCTAGGGTGTTACAAGCTTGAGATCTCTAAGGATATTTTTTTTGTACCATGCTTGGATAGTTTTCAATAGCTATGGATCATTTAGTCAACCTCATTGGATACATTGAGCATTTAGAGTTTCAAATATTTAAACACCCCAAAGAATTGGGTACTGATCTCATTATTTAATCACTCCCTCAGAGCTTCCCCATTTTTTTGTTCACTTTAATATGAAAACATTGATAATAATCTTCTATATATTCGTACTCTTCTTCTTCAAGTGGATAGATAGATAATGAGTAAAAATCATTCGTTCATTATGGATAAAAAATGAAAAGGGAATGTAAAGATCTATAAGACCAAAGATTCTTCACACCCTTATAAGAAGAGGAATATCAAGGGGAAAAAAGGAACATAATGTTGTTTTTTCACATGTGGAAGAAGGTACACTTGAAGAAAAACTATGCCCATCTTAATAAGAAAGGTTATTTTTCATATGTACTTTTTATCACGTGAAATTTTTCTATTTTTACAAATTGGGTATTAGATACAAATTTTGGATCTCACATATGAGTTAAAATATGGGGACCAAGTTGTAACTCCATGAAATTTTATAAAATATTTCACTTTTTCTTAATTTTATTTCTTTTATATCTTGCATTATACACAACACTAAGTTTAAACAAACTATTTTATATTAGTAAAATATAATTATGTGACCATTATAACCTAGGATATAAATTGGAGGGTATAAATACTATAACTAATTTATGAGATATATAAAAACATACCACTCAATATAAATTTATTTATTTATTCTTGGGAAATAATCATTCAATTTTTTGAAAATATATATTTTTCTTATAAAATAGATTTACTTCGAAATTATTTTAATTAATTATTGTGAAAAAATATTATATTTATTTTTAAAAAGTTTTAAAAATTTTATTTCATGAAAATAAATACATTTTTTAAATCATCATATAAAAATTAACTCAGGTTGAATTTATGAGATTTTTCCAAAAAGGTTGATTTTCATGTAAATAGTAAAAAATACTAATTTGTTTTTGAAAACTATATTTTTATTTCAAGAAAATAAAGATTTACATTTTTTTAAAATTAATACAATGAAAAATTAGATATATTATATTTTAATGAATCTATTTAAGTTCATTGGAATTTATTACTTGTTTGAATTTGATACGAAAATAATTTTATACGTAAAAAAGTTTTTTTCTAAAAAACTATTTTTATGCAAGTAATATGTTTTTTGTATTAAAAAATTTAATTAATCACTTTTGATAAAATATTTTAAGGAAAAAAATTATTATATATTCATTAAAACATTTTTACAATCAATTAATATTTTTTCAAGCATGGGATAAGAATAAACCAGGTTTTATGATTAAAAATGTTCGACTAAAAAGTTATTTTTACCTTGTTTTGCATTCTTATTTTTAAATTAATATCTGACACTTATTTGTATTGAATTTGATAAAATGTATTCCATATTTATAATTTGGAGGTTTAAATTTGGTAAATAGTATCTATTTATTTTTGACCAATATGAAAAGTATTCGTGGTAATACTTATCACCTTAAAAAAGGTAAAATCTGGTTAATCTAGAGTAAAAATAAGTGATAAGGGATTAATTTTCCATCATAATTATTGTTGGATGAATATAATTACACCCTTTACATATTTGTCTAAAAATATTTTTTTTATTGGAAACTTTACCATGAAAATTACTTATATATTATTTAAAATAAATAATGTTTTGAAATGTCACTCTCTTAGTTTTAAATATCCTTTATGTGTTCACATAGGAAAAAACTAAGTATGAAATAATTTTTAAAATAGTTTTATGAATAATGAAATATTATTCATGGTGGTATTTTAATTATATTTTTTTTATATAATTTCTTTAAATTCCTATAAAATTTCAAAAAAATATTTATTCAATTAATGGAAAAATAAAATAAATGATGTTGAAAATTCAAAAAAGTGATATAATTTGAGTAAGTAATAAAGTTACACAAATTTTATTTGTGTATATGAAATATTATTATTGTGTTAAAATATTATATTCAAGTAAAAATCATTATCTTTATTTCTTTTAAGTCACATTAAATGAATAATGTTAAAATCAATAGTAATGATATTTTATCAAAATAATATTTTATTAAAATATTTTAAAAACATAAAAATATTGAAATAAGACAAAGTGGATATGATATGGTCTAAAATTCCATAAAGTTTCTAATTATATTCAATTTGTTAACCTTATAAGTAAAAATTACAACCCTTTATTACTGAAAAAGTTGTTACTGTAGTTAAAATTAAAATTTATTAACTAATTGTTAATCAAAACGATTAGGTCTAAAATGAAACCATAAGTTGTATTGAATCTATTGGATTATGGTATTAAAACTCTATACTACCTTATCTTTTAATCCTTATTCATTTTGAGTCATTTTGATTCAGAATAAATTTATTATAATGTAATATTTTGAGAAATTCCGAAAGTGCCCCTCAACCCAATTATAAAAGTGAAGCCCCAACCTCACTTTTTTACACAATTTTGAGCCATATAAATTTCCCAAACTCTACCAATTTATCCTATAAAATTCCCTATACATAATATATAGGTTCTTTAATTCCCATAATACCATCCATAGAGTTTGTTAAGGGAGATCTAAAGGATTTGTTTCAAAGAAGAGGTAATCGTCTTAATCTTTCATTTTCTTTTATACACTTCTTTAAATACTCTAAATCTATGTTATTAGTCAAGGAATAATAAATTAATTATAATAAATATTAAATTAATAATTATTATTATAAACAATCCATTATAAAACATGTTTCCCAATAGATGGAAAGATATCGCTCTTGCAAATGTATGACTTACCATCCCCACACTGAGATGCATTTCATCTTTTTGGTTACTTTATTTTATGGATGGGTATTGTGATGAGTTTATTGTATATATATTATATTTTTGAAATAATTATACTTATTTAATTATAATTTTACATATAACTACTTACGTTCCAAATCATTTTAAAATTATAACATCGATCGTGCGTATGTGTGGATTACCACCTCCACGAAGCGATGTGATTCGTTTTTCATTTATGTTTTGATTAGATTTTAATGTGGATTGATATAATGAATATAAATGAAATTTATAATACAAAAATTATTCTACATAGTTTATTTTTTATTTAACTTTCATTATTTCAATCCTTAAAAAAAATGGAAACAACGTTCATATGTATATATGACCTACCGTCTCCATGAATGGTGTAGTTAATTTTTCTACCTCCACTTTTATGAATGAATAAAAACTTGTATATAAGTAATATATATAATATTAATTTCATGATTAAAAATTTATATATTATGTGACCATTATCAAAATACAAGGACCAAAACTACTGAACCCAAACATTCTTGAAAAATGAAGCATATATCACCTAAAACTTTATTTTAATAAAGAATTGTTAATAAATGGTTGATAAAAGGTTATGACTAAATAATACGTGGTACTATATATATGATTATGGTCATTTAATAGATTTATAATAAATATATTTTTATTATAATGTAGATTCCTATGCGTATAAAGGAAGTCGAACATAAATTAAGGGATTATCATCTCACTTTTATTTTTGTTAGACACATACCATATTCACCATTTTTTCTTTTGTGTGGTGTATATAATAACGTTTAATGTATTTTATAATTATTATTATAAATTTTATAGGGATTTACATATATATATATATATATATAATTTTATTTCTTTCATGGGGTTTACAATTCAAATGTTACAAAAGCGGTAAGCGTTTTTTGTTATAATCACATTATTTATCGGGATTGTTATGATTATTTTTGAAATGATGAAATATAGTGATCTATCTCTCAAGAAACTAATGAATTTTCTTCCCAATTAGTTATTTAAGGAAAATAAATGTTTTAATTTCATTTTCCTCTTCTTATGTATTCAAGATACCGAGAATACACTTTTAAGGAAAATCAACTTCCTTTCTCTCTTCAATTGAAAGCCCTTTTCCCTCCAAATCCATGTTCTCTAAAAATGTTGTAAAGAAGGGTTTTACTATTATAATATTATTTTTAAAGTCATTACACCCATTATTTAATTTTTAAAAAATAGTTTCAAATGAATATTCTTTTCATTTTCTGATCAAGGTACTTTAGGAATTTTCAAATAATAGTATGAACATAATTTTATTTTTAACTTATACGACATGAATGAATTTTATCAACATCATGAATAATTATTATATTTAATATTACTTTACATATTTACATGGTTATTTTTAAATAAATCATTTTCCTTTATATTTGTGAAATTTTTATAAATAAGTTATTTCAAAATAGAAAGGTTATTTTCCTCAGGAATGTTTTAATAATATTTTAATAGTATTTTTAATCATAAAAGAAAACAATCCTTTATTTATCTTATAATTTTTTGGGGATATAATCTAAGGATACTATCTTTATTAATTATATAAATGGTTTATGAATACTATGCAACATTTTTTATAAAACCCACTTCTTTTTTACATGATATGCTGTGATGAAAAGGTGAAATGTTTCTGAAACAAAATTATTTTCCATAGGTTATGCTATGATGGAAAGTTTATGAAGCCAATTTATTTTCACGGGTTCTGATATGATTAATTTTTTCTAATCTTTTGACACATATATGTATGTTTTTCATTATGTTATGGGTAGATCTATATCTCCCTCGAATTAATTGGGTAAATACTAATATCAAATGTCATAAATAGGACTAGAAAGGGGAGTGAACCTAGTTCAGTAAGGGATTATATACACTATGATAATATTAAGAGTGAACCTTGACTACTATTATGGTTTTGGGAGTGAATACATTCCACTATTATGGGATTGAAAATGATCCTTGATTACTAAAAAAATGATTTTCTATGCTTATTTATACACCACAAAATTAAACCTTATGATAATGTAATGATATCATAGATCTTATTATTTAATTACTTTGTAATTAATATCTTATAATTGAATTATATTTATTCCATGACTCAATATTATGATTTATGTTATGCAGGTTTTTATTTTCAAAAGATGTTCTCATGTTCTCATACCTTTATGTTCATGTTATTCAAAATTGATCAGTGATATATTCCTTGTTTACCCTTACAGAGAATCAAATATCACCCTTTGTTATATTTATTTACCCTAGGTTATGAATAAGAGTACTAAGTATTCAATTTCCAATAAGGTTGCTTGTTATGAATAACATAGTGGGAGACAATGCATATATTTTATGAAACAATTATTTATATTTCCAAGATTATAAAGGAACTATACCTTTAAGATTATGGCCTGGATCATTATGTTATAAAAAGGATATTCATCTTTTAGGATGTGATATCTATGTAGGAAAATATAGGTCGTTGTATTTGGTAATAGAGCAAGGTTTAATTAACCATTGGAAACTAGGATGAGAAAACATTAGTAATAACCTTAGGGATAAGTCTTGGTATAGGATATAATCCTAATGTCTTTGTAAATACCATGAATGACCTAGGTTAAGCATAAGGTTTTATAAAAGAATTTGTCACAATTTGGACATCCTTTAAATGATTTCTCATAATTATGTGGTTTCCCACTACGATTATTATTTCTCACAATATTCTTTTTTGTTTTAATTAATGATTGGAAACTGAATGAATTGAGTTAATGTCTAATGTGATGGTCAATATAATTAATTTACTCATGAAAAAACCATTTTAAATAATAGATGCAAGGCAGAAACTTGTGATTTTATATAATCATCTATATCATCATATGATTAATAATCGCAACATTAGTGAGTTTCCTAAATGATCTAATATAAGAAAGATGGAGTTTCATAAAGAACATATAGAAAAGAAGATTCAGATTCCAATATGTCTAGAATGTGGGAAGAAGCACTAAAATGAATGTCTCAGAGGAATGTGGAGATGTTTTGAGTATGGAAAAGAAGCAAACAAACTAGATAATTTCCAAGGGAAAATGAACATTCTGGTTAACATAATGGATGATAATAATTGTCTCAATAAGGTATCCTCTATTCTAAAATGTTTTAAATGTTGGAATTTTGGTAATTAGGAAAATTGATGTCCTAGGGGGAAATATCTAAAAGAGAATTAGAAAGGTTGTATGAGTAATGGTTTTATTGATGATTATGAAGAGAATATGAACTATGTTTGAAAGGTATGGGCTGTTTTAAAATTATTTATTATTTTAAAAGTATAGATCAGGATTAAATTGAAAATTTTAAATATTAATAAATGATTCATATTTTATATTATAGGAAAGAATAATTGGAGAGAAAGATAGTGATGCCTAGTTAATGGTTTAAGAAGGAAGTGGGATGAAAAAAGTGTTTATGAATTCAGATTTTAGAAAATGGTTGTATAAGTGTTATACTATTGATATTCTGGTTATAAAGTCACAAACCTTTTAATGATATTTCTGAAGTATTTTTAATGACTTTGAAACATATTTCGAATGGTACTAAAAACCGATAAAAGTGATTTAGTGGTTAAGTGATATTTTTGGAGAACACCTGATTAAGGGAAATATAAACCTTAATATAGATCTAATGTTGAGTTAATAATTTTTAGTTTGGATAAATAGATGATTGATATTGATAGTATTGGTAACCTTAAAATTAGTCTTAGATTTGATAAAAAGTGATTTAGGTCATATTTGATGAAGCTTATTAGTTTTTTAAATTTATCGGAAATATTCAATAGTGTTGAACTTTTTTAAGGAAAAAGGATTGTGTTAATTTTGGAAGCATATATGTTTTCATGTGAGGTTAAATTAGATGTTATGAATGATATTTTGGGTTTATAATTTCAAGGTTTATCATAAGTTTAAAGTCATCAACATCACCTTTTTAATGTTTTATGTGATGGGATTTTGATACTCTATTGAGGTTCAAATAGCTTATTAGGAAGATAAATTATTTTATGTTAAGTTAATTATGGACTTATGGATAGTGTAATATGGATAAACTTGGTATTTGAAAAGTAATTCATTGAAAGTGTGACATTTTTATAGATATTTATAGTCGTATTAAGGATTATCTTTTAGGTTAGTATCTAAATTTAATTCAGGATATTTTAGTGAATTTCACCATGTTAAAAGATTATATAGTAATTTATCATGTTGATTAATTATATTTGGGAGATGTTTCACTAGATTGACACATATGTAACCATTAATTATAACATGTAATTTTTCTTAAAAAAAAATTAATTTGAAAAAATACAGTTTAAATTTTGGAGATGTATGATAAAATGTATGATATCTCTTTTGAGGTTAAAACATTATTCAATTTTTATTTTATTAGGGTTATTCGGGATGTAGTATTATTTATGAAATGATCTGAGTGGAACCTTTGCTGTTATTCTATAAAATTTGGACTTAAATGTTTAATTTAATGGTTTGTTAACTTTGGGAATTATCGTACCTCATTATAACCATTTTTTGTTTTTTATAGTGCCTAATTATAGGATGAATTACTTAATATACTACCTTTATACGTTATAATCCTATCTTATTACTTCAAGAATAAAAAATTCACCATTTTGAGAAACAGATTAGATTGTGGTGGAAATTGATTAAAAGATTATATTTTACATTTAAAGTAAGTATATTTACATATTTTTATATTATATATGGTAAAGGAATGCATAAAATATAGTAAAAGGATCTCAAGACAAAGAAAACCTTCTATAACCTTCAATTTCGATGAATTTATGGTTTTTTAATCCCTAAAAAATTTATAGTTTTGTGGTTGTCAAGTTTCTCTTGAACATATTATCAATAAATCTCTATTAACCCTTAAGAGTTAGTTTTCTATTCTATGTTTGTATTTTCACATCCCACTGATGTTATATTATTTGGAAACCTAGTTTCATGGTGATCTTCATACTTCTTTTTCCCACATTTTAAGGCAATGTTTCATTAACCTTTTTTTTACAATTTGAGTATTGAAGAAAAGAATTTTCAAATATAAATCCATTTACTGCCGATCATAGGTTCAAATTATGAGCATAAAATTTATTAAAGGGTATATAATGTAACACCCTGATATTTTATAAAATATTTCTCTTTAAATAATTTTATTTATTCTATATCTTTAGTTACACGTAATAATGAGTTTAAAGATACCTCAATATATTATTAAAATATCAATTTGTGATAGTTAAATCCTAGATATAAAATTAGAGGATATAAATTGTATTAATTAATTTATGTGATATTCAAAAAGATAATACTCAATATAAATGTATTTATTAATTCTTAGGAAATAAGAATTCAACTTTTAACAAAGTTATATTGTTCTTAAAAAATTTATTTTCTTTCAATTTATTTTCTTTTTGTTAGAAAATATTGTATTTATTTTTTATGTTTTTAAAAATTTTATTTCATAAAAAAACTACATTTTTTAAATCATCATATAAAAATTATTTCTAGTTGAATTTATGAGATTTTTTAGGAATGTGTGACTTTCCAGTGAATAGTGAAAAGACTAATTTTTTTAAACTATATTTTTGTTTCAAGCATATAAAAAGTTGAATTTAGTTTTAAAATTATTTTTAAATAAAATTATATATATAATATTTAAAAAAATCCAATTAATTTTATTGGAATCAATTTTATGTTTGAATTTAGTGTAAAAACATTTTTATATGTAAAAATGCATTTTCATGAAAAAATATTTTTATGCACACAATGTTTTTTTCTATAATAAACTAAATTAATAACTATTGATGAAATATTTTAATTAAATTAATATAATATATATTCAACAGAGTTTTTTATATTTCTATTAATATTTTTCTAAGCATGGGATTAGAATAAACATTGTTTGATGATTAAAAATGTGTTTTTTTAAAAAGATATTTTCCTCGTATTTTAAAAACTTATTTTTAAATTAATTTATAAGAATTAAATGAATTTAATTTGATAAAATGGATCCCATATTTGGAATTAGGAGTTTCAAATTTGGTAAATAAGAGGATTCTATTTTGGACCAATATAAATAGTAAGCGTGGTAAAATTTATCACCTTAGTAAAGGGTAAATTAGTTTAATCTATGTTAAAACTAAGTGACAAGGCCATAATGTTTCATCATAAATCTTATTGGATGATGTTAATTCGAACCTTAACACATTATTCTTGAATATTAGTTTTTGGAAGGAAATGTTTCCATGGAAATGACTTAAATATTATTTATATAAAGGAAAGTCACAAAATGTCACTCTCCTAGTTTTAAATATACTATTTCTGTTCACAAAGGGAATAAATTATTATTAATAAATATTGGTGGATAATTAAATTTTTTTCATGATGGTAATTTATTTATAACATTTTATTATTAGATAATTACCTTCAATGCTTACACACCGCCAAAAAAGTATTTATTTAATTAAAGGAAATATTAAATAAATAATATTAAAAATATTAAATATGAATTTTTTTTGTTAATTAATATTGATATATAAACTATATAGGTGCATATGAAATATTATTTTTGTTTTAAAATACTAGATTCAAATTCAATCTTTATATTTTTGTCCTTTAAATCAAATTAATTAAATAGTGTCAAAATCTACAATAATGATATTTTATCAAAATAATATTTTATTAAATTATTTAAAAATAATGAAAACATTGATATAGTTCATGGTGAATATGATATGGTATAAAATTTCATAAAATGTCCATTTATGGGCCATTTTTACCTTGTAATTAAAAATTAGAACCCATTATTATTGAAAAAGTTATTACCATAGTAAAAATTAAAATTAATTAATTAAGGGTTAATGAAAATGATATGTTTTAAAATTACCCAAGAATAATTTGTAAAGGTTTGACCAAAATCTTAAAATTTATCTTCCGAACTTCACTAGACACATTATAGAGGTTCTTTTATTACTATTAGACTAACCCCATAACCTTATAATGAATATCTAAAGGAGTCATTTTGAAGAAGTGATAGTCACCTTATCTAATCACATTTTTTTATACTCTTATTTACATCCTATAAGTATATGAAATTTATAATCAAGTAATAAATTTATTATCCTATTTTTTTAAAAAATTTATAATTATTTTTAAAACACTATTATACACCCTCTTTCCCATCAAATAGTAAGTGAAAGTATCACTCATGCGTACGCACGACTTACCGTCTCCACATAGGGAAACATTTGTTTTTTATAACCATATTTAATAAAATATATTACGACGGGTTTAATGTGTAAATATTACATTTATGACATAATTATTCTTTTTAAATTATAATATCACAACTTCCTACTTAACTTCCATACCATTGGAAAACAACAACGTCGATCGTGTGTACGTGTAGACTACCAACATCACAAAGTGATGTGATTCGTTTTTTATTTCTATATTAGATGGATAATAATAAGGATTTATTAAATGAATATATATGATATATATGATATAATAATGATTCTATAAAGGTTATTTTTATTTACTTTGCTTTCATCCTGTTCTTCAATAAATGGAAATCATGTTCATTTGTATGTACGACCTACTATCTCCGTGAATATAAAAATGTTTATAATGAATATATATTATATTTATTTCATGATTAAAATTACAGAGATTATGGATCCATGATCAAAATACACGTACCAAAACTATCAAACAAAATCATACCTGAAAAATGAAGTAGATATCACCCAGAACTTTGATTTTAATAATAAATTGTTAATAAATGGGTGAAAAAAGTTTATAAGTATTATATAGTATTTTATATTTGATTATAGTTGTATAATATATTTAAAGAAATATATTTATTATATAGGAGACTCTAATTCATATGAAGGTAACCAGACTGAAGGTAAGGGATTTTCATCTCACTTTTATTCATGTGGGACACATGCCATATTCACCACTAGTTTATTTTATGTGCTATATATAATGACATTGAAAATATTTTATTATTATTATTATGAAATTTATGGGTATTTACATATAAATATAAGGTTATTTAATTCACGTGGCTTGTGCTTCAAATGTTACCAAAGTGGGAAGTTTTTTATGTTAAAATGTCATTATTTATCACGATTATTTATTATTAAGTTTCCAATGATGAAATCTTATGATATTTATCTGAAGGAACTCATAAATTTTATTAGAATTTTATTATTTATTTAAAATTCATGTTTTCTTTTCCTTTCCCTCTCCTTAAGTACTATAGATGCTGAAAATGTGTTTTTAAATAAAATCAACTTCATTTGTCTCTTTGATCCAAAAACCATTTGCTTCCATATTGATGATTTATAAGAACGTTTAAAATAAGTTTTTTATTATTATCCTATTAATTTTTAAAGTAATTTTTAACCATGTTTAACTTATTTACAAAAAGGCTTGGGAGTAATATTCTTATTGTTTTCCAAATGAGGTACTTTGTGCATTTTTGGGAAAATTTATGGAAGGAATTTTTTTAACTCATACTACATGATAATCTTTTTCAGCCATCATGAATATTTTTTTAGTTACATATTCCCTTACAAGTTTTCATGATTTTTTAAATAATTTTTTTCATTTATATTGGTTTTGTTTTCTTAAATAAGTGATTTAAAAATAAGAGTTTTTATTTTCTTAAAGAATGTTTTAATGACATTTTAATGGTATTTTCAGTAATAAAAGAAGAAAACCCTCTATTTCACTAATTATTTTCCAAGGATATGATCTAAGGAAACCATCATTTTTATTTATAAAGGTGGTTTATGAACATAATTACACAATATTTATGAAACTCATTTATTTTCCATGGGTTATGCTTTGATAAAATGATGAAATGTTTATGAAGCTGATATATTTTCAATGGGTTCTGCTATAATGAAATGTTTATAAAAAACATTTTCTTCCTGGATTTTTATATAAATAATGATTTATGATCTTGGGAAACACATATATATGATTTTCATTATATTATGTGTGGGTCCTATATCTTCTTCCAATGCATTGGGTAAAGACCTATATCTTTTTGGATAAAAAGGACTGGAATGAGGAGGGAACCCAGTTCAGTAAGTGAGTATGTACACTATGATAGTATTGGGAGTAAACCATTACCAATATAGAAGTTTGGGGGGTGAACTGATTCCACTATGATAATATTATAAATCATACTTGAATACAAATGAAATTATTTTAATTACATCTGTGTATACCATAATCTTATATCTTATGCCAATTTTATGCTCCCATGGATCATGTTCATTAATTCCTTTATGATTTGTGTATTATAATCATCCAAGACTTATAAAATGAATCAAGATTATAATTGATGATATGTAGGGAATGATTTTAAAATGTTATTATCATGTTCTCATACCCTTATGTACATGTTATTTTCACGTGATGAGTGATATCTAAATTTTTTATTCTTACTGAGCATCTGGGCTCACCCATTCTTATGTTTTTTTTCAATAGTTTATGAGTATTGAATATGATTTGTATACGAAGAGTTCTAGTTATAAAGAACTTAGTGGGAGCTAATGTAGAATTTTTTTGAACCACTTGTTTATATATCCATGTATCCAAAGGCATTAGACCTATATGATCCTTGCATTGATCATTATGTTATGTCATGAATAGTCATATATTAAGATGTGATATTTATTTATAAAAAGTATGGGTCACTATGAAAGCAGATTCAGAATTATTGACTGAGGATTGGGAGACTTATAAGAAGTAAATAGAGTAAAACATGACTCTGTAGCTATCTAAGACTACCGGCTCATGTTTCCAACATGAATGATCTTCATTTTAAGAGATTGTTATTATGTTACACTCTTTATCAAAAACATTATTTCTATATTGATACTATATAATGATGAATTTATTTTAAAATTTGAGAGTAATTTTTTAATGTTTTATGAGGATAGTAATTTTTATGGTCAGATATATTTAAATAACAGTTTTACGTGTTATACTATAAAAATCATATAATGGAAATTGATAATGATACTACTTCACATGACTCATACCACACCCAAATTTGGTTCCACTAGATTGGTATGAAAAACTATTGACAAAATTTCATTGATATGGATATTTATATTCTTTTAAAATAAAACCACTGGGTGTATGTCATGCATGTTTATAATAAAAAATGAAAAAATATCCATTTAGTGGGATAGGTGAAATGTCCAAGGATATTCATGAATTAGTTCATACCAATGTGTGTGGACCATTTCCTATTGAAGTAAGGGGTGGGTACCCATAGAACCTAAATTTTACTTTTGATTTTACTAGAAATGGATATGTCTACTTAATGAGTTATAAATTAGTTTCCATTGATAAATTCATGGAATAAATGAATGAAGTTGAAAACAATATTGGTTAGAATATTAAGAAACTCCACTTAGAACATGGTGGAAAATATATTAATGAAGTATACACTAATTCTTTATGGGATTTTATCTCCACTTTATCCATGTTATACACCTTAATGGAATGATGTAAGTGAAAGGAAGAATTGCACCCTCTTGTACATGGTGAGATCAATGATTAGTTATAAGAGTAATATATTATCCTATTGGAGATACATGCAATAGATAGAAGCACAAATACTAAAAAAAGTACCTACTAAATCAACAAATGGTATTCCATATGAATGTTGTAGACGGAGAAAAACCCTGTTGTCAAATTTACACATGTGGGGTATAATGTTTTTAAGGACTCTTCATGTAAAAACGTTCAACACAAGGTAAAGATTGTACCTTTATTGATTATCCAAAGGAAACAAGGGGATATTTCTTATACAATGCCTCCGAAAAAATTTAATATTGGAAATTTTTTTTTATTCCTTTATAGGGAGAAAATATCTAAAAGATATAGTGGGAGTGAGATAATCTTTGATGAAGTTAAGGCAGAAGATTTATAAGAGTTGGAATAGGAACATATTACTCCAAGATCCATGGAGGAAGAAGAAGTTCCACAGACAGAAGTACTGAGTTGGAGTACAAGAGATATTAGAGAAATAGAATGATATAGTTTTATAGTTACTAAGTATGATGAATCATTATTATTTGATAATAACAATCCTCTAACCTATAAGGAATCATAAGTGGCACAAGTGTTTCCAAGTGTCTAGAATCCTTGAATTTTGAAATTGTTTACATTTACCAAAACCATATTTGGAATATGGTAGATCCTCCAATTAATGTAAATCATATTGGTTATACATGGGGATTCAAGAAGAAACTAGACATGGATGGGAATTTTTGTACTTATAATGTGTGACTTGTTGGAAAATTATTTTAACAGTGTAAAAACATAGACAATGATGAAACCCTTTAACCATTTTCAATGAAGAAATCCATCATAATTAAAATTTCCATTCCATCCTTCCATGACTATGATATTTGTAAAATGGATTTCAAAACACCCTTCCTTAATGGAAACCTTTAGGAATATTTATTTATGACAAAAAAAGAATGGTTTGCGACTCCATTGGATGCCAATACACTATGATAATTGAAAAAGAAAATCCATTTATGGATTAAATAAAACATCTAGATCTTGAAAAATTGGATTTTATGAGGTCATAATGTAATTTTTTTCATAAATAATGAATTTTATACTTGTGTTTATAAATGGTTCCATGGGAGTTCAATCATTTTATTAATAGTATATATCGATGAAATATAACTTATTGAAAATGAAATACCAATATTACAATTTATTAATGTGAGGTTTAGTTAATGCTTCTCAATGATGGAATTAGGTGAGGTGACATACATTATTATGATCAAGATATATAATGAAATATCTAATAGTTTTCTCAGAATAAGTCAATGTACACACATGAAAAGATACTGAAGAGATTTAGTATGAAACAATACAATATGGGATTATTTCCAATGTCACATGGAATTTATCTTTCCAAGAAAATCTGTCCTCATACACATGAGGAGAGATAAATAATGGCAAGGACTCCATATGTGTCAGTGATTGAGTTAGTCCTATATGCTTTACAATTTAATAGGATAGATATACCCTATGCATTAAGTATGGTAATAAGATTTCAAGCAATCCTAAGTGACCGCCATTTGATGGCAGTCAAGGCAATTATTTTTTGTCTGAGATGTACTAAGGATATGTTCCTAGTTTATGAAGGATATGATGAAATAGTAATCAGAGGATATGAAGATGATAGTTTCAAAATATATCAAGATGATATGAAATTGAAAACATGATAAATATTCATTTTCAGTGGAGGAGTTTTGAGCTGTAAGAGATCAAAGAAGGTTTTGGCTATAAATTATAACATAGTCTATGAGTATATTGTGACTTCTAAGTTAGAAAAAAGTAGTATTTAAATAAAACTTAATCCAAGAGATTCTTATGGTACCTATCATTAAGGAAACCATCTTAATCTATTGTGATAATACTACAACCCTTGATCTTGTAAAGGAGACATGGTCGCATCAACATATGAAGCACATATATCAAAAGTATCTTCTGTTGAGTGATTTTTCTCAATGATTTGAAGTTGAAATGAGTATTATTTTCAAGAAAAGAAATGTGTTGGACCCCCTGAATAATTCAATGAATCAGAAGAAACATGATTTTCATGTGAGGTATAGTGGACTAAAATTCATAGGCAGTTGAATCTAGTCTATGTAGAAGTTTATTAGAGTTGGTGTCCTTGTAAAAACTTATTATACTTTGGTTATGTATTTATTATTTGAATTGAATATTAGTAAAAAATATTATTACTTATTGTTCATTGTTCTGCATGAATTTAATTTAATAATTACCTGGGGTATCTATCGCATTTATAACATTATAGTAGTTCCCCTCTACGATTAGAATGTTGAAGTTCTATGAAAATATTATTAAATATAGTTTTATGGAATTATAACCTACTATTATAGGAAATAAATTATATATACTATTAGGTGTGAGTACTCTTAAGTGGATGATGTTTCTTCTCATGAAGTTTTCACTTGGTAATATTCAAGATGGCATATTATGAGAATATATCCATCAGTATGAATTTTACATGTTTTGGTGGAATCAGATGTACCTATATGTGATAATGTTTAATAGTCCTTATACTTTGATATTATCATTTATTAATTTCATGACTTGTAGACTTATATTTTCTGACTAAAACTACTATGCCACATGTTGGAGGGAAGTAGCATATATTTGGAGTGTCACGAATAACATGTTATTAATGGACACATAAATGAAGGATTGATCCCTTTAGTATTTATGGAAGTTTATATCCTGACCCTTTGATTTGAATATAACCATCTCATTAAATTCTATGGACATGGTGAAACAACATGTTTTTTAGATAGTCAAAGAAATATGTATCAAGTACATAGGTTGATGACCAGGATGTGAAACATATTTAATGAGATATTATGAATAAGGGATTATATTACACAATGAGAATTAATAAGTGGTTTCTATAATTTTGGAATTATGTTCTTTCTCTTGGGTTCCTTTGTAACACCCTAATATTTTGTGATTTTTTAATTAATTTATTCTTTTTTATATTCTCATTTCACGCAACACTTAATATAGTTTGTGTTATATAAAAACACTATGTTTGGATTTCATTTCATTCAACACCAAGTTATGCATAAAATACATGAAACTATTATATTATCTTTTAGTACATGAAACACTATGTTTGGCTTGTGTTACTCATAATTCTTATTTTTTCGATAACTTGTGTTAAACGCAAGGCCAAGTTATACCAAACTACAATATACTCTTAATATTGTTATTAAAATATTATTATAGTTACCACCTAGCCATTGGAATGGAATTTACAAACAATATGTAATAAAGTGTGAAAATATAATTTACACATGTGTATAGAATTATTCCCTTGGTTATAAATTAATTATAATTGAATTTATAGACTATTTGAAAATAAAAAAAATTCTTTTTCTAAGAAAAATATTTTTCTATATACAAACACTATTTTTTCTAAATAAATTAAACAAACTGCTTTTGAATAATTTTTTGAATAACATTTATATAATATATATTCAATAATTTTTTTGATACTCATATACTATATTTTATGGTCATATGATAAGAATAAATCTACTTTTATAAATAAAAAAAATGTATTTTTCAAAAAGGTAATTTTACCGCCTTTTAATGGAAAAACCATTTTAAATATAATATTTGACACTTTTATAATTTTTATTTGGAAAAATAAACTTTATTTTTGAAATGAGGATATTAAAATTTACTTTGGGTGATTTTGTTTATTTTTATAGAAGCTTCATTTTTTGATGAATAGTGAAAAACATTGAACTACAATTCAAAACAAATTTTTAATATAATTTATTTATATAGTTAAATTATCTTTTAATTTTGATTTAAAGTATAATTAGGTAAATTATAAATAAATTAATTAAATTTATGTCATTGGAACCAATTTTACATTGACATGGGATATAAAAAGAGTTTAAACATTTGGACCTTTTCTCTTTAAAAACTTGTTGTCTCGTTCCGTCTGTAGGATTAATTTTAAATTAATTTATGAAAATTATGTGATTATAATTTGGAAAAATGGATTAAATATTTTGAATCAGAATAGTTTATAATATTTAATAAGTTAAACATATTTTTTTATGAAAAATATTAGTGAAAAGTATTTAAATCAATTATAGTGATTTTGGTAAATACAGGTTTACTTAGTGGTTGAACTTTAACATAATGTGAGAAATACCCTAGAAACATGTAAAAAATAACTTTTATGGATATATTTATACCATATTATAATTTTTATTTAAAATATATAATTATTGGAGGAAAATTATGTAAGGGGTACTTTTCAATAGTGTTTACCTTATTATATTTACCAGAATGCCACTCCTCCTCCACTATAAAATGGCCCTCACACCCATCACTTCCTCACACCTCTCATGACACCTTGTATCATAAAAAACCTACCAAAATGAGCTCTAAAATTATTTAAATTTGTCCTATAATCTTCCCTTTAGGTATAAATAAATCTAATGAATCCCTTTGGTGGATACCAAAAGGAGTTACTCAAAGAAGAGGTGACATCCTTCAACAGGGACTTTGTTTTTATTTCATTATCCACCCTTAAATTATTCTTATTCTATGATTAAATAATAATATCATTATCATAAATATACTAATAATTTTTTATGTTAATTGTTAGACCTAAACTTTCACACAATTCCTTCAAATGGGAAACAAAATCATCATTCATGTGTACTGTGAACTACCGCCTCGCGAACCGATGTCCCTCATTCTTCCATTACTTCCATTCAAGGTTGGAAGTAATTATTGAATTTATATTTTTATATTATATATATGATATTTATTATGTATTTATCATTATATAATTATTATATAAAACACACATTCATTCTTTCCATTTTATGTATATATGATAACTTCGTTTGTGGACGTGTGGACTACCACCTCCTCAAAGCGATGCGATTCATTCAAACTTTACCTAGAATGTATTAAGGATGGTTTTAGTAAATGTGTACAAATTATATGAAATAATAATTCTACTATAATTATAATATATATATATATATATGTCATTTAATTTTCTTCTTTCAAAATGATAATAAAATGGAAACACCGTTCATGCGTACGTACGACCCACCATCTCCATGAACAGTGTATTCTATTTCATATTTATATATTTTATAGATTAGTATAAATATATATATAATTAATATAAATTATATTTTAAACATTTTTTCCATTATTGAAATAAGTAAATAATGATCTATTTAAGAGGATTTATAATAACAAGTCAAAACATAGACGAAAAATAAAGAGGATATTACCTGAAATGTAACATTAACATGGAATTATAAATAAGTATATAATATAAAGTAATAATAAAATAATATAAGGTATTATATATAATAACATTATTTTATGGAAGATTTATAAGAAATTATATTTATTACACAAGAGGTTTGAATGCATACGAAAAAGGCTAGGACTTACTATAAGGGTTTTCTCGTCTCACTTTTATTTCCGTGAGACTTACGTATTATTGACTACTAATTTGGTTTTTGTAGGGTATATAATGAAAATAAATTTATTATATGATTATTATAATTACATTTATGGGTTTTTACATATCCATATGATGATCTTTCTTTCATGGGGTGTATGGTTCAAAAGTTACCAAATCTGTAAAGTAAATTTGTCTCAATTTTCCTTTTTTGAGACACATGTCATGTCATGTACCTATATTTTTATATGGGGTGTATATAATTCTATTTTACATGTTATATCATGAATATAATTATTTTTATGATATTTATTCTTCATGTATTTTTATTCTTACAAGGTTATTTTGATTCAAATATACCAAAGTGGTAATAGTTTATTACTATAATGTAAACTTTTATTAGTGTTGTTTATGATTTTGTTTACGTTGATGAAATATTATGATCCATATATCACAAAATCTCATTAATATTATTATAATATTTTTATTATTGATATTTTATTGTATTTTTTTTACCATTATTCACTCTTTGGTAATTAATATTATTAAGAATATATCTTTATTAAAGCCCGACATTATTTCTCTCCTTGGTCGGAGATCTATTTTATTAAAAAAACCATGTTTTCTAAAAATGTTTTCAAAAATTTTTTTAAATGATTTTTAATTTTCTTTTAATATTATTTTAAAAATTATTTATGTTTTATAAATTTGTTTAAAATGGTTTCAATGATTCCTTTATAAGTTTTCAAGGTTATTTTCAAAGAAAAATGTTTGCAATTTTTTTTTACGTCTTAAAAATATTTATTCAAATTGGAAAGGATATTTTCCTCATGAAATGTTATAAATGATTTTTAAAGATTAATTTATCTATTTTCAAGTGTTTTTTTCAAATAAAAGGATCTTTAAATTTATTTATGTTTTAAAAAATTATTTTTAATGAATTGTTATTTCCCTTAAGAAATTCTCCAAGCGATCTTTCACAATCCTTCTCCATCTAAGTTGGAATTATTTGATATAGTTTAAGATTTATTGGGGAGATGAAAAAATAATAAAATTAATATTTTTTTCATTAATGGTTTATATCTTAGTAATATGAGGTTTATGACTCCTATTTCTCTTCAATAGGTTATACAATGATAAATTATTATGAAACCCATTTTATTTCCTGGGTTATTTTAAGATAAATGATTATGTAACCCATCGATTTTCTATAGGTTATAATATGATTAAATGTTTATTATACCTAATTAATTTCATGGGTAATGATATGAAGTTTATGGAAACCATATATTTTTAGGGGTCATGATACGATGAATGTTTTATTTTCTTGCAGCACATGTATGTAAGATTTCATTATGTAATGGGTTAGACCTATATATACCTCTGATAAATTCGGTATGGATTTATATCTCAGGAGATAATTATATGAAATAAGTCAATGAGATTTATCCACAATGGGAAATAGGCATGTACAGATTTACAATAGGAAATAGGTGTTTCCTGATCCATAATGGGAAACCAGTGCATCCTGATCCACAATGGGAAACATGTGCATCCTAATCCACATTGAAAAAATGTGTATCCTGATCAACTATGTTGATGGTATTTGTAGTTAACCTAGACACAAGAATTTTTTATATATTTATGATTGTTCCATACTTATATGGCACGATCTTATGGTTCACAACTGATGCATGGTGATTTATTACACTTACAATTAATGTATTATGAATGGTAAATATTTTTTCCATGACTCTTGATTATGATCTTTGATATATATATATATTATGATATTATATTGTTTTTACCATGTTATCATACCCTTATTATTATTTTATGCTTATGTATATCCTTTATTTAACACTACTGAGCATTTGAGACCGCCCTTTATTATGTTTCCTTTCCTTAGGTTGTGAAGAATGGTTTTAAGTTGGAGTAAAAATTTGAAGATATTTAAGAGAGATATTAAAGATATTTCACCATGTTATAATATTATGTTTTCAACTTTCTAAAGATACTATACTATTAGGGTCCTCAAGAAAATATTTTTTTAATTTTCTGAATATTCATCTAAAATTATGTAATATCCATGTATGTAAAGCCTGGGATAGTATAGTTGTAATGAAATGAAAGGTTTAGTCAACCATTGAAAAGAAGGATGAGAAATATTTAGTTAGATCCATAGGTATATATCTAATTATATGTCTACGGATCTCTCTAAGTATAATCATAATATGTCATAGATTTAAAAGTAGGTGTCCTGATTTAGGCATACTATAAGTAATTGTTCCTGATTATGTGCTTTTCTGCTTTGATAAGTGTTTTTCACCATATGGTTTCTGGTTTTTGTGAATGGAGGGAACTAGAAGGAACTTTGTTAAAGATGAATGTTTCATATGTGGATGATATGTTCATTATAAAAATCAATTTACTAAGTGGAGATCTCAGAAAGATAATTAGGAAGGTGGTATGAGTATTAGTTATAATGTTGATGTTTAAGCGACCAAAAATGGATTGTGAATAGTGTGAGATGTTATAACCATATTGTTTAAATTAAACATAAGAATAATTATTTTATTTATATTATGGAACCTTAAGACATGATTAATATTTCATATTCTATAAAAGGGGTTTAAAGGAATAATATGATAAAGCTTGACCAATGGTTTAATATTAAAGTTGGATTATTAATGTGTATATATTTTGGAATTCAAGGATTATGTTATATAAATAATGAAGTATGTAAGGATTTTTTAGAAGTTTTTCTTTAAGTATTTTCAAGAATATTTTAAATGATACTAATGGCCTAGAAAGGTAATTTAATGGAATGGTTTCATTAAATGAAGTTAACTATTAACAAGTTCACGAGGATCAGAAAATGATATTTAGTATGGAAAAAAGATGATGATATGGATAAAGTAAAATGGATAGTATTATGAACTTATAACTGATAATATATTTGTTAAAAAATTGGTTCATTCTATCTTTGATGAAGTTCATAACATTTTTTTAATTTATTGAATATATCCTATAATATTTGGAATAAGGAAGCATACATGTTTTCAATAAGGATTTATGGTAATTCAGGTTATTACCATATTTGAAAGAGTAAATGATAATGGAATTCACATGTTAATATGTAAAAAATTGGATCTACTTTATTATATATGGGTGATCAATGTTAACCTAATTTTGAGAAATTTAGTGACCTTCTTTATAATGTTTTGTACTTTAAGCATTCAAAAAGGTTACCAGGTTTTCCATTTATGGAATGGTTTAAGTTGAACTTTGTATGAGATATTAAAGATCGACATATGAATTGACCATATAAATATTTAACTATATTTGATAGAAAAAATTAAAATCTAAGTAGGGATAGAAAGAATGACTATTATGGATCTTTTGATCCATTGGTTTTTTAGACATCTTAAATTCACCTTCATTTCATGGAATAAGAGTTAAAGTTGAAATTGATCAATGCACAATAAAAGGGTGAAATTTTTCTTATAAAATTTAATGAAATCGAGTAAGTATTTATTCTCATGAATATTATTCAGCTCCTGGGAATGGATCTTGAAACTGAAAATTTTATTCTAGTACCTTCCTTTTTGATGAAGCAAATAATCCCTTAGACCCTTACAGATTTATAGCTTTGTGATTTTTAAAATTCTCTTTACCATGTTCTCTATCACTCTCCATCAAAAATTGATGGTTATATTTCTCTTCTATGTCCATTTTTATCTTTACACTAATGTTTTCTAATGTGTAATCTTGCTTATGAGTTAATTTAGGTAACCATTATGCATCAAAAATTATTTTTTAAAAGGAAGTTTTAGTATTCATTTTTATGATGTGGTTTCAAAGAAAGGAATGTTCAAGTATTAATCTATTAATAACCCATAATAATTTAAAGGGGTGGGAGGGGGGGGGGGGTTTAATGTAACACCCCAAGATTTTCTAAATTTCTTTCTTCTAATTAATTTAATATTATTTATATTTTGCATCTGAGATGACACTAAATATAGATTTTGTTATATGAAAAACTATGATTGGATTGAGTTTCACACAATAACAAGTTATTATTACACTAAACAAAAAACTAATATTATCTTGAGGTACAAAAAACACTCTATTTGGATTATGTTACACACAATTATGAGTTTCTTTTATATCTTGTGTTACATACAAGATCGAGTTTTACTAAACTGCAATTTACTATTAATATTATTATTGAAATATTATTATAGTTACCACCTAGTAGTTGGAATGGAAGTTACGAATAAGATTTACTAAAGTGTAGAAATAGTATTTACACATGTGTACAAAATTGGTTTGTTGGTTATGAATTAGTTATTAATGAATGTAAGAACTATTTGAAAATAAATAAATTCATTTTTTAAGAAAACTCTTTTTCGATGTAAAAATACCATTTTTTCTCAATAAAATAAAAATAAATGAATAATTTTTTAATAAAATATATATATTATATATTTAATCAAATTTATTTATACTCATTAAATATATTTTATAGGAATAAGATAAGAACAAATATAATTTTATGAATAAAAAGTTTTATTTTTAAAAAAGGTAATTTTGCCACGTTTTATCAGAGAACCCATTTTAAATATAATTTTTGACACTTTTATAATTTTTATTTGAAAAAATAAACTTCATTATTGAAATAATTATGTCAAAAATTACTTTGGGTTAGTTTTTGCTATTTTTCTAAGAAGTTTGTTTTGATGAATAGTGAAAAACACTGAACATTAATTCAAAACTTTTTTGTGTGATTTATTTATATGGTTAAATTATATTTTAAATTGTTTTTAAAGTATAATTATATCAATTATACATTAGTTAACCAAATTTATTTCATTAGAACCAATTTCACATTGAAATTTGACATAAAACCATTTCAATCTTTTGGAATATTTCTCTTTAAAAGCCCGTCATCTTGTCCCATCAACAAGATTAATTTTAAATTAATTTATGACAATTAGGTGATTATAATTTAGAAAAATGGATTCAATATTTGGAATAATAATAATTTATAATCTCTAATAAGTTAAACTTAGTTTTTGGTCCAAAATATTTGTGAAAGTAATTAAAATAAATTATAGTGTTTAAGGTAAAAACGAGTTTACTTAGTGGCGAAACATTAAATTTAGGGTCCAAATACCCTATAAACATGTCCAAAATACATTTTATGGAGATATTTAAACTATATAATCCATTTTATCTAAAATTCACATTTATTGGAGGAACAAGATGTATGAGAGATCTCTCAATAGTGTTTACCTTTTTATATTTACAAGAATGCCACTCCTCCTCCACTATAAATGGGAACTCACATTCCTCACTTCCACAAACCTCTCTAGACACATTGTATCATCCAAAACATGAACAAATGATCTCCAAAATTACCAAAATTAATCTTATAATCCTTCATTTGTTCATAAATCCAACTAAAAATTCCCTTTGGTTCAAACCAAAAGGAGTTACTCAATGAAGGGGTAACATCCTTCAACAAGAACTTTGTTTCTATTTCCTACTCCACCACCTCAATTATTATTATTACATTATTATATAATATCCTAATAATAATAAATTTATTTATATTTTTTTAGGTTAATGGTTCTACCTACACTAACACACACTTCTATCAAATGAGATACACAATCATCATTTATGTGTATGATAGACTACCTCCTCGTGGACTTATGTCACTCATTCTTCCATTTTTACCTTTAAAGGATTGGAATAATTATGTATTTTTATTTTTATATGATATATATGATATATATGATATATTTATTCTTTTTGAATTATTATATAAAACAAACCTTAATTACTTTTATTTTGTGTAACTATGATAACTTTATTTGTGGACTTGTGGACTACAACCTCCTTAAAGGGATGTGAATCTTTCACACTTTACATGGAATATATTAAGGATGAGTTTAGTAAAAGAATATGATATATATTAAATAATAATTCAACTTTAATTATAATATATATAAACATATTCATATATTTAATTAACTTACTTTCTTTCAATATGATTGTAAAATGGAAGCAACATTCATGCATACAAACGACCTACCATCTTCATGAATGGTGTATTCCATTTCATATTTCTATATTTTATATATTATTATAAATATTTATATACTGAATATATATTTTATTTATATCATTTTATAAATTTTGGAAATAAGTAGACAATGATCTATGTAATATGATGAATATTAACAAGTCAAAACATATACAAAAAACAAAGCAGATATTTCCCCAAACATAACATTAACATAGAATTATTAACAAAAATAGAATATAAAGACTTAATAAAATAATATATGGTATCATATATAACTATATTTTTTTGTTATATGTATAATAAAATTATATTTATTATAAAATATTTTTGAATGTGTACGAAGAAAGACAAGACTTAAGGTAAGAGTTTTCTTATCTCACTTTTATTTCTATGAGACTTATGCCTTATTAAACACTCATTTATTTTTTTATGTATATAATTACCATTAATATATTCTATGATTCATATATTTAATTTTAATGGTATTTACATATCCATATTATGATATTTATTTCATGGGGTTTATGGTTCAAATGTTTCCAAATCGGTAATGTAATTTTGTTTCAATTTTCCTCTTCAAGACACATGCCATGTCATGCACCTATATTTTTCTATGGGGTGAATATAATACAATTTGAAATGTTATATCCTCAATGTAATTATTTTCAGGATATTTTAAGCTTCATGTAATTTTATTATTATATTGTTATTTTGATTCAAATTTACCAAAGTGCTAACACTGTATTGCTACAATCTTATTATTTATCCAAACTGTTTATGATTATGCTTCTATTGATGAAATATTATGATCCAAATCTCAATTAATCTAATTAATTTTCTTAAAATCTGTTTATTAATGATATATTAATGTATTGGTATATTTTTTTTTCACTCTTTGGTTTTTAATATTATAAATAAAACGACTTTAAGAAAACCCGGCCTTATTCCTCTCTTCGGTCAGAAATCTGTTTTATTCAAAAAACCATGTTTTATAAAAATGTTTTATAAAATTTTCTTAAATTAAAATTTAAGATAATTTTATAGGAAAAATTATTTTAAAAATGTTTTATGTTTTATAGTTGTGTTTATAAAGGTTTTAAATGCTTCCTTTATAAGTTTTCAAGGTTTATTTTAAAGAAAAAGGTTTTCAAAATGGTTTTATGTTTGAAAAATTATTTTTAAAAAAGGAAAGGATATTATCACAAAGAAATGTTTTAAATTATTTTTAATGGTTAAATTATAGGTTTTCAAGTTTTTTTTTCAAATCAAAAGATTTTGAAAATGATTTATGTTATAAAAAGTGTTTTTAATGAAATGTTATTTTCATTTAGAAATTATCCAAATGATCTTTAATAATCCTTCTTCATATAAGATGGAATCCTCTCTTATATATTGAAATTTATTAGGGGATATGATATATGAATACCATTCATATTATTTCACTAATGGTTTATGTATTGATGGAATGATGTTTATGACACCTGTTTCTCTTTGACGAGTTACACAAGGAAAAATTCTTGTGAAAACCGCTTCCTTTGAGGGGTTGTTCTTAGATTAAATGATTATGAAACCTATATTTTTCACATATATTATTATAATATTAAAATTTTCTGATAAACATTTCATTTCATTAGTTTTAATTTGAATTTTATGAAATCCATATATTTTATGGGTCTTGATTTGATGAATGTTTTATTATCTTGTGGAACTTGTATGTAAGATTTCATTATGTGATGGGTGGGAACTATATATACCTCTAATAAATTAGGTAAATATTTATATATCACGAGATAATGATGGGAAATAAGTCAATATAATTGATTCATAATGGGAAATAGGTGTTTCTGGCTCCATAATGGGAAACAGGTGTGTCCTGATCTACAATGGGAAATAGAAGTGTCTGGATACACAATGGAAAAAGGTGTGTCCTGGGACACAATGGGAAATGGGTGTATCCTCATACACTAGAAAAAAAATGTTTCCTTATCCACTTTGTTTATGGTCTTGTTAGTTAACTTTGATAAATGAAATGGGTTTCAATATTTATGAAAGTACCACACTTATATGAGATGATATTATGGGCCATGATTAATGCCTGATGATTTATCACCCTTATGATTCATGTCTTATGAACTACCAATATTTATTCCTTGACTCTTGATTATGATCTTTGATATACAGGTATGATATTATAATGTTATGATCATGTTCTCATGCCCTGATGTTATAATTTCATATCCTTGTTATTTAACCTTATTGTGCATTGTATCTCACCCTTTCTTATGTTTCCTTTCCACACATTATTAATAAAGGTTTTAAGTAGATGTACTAAAGGGGATGATTTTTAAGGGAGATGTTAAAGATCTTTAACCATGTAGGAAGATCATGTTTCCATGTTTCCAAATACATTAAGATATTATGGTCCTCCAAAATGCATTTTTGTAATATTTGGAATATTTATCTATAATGATGTAATATCTATGTATGTTAAGACTAGGTCACTATATACTTGATCATTTTCTAAAAAGTAATCATGGAATTAAGGAAATTCTACTAAATGACGAGGAGAATGAATCCTATATGGACACACACTAAGCATTTCCATTAAACTCAATTAAATTCCATATGAATATAATTAATGGAATAAATAATAGTCTCAAGAATGAGAAATAATTGTATTCAGGTTTTATCGATCACAAATATTTATTGATAAGTGAAATATTTTAGTAAATATTTATTCAGGTGTTTATTAAATGTTTAGGTGTTCAAATCTACAAAGACTACAACTAGGGATAAATATTAATTTACAAGTTGGTAAAATAATATTTATTATTGAGAATGTTAGCACGTAGATCATAAAATAATAATAATATAATTTTTTTGGCATGGATTTTGTCAAGGATTATTATTTTATTTAAGGTCTGATATATAACTAAAAAATATTTTAACCTAAAACCAAGATCTATAAATAGGTTTTTTGTCTATTGTGCAGGGTTAATTGAAAATTGCGAATATATAAAAGCTACACACAATATAATTCTCTCTATTTATCTCTCTCATGAGTTACACCTATGCTCCCCTACAAAATGAGAAGAAATCCATCAAGCCTGAAGGAACATAAGTGATCAAGAGGAACAAATAAATATGATTGATTCACCAAGATAGCACCGAAAAAATCATTCAGTGTCGATCATAGATAAAAGGAGTAAGTGTAGATCACTGTTAGAGGGATTTTATGCTTATATCTTCAATGCACAACAAAGGTAATCTGAATAGGGTTTTTAGAAGATCAACATTATTAATAAATAAAGGATCCTAGGGGATGTTAATCCTTTATTCCATATATAAATGAATTAATTTTAAATTTAACATTAAAGATCCTTTATCTGGGTTTTGGGAAACCCTAACTTAAAAATAGAATTTAATTTTACATCCACCAAAGGTGCTTTTATTGTGGCTGAAACCTAAAAATTCATAAGTAGTTATTTTCTTTTGTGGTTGTAATGATTTTATCTTGAATAAAATGATAGATTTAGATGAATGGTTATCTATGAGTATAAGTTTTGTGGTTTTAAATATATTTTCCATAGTCTTTATAATTTTCTTGTGTATGTGGTATGTTCCATTATGTTGACATGCTTCACAACTACTTATTTGTTTAAGAATAATATATTAAGTTTCTAATGATTGTTAGACCATCCAAATATCCCATCAGATCAATTTATGGCTATTAGACTCATCCTATGGCCACCAATGGGGTGTTACAGTCCCATGAAAATATTAAAATTGGTTGTAAATGATGGAATATAGGGTTTATGAGATTAGACTAGTTGTACTAAATGTTTGTAAATTTAGCATGGCATACGAGGATATTGGAATAACTTTGAAAATAAAATTAGTTATTATATAATAATAGAAACATGTGGTAAATGTTTTAAGGGGATTCTTTATTTGGTTAAATTGATTAAAATAACATTTAATTCTTTTTATATGAATAAATGGTAGAATGGTTGAATTATACATTTGGGTTAAAAGTGTTGAATGTAATGGACCGTAGAAAAGTGATAGGTGAAAAGGTTTACCCTTATTATTATTTTTCATTGAAAGTTCAATGATGATTAACTTTGGAAGATGGGAATAATTGTATGGTTTAGGATGTTGGAAATAGGATCCTAATATTTGGGTTCGGAATGATAAATGCTCTGGGAACCATCGATGTTATGCACATCTTGATTAATGAACTGATGTTGTAGAATCCAATGTTTTGACAAGATATTAGTACTTATAATGATGCTCCTCAATAAATTTAAATTTTCTTATTGATTAATGAAATAATCTATTTCATAAAGTTTTTAACCTCAATGGTATATGGTTCAAACTTTAGGTGTGGGTAGAGGATTTTTTGGTTGGTTAGGTGTCACAGGGGAACCCGAGGGCCGAAGAGGAAAATTGAAAACAATTTAGATGTTAAAATAGGTTATTTATTTATTTATCTATCTATTATTTAGTGTAAATCTACAAGAAATAATTTTACATTAGATATTTATTTAGACACCATTGGTGGTGTTCTACTAAGTTGTACTCACACCCTGCTAGGGCCATTGTTGGTACCTAATAATACTTAATGGTTACAGGTTTGGATAAGGGATAAAGACCTATTATAGATGGATGATTTATGAATTGGTATTTAGTATGGATTAAGAGACTGATCATGATATATGGACCCATTTTGGGGATTGTTAGTGTGTTTTTATTATGGGTTTTTTTAACACATGACACTATTTGATATGATATGTTTACTATATTGGTTTGTTGGAATTTTCCATATTTTGGGATTTTGTTATGTGATGGGTGGTTATCTTATAGTTAGTTTCACTACTTCTTGTTATTACCTATTATGATTTCTATTGTTTTAATCTGATAAATATGGTATAATCTCCCCACGCTTCTCACTAGACCCTCGCTGCTTGTCATAAAACACTGGCATATAGAGAGTCATGCTTGAAGTCATATGGTGAATTGGTTTTTCCATTAGTTTGAGTGATCCAAGCTATTATTTTATATAAATTTATTATGAAACCCATTTCGTTCTAGTGGGTTAATTACTTTATAATGAAATCGTGAATGTTTTTGTGTTCTTTTGGAACAAATATTCATGGTTCTCATTATGTGATGGGTAGTCCAGAAATTATATGTCCCCCTAATGCAATGGAAAAATATTGATATCTCATGAGATACTGTAAAAGGTAATGGGGAGTGTAACAAATTTATTATGGGAATTTTTAGACTATGTTTATGATAATGGATAGTGAACCCAATCCACTATAGGACTCTTCCCATTATGTTACGATGGTATTGACTGTTATCCTTGACCACTGAAAAAATTTTCTATGATTCTATGTGCTCTATAAACTTATGTATTATGATTAAGGTATTATCTCATGTATCATAATTCATTATTAATGATCCCACACTCTTACGACTCATGTATTACCTTATGAAAAATCCTTATTCCATGACTCATGATTTTATGTCTATAACATGTTGGGTGTGTTTTCATAAGTTATGATCATGATCTCATACACTTATGATTATATTATTGTAAAGACCTGAAATTTCGATGTATTTTTTTTAAATATATGTTGATTTTACGAGTCTGCGAAAATTGATGGCACGTGATTCCGAGGCCCGGTTTTCCTGGAATGAATTTCTGATCTTTTTTTTTCAGGTACGTTAATTAAAAGTGTGAGCGGGTTTTTGTAACTTTTCAAATGGTTCTCAGAATTTAAATCCGAAGACACCGTTGAACTCACAGCGCTCCGCTGCCCGCTGCTTCTGCCGCCCCGCGGCCTCCGCCCCCCTGGGCGCTCTGCCATCCACGGCCACCGCTGCCCACGGATCTTGCGGACTTCTGCTGCCCTCATGGCCCTTGTGGCCTCATGCCTCCCTTTTTTCCCTGTGGCCTCTGCGCTACCCTTGCATCCCCCACGGCCTCGCATCGCCTGCGGCCTCCCACGACCACTCGCTGCCCTCACGACCCCCACGACCTCGCGCATCCCTAACAACCCCTGCAGCCTCCCGCAGACTCTATGGCCCCTCGCGGCCTCCCACGACCCCTCACGGCCCCCATGGCCCTCACGACCCTCTGCAGCCACTCACAACCCTCACGGCCTGCCGGACCGCCAAGCGGGCTGGGTCGGTCCAACCGGGTCGGACCGGACCCAGACCCACTTCGACCCATTTACACACTTTCGGCCATATCTTTGGCGCCAGACGTCCGTTTCGTGAAACTTCAGTGGCACTGGAAACCTTGGAGTGAGACGGTGCCTTTGAGTATGCACCACTGGAGATTTAGATAAAGTTGGAGTATGGTCGGGTTGGATCGAGCACAAATCTAACCGGGATCTCGATACTAAAAGGCTAATAACTCACAGACCGAGCATCCGATTAATGCACTGTATGTTGCGTTGAGACCCCTATGATATGGCAGTCCATTGAGATACTTCTTCATGAGACATCATGGCAGTTGGAGTATCGACCAGTGAATTATGGAGCGGACCCTCCCAGAGACAAGGGAGCATAGTGTGAGAACCCTGTAGCTGGATGTGACATGAAGAATGAAGAGAGATCCTATGTGGGTCAACACCGAGTGATCCTGTGTGGGTTAGCACCTAGAGATCTTGTGTTGGTCAGGACCAAGCAATCCTGTGTGGGTCAGCACCTAGCGATCCTGTGGGGGTTAGCACTGAGCAATCCTGTCTGGGACAGCACCGATCGATACGGTTTGGGTCAGCAGCAGAGCCTCTTAAGAAAGTAAGATGATTTAGTATTTACATCTAATCATCTCTACTACTGTACTTAATTTATACCTGGTGTGAGTTGAGTTCATACCTGTGTGGTACATTGCATCGTGGTAATACCTTGGAGGTATTCTTCTATGTGGCGTACCTATGTGGTACTTACCTTTGTGGGTTTCCTTCATTTGTGGAACAATTTAGCTTTGGGCTTCTGGGTTGGACCCTGTGTTTCCTCATGCTTGAGATGGGTATACTTGATAACTTAGGTATATATATGGGCATATAACTAAGTATGGTTTTCAATTGATTTCATGCTTTGTGGTTTATCCTTTGTGGATTTTGTGAGACCTTGAGGGTCTCGGGGTCCCTGCTGAGTATCGTTATACTCACCCATGCACGGGAAATGCCCTCACCTTGTTGTGTTTGGTGCAGACATTAGACAACGCTAATCAAAGCTAAGGGTAACAGGACCAGACGGGGCCTGAAGGTGGTCCTTATAGTGTGACATACGCAGAGAATATAGGTGGGTATGGAGTGATGAAGAGGTGATATTTACCTACCCTTTAGGTAGGAACCTTGGAGAACGACCCAGTAGATGTCTTTCTCTTTCTTCAGTTGTATTGTATTCTAGTTGTACTGGTACCTTTGTAGCTGGGCTTGTATTTTAGAACATTTTACTTACTGCACTCACTCTGTTTACTATTCAGTTTATTTGAGTTCGTATCTTGCTATGTGCTTAGTTGCGTGTGCTTACAGGTTATAAAGGAAATTCCTTCCCAATTTTAGGGAAAATTCCTTTGGTGCTTGTTGCCAGCCCCTAGCCTATTGAAACTGGAGTTGAGGTAGTCACGGCACGGGCCCCGGGGGATGGGTCATGAAAAATTGGCATCAGAGGAGTCAATTCTACCATAGAACATATGAATACGATATTTCCTTTAATAACAATAGTGTTAAGTGTAGTGAGTGTGGTTATCAGTTTAGGGAAACCAGTGTTGGTGTGGCGGCTAGCATATCCATACACCAGGACCCTAACTTCTGATTTCCAACTCAGTGCACGGAAATAATGATTGCGTGTGTGTTTTCAAGAGTCTTATTTGTGAACTCTTTGAGTCAGCCCACCAGGTATAACTTATTGACCGTGGTCCACCTGTTTCTTTTCAAGATTCCTCCACACAGACTGTCAGCTAGGGTTCTGAGAGTAGTACACACTGATAGCCTACCAAGCAATGAGGCCTCAGTGCAGGGCCTTATTCCAGTAGAGGAACCAGTAGAGGCACCAGCGGTACCATTACCCATTGGGCCACCGATGCCACTAACCACAATAGTATAGGGTGAACGCCGTTTGAGCACATTTCAAAAATCCCAGTACTAGAGGCCACCTTGGTTTATGCGAGAGAAGGACCCAAAAGCAGCTGAGAATTGGCTGGAGGCCCTGGAGAGAGTCTTTCGACTAGTAGGGACACTAGCCAATCTCATGGTGATCCTTACCACCAGTCTTATATAGGCAGCAGTAGGAAAATGGTGGAGCTTGATTCTCCAAGTTCATCATGAGGTGACACTTCTCTGGGCAGACTTCGAGATCCTATTTCAGGCCGAGTTTTTTCCAGCGACTCTTCACACAGTGAGAATTCAGGAGAAACTTCAGTTGCAGTAGGGTAGCATGACTATGGATCAGTACTCAACGAGGTTCACTGAACTCTCATTATAATCCACTAATATGGTGTGGGACCAATTATTTAGTGCCCAGACCTTCGAGCAGGGACTCAGGCAGGAGATTGGGGCTTCGATGATCTCACTCAGCATCCCGAAGCAAGCGGGAGTGTTAGAGAGAGCCCTTTTAGTGGAGAGTTTCCTTGCTGAGTAGTCACCAACAGAGAGACCCACTACCAGTCATTATGTAGTGAAGTCTTCTGTAACTGGTAGTAGACAGATGACACAGAGTTCCAAAAGGCCCAGACCTACAGGTGGATGACCATATGATTCAAGTTCAATTGTGCGGGGCACCCGAGAAAGAGCATGTCATACCAGGAGCAGGAAGTGTTATGCATGCAGAGGGCATGGTCACATGGCTCGTGACTGTTCAACCCGCCATATGGATGATCAGTATAAAATCGAAGGACCGCCCATGCAGAGACACAGACTCGATCAAGGAGGTCCGCAGGGAGCAGGAAGACGTGGCAGTGGAGCTAGCCGTGCAGCTTCGGTGGGAAACGATTCAAATGTTACCGACACCACCACCAGGTGGTCTACCCCGACCATAGGGAGTAGGAGGATAGGGGCAAGCTCAGCTCCATGCAGTTGAGGCCTACGATCACAACGCTACGGAGATAATACGAGGTATGATCTATGTCTGCTCCACCTTAGATGTTGTACTTATAGACACAGGTTCCAGTCATTATTTTATTTCCAATGCCCTCGTTCAAAACTAGGAGATTCTAACGGAGCCATTGGCTTGATCCTTATGGATAGAGACTCTTACAGGAGCGGATTCGACGATTACACACTAGTTCCGGCAGTGTGAGATTACTCTAGGAGGTGAGATATTTGGTTGGGATCTCCTAGTAGTGGCGTCGAGGCCTTACGACGTCATCTTGGGTATGGACTAGTTATCTATAGTCCATGCTCAGATTGACTATATTAGGCGCAAAGTGTGGTGTGTTTGCACGGATGAGACCAATTTTAACTTCACCAGTGAGAAGGGAGCATATGCAGCATAGGATGGACTTACCCAGAGGAGAGTTCCATTGATCACTCATTAGTTGGCTATCCTTACCCTCAGATTAGTTTATGTGGAGAGTCCAAGCTATCCTATAGTGGTGGACTAGTATGCGGATGTCTTCCCTGATGATGTTCCTGGTCTACCTCCTCATAGAGAGGTGGACTTTTACATTGACTTGTACCCCGGGACGTCACTGATATCTACACCAGCGTATCAGATGGCTCCCAACGAGCTTTGTGAGTTGCGGGTACAGCTGGAGGACTTACATGGGAAGGGATTCATTCAGCCCAGTGTTTCTCCTTGGGAAGCCCCAATTTTTTTGTTCTCCAAGAAGTTGTAAGGGAGATTGAGACTTTGTGTCGACTATCGGTGCCTAAACTAGGTGACCGTGAAGAACAAGTACCCACTCTTGAGGATTGACGACCTATTTGATCAACTGAAGTGAGCATGGTGGTTCTCAAAGATAGACCTCTGATCAGGCTATCACCGGCTCAGAGTGCGAGACGAGGATGTGTATAATATGGCTTTCAGATGTGGGTACGACCTTTACGAGTTCTTGGTTATGCTATTTGGAATAACCAATGACCTATCAGTGTTCATGGGACTCATGAACATGATTTTTCAACCATACCATGATCGCTTTGTAGTAGTCTTCATCGACGACATTCTGATCTACTCAACTACTGAGGAGGAGCATGCCTATCATTTGTGGTTAGTACTGGACACACTCTGAGAGCACCAGCTTTATGGTAAGCTCTCTAAGTGCCAGTTCTGGATCTGAGAGGTTTACGTTCCATGACATGTCATATCAGAGGCTAGAGTTGCAGTGGATCTAGCAAAGATTGAGGCGGTACTTGATTGGGATCCACCCAGGAGTGTGACAGAGGTACAAAGTTTCTTGGGTTTGACAGGATACTACAAGAGGATTGTGCTATATTTCTCAAGAGTTGTAGCACCACTATCCGCATTGACTATGAAGGGGAAACCCTTCGTGTGGTCGTAGATATTCCAGCGGTGTTTTTATGAGATGAGGTAGAGCCTGAATATTTCCCCTATCTTGAGGATTCTGAAGGAGGGCGTAGGGTACGTAGCCTACTGTGATGCATCAGGGACTGGGATCAGATGTTTTTTGATGTAGGAGTGAGAAGTGATCTCTTATGGTTCTTGACAGTTGAGACAACATGAGAAGAACTATGCTTCCCATGACATGGAGTTAGTAGCTGTGGTCTTCACATTGAAGATGGGGTGACACTATCTGATGGGAGAACATTTTACAGTCTACTCAGATCACAATAGTCTCAGGTATATCTTCTCTCTAAAGGACCAGAACTTGAGAAAACGACGTTGGCTTGAGTTCTTCCAGGACTATGACTACGAGATAGTCTATACTCCTGGGAAGGGGAACGTCGTAGCAGATTCACTTAGCAGGAGGTCTAGTATAAAACTGCTTGGTGAGGAGACAGAGCAGCTGGTCGCATTGTGGATATCCTTTGTGGATCAGGATGGAGTAGTCTTTCTTCAGTCTCTTACAGTCACTCCCCCACTTCTTCCGCGAGTTAGGGAGGCACAACATGGGGACGCTAACTATGAGGCTCGACGTGCTCAGATATCTGCAGGGCAGGCACCTGAAGGATTTTATGAAGGTGGGGAGCACGTCATCCTCTTCAAAGGACGTACCATGGTACCAGTGTCATTTCAGGAGGAAGTGTTGAGAGAGTTCCAAACATCCCCTCTAGTGATACACTCAGGAGTGGTGAAGATGTACCAGGATCTTCGACGACAACACTAGTGGCTGGGAATGAAGAAATCAGTAGCAGAGTTCCTCTTTCAATGCCTCACTTGTCAGTAAGTGAAGAAAGATCATCATGTACCATCAGGCATAGTTCAGCCTTTAGAGGTCCCAGAGAGGAATGGGGATGAGATATCCATGGACTTCCTGATAGGACTTCCACGTACATCCAGAGGTCATGATTCTATCTGGGTGATCATCAACCGAATCACCAAGTCAGCCCACTTCCTACCGATCAGAGAGTAGGGTTCAATAGAGATCATGGGACACCTCTATGTGTAGGATATTTTGTGGACACATGGAGTACCCTCGACGATTGTCTCTGATTGTGATTCAAGTTTTACTTCCCAACTATGGATGGGGTTGTAGGAGGATTTCGGGATGTAGCTTCATTTGAGCACCGAATTCCATCCTCAGACGGATGGCCATAATGAGTGGACCATTCAGACCCTCGAGGACATGCTGCATGATTGTATCCTCGACTTCAGTCACAGATGGGAGGATCACTTGCCTTTGGAGGTGTTTTCATACAACAACAACTATTACTCCACCATTGAGATGGCACCTTTTGAGGCATTGTACAGGCAACCTTATAGATCACCTATGTGTTGGACTGACCTAGGGGAGTCAGCAGTTGTGGGACCAAAGATGCTATAGGCTACCACAAAGAAGGATCACATCATCTAGGAGTGGATGAAGACTGCACAGAACAGGCAGAAATCGTATGACGACAGGAGATGGTGACCTCTAGTGTTCGTGGATGGTGACCACATCTTTCCACATGCCTCACCTCGACGAGGTTTGCGGAGATTTGGTCGAGGTGACAAGTTATCTCCGAGGTTCATTAGACCTTTTCAGGTCCTCAACAGAGTTAGCGAGGTGGCATACCACTTAGCTCTTCCACCTCAGTTGCACCAGGTGCACGACATCTTCCACGAATCCCAGCTGAGGAGATACGTGCATGAACCTTCTCACATCATCGACCATGGTGAGTTGGATGTCAATGATGAGGTGACTTTTATGGAGGTTCCAGTAGAGATTAAGGATCGAAAAGAGCAATTACTTCATGGGCAGTCGATACCTCTGGTGCACATTCGCTGGAAGCACGAGAACCTTTAGGAGAGCACATGGGGGAGGGAGGCTCAGATGCATGCTCAGTACCCCCACTTGTTCCCTTACTTTGAGTTGTGGCTTACGGGGATTAAAATACCTGAGGTGGGGAGAATGTGAAGACCCAAAATTTCCATGTATTTTTTTTAAATATATGGGAATTTTACAAGTCTGTGAAAATTGACGGCGCATGATTCCGTTGCTCGGTGTGCCCAGAATGAATTTATAAACTTTTTTTTTCATGTACATTATGTAAATGTGCGAGAAAGTTTTTGTAACTTTTGAACCAGTACTTGGAATTAAAATCTGAGGACACCGGTGAACTCGCAGTGTCGGTATTCACTTAAGGAGACGTTCACCTCGACCGCAGAAGGTCGAGGGTGAAAGATAGAATTTGGGTTTTTCATGAAAGAATAAAATAAAATAAAATTGTGAAACATTTTATTTTCTTTGGAATTCCAACGTGGATGTTAAGAGGTGGGGACCACCAGAAATAAACCTTACATGTGATTTTATGGAGGTGGGGACCACCATAATTAACCTCCCATGTGGGTTATGATGGTGGGGACCACCTGAGACTAATACCCCCTAGAAATCCCCTCTTTATCAGAGAAAAACATATTGAACTCCCCCACTTTATTTGTGCCACCCACTTAATTAATTATACCAACTCATCAATTAATTAATTAAGTTAATTTGTAATTATGCCAACAAACATAATAGATAGAATGTTCTATTATTTGGGCTACTTTTCATTTTGGTGGAATTGAGAGGAAAGGGTTGGAAAGAGGAGAACTTGGAAGAACACATCCTCCAATGAAGATATCATCCAACAAAGAACACCGATGCACAATTTTGACTTCTTTCTCAGGACATCCTCCAATGGCGGAAATCTTCAACAACAAAGAACCACCACCATTGAAGAGAGTTTATCCGACGAATGAGCTCAGGATCAGAGGTGTGTGGTGGGCAGGACGAATGTCAACAACATCCACTTATCTCATCAACGTCAATAATCAAATGAGGTATGGGTGTGTTTTAATTTGATCAATGTTAAATTCCCTCTTACTTTGAATCATATTCCGTGTGCTGTATGCTACCACCCTAATGTGGAGGGTACATGCCAAACATACATGGCCCGACCCATCTGCAAATCTTGTGGATATTTTGTGTGATCTTTGCGATGGTGTCAGCAATCGGTGCCAGTGGTTGGCACCGGTGGAACTCGAGAACTACGATAAAGGTGACAAACGAAGGGTGGCCTATCAAGCTGGCCGCCGGTGAAGGCACGACACCCAGTGGCACTCTGCCACCTGTGGCCTCTGCCGTTTCGTGACCCCCATGGCCTCACACTGGCCTCGCAGCCCCTGCGGCCTCGTGCCGCCCTCGTATCCCCGCTGCCTCTATGCCACCATCGTGGCCCCTGTGGCATCGTGCTTCCCTCGCGATCCCCATGGCCTCGCACCACACACGGTCTCCCACAGCCTCCATGGCCGCCCGCAGCCTGCCGCAGTCTCTGTGGCCTCTCGTGACCATCGCGGCCCCCATGGCCCTCCACGGCCCCTCGTGGCCCTCGCAGCCTACCAGACAACCCAGCGGGTCGGGCCGCCCAGCGTGGGCCGGGCCGGACCCAGCGGGGTGAGTTGACCCGAACCGGGTTAGCCCAGGCCGGGTCGGGCCGTGTCGGTCTGACCAGTTCGGACCGGACCCTGACCCACTTGGACCCATTTACGCACTTTCAGCCATATCTTTGACACCGGACGTTCGTTTGACGAACTATTAGTGGCACTGGAAACCTTGGAGCGAGAGAATCCCTTTGAGTATACCCCACTGGAGATTTGGATAAAGTTGGAGTACGATCAGGTTGGATCTTGCACAAATCCAAGTTGTCCCTCATGACTAAAAGGATAATAACTCATAGACCATGCGTCTGATTAAAACACCGTCTGTTGTGTTGATACCACTAGGACGTGGATGTCCTTTGAGATACATCTTCGTGATACTTCATGGCAGTTGGAGTATCAATAAAAGGATTTTGGAGAGGACGCTCTCGGAGATAAGTGAGCATAGTGCGAGGACCCTGTAGCTGGATGTGACGTGAAGAATGAAGAGAGATCCTATGTGGGTCATCACTGGGCGATCCTGTGTGGGTCAGCACCTAAAAATCCTATGTGGTTCAGCACCGAGAGATCCTGTATGGGTCAGCACCTAGCTATCCTGTGTGGGTCAGCACCGAGTGATCCTGTGTGGGTCAGCACCTAGCGATCCTGTGTGGGTCAGCACCTAGCGATCCTGTGTGGGTCAGCACCGAGCGATCCTATGTGGGTCAGCAGTAGAGTCTCTTAACAGAGTAATATGATTCAGTAGTTACATCTAATCATCTCTACCACTGTACTTAAGTTATACCTGGTTTGAGCTGAGTTCGTACCTATGTGGTACTTTCCTTCGTGGTAATACGTTGGTGGTATTATTCTGTGTGGTGTAACTTTGTGGTACTTACCTTTGTTGTTTTCCTTCCTTTGTGGAACAATTGATATTTGGGCTTTTGGGTTAGACCCTATGTTTTCTCGTGATTGATATGGGTATACTTGATAACTTAGGTATATGTATAGGCATATACCTTAGTAGGGTTGTCAGTTGATTTAATGATTTGTGGTTTATCCTTTGTGAATTTTGTGAGACCTTGAGGGTCTCGGGGTCCCTACTGAGTATCATTATACTCACCCTTGCACAGGCTATGCCCGCACCTTGTTGTGTTTGGGGTAGATGAAGAACATCGGTGATCGAGGCTACGGGTACAAGGACCAGATGGGGCCAGGAGGTGGACCTTACGGTGTGACATATGTAGAGGAGACGGGTGTATAAGGAGTGATGAGGAGGCGATATATACCTACCCTTCAGGTAAGAACTTTGGAGGATGACCCAGTATCCGTCTTTATCTTTTTTCAGTTGTATTGTATTTAAGTTGTACTTGTACCTTTCTAGTTGGGTTTGTATTCTTGCCCCTTTTACTTACTGCAATCACTCTTTTTTACTATTTAGTTTACTTGAGTTTGTATCTTGTTATGTGCTTGGTTGCGTGTGCTTATAGCTTATAAAGGCAATTCCTTCCCAGTTTTAGGGAAAATGCCTTCAGTGCTAGTTGCCAGCCCCTATCCTATAGAAGGTGAGATTGGGGTAGTCACAACACGGGCCCTAGGGGACGAGTTGTAACAATTATGGTCAATTATTATCTTTTATTATTATATCCCATGTTTACCATTATTGAGAATATGATCTCACCCTTTATTATCTTTATATTTCCACAAGTTATGAAGAAAGGTGTTAAGTATGATAAGGATAGAAGGGTTCCATGTGTAAAAATTTTTTTGGGGGAATTTGATTCTCTTTCATGAAATAAGTTAATTAAATGTCTTATCACTAAAAAAAGTAAAACGTTATGGTTCTTGGTTGTGTATTATTATGAGATGTATCATGTTTTTTCTAAAATTATGGACTATGAACGTATGTTGTTCTTGAGTTACCTTACAACCTCCTGCAACTCCTGCCTCAAAGGATACTACAGAAAAGACTGATATTGAATAAGGATTCCGTATCTATAATGAACAATGAGGAATTTTGATGACCCTAAAATATAATGTCCATAATCTATGCATGAAAACCAAACCACATTTAATTTACTATTAGATTCCTAATAAGTCCCTACTCAAGTGAATAAAGATGAGAAATGATAAAACCTAATTTACAATGACTAAATATTCTTATAAATAATAATTTAATAACATATAGACCCCGATAATCTCCTCATATCATCTTATTGAATCCCATCCCTTGATAAAATGATGATATCCTATATTCTCTAAAAAACCAAACCTTCACTATCATGTCAAGATATTTTGTGAAAATGAATAAGGTGACCTAGCTCTAGATCATTTGATAGAGAAACTACTAAAAATTAATTACTCTTTCCTCCTCACTTGGAAATAGATTTTAATGACAATAGAGGATATTATTATACAAAATAACAAATTTATGAATTTTGGAACTCCCCTTGAATCAAGTTGTAGTCATTTTTAAATAATATTCCTTCACAGTCGAGTAACTTCACATAGTATAATAACTACTGATGGAATACAATTATCTATATAATAATGGATTAGACTAAAAGTAACAACCAACTAATCTAATACATCCTCAGTCTCTTGATTAGGAATAAAACCCTAATACATCTATATGGGTTTTAATTGAAACTCAAAAAGTATCTTCCTATAAGAATAATCATATTGTCTTCAACTCTATCATGATCTGCTGGCACATACTTCTGAAAATCATAGAAACAATCTTGAAATGGGCATCAAATGGGTGATATACTTATAAAATAGAAAAATATTATGGTATATTAAACCTATTTTTAAGGAAAAACTAACATTGATTAATTAAAATTCAACACAATTCATAATATCTATATAATTTATGAATAGGTGAAGGAAATCATGATACATGATATTTTCTTAGGCCTCTAACCTGTAAGAAACCACATTTTTTAGTAAATTCATTAAACATAAAGTCTATTCATTTAATCACAATCCCCCCCTCAAATTATATGTCTAAGATAGCCTTCAATATTATATCATATAATAATTTCAACTCCCATTATTTCCTTATCTACCCATGTAATTTTCACCAATGCCTATCCACAAGATTTGTATTATATCTCAACAAAAGCTTTGATTCCATGTTTTTATGACCTACTCCTACAATTAAACTTCCTGAACCCATAATAAAAATGGGTGTGACCTTTTAATCCCACCACCAATATGCTATAGATTGATTACTAGTACTATGGTTATAAAACATATAGAAATGAGATGTATAACACTAAATATATCCAAAGAAAAGATAATTGATCCATCAATCAAATTTTTAGCATAAATAAAATATCCTAATCAAAATACATGAAATTACATACAAAATAAAATAAAATAAAACTATAAATAAATTGTAACCAAATCTAATGGAAGTGACCGTGATCTCTAGAAACTCAAAAAAAGAACCTTGAGATAGTAACACCCCACTCAATCACTAACTCCCTCAAGAGGACATAAAAAATAATATATATATATAAGGGTGAGAATACAAGTATACTTAGTAGAATCCTCCCTAAAACATATCGTGAAAATGTGGAAGAGTCATAATAATTCCCTGGCGAATGAATTGAGAATATAACTCATCAATAAAATAAGTAATCTATATTCTCAACCTCACTAAGCCTCCCGACTAAATAATACATAGAAATAAGTAACATAATACAAAAAGAATATATATGAGAAAGGTACCCCACTACCATGATCCCACTGAACTAGTCACCCTAAACCCTAATGCCTCTTTTCCAAGAACTCCCACTTTATAAATTTTTCTACTCATTTTTTCCAAGATATCATAGTCACATCATCATCTCATACTACCCCATGTGTAACTTTTCACACCCACATCATCAACACATACCCATAATCACACAATAAAACCTAAAATCTTTATAACATTCTATAAATATATACTATATCTTAATCCATTAATTACCAATCAAATTACTCATAAAATACAAATATATTCTATAAACTTAAGATTATATTTCCTAAATATACATGTATACTAGTAACTAAGATCCATGGAAACCCATATGATCACATACCCCATAACCATAATCCACCATATCTTAGGTATACATACATACCAGTCTACATATAGAAGAGTGAGTGGTGTAAGAGTATTAGTACTCCATATATAACTATTATAACCAAGATATTGGGAATAAACTTGAAACATAAGGCTAAATATGGGCTTCAACTTCCTCTATTGACTCAGGCAGTAGACTGTAATAAATTATGGAATATAATGATAGTATAACAAACAACCAATGTAATGTAGTCTATTATATATTAGACTCAAATTAAGAATAACATCCCACAAGAAAACCTGGTTTTAAATTATAGGAACAAAAATATAAACACATCTAATAATAAAAGCATTAAAGTTTAATATCATTATGTTCCTAATAATTTAAAATTACCATTCAATAACCTTAGTTCAATTATTATTAATTTCATTAAAATACATCACTAATTTTGGTTTAATCATTTCATAACCTTTAAAATCTATGGTTCTATTATATTCAACATTCTCAATTCCATTTTTCACAACCATTCTCTTTCAGTATTCATCTAAACCAATCCATGGTTTCTATTTAATAAAAGATTACCATCATCAACACATATTTCCATAAATTCATTAATTATTTAATTATCATTGCATAATTTTGGGTATTTTAAACTCAACTAACCCATCTCAGGGGAGATATATACCTAAAAAAATCATGAATCAATAGTAAGAAAAATTTTAACAAATCCACTAAGAATAAACTAAAAGCCACAAAACGATGGCACAAACTCAATACAACCATCATAGCATCATCCTAAACACCTTTCTACACTATCCATACCATCCCAATCATCACTACATCAAGCCATTACCAAAACCAAAGAAAAATAGGCCAAACCCCACCAAATAACCCAATTAGACCGGGATCTATAGAAAATCATAGCGAGGTATATTTTATTCTAAGGAATATAAATAAAAATAAATCATATTTCTAGAAACACAACATAAAATAGAAATCAAGGCCATAATAATAAATCATGAAATATTATTTTAATCAAAATTTAACTTTAATAATCCCTGTACAATAATTTTGATAACAAACATTTTATATCACCATATTAAATTAACCAATTCATTTTGATTTTTCTAATAAAAAAGAACCACATCTAAGAAACAAATAATAAAAATTGTAAAAATTTATTAGACATGATCAAATTAATTATTTATATTCTTAAAATATATCATGGAAGAATAATAAAGTTTAAAAAATTCCTCATTATTTATCATCATTATTTTACCAACCTAATGTTGTTAATCAATTCTGTTATTTTAAAAAAATGAAGCATAGATATTCAAACCATTTATCTTAAACACTCTATGTTTAAAATCACATGAAGAAAACATTATTAATTGCGAAAAATCATATGAAATCACAACACCCCATTTTTATACTTATTATTTTAGCTTTTTATATTTATTAGGGTTAATTCCACTACTTACTGATTAACTATAATGCATGATATTTAAAAACTTTCATATAAATAAAATTTAAGCTTATGGATACCTTACCTCAATTTTTAACCAAAATAGATAAGTAATAGAGGCTTTCTAGTCCAGACATGGAAGGGGATCCCACATGAATCACATAAGGTGTTTCTTTAAATGTAAAGGATGAAATGATATTAGATCATATAAAAAAACAAAGGATGGTATCTTTATCTATCTAGGTTTAAGAGAAAATAATAATAAAAAAGTATAGGGAAGGGGGTAGTCTGAATATGAAAATTAACATGTGATGAAAACCCAACACCCCCCACCAAATTCGATATAAAAAGTGAAGAGTTGTAGTACTTCCAAGATGCATGTGACAAAATTCAATCTATGGTAGGTATATAACTAACCAACATGGGTGAAGGAATAAAATATTAAAAAAATCAATAATCCAAATGAAATAACTAAGTTAGGCCACCTCTATCATGTAATAGTAATCAAAACATCTATGGTGTCCCTGAAAATGCCCCCCCCCATGGAAGCCTACCACAATGTGGTGGAATTATCCTAAATATTTCTAGTATACCATAGCTCATCCCATGGAATGGATATTCCTCTCTCAACATTTCCAACTTATTTATATGACTTGATATTTCTTATACATAGTACCACCATGATCACCAAAATGGCCATTAAAACTTTTAATTTTCTTACAAGGAAAGTCTTTAAGAACAATATCCTCAAAAAATGGAATTTCACTCACTATGATTTCCAATATTATAAAAACCTTATACCATGGACCCAAATACAAAATTCATTACTGAAAACACTCCCAAAACCAATGAGACATCTACCATGAGATCCTACAAGTCATTATGAACAACTAGAGAGCCAAAAAAAATCTCCCCACCTTTTAAATACCTCCAAACTCTCACTCAGTTCCTCCTAAGACTAGAAGACCAAAGTAAAGGAATTAGAAAAAACAAATCCATTAAATGTTTTTACTATGGATATCATAGAAATGTCATCAGGGTGCAATGATGATGAAAACATCAATGATGGATGAATAATAAACCACAAATTTCAACTTGAATCCTCTCTTGAAGAAATTTATGTTTTGGGTGATAATATGAACAAATATAATGAATTTTTACATGATTCCAAGATAAAAATATAGTATCAAGAAGAAGGAAAATAAACTTAATGTCTCATATTGAATGGATCAAAGATATTAATCCAATAAAATCTAAAAATATGATTGAGTATAAGAAAAATATTGAATATTAGTCCCACATTATTGATGGGTTGACTAATTTAACGAAATATTAAGAGAAAATAATTAGGAATGTTGAAGAATAATTCCTAATGGGGTTACATAAGATTTATGATCAAAAGATACTTCCAAATCTCAAACTAACATCAGGAAATATAAGTATATGGGTTGTGGAAAAATCTATGGAAAAACATTAGGAGAAACTGGATAATTTTTACACTTCCCCACAAGTAAAATATTTTAAATATGAAGGAAAATAAAGTTACATGCTTGATCAAAAGAATAAAATATTGGAAGTTGATACAAAATCACAAACTCCCATACCCTAGAAGAATATTTATTTAGGTGATTTAAAGAAGACCCAAAAATCCAAAATAATAGTAGTGAGGACATGGAATAATACACCATTAAATTATTTTTATTATATTGGTAACATTTGGAAAATGAAATACTTGTGTCCCATAAATGAAATGAATTTTAAAACTCAAGTGAAATGAAAATAGGTGAGAAAAAATTAATATATTTGGTATGTTTTTAAGGACTATTATTTTTAGTGTTAAGGTAATGGACAAAAATCTATGAATATAATATTAGGGGTACATATGAATGTTCTAAATGAGTTCTAGAAACAAATATCTTATTAGTTGGAAGCAAATTAAAGTTGGTTATAAACTTATAATAAATTTATAGACTTGTGAGATCAATAATATTCAACGGATTTAGAGGTGGGATAATCTCATTCACCACAAAAGGAAGAAAATTAATGAATATGGGACAAGAAAAAACATGACAAGGATAATGATACTAAAATTTCTTTAAAATAAAAAGATATTATTTGATTATAGGTCCTTAATAGTAGATAAACCTCACATATGACAGGAAACATAATTTTTTTCATGAGAAAAAATATAAAATAATATTCCATTATCATTTATAATTTTTAAGGAGTAAATATCAATTGATCTATAAAATACAATGTCATACGTAATGAATTGATATGAATAGATGTCTAGGTTTTTGAAGTCCTTGATCACAATTTTTTAAGTGAAAGTCAATTATATGACTTTAGGCCTGCAATTATTTTCAACAAGAAGTCTTTCATCATCAAAGAAAGGGATGGTAAACTTGCGATTCCAGGGAAGTGCATGAAGGGGGATATATACCTCATTATTGAATTTGAAGACAAGTGTTTTATATCCAATGAATAAGAGAATAACTTGTAGTGAAAAAGGATTGGACTCTTATTCCAAAATTACTTACAAGATTTACCACAAAATTATGGAGATCATGATATCCCTAAACATCCATGTTATCACACTCACACATGTTATATTTTCATAAATGGAAAATCATTTGGATGAATTAAAATTGAAAGGAAAATAAGTTAACGAGACTAATTGAGTTGGTTAATGATGATGTGTGTGGCATAATGCTTCCCAAATACAAAGATGAAATGATGTAATGTTTTCTATTTGTCTATGATTACCTCATTATGATAAAATTAATTTTAATATCTTATAATATAAAGTGTTTAAGTGTGTTACATATTAACATAGATTGGATGATAACATGGTTTTTATGAAAGTTTAAAAGATATAGAATAATAATGGTATATAATTCACTAAAAATCCTGTTTATGAATATATTTAGAAACATGGGATAAGGAACCATGTCTTGGTTGTAAATTATCCTATAAGAATAGTGTATTTGAGTGGAGGAACCATATAATTAATAACATGGCTCAGAAAATACTTATTGAGAAAGGTCCATCAGATAATTATTTAAATTAACTACTACCTAAATATATTTATAAATCTAACAGGTCTTTTTAGGTACAAATGAAGAGCGGATAACCTAATATATGCGGTGTGGGTATAAACCTACATTGAAATAATTTTGAGTTTTTGAAAGTATCTCCTTTTTTCTCAATAAGAAGAATAATAAAAAAAATTAAATCTAATAGGGATGAAGGTTTCTTCATGTATATTAATCCAAATAGTCATGAAAATACTATCAAAAAAGGATTAGAAAAATCATCACAAGTCAAGACAATATTGTTGTGGAAAATGAGTCGAATTCAAAAGCCAGTGATGAATTTTAACAATAAAAAGCGATGAAAATTCATAGGAAAGTGATTTTTTAGTGAGAAGTATAATAGAAGAATACAGAGATAAGTAAGATTCAAAGAAGAAAAAAATGACGAGGGAATTGATGTATGATTAATGTGTATAAGAAAGGTAGTTAGCAGGAATAAAATCGAAGAAGGAATATCATTAATGATTGGAAACTTTCAGTGAAAAATTGGAGGATGAATACTATAAAAAAATCTATTTTTATGTCAATTAGATCCTCATCCTTTTTAGGAGGCTACCAGTGATGGAAATTGGTTAAGATTGATTCGTAATTTTTTTTTTAAAAAAATGAGATGAATCAAATATGTGAATTTTTATAAAGTATGGAAGATAAAAACATCATTGGAACTAAGTGGGTGTTTCAAAAAAAAGTTTATAAAGAAAGAAAGGTAACCCAGAACAAAGAATGAATGGTGTGCCTTGGGTTTTAATAAATTTAAGGAATTTTAATTAATGAAAAATTTTCACTAGTAAACTAGTTTAAAAATATTATACTATTCTATGAAGTGTTACTGTAAACAAATTTAAAGTTATTCCAAATAGATGTCAAATCATAATTCCTTAATATAGTATGGGAGGAGGAAGTGTAGATCAAGAAATCATATAGTTTTCTTATAGATTAAGATGAGACTAAAGTATTCTAATTTAAAAATATTTTATATTTGATGAAACTATAACCAAGATCTTTTAAATCTATTATTTATAAATATTTTCGAAATCTTGGGTTTCAAAGATGCAAAGTTAATCTATAACACCCCATGAATTTAAAATATATTTATCTTTAATATCTTGGATATTTTATATAGCTTATTATGAATTTAAACTATACATAAGTGTGTAATTATTTACTTAATTATAAAATAAAATGAATTATTATATAGTTAAATGAAATTGATGATATAAATTACTTTTTAAAAAGGCTCAAATTCAATTATGAAAATAGAACTGATTCTAAAGAAACTATTTTGATGTGTTCTGATATCCATTTTTTTAATTTTATTACTTTTATTGAATCAAATCAATAAATTTATGGAAAAAATTCTATAAATAACTAATAAAACCAATTTATGATATCCATGAAATTTTTAATAAATGACAACTAATACAAGTTTAATAATTATTGGCTAAACAAAATGCTTTTTTCGAAAACTTTTTTTCTACATATTATTTAATTTATTGAAAATATTTTTTATACATGTATAAAAAATATAAATCCTTCATAAATTTATTATAAACTTTTTATAAATTAAAATAAAATCATTTTAATATAAAAAGATAAATTTTTAGAATGATTTTTTGGGTTCAGAATGTATATTAATATAAATAATTAAATTAGTCACTATTGATGAATATATTTAGTGAAATTTGTAAATAAAATATTCAATCAAATAAATTATGATTCATATATTGTTCTTTTCTAAGAAAGGAATGATAATGAAATCATTTTTATACTTTAAGAGGTATTTTTTATAGAAAACATTTTTTATGTTTTGTGCGAATATATTAGAATTAATTTCAATTATCTTCAAATATTTAATATAATAAAATAGATTATATTTTTAAATCATCCTATGAAAATTTATTTATGATGTAAATTTAAATATTTTCCACAAAAATAAGTTACCATGGTAAAATTTAAGTCACCACAATAAAGGTAAAAATTGTTTTAGAGGGTTCAAACTAAGGAATAAGGATTAAAATATCCTAGAAAACATATATTTTTTTAATTGGATGAAAGGATTTAAAACTAAAAAAAATTATATTTTAAATTATACTAAATTGGATCCAATATAGTTGATAATAAAATTTATTATAATTAGCACTTCATAATATTTACAAGGGTTCCACTCCTCTCATTTATAATAGAGCACCTACTCCCCTCACATCTCCAGATACATTGATAACTTTATATAAAAAAAGGTTTAAAAAATAACTTCCAAACTATCCTAATAATGTCTTTAGGTTATTTTCTCACCAAAAGATAAACATAATAAGTCTGATGGTCTAAGATAGAGGAGGATACCCAAAGAATAGGTAATTTTCTTAAAAAATATCTTTAAGTTTATTTCTTCTTAAACATGCTATAAATATATTTAATAGAGCATAATATAATGTAATAAATATATTAAATTTTATAAAATGATATTATTTTTATGTAATAACCATAATCTACCTTATTTCCCTCTAATGGAAAATGAAAGCATTTCTTGGGGACACATATGGACTATCACCTCCCTGAAGAGATATATTTCATTGTTCATCACCGCCTCCCATAGATGGTTATATATATATATTTGATTATTATATAATATATTTATAAAATAATTATGATATTTGAATGTTAATTATTATTTACATTATTTTCCTTCAATCCATTTAAAAATGAACACATTTCTATTGTGTAGGTGCAACTACCACCTCCATGGAGTGGCATATCACATTTTTCAAAACCACACTTAGTGAAGGGAAATAAAAGTGATAATAATAAATTAATATGATAGTTATGGCATGATTAAAATTATATAACTATTACTAAGGTGAAAGGGATGGAACCATTGAACTAAAAAACGTCTTGAAAATAGAATGAGTGACACCCAATTATTGATTTTAACATAAATTTTTAATAAATGGGTGTTATAGAAATTATAAGGGAATTATATCAAGTAAGGTAATTATAAGTATTATTTATGTTTCAATTCCCATTTAGGGAATTTTATGTCATTTATCTTTTAAAACTAAACTATTTTCTTCTATTTTGGTTATTTTTAGGGTTATCGATTCTTATCTCTATTTCCCCCCACTTTGGTACTCAAAATGTCTGAAATAGTGTTTTTATAAAAAACTGACTTTATTTCTCATTTTATGTTATCAATAATTTTCCTCCATATCCCTGTTATTAAAAATTTCTTTATAGAAGTTATTATTTACTTTTATATAATTTCTAATGATATTTTTTTACTATCTAATACATTCATTACAATTGTTTTAAATGAACCCCCCTCTCATTTTCTGAATAGGTCATTTTTTATTTTCCTTAAAAAAATGAGAAAATAATGTTTATATAACATTTATAACATGAATTTATTTTCATAAAGCCATGTAAATTCTTTGTAATGAGGTTTACTCAATATTTTATAAGATTTTTTAATGAAAAAATTATTCCCTTTGATCAAGGATTGATTTTTTTTATAAAAGAGAATTTTATTTCGTCTCATTTTTTAAAATATTTCTCAAATGTAATTATAAAATTATTTTTCATCAATGGAAAAATCATTTAAGATTTATTATTAAATACTGGGGATATGATCTTATGATACCATAAACTTTCTATCTCTTAATAGATTATGATGATTATTTTTTAGGGATGTTTTCATGAAACCTATTTCATTCCAAAGGGTAAATAACCCTATTATTAAATGAAAAATACTTTTTTGATCTTATGCCATACATATATATGATTTTAACCATGTGATGGGTCATATTGGAATTATATATCCCTCTAATCCATTGGGAAATGCATGATATATAATGAGATAATATGAATGGTAACGAGGAGTGAACCCAACCCACTTTGGGACTATGTCCACTTAGTTTATGGGATTGAGGAATTAACAAAATAAAAATTAAAAATTGAATTTATAAAATATATAATTTTAATTTGATCAAAGAAAAATATGTTTTCCATTTTGAATAAGAATATCATATTAATATTAATTTCTTATATTTTTATGAAAAAATTGGTTTTTTGGTGAATATTCAAAAATACATATTTTTCTAATATCATCACAGTTTTATGAATTAAAATATTTTTAAACCTTTTTAATACCCAAAATATATATTTATCATGTAAAATATATCAGTTTAAAATACTAAGTTCAACTTATAAAACCCAAAAATATCATTTTAGAAAATCAAGTAATACTTTATAAAAACAATTTTTATTTTATTTATTTAATAAAATTTAATCATATTAATTAATAATTTGGATAAATTTTTTCCATACATAATCTTTATGTATACAAATAAACTTTTTCAAAAAATAGGTTTTTATGTGTTATATGCAGAAAAAATAAAATTAATTTTCCTACTTGTAGAAATTTATTTTTATAAACCAAATATAATATTTTATATCATCATGTTAGTATTTTTTTAGTAAGGTAAATTTATTTTCTATGAATAAAAATTATTTTACCATTGTTAATGATAATTACCAAGTTAAATAAGAAAATGTTACTTTTGATTTATTTTAATGATGATGTTTAATTTTCATCAAATAACTGTTATAAATATATTTTAAATGATTAATAAAATATTATTTACCATCATATATATAAATATATTAATACACATTCAATTATTATTCAATATTAAAATATATTTGGAACACTTAATGTAAAAAAAACATTTTTCTATAGAAACATATCTCTATATATAATATATTTTAATTTAAAATTTAATTTTATATTGTTTATAATTTTTTTAATAGATATTAAATTCGGTTTATCACATAAAAATCAGGTAATATGGTTTACCTTTTTATATTTAGTAAGATATAAAATTACTTAGTTAAAAACTAGTTACAACAATAAAAGTTAATTTGGGTAAAAGGATAAAAGTAAAAATAATAGCCTTAAATTACTCTTAACTTGTCTCAAAATGATCTTATAATATTTTTTTATAACATATATTTTCCGACACCTCATATTTTCCACTTTATATCCGTTGAACCATTGAATAGTGTCATGGAATTATTAAGAAATGATGAGTGTTTCTATAAGTTCCTTTTTATTCTTTTAAAAAAGAATACCATTTATACACATTATGTGTTACACTCAACCTATGAAATCAACCTCTAAACTCTTCAATTTTTATCCCAATATAACCCACTAAAACTTAATAAATCTCTCGGTTACTGAAACTTAGCATAAGACCTTCAATTCCAAGGAGATTTCTAAGGGAAGATCAAGTCTTAATTGTAAGAATTGTCTACTTCTTATGTTATTATTCCTAATCATACTCTTACACATATATTTTCACCATAATAATATGACGAAATTGGTATTATTATCATATTTTTTTTATATTAATGGTATGAATCTTATTTATTCATTTCCATCCACTTATAAAAATAAAGGAATGTCGATCGTCTGTGTGTGAAAACTATCATCTCCACAAATAATCATTTTTCATTTTTCATATGGATTTTAATTATTTACCCAGACATCTTAAATTATGGGTCAAAATCATAAAAAAATAAAAAAATATCATTATTCTTAATTTTTAATGATATTATGTGAAAATAAACATCTCCTTACCCATACTCACCCATCGAGGTAAATGTATTCAAGTTAGTGTTGGTTTAACTACCTATATGAATGATGAAATAAATATATATCAAGGATGAATATGGGAACATAAATAATAATAATATAATAATATAATAATAATTTTATTATTAGTATATTATTCTATAAATATTGTATTAATTATTTAACATATATTAAAGTATCATCTTAATTCGCTAAAATAACCAAAATATGCCAACACCAATTCTATTTTCATGATGCATAACTAAAGCACATATGTAAGGAAATAACATCCTATAAATCAATATAAATTATATAATACAATGTATTAAATTATATATTAATTTTCAATTTTTTATAAATGAATTTGTAATGATATCAACATTTTAAAACATGCACAAATAGTGCAAGTGATTAACAACTGATCTTTGAAACAGTCCATAACTGACCAATATAAACATAATAAATAATTTTAAATGGGTAATATAAAAGATAATATATATGAATTGGGTTATTAGTTACATTATTGAGGTATCTATGTTTGTTTTATATAATTTTATATTTTTATAAATTAATAAAGGAAACAAGGTATGCGTTTTTGTCTCAAATTACTCTTTTTGAGACATGTGTGATATTATGCACCTAGTTTTATTTATGTAATGTGTATACTAAATATTTTAGTTATAATTTCCTGAATTATATTTTATTTATGGTATTTAAAATTAAATTACTATCACACTCTTTAAAGTGTTTTTTAATGTCTTAATCAGGTTATAAGGGTTTCCTTGGTTTCAATTCCAATTCATTGAGACATGTTACATGTTATGCACCATTTATTCATTTAATCGATGTTTTTAATAACCAAAAATGTATATTTATAATATATTAATATTATTAATGGGAAATAATTATCAAAATCAATTTCTTTTCATCAAATTAATTTTGAATAAGATTTTACCCTGTTGTAAGGCTTTTTGGTGATTGAATTCTCATTCATTGAGTTATAATCATCCTCTTGGAATTTGAAGTTGTGTATATAACAATAATTTTTCTATATTATGTGTTATTCTATTAGTTTTATATTAATTTTCATTGTTATCACATAATAATCATTTTTTTATATATTTCTTATTTTAAGGAGTATGTTGCTCATAAGAACTATTGATAAATCAAGTACCCTTTCATTGAGTTATATTTTTTCTTCATGATCTTATTTATTCCATGCCTGGGTTTTCCCACAATAACACTTTATATTATTGTAATTTATCTACCTATATATGGATAAGTGTATTTTGATACAAAAAAATGATTTTTATTCTTTTTAAAATGCAAGTTTTTAATAAAGGTATTTTTAAAATAATAAAAATTGTTTTTAATTTTACATTCATATAGTTTTTCTTCATATAAAAATTTATAATTTGTTTTATTTTAAAGGAATTATAATTGATGGAATTTTTCAAAAATTAATTATTTTAAAATTATTTTTAGTTAAAATTTTAAATAATTCTTTTTTAAGTGACCCATAACATCATCTTTTATATCACAATTAAAAATGTTTTTTTAATTTATTTATATTTTCACTTTAATTAAACTTTCATATTTAAAATGATTTAATATTATAGGGTTTATGTTTAAATTTTTTTACTTTAAAATATATTTATATTTTAGGAAAATTATCTCATGGTACAATGAAATCTAATTCCTAGTCCCTTATTGGGTGTATCATTTAATAATTATTTTATAAGGATGTTTTTCATTTTTTAAAACAACCATATATATTTACTCTATTACAATGAATTTATATTCTATTAAAACCATTCAATTTATTTCTATCAATGGGTTATGATCATGTTTTTCTTCTTTTCAACATGGGGAAAAGTATTCGTGTTCCATATATTGTTATTCTAATACTAAAGTATATTGGTATATTGAATATATATTATTTAACCATCCAACTTCTTTCTACAGATGTGTTGTGATCTTTTTAACACTTTTATTTAAATGTGTAAAAGTATTGTCATAGTATATATTATTATTCCAATATGAAAGATTATTGGGAATTTGACTACATATTGTTTGACCATCCACCTTCTTTTTTCGGATTGGTTATGATTATGTTATACCTTATATTTTCTTTGGGAAAAGTGTTTACATTCTAGATGATTATTGACTGCTAATATAGTTTGATCATGTATTAATATTATTTATTCATAATTATATATATATAAATGTTTTTATCCAACCAAAGGTTCCTTAGGGAATGTTATGAAAGTAAATATTGAATCTCAAAGTGATTGCATTGGACTTGGTTAGGGGATGGGTGTGGCCCAAAGTTATACAACCTTTCAATGAATCGACATTTTTCCTGATATAAAATAGTTTTTGTTTTGGTGTTTTTATCTCCCCAAATTAGTGTAGTGTATTGGAAAATGTATTTGAAATCATGTTTATGATGCCCGATAATATGTATTCCATCAGTATGAGATCAATATTATTATTATCCGTGTTTTCATTTATTAACACAGCTTTAGAATGCTGTCAATTTCAATTGATTATGGAATTATGTTGATTATTTTTTCGTTCCATATTATTTATACCATTATTATGTTCTTTATAGATTTAGTTATATGTTTCCCTCACTGATATCATAATCTCCCCCTTTCTTATGTTTAATTTTTCTTGGTTATGAAGAATATTAGTAGATGTGGGTTTTTTTGAAGGATAAAACCTGTGGAATTATTTTTCTAAGATGTAGAAGAATCATTATAGATTAATTAGTTTCTTATATAGTGAAATAAAATATCCATTAGCTAAGAAATACTAGTGTATTTATAGATTCTATTTTTTCAAAATTCTATAAAACACTAAACCTAAAAGGTAATGGGAATATATGTAAGTAGTATTTTCATTCAGTCATGTAATTATGAGTTAGTTATGTTAGATAATTAATAGATTTTATCAACAATTATTGGTAAATTATGTGTTTATATTACCAGATCTGGGAGTTTGGGTCTAAGGATTTATAGTTCGTATCAGAGAAAGGTTTGTAAAAACATATAAATTATTATATTTATTGAGGATAATTAAAGGGTTGATAAGTTTAGGTTAATCATAATTTAATTGTTATAGATAACCCTTTAAGATGATATATGATTTATTTTTAAATTAATAATGAAAATTTTATGTGTGGATTAGGATAAGATAACCTTAGTAAAAACAATGGGGATAAGTCTAGGAATGTATTATATATATAGGATAAAATAATAAAGTTTTGGTAAAATAGATATTGTGTAGTTATCCTTTAAATTAAATCCCTACCAGGATACTATAAGTGGATGTAGGAATTGGAATAGATTTATCTAGGGTTAATAACCCCACAAGGATGGATTAGGTATTAAGTCAATAATCACATGGTCCATAAAAAAAGTCCTAACTTCACAGCTAGTTTGAAACTCCAAGGGAATATGATATGATTTCTTTAAATTTTATATAATGAAAAATTATGATGGATTTGAGTATGTTGTTAACTAATTAGGTTAGGGAACCCAATATAAAAATGAACATATATAACCAAATATTGAATATGGAGAGTCGTAAGTTAATCCAAAAGTATCATATTTGAAAAAAAATGTTGTTATATGGGAAGAAATATTTTGATAGATGTTTTCCTTTAAATATTTTGGATATTATCATACATATTATATTTTTAGTATTTAGTTTAGATTGGACCATGATTATGAAGTTGAGAAAAGAATGTATCTAGAAACCACTATATCTTATAATTTAATAAGGGGGTATACATAATTGGTCAATAATTTCATTATATTACTATTATAATTGAAAATGCGAGTTTCCTAGTCTTATATATAGTTTTGAAGTTGATATAATAATAGAAATTAATTCTTGATACTCTTAGCCATTTTAATTAGTGATGTGAAATTTATCAATTTCATTTTATTCTATTTAAAATGTTATAGAGGATTATGTGAAACATTTTAGGATTTTTCTTCAGTAGTTTTACCTTAATGGTTTCAAATCACATATTAAATGGTGACTATATCCTTTTGAAATGATTTTATGACAATGTTATATTTTTTTGGAGAAAAATATTGAAGGGGACATGTTTGAGGGGTGGATAATTTTTAGTTTTAGTAATGATTATATAATTTATGGTATTATTATATATATTAACTAGTGTGTTACCATATGAACTTGTGGTTTATACCATTTTATGGCTAAATATTGAGTTAATTTTTGGGGAATATATAACTTAACTATGGATTATTGACTTGGAGATTCAAAAGTGTTTTGGGAAATGTATGTTATGGAGAATATAATATTAATATGTATATATACAGGGGTATAAGATTATATAAATGTATAAATTTTATCAAAGAAAGATATGTAACCTGATATAGCCTAATATAGAATGGTAGATTTCATATTAGAGGTGATACGTGGAATACTGAATATGTTAAGAATATCATCATATGCTTTCTTCAATGATTAATAATTAAAATCATGAGGATGAAAAATATTTAATGGGGGAGAATCTAACACCATAAGATCTTGATAAATGATTACTTTAAAATAATTCAATGTGTTCAAAATATTACACTACACCAAACACCAAACTTAAATAAAATTGCAAAATATTTAGATAAAACATAAATATTTAACTATATCCATTAAAAATAGTTGTTGAAGTAGTGGGAATGAAGAGGATAAAAAATTAATTTTATACATGTATAAAAAGATAAAGTGTAATATTAATATGACCTAAATTTAATAAGATTTCCAAAATTGACTAATAAGATTATTTATTGTTTAGAAAAGTTTTTTCTTAAACATTTCCTTCTGTTAGATATGTATTTATATTTAATGAAGCATGAATTTAATTATTATAAATTATAATTTATATTAATAATTGGTTAACACTAATGTTTTTGTCAAATGAGATGAAATAATAATAAGAATAGTTAATATTTGAAAATACCATTTTTTAATAATGTTGATTTTAATTATGTTATATATATATTTTGAAAAATTTAATTTAAAAATATTAGTATTTGAATTTGAAAAAATGAAAACAATTTTGGGATTTAGAATAATGATATTATCTTAAGATGATGTTTTTGGGATTTTTATTAAATATTAGGTTTGTCTGTAAATAATGAAAAATATCAATTTTGGTAATACTAAAAAATTTATATAAAATAGAATTTTTTGGAGCTGTTTTTTATATAAAAAATATATATTTATAATTTAAAATATATCATTAAAATAATAATACTATTTTCAAATTATAAAACCTTAGAATACGATTTTTTAAAATTAGGTAATATTTTATGAAAATTATTTTTATTAGTTTCTCTATTTAAATATAAGAATGTGGAATTTATATTTTGGATTTATTGTAATTTAATGTTACTAATTTTTAAACTATAATAATTATCTTAATTAAAAACATTTATAATCTATTTCTATAAATAATAATTAGGATTAAAAAATAATATTTCAAAAAATGGGTTTTATGCATTGTATATGTTGAAATTAAAACTAATTTTACCACATGTAGAGATTTAATTTGATAGAATGGATATAATATTTGAGATCATCTTGTTAATATTATTCAATATAGAAAATTCCATTTTTCGGCATAAAAATCAGATTAACATGGTTAATTGTAAATACCACATTAATGGTGAAAACATAACATTTGAATTATTTTAATAATGATGCCTAATTTTTATCAAATAAATTATTTCAGTTTTTCATGAATTGAACCACCAAGGATTACCTAGATAGAGGTAGGTGAGTGTTTCACCCCAAAAATACCTCCAATAGCCCAATAAATGGCTATAAGTATCAAGTAGGTAAAAAATGAAATAAGAGGCCTTAGACTAAAGTAACTTTAAACATGCACACAACCCGCTCCATACAACAATGTATAGATATAAAAAAGAATAAATTTATAGATTATAAACCATTCATGAAACAACATCTAGGACATGTGTTTATGTACATGAATTTAATGTAAAAGACATAAAGGGAAAATATAAACAATCAACTTGAAATGAGGTCCTGACCTGAAAACTTTTAGAAAATGAAATAGATTAAAGAGATTGTTGCTCACAATCTCCAACGCCAACCACCAAAAATGGAAGCACTAAAAACCACTATGATCCTCTAAAACCAGGTCCACCAAGGTCACCACTTTTATTACTATAACCTAAAAAATACACAACACATGTGAGAAAATCCAATGTAGGGGTGAGTTTATACGTACCCAGAAATATTCCCCAAAAACCAAAAGAGATATATTAAAATAACAACTACGAGATCAATCCTTAAGAGATGGGGTAAAGGAAACCCAAAATCAGATATGATATGAAAATACCAAGAAAATATGAAATTTGGATCTCCGTCTCCACAACTAGATAAGAATGAAGAGTCAACTTGTAGCTCCAAAGGTCCCATATTATAGCTAAGTATTATGTGTCAAATCTCAAGAATATAGGTGGTCCTCACCTCACTACTACATATCACAACCAAGGGAGAACTACTCTAATATGGGACACACAAACTATTTTAGATCAAGGAAAGGATTTCAATAAAAATATAGACGACAATCACCCTCTGTAATGTGGTCGGAGTTCGAAATCTACCTGTATGGATGATATGGGGGACCTTCCACCTAGGGAGAGACTTTAGAGTATAGACCTCAGTAACACTATGATGATCACACCCAATCACTAGAAACAGATAAGCATCATTGGGTGATTATTCCCATTATCATCACCTTGTGTTTTATCTCTTCTTTTGAAACAATTTGTACCATAACATTCTATGTGGAAAACTACTCAGGATATGCTACTCACAAGCCCCAATCCGAGTCTCAATGATTGAGATATGAAATTTAAAGGTTTATTAGGGAATTATATGACATTTATTGATTATATACAAAATTTATTGGTTTAATCAGGAATTCATATGTACTATGACTTATTTAAATTTAATCTTGATTGTGATCGTGCAATCTATCCATAGCCATGTACTCTGGTCAGTCCCGAGTGTTATAGCCGTGTTTGTGCCTTTATAGCCTAGATGTTTCCACGCAACTATACCTGACTATTCCCATGTATTCCTAGTGTACATGTTGAGATTATAGTATTGGGTCACACATTGTGTGAGATTCCCACATGACTAGTGATATTTTACTCTACATGGAACTGTAGCCGCTTCAGAAAGAGTATTATATGGTGTGTGTTCTTCAATGTACACATCATGTATGTTAGTATTTTCCTGAATCCAAAGTATCTTCACACATACACTATATTCTTATATTTATCTACCTTCTTCATCATTTTACCATCCAAAATATAATAAAAACCAAGGGGATCCTTCAATATATGATTACCAGTTCCAGTGGTTAGTTATCAAAACTCAAGTTGCCAGATTGAATATCTTCCACACCATCCAGAAATTTTTAGTTTTATAATCCATAAATCCATCACTTAAAAATGAAAATATTACTTGATCTATCTAAAAAAACTAATCTCTATCTTATTTATTCAACCAAAATGAATCAAGGGGTTTGATTTCACTTGAATCCTATCTGATAATTTCAAACCACGTCCCCATGGGACAATGGTTAAGAACACAAAGAACAGAGGAAATTAAAGAATAATAATAAGGTGATACCAATGTTGTATGGTGAAATCTCATGGAATTATTTCATAATGTGGAAATAAGGTAAAATCATGGGTATATATGATGTAAATAAAAGGTTCAAGAACCCTATTTAAAAAGGTATTTTTTGAAGAATGTAAATTGCAAAAAATAAGCAGATTGATAATCGATGCACATCAATTAAAACAAATAGGGCATAAATACATTAAATAACTTTCCTTACCATGGAAATATAATGCTCATTAGAGAAGAATGTGACCACTAGAAATTAAGGTGATGATTCTGCTATGTTTGTCATTTACCTCATGATTCTCCCTAATCATTGTCATCGATTCACACATTCAGGTTGACAAAGGTAAAAAAAGATCTCACTTCCTCTTAAAATCTCCCAAGGTTATATGACTAACCCTATAGAAATATTATAAAGATATATTAATTTGGGGAAATAAGGTTTTGTTTAAATTAAGTGAATTATATAAATTTAATTATTTAATTACTTAATGCACTATGAAATGGTCACCTTTGACTAAATACTCAATGTCGACCAACTTTATGTCATGCCTTGGGTAAATCCCAAACTCTAGAAAAAAATCTTGTTCTATTATTTCTCATCTGACATCCTTATCAAAACTAACCCTATTTATACAAAAAACATGCATTCGTGTGCTTTAATATATATTAATATTTTTAATATATTAATTACAGGGACCTGCGACACCCAAATATAGTTCCGATTCAAAGGATAAATCCAGAGATAAATATATAAATATTACACAGATCAAACTACAAAAACAAGAGTGATTAATTTTTTTCCCCTTCATGGATTTTCTCCCTAAAAAGCATAAGCTACAATAAATGGTTGGGTTATTAAGCCCACATCTAGATCTCATGCTCTCAGGATCCCTCATGTACAGTCTTATACTGTAAATCACTCAAACCAAAGGGATGGTTCATCCATGTAAGATCATCTCCTTCTGATCCTCGATCACCATTGGGTACTCTAATAAGGTGTCTCCTCTCTTGATGTCCAAATATCCCTAGTCAATAACATGAATTGGGTCATGAAAGTGTGTAATCATATGAAACACAATGAAGACATATTACACTTGGTCCAACTATGGGTGAAAGGCCAAGTGTTAATAAACCACAATAACCCTCTATAAGATCTCAAATGGCCTAATGCACCATAGAGATAGCTTGCTTCACCAGAAAATTACTACATAACTCGTTATGGGGAGACACTTAAGAAAACATGTTCTCCATAATCGAACTACAAGGTTTTATAAAATTGGTCAATATAATATTTTTATATGATCCAACATATACCCATACACTCATAGATCACTTGAAATTTCTCTATCATTTTCCACAGTAGTTCTAACCCAATAAGTGATGTCTCACTAATATCAGTCTAGAATAAGGTTTTCCTTAAATCTATCTACTAACTAGCCTTGAAATTTTAATTCAAATAGTAAAGTGATAATTAATATTATAAAAAATATACCAATGGTAAGTGATCATCCTAGCTCCATCCAAAGTCTAACACACATGATCTCAATATATCCTCCTATACTTGGATAGTATGCTTTTTCTGTCGGTCTATCAGGTGGTTAAACTCTATGATAATTTGGAACTAGGTCCCAAAAACCTTCCAAAAACCCCTACAATACCATAACATGAACTGATAATCATGTTCAGAGATAATCCAGATGATCTCCCAAATGTACGACAACCCTAAACTCTTGATTTTTACTCTATAAACTGATGGAATGAAAGTGCACCAACTTGGTGAGTGGTCAACAATAACTGAGATATCATCATTTCCTCTTTATATCTATGGAAGATCTATAAAAAATCCATCAATATAAAATACCACTTATGTTTTGGGATCTCAAGAGGTTGATTCAAACATACTAGAAATTAATGTTCATCATTTAACGACTAACATGCGAGATACCAATAAAAAAACTTCTTAATGCCCCACCCTATGATATCCTACCAAAAATATCACTGAAGATCCTTATACATGTTTTATACACTCAAATATACAATTAAGGGAGGGGTATGAATCTCCTCTAACACCTTCTCACACAACATGAATGGAACTTCCATTCATCCCTAGAAAAGTTTTACGTTCTTCCCCCCTTCATAAAATCTATCTAGTATATCTAATAAGGATATCTAGTCCCATAGAACCTCATAGTGGATGTCTCCAGAATACACCAACCTCACATGTTAAAGAAGTAGAAAAGTCACCACCATTGATTGAAGATAAGGTTCACCCTCTCCCCCACCAAGGTCAGCTAAAATGAATTCAATTACTCCGAGACTTCCTCTAGCTAGTGAGAATGGGATTTTCTTTAAAGGGAAACTACCACCACATATCCATTTACTAGATTATCGACTACATATAATTAATATTACTTCATAAACTCCAAACAATTCCTCTATATTAGTTTTTTATATCCAATATGGAATATATACCTGAAAATATAATGGTATGAGTAAATAATTAAACTCTTTCCTTGAAGATAATGCCTCTAAATCTTTAAGGAAACGAATACCACTAAAAATTATAAGTTATTGGCCATGAAGTAATTCCCATGGGGTATCAACTAAATTATCCCATAAGTAGTCCCTTTCTACCTCTATATTAACTTGCATCTGAGCCTAGATTTTGAGGCATCATAAAAAACCATGTACTCGACACCCTCCTCTGTTAGTGTTAAAACAGGTGCATGAATCAACTTTTGATTTTTCTCCAAAAAGGATCTCTGATATAGATTAGTCTAGGTATATGGATTCTATTTCTAATTCAAGGAAGTCAATGGTAATTTTATTCAAGAAAATTCTACCGTGAACATCAGGTTTTATGCTAGAAAAAGGAGAAAACTTCACACCTCTGACTTTCTATTTTGAGGTTTGCATGAAAGAACATATCAATAATTGTTATATCTACTACCATACTATGCTATAATATAACATTCACTATAAATTGAACCTCACTAAACTAAAACTAACACTTCAAGAGCTTATAATATAGTTGGTTTCATCGGAATAAGTCTAGTTCAATAAAAAAATTCTCTAAATTATTCTCCTTTGATGAATAGTAAATAAGGATTTTATCTAATTATACAACTATTTATTAGTCCAATTAGGGATAGAATATACCTTTCATAAGATCCATGAACCAGATAAGAAAACTAGTCACATAAAAAAGAATCATCATGAACTCATTATTTCAGTAGTGACATCAGAAAGATGCCTTCAAACTATCATCCTCTTGAACCCTCAACTGATGGTAGATGGACCCAAGATCAATCTTTAAGAACCAAATACATCCTTTAAACTAGTAAAAAATGATGTTAATCCAAAAAATGGGTTATTTTTATTGATTTTCACCAGATTAAGGTGATGATAATCATTATAAAGACTCAAAATCCTATAAAATATTTTCCTGAAAAAAATATGGAGGTGATTATGGGGACACACTAGATTAAAAAAAACTTTATCTTGAAAGTCATATTACTACAATATTATCTCAAATATCTCTATGGGGACCATTTTATATGATACAAAATACATTGGCTGGGTCTCGGGGTGTAATTAAATGCATAATCCAATCTCCACACATGGAGGTTGTCCATGAATTTCTTTAATAATGATTTCCATATAATCCTCCAATTTCAATGGAAGTTTTATTCTAGAAGTTCCAATTGAACCAAGGGTGGAAATCACCAATTGATGTGTGATAGGTTACATATTCCTTCTCATTATCTCCACTCACATAGCCACAACATCCCTCTCATCCATGATAAATAATTTATTCTAATCAGTATAAATGTATCTAACTCTCCCATGATGAAACTCTATCTGGGATAGAACTATAGAAAACTAGTCTATACCTAATATTATGTCATATATTTTCCTCACAACGAACAAAATTTACCATGAAAAAATTTCTCGACTGACTAACAACTTTCAATTCCATATGATGTGTGATATGTATGAATCACTCCCTATATAAACCTTAAGAAATAACTGTTGGGATAAAGACACCATTGGAATCTATATCCATCGCAGGAGGGATATGAAGAAAATTGAATGAATTATAGATATTTATATAGGTAATAGATATAATGTATAAAAACATATACCACACCTTGAATCACGTCATGAGAATCCTATTCATATCCTTCCATGTCCTAGAAATTCATGTTCCCTCTACCTCCAACCCTTGCAGCCTAGCTTGGGACAACCTGTGGTGGTGGTGGGAGTCGATCACAACACCATCATCCTCCACCGTATCCTCCCTACGGAGATCCACCAATCAGTTAAATAAAATCACCTCCATGGCCCCCCTGACCATGCCTATGAGATCCTTGATCTGAGCATTACCTCTACAATGGTGGTCCATCCACTATCTGTCAACCATTCATAGCATGTCGTCTCAAGAAATCATATTCCAAGTGAACTCTCCCACAACAAGAAAAAACACCCCACTTTATGATGAATATATCCTTTATGTGAAACCTATACTGTATATCCAGATGTTTGAGTTTGGGTATGAGTATGCCTCTTGTGCCAAGACCTTATCTTCTCATACCTGATAACTATTTCTAATAACTAATCCTCATGATGGCCACTACAAACTCCTAATACAAGATTTACCGATATTAGAAGGTTTTCAACGACCACCATCCCACTCCATCACTCCAACAAAAGTGTGTATTTAGAAGGATACCATTCTAGAACATATATCCCTACGAAGGCCCTTCTCAAACATCCATTAATGAAAGTATCCATCCTTCACCATATCAATATTATAACATGAAATATCATTAAACATTAAGAAAAACTGAAATAATGATAGATCACCCTAATACAACTCAAGAATCTCCAATATCTACATAAACCACATGATCTAATGGATAAAATCCTAAATAAATATATTATCGATGTCTGACTAGGAGATCGTCATCTCAACATCGGTTTGAGTGATCAGGCCCCACCAGCGCCCTGCTATACCATGTTCAACGATTGTCACAAATGAAACCATATAATTATTTAGAGTCTTTAAAAGATGAATAACTCATACCACTACCTCAATAGAATCCTACACTACCTAAAGGTATGGATAACCCCAATACCTGAGGGGTATCTATCACTGAAACTCACATAACACACTAATCCTATGTAAATTTTCATCATGACATACTAAATATATCGGCTGCACAACATGACATCGGTCATCCATCTAGTCTAATTAAGGTTGATCTATATGCATTTCAATAGGTGGTAGCACTACTTTAATCCCACTAAGAGGAAATTGATGGGTCCCTGGACCAAGTCCACATCACTCAAATTATCATCATCACAATCCTATATCAATATCCTAGCTTGTTGGGGTCACAGAGGCATCTTGAAATTTAACAGTACATACCAAATTTAGATGAGAATATATGGGGATTTGACTTAGGAAGGAAATGAATGTTGAAAGACTCAATCCTATTTGATGTATCTACTATTGGTTACCTGTGATCAATGCCTCAGTATTCCGAGTCAACAAACAGGTAGTTAGAGTCATAGTGTATTGATATTTGGGTTGTCACACAACACTGTATTACCTGGATTGATAACTAAAATCAATACAATCTGACATTATTTCCCTAAGATGGAAAACCAAACTTCACAATAAGTCCAACTTAGAACCAAAACTCGAGGGAAAAAATAATTTGAAACCACTTTATCATGACCTAATCAATCAGGTCCCACTTTCCTTTGGGAGGATAAGTGTAACACCCAAGCCTGCCTCCAATATGATAGGTGTTGGAGACAAGGGTCAAGTAATAATAACATTGAAATTAGAGGACTTATCCTAAAGTAACTATACACATGAACAAAACCAGCTCTATGAAAACGTAAAAATACTTGAAGGACTAAAAATTTAGAGCATAAAATATTCTTGCAACAACATATATGAGATACATCAAATTACAAAAAAATAATTTAAAAGATAGTAAGTGGAAAAATACATTCCCAAACATAAATAAAGTCCCAACATGAAAACAACTAGAAAACGTGAAAAGACTTGAGAGATCCTTCCTTAAAGTCTCTATGGTCGACCACTAAACACGGTTAGAACCAAGAAACACTATTCTATTCTGAAACCAAGTCCACTAAGGTCACTACCAATCTTTCTAACATATGTATATGATAAAAAAATGTGTAGGCCAATCCCATGATGTGGTGAGTAAATACATACCCAATAGGATGACGTGAAAACCAAAATAGAGAAATATAAATAACAAAAATCATCTCATACCATAAGAAATAGGGTAAATTAATCCCAACATTTATCTTTGCTACTAAAATGAATACCACCATCATAATCTACATAGAAAACTACCTATGACAGGCTACTCAAGAGCATAGATCTGAGTCTCAAAGAAGAAGATACACAGGTTAAGAGTTTCTTAGGGAAGAACATGATGTGTATGTGGTATACATGATGTGTCTTGTATTACAAGGTTATTGTCATGTACTAAATACTATTATCATGTAATATATACTAGGCCCATGTACTCTGGCTGTGTTAGTGTAATATGGTCATTTATGGGTGCTTTGGTAGTGTCCGATCATTTTGGTCATGGTCGTGCCCGCGTTCCTTGGCTATGTTAGTGTACAAGTAAATAACCATTCATGTATACTCCTTGTATACATTCAGAGTCACCATAATTGGATAACATGAAATTTGGGATACCCAAATGGAATGTTATATTTATCTCGGTGTAGAAGGCTAGCTGCTGTAGAAAGGAGACTACACGTCATGTGTTCTTAGAAGAACTTGCTATATATGTCCGGATTTCATAGAAACTAAAATATATTCCTATAGATTCTAGGTCCACCTCTTACACTACCTTACTCAAAATTTGACCACCCAAAATACACTAAAAACAAAGGGGTATTCTTTGGTCGATAATTCATGGAATTTGGTGGCAAGAAATCAGAACTCTAATTACCTAATTAGTAATATGCCACACCATCCACAACTATTTGGGGTTATGATCCATGGGTCCATCACCCAAAACCCATTTTATTCCTAAATCCATATGGTAAATACTAATTTATATGTCGTTCACAAGGCCCTCATGAATTATGGAGGTTTTTCATGCTTGAATTCTCCCTAGCAATGTCGAATCATGTCCCTATAAGCCAATGGTGAAGAATATAAAGAATTGTGGGGAGAAAAGAACAAGAACAAGGTGACACCATCATTGGTGGGTGAAATCCTATCAAAATATTACAAAATGTGGAACTAAGGGTAAATTAGTGGAATAGAATATTGAAACAAAAGGTTTAGGAAGGATATTTGAAAATGGGCTCATAGGAAGAATGTAAATCGTACCTCAATGGATAAAAGTTACTCTAGGGATAACAGGCTGATCTTCCCCAAGAGCTCACATTGATGGGAAGGTTTGGCACCTCGATGTCAGCTCTTCGCCACCTGGGGATGTAGTATGTTCCAAGGGTTGGGTTGTTCTCCCATGAATGCGGTACGTGAGATGGGTTCAAAACGTCGTGAGACAGTTCGGTCCATATCTGGTGTCGGCATTAGAGCATTGAGAGGACCTTTCCCTAGTACGAGAGGATCGGGAAGGATGCACCTCTGGTGTACCAGTTATCATGCCCACGGTAAATGGTGGGTAGCCAAGTGCGGAGCGGATAACTGCTGAAAGCATCTAAGTAGTAATCCCACTCCAAGATGAGTGCTCTCCTATTCCTACCGGCAATCGAGTCAATAGCTCTACGAGCGAATGGATCAGTACGAGGAAAATGGAAATATTTGTACAATCTATTCGTTTCGTCACCACTTTTTGGAAAATCGTTAGGTATGAATATGTATGATACCTGTGACTCGATTGGTTAAATAGTTTCTCTCTCCAAAAAAGCATGTTTTTTAGCGATGCACAATTGTAATGGCTTAAATTATAAGAGATTTTTTAAGTCAAAAATGAATATTTGTGAACATGCAGAACTCATTTTAAAATGAGTAGTTCAGATACAATCGAACTTTTGATGGATCCAGGTACTTGGGATCCAATGGATGAACACATGGGATCTCTGGATCCCATTGAATTTCATTTGGATGAGGAAATTTATAAAAAAACTTTTTTTTGTAGGTGTAATCCGTTGGACATAGATCCAATTTTTCAGTTTTTTGAATTCCTTGGAATCTTTTCCCATTCCTCCACCTGGTGGTATCAAAATGCCGCTGTGGTAGCATATCATATCTTTCTCTCCAGGAAAATAGATCTATCCAGAAAATATTTGAAGTTCAATCCTTTTTTTCTATCCACTCGGACCCATCCACCAGACCGGCTTCTAGTAGATCTATAATCCATGGTCATTGATTGAATTAAATAAGGAAAAAATCAATTATATAAAATGACATTACTCAAGAATAGATCTATCATTGGTGAATACTATACCCTCTAGTGATAATGGTGATGATCCTGCATTGTTTTTCATCTGACTCATGACTCTCCTTGATAATTTTCATCAATCCATGTTCTCAGGTTTCCAAATCCAACTAAATCTCTCACTTAATCCTCCAATCCCATAGGGTTATATGGATACCACTATAGAATCATTATAATGATATATAAATGGAGATAAATAAAGTTTTATTCAATTTATGTAAATTAAATAAACTTATTTTTTTAGCTACTTAAGTCACCCGCCAATGGTTTCCTTTCATCGAATGCTTGATGATGGTCAACTTTATGTCATGACTAGGGTATACCTATGTTTCATGAACAATCATGATCTCATATTTTACATCTGAGGTCCCTGTTAATATGGAAACTGAATATATGAAAATGATGTGTTCACATGATTGAATACATATTAATATTTTTTATATGTTAATTACGGGGTCCTATGATGCCCAAATATAATGCCGACTCTAAGGAAAAACCTAGATTTATATATAGAAATATTCAAAAGATAAAAGTTTAATGAACACATTCATTACTTAATCTATTTTAAATGTGGAACCTAATATGGTGTTTAAACATATATATAAATATTTTAACTATAGGGACCCCGACCCCAGTAAGTGAGAGCTGGTATCTTCTTTATTACATTATCAAAAGATAAAAGTAATTGGATCCTGAAGGAACAAATAGTATAGTAGTCTTGGTAAACTAGATACATATATGATTAACATATTACCTTTTAGTAAAAAAATTAAACCATATTTTTTTTCAATAATATCATTATTTCTTCTAGAATATCCTTGATTATCAAACACAGTACACTTCATGGATTCCTAAGATAGGAAACAAGATAAGGGTGATCTCAGACTCTTAGTAATGGTTAAGTACAATAGAATCTATTCTAAATTAATGATCATAATCAACATGGAAAAGTAAATAACTAAACCCACATTCCATTTAATAAATAAAATGACTATCATAAATAGATAAGGCATAATATACATGGAAATATAAATAAATGAAAGCACATTCCATTTAATCAATAAATTGTGAATAAAATGAATCGAAAACTAGTATCATTGAAAAAATATGATGGATAATAATAAATTAATTCTAATTAAAGGAAATTACTAATTACTAGATGTCATGTTTCATAGCCACTTGATACTTTTACCATTAGGATCTATCCTCAAAGAAATTTAAAACTAATGGGTAAAACCCATTTTACTAAGGAAATCCAACTAATTAATCCCATGAGACTATAAATACATCAAGGGGATATATATAACTAGTACCCACCCATGTATTTCATGTCCAAAGCATTCTTCATATATCAAATAATTGATTTATTTAATAAATAATGATCCTTGTCCTTAAATATCCATATTGAGTAAAGAATATGAATTTATCAATATTTCCCCAGATAAAAGAAAAAAATTCACTGTAGAACAATATATGAAGAAATAATATATGGTTTAAAAAATAAAAATATCTATGATAAATAATATGGATATTTAGAAGAAATTAAATGTCCAATGATCACAGGAATGTGGACATTTCAAAGGAATGTTTTTTACTACAAAAATGAATCAAGTAAGTGAATGTCAATATTATCCTTGATCAAAATCTTCATAAACCATCCAAAGGGAAAATAAGAGTGGAACCAATAAAATATATCCCAAGTGTAAAATGAAGGGTTTTTGTCTTTTATTAATAGAAATACAAATAAAATATCTTTAAAAATATTGTTGAGAAAAATAACCTTTTCATTTTGAAAATCAAATTATATAACTAAAAGTTCATTTTTTTAAAACAATATTCTTTGAAACTAATATTTTAAAATTATATAAGAATCATTGAAACACTTGAGTGGTCAAGTTGGTTTAAAATTCCTTTAATTTTGTACACTATAAAACAAATATTCCTTTCACTTTTTCGGTAAAGGAAAAATGGGAAATATTTAAAAAAACATAAATATTCCATTAGAAACATTTAAAAAAAAGTAAAATGGTTAAAAATGTATTTAATAAATAATTTTAAAATGTTTAAAAACATTTTTAAAACATTTTTAGGAAAAATAGTTTTTCAAGAAAATGGTTTCCCAACCGAAGGGAAAAATACAATCAAATTTTCGTAAAAAACATCCTCTCAATCATATTAAGTACCAAATTGCTTAAAATCATAATATTAATTGAAAATATCACGAATAACTAGAGTATAATAAAATGAAATGGTTTTATTAGGAAATTATCAAATTATTTACTTCTACTAAAATTCAAAAATAAATAACCACGATAAGAATGAGATTGTGAAATAAACCCTCAAAATGATTATAACATTAAAGTGAGAATTTATAATTTAATAGATTATTTTTATGAACTATAAATTCACATAAAACAAGTTAAAATTCAATATAACATAATCAAATGTCATTACACATATAACATTAGCATGAAATAATCAAAAAAGTATAAGTTTAACCCAATGAAAGGAAATTGAGTGAATAAATCCCTTATGGATTGGGTGATCTTTTGAATCGTAATCCCAAATAAGAGAAAAAATCAAAAAAAACTTTAAATATTTTTAAAATAATGTTATTCATGATTAAACATGTAAAATAGTCAGTATATACAGCACAGAAAATTATTAAGTGGTGATTTTTCATGCCTCAATGAAATAAAAGAGAGACTAAAAATCTCTTACTCCTTTGGTAAATTTGGAATAGAAATCCACAATAACTCATAATATAAAATAAAATATTAAATATCCTTAAAATAATGGGATTCATGATATTACTTATCAAAGGGGAAGTATATACACTACAAAAAAATGAGTGGGGAATGTTGAGTCAATAAATTTTCCTTATAACTTTTCCATTCCATCATCATTTGAAAATCACAAACACCTTATCTTAAGATAAATTTTATTTTCTCTAAAAATTATCTTAATAAAGAAAAATTTTCCTTCCCTGAGGAAATTTTATCCTTACCTATGTTTTCATTGTTATTTTTATAGTTTCTATTTTTTAACTACTTTTACTTCTAATGTATAAAAATCCACTTTAAATATGAAACCTCGGAATCATATAAATCATTATTTTTAGAGTATTCTGTTTTGAGGTTCTAATTTTGGGTTCCAAATTCAGATTTTGAATTCTCCAAATTCAGATTCTGAATTCTATGAAATTCAGATTCCGAATTCTCTGAAATTTAGAATCTAAATTCTCTGAAATTCAGATTACGAATTCTTTGAAATTTAGACTCTAAATTCTCTAAAATTCAGACTCCAAATTCCCCTGAATTCAGACTCCAAATTACTTATAATTTAGACTCTAAATTCTATAAAATTTTGGTTCTGAATCCTTTGGAAAACAAAATCCGAACATCCATGATTTATAGTCTCCATGTGTTTATTTTCTTAGACTCTGAACATTTTTTTTCCTTAGACTCTGGAAAATTGGATTTGGTTACGCAACTATATTTTTCTTACCCTTGTTATAGTTATGAAATGATGTCGTACAATCTATTTCTAACTAACCATTTTTTAAGTGACCCATGTACATGTCCCTCTGAAATTCAGGAAATAATATGACTGTCGGAGGAGGGAGCTGACTGTTGGAGAAATGCCTATAAATAAGAGCTCATTTGATCAAGCTCATTACTGATCCATCACTCTAGAGATTTCATGTTGTTGAATTGATTTCTATAGATAGAGACTCTCATGCCTTTTGTATACTGAACATCTTGTTCAACTTTCTTCGTGCGACTCTAATTGTTTCCATGTACAATTAAGGACATCTGTGGATATGAAGACAGAGGTTCCAACTACCTTAATGTTAGAGGGCTTGTAGGGATAGAAAGACAGATTCTGATATTCTTATCGAGGGATTACCCTGGTTTGGGTTAGATATAATTTCCTAAAATTATAAATCAAGGGACGTTTATCTAACTTTTTTTGGATATCCTACTCTTTGGGTTAAAAGATTTCATACTTGTTACTTGTTTTGTTTCAATTTTATTGAAATTTTTTATAAAGGAATAAAGTATAATGTTCTTATACTTTCTTGTTCTTTTGTATACTCTGATAAGTAATATTTTATACACTTTAAGGTACAATCTTTTTCTTCTATTATTTCCTTATGTTTCATTTTCGGAACCATATTTTTGGAACCTAGCTTGTTTGTAAAACTAAAAGAGGTCTTGGGAATTTACCTTGTTTAACCTTGTTAAAAACAGTTTTCCTGAAGGTTAAAAACGAAAGATTTTAAACTTAAAATTCACCCCACTCTTGTAATTGAGCATCTAAATTCATATTTCGATTCTACAGGGAATTTTTATATGCCTCTCAGAAATAAAAGTGTGACTAAAAATACCTTACCCCATGCTTTATTTGGTTGAATGTACTTTAAGAACTTTTATATTGGTTGTAATCATGTTATTAACTTATAATATAACCATATTAATATTAATAATAACATATATTATGCTTTTATAATATCTTATCACCCATTTTTTAATAATATTTCATTATTTTCATTGTTTTGAGTGTTAATTATCTTTCTTTATCATGCATGTTTTGTCATAAAAGATCTGTTTCTTGAGAATATTATATATTTAATTTATTTATAAATTAATAATAATAAAATAATCATCATATTTAAAAACCAATTATTATTTTAATACCATTCATGAAATATGGTTTGGGTAAATGAAGTATGTTATCTTCATGGATACGACATGACGTACGTACACATAAGTAATGTTTCCATTTTTAAATGATCATTATGGGAAGTTAAGTAATATTTTACCTTTAAATAAAGACTATAATATCATATTATTTATCTAAATATACTTTCATATATAATCCATGTGGTGTGGTTATGAAAAAGGAGTCACATTGCTCTGTGAAAGTGGTATCCCACACGTACACGATTGATGTTATCGGGTTTAAGTGAGTAAAAAGGTAAGAAAGAAAATAATTAATTATATTTTCCGAATAATATATATTTCATTAATATCATAATTTTTTAATTTATATCACATATATATCAATAAATTTATCCTTATCACCTTCCATGTGAAATGTTAGTGAAAGAAGAATCACATCGCTTCGTGAGGCGGTAGTCCACAATACATACGAGTGACGTTATCATATCTCATATGGATGGAAAGTTAAAAAGGAATATATAAAATAATGAATAAAAAGGTATACATATTTTATAAAAATCATATATATAAATTAAATTCATCACTAATACCAAACATGAGTGTTGGTAAAGAAAAAACGAATGACATCGATTCGTTAGACGGTAATCCATCATACACACAAATGATTATTTCAAAACCCATTTAATATATGTTGAGATATTTGTAGGTAATTACAGTGATATATCAAAATATATGTATATGGAAGATATTAAAACAATTCTATCAGTATAGTTCAATAATAATGGGGGATGTGGAGGAAGAAAAAATGCTCCTTGAAGAACACTGCATCTTCTTTGGGTATCCTCCTTAGGATTACACCAAATTGTTCCAAGGTTGGATTAATGCCTAAATTAAGGATTCTAAGACGAGTTTATGGAATATGGGAAGTTATTTGGATAAGTATTGGATGAAACAAAATGTTTTCAACGTGTGAATAAGATTAGGGAGTGGGCGGTCTTTTTTAAGTGAGGTGAGTGGAACACTTGTAATATTTTGAAAAGATTCAATCATACCTAGGTTTTTACCATTCCAAAAGCTTCCAAAATGGGAAATATGGAAAAAATAAGCACTAAGGTAGAAATATGTATAGATATTTTGTGTTGGACAATTTGGTAGGTAATTTTTAACCCTTATCTTCTTAGTTAAACCCTTGGTAAATCTATATTTACCTTAACCACAAAAACTGGTTTTACTATTCATTTTGGTCAAAATTTTTGTTGAAATTTTTAGAAATGAGAAATTATTCTTAATAAAAATATGGAATCTATTTTTTCAAATTAAATTCACAAAATTAGAGAAATTAAATTTAAAATTAATCCAAGAGACGTGATGAGAATGTGGGTTTTCAAAGAGAAAATGTCCAAAAGTTAACAAGGTTTTTATATCAAAATTCAATTTTAAAAAGACTCCAATTAACTAAATTGGATAAAAGGTTATATTAATGAATTAATTTTAATTTTAAAGTAATTAAAAAATAATTTTACATTATAAAATAATTAATTGAATAGGCATTTTTAAATTAAAATTAAGTATTTTTTCACTATTCATCAAATAATGAAAGATTTATGAAAAATATCAAAAAGTAAACCTTAGTTAATTTTGATATTCTAAATTCAAAAATTAATTTCTTTTTATAAAATAAATTTTCAAAAATTTTCAAAATTAATTTTAAATTATGCATGCAAATCTTGGTTAAATAATATTTTAAAAAAATAGAGTTTTTTTCAGAAAACATTATTTTTATTTAAAATGATTCTATTTTTATTAATAATCAATATATAATCAATGAATTTTTTTACATGTGTAAACTATATACTCTTCATAATTTAGTTATCACTATTCATACTCTCCAATTTAACAACTCAGTTATAATGGTAATGATTAAATTATAATATTTTAATAGGGTATTGTATTTCGTTTAAACCTGATGTTGTTTGAATTGAAAGCTATTTAAGATATTGAATATATTTAAAAATAAATATATCTTAAAGACTCAAGATATTATATTCCCTTATAATCTTGGTTTTGTGTTCTATACACACTATCAAATATAATGTTTATATTTAGATATATCATTGTGTTACATCATCCCCACCTTAAATAAATTACATCCTTATAATTTAAACTCTGTCTTGATAACCTAGGGATTGAAATTTGGAAACAAAATTGTTGAAAAAACCACATCATAAATATATTTATTAATATATCCTCTTAATAAGATCTATATGGACATAAAAAGTTTATATGAAATAACTACATTACTAGGTTTCTAGATAGGAAAACATTAGTGGCATGTAAAGATGTGGACATGGAAGAAAAGAGTAATTAATTATATATAGTGATTGAGGTCATTGATTAAAAGGAATTTATTGATTAATAAAATGTTAAAGGACTCAAAACCATAAATATTCGATGATTCAAAAGTCCATTTGATTCACTTGAAATGAATGTAATAGGATATCATTTTTGTTTCAATATAATTTTCCTAAAGTTTAGGAATTATTTTACTATATGGCAATATAAGAAATTATATTTACTTGATATGTTTCTTTTTAATAGGCACAATTTTATCCTTTGGTTTTTCTTTGATCAATTTACAATTCATTGATTACTCTAAGAAATTAATATAAAAAAATATTCTTTATGCTTGAAGCACTAAAATTATCTTTTAATATATTGTAAGGTCTATAATAGAGTGTAAATTATTTCTATTTTTATTTAACTATTTTTCAAATACAATATTAATTGAAATAGTTATACAATATAATACACTAATCCATAAACCTCAATAGTAACACCACTACTTCAACACTAATATTTACAAATAAATTTTTTTAACTAAAAACAATGAAAAATTATCTAAGAAATCACATTGGATAGTGGTTGGTTATAAAAACTTATCATTCTTAGGTTATGGGTTCAATCCTTATGGCCTTTCCAAATATGTTGGGTTGTCACCCGACATGCTAGTTGTCCTTGTTATAAGATATACTAATATAATTCCTATAATGTTCTAAAAAACAATATGATGAACATCCTTGAAAAAAATGTTAAATTATTGAATTACAACATATATTTTTTCAATAATATAATTATTCCATTTATCATATACTTTCTTATCAAACAAAGTACACTTAATGGACTACTGAAAAAGAAAATAAACTAAGTGTGAGCATAGATGCTTAGTAAGGATTAATTATAGTGGAAGATATCATGAATTAATGACCATACTCAACATGAACGAGTATATAAATTAGGACACATTCCATTTCAACAATTTTACTAGAATAATCAATATGGAAAGGTAAATAACTAAAAAAATTCAATTTAATAAATAACATTATGATCTTAAGTGGATAATGCATAATTAATATGAAAATGTAAATAACTAAAAACACATGCCATTTAATCAATAAAATGATAATGAAATTCATCTAAAGATAATAACATAAAGAAAATATCATGGATACTAATAACTAAATTTTGAATAAAGGAAATGCATAATTATTAGACATCATGTTTCTTGAGAACATGATTCCTCTACCATCAAAATTTGTCCTCTATATAGTTTAAAACAGTTGGATAGAAACAAAATTAATTAAGGCTATTCATTTGATTCATCCAATGAGACTAATGACGCATAGAGTGTCTATCTATAACTAGGACCACCCAAGTATTTCCTATCCAAATCATTCATCATATTTTAAATAATTTATTTAATTCATAAACAACATTCCTTCTCATCAAATATCCATATTGAGTAAAAAACAAATATTTGTCAATATTTCCTCTAATAAACATATTAATTTCAATGTAAAAATTCATATGTAGAAATGATATACAGTTTAAGCAGTAAACACATACATGATTAATAATATAGATATTTATGGGAAATTTATTGTCCAATGATCATAGGAAAGTAAACATTTCAAGGGAATGTTATTATAAAAAAACAAATCAAGAAGTGAATTTTAATACCAACCTTGATCAAAATAATCATAAATCATATGAAGGTTGAATAAATATAGTATCAATGCAACATATATCAAGTGAAAAATGATGGTTTGTTGTCATTAATGAATAGAAATACCATAAAAAGTGACTTAAAAACATTTTTGAGGAAATATATTTTTCCTTTTTAAACTAAATTTTTATAACTAAAATTTCACTAAAAATTTCAAAAAAAAATTTATTGGAAAATAATATATGAAACTTATAAAATATTATTTAAAAAATTTTATATGTCATGATGGCTGGAAATTCCATTCTTACTGTACACATTAAAACAAATATCCCTTTCAATTTTTTGATAAAATCAAAATAGACATTATTTTGAAAACAATATGAATAATCCTTTTAAAACATTTTTGAAAAGGATAAAATGGGTAAAAATGTATTTAAAAAATAATTTAAAAAATTTTAAAAACATTTTTGAAAATATTTTTAGAAAACATGGTTTTGGAAGAAAATGGTTTTCTGATTGAAGAGAGAAATGATGTATGATTTTATTAAAAACATTTTTTCAATCATTTAAAGAACCAAAGAATGGAAAAATGGTTCTATTACTTGAAAAATACCATGAATAATTGGATTATTATAAATTTAAATGGTTTTATGAGGAAATGGTCAAATAGTTTCCTTCAACTAAAATTCAAAAATAAACAATCTCAAATAGAATGAGATTATGAAATTAAACATTACAATGATCATAAAGTTTAAGCGAGAATAAATAAATGTATATATTATGAGTATCGATTTTAAATAGATATAAAAAAGCAGAAATAAAACATAAAATAATCAAATATCATCACACACATAATATTATCATGAAATAATCAATGATGTAGATGTTTAACCCAATGAATGGAAATTGAGTTAAGAAATCCCTTACCTATTTACTGATATTTTTAATCATAACCCCAAATAAATAATAACATCAACTGAAAATTTTAATATAATTATAATAATGGTATTAATGATATGACATGTCAAAGGGGTAGTATATAAACCACACAAAATAAATGGGTGTTGAATTTTTATATGTACCCCAGAAATAAAAGAGAGACTAGAAATCCCTTACCATTTTGGTAATCTTCCAAATCATAATCCAAAATAAAGAATAACATAAAAATTAAATTACAAATATCATGAATTTAATTACATTCATGATATAACATGTGAAATGAATAGTATATAAACCACACATAATAAGCAAGTGGTGAATTTTCTTGTGTCTCCTAGAAGCAAAATAGGGACTAGAAATCCCTCACCTCACGCTTGCTTTTGGTTGAACATGATTTAACCTCTTTTATAGTAGTTTTAAATATGTTTTTAACTTATATAAGAACCATATTTATATTTATAGTATCATATATTATGCTTTTATAATATATTATCACCCATTTGTTAATAATATTTCATTATTTTTATTGTTTTGGGTGTTAATTGTCTGGTTTCCTCATTCATGTTTTGTGATAAAAGACCCAGTTTGGTGCATATTATTTTGTTAATTCACATCCAAAATAGTTATTGGGAAATAATTATAACATTTAAACATAAATATTACTTTTAATACTAATCATGAAATATGGTTTTGAGAAATTATGTATACTTTAATCATGAAGACTGTATGTAGTATGTAAGCCTGAGAAATGTTTCCATTTTTCAGCGATCATTACATAATGGTAAGTAACATTTTATATTTCCAGAATGATCATAGTAGCGTATTATTTCTTTAAATATAATTATATATATATCATCTATATGGTTTGGTGATGAAAAGAGTCACATCACTTTGTGAAGGTGGTAGTCCCCATATACACGAATGATGTTGTCATCTTTAAGTGAGTGAAAAGGTAAGAAAGAAAATGGTTTATTATATTTTTAGAGTGATAAATATATCATTAATATTATAATTTTTTCATTTATATCATATATATTCATTAAATAATCCCTATAACATTCCATGTAAAGGATTAGTGTAAGAAAAATCACATCACTTCGCATGGCGATAGTCTTCTGTACACACGAGCGATGTTATCATATCTCTTACAAAATGGAAAGTTAAATAGTTTATATTAAATAAAGAATAAAAAGATATAAATATTTTATAAAATAATATATATATTTTATATCCCTCATCATACCAAACCATGAGAGCTAGTAATGGAAAAAATAAACACAATGGTTCACGAGGCGACAGTCCTCCGTATACACGAATGCTGATTTTGTACCCCATTTGATGAAAGTGGAGAGGGATGTATGTTATTACCTTATTTTAAAACAATATTAGTATATGTAATATAATAAATATATTATATCATCACTTTTAATAATAATTGAGAGAGGTTTAGGAAGAAAATATTCTTGTTGAATAACATTTCCTCTTTTTCGAATAACCACCATAGGTTTGTACCAAAGACTTCAAAGGTTGTATTTGTACAAAAATAATATTTATAGGATGCAAGGAGGGAATTTGGGAAATCATTTGGGATATTTTTTAACCCCCTCTTTATTGATCACGTGTTGATTCAATAATGTCATTAATTTATTTTTGATATTGATGATCATAAACACCCACATTTGTGTTACTAAAAACGTTTTTTAAGTGAATCTCAGGATAATAATACTCTTTAGAATATTTATTTTTATTATGTAAGAATAAAAAAGTTATTGATCTATGGGAAGATATTTTATTTTTGTATTCCGTATGGGTTTTAAAGTATTCAGGAAACAGTGTTCATACCCTATATTTGTAAGAATAACATGTGGTTTTAGAACCCTATGTTTGGGATAAAACATATGTATCAGATACCATATTATATTTGAAATGTATGGATTAAAAATGCTATATTTTCAAGAAAACATACAATTTAGGAATGTAAATATGTTTCATCAAACCTACTTTCATAAACAACCGTATAGTATCAACCCTGCTTTTTGGGTTTGTTACTAGATAAAGGAACCCTATGTCTAACTAGACAATGATAGTTTTTTAAATTAAATATATTTTCCACATTTTCTTAAATGGTATCACCAGAAGTAAATATATATTTAAATATATTTTATGAATAATTAAAATCATCGTATTGAATGGATTAAATAATTCCTTTTTCTATGGGATGTTATGGGTATCTTTGAATTATTTTTAATTAAAATATTCATGATTTATTATATGGTATTTATAGAACTGTTTGACCTAGATGTGTTCGAACCATAGTTCAAATAATTTTATTTCTATCTTATGAATATAAACAGAGATATATAAATTGAAAATAAAGAGATTTTTTCTTATAAAATAACAGTGTTTCATTATATTCAGATCTATGCTTAGGAGATATAAATGTCTTGATTTAGCTGATCAAATCAATGCTATTTCTATCACTACAATTGTATCTTATTGTTACATATTCTATTGAAAATTCAATAAATAGTTTTTTATAGGTACACTTTGGTTAAATAAATGTTTATACACATGTATTGTGTTTTTTTATTTCTATTTAATTAAATCCTGTATGAAATTGAAGATTAATTTTGCTCCTACTATTTTTATTGAAGATCAAAAACATCAGTCAATTGCTACTACAACTGTGGGAGAAACACATTTTGTCAAAAAAATAAATATATATTGATTTATTTTAGTATTGGATGTTCGATCTCATTTGTGGTAATGAATGAGTATAATCTCATTGAACTAAGATTTGGATAATTCAGTTCCTTATAAAAGAACAACAAGGCCCTGTAAAAGCTTTTTTTTGTAAGGTATAAACTGCATGTACTCAGTTTCGGAAGTCCCTACTAAAATGAATTACTTTTAAAAATCACTAACCTCATGGAAAGATCATTATTTGAGTAAACCATGGTATTTTTGTTCCTTGAACCACTATACATCGTTGTGTTCTTTTATTTATTTATTTCCACTACCTACTCTTCTTTAAGAGATATGGAAAGGATCGTTTTATATCTTGGCAGTTGTTTTAAATATATGAAAATGATTTAAACAATAACAATTCAACCCCTATATATTATTCATCATATTCATTCTAACCTAACAAGTGGTATCAAAGGGAAATCTTTATTAGAATATTTCTCTTTCTATAAATCCTTGAATATTCTATAGTTTATAGACAAATACTATCAAAGGTTGGGATTTTTAGGATATTGATTTTTTAAATTGTTAAAAATTACTTCATTTCTATACTATATGAAATAGTAACATCAAAGGTATCTTTTGGTTCTTACAAGATCGAGTTAATGATTTGAATGAAGAAAAATATAGAAATGGTTGATCCCAAAGAAGGTATACCGATGAGCCATGATACTTACATAAATTGTGATAATCATAGACAATGGAAAGCTCATATGATTATTTAGATTAAAAATATAGGAATACGAGTTTATTTAAGGGTTTTAAATCCTTATGAAATTTCTAAGGAAGAATTAAAGAAATGGAATGATGATCAAGAAAAAGAATATGATCTTAATTTTAAATCAATGAATGATATTATATATAGTGTAGTGGCTAATGAGTTGAATAATATTTCTCAATGTTCTACTTCATATTATATGTGGTAGACTATTTCTGTTACTTATGTAGAAACTGAAAATATCATACAGCTACGATATAATACAACAAAGTTAAATTTTAATATTTTCAAAATGTATAAAGGTGAAAAGATCACATAGATAAATGGGAGATATTTTGAAATTGTAAATAATGTTTCTACTATGGGAGATCCAATTAAGAATCCATATCTAGAACTAAAAGTAATTAGAGTTGTACACTCTAAGTGTAATGGAATATCTGATTCTATAAGACAGTCAACACTAGTTATATAATTAACATTGTATGAACTGATTAGAACTTTAAGGATTTGTGAAACTATAATGCATGGTGAAGCTTAAAATCATATCAAGTTTAAGAAATCCACTCTCAAAACTACTATTGATGAATCATTTGATTCAAGTCATCTAGATTCAGATAAATATTTATCAAATATTGTTAAAAGGTTTGAAAAAATGTACAAAAATTAAATAAAGGAATTTATGATAATATATGCCCTGGATGAAAAGAGAAAGGCCATTCAAATATTAATATTCCTTTTCATAAATATCAAAGGAAAGAAAATTACGAATTCTATAGAGAGTGATTATTTTTGTTCAAATAATGAATCTTCTATAAATTCTAAAGATGAAAATAAAAATCAATTGGTATGACTTATGGATCATACTAACGAGGTATAATATTATGACACAAAAACTCTAATTATTAAAAACTTTCTTATGATGAAAAAAATAAGCATTACTTTATAAAACAAGATAAATTGAAATCCTTAAAGAATGATCATAGAAAACTTATAAAATATAATGATACTATTTTATTTGATAAAGAATGTTTTTTTAAGACTAATTATAGATTTTAAATCTAATTCTTATAAACTTTCTTATGGTATACTTGAAACTAATATTAAATAATTATTAGTTGTAGTTGTTACTTTAAATAATGCTTCTATTTTACTTATTAAAGAATAATATTATTTAAATCAAATTATTGGTAAAAATAAAATTCACCCAGGAAAACATGTAATATATAGCAATGGAGAAAGACCAAAATTATATGTGAATTATTTTTCTCTTAGAAAAATTTTTAACAAAAGTTCAACTATTAATTATTTTTATTGGGGTATTAATGGACATTATAAAAATGATTTTTTCTTTATAAAACATCAAATTTTTTGTGTTAAAAAATTTTATTTTTCAAAAGAATTATATAACATTAATAGTATAATCTCTTACAAAATAAGTATATTTGGTAACTAAAACATTAATTGCTAACACTATTAGACCCAAATGTATATGGGTATAAATAAGTACTTGTATTTTCGGTTTTGAAGGAATACACCACTGAACCACATAATTAAATCACTAAGTGGTCAATTGAGAAGTATATAGAAATTTCTATATGAATAAAGGAGTGATCAACTCTAAACTATCTATTTTTAAAAAAATACTTAGAAATGAAATAATAATCCAAGAAGTATTTAATTACTATTTTAATATGGTTTTATTGCATTAATTATTATATATATAGGGAGAAATATATTTTATGTTTAATTTTTAGACTCTCCCTTACTCACTGAATCAATTAGTTAAAACATAGTTTAATATTGAAGTATATAACTAAAGAATCAAAATATTCATATTTCTTAGAACATTGTTTTAAATATTTCTTAAAAAAAATAAAAAATCAATATTTTTGAAATTGCAGTAATTGTTTGATAAAAAATTGGTTTATATTCCTTGTTTAATCTTTTAAGCCTATCGTTTTATTAAAATTTCATGTTCTTCGAAATTTTTATTTATATAATTATTTCATTTAGAATATTTTTACATAAAATGTTTTTTGAAAAGTTAAAATATGAAATGATTAACTTTTATTTTCAAACTGAAAATATGAACCATCATCTGCAAATATTCAAGAAAAATGATATCGCTTTCTCTTAGAACCATGTAATCTTATTCTAAAAACCTATTAAGGTATTTATCCTTATTCTTAAAAATAATATTTTTCAGAAACATATGATACCATTGTAAGCAAGATGAAGTGAAAAAGAACTTTTAGTTCAGAGAAAAGTATTTCTCAAAATAAAATAAAAGGTAATTATTATTTTGATTTGTTAAGAGAAAAGTTGAGTTTCTATTCCAAGGATGTTTTTTGAAAAATTTCATAAAAAAGGTAATAAAATTCATCGTTTTAGCGATCTAGAATTTCCATCATCTCAGATGATTAAAAGTGTAATGTATTCTAAAGAGATTATATTTAAGTTTAATTCCTTAAATAAAGAAATAGTGAAGACTCATGCTGATATAAATGTGTCTATAAAGTTACATAAAGAGATAACAAAGTTTCTATTTCCAAAAAAAATTGTGATACACTTTAGAGGGATTATCATAATGAGAAATAATGTTCATTTTCAAAACAATACATTGAAGAATTTAATGTAAAAATGTTAATTCGAATAGAGTTATTAAGAATGGAAGTTGTTTCTAAGTTGGGTTTTGATGAGATAAATGATTTTTTGTTCAGATATTTTTTATCTTCATCATTATATCAGAGATATTAAGATGTTCAAATTTGAATAGATCGATTGTCAAAAGTTTTTTCTAATTTAAGTGAAAATGTTCAATGTTTGGAAAGTTTAGATGATCCTTATATTCATTCCTAACACCAAAAATTTTATCCATATCAATTGTGTATTCAAAATCAATATCTTATATCTTTTTTAAATATTTTATTTAGTAAAAATGTGTGTTATAAATTTTTGTATAATTTATTTCTTTTTTTATACTCTTAAGATTTTTTTTATAAATGGTTATATTACATATAAACATGTGTTTAATGTATGACTATTTCAGAATTCATTCCATATGATAAGTTATTCTATTTCTATAAGTAATAAATTATTCTATAAATGGATTAATTTTTTTTGGAAAATTATTACATGAGAAAAAGTTATTTTAAAATTAATTGCAAATATTTTATATAATTAATTTAATTTATTTTATAATTATACTATATCTTAAAGGTAGTTATTTCAAATATTTATAATATGTTTAATTTTTTTTATTATGGTATAGATTAAATGATTTAATACATTTTTTAGAAACCCTAATTATTTTTAAAAATATATTTTATAAATTCTCATAGCCTCTTGATTATATATTTTTATCTTTTGGAAAGAAGCCTGAATTTATGGTGAGCTAAAATTATTGCCTATATTCAAAAATATATTTTTCATATAATTTTTTAAAAAGTGAACGAAAAATATGGGTTTCGATTTTTTTTTAAAAAATATTCCTTTTTTTTCTTTTTGACATCAAAAGGGGAAGAAATTTATGGGAAATTAATAATATTTTTTATAAAGAAAATAAATGTTCATATTTGTTTTAGGAAATGTGCTTATTTTTTTAATTTTTATTTTATGGGTTTCTTGATCATAAAAAATAAGGAGGTTGTTGAGCATGTGTTGATTCAGTAATTTCATTAATTTATTTTTTATTTTTATACTCAAAAACATCTACATTTATGTTACTAATAAGGTTAATTTTAATTTAATTCCATGATAATAATATTAATCTGAATATTTATTTATATTTTAGAAGCATACCCAAGTTATTGATCTATGGAAAATATCATATTTAATTATTATGAACATGTTTGAATGTATTCTAGAAACAATGTTCATACCTTATGTTTATAAGTGTATTGTCTAGTTTGGGACCACTATGTTTGGAATAAAACATATGGATCAGATACACTATGTCATTGGAAAATTATGGATCAAAAAACCTACATTTAGAAAAACTCTACGTTTGAGGAATAAATTTATGGTTCCTCAACCCAACTTTTTTAAACAAATTTATATTTTCAACCCTGCTTTTCGACTTTGTTTCTACATAAAGGAACCCTACACTTGAATGGTAAATGAAAATTTTCTAAATTAAAGATATTTTCTGCATTTTCTTCAATGGTCTCACTAAAAATAAATATATATTTTTAAGCTATTTTATGACCGATTCAATAAATCATACTCAGCTGATCAAATCATTCATATTTCTAAGGGAATTTATGACACTTTTTGAATGATTTTGAATTAAAATATTCATAATTTATTATGTGGTATTTCTAGAACTATTTGACGTAGAGATATTCAACCAATAAATAAACATCTTGCTTTTTTATAATCGGAATATACACAAATATATATGCATTCAAATGAAATAAGTTCATGCTTGTAAAATAAAAGTTTTTCATTTCATTTAAATCTTCACTATGAAGACATACATGTTATGATATAACTGATCGACTTGCTTCTGTTGTTGTCACCACCACTATATATTATTGTAACATCATATTCTATAAATTAGACAAAGAATTTTTTAGAGTTACACTTTGGATATATTCCTGTTTATCTATTTGTATGGGGTTTTCTCTATCACTAGTTAAAGAAATCTTGTACGACATTAAATATTATTTTTTACACTAATTTTTTAATGAAATATCAAACACATCTATAGTTTTCTACTGAAACTATGAGTGAAACCTGTTTTGACAATAAAATCAATATCTATTGATTTATTGGATTATAAACTTCTTATAATCAGTCTTGGTGATGAAGGATTATCACCTTCTAGAACTATGTTATGGATAATTTTATTCCTTGTAAAAGAACTATAGGTTATTATAAAATTGTTTTTTGAAAGGAATCAACTTCATGAAGACATTTTTGGAAGTCCCTGGTAAGTGGAAATAATAGTTAAAATCTCCAAGCTCATGGAAATTGAATCAATTGATTGAACAAAGAAATATTTATGTCCAATCCACTATATATCGCTGTGTTATTTTCTTTATTTATTTTTGATGCTCACTCATCTTTAATAGAGAATGAAAGAATCTCTGCTTATCAAGAGGGTTGTTTTGAATTTATCAAAATGTTTTAAAGAATAAAAATCCATCCCAACTCTTGTGTCTTTTTTAATATAATTATAACCTAACAATCCCCACAATGATAATGAAATGAGGGGAGGGAGATGGTGACTACCCATGTTCCACCTCTAGTAGGCCCTTGGTTGGTGAATAGAACCGAAGGTATAATAAAAATGAATTCGGGAGGCATTTCCCTATAAAAGAAACAAGTTTAAGAGATAAATAATAGTGATACAAAAAAACACTTTATTAGAAATTTATAAAAGAAATACTAGGAATAACCATGTAATTTACTAAACAACTAAAAGGAAATCTTTATCTACCCCAAAAGATATAGATAACAGTGACCACAAAGCCTAAGAAATACTGCAAAACCACAAGATATTATTATCAATCCTAATCTCGAACATGCACCAGTTGACCTAAAAATAGTTTATATATACATAGGGTAATAATAATAGTATACTCAGTAGGATCATACCTAGAGCATCTTGTGCAAAAGATTAAGAAAGCATGCTAAAGCACAGTGAACAATAGTGGAAAAAACTTGTAAGCAAAATAGGAATACTAAGTTCTCATCATCACCCTGGATAACTCTCACAATATATTGCATATAGGATAGAATATTATATAATAATAAAACACCAACAATACCCCTCTCCCCCTTCCCCACTAGTTTTCCACTCTACCCCAATGTCACACATCCTGATCCATCTCTCCAAAAGTAGGCCATCCCAAAGATACCTAGGGAGGGAATCACAACATGCACCTCATGCATCACATAACCATGTCATACGCTCCAGAAAACCATGTATAATAACTAAGAATTTTTCATCATCCACCACAACCTGTATGACGAATATCAATCATTGGGTATTATACCTCAAGTCATTATATCCTGTACACCAAGTAGGTTCCTCTATCCATCACAGTCTATACACATTATACTTTAATAATCCTTTCGATACTATATCTAGAAATACATGTTGGTGAAATAACCGAAATACCTCACAACCCTCTACACACATATACAGGAAAAAAAACTACCATTATTACCATCACAAGTAACTACCAAGACAGGAGAGCGATGCTAGAGGTGGTAGTTAGCCATCCATCTCCCACAAAGATGTTGGGGAAAACCATAACAGAGTCCAATATGTGTTAGTTTACCTAACCAACATGGGTGGGGTAGTGTATGAAATCAAATAACATACATGATATAATATATCTCAAAAGAACACTATTGGCATAACCTATTATTAGAAACAACTGCAACTAATGTCAATTGGACTCCCGACTACCACTACTAAGAACAAATTTCTTATAGGCACACAAGAATATAATATATATTTCTTAGTTAATTCATTCCTTTATAGTATTTATTTTTAGTAATTAATTCATTATCAATTAATTAACCATCTTCATTATTCCACATTACATTACATTATTCATTTGACTAAAGTCCATGCCTTCCAAGCATTATCCAAACAATGTCCATGTTTCTCAATATTAACACATTTTAATTATTTTCATTCCATCACAACCAATCACATGTCTTAAAAGTTTATTTATTCATTATTATTATAATTCTATATCCATATTTTATAAGAAAACTATCCTAAGATACAACAAAAAAACATGAAAATAAGCACATCCAGCAGACTCAAGCAGTTGAGAAAGGGATGTAGAAAAAACAAGCAACCCAGCCATTGGCCATTAAATAGATTCATAAGTGAGTATACCATATCTTAGAATCTCATCAATGGGTATCCCCAAATTTAAAATATTCCATCACCTATGGTTCCATCACCAACATCCACAATTCTATACCAATATACATCTTCACCACATGCGTCAATTAGTACCATAGCACTCGGGCCTCCCTGCCCACATATCACAAAATCCATCCCAAGCTCATCCATTCCATGTTCACATCACATGACTCATATCCAAATCACATCACAAATTAGTAGAAAAAAACAAGCAATCAATAGAGAAATTGGGCCCTCAAAAAAAGGAATTTATCCATCTCATGCAAATGAATTCTCACATCTCCAAAACAAGGTACCCGACCTTATCTAGAAAATGAGAAACTCAGGCCCTAGAAAAATTGTCCTTATCATAAAAACAATTCTCATTATATATTTAATTAACCAATTAATTATTAATAGGCTCCAACTATGGACAAAGAAATTCATGAAGCTATAACAAGATATAAAAGGGAAAATATGTTATCAGTATTTATTTCCAATTTAATAGTTGAGAAAAGTACCATTCACAATAAACATGAATTTTAAAATTATTAACCAAATTTAACACAATTTACATTATTTATCAATTACATTTAACATATATAGGATTAAATTTAATTAAACAAGAACATTTCTCAATTTAATTATCAAAAAATTTCAAAAACCACTAGATTACAAACATGCCTATTTATTAATTATTCTAAATTAAATTAATTATCAATTAATTATATATTTAAGTTCTTTATAAATTTCATCATTCAATTCAAATAATAAAAACATGAAAACAAATCATATATCATAGATATCAAACTATATAAAAAAACAAGAGGAAACCCACAATCACAATATAAAGTATCAACATCTTCAAAATGTGATCACAACCAATTTATTTAATCAAGTTCAATAAGTATTAAGTTAATTTAATTTACATCCAAAGGGATAAATCTTGAATAATATATTATTCCATGTAATTAAATAGATAAGAAATTAATCCATTACTTCAAATGCATTAATGTTCTTCACAAAAATGGAAAACATTGTGGATATCCAATCACCCTTACCAAAAGAACAACATACGTATAGGGATTTTATGGCATGAACACCCAGGAGAAACCAAGAAAACCCCATCAGAAACAATGAATAACATACTCCATCGTATAGATAGAAGAATAGAAGGAAAATGAGATAAGAATAAGTGAAACATCTATAAAATAGAAGATATAACACACCTTAGATCAACTTGGGTCACCAAAAATTGAATATGGGAACCAAGGATTAATTCCCATCAAAGGGATCTCAAAACACTGAAGGTAGGATCCATTGGAAACTCGAAATAAGATAAGGAGGTGTTTTATCCATAGGGTTTGTGAAAAACATTAGCAGCTAAAACATTTAAAGATGCACTGCACCAGGAATTTACATGGTGTGTAATACATTTACACATCATTTAAATTTTTGAGACCATTTTTTGCTGAAAATCACATCAACATTAGGATTTTAATCTTGAAGTAATAAATTTCATGTAATATATCATGAACCTCACTAAATAATCTATTACAAATAATTAAATGGTGTGTAATCTCCCAATTTAAATATTATTAAATAGCTAACACCTCTAGAGTTATTATAATCATCTTCTGAACTTCACTAGCCAAAAAAAATCACAATGTGTTGGACCAAATATATCCAAGACATTATATAAGATACCTATAAATTAATTCTCATCCTCAATAATAAAAAAACATAGAGAGGAACAAAAATTGGGTCCTCCAAAAAACCACCCCATGGGATACCTCTCAAAGATATCCTTATATGAGGATCTTTATCATCACATCAATGGAAAAGAACACAAAACCATGAAACAGAAACAACAAGATCCTAAAAACTATCTTGGGGGAGATACCTATCAAATGTGAGTAAATCCCAAATAAGTAATAAGATAAATCCTTTCATAAACCAAAAGGTACAAAACCACATGGGAAAATGATACAAAAGGAGAGATAAACACCAAATAGACTGGGGTACTAAGCGCACATCTATGAATCACGTTCCTAGTTACTATCCTCCACATCACCAGGACACCAAAAGATACAAACAAATGGAAGAGAACTCCCATGAAGCACCTTCCCCTAACCGTCATGGATCTCCACATGCCACTCCTTGAAGGTTGTATCTTTGGAAACATTGATATTACCTGAATTGATGACATGAGAGTCAACATGAAGATAGATATGGAGCTACGACATGTGAAAACATCATATATCTAGATCATTTATGGGGCATGTTCTATATGATATGTCATGGCTCCAACAAAATCTAAAACCTTGAAAGACCCAATAAAACAGGGAGAAGTCTTACACCCAGGACCGAACCTTCACTTCCCATGATGAGGAGCCACCTTTAGAAATACATGATATCCAATGTCAAACTACACAGGTCTTTGCCTATGTTCAACATAGTATTTTTGGTGATATTTCACTACTTACATCATATCATGAATTTCCTGGACCATCCCTATTTTATTTCACTCTAGTTCTAGTCATAGAATCACTACATCTCCAAACCCAGTTTAGTACAATGCAGAATGACATAGTTAGCTGTACAAATGTTCAAAAAATTCCATACCAATGGTGGTGTGTAAAATATTATTTTAGTAAAACTCAAACAAGTTCTGTTTCCTCATCTATAGACCTCCAAATTCCAAGAAATAAGAGCATAACATGTCTTCAAGAGTATGGATGGTCCACTCTGTCTGACTATCCTTATGTAGATGAAAATCATTTCTTAGGAATAACTGAGAACCAAAATAATGTTAGAGACCCCTCCACACCTAGTAGGTAAAATAATGATATCTATAAAAAATGATCTTCCTCAGGACTCTGTGGAGTTACACCACCTCTTCCAGATACTACCTTGACAAAACCTCTACTGAGCTTGACTCCCTGATCAATATAACGTGGGATGATTTCATTGAACAATATACTATCAACCATATAACATCATAACCTCCTTGATATCAAGGGAAACCGATAAGGAAGCCCATAGACAAGTCCTCCTACATCCAATGGGGAACATATAATGATTGGATAAAATCACCAGAAAAATGGTGTTTTCCTTCAAATTTAGAAGAATAAACATCAAGAGACAAACATTACCATTGTACGCATCAACACAGTCCACCAAAAATGACCTCTAAAATATTGGTATATCATGGGAACACTGGAATGTAATGCCAATGCAGAACTACGGAACTCATGGAGAACCATCTCACACAACTTTTAAGGAACAAAAATCTTTCCCTAGAACAACATCTAGTGCTTTCCATCCTTAGACCAACCATTGGGTCATCACAAAAAAAATTGGTCTCTCTTGAACTCCACCTTAGAATCCCCTAGCTGGGATTCCTCCACTATCTACACTAAAGATGACTTTAATGTCATCTAGAAATTAGAACCTCTACCTCCATCCTCTCCCATATCTTGATTCATCACTAAGAGTTCTTGCATCACTCTCTATGAATCTCCATATTCACACATGGAATCACAATGTGATTTACTTCTTAGAGAATCAGCTACAAAATTTCCCTTAACTGGTGTATAGGAAATCTAAAAGTTGTAGTCCTATAATAATTCCATGCACTAATGATAAAGAAAGTTCAAGTCACACTTGGATAATACATACCTCAAAATCTTATGGTCAGTAAAAACCACATAATTCTCATTGATGAGGTAATGTTGCCACAACATTAAATCAAACACCACTACAACAAAAAAAAGATCATGGGTGGAATAGTTGCACTCATGGGTTTGTAACTGCCTGGAACCATAAGAAAAAAATAACATATCCTATATCATAACAAATCCCAATCCAAGATAAAAATCATCATATAAAACATTAAACTAAACTACTTCTACTGGAAAAGAAAGGATTAGAGCACTGACCAACTTCTTATTCAGGTACTCCAAAGCTATTTTAAACTGTTCATTCCATAATAACACCTAATCATTCTAAGTTAAGACTATAAGAGGAGTCACAACCTAAGAATAATTGGTTATTAATCACTTTTAATATCCTATATGGAACACCTCTACCTCAGATAATATTTTATTTTTTTCTTTTCTTAGTTTCAAATCTTTCCAGTTGAGGTTCAGATTGAGTACCGATCAACATTTTAAAATTTTGGAAGTTCGGGATGATTTTTGGCACGTACAAGGGAACACAACAATTAGTGGAAGCTACACAGTTCATCTTAGTAACCCATTCAGTAGGTCATAGTGTTAGAAAAAAGCTTCTGTACAGTTTGAGCATGGTTGACCAAATCATGTGGTCTGGTCTTGCGGTTTGTCCTATATTTGACAGAGGCTACCAAATGATTTGCACATAGTAGGAAAAAATATATGGGTTGGTCATGTGTCCAATTCCTTCTTGGGTAGTGGATACCATATAGTTAGAATATGGTTTAGTAAACTATGCAGCTAAACTGTGCAATCGACCTAGAACTTTAAAATATTAAAAACCATATTCGAACCTTCCCCTATTTTACCCCAGAACAGGACCCCATCCTTTATTAGATTTGGTGTGTGGGAGGGTTCCCAGACACCTCTTACCTTGGTTTCCTCCCTTCATATATCAATATATAAGCTTCCAAGGTACGTTTTTAGGGGTTTTGGCCTTTTGCCCATTCCTTGTCCCTTCTATATCAATTTATAAGGTTCTTGTTATGGGTTTTTCCTATTATATGAACCCTAGGCATTAGGGTTTTGGTGTGATTTGATTTAATTTGGATTATAGGGTGTGTGAATTACCCATGGGGATTAGATATCTCTTCTTTGAAGGTTTCATCACTCCCTCAAACTATTACAGTAGGTATTTCAATCTATTTCCGTTCTCATGCAATCTATTTAATTCTTGGGTGTTTCAATTAATTTTTAAACATGATTATCTTATTTATAATGAAAATGGTTATATTTTTAAGTGTTTTTCTATTTTAATAAATTGTTAAAAATGGGTTTTCAAGATATTCTTTTTTTGTGCTTATGTGTATATATACCAAATGTGTTTGATAAAATTACAGTTGAGTTTTGATAGAAAAATTGGTTGATTTTGATTGTATTTTCCCTTAGGAATATTTTATTAAATTGGTTGGATTATGGATTTAGATTTTTTGTTTATGGACCAATAATTTATATGGATTGATAGTTGTGGAGTATTATTTTGAAATGGTTATACTCTTGCAATTATGTGAAAGCCTTGGGTATAGTGAAAGAGAAAGTGGTGTTTTTGTAAATGATTTCTAAAGGGTTTTATGGACACATGGAGTGTTCCATTGGATGTTTTCATATCCATGGGTGCACATAGTGCACACATCGATGCACATTCAAATGAAAATATAACTCTAAAACACTTTTCCCTTAAAATTTTCTCATCTTTCCTTCTTAAAATTGTTTTATTATGATGGTCCCATGTTTTTGAAATGGTACTTTGTTGCTTCAATCAATTTTGAAATGTGAATTCAAACATGTTTCTTTAAGATTTTTTTCATTTTACCTTGAAACATTTTTTTTGTGATTGTTTTGGAATGAAATGTACCATTTGAAGTTTTATGTTTAAAATTGGTGTTTGGTATCGATTTTGGGAAATGATATGGAGGTTTATTTGAAAATTTATTTTTATTGAAGAAGTATAAGGCCCATTTGAAATATTTAGAACATTTTTGAAATGGTTTTGAATTATGGTACGACATGAAATCCCTGAAGGAACTTGTAAGTGATTCACATTATTCATGGAAAACCTATTGGAGATTTCCTTATTTGGGTTATAGTATAGGTGATGTCTGTGTTTGTGGTATGCAAGTGCGGTGATGGTGGGTAAGGCGAGTCATGCATGTGAGGGCCTCGTAATTACACAATATACTTTTACTATGGGTTCCTGGTCATATTTTAGAGGATTGAGTGATATTTTCTTAGCATACTTGATTAAATGGGTTGGTACCCCTATATTTTCTGAGAGGCCAGATGGTTGTGAGACTAGATTGGTCTGTTGAGGGTAGCCAGATGGTTATAGACTAGGGAGTTTCACCATACACCGATAGGTGGTTCCAAACCGAGTACATCCAGGGGTCTCTCTAGGGATGTTTAGGAAGTAACCATGGTTACTATATATATTTTCTTGTTGACCTTATACTACTTTTATTTTATTTTTTATTCCAAATGTTTATTTTTTTGTATAACTTAGAACTATTTTTTTGGATTTTGGTATGGGTTTTGATTCTTAAATAGTAACCTATTTTTGAAAAAAGATATGTGGTGTGAATTTTTTTGAAAATAAAGGAAATATGATTTATTAAAATTTTAAAGGCCTATTTTCATAAATATATTTTAGACAAGTGTTAATGGATTGTTTTTGGGAAAGAAAACACATGGTGTCTTTGGTGGTTTCCTACTGAGCAGTTTAGCTCACACCCTACTTATACCACTTGGTGTCAGTAGACCCGATCTGTTTTGTAGGTTCAACTTCTTTTTCAGGTTTTTTGGTTGATCTAGCTCTTAGAACAGTTCAGTATTATTGATGGTGGTGACATTGAGGTCACATGAAGATCGTTTTAGATGTGGTTTGGCCTTTATTTTGGTTCCTTTTTGAGCAGATGTATCTTATAACTTAATAATTTTATTATATTTAGTTGGTATTCAATTGATGGCCATTACTGCATGCTCAATTTTTTTATTTTTATTATGAAATTATGGTTTATTGGGCTGAAACTATTCCCCTTTTATTTCATTTAATTCTCGACACTAGTTGCTAGCCTGTGGGGATTGTGAACGCCCTTCGAGCCTTGCTACGGACTGGGTTGGGTGTCGGGTTCGATAAAATCCTGACTTAGTTTGTGAAAAAACGGTATTAGAGAAGGCTCTTGTTATTTGGTGTGTCAGGTAGTTGGATATAAGGATTACTAGGACTCAAGAGGATGGTATGGGAAATATATCATGAACACTTTCTTGTTCTAGAGTTTGAGTTACCAGTGGCAGTCCAGGAATTGAGTTCTTGTACTTTCATGGTTTTTTTGTATTGAGGGGTGACAATGGGGGAGAGTTTGTGTCATGTTGTGATATCACATAGATTTGTGACCCATGTGGAATCCAAATGCATAGTAAAGGGTCATATTAGTTGATATTTTCTACTTGGGGCATGACCCACTTCTATGTTGATGGGTTAGGCATGACTACTAGTTCCTCCTTCTGGTAGTTTGGAGTAAGTTGAGTTTTATACTGGTTCTGGATGGCGTGAGTTAGTTTTTTAAGAAAAAATATTTTTTGAAATGTACATGATTTATTTTTAGTGGTTTTAGAACTGGAAAAAATGGAATTTAATGAAAAAAATGTTTCGGTTTGAAAAATTGTTTCATGTTTGGAATTGGCAAATAAATAACATGGGTGCACGCTTCATGTTATTTATAAAGGCCTAGACATGTGAGGGTATGTATGTGGAAAGAGTGTGTTGGAACAAGTAGGCTGAAGTGGATGAACACATGTGAAATGGTTTTTGGATGCCTTGGGTGTGTGTTTAAGATCAAAGGGATTGGTTATATTTTTATAAAGTGATTTTGTAAGAGGAAAATGATTTCGGAAATTGGTATTTATTTTAGAAAGTGTATTTTTTTGTGAATTGTGTCCTTGGAATATGGTGGTTTTGAAAATTGAAATGGAAATGGGATTTTTAAAAGAGGTTTTTGTTTTTGTTTTTATTTGTTTGGATTGTGATCTAATTATTTTGGCTCGAGAGGTTATGTTTTTTTTTGGTTGGATTTTGGTTTTTTCCTTTTTGTTTTGATGTTGATGAGATTATTCTACCCAAAAATGTCCCCAAAATTTCTAATAAGACATGCCCAATTTCTGGTTCTTCTTAGTTGTTTCTTATTCTTCTTGGTGATTGAGGTCTATTATAGGTATTTGAGTGGCTTGAAGACGTAGATAATTTATTCAAATCATTGGGGACTCTTGAGGTTGTTCGAGTTCATGCTACTCTGGGGTTTTTTGAGGGTCTATCTTTGGACGAATGGGAATTGTTTTCCCCACCATCGATGGAAGTTTGGATAATGTGGGAAGTTTTCATTTTTATTTTCGTCCTATGGTTTATACCTCAGGAGGTGAAGGAAAAGAAGAAGAGAATAGATCATTTGTATTTAATAAGGCTAGCAAAAAGTAAAGTCCTATGTTGACCACTTCAAGTAGTTGTGTTCCTTTTCTCTGAAGGTGGAATCATAGGATCTGATAAAGCCTTCTCTTTTCCTTGGGGGTCTTCATCTAGAGATCAATGAGTGGGCCCTTTCTTCTAAGGACCATTTTTTGAGAAGCTGGTGGTTAAAGTGTTTCTAGATGAGTTGGTTTTCAGAGCATAGTTCATTGGAAATACAATGTCTCTCATTATTTGTATTGGTTCCCCATCTGGAAATGAGTGCATGTTGGATGAACCTATCTCTAAGGGGTCTCCATATTTGCTTTAGGATTCTAGTACACCAGACTATTCTCTTGTGTTCCATCAGTGTGGACGGTCTGAGAATTCAAAGTCGTCTTGTTTTATCCCTCCGAAGGCCTTCCATCATTGCAGTTGGTAGGTTCATCTAGAGATGTTATATATAAAGAATTTCATGAAGAATGAGTTATTATCGGAGGATACCGGTACCTGAATGTGAGGATAGAGATTCTTTAGTCATCAGAGATCCACCCACTGGCCTCAGGGTGAAGCTCACACACAGTCAGAAGTTACCGAGGGTGTGTGAAACCTTGGACCAATTTTTGTTTTTCTTTGTTGGGATTGAGACATTTAAAATTTACTTGTTGTAGTTGTTGCTGCCATTGAGAGTTTATATTACCATTTAAAGAGTGAAATGAACTTTTTTTAGTGTGAACCAAGCAGTTATATTTATCTATACATGGATCTTTAAATTGTTCATTCTTATCTGAATGTGCTTAACCCTTATGCAGGTTATTTCAGGTTTTAGTTTCAAATTGTGATTGATTGTAAATTTCAAGCCTTGTGGTGTGTTTATTTGTATCTTTTTCTCTGGTTTGTTTTCTAGTTCTAGTTCTTTCCATGGGATTTCCCCATGGATTGGGGGTCTAGGGAGTGGAAAATTTGTAGTTCTAGTGGTGGTGTTGTTTCTCTTATGAAATGGAAGATGGATGTGTTAGTTTTTGGAGTTTTGTAGTTCTTAGTTGAGGTAAGGGTGTTTTTTTGTTAGTTTAGAGAAGTTTAGTTAGTTCTCGGGGTCTTAGTTTACCGAGTCGCTCGATAGTGTGGTCATCTTTTAATTTTTTGTGCTGATGAATGGGATATAAAGTTTCCATGTTAGCTGGGTTATTATGGCGGGGAGAACCCACTCATGTTCTCCCCTTATTCTTATTTTACAATTTCTTTTTGATTGATTAGGTGTGACTTGTGGAGTGAGTAGTCACCTCAAGGTTCTGGACCTATTTTATTTTTGTTTGGGAATAGAATTTAGTTTTGGTTAACTTCTTGTTTGGTGAATTTATGAGGTAAGAAAGTATCTATGGTGTGAAGAATTGTCACACCTGACCACTGATACTCCTTTATTTTATTCTTTTCATGGTCTTAGATCTTTTAAGTTGAGGTTTGGGCTGAGTTCTCATTAAAATTTTCAAATTTTGGAAGTCTTGATGATTTTTGGCATATGCACAGGCAGCACACAATTAGTGGAAACTGTGCGCTTTATCCCATGTCACTATGCCACAGGTCTTGGTGTTAGAGAGAAGTTGCTTCACGGTTTTAGTGCGGTCTGTCAAACCAGGTTGTCTGGTCATGTGATCAGTCCTCTCTTATGTAGAAGCTAATACACGGTTTGTTCATGGCAGGTGAAACTATATAGGTTGGTTGTGTGGTCAGTTCAATCTTGAATATCTTCTACCATATGGTTGGCATACAGTTTGGTAAACCATGGGGCTAAATTGTGCGATCAACCCAAAACATTACAATATTTCAAATCATATTCTACTCTTCCCCCATTTCCCCCCAAAATTTGAAACCTCCTTTTTTCTTGGTTTTGGCATATGAGAGGGTTCCCAAACCCCTATTCAGTTGCGTCTCCTCACTTCATGGATCAATCTCAAAGCTTCGAAGGTATTTTTTTAGGGGTTCTGGACTTTCCCCCTTCCCTATCCATTCTCTCTCAATTTTAGGGTTCTCCTTGCAGGGTTTCCCTCTTGGATAAACCCTAGGGGTTAGGTTTTGGGTTTGATGTCATATCCTTTGGATTCTAGGGTGTGTGAATGACCAGTGGGGCTTAGATCTCTCTTCTATGAAGGATTCATCACTTTGAAACACTGTTGAGGTAGGTGTTTCCATCCGTTTCTTTTCTGCTACATTCTATTTGATGCTTGGGCATTTCAATTTATTTTTAAACATGATTTAAATCTTTATAATGCACATGGTTATATTATTATGGTGTTTTCTAGTTGAATGAAATTGTTAAAAATGGGGTTCGAAGTGATTCTTTGTTTATGCCTATGTATATATATACTAAATGTGTTTGATAGAACGCCAATTGAGTTTTGAATGAAAAATTGGTTGATTTAGATGGTGTTTTCCCTTAGTAATATTTTATTAATTTTTTTGGATTGTGTATTTGGCATTTTTTTTCTATGAACTGGTAATTTATATGGCCTGATAGTTGTGGTGGAATGTTTTGAAAGGGGTTTTCAATACTCTTTCAATAATGTGAAATCCCTGGGTTTGGTGAAAGTGTAAGTGGTGTTTTTGAAAATGATTTCTAATAGGTTTCATGGACACATGGAGTGTTCTATTAGATGTTTGAACATCCATGGGTGCATGGAGTGCATGCTTGGATGCACATTCAAATGAAGATAGCACTCTAAAAAACATTTCCCTTAATAGTTTCTCATCTTTACTTCTTCCCCCTTTTTTATTAGAATGGTCCCATGTTTTCCAAATAGTAATGTGTTGCTTCAAGTGATTTGGAAATGTAACATCAAATGTGTTTCTGTAATATTTGGCCTTTTTGGGATTAAAACACGTTTTGGTGACTGTTTAGGAACCTAAAGACACATTTGTCATTGTATGTTAAAAATTTTCATTTTTTATTGACATTGGGAAATAATGTGGATGTGGGATTGGAAATGTATTTTGGTTGAAGAAGTGTAAGGCCAATTTAGCATCTTTAGAACTTTTTTGAAATGGTTTTGGAAGCATGTATTGCATGATGACCCTGTTGGAACTTGTAAATGATTCATTGTATGTTGGGAATACATATTGGGGATTTTCCAATGTTGGTTATCGTATAGGTGGTGCCCACATTTGGGGTATGCAAGTACGGTGACGACAGGTAAGTTTATTCATCCATGTGAGGGACTCCTACTAACATTGTATACTTTTACCATGGGTTCCTAGGAATCTTTTAGAGGATTGAGTGGCAGTTTCTTACCATCCCCAGTTAGTCGGGTTGGTACTCCTTATATTTACTGAGAGGTGAGGTGGGTTGTGCCACTGGATTGGTCAGTTGAGGGTGGACAATTGGTTATAGACTATAGAGCTTCAACATACTCTAATAGGTGGTTTCGAACCGATTACATCTAGGGGTCCCACTTAGAATTTTTATGAATTACCCATGGTTAGTATCTATTTCTTATTATTTACCTTATACTTCATTTAGTTTCTTGTTTATTCTGCCAATTTTTTTTCATAACTTAAAAATATTTCGTTTGGATTTTATTATGGGGTATGATTCTTAAATAGTACAAGTTTTTGAAAATAGATATGTTGTGTGCGTTGTTTTTAAAATAAAGGCAAGGTTTTTTATTAAAATGAGAAAGACCTATTTTCGTAAATGTATTTCAAACTAAGGTTAAATGATTTTTTTCAAAAAGGAAACACATGGATTCATTGGTGATTTCCTACTGACCTGTTTAGATCACACCCAACTTGTACCACTTAGTGTTGATAAACCCTATCTATTTTGTAGGTTCAACTTCTTGTTTAGGTTTTTGGTTGAGATGGCACTTGGTGCAGTTTAGTCTTGTGGATGGTGGTGACATTGAGGTCACATGGAGATAATTTTTGGTAATGGTTTGGTCTCTGTTTTGGTTTCTTGTTTTTTCATTTGTATCTTCTAACAAAATCATTTTATTATATTCATTTGAGATTCCATTGTTGGTCATTACTACATGCTTAGTTTGCAATTTTTTTTATTAGATCTTGGTTTACTGGGATTAAAGTATTTCCACTAGGTTTTCATTTGATTCCTGACATTAGTTTCTAGCCCATGGGGATTGGGAATGCCCTTCGGGCTATACGGCGGAGCAGGTTGGGTGTTAGGTTGGATGACATCCTAGCCTAGTTCATGAAAATACAAGACAAAAAAAAACTCTATTCCTATACCACTCTATTGGTGGTTTCCCAAGACACAAATTCCTCTATCATTGAAGGATCTACAATTACTCTCCAATGGGACACCACCTGCCCCAAGAAATAGACTTCATGAGCCAAAAACTCACACTTTTAAAACCTCATGAACACATTCCCAGGAAAAAGAAACTCCCAAAATGGAACATATATTAAATACATGATCCTCCACTTCCATGGGGTATAAAAGGGTTTCATTTATGAAAACTATAATGAAAATATCCAAGACTCTCTACGCACTGTGTTCATAAACCCCATAAACACTCCTAGATCATTGGTCACAACAAAAAACATCAAAACAACATCATAATTCCCATAATGATAATGGAAAGTAGTCTTATTAATATCCACATGCTTTATCTACATCAGATGATTTAATGACCAATAATTGATCTTAGAGAACAAAATCACTCCCTTTAGATGATTAAAAAAATAATAAATCTGATAATGAGGATAATAGTTCATCACATAGTTCAAGTGATGATAATCAATCCAAAGATGTAAAATCTCAGCAGAGTTCTTCATGAACAAAATTGGTGCACCCCAAGGTGACACACTCATGTAAAAAAAACTACACTACAACAGACCGTCGATCTCTATTCATAGCTCTCACAATTCTGAAGGTGTCATAATATACAAAGAAATTGAGATAGAAGACATGCTTAACAGTATCTCAATCCCAAAATCGATCTCCTACTGAGGGGGTAACACTACAAACTCCTTTAAAAGAACATCAGGGTACCCTTCCACAACCCCATGAAATACCATCTTCTGACCCTTTGATTATATTAGCATCAACTCAGTCATAAAAGATAAAAAAGATGAAATATGCCACTAATCCTTTTGAGGGCATCACATGTGAACAAAAAATACTTCCTATCTCTCATAATCATAGAACATGACAACCTCCTAAATAAATCCACCATATCTTAAACCGAATACAACCATTCCATGTTATTGATGATGTCATATGGCTGTATATGAAAACATAGGAAATCTCCCAATGAGCACTTCTACCATAACAATACCTTATAGTCTCTACATAATTCATAAAACTCATCTCAACCACCAAGTAGAATAGTCAATTCTAAGGTAACTAGAAGCCTCTCTAGCTCAAGTCCTAAATCATTGACAAGGGTAGGAGATATAAGAAATTTCATTTATCTTACATAAAAAAAGAATGAAACCATATAGAAAAAAAGAAAAGAGTACCTCAAGTGACATATGGATCTCCCATAATTGGTAATGCTAAAGAATTAAGCTAAGAACAACCAACTCCATGGCCTCTATGAAACTTATGAATAACACCTACACTATTTCATTATACTCACTTAGGATGAGAAGCATCGTGGGGTTGTACTCTTCCTATGCCATCTCCTCTCCACTGATACTAGACTGGTCCACCCTACTGCTGATGCATCAATTAAAACTGCCACAATGGTAGAATTTGAAGCAGAACACCTGGAACATGCTAACTATTTAGAAATTCTTGGAAATATCACTACTGATGACCTCATCCTCTATAAAGAAAACACATGTATGATACCTTTGTATATGTCTGAGATCCATTGAACCCAAATAAAAGAGATTATATGGTATCATACCTACCCTTGACCGAACAAAAAATATTCTATCCTAAAAACTGATAACCTCGTACCACAATTATGATTCATGAGAAATCCTGATGTCTCCCCATTCATAATTATCCAGTTCTATCTTGAATCATCTCTATAACCTCTTCATTTTCTAGAACCTCAAGATATGAATTCAATATAAATGGTGTAACATGGCTCTGGATCTTTAGATGCAATGCCTCTTTGAAATGCCTCACCCCAACCTCTCGATATAGTAACATGTCTAAATAATATCATATAAGGGTAATTAAATGGATGCCAAATTCTCAAATGATGGAGGTCCCCTATTAAAGGGAAATGAGATCCTATAGATTGGATGAATTCATGGTCAATGAAAGAAACACTACTATAAATTAGTGTTAGAACTTATACCATTAGAATTTAGACTCTTCGTGACCCATGATGAAAAAGATCCACCACACCCTCACTACTCCATATAGAGTTTTCATAAACAATGAAACTGAGTGCTCTATTTGAGAACGGATCAAGTGAATGAAATCTCAAACTTCTCCAACCAATATTCCATGGTTGAATCAGAAATAGAGACCACATACTTTTGTAGAATCTGGTTTTGAAACACTCATAGCTTCCCCCTCCACATTTCGTTTTTGTCAACATATACTCCAAGATGATTTACTAGCACGTCATGTCGAACGTCTTACAGGAAAACCTAACAAAGAAATTGATCTAGAGCCATAACTGTAAAAAGAAAAAATGTTAGAGATCCTAGAAAAAGAATATAAAATAATTAAAATTAATTAATTAATTGTGAAATTATATTTTAAAAGTTATAACCTATCCAAAGGTCTAACCATTTTAATCCTATGTGAAAAGAAGAATGATGTTTGATACTTTCCTAGGTATCTACCCTATAACTAGTATCACATTGTTTAGTAGGATTAGTGAACATAACATATTGCACATCAGATCATAGGGGGCCCTAAATCCCCATGTCTTAATTAGTCTCCCATTTTTACATTGCTGACTAAACTTAGTTGACACTATTTCCTTATAGACTCATGCAACCTCACATGTTCCTAACTCTAAACTTTATTATATAACTCAATATTGAACCTATATTAACACTTTTTAATGAACCTATCCACTTAAAGATAGTGAAATTTGGAGAGATAGATTCTGACTATCTGATTCTTACCTCTAGTAGGCCCTAGATTGGTGACTGCACCGAGGGTATAATAAACATGCATATGAGAGACAATACCCTCTAAGAGAAACACAAATAAGAGAGAGATAAGAAGGATACAAAAAACAACACCTATTGAAACATTAATTTATAATAAATATTTTGTGTAACTATGAAATATAGTATTGAAAAACTGAAAGGAAAACTAAAAGTACCCAAAAAAGTAAAGGAAAGAATGACCACGAAGCCCATACAACTTCTCCAAAACCACGAGCTAGTAATATCCAACCTGATATTATACCTTTTCTAGCTAACCTGAAAAATTTTTTATATATATGTTCAGTTATCATAATAGTATTCTTAGTTGGATCCTCTCTAGAGCCTCTCATGCAACAGATAAATAAATCATTCAAAAGCGTAGTGAATAACAGTTAAACATACTCATCACTTAAAGAGGTAAAATAAGATATCAGCCTCACTAGGGGTAAATATCACCAAGCATCACATATAATAGAGAATATAATATAATAATGATGAATAAGTGGTACCCCACTCCATTTTACCCATTGGTTTTCTTCTCTTTCCCAATACTGAATGACTATATTCATCTGTCTCGAAAAGTAAGTGAGCCCAAAGTCACCTATAAAAGGAATCAAAATATATACCTCATGCATCACAAAACTATATCATCCCACCCATGTACCCATATACAGTTTCCAAGAAGTTTTCAGAAGTCACCATATACTGTATGATGAATATCGAACATAGGGTATTATACATCGAGCCGTTAAAATCCACACATAGGGTATGCAACACCATACATCACATCCTATACATGTTATATCTATAATAATCTTTTGGATAATAAATCGTGAAATTCATGTGTGTGAAATAACTAAAAATACATTACAACCCTCTACACACATATACAATAAAACTAACCATCATGTATACCCACACTAGTAAATACCATGAGAAGAGAGTGGGGTTGGAGGGTGTAACCATCCCTCCCTCCTCCCATAGGGATGTTGGGGAAAAAACCCTCCCAAAGTCCACTTGGTGTCACTTTCCCTAGCCAAAATAATTGGGGTAGCGTATGAAATCAAAAAACATACATGATATAATATATCTCTCAACCACACCATGGGAATAACTTACTCTTACACATCACTTTAGATAGCATCACTCAGTCTCCCAACTTCCAATACTAAGACCAGATATCTTATAAGCACACAAGAATATAAAAGATATACCTTAATGAATTCCTTACTTTATATTATTTTTATCCATGAATTAATTCATTATCTATTAATTACCCACTATAATTATTCATCATTACACTACAGTATTCACATGAGTAAATTCTATGTCCTCTAGGCATAATACAAAATAAGTCTGTGGTTATCAATATTAACTTCTTTTAAGAATTTTCATTCCATCACAACCAACCCCATGTGTTAAACATTTATTTATTCATTATTAGCATCGTTTAATATCTACATTCTCTAAGAAAACCATCATAAGCTACTACCACAAGGAAACATGATACCGAACACATCCAGTTACCTCAAGCAGTGGGGAAATGAATGCAGACAAGACAAGAAACTCATCCATAAACCATTAAATAGATTCATAATCAAGCATACCATCTCTCAGTATATCATAAATGGGTAATCCAATATTTAACCCATTCCATCACCTACGGTTCCTTCCCCAACACCCACAAGCTTATATTGATGAATCTTTCCATCACAAGCATGAACTACAACCACATCACCTGGGCCTCCCTACCCACATTTGAAAAAAATCATGCCTGGATCATCTATCATAGCCTCACATCACAATTAAAGTATCTAGAGAACATAAAAAGTAGTAGGAATAGAAAATAAATCAATAGGGAATCTGGGCCCTCAAAATAATGCATCTAGCCTTCTCTAGCAAGTGAGTTCCCATGACTCCAAAACAAGGCACACGACTTTTTCAAGAAAACAAGCTACCCAAGCACTAGAAAAATTATCTTTAGCACACAATTTATTCTTATTACACCTTTAATTGAACAAATAATTATTAATAGGTTCCCACTATTTAAAAACTAAGGAATCAATCCATGAAAATATATCAAAGGAGAAATATTCCCTCAACATTTATTTATGGTCCAACCACCAATAGAATTACCATTATCAATTAAAATACCTTTCCAAATTATTAACCAGTTTTAACATGCATCACATTATTTACTAATTTCATTAATAATATGGAATATAATATTTAATTAAACATGCACATTTCTTCAATTTGATTATCATAAAATTACATTAACCCCAATATTAAAAACATGATTCTTCTTTAATTATTATTAATCCAATTAATTAAAAAGTAATTATGGATTTACATTATTTATTGATTTCAATATTTTATTCCAAGAATAACAAAATTCTATCAAATCTTACATCATATATATCACACTATCTAGAAAAACAAGAAGAAACCCAATGTTATGTTATAAAGCATCAATATCATTAACATGCGATCACACCAAATTCAATTTATTCCTATTAAATAATTATTTTTTCAATTTAATTTCTATCCAATGTGTTAAACCATGATAAATTTATAATTTTACATAATTAAAAAGAGGATAAATGGATCCCCTACATTAGATGTGTCAATGTTTTTTAGGAGAATGGACCATGCCACCGATATTTGATCACACCTCTCACAAGAACTGCATCAATCTTAGGATGTTGTGGCACAATAGTACCAAAAAAAACCCAAACAAACACCATCATAAATAATGGATATCATACTACATCCCATTAAAATAGAAAAAAGAGTAAATGAGATCAAACTGGAAGATACTACTTGCAAATGAAGAAGGAACAAAACTTAGATGAACTCCGGTTGCCACACATCAAAGAAGGGACACCATGGATTTAACCCACCCAAGGGATATTAAAATTATGAAGGGAGGAGCACATGGTCACCTTGAATAAGAGAGTTAATAAATTTGTTCATAGGGTTTTTGGAAAAACATGATTTTCCAAAACATTTTATGATGCACTGCACTAGGAATTTACATGAAGAGTAACAAATTTACCCATTGTGTAAATATAGGGTTTCAATTTTCAACTAAAAATGTGTCTCCTAAAGGGTTTTAACCTTGAATTAATACATATTATGTATCATACTAGGAAACTACTTTAAAAATCCTTGAACTATACTTAAACTATGTATAAAGAGTACACAGTGTGTAATCTCCTCGTTTCCGTCTTCTTCAGCAACCAACACCTCTAGACTAATGCCAAGCCTCCTTCAAGACCTACTACCCTTGGAAACTCACAAAGGGTTGGACCACATGGATTTGGGAACTTGTATGTAGTTCTTGTATAAACTAAAAGGGTTTAAAGGTGTTTATAATTGAGGAGAGAGGTTCCCTTTTATAAGTGATGTGAGTGGCACAGTTGTAAATTTTTGAAAATATTCAATAATACCCATGTTTTTATAATTCCAAAATCTTAAAAAATGGTCCATTATCAAAAATATAATAAGAAAGGTCTAAATATATCTTTAAAAAGGAGTTTTTACAAGTTGGTAGGTCATTTAATCCCCTATCTTCTTAGTTTAACCAACAGTAAATCCATTCTTACCTTAACTACGATAATTACTCTTTACAGTTTCTCTATTCATTTTGGTAAAAAATTAATTTGATCTTATAAGAAATTATAGATTATGCTTAATAAAAATATGGAATCCATTCTTAAAACTTAAATTCACAAAATTGTAAAAATTAAAATTAAAATTAAACCCATATATGTGAAAAGAAATTTGGTTTTCGAGGAGAAATTTTTTAAAAGCTTACAATGTTTTTTTATCAAAATTAAAATTGAAAAATATTCCAGTGAACTAAATTTTATTAATTTATATATAATTAAACTAAAGTTACATTAAATATAATACAATATATAATTCACTATTATAAATTACTTAAAGGTAAATACTGTTTTTAATTACAATTTAGTAATTTTTTCATTATTTATCATAAAATGAAACATTTCAGAAAAATAAAAAAAATACGCCCTAAGATAATTTTTATATTTTTATTTCAAAAATGAAGTTAGTTTTTTCCAGTAATGCTTCTAAATTTGGTAGAAATTAATTTTAAATTATAAGTGAAAAGCCTGAATAAATTATTTTTTTAGAAAAAATACAGTTTTACAAAAAAAATTATTTCTCTTTAAAATGATTATAAATTTCTTCATAAACAATATATAACCAATGAACTTTTTTTACATGTATAAAACATATAATTTTATAAATTTAGTTATTACTATTCAAACCTATCAATTTAATGACTTTTTTATAATGGTAATGTTTAAATAGTAATATTTTAATAGAGTATCGTATTTCTTCAAACGCGGTGTTGTGTGCTTTACAAGATATTATAGAGATTGAATTTATTTAAAAATAAATATATCATTCAGTATCAAGATGTTATATTCCATTTAATATTTATGTTGTGTTTCATACACCCTATAAAATATTTTTTTCATATTTTTTAAATCTCACGGTGTTACATTAACACTCATTTTATGTTTAATCAACACTAAATCTGATGAGGAACACGTAATGGTAAAAAAACATTTTTTACATTTTTTATATATAATCCATTTCAACATAAAAATTAATTTTCTCTCATTTAAAAATTTTATTAGTTAAAATGGTGAAAAAATTTATGCTCTTCACATAGAAATTATTTAATAGGGGTTTCCTTTTTTATTTATTATGATATATAATTATATAGTTTTAAACTATTTACCATAGTAAATGTTAATATCTGAAAAAAGATACAAGTAAAAATAAAAGACACAAACCAATCTTAAGTTGTCTCAAAATGAATGTATAACAATAGTTTCAACCTTATATTTTCTCACACCCATTATTTTTCACTTTTCAGCCACTAACACTTGAATAGTGTCATGGAATCATTGAAAAATTATGATTATTTCAAAAAGTTACCTTTTATTCTCTTAAAAGGATACAACATCTACAGAATCCTGCCCCTCCTCATTTTCTTGAGTTAAGGATGAAGTGATACTTGGCCTTAAGCTATATCCCCAAGGTGACAAAAGATAGAAATAAATGCTGATTAATTCATGAAATATGAGGGATAATTTTCCCTTTCAATTAATTCCACCAACAAAAAATTTCATTGTAAAAAAAAACTACCTGATGAATTTCAAAAACCCATTATAATTCAACATTATAATAATGAATATAATAAAAAACCATACCAATACCAAAAAAAGAGTACCAACTGAAGAATAAGAAAACAAAACTCAAGATACAATGGCATAAATTTATATCCAAACACCAAAATCTATGCTCTAATTCCACAATATACCAAGCTTCATAAAGCCCCACTAGAGAAATGAGATGCCTTAACCATACCTATTTCTCAAAATACAACATATGAAAAAGCACCAAAGTTCCAGAGTAGGGGGTGAGTCATAAAACTCAATATTCTTTACCCAAATGACTTCCCTTCTCATTACAATAGGATATAATATGTTAACTCATTCATATAAAACCAACCATATAAGGCCATTTAAATAGTTCAACAATTTCCCAAAACTAAACACATACTTACAAAAACTGTTTACCAAAATCCACAAATTTAAATGGAAAGAAACCAAATAAGTCATTAACCATTTTCCCATTTCATGTTGGCATAACCCATTTCAATTCACATGAACCAAATAAATATAACTTATCTACACACATAACCCAACCACCCATGCTTGGTGTCCCTATTGATGGTGTAACTTCATGTCCAACCACATCCCCTTTTTATTATGCCACTTCATGACCACATTCCAACTCTTTGATGGTGGTACTTCATGACCACTAACCATCCAAAAATTTGAATCACACGTAACTGTTTAGTTCAAACACAAGCGAATCAAAATATTCCTAAACCACTTCAATAATATAATTCATTTATTGAAAACACCTTTTTGCCAACATCTATAACAAACAACATTTTGACCAATTATACCAAAAACCTTTCCACCCATTTATGCCAAACATCATTTCAATAAAATTTTTTTATTGAAAACTATTTTCACAAAATATTTTAATAACTAAATCAAGAAATATATTTTAAAATCATCATTTTAAAAATGGACAACAAAGAACAATGCACAACACTATCACATTCCCCCTAAAACCCATAAATCAACAATAAAGGGGTGTCAACCAAGATTCAAACATGAATTTCAAAATCAATATCGAGTAACAAAATTAATTAAAAATCACATCCTTCATGTTATAGAAATATGAGTCTAGATTGAATAAACATACCTCTAGTGCTTTGGTGAAAATGACAAATGACACAAACGTACACCAAATCAGGGTGAAAATCCAAAAATACACCTTATATCCATTACCCTAGCATAAAAAATGTCAAATATAACAATTATTATAATTAAAAACCAAATATCTATCCAAAACTGAAGTATATCTAAGAAAATAGAATATAAGGAGGAGTATATCTAAGAAAAACCATGAAACTCTCAAGAAAGTAGACTTACTAAGGGAGATTCACCTTCAAAGCACCAAGAAACCCCATTGAAATGCTTCAAAAAATGAGTGGGATAGGTTCCCTAGACTTTATTAGAATAAAATACCTTATTAGGGTCTCATAATAGAAAAAGTGGAGGGTTTGGGGTGAATCTTGACCAAGCCCCATTTTTAAAACCCCCCCTTTTTAAACTACGTAAGGTTATCCCACATGGTTAGAAAAATTGTGGGATAACTGTGCTCTTGATACTATCACAAGGGAGGACTCACATTGTTGGTATTCATTGTTATACAATCCATGCCCCAATAATGAAGAATCCCAGTATCTCATGATGCATGACTAGACTGGGGAGGTCGCACGGTTTTGAAAACCGTGCCCCAACCATGCTCCTTCTCCCTAGCCCCTATCACATGGTTCACGGTTTCCTGAAAGTGTTGCACGGTTCATGCTAACCATGATTAAAATATGAACCATTTTAAAGCCCGAAAACCTTCCAAAAACCTTACAAACTCTTCCAAATTCACCCAAGAACTTATACAAATAAAATGGCATAAATATGGGTCACATACCTCAAACTGGGGGTGCTACAAAAACCACCCTTTGAAAGTTATATTTCAACTTTAAATTCATACATTAAAATGTTCTATTATTATCCTACTATATACTACTCCCACATCCTGATTCCTCTATCCACACTATGTTTTACAAAGCCCTTCAATCCCAAAGTGTATTATAAGGAAATATCACGTCTCTAATGTAAGTATTCTCCCCTTCTGTTTTCTTCTTATTGATACTCTAAAAAATATCTAATCACAATGATAATATGCCGAATTTATTATAATTATTATGCTGATATGTTTTTATATTAATGTTATAACTCTTATTTATTCATTTCCATCCATATAGAAAAACCAAGGAACACAAATCATGCGTGTGTGAGGATTACCGCCTCCATGAATAACTATTTATCATTTCTAATCTAGTTATTTATTATTTATCAAAAAATATTAAAATCATCATCAACATAATAAAAAAATCAAAATAAAATTATTATTATTATGCTATAATTATATTATGTCAAAATAAACATCTCTTTAACCATACTCACCCATCGTGTTAAAGCGTGTTCAAGTTTGATATGGTTTAACCACCTATATAAATTGTGCTATAAAAATCTATCATGGATGAATATGTGAATATAAATAATAATGTTATTAAAATATAATTATAAAATAAATATTTCTAAATTGTTATATTTATATATTATATTAAGTATTTAACATATTATTAAAATATCATCTTTGTTTTCCAAACTCACTGAAATAGGACAATGTTGATTCCATTTTTCACACAGCATAACTAAAGTGATACTAGAGTTATATAAGAGATTCATAATTAAAAATAATTTATGTATTATTCTATATTAAATTATATATTAATTATGAACATGGTATGAAATAATTGGTAATGATATCAACATTATAAAATGTGCACAAATGATGGAAGTTATTAACACTCGATGGTTGGAATAATCTATAATAAACCAATATAATAATAATATATAATTATAAATGAGGAATATAAATGGTAATATATATAAATGTAGATATGAATTAGATTATTATGGTAGCTGTGTTTGTGTTATTAGAGGCTAGAGTGTCATCAACTAAGAAAGGAATCATAGTAAGGGTTTTCGTCTCAAATTCCCCTCTTTGATTCAAGTCATGTATTATGCACCTAATATCATTTATGTGGGGTATATACTTACTATTTGATATATAAGTTATTAATTTATCGTTTAATCATATTATTTTAAGGGAAACTTTATTCCCACTCTTTGAATGGGTTTTTCATAAAGTGTTACTCAAGCCCTAATGGTTTCCTTGGTCTCAATTCTGATTCTTAGAGACATCTTACATGTTATGCATGATGTTATCCTTTGAAAAGTGTTTTAAATGGATATAGATGTATCTAAATCATATAATTCTATAATTCATGATATATACTAAGAAAAATAAATTATTTTTCGTCAAATGTCTTTTAATTTTTTTACCCTATTTGTAAGATTTTTTGGTAAATCAATCCTCATTCCATGATTTATGGTCATCCAATTGAACATAAAAGTTGGGTACATTATAAAAATTGATTAAATTATGTGGTACTCTATTTTTCTTAATTAATATAAATTTATACTCTAATAGCCAATTTTTTTCTAAAAATATATTGAAATGCAGGATACTTTGTTTTAATTAGATATTTATAACAAGCCTTTAAACATAATTTTTCACCTTCTATGTTTTGAATTTTGAAAAAAGGTCATCTTCAATTGTGATCAGAAAGTTATTGGGAGTCTAATGGAACAAACAAGAATTTTTTGGTGAATATTTACCGACCATTATGAATAGTAATATGACCCTAATGAATATTAAATTTTATTATTATTTTACTTTCTTATGGTTATAAGATAATGAGATGTCGATTAATTTTTCAAGGAATTAAAAAAAAGTTATATAGTTAAAAATGCTATTTTTGAATAAATTAGGAATTTATTTAAAAAATTAAATTAATAATATAAAAAAAATTATTTTCAAAAAATGGATTTTTTTTTAATTCTTCAAATCAAGAAAGAGTTAGGGTGAATTTTTGGGATTTTTTTGAAACAGTAGATTTTTTGGTGAATAGTAAAAATGCAAATTTGAGTTTCGGTGTGTTTAATGACATCATTAATGATGTAATAATGATGTAGTAATTCTAGTCATGTTGTGTATATTAAATCAATATGTGATGTGTCCCAAGTGTCTAATTCCACAGTCAAATACCATGGTTAAGCCCATGGTTTTGAAAATACCACTGATGAGGTGTCCTTTGGAAATTCTTAAAATATTCCGTAACTTTTTCTATAAATACCAAGACATTCCTTCATTCAATTAATTAAAAATTCATCCTCAACGAATATCTGCCCTCCTGAAATCCTTATTAGTCCTCCCAAGGTGTCCTTAATCCCCCAAGGTTCCAACCTTCAACTTCTAGGAGTTACTCAACAAGGTAAGAGAATTCTCAAATTCTTTTTTTCATTCAAGTTATCTTTTATGTGGTATAACTTTCAAGATCTCATGCCATGTTCTTATTTAATTTTTATTCATTATATATTATGTGTTATGATTCATTTCGTTATGGGTGACCCTTTTCCCCCCCTTTTTAATATTTTCTAAAACCACGACGCATAGCTGTTAGGCTGCCGAATTTTTATAAGGGATATCTCAACTCTTCTTTTATTTTGAGTTCATTTATTTTCTTCTTATTTACTTAACTCCTATTATAAAAGAGGCATGAAAGATCCATATATATTGTATATTATTTATGTCCTCATTTTTATCGAAAACTCATCACCATTGTTCTTCTCCTCTCCCACTTATTCAAGGAATAAAAAAATTGTCCAGGATGTGTCGAATTACCGATATCATGGACGATGTGATTTCAATTTTCTTAAATTACATCAAGACTTGTCATGAAACAATTTTATTGTTTAACAAAGGTATAATAAATGTATTATTTCTCATCCATGGTTCTGGAACTCTTTTTTACACATTGTTTTAATTTATAAAACAAAATGAGGTCTTTATTATCAAAGAACCACTAAAATAATCTAAACAAACATCATTAATGTCTTGACTTATGAATCATCCTCATTTCAGAATTAAAAATGAAAAAAGGTATAATTTATTTTTCTAGAAATATGTAAATACCATTCCATTCCACTTATTTATTTCCAATTCTAATCAACAAGAATATCCATCATGAACCGATCATGGAAACCATGTAAAGAACACACTCGAAATAATGTAAATAACACAATATTACTAATAAATGTGTCGAATGATGTGGTAAAATGATCTTATATGGTATTATACACATTAATATGTTTCATTAAGATATTAATAAAATTATTTTAACCATTATATATGAGTTTTAAACACTTTTTAAGTAAGAAGAACCTAACTTAAGGGAATTCTTAACCCAATTTCTATTGTTTGGGTAAACCTTATTATTTATTCATTATGTGGTATTGAGATTATTAGTGTGATGAATTATTGTTTATATTATGTTTAACTATGTGTATTTACTATGTATTCACTTATCCACTTCATTATATTAATTCTCACTAGAATTATATTTTAAGACACTTTCCTTTTAAAACTCATTTTAATAAATTTCAAAAGGATTGTTTTTTATATACATTTATAGGGAATGAATGGTTTATAAGGATTTAATGATAATTTATTACCATGATATGTTCCTTGGACATTATTTATATTGGGTTGAGACCATTATAGCTAAATAAATGTTGGTTTGAGCCCATTATAGCTCAAGATATGTTGGGTTGAGCCCATTATAGCTCAAGATATGACGGGTGAGCCCCATTATAGTTCTCCAATGCATTTGGTACTCCAGATATAGAAGTTAACCAAAATATTATTCCATGTGTAAGGGTGAATGTAAGAGTGAAATGGTAAATATGTCCCAAGGAAACTACATGATGTTTTTATGCATATGAGTTTTTAAGATTATTTTTTTAATGGTTTTTATGTTATCACTTAACTAACGATTTCTTTCATTATATCCCTTACTGAGTTTTATACTCATCCCAAGTTTTTAAAATGTTTTTCATAGGATATAAGGATGTGTAAGATAAATAAGGGAGTCGCGATGAATGATATAGATGGTTGTCAAATAAATCATGTTTTAAGATTTAATGTTTTATATTTTGAATAAAATGGATAGTATTTTTAGTAGTATCCTCTTGTATGAATGTGGTATGTTATGTATGTAAGGTATCCTAATTCTATAAAACTATAAACTCAAAAATACCCTCAATGTGTAAAAATTTATATTCTTGACTAAAATTCAACACTAAGTAATAATTTAAGGTTGGGTCCTTGTAGTTGGTATCAGAGGATGGTTTAGACAAATTTAGGGGTTGAGATGATATTAATAGAATACCATACATGATTTTTACTCTATGGTATTTTGAAATGTTATAGAATTTAAGTATTACCATGTTTATTAATCTAAGTTATGTTTATATAGAATGGTTTTCTAGAGAATAAACAGGGAAGATAAATTAGGAAGGCACCAAGAGGCTGATGTCTGTCCGAATATACAGCTCAAAATAGTGGAAATCAGAAATTTAGTATTTTGTAATAGAAATGGATCAGTTGAATCAAGAAATAAATGAGGGTGGTATCCATTCTAGAAAGGAACATGATCTTCTATGAAGAGGTATGTCTTTTTTGGAGAATTTTATAAGGAAACATCCTCTATCCTTTAGCGGAACGATAGATCCAGTGATAACCAAAGGATGGATCAATGATCTAGAAAAGATATTTGATGTCATGGGAACTTTGGAACTTCAAAAGGCAACACTAGACCTTTATCTTTTGGAAGGTAAAACCAATCAATGGTGGTATCTGGTTAAGAATACAAGAGAGAGAGAGATGATATTGATCGTATGGAATGAGATGATTTTAAGAGTGTTTTTCTTGAAAAACATTTTCCCAAAAAAGTTAGACTCAGAATGGAGAAATAATTCTTGGAGCTGAAGTAGAAAGATGATGATTCTGTGGTAGCATATGAAGCTAATTTTACAATAATGGCCAGGTATTTACCGAATTTTACTTGCTATTTTGAATGTCAAATTAATATATTTTACATTGGTTTGAAACTATTTTTGCGAAGAGATTTTTCCTCAGGAGATTTTAAAATCTATGAGAAGTTTGTTAGTTTTTCTAAAAAACACGAGATGGAGTTTTCTAACACATATGTTACTCATGATGACAAGAATAAGAAGCATTCAGTTTGGAAGGAAATGGGGAAGAACTCATCAAAGAAGTCTGGAGGTATGAAAATGAATTTACCTTATCGTGAAAGGTGTGGTAAAAGGAATCCTAGTGAATGTCTTGTATGTTTTGGGAAATGCTTCCGATGTTGAAATTTTGGACACATGTCTCATGAGTGTAAGAAAAATGATCCAAAAATTAATGAGAAGCTGATGATGAGATGGTTTAATTGTAAGGAATTGGGTCATTTTGATAATGTTTGTTCAAAGCTAGTTACTCAAGCAGGGAATCAGTAAGATTTGAAGTAGAAGGGTTTGGTAAAATCATTTACAACCACTTAAGTAGATGTTGAGCCATCAAAAAAGGTGGTATTAGGGATATTTATTGTTTTTTCATATTTTACAAATGTGTTGTTTGATTCACGGTCTATATATTCATTAATTTTTGAGAAATTTTCAAAAAAATTGGGAATCAAGCCTCATGAAATGATACTAGATCTCATGGTAAAAACACCTGGTGAAAATATTGTAGAAAAAAATTATAATAAAATTCATATCCTTTTCTGTGAAAAAATATTACTTAAAAACCTTGTTGTTTTTTCTCTAGTAGAGTTTGATGTTATTCTGGGTATGGAATGAATTTATTTTTATCATCCTAAGATATATTGAAGATAAAACAAGTTTTTTTTCAGAAATAATTTTAATTTGTGTAAAAGAATGAACCCATACCATTAATAACATATCAATAAGCTAATAAACTAATAAAGTATGGGAACAAAAGTTATCTTTCTCATATTTTTGAGGATAAGAGAACTATCTAGATTAATGATATACCAGTGATAAATGAATACTTGGATGCTTTTACCAATGATTTTCCTAGTGTTATTCCTAATAAAGAGGTTGAGTTTACTATTGAATTATTTCTTGATGCTCTGACAATTTCTAAACCTCCTTATCGATTGGACCGAATGGAAATTATAGAATTAAAAAATCATTTGCAAGAATTATTAGATAAAGGCTTCACTCAACCCAACACTTCACCATGGGGAGCTCCTATATTGTTTGTTAAGAAAAAAATTGTTCAACAAGACTTTTCATCGATTATAGATCATTGAATAACATTATAGTTAAAAAAAGTATCATTTGCCTCATATCGATGATTTGTTTGATCAGATCCAGGGAGCGTAGTATTTTTCGAAGGTTGACATGAGGTTGGGGTACTATCTATTGAATGTAAAGGATGAATACATGCTGAAGACTATGTTCTGTACTAGATATGGTCATTATGAATTTTTAGTTATGCCTTTTGGGTTAACTAATTCTCCTTATGTAATCATGGATCTTATGAATAGAATATTTCATGAGTGCTTGGCTACGTTTTTGGTTGTGTTTATTAAGGACATTACGTATATTATATATATAAATAGGAGCATGAAAAACATCTAAGGGTTGTTTTACAAACCTTAAAAAAACTGTATGGAAAATTCACCAAGGGTGATTTTTGGTTAAAATTGATTTATTTTCTTGGGAATATTGTATATAAGGATGGAATAACAATCGATCCTAGAAAAAAAGTTTTTTTATGAATGGTCAATACCTAAAAATGTTTAATTTATTCCTAGTTTTCTTATATTAGCAGGTTATTACCAATGGGTTGTTAAAAACATTGTATGATTATTTGGCCTACGAACAAAGTTAACACGAAAAGGGGTTAAATTTTTTGGGATAACAAAATGTGATGTTTGTTTTCAGGAACAGAATAAGAGATTGGTGAATGCTCCAATTTTGTCATTACCTTCCCAAAATGGTGAGTTTGTAATCTATAGTGATGATTCATTCAAGGTACTTGGTGTTGTTCTGATGCAGAATGATTATGTAATTTCTTATGCTTCAAGACAACTAAAACCACACGAGTTAAATTTTCCCACACATGATTTGGAATTGGAAGCTTTGTTTTTTTGCTTTGAAAATTTAAAGGCACCATTTATATAGATCCAAATGTAAAATATATAATGACTATAAAAGTCTAAAAAATATATTCACTCAGAAGGAATTAAATGTGAGGTAGAGAAGATGGATTAAACTGATAAAGGATTATGATTGCACGATAAATTACCATCCAAGAAAATCAAAAAAAGTGGTAGACACCTTGATTTGACAAAATCATGCATCATTAACCATGTTACATTTGGAACATGAGCCCATGATTAATGATTTGATGAATTTTGGATTAGAAGTTATTGTTACAGGGAATACAACTGTTTTTTTTCAGGTTTCAGTGCAGTCATAGTTATCAGATAGAATTAAGCAATCGTAGAAGGAAGAACATGAGCTATAGAAAAAGGTATAATTGGGTTAAATGGTTATGTTTCTAGAATTTTACCTTGATAAAGATTGCGTTTTATGAATTGAAAAAATGTTGTGTAAGCCTTGTTATTCCTAGTTAAATAAAGATTTGTTGTGTGAAGCTCATAGTTCTCTATTTTTAGTTCACCCTATAAGTACTAAGATGTAAAGAGAACTTTGGGAGTATTACTGGTGGGATAGAAGGAAAAGGGATATTGTAGAATTTACTGTGAAATGTTTGACATGTCAATAGGTTAATGTAGAGTGGTAGTTACTGAAGGGGGTGCTTCAGCCTTTTCCAGTTTTAGAGTGGAAATGAGAGAATATATCCATAGACATCATGGTATTACTACCTATGACATCCCAAGGTAACAAAGTAATTTGGGTTATTGTTGATCGGTTGAAAAAATCTACACATTTTTTTTCTATTTGATATATAATGTCATTGGATCAAATTTATTGAATGTACCTCAAAGAGATTTTCAGGTTACATTGTGTTCCACTTTCCATTGTATCTGATTGGGATCCCAGGTTCACTTCTATTTTTAGAAAGGGGCTTTAGAATTTATTGGGCACAAAATAAAAATTCAGTACATCTTTTCATCCTCAATCATATGGGAAGTTAGAATGAAGGATTCATAATTTGAAGGATATGCTTAGAACTTGTTCAATGGACTACCATGGAAGTTGGGATTATCATCTTTCTTTAGTTGATTTTCTTTATAATATCAATTTTCACTGTATTATATAGATGGAACCTTTTGAGGAATCATATGGGAAGTAGTGCCGAACTCTATCTTTTTGGGATGAAGTCGGGGAAAGGAAGTTGATGGGACCATAATTAGTAGAGGAAGTTGTTGAGAAGGTGAAGCTGATCCAATAGCACATGAGGAAAGTTCAGAGAAAGAAGAAAAATTATGTAAATGACATAAGGAAAGACTCCCATTTATGGTATGTGACTATGTTTTCCTTAAAATCAATCCTTGGAAATGGGTGATGAATTTTAGTAAAAAAAGAAATCTAAGTCCTCGATTCGTCAATCCTTCTGAAATCATAGATAAAGTTGGACCAGTTGCATACCGAGTAGCTTTTCCTATGAGTTTGACTCATGTACATAATGTTTTTTAGGTTTCGATGTTGAGGATGTATGTGCCAGATTCATCACATGTCTTGAGTCTAGAAGTACTTCAGCTGGAAGAGAACCTTTCTTATGAAGAGAAACTATTTCAGATTCTTCATCGAAGGGAACAAATATTGCAGAATAAAGTAATCCATCGGGTAAAGGTTTTGTGGAGAAACCACATGGGTGAAGAAGTAACATGGGAATCTAAAAATTCTATGAGGGAAAGGTACCCTCACTTGTTTAATGAGTAAATAAAATTTCTAGGATGAAATTTCTAGAAGGTGGGGATAATTTAACACTCCATGTTTTTCTAAAAATATATTGAAATGCATGATACTTTTTTTAAATAGATATTTATAACTAACCTTTAAATATAATTTTGCAGCTTCTATGTTTTGAATTTTGAAAAATGGTTATCTAAAATTGTGATCGGTATGTTATTTGGAGTCTAATGGAATCAACTTGAATTTTTTTAGTGAATAGTAACCTACCCTTATGAATATTAATATGAATAATAATATGGCCATAATGAATAGTATATTGTATTATTATTTTATTTTCTTATGGTTATAAGATAATGAGATGTTGATTAATTTTTCAAGGTGTTAAAAATGAGTTATATACTTAAAAATGTTATTTTTGAATAAATTATAATTTTACTTAAAAATTAAATTAATAATATTTAGAGAATTATTTTCAAAATATGGAGTTCATTTTTAATTCTACACGTCAATAAATTGTTAGGGTGAATTTTACAATTGTTCTGAAAAAGTTGAATTTTTAGTGAATAGTAAAAATGCAGTTTTGAGTTTTGGTGTGTTTAATGGCATCATTAATAATGTAATAATGATGTAATAATTTTGGTTGAGTTTTTTATATCAAAATAATATGTGAGGTGTCGCAAGTGGAAAATAACATCTGAAAATATCATGGGAAATCCCATGGTTTCACAAATACCACTAATGAGGTGTCCCTTTGAAATTATTAAAATATTCCCTTACTTATGCTATAATACCATTCCATTCATTCATTAAATTAAGTAAAAATTCTTCATAAATGATGATATGGCCACATTAACTCCATAATAGTCCTTAAAAGGTTTCATTAATCCCCCAAGTTCCTAACCTTCATGTTCTAGGAGTTAGTCTACAAGGTAAGAGTATTCTCAACTTCTTTCTTTTTTTTCCAGTCAAGTTCTCTTTTATGTGGTATAACTTTCATGTTCCCATACCACGTTCTTATTTACTTTTTATTGTTTCTCTATTACGTATTATGATTCATTTTTGATGGGCTACCCTTATCCAATATCTTTTTAATGTTTTCTAAAACCATATTGCATAACCGTTAGGCCGCTGAATTTTTGTAAGGGATTTCTTAACTCTTATTTTCTTTTGAGTTCCTTAATTTTCTTCTTATTTCCTCACCTGCTATTATATAAGTGACATAAAATCTCTAGAAATCTATTATATTTTGGATTTTCTCATGTTCATGTAAAATTCACCACTATTCTTGTTTTCATCTCCCACTTATTCAAGGAATGAAAACTTTATCCGTGATGTGTCGAATTACCGACATCGTGGATGATGTGATTTCAATTTTCTTTAATTCCATCTGGACTTTTCATGAAACCATTTTTATGGTTGAACCAGGGTATAATATATATATTATGTCTTATATATAGTTCTATAACTATTTTTTACACATGGTTTTAATTTATAGAACAAAATGAGGTCATTATTATCAAAGAACCACTAAAATGATCAAACAAACATCATTAATGTTTTAACTTATGAATAATCCTCATTTCATAATTCCAAATGTTAAATGGTATAATTTAAGGTTCTGGAAATATGTAAATACCATTCTATTCCAATCCTGGAGTTCCACTTCCAATCAACAAGAATATCCCTTATGAACAGATTATGGAAACCATGTAAAGAACACACCCAAAACAATGTAAATAATAAAATATTACTAATAAATGTGTCAAATGATGTTGTAAAATGATCATATAAGGTGTTATAAATATTAATATGTTTCATTAAAGAATCAATAACAGTATTTTAACCATTATACAGAAGGTTTGAACACTTTTGAAGTAAGAAGAACCCAAGGTAAGGGAATTCTTAACCCAATTTCCATTCCTTGGGTTAACGTTCTTCTTTATTCATTAACTGGTATTGTGGTTAATGGTGTGATGATTTTTTTTTGTATTATGTTTCATAATGTGTATTTATAGTGTATTCACATATCCATTTTATTCAATTAATTCTCACTCGAATTATATTTTAAGTGACTTTCCTTTTAAAATCCTTTTAAAACTCTCTTTAATAAATTTTGAAAGGATTGTTTTTTTATATATATGTATATGGAATGAGTGGTTTATCATGATTTAAAGATACTTTATTTCCATGATATGTTCCTTGGACATTATTTATGTTGGGTTTATCCCATTATAGCTCAAGATATATAGGGTTGAGCCCATTATATCTCAAGATATGTTGGGTTGAGCCCATTATAGCTCAAGATATGACGAGTGAGCCCCATTATAGATCTCCATTGTGTTGGGTACTATAGAGATGTAAGTTCACCAAAATGTTATTCCCTGTGTAAGGGTCAATATAAGGGTGATATGTTAAATATTTCCCAAGGAAACTACATGATTTTTCTATGCATATGATTTTTTATGATTATGGGTTTTAATGGCTTTTATGTTATCACATGACAAAAGATTTCTTTCTTTGTATCCCTTACTGATTTTTCTACTCATACCAAGTTATTAAAATGTTTTTCATAGTATATAAGGATAGGTAATAGAAATAAGGGAGTCGTTATGAATGATAAAGAGGGCTATGAAAGAAATCATGTTTTAAGCTTTAATGTTTTATATTTTGAAAAAAATGGATACTGTTTTTAGTAGTATCCTCTTGTATTAATGTAGTATATTATGTATGTAAGGTATCCTAATTCTATAAAAAAATAAACTATAAAAGATCCTAAATGTGAAATTATGTATATTCTTGACTAAAATTCAATATTAAGTAAAGTTATAAGGTTGGGTCCTTAAATCTACCATATAATTTAACCTTTTTAAATATTTATTTCTTTATAGAGTATGCTTCTAATGAGGAATATTGATAAATCAAGTCTCATAACCTTGAGTTATATTCATTCATCATGAACATATTTCTTCCATGCTTGGGTTATACCACCATAGCACCTTATCCTATTTTAATTTATCTACCGCTCTAGGTATAAATATTTTTATATAAAATATCATTCTTTTACTATTTTTACAATGTGAGTTTTCAAAAAGGTAGTCTAAAAATAATAAAAGTGGTTTTCATTTCACTTAAATATGGATATATATGTTTTTTTCATCCAATGGCTTTTTAGGGAATGGTATGATATGTATTTTTTGACTCTTATAGTGAATTAATTGGACTTTTTCAAGTGATAGGAGAGGCATGGAATTATATATTCCCTGGATTAATTGAATCATCTCATGAGATAGAAAAACATGGATTTTCGTGTATTCGCCTCCCTATATCAGCATTGTTTCTGGATATTAGGCCTAGGTAACATATTTTTGATGTATGATATTATGTATTCTATCCATATGAGATCAGTATTATTGACATACATGTTTTTATTTATTTTAATTATTATTTAATGATATAATTTTTAGTTGATTAAGAAATTATTCAGATTATTTATTCCTACCATATATTATGCATGCCAGGATTATGTTTTTTAAAGATTTAGTTATATGTCTCCCTTAATAAGCATTTGAGATCACCAATTTCTTATGTTTATATTCACCAAGCTTTGGAGAAAAGTAGTACATGTGTTACATTTAGAAAGATAAAATTCATTAAAGTATTTTTGGGAGATATTGAAGACTCCTTATGGATTAAGCAGTTTCTTATATAGTTGGAAAATTTACATTATTTGAGAAAGACATGGGTTTAACAAGTGTATATTTTATTCTAATTCTCTAATTTTCAAAACCAAAATTGTTTTGGGAATATATTTAATGAAATATTTCATTTATGTATTTTAATTATGAGATATATATGTTAGGAAATTTATTGTTCGTATCAAATACAATATGTAATGTATATTTTATAAAACCAGATTTGGGAGTGTGGGTTTGAGGAATCTTAGTTAATAATCAGACTGTGTCTTTTTGGTTTTAGTAAATATCTGGAACTAAGATAAATTTTTTTAATAAGGAATGTGATGAAAAATTCAACAACCTTTCTTATGAGAAATTTAATGGAATGGGAGACGGAATGAAAAATCTTGTTGGAATGCTCACCCAACTCACTTGAGATGTGAATAGTAAAAAGAAGCATTCTTAAATTATAAATGACCAGAGGAATAAAAAGAAACACCAATTATTCATTTTTATGACAAATACCACAATACTTTTTTGGGTCCTATGATCCTTTTATTATTGAGTGTTGCATCAATTCTTTAGAAAATATATCTTCTATTATTTGGTTCTCAAACCATGAGATTTTTTTTGGAAATGTATAATTTGGATAGTAAATGAAATAAATACTGGAATATTATTAAGAATATGATGAAAGAGGAAGAAATTTACCCCATGAAAAAAGAAGAGTTTAAGAAGCTATTTTTAAATAATTATTTCTTTGAAATATTTAAACTAAAATGGAGTGGAATTTCCTAAAACAAAAGAATAAGGTTGATGAATCCATTAGTACCTATGTTGAAAAAATCAAAAAACATTGTTGGTTTTCTTTATGTTTTATCATCACACCTGAAGTAAAAAATGATCAATTCTTTAGTGGCCTAAAATGAAGTCTTTGAAAGGTATTTTATATAAGATATTTTTATACATATAAATAAATCATTTGATGTTATATCAAGGTAGAAAAAAAGTGTAGACACTCTAATTGTTCTCATGGTTTTGGGGATAATAAGAGAATACTGGATTTTAGTGGAGATTCAAATTATTAAATCCATCGAGGAAATAAAATTAGTCTTCTTTTGTGTTGAATGTGTTGAAAAAATCATGGAGAATTTTTCCTTAATTGTAATGTTAATTTTTTTTCATAAGGAAAAGTGGGTCATCGAGAAAATTAATGATGAATTAATGTGCATAGGTATGCCAATGAAATGAATAGAGGGAATCCTCAGCTAAATTTTTCACCCACACCCCAATTCAATAATTTCAAGGAGTATGGATATTACACCAACTATTCCATGAATCCAAGGGTTAATGATGAAAATATTTCTTTATAACCTTCAAATAAAAAGGACAAAAGGAATTATTATACAATAACAACTATTAAATCGGATAATGATAAAAAAATGGAGAATGGTACACTAACTATTAACTACAGAATAGAAAATTTCATTATTGATTCAAGATATAACAACTATTTTATATATAAAGAAATTAATAAGAGTATCAAATCACCATGATAATGGTTTTATATTCAATTATTTATGAAAACACCATATGGTATGATGATTTCACCACAAGAATATAACACTTTTTTGATAGAAATATGTAAGAATGTTCTTCTTGGATATATATTTATTCTCCCTCTATTTGATTTCTATCTAATTTTGGGTATTAATCAAATCTCTATATAGAGAGACTATATCAATTAATAAGGAAGGGAAGTCACATTTTATATCCTAAATTATTCTATGATATTCTATTAGTGTGTTAATTAATATGAACTTACAATGGAAATTAGTATCATTACACAGGTCTTACAACCAATTCATGAAGGGTATTTATATCAAATGGTTGGGGGGGACTCAAGATTGATTATATTCTTATTTTTTAGGAATATTACAATTTATTTCTTAGGGAGTTTCATTGTATTCTCCAAAATCATAATTTTGAGTATTAAATAGAACTCATATCTAGTGCTATGACTATTCCAAATAATCTTTATAGAGTGGTATGGATGGAGTTGCAAGAATTTAAGAAGATACTCTAGGATAATATTGAAAATGGATTCATATAACCTAGTGCATAATCATGTGATGAACCTATTATTTTTGTTAGGAATAAATATGGGTCAATAAATATTTACATTTATCATTGTGAACATAAAGGATCACAATTAAGAATAAGTATCCTCTACCCCATACTGATGAATTGTTTAATCAACTTTGTAGAGCTCAATTGTTTTGAATGATTGTATTTCAATCTAGGTTTCATCATTTAAGGGTAAAAATGGATAACATACCTCATATATCCATCCATATGTGGTTTGGAAAATATGAATTTATATTCATTCCATTTGGACTTACAAATTATCTCGTTGTCTTCATGGATCTTTTGAATAGAGTCATTAAATATTACCTTGATTAGTTTTTGGAAGTCTTTATAGATAAAATTATCATATATTATAAGATAATGGAAGATCATGAAGTATATTTTAGGATAATTATGAATACCTTGAGGAAAAATAAGTTTTATTCCAAATTTAGAAAGTGTGAATTTTTCTATAAAAGTACAATTCTTGGGTTATGTAACTACAACTGAGGGTATATCTGTGGATTGTTAATATAAGAAAGTTATTACATAATATCCCATGAAAACCATAGTGAATATGATATGTAGTTTCATTATATTTTAAAGATACTATCAATTCATTTTGAGTATTTTTCCTGAATATAATATCCACAAATGAAGTTGACATGAGAGGGATCTAAGTTACATTGGATATATGAATGTTAAGAAAATTTCAATGAGTTAGAAATAAGGTTAGTAAGTCAAACCATTCATACACTAACTTATAGTGGAGAAAAATTTGTGATATATAGTGATGCCTTAATAAAGGCCTAGGGATTTGTTCTCTTGTAGAATGAAATACTGGTAGTGTATCCATCATGATAATTTAATATTATCTAAAAACATTATCTTATTTATGATTTTAAATTGGTAGTGGAAATAATTTATTTGAAAACATAGAAGTGTTATGTTTAGGGTGAACTGTGTGATATATATATTGATTATAAAAGAATTATGTATACACACAGACATAAAGAGTTGAATATGTTCCAAAGTATATAGTTGGATTCAACATATGATTATGACTTCTCAACACATTATCACCCTAGGAAGGAGAACAATGTTCCTGATGCTCTAAGTCTGAAGGATCATGTTAGCTTATCTATGATGAGGATTGAAAGATATTTTTTTTTATTTTCATAGGATATAAATTTAAATAACAAGGTAATGGAATAATTATTATCTTTCTCAAATTATTATTCGAACATCCATCCATGTGTATACTGAAATGGTTTAGAAGGAGGATTTTTAATTTCTAAAAAAGGTGAGGAATATTTTAGAGGATGCCCTTAACCAGGATGGAATTTTAAATTATTGGATCCATATATGTGTCCCTTAAGTACCAAAATTTAAAATAGATATATTAGATGAATCACACATCTCAAAATTCTCTACCCATCATGAATGCCCAAAGATGTATAAAGTTAACGTAGAACATTTCTGGTGGGGCAACATGAAAATGGGATACTGTGAAGTATGCATCATGATGCATGTTATGTCAACAAGTTATGGTTGAATGTAAAATGTCTAAGGGGATGATGAATCCATTACCCATACCTATATAGAAATTGGAAAAAATTACCCTATATTTAATTATAGGACTCCTCAAGACATATTGTTGTTGGAATACTTGACTAAATAATGGTTTTTAGATAATATATTCAATAAAACAAATTAAAATTCATCTAATGGTTTTTAATATTCTAGTAATGAGAATAATTTCTTTATTATTCTTAGAGATACATTTTTTCTAAAAATTGTTTTTATGTATTTAGTATGAATATATTAGAATTAATATTTTTTAGAGTAAAATATTGAATCTAATAAATTGGATTCTAGTATTGGATTTATCATGTCTCAATTTAGTTATAAGAAAATGTTTATTTTAGGCCGTAAAAATAAGTTACAATTTTAAAAGTCAAGTAATCATGGTAAAGATTAAAATTTCTTAAAATGGGTTAATCAAAAGGATAATTCTTCAAATATCACAAATACCTCATTTCTATTTGATTGATTGAGTTTATTTTGGCCTTATCTCACATTATCATTGAAAATTGTCTAAATTGGAGGCACTATCCTTGAGAATTACATTTAAAATATTTAAATATTTTAAATATTTACAATGGTGAAACTCCATTCACTTATAAATGGTATCCTAGTCTCTTTAATTATTGATACACTTTGATCACATTAGATCAACCAATTTTGTAACACCCTTATATTTTTTAAATTTTATTTTTCAAATAAATTTAATCTCTTCTATATTTTTCATTACATGAAATTCCAAAATTTGTGTGTGTTACAAATAACACTGATTTTATATTTTGTTACACACAAAACTAAGTTATTATTTCACTACACACCACAATGGGTTTTTTCTTTAGCGTGCATGATACACGCCACCAAGCTTTAGCGAACCATGAAAGAATATAATATAACCATCATAACCTAGTCATTAAATAGATGGGTATGAATATTATTCATTAATATAATTAATATATATATAAATTTACCATTCCATATAAATTTATTTATAAATGCTAAGAAAATAATTAATCATTTTTTTGTAAAGTAATTATATTCTTCAAAAATATGTTTTATTAAAAAATGATTTGTAGGAAAAAAAATATTATAAATAATTTATAGATATTTTTGAAATTTTATTTTAAAAAATTAAATTCACTTTTGAAGCAATCATATCAAAATTAACTTATTGTGAAATTTTTGGATTTTTCAAAACATACTGATTTTTCAGTGACTAGTGAAAATATCATTGTTTGTAAAAAAATATTTTATTTTCAATAAATAAAGTATTTTCAATTTTATATTATGTTTTAATGTAACATAAGTATTATTTAGTCATATATAATCCACAAAATTACAATTTAATCTACTTTATTATAGATGTTAGTATAAGTTTATTTGTGAGTTTAAAAGAGATTTTTTATAACATTTTAACATTCATAATGTCTCTCCATTTTGATTAATTAAAATAATAAATAAATGGGATTTTTAAGATTAAATTTATAGAATATACATCAATAAATTTTAATTTTTATTCATTCAATGATTATTATTATACATAGTTTTAATATACACATCTTGTGATTGAAAAATACTCTTCTTGAAAACACCATTTTTTATCATGTGTGTGAATTGTTTTAATTTTTTTCAGTTTTAGAAACTTTATTTGTGAAAATTATTTTATTTTATTTAATTTTTTTATAAAAATTATAATATGATGAATATTTTATTATTCTATGAGAAGGTTAATTTTTTTAATGAATAATGAAAAATACTAAAATTAAATTGAAAATTAAAGTTGCATATAAATTATGTAAAAAATCAAAATTTATTTTATATTTTATTTGAAGATAAATTATATAAATAATATATATATTTTTTAATTTAGTTTACTATAAAAAATTTCATATAGAAATTAGATATAAAAGCTTTGTAAACTTTTGAACATTTTCTCTTTGAAAACCCGCTTTCTTATCACACAAGCATGATTAATTTTTAATTAATTTTTTTAACTTCTGTGGATGGAATTTAGACAAATGGATTCCCAATTTTGAATAAAAATAATTTATATTATATAATAAGTTAGAATTAATTTTTTTACCAAAATGAATAGTGAAAACAACAAAATTTAATTACTTTGATTAAGGTAAAAATGGGTTTATTTGGGGTTAAAAGAAAAAGAGAAGTGTAAAAATGACCAAAAACTTGTTCAAAACAAATTTTAAGAAAATATTTCATATTTATACCTTATATTATTGATAATGGCCCATTATCGGAGCCTTTTTACAAGAAACAACCATTGGTGGAACTATTTGTTTCAAAAAAAAAATTAAAAGTGTGCCACTCACCTCAATTATAAGGGCCACCTATTATCATCTAATCATAAAACCTTCAAACCATTTTTGTTCAGTAAATAACTACGTAAATGAATTCCCAAATTATTTCCACTAATCAATTAATATGTAGTTTTTATAATAATACTTCCAAAGAAAGATTTTGTTGCAAACATAAGGGGGATTCCCGATGAAGAGGTAACGTTCATCAATGAGATTTTTGGTTTTATTTATTCCCACAACAACTTAAAATATGATTATAACATGATTATATAATAAAATAAGTATATAAAACATACATATATTTTTTTAGGTTGAGTTAATTACCAAAAAACATTTCCAATTCTATCAAATGGGTTACGAAGTCATTATTTTTATGTATGGAGGACTATAGTCTTGTGAACCGATGTCATTCGTTTTTTCAATTACCAAATATCAAAATCAGATATAAAGATGAATTTATTATTTTTATATGATATTTGTGATATTATTTTTCTTATGGAATTATTAGATCACATATACCTTCATTTTTTCCATTTTGTGAGAGTACGATAACATCACTCGTGTGTGCGACAGACTACCACCTCGCGGAACAAGGTGATTCGTTCACACCTTAAATGGAAAGTAATAAGGTTTATTTTTTTAAAAATATGTGATATATATGACATATAAATTATTATTTAATCATAATATATAATTTACCTTTCTTTCTTTCAATACGTTGTTAAAATGGAAATAATGTTCATACGTACGTACACCCTACCATTTCCATGAACTGTTTATTCCATTTTATATTTATATATTTTATGAAGTCACATACATAAATAAATAATTAATATATATGATATTAATATCATGTAAAAAATTCTAGATATTATGGAACCATGATAAAAGTAAGAGGACCAGAAAAAACAAATCATGACATATAAAAAAACAAATGGGTATTACCCGAAACATGACTTTAAAATGGAATTAAAAATAAATGGGTAATAAAAGGACATAAGTAAATAATATATAGTATGATATATATAATTATTTTTATTTAATATATGTATAATAAACTTATATTTATTATACTGGAGTTCCAAATGAGTTTTAATTAAGTGCAGAGTTTTAGCAAGGGATTTCTAGTCTCTCTTTTATTTCTAGGAGACAAATACAAATGCAACACTCATTATTGTGGTGTTTATAATACCAATTTTACATGTTATACCATGAATCCCATTATTTAATGATATCTAAATTTTCATTTTATGTTATTATTTTTTTGGTTATAATGATTTAAAAGATTACCAAAGCGGTAAGAGTTTTTGTGTCTCAATTTTCCTTCTTTGAGATGCACATTATATCATGAAACTATATTCTTTCAAAAGGTGTATATATATATCCCATTTTAAATTAAATATCATGAATATATTTTGGATCATTCTATATTAAGTTTAGTTTAATTATATTTCTACATGGGGATTACGATTCAAAGTTCCCAAAGTGGAAATGATTTAAAGTTACAATATCATCATTTATTGGGATTGTTTATGATTATGTTTCCGATGAAATAATCATATGAACCATCTATCATGAAACTCATCAATTTTATTATCCTTTTGTGAGTCAAGATATTAATAGTTTCATCTTTATACTCTTTGTTTCTTAAAATAATTGAGAAAATGTTTTTATAAAAATCAATCTTTATCTATCTCTTTGGTCGGAAATCCATTTTCATCCAAAACTAGTGTTTCCAAAAAATGTTTTCAAAAATTTTTTTAATATTCACCAATTATTTAAAAAAATACATTTTACCCATGTTTTAATTTTTTCAATTTTTTTGAAAGGAATATTCACATCATTTTCCAAACATTCCATTTGGATTTTACTAAAATTTTGATTGGAATATTTTTAACATATACGACATGAGTGAAACATACCATCATCATGAAAATTAGTTTCCTTAAAGAATACTTTATGAATTTTCATTGTTATCTTATAATAAAAGAATATTTTAATTTTTTATGCTTTAGAGATTTTTTCTCAAAGTAGAAAGCCTATTTTTCTATAGAAATGTTTTAATTGATTTTTAAATATTATTTTTTATGATATGAATTCTATTTTTAGAGAAATGGATTTTCAAAGGTTTTATGTAAAAAATTTATTTTTAATGAACACTTATTTTCCATAAGAAATAATTTCAATGATCTTTGAAAATAATTTTACATATAAGATGACATCCCTTGATTTTACCGATTATTTGATGGGGATTTGAGCCAATAATTAAATTATTATTATTTATATGAAGGGTTTATTATGAAATGATATTTATGATACAATTTTATCTTCCATGGGTTATACCAAGACAAAACTTGTAACGACTCAAACTTTTACTAAGTAAAATTCCTCTTGATCTAATTAAATATATTATTATGTAAAATGGTTATATAAAACATATTCACTTCCTTGGTTTTATGTTTTTGGATTTTAAATAATGTTAAGAATTGTTACCATTGCTAATATAGCCATTGAAAAGTGATCACATGATTAGTATAAATATAGGGCTTTTAAAAATCCAATTTACTCATACAAAGGAAGTGATGGCCTCATCCAGTAGAATTGCTCTATACGAAGCCCATTTTTCGGAGCTTGGAAAGGAGGTAGCCTAATTGGGATTTGTTATTGACTAATCCCAATCAGACCTTCAACACATTAAGCTTGAGCAGAACTGCCCACATAAGAAGTGGAAGTTGATAGAGATTACTACACAAGTGACGTTATTTGCGCCTCCCCAAGAGTCTGTCACCATCGCACACCTCATCCTTAGGTCTTATGTGGGTATTTTAAGGGGTTATTAACAAGACCCTAGCACTATGATTATGTGAATTATTTTTGTATATAGAATATACATTTATTTTATTATTGTTACTTTGCAAATAGATTTTAAAGCACAAATAGTATTTTTAGATGATATTCAATTAAGAAATCTATTTTAATGAATTAATGGTATTTTGAATTAAATAATATTTTAATAAAATATTATTACTAAATTAATTTTTATTAAATATAAATGATCATATAATTTTTTTATGAATAAAATTATAATTCTTATTAATGTTTGAAAGTTATTTTTGTTAATTCCTATGAATTTTCGATAAATGTTGCTTTTTTATTTTAAAAGTACAAATTCACATATTTTGATAATTATTTTGATAAAATGAATATTATTTTTGGAATCCGAATGTCAAAATTATCAAATGGTGAAATTTTCATAATTATATGAGACAACTGATTTTTTTGGGAAAAACATAAATACCATTTTAATATATAATGTGTTTGATGACATCATAATTAACCAATAGTGATGACAAAAAATAATATAAAAATTGTTTTCTGACAATATATATTTTACCTTTAAAATAATTTAATTTTAGATTTGTTTTATTAATTTTTTGGTGCCTTTGTGGACCCTCAAAGACTTATAAAACATTTTATCTTTTAAAGTGAATTCCTTTAGAGTGTGACCCACATCCACATAAGCAAGAATAATATTTTAATATGTTCATCCATTTTCCATATTAAAAAATGTTTTACACTCCAATTTTCCAAAAACCAGGGGCAAAAACCATGGGTTGGTTTGTGGTTTTGATTAGTTTAATGTGTGGTGTCCAAAATCTAAATAATAAAGAATTCTCTCCCTTTTCCAATATAAACCCACCCAATATCCCACTCTTCTTCACTCAAAACCATTTTGAGAACGTCCCTAACCTTCCCTACTCTCTTTAAAATCCTCCCAAGGTTCCCCAAGATTTTAATAAGGCTCTCTGAATCCCTTCTAAAGCCGTTGGGTTCACTCTTCCAAGTAAGAGATTTCTTCCTTTCTCATTTTTATCCAAATTTCATTATATTGTTATACCATTTTTTTCAATTAAAAATGTTAGGGTAGAATTTATCACCTCCCCCATACTTCCCTCATTTTTTTTGAATTTTTAAGACTTCTTTATCTCTCATTAATGCCTCCCATATACACCTCTTACCATGCCAAAATTTCGTATGGAATTTCTCTCTTCGCATTTAAATTCAAGAAATTATTTTGTGTCATGAATATAAATTCCATTACATATGTTGGTACATGTATCTATATGACCCCTTACTGTCCATTTCATGTACATATGATGAGATACCCATTTCTCTCTCATCAACCATTTCAATGAAATCTTGTGGCACACCGTTATGCTGCCAAAATTGCACTGTGACTTTCCAATCCAAAGTAATTGTTTAGTTAATACTATTACCATTTCTCTATCAAGAGTACTAACATTTATGCACATTTACTTATTGATTATATAGTTTCATGAATCAATCCCATATTCCTTTATCATGGAATAAATTATGATGTTTAATGAATTCATGTTATATGATCCATGTGACACACTTATGCATGAAATGAAATGATTAAGAAAGGTGCACCCTGGTAGCACTCCAATGAATTGGGTAAAGACTAGTATTTTGATATATCAAGTGCAATGAGGGTTTAGTCATTCTAATTATAGTTCAATTAGGGTTTATTTGTGCTCCATGTGCAATGATCCTTGGCTATGCTAATATCATGTTAAGTTTTGTTTCCACATTTCCATATAATGATAATCATGCATTTATATTCATGTTTCTCTTATGCTCCATTGATATGACTATTTCCTAACATGTATTTAATCCTCTATGATATTCCTTATTTACTCCCTTACTAGGCTTTATAGATCACCCTTTTCACATATATGTCTTCAGGTTATCCTATACAATGCTAAGTACAAAATAATGTTGTGGTCATCTAAAAGAAGTTTTCAATAAATATGTTATATTTTATATTCTATGTTGTTATGTAATGTTTTTAATTTTTCAATACACTTGAACTCTCAATAATAATAGTTGTATTAAGTTAAATTTTATGTTATAAATCATGATTAAGTGTGTAATAAAGAGCATGGTAGTTATAGTTGGTATCAGATGGAGGTTTAGTTTTTTTTGGGATTAGGATTAGAAAACCCTAGTGAAATCCTTAGGGATAAGGAAAAGTATAATAAAAACATCCCTAAATTTTGGTGATTATTGAGTATGTGGTTTATCAAGAAATACATTATGCTCTGGATACGAGTAGGTAGAGGTGGCTCTGGCACAAATGTATCTAGGGGTAAACCCAAATACAGTACTTTGATCTTGACTCAAACAGGAAATGGTGAAAAACGATAGGCCTTTATTCAATCTTGGTTACAACAATATTGGGGGATATTATTTGTTAAATTCATGAGCTTAGTATTAACCATTATTAAGGGAAGAAAAAAATTCCACCTAAGAATATATGTCGGGAATTAGATAATGGATGTCATATATTGAAGTCTAAAAATTCATAAGTTAAAGAAATAAATAAAATTTATAAGTTATCCGTTTTTATAATCGGATTACCCTTTATGTGTTACCCCTAAATTTCCTTTTATTACAGCCAATGGCTGGTGGTAGGAGGACTCAGGCTAACAACCATTTTAAGGTCAACATGATGACTGTTCTAATTAGATTCCCAATCTGATGGGAGATAGAATCACAAACCTTTTCATGATAATCTATTAGTTAAATCATGTTTTGAATAGAAACATCAGTAAAGAGGAACTTTCAACCCCCCCCCCCCCAATAAGGAACATGTCGCAATCGATAGATTCATGAGGCAAAGTCCTTCTACTTTTAATAGATTACCTGATCCCTCAATTACCGAATAATAGATCAACTCCATTGAAAATATCTTCTCCATCCTTCATTTTTATAAAAAAAGAGAAGGTTCTTATGGCTTCTTATCATATGGATGGAGAACTAGATCAATGGTGGAAATTGAAAAAATACGAGGTGTTGGAATGGATGAATTTTCGAAAAATGTTTTTTGAAAAATATTTTCCCCGCACCCTCTACCTTAAGATGGAAATTGACTTCCTTTACCTTAAGAAAAAAGAGGATGAATCCATTAGAGTTTATGAGGAAAACTTCACAAGGTTTGAACAATACTCCTCCGAATTCACTGTTACCCTTAAATAAAAGGTTGATCACTTCTTTCGTGGGTTCAAACCTAGCCTATGGAAATCCCTAGTGATCTGTGACTTCGAGTGATGTGAAGAAATTATTTGTTGTTCCCTCAAGGTTTAAATGGATATTAACAAATATCTGGGGTATAATGGGGGTAAGAACTGTAAGATGGGATTTAATTCTGGTGGTCTAATGGATAAATCCAATGGTGATAATAAAATCAAGCACCCCACTTTCCAAAGGTGAGGATAGAGGCACACTGAAAATTGCTTGAAGGGGATTAAGAAATGGTTTAGGTGTGGAAGAGAAGGGAACCTATCTATTAATTTCCGACAAGAAAAATCCACAATGGCAAAAGAGGAGAGTAATTCTCTATTCGAACCTCAATGCATTTTTCTTTGCTTCAAATTCAAATAACTAGGGCACTTTTCGAACCAGTGTTCTTAGCCAAGGGTTTTTAGCGGCAACCAAAAACCTCCAAGGTAGAAAGGGAAATCTTTTTCCATCACTACTACCGAAGTGAACCCCAACAACAAAGTGGTGACATGTATGCTATTTATTCATTCAGGAATAGAAAACTTACCTTTTAATTCTGGTTCAACACATTCTTTTATATCCCAAAATTTTAGTAGAACAATATCAACACCCCCAAAAATCATGGAAGTAAATATTTCAGTAAGAATGGAAAATGGGTAAATCATTGCATCCAATGAATATAACTCCTATCCTATCATTATTTGTGGATTGAACATCCTGAAAAACCTCATAATACTACCTTTGCTGGAATTTGATGCAATTCTTGGCATGGATTGGATTTCCCTATATAGATCCAACATAAATTTTTTTGAGAGGGAAATCACTATCCATATGGAAAATCGACCCCCAATTCTGTACAAGTGCAAGGAAGAGGATGAATCTTATTTCGAACCATAATCTCAAGCATGGTTGTTACTTCCTTATGACCACACATATCTTATTCAGATGATTGAGTCTATGGAAGAAACCATCCTTGAAGACATTCATATTGTGATGGAATTCACTAAAGTGTTTCCTGAGGAATTGTCTATTCTTATTTCTTGAAGATATGTTGAATTTTCAGTTGATATTATACCTGGTACATTGCTAATATCCAAGAATATGTATAGAATGGCTGTTGTAGAGCTTAAGGAGCTAAAGAAAAAACTATAAGAGAATCATAATAAAGGGTTTATACACCCAAGTGCTTCACCTTGGGGTGCAACGGTCCTCTTTGTTAAGAATAAGGATGGGTCAATGCGCCTTTGCATTGATTATAATGAGCTCAAAAAAAAATCATGATAATGAAAATGTATCCTCTTCCCTGAATTGATGACTTGTTAAATCATACACATGGAGAATAATACTTCTCTAAGTTTGATCTGCGGTCAGGATATTTCCAAGTAAGGGTGAAGAAGGAGGATATCCCCAAGACAGCTTTCCATAAAATATACGAGCACTATGAATTCATAGTAATTCCATTTATAATAACTAATGATCTTGAAATGTTCATGGACATGATGAATAGAGTATTTAGGGATTACCTTGACAAATTTGTGGTTATCTTTATAGACGATATTCTAATATACTCCAAAACCAAGGAGTAGCATGAGGAACATCTAAGTACTATACTAATGTCCTTACGAAAGGATAAGATCTATGAAAAGTACATCAAGTGTGAGTTCTGGTTGAAGGATGTATCATTCTTGGGTCATATCATCACAAGCAATGGGATATATGTGGATCCCTCCAAAATAGATGCAATTGAGGGATGACCGAGGCCAACATCGGTGACAGATATCCATAGCTTCCTTGGGTTAGCTGGATATTTTGGTTGATTTATCAGAAATTTATCACGTTTCCAACCCTCTTACCAATGTAACTCATAATAGAGTAAAGTTTGATTGGAGTGATCAATGTGAAGATAGCTCAAAAGAGTTGAAAAGAGGCTTATCACTGTGCCCGTGCTAACACTACCCACAAGTGGAGAACTTTTTTTGGTTTTTAGTGATACTTCGATGAAGGTCTTGGAATGTTTGTTGATACAAAATGATAAATTAATTTCCTATGATTCAGGTAAATTTAAAGTTCATGAGAAAAACTATCCCACACATGATCTGGAGTTGGCTGCAGAAATATTCATTTTGAAAGTTTAGTGGAATTATCTCTTTGGGGAAAAGTGTGAATTATATAAGGATCACAAAAGCCTCAAGTATATTTTCAGATAGAAATATTTGAACATGTGACAACGAATATGGTTATATCTGATCATATACATTGATTGATCAGTCCATTACAACCCTAGGAAAGCGAACAAGGTGGAAGATGCTCTAAGTAGAAAGGACCCATAAATTCTATCATTGATGATAATTGAAAATAATCTAATCTTCTTATATTTGATGGATATGGAAATGGGAATTATAAATAAGGGAACATAATCAATCCTTTGACAAATGATTGCTCAGCTGGCTCTTTTTGAAGGGTTAAAAGGATGCTCAAAAGGATGATGAGAGAATTCAAAAGAAAGTGGAAACTATCATAAAAGGGAAATCCACAAAGTTCAATGTTAATGAAGAAGGAATTATGATATTTGGGTAAATAATATGTGTTACATCATATTAGAAGTTAAATAAATAAATTTGGGATAATTCAAATAGCTAAAATTTCTCCATTCACCCAAGAAACACAAAGATGTATCGAGATCTCCGAGAGCATTATTGGTGTAATAACATGAAGACGGAGATCACTGAGTATACATAAAAGTGATTGGTATGTTAACAAGTGAAGGCTGAGAAGGAGAAGTCTAAGAGGATGATAAAAACATTACCCATACCAGCATTGAAATGGGAGAAAATCATCATGGGATTTGTCACCAGACATCCGAAGACATCCAAAGGAAACAATTATATATGGGTTATTGTAGATCGTCTTACAAAGACTGCACACTTCATTGAAATTCAAGAGAATTTATCATTGGATCCACTGGCACAAATATATAAAAGAGATTTTATAAGGCTATATGGATTACCACTATCTATTGTATTCGATCGAGATCCAAGATTCACCTCTAAGTTCTGGGAGAGTCTTCAACATCCTCTGAATATTGAGATAAACTTCAGTAATTATTATCATCTTCTAACTGATTTCCAATCTAAATGAACTATCCAAACAGTTGAGGAAATTTCGAGAGCATGCTCAATGGACTTCAACGGAGTATGGGATCAACATATTCCTATGGTTGATTTCTCTTACAATAAGAGTTTCCACTCAAGAATATAAATGGATCCTTATGAATCCATGTATGATAAGAGGTGAGTAACGCCGACATGTTGGTATGAAGTTGAGGATTAAAACTCATATGTCCAGAAACAGTCAATGAAATGGTGGAGAAGGTTAAGACAATCTAGTAGCACATTAAAGTTGCTCGATGTCGAAAAAAGATCTATGTTGATAATCATCAAAGAGACCTAGAGTTTGATGTTGGAGATATGGTATTTCTCTACATATCACTGTGGAAGAGAGTTATGGGATTTGTGAATAAGGGAAAGATTATTCCATGGTAAATCAACCCCTTTAAGATCCATGATCGCATTGAATCAATGGCCTATCGACTAGCACTCCCACCGAACATATCTCAGGTACAAAATATATTCAATTTATCACTTTTGAGGAAGTACATACCTGACCCATCACATGTACTCAATCCAGAGGTGGTACCATTGGAGAATGAAATCTCCTATAAAGAGAAGCCGATGAAGATATTAGATTATAGGGAAAAGGTTCTACTAAATAATACAATTCCCCTCGTCAAGGTGTTGTGGTAAAACCGAAATTTTCAAGAAGAAATGTGGGAATCAATGGAAGTGATGAATTAGAGTTACCCGCATCAATTTTAGTGTATGAAAGGAAAATTTTGAGGGAAAAATTTCTTTAGGGGGATGATTGTAACGAACCAAGAATTTATTAATGAAAATTCATCTTGATCTAATTAAATATATTAGTATGTAAAATGGTTATATAAAACATATGAACTTCCTTTGTTTTATGTTTTTGGATTTCAAAAAACCGTAAAAAATTATTACCTTTCTAAAATAACTGTGGAATAGTGATCACATGAACAATATAAATACATGGCTTTAACAAATCCAATTTACTCAGAAAAAGGAAGAAATGACCACATATAGTAGAATTTCACCACATGAGGCCCATTTTTTGGAGATCATAAAGGAGGTAGCATCCATGGAATTAGATATTAACCATGCCCAAGCCCAGCTTAAACACATTAATCTTGAAGGGAACTATCTACCGAAGAAGTGAAAGTTGATAGAGATTAACACCCTAGAGATGTTATCTAACCCTCCCTAAGAGTCTGTCACCATTTTACACCTTACCATTAGGTTTTATGAAAGTTTTTTAAGGGGTTATGTAACAAGACCCTATCACTATGATTATGTTCATTATTTTTTTATAGATAATATAAATTCATTTTATTATTAATACTTTTAAATAAATTTTAAAGAAAATATAGTATTTTTAGTGAATATTCAATTAAGAAATATATTTTGATGAATTAATGGATTTTTTAATTAAATAATATTTTAATAAATTATTATTACGAAATTAATTTTTATTAAATATAAATGATCATATATTTTTTATTAATACAATTGTAATTTTTATTAAAGTGTGAAAGCTGTTTTTGTCAAAACCCATAAATTTTCAATAAATGTTGGTTTTTATTTTAAAAGTGAAAATTCACATATTTAGAAAATTATTCAGATAAAAAGAATATTATTTTGGAATCACAGTTTCCAAATTACCCAATGGTTAATTTTTCATAATTTTCTTAGACAGTCGAATTTTTGGGTAAAAATTAAATACCGTTTAAATATATAATGTGCTTTATGACATCATAATGGCCCAATAGTGATGTAATAAAATACTATAAAAAGGTTTTTTCGGCCAATATATGTTTTACCTTTAAAGTAATGTGATTTTAGATTTGTTTGATTAATTTTATAGTGCCTTAGTGGACCCGCCAATACTTATAAAACATTTGAACTTTTAAAATGATTTCCTTGAGAGTATAACTCACCTCCACATAATCGATCCTAATATTTTAATATGTTTTGCCATTTTCCTTATAAAATAATATTTTCTACTCTTATTTGGAGAAAACCATGTGCATAAACTATCCGTTAGTTTGTGGTTTTGAATAGTTTAATGCGTGGTGTCCAATATCTAAATAATAAAGAATTATCTCATTTTACCTATATAAAACCACCAAAGATCCAACTTCTATTCACTCAAAACCCTTGGATCACGTCTCTAACCTGTCATATTCTCTCTAAAGTCCTCCCAAGGTTCCTCAATCACCCAAGAAGCTTCTCTGATGCCCCTCCAAATCCTTTGGGATCACACTTCCAAATAAGGGATTTCTTTCTTTCTCATTTTTTTTCAAAATTTCATTATGTTGTTATACCATTTTTTTTTCAATTAAAAATGTTGGGTTATGATTTCTCACCTCCACCATACTTCCATACTTATGTTTTAATGATGATGGACCTCTTTATCTCTCATTAATGCCTCCCATGTACACCAGTTACCATGCCAAAATTCAATAAGGAATTTCTCTCTTCACATTTAAATTCAAGCAATTATTTTGTGTCATGAATCTAAATTCCATTATATATGTTGGGAAATATATCTATATGAGCCCTTTTCGATCCATTTTATGTACATATGATGAGACACCCCTTTCTCTTTCATCAACCATTTCAACGAATTCTTGTGGCACACTGTTATGCTGCTGAAATTACATCATGATTTCCAAGACAAAGTTATTATGTAGTGAATAATGTTCCCCTTTCTCTATCAATGGTATTAAAATTTATGCACATTTACTTATTGATTACATATTTTCATGTATTAATTCAACATTCATTTATCATTGAACAAATGATTATTTTTAATGAATCCATGTTATATGATCCATGTGGCACACTTATGCATGAAATGAAATGATTAAGAAGGGTGCGTGCTGATAGAACTCCAATGCATTGAGTAAAGACTAGTATCATGATATGTTGTAACACCCCAAGCTTCCACAGTATGTTTCCCTTTGAACAATTCAATAGCTTGCATTGTACACAACTTTGAGATTCTAACACACCGTGACCAATCAAACTAGCCGTTATGAATAGTAATACCCACTTTTTAAAATTTTATAAATTTTATATTTCAAAATTGACTTCATTTATGGATTCAGAATATCAAAATTAGCCTAGGGTGAATGTTTCGTATTTTTCTGAAAACTTTCAATTTTTGATAAATATTGAAAATCACTGAGTCATGGTTTAAAACCGAATTTTTATTTAAATAATTATTTATTTTATTTAAATTTATTTTAGGTCAAAATAGATAAATAATACCTATATAAGTTCAATGTAATTCATTAGAGTCAGTTTATAATAATTTTAGATATATAAAAATTTTATTGAACTTTTCACCGTCTTTTACCTATCTCCTAGGAGAATTTTCAAATTAACATAAAACATAATTTTACCGCATCTATGAGTGGAATTTAGAAAATCCTAGAGACATGGTTAATATCAAGGAATAAAATGTGGTTCAATAAGATAAAAATATTTTTTTGGTGAATAGTATCTTTTTACTTATATTTACCACGATTAAATGTAAATAGGGTAATTAAGGGTAAAAATGATATTATTATTTCCCTAAGACATGTCCTAATTCTATTGGCTAAGTATAATTCGACCAAAAACAGAATTAGGAATAAAATATAAACCTCTTTGGTTCACTTGGATTAGATGTGGACATTTATTATTATTTAATTCAAAGAAGAGTTAAAAGAGTTAAAATCAAAGTTTAATAACTAAAACATTTTTAATATAGGGTTATACATAAGGTAAATTAGATTATAAATATTCATTATAAATAAAAAAATATTTCCTACATAATAATATTTTATTTATAATTTTTAGACATTTTATAATTTAATTTAATTATGACACAATGATGATGCAGTAATTACCTTATTAGTAAAATATTAAAATAATTGATATTATAAATACCCAAATAAATACTATTTGAGACTTTTAATGAATTAAAAAAATTTTATAGGTCACTATGACATGTTAGGGTTGATTAAATGAATTATTTTCTAAATAATAATGTTTTTATGAATTTAGAAAAAACAAAATACCAAATAGTTTCAAAATTGACATAAAAGAGTATTTAAAAGAAATATTATACTATTAATTGACATTCAATTCCTAAAAATCTACGGTTTGTCCAAAGGACTTATAGAATTATAGGTGTATAATTAATGGACCACTTGGGGGGTATCTTGGAAGTATATAGTATGTTTATTAGCTATATAATATAAAAATACCAAGAGACATGGTAAATGTCAAACTATTTAACTAAGAGTTAAATCAAAAAGATAAAGTTAATATAGTGAACCAAACCTATCTAAAACCTATTGGTTGAGTGTTTTTAGACCTATACCCACCTTAAAATTTAAATAATCCACTTTTTAGCCATTAGAAACCGAATAAGAATTTATTATAAAATAATATTTCATGCTTTTCCAAAGGTGCCCCTCCCCCCTCTTATAAAAGGCAACTCCCCCATCTCTCAAATTCATACCCTCAAAGCCTTCTGGTTCGGCCAAATCCTACCCCAATATTCTCTCAACTTCCCTCACTTCAACCTAGAGGCCTTAGTTTGATCAGAAATCCAACCTAAGGAGCCCTTTTGATCAAATCAAAAGGAAGAATCCAAAGAAGAGGTAATGTTTTCACCACCCTCTTCCAAGTTCCTTTCTTCTTCAACTTCTTCTTTCTTTGTTGTTTCCATTCTAAAATAATAAATCCAGTATCTTCTATATAATTTTATGTTATTATAAATATGGTACAACCATATTCAGTATTCTATCCATCCTTTGAGTGACATGTCACCATACTTGCGTACGTACGACCTACCGTCTCTACGTCGTGGTGTAATTGTTATTCGATACATTATTATTTGGATGGGTATGATAATGATGTTTAATTGATGTAAATAATAAATATAACATGATAAAGATTCTTTATATAGGATATACCATCCAATTATATATTATTTTAATATCAAAATAATGATATTGTCGCTCGTGCGTACGTACGGACTACCGTCTCCACGAACGCGATGAGATTCATTCCTCATCGTGTCCATTCAAGACTAAATTTAATTTGATGATAAAAAGTAATATTTAAGGACTTGATATCATTAAGAATATGAATAATATACAAAATATAGATAAAAAACATGACTTATGTTACAAAACATATAAAAGAAAATGAGCAAGTGAACACCCGAAACGATGATAACACTAAAATATTATTAACAAAGCAATATTAAAAGATCATATATGATATCATATTTATGTATATGATTCTTGTATAATTTAATAACAATGATCTAACTATTACACATGAGTTTAACCTACCCTCGACCAAGAAAAAGTACAATGTAAGGGCTTATTTCACAATCTCTTCATTATCTGAGGTTGTTTATACGTAATTATCTACTGGGACCTCTTTATCATCCACATCCATGTTTCTTAAAAATATATTTCAAAACATTCTTACTATTTTACAGAATATGTGTTAAAGTCATTTATACCCTTGTTTAAATTTTTATAAGATGTTTATAAAGGAATCTTTCCATCATTTTCCAAACAAGGTCCTTTTTAACCTTTTTGATAGAATTAAGGTTAGAATGTCTTTTTTAACTTATACGGCATGTGTGGCTATTTTCCACCGTTATAAAATCTTCTAATCATACCTTAAAATCTTATAAAAATATTTTCAAAGTAAATTTTTTCTTTTATAATTTTTTGACATTATAAATGATTTAAAAAAAGAGATATTTCTCTCAAATAGTTTTGATTTCATCTATGTCAACATCCTTTGATGGATTTTAAGCTTATTTGAAGTTGATGTATTATGACAAAAAACTTTAATATTGTATTGAAGGTTTTGTGATATGTTTGACTATGGATGTGTTATTTTTATACCATTCATGGTTTATGGAGAAAGTATTGACATTTCGTATGCTAGTTTTAATATGAATGTTTATGTTATGTTTAAACCTATTCATATGAGGAATGCATTGGACTTAATAAGTGATGGGTGGAGCCCACTATAGCTCCTCGATGAATCAGTAGGTCTCATGAGACAAACTAGTTTCTTGGAACAAGTCCTTGAAAAAATCTTATTTGTAGTCTTGGAACAAGGCCTTGACTATTTGGTTATGATAGTCTGGAATTATGCATTACATCATTATGAAAGTGGTTATTGATATTGCATGTGGTTATTTTACTCGTAAAATATCCATGTGATTAAGTAAATGGCATTATTTCATTTTTTTCTTCCATATTATGCTGAAGTTCAAGTTTAAAAGACTGTTGTTTTAGTTATACATTGCCTTAAATGTTTATCCTTATTTATGAATGTTTCCGCTATATTGTCATCCTTACTAGGAATTTGAGCTCACCCCATTATATGTTTTATTTTTCCTAGGATGTGAAGAAGTATTTTATGATTGACCTTTAGGGATAGTATAAGGGGATTTGAATGTGGAGACAAGATTTTGTGGTAGTTTTCACATTATGATGTAATGTAAACTTTATGAATGTATCTAGTGATTCCAAGGGTACTAAACTAATCGGTCTTTCGAGACTTGAGATTTTGTGGTATTGGCAATGTTATGTAGTAATACACCGACTCTGGGTAAATGAGGTAAGGGCGTTACATATTTCAAGTGAAATTATGGTTTAATTATGATAATTCAAGTGAAATTATGGTTTTATCATGATCCATGTACAATGAGCCTTAGTTAATTCTAATATCATGTTAGGTGTTGTTGCCACGTTTCCATGTAATGATAATCATGCTATATCATGACTTTATGTTCATGTTTCTCTTATGCTCAATTGATATGCCTATTTACTAACATGTATTTAATCCTTCATGTTATGCATTTTTTACTCCCTTACTGGGCTTTATAGATCACCCTTTTCACATGTATTTCCATTGGTTACCCCATCTATTTCTATGTACGAAGGAATGTTATGGTCATGTAAAAGAAGTTTTCAATAATGATGTTATATTTTATGTTATTAGATGTTATGTAATGTTTCTAATTTCCTATGACACTAGAACTCTAAATCCATAGAGTTGTCTTAAGTGAAATTTTATGTAATAAATCATGATTATGTTTGTAATAAAGAGTAGGGTTGTTATAGTTGGTATTATAGGTAGGTTTAGTTATTTTTGGGATTAGGATTAGAAAGCCCTAGTGAAATCTTTAGGGATAAGAATAAGTATAATAAAAACATCCCTAAGTTGGGTGGGTATTTATTAAGTGTTTTATCAAGAAAATACATCCCTACCTTGATATGTGTAGGTTGAGGCGGCTGTGGCACAAATGTATCTAGGGGTAAAACCCAAAACACTACTTTGAGGTAGACTCAAACAAAAACTAGTGCATGACAACATTCCTTGCTACACTCTTGGTTACGACACTCCTAGTGGATATTCTTTGGTAAATTCATGTGGTTAGTATGAACCATTATTAATGTAAAAAATTACCCCTAAGAATATATGATGGGAAGTAGATCATGGATAACAAAGATTGAATCCTAGAAATTCATAAGTTAAGGAAATAAATGTAATTTATAATTTATCCCCTTTTGTCATTGGATTATTCTTTATGTGTTACCCCTAACATTACTTTTATTCCAGCCAATGGCTGGTAATAGGAGGAATCGAGCTAAAAAACGATGCAAAGGTCAATGTGACAACTGTTTTAATGAAATTACCAATCTGATGGGAGTGGAAATCAAAAACATTTTCATGATACTCTCTCATTTATCTAAAGTTTTGAATAGAAACAAGGGCCAACGGAAACATTCAATCCCCCATAAGAAGGAACAAGTCACAATTGAGAGATTCATGAGACAAAGGCCTCCTAATTTTAATGGATCATCTAATCCCTCAATTATTGAGCAATGGATCAACTCCATTGAAAATATATTCTCCATGTTTCAATGTTCTGAATAGGAGAAGGTTCTTCTCGGTGATTATCATATTGATGACGATGTTGGTCAATAGTGGACATTTATCAATAATACAAAGCCTGAGGAATATATAGAGATGTTGAAATGGGAGGATTTCTAAAGATTGTTTTTTGACAAATATTTTCCTCGCACCCTCTGATATTAGATGGAATGGGACTCCCTTTCCTTAAGAAAAAATATGACGAATCCATCAGAGCATATGAGGAAAATATCACAAGGATTGAATAATATTTTTCCGGATTTATTGTTACCCCCAAATTAAAGGTTGACCAATTATTTGGTGGGATAAAACCTAGAGTACCAAAATCCCTAGAAATCCATGGCTTTGAGAGCTATGATTAAATTGCTCATGTATCCTCATGGTCAAAATAGAGATCAGAGAATCTAAGGGGTATCATGTAAATAAGAAGTATAAGGTGGACTTTAATTCTGGTGGTCTGATGGATAAATCCAATAGTGATAAGAAAATATAACACCCCACTTGCCAATGGTGTGGAAATAGGCACCCCAGAAATTGCCTGAAGGGGATGAGGAAATTATTTAAATGTGGAAGAGAAGGGAACATGGCTACTAACTATCAGTAAGAAATATCCGTGACTACGATAGAGTAGAGGAATTCTACATTCGACCCTCAACGTGTTGTCCATTTCTTCATCTGGAAAGAACTCAAGCACTTTATAAAGTAGTTCCCTAAGGAAAGGGTTTTCATAGGAAACCAAAGACCTCCATTGCAGTAGTGGTGATATTTTTTCATCACTATCACCAAAGTTACCCCCAAAAACAAAGTGGTGGCATGTATGATATTTATTCATTCAAGAATAAAGAATTCCCTTTTTGATTATGGTTTTACACATTATTTTGTATCCTGAAATATTAGTAGAAAAATTTCACTACCCCCACAAATCATGGAAGTAAAGATGTCAGTGAGAACAGAAAATGGGGAAATCATTGCATCCCATGAATATAAATCATCCCATTCCATAATTTGTGGATTGAAATTTCTGTAGAACCTCATCACAAACCCTCTAGTGGAATTTGATTCAATTCTTGGCATGAATTGGATTTACCTATATAGAGCCAACATAAATTACCATGAGGGGGAAATCACTCTCCATATGGAAAATCGACCCCTGATTCTGTACAATTACAAGGAGGAGGATGAATATTATTTAGCACCATCATCTCAATTGTGAATATTACTGCCCTTTGTGAATGAATATCTTTCTCAGATGATTGAGTCTAAGGAAGAAACCATATTTTAAGACATTCCTATTGTGAGGGAATTCACTAAATTGTTTCCAAATGAATTTCTTCATCTTCTTTCTAGAATAGATGTTGAATTTTAAATTGATATTATACTTGAGGAATTTCCAATATCCAAGACTCCATATAGAATGGATATTGTGGAGCTTGAGGAGCTGAGGAAACAACTATAGGAGAATCAGGATAAAGGATTTATATTCCCAAGTGCTTCACCAAGGGGTGCACTAGTCCTCTTCATCAAGAAGTAGGATGGGTCAATGTGCCTTTGCATTGATTATTGTGAGATCAACAAAATAACGATAAAGAACAAGTATCCTCTTCCCCTAATTGATAACTTGTTCGATCAGATATATAGAGCACAATACTTCTACAAGGTTGATCTGTGGTCAAGATATTACTAAGTAAGGGTGAAGAAAGTGGATGTCCCCAAGGCTTCCTTCCATACAAGATACCGACAGTATGAATTCATAGTAATGCCTTTACAACTAACTAATGCTTCAACAATATTTAAAGACTTGATGAAAAGATTATTTAAAGATTACCATGACAAATTTTTGGCAGTCTTTATATATGATATTTTAATATACTCCAAAACCACAGAGGATCATGAGGGGAATCTAAGTACTATACTAGATACCTTGCGAAAGGGGAAGCTCTATACAAAGTACAAAAACTATGAGTTCTGGTTAAATGAAGTCTCATTATTGGGTCATATCCTTACAAGTAATGGGATATCTATGGATCCCTCCAAAACATCTATAATTGAGGGATGGATGAGGCCAACATCAGGGAAGGATATACGTATATTTCTTAGATTAGAAGGATATTTTTTCTGATTTCTGAGAAATTTCTCACGATTGTGAAACACTGTTACCAAGTTAAATCATAAGGGAGTGAAGTTTTCTTAGAGGAATGAATGTGAAGACATCTTTAAGGAGTTGAAAAAGAGTCTTATCATTGTGCATGTGCTCACACTACCCACAAGTGGAGAACTTTTTATGGTATTTAGTGATGATTCAATGAAGGGAATATGCTATGTGTTGATTCAAAATGATAAAGTCATTACCCATGCTTCAATGAAATTGAATGTTCATGAGAAAAAATATCCCACACATGATCCAGAGTTGGCTATAGTAATCTCCAATTTAATAATTTGGTGGCATTACCTCTTTGGGGTGAAGTGTAAAATATTTATGGATCACAAAATCCTCAAGTATATATTCACACAGAAAGAGTTGAACATACCTCAACGAAGACGGTTAGAGGTGATCAATATGATTGCTCAATCCATTACCACCCTGGGAAATCAAACAAGGTGGAGGATGCTCTATGTAGAATGTTCCCATTGATTCTATCATTGATGAGAATTGAAAAGGTCCACTCTTCTTAGATTTGTTGAAGATGGAAATTGGAATCATAAATTAGGTAACATCATCAATACTTTCAAAAATGATTACTCAACTGTCAATTTTGGAAAGGTTAATGGATGCTCAAAATAATGACATGGGAATTTAGAAAAAGTAGAAACAATTTTAAAAGGAATAACATGAAGAAAGAGATAAGTGAGAATAGATCAAAGTTCTTTGTATGTTAGAAATTGATGGATGAGAGAAAAAAGTCTAAGGGGATGATGCAACCATTACCCATACCATCAAGGAAATGGGAGAACATACCCATGGACTTTGTCACCGGACTTCTGAATACATTCAAATGAAACAATTCTATTTGGGGTTTTGGGGATCGTCTTACAAAGACTACAAACTTCATTTAAATTCAAGATGATTTCTCATTGGATCAACTGGAACAGATATATATCAGATATTTAGTAAGGATTCATGGAGAACCACTATCTATTATATCCGATTGAGATCCAATATTCACCGCTAAATTTTGGAAGAGTCTTCAACATGCTCTGAATACTAAGATGAACTTCAGTATGGATTATCATCATCAAACTGATGGAAAATCTGAGCAGACTATCCAAACACTTGAGGACATGTTGATTGAATTCTCAATGAACTTTAATGGTGGATGGGATCATCATCTTCCTCTGGTTGAGTTCTCTTACAATAACAGTTTCCAATCAATAATCCAAATGGCTCCTTATAAAGACCTATATGAGAAGAGGTGTAGAACACCAGCATGTTTGGATGAAGTTGGGGAGTGAAAACTCCTAGGTCCTGAAATGGTCGAAGAAATGGTGGAGAAGGTTAAGACCACCCCGCAGCACATTAAAGCTGCTCAGAGTCAACAAAAGAGCTATGATGATAATCATCCACGAGACATAGAGTTTGATGTGGAAGACATGTTATTCCTCTGCATATCACCGTGGAAGAGAGATATGATATTTGGGAAAAAGGTAAAGCTTATTCCAAGGCACATCATCCCTTTTGAGATGCTTGATCGCATTGGAGTAGTGGCCTATCGACAAACACTCCCATCAAACCTATCTCAAGTACATGATGTATTCCCTATATCACTCTTGAGGAAGTACATACCTGACCCATCACATGTACTCAATAAAGATGCGGTACCATTGGAGAATGAACTGTTCTATGAAGAGAATCCAGTGAAGATCTTAGACATAGTGTAAAATTTGTACTAAATAAGACAACACCCCTCGTCAAGGTGTGGTGGAGAAACCAAAAGTTTGAAGAAGCATGGTGAAAATCAGAGGAAGTGATGAATTAGAGTTACCCACATCTGTTGTACTGTGGGAAAAGGAAATTTAGAGGGAGAAATTTCTTAAGGGGAGAATATTTTAACGAACCAAACTTTTATTAATGAAAATTCATCTTGATCTAATTAAATGTCTAATTATGTAAAATGGTTATATAAGAAATATGCACTTCCTTGGTTTTATTTTTCTGGATTTCAAAATACAATTAAAAATTGTTACCATTGCTAAAATAGCCATTAAAAGAGATCAAATTAGTAGAATAAATACAGGGCTTTAACAAATCCAATTTACTCAGACAAAGGATGCAATTACCTCATCCAGTAGAATTTCTCAATATGAAGCCCATTTTTCAGAGCTCAGAAAGGATGTAGTGTCACTAGGATTTGATCTTGACCAAGATTAAGCTAAGCTTCAACATGTTAAGCTTGAGCAGAACCACCTACGAGAGAATTGGAAGTTGATTGAGATTACCACCCGAGGGATGTTATCTAAGCCTCCCCAGTAGTCTATCACCATCGAAAACAATACCCATAGGTCTTATGCGGGTGTTTTAATGGGTTATGTTACAGGACCCTATGATTGTTGGCATTATTTTTATATAGGATTTATACATTCATTTTATTATTGTTACTTTGTAAAAATATTTTGAAGCAGAAATATTATTTTATGAAATATTCAATTAAGAAAACTATTTTGATGAATTAATAGATTTTTTAATTAAATAATATTTTAATAATTTATTATTACTAAATTACTTTTTATTAAATATAATTTGTTGTATAATTTTTTTTATGAATAAAATTGTAATTTTTATTAAGGTTTGAAAGCTATTTTTTTCATAACCCAGGAATTTTTGATAAATGTCAGTTTTTTATTTTAAAAGTAAAAATTCACATTTTTGTAAAATTATTTAGATAAAATGAATATTATTTCTGGAATCAGGATGACGAAATTATCCAATGGTGAAATTTTCATAATTTTTTGAGAGAGTCGAATTTTTGGGTAAAAAATAAATACCGTTTAAATATATAATTTGTTTTATGACATCATAATGAACCAAAAGTAATGTAATGAAATACCATAAAAATTATGTTCTGCCAAAATATGTTTTACATTTAAAATAATGTTATTTTATATTTGTTGGATTAATTTTATGGTGCCTTAGTGGACGCTCAAAGACTTATAAATTATTTTGTCTTTTAAGATGGTTTCCTTCAGAGTGTGACTCACATCCACATAAGAAAGCCTAATATTTTAATAAGTTCTACTAATGGCCTTATAAAATAATGTTTAAGACTCCCATTTGAAGATAAAAATAGAAAATAACCATGTTTTGGTTAGTTTTTTTGATTATTTTATTGTGTGGTGTGCAAAACCTAAATAATAAAGAATTCTCTCCCTTTTCCAATATAAACCCATCAAATCTCCCACTTCTCTACACTCAAAACCCTTGGAGAACATCCCTATCCTGACCTACTATCTCTAAAATCTTCCCAAGGAACCCCAATCTTCCATGAAGCCTCTCTCAATACCCTCCCAAGCCTTTTGGATCACACTTGCATGTAAGGGATTTATTCCTTTCTCATTTTCCCCAAATTTAATTATGTTTTTATACCATTTTTTTCAATTAAAAATGTTGGCGTATGATTTCTCACCTCCCCAATACTTCCCTCCTTATGTTTGAATTATTAGATACCTATTTATATCTCAATAATTCTTCACATGGACACCCTTTACCATGCCGAAATTCCGTATTGAATTTCTCTCTTCGCATGTACATTCAAGCAATTATTTGTGTCATGAATCTAAATTCCATTACATATGTTGGGACATGTATCTATATGAACCACTTACTTTAAATTTTCATGTACGTATGATGATACACCCATTTATCTCTTATCAAACATTTTAATGAATTCTTCTGGCACACTGTTATGCTGCTGAAACTATACGGCGATTTTCCTATCCAAAGTCATTGTGTAGTGAATACAATTCCCATTTCTCTATCAAGGGTATTAACATTTACATATTTATTATAGAGTTTCATTTATGAATTCCACATTCCTTTATCATGGAATAAATTATGATGTTTAACGAATCCATGTTATATGATCCTTGTGGTGTAGTTATGCCTGAAATGAAATGATTAATAAGGGTGCACCCTGATATAACTCCAATGCATTGGGTAAAGACTAGTATCATGATATGTCTAGTGCAATGAGGTTTTACTCATTATAATTGTAGTGCAATAAGGTTTTACTCATGATCCAAGTTCAATGATCCTTGGATCCTGATAATATTATGTTAAGTGTTGGTTCCACATTCCCATGTAATGATAATCATGTTATATCATGCCTTTATGTTCAAGTTTATATTATAATCCATTGATATGGATATTTCCTAACATGTATTGTATCCGTTATTTAATTCCTTTTTTTACTTCCTTACTGGGCTTTATAGCTCACCCTTTTCACATGTATGTCCTCAGGTTATCCCATGAAATGTTAAGTACGTTGGAATGTTGTGGTCATGTAAAAGAAGTTTTCAATAAATATGTTGTATTTTATGTTTTAAGTTTTCATGTAGTGTTCCTAATTTTCCAGTACCCTTTACCTATCAATCCTCAAAGTTGTCTTAAGTGCTTATTTATTTAATAAATCATGATTAATCACGTAATAAAGATAAGGTTTGTTATAGAATTTGTATGAAACAAAATTATTTTTCATGGGTTATTCAATGATGAAATGATTAAATGATTATGAGAAATGTCCAATTCCCAAAAGTTATTATATGATAAAATTTTTATAAAACCCATTTTATTTCATGGGTTATGATATGATGAATATTTTGGGATCCTATGGAATGAAAATTTATGATTTTAATTTTCTTATGGCTGGGAACTATATATCCCTAAAATAAATTTGGTAATGATTAATGTTATATGAGATAAAAGGGTACATGATAGGTTATCTTAAGTTTGAAAGATGGTATACATGAGGTCATCCCAAGATCGGAAAATATAAAAAACTAGTTATCCAAAGCCTAACATGTTATGAATGTCTTGGTGCGAACCCTTGACATAATATTTTTTATGATTATGTGTATATCACAATTTTATGTCTTATGTTGATTTTCTACCGTCATGGATCATGTTATTTGATTCCCTTATGATTCTAGTATTATGAAGTTCCAATCATTATTACATGTCACAATATTATGTTATTTTATTTGTATGGTAAAATTTTCAAATGTTAGTCTCATGTTATCATACCCTTATGTTCATGTTTGGATTATGCATCTCCCTATTTTACCATTACATAACATCTAAGATTATCCTTTATTATGTATACTTTCCACAAGTTTCGAAAAAAATTTATTATGTAGGATATATCTAAGAAGGGTGATAGTTATGAAGATCATAGTGCTAGATGATATAGTTTACCTATAATTTTGTTTCTTTTACTTTTATGATTTCAAACAGACTAAATTATTATGGTTTTCAAGTGTGTGTTTGTGTAATGTAATGAATATAAATTGAAAATGATGTAATATATATATATATATATGAGAAGCCTATGTCACAATAGTTGGTATCAATGTAAAGTTTTAGTTAATGTTTTGAAACAATGATGATAAAACCTTAGTGAGATCACTGATAAAATTTATATGGACAAGTATAAGGACTGGTTAATTTATAAGAAAATTTCATGGAATTTTGTTTAGGGTTTGAGTGAGTTGCTTCCATGAAATTAAATCCATATATGGATACAAAAAGTTGATGTGGATATAGAATATAGGAATATATGGGTAATAACATTGAAAAGAGAATATTGATTTATACTTTATCATCACCTAGTGTAAGAAAATGGGCCCTGCTTCACACTTGGTTTCACACTACCATGGGATATGATTTAGAAATTTACAAACTCTTTATGAACCATCAAAAAGTATTTAAATGGAAGATGAATACGAATGGAATTGGATAAACCTATGTTTTTAGAGATTAAAAATAATGTTCCATGATATAGGAATCCTATAAGTTATTTTCATGATTATATGGTTTAGCACTATGAATATTGTTACTGACACTATGCTTTCTGGTTTTACTGAATGGATAGAACCAGAAGGAATCATTTTAACACTGAATCTGAGGGAAATTTTGGTGACTATGATAAACCAAATCGGATCATAACTCAAGAGATTGATATTATGATTATTCTTAATCAGTTTTCACTATATATGACCAATAACATGAACAATGGTGAGATTCCTAAATCATTAAATAAGAGGAGATGAAATTTTATAAATGTTCATCTAGTAATGACCATGGAGAAAAGAAGAATAAGAATACTAAATATCAAGAAGGTTAGAAGAAGAAACAATAATAATATCTAAAATGGAGGGAATTACGTCATCTTTTTGAAAAAAAGTCATAGAGTGAAAAATTATCAAGGAGTTCAATGTATTATGTGTGAGAAAAATGGTATTTATCAAACTCAATTCCCTAACACAAGAAGTGACATCTAGACCAAGGAAGGAACTATTTAATTTCAATCGTTGGAGTGGAATCATTGAAGTATTTATATAATAGTATTCAAGTATTATGTTGTAGAAGTATTTTCCCAATGTTATTTGGGTTTTAAGAATCATGAAACATATAAAGATTATGTTATTTTTTAAAGAATATATGTCTCCATATAAGATTTTTTAAGAGTTTTGGATTCCATCATAGCTTTATATGTTTGAGGTTGATCATAAGTTAAATATATTATAAAAACCTCACCTAGATTTACACGTTGAGTGTTTATCAAGAATAAGGGTATTTTATAAGACATTCATAGAAACACAAACCTTTGGTTTTGAGGATGAATTCCATTTTATTAACACATGATTAATGTTATTGGTAACCTTTTGGGTTTATCTTATCTTTGATGGATATGTAAATATGAGTTATTGAAATTTCATCAAATTTTTGTTAATATAGTTTCTGAAAAAGGATATCCTACAAACCAGGCAACAACCTGTTGCATTTGGAAAAGAAGTGGGGATTGAACGGAAAACCAAAGGGTGATAAGAGAATAACACCACCACTGAACTATATGAAAAATCAATTCTAGTGAGAAAATAGAAATAGAGATATTTTTATTTATGTATCTCTATTCTCAGTTAGTGAACAATTCTAGGTTAAGATAAAAAGGTCTAAAAGGATACTACAACCATTATCCATACTAGAAAGAAAATGGGAAGACATGACTATAGATTTTTTCATCCTAATCCTCATAACATCTAATGGTAATAATGCTACATGGGTTGTAGTCGATCATCGTATGAAGTCATTACTAGTCGTATATATCATATAATATTTCTCCTGGGATACTTTTTACAAGATATAAATTATAAAAGTGGTAAGTTTACATGGAGTACCGAATTCAACTGTATCTGATCGAGATTTGAAGTTTACCTAGAAATTTTAGCGAAGTCTTAAAAAAGTTAATGATATAAGGTAGATTTTCAAAACTCCGAGAACAATTCAAACCCTAGATGATATTCTAATATCTTTTTCAAAGGATTTAAAAGGTGGTTGGTATCACACCATCATTTATTTGGGTTTTCTTATAACAATAGCTTTCACCCATGAATTTAGATGGATCCTTATGAATCCCTTTATATGTATAGGAATGAAGTTACATAAATAAAGCTATTGGGACTTGAGATAAATGTTGAGATGAAATATAATATTAGAACCACATGTTTGGATTAGACAAAGTTGTTCAAAAATATATGTTCATGATCATCAATGAATTTTATAATTTGACGTTGTTAAGAATTTCTTTCTACAAATTTCTCTGTGGAAGAAAGAAGAAAAAACAATTCCCTATATATATTGATCCCATTCAAATACTTGATCATATAAAGATAGTATATGGTTATTTGGTTCTTCCACTAAACCTCTATTATGTTTATGATGTGTTACTTATATCACTCCTATGTAAGTACACACCTAATTTAAAATATATACTAATATCAAAGGTAGTACCACTGGAGAATGATATTTCTTATGAGGAACAACCTGTAGAGACAACGAAGCGAATAGATAAAGTTCTATGAAAAAATACCACTCACCTGATAAAAGTTTTTTGGTGAAATTACCAGCTTGAAGAAGCTATGTAGGAACTTGATAACATAATGATAAATAATTGTCCATAGTTTTTGGTACCAAAAATATTAATTTTGTGGGAGAAATCAATTTTAGGGGGGTTGGGGGTAGAATGTTACACCCTAAGGTTTATTGTTTTTTTAAAATAAATTAAATATATTATATATTTTTTATTTCCCCAAATAATGAATCTAGATTATGTTACACTAAACACTGATTTTATCTTGTGTTACATGCAACACCGATTTTATCTTGAGTTACACATAACAATGACTTTCATCAATATCATACAAGATGCACGACATCGAGCTTCATCCAAACATACATTAATATAATATGACTATTAAATTAAATAGGTGGGAATTAATAGTATTAAGTACTTTATGCAATATAGATATAAGATTCCCACTCAAAAAAAATTATTTATAAATTATTATTTATGAAAACATACACTTTATATCATTGGATGACATATTATACGGATGGTTTATAGAAGTTTTCATGAAACTAGTTACTTTCCCATGAGTTAATTAAGTTATAATGGAATGATAAATTTTTTTATAATCTTTTAGAACATTCATATATGGTTTTAACTATTTTATGGATGGTCTTGAAATTATGTATCCCACTATTAAATTGGTAGAGTTTTTTTATCTAATGAGATAATATGAAATGGAATGGGGGAGTGAACCTAATCCACTATGGGACTCTATCAACTATATTTATGGGAATGGGGAGTGAAAAAAATATACTCTGGGACTTTTTCTAACTGTATCAGAGGTTTTTCATTACTAAGGTAATGGTATTCTATGATTATGTGTATTAAAAATACTTTTTATATAATGATTATGATATGTTTTCAAGTATAATGATTTATTATTGATTATTTTGCACTCTTATGACTCATGTCTTTTATTATGAAAAATCCTTATGTCAGGACTCATGATTTATTATTTATTATTACTTAGGTATATTTTTAATGTTATTATAATGTTTTTATATACTTATTAATATCCTATCCTCAATTATACACTTCAATTATTATCTCCCATATTTACCTTTATTGACCTTATGAGATCACATATTCTTATGTTTCTATTTACCTCAATTTTGAAGAAATGTATTATGTATGATAAGACAAAAAGTAGACTATGTGAAATGAAATTTATGAGAGATAATGAATAAACTTCTAAAAATTAGCCAAATGTGTATTTAGTCTCTAAATACCCTAATAATTTATAGTTTTGGCGTGTTTATCATTGTGTTATGTATTAATATTTTATAAAAAATTAAGAAATATTTATTTATGTTATGATTGGGTCACCACATGATCACAATATCTATATCAATAAGGGTAATGATTAAAGGATATTTGTTTTCATTAATCTGGATGACGTAGTTTTGTATGGCTTGAATGAGGACAAATGAAATCCTTCTGTAGAATATATAAAGTGTAAATTTGATATGTCCATGAATGAAGAGTTAAGGTTTCTCTTTGATTTATAGGTGAATTATGGAAGTAATGGAAATTTTATTTCTCAATTAAAATATGTTAAAATAGGTACTAAAGAGGTTCATAAAGAAATATTAAATGTTCATGAAAACATCTATAGAAAACCAAATGAATATTTCAAGATATGATGGTGGTAATATGGTTTATGTAATGGAATATATGAAAATTATTTGAAGCATGTTGAATCTAACAATTACATGATGCAAACTTGTGTTTTAAAATTATTACGTTGCATATAAAAAACTTCCTACGTAAATTAACTTTTAATATGTGGAATGAATTATTTGTTATATCAATATAAAGGTTTATTTTATGATATTTTATTAAGAAAAATGACAAAATGAGTTATTGGGATACATGGATTCAGATTGGTCTAGTTTAATGTATGATTTCAAGTGAACATCTGATGGTACTTTTTATCATGGATTTTTTTGTGAATTTATATTCTAAGTAAGAAATAATATAACATTTCATCTATCACTATATATTATGAATATATCATGGATACTCAATCATGTACTCAATTTATATGGATTATGCAATAACTTCAGGATGTTTGAGTTGATTTGAAATCTCCAATTATAACCAGGTGTGAAAATTTTTGTGCCATAAATCCTAAAAAAATATTTTTCATCACATAAAAAAAAGAGGACCTAGATAAATTATAATTTTATCATGAAGAAGTTTGAGAAAGAGATACTAAAGTTATTATATGTGTCACCATAAAATCATGTTTCATATATTATGATAAAGGCATTACCCAAAGATGATTTTGAAATGAAAAAGTTGTCTCTTAAATTATAATTGACTTTATCCAATTAGATGGTTTTGGTATGTGACCTAAACACTATGATGATATTTTATATTTTTAAAAAGTTAATTTAATTTAAAATTATTGGTTATATTTCTAATCCTATCTTGTAAATGTACATAGAAGTCATCTATGGGTTTATTTATAGACGAGTATAAGTTGTATATAATTTGCGTGGGAGGAGTTTTTCATGATTGATGATGAAAATGGATGGGATATTTATTTCCCTATTGGAAAAGATGGAGTTAACCCGTGGTATTATTCAAGAAAGGGAGAGAGTGATTGAATGTTTATTCCGGGGGGATCTTGGTTTTCAAGTATTAAGGACCATAAAGATCCATGAATTCTTTTCTTAACAATTTTTTCATATAAATATTGTTTATCATGAAGTGCTTCCCTCATATGGGATTAGAGTTGGTCCTTAGTAAATAATGGATACAGAATATAAATTCAAGTGGTTTTATACTAATTTTATTGTCACTTATAAAATTCTCAGATGAATGTGTTGTGGACTAGTTGTGGAAGAGTTTTTAATAAACCCAATAGGGGGAATTATTATCTAAAATACCATATGGGATTTTGGGATTTGTTTGTTGAAAATTTTTGTGTAGGGAAACATTAATTTTTTTTAAGGAATAGAGAATCTTAAATGATTTTTATTATAAGTTATTGTATTTATATTTATAGGACACACATCGTTCTAGGAAATACTTGGTAATTATCTAAGAAATACATGTTATTAACACTGGTTCTATATATTTTTGTTACATGGAGTAATTTACACTATGAAGTGGAACCTAAGATATTTAGGATTCAAGAAACTTTAATGATGAATGATTGATCTCTATATGAGAAGGATGATATTTTCATAAATCAAATTCATAAGATACTACCATAAAAATGTTATAATGTTAGTTTCATGGATTTTAGTGTTTCTATTGATTCATATGTATCTATACAATAGAGGAAAGCCACACTATAAATACTAGAGTTGTATGGAATTTTTTTCTTTTAGTCTATGTTACCACTACATGATGAGGATAATCATGTTAAAGTGTGCTAGTAAAAATAAAATTCCATGGTTGTCACTAAATTTAGTTTTTTGGATGTGAATAGTAAAATTTATAGATTCATAATTACATAATGTAATTTATATTATCATTCCATAGAGGTGTTTGAGTTTGATAAATAGGATTTAGATGAAAATGGGTGTCATTCTAGGATGCTACTGATGACAATTTGAAGGATCCATGTTTGTAGATTTCCATTTTCAGACATCCAATCTTCTGTGGTGGATAATGGGGAACTAAATTGGTGATCATGATTCGAAATTAAAGAGATTATTGGAAAAAAATTTCATCCTAATTATATTTAATTTAAGATAAATTATGTGAAAAAATATATATTCTATTTAAATATTATAGAGTAATCTTTTTCATCATATAAAGAAAATGATGATCTTGTAATAGATTGAGGAATTGTGTAAAAAAGGAAGAATAGAGGATGAATTATATACTTGTATTAGAAAGTTAGAAAGAAGTGATATTGTAGGGTATCTCATTATATGTTCAAAGAATTTTGTTAAGTATATTAATGTTAAGATTATTAATACACCACTTCTAGTGTAATTTCAAATTTTATTCTTGGAGATCAATATAACAACACTTGGGGAAACAATGAGAAATACAAGTGGTTGACAATAGGGATTTATTTGTTCTATGAGGGTTATAAACCTTAAGGGTCAATGATACCACTCGGAGTTTAAGAAATAATAAATTTACTTAGTTTTTTTGGTGTGTTGGAATATTATCATTTCATGATCCTTATATTATCCAACTTTTAGTGTACTATGTAAAATCGATTATGTACCTATTTTTTTGTTTAATAGATTTATACTAGTTGTGTTGTATACAATGTTCCTAATAATAATTAAACAAGATTACTGGAAATGTCAATTTTTGAAATATTGGCATAGCTTGATTCACCCCCATCACTGAGGGTATTTATTTATCCTATGACCGACAATGGTATGGAATACTATAATAAATCATTAAAAGAATATATATATATATATATATATAAAATATTTATTGGAGATGAAACTTCATAATTAGAAAAAGTGATTTTAAAATAGGAAATAATATGCATAACACACACACACACTCACATATATATATATAAATTTAGAGTAAAAAACCCATTGAAATAATAAATGTGATATTCATTCTTTACTAAACACATTTCATGAAATTGATCATTCATTGTAAGTGACACTATGAATTATATTCCTATGAATTATCTTTTGAAAAAAATATTTTATCTAAACCTAATCGTGAGGTACCTATATATATATATTTTGATATTTGTGTTACATTTAGTTGTGTGACCCGAGCCCATTGGTTCTAAGATAATTGGAGTAAATGAAAACTTATATGCTAAATTGAGATATCATAGTTTCCTAACTGACCATCCAAGATTCATATGTGATATGTTCTATAATATTGTTTATTATAAATATTCATGGATTTAGTTAATAGAATAATTGGGTTATATTATGATGGAATACACATCATGAGAAAATAATATATATGATGTAGAATATTATCATTTTAGTGAGATTAAATTTAATAAAATTTATTTTTTAAATAATATAAATCATGAATCTCTCCCAATAAACTTGTATTTTGTTAGAAAGTGACTTTCACTATAAATATAATTTTGAAAATTATTATTGGTTATACATATAATTTAATTTATTGGTATCTAATATTGAGAAGTTTTCAAAATGAGAATCATTCTGAGCATAAGTATATTGATGTTATAGAAACTAATCCCTCTAATTTTAACTTTTGGGAATTGGATACAAGGAGTGCACAACACATTAATACTAATGTGCATAGACTTAGAAATATATGAGAATTATAGAAAGTATAAATATATCTATATGTTGATAATGTGTGAAGAGTGGTTTCGTTAGAGGTAGTCACATATGATCAAAATCTTCTTAGATTATTAATTATATAATTGTAAAAATATAACTGTGTTTCAAACCTAAAGAAAAATTATATTGGATTACCTTATTCAGTTAAAATTGATTTTAATTATTGAAAAAGTAATTAAGTTATTCTATATACATGAAATAACTGATTTATGGAATGGTAATATATTTAATAATTTATAAATTTAAGATATGGGTAATCTAGTACATAACATTAAGGATAAAATGTAAAAGAAGTTTTTTTACTCCAAATTTGTTTAGCACTCTCACATTGGACATATAAATAAGAAACACACCCATGGACTCTACAAAGACAGATTGTGGTAGTTATTTGATTATAAATTATTTTTTAAATGTTAATATTTTAAAATTGGGTAACTTTATAATACACCTCTTTTTAATGTGTAAGGGTATATGGGTTCTCAAATCTTTTAAATACCTATTTAAGTTAAAAAATGAGTACCCAAGAAAGTTGGGGGTATAAGCACTTCATAAACATTATTTATTACTTAAATTATTATGGTTTTTGTTTCTTATGAGAAGAAGGTTTAAAAACTATAATTATTTTAAGGAGTTTAAAAATATATATAAAATGAAATAGGAAAAATTATTAAGAATTTTCAATAAAATCAAGGTGGTGAATACTTGATCCAGAATTAAACCAACCATCTAAGTGATTGCGGAGTAGTTTTATATCTCAGTTCTCTTAGAACAACATAGTGATAGGATAAATCATGACTTGTTTGCAATTTTTCTGTTGATGATGAGTCAATTTTACCTTCTTATATCATTATTAGGATATTCATGAGAAGAATAATATTTAATACTAAACCACATTTTGTATCAGGGATTCCTAAAGACACAATATGATATAAAAACCAAGTTGTATCCAAATATGTTTTTATGGGGGTTTAGGATTCAAATCATATATATGTTGATTGTGTTTTGAATTTTTCCCCTAAATTAGGAAAATTCATTTTTGTGTTAAGTATTAGCATATCAAGAGGTGAAATCCTTAATACAACAACCAATATTCTAAGGGTTAGTGAATAGTTATAAGGTATCTACTTAAGCATGAGAGGTATTACCTATAAGTAAGACCTATCGTATACTAACCTGAAACATCATACAATAATATAGAAAAAAATTAATTTGCAGATGTTGTATAACACATTAATTTATAAATTAACACTATAAATAATGTGAAATAATATAAATGTAATCATTAGTTACAACCATCAAATACAGAATATATATAAACCCATACTTGAAAACTTGATGGTGAATGTAATAATGAAATATCCACACCATTATTTATGTATATCAGTTATCCATCTCCATGATCTATAATTATATATCATTTACATATATGGATTTACATAGACACAAGGCAGACAATGTGCAAGTGAGAATGCAGTGGTGAATAATAATACTTATTATGATCATCGTATATAGTGATAATAACCCATAAACATCTAGTGTCAATGTGAATATATAACATATTAGTTTTATAAAAACTGTATGGGGTTTATAGGATTATCAAATGACCCATGTAGTGAAGGATCCCAAAATACAAACATGATCTAACACCAGTGAAAAAATATGTAGTGAATAACAGAAAACATAAATAACAATACTTGAAATATAGAATGATCCATTTACATAAAATATAAAATATTTTTTACAGTAATAAATTTGTTATATCTGGTGGACTCTTTTCTCCATAGGGATGAAACTAGCCACATGAATCCCCATTTGTAATGGGAGGACCCCATGATATCCTATGGTGTGGTAGAAAATTATTTGTGAAGACAAAAGGAGAACCAATAAGAAGTTATTATTGAATATGGATTATTAATGTCTAACCCTTTAACAAAAGGATCATATCCATTTATACATAATTTCTTAATTTAATGAAGGGCGTCAATAGTCTATTACTGTCATATATAAGTCAAAATGTGTTACCCGTAACACATGCCCACTTGGGATTTTTGAATTATGAATGTTTCAATGACCACAATGAATTTCTAAATCCATAAATGAATCAAACTATTGATACACAAATAAATAAAACCACTCCTAGATTCAATAATAAATCCATGCTCTTGATATCTTACAATACTAGTCTATCATACAATATAGTATATACCAATCATATACTACAATTTATGCATTGTAATTGCATATCATTTTCTCTAATTCTATGTTTATCATTCAAAATGAAATACCCATTTTAGTGAATTCAGCATAATATCCCATTTTCATTAAATCTCTTTAGGGATTTATGAAAAACATCCAAACTCATTTTTGAATCCATCCATTGTTGGCCCGAAGGCCTGTCAGAGTTGGAAGAATGAATCAAAGTCTAGTTTGTGTTTGTTATAAATCAACACTAGGATGATCAAGGAGTTTTTGAACAAGTATAGTTTCAATATATTCAAAAAAATATGTGGGAAGGCATGATATGTTTGAAAAACTTGAAATTTCTTGAAAGATGAGATTGTTTGACATAAGGAAGCTACATACTGTGGTTTACATGTAAGACTCTTACATGAAAAATAATTTGTAAAAACCATAGTTTCGTTCATGGTAGGAATATGGTTTAAGAAGAGTCTCATACTAATTCTGGATAAATAATTAAATTCCAATCTATTTAAGAGACCTATAAGTCATTAAACTGAATAAAACATCACCCAAAGTAGCGATCTTGGGGGATTCTATGCAAGTGTTCTAAGGGAGGCAGTGTGGTATCTCTAAAATCTTATAAAGAAAGTGTTCCTGGCATAGTGTTAATGTGTATAGACTTCTTTATTCCATAAATTGTGAATATTAGTGGATTTGGGTATAAATGAAACAATTTTGGAGTATGATCCTTGGACTATCCTCTAGTGGTTAACCAAGTAAAGATGGTGTGTTTTCTCTTTTCATGTGAATTTTTAATTACTAACGATTCGATCATACAATTTTAAAAAGTTATTTCCAATGTAGGAACAAGATCCATTAATCTAAAATAAAAATTTGACACCCTGATTCACCCTCCCCTCTAAAGGTGTTCCGGGTTCCTATATGTGGTATCAGATCATACATGTTGTTAGTGTTAAATTTGTCCTCTATTGTTTTCATGGAGAATTTAGTGAATATCAAGGGAGTCCCCCTCTTGATGGAAGAATCTTATATATTTTCAAGAAATGGATGAGATCTCATATGATATCCCTTGATATGGAAGTTCTTTTTTCAACTTCTCAGGGGATTCAGTTCACTAATGTGAAAAGACTTTCTATGATTGAAATAGATAGGAAAATTCTTGATGTATATTCCAAAGAAAAAAATTGACTTATTGTAGCTCTGTTTGATCAAATTTATCTGAATGTGACGTGTTTCAATTAATCCAAGTCTATGTGGGGATAACAAGAATATATATACTAAGTTGATAAAAATGTGAAGGAGGAAAAACTCCATGTTTTGAAAAATCAGTTTAAGGACCTAAAAATGAATCCGGATGAAAATTTTGATACATTTTCTAATCAAATTACTAAATATTTTGGGGAAATTAAATTTATTGGTGAATAAATTAAATATATTTACATTATAAAGAAAATATTAAGAAGGATTCCACCTCTTTACCATCCAAAACTGTCATCCCTATAGGAATTTGATCTATCTAAACTTTCTCTTAGTCATCTGCTAAGCCATATGGTGGCTTATGAATTGAGATCCAAAACAGAAGATTCAAAGACTCGAGTAAGAAAGGAAATGGAATTAAAATACATGGATTACTTGAGATTTCCAGAGATAGTGTTGATGATGAAAATAATAAAAATGAACATATTTTTTTTATGAAATTCAAGAGAGTAAAAGTTATATTTGAAGGAAATCCTAAACTTTTATGTTTCCAATGTGGTAGAGTTGGGAAAATTTCCTCTTAATGCTCAGGGAAGTTCGATAATGAAAAAAGTGAATAAATAATATTGTAGAATCCTCAAAAATGTTCCCTCAAATGGGAGACTTCAAATTAGAAAAGAAATTAAAGAGAAAGATATTATTATGTAAATAAGAACAAGATGATAATACATTTTTAGAGTATGAAGAACCAAAGTTAAAATTTGAAAGACAAACTTCCAAGATGGCTACAATTGAATAGGAAGATCCTTCAAAAGACAAACACAATTTGTTGATTTTGTGTTATTGATGTAAAGGTTGAACTTGGCAGTGCACTTCATGAGATTTAAATTCAAATGAAAAAAAAGATTAATATGAGAGATTTTCTATAAGAGTCATCGTAGTATGTTGTTGACTTGAATTAGAAATTGATCAACATGAAGAAGGGGAAGAATAACATTTAACAACTCTTTAAAAACCTAAAGAATTTGTGAAATTAAAGATCATGGTTGAAGAGAAGGAACAACTCATCAATGACCTTACATATAGATTGGAGCAGAATTACAAGAATATTTAGGGACTTGAAGAAGATGTTGTTACTCTAAGGAGTAAGTCAGAAATTAAATCAAAATCAAGGGAAACAAATAAGATGTTATAGTTTGGAACATTATCAGATGCAGAGCTATTTGAAAGAGATAAATGTGGTTCTGAAAAAGTAGATAAGATCTTGAATGATTAGAGATCCACACGTATGGGAAATGGTGGAAGTGAATTTAATGCTGAAACCTTAATGGTCTGAAATGATATGAGTAAAAATAAAGGGAAGCAGATAGTTGGACATATCACAAAGGCACCCGATGTCCAAAAAATGAAAGTTTTAATTAAAATAGAAAAAATAGTTTAAAATTATCCTCATGTATCCATAGATAATAACCAGTCAATTAGTTTTATAATATATGGGTACAAGAAGAGGAATGGAAGCGAGGAGACTTTTCTCTTATGAAATATAAATTTTCTTGATTTTTGGGCTATACAATGTTGTATTATGAAGAGGATATAAAATTTATGAATGGGGAAGAAGTTGGATGTCAAAAAAATTGAACGAAAGTATATACTTAATCATATAGAAAAATAGTTTATATGGATATTTTTTCACTGTTCTCACTATAGCCATAATTCTATTTATTTGAGGTATAATAAAGAAGGGAAAATTTCCTAAAGAACTCAGAGAAAAGTCAATTCCCACTATCCAAGAAAGGTTACTCTTAAAATAGTTATTCTCCTCTGGAAAAATAGAATGAGTATGAAGAAACCATGCATATTGAAAAGATATTAGAAAATCCATATATATATTTTCCCCCCAATAAAGTATATCATGAAAGGAAAAGAAGAAAATAAAGATAGACAACCTGGTATAAATAGATCAAAATGCTACAGAGAATAGTATCACCTAGATTAATGATAGTGAATACTCATCCCATAATAATGGAAATTAAAATTTGTCGATGAATTCTAAGAAAAGGGTTGATGGAATAGTGATGTTTGTCAATTATGGTTCTTTAAAGATCAAAGTAATTGGAAGTACAGAAGTAGAAAATGATGAACATTGGAAAACTGTTGATCTATATGTGGAAGGTTTTCATCAGAACCTTCTGAGTGTGTATCAAATCCATGACTCTAGACTGATAGTGAAATTTAATCAAAAAAGGGTGAACTATCAAAGGAAATTCAAGTAATTATCTCATAAAATGATGCATAACATATTACACTTTATACCAGGTTGATGGTAAAGAGAAATTTTTTTACTTAATAGTTGAAGAAGAAAAAAACTTGTGGCATTAGAGTTTATGTTACATTAATCAACATAGCATGGAAGATATATTTAAGATAAATATATTCATTGATATTCCCAATTTGATGTGTGAATGAGAAAATACATGTTATGCTTCCATGTTAGGAAAGATTTTTGGGAGTTCTTATCAGCCAAAGAACAAATGGGAATCAAATATTCTTGATCTCATCCCCATATATGTATGTGGTCTAATAAATGTGGCAGGATCATATGAAGATAAGTACTTTATTATTTAGTGATGATTATAGTAGAATGGCACGTGTAATGATTATTGAGAGGAAAAAACAAGTTCTTGATTAGATAAAGAGTTATTTTCAAATTTCTAATAATGAAAATTTCTAGAAAATCAATATTCCATGATCTAACAATGGAGGATAATTCACATCCATTTAATTTTATAATTATATGAAAAATTTGGAATAAATCATAAAGTGGATGCAGGGATAACCCCATAGAAAAATGGATTTGTTGAGCACATAAATTGATAGGTGAACAATAAGGATAGAACTATGCTGATTAAGAGTCGTAGTTCTCATAATTTCTAGAAAGTGGGTGTTAAATTTTTAGTGTACACTAAAAATAAAATAGGGTTTTATGGGAGAAAACAATAAAACATATTTTTTATGGTATGGAAGGAATCCCTCTATGAATTATTTTCATGTTTTGGGAAGTAAAATTTTGATCTAAAAAAAAGAAGGAAGTCAAGGAAAGTATGGTGATGCCACAAATGAGGGTATATTCCTTGGATATTCAATGAAGAGTAAATCTTGAAAATTTTACAATAATCATCATGGAAGAATTATGGAAACTAGTGATTCCATGATCATTGAAGCTAAAACCATAAATACCTCATAGAGCTCATATGCTGATATGATAGAAGATGTATAAGAAAGTGGACAAGGGATAGATTTGAATATTGAAATATTGGAAGGAATGAAATATGTTCTGCATTCACAAAATGATAATGATTAAGAATAGGAGTCAAAAGAGGAAACTATGGATGATGAAACATCGTCATAATCTCAAAGGAGAAATGGAAGAGAAAAATTGATCAATAAAACATCATTAAGGTCTAGACCACTACCATACAGACAATGAGGGTGAGTAATGAAAAAAATTATTCTATCCCATAAAATATAGATCCAACATTGTTTAAAGAAGTAGAGAAGGATAAATCATGGATTAAGGCCATGAATGAAAAATCGAATCAGATTGAAAACAACTAGACATGGTATCTTATCCAGAGACAAAAAAATCACAATGTGATTGGGAGGAGGTTGTTTGAAAAAAAAAATTGATGACCACATAAATTTGATCAGAAATAAGGAATTCTTGGTTCTTAATGTTTATTAATAGATTAAAGGCATTGATCTTGAAGAAATATTTTATCCAGTGGCTATATTAGAGTTGATCAAGATTATTCTCTTAATGGAAATTCAAATAGGGTACAAACTTTATCACAAAGATATCAAAATAGAATTCTTAAATGGTGCTATTGAAAAATATTTTTACATTAAATAACCAATGGGTTTTGTTATTGGTAATAGTGAAATAAATATTGGTTTATTTAAAAAGTAACTCTATGGAATGAAGTTGGTACATTGAGTGTGGTATTCTTGACTCGATTTTTATCTGAAGAAGAATGAATTTAAATTATGAGGATTCAACCATATTTTCTATGTAAATAATTATTAGAAATATCAATTTATGGTGCTAGTGTATGTCGATGACATTACTTTTGGTGGAAGAAGGCATGTATTAGTGGAAATGTTTCTAATCACATCAAATAATAATTTTAAATTTCTATGATTGGTGAAATAACATACTTTTTTGGGATTCATGTAATTCAAAAGAAGTATTACACATTCATTTTTCATAAAGAATATTTAATATCCCATCTAAATAAATTCAAAATGTATGACTCCAAACCAATGTCAAATCTGACTACTATCAGGAAAAAACATGGAAAGAATGAGGATGAGACATTTATGGATCCCATCCTATTCAGAAGAATAATTGTAATCTTATTATACTTCAATAAAACATGGTCATATATTTTCTTTGCAACATTATTAGTGGATGGTTTTTAATGTAATCTGATGGAAGTTCATTTGGAATTAGTTAATGGAATAATGAGGTATATTCAAGGTACTCTCAATTTTGAATTATACATTGATGTTGGAAGAGATAACAAGTTATAATTATTTTATGATATTTATAGGGTTGGAGATGTAGTAGATCAAAAGTGCACAAGTGATGGCACCTTATTTATAGGAAACAAATTTATGGGATGTTTGAGAAATAAATAGGAAAAAATATCTCTTAGTACTGATAAAGAAGAGTATATCTCTACCAAGAAGGATTTTATTAGAATTTTGTTGATGAAACAAAAACTAACTAATATTGGTATTGAGGTGAACCAAAAAATGGTGATTCAGTGTGAGAAAAAGTGTGTGATCAATCCTCTAAAGAATTTGGTTCAACAATTTCTTACCAAACATATTTTGAACATATATTACTTCATCAAGGAAAAAGATGAACAAGTTTTTATTGAAATGGAGCATTCTAGAACTGATTACCAAGTGGATGAAATTTTTACTAATCCATTATCAACGCAAGTGTTCGAGAAAAATCAGTTGAACCTTAATGTTTTTCCACCTCCCAATGCATGATGAGGTTATAGATGGTTCCCTCTCCCCATTCGTGTTAACTTTTGTAATCTATTTAATGAAGTGATATAGGTATATGGGGGAGATATGATCCACGAGGAGTTTTTTTAGCACTATAAGTACAAATATAGGTTCTCTAGGTTTATTTAAAAAGGGTTAGAATGGATAAATTTAATGTAATAATTTTATTCTAGTTACAGGATTTTAGAAAATCATGCAATGATTATGCGACATGATGTGAATTAGGTGTTATGAGGAAATAGTTCAATTTTCTCAGAACTTAGATTGGATATATTTGAGCATTCCAAAAAATGATAACCCAATCCATGATACCCTTATTATTTTATACATCGATATTTTATCATGTAGATTTGTAGTGTTTGATGAGTTGTTTCTTACCTTTGATGTTTTTGTTCAAGGATGACGCTTTATTGAATTTATCAAACTGATTTCTAACAAACCCAAAGGGAGAGATTATTGGAACCAATCCCTATTACAGATGGAAGCTAAAAATATTGTCTAGTTTTATTTTTTTCTAAAATTACACTAGGTTGATCAAGGAGTTTTCAAGACAAGTTTTTTTATGGTGTAGATAGATTCATTATTGAACGTGGAACTCTTTCTTAGTGTTTTCCAAAATTTTGGGTCCAAAATTTTGAGGATGAAGAATACTGTTTCAAGAAAACTATTTTTCACACAAGGATGAAGATTTATTGAAATTTTATAGGTGAGTAGAGTTTTTAGATCCTCACATAAAAATATGGAAAAGGCATGAGATGTGTACAAAATATGAAATTGTGTGAAAGCTGAGATTGCGCAATGCAAGTAAGCTGTATGTCATGGTTTCCATTTAGGGATCTTACACACCAAATAAAATTGGAAAAATTGAGTTTCATGTTTGTTGGTATGCAGAAAAGAAACCAATTCCTAGAGACATCTATGTCTATAAATAGGCTACCACCCTTTCATTTGAACATTAATTTTTACAACGATGATTTGGTGTCTCTCCCACACAAAATATTTGTGTGAAGAAGAGTTTCATGTTGTAAAACATGGTTGTAGAGTGTTTATTATGCCTATATAAACCAAGTGAAACTCATGGTTCGGTTGTGTAGAAGATAAGGGTTTCTTGAAAGTTATGTTATGAAACAATATCAAGATTTTTCTTTAAAAATATGTGTATTTTTCCTAGTGCTTGAGTTAAATAACTAACTTGTTTTGAATATATAGTTTGTTTGTTCAGTTGTTTCAAGTGCATCAATTCAGGAGTATGGTATAGAAATAGTATCATGTTAATCAAGAATAAAGAATTAAATGTCCATATACAGAATAGAACTTCATGTTGTTGAACCGATTAACACATCACCCAAAGTAGTGAGCTAGGGTGTGTCAACAAAAGTGTTCCAAGGGAGGTAGTGTTCTATCCCTCAAATCTTGTAAACTTAGTGTTCTTGTCATAGACAAAATATTTCTAAAATTTTTAATTATATAACTAGTGGATATTGTTTTATTTTGGTATAACTGACACACTGTCAGTGTATGGTCATTGGGCTAGCCTTTAAAGGAGAACCAAGAGAAATTGTTGTGTTGTCACTCTGCATGTGAATGTTTAAATACTACACAATTATATCAGATAGGTTTAGTGAGTTCCTACCAACATGGTTACAAGATCCATCTCTTTAAAATAAATATTTTACACCCTGATTCACCCATCATTTCTTTGGGTGTTTTGGTGACCTACATCCATAATCTTTTGGATATAGTTTGTTAAACTCTATTTATTATAGAAAAAATGGATCGAAAATTTAATCCTTATACTATGTCATTACTATGAAACCATATATGAAATTATAGTATTTATAATAAATATGAAATATTTATTTCTAAACTATATAAAAATAGTGACCTCAAGAAAAGCATCTGTGCCACTCAAGCTACTAATGAGAACTTGATTGTATGGTCATTAACTTTATCATTACCATATTATCTATTAGTATATATTATTATTTAGAAATTATCATTCTCTAATATGCCTAAAATTTCACCTCTATCTAATGTTCTCTTTATCTGTGAACCTAATATATCATTTTTATGGTAACCATTATGTTTCACATATCTATTTTTATGGAAGTTTTATTATCCCTGTGTATGATGTGAGTTTTCAACAATGGTATTTTAAAATATTGAACCTTTGATAACCTTGATAAAAATTTTAAGGGAACAATTTATTTGAGGGGGGGGGGGGGTAATTTCGACACCCATGAAATTTTGTTTAAAATAATAATAAGCTTGATAGATTTCTTACCATGCAACCATGATCTTTAAGCGGATTGTTATATACCATAAAATATTAAGGGTCTTAAATGTGACAATTATAACATAACCATTAAATTGTATGTATGATTAGGAATAAAAAAATTATGAAAAATATGTATAATGGTCTTATATAATTCCAACTTATTGATTAATACATAATAAATAAGTATGTAAATTTCGATAGAAAATACATAGTTCTGAAAAACTTTCATTTATTTTCATTGAAGAGCATACTTATGAATTTAATTTTATTATAAATTAAATTAATTATACTTTATTTATAAATAATATAATAAATTACTTAATAATTAGTGTTATATTTAATTTTTATATAAGTTCACTTTCAGGATTGAAAATTCATTTTTCAAAACAAAATTTATTACATTATATGAATTTATATTAAAATTAATTTTTACCACCTATTGAAATAGTTTGTCAAAAAAATTAATTCCATATTTGTATTTAATAGGTATTTTTTTTTTGAAAATAGGCCAATTTAATTTTTTTTTCATTATGAATAGTAACCATGGTAAATATTTGTCACCTAGATAAGGGTAAAACATGTAAATATGGATAAATATTAGGTATAATACTTCAAAATAACCCAAAATTTTTTGTTTAATCTATTTTATTATGGGGGTTCAAATATTCTCATCCTAGATTCTATATAATGGAAATTTTGTGTCATTTTTCTTAGAAAATTACTTAAATATTATTTTAAGAAAATAAAAATAAAAAAATGTCACCCTCTATTCATTTGAAATATATAATATATTATTACAATGATAAAAATGGGTTATGGACCATTTTAAATTTTTTTTTTAATATTAATAATTTCTTTATGATATTAATATATTTATATTTTTTAGTGATTGTATAATTACATTAAATTGTTATGAAACACCGACATATTGATTGTTCAAGTAGTAGAAAAATTTTCTAAATAATTTTAAAAACATTAAAATAAAAATGGTTTGGTTAAATGGTGGTGTGATAAGAATTTTATTGTAAATTAGAATGTATATTTCGTTGTAAATGTTCCTATATTTTACATACATTGTTTCCTTATGATCATTAATGTCATATTAAATGAATATTATTAAAAATGGAATTAATTATATTTTATGTTATATATTTTTTTATGTAAGATTTAAAAATCATAATAATATTGAAATAGAAAAACTGGAATGGGGAATGGTTTAAAACTTCATCCATGGTATATTTATGAACCAATTGATAACATAAAAGTGAATTTATAACCTTTAGTTATTGAAAAATGAGTTTCCATAGTCAAGGATAAAGAGGGTTAACACAGGGTTATACTAAAGAGATAATGGTTAAAATGACCTTTAAATTTTTATACATTATATTGTATGAGTTTATTTATAACTTATAAAATCTATAATTTTAGATTATTACAATATTTAACCACTTTTCAATGAATTTGACTTTATCATAATTTAATGTTTTTGAAAAATTATGAGAGTCCTACTTCCCTCACTTATAAAATTCCACCTCCTATCATGATCTATAAAAACCTTATTTACCTAATAATATTAGCCAAAAAAACATTATACATTTATAAAAATACTTATCCAATTTATTTATGAGATATTATTTGCAAAAGACCATCCCTACGGTACTTGGTAAGAGAATCAAAGGAGGGTTCTGAAAGGGGAGGTAACTGTCTTACACGACAACTTTTAGTTTTATTCTTATTTTAGAACCTATAATTAAATAATAATAATTAAAATATAATAAAATATTTATATCCCATAATATAAGTTGTTATTATGTTTACTTTAGAACATTTATCTGTCTCCCTTCCATCGAGTGGTAAAAGAAAGTATGGCTTGTCTATACGTGCAGACCACCGCTTCCATAAATTTATATCATACATTTCCATCCCTATCTTACAAAGTTGGTTATTATGATCGATTAAATTTTTTATATATTATATTTCTAAAGAAATTATGGTTCTATAATTATATTACATTATCTTAGTTTTTATGTTTTTATCAGTTTGAAAATGATAACGTCAGTCATACGTACGTGTGGACTACCGCCTCCACGAAGTGATGTGATTCGTTTTTCATTACCACTTAACATGGATGGTATTAAGTGATATAATTAATTTTTCACATACTATTTAAATAAATTGTTATAAAATTTTATATAATTATTAAATATGAAAAAAATTACAGGATTAAAATTTTGTATATGATGTAACTTTGATCTATGTACACGCACCGGAACTTTCGAACCAAAATATGCATGAGGTAAAAAGAGTTATGACTTAGAACATTGATTTTAATAAAGAATTGTTTATAAATAGATTATAATATATAATAAAAAATTAAATACGGTATAATATGAACAAATATGGTTCTACAATATATTTATAATAAATTTATATTTATTATATAGGATTTTTGAACGCATCTAAAGCATGAAAAGATAGAGGTAAGGGGATTTATTATCTCACTTTTGTTTTTCTAAGAGATATGACATATTAACCACATATTTATTTCTTGTGGTTATGTAATGAACATGATTTTATTCTACAATTATTCTCATGAAAATTCAGTGTATTTAAAAATCCATCTAAGGGTATCTCTTTCATGGGGTTTTGAATTCAAGATGAGAAAGATGATAAGGCGTTTATGTTATAATATCATTTGTTTTTGGGATTGTTCATGATAAATTTACATTGATGGAAATTATATGGAAATTATCTTTTAAAAATCATATTTTTTTATATTATTTGGATTTACCTAGATTTAATTTGTATTATTACCATTTTTATATTTTTGTTACTTAAAATGATCAATAAAATGTGTTTCAAGAAAAGTTAAATTTATTTTAACTTTTGTTGATGAGATTTTTCTCCTATGTCAATACTCTTAAAATATTATTTATCAAATTTTTTTTACCTATAAGTGAAATTATTTATAAATTTAATTTTAACTACTTTTGAATGTATTTACAGTGTCTCATAAAGGAATATTTTTTAGAATTTTTTTGAACAAGTCATTTTTGAATTTGTACAAAGGCATGAAAGTGATTTTTTATTTTATATTATACGTCATGAATAGATTTCCTCCCATCATTAACATTTTTTTCTTTGAATGTTCCTTTACATGTTTCCTTGTTTATTTTAAATGAAAAAGTTCTTATGAATATTATGGTAATTTTTTGTCTAATTGTTATAACAAAAGGTTATTTATCATGTTTTCAAGGAAAGTATTAAATGATATTAAAATATATATTTCATACATTTAAACATACTTTAAGGATATTTATACTTAATGGAGGATATTATCTTATGATACCATCATTTCCTTTATTTGAATGGGTATTGTTGATTATTATCTAAGTATAAATCTATAAAACTTGTTTCATTCCCACGAGTTAATTATGTTATGATGAAACCTTTATGAAACCCATTTATTTTCCATGTGTTATATGATGATTAATAGATTAATATTTTTATGAAATTATGTAACCTTTATAGATTAATGCTTTGTGATGGGTGGGCTTTTTATATCCCTCTAATTCATCAGGTAAATATGAATAACTCAATAAATAACTATTTTTTGTGTGATACAAATTTAATATTCACAATATTATGTTTGGAACTAGATCTATTTCCATAAGTTGATGTTGGGACCAATTTTCATTTCTATAAGTTAATTGATGGATCTTTATTCATGTCCATAACTTTATATGAGGTCTAAATTTCGTATCATTAAAATTAATTTGTGAGCATGTTAATATTTACACATGTTTGGAATGTTATAAGCTTATTTTTTTCTATATTCCTATGTTTATGATATGATGTGATGGCTCATGATTGATTATTTATGAGTCCAATTAACCATTTTATTTTGTTATTAAAATGTATTATTCTATTAAACACGATTAAAGATATTAACTTGATTGGGATTGACTTTCTTAAGTTACGATCATGTTCTTATAACATAGTTCTCATATATGACCAATTATTGATATCTTCTATATTTACCCTTAATGATAATTTGATCTAATCTTATCTTATGTTTTCCTTATCTACATTATGATAAAATGTTTTAAGTAATATATGCATATAAGGGTATTAATATAAAGTACTTAGTGTGGGAGATGTTGAAGATCATTTATCTACAAGTTGTTTATGTATCCAGGTTTCCAAACACACTTAACCATTGCATTTATGGAATATATCATAATTATATGTAAATAAAATTCCTCTAATATGATTTAATATTTATGTATGGGAATATTGGTTTTCTATAGAGAAATTATTGACAGATTTCATGCCATAATATTGGGGAAATTGAATCAAACAATTATGGTCCTAATTTCCCCAATAAAAACGAAACAAATCCTAGTTATCTGGGAGACCATATAATATATAGAGGATGAGTAAGCAAGAACATTGAACATTTCCTAGTCTAGTTTAAATTCTATAATAATTCTATTTTAGACATTGTGAGGATAAGAACTACCCCTCTAAATAGTCCAACATGAACCACACCACCAAATGGTCCAAGAAACACCTCCCCATCAAAAGAAACCCTTTTCAAATGAATAATCATTTTATGATTACATCAACATCATATATTTAATGGATACCTTTTCTAAATGAGAAATTGAATATGAATATGAGTTCCAGTTCCCCACACATAATCATGGAGGAGGATTAAATAGTTGTGGTCGTAGAGGCGGAGGGGTCGAATAAATAAAACACCATAACACAACATATCTTGTGGGTAGAGGTTCTATAGATGAAATATATGTTTCTAAGATCCCCTGGAAGGATCTATAATTGAACCAATAGGGGATTCAATTGAATCCTATTTCACTCCTACAAAAATGGCCTATATCAGTGCTAAAAAAGGGCTTTAACAGCGCTAAAAAAGTGTTGTAAAGCTCAGCACTAATATAGGGGGGGTCCCTTTTATCAGCGCTCCGAAAAGCGCTGATAAAGGCTGCTTTTATCAGCTCTAAAAAATTGCTGATAAAAGATCCCTTTATGAGCGCTTTTAAAAAGTGCTGATAAAGGTCAACACAATTAAAAAAAATAAAAAAAATAAAAAATAATTTGGGGGAGTGCTTTTATCAGTGCTTCACACCCCATTTATTAGCGCTAGGAGGTCTCTCGCGTGCTTCCCTTCCCGCGCATCCTCATACGCGCGCACCCCCTTCGCTTCCACCCGAACTCGAACCCGGGACCTACCCCATTTTGCGGCTGCACCTTTACCACTATGCCATTTCGTTTTGTTCTCTATTTAATGATATATCTATATATCTATATAGTTCTATTTATTCATATATTGATATAGATTCATATTAATATAAATATATTTATTCATATATTAGTATATATATATTAATTCCTATATTAATATATTAATATATATATTATTAGTCATAATTTTTTATACGTATATTTATTTGTATATTAATATATATATATAATATTAGTTTTAAATAAATTTATGAAAAAATATTTTTTATGTGTGTTTATAAATAAATAAATAAATACATACATACATAAATATATACAACACACATACATAGATATATACAACATACAGACACACACAGAGAGAGAGAGAGACACACACACATATATATTTATGAATAAATACATAAATATTTGTATTTGAAAAGCCATAGAATGTACTTACAAAGATTAGTTTTAAATACATTTATGAAAAAATATGTTTTTGATGTGTGTTTATAAGTAAGTAAATTAATAAATACATAAATAAATACATATATACAACACATAGACACACACATAGACACACACACACACATACACATGTATATTTATGAATAAATACATATATATGTGTATTTGAAAAGCCATAAAATGTTAAAACGATCATAACATATAATCTAGAATTCCGTTTCAACTCCACAACCAGGAAAATCGAAGAAAATGAAACAATATTCGATATGATATGTGGTACAGGCCTAACGGACATCCGGATCAGAAGTTATACTTGTTTGAATGTTAAAAAATTGGGGTATCCCGACTAAAAACTCAGTTTTGGAGGCCTTATGGGCCTTTTTTGGGCTTAAAAATTGTGACAGAGGCTTTTCTTGGGTCACCAATGCGTAGAGATCATCACAAGCTTCGATTTGATATGCTGTAGAGCTCAAATGGACACTCGGATCAAAAGTTATGGCCGTTTGAAGTTTGAGTTACATTTTCAACATATTTTAGATCTTTTATTAATTTTTTTGATTTTTTGTGTCCTCAAATTGTTATTAAATGATTTCTAATCGATAATAATTATAAAATTATTAGATAATAATATTTTTCTTTAGATATTTTGAAGCCATTTTCACTAAATTTCTTTTGTATTAAATGTAATAGTCTATTTATACGTATCGAGAACATATTTAAAAAATATATATTGTATTTATATCAATACAAATATACTTATATAAGAATAATTTATTTTTATAGATTTTTTTGAAATATAAAATTTTTCAGCGCTGATAAAGCCCCCCTTTATCTGTGCTAAAAAAAGCAGTGATAAAGATTGGCCTTTATCAGCGCTAAAAAAAGTGCTGATAAAGGCCCTCCTTTATCAGCGCTTTTTTTGAGCGCTGATAAAGGGGTAGCGCTTCCCTTGCCAGTTTTTGGCGTAGTGTTTCATCTAGATCTTAGTAATTTCTAATCATATTGGAATAATGGATTTTATATTAGCTACTAGATAATCTTCATCTTCAAGATCCAGATGGTTGGAAAAATTACATCATGGAATAAAGGAATCTCCAAGTGTTGTATATAATCCATTAGTGAATCATGCATCGATATATAGGCCATAATTTAATGAAAAACCCATCCCAGAGAAATGATGGAATCAAGCTTATAAATATGATATTCTAAAGTAATTTATTATATTACCCTCTATTACCTAAATTTTTGATACCCTTCTCATCTCAGTTGAAATTTGATAGGCATTGATCAAACCCCTCTCTAGTATACAGGAATTAAAATCGGTTTATTCCACTATAGTGGTATACCAAAAAGATAATTATCGTGCTGTGTGTCGCAAAATTATCTCATTTATGAAACATAGTGAAAGGAATGTTGTATATAAAAATATTATACCCCCATTTCAGGATGTCCAACACAATGATGTTGGTTTTTCTGAATACTAATAGGTAATGGATTTGGAAATAATCTTATTCCACTATGAACCCTTAAGTTTTTTGGGTTTTAGCGAGAATTATTTATCCCCTTACAAGTTGACCATTCAGGGATATGATAAATTGATCAAAATACACTTGGGAATATCAATATAAAGGACCATTTTGGGAATATTGTCTCTAAGCTTAAATTCCTGGCCAACAACCAAGATATGGAATTTAATGTTCTTTTAGGAATACCAAAACATCAAACTCATATTGTAGTTCCATCATTATATCATTAGTGCTTGAAATATGATGTTAATGGGAAATTAAGAGTGCTATATGGCGATGAGTCCCTATTTGATACATGTGAGGCTCATTATATGAAATAATCCTATTATAAAAAGGGTTATAAAGAATATAAAAATAAGAGATATTGGCCATGTTGTGGCCCTTAATGGTTTGAATGTCGCTCCTCCCAATCCAAGTATTTTTCCTAATGACAATTACATTAATTCCATCATTAAACAAAAGGAACTAAGTATAAACTCATAATTATATCATGATAGTCAAACCTTAGATGAGTAGAGTAAAAAATATTTTGTTTTAGAGATATCAATCATCTTTTCCATTGAGTGTGATGCTTCCCTACTATCTACGAGAGCATATGGGATAACCTTGAAAAACATCCCTAAATGTGATGAATTTTCCAAAAGTAATTCCCCATGTTGTGTCTGATATATCTTGAAAATTTCTTACACTCCTCCTTGGGTGATGATAATGTCCACAATATATCTCTATTTTCACACTCTTTCGGATCTTAATAAGGAGAAAAATGAGGAGAAGAAGAAGACGATCTTGGTAATACCTCAATAGCATTTGATGAATGTGTCTCAACCATGGTAGATAATTTCAAATAGGTAAATATTGATTAAGATTAAGTTCCATATCCTACCTTGATTAGTACATGTATGACCACTAATCGATAATTAGATTATATTTCCTTTATGAAGAAAAACTAGATGTATCTTCATTAAATTATATCGAGGTGCCTAGGATGAACCCAAATGTGGCCACCCATCATTTGGGGGCTATTAAAGAATCACTATGTTTACAAGTAGTTGGAACAGTGAGTTTATTTAAGAATTTTTTTCTATGGAAGAAGATGAAGTTGTTAATCTAGTCAATGTGTCATTGTTTGGGAAGTCCAATACTCAAAATTGAGGGAGAATATTGTCTCTTTCATGAAAAATAAAAGCTTGATTCCGGTCGGCATTGATATTGGAGACCTCAATAATCATTTCCCCAAAGGTGATTTATAATACCCGTATAAAAAAAATGATCGATTAAACTTATAGATTTTAGGAACATATCTTAATTGATGGATATTTTGATTACAATCAAATATAGATGAGCCCTAATGACGAGGAGGCCAATACTTTCCGGACACCTCAAGGGGTTTATTACTATCATGTAATGCCATTTTTTTTGAAAAAAATATTCCTCCACATATCAATGTCCCACAAAACATATTTTCAAGTAATTTTGAAAAAATTATAGAGTGTTCTATCAATGATCTAGTGGAAATATCCAAAAACTATTCTGATCACCTTAACAATCCAGAAATTATTTTCAAAAAGATGATTTAATACAATTTGAAAATGAACCACTATAGATGAGCCTTCAGGGTATCATCATAAAAATTCCTTAGTTTTGTGGAGTTTCATTAGGGAATTAAGGTTTATCCTGGGAAAATAGAGGAAATTATCAATATTACCAATGCCATAACCTCATAGAGTTGAGGGTATTATAGAGACATATTTCCTATATCAGAAGATTCATTGAGAATTTGGATTGAAAATGTTTACCCTTCAGATGGATGATGAAGAAGGTGATCCCTTATAAGTGAGACTATGTATTTCTATAAGCCTTTAATAGCCTCATGTAGTACCTTAAACAACTTCCAATCTGGATGCCTCATATGGAAGGAAAACCACTTATCCTTTACGTGGATACTCAAGAGTGACCATATGTTGTACTTCTTTACCAGAAGAATGATACATGCAAAAACAATTTACTGTACTATCTTAATAAGACAATTATTCATGATGAGACCTAATATTATGACATCAAGAAGAATGTCCTTGGGATTATTTTTGTAGTGAGAAATATCATTCATTATTTGAAGCAGCATGAAGCATGCTTGGTGTTCTACATCAATCCGCATAAATATATCCTTAGTTTCGCAATGCTAACAAGACAACTGACTCACTGAGAAGTCATAATGAAGTAGTTTTATAATAAATTTATATCAATGATAGTAGTTATGGGACAAGAGTTGGATGATTAACTCATAACACATCCACTCTTGAAGGACACATCAGTAGATACTGAGCTCCGTGATGAATAATCCTTTCACATTCAGTATCCCCACCAAATTTGAGAGAGGTATTTTGACGGAACTTCTAGGTGCCCCATGGATAATATAATGGATGAAACTAAATAAAATTGGTTTGGTTTGGGTGTTTTGTTTATCACCCAATCTAATAGAGTTCTTCTATATTCCATTATTCTTTCAAAAGGATGCCCTAATAATGAGTTAAAGTATCATGCCATAATAAACAATTTAGAGCTATCTCTTCCATTCTCGATAGCATGATTGCACATTAAATATGATTTAGAGCTAGTGATCAATAATCATAAGGGTTAATATACCATTAAAAGTACTAGTGTATCCTTCTATTATATCATGTTCACAAACTAATGGTGGAATTCCCCTAAGAGATGGCCTGAAACCATGTCCCACAATAACAAAATGATCATGTTGGAGCCTTATAATGAACTTAAATGGTCATAGAAGAGCTTGAATATGATAAAATATTTATTCACATAGTGTTTTTATAGGTTATCTCTACTATAATTAGATATAAAACTGGCCAAATAAATGATATTGTAGCTGTTCTATATCCCGATGAGATGATATCCTCATAAAGTGATTCCTTTACTAGAAGAGTGTCCTCTATAGTGGACTACAATAGAAGTAGGAAATGCCCACAAAATTGATCTAAGAAATAATAGATCTGACATCAAGAAAATCATTTCTTTCTCCATGAGGGAAAAAATATATAATAAATATTATATAAGTGTGGCTTTGATAGTGTGCTCCTCAGATGCATCTAAGGAGTATAAATCCTTTCCATTTTATAATAGGTTCATGCTAGAGAATGTGGTCTTCATCATTTATGAACCAATATCTCCTATTAGATCACGAGTCTAAGATATTTCTCTCCAACGATTACAAAAAAAATTTGTTTAATTCACTAGAAATTTCCATGTGTGTTAGGTGAATTTTAACTTTATCTAGAAATCCCTAGAATAATTTCATACTGCGAGATATATGTTTTCCATTTTCTGCATGGGTAATGGATTTCATTATCCATACCATCCATTTACAACTTGGAAGTTAAAATACATACTTATTACTACTGATTTTTTTCTAAATCAGATGAGTAAATACACCTCAAGTATTCCAGATCAATGGCTATAATCAGCTTCTTGAAGTCAAATATTATCATAACATTTGGTGTCCCTCACATTTCATTGATAGGAAATGGAACCAATTTTTATTTTTAAGAGATAAAGGGATTATATGAGTAATATAACATTCAGTACAAACATTCCTCACATTACCATGCTTCAATAAATAGATATATAGAATATTTAAATAAGAATTTTTCTAAAATTATTCAAAATATTTTTGGAAAAAATAAAGAATCATAACTGGATAGGCTTCAACATTTTTTTGAGCCTATGGAACCATGAGACACACAATAATGAAAGTGACCCCATTTTAACTGGTATATAGGATTGAGGAATCCTTCACAACTATGTTAAGATTCCCCCAGTATAGATCACCATATAAAACTCGATAAACTAAGATGATAATTCATAGAAACTATTGCATAAATTAGAATAACTTGATGAGTAGAGGATGCATAAACTACAAAAGTTAGAAATTTTTTGAAACTAATTCAAATAAGCCTTTAATAAGAAAGTCCTCTTCAATTCATTAAATTATAGAGATATAATGTTAACCCTTAGAACCCAAATGATAGAGGGGAAGATGGCATAAAAATTTGAGCCAAAATGGGAGGGACCTTATATCATACATATTCCTTGCCCTAATTGGGCCTATACACTGATTTCAATGGAGGATGAGCTTGTAAAACCCACCACTGATGAATTGTTACTCAAGAAATAATATACAAGATCTATCACACTACATTTATAATGCTATAAAGACTCTAAACCACACATTGTCATCATCCTTACCACATGACATTAAACTGCATGGTTATAGTCTTCATCATATGAAAATAAAATATTTGACATATAGTTCATCTGATAATAATAGTAAACATATTAGAATGGGCCATAGTATGGAATCCATCTTCTATATGAAATCTATATCCATGTAAGGATATGTGACATATTCACCTTATAATAAATTAGTGATAGGATTGAATATTTCATACATATACAATAATAGGATATGGAAGTGTACCTCCCCCATGTATTAGACCAATATACATAGGGGAAACATAATAGACTATAATGTTAAGGCTCACTCAGGTAATGACCAAAAATTCTATCTCCCTACATAGAAGCTAGATATATGTAGGGAATATATATATAAGAAGTATGTGTGGATTGATTCTTATTATCACATAATATATAGTGATTTATAGAATCACATATCCTAGACCCAACCATGGGTTTTCATTGATATCAAAACCTTTTAGTTTGGAATAATATCTTAATGAACCTACCCCATGTAATCCCAAATAGTGAAATTTACCCTTGTATTTCTATTTCTCCCCAACCATGCATTATCAACCAATATGTGTGATTTCCTATATAGTTGTTTGTTATCGCTCCTTTTATGAATCAAGTGATCTTATAGGTTATGTAAAATCACTCTGGTTGACATAACTAAGGTCCACCATAAGGAGGGAGTTATTCCTAGCCACATTTCTATAAACATTGAAGTGGAAGTCCATACCACATGAATCTAAACTACCCCAAGTTTCCAATTCCCTAGGGCCTATATCTCCTCCACATGAGAGCTTGATCCCTACTGAACTCTAAGATACATAATCCACTTGTGTTCGAGGGTATAAATTCAACTTCCCCTATAAAGATTTCATATTTCTATAGGAGATTAATATAGAATAAATATGTGTGGATTAATTCATATCAACTGGGATATGTTTTGACACTAAGATATCTTATCCTAGGCCCAACCATAATTACAATTAATCAAAAACAAAATTTCTCAAAAATATGATCTCGATCTATATAGGGTATATCTATAAGTACTAAATGTAGTTACATTCTTGATTGATCTAGGATATGTCTTTATTTATATACTACATATTATAGACCCAACCACACACCATATTCATTTCCACCCCTTATCTCAGGGTTGTAATAATCTGTATATGATAAGTTTGAGTCCTAATTTCCCTCACCCTATCTATTTTTAATATTCCATAAATTTCTAGGATTTACACAACCTTTGAAATCATTTCGTATAAGATATTCTTAACTCCAAGGGACGCTTTTGTTTGACAATGCATATAATTACATGTATATTCTTGTATATACACCATAATTTTTTCATTTCAACCAAAATCATATCTTCTAGAGGGGAGGGACATCCAACCTCTATTTTCCCAAACAACATCATAGTTGGACCCATGATTACTAGTCACCCTTCATGTTACAATCCCATTTCATCATCTCCAGTGAAATAACCACTTTTAATGGATCATAATGTCATCATTATCCCTCATCCTATTGATATTGGGGAATTGTTTATTTTTTAACCAGCATCTGATCAAGACAGTGAGTTTTTACTCCTCCAATAAGAAAGTCTAAAAATCATGAACATAGATTGAGAACATTTTTTTATAAAGATACTTGAACTTAAATAACATCTAGGGATGGTCGAAATTGCATGAACTTAACCTATTAATGAATGATACACACAACTTATCTGGATGAAAACACATAGAAAGGGAAACTGGAGGAAAATATGAGTGTCCACTCACTAGGACTCTCATTTCTAGGTCATAGGAATAAGTTTTAGTGAAAATATAAAAGAGAAATGATTTTATGGTCCACAATATAAACCAAGAGGTATCTGAGTTGTTCTTTCTAGATCTAATAATCTAGGAAAAATTAAAAAAAATGATTGTTATATCTATTTTACCTTGATGACGAGTTCAATACACTATGATGTCACTTTTAGGGTACATGAAACCATCTTTAGCATCCTATTTATTTAAGAAACTTTTTTTACATAAGTTTTATGGTCTTGATCACCGTCCATAAATTTTTGTTTAAGTTAAGCCTAACACTAAGGGATACTTTTGTTAGACTACACATATATTCCTCCATAGAAATGTGCATATGTGCCCTCATTTTTGGATTTCAACTATTATAATGTAATATTAATGGGTGGGACCTATAACCTTAATATTCCTTGGAAACATCAAATTGGAACTTATCTCTCAATATGACCATCTACCATCCATCTTTTTCTTGTCCCATATCATCATTCATGCATGAAACTCCTTTGAATATGATTTAAAAAATCCAAATTCTAACCACTCAAATGGATTTGGTTTTATTGGTAATAAATCTATACACATCATATACATATTTATGATAATTATTTAATATTTCATATTTCATGATTTTGATATTTTTCACATGATTGGAAACCACATAATTCTTTGGTCAAAATTAAATTACCTTAAAATATTACTGAAATAGGCCCAAGACTTTTTTGGTTGAAAACTCAAAAGGGGTGAACTGAGTAAAATATAAGTTCCTACCCAGTAATTATCACCTAAACGAATCCAAGTAAAAAATTAGGGTGCAAAGTAGAATAAATACCCAAAAGATCTTATGTGGTCCCTAAAATGGCTAGAGAAGAAGTATATAATTTTTTTTTGATTTTTTTACCAAAATAAAGTCAAGTTATCTATATTCACTTAAATCAAGATTTAATAGGTTATTATGAAATATTTTTTAGATTAGGATAGGAATCAAAGGGATAGGAAATAGTGGCACATAAAATTTATTTCAATTTATTTAAGTAAAGTGTAGTGGAATTTCTATTGAACAAAGTCTCTCTATATTGTGGGGAACATACTATAAAATACTATCAATATATTTATGCACTTAATGATTTGATTTTTAGGAATCATAATCATCATGTTGAATCCTGAACTGATTCATAGCCATAATCCCTTCAATATTAAGAAGATAAATTTTCATGAAAAAAATAATTATCTTCCCTTTTGAAAGCTTACTTTAAGAAATAATTGTATTTAAATATGATTATATTTGGATATATTAAATACTTTTTTATAATGAACCACATTAAATTATTCCCCTTGTATTTATCATTTATGTTCTACCACTACCCCTACATAATGAGACTCCAACTAAGAAATTTATTCCCTGAGGATGGAAAATTTTATTGATATTCTCACCATGATAAAGATTTTTCAATTATTTCTCTAGATCTCACCATTGAATGATTTCATTCACAGTGGAATATAATTAATGGAAATCAAATCCCACATATCCCATTATCATTAACATGCTAAAAAAGTTTTGTATTGACATGGTAAAGTCTTCCATATGTGTATCTAAAAAATCCATTGCATGTCCTATGAGAACAAATGATGGGTGACATATAAAGCACTCACAACCTTAAAGATCCAATTCAGAACCCATCATATAAGAAGGGACACACTCACGAACAATATCACCCAAAGAAAGATTCCCATGTGCCCATAACTGTCTCTCCGGACTCTCATTGTTCATCCATTGGTGGAGCCTCTTAGTGAACTCCATGAATTTTCATATTCATCACAATAATAAATATACATAGTATGTTAATTTAATGTTTAGGGGAGAGATAATTGAAAATGTGAATACTTACTCTTGTCTATTGATACATGTGATTCCAAAATAGTTGTCCCAATGGGTAGATCCCCATATGATAATTATTTTATTGAGCCTTGAGACTCAAAAACTATTATGAAGGGTGTTATGTCTTCCTCTTTCACTAAAGGAATTATATCCCCAACTAGAGTAAGATGGTCGATAGGAATCCACAGTTTAGGTGTGTCATTCCCACCACTATCAATAAATACAAATCAATTTTTATAAGAGTCAGTAAATTTAAACTTGAAATAAAATTTTAAGGTGAAACTCCATTATTTATGGGAAATAAATATTTTTTAATATATTATCTATCTATATAAAGAGTGGTGAACAAATTATAATCCATTTGTTCATCTCCCATGAGATGGTACACCAACCCATATTAGAAAAGAATAAGGGATAAGGAATTCATATAAGAAGGAAATAATACTATTTTTGTGGAATTATCTTCATCATCAACAACTACTATAAACCACCTCTCTGGAATTAATAATTCCAATTGATCTTGAATGTTCATCACTCTTACTTTGAGAGTCCCTAAAGTATCACTCACCAATGATGGACCATAATGGGTAGTGATTTGAAAAGTTGGGAATGAACTCCTTGAAGATTTTCCCATCATCACCTAAAAGTATTTCCTCTACAATAGGGTAATATCTTGGTTAGATAGATCTTCTATTGGCCTTAACATCACTTTAACTATGGTTATCCCTTTTAAAGGTGTAGAAGATGATTTTTTGAGAATTATTTTTTCCATCATAAACACAGTACCCATGCCTGTATCTCCTTGATTTACTTAATTAGTTTCAAATCATTATTATTATGCATGAAATGAATAAAGATTTAAAATAATCTCCATTCAAATACCTCTACTAAGTAGCCTTTTATGTGAAAATTTATTTAAAAGGATGAGTTGGAAGTAGTGAAGGTGGTAATGCTATCAAATAATTGACCATCACCTCCAAAATGTGGTTGACTACACTAGGTGAACCTTCGTCCACATTTTCCTCATTTTTACATATATATTGAGTTTTATCCCACCTTTAGAATATTTAGGGGAAGTAATTGGTATTTCTTTAACTTCAGTATCCTATAAGAATTCGATAAAGATAAGGATCACACTTGTAGATAAAAAATGATTTAAAATAGGAATTAATTATACCTCGTACTTAGATATGGTCACTTTATCCCTATAACTCAACCTATATATCAATTTTTACGAGGAATAAGACCACACCTTGTAAGAGTGAGTTGAAATTCGAATCTCCTTGAGATAAATCCCTACATTATTTGGATGCTTATAGATGGAGATATGCTTGGGATTTATTACATGCCCCAACCCAACAAGTCAATTTCCTCCACTTGGAGTATATTAGAAGCTTCTTCTATATAATGGATACTCTTACAAGAATCCCACTTCATACAATTATCTAAAGAAGATACTATAATAAGAAAAAAAAAAGATATAAAGGAACTAAATTGGATAAATGGGTTGAGTCAAAATGCTATTTCTTCTTTCTCAACATCTCAAAGAATTCATTCTTCCTAAAAAGGGGTCGCTTTTGGGAACTCACTGCCTCTAATGAGTTCTTTATCATCAATCCATACTAATCTTCTGTTACCTATTTATTTAGTTTCCCACTCAGATTTAAGAGGATTCATGTATCCACATAATCTGAATTGTTCCCAATGAAAACATATGATGGAACGAGACTCTATAGAGTACCCACATCCTCTATCGCATGTATAAAAAAGAACTGACATGTTATAATTGGGTGTCTCTTGATATATACACTTGTAGGAGGTACTAATTATTTGTTATAGAGACATCTCAACTGCCTCCCTTTCTTCAAGGCACGTATCCCTCATAGGAAAAATTCCCATCTATCTTAGCAATGAGGAAACATTCTTGAATAGATATAAAGAATGTTCTTGATTTCTAATCTCCCTTCACATCATGATAAATGCATCCAAATGGGAAATTATAAGCCATGAATAAAAATACATCTTGTGAGTTCAACATACTCCTCTTTTCAAAGTGTATTAGGGTGGTCAATTGAACCCCAGTAATACACTAAAAAAATAAACTAATATGAGAAAAAAAGTCTCTTGGATGTTGAAGAATAGATACCCACCCATATGTACCACAAAAAATACACATAGAATCTAGAAGGGTATGAAACGTATGAAAGGAGGTTTTTCTTTAAAAATGTATCATGACTAATGAAATAACATGGTGAGCACTAGGAAAAATAAACAAATCTACCCACCAATAACTAATTATGCCACTATTACAAAAATTATGATTCTTTATCTAATCCATTAATCTTGAATCAAGAATATATATTTTCTCATAAACATTACTAACTAATCATCCAAATAGACCAAACAATTGACTTTCGAACGTTCCCTCCATCCCCAAATATTTTGTTGTCTTTCTTATATGGTTGGCCGGTAATTATACATAGCTCCATGGGATTTGTGGGTAGGATGAAATCTGGGTTTTCTGTCCCATATCTCATGTTTTCTCATCATAATTATTTGATCCACCCATGTTTCAAAGTATATATAAAACCTTAGGTGGAAATATCTTCTTAAGAGCTCACTTTCTAGATTGTGAAACCCCTTTATGATTAGATGGGTTCGCTCAATGTCCTCCCACACAAAGTTTAAGGAAAAAATTAATCATACACATCCCCGATTATTAGATATCCACATATCAAGCACATATCGTAGTGGATCACACTAGCCTCTCCATGAATGTGATGGAAAGTATTTTTTCTGGCATAAATCATCTCATATAGTACATGACAAGGTAGGGTTTTCATTAGGTGAGTGTCTATGAAACCCTTATGATGTTATATAGGTACACTTTCTTCATCTTTGCTCACACCCATGGTAGGTCTACTATACCCAAAAAACAATATCCCCAATCCATGTCAAAATCCCCCCATAACATGAAATCTTAGTTTAGTGAAAATATAACATTAGAACTGGTTTATGATTTCCTCATGATATATCTGTAGACATGAACATAAATATCCACTGAATTAAGTCATTCATGTTTTAGTTGAGTGTACCCTAAGAAAATTACCTCTATGTACACATCTTCCTTGTTGAAATGTATATTATATGATATGGTTTTATAGATCAGTTCTTGATGCCTAATGATCTAAAGGGGAAGATGATTCTATTTTTGAGGAATATGGATAAGTCCATTGTTTAGAAGTTTGAATATATATAGGGTAAGTTAATTTAATAGTTGAAAATCATGAAAATTCATCCTTAAAATGATCACAAGAAAGCTATGCACCATTTGAATATGCTCAAGTTGACTCGTTGATACATTATTAACCATATCCACCAACCACTACTCAACCTTCATAATTCTAAATAATTTTTCATAATAAATGATTTTTTTTAAAATGATGGATAAAAATGTTGATGTGAACACAACCACGTTCTCCTTATGTGGTTTTCATGACCATCACATAAACAAAGATTAAATCTTTAGAAATAGGACCTTGTGATTATAGATGAATACCTTTTTTTATTTTTTGGTTACAATTTTATGGTTCAGGTTACATGGTCCTCTTCACATGGATGATCTCACATGGGTGAATTGACACGACTTGATGAAAAAAATTCTTTACGCTATTGATCTCACATGGATAATCCTAAAATACAAATAATTCATTCAATTTTAATAAATCATTATAATTTATGTACTATCATAATACTTATAGAGTCTAGATACCCTTGGTAAACATTTACCCCCATACAGGCTTTAATCTCCTTAGAAATGGCTTCTTCTCATGCTGATGAGAACCAATTACTATGGTTGAATTTATTAATGATCACTTTCTCATAAAATGACTACTAAAAAGTTAGAGTATGCAGGTTAGAGAAAATTTCCAAATAAATATATTGAGGAAATCATACACAAAAAGAGGTTCACTTTAAATATAGAAGAATATTGGTTCCACCAAACGAATCACAAAATCACATAAACCCTTTAATTTTACGTATCTATAAGCCCCACAAATCATATAGCGGACACCAAAGGTGTGATTCCATTATTTATCATTTTATAGGTAATTGGTGGGTTAATAACATGGATACAAGATGACTCTATCTTATAGAAGATACTTATGTCACCATGAGAGGTCATAGTTATTTTGTGTTCTCATGACAAGTCGCTTCCATGGTTCATCAAGAATTTGTAGCCACTGAAGTTAACTCCCTTTAATGGACACATGATATGGATCTCATAAATTTTACAAGAAAACATCATGTGTCATAAATTACTCATTATAAAATTTCACCTATAAATACCTACATATAAAAATTGAGTGATAATTTTAATGTTTTGAGATTTTGATTGGGTGGAAATTCTTCAAACACTCTGAAATTTTGAGTTTTCTAGTCCAAAAAACTCTTCTCTTGATCTTATAAACCAAATTATAAGAGTTTTATTGAACCAAGTCCTTGTTTTTTTGAATTTTTTCAAGGATTAAAAAGTGGTTTTTGGGATTCATATGTGATTTTGGTGTGTCATGTTCTGAAAACCCATTTTAAAGAAGTCCAAGAAAATGGACGTGGTTAGATTTAACCATGCCTCCTACAAGGGGAAATCGTCAAGGGTGTTGTAGGTCTTGTAAAATGGTGTGTAAGAGAGGCACATAGTTTTCAAAATTTGGTGTTCTTTCTCACACAATCAGTTCCACTTAGTTAGAAGGTGCACACAATTTTCACCTGTTTTTTAGAAACTCTGCGGACAAACCATGTGACCTATTTTAAAGGGGAGACCCTTTGGGGAGAGGGATCACAAAGTTGGAACATGGTTTTATAAACCATATACCTCTTTAAAAAGTGTTAAATTACATTTTCTTCCATTTATTTAATTTACCCATTTTTTATTCTCATTAATGCATGTTCCATCTTTCCAAAAATGGATCTCCCCATCTCTCCTCTGCACCTAGGTTATGAGTCTCCTCCTTTGATCAGACTCAGAATCAAGATCTATTGGTGGATACAGATTCCACTTGATAATTCCTTCCATTAATTAGCCTTAATTATTTGTTTCTCTCACTATATAGTGTTCTGAATATTTACTAACTCTTTTACCCTATTTTTAGCGTGTTTATCTAAATATCTGATTTCTCTCATTTTAGATCGAGTGAGAGGTCGATATCAGATGGGTGATTTCATACTAGATTAAATCAGGTGGTTCCTTGGATTCTCGTTAATTTTAATGGTGTATTTTGATGTTTCTAAATACACCCATGTGATTTTTATAAGAGATAACCTTAATAAATTCATGATTACATTTTAATTGGTTAATGAATATTATGGGATGTCATTAGGTATACCCATGAATATGATTATTTTTTCTATGATGGGTGAGGGATTATGAACAAACAGATATATTATGCAGGTGGTTTAGTTTTAGATTAGGTAAATATGATATGTCTAATGTGGTTCCATGGGAATATGATGAGAATGGATTAAGGATTGGTGTGACATTGATCACCTGGAATGAGGTGACACAGTCGTCAAACTGAGTGTGTAGACCAAGATATATGGGGTGATGATGATAACCATGATGATGTGATAGGGTTGTAAAGATTTTAGGAGATGAGGTCATCAGGATGAGGACATGGCCTGTGTCAATTTGGATGGTTATGAACATTAGGATTTAGTGATATGGTCATAGGATAATGAGGTTCCAGATGATGTGTCTTAAGTACTGTTTAGTGATTGTCGCTCACCTTTGTTGGACGACGTGCCATTAGAGTCATGTGCACATAGATATGACTAAGTTGTGGTGGTGTTAACCAATAATAGTTGATAGAGGCCTCTGTAGTTATTAAGGAATAGGTGATGATGTTGACCATCTGGTATGTTGGAGGTGATCACCATAGAATGCTGGATAGATGGTGATGGAACATCGAGAGGTAGTGTTGAGAACATCTGTTAATAGAAGAGGCTCACTTTTACACTTGAGACCGATGGGTCATGAATATTGGTGGATAGTTATCACCATGTATTGGGATGTTGAGATGCTGAGATGATAATGTTTGATTATATAAAGGAAGAAATATATTTCCATTCCTTTAGATGCCAGGCTATTATGTTGATGAGAAAATTCTAAGTGGAGTTCCAGGGGACCTAGGATTTTTTATTTGGGAATTCTGTTTGGAAACTAGAAATTTTTCTAATGGAATGAGGTTGTAGTGGAATGTCTATATGTGGAACCTAAGGGATCACCTAGTACGATTTTAATTAGGGGTCACCTTGTTCCCAATTCCATTGATCCTCCCCACTTCATAAATTATATATATACATACATATATTTTGGGGAAAGTATTGATACTTATACTGGTGATAGATAAAGTTGGTAAACACCTTCTTGTGGATATTGAGAATAAGGGAAGTTGGTTAATTATTAATTCAATTTTATTGTAATTTTATTTATATTTTGTATACACCTGCATAGTTATGAAAGTAGGACAAGAAAACATTGGTGATGGCCTACTGAGTTCATTTTCACAAACTGCACGAGACCCTCAAGATTCATGTAGACTTTACGTATTTTAGATCATGCATGGAATCAGGCTAGGGAGTTGAACCATAGTGATTGAGTTGTACTGCCAAGCATGTGATGAATATAAATAGATCGTGATTGTTCTTTTATCAATTTGGAATTCATTTTTATCTTTTTTAATGGTTTATATATATATATGTATGGTTGGACACATTTTATGTGTCTTTTCTGTCTATTTATTATATGACCTTACATGCCATGTGTCTTATTTTAAAAATTTTTCTGACTATGTGCTTGTTCATTCGTTGCTATTGCTATTTATTATGATTCTGATGAGTTTATTTTTTGTTTAAATTATGTTATATTTTTATTCTTATGTGTTATATATATATACCATTATTATTATCACCATTTAAGGGTATAGTCTCCCCAATATCACCTAATCAGACCCGTTACTGCTAGTTGGAAACCTTTGGAGTTTGGGGAGGTGCACTTAAGGCAAAGTGGGAAATCAGCCAAGATTACTATTTTAGTGGAAATCATGTCAGGATGCTTGAAATGGTATATGAGTAGTTTTTTTGGTCTTACTATTTGGGATATGGTAGACTAGATAATAGTATGTAGTTGTAACTGGGTACAAAGATCGTGTGTGGGTTCCTGTATCCCCATGCACGAGGGACATACCATGTTTCTAGTGGTGGGAAATTTATGTCCTGCTATGTACATTTATAGTTGATTTGATTTCCACCTCAAGTGGTGCACTTGAGTGTAATATTTATATATTATATGGTTTTTACCATTGGCCCGATATTGAAAGGGATCATTGATTATGAATAATGGTAGGAACATATAGTTACATGATATATGTACGCACCTGTGAATATTTTTTTGGAACTTGAAATAGGATAAGAGCGGTAGGGATGTTTAAAGTCTTAAAAAATAACCTAAACAAACATTCCTTATTATCCATTTGGTCGAATTTTACTCAGCCAACCCAGGGATGTGGTTCCTGATAAAACTTATATGTGATTTGTGGGTCTGAATCCAATATGAGTTGTAAGTGACAGTAAAAAATGTCATGTTGATTAAAGTGACAACAAAGAATATAAATGGTGTTTTTAGGTATATGCTATGTAGATTACTTTTTCACAGCTACCCCAAGATTGATTTTACATGATATGTGATGCTTGAATCTTAAGAAGGTAGGAAAGGGACCATTAGGTCTGATTATACATGATTCTCAACTTTGATATGGGTAGGGAGGGGGTCCATGATGCCATATTGTGACGCCCCAGGTTTTATAAACTGGTTCAAGTAAACAATGTTGTGCTTTTTATTGATCTCTCTTGTTTTTTTTATTTTATTCTTTGTGTGCTGATAAAGAATTCGAGTGGAAATCAAACATGAAGAATACAATAAACTATTATATATTTAAAAGATACATTACAACAAGACCCATCTAATTGAAAGTACCATGCACAAGACCTAACACGACCACATCATGACTACAAAGAACCACAACACGGGCAATCAGATAGTCGTCATCTTCAGGGTCCATCAGTGTGAAAAGTATAACCGCCAGAATCACCGCGCACGCACTCAGCACCAGAGGTATGAGGAGAGCCATCCGCCAAGGGTCCGGTGTTTTGAAAATGTTAAACATCCTACCCCTTGCTTTTATAATGGACATCAAAAAGGAATATGACCGATTTTTTTTGACCGTTGGGTTCCAATGGACAAAGTGCATCATTTTATAAATTTTTTTTCTTTATAACGCTTTTATAATATTATGGTATTTCATTTTTTTAATACAAAATATTAGAATTATATCTTCAAGTATTAAAAATAAAATATTTTTTTCTTGCAAATGAATCTATTTTGATCATGATGATATTTATATGATGGAAAACATGGTATTTTTTTAAAAATGTGTCGAACGGGGTATCAGCAATAATTGAAAAATGTATCTTTTCGGACCTCTAAAACCATGTGTTTTGAATTAGAGAAAAAACTACAGGTCTTTTAAACATAATTTTATAAATCAACAAGTGAAGTAAGTTATAAATTGGATTTTAATGGTTATAAGATCCTAGTAGTTATAAAAGTGTTGTATTAAAAATATATTTTTTTAAAGAAAATAATAGTTATATCAAATAGTATCATTTGTTTGCTTAAACTAAAATGGGATTTTGGATTTGAAAATTATGAGTTAAAAGTACTTATTATGTTTTATACAAATTCCAAATCATAATATACCGGTTATATATATATATATATTGCGAAGTAGAATGATTTTAGCATTTATTAAACTGTTTAAAAAAAACCACACGCAACCCAGGCCATCTCACGCCCCCAACCACATCCGTTCGATCGAAGACAGGACAGATCCCAGCCGTTGTTGTGTTTTAAAACACCCCTTTCTTTTCATCCGTCCGATCATTCCAAGGTCAAATCTCATCCATTGTTTTTTTTCTTTCTTCCTCCACGTCTTCTTCTACCTCGCGCCAGGGACCCGCGAACCAGCAGCTGGTTTGCCCGAGACGCCTCCTCTCCACTGCTCACGTTGAACTCGCGCACCCACCTACCTAGGACGCCATAGGATTGGCCTAACACATGGATCTAATCCTTTTGGGTGCACCGAAATCTTCTATATAATCCCTCTCCTCACGGACCTCCTCCTGCACCCAAGCTCCTCCCGATCTCTCCAGCTAAACCAGTGGGCTTCTCTGAATCTGAGCATCCTCCACAGCAAGGTAAGGGCGTCCTGTTAACGTGTTTTTCCAATCTTACCATGCTCCTCGGTTTTTTTATATATACAAATGGCTTAGTTAGCGGTTTATATATATATATATATATATATTCCTTTCAAACCATTTTACTATAATAGGGGACTCCAAGGGTGCATTCCTTCGAGGGGTACCCCTGTTTTTTTTGTATAATACAAACCTAGTATAAACCCCCTTTGGGGATTCGGTTACATTCTATATATATATAAATATATATACATATGTATATACATAACTCAAACCCAATTATCTTTAGGGTATCGAAGATTATTCAATATCTTTTCACTAAGAATTATACTTTTGAAAGGGTATTTCTAAAGTCAATTCCTAACATGTATGATTTTATGTAAGCTGCATATATATATAACTATATATTTATATAAGGTTATGTATTGGAATGGAAATTGGTTTTGATTTTTACGAAATGAACACTTATCTTTGAAAAATATTTTTGATGCGAACTTGGACTTTGGTTTAAGTACAATTATGTTATAGTTAAAAACAAAGTTTTTATATATTTATGTATTTATATTTACATGAACATTTAAACCCCCATGAGCTTTTGAATTTCAAACTAACAAGTAGTTAGAGGTATTAAGATTCTAAGTGTACCATGTTCAATTTATGAGGAAACCTATATATATTATTTGTGTATATATATATATCCTTATTTATGTATGTGTTTTTACGATTAATATCTGAAAACCCTAGTTTCAAGAAATGGTTATTAATATTTCTATGCAAGTAGGATTTTAGCGCTTTCCTATGCTGTTTTATATTTTTTTGGGGTCTAAGTATACACCAATGAACTTGATTAATGTCGCCCTTGAACTGACATGTGTTTTTTTTAAGGATATGCTTATGCAAGTTTTAAACTTTTTTTTAAAAAAAGATACGGATTTAAGGGTTGTGTTAATATGTAGAAATCCTCTATTATTTTTATACCAAACTCGCTGCAATGATTTTTAGTGAGCAGAGTGTAACTGCAAATTCTATGAACAATGAAGAATAATAATTAATGAAAGGTATTATTTTTAAAGTGGTTTATTTCCAAGTGTCGGAATTTTAAAGATTGAAAGTGTTTATTATTTTTATACCAAGCATGCCACAGTAATTATTAGTGGATGGAGATTTGTTGCATGTACTGTGACCTGTGAAGTACAATAGTTAACGCCAAGTAGTTCTTTTCCATGTATTGGAATTTCAGAAGCTCATCATTTAATACCCCTTGGGAGCAAGTCTCACACATTCATCATTTTATGTGCTTAAATAATTGTTCTATGCACATAGTATGCTTTCTTAACCATGCCTGTTTTTATTCCATATTTTCCATTTTATCTATCGTATCATGTATTTTTAAACCAATTATATAATTGTTGCCTTATTCATATTGTTCATGCATATGACTCAACATGATAATGAACTAAGAAATAAATTACCCAAAGTGGTATGGGACACCTTGGGTAATGAGTAACGAAGAACGTATTACCCAAAGTGGTATGGGACACCTTGGGTAATATGAAATGAAAATTAAATATTCAAAGTGCTATGGGACACCTTGAATATCTGACCTTATCAACATGTGGGAAATGTATGGGACTACCCGGAATGGGGTCCGGTAAGAAGAAAACACTCCAGGTTGGGGACGGGTTAAAGTAAGCCCTCCGGGTTGGAGACCGGTAAAAGTAAGCTCCTCGATGCATCGATAGTTCTCGAGACAGTCAGATTGGGTTTTTACCCTTAGGTCATGGCACAAGGCCTTGACACAGATACCATGAGTCCTTTAGTATACATTTATTTGTTTATGACCAACCTAGTGATTATTATGATTAGAGGAATAACCTTGGCTATAGAACCTTACCTATGAGTATCAGAAAAAAATAAATAAACACAAGACATATGATATGGAAATGTTGATGCATGACCAATTTCTTTCCCAGAACTTCATTTCAAATGTTGTATTTCAATTATCATGTCATGATGTGCATATTTTGTGTAGATGATGCGCTTGTGCGCGACTCTGATGACATTTTAATCTTGTTGTTCATAGACACCTTTCTTGTTAATGGACACTTAAATTAGTATAACCCATGTATTTTTATTTTCATGCTTGTCTTGTCTATTTTGTGGGTTCCAGCTAAGTGATCTAGTGTGTAAATATGAAGTGCTTTAACCGTGTTGCATAAAATTTTGTTTGTCTTAAAGTTTTTACTTTAAGAAAACATTTTAAGTATGGAAAAGTATTTTCAAAATGGTTTTCTAAGGCTGTATTTATGTATTTTCAAAAACCCCTTACTGAGTATTTCAATGCTCACCCTATGTTTTATGTTAAAATTTTTATAGGGTGATAGAGCCTTTCCAAGACTTGGATGGTTGTTCTTAGCTCAGAAATAAAGAAGCAAAGCTGTTGTCTCTGATTCTCTGGGATCTAAACCAGATAGTTCCTCCTGATGGGTTATGATGTGTGACTTATTTGTTTCATTCGTACGAAATAAATTGCACACCATAACCGAAGCACTGACACCAGGCTACCGGGGTCGGGGCGTCATAGTTGGTATCAGAGGAATGGTTTAGGCAACCTTGGAAATTAGGACAACACAAAAACATTAATAATGTTTTACTAAGTAGGGTTTGTTCTTAAACTTCTCAGATGGCAAGACAGGGAACCACGCCTAGACTCTTGACTCTCCCTATAGAAATCATAGAGACTATTGTAGCAAAATCCTGCTCAACGTGTTACCAACCTTTTGTTAACTTACGACTCATGTGAAAAACCCTCTATGAAATATCGAAAAGCTCGAATGTCCTTCGAATCTTCTGAGGGTCAGAAGTTGTGTATAACCTAATGGATAGTGCACTGTTTGAGAATTATAAAAATAAAGGGAAGTACTATGAGGGACTCTTCCTGTGTTTCACCTTGAACAATAAATGGTTGGCCTTCCCGACATTTGGAGAAGCTGCAAAGCAATTGGACTTCCGCGCAGTCTTTATGTGCCAAATCCTGTGCTTCAGCATGCTTGGGGAGCTCTACGATTTTGGATCTTTCCTAGAATCCTTCAATTATGAAATGGATCGAGAGATCTTTAGGAACCAAATCCAAGCGGATGTCGCGAAGCTTGATGTCACTCGTTCCCATCTCTGGAAAACCACCTGTATCAAGCAGGAGCTTGGCTTCAACCACGATCCACTTTGCCAAAAATTTATTTGGGAAGAGGAGACCCACAAGCCCTGGGGATTGAGTTGAATAGTAACTTCTTCCATGGGCGGTGGAGGTAAAGGGACATCACCAAGGGTGTCAGAGAAGCGGTGTGAATAAGTCAGTGTTTGTACGCTGATCGAATTTCAAGGACGCAATTATTTTAAGAGGGGGATAATGTGACGCCCCAGGTTTTATAAACTGGTTCAAGTAAACAATGTTGTGCTTTTTAATGATCTCTCTTGTTTTGTTTTATTTTATGCTTTGTGTGCTAATAAAGAATTCGAGTGGAAATCAAACATGAAGAATACAATAAACTATTATATATTTAAAAGATACATTACAACAAGACCCATATAATTGAAAGTTCCATGCACAAGACCTAACATGGCCACAACAAGACTACAAAGAACCACAACACGGGCAATCAGATAGTCGTCATCTTCAGGGTCCATCAGTGTGAAAAGTATAACCGCCAGAATCACCACGCACGCACTCAGCACCAGAGGTATGAGGAGAGCCATCCGCCAAGGGGTCGGTGTTTTGAAAATGTTAAACATCCTACCCCTTGCTTTTATAATAGACATCAAAAAGGAATATGACCGTTTTTTTACCGTTGGGTTCCAATGGACAAAGTGCATCATTTTATAAAATTTTTGTCTTTATAACACTTTTATTATATTATGGTATTTCATTTTTTTAATACAAAATATTAGAATTATATCTTCAAGTATTAAAAATAAAATATTTTTTTCTTGCAAATGAATCTATTTTGATCATGATGATATTTATATGATGGAAAACATGGTATTTTTTTTAAAATGTATCGAACGGTGTATCAGCCATAATTGAAAAATGTATCTTTTCGGACCTCTAAAATCATGTGTTTTGAATTAGAGAAAAAACTACGGGTCTTTTAAACATAATTTTATAAATCAACAAGTGAAGTAAGTTATAAATTGGATTTTAATGGTTATAAGATCCTAGTAGTTATAAAAGTGTTGTATTAAAAATATATATTTTTTTAAAGAAAATAATAGTTATATCAAATAGTATCATTTGTTTGCTTAAACTAAAAAGGGATTTTGGATTTGAAAATTATGAGTTAAAAGTACTTATTATGTTTTATACAAATTCCAAATCATAATAGACCAGTTATATATATATATATATATATATTGAGAAGTAGAATAATTTTAGCATTTATTAAACTGTTTTAAAAAAAAAACAACACGCAACCCAGGCCATCTTGCGCCCCCAACCACATCCGTTCGATCGAAGACAGGACAGATCCCGGCCGTTGTTGTGTTTTAAAACACCCCTTTCTTTTCATCCGTCCGATCATTCCAAGGTTGGATCTGATCCGTTGTTTTTTTTCTTTCTTCCTCCACATCTTCTTCTACCTCGCGCCAGGGACCCGCGAACCAGCAGCTGGTTTGCCCGAGACGCCTCCTCTCCACTGCTCACGTTGACCTCGCGCACCCACCTACCTAGGACTCCATAGGATCGGCCTAACTCATGGATCTAATCCTTTTGGGTGCACCGAAATCTTCTATATAATCCTTCTCCTCACGGACCTCCTCCTGCACCCGAGCTCCTCCTGATCTCTCCAGCTAAACCAGTGGGCTTCTCTGAATCCGAGCATCCTCCACAGCAAGGTAAGGGCGTCCTGTTAACGTGTTTTTCCAATCCTACCATGCTCCTTGGTTTTATTTTTTTTATATATACAAATGGCTTAGTTACTGGTTTATATATATATATATATTCCCTGCAAACCATTTTACTGTAATATGTGACTCCAAGGGTGAATTCCTTCATGGGGTACTCCTGTTTTTTTTGTATAATACAAACCTAGTATAAACCCCCTTTGGGGATTCGGTTACATGCGCTATATATATATATAAATATATATACATATGTATATACATAACTCAAACCCAATTATCTTTAGGTTATCGAAGATTATTCAATATCTTTTCACTAAGAATTATACTTTTGAAAGTGTATTTCTAAAGTCAATTCCTAACATGTAGGATTTTATGTAAGCTGCATATATATATAACTAAATATTTATATAAGGTTATGTATTGGAATGGAAATTGGTTTTGATTTTTACGAAATGAACACTTATCTTTGAAAAATATTTTTGATGCGAACTTGGACTTTGGTTTAAGTACAATTATGTTATAGTTAAAAACAAAGCTTTTATATATTTATGTATTTATAGTTACATGAACATTTAAACCCCCTTGAGCTTTTGAATTTCAAACTAACAAGTAGTTAGAGGTATTAAGATTCTAAGTGTACCATGTTCAATTTATGAGGAAACCTATATATATAATTTGTGTATATATATATATATATCCTTATTTATGTATGTGTTTTTACAATTAATATCTGAAAACCCTAGTTTCAAGAAATGGTTATTAATATTTCTATGCATGTAGGATTTTAGCGCTTGCCTATGCTGTTTTATATTTTTTTGGGTCTAAGTATACACCAATGAACTTGATTAATGTCGCCCTTTAACTGACATGTGTTTTTTTTAAGGATATTCTTATGCATGTTTTAAACTTTTTTTTAAAAAAGATACGGATTTAAGGGTTGTGTTAATATGTAGAAATCCTCTATTATTTTTATACCAAACTCACTGCAATGATTTTTAGTGAGCAGAGTGTAACTGCAAATTCTATGACCAGTGAAGAATAATAATTAATGAAAGTTATTATTTTTAAAGCGGTTTATTTCCAAGTGTCGGAATTTTAAAGATTTCAAGTGTTTATTATTTTTATACCAAGCATGCCGCATTAATTATTAGTGGATGGAGATTTGTTGCAAGTACTGTGACCTGTGAAGTACAATAGTTAATGCCAAGTAGTTCTTTTCCATGTACTGGAATTTCAGAAACTCATCATTTAATACCCCTTGGGAGAAAGTCTCACACATTCATCATTTTATGTGCTTAAATAATTGTTCTATGCACATAGTATGCTTGCTTAACCATGCCTGCTTTTATTCCATATTTTTCATTTTAGCTGTCGTATTATGTATTTGTAAACCAATTATATAATTGTTGCCTTATTCATATTGTTCATGCATATGACTCAACATGATAATGAACTAAGAACTAAATTACCCAAAGTGGTATGGGACACCTTGGGTAATGAGTAACGAAGAACGTATTACCCAAAGTGGTATGGGACACCTTGGGTAATATGAAATGAAAATTAAATATTCAAAGTGGTATGGGACACCTTGAATATCTGACCTTATCAACATTTGAGAAATGTATGGGACTACCCAGAATGGGGTCCGGTAAGAAGAAAACCCTCCAGGTTGGGGACTGGTTAAAGTAAGCCCTCCGGGTTGGAGACCGGTAAAAGTAAGATCCTCGATGCATTGATAGTTCTTGAGACTGTCAGATTGGGTTTTTACCCTTAGGTCATGGCACAAGGCCTTGACACAGAGACCATGAGTCATTTAGTATACATTTCTTTGTTTATGACCAACCTAGTGATTATTCCGATTAGAGGAATAACCTTGGCTATAGAACCTTACCTATGAGTATCAGAAAAAAAAGAAACACAAGACATATGATATGGAAATGTTGATGCATGACCAATTTCTTTTACAGAACTTCATTTCAAATGTTGTATTTCAATTATCATGTCATGATGTGCATATTTTGTGTAGATGATGCGCTTGTGCGCGACTCTGATGACATTTTCATCTTGTTGTTCATGCACACCTTTCTTGTTAATGGACACTTAAATTAGTATAACCCATGTATTTTTATTTGCATGCTTGTCTTGTCTATTATGTGGGTTCCAGCTAAGTGATCTAGTGTGTAAATATGAAGTTCTTTAACCGTGTTGCATAAAATTTTGTTTGTCTTAAAGTTTTTCCTTTAAGAAAACATTTTAAGTATGGAAAAGTATTTTCAAAATGGTTTTCTAAGGCTGTATTTATGTATTTTCAAAAACTCCTAACTGAGTATTTCAATGCTCACCCTATGTTTTATGTTAAAATTTTTACAGGGTGATAGAGCCTTTCCAAGACTTGGATGGTTGTTCTTAGCTCAGAAATAAAGAAGCAAAGTTGTTGTATCTGATTCTCCAGGATCTAAACCAGAAAGTTCCTCCTGATGGGTTATGATGTGTGACTTATTTGTTTCATTTGTACGAAATAAATTGCACACCATAACCGAAGCACCGGCACCGGGCTACCGGGGTCGGGGCGTCATACATATGATACTTGATATCTGACTCTGATACCGGTAGGTATGGGGCAACGAGACCCAATGTAATGTGACATGGTGATTTAGGGGAGGGTAAGGGTGGTTCGATATGCTACTTATTATAGATTTCCATATATGCAATATATATATATATATATAAACTATTATGGATGTTTGACCATCATGTTTGATATTTAGCTAGATTTCATATAGATGGATTTTGGTGGAGTGTTGGGAGGGTGGAGATAAAGTGCGACATGATTGTGCATGGGATCAAACCCATGAGGGCTGGGAAGATCCTGAACCACCATTACAATCTTTTGTAAATGTTGGGAAGATGCAACAGATGGAATATTTTGGGCCATATATTAATGAGAAGTTCAATAAGATATTAGTTAATTTCATACAACGAATTGACCAAAGAGCTCAGGGAGATGATCCATATTTGGATTATTTGAATAAAAATTTCTAGTCCCGTCACCCTCTATTATTTTACGGTGAGGGGTGGACTGCAAGTGGTAGATAATTGTATTGACTTGGTGAAGACTATCATAGATCATCTGTAGAAACCCCTAGGTTCGAAGGTGAATCTGGGGAATTACATGCTCAATGGATAAGAAAAAGCATTGGTGGGATGTACATGTTTGAGTGGGAAGACACGAGGGACTATCTTGGAAGTATTTCAAGGTTAGGTTCTACAATCACTTTTTCCATGAGACTTGGTGTGAAAACCTATCCGACAAGTTCACGAACCACCAATAGAGATACAGTTTTGTCATAGATTTTGCAGAAAATTTTATAGACCTCTATTATTTTTTTTCTTTTATGGTGGATGTTGAGATCAACAAGTGGAAACATTTTAAGGTTTTCTTGTGATATTTCATCAGTGTGTAGGTGAACATGTTTAGGTTAGAATCTATTTTAGATGCATTCAATAAGGTGCTCATAGATGAGGGGAACCTAATGGGCTTGTCATATATGAGTTAGGTGATTATTTCAGGCGAGTCTATCAATGATGCCTCAGCTAGCAGGAAGTAGGACCATAAAAAGTCTCATTAGAGAAATTATTCCAGAGATTCAGGTATACCACTAAAGATTGGTTCATCAGTAGTGTGATTCTAGTGTGGGATGATTGGGCATGTATAGAGATAGTGTGAGTGGCCCACAAAGGAGTGTTGAGCAAGTGTCTTAATGTGGAATGCTGAGGGGTTCTATAGGAAGCATTCTTAGATAGCAGGGTGATAGGGACCGAGTGGGACATAGGGATATGAGGTAGGACTAAAATAAATACTAGGAGTTAGTAGGTTGGATTTAGCTATACAAAGAGGTCATTGTAGGGATAAAGAGACCTAGTAGCTGGTTCCATGGCCTGTAACTGGTGTAGCTCTAAAGGAAGGCTCTACCTCCGGAAGTCAGGCTTCAATGTAGGTGCATGTAGTTGAGATTCTAGGTGCCTAAAAGGCAAGGGAGATGATGGATGTAATAGGTACCCTATGGGTGTGACCGAGTTCCCTTTTATCATAAATTTCCTATTTTGGTGCATGAAGTACATGCATAAATTTTTCGACTGACTAGGTGATAGTGAGTATGTTGGGAAAGAACATATGTGTGAATATATATGATGTGGGATTATTTTTGATAATCTATTGAGGTTTATAACTTATGGTATCTATATGAGATGCATGGTTTTTATGGGTGTCATGTATGAGAGGGGTACTTATGGGAATTTGATGAGATGTGGGACTCGAGGGGTGTCAGGTATGAAATGTGAACTTTTGAGCATCTGACGAGGTGCATAAATAATTGTACTTCATGGGAGGACTTTTTTTTCAAGATATGGTCAGTAGAACCATCATAAGTTTTGTTTTTGGTTTGGAAGGGACTGAGTAGGTAATTCCTTATATGTGTAGCCACAAGTGGAATTAGCCAGTGACTAATATTCAAGGAAGAACAGGTTGATGAGAAAGATGTCGGTATGTTCGGTACTATATCTGGGTAATGAATGATAGATTAGTGGTGATCTATGTTAATGTGGACAGATTGTAACATCTTGTGTTTTTGAGAAGGTCTAAATTCCACAAACATTTTAAATTTTTTAGTTTGGTGGTTTGACCAAACATTCTCTTGATCATAAGAACCTAATTCTATGTGTTTTATTGACTCAAGGCCTTATTTTTAGATGGATTTTAAGGTTCTACATGTTCCTTGGGGGTTCATATGGGGTTTAGGTTTGCTGGGTCCTAAAAACCCATTTTTATGATGTGTAGGCAGAGGAGCATAGTTAGATTTAATCATGTTTCCTATTAGGGGAAACCATGTAGGGTTATTTAGTTCTTATCAGAGGGTTTTCAAGGTCTATTCATGGTTTCCCAAACTATACAGCCTATTCTGCGCACATAATGCCACTTAGGAAGTAGGTGAAAATGGTTGGCGTATAGTTTGTCTAAACCATTGGGCCAAGTAGTGTGTCATATTTCAAATGGGATATCCTTTTGATAGATGGTGTAATTAGTTCAAACATGGTTATCCAAGCCATAAAACATAATCTTGTGACTCTTTAAAAGAGTTAAATTACCTTTTCTCCCCTCCTTCCTTTTAATTTCACGCTATTTTTTTCTTTCCATTCACACGTGATACCTTTTACTTACAATGGAGATCTCTTTTTCTTCCCCCCACCAAGGATTTAAGCCTCTTCCTTTGATAAAACTCTAAATCAAGATCCATTTATAGTTATATATTATTCTTAGTAAGGCGTAAAATCCATCAACATTCCTTCCACATTTCACTTTCCATATAGTACACTAAATCCATGCGAGCTGTTTTGCCCAATTTTCAAGGCGTTCATAAAAATATCTAATTTCTCTTCTTTCATCATAAGTTCAAGTCCAATATTAGAATAGAGATAAACTACTAGATTAGGGTAGTCTAAGATATAACCTATTAGATTTTGCCTTAATGTTTTGAGTTTTTTATGTTGAATTCTAAATTTTCCCATGTGGGTAGTCTAAGCGAGACCCATAATAAGTTCATGATTATTTTTTAATTGATTAATAGAAAATATGGGATTCCATAAGGTATTTATTAAAATATGATTATTCATAATAATCTAGGTAAGGTGATTATGACCAACTGGGAATATTTTGATGGTGTTTTTTAATAAATTAATTGTTATATGTCGATTGTGGTTTCTTGGGACCATGATGAGCATGGCCCTATGATTTTGATCACATGGACTTAGGGGAAAGATTCATAAAAGTAAAGAAGTGGTTCATGATAAATGGGGTAATTATGATCAACGGTTTGAGGTGACATGTGTGTTGGGACATGAGGTGAAGAGGTCATTGGGAGGAGGGTATGTCTTATGTGACTTGGGATGGTGTTTACCATTTAGATTTAGTGATATGGTCATCATGGCACAAGGTGAAAAATGATGTTTCTTAGGTACTATTTGGGGACTGTCACATGCCATTGTTGGATGGTGTGTTTTTGGAGTCATTTTCATATAGATTGGACCCAGTTGAGATGGTGTGGACTAATTCTTTTGGGTGTATGACTAAATAGCAATTTCAGATTTGGTGAGGGTGTTGACCATCGAGTATATTTGAGGTTATCACCATAGAAATCCACATGGATGGTGATGGGTCATTAGTAGATGGTGTTGAGACCATCATTTTGGGGATCTAGATCCCCATTTAATAAGAGGATGATGGGATGGGATTATTAGAGGATGGGTATCACTATGCCTTGGGATGTTGAGGAGTTGAGTCCAAAGTGATTGATTATATATAGGAGGATAGATATCATCGTACCTTAAGAAGTTAGGTTATTGATCTTATGATATCTTTCTAAGAGGTGGTTTTAGGGAACTAGGATTTATTGTTTGTGCATGCCGTTAGGACACCCATTTATTGTTTAATGGAATGAGGTGTCAGTGACATGTCTATGGGTGGATCCTTAGGGTTCACCTAGTTTGATATTCTTCAAGGGACTCCGTGGGTGATAAGATATGGATCCTCACAACTGAATATATATATGTATATATTAGTATATATATACATATATGAATACATGTCATGTATTCCTTATATATATTTGGGGTCATGTATTTAGAATTATATCACCGATGAACGAAGTAGGTAAATGCTTACTTGTGACTATTGAGAACAAGGAAAGAATGTAAATTAATAATTGATTGTGAATTTTATTTTATTTATATTTTTCCTACACCTATATAATTATGGATGTAAGATAGGAAAACATTGGCGGGGTCTTAATAAGTTCATTATCACACCCTGAACGACCCCTTAAGATGCATGTAGACTTTATGTCTTTGAGATTAGGTTAGACATCAGGCTCAAGAGATAGACCTTAGTGATTGAATTGTTCTACCTAGCATGGCATGGATAGAAATGGACCATGCTGGTTATTGCATCAATATTGAAGTCATTTTTAGATATTTCATGCTTTATATATGTACCTATATGGGTTTACATAGAATCCTTGATCATTTATCCATTTCTTGTATGAACTTCTATGATATGTATCTTATTCTACATGTATTAATGCCTCCATACTTTTTTATTCATTTATGTTGTTGTTTATTATGCATCAACTAATTTTCATTGTTTCATCCATTAAGTTATGGTCTTCTTATGTTGTAATATATATATATATATATATAAGTTTTATTATCATAACCATAGGGTAAAATATCCCCACTTGAACATAATCAGAACCTCACTACAAGTTGGTGGCCTTCAATATACGGGGATGTGTACTTAAGGCCAAGTGATTCACAATTAGGGAACTGTTTGAGTAGAAATCAAGTCCAGATAGTACACGAATAATGAAAATTTAGAATTTAAGTTCATATGATAGATTAAAGTGTAGGATTTAATATCTAAAACCTAGAGTCTATAATAGATAATAATACAAGATTCTCCAACATGAAACCATCACACAATCCATTTTCATGTTAACTGTCTTGTAAGAAGCTGTTCTACATGAACTAGTTATCATTCCATTAGTGATATAGGGATTCATTATGTAATATGATTATCCCACACCATTGAGTAGTTATCTATCCATAGTACCATTTTATGGTTATCCCCTTGTAGACCCTCTTTCACATATTCCTTTTGTGTGATTTTACCATATCATGACAGTCATCCCTATCCAGGGGTTTTCTAGAAACCCCTAGTCTTCACTCTATAAGGTCAAAGTCATAAAAGGTATAAATGAAACCTCCCTCTTGGAAAACTTACATTCACAGTCAGGGTATTCATGTTATTTTTCACCCCTTTGATTTTTAATTCCCCTAATAATAGGAGGTTCTTAGATGTCACCGCAACCCAGGATTATGAATCCCCTTAATAACGGGGGTTCGTATGAGGAAATAAATAGAGAATTTTATTTCCCATCATATACCCTACCTCATACATCAATAAAAATAGAGTATATTCCTACGTGGGAATCCTTCTATAATTAATCCCCTATCCTCTTTTGTAGGAGTCCATATCCTTCTCGCCAACCATACCACCTCCCTGATCCATCAGTAGATTAGGAAGGTAGTTAAATCTTGGGATTTCAGTTCAGGTTTAAGTACCATATGAACACAACTATATGTTGTGGTGTATCTTCAAACATCTCATGTTTCACACATTTTGCATGACTCATGTGATCTTAGAAATCAGGGATTATCATGGCACTGGCATATTTAGAATTGAATCTTACTAGGCCTCCTCTTAGGTGTATTCCCAACCTAGTTTCTAGTGTATCTTTAATGCATAATCCACATTAAATACCCTGTATTTGTACCATTCATGACACATATCACATCCCTATAGTGTGATGATAAACTACATAGCCTAAATACTTACCTTATGACATTAAAAAACATGGTATAATCCTGATATATGGATTCCAAACTATATTACTCAAACTATGAGGGATTTGATTCATGCCTCCAATAGGATACATATGATGCCTTCTTAAGACCCGAACCAAATATTCCCAAATATCCATCACTTAATAAGTTCCCCCACTAGTTTATATTCCCAAAAAATTCATTTTCCTATTTCAATATATTTCTCAGATGAAATAATTACCCAATCTAGTGATCCAACCCTACCCAGTTTCAATTCATTTCCTTCTGTAGGAAATATCACTAATGAGACCATACTTTTTATCGATAGTCTATACCCCTATCACATTACCCCATATTCCTCCATTTGTTTGTATTTTCAATTTAGAATACCAGAAAGGGCCACTCATGCTTACGTCCCACACTAACCATTTATTTCAACATTCCACCTAGAAATACTTACCAAATAATGTTTAACTACAAGGGTTAGTCCTCATTACAAGAATTTAAATGGCATGATGTGTCCTGTTATGTGAAACTAAACATTTTGGCCTATGATTCCCTTTTATATGGTATAAAAGAAATAATCTAATGGGTCTAATCCCAACACTAACTACCAAATGTTTTTCTGGATGTCTCAAAATTCCAATGTTTCATGATAACGAGGCTTTAAACAAAAATATCATTCTACAAGTAATTGATCATAATTTATGATGGTAGGAAATAGTGTAACTAACATTACTGGAAATGTTTCATAAACACATATTAAATCAATAATAGTGTCACAAAGTAGGAAATAATTACCCATAAAAGGGTATAGTAATCCAGACCTCTAATCTTCTCAACCAATATGCATTCTAAGATGTTGATGCTAAAGTCCAAGTGACCTTGTGACTTTAAAGAAAAGTCTTGCATTGAATCAAATGAGTGTGGGAATGAAAAGACATTCAAAAAAAATGATGGTATGCAAATAAGTGATGTTACAAATATTCCAATAACAAATAATTCCAATGCGAGGTAATTATTAATATACATAAATTAATTATAAATTATTTGTGATGATCCTTTTTTTGGATACTAGGGTTTCTACTATTCTAGTCCCAAGTATAAATCCAAAGAATCTGACTTATTTATATTATTTTTAACTATTTTATCCAATTATGATACACCCTAGAACCAACAATAATCTCATCATAGCATTCTTTACTAAAAAAACATCATTAGGGTTTTAGAGATTTACCCAATTATGCCTTTAATCCATATTTTAGTTTTTTAATCTCCCAAAAATGGTGATGTTATTAACTAAACTATTTTATAAATTAACATATCATTAGTTATAAAGGCTAGAAAAATCCCAAAAAACAATTTCATCCTATATTTATATGAGTTAAACCTTATCTCCTCGAGTTTAACCATGTTATATAATAAATAATAGGGAATACCAGTGAAACCTCTGAATCATTATGATATGAAAACCAATCAATTAACTATGGAAACAATAGGATATTCACTATATTAGTATTCATGTGTTAAAAAACTGCTTCTAGTAATCACTCAACCATATATTTATATTTCAATAATCTATGATTTCCATTTGGTGGATGAGAAACTATAATATCGATAAATCTATTCCTTTCCTAAGAGAAAATACATATTTTTAGTAGTTATGATAAATATCTGACCACCATTAATAGGTTTATCTATCTATATGGTTTAAATTAATATCTTCATTAGATTCAATAGTCTCTAAACAACATAATAGAATATGAAAAGGAACTTTCCAGAACTTATGACCATGTGTGTCAATAAGTAAGACAAATTGTATACTATATTTATTTTTATAAACAACCTATTTAGATCCATACCTCACCTAGAACAATCATGAATCAAATTTCTTATACTTTGGGTTTGATTAGGATTACCAAAATATCAAAAATATTGATGGTCTAATGTTTCTTTTTTTATCACGACATTTCCGCAGTAGCATCCCCGAACTAGCACCACCTTCTCAGAGGCTATAGAGCATATAATAGGTGTGAATTTAATAACAATGCTATCTTAATCATGAATAAACTCCCATAAAACATATTTTACTATCCATATGGAAGAACCATCCTATTATATGCATCATATCCAAACAATTCTCAACTCAGAAATTTTTTTCATGGTCTTAGGCATAGATATAGAGCATAATAAGGAAAGATCCCAAATTAAAAACTCACACCCTAGGGAATACTTGAACTAACAAGTTTGTGGAAATTTATATTTAATTAGTATTAGGGAGGATCCATAGAGAAAAATTAGGATAAGGTTGTTCTTTTATGCGTCCCCACCTTTGTTGGAGTCATTGAGTGAGAATTTGATGTTGAGGGGTTTTTAGAATAGATGAACCCTAGTTTTTGGAATAAGATAGAGTTCTTCATGGAGATAGCTTGAAAAATTCAATTTATGAAACTCTATATTGAAGGTAGTATTGAGACCAAGTACTATTATATTGAAGTCATATTATTCTTCGAGGAATACAATTTTGGTTTAAGAGTAGGTGGTGAAAAATTAACTAGTGGTTGATGACTCTTCGATCCATTTATGGAAACTAAATGTCACTCAAAACATTTTATGAAGTTATTTGGACCTCTATATTTGATAAAATTATTTATGGAATTCCATTATTTTTATGATTATACCCCTTTATATCATCTTTAGAAAGGGTGGTACACCTATTTCAATCACTGTATAGTGATGTGAAACAGATAAGATGAGGTGATGTAAACTATAGTGATGAGTGCGACCCACCAACTATGGTGAGTGTAGAAAAAAGTAGGGTGCTTCATCCATTTTCAAATTATGTGTTAATTTTGGATTATTTTCAACAAATTTAAAAACAATTCAATTATTAGTACTATAATGGAGTGTGTGAAACATTTAGAGTTGGAAAACGATGGTTGTTCCTCAATTGGAGAAAAAATATGTAATTAATTGTCTTATGTTTGTATTTAATGAGTGGTACTACATAACACAATATTTTCTACTGATGGACTACAATGTTATCCTTAAATGTGAAAATCACATCATACACTACCATGAGAGGATATTGGCTTTACCATGGATTTGATTTTTCATGCATTGTTGGGTGTTTATGAAATGATCTTTCCCAGAAGAGTATAGTCCTTAATGGATTACATCAAACATGATCTTTTATTCCCAATGTGTAGAAATATTGAATAATAAATAGAAGATGTTTTTTAGTCATTATGGTTTTAGTGTTTTGAGTTTAGAAGTTTTTATCCTAGGGTTTGGAATTGATAGAGTTTGGTTATCTTAATGGTTAGAACCATATGATTTAGATTATGGTAGAATGTGTAGTCGTTGATCAGTTCCATATGGTTGAGTGTCTTAAGGATCTTGGTTTAGTTTCTTTATATGATCTTCAAAATGTTTTATAAAAGAGTGACTTAAAAACCATGATTTATCCATAGTGGATGTGATCTATTTTGGGATAGAAAAAAATGTATATTTTTTTAATGATTAATATTGTGATATTTTCTTTATGGATTTATCTAAGGACATTGCTATATTTTCCTAGTTGACAGGAGATTTAAAACATTGAAGAATAACCATGTGAACATAAAACCCACCAGTTCATTCAGAATTAGCGTTGAATATTTATTGATTTATTTTGAAGAGGAGTCTGATCTATATAATCTGTTCTAATATGATAGACATATATAATAATAATAGTGGGGAGCGCAATTCTCTCATAGAGGTATAATCGACGAAGAACCATTTCGAGGAGGATATCTATGGTTTGGGGTTTTGTTTTTTTCTTTATAAACTGAAATACTTTTGTCAAGGAAAAGAATTTGGTGTCGATGTTTGATGAGACACCCATGAAATTAAAATACTTCTACTAAAGTGATTATTCAAGGACATCTTTAGTTGAAATCTCTTATAATGAATTGGTATCTTAGTGGAGGGTGTTTTATGTGTTTGTTATGAAATAAAATATTCATTATATTTATGGTTTCATCCAGATTTTCTTAGAGTCAATACCATCAAAGGTGGATTAAGTATGTCTATGAATGGGTTGTTTTTCCACAATAATTATTTTTGTGAGGTTATTATTTTTTAGATCATATTTTTTAAGACGAAAATATTTTATGGTGGGGAAGATGTAGCGATCTATAATATTAATTCATTGATACCAAGATCATTTTTATGTTTGAAGTCTCCAGTCCCTAAAAATGGTAAAATAATAATTTCAACATTGTAAAAAATCATGGGAAAATAATATGATTATTTTTTTGGTCTCAAAACATTATATTTACACAAAGGATAACTTTTCAAACTTTTTTGATGTTTTATAATTTAATGTGGTAATTAAATTTTTTAAATTAACTAATTATTTATTCTATAAGGTTTGAATATTAATGTATCACAAACATGAGCTCAAATGAAAATTCGGACTCCATGGTTGTGTTTATATTTTTTTGTTTTCCTATTTGAGATATAAGTAAAGTGATAAAGTTTTGATCCATAGACAACATATTTTTCTTTTGTTCATATAAACCATTGAATTATCTAATAAAAATATAGAATTAGTTTTATTTTTGAAACTTGTATTTAGGTGTTATAATTCGTCAATGGTGGTGGAAAAAAAATCATATGCATTATTAAGTGTTCATTCAAGTTGGTTTACTCCTAATGTTAGTGGAATTAAATGGGGGGTATTATGAGGTAAATTTATCGAAGCTAACAAATGGATAGATATGAAAAATAGTTAAATGAGAAAATAATTCATCTTTTAAGGGTATTTTTCCCCCATTAAAGAATATATCAACTTCTATCTATTTTATTTCCATTATTGTAAGAGAGATATCCAAAGAAAATAATCTTATCATAATCTTGATAAAGTAGAATTGATCTTCTGATCTCCACAATGAAACCTATAAAAATAGCGAGGAGACAATGCATGCCAACAAAGAGAAAAACACTGAATCATTGAATATTTTCTATTAGGGTAAGATAATTGAATTTTTTTATCATAATTTCTTCATTCATTAATTCTTCCCACTATGTTTTAATTATAATTACAACATTTTCAAATGAAATGTGATAAAAAAGGAATTAGAAATAGATAAAAATAATAATAATTTTAATGTGATAAAAACAGCAATTCATTATAATGAATTGACATAAAAAAATATTGATTTATCACATAGAAATTGAAGAATTTTTAGGATTGATTAACACATATTCAATGTAGTGGGAAGAAAAATAAACATTAAATCCCATGATCAACCATGCTGGAAACTAGAACCATGCTTAAATAAAATTAAGAACAAGTTGTTATATACCTTATAATGATGATTTATTGTATCTATCTTCACCATATGTTAGAAGAGGTTTGAAAAAAAGTTTTGGAATGTATAACACCCCAAGATTTTGTTAAATACTTTTTTTAAAATTAATTTAATCTTGTTAATATTCTTCATTTCATGCAATAATGAATATAGCTTATATTATGTGAAAGAACCATCTTAATATTACTTTATATACAACACCAAGTCGAGTTTGTTATATAGAAAACAAATAGATTAGATTGAGGTAAAAAAGAAACTCTTTTTGGATATTCTTATATAGAATAATGAGTTCTTTTGATAGCCTATGTTACACACAAGACTTATTTTTACCAAACTACAACGTACAATTAATATTCTTGTTAAAATATTATTATAGTTTTAACCAAGCTGTTAGAAATAATTTTACGAATAATATTAACTAAATTTTGAAAATATTATTTAATCATGTATATAAATTAGATTTTTTTGTTGTAAATTATCTAGAAATAAAAGTAAGAACTGTTTGAAAATAAAGAAATTTCTTTTCTAAGAAAACTATTTTTTATATACAAACACAATTTTTTCTCAATAAATTAAAAAAACAACCATTGATGAATGTTTTTTAATAAAATTATATATTATATATTCATTAATTTGTTTTCACACTCATCCAATAGGTTTTATAGGCATAAGATAAAAATAATTCCAATTTTATGAATAAAAAGATGTATTTTTCTACAAAGTAACTTTACCAACTTTTAATACAGAACCCATTTTAAATTTAGTTTTTGTCAATTTAATAATTTTTATTAGAAAAAATAAACATAATTTTTTAATTTGGGATATAAAAATTTAATTTTGGTGAATTTTTAGTATTTTTCAGAGAAGTTTCATTTTTTGATGAATAGTAAAAAAACTCTAAATTTTAAATGATAACTATTTTATCATATAATGTATTTATATCATTTTTATATATTAAATTGTTTTTAAAGTATGTTTAGAATAATTATACATAAATTAATCCAATTTTGGTCATTTTAACCTATTTAATATTTGAAATTGGATATAAAAAAATTTCAGTCTTTCGATCCTTTTCACTTTAAAAACCCATCATCTCATCCCATCCGTGAGATTAATTTTATATTAATTTATCCCACTTCTATGATTATAATTTTAAAAATTGATCCAATATTACAAATAATAATAATTGATAATTTTTAATATGGTAAACTTAGTTTTTTTTATGAAAATTATTAGTGAAAGTTATTAAAATTAAATATAGTGATTAAGAAAAAATGCACTTAATTAATGACTAAATTTGAAAAATAAGGTGTAAAAATGAAACTAAACTTGAATAAAATATATTATATTTTAATATTTATACCATTAAACCTCTAATAATATTGAATTATTGATTTTAATCCATGATGGACAAGCAAAACGTGGGGATCACAAAAATATTTTCAAGAGTACCCAATGTGTCCTTTTCCCCACTTATAAAAGGCCTCCTCTTCCTACCACTTTTTCACAACAATAAAGACATTTTTATCGAAAAAAAATTCCCAAATAACCTAACATCTCTCCACCTATAAAACTATAAGAATCACTTTGGTCATAATGGAAAACAAGTTAGTTATTTGCTCAAAACCAAAAAGAATATGACAAAGAAGAGGTATCATCATTCAACAAGCACTTTCATTTTATTACTTTCATCACCACCTCATTTATTATTATTAAATTATTATATATTAACCACATTAACCATAATATAATAAAATTTTTTATTCTAATGGTATGACTTAAGATGATACGCACTTACATCAAATGAGATACATAATCATTTTTTGCGTGTACAACAAACTACTGCCTCATGAACCGATGTTGTTCGTTCTTCCATTTTCACCTTTAAAGGTTGGGAATAATGATGTAATTTATTATTTTATATTATATAAATTATATTAATGATTTATTAATTATTTTTTAATTATTATATAACACATACCTTAATGCTGTCCATTTTTGTGTAAATTCGATAACTTCATTTGTGGACGTGTGCACTACTGCCTCCTCAAAGTGATATAATTCATTCTCGAATTACTTTAAATGTATTAATGATGGGTTTAGTTAAAATATGTAAAATATATGGCATATTGTTAAACTATAATGATATTATACACATGTATACATATATTCCATTCACTTTCTTTTTTTCAATATTACATTAAAATGGAAACAATGTTCATGCGTACGTACGACCTTCTGTCTCCATGAAAAATGTATTTAATATCCTATTACTATATTATATTGATTATTATAAATACATATATAATGATTATATATGATATTTATATCATGTTTTATATTATTTAAATAAGATAATCATAATCAAATTAAGGGGATCAAGAATAACAAGTTGAAAAATGTACGAAAAACAAAGTGGTTATTACCAGAAACAAAACTATAACATGGAATTGTTAATAAATGGGTAATATATGGTCATAATAAAATAATATATGAAATTATATATAAAAATATGGTTATGTGTTAGATTTATAATAATCAGAAATTTATTATAGAGGAGGTTTGAAGATGTATGAAGAAAGTCAAGACTTAAGGTATGATAATTTCATATCACTTTTTTATATTCATGAGATACATGAAATATTCACCACAAATTTCATTTATGTGGTGTATATAATTCCATAATAAATGTTATGTCATGAATAACTTTAATTTCATGATATTAAATTTTTTTAATTGATGTTATTTTTTCATGTGTACTTATGCCTTATCCACCACTCATTTATTTTCTATAGTGGATATAATGCCCATGAATGTATTATATGATTCTTATAATTACATTTATGGTTATTAAAATATCCATTTTATGATCTTTATTTTATGGGTTTTATGGTTAAAAATTTACCAAATCGGTAAAGTAATGTTTGGCTAATTTGTTTTTGAGATACATGTCATGTTATGTGCCAATATTTTTCTATGGGGTGTGTATACTACTGATTGAATTTTATATCATAAAAATACATATTTTTTTATAGTTTAAGATTAATTAAGTGTTATTTTTTCATGGAAATTATGATTCATTGTTACCAATGTGGTAATATTTTATTATTATAATCTCATCATTTATTGGGATTATTTAGGATTATGTTTTCATTGATGAAATATTATCATCAATATCACAGGAACTATAAAGAATAATTTTTCTAATTTGGATATTTATTATAAATTCAAGTAATGGTACAATTTTATTACTCTTTATTACTTAATTAAATTAAGAATCATTTTTATGATAATATGTCTTTATTTCTCATTTCATTCAGAAATATGTTTTATTCAAAAACCATGTTTTCTAAATTTTTTTCGAAATTATTTTTAAATGATATTTGTAACAACCTGATATTTTAAGATAAGTATTATTTTTAATTTATTTGATCTCATGTGTGTTATGCTACAAAAATATTATCTTGTACTATACGCAACACCATATTAGTTTGCAGTATACGCAACACTATTCTTAGATTGTGTTACACACAATTTCAAGTTCGTTTGATAATAGTCATTCTACGCAACATTGAGTGTATATATATATATATTCAATGTATAAATGAAATATGGTTGTATTATGTTATATGAAACAATAAAGGAGTCTTGCACAACACGCAACCCTAACTTGGCTTTCATTAAACACAATCGCGACCTTCCTCGATAGCGTGTGTTGTACGCAATACCGGGTTTTACTAAACAACAGTATATTATTATAGTATTATTATGAACTAGCCGTTATGAATATTATTAACTAAAATTTTAATTTTATAACATTATTATTCATCTTACACATTTTCTAGGACATGGTATAAGAACAAGATAAATTTTTCGGGTAAAATAAGTATTTTTCAAAAAATGCAGTTTTGCCGCCTTTTGATGGCACACCCACATTAAATGTAGTTGTTGACACGTTTATAAGTTCAATTTGACAAAATAAAATTCTTCTTTTGAATCAGGATATAAAAATTTATATTGGATAAAGTTTTGATATTTTTCTGATAACTTTCATATTTTAATAAATATTAAAAACACGCTATATTTTAATTAAAAACAACTTTTTTCATCATAATAACATATGTGGTTAAATTATAATATTGAATGGTTTTAAACTATAAATACAATATATTTTTACCATTTAATATAATGTATGTCTTTATCATTGATTTTACATTGAATTTGTAGGTTAAATCAATTCAATCTTTTGCAATGTTTTAATCAAAAACCCGTATTCATTCGACAACAAGATTAATTTTAATTTAATTTCTGCAACTTCTGTGTATTGAATTTGAAAAAATGGATTCCATATTTGGAATCAGTGGGTCTAAATTATGTGAATAGGCTACTTTTTATTTTTGGGCATTATGAATAGTAACTGTGGTTAATTTTATTTACCATAGTTAAAGGTAAATTGGGTAATTATGGGTAAATATAAGATTATAAAATTATCCTAAAACCTCCCAAAATACTATTGGATGAATAAAAGTTGACCCATATCACCTAAAGGTATTATTATAATCATTTAGTGGACATTGTTCCATGAAAATAACTTAATTATGATTAAAACCAAAGAAAGTGACAACATGTCACTCTCTTAAATCTTATAAGTATATTAATTTTAATTTATTGATAAACTTCATGAAACATCGAACATGAATAGTCTACAGAAATATAATGAAATTATATACATCATATGAATTTATGTATAATTTTTTGGGATTAAATAATTATCATTAATTGTGACATAATAGTGATGCATAAATTGTTTTTCTAGTGAAAAATCAAGAATATAGTTTTTATTAAACTAATAGTGACCATAAAAGGCACAAAACCCTGACCAGAACTTATTGGTCATGTAAATGTAAACCATAATCATCCAATGGTCGAATATTTGACCATTTGGATCCTTATAAAAGCAATTATGACACTTATATTATTTTATTTTAAATGATGCCAAAGTTATCACCTTCATAATTTAATAAATATAACAATTTAAATATTGGGATTTTAAGATGATAAATTCAAGTAAAAGTATTATTGTGAAGGGTAATATATTTATCTTCATCATTGGATTTTATTTTTAATTGTTATGCAACAAATAAGTATATTAAATAATTATACAAAAATGTTGTAGTAATTATTTTATTAAGAGATAAACCAAATAAATGGTTTTAAAAATAATAAAATAAATATTATATAAACTATTTAATGTGCTAAAATAATTTTCTAGATACATATTACCTTTTATTAATATATTAAATATTTTAGTTCGAACATATCTTCTGTATATATTTTATTTAAATTCAAATAAATGAATAGTGTAAAAATTGACACTATTGTTATTTTATAAAAATAACATATTATAAAATTGTTTAAAAATCGAAAAAATATTTAAAAATTATAAATTTAAATTTATATGGTATAAAATGTTATAAAGTATTCAATTATGGACAATTCACAACAAATAAGTAATTATTTGTTATAATTTAAAATTTAGAATTTTATTACCACAAATAAAATTAAATTGATTAAATAAGGATAAATCAAGTAGATAATGTTGAAACTAAATTCCTAACATGTCTTAATTTTATTGGTTGATGATATTAAAACACTATCTCATCTAATATTCTAATATGAGTCATTTTTGGAGGTTTTTAAGTGGGGTTAGATTTATTATAAATTAATATTTTTAAGATTTCCAAAGGTGCCCCTATCCTCCCTTATAAAAGGGCACCTCCTCCCTCTCTTCCTCACACCAATTTAAGCATTGATGCTTGGCCAAAACCTTTCCATTTCCCTTATCAACTTCCCTAGAAACATCCTAGAGGTCCTGGTATTCTTCAAAGACCAATTTTAGTAACCTAATAGGAGGATTCAAAGAGGCGTGTCAAAGAAGAGGTAATATCTCTTACTGATTCTTTCAATTTTCTTTCTTCTTCAACTTCTTATTATTTGGTTGTTTCATTATGAAGTAATTAAATCAGTTTCCCTAATATACTGATATGTTATTATAAATAATAAACAAACATATTTAACCTTCTATCCATCCTACGGAAAACAAAATCACCGCACGTGCATAGGTACGGAATACCGTCTCCACGCCGTGGTGTAATCTGTTATTTCCACCAACACCTTACATGGTTGGGTATAATTGTGTAAACAATAACTATATATGGTTATTATAACATCATAAGGATTATGATATATTATACCATCTACTCCAATTCTATAATTATGGGAACGATATCATCGCTCGTGCGTACGTACGGACTACCGTCTCCACGACACGATGGGATTCATTCTCCATGATTAACCATACATGAATGATCATAAAGTTTATATAATGAATAATAATGAAATATATGAAATAATAATGCTACTGGATTTATGTATATATATATTTATGTCATCTATTTAGTTTCATTCAATTTAATAAGGAAACGAAAACATCGTTCATGCGTTCGTACGACCTACCGTCTCCAGGAACGGTGTATTTCATTCCTTTTATCGATCTATAATATATATGTATATGATGAATATATATTATATATAAATCATGTTTTACATTATGGAATTATGTAAATCATGATATAAGTAATATTATCAAGAAATGACAAGTCGAAACAGATACGATAAATGAAATGATTTTACCCAAAACGCTACTTTAACATAGAATTTACAAAATAACGGGTAATATAAAGTCATAAGTGAAACATATATGATATCATAACAATGAATATGATTACGTAATAAGACAATGACATTATTTAAATCATTATACAGGAGGTTCGGGATGATACAAAGCATATCAGACCTAAGGTAAGGGATAATTGTGAAAATCTCATTTTTTATCTGAGATTGCTTATTCGTAAGTGCTTATTGGGGTTATTGCTATCATCCATTTCCATGTTTTATAAAAGTGTATTCATGTATGTTTAAATTCCGTTTTACCCATTTGACTTTTACCCCATGTTATAGATGGAATCTTTCTTTTATTTACCCTACAAGGTACTTTTTGACTTTTCCGACAAAAGTACAAGAATAATGTTTTTTTAACGTATACGGCTTGAACGGATTTTTACGGGTATATAAAGCCTTATTTTCATGAATCTTCCTCAAAAATATTTCATGAATAATTTCAACAAAATACTTTTATTTAAAATTGCATGACGTTTTGTGAAAAGAAATTGATTTTGAAGAAGAAAGGATATTTTCCTCAAGGATTCATTTCAAGTGTTTTATCAAAATCATTTTACATCTAAGAAGATATTATTTCATATGTGTATGTTTCAAGTATAATGTCTCTATGATTTACATGGTTTCACTTTCCTTATTATGAAATGATATCCATTTATTTTATATGTATTATGTGATGATGGGATGATGTTTTTAAAACCCATTTTACTCGTTGGTTTATTATGAATGATGTATGTTTATTTTGTGGCACAAGTAAGAATGATTTCATCATGAGATGGGTGGGACCTATATATCCCTCCAATGCATTGGGTAAAGATTTATATCTCATGAGATAGACATGGCTGGAATGACAAGCTAAACCGGTTTAGTAATACAAGACTGGAAGAAGGAGGGAACTCGATTCAGAAAGGGACTTTGTCCACTAAGATGGTCTTGGCAGCAATGCATTGGCTACTATGGAAATCATATCATGTGCTTAATGGTTTCCACAATTACATGTTTTATTCCCATTCTATTTTATCATGATTGATGTTCCCTTATGATACATGCCTTATATACTTCCAAGATTCATGTCTTTGCTCAAGATTTTGATGTTTAGATTTTATGTTCATGTTTTTGCATTCAAATGTTTATGGATTTTTTTATGTTCTCTATGTTTACCCTTAATGGGCATTTGAGCTCACCCCTTTTATGTTTTATTTTCCCCAAGATATAAAGAAAGGTTTTAGGTAAAAAAAAGGGGATGATCTTTATTGGGAGTTTTTGAAGATCTTTCACCACGATTAGATGATTTTATTCCGAGATTTGAAAGACACTAAACTATTACGGTCCTTGTGTGTTTGTTTTTGTTATGTATTAAGTATTCTACAAAAGTAATGTAATGTCCATATACGTCAAGCTTTAAGCCTCTACAGTTGGTATCGGAGGAAAGGTTTATCAACCTTTGGAAACTAGGATGTGTAAACGTTAGTGAGATCACTAGAGATATTTCTAAGGTATGTCTAGGGATATCCCTAAGGATAAGTATATGTATAGGATATAGTCCTAAAACTATGGTAACGATCATAGAATTTAACCTAAGATGTTAGATATTGAGGGTACTCCCCCTTTACTATGTTGTTTTACCTAGCTTGATTTTTTCCTCTCACACTATTCATTTTGGGTTTTAGAAAATGGCTGGAAACAGGAAGATTCGTGATAATGGAGGATATGACGGACAATAGAATGATATTCTTCATGAGCAACCAAATGAAACAGGATTTGGAAGTCCAAACATCGTTATTATTCCTAATCAGCAATCTCATAATATGATCAATAATCTCAACTTTGGTAAGTTTCCTGACTCATATAATAACAGAAAGATAGAGGTTCATGATGATCATAGAGGAAAGAATGTTCAATTTCCCTCATGTAAATCATGTGGGAAGAGGCATCAGGGAGATTGTTTCAAAGGAACTAGAAGATGCTTTGGGCGTGGAAAAGAAGGACACAAAGCCAGTAAGTGAAAAGGAAAAGGTTGAGTTAACACTATGGACAAGGATAATGGTATTGCTATGAGATCAACAATGATTAGATGTTTTAAATGTGGAATGTATGGGCATTATGCAAACCAATTCCCTAAGGGAAAATCTCATGAAGAGAATCAACATGGTCATACAGGTAGTATTTATGTGGATGATGATGAAGAGACTACAAATGAAATATGAGATGAAATAAATGATGAAGCTCAGATAGTGGTTTAAGAAGTTAGTGAAATGATTGTATATTTATAAAGAATAATGTATGGTACTATGGAATAAAGAATCATCTAAGGATTGTTACACTATTGTTTTTCCTAAAGTATATGAAAGTATATGTTGAATGGTATCGGTAACCATGAATGTTTATTCGGATATTTTTGGAAAGTATATGATATGCGCATAATGAAGGGATAAGAAGATAATGAGATGTTTGATTGTATTCATGAGCCCATGACTGATATAAGGACTAAGTGATATTATGGTTTGATTATATAGATTTTTTGGGATTTTGGTTTGTGGAAAGAGTTACCTTTTGATAGTATTCATGTTTTCACTAAGGTTCTATGGTAATGTATGTTTCAAGAGAATATATGACTAAGGTATTCATGTGTTTGGAATGCAACCAATAAGATATATCTTATGATATATGTGGGATAAATGCTTGTATTCACATTCTTGGTAGATAACCTTTCTAGTAATTGTTTGCTTTATACTATGAGCTTGGACCGAAGTATTTTAGATAACCCTAAAGATTGGAATGGATTATGTTGGACATAAGTTAGTTTTGTTTATGGATAGAACTTTTTTTTCGAAATTATTGATGGGATGTTATAGTAATGTAGTTTTAGAAAAAAGACAACCTGCAGGACGGACGACAACCCATCACGTCAGACAAGGCTGTGGAAATCGAACCCACAACCGAAGTGCGACAGGCCTTTATCGCCTACCACTGGCCTACAGGAAGTCCCTAGTTAGTAGAAACTAGTTTTATTTTATTAAGAGGTAGGATATATGAAGTATAAGTTCATTTTTGGAACCATATACGATTAATCTAACTATAAGATGGACTTATAAATTTTTCTAACCTTTTGTTTGAAACAGATGGAATGACCCATCATTCTATCACATGATCTGCTAACACTTCACGAATAACAAATTCAACTTCATTTCTTTAAGAGATAAAGTGGAAATTGTTCAAATAACGAACAACAGTGAGATTGTACCAAAATCAAGCAAGTATTTCTTCTAATTAAAATTCTTCAACTTTTGGGAAATGAACTTGAAAACCAAAAATGTTGTCCTAGTGCCCTTATATCCAATGAATTATATGGTACCTTAGATCATCAAAAATATATGGCTTTGTGATTATTGGATTTTTGATAGCCATGTTCTCTACCACTCTCGATCAGAACATGATGGTTATATTTCTCTTCCATATCCATATTTTCACCTATGTTCTCTTACGTGGAAACCAAGTGATGAGTTAATTTGGGTAACAGTTATGTTTAATAATTTATTTTTGAAGGTTTTGGTATTTTATTTTATGATGTGGGTTTTAATTAAAGAAACTTTCAAGTAGAAAACCATGCATAACCCCGATGAATTTCGAGGGAGAAATTCATTTTAAGGGGGGTAGAATGTAACAACCTGATATTTTATGATAAGTATTCTTTTTAATTTATTTGAGGTCATGTGTTTTATGCTACAACAAGATTATCTTGTGCTATAAACAACACCGTATTAGCTTGCAGTATACACAACACTATTCTTAGATTGTGTTACACACAATTTCAAGTTCATTTGATAATATTCATTCTACGTAACATTGAGTGTATATATATATATATATTCAATGTATAAATGAAATATGATTGGATTATGTTATATGAAACAACAAAGGAGTCTTGCACAACACGCAACCCTAACTTGGCTTTCATTACATGCAATCACGACCTTCCTCGATAGCATGTGTTGTACGCAATACCATGTTTTACTAAACAACAGTATATTATTATAATATTATTATGAACTAGCCGTTATGAATAGTATTAACTAAATTTTGAATTTTCTAACATTATTATTCATCTTACACATTTTCTAGAACATGGTATATGAACAAAATAAATTTTTTCGGGTAAAATAAGTATTTTTCAAAAAATGCAGTTTTGCCGCCTTTTGATGGCGCACCCACTTTAAATCTTGTTGTTGACATGTTTATAAGTTAAATTTGACAAAATAAGATTCTTATTTTGAATCAGGATTTAAAAATTTACATTGGATAATGTTTTGATATTTTTCTCATAAATTTCATATTTTAATGAATAGTAAAAACACGCTATATTTTATTTAAAAACAACTTTTTTCATCGTAATAACTTATGTGGTTAAATTATAATATTAAATAGTTTTAAAGTATAAATAGAATATATTTTTACCATTTAATATAATTTATGTCATTATCATTGATTTTAGATTTAATTCGTAGGTTAAATCAATTCAATCTTTTGCAATGTTTTAATCAAAAACCCGTTTTCATTCGATAACGGGATTAATTTTAATTTAATTTCTGCAACTTCTGTGTATTGACTTTGAAAAAATGGATTCCATATTTGGAATAAGTGGATCCAAATTATGTTAATAGGCTACATTTTATTTTTGGGCATTATGAATAGTAACTATAGTAAATTTTATTTACTATAGTTAAAGGTAAATCGGGTAATTAAGGTTAAATATAAGATTATAAAATTATCCTAAAACTTTCCAAAATCCTATTGGATGACTAAAAGTAGACCCATATCACCTAAGGGTTGGATTAGAATCATTTAATGGACTTTTTTCATGAAAATAACTTAATTATTATTAAAACCAAAGAAACCGACAACATGTCACTCTCTTAAATCTTATAAGTATATTAATTTTAAATTAGTGATAAACTTAATGAAACTTCTAACATGAATAGTCTCCAAAAATATAATGAAATTATCTACATCATATGAATTTATTTATAATTTTTAGGGATTAAATAATTATAATTAATTGTGACACAATAGTGATGCATAAATTGTTTATCTAGTGAAAAATCAAGAATATAGTTTTTATTAAACTAATAGTGCCCATAAAAGGCACAAAACCCTGACCAAAACTTATTGGAAATGTAAATGTAAACCATAATCATACAATGGTCGAATATTTTACCATTTTGAGCCTTATAAAAGAAATTATGACACTTATATTATTTTATATTAAATGATGCCAAAGTTGTCATCTTCATAATTTAATAAATATAACAATTTAAATATTGTGATTTTAAGATGATAAATTAGAGTAAAAGTATTATTATGAAAGGTAATAGTTTTAAATTCATCATAGGATTTTATTTTTAATTTTTATGCAACAAATAAGTATATTAAATAATTATACAAAAAATGATGTAGTAATTATTTTATTAAGAGATAAACCAAATAAATGGTTTTAAAAATAATAAAATAAATATTATATGAACTATTTAATGTTCTCCATTAATTTATAGATACATATGAGATTTTATGAATCTATTAAATCTTTTAGTTCGATCATATATTCTTTATATATTTTATTTAAATTCAAATAAATGAATACTGTCAAAATTGTCACTATTGTTATTTTATAAAAAATAACATATTATAAAATTGTTTAAAAATCACAAAAAAATATTACAATTTATAAATTTAAATTTATATGGTATAAAATGTTATAAAGTATCCAATTATGGAAGATTCACAACAAATAAGTAATTATTTGTTATAAAATAAAATTTAGAATGTTATTACCACAAACAAAATCAAATTGATTAAATAAGGATAAATCAAGTTGATAATGTTGAAAATAAATTCCTAACATGTCTAAATTTTATTTTTTGATGATATTAAAACCCTATATCATCTAATATTCGAATATGAGTTATTTTTGGAGGTTTTTAAGTGGGTTAGATTTATTATAAATTTATATGTTTAAGATTTCCAAAGGTGCCCCTCTCCTCCCTTATAAAATGGAACCTCCTCCCTCTCTTCCTCACAAAAATTTGAGCCTTTAATATCGGCCAAAACCTGCCCATTTCCCTTATCAACTTTCCTAGAAACATCCTAGAGGTCCTGGTCTTCTTCAAAGACCAATTTTTGTACCCTAGGAGGAGGATTCAAAGAGGCGTGTCAAAGAAGAGTTAATATCCGTTACCGATTATTTTAATTTTCATTATTCTTAAACTTCTTCTTATTTAGTTGTTTCATTATGAAGTAATAACATAAGTATCCCTAATATACTAATATGTTATTATAAATATTAAACAACCATATTTCACCTTCTATCCATCCTATGGAAAACAAAATCACCGCGCGTGCGTAGGTACAGAATACCGTCTCCACGCTGTGGTGTAATCTTTTTTTTCCACCAACACCTTACAGGGATGGGTATAATGTTGTAATGAATAACTATATATGGTAATTATAAAATCATACTGATTCTGATATATTATACCATCCACTACAATTAAATAATTATGGGAACGATATCATCGCTCGTGCGTACGTACAGACTACCGTCTCCACGACGCGATGAGTTTCATTCTCCATGATTAACCATACATGAATGATCATAAAGTTTATAAAATGAATAATAATGAAATATATGAAATAATAATGCTACTGGATTTATGTATATATATATTTCTGTCATCTATTTAGTTTCATTCAATTCAATAAGGAAACGGAAATATCATTTATGTGTACGTACGACCTACCGTCTCCATGAATGGTGTATTTAATTTCTTTTATAGATCTATAATATATATGTATATGATGAATATATATTATATATAAATCATTTTTTACATTTTGGAATTATGTAAATCAGAATATAAGTAATATTATCAAAAAACGACAAGTCAAAACACATACGATAAATGAAATGATTTTACCCAAAACACTACTTTAACATGGAATTTACAAAAGAACGGGTAATATAAAGTCATAAGTGAAACATATATGATATCATAACAATGAATATGATTATGTAATAAGTAAATGAAATTATTTAAATCATTATAAATTAGGTTCAGAACCATACGAAGCATATCAGACCTAAGGTAAGGGATAATTGTGCAAATCACATTTTTATCCGAGATTGCTTATTCGTAAGTGTTTACTGGGGTTATTGCTATCATCCATGTCCATATTTTATAAAAGTATATTCATGTATGTTTAAATTACGTTTTACCCATTTTAATTTTACCCCATGGTATGGAAGGATTCTTTCTCTTATTTACCCTACAAGGTACTTTTTGACTTTTCCGACAAATGTACGAGAAGAATGTTTTTTTAACGTATACGGCATGAAAGGATTTTTACGGTTTTGTAATGCCTTATTTTCATGAAGCTTCCTCAAAACTATTTCATGAATATTTTCAACAAAATAATTTTCTTTTAAAATTTCATGACATTTTGTGAAAAGAAATTGATTTTGAAGAAGATAGGATATTTTCCTCAAGGATTCATTTCAAGTGTTTTATCAAAATCATTTTACATCTAAGATGACATTATTTCATATGTGTATGTTTCAAGTATAATTTCCCTATGATTTACATGGTTTCAATTTCCTTATTATGAAATGATATCCATTCATTTTATATGGATTATGTGATGATGGGATGATGTTTTTGAAACCCATTTTACTCGTTGGGTTATTATGAATGATGTATGTTTATTTTGTGGCACAAGTAAGAATGATTTCATTATGAGATAAGTGAGACCTATATATCCATCCAATTCATTGGTTAAAGATTTATATCTCATGATATAGACATGGATGGAACGAAAAGTTAAACTGGTTCAGTAATACAGGACTGGAATGAGGAGTGAACTCGATTCAGAAAGGGACTTTTTCCACTATGATGGTCTTGGCAGCAATGCCTTGGCTACTATGGAAATCATATCATGTGATTAATGGTTTTCATAATTACATGTTTTATTCCCATTCTATTTTATCATGATTGATGTTCCCTTATGATATATTCCTTACGTACTTCCAAGATTCATGTCTTTGCTCAATATTTTGATGTTTAGATTTTATGTTCAAGTTTTTGCATTAAAATGTTTATGGATTGTTTTATGTTCTCTATGTTTACCCTTACTGGCCATTTGAGCTCACCCCTTTTATGTTTTCTTTTCCCCAAGATATAAATAAAGGTTTTAGGTAGGAAAAAAAGGGGATGATCTTTATTGGGAGATGTTGAAGATCTTTCACCATGATTAGAAGATTTTATTCCAAGTTTCCAAAGACACTAACCTATTACGGTCCTTGTGTGTCTATTTTTGTTATGTATTAAGTATTCCGCAAAAGTAATGTAATTTCCATGTACGTCAATCTTAGGGCCTCTACAATATTTTATGGATTTTTTAACATAAAATGGATTAAATGATTTTAAGAGATTTATTTATTTTTTTAAAGTAATTTTAGATTAATTTTTTTCAAAATGTTTTCAGGCCTTTATTATAATTTTATAATGTTATTTTTAAAGAATTGATTTTCATTTTTTTAAAATATTCCTTTATAATTTTTAAAATTTATTTTCAAAGAAATGGTTTTAATTTTTTTTAAATATTCATTGATATGTTTTCAATGTTATTTTAAGATAAAATGTTTTGAAAATGTTTTTCGTCTTCCATTATATGTTTTGAAGAAAAACTTTTTTACGTTTTAATAGTGTATTAAATAATTTTTAAATACTCTTTTAGATGTTTTCAATAATTTTTTTTTCAATTTTTTTTATGTTAATGATATGTTTTAATTTGTTTTAAAAGTTTTCTTTATGTTTTTTTAAAGTGATTTTCAAATAAATGTATTTTGAAAATATTTTATGTTTTTAAAATTGATTTTCAAAGAAGGGATATTTTCTTTAATAAATGTTCCATGTGATATTTAAAAATCTATCTCCATTTAATACAGAACAGTTTCATATAGTTTAATCATTATCAGGGACATGATAAAAGAATATCATTCAAATTATATCTTGAAGGATTTATATTTTGATGGTATGTTATTTATGTAACCCATCTATCTTCCAATAAATTTATGCCTTTGAAACCCGCTTGTTTTCTCAGGGTATGCTTTGTTGGAATGATTATGGGACCTGAATCTTTTCTATAGTTTATGAGGTGATGAAATTTCTATGAGACCCATTTCATTTCATGGGTTAGTATATGATGTTTATAAAACACATATTTTTATGGGTCCTAATATGATTAAAGGTATATTACCTTATAGAACATGTATTTATGATTTTATAATGTTATGGGTGGGACTTATATCTCCCACCAATGCATTGGGTAAATATTTATATCTCATTTTTTAATGATGAGAAATAAGGTGATAGGCTTTATCCACTATGGGAGGAAGGGTAAACCATATCCACTATCAGAGGAAGGGTAAACTTGATTCACAATAAGAAGAAGGGGAAACTGGATCCACTATGGGAATAAGGGGAAAGCCGATCCACTATGGGAAAAAAGGGAAACCTGATATAATATCATAATAAGGGGAAACCCAATACCTTATATGGAATGGACTAAAACTTTCTATAGTTGTGTGTCTCACCCAATAGGTTTAGACCCCATGAAGTGACCTGATAAGTTTTTGAAATGAGCCTTGACTTATAGGGAATGATATTACCTGTTTATGTGTCTACCAAGAATTATATGTCTCATTCTTATGTTATCACCCCATGGATTATTTTATTGATTCCATTATAATTCATGTATTATGAACTTCTAATATTTATTCAATGACTCATATATATTTTCTTTTATATTTAGGGTATTACCTTCAAATGCTACTCTCGTGTTCTCATAAACTTATTCTCATGTTATGCTTACATATCTACTTTTTTTACTCTTACTGAGAATATGAGGCCTACTAGGTTGGTATGGAGTATAATATTCTCCAATGATACCAACTGTAGGATCTAAATGATAGATGATACTGATTGTATTATCATAATAATAATGTAGATGCTCAATATACAAGAGGGGGTGTATTGTATACATTAAAAATTCTTTGAGAACTTTTAAAGTTGGTAAGAAACCTTTCTATTGTTTAACAATGTAAAACAAGGTAAATTCACAAAACCTCTAAGTTCTACAAACTTGCTTGATTTCGGAAATATGATTCCGAGAATGCAATTCCAGAAAAGTGAATCGAGAAATAAAACTTAACAAAAGTTTACAAAGATAAAGATTCTACCTTAAAGTGTATAGAATCTCACTAAAATAGAGTGTAGAAGTATAAGAAACTATAAGATAGTTATACTTTCCTCAACAATCAGAATGTAGTAGAATACTTGAAACAATACAAGTAACACGTAGTAAATCTTTTAACCCAAAGAGAAGGGTATCCAACAACATTGGATAAAGGTCCCTTGATTTATACTTTCAAGAAAATCTATCTTACCTACACTAGGGTAAGCCCAAAATTCAAAGATCGGAATCTGTCTTGCTATCCGTACAGGCCATCAACTTCGATGTAGTCGGCACCTCTATCTTCCTCAGCAAGGAATCCCTCAAACGTTAAGGTAGTTGGCACCTATGTCTTCCTATACCCAGAAGCCCTCAAATGTTCTCAGAAATATTTGGAGTCACACGAAGCAATTATGAACAAGATGTTCAGTATTCACTAAGCATGAGAGTATCTCTCTCTAGAAATCACCTTAATAGAACGTAATCTCTAGAGTGATAGAACCACACAAAAGTTATGAGCTATTTTAAATGAGCTTAAATTTATAGTCACAACTTCAACGGTAGGCTCTCTCCTCCTTCGATCATATTTTCCTTGAATTTAAAGGAGACCTGTACACGTGTCACTCAAACAATGGTTAGTTAGAAAATGAATGCACGACATTGTTTTGTAACCAAAACATGAGTAAGTAAAAATAAGGTTACTTAAGAAAATTCATTTTTCAGAGTGTAAGAAAAAATGAAAGTTCAGAGTCTACCCAAAAACTAGTCGAATTCTATAATACATGGATAATCGGATTCTGTTTATCAGACTAATTCAGAGTTAGAATTATATAGAATTTATAACCAAAATTCGGAGTATGAATTAATAAGAATTCATAACCAGAATTCAGAGTATGAATTCATAAGAATTGGTAACCATGGATACTGAATCAGATTTTTGGTTCAAAGTGTGTTGAAGCATCTGAAATCTCGATTTAGTGCTTGGAAAAATTGGAATGGTCCCAACAAGCTTCTTCAATGATTGAACAACGAAATCATGTCCAAGGGATGATGATTCCGAATTTGAAATTTTTCTTGGTGAGTTTTATTTTTCTAGCTCATCATGTTTCCTCTTTAAAGATCCACTAGCTTCCTTCTTCTTCACAAAAACTTTACTAGGTGTCTCAACTACCACCTGTTTTCCCTTATCAGTTTTCAAAATAGCTTCCTCATCAGGGGATTCATGTTCACTATCAGGTAGTTGAATAACTCTTTCTTCATCAATATACTCTTTCTCATTTATTTCCTTAGTATCTTATTGGTGTATGAAATGATAATTAAAACTTTCTTCTCCAGATAGCTTATTTACTTATTCTTCATCCTTCTATTCATCCTTACCGGGAGTAGCAAGATTTGATGATTTGGCTTGAGAAGTTCGAATTGATAATTTTTCTGAAGGGCTTTCCTTCTCTTGAAAATATTTGACTTTCTTAATCAAATCTTCAGTTTCACCACTGCATTCTTATTCTTCAACTTCTTTGACCACCTCTTTTTCTTCAACATGTTTTTCTTGGACTTTTTCCAGAGTGACAAATTTATTACCCGGAGTCTCAGGTAAAGCTTCTACCAAGAAGGATTTTGGTACAGGGATAATCTCGGATGCTTTCTCAACTGCCTTCAAAAGAGATTGGACAATCTATGCTTCATCCATCTTCTTCTTTTTATTTTTTCTTTAGCTTGCTTCTCAAGATCATCAGCAGTCTTTTCTTTTAAATATTTGGCTTCAACCGGATCCAATCCAAAACCTCGCTCCCCTACTTTCTTATTTTTCTTATCTTCCCTCCACTTTGATACAACCTCAACAAGATATGATTTTTTCTTCCCAGGCTTCGGTGGTGTGGATTGGGTTTCCTTGGGCTCTTGAGTTTTTCCTTCAACTAATACTTCCTTCAACCTCCTCTTCCTTCCAGCCTTTTTCGATGGTTCAACCACTTCTTGTTTTTTTAGAATAGCTTCAGCTTCTTCCTTTGGTAATTCATAAAATTCTATAGAGTCTGTAGAAAAACCAATATTCATCTTCTTAAGAGTATCATCACTGACTAGCATGACTTTGAAATTCCTTGGCATCGAGCTGAAAGGAATTTTAAAAGATTATAAGCACCGAACAAATAACTTGGAGAGAATGGATTGATACATAATGATCTGATCCTTCATATTTCCATTCTTTATATTCTTGATCTTAATGAGAATATGCTTAACCAGATTGATCTTCCTTTGGTTCACCAAGAAATCCAAGATATACATGTCACTCTTCTTCAATGTGTCCTTTTCCCTTTTTTACGGAATGATGAATCCTTGAACCCATAATTCGAGAATCCGATGATTTATAGAAAAGTTGGCAATCTTTGGAGTCTTTATATTAGAGATTCCAAGAAATTCCATATCATTCTCCTTAACAAAACTTCCTTTTAACATCTGGAAACTTATCAGAACAGAACTCAACTTCCCCTTCATATGGAATACCAACCAAATTAGCTACCTTAGTATATGAAATATCTCTTGAACAAAAATTTCTCTTTGACTTCTTCTATGAAGAAACTGACTGATTCATAGAATTCAACTAGCAAGTCCAGATATACTAAATCTTGAGCCCCTAGCTTCGATATGCAAACACTCTCCCATCCATTCAGCTTAATGTTCTTCGAGATGAATAAATCATACCTGGCGAAGAAGTTTGGATGCACCAACCTTTCCCTATAAACCAGCCACTGCAAAATTGTCTGGATAGTAGACATATCGTTTTGAGAGTATTCTTCTATAGAAATGAGGATTTGAGAAATCTCTGAGTAGTGTGGAACAAGAATAAGTAGAGAGGTAGAACTTCAGCACGAAAAAGCTTTGGAATAGATGTGGGGCAACCATTTGGGGGTCCATTATATAGGCTTTAGACACGAAGTCTCAGCTTCCATACCCAATCCAACAGTTGAGAATCTTTCTCATCAGATCTGACGGTTGAAAAGACAACCACAAGGAAAACTTGGAAGAATCCGATCTTTTGAGGTTTTTATAAAAAACATTTGGATTTAAGGAAAAGAGAATTCGAGAAATTTAAAAACAAAAGAAAATACCAGAAAGTAAAGGATGATTATGAAAACTCAAGAAGGGAAACATACATTTTTGATTGAAAGAAAGATTATTTGTATTGATGAAAATTCTACTTGAAGAACTTTAGATTCTGAGAGAAAAAAAATTATTACGAAAAAATCTGAAAAACTGACTACGAAAATCTTAGAAAATCTTCATTAAAAAATGTTAAGTACAAAAATAATCATTACGAAAATTTAAATAACAAAAATCGTCATTACAAAAATTTTATGTACAAAAATCTTCATTATGAAAATTTAAGAAAAAGTTCATTATGAAAAATTAATAAAAACATCATTATGAAAATTTAAGAAATACTTCATTACGAAAATTTTCATTATGAAATATTTAGAAAATAATACTACGAAAATTTTAATTATGAAAGATTTGAAAAATATGACTACAAAAATTTCCATTTCGAAGGATTTGAAAAATATGACTATGAAAATTTTCTTTATGCAAATTTTGATCTAACTAACAAGAAAATTTACCCCACCTATGAAAATGAGTTTATTACTGTTAGGAGATTGATTTCCATAGAATGTTAATAAGGAAGATTACCTTACGGTTATCATTCCTAACTTCTGTTTAATGTATCCAAACCTAACAGAGGGTAAATATTTTAGGAAAATATCAGCAAGTTGATCTTGCGTTCTGATAAATTGAAGAATGATATCTTCTTTTTGTGAGTTATCCCTAAGAAAGTGATGCCTAATATATATGTTTTTTGCATGAGAGTGTTGTGTAGGGTTTTTACTTAGGGAAATGGAACTAGTATTATCACACAAAATTTTTGTTTTGGTAAAACTCATACCATAGTCTGTGAGTATGTGTTGCATCCTCAACACTTGAGCACAACAACTTCCAGCTGATACAAATTCAGCTTCAGTAGTGGAAAGTGCTAATGAGTGTTGATTTTTTCATAACCAAGAAACTAATGAATCTCTTAAGAAATGAAAAGTTCTCTATGTACTTTTCCTATCCATTACACACCCCCCAAATTTAGTATCCGAAAAACATTTTAGAACAAAATCATTTTCAGAAGTATAAAAGTGTCATAAATCCATGGTTCCCTTTAAGTAGAAAAAAATTATTTTCACTGCCTTTAAATGAGATTCCTTAGTATTGGATTGATATCTTTCACATAATCATACTGAAAACATTACGTATGGATAACTAGATATCAAGTAAACTAAACATCTTATCATACCTCTAAAAGATGTTTGATCTACTGGTTTCCCAACTTCATCAAGATCAAGTGAATTTGGGGTACCAATGGGAGTACTTCTACTCTTAATATTTTCATATTAATACTCATTTCGAACTCATATTTCATAAGATCCACAAAGGAAGAAGATAAATATTGCTATGTTGAACCAAATATAATGTCATCAACATAAATTTGAACATTCAAAACATTTTTATTATCTTTATTTATAAAAAGAGTTGGATCAACATTTCAATTAATATAGTTATTTTGATGCAGAAATCATGTTTTTCTATCATACCAAGCTCGAAGGCCTTGCTTAAGTCCATACAAATCTTTGGTAAGTTTGTGAACATGATCAAGATGTTTTAGATTTTCAAAACTAGGATTTCGTTCAACAAAAACATCCTATTGAACATAACCATTAATGAAAGAACATCTCACATCCATTTGAAAAAGTTTGAAATTGAAGAATGCTACAAAGGAAAGTAGAATACGAATAGATTCAAGTCTATGTACTGGAGCATAGGTTTCTTCATAGTCTATTCCTTCTTGTTGATTATAGCCTTAAGCAACCAATCTATATTTATTTCTTAAAATGATTCCATTTTCATCACACTTATTTCTGAAGAACCATTTTACTCCAATAATAGAACTTTCCTTAGGACTTTCAACGAAGGTCCAAAATTTATTTCTTTCGAATTAATTTAGGTCATATTGCATAGATTTTTTCCAATCATCATCACCTAAAGCTTCATTAGTGTTTTTTGGTTCCAATAAGGAAAAAATGTTAGATATTATATTTTATTTCTTAAGGAACTTCTAGTTCTTACAGGTTGATTTACATCACCAATGATACTATCACTGGGATGATTCTTAAGAAACAACTGATTTGGGTTTTTTAAAACCTGTTCATCAATATAGGGTAGGAAATATTTTGGGGTAAATGTTTCAGAATATTCTTCTTGGACATTTTCCTTATCAGAAGGATCTTCTATCATGGGTTGATAATCTATTTTTGAAAACACATATGAAGATGTAGGTTTGGGTTGTTTAAAAACAAAGGGATTAGTTTCATCAAATTTGAAATGCACTGTTTCTTCAACAGTAAAAGGGTTTTTATTGAAAACTCTATAATCCTTAGAAGTTGTGGAGTAGCCTAAGAAAATTTCTTCATTATATTTTTATGTGAATTTTTGTAGAATATCTTTAGTATTTTGAATGAATACCTCACAACCAAAAACCTTGAAGTAGGAAAGTCTAGTTTTTCTACCATTCCATAAATCATAAGATGTTTTATTAAGAAAAGGTCTAAAAAAACCTCGATTTATAGAATAACAAGCAGTAATTACCGCTTCAGCCCGAAAATGTTTGGCTATTGAATATTCACTCAATATAGTTCTTATTATCTCTTGAAGAATTCTATTTCTTCTTTAAACAACACCATTCTGTTGAGGTGTTCTGGGTGCTGATAAGTTAGGAGTAATACCTTTTCTACTACAAAAAGTTTCAAAATCTGAATTTTGAAATTATTCTCCATGATCAATATGAATAGTTATCAAAGGAAGATATTTCTCATTTTTAAATTGGGCTCTAAAACTTTTGAAATAAGAAAAAGCTTCATATTTTTTTGCTATAAAATAGACCCATGTAAATATATTGTAATCATCAACCAAGAAAAATACATAATATTTGCCTCTAATGCTTCTAGTTTGTGTTGGGCCAAAAAGATCCATATGCACTAACTGTAATGAATCAGTGGTTGAGACATCACTGACTAATTTAAAGCTTGATTTATGTTTCTTTCCATATTGATAAGGATCAAAAACTTTTGAAGAATCAAATCTAAGATCCAGTAGATCTTTAACTAGTCCTTTCTTAAGGAGTTTCCATAGGTTCCTAAAGTTACAGAGTCCTAACCTTCTATGCCATTACCGAGAATGATCTTCCATTGCACAAAGTCAAGGTATGTCTTGTCTCCTATGGTCTTCTAAGTTTATTTTGTATACATTCTCTTGCCTATGTGCAGAAATAATAAACTCTTCCTTGGAATTGTGTACTAAGCACTTGTCCTTCCTAAAATTCACAAAGTATACTTCATCACATAATTGACTTATGCTACTGAGGTTTTTCTTAAGACCCTTAACAAATAAAACATTTGAAATCAATGTTTTTCAAAGAAGAACGATGTTACCTATACCAATAATTTCTCCCTTAGCATTATCTCTGATAGTCACTTTTCCTCCTTTCATCTTGGTAAAAATTTCAAAGAAGTTTTTGGTACCAGTCATATGCCAGGAACATCTGATATCCATATACCATGTATTTTTGTTGGTAATTTCTTTATTTTCCTAAAAATAAGAATGTTAGACTTTCAGAACCCATGCTTTCTTGGATCCAAAAATTTCAGAAAGCAAAATTTTAGGCACCCACATTTTCATAGAAAAATAAGATTTATGAAATCATAAAGACTGAGTTTTGTTTAAGGAACAATTTCTTTCCCAATGTCCACCACACTGACACTTAGATCAGAATGGAGCACTTTGAGGAACAAAATAATTGTTACTAAAAATCAGTTTAGAACTAGTATAACCAAATCCATAATTATTCCTTAGAGGTTGGATTTGAGAATTCATCTTATCAAAATTTTCCTTACCCAAGGTAAATTTTGACAAACACTTCCTTAAGGAAAATATTTCTGACTTTAGTTTAATAACTATGTTCTTATCTTCCAAAACATTAGATTTAGAACTAGAGTTAGGCTCGAAAAATGTTTTCTTAGAAATTAATTTTTCTAGATCCTTAGAAAATTTTATCCTTCTCAGAATTTACTTCCTCATGTTTTTTTTGAAATACTTTCAAAATCAAGGGTTTTCTTATCAAGATATTTAGAAAGATCTGATATTTCTTTAGTAAGTATAGAAATCCTAGAATTTTCATTATCATTATTTTTTTTGACTTTAGAATTTTCATTCTCAAGAAGCTTAGAAAACCTAGAAACTTCTTCATAGGTAGGTAATATATCATCTTCATCAGAATAATATTCTTCATCATAAGAGTTATAATATTTACTATCACCGTAATTAGAATTCCAAGATACATTGGTCATGGATTCAGAATTGTGTTCCTTATCCATTAAACAATGATTTTCAATAGGTAGACTGGCTATTAAACCAAGATTCTTCTGTCCAGAAGATTCGTAATATGACGATTCTTCATAGGAGTCTCCACCACTGGCACTCCAAGTCTCACTAGCTTTAAAAACTTTCTTAGATTTATCTTTGTAGTAATTCTTTCTATTTATTTCAGAATGATTTTCCTTTCTTTATTTTCTATTAAGCATAGAACAATCAGGCCTTATATGTCCAGCTTCTTTGCATTCGTAACATGTGACTTCTGAGTCTTTCTTATCTTTCATTTCTTTCTTCTTGTATATGGATTGAAATTTCTTCTATCCAACAATATTATTCATCCTTAGAAAAATATTTTCTAACTAATTTATTGAAGATTCACTTCCACTATATTAGGATTGAATAGAAACCTTCTTATATTTAGATCTTGTTACCCTCTCAGGAGTCTTGGATTTCATATGATTGGATGTTGTTGTAAAATAAACAATACCATTTATCATTCTTTTTATTAATATTATCAGCATCTCTCTTTATTCTAGTCTCATGTAGAAGAAGAGTTACGAAAAGGTCATCAAGGGAAATCTAAGTAACCTTTCTATTTGTATCAATAGCAGTTCTCTTGGATTCCCACTCATTGGGCATGATGTCTGTGATTTTATCCATAATATATTTATCATCTAATTCTTTATCAACCATAGATTGTAAACTATTAACAATAGTCATGAATCTCTGTTGAACCTTACATATCGGTTCTCCATAAGGAAAGGAGAAACAATGATATTCTTATCTGAGCATGACTCTTCTAGTTTCAATATCATTGGAAGTTCCAAACTACGTAACTTCAAGCTTCTTCCAAATACAATTTGCTTCCTCAAAAGATGAAATTTGTCTATATATATATCTAGTCATAGAACAAAGCAATGTATTTCGTACCTTATAATTCAGTTGATATTCATGCTTTTCTTGGTTGGTGAAAGTACTAACTTACTTGTCAGGGATTTTATATCCTCTAGTAAGAATAACAAAATTTCCTACTCCAGTATTGATAATGAAAGTCTTCATACGATCTCTCCAATATTCATAATCATTCCCATCAAAAATAGGTTGTCTAGTTGGATTTAGGTTGTCAATGGAACCAACATTGATTCCTGCCATCTTAAAGAAAATATTCCAACACAAACTTATTAGTAATAAAGTTTGTAAACAAGTATAAGAATATCCTAATAAAGGAAAATATAGAACAAGAGTATCTTTAAAAAGAGTATGAGTCCGTAATTGTGAGTCTGAAAAACTGATTCCAAAAATAAGAAGAAGAAGAATTATCTCTTGAATCTAATCGTGAGATTAATTCAAATTTAACCAATCCTCTAATACCAACTGTTAGGTTGGTATGGAGTATGATATTCTCTAATGATACCAACTGTAGGATTGAAATTATATACGATACTAATTTTAGTATCATAATAATAATGTAGATGATCAATATAAAATAGGAGGGGGGGGGGTGAATTGTATACTTTAAAAATACTTTCGGAACTTTTAAATTTGGTAAGAAACATTTCTATTGTTTAAAGAGGTTAAACAAGGTAAATTCAGAAAACCTCTAAGTTCTACAAACTTGATTGATTCTGGAAATATGATTCCGAGAATAAATTCCAGAAAAGTGAATCTGGAAATGAAACTTAATGAATGTTTACAAAGATAATGATTCTACCATAAAGTGTATAGAATCTTACTAAAATAGAGTGTACAAGTATAAGAAAGTATAATATGGTTAAACATTCCTCAATAATCAAAATTTAGTGGAAAACTTGAAACAATATAAGTAAAAAGTATTAATTCTTTTAACCTAAAGAGAAAGGTATACAACAACCTTGGATAAAGGTCCCTTGATGTATACTTTCAAGAAAGTCTGTCTAACCCACACCAGGGTAAGCCCTCGATATGAAGATCAGAGTCTGTCTTGCTATCCCCGCAAGACCTCAACTTCAAGGTAGTCGGCACCTCTGTCTTCCTCAGCAAGGAAGTCATCGAACTTTAAGGTAGTAGGCACCTCTGTCTTCCTTTCCTTGGAAGCCCTTGAATGTACTCAGCAATATTTGGAGTCACACGAAGCAATTCTGAACAAGTTGTTTAGTATGCATTAAGAATGAGAGTATCTCTCTCTATAAATCACCTTAACAACATGTAATCTCAAGAGTGATAGAACCACACAAAAGTTCTGATCTCTTTTAAATGAGATCCTATTTATAGGCACAACTTCGATGGTCAAATCCATCCTCCACTAGTAATTTTTTTCCTTGAATTTCGAAGGGTCCTGTACACGTGTCACTCAAACAACGATTAGTTGGTAACTGAATGCATGACATCGTTTTTTAACCAAAACATGAGTAAGAAAAAATATGATAACTTAAGAAAATTCATTTTTCGGTTTGTAAGAAAAAAATTAAAGTTCAGAGTCTACCCAAAAACTATTTGGAGTCTATAATACATGGATATTCATATTCTTTTTATCAGAAGAATTCAGAGTTAGAATTATATAGAATTTGTAACCAGAATTCAGAGTATGAATTCATAAAAATTAATCACCAGAATTCAGAGTATGAATTCATAATAATTTGTAACTTGAATAAAGAGTATGAATTCATAAGAATTCATAAACATAATTCATAGTATGAATTCATAATTATCTTTAACTAGAATCCAGAGTAAGAATTCATAAGAATTCATAACTGGAATTCGAAGTCAGAAATCAAGAAAGTTTGGCGTCTAAATTCAGAGAACATGGAGTCAGAACACAGAAGAGTTCGGAGTCTGAATTTAGTGAACTGAGAGTCAGAACTCAGAAGAGTTTGTAGTCTAAATTCAGAGAACTCGGATTCAGAACTCAAAAGAGTTCAAAGTCTGAATTCATAGAACTCGGAACCTGAATTCAGATCCTAAAAACAGAATACTTTATATCTAAGTCTGTATATGATTCCAAGGTTTTTGATACAAAACGGAATTTTTATACATAGAGAAAATGAACAATGAAAATCAAGGTAAGGATAAATTTCCTTGGGGAAGGAAAACATTCCTTATGAAAGTAAAACATATGGTAAATGAAATTTTTCTTAGGATAGGGTGTTTGTGATTTTCAAAACACGGTGAAATGGTAAAGTCATAAGGAAACCTTATTGACTCAACAATCTCCCAAAAAATAAAGGAATGGAAAATTCATAAGGAAACCTTATTGACTCAATAAGGCCTCCCTTTCTTATGTTTCCTTTCCCTAGGACATCAATTAAGGTTTTAAGTAGAATTTATAAATGGGAAGATCTTTATTTAAAACATTGAAGATCTTTCACCAAGCTAGAATATTTTGTTCTAAGTTTCCAAAAATATTATACTATTACGGTCCTCTGGTATGTATATTTATAATGTGAAAAATATTATTTTAAATGAAGTAATATCAATGTTTGTTAATAATAAGTATCTATAGTTCATATCAATGTAATATTTTAGTCTTCCATTAGAAACTAGGATAAGAAAACATTAGTGAGATTCTTAGGGATATTTCTAGGGATAGGTCTATGGATGTCACCAAGGATAAGTCTAAGTATGTATTAAAGAATGGGAAAATGTCCTATAATTTTTGTAAAGGATAGATTGAGTAGTTTCCTAGTCATACATCCCTTTTTGGACACTATATATGGATGTACCTCTAGAATAGATGTACCTAGGGTAAACAACCTCCAAAACACCATATTTGAGCTAAACTAGATTGGGAGATGGTGCAAAACAACAAGCCTTGCTATAAAATTGGTTTGATGATACTGGGGGATATGATTTGGAAATTGATGAATCTTCATGAACCACCACAATGGATTCAAATAGATGTTGTCTATGAATGACTTAATATTAACTTAAAGTGCCATAGATTAAATATAGTTTCATAATTGAGACATCCTATAATTGATTTTACATGATTATGAGTTTTCCTTCTCTGATAAGTATTTCTCATGATGTGCTTTCTAGTTTTAGTCAATGGTAGTAATGAGGAGGATCTAGGTTAACACTAAATATGATGAACAATTTTACAATTAACAACCAAAGGGAATGATGTATGGAGTAAAAGATGTTGTAATAATTCCTAATCAGTTTTCATGGAACATGATTAAAAAAATGTACTATAACCAACTCTCAAACTCACAAAATAAGAGAAGTAAGGATCATTATTAGAGTTAGGGTGATGGATACCATGGAGAGAATAATATTCAATTTCCTTTATATTGAGAATGTGGAAATAAGAACCCATGTGAATGTATTATAGGAATAAGAAGGTGTCTTAATTATAGAAAATAATTTCATAAAGGAAGTAACATCAAAGGTAAAATGAAATGTTATGTTAATAAAATGTATGAGAATAACATCCTCCTTGATAAATCATCAGCGATTGAATGCTTTAAATGTAGAAAGAATAGTAATTATTTAAATTGATGCCCTAATTAGAAAGAGCACAAAGAGAATCAGAAAGTTGGTATTCATAATTGTTATATTGCTGATGATTATTAGACTATATGTGAAATTATAATGGAAAGAGTTATTAAGGAATAAGATGAGGAATCCTTCTTAATGAATTAAGGATTTAGTGGAGTATCATATGTTTTTATGTATTTGGATTTATGAATTTTGGAAAATATATGGATCGTTCGGTTTAAGTTTCTTACTGAAGTTTTTTAGAAATATGTTGAATAGTTATGAGGGACTAAAAAAGTGTTCTAATGGAGAGGTTATATATTATTTGGAAACACAATACTAAGGAAAAAATTACATTTAATAATATCCATATTTTATGATAATGATATTTGGATGAAGTAAATTGAATGATACTGATTACCGTGGAACTGATAATAGATTTGTCCAAAAAGTGGTTTGTGATACAATGGATTAAGATTACAAATTTTTTTGGATATAAGGAATAAATCCAATGATATTTGGAATAATAAATAATAAGTATTTTTGTTAAGGATTTATGGTAATTAATTTGTTTTAGGAGAATACAAGATGAAATTTTTTCCATGATTACAATGTGAAAACCATAAACTAATTTATTATATATAGAGGATAAATATAAAAATTATTTGTTAAATTTATTGAACTCATTTATAATGTTTTTTATTTTTATCTACTGGAATGATTACATGGATGACCATTTATGGAATAGTTTATGTTAAACTTCAGATAATGTTTTAGAGATTAATGTATTATCTAACTATATAATGATTTATGAATATTTTATTACCTATTATTACCATTTCGATATGTTGATAAATAACTATATATAGAATGAATTATAATCCTATTTATGGATCTCATGATCTATTAGTACTTCATGAATGAATAATTCACCTTCATTTCTTAGAGTAAGAGATCAAGTAGAAATTGATCAAGGCACAACAAAAGGGTGATATTTTTCTTATGAAAGGGAATGGAATCATCTAATTATATCTTTTTGTGAAAAAATTATTCAACTTTATGAAAATGGAATTGAAATTAACTTTTATCATTTTATAATAATTTTTTATGATATAAAGGACCTCTTTAACGCTTCTTCAGTTTATTGTTTTGTGATTGTTATCTTTCTCTAGTACTATCACTTCATTGTAGTCATTGATCTTTATCAGTATCTATGATTATCTAATTTTTTTTCATGTCTATGTTTTTAGTTCCCACATATGTTCTCCTATGTGGAAACCTATTTATGTGTTACTTTGGGGAACCATTATGATTCCAACTTTCCCTTTTTAAAGGATCTTTTTGTGTTCATTATTTTGATGTGAGTTTTTATGAAGGGGACTTTAAATTATTAAATCTATGATAACCTAAATGAATTTTGAGGTTGAAATTCATTTTAAAGGTGTCATAATATAACTCCATGATATTTTTTGAAATAATTTTTCTAAAATTCATTTAATGTTTTCTATATTCTTTATTTCACACAATATTGAATATAGATTGTGTTATATGAAAGAATATGTTATTCTTTCTTTTTACCAAAAAATAGGACAATTTTTTGATACTCGCAACACTTATACTATACTATAGTACATGAAATACTGTGTTTGCCTTTTGTTACAAAAAATGTAGGGTTCCTTCGATTGCCTGTGTTACATGTAAGACCTAGTTTTACCAATCTACTATGTACTATTAATATTATATTCAAAATATTATTATAGATGTAACATACTCATTAGAAAGGAAATAATAAATAATATTAAGTAAATTGTGAAAATATTCTTTAAGGATATTTATAAAATTAATCCTTTAGTTATCAATTAACTAAGAATGAAAGTAAGAACTATTTGAAAATGAAGAAATTATTTTTAGAACAATTTTTTTGTATGTACAAACAACATTTTAACTCAATAAATTAAAAACACCACTATTGATGAATGTTTTTTTAATAAAAATTACATATTACATATTCAATAAATATTTTTTACACTCATATAATTGGTTCGACATGCGTAAGATAAGAATAAATCCAATTTTATGATTAAAAAGTGATAATTTTCTAAAAGGTAATTTTAACACCTTTGAATGGAGAATCCATTTTAAATATTATTTTTGAAACATTCATAATTTTTAATTTAAAAAATAAACTTCAATTTTGAAATCAGGATATCAAAATTTACTTTGGGTAATTATTTGGTATTTTTCATATATGTTTCTTTTTTATAATGAATTGTGAAAAAACCAGATTTAAATTGAAAACTGCTCAACCTGTCTGCAGATTATTTTTAAATTAATTTCTTCCAATATTTTAATTAGAGTTTGGAAAAAATATTATATATTTTGAATCAAAATAATTTAAAATTTATAATAATTTCAACTTAGTTTTTTACCAAAATTATTAGTGTAAGTAATTAAAATTAATTATAGAGAATAAGGAAAAAATAAGCTTAATTAATGACTAAACATGGAACATAATGTGTAAAAATGAGACTAAAACTGTCTTAAACTTATAATATTGAAATATTTAGACAATTAATCATATTATTATTGGTGAGGTTTATTTTTAACCCTTGTGGGGTACATAAAACCTAGGGTGCATTCAAATATTTTCAAGTATACGCATTGTGTCATTTGTTTCAATTATAAAAAACATCATATTCTCCACAATTGATCACACCTATCAGGATATTTATACCCTAAAAACCCTAACAAAATATTATACGAAATTCCATAATATCAATCTATAATCCTCTATTTTTTTGATAAATAAAATCAAGTTAGTCCTTTGGTGAAAAACAAAATGAACTACGCAAAGAAGAGGTGACATCCTTTAACAAGCACTTTCATTTTATTTCTTTATTCACACCTCAATTATTCTTATACTATGGTTATATAACATAATTATTATACTCAATATACAAAGGTGTTTTTATTATATGGTTATAACCTACACTCGCACACAATTCCATCAAATTGGATACACAATCATTATTCGTGTGTACGACGGACTACCGCCACATGAACCAATGTCATTAATTCTTATATTTTCACATTTAAAGGTAGGAAAAATGATTTAAAAAAATATATATGATATTAAATATGTATTTAGTCTTTTTAAATGATTATATAACATGTAACTTTATTATTTACATTATATGTAAATATGATAACTTTGTTTGTGGATGTGTGGACTTGCGCCTACTTATAGTGATGTGATTCATTTAGACTTTGAATTGAATGTATTAAGGATGAGTTTAGTAAAATTATATTATATATATATGAAATAATAATTGTACTAATATTATATTATATATATTTATACATATATTTCAATTTTGTTTCTATCAATACGATATGAAAATGTAATCAACATTGATGTGTATGTATGGCATACCATCTCTATGAACTGTGTTTGTCATTTCCTATTTCTATATTTGATATATTTTTACAAATAAATATATAATGAACATATATGATATTTATATCATGTTTTAAATTATTTAAATACTTAAATCATAATCTAAGTAAGAGGATCAAGAATAACAAGTCAAAACATAAACTGGATACGAAGTGGTTATTACACGAAACAAAAATTAACATGAAATTTTGAATAAACAGGTAATTTGATGTCATAATAAAATAATATATTTTATTATATATAATAATATGGCTTTATTTTATTTTTAAATATTTTTGTATATTATATAGAATTTTTTAATGTGTATGATAAAAGTAAATACTTATTGTAAGATATTTTTGCCATATTTTTTTATATTCATGATATACATGCCATATTCACCACCCATTCATTTTATGTGGTGTATATAATACCATAATACATGATATATCATGAATTAATTTGATTTATTGATTTTAAATGTTTCAATTTATGTTATTATTTCATTGGTATCATGATCAAATATTACTCAAGTAGTATGGGTTCTGTCATCTCACATTTATTTATATGATACTTATTCCTTATTCACCACTCATTTATTTTGGGTGGTATTGATACTGCCCAAAAATTCATTATATGATTCTTATAATTAAATTTATGGGTATTTACATATCCATTTTATTATCATTCTCTCATGGGGTTAATGATTCAAAATTTACCAAATCGGTAAATTAATATTTGTCTCAATTTGACTTCTATGAGATACATACCATAATGTGTAACTATATTTTTCTACCTGGTGTATATACTATCCAGTGAAATTTTTTATAATGAACCATTATTTATTATATCATAATATTAATATATTTTTATACTTTCATGGGAATTATGATTCAATGATACTAAATTGGTAACAACTTATTGCTTAAATCTCATTATTTAACGGGATTGTTTAGGATTATGTTTCCATTGATGAAATATTATGATATATCCAAAGATAATTATCATGAATTTTATTATAATATGGTTGTTGATTATATCTTCATGAAATGGTACAATTTTTGAATTTTTTTAAGTGATATTTTAATGTTTTTTTTCAAATAATAATTATTTAAATGATTTCAAAATATTCCACTATTATTTTTCAATTTTATTTTTAAAGAAATGTTTTCATAATGTTTTCAAGCATATTTGATAAGTTTTCAATGTTATTTTCAAAGAAAAGTTTTTTAAAATGTTTCCAATATTTATTTTAAAGTTTTAAAATTTATTTTCAAAGAAAAGGTTTTCAAATTTTTTTAATATTACATGATATGTTTTTATATTAATTTTCCAAGAAAATAATTTAAAAATGTTTTAAAGCTTCCTTTGTATGTTTTCATGGAAAATGGTTGCAAAAATATTTTATTTTTATAAATTTATTTAAATTATTTTTAAAGATTATTTTTATGTTTTCAAGTAAAATGTATTTTCAAATTTGTTTTATGTTTAAAAACTATTTTAATTTATTTTAATACTTACTTTATATGTTTTTCATAGTGTTTTTTAAATAAAAGTATTTTGCTAATATTTTATGTTTTTAAAAGAATGATTATTTTCCCTAATAAATGCTCCAAGTGATATTTAAAAATCCTTATCCATAGAATATAGAATCTTTTGATATAGTTTAAGTTTTATTGGGGACATGATTCCATAATAACGTTCATATTCTTACATGAATGGATTATGTTTTTATGGAATGATGTTTATGACACTTTTTTCTCTTCCATTGGTTAAATAATTTTGAAACCCACTTCTTTTCATGAGTTAGGCTTTGATGAAATGATTATGAAACTTGTATATTTTATATAGGTTATTGTGTGATTAAATTTTTATGATAATTATTTCATTCCATGGGTAATGATATGTTGTTTATGAAAACCATCTCTTTATGTGGGTCCAGATATTATGAATGTTTTATTATCCAGTTGCACATGTATATACAATTTTATTATGTGATGGGTAGGACCTATATATAATTCTAATGAATTGGGTAAATATTTATATATCATAAGATAATGATGGGAAAGAAGTGAACAGTCTTGATACAATACGATAATAATGGGAAACCCAATTCACTATGGGAATAAGGGGAAACTGAATCCACTATAAGAAGAAGGGGAATCCTGATCCACTATGAGAATAAGGGGAAACCTAATCCAATATGGGAAGAAGGGGAAACATGATACCTTATAAGGAAAGGACTATAACTGGGGATGGTGGTGTGTTCAACCCAATAGGTTTATTCCTCATGAAGTTCATTGATATATTTTTTCCATGAGACTTGACTTATAGGGAATTAAATTAAAATTTTATGTGTCAGCCACAAATTCTATGTTTTATTGTTATGTTATGCTATTATGGATTATGCTCTTGATTTCATTATGATTAATGTCTTATAAACTTTCAATATTTATTCCATGAATCATATATATAATCTTTGATATATAGGGTATGACCTTCAAATGTTACTCTCTTGTTATCATGCCCTTAGTCTCTTGTTATTCTTACCTATCTTTTTTATTTACCCTTACTAATCATCTGAGATCACACTTTCTTATATTTGATTTCCCCAAGTTATAAAGAATAGGTTTAAGTAAAATTTATAAATGGGAAGATCAATGTAAGAAAAATTTATGTTCTTTCACCAATTTATAATATTTTGTCCAATGTTTCCAAACACACTAAACTATTATAGTCATCGAGCTTGTATTTTTTCAATGGGATGAATATTTCTCTAAAATGATATAATATCCACGTATGTTAATACAAGGTTTCTATAGAATGAATTCCTCCTCCATGGTGTAACCACAAGTTGATATGAATCACCCAACACTTATGTTTAATCCTACTAAATACTGAATACATATTAGTACCTCTCAATGTAAAGAGTGATGTATAAGAATATTCCAGATACAGAGGTATCCAATAGGATGTTAGGAACAATTTAACACACAATATCATTGATAGTAGAATAAATATTTATATAGATACCCCTAATTAATTCATGAGAATTACATGGGACTTACTTGATAATTTTGTAACATTCATGTAAAGAATTAAGTTATGATTTTTTTAAAACATATAACCAAATCAATTCGCATGCATTTCATCACATGAAATGCTTAATATAAGGATATCTTACGTTGGTGAATTATTCAACACTAACATTTAACATTCTATTTCCCATGTAACAATCCCATATTATATAATATAACATGATCAAGGCATTAATATGAAATTTATATTTCTTTCATTAGGCGATACTAATATTGTACCATAAAACGTAGATAAAATAAACAATACATGTATGAGGATTCAAGAAAAATGTCCTTTAATTTACCATTTACACAAAAACATGATAATTTTTTTTATATTTCACCTTTTATTATATCACATACAATAACTGATGAAAACCTATCAAAAAATAATTTTCATTGTATTTAAAACTTTCTTTTAAATATTTCATTAAATCTTCTACGTACCACATCATAATTAATACCTATTGAATATCCATCCAAAACTCTTGTATTATCTCTAAAATAATAATTTAGAATAAATTTGAGTCAAAATAATTCCCCATTTAGTAAAACATTAATTATAACCCCATATTCCATTATATATTTGAATGAAAATATGGATTCTTGAATGAAACAATGTAAGAAAAGGGAAACCTCTAGTAAATATTCAATACTTATCAATCTAGAAAAAGAACTAGCATGATCCACACTGAACAAATATATATCAATTCTTATGTGAACCAACTGTATCATATACAAGAATACATTTCCATATGGTCCCTTTGTCTAAGACATCAAGTGAATAATGGAAAAAATGTCAATCACGTATATCCACCTCAAATGTTCTCGATTTAACATGTATAGATTAACCAAGTTGATGAATACATAACAAATAATTCATATTTATGGATGTGGACAACACATTCCCATCATCTGATATATAATCATATTATATATTATATCCAGTTTTTGTCATACACATTATTATTATATCTTACCAAACAATTCCATATAGATTCTAGGATTCCGACCAATTATTAACAATAAAAGAAAAATTACAAGAGGAGACAAGCAAGAGAAAACAAAGGGACATTCCCTCACCCATCACACAATGGATCTAAAAATCATAATAAGACATGTTACTTCCATAATCGATGCCATCTGTAGTTTCCCACTCAGATTGAGACCTACCCTATTTGAGTATGTTCAGGATTTATTTATTGACCAAGTTTGATAGTTTAGTGGTAGACCTGGTAGAAATAGCCTATTGCGTGTTAGGGTAGTCCTTATGGGGTCTTCCCTTCAACAGAACTGGTGAGAATCCATTACTTTCAACCACATCTTACATTCTAGATAAAATGCATCCTTAAAAGAGGCATGACCACCAATACTCATTACCTTCAGCAGTGTACATTCTTTCCCCCAATCATCATCAAAATCATTTCCCCACTGCTCATAAATTCTATAGGATTCAAGAACTTTCTTGACCTCCTGATGAAAATCAGTAACCTTTTGACGGAATGACTCATTATTCAGATTAGAAAGATCAGAATCCATAATATGAAGACAACCTTGATTGAAATGATACTATGTAATGATATCCTCTATAAAATCTTAATTAGTTTTTATAGGTTTAATTATATCACCACCAAGATCTAAAAAAGATGTATTTATCTACACATTCTCATCCAAGGTAGGAGACATACCTGTCTACTACACGTTCCTACCTAGATTTGAGATAGTGTCCAGACTAGCATTAAAGTAAGGATTAGGAGCTCTAGAAAAAAATGGAGACTCAGTAAGAGGATTCATCCTCAAGGAAGATGCATGGCCATTGAGAGCATCAGCCACAACATCAAACACATGTTCCTTCCAAGATGCATGCCTGCCAGTATCATTTTTATTCTTTACTTACCACATTTTCAATTTATTCTAACAGGATATACCACGATTATATTTTAGAGATAAAGAGGATAAAATCACATATTTTAAACATGTGTACTTAAAATGGACAACTGTTTAACAGTTTGAACAAAATTGGGGAAGTATTCCATACTCCACCTTTAGAGAGATGTTATAATCCAACGATGATAGTACATTTTTTTTGATTAAACACAAACATAAATAAACCTCCTCCAATATTCTAGAAAATTCCCAAACATGGAATCTTTAGGGGACCGATCCATTTTGATTGGAATACCAATGGAGTATGCAATATAAAAAAGAATCTTAGGATGCCATATTATACAGTTGAGACCAACAATTTTAATCCAGATTTGGGATATAATATTTTGTAACACAAAGATTTGAAATGGAATTCCCATTATTGAAGGAAAATCTTACATGGATTTAAGGAAATTGATCCAATCCTGCACACCTTTTACTTCATTTCATCAAACAGGAAAGTAATTTTAGGAATAATCAACACATGGGTATGCAACATTAGTTAGAAGAGTTCCCGACACTGGTTAATTTCTAGGCCAGATAACCAAATTTCGAAGGCTTACCTTTAGTAGGAAGAAGTATCCAATAAATAATGGAATTCTTAAATTTCATGAACCTTTCATATATAGCTTCGTTGTTCATGATCACATGAGTAGTGTCACCCCTATTTATAATGTAATCTATAATGGAATCCTTCAGATGCATAAAATTCCTTCTGCTCGAGTCCCAATCTGCATTTACAAGACCAAAAAAAGTTTTTGATGTATTCAAATGAATATATTTATGAGAAACACCATTGGGGTATGACATCACATCCTTAGAATGAAGAAACCCCTTCAAATCATCCTCTTTGGTAACAAATCAATGATTAACCTTCATAGATGTATCTCAAAGCTCGCTCTATGCTATAACCACGGTCATCCATATTTTCCTAGATCTACCATTTTAATGCTTGATCATAGGGTGACTGAGATTGTATCTCACTAAAAACTACTTCGGATGCTGACACTCACTACTCAAATCCATCATCCCCCTCTTTCTCTGAGCATCTGTTGAATATTTTGACCATTTAAGTCCAGATCCGTTGTTTGTAGACCCCACCCCCACTGAACGAGGTCCAAAAACTCTCGCATCACTCGATTAGTAATCACCACCTTCAAACAATTACCCATTTAGTTGAACATATCCAATGTAATGTAGAGCTAATATATTAGTCATATCCAACCAGCAACAATACAGAAGACTCCATTGAACTCTATAGTCGGAACCCTCACCTGTGCTTTTCCCATATTTTCTCATACCTTAGTATATCTTAATTGTGGGTCTATATTTCATACTCATCATATGAGAGGAGAAATACTATCTCGGTTAAGCTATAAACGATAACATAAAAAAAGATATACACAACCACCACCAATAAACTAAGACACAATGTTTTCATAAGAATGACATCTATTTGTAAAGGTTATTAGGTAAGGTATCTCTACAAAATCATGTATTGTGGACTACAAATATAAACCATGGACCCCTAGTATTCGAAATACATATTTTATGAAAATCCATGTTATATATATAAATTTACATATATTAGTTACTTGTGGGTACAATTACATTTTAACACACACACCTATCACACGTTGGATACAATGGTAGGCCATAGCCCACAAGGGGATATCCCTCCCATCAATCCTTATTTATTTAGTACATGGACCTTAGGACCAGTTGGAATAAATCCTATTACATGGCCCATAGGCCCAACGTGAATTAAATCCCATTACATGGTTATGAAGTATAAAATTATTCACGCAAAGGCCCTACAGTGAATAGTGCTGCTATAGTACCTGGGCTGCTACAGTTCTTCTACCACTAATGTTCTTGCTATAGTTCCTACCACCACTACACTTACACTAGTGCAACAATTTTTCAATCACTATAGTTCTACTATAGTACCTACACCTAATGGGGTTTGAACCACCAATGTCGATGTAGTATTACCAGGTGCTTTTCCTTATGAACATATTTCAAATCCAAATATAGGAATCCTATGTAAACTGACCATAACACTTCACTAGAACCTATAATTCTCAATGAAAAACATCAGTTAGTGATAAATCAATGTTTTACATTGATAATTAAATTATCATTTCAATTCATGGTATATATATATGAAACCAACATGAATGAATGATAAATTGGTGATTTACATTTTTATAACATGATACACTTTAAGTTAATAAAATATTTTAATAACCATTAACAAAATTATACATAATATCATATCTATAATATCATATTTTATATGCTTCCCAATTATATTTATTTTTCCTATATTGTTAAGGTGTTTTTTTACTTATTTAATCTCTACGACATTCCTACCACATTACTATATCAACACCAGATAAAACCCACCAACTAAAATCATAAATGAGTTATAATTATAAAGAAATATAGTTTTATTAATGGTGAAACATATAAATAATATTCTTAATGTCCAACTTCTTAACATCACATCATCATATTTTATGATGTTCATAGATTTTTTCACTACATTGAATTTTTTTATTTTTATCATCAAAATTCTAGAAAATCTTTACAGTGTTTTTTATTTAAAATGATATTAATGTTTTATATTGACATTAATAATCCTTCAATTGTTAACTTTAATCATATGTTAGATTAAATGTACCCTCAATTTCCTCTTAGAAACTCTATTATCTTTAGAATATAATTCTAGGATATTTTTTTTGTGTTTAGGAAAAAATATTATTTCCTTTTAGGATAATATATATAAAATTAACTTTTATACCCTTATTATATATAGTATTCTATGAGTTTGGAGAAGTATACTGAAAGGAAGATTTTACTCTTTTAGATTTTCCACTAATGGTGGTGAGATCATACCTCTTATTTTTAACATGCACCCAGATAAAATATTTTATAAAAAATTAAATATTTATATCCATTTAGTAACCCAAAAAATGTTATAGAATCCAATTAATAATTATTTTTTTTACTAATATCATATTTTTCAAAACAAAACATTGTTAGTAAGTGAATGCTATTATCATAGAAGAGAAATCATATGAAGAAACACATTATTTAATTAGATCTATCTAGAAATTATATATTATTTTACACTCTAATATATTTTAAAGATATTATTTGTTTCATTAATTGAATGCAATTCAATATCCAGCGATATAAAAAAATAAAGACTATGTTTGATCATGTACAAGATATGTAACACAGAGTTTAAATGAACAACATATTATTATTATTTGATCATTATAAATCTACCATTAAATTGGTGGGAATGAATAGTATTGAAAAAAATATGAAATATATAATGGTATTAATAATTTATAATTTAATAGTTAATTATTTATAAAAAATCCCTCAATTTTTTGTATATTAAGTTTATTTTTCAAAAACACATTTTCTTCAAAAATGGTTATTCTGGTTTTTTTGGGTGAAAATTTAATATATATAATTTTTTGAAATATTATTTGATAGAATTAATTTCAATTTTTAATTCATTATTTGAAAATTATCTAATGATTAATTTTGTATAAATTTCCCAAAAGATTAAATTTATAATGAATAGTGAAAATACTAATTTTAAATCGAAATATGTATTTTCATTTAATGTATTTATAAAGAAAAATTTAAATTTTAACTACTTTTAATAATTTATTTTACCACTTTTTATTTAAAATGATCTGTGAATGGACAAAATGCCTTGTTTTACTATTTATTTTGTAAAATCCCCCTTTTAAGGGTTGAAGGGGAACCCTTACATGACCCATAGGCCTAAGGCACAAGGTCTATACACAACCCAATACATGAACATAAAGGCCCAATTCCTGACACACTTGAACCGAACCCTCACTAGAACTTGCATCTTGAAGATGACTAGCTCCCCACCATCCATGGTTGATCTACTAGCATTGCGTCGTGCAGATTTTCACAATGCCTTATCCCGATGCTAGTTGTCATACCCCCTCATTCTTCAAATAAAATTAGCTCTTCTATAATGGTTGATATTTTTTTCTCCAAGTCATAATTAAAACTATCCAATTATGGGGTTTAAATTAATTTTATACCTAAATTTAAAAGAAAAATAATTCATATCTAAAAGAACTTTTTTTTGGAAAATCATTTTTCATTATATTTTTCCATTTTAATATTATATTCATTTATTCCACTTATATGAATTTAATTATGAAAAAATTACTCCATATTTAGAATATATGGGTCTAATTTTGGTAAAAATTACCTTTTAGTTTTTTAAATATCAATTGTAAACATAGTAATTTTTGTTACCATGGTAAAGGGTAAATATAACTCTCCAAGCTTCCATGGTACGTTTCCCTTTGAATAATGAAACGGCGTGCATTGTATGCAACTTCGAGATTCTAACACACCACAACCAATCAAACTAGCCGTTATGAATAGTAATACCTACTTTTTGAAATTTTATAAATTTTATCTTTCGTAATGGACTTCAGTTTTGGATTTGTAATATCAAAATTAGCTTAGGGTGAAATTTTGGTACTTTTCAGATAACTTTCATATTTTGATGAATAGTGAAAATTACTAAATTTTAATTAAAAACAACTTTTTTAATCGAAATAATTAATAGTGATAAATTATTAATTTGAGTGGTTTTAAAGTATATTTAGAATATATTTTTACCATTTAATTCAATTTTGGTCATTGGATGATATTTCACATTTAAACTAAACATAAACAAGTATCAATCTTTTGATAGTTATTATCTCTTAAAAACACGCTATTTGTTTTGACGATGGGAATTAATTTTTAAATTAATTAATGCAACTAATATGTTTTTAATTTGGTAAAATAGACATCATTTTTTAATTCATAATATCAAATATATCTTAGGCCTAATTTTCTGTATTTTTCTGGAAACTTTCATTTTTTGATGAATAGTGAAACCACTAAGTGGTAGTTAAAAACCTGAATTTTTCATAAAACGTAATTTTACCACTTCTGTGAGTAGAATTTCAAAAATCCAAGAAACACGGTAAATATAAAGGACTAAAATGTGGTTCAATGAGATGAAAATAATTTTTGGTGAATAGTAACTTTTTAATTTTATTTACCACGGTTAAAAGTAAATAGGGTAATTAAGGGTAAAAATGATATTAATATTACCCTAACACATGTCCTAATTCTATTGGACAAGTTTATCTCGACCAAAAACAACCTTAGGAATAAAATTTTATCATTTATTTCCACTTGGATTAGATTAAGACATTTATTATTATTTAATTTAAAGAAGAGTTAAAAGAGTTAAAATCAAAGTTTATTTACTAAAACATTTTTAATATAGGGTTACACATAAGATAAATTTGATTATAAATATTCATTAGAATGATAAAATTATTTCATACATAATTATATTTTATTTATAATTTTTAGACATTAAATAATTTAATTTATTTGTGACACAATGATGATGCAGTAATTACCATAATAGTAAAAAATTAAAATAATTGATATTATAAATACCCAAATAAATATAATTGGAGACTTTTATTGAATTAAAATAATTTTATAGGTTAATAAGACATAATATAATTGATTTAATTGACTTTTTTCGAATTAATCATTCTGTTATGAGTTTCACAAAAATCAATTATTGAATAGTATCAAAAATGACATAAAATAGTTTTTAAAACAAATATTATATTATTAATTGATATTAAATTCATAAAAATATATGGTTTGGCCAAGAGACTTATATAATGATAGTTTTATAATTAATGGACCACTTGGGGGTCTCTTGGATGTATATAGTATGTTTATTAACTATATAATATAAAAAAACAAAGTGACATGGTAAGTGTCAAACTAATTAACTAGGAGTTAAAACTAAAAGATAAGGTTAATATAATGACTCAAACCTGTCTAAATTCTATTAGTTGAGTGGTTTTTGACCTATCCCCACCTTTAACTTTAAATAATCCACTTTTTAGCCATTATAAACCGAATATTAATTTATTATAAAATAATATTTCTAGCTTTTCCAAAGGTGCCCCTCTGCCATCTTATAAAAGGGAACTCCCCCTTCTCATTACTTCACACCTTCAGAGCCTTTTTGTTCGGCCAAAACCTACCCAAATACTTTTTAAACTTCCCTCACTACAACCTAGAGGCCATAGTTTGATCAGAAATCTAACCTAAGGATCCCTTTTGATCAAATCAAAAGGAAGAACCCGAAAAATAGGTAATGTTTTTACCACCCTTTTTCAAATTCTTTTCTTCTTCAACTTCTTCTTTATTTGTTATTACTATTCTAAAATAATTAATCCAGTATATCCTATATACTATAATATTATTATAAATATGGTACAACCATATTCAGTATTCTATCCATCCTTTGACTGACATGTCACCATACGCGCGTACGTACGGACAACCATCTCCACGAAAGCGATGAGATTCATTCTCCATCGTATCCATTCAAGTATAATTATCATTTGATGATTTAAAAATAAATTTTAAGGACTTGATATAATTCGGGATATGAATAAAATATAAACTATCCATAACAAACACGGCTTACGTAACAAATAATATAAAGGAAACTGAGTAAGTTAACACCCGAAATGACGATAATACTAAGATATTATTAACAAATCAATGTTAAAAGATAATATATGATATAATATTAATGTAAATTATTATTTTATAATTCAATAACAATTATTTCACCATTATAAATGAGGTTAACCTACCTTCAACCAAGGAAAAAGTACAAAGTAAGGGGTTTCTTATCTCACTTTTAATTCCGTGAGAATTCCATTGTTCACAACTTATTTATTACATTTGGTGTGTGTACTGCCCATGTTTGTATTCATTATGTAATATACTTTAATTAATGTATTTTTAAATCATCATTTTATGATCCTTATTTCATGGGTGTATGTTTTTTATGTTACCAAATCAATAAGGGAATTTGAAATTTCAATTTCTACTCATTCGGCTTTACACATACCTCATTAATTATTTTACACCAAGATTATTTGTAGAATCACTATTCATTTGATTATGTCATAAATTCCACTCCCCTTTCTGTGGATATACTTTTGATATTGATAATCACTCCACTGATAAATTATCAGGTCATCGGTATGAACTTGATAAGAGTAATTTTTACTCAATCTCGATTTGTTGAGTTAAACATCCAATTCATTGGTGTTGTTTTTACAAGAATATGTGTGAATGTCCATTTATTGTTTTACAATGAATATCCAATCATATTGAGTGTATTTATATTTTTCACTCATAATTATGTCGTTGATTTATCCTTAACCAAAGGATACGGCCTTTATGAGAGATTTCATCTCAATTTATATTCTATTGAGACTCCTTTATTGTTATACACCAAATCACTTTTATATGGTGTATATAATGTACTTTGACATAATATATCATGAATACCTTTGTTCTCATGATAATACAAAGTTTTTATTACCTCAATTATTTGTATTCAAGTGTCTCTCTTTTGGTTAGAAACTCTAACTAAAATACTATTTTTAAATGTTTTGAAGACTTATTATTATAAATCTTGCTCATTAATGTACATGTTTTAAAAAAGATTTTAAGGATTTATTTATATGGACATTAATGTATTAAAATTAAAACTCATTTTAAAAGTTTCAAAGTGGTATGGGACACTTTGATTTAAAAATCTATTTTTAAATGGCTTCTTGACAAATAGTGTGACTTTTAAATGATTTCAAGAAAAAGGTGGATATTTCTCTCAAATAGTTTTGTTGATTATTTTCATCTATGTCAATATCCTTCATTATTCTCTATTGAGTTTAATATGATACAATACAATCTTCCATATTGTATCGAATGAGTTATGTTTGACTGTGGATGTGCTATTTTTATACCATTCAGGGTTTGTGGATAATGTATTGACATTTTGTATGCTAGTTTTAATACGAATGTTTTGTTATGTTTAATAATTTTCATATGAGGAATGAATTGGACTTAGTAAGAGACGGGTGGAGCCCGCTATAGCTCCTCGATGCATCGGTAGGTCTCATGATACAAACTAGTGTCTTAGAACAAGGCCTTCGAAAAATCTTATTTGTAGTCTTGGCACGAGGCCTTGGCTATGTGGTTATGATAGTCTGGCATTATGCATTACATCATTATGAATGTGGTTACTGATATTTCATGTGATTATTCTACTAGTATAATATCCATGTGAATAAGTAAATGGCATTATTTCATTTTATCTTTTCCATATTATGATGATGTTCATGTTTAAAAGGCTTTTGTTTTAGTTATAAATTTCTTTAAGTGTTTATGCTTATCTATGAAATCTTCTGATATATTGTTATCCTTACTGAGCAATTGAGCTCACCCCTTTCAATGTTTTATTTTTCCCAGGATGTGAAGAAGTAATTTATCAATGACCTGCAGGGATAGTATGAGGGGATATGAATACAAGATGTTGTTGTAGTTTTTTTACCTTATGATGTAATGTAAGACTTATGAATATATCTAGTGCTTCCAATACTACTAAACTAATTGGTCTTTCGAGACTTTATCCCTTGTGATTATGCCAATGTTATGTAATAATGCACCGACTCTAGGTATCTAGGGTCGGGGCATTACAGTTGGTATCAGAGCAAGTTTAGTACAAACCTTGGAAGCTAGATTTAGATAAACTCTTATCAGACAACATAGTCCTAAGATGGAATTTGAGGATTAGTTTAGAAGAACATTCTAGAATTTTGGTATTGTAGAGATTTTGTGAGTTTTCTGAGCAATACATCCCTGTCTGGATACGAGCAGGTAGAGGTGGCTCTGGAATAGATGTACCTAGGGGTAAAACCCGAAAACACCAATTTGAGCTAGACTCGAACGGGAACTGGTGCATGACAACGGGCCTTGCTGTACTATTGGTTACAACACTCCCAGGGGATATGCTTAGGATAATTTACATTTTCTTTACTCTCTGATTTGAAGTATTAAATATATAATATGACAACCCAGCTTTTTATTACAACTTAATCATGATTCATTACATAAAACTTCACTTGATACAACAAATAAGATCAAGAGTTTTAGTGTCTTTGGGGCTTAGTATCATTACATAAAAACATAAAACATGAAATACAACATCTTTATTGAAAAATTCCTTTACATGACCACTACATTCTCTCGTACTTAGCCTTGCATGGGATAACCTGAGGACATGCATTAGAAAAGGGTGAGCTATAAAGCCCAGTAAGGGAGTACACATGGAATAACATGAGTAGTACAATACATGTTAGACAATAGGAATATCAATAGAGAATAAAAGAAACATGAACATAAAGGAATGATAAATCATGATAATCATAACATGGAAATGTGGCAACAACACTTAACATGGAATTAGCATGATCCAAGGCTCATTGCACATAATGCATGAGTAAACCCTCATTGCACATGAAGCATGAGTAAACCCTCATTGCACTTGAATTATAATGAGTCAGCACTCATTGGACATGACGTATTATGATACTATACTTTACCCAATGCATTGGAGCACTATAAGGGCGCACCCTTCTTAAACATTTCATTTCATGCATAAGTGTGCCAAATGAATCATAAAACATGGATTCATAAAACATAATCATTTATTCCACGATAAAGGAATGTGGAATTCATACATGAAACTTTTTAATAAATAAGTAAAGGTGAATAAAGGTGAATACCCTTGATGGAGAAATGGGCATGGTATTCACTACACAATGACATTGGCTTAGAAAATCGGTGCGATTTTGGCAGCGTAATGACGTGACATAAGAATTCATAAAAAAGGTTTATGGGAGAGAAAGGGGTTCCTCATCATATTTAAATGGAATGGAAAGTAAGGAGGTTATATAGATACATGTCCCAACAATTGTAATGGAATTTAGTTTAATGATACAAAAGTATTGCTTGAATGTAAATGAGGAGGGAGAAGTTCCTTTCGGAATTTCGGCATAGTAACGGGTGTACATGGGAGGCATTAAATGAGAGAGAAAGGGGTCTCCCATAATTCAAACATAAAGAGGTAAGTATGAGGGAGGTTCAAAACCATACCCGAACGTTCATAATTGAAATTAAATGGGCAATACAACTTAAAGAAAATTGACAAAAATGAGAAGGGAAGAAAAAACCCTTACTTGGAAGTGTGCTTCCATAGGCTCGAGAGAGGATTGTGAGAGGCTTATTGGGAGCTTAGGGCACCTTGGGAGGATTATAGAGAGTGTAGGGACGAGTTTGGACGAACTCCAAGGGCTTTGAGTGATGAGGAAGTGGGAGATTGGGTGGGTTTATATAGGAAAGGTGAGGGAATTCTTTATTATTTAGGTTTGGGACCCCTTATATTAAATTAATCCAAAACCACAAACCAACCCATGGTTTTTTCCCACGGTTTTTGGAAAAGGGAAGAGGAAAAAAATATTTCATAAGGCCAAATTCCGAACTTCTTAAAATAATAAGGTTGCTTATGTGGAGGTGAGTCACACTCTCATGGAAATTAATTTAAAAAGGCAAAGTGTTGAATAAGTCTTTAGGGGTCCATTAATTCTTTGAAAAATAAGTCAAATAAACCCAAAATTACTTTATTTTAATGGTAAAACATATATTGGCCGAACATAAGGATTATAGTAGTTTATTACATCACCATTGGGTCATTATGATGTCATAAAACACATTATATATTTAAACGGTATTTAATTTTTACCCAAAAATTTGACTGTATCAGAAAATTATGAAAAATTCACCATTGGATAATTTCGATGTCCTGATTCCAGAAATAAAATTTATTTTATGTAAATAATTTTCTAAATATGTTAATTTTCACTTTTAAAATAAAAACCGACATTTATCGAAAATTCACGGGTTTTGCAAAAATGGCTTTCAAACCTTAATAAATTTTTTAATTCCATTCATAAAATAATAAGATAAATTATATTTAATAAAAAATTAATTTAATAATATTATTATTATTTTATTAAAATATTATTTAATTCAAAAATCCCTTAATTTAATAAAATATATTTCTTAATTAAATAATAACAAAAAACTCCATTTGTACTTTAAAAACTATTTACAATGTATCAAAAATGACTAGAAATTATATTCATTATTATATAAAAAAAATGTACATGAACATAGTACTAATTATTTGTTACATAACCCCTTAAAACAGCCGCATGAGACCTAAGGGTAAGGTGCACGATGGTAACAGACTCTTGGGGTGGCTCGGATAACATCGCTCAAGTGGTAATCTCTATCAACTTCCACTTTCCCCGTAGACGGTCCCGTTCGAGCTTGACATGGTGAAGCTGAGCTTGGGCTTGGTCAAGGGTGAAGCCCAAGGATACCACCTCTTTTCAGAGCTCTGACAAATGGGATTCGTATCGGGCAATTCTACTGGATGAGGCCATCGCTTCTTTTGACTGAGTAAATTTGATTTGTTAAGGTCCTATATTTATACTAATCATGTGATCACTGTTCATTTTCTATATTAACAATGGTAAAAATTCTTAACATAAAACCAAAGAAGTTGATATCTTATAAAAACATTTTTCATAAAGAGACATTTAACTGGATCAAGAGGGATTTCCCATTAATGAAACTTTGGGTTGTTACAATATTCCCCCCTTAAGAAATTTCACCCTCGAAATTTTTCCTTTTCCCACACTAAAACAGATGTGGGTAACTCAGCTTCATCATTTCCTCCGATTCCCATGTCGCTTCTTCAAACTTGTGGTTTCTCCACAATACCTTGACGAGGGACATTGTCTTATTTCGTAGAACTTTTTCTCTACGATCTAAGATCTTCACTGGTTGCTCCTCATAAGAAAGATCATCTTCCAAATGTACCACCTCAGAAGAGAGTACATGTGAAGGGTCTGGTATGTACTTCCTTAAGAGGGATACATGAAATACATCATGTACTTTGGACATAGTAGGTAGAAGTGCTAGTTGATAGGACACAGCCCTGACATGATCAAGAATCTCGAAGGGGTCAATGTACCTTGGACTTAACTTCCCTTTATTTCCAAACCTCATGACCTTTTTCCACGGAGATATGCGTAGAAACACCATGTCTCCAACTTTAAACTCAAGGCATCATCGACGATTATCTGCATAACTCTTCTATCGACTCTGGGATGCCTTGATATGCTGCTGAATGGTTTTCACCTTCTACACCATTTCTTCGACCATTTCTGGTCCAAGAAGCTTACATTCACTGACCTCATCCCAACATGCTGATGTTCCTCACCTTTTCCCATACAGGGCTTCATATGATACCATTTGGATGCTCGAGTGGAAACTGTTATTATAAGAGAACTCAACCAGAGGAAGATGTTGATCCCATCCTCCTTTAATGTCCATTGAGCATGCTCTCAATATATCCTCAAGTGTTTGGATAGTCCGCTCAGATTGGCCATCAGTTTGAGGATGATAGGTCATACTGAAGTTCAGTTCAGTATTCAGAGCATGTTGAAGACTGTTCCAAAACATAGAGGTGAATCTTGGATCTCGGTCAGACACAATAGATAATGGTACTCCATGCAACCTTACAACTTCCCTGATATATATCCGTTCCAGTTGATCCAATTATAAATCCTCCTGAATAGCAATGAAGTGTGCAGTCTTTGTTAGACGATCCATAACAACCCATATTGTATTGTTGCCTTTGGATGTCCTAGGAAGTCCGGTGACAAAGTCCATGGTGATGTTCTCCCATTTCCATTCTGGTATGGAAAATGGTTGCATCATCCCCTTAGACTTTTGCCTCTCTGCCTTCACTTGCTGACACACCAGGCACTTTGATGTATATTCAGCGATCTCCTTCTTCTAATTATCCCACCAAATGTTTTCTCAGAGATCTCGATACATCTTTGTGCTCCCTGGGTGAATAGAGAAATTTGAACTATGTGCATCATCTAAAAGTTCCTTCTTCAGCTCCGGACTTGATGGAACCCATAGTCTTTTCCCAAACCGCACAATTCCTTCTTCATTAACATTAAACTCCAAGGATTTTCCCTTTTTGATAGCTTCCACTTTTTCTTGAATTCCCACATCATCCTTTTGAGCATCCTTTAACCTTTCCAAAAGAGATGGTTGAGAAATTATTTGTGAAAGGATTGATGATGTTCCCTTCTTTATGATTCCCACATCCATATTCATCAAGTCCAAGAAGATTGGATCCTTCTCAATTCTCATCACTGATAGAATCACTGAATCCTTTCTACTTAGGGCATCTGTCACCTTGTTCGCTTTCCCGGGGTGGTAATGTATTGAATATTCATAATCCTTGATGAGCTCTATCCATCTCCTTTGGAGAATATTAATCTCTTTCTATGTGAATATATATTTAAGACTCTTTTGGTCAGTATATATCTTACATTTCTCTCCATAGAGATAATACTGCCATATTTTCATGGAAAAATCACAGCCGCCAACTCCAGATCATGCATTGGATAGTTTCGCTCATGGATTTTCAACTACCTTGAGGCATAGGATATCACTTTATCATTCTGCATCAGCACACAACCTAATTCCTTCTTTAAAGCATCACTGAATACGACAAAAAGTTCCCCACTTGTGGGTAAAGTGAGCACGGGTGCAGTGATAAGCCTCCTTTTCAATGCCTTGAAGCATTCTTCACACTCATTACTCCAAGAAAACATTACTCCCTTTCGAGTTAGCTTGGTAAGAGGGTTGGACAATCATGAGAAATTTCTCACAAATCATTGATAATATCCAGCTAACCCCAAGAAGCTACAGATATCTGTTACCGATGTTGGCCTCTTCCATCCCTCAATTACTTTTTTTTGGAGGGGTCTACAGATATTCCATTGCTTCTGATGATATGGACCAAGAATAAGACCTCCTTCAACCAGAACTCACACTTTCTATACTTTTCATAGAGGTTCTCCTTGCACAAAGTCTCTAGTACAGTTTTTAAATGCTCCTCATGATCCTCCTTGGTTTTGGAGTATATTAGAATGTCATCTATAAAGACTACCAAAAATTTGTCAAGGTAATATCTAAAGAATCTATTCATCAAGTCCATGAATATTTATGGAGAATTGGTGAGTTTGAAAGGCATTACTATGAATTCATAGTGCCTGTATCTTGTACGAAAAGCAGTCTTGGGGACATCTTCCTTATTCACCCTTACTTGATAATATCCCGACGGCAAGTCCACCTTGGAGAAGTATTGTTCTCCATGAAGCTGATCAAACAAGTAATTGATTCTTGGGAGATAATGCTTTTTCTTTATCGTGATTTTGTTAAGTTCATGATAATCGATGAAAAGCCGCATTGACCCATCCTTCTTCCTAAAGAAGATGACTGGTGCACCCCATGGTGAAGCACTTGGGTGTATAAACCCTTTATCCAGATTCTCCTGTAGTTGTTTCTTCACCTCTTCAAGCTCAACAACAGCCATTCTATATGGAGTCTTGGATATTGGTAGCGCCCCAGGTATAAGTTCAATTGAGAACTCAACATCTCTTCTTGGAGGAAGACCAGGTAGTTTTTTGGGAAACACTTCAGCGAATTCCCTCACAATAGGCATTTCTTCAAGATGGTTTCTTCCTTGGACTCAATCATCTGTGCCAGATATGCATGCTCGTAAGGCAGTAACATCCATGCTTGAGATGATGGAGTTAAATGAGATTCATTTTCCTCCTAATACGTGTAAAGAATCGGGGATCGATTCTCCATATGGAGTGTGATTTCCCTCTCCTGACAATTTATGTTGGCTCTATATAAGGAAAGTCAATCCATGCCAATAATTGTATCAAATTCCACCAAAGGGAGTATGAAGAGGTTTTCTGGGAAATTCAATCCACAGATTATAATAGGGGAGGACTTATATTCACGGGATGCAATGATTGCCCCATTTTCCGTACTCACCGACATCTTTACTTCCATGATTTGTGGTGGTGCTGGGATTTTTCTACTAAACTTTCGAGATATAAAAGAATGCGTAGAACCAGAATCAAAAAGTACGTTCGCTATTATTGAATGAATAACTAGCGTACCTGTCACCACTTCATTGTCGGGGTTCACTTTGGCAAAAGTGATGGCAAAAGCTCTTCCTTGCTGTCTTGGAGGTTGTTGGTTTCCTCCGATAACCCATGGATTAAGGCACTGATTTGAAAAATGACCCGGTTATTTGCATTTGTAGCATTGAACAATTCATTGAGGTTCGAACGGAGCGTTCCCCTCCTCTGTCGTAGCCGCAGGTCCTTCTTGACGATAATTAACAGCTAGGTGCCCTTCTCTTCCACACCTGAAGCATTTTCTCGTCCCCTTAAGGCAATATCTAGGGTGCTTCTTTCCGCACTTTTGGCAAGTGGGGTGCTTGATCTTGTTATCACCGTTGGATTTATCCATCGGACCACCAGCATTGAATTCCACCTTACGCTTCTTGTCCCCATGATTCCTCTGTGATTCCCCGATCTCCATTTCGACCTTGAGGGCACATCGGACAATTTCGTCATAGCTGTCGAAGTCACGGATCACTAATGCTTTACGCAAGCTAGGCTTCAGCCCACCAAAAAAGCAGTCGACCTTGCATTCGGGGGTAACGACAAAGCCAGAAGCGTATCGTGCAAGCCTTGTGAAGTTTTCCTCGTATGCTCCAACAGACTCTTCATCTTTTTTCTTGAGGGAAAGGAAGTTCCTTTCCATCTTAAGCCGGAGGGTTCGCGGAAAATATTTATCAAAAAATATCTTTCAGAAATCCTTCCATTCTAACGCCTCGATATCCTCCTCAGGATTCGTATTTTTGATCAACATCCATCATTGATCAGCTTCACCCTCTATATGATAAGCCACCAGGAGAACCTTCTCTTATTCAGAACATTGGAGGATGGAGAATATCTTTTCAATGGAGTTGATCCATTTTTCAGTGATCATGGGATCAGATGATCCACTAAAAGTGTGATGCCTTTGTCTCATGAAACTCTCGATAGTGACTTGTTCTTTCTTAGGGTGGGTTGAACGTTCCTCTTGACCCATGTTTCTATTCAAAACTTGAGTTAGCTGAGAGAGAAGCGTGACAAATTTCGCGATTCCCGCTCCCATTGGATTTGGCATCTCATTAGTACAGTCATCACACTGATCTTTACAACAGTTGTTAGCCCAAGTCCTCATATTATAGGCCATTTGATGGAATAAAAGGAAAGTTAGGGGTAACACATAAAGTGTAATCAAAATACAAAAGTTGATGAATCATAAATAAACTTTTATTTCCTTAACTCGTGAGTCCATAGGCTTCAATCTAGGCTTTCATGATCCACTTTCTAACATATATTCTTAGGGGCATTTTTTCCGAAATAAGGGTTCAAACTAAGATTGTGAATTTATCAAAACATATCCCCCGGGAGTGTCGTAACCAAGAGTGCAACAAGACCCATTGTCGTGCACCAGTTCCTGTTTGAGTCTATCTCAAAGCGGTGTTTTTGGGTTTTACCCCTAGGATACATCTGTGCCAGAGCCGCCTCTACCTGCTCGTATCCAGAAAACGATGTATTTGTTTGATAAACCACTTAATTAGAATTTACCAAAACTTAGGGATGTTTTTATTATAATTAGTCTTGTATATAAGGCTTTAATAGGGTTTCATAATCCAAAAAATAACTATACCTATCCTCTGATACCAACTATGACAACCCTGCTTTTTATTACAACTTAAACATGATTCATTACATAAAAATTCACTTGATAAAACTAATAAGATTGAGAGGTTTAGTGTCTTTGGGGCTTAGGATCATTAAATAAAAACTTAAAACATGAAATACGACATCTTTATTGAAAACTTACTTTACATGAACACTACATTCCATCGTACTTATCATTGCATGGGATAACATGAGGACATGCATAAGAAAAGGGTGAGCTATAAAGCCCAGTAAGGGAGTACACATGGAATAAAATGAGGAGTAAAATACATGTTAGAAAATAGGAATATCAATAGAGCATAAAAGAAAAATGAACATAAAGTCATGATAAATCATGATAATCATTACACGGAAATGTGGCAACAACACTTAACATGGAATTAGCAAGATCCAAGGATCATTGCACAAAAAGCATGAGTAAACCCTCATTGCACATGAAGAACGAGTAAACCCTCATTGCACTTGAATTATCATGAGTCAACACTCATTGCACATGACGTATCATGATACTATACTTTACCCAATGCATTGGAGTGCCATAAGGGCGCACCCTTCTTAAACATTTCATTTCATGCATAAGTGTGCCACATGGATCATAAAACATGGATTCATAAAACATAATAATTTATTCCACAATAAAGGAATGTGGAATTAATACATGAAACTTTGTATTCAATATGTATAGGTGCATAAAGGGGAATATCCATGATGGAGAAATGGTAATGGTATTCACTACACAATGACATTGGCTTAGAAAATCGGTGCGATTTCGGCAGCGTAACGGCGTGACATAAGAATTCATAAAAAATGTTGATAGGAGAGGAAGAGGTTCCTCATCATATTTAAATGTAATGGACAGTAAGGAGGTTATATATATACATATCCCAACAATTGTAATGGAATTTAGTTTCATGATACAAAAGTATTTCTTGAATGTAAATGAGGAGGGAGAAGTTCCTTTCGGAATTTCGGCATAGTAATAGGTGTACATGGGAGGCATTAAATGAGAGAGAAATGGGTCTCCAATCATTCAAACATAAAGAGGGAAGTATGAGGGAGGTGAAAAACCATACCCCAACATTTATAATTGAATTTAAATGGGCAATACAACTTAAAGAAAATAGACAAAAATGAGAAAGGAAGAAAAAACCCTTACTTGGAAGTGTGCTTCCAAAGGCTAGAGAGAGTCTTGTGAGAGGATTATTGGGAGCATGGGGCACCTTGGGAGGATTCTAGAGAGAGTAGGGCAGAGGTTGGACGAACTCTAAGGGCTTTTAGTGAGGAGGAAGTTGGAGCTTGGGTGGGTTTATATAGGAAAGGTGATGGAATTATTTATTATTTAGTTTTGGGACCCCTTATATTAAATTAATCCAAACCACAAACCAACCAATAGTTTTTGCCCATGGTTTTTCGCCAAGGGAAGGGGAAAAAAATATTTTATAAGGCCAAAGTCCTAACTTTTTAAAATAATACGGTTTCTTATGTGGAGGTGAGTCACACTCCCATGGAAATTAATTTAAAAAGGCAAAGTGTTGAATAAGTCTTGAGAGGTCCATTAATGCTTTGAGAAATAAGTAAAACAAACCCAAAATCACTTTATTTTAATGGTAAAACATATATTGGCCGAACATAAGGATTATAGTATTTTATTACATCACCATTGGGTCATTATGATGTCATAAACACATTATATATTTAAACGGTATTTAATTTTTACCCAAAAATTTGACTGTCTCAGAAAATTATGAAAAGTTCACCATTGGATAATTTCGACATCCTGATTCCAGAAATAACATTTATTTTATCTAAATAATTTTTTAAATATGTTAATTTTCACTTTTAAAATAAAAACTGACATTTATTGAAAATTCACGGGTTTTGACAAAAATCGCTTTCAAACCTTAATAAAAAATTTAATTGCATTCATAAAATTATAAGATCATTCATATTTAATAAAAAATGAATTTAATAATAATATTATTATTTTATTACAGTATTATTTAATTCAAAAATCCCTTAATTTAATAAAATAGATTTCTTAATTAAATAATAACTAAAAACTCCATTTGTACTTTAAAAACTATTTACAATGTATCAAAAATGACTAGAAATTATATTCATTATTGTATAAAAAAATGTACATGAACATAGTAGTACTTATTTTTTACATAACCCCTTAAAAAATCCGCATAAGACCTTTAGGTAAGGTGTGCGATGGTGACAGACTCTTTGGGTGGCTCGGATAACATCGCTCGAGTGGTAATCTCTATCAACTTCCACTTTTCCCGTAGACGGTCCCGTTCGAGCTTGACATGGTGAAGCTCAACTTGGGCTTGGTCAAGGGTGAAGCCCAAGGATTCCACCTCTTTTCCGAGCTCCGACAAATGGGCTTCATATGGGGAAATTCTACTAGATGAGGCCATCGCTTCTTTTGTCTGAGTAAATTGGATTTGTTAAGGTCCTATATTTATACTAATCATGTGATCACTGTTCAACGACTATATTAACAACGGTCGAAATTCTTAACATAAAACCAAAGAAGTTGAAATATTATAAAAACATTTTTCATAAAGAGATATTTAACTGGATCAAGAGGGATTTTCCATTAATGAAACTTTAGGTCGTTACATATAAGATGAGAGTAAATGACCTTGGTTAATCCTAATGTGTTTCAAATTGAGAATATATTGACATGTTAATCTCTAAATGATTTTATGACTACTGTTACTCACACAATGCTTTCTGGTTTTAGTCAATGTATGGATTCCAAGGAAGTCATAGTGACTTTGAGAATAATGTACAAGGTTGGAACGATGGTGGCAATGAGAAACAAAATGGAGTGTTGTTAGGCGTAAAAGATATCGTCTTTATGACAAATCAATTTTCCAAAAATATGATCAACAATATATATATTAACCAATTCCCAGACTCAACAAATAAAATAAAGGTGGCGAATTATAAGAGCTCTAGCAGTGGAGACCATGGAGAAAGGAATCCTCAATTTCCATCATGCAGGAAATGTGGAAGGAGACACCCAGGAAAGTGTCTCAATGGGACAAAGAAATGCTTTACGTGTGGGAAGGAAGGACATAAAGTTAATAATTTCCAAAGAAAAATGAAGAGTACTATGGAATAAGATAAAAATGGTCCCAAGAGTCCATTTATAGTCATTTTCCATAAATGTAGGGGACCTGGATATTACCCGAGTGAATGCCCTATTCTATAGGATATTTTATTGGTCAACGAAGAAGCTATGTGGAAATAAATGGTTTTATAAATGTTTAAAAAGTATTAGTGCTCCTTGTTGATGGGTTTACTTTGGAATAATTTTCTATTGTATTTTTAACCCTGTAGTTTTCAATGTGAGAATGATATTTGAGTACGAATTATCTTTTCTCTTGTGAATATAGTTATATATAACCATTTAGTTTAATATGATCATTGGGTTTGAGGAAATTATAAGTTATTATAATTTGGGATGAAAATGCAAGGTATGAGATAAGATTTGTGGTTAAATTATGTTATGGTTATATTGAGGAATTTATCTCATTTTGGTAATGTTATAAAATATAGTTTTTGAAAAAGGGCAACACGCAGACCGTGTGACAACCCGTCGCATCGAACAAAGTTATGGGAATCGAACCCACAACCAAAGTGCAATTGGGATTTATCACCTACCATGGGACTGCATGAAGTCCCTGGTTAGTGTGACTATTATTTTTAGTTAAATGATTTTATTGATCATTAATAATTTGATTTGGGATATTATGTCTTATCAAATGAATAACCTTCGTATTGGAAAATGATTTTGTAATTAAGTGATAAATGTTATTTTGGAAGTTGTTCGCTTTGTTGTATGGAAAATAGAATAGTATGGGATTTCATTTGAGGAGTAATGGTGGATTTTTATCTATGTTTTTATTGTGGATTTATAGTGATTTGGGTTGTTTATGGAAATGATTAGGTTAATTACTTTTAAGTATGTGACTTTAAGAGTAATTAATGTCATTTAGAGATACAATTTAACATGGAAGACTACATTCTTATAAGTTTTGAGTTTCAATATTTGTTTGGATCATATTGAAGGATTTTAAGGACAATTGATTATTGAATGGTATTTATTTAACTTTGGGGTATTGATGGTTTAATTTTAGAAATTAAGATTATTGTTTTTTTCTCTAATGGAATATCCATTTGGGGGGTTATCAGATATTATACTAACAATTTTGGTTTTTATTAATCTCTAAAGACAAGGTAAATATATAGTTTATCCTACATGGATCATGTATTTCTATAGAAGTTTATTCTAGCTCTTCCATTGTGACCAAGTCTTCTTGAATACTCATTGTTAAAAAAATGATTTAGTGGTAAAAAGTTATTAAAGAATGAAACTCTACTTAAAAAGTAAGTATATCTCTTTATGTTCTTAGTCAATATCATAAATGAATTCCTCGTCCTTATGTAATGTAACTTAAAACAAAAAAATGTTGTCCGTTTACTTTTCCTACTAGGAGACTAAGGATCGTTTGTCCCAACACAAGTTTCTGATTTTCTTATTGTTAACTTTCTCCTGATCATGTTTTATATCCCTCTCCATCAGAACTGAACACTTAGTTTATCGTCCATATCCATGTTTTCCTACATGGAATCCTAGTATGTGTTATCTTGAGTGACCTTTATACCTCTCTTCCTTTCTTTTAAAGTCATAATTTTATTAACTCTTTTTCCAATGTGGGACATTCCATTATATTCTCAAGCCCAATTTTATAAAAATTGTGAGGACGCAGTTTATTGAAGGAGGGGAGAATGTAACACCCCAAGCTTCCATGGTACGTTTCCCTTTGAATAATGCAATGGCATGCATTGTACGCAACTTCGAGATTCTAACACACCATAACCAATCAAACTAGCCATTATGAATAGTAATACCTACTTTTTGAAATTTTATAAATTTTATCTTTTGAAATAGGCTTCAGTTTTGGATTCTTAATATCGAAATTAGCTTAGGGTGAAATTTTGGTACTTTTCAGATAACTTTCATATTTTGATGAATAGTGAAAATTACTAAATTTTAATTAAAAACAACTTTTTTAATCGAAATAATTAATAGTGATAAATTATTAATTTGAGTGGTTTTAAAGTATATATAGAATATATTTTTACCATTTAATACAATTTTGTTCATTGGATGAGATTTCACATTTAAACCAGACATAAACAAGTGTCAATCTTTTGATAGTTATTATCTCTTAAAAACACGCTATTTGTTTTGACGACGGCAATTAATTTTTAAATTAATTAATGCAACTGGTATGTTTTGAATTTGGTAAAATAGACATCATTTTTGAATTAATAATATCAAATATATCTTAGGCCTAATTTTTGGTATTTTTCTGGAAACTTTCATTTTTGATGAATAGTGAAACCACTAAGTGGTAGTTAAAAAACTGAATATTTCATAAAACTTAATTTTACCGCTTCTATGAGTGGAATTTCGAAAATACGAGAGACACAGTTAATATCGAGGAGTAAAATGTGGTTCAGTAAGATAAAAATAATTTTTGGTGAATAGTAACTTTTACTTTTATTTACCACGGTTAAAAGTAAATAGGGTAATTAAGGGTAAAAATGATATTAGTATTACCCTAACACATGTCCTAATTCTATTGGACAAGTGTATCTCGACCAAAAACAACCTTAGGAATAAAAAATTATCATTTAGGTCCACTTGGATTAGATTAGGACATTTATTATTATTTAATTCAAAGAAGAGTTAAAAGAGTTAAAATCAAAGTTTATTTACTAAAATATTTTTATTATAGGGTTACACATAATATAAATTCGATTATAAATATTCATTAGAAATATAAGAATATTTCATACATAATTATATTTTATTTATACTTTTTAGACATTAAATAATTTAATTTATTTATGACACAATGATGATGCAGTAATTACCATAATAGTGAAAAATTAAAATAATTGATATTATAAATACCCAAATAAATATAATTGGAGACTTTTATTGAATTACACTAATTTTATCGGTTAATATGACATAATAGGATTGATTTAATTGACTTTTTTCGAATTAATCATTCTGTTATGAGTTTTACAAAAATCAATTATTGAATAGTGTCAAAATTGACATAAAAGAGTTTTTAAAACAAATATTATATTATTAATTGATATTAAATTTCTAAAAATCTAAGGTTCGGCCAAGAGAATTATATCATGATAGTGTTATAATTAATGGACCACTTGGGGGTCTATTGGATGAATATAGTATGTTTATTAACTATATAATATAAAAATGAAAATTTACATGGTAAGTGTCAAACTAATTAACTAAGAGTTAAAACTAAAAATAAGGTTAAAATAATAACACAAACCTGTCTAAATTCTATTGGTTTAGTGGTTTTCGTCCTATCACCACCTTAAAATTTAAATAATCCACTATGGAGCCATTAGAAACCGAATATTAATTTATTATAAAATAATATTTATAGCTTTTCCAAAGGTGCCCCTCACCCCTCTTAAAAAAGGGAACTCCCCCTTCTCATTACTTCACACCTTCAAAGCCTTTTGGTTCGGCCAACCCCTGCCCAAATACTTTCTAAACTTCCGTTACTACAATATAAAGGCCTTAGTTTTATCAGAAAACCAACCTAATGAGCCTTTTTGATCAAATCAAAAGGAAGAACCCGAAGAAGAGGTAATGTTTTTACCACCCTTTTTCAAATTCTTTTCTTCTTCAACTTATTCTTTCTTTGTTATTATCATTATAAAATAATGAATACAGTATCTCCTATATACTATAATATTATTATAAATATCGTACAACCATATTCAGTATTCTATCCATCCTTTGAATGACATGTCACCATACGTGCGTACCTACAGACTACCAGCTCCATGAAAGCGATGAGATTCATTCTCCATCATATCCATTCAAGAATAATTATCATTTGATGACTTATAAATAATGTTTAAGGACTTGATATAATTATGGATATGAATAAAATAAAACCTATCCATAACAAACACGGCTTACGTAACAAAGAATATAAAGGAAAATGTGTAAGTTAACACCCAGAATGACGATAATACTAAGATATTATTAACAAATCAATGTTAAAATATCATATATGATATCATATTAATGGAAATGATCCTTGTATAATTCAATAACAATTATTTCACCATTATAAAGGAGGTTAACCTACCGTCGACCAAGGAAAAAGTACAAAGTAAGGGGTTTCTTATCTCACTTTTAATTCCGTGAGAATTCCATTGTTCACCACATATTTATTACATGTGGTGTGTGTACTATCCATGTATGTATTCATTGTGTTATATACTTTAATTAATGTATATTTAAATAATCATTGTATGATCCTTATTTCATGGGTGTATGTTTTTTAAGTTACCAAATCAATAAGAGAATTTGGAATTTCAATTTCCACTCATTCAGCTTTACGCCTACCTCATTAATTATTTTACTCCATGATTATGTGTAGAATCACTATTCATTTTATTATGTCATAAATTCCACTCCCCTTTCTGTGTATATACTTTTGATACACATAATCACTCCATTGATAAATTATCAGGTCATCGGTATGAACTTGATAAGAGTAATTTTTACTCAATCTCGATTTGTTGAGTTAAACATCCAATTCATTGGTGTTGTTTTTACAAGAATATGTGTGAATGTCCATTGATTGTTTTACACTGAATATCCAATCATATTGAGTGTATTTATATTTTTCACTCATAATTATGTTGTTGATTTATCCTTAACCTAATGATACGGCCTTTATGAGATATTTCATCTCAATTTACATTCCATTGAGACTCCATTATTGTTATACACCAAATCACTTTTATATGGTGTATATAATGTACTTTTAAATAATATAAAATGAATCCCTTTATTCTCATGATATTACAATATTTTGATTACCTCAATTATTTGTATTCAAGTGTCTCTATTTTGGTTAGAAACTCTAACTAAAATACCATTTTTAAATGTTTTAAAGACTTATTCTTCTAAATCTTTCTCATTAATGTCCATGTTTTAAAAATGGTTTTAAGGATTTATTTATATGGACATTAATGTTTTAAAATTAAAACTCCTTTTAAAAGTTTCAAAGTGGTATGGGACACTTTGATTCAAAAATTTATTTTTAAATGGTTTCTTGACAAATAGTGTGACTTTTAAATGATTTCAAGAAAAAGGGGGATATTTCTCTCAAATAGTTTTGATGATTATTTTAATTTATGTCAATATCCTTCATTATTCTCGATTGAGGTTAATATTATACAGTAAAATGTTCCATATTGTATCGAATGAGTTATGTTTGACTGTGGATGTGCTATTTTTATACCATTCATGGTTTGTGGATAAAGTATTGACATTTCGTATGCTAGTTTTAATAAGAATGTTTATGGTATGTTTAAAACTATTCATATGAGGAATGCATTGGACTTAGTATGTGACGGGTGGAGCCCGCTATAGCTTTTCGATGAATCGGTAGGTCTCATGAGACAAAATAGTGTCTTGGCACAAGGCCTTGGCAAAATCTTATTTGTAGTCTTGGCACGAGGCCTTGTCTATGTGGTTATGATAGTCTAGCATTATGCATTCCATCATTATGAAAGTGGTTATTGATATTGCATGTGATTTTTCGACTAGTAGAATATCCATGTGAATAAGCAAATGGAATTATTTCATTTTATCTTTGGCATATTATGCTGAAGTTCAAGTTTAAAAGGCTTTTGTTTTAGTTATAAATTGCTTTAAGTGTTTATGCTTATCTATGAAAGATTCTGAAATATTGTTATCCTTACTGAGCATCTGATCTCACCCCTTTCAATGTTTTATTTTTCCCAGGATGTGAAGAAGTAATTTATGAATGACCTTCATGGATAGTATGAGGGTATTTGAAGACAAGATGTTGTTGTAGTTTTTTTACCTTATGATGTAATGTAAGAATTCTGAATATATCTAGTGCTTCCAAGACTACTTCACTAATCGGTATTTCGAGACTTGATCCTTTGTGATCATGCCAATGTTATATAATAATGCACCGACTCTAGGTATCTAGGGTCAGGGCGTTACAGTAAATCAGGTCATTAATGACAAAAATAAAACAATGAGGACTACAAAATGAGCCCAAAACATCCCAATTTTTTATGGGTAAATTTAATCCATAATAATATAATATTATGTCATATGTAATTTTTTTGACCATTTTTATGAGATTATGACTTTTTTATATTTTATTAAATGAAAAGTAAAAAATGTCACACTCGAGTTTTTATTAACTATAATAATTTTAACATAATGTTTACCAGAGGGTATGTTTAGTGCTAAATAATATTTTTAAATATCAATGATTTATATCCATCAAGGTAATTTATTTTTAAATTATATTGAATAAATAATTACATTAAATGCTTATACAATGATAATGAAATAATCATTCAATTAATGAAGAAATTGATTAAATGAAATTAAAAATATTAAAGGTATTATAATTTGAGATAAATAAAGTGATCCAAAAATTTTATAGAATAAAATTAAATTTTATGTATATAATAAAATTTTTTGTTGCAATATTACTTTTTTTCTTGATGTTATTAAAATAAAAGTAATAAATAGTTCTCAAAATTCACATTAGTGATAGATTATAATAAATAATATTTTATTAAATGATTTGAAATTTATAAAAATATTAATTTTTGAAAAAATATTATTATATTGTTATTAATATCATCCGTGGACCATTTATGGGATATTTTTACATTAATTGTAACTATATTAACCATCAAAGAGTGAAAATACATGTTGTCATGATAAGTGTGAAAGGGGTTAACGGGGGGTTAAAACCAAATGAAAATGGTACAAATAAGACCTAAATGTGACCAAAAATTATTTTATGATATTTTTTTAAAAAATATATGTCACCTAAAAGAAATAAATTATTTTGGATGATTTTTTAATCGAATTATAATTTATATTAATTTAATATTTTGAGAAATTCTAAGAGTGCCCCTCCTCACTCTTATAAAAGAGAACCTATTATTCCCTTTACATCACACTTAAAAGCTATTTTTACATCAATAACTACCCAAATAACATCATAATATCCCTCACCAAGTTATAGATTCTCTATATTGGGATGAAATCAAACTATAGTGGTATTAAGGTGCTAAGAAAAAATGGTTGTCTGAAGAAGATGTAGCGTTTTTAATCAATCGTTTATATTATGTTTCTTTTTCCTACTTGGTCAAATATTCCTTATAAATGGATATATAATAGATCCTTTATATTCTATACATATGGGTTTTTTATTTTAATGTCACAACCTATGTCAACCTCTTCTTCCATCACATGGGAATTAAACCACCATTCGAGTGTACAATGGGATACCACCTCACAAACTCATGTAAATTTTTTTCCATCACCATCTATCATGGATAGATTATAATGATGTAATTAATGTTCATATATTATATTCATGAAATATTTACTATTATTAAAATATAATATATCATTTAAATTATTATATGTTAACTCACAGAATAATGAAATCATTGTTCATCTGTACGTGTGGACTTCCACCTCCCGGATGAGATACGATTTGTTTTTGATTACCACATCACATGTATAATATATTTAATCAAATTTAAAGTTGTAATATGATATTTATTATATTATTATAATTAATAAAATTTAAAATAATAATCATCTTTCTTTAGTAATGATCATTGATAAATGGAAACGTTACTCATGCCTACATATGACAAACCATCTTCGAGATTTTAATATAGTTGATTTTCTATAAAAATATTTAATGGTTGGATTTAATATTATACTTGATGTATAAAAGTTATAATATTTAATAATTATTATCATTTTATATAAGGAATAACAATGACCTATTTGACCATATTTGACCTACAGAAGTCATTTATGACATATGAGATGAATATAATCAATCCAGATAATATGAATTTAATTTAATAAGTAATTGTATATAACATGGTATTAAATGAAATCATGAAATAATGAATTGGAAAAAGGTTCTAAAGAAATTATAAAATTATAATTAATCATTTATTTAGTATGGTAATGAATGTATGAGAAGAGTCAAACTTAGATTAAGTGACTTTCATTTAAGAAACACTCTACTTATGTTATTCTTTCAACTATTTTTATTAAATTCCAAAGGATTTTATTTTTTAAATATATAGAATGAATGTAATTTTCCATAGTTATGTAACCTAAATATTTTGAGTTTAATTTATATTTTTCAATAGTTATTTTCAGTGAAAATGGGTTTTTTATTATGTGCAGATTTTCTAGATTATAATAATTGATTTTATTTGACATTCATTAAAATGGTTTCAAAAAAGAAATATTTTAATATAATGTCTTAAAATAATTACAAAACCACCAAAAGGACTGTTCTATTTTAACATATATGGATACACTTATTTTTACCTCCACCATAAATTTTATTTGATGTTTTCTTTCCCCTAAAATATTTCATGTTTTTTTTCTAAGAAAAAATCTATTTCCATTTTTAGTGTATTTTGGTATTAAAAATATAGTTTTTTAGAAGAAAAATATTTTATTATCTGAAATGTTTTCACATGTATTTAAAAGAATTTTTCGGGGATTTTATTTATGATATGATTCTTAGAGATTATTTTTGAAGGATTGAGGCCCATTATAGCTCATAACTGAGCCCGTTGTAGCATATACAATGGGTGCACCCAGATAACGTCGTGTGATCCCATTATAGCTTATATACTGGGTGGCCATAGATAGTTCTCCAGTGAATTGGGTAATGATTATATTCTCTAAATAATTATATTGTTAATCAATTATATGATTATTCTAATTATAAGGGTTTTAATGGTTTTTTGATGATGATGATGTCCCAAGGCACCTACATGACTCTTATATTCTTTCTAATGAGTTCTCATGGAAATCATGTGATTTGAAAAGGTAAGATAATAATTTTATTAATGTAATAATCATACTCTATTCAGAAAAATGGTATTTTTTTAAAAAAAATTTCTTATTTTTCTCTATAGTAACAAATTCCTTTTCGTTATTTCCCTTAAATAGTTTTTTTCTCCCATCCCACATTATAAAATATTTTTCAAAAGGCATAAGCGTGTTCAAAGAAAAGGAATAAATCATGTTGAATGATGTAAAGTTTTATCATAAAAAGAAATAATTATTTATTTTAATAGTTTAATATTGTGAAAAAAATGGATAATAAGCTTAAGTGTCCTCTATATAATATATGTGATTATTATATAATAGTTATGTACTAAATCTCTAAAATTATAAACCTTAAAGACATCTGGGAGTGTATGAAATTTAATTATAATTTTAAAGTCACTAGAAGATGCACTATATAATGATGTGTCCTTATAATTTGAAACAGAGATATGTTTAGACAACTTTAGAGGCTAGAATGTTATTTAATCATAATTTATGAGTCATATATAACCACAATGATTAGTATGTTTGTGAGAATCATAGTTATTTTGGATAAATTGAATGATTTTTAGATAACTTAAATACGTATATCTTACTGTTTATCCTCCTCATAAGATGATATATTATGAATTTATTAATATTATCACACTAACCATTTTGGTTTTAGTAAATGGAGGGATCTAGTTGGAAGCAACGTAATAATTGTTGTGATGAAAAATATTGTGGTTTTTAGAATGGGAAACCTAACATAATGATAGTTTCAGTGAGAAAAATTGTGGTTATTATTTACCATATAAGAAGATTAATAATTAATAACCAGAACCTTGGTGATTTTTCTTATGATATGAGAGAAATGAATCTTTGTAGATGTTAAAGTGATAAATATCATAAAGGTAAATCTATTTAATGAGCATTGTGCCATGAATATGGAAATAAGAATACATAAAAATGTTTTAAATGAAAAGAAAATTGTTATATATGTTGTAAAGGAGTTCATAAAGTAATAATATTCCAAGTAATAAAGAATCATTATATTTACTCCATGAAGGGGAATAAATATCTTACCAATATATAAATTTAATGTTTTAAATGTGGGTAAAATTTTCAATATGGAAATCAATTTCCTAGGGGGAAATATCAAGAATGGGATAAAAAATATTGTAGAGATATATTTTTAGCAATAATTAATGAAATTATAAATAAAGATGAGAAAATAGAAAATGAGATATGAATGGTATAGATTATTTATTATCATATGTTTTGATTTTGTTGAATCTTAGAACATGATTCATATTTTTTGTTTGTTGGAAATAAGTATTAATGAATAAAATTGAAAATTGTGGTTAATGGTTTATAAATAATGCTGAATTACATATAAGGGAATCAAGAGTTATGGTATAATTAAGGATTACAATAAGTTGAAATGAATTAATTCTCTTTTGATAATTGGAGTAATTTAGGGTGATATTATTGAGTTTAAATAGATGTTTAATGTATATATAACGTATAAGTTTATCATATGAGAAATTTATTTGAGGAAAAATGCTCTCTACATTTGGTGGACATAGGTTTAACGGTATGAATAACCATTAGGGTTTATATTATATTATATTTTGGGATAATTATGTATTATTACAAATTTTTGGGATGCAAAACGAAAGGTATGAGATAACTGTTGAGGTTAAAACATTTTATTAACATTAAATATATTTTTGTTATTTTTAAGGATATTTTTCACATTTCTAGGAATGTTATAAAAAATATATTAATATATTTTTAGAAAAAGGGCATTCTGAATGTTGATCGAAAACCCCTTATATCTGGAAAGGCCATGAGGCTTGAACCCAAAATCGAAGGGAGACAAGGGTGAATCGCGTACCACTGGACGACATGATCTCCTTGTTAATATGAAATGTATTTTAATTATTTAATATATTTTAAAAATAATGTATATGTTAATTTTCAGGAAAAATGAATTGTCAGATAAATAAACATGAGATTGAAAAATTGATTAGGTGATTATGATAACATTTTTATTTTAGAATAATTTCAGTGTTTTGGGATCATGATTTAATTAAGGTAAATAAAATATTATAGGGTTTTTTATTTAGGAATTAAAATTGAATTATATATTGGAATTATGTATTATTTTAATTTGTTTTTATGGTGATTTGGTTTCTTATGTTAATGATGATTATGTCTTATGGATTATATGATTAGGGAACATAATTTTTGGAAGGAAACTTCAAGGGTGAAAAATGTTTTTTGAAGATAATTGTTAAATAAATATTGTAAGACTATGTGGTAAAATCATTATGATTTTTTGGTTTCAATATTATTATATAATATTTTGATGATTTTTAAGTATATTTATTTATTGAAGCATCTATTCTGAAATTTGGATATTATTATTGAATTTTGGAAGTTATAATAGTTTTTCTTCTAATGAAGGTTTAATAATTTTCAGAATTATCTTATATAGTTCTAACCATTTTGGTTTTGATTAATGTATAAAGACAAGAGGAATATATTTCTAAAACTGTGTGTATTATTTCAACCATTAAAATTTGATTCAAGTGCTTTGGGAATAAAAAAATATATCTTTAATACTCTCATTTTTGATAAAAAAAGATGAGTTTGTGGTGGAAATTGATTAAAAAAATAAATCCCTCCTAACAAGTTATTATATTTCATTATTATTTTTATATAAATTATAATGTAATTTTTCAAATATGAGAAAATGATCATTAAATAAAGACATTATGTATTTAATTTTCTTATCAATAAGTCAATGGAATTTTAACCTATTGAAGATTTACGATGTTATAATGGTTATCTTTATTATGACCATGTTCTAAATCACTCTCTATGAGGCCATTGAATTTAGGTTTTTTTTCAATATCCATGTTTGAAAATCCTAATTATGTGCTCTTCTTTTTAAACCTACTATGATTTATTCTGGATGAGCATTGTACTCCCATTTCCCTCATTTCAAGATGAAGTTTTATTAACCCTATTTTTGATGTGGTATTTCAACAATGGTATTTTGAAAAGTAAAACCCTTGGTTTTCAATCCTGAAATAAAATTTTCTAGTAGATAATTTTTAAGGGGGGATTTCAAAACCCCGAGATTAAAAAAAATAAATACTATGTTCGATAGCGTACATGATATACAAAGCCGATCATAAATAAACCACGAATTATTGCTATGTGACCGTTATAACATAATAGGTAAATAGGTGGGAATCAATAGTATGAACTAAATTATTAAATATATAATGGTAATAATATTTTATAATTTATTAATTAATTCTTTGTAAATAATATTTCTATTTTTTAATATTATTTAATTCTTAAAAAATATTTTATCTTTTAAAATTGATTTTCTTGCTTTTAATGATTGAATATTATTTTTTTGAATTTTTTAAAATTGATTTTAAAAAATGAATTTCGTTATTGGATTTATCATTTCAAATTTATATTCAGATTAATTTTTTAAATTTTTCTAAAAATACTGATTTTTCAATGAAAAGTGAAAATTATTAATTATTTCTTGAATGTTGTATATTAACTTAAAGTATTTATTAAGTAAAATTTAATTTAATTTTAGTTTTAAAAATTAATTTTTTTTCATTTAAATTTATCCTATTATTAGTTTTATAAATGAATTTTATATTTGAATTTTGTATAATGTTTTTTATATTTGGAAAGGACTTTTTTCTAATTCATTGTTTTCATTCTGTTTTTTCAGCATACATATAAATTAAATTATTCCAATTATTTGTTTTGAATTATTTAAAATATATTTAATATTTTGAATCATTAGGTCCAAATCTAGTTAGTAGATCTCTTTTATTTTTGGTTTATATGAATAGTATCCTTAGTAATTGTTTTACCACTATAAAGAGTCAATCAGGTAAATAAAGTTTAAAATAAAAGGAAATGTTCAATAAAATAAACCTAAAACATGAAAAAAAATATTGGATGGGTCATGTTTTTCAATAATCATCCATGATTTGTTTATATGAAATTTTTTGATCCTTTGGATGAGATTATGACTTTTATAAAATTGTATTTGATGAAAATTCATAAATGAAACACTCTTGTTTTTATTAAATAAAGTACTTTAAAAAAAGTTAAATAGTGGATATGTTCAGTTATAATTAGTATTTTCAAATATAAATTGTTTTTCATTGTCATAATAATTTTTTTTATTTTTTAGTGTGTATATAGTTACCTTAAATGTACAAACAATGATGACTAAAATATTATTGAATTAAGGAAAAAATTAAATAAATGATATTAAATAAATTAAAAGTAATAAAAAATTTTAGATAAATAATTTTATCTCTTAATTTTATTGATTATCTTGAAATTTTTTGGATATAATATTTTTTTTGGAATTTTACTTGTTTTTTTGATGATATTAAAATCAATGTTATAAATAGTTCTAAAATTTGACATTAATTATATATTATAATAAATAATATTTTATTAAATGATATAAAATTACTAAAAATACTCCATTCATCTAATTTATTATTATATGGTTTATAATATCAATCATTATCCATTTATGGTCTTTTTTTACATTTATAGTAACTACAATAACCCTCAAAGTGTAAAAATTGTTGTTGTCACCATAAGTGTGAAAGAGGGTAATTAGGGGTTACAACCAAATGATAAGGGTCTAAATATGAAAAAAAAACTTACAAAAAATTATTATATGAGATTATTTGGATCCATAATCTAATTATATTTTAAATAATTTTTTTTAATCAATTTGGAATTGAAAATCAATTTATATCATTTTAAAATTTGGAGAAATTCAATGAGTTCCCCTTCTTATAAAAGGGAACATGTTCTTCCATTTAATTCACACTTCCACAAAAAATTTGATCTAAAAATATCTACCCAAATAGCTTCCTAAAATCACTCCCGCACATTATATAGAAATTATATATGGAATAAAACTAACCTTAATTGTCTTAAGGTGTTAAGAAAAGAAGGTTTTCTGAAGAAGTGGGATCATTTTTAGTCGAGCATTTTTATTTTATTTCTTCATCCACCTCCATAAAATATAAATTTAAAATGAGTATATTATAACACAAGTATATTCAATATACATAAGTAGTTTTATGTTAACATCACAACCAATATCAATATCATGTTCTATTACATGGGAAGTGAATCCATCAATCATGTGTACCACAGACTACCTCCATACGAACTGATGTAATTTTTTTTCCATCACCATCTCTCATGGATGGATTATAATGATAGAATTAATGTTTATATATGATATTCATGACATATTTATCATTTTAAATTATAATTTATCATTTACTATATTACCTTTCCATCCATTGAAAAATGATAACGTTGTTCCTGTGTATGTGTGGACTACCACCTTTATGGAGTGATTCTATTCATTTCTCATCACCATATAACATGAATGATATATAAATATATATATGTGTACTTAATGAATTAAAATTATATTTATTATATTATAATCATCATGGAATGATAAAATTATATCAACCTTATTTCCATAATGATCGTTCAAAAATGGAAACGTTACTTATTCATACGTACAACCTACTGTCTCCAAGATTGTAACAAAGTTAATTTTTAATAACCATATATAATTAGTGATATGAAATTGTAATTTATAGATAAAAATGATAATAGTTCATGATTATTATTTTATATATTATGAAATAATGATCTCTTTCACCACAATCAACCTACTGAATTCATTCCTAACATATGAGATGAATATAATCAAAACACCTAATGTGAATATAATTAATTAAACAATTATATTAAAATGGTATTAAATGAAATAAATGAACAATGAACATGAAAATTTTTCTTAAGTATGTATAAAATTAACATATGTTTGTTATTTTGGAATATAAAGATTGTACATGATGATTAAGACTCTCGGTAAGGGGATTACTTTTAAAAAATCATCTTTCAATGTTCATATTTCAACTCTTTTTAGAAGAGTCAAAAGTAATACATTTTTTCATATACAACATGAATAAAAATAAACACAATTGTGATTCATTAATACTTTGATGTTTCATTTATAATATTCAATAACAATTTTCAATGAAAATGGTTTAATAATTGTTTTATATGTTTTTATATTTTAATTATTTATTTTCTTTGACTTTCATTCAAAGGTTTTCAAAAAATAAATATTTTCATGGAATGTATGACTTTATTTAAAAAAGAAAAAAAGGAATTTTCTATTTTAGCATATATAACTACAAATAGTTTTCCCACCACTGTAACCATTATTTAATTTTTGGATTCCTCTATTAAAATTCTTATTTTCCTCAATGAAAAACCCACATTCATATTTTTTAGGTATTTCTGTATTGACAATTGAGTTTTTTAAAATAAGGTTTATATTGTTATATAATGTGTTTTCACATGGGTGTAAGTGATTTATCAAGGTTTTTATTCATTATACGGTCTTTATACATTCTTTAGAAATAGTTGAGTGCCATTATAGATCCCATGAGAGCCTATTATAGATTATATGATGGGTGTTCCTAGATCATTCCGGGTGAGACTGTTATAGATTATATGATGGGCGTGCCCATATACACCTACATGAATCTTCTATTCAAGCTAATGAGTTTTCATGGAAATCATTTGATTTGAAAATTTTAGATAATAACTTTTAAAAGGAAAAAATGATAATCCTTTCAAATAATATATGTTGTTAATAAAATGGTTTTCATGTGTTTTCATGTTTTTCAATGGATTAACAAGTTTCTCTTCCTTATGTACCTTACTAAGCATTTTGTGGTCATCCCACATTTGAAAATGTTTTTCATAGGACTTAAGGATAGATAAAATAATGGAATAAGTCCATTTGGAAGTCAGGAATATTTTTAATAAAAATAAATCTTATTTAATTTTAAAAGATTAATATTTTAAAAAATTGGAATTGTGTAGAAGGTTCTTCTTTGTAATATATGGTTATATTATTTAAAAGTTATGAAATAAATATATAAACCTAAAAACCTAAAATATGTTTTCGATTTTAAGAATTTAAAATATATTTTTAAGGTCACTAGAATATTCAATGTTTAATCCAGGATCCCTAAATTTAAACTATATTTGATATATATTCTTTCCTTGATTTTATACTCATATGTATTTAAAATACTTTTAATATATACATTTATTGTCAAATTCCCTTCAAAACCAATGAATTGAGTTTTTATTACACAGATATTTTAAATAGACTCTACATGTTGGTTCACAAACCCCATCAGGTATATAAAAAAAATCCCATCATATAGAACCATTACACCTTTATGAAATATCCTTTTAGTTTTCTTGACCTTCGCTTATTATTTAAAGAAATATTCCTTAACATTATAGCTATATTTGCTTATTTTGGTTTTATACTTTTCCTATTTGTACTGTTGACAAAACACTGGGACCTCAAAATATCATCCCCAATTAAATTACCCACAACATTTTTTTCAAAATAGGGTAAAATTTCATGTAGTAATTCATTGTACTAGAACATTTCCAACTAAATAATGTCAAAAATTGAAAAATTGTTAATCTAAACCACAGATATCTCTAGTTCATTATCATATTCACTTATATTGACTATATGATCACATAAAAAAATATTAGGCCCATATGCATACAATAATTTGGAAGACAGAACTGAATCCATTTATTCTTTCCATAAGAATACAAATTCACTTATTTAACAACTTCAATAGTTGTTTACTTAGGAAGGTGTTTCTTTAACACATTGAATTTTACTTTCTTGAAAATGATTATTGTGTATCATAGCCTCCAAGGAAGTTTCTTATAATAATATTCTCCCTTAATTACAATTGATATAATTGATATTTTTGATAATAATGATTCTATTTGTCTAAAACATAAGAACTTTCCTAGTTAGAATCATGTTTTACATTCATTCAATATGAACATTATTTAATTTTTACTAAAAAATGATGAAACCTTCTAAAGATATTATATCTTTTAGTGGTATATGATCAATATTTTAATATGTAATGATTAAAACTTAGTGATCATATCATCACATAGAAACTTAGGTATCTAATTATTTCAATAATATAATACACTAAACTTTGACAGTTGAGGGGAAAACATTCTTTGAAATCCATCCTATAGATATAGTCACAGATCTATTCCTAAGATATCCTTCATAGTCTTCTCCAAGATAATAGAAACAAAAAGCTCATAATAGGATTAGGTTGCTTAACTCTTTGGATTTCCCATCATTTCCATGTCTTAAAAAAGATAATCTATGGGAATCGATCATTAATAAAAACCTACTTGGTTGGAAGATCGATGGTTTGACATGTTCTTTATTTGGAAGGAATATGATAACAAGTTTTTTTTAAAAAAATTATTCTAAACAAAATTTGAAAATAAAATTATATAGAATCAACATGGTACTGTTCATTGGTTTATTAGGATCTATTAGTACTCTAAGAATGCAATATAAAACACAAAAAAACTAAAAATGAAGATAAAAATGTATTAAAACAGAAACAATGCTTAAGTAAAATTAATGATTATTTATTTTATATCTTATAATGGTGAGATACTACAAAAATCTTTAGCATATAGTTGAGGAAAATCAATAAGTGTAAACTGAAGTACTCCTTTATATTTTTTTTATATATATGGATTTATATGAATCACAAAATACCGAGTGAGAATCCTGCAAATAACTGATGAAATAATAGTGTCTGTTAGAAAAAAGAGCTTAGAAAAAAACTTCATGATGGGGAGGAATTCAGCAGGGAGTTAAGCATAATAAAATTCCCCACATCAAGGTTAATGGACTATATATATAAGTATTGTGGGTATTCCCAATAATTTCATGGTGTTTACTCTAATGCTATGTAATTTTTTTTATATACTTCAGTTACGAATACTTTATAACCTACAAAAAATTCAATTCCTATGTGTTTCATCACATGAAATTCTTAGTGTAATGGTACCTTATATTTTGCACTCGTTAAATGTTAACATTTAATATTCCACTATCTATTTAAAATCCCATATCATATAATATGATATGTATAAAAAATTTCATGGAATATCAATTTCAGGACTTTTTACATACCCAAGTTGTACCATACGATGTATCCAAATCATACACTACATTTACAAGAAATTAAGGAATATCTCCTTTAGAAAATTCCTTACAGAATATGAATATTTTTTTATTTAAAATTATATGAAAACATATATGTGTATTCATAAATGTGAATTTATTTTTTAAAATTTTATTATCATCATGGGATAATTTTTTAGAGAATAATTATAATAATATTATTATTGTTATATTGGATAAGAGATTATTCATTTAATTCATTTATATATTAGTATTTTATTAAAAATAAATGTTTTATTTCCATATTATAATTATTATTTTCATACCATCATATTACATGAATTAACTTGAAAAATAATTCCAAAATTGGATTTCTAATGTTGAATGATAATCTTCCTTGAACATTAAGTTGTCAGATAATAATATTATTAGAAATTATAATTAATGATATTATAATCTAGACCAAATGGGTTTTTTGAGTTTGTTATAATCATTATTTTAGGATGAATTTAATTCATTACAATCAAAAATCCACTATATATATAATATATGATAATTTTAATTATCTTAGAGATAGAAATATCTCCCTCTCATATTTGGAATTCTTCATTAGTATTGGAAACAAACATAGTTTGGGTGGTTATAAATCAACTTTGACCTCTTAATTTTTTATTATTCTTATCCCCTTTGTATTGTTCACACACATTTGGGATTTATTCTTACAAATAGTTGCATTTATAGAGACTGGGAAAGGATTTCATGTGTGGATGATGACAATGACTTGCGGTGTATGGGAGGTTGGGTTTTTGAAGGGTTGTTCCAGTGTGGCAGTGATAAGGGTTATTTTTTATTTGCAATAATGAATGAATATTTAGATGATGGAAATTGGAGTTTGTATCCCAATGAACAATGCTCTTTAGAGATATGGTAGAAATGTTTAGGAGAGATGGACACCATAATATGTGAGTAACAAACACAATGTATGCTAGTTTCAGTTTTGGATAGGGTTTTAGTAGTTATATACATTACAGACCATGTGATATTAGGTCAGATTCCATTTTTATTGGACCATATATTTTAGGTATGTTCTAGGGTACAACATTTGCTGACTAACAAGTTTTACAAACCATGTGGACTAGGATACTTATCATGTAATTCGAGTACATGTATTAGGTAGTTCATTCAGTATACACTCGAGTATCTAGAGGGACCCATACACTATTTAGTATTCTTATGAATGATATGGAGTTCATTATGATTTCATAGGATTAAATAACTTACCTCATAAACACATATTTCACGTAACCTATGGAAAATATATTGAATTTAGATGAGTTGCGAAATGAAAGAATGCCCAGTAATTTATGACAGACCTACATATCATATACCCTAGTGAAAACACTATGTACTGAGAAATTTATAGTAGTTTTTTTATTTCCCACATAGGTGCTAGTTTTGGATATAGAGGAAGTCTATACTTGGATTTTATTTAAATAGACCTCAATGATAGGATCCTCTTGGTTTTCAATGTCTTATATTATTTTTTAATAGTGTTAGCTTTGTAGAGGTGGTGGAAAGGTTTAGGTGAGGTATTTGGATAATACATTGAGTTTAGGTACATCTTTATGAGTAGGAGAATAATCATCCATGCATGATGTTTAGGTACTCCCCCAGAGGTATTCTCATGATAGAGAACATACCAAAATTGGATTGATGGTGTTAGTACTACCCCATATTATGGGGTAAAATCATCAAAATGTAGAGTTATAACTTCCCTGTATATTAGGGAATGGTCCCATATAGGGGTCAAATACTCCAATAATTGGCATGTACACCCCTCAATTAGCTATGGTACCACACTATTGATTATGAAAGGAAGATTTACTATTTATATATTTGGTGTTATTAGGTTTATCAATAATTTTGGTTTCATTAGATTCCTTATTACTGTTAAGAATATACAAAGAGGAACTATGGAGACTAATGTACTTCTCTCTAACAAGAAGTTATCTGATACCTTAGTTTAAGATTAGTAAATTGAATATTTTTTAGCATTGGATTTTTTTAGTAATGTAGATCATATAAACATCTAGGGTTCATGAATCACCTGAGCTATGTAGAGTTAAACTACATGTTGTTTGAGGATTCTCCCTATTACCCATGATCATCACCGGGTATTACTTATAGATGGGTTACATACTTTTGGAGACAAAAGGTCTTACACTAACCTTAGAATCACTATAAACTTGAATGAAATTATTCTTTATATAGTTAATTTGATTTATGATGACATGTTGATTCTATTTGTTCCTATGATACTTTTTAATGAAGCATATTCAGATTTTCTTTATCCAGTTACACTTTTATGTTAGGGGTTATAAACTAACTAGTTATTTAAACTTATATTTATTATTTTGGGAAATATTATGAGGTATGTTTATACATTACCCTCATGGGCCTTGTCTACACATGTTGTGTATATAAATTCAACGCATTGTATAGAGATGGTTTTGGTAGTAGTAGTAATATCGCTTTTTTATTATAAGTGTAAAAATGCCATGTCCAGAGACACTTACAAGAACACAAACAACCCCACCATTCAAGGGGGTCGAAAGTATTGCACCCCTAAAGCATATTCGAGTTTGAGGTGTTAATATAAGTAAAATTCATGGAGACACATAGAGTAATTTTTTAACTGAGAGTATTCCTGTGTTTTTTTAAGATGAGGTTTGAATTATGTGATTTTTTTCCATCCTAGACTAAAATTTTTCAATTTTTTTAATATTTTTATTTATGAAATTGCAAGGTAGAATTGAAATGGCCACATAGTAGTGACATGAAACATGCTTCATAATATAGTGGTGATATGGTGAGTTATAGATTTTAGGGTGGATATTTTAAATGAGTTGAATTAGTCTTATTTTGTTATTTTCAAAATGTAATCTAATGGAAAATTAATGTGTAGTTATATATTTTGTTAATTATAGATTTATGACTAATCTTAGAAGGAAAAAATTTAAAGAATTATAATTTACATGCCATTAAAATTCATTCATCCATTTTTTTTATTTGGAATCATCCATATCTACTTTTAATTATTTATGGATGGAATAAACCATATGATTTCTTATCTTTCTCCACAAAAGAGAGGGGGTTTTTAATTTTCTTCATGATGATGGAAACAAACAATGATTGAGAAGTATGAATTGATAATAAAGTGATGAAAATTTAATTATTTGGTAATAATTTTTCCCTATACTGACATGCCAAAATTTTATTTTGTGATATTATCTTCTCCCTCCCATAATCAAATAATTTAAATTTATTTGGTGATGAAATGAGTAAAATTACTAATGGTTTAAAATGTGATTAATTACCAAATATTTAAGGGTATTTTAATCCAGAATTTTTATTAATGAAACTCATAAAGATTTAAAATGTGTGGATATTTGAATTAATGGGTTTCCTGAAATAATAATTTTTAGTGTAGATTAAATATTTTTTTGTACATTCTATATTTTTAAAATATTTATTTCATTGATTAACGTTATTTAGGATTAAATTGAGATAATAATTTGATTATTTAGGATAAATTTTTGTGAGTATATTATTTTTACTAATTAATAATTTCACGTCTCGTCTCCCAAATAATTAATTTTTTAATTCAATTAATTACATTTTTATATATCAGTTATTCTATGAATAATTTTGTAAATAAATTAGTATGAGATTTTATGTTTATAGAATGAATATTTGTGAATAAATATTAGATTGAATTATCAATTTGAAATTTCTTATTATCATCAGAATATATTTTTATACTTAAATATTATTTTATTATCTTATCATGAAATCTTTTCTATTTTATTATTTAATTTCTATCTTGTAACTAATGCAGGGATTGAGCCCCGTGTATATCTAGAAGTTTTATCTCAAGAATTATACTTGTTTAATTTTCTCTGACATAGTTGTTCATGAAGATGAATATAATTTTTTTAAATTATAATTTATAAATTGTGTCTTTGTTGACAAATATTTTTTTTGAATATTTATAAATTATTGATCAATTTTTTTCATTGAATAATAATTTATTGTATTCCCATACACGCGTTCTTCTTATGAACCAATGAGAAAACCTATTAATGGGTGTTCAGAAATTAAACTGACCACTACTCCCTTAATTATCACTATTAATTTCTTTTCATTTAAATTGGATCATGATTCAATGAAACTAAAAATAAAAATTAATTTAGACACTTGGGTTTAAAAGTATGGTTGTAGTTATGTGAAGGGTTTAACAAATGGTCTATTTAATGATTAATTGAAAAAAAACATATAGAGAAGGATAAAAAATACTGAAGTGAGGTGTGATAATGAGATCGAGGGTGAAAGATGTGGATTGATGTGAAGGTATAGAAATATTTCATAATGGAAGTGGTGTTCAAGAAAAAAGATGAAAGTTTCAATGTTATTAGCATTTTTAACAACATTTCTTATACTCTTTGGTTACATATCATGTGTGTCCCCAAATTAATATTCTATATTTTCCATAATTCTAAAAAGATTGTTCCCCTAGAAAACTCATCGTGTGAGTTGAAATTGGTGATTCTAGTGTTTACAAAACTTCATATGTTTCTTATTCCAAGTGACTCTATGGCGCATTCCATGTAAGATACTTAGGAATAAATAAACTGATTTTGATATAAATAATATTAAACAATTTAACCCATATGAAACATTGTGGATATATGGTATATTTTATGTACCATGTAACATGATTAAAACCCTTCTAGTTGTATAGACCCACATTTTTTGAAAAACCCACACACCAATTACCATTTTGGAAAGGCCATGTAATCATTCCTCCTATGAGTTTGGTGAAATAATTATGTGGCCTTCTTGATTGAGTGACCCTACATGTTGTGTACCATACTGAGGAACATAATGTACTTTAAATGATATAATACACTTCATATATTGTTTCTCATAGGTGTTTGTTCTATATATTTTTTTATTCCATTCCAACTATTCCTCCATGTAGATCATTATGGTACCGTCCTCCGAATTATTAAATACCTACCTGGAATATTGGGGTAGTTTTAGGATATATTCTTAGTTGATGTATAGAAATGGTTTATTTGTGATATTTATAGTAGGCGTGGTGTTATGTTACTTCAATGAGAGTCAGGGGATGGTCCTACATACATGTTACTTGAGTACACCCATTAAGGAATTCTCATGATATGGAATAGTCTTCCATATGATAGATTATGTTATTACTCACCCATATGTTAGATTAAATTCCTCTATTAGTAGTGTTAGTATTTTTTATATATTAGGGTGTTGTCCACCAAAAGGTTCCATGTACTTACTCGATGGAAGTTCTCCATCCTCAATGAGGTGCAGTCCCCTTCTTCTAATGCAAAGTAAACTTATAGGTTTTTATAGACGATTCACATGGGTTGTTTTGAGAAACTATAAGGGATAAAATTCATTAAATATATTTTTTGTTGAGATTCTTCCACTTTCCATCTAATTTTCAAGGAAGAATGCATGGAATTCTTGTAGGAACAATTGCAAGACGATGGATAATCATTGACTAACCAGTGAATGTATTGTCTTGTAGGTTAGAACCACTAGGTAGCCAGTTCCCCCAATCTAAGTGTGTGTTTAATTCACCCAATGGGTTCTAATGGAACACATTTTCCCACCTTTTGAATAAAAAAATCTAACCCCTATGTCCCTATCTCAAATTTTAGACTTTATTCATTGGTCCTTGGCCTCTATCATACATCTCCCTTGGGTTCTTCAAGATTTAATCGATCTGGTTGTCCTATAATGGTGAGTTTGTATCCTTGAAAAATTATTTATCCTTCTTATGTGATTAACATAGCTCTATGATGGATATTTTTTTCCCATTATCATCTGATGATGAATTCTAAATCTCTTACTATATTAGTGAAAGACCATGAAATTTGATGATATTTCTTGATCAGATCGAGATCAAATACAGATAGTGAATGTTTTTTGGGTAAGTTTTAAAGAATCATTTAAATATTTATCTTATTAATAGAGTTTTATGACAGAACCTTAAACCAATGAAAAGTACACTGTACATTAACAATGGTTTCGACGTGTCAATGATTTCTCATTAACCGAAACATGATTCTTCGAAACGATTACATTTTTTACTTAGGTATTTTTTTAGTCCGTCCTCAAATGGCATCCTTCTTCTTCATTATCATCACAAATCTCTTTTTAATCGATGGTTTGATGAAGGAATGATGATTTTTAGTTAGACCTGAGGCCCACTTTTAGAATTTATAATGAATTCATGATCCGTTCTTCCTTTGAAAATGAATCTAGTTTTTCTTCAAAATTTCCTTCAACATACCTCATAATTAGTTCAATTTGATGACTACTTTAGGTATTTGATTCAATAATATAATTCATGACATGGAATTCCTTTGAGTATTCATTCTAAATCTATTTCCTTGATGGACCATAATAATAACTACGAACCATTATCATGTGTTCCATTCTCTATGGGTGTTAAATGTTTTGTTCTTCTTATCCTTTGAAAAATCTTTAATTCTCTCACAAAACAGTGTAGTAGAAGTTTATTTACCATTTAGTATATTATGCATGTTGTTTTCCAAACATATTATTTATGATTGAAAACACATTCATGTTATGTGTTTCCTAAGATTGTGTGTGTGGTGTTGAAACCATTCTTGATTTAGATCATAGGGTTTTATGTATCCTCCTGAGAATTTATATTGATGTGTGTTGTTGTTTATACATATGATATGTCACGAACCAAGCCGGTTCACCATACCACTCAGTTCCCAAACCAGTTTGTGGCATAAATTGAGGGGTGTTACTGATCCACACTTGCTTGAAACTAGTGCCAGAGTATGAAAAACATTCTTTGGGAATGATTTTACCCAATTGGACACATATAAAAAACAAACAATTTTAAATAGGCCAAAACTAAATTACACAACCAAACAAGCCCTTACATTGTTTTAGAATTTATGTTTACACTAAAAGAAAACTACAATATATAAAACTAAACTCCAACCCAATGTTTCATGACACATGAGAAACCACATCCTCAAGCCACAACCACCAGTCCCACATGATAATACCACTATCAAACCACACCAAGTTCATCACACATCTTGAATTTACCTGGAATACACATATAGTAAGATCTATATTAACACAAGAGTGTATGTCGGGTGTGATCCAATTCCCAGTAGGATGCCACCCAAGAACATGGTTCCATGCTACAACATTAAAAAGAAAATCTAAAAATCTTATCTAAATTAATTCTTTTAAAAACACTTCTATGAAAAAAAAATGGGTAAATAATTCGAAAGGAACACTTTGAAGGATACCCATATAAAAAATACCATCTTAAATGAGAAATTGATTTTTCAAATGGCACACCCACTCAAGTGGTTTAGCGGATTCTAATAGATGTAACCGCATCATATATATTATAACACCATGTGTGAATCCCCTAGGGTTAATCTTTCTCAAGTTTGATACTAAAAACTTATACCTGGGGGAAAGGTGGTATACTAACCACAACTGTTAGCATTCTCATACACAAGAAACTAAATAGGAGAAACATACAAGGTTCTAGTGGTGATCATCCATCATATTTGTTTTTTTAGTGTTATAAATGTCAGTCACACTAAGTTAAATCAAGACAATCTACTCTTGTATCACTAGAATACTAGTTCTATTCTACCCACCTAGATACCCGAGATTCCCTTATGCTAGAGTTAATGTTCACATGTCACACATAACACAACTCTCAAATAAACGTCAAATATTTCAAGGTAATCACACTTATTCATAAAATAACCCATTCAAAATTTTACACACACCAAAGAAAATATCACTTCTAACACAAGGGAACACACAATTAATACCTACCGATTCAGTGGGACAAGCCCCTTCAAAAACCCACTAATAATCTAAAACCATTATAAAAAACATGCTTCTAATCATTAAAACATTTCCCAATTTGTACTCAAAATGCCTAACATGCCTAACATGCCCAAATTGATCCATTTTCTATTGAAAATCCACATTTAAACTTGCATGAACCTAATGTTCTTTTAAAAATACATTTTTAACCTTCCAAACAAAAACTAAACCCCTTTTTAGAAACATTACATTATAAAACATATAAAACATAACCATTTACTTTGTTAGAGTTCATTTATAACCCATAAACAGACCAATCACTTCAAAAACACCATTCCCACCCCATAATAAAACCAAAGAACACATTTATAAAATCAATAAATCATATTAAATCCATATAATAATTTTATGGAAATGAAAAACCCACCTCCCATGAAAAAAGCTTCTATAAAATGGAGTGAAATCACATCCACACCTCATTCGCACCACAAGGAAGTAAGAAAAAACCATAATCAAGAGAATTAAACCTAAGAACCCAAGATTAAAACCATAATGGAAGAGGAAAAAAAGAGAGAAGAATACTTAAATAAGAGATCTTGAAGGATCCTCACCAAAAATACCCAAGAATCGAATCCCAAAGGAAAGAGGATTTGAAGGGACACGTTCCTAAGGCTGGGTACTCTGAGGGGGTCGAGCAAGGGGGTCAAGGGGGTCAAAATTAGGGATAGAGAAATATAGGGAATGTATTTTCAATGATCTAACAAGGTTTCATGGTTAGTCCTCATGGTTTTTCAAACCGTGTGAAGACCATATGACCGCCTCTGCCTAAGGAGACCCAACCGCACACTTACCTAGGCTGAGGTTCACAAACATGAAGAGGATGTGTGGTAGGATCTGTCTGTTACCACATAGTTTCTTGGGCTGGTGCATGGTTACAACTAACCTTGTGGAAATGGAATGCCTGGTATATCCAACCTTTAAATTATCATGTCTCTCCAAAAAATAAAAGGAAAACCAAAGGGAGAAGTTAGGAAAATTATAAGTAGGAATAATAACTCAAAAGTTGAAACCTATCACACTTAGTTCTCAAGATAAATGGCTGAGAACCCGACTAGAACCAGAATAAAAGAAAACATAAAAATTAGGGTGTGGAAATTATCCCCACCATAATGCCTTACAGCCCAAGAAAACCACAACAAAAATGGACCCTAAATAAAAAATTATACCTCCTCACAGGTCAAGGATCTTCCCAATGAACAAAAAAAAATTAGAAGAAGAAAGGAAATTATCACCAAAGAAAGAGACGTACAAATTAAATTCAGGTTTCCCTGAATGGATGCCTCCCTAAGTGTTAGCTGCCCTTAAAAGCCAAAACACCTCCAACTGATCTATCAAGGAAAGGAACTTTGATACACCCACTATCCAACCTCCTATACCAAAACACCACAAACATTACTGGAAGGGATCGACACCAGTTTCCTAAAACAAATAATAAAAACAAAATCACATACAAAGAATAGTCCAACATCTTTATTTTAATGAAACTGCTAGGGACACCCCAAAGCTTACACAAGGAAGGAACATAGGCTTAGATAGCTTTGAATCAGACAACATAAAACCAAGCCAATACCAGGAGTGAAATTGAATTATAAACATGAGGAGCCCTGAATGAACTCCCCACCATAAGAAACAATCTAACACTCTAGACAGATCTGAAAAAAAACATGGGGAGGCCCAAATGGACTCACCACAATAACTAATTTTCTCACATCGATTTCCTCCCAAGAAACTTCAGTGAGTCCCTTGGTGGGTTTCCCTACCATACTAAAATTTACACCCAAAAGTGTATGAATACTAATGCTCAAGAAAATAAAACAACCCCACCTCTTTATAACTATGGAGAGACTCTTACACCTTTAAAAATCACAACATTCAAAAACAGAGACCCCAAGTCCTTTTTCACCCCACATGACCACTTGAAATGAAATAGCTGAAGAATGAGATTTGGAATAACTCCATTTTCAATACCGATGGAAAATATTAGACCAAGATACCTTACACTTCTGGGGTTCTAGACTTTGAACCAGCTTCACTCGGTGACCTTTGGATAGAGCTCTGATGGATAAAGCATATCCTTCCTCACAAAAAGGTTCTGAAACCCTTGAACAACACTTATTTTTCTGGTGACAAAAGAAACCATACCATCAGAAAGAAAAAACCATAAAAAACAATAGAACTTGATATCTACTAACTCTCACATGACAAATTCACCAAGACAAGGGATTGGATGGTGTACATGCATCACACCTTGTTACATTGAACAAGGACAATTTGGTGGAAGGACACATAGAAGACCCCTTACTCTAAAATGGAGGAATTTGAGATATCTTTAAAGGACAATCACATATTCCAAAATAGAGGATCTCAGGAAAAATTGCATAACCTCCACCCTTAGAGATGAGTGAGAACACGACACCACAAGGTTTCACTTAACATGACCATTGTGACTGATAGAATCCTTATAAGGAGAGGGACCTTAAACTAAGTCCCAAACGGAACACAATTCATGTAAAAGACAATAGTAGATTTTTATGACCAAACCTTCCACATAGGCATCCCAAAATTATCCCCCCTTCTTAGACGAGACCAATGAATGACTCAAAGACCCATAAAGACAGCATTGAACACCGCCAACTCTGGACTGCCCAACTTTCCTCACTTGAATTCACCTCACCGTTCCCAGGCAGGATCTTTAGACACATGGAATCAATGAATCCAAAAAATTACTTCAACTCCTCTCTCATATACTATTCCACTATAAGAGGACTCACTTTTCCAAGATAGGGGGAAGAAGACTCGTCCTCCAAATTTTGAGGAGATATTTCTTACGTTGATCAACTAGAGGATATTCCAATGTCGAATCACCCATGGCTACTCTTCAATTACGGGTTAACTCTTTATGGGGGTATAGACTAGCTAAGACGAAAAACTATAGACCCAACTAAAACGGTCCATTAGCCAAACATACCATGATAAAACACTGAACATTAGGGGAAAACCACAATAAAGGCTTCCCGAAACACTTATCAAAAGGAACCACTAACCACCACTCTAAACCAACTCACCAATGAAACACAAACATGGAACTTTATTTAAACAAAGGGGGTTTTTAAACCCAAAACACCCCATAACCACATTCCCAAAATATGAAAAGTCACAACACACATTTTCTTCAAAAACACCTTCAATGATAAAACCGGATTGGTGAGTTTCACATTCACCGATAGTATCCCATGGAGCCTCTCACAAGAATTTTGTCATGCCAAACCAATAACCCATTCATGTACCACACATATCCTATGCATGTGACTACTCATGGTGATACCAAAGGTTAAATAAAAACACTTCCACTTTCCAAAAAAACAGTCAAATCTCCATTCTATTTAAAATTCCTTAAAGCTTTATTTCACAAACCTACTAGCCACACAAATAAAAACTCATTCAGAGGTTCACAGTGAATTTTTTAGAAAAACACCAACCATTCAAACAGAAATTAATTTTCAACCCTTATACATCAACCTCAAAACATTTCATTTAACTTTAAAACACTCTTGGATTCACCAAAAATTCCATTTCATCAATGCTTATTCATTTAAATCTCATTTATCCTAATTTAAAACAAGCTTCCTGAAATTAAAAAAACATTTCCAAATCCCACTAACTACCAAATTTAAGGCCATTTCCAAACTTCACACATAAATTCCCAAAAAATTCACCCCATTAAAAATACATTCCAATATTTTAGGGAATCCCATTTTAAAATAGATTTTCTCAAACCCGTTTACCATAATTTATGATTTAAAAGAAATTAATTTCAAGAAACCACATTCTTAAGTTATGAAAAAAAAATCCTTAAAAACTAAACCCCATCCACTCAAAACTATTTCCATTTTAAAATCTAGTTTTTCCAAAATTCTCAATAAAATGTTTTCAAAATGATTTTTATAAAATCCAATGAGACAGAAGACCATGCAGGAGAAATTTAGTGTCGGTGGGTGGATTTGACATATGGTTGGTGGCCATAATCCAATCACTCCACCAACATGGAGAGTGTTCTAAGGTAATGTCTGTGGATTCACATTTATTTCCATGCCCTGTGAGATCCCTGAGACCATTGATCCCCCTCTTTTATCATTTCCCTAGACATTAATGAACCACAAAAACCAAATGACTCAGATCAAACCTGACTTCCCCTGGTGACATGAGTCCCATCACAAGGTGTGCCGGCCAGGAACCCTACTCATAACCAGAACATCATGTCTCAATAATCCTATAACCAGTCTACCTAGGCTCTTTCCCAAGGAAAAAAACCCAAAATATCCAATCTAGATCTGATACTGTTTGGTCACGAACCAAGCCAGGTCGCCATCCACCCCAGTACTCGACCCGGTTCATGGCATAACCCGAGGGGTGTTTCTAATCCCCACGAGATGGAAACTAGTTCATGGGTTTCAAAAACATTATTTAGGAATTATTTTACCCAATTTCATACATATAAACCACAATTTTTTTAAATATTCCAGAATAGAAATTACACAACCAAATAATCCCTTAATACTCTTCATAATTAAGGTTTACAATTTAAACAAAAACTGAAAATAAAACTACAACAAAGAAATCTAAACTCCAACAAAAACCTTCATTCCATATTATAAAAAACATCTTCAAGCTACCTCCACCAATCCCACATGATAATACTACTAACAACCCTCACCAAGTTCACTGTACATCTTGTATTTACCTTGAATAAACATAAAATAAGGTCTACATACACCCAAGTGTGTATGTAGGGTGTGAGCGAAAGCCTAGTAGAATTCCACCCAAGAAAAAGATTCACTACTAAAATAATAAAAATATAATCTAACATGCTTATATAAATTCATGATTTTAGAATCACATCTAAGAAAAAAATATTATGTAAAAAACTAAAAAAGGTACACTTTGAAGGAAACCGATTTCACATATACCAGCATAAATGAGAATGGGATTTTATAAATATCAAACACACTCAAGTGGTACTTCATATTCTAATAGATGACACCACACCATATATAATAGATCACCATGGGTGAATCCATAGGTTTAATCTATCTTGATTTGGACCCTAGAATCATGTACCTCAGTAAAATATAGTAAAGTAACCACAACTGTCAAAATCCTCATTCAAGAGACACTAGAGAGGATAAAAATCCAAGGTTCTAATGGTGATCATTCGTAATCATAGTTTTTTATGGTTGTAAATTCCAATCCAGCTAAGTGAAATTGGGATAATCCACTTTTGTATCACTAGCATACTCGTTCTAGTCCACCAACTTATATACATGAGATTCTCTTGAGCTCGAGTTAAAGTTCACATGTCACACTTACCACCAATCTCACAAAAAAGGTGTAACATTTGAAGGTAGTAACCCTTCCTCATAAAATAATCCATTTACCATTTTACACACACTAAATAAAATCCCACTTTTAACACAAGGAAACACACAATTAAAATCAACCAAGTCAATGGGCTAAGCCTCTTCATAAACCCACTCATATTATAAATCCAATTTGAAATAAGATTTTAATCATTCCAACATTTCACAATTTGTACTCAAAATATGTAACATGGATAACACACCCAAATTGATTCATTTTAAATTGAAAATTTCATTTAAACATGCTTGTGCATCTAATTCCTTTAAAAACACATTTTGCATCATGAAAAAAACCCCTATAACCCTTTTTAGAAACATTAAATTACAACACACACAAAACATATCCATTTCCTTTGTTAGAGTTCATTTCTAACCCATAAACACACAAATCACTTCAAAAACAACATTCTCACCACATAATCAGAACAAAGACCACATTTACAAACTTAGACAAACATATTAAACACAACTAATAATTTTAGGGCATGGAACCACCGACCTGACATGAAGAAACTTCCATAAAATTGTGTGAAATCACATCCACATCTCGTTCGCACCATGAGGAGGTTAGAATGAACCCTAATCAAGATAATCAAACCCCAAAACCCATGATTAAAACACTAAATGAAGAAGAAAATAATAGAGTAGGCGACTTATGTGAGAGATCTTGAAGGATCTACAAAAAACACATGAATCGAAGCCCAAAGGGAGGAGGAGATGGAGGGTGGTGTTCCTAGGTCTGGGGAGTCCAAGGGGGTCGACTGAGAGTGAAAAAGGGGTTAAAATTAGGGAGATAAAAAGAGGGAGGTCATTTTTAATGAGCTGGCATGGTCACACGGTAAGTCCCCACTGGTTTTCAAACCATAAAAGGATTGTGTGACCGTCTCTTCCTAAGGATACCCAACCACATGCCTACTAGGGACAACGTGCCTGACCATGTGGAGTCTGTGTGGTAGGTTCTATCTCTTATCATACAGTATCCTGGGCTGGTGCATGGTTACTACTAAAAATGCAAAAATAGTGCTCCTGGTCTGTCCAATCCAAAAATTCTCAAGTATTTTAAAAAATTCAAAGAAAACCAAAAGGGAGAAGTTAGGACAAAGAGAATTAAAATGAATACCTCAAAAGTTGAAACCCATCAAACCCGGTTCTTGAGATAAATGGCCACGAACCCAATCTGAACTTGATTAAAGGAAAACATAAAAAACATGGGTGTGATAATTTTACCCACCATAATTTTTTCATCCCCTGGAAAGACACAAAAATACTTGACCCCAAATAAAAAATGACACCTCTTCACAGTTCAATGAGATTCCCAATGAACAAAAAAACATGAATAAGCAGGGAAACTATCACCAAATAAAGAGACCTAAAAATTAAATTTAGGTGGCCTAGAATGGATCCCTCTCTAAGTGTTACCCACACCGAAAAGACAAAACACCTATAGTTGATCGATTAAGCAAAGAAACTTTCACACACCCACAATCCAACCACATACACCAAAACACCACAAACCTTACAAGATGGGAACCACCAAACTTTCCCAAAACAAACAAGAAAAATCAATTCAAATCTAAATAATACTCAAACAACCTTATTTCAACAAAACCTTTGGGGATTCCCAACCCTAAAACATACACAAGGAACGATCTTGGGGTTAGATAGCACCGAATTAGACCACCTACCAACAAGCTACTTCCAAGAGATAAACTAAAGTACTGAAATAGGGAGTCCTGGATTAACTTCCCACCATAAGAAACAACCTAACACTCTAGATGGATCTAAGAAAGAAACATGGGGAGGCCTGAATGGAATCCCCAACCTAACAAATAGAATAACATTGATATACTCCTAGTAAATTTCATCCAGACCCCCAATGGGTCTCCCCACCATAAAAATATTTACACCCATATGGGTATGATCACTAAGGCTCAAAAAAACCAAAAAAACCTACCTCTTTATAACTAAGGAGAGACTCTTCCACCTTTAAAAATCACAACATTGAGGAAAAAATTCCCTAAGTCCCTTTTCACCACATCAGACCACTTGAAATAAAACAGATACAGAAGGTGATTTGGAATACCTCCATTTTAAACATCGATGAAAAATATTAGACTGATATCCCTTACACTCATGGGGTTCCTGACTATCCGTCAACTTTAATCCAGGACCAAATGCTAGATCTATGATGGTTGAAGCATCTTCCACCTTGTAGCCTGATGTTAAAACCATCACACATAACTATGTTTTCTGGTGCCACAAGTAACCATACCTCCACCGAGACAACACCTTTTGAAAAAACACTCCCCAACATCCATATATTCCCACATGACACATTAATTAAGACAAGGGAATAAATGGTTTACATTCATCACACCTTGTTACATTGAATGAGAACCATCAAATGGAAAGAAAAATAGAACAAACCTTCCTATAATGGATTTCCCAAAAGGAAAATCACTTTTATCAAAATAGAGGCTACCATGATAAATTTTATAACCTCCACCCTTGATGATTAGAAAAAACATGACACCACAATGCATCATTGAACATGACCACTTTGATCAATAGAAACATTATAAGTAGAGGAATCTTAAACAGAATGTAACATGTCACAAAATTCCTACAAATGGAAATAGCATACTTTTATGAAAAAATATTCCACAATGGATACGCAACATAAATCCTCTTCTAAGATGAGACCAACGACATACCCAAATTCCTTTAAAGATAGCAAAAAACACCGCTAACTCTGGAATTATCTCTTTTCCTCATTGTAATTCTCCTCACTGTTCCAATGCAAGATCTTCAGACATGCAGACTTAACAAAACCAAGAATATTTCTCCACTCCTCTCATATCTTCTATCACAATACAAGAGGTATCACATATCAAGCACATGGGGGAAAAGGCTCTTCCTCCAAATATTAAGGAGAGAGTCTTTATGTTGATCAACTGGAAGATATACCAATAAAAAATCACATGTGGCCACACCTTAACTTGGTGTTAACTCTTTATGGGGGCGTACAGTACCCAAGAAGGAAAAATATGGACCCAAATACATCATTCCATCGGCTAAAACTACCATGAGAAAACACCAAACACATAGGAGAAACCACTGCTAGGGCATCCTGAAACACTTCTCAAAAGGAACCACTAACCACTACTCCAAACCAACTGACCAACTAAACACAAAGATAGAACAACATTCAAAAAGATGGTGTTTTCAAACCCAAAAAACCCCACGACCACATTAAAAAAATAATAAAATACACTCCACACCTTTTCTTCAGAAACACATTCGAAGATAAATCCAGATTGGGGAGTTTCACTTTCACCAATGATGTACCATGGAGCCTCTCACATTCATTTTTCTCATGCCAAACCGGGAACCCATTCCCTTCCCACACATATCCACTGCATATGTAAACTCACAGTGATGCCAAAGGTTGATGAAAAACTTTTCCTCCATCCAAAACAAACACTCAACTCACCTTTACATTTTAAAAATTCACTAAATCTTATTTACATAATCCAACTAGCCATAAAAATGAAAACTCATTCTGAGTTTCACAAAACGTTTTTTAGAAAAGCACAAACCATTAAAACAAAGACTCATTATCAACCCTTACACACCAACCTCAAAATAATTTATTTAACTTTAAAACACTTTTGGTTTCACAAAAAAATCCATTTCATCAATACTCTCCCCTTTTAAACTCATTTATTCTTATTTCAAACAATCTTCTCGAAATTCATAAAACATTTTAAAATACTACTAATTAACAAATAGATGGCCATTTATAAACGTCACACATAAATACAAAAACATTTCATCCCATTTAAAATACATTCCAACAATTTATAAAATCCAATTTTAAAACAGACTTTACTAAACCGATTTTAACATTATTTATTCCTTCCTAGAAATTAATTTCAAAAAACTAAAAATTTATGTCATGAAAATCCAATCACAATAAACATAAACCCATCCACTCGTAACCATTTCCAAATTAAAATATATTTTTACACTATTTTCAATAAATGGTTTTCAAAATGGGTTTTCAAAAACCCAATGAGACACAAGACATGTGATTGGAAATTAGTGCTGATGGGTGGCTTGTACATTTGGTTTGAGGCCACAATCTAATCTCTCCACCATCAAAGAGAGTATTTTAGGGAAATGTATCTAGATCCACATGGCTTTCCAGGCCCTTTTATCTCCTTAAGACCATTGAATCAAATCTCTTTTCATTTCCCAAGACATTAATAAACCAAAAAACCAAATGACTTAGATGAAACCTGACTTCCCCGGGTGACTTGACTCTCATCACGAGGTGTTATGTCTAGGACCCCTACTCATAACTAGAGCATCAAGTCTAGAAAGTCCAAGCATGGGTCTACCCTATCTCTTACCCAAGGAACATGACTCAAAAGAGTTGACCTGGCTCTAATACCATTTTTTCATGAACCAAGCCGAGTTTCCATCTAACCTAGTGCCAACCCGGTCCATGGCATAACCCGAGGGGCCTTCCCAATCCACACAGGCATGCAACTGATGCATGAGTATCAAAAAAATGATTTAGGAATGATTTTACCCAACATTAAACATATAAACAACAAAAAATTTTAAATATTCCAAAATTGAAATTACACAACCAAACAAGCCATTTACAATTTTCAGAGTTGATTTTTATACTTAAAAAACCATAATAAAAGTACAATAAAGAGAACCGAACTCCAACCCAAACCATCATGCCCCATGAGAAATCGCATCCTCAATCCACCGACACTAGTCCCACAAGACAATACCACTAACCACACACACCAAGTTCACCGATAATATTGTTTTTACCTAGAATAAATTTAAAAAAATATCTACACACACCCAAGGGTGTCTGTAGGGTGTGACCCAAATTCTAATAGGATGCCACCCAAAATAATTTTCTGTTATACAAAATTAAAAATATAATCTAACATGATATTCTAAATTCAATATTTTAGAAACACTTCTAAGAAAAACATTTATTAGATAAACAGTTAAAAAAGAAAAAATTAAAGGAAACCCATTTCAAAAATACCATCTTAAATGAGAATGATATTTTATAAATAGAACACACACTAAAGTGGTTCTATATATACCGATGGATGGAATCAAATTATATATAGTAGAGTACCATGGGTGAATCCCGTAAGGTTACTCTAGCTCGAGTGGAACCCTAGAACCTTGTACCTCGGTGAAAGTTGGCATAATAACCACAACCATTAGCATCCTCATGCATGAGACACTATAGAGGGGAAACATCCAAGGTTCTAGTGGAAATCATCCATCATCATAGTTTTTTAGTATTTTAAATGTAAATCAATCTAAGTGAAATAGGTAAAATCCAATTATATATCACTAGTGTCCTAGTTCTAATACGCCCTCCTAGATAAATGAGATTCCCTTGTGCTCGAGTGAAAGTTCACATGTATCTCATACCACTAGTCTCACCAAATTTGTCAAACTTTTAAAGGAAGTCAACCTTATTTATAAAGAAAGTCATTTACCATTTTACACACACCAAATAAAATCACACTTTTAACTTAATGAAACACACAATTAAAACCAACCAAGTCAATGGGCCAATCCCCTTCATAAACTCTCTCATACTCTAAAGCCATTTTTAAAATTTCATTTTCACCATTAAAACATTTCTTAATTTATACTCAAAATTCCCAACATGGTTAACACACCCAAAATGATCTATATTCCAATGAAAATCCCCATTTAAACATGCATGTACCTCAAGTGCCATAAAATATTAATTTTTCACCTTCCAAAAAATCCCTAAACTACTTTTTAGAAACTTTACATTATAACACACACAAAACATAGCCATTTACTTTGTTAGAGTTCATTTATAACACCTAACCTCACCAATCACTTCAAAAACATCATTCACACTACATAATAAATCTAAAGAACACATTTATAAACTCCAAAAAATATATTAAAACCATTTAATAATGTAAGGGCATGAAAAAACATTCATGTCATGAAGATCCTTATGGAAAATAGTGTGAAATTACATTCTCACCTCATTCTCACCAATTGATGCAATAATAATCCCAAATAAAGAGAATCAAATGAAAAAACCTAAGATTAAAACCCTAAATGAAGAGGAAAATTAGAGATAAGAGGTCTTACATGAGATATCTTGAAGGATCCCCACAAAATGCCCAAGAATCAAAGCCCAGAGGGAGGAGGATATGGCGAGACGTTTAACTAGGGCTGGGGAGTCCAAGGCGGTTGAGAAGGGGGGATAAAGGGTTTAAATAGAGGAGAGATAAAAAAAGGGAAAGCATTGTAATGAGTTGGAACAACCAAATGGTTAGTCCACACATTTTGAAAAACTAGGAAAAGACCGTGCAATTGCCTCTTACTAAGAAGATCCAGCTACAAAATTACCTGGGCCTAGGTGCATGGCCATGAAAATGGCATGCGTTATGTTCTGTCACCTACCACATGGTTTCCTAGGATTGTAGACTGTTACTACTAACCATGAACGAACCATGTTCCAGGTCTTTCCAACCCAAAAATTATCATTTTCTCCAAAAATTCAAAGGAAATCCAAAGTTATAATTTAAGACAAAGATAAGTTGAATTAATACCTCAAAATGTGACCCATCACACCTGTTTTTTGAATGAAACTTCCAAAAAACTGATGCAATCCGAAATAATGGAAAACATAAAAACTCTGGTGTGACATGATATGTAATTTTTTTGGTGTTTCAGAGCCTGAAGAAGCTCTATTTTGGTATTATTATTATTTGGTTTCTTAGTTTTGGTTAGAAGAAACCTTATAGGGGGAGTGAGGTGGTGTGAAAATGGATATAAACGATGAATATTTTATGGGATCAGTTAGATCACAAACACCATTATTAACATAAGATTTCCAAATGCATGGGATGAGAGTCCATATGCTACATGCCAATGTAGGATAATTCTATGCATTGGTGATGTGTTATCCAATTATGTCAAACATATCGGGTGGAGATTAACATCATATGGGGATAGTGAAAACCATCAGGCTTGGGTGTTTGGTGTTCTTAATAAAGACCAACATCAAGGTGGTGGTGTGAGGTGTGTCCTTAAATAAGTTATATGTTTAATAGAAAATGATATCCTTACAGACATCATGTCAAAGCAGGTGGGACCGTGGTTTGTTGTGGCTTGGTTAGTACATGATGACTTGAAAAGTTTGTGGGAATATTTTTATTTGAGAATTTACTTATATAATGAGATAATATATTTTACATGATGTAAAATTATGTTAAAGAAGTGTAGTTGGTTCCTCACATGTTTTATTACTCAAACCATTCATTGGAATATTAGTGAACGTGGATATTTCATGACCCAAAATCTAGTTAAGGGAAAGGGCCCTATGATGGGGGATTTGAGGAGACATAGTATCAGAGAAATAATATATTTACAAACACACTCTAGGTTATTGATACTATATTTATTATCTTTATTATAGTAATGATACAATGTTTTTCCTTTCCACACTAAGTAATGGAGATTTTATTTTTATGACTAGTGTACCAGGAAGTGTAACTTTTTTATTTATTTTCTTCATGATTACATGATTATTATATTTTATTATATTTTTTACTATACATAGAGACGACATGATATGAATGTTATAGTCTCCCAAAAAATGATGTTCAGAACCTCACTTCTATTTGGGAGCCTATTTTAAAAATGGAGGCATGCGTGAGGTCATGTGAGTTGTTGGCATAGAACCAATGGTTTTAGTCGAGACATTACAAATATTGTCATATTACTTTCCTATAATTTATTTTTAATGACATAGTAAGGATGTAAAGGATATTGGTTGTGAGGTACATGAATATGGGTGTCTCTATGTGCCTAGATAGCACATGGGTAATGGACCTATGAGTTACTATTGAGGCTGTTGTTGTTACTATTTAAGGATATTTTCAATGTTTCTACACATCATGAATTGGAATTTAGAATAATATTCCATTTATATAACTCTTTTATACTTCATATTAGGTCATTGGTTTCATTCCATTACTTGTGGTATCCATTTTATATAAACTTGTATTCCTTTTCTATGTGAAAAATCTATTTTACATGTTTTGGTAGAATATCTCTTTGAATTAGTTAATTGAAACTTATAAGGTTGTTATGTTTTGTATATATTTATATATGACTGTGACTAACATGTAGGGTAAATACCTTGTCAATTAATATGGGGATATACCTTAGGTTATGGGTAGACTCCTTGTAAAACCTTGTTGTGATCACATAGACTGGTTAGATTTTTTTTCTAGACCTATCAATTCTAGATGTTTTAAATATTATATTTTAATTTTTGAAATTCAATTGTAGGGGAGTTTGATTAGATATAAATCTATAGTAGGCCATTTTTGTTTTCATGATGTCCTCCCCCCAAATTATACAATTCTGAGGCCAACAACTTGAGATGGGTGATGGTGATTTACCAAGTTGTGTCTCCTCAAAATGGGTAAATCCCACTAGGTATTGCATACAAGAGAGAATATAACATAATAATGAAACATATCATACACCTTTCTCCCACTCCCGCTTCTCCACTAGATTAAAACTCTTCCCTAGTATCACAAATCATGATCCTTCTCTCTTAAGAATATGCCAAACCAAAGAGACCGAGGAATGGAATCACAATATACACCTCATGTAGAAAATCTTCGAATCATCCCATATCGCATAACTATATATAGTACCCAAGTAGTTTTTGGGAGCCACCACAACCTATATGACATGTATTATACATCATGTATTATAGCTCAAGGAATTACAGCCTATACACTATGTAAGATACCACAATACATCACAATATATAGACCTCATACCACTTAAATCCTTTGGATTGTACATTTGGTAATACATGTGTCTGAAATGAAAAAAATACATTACATACATCTACCAAAATAAGTGGGAAAACTAACCACTATGCATACCATCACATTTAATGACCAAGATAATTGAGTGGGGTTAGAGGGTGTAGTAATCCATCCATCCCCCCACCATGATGTTGATGATAAAATCATCTCAGAGTCCACTTGATGTTAGTCTCCCTAATAGACATGGGTGGAGAAGCATATAAAAAACCAAAATATTAAAGGTATAATATAGTTAAAAAATACACTATGGGGATCACATAGTCTTAGACTCAATTGAAAATAACATCACTCAGTTTCCTAGATGCCTCTACTATGGGAAGATATTCTATAAGTGAACAAGCATTTAAAAGAAAAAAATTAATGAATTATTTTATTTTTTACCATGTCCTCTCATTAATTAATTCATTATTCATTATTTAACCATTATCATGATTCCACATTACAATACATTATTCATCAGATTAAATTCCTTTCCCTCCAGGCATAATCTAAAATGTGTCAAAGGCTTCTATAAATTATCATCTTTTTACCATTTTCATTCGATCATTACAAACCCCAGGGGGTAAGGATTATTTATTCATTATTAGAAACATTACATATCCACGTACTATAGGAAAAACCTCTTAATATACCACAAACATAAAACATGAAATCAAGGACATCCATCTACCTTAAGTAGTTGGAAAGGGAATGCAACTAAAATAAGAAACTAGGATATCGACCATTAAATAGATTCATAAGTGAGCATCATAGATCTTAACATCACATCAATGGGTGAGCCTATATTCAACCCATTCTATTATCCTTTATGTCTTCCCCAAATCCCATATGCATATCTCAATGCATGTTTCTATCACATGTGTCAACTGCTTTCACATCATCTGAACCCCGCAACACCATCCTATTAGAAATCCTAGGCTAAGATATCCTAGGTTCATATCACATATATCCCTACCCTCCCCATATCACATCGCATAGTGAATCTCACATCTAGAGCAAACAAAAAAGTAGTAGGAAACAAAAAATCGTATCCAATAGAAAAACCTAGGCCCTAAAATTGATTAATCTATCCTTCACCCATAAATGATCCCTCACATATCCTAACTCAAGGAACTAAAAATTCATAAGTAGATAGGAAACTTATTCCCTAGAACTTATATATATCAAAAAACTAGTTTTAATTCCATATTTAAATAACTAATTCATTATAAAACGTTCCAACTATGAGAAGCCTAACCCATAAATCTATAAAAAGCTAAAAAATATAAACATGATTTTAGTATTAAAACCATATAATTATATTTAATTTTATTATTATTATCAAGAAGAATTATCATACATAAATTTTTTTATTAATTACATTAATCACATGAAAGAAAATTTTCAATCACACATGCACATAACAAAAATTTTATTACCATTAAATTATAAGAAAAATCTAATTCAAACATGCATATTCTTTAATCAATATTATTCCAATTTATTATCAACTAACTCTAGATTTATGTTACTTACCAATTTCTTTCAAGAAAAATATGATTATCTATTACATAATAAGACATTATAACAATCATAGCATAGATATCACATTATTTATATAATTAAGAGGAAAACTTCCATCGTGTTATAAATCACATAAACATGCGATCACTAATCAATTATTTATTAACCCAATTCAATAATTATTAGTTTAATTCAATTTCCCTCTAGAGGGATAAACCATGATAGATTGTTTATTTCACCTAAATAAATGGTTGATGTAATGAGTCCCATACCTCAATGGTGCCAACATTATTTACCTGAGAACTAAGCAACATTCTTGATCTCGATCAATTCTCGCTCAAGAAGCCGCATCAATCCAAGGACACCACAACATAACCACACAAGAAAACCAAGAAAATATCTATTAGCAACATGGATATGATTTGAAATCACATGTAGAGAATAATGTGAGGAACTACATCGAAGGAACATGATAAAATATGTACAACATACCTTAGATCACAACAGATTGAAGAAAGAAGGTTAGGAATCCATCACCATCGAAGGAATCCCCAATCACCTGGAAAGAGGGTTGATGGATTTCCTAAAATTCAATAAATTCAATAGGGTTTTGAGGAAACTTGAGGCCCCTACTATTTATAAGGAAACATCATACTGGGAATTTATATGGTGTGAAAAACTTTCACATAATGAAAATATCAGGCTTTAGATATACCCAAAAATGATTCACCTTAAAGGATTTATTCCAAAAAAATTACACATCCTACAACACCCCATATACCACACTCAAAAAAGTCATGAACTGAGTGACGTGAAACTCTTAAACATAGTGTATTATCCCTGCTTCCATCTATTAGTAAAATAACCCCTCCAAAATCACTACCATCCTCCAATAAGAAACATGAGATTTAAGAACATGTAAAGTGTTAGATTACATGAACATGGTAAATTGTATTAGATACCAATAAAATAATTATCATCCTTGAAAATCCAAAACCAAACACAGAGAGAAAATGAAATGGGATCATCCAAATAGCTACCATGTGAGATACCTATCAAGGATCTCTCCATCATTGCTGATCAACCACTTCACTTAGAGGAAACAAGTGAAAAACTATGAAACATAAATAACCAGATCCAAAAAACTCTCCTGGTATAGATACCTATCAAATGAGATCCAATACATAGTAAAAAAATAGGAAAACATCTCGAAATCATAACGGCCAAAATCCACAAAACGAATAATGTTAATGAGAAGATACAAACATTAGAAAACTTAGGGTACTGATTTAGCATGAATGAATCACATTCTTAGGTATTCTCATCCATGACACCATGCTGCCACAAGATACAAACGAAGGGTATAAATTCCAACAAAAAAACTTCTACTAGCAGTCCTTGATATCAAGAAGCCTCTCCTCAAAGGTTAGGACATTATAAACATCGATATCTCTCTAATAAATTAAACGAGAGTTTTCATGAAGATATTGATGGATCCAAAACATGTTAAAAATATTGTGTACCTAGATCATCTTTAGGGAAAGTGATATTCAATTTTTCATAGATCCGACATGATCCAACACCTTTAAATGATAATAAAAGGTCGAGAAAACTTACTCCATTACCAAACCATCAATTCCCATGATAAGGAATCACCTTCAGGAACACATGATATCTAAACCAAACTCTAGATATCTTATCCTATGATCACGAATGGATTTTTTATGACACATCATTTCCTTCATTCACTCTTGAATTACCTTAACAGTATCTTTTGTATTCTTTAAGAGTTTTTTCAAGATAATTGCTAAATCTATGACCCCAGTCCAACAAAATGTTGAATGGAAAGTTTTACCTTAAAAATCTTCAAAATATTCCCTACCAACGGTGGAGTGTAAACTATTATTGTTAGAAAACTTGACAAAGGGTATTTTCCTCCTCCAAAAATTCAAAAATCCCAGGAATATGTTCACAAAATGTATTCAAGAGTATGAATGGTCCTCTCAGTTTGACCATCCGTATGTGGATAAAAAAAGTTTTAAGGCATAATTAGGAGACAAAATAATACTAGATAACTCTTTAAAACCTATAAGTAAAATGTGGATCATGATCAGAGATGAAAATCATTGGGAATCCATGGAGTCACACCGCATTCTCAGAACACTACCTTGATAAAACATCCCTTGATCTCCACTCCATGGTAACAATAATGTGTGTTGATTTCATCGAATGATACACTATCACCCATATAGAATCATAGAACCTCTAATATCTAGTTACATTGGTAAAAATGTTCGAAGATATTTCCACCAAGTTTGAATGAAGAAAATCTAATGGATAGAGAAAACCTCATGGATCATTGTGGTCATCCTTCACCTTCTGAAAAAAATAATGAAAAAAACTATGCAACTGCATGATTAAACCAAGGACACTAGAACTAACGTATCATATCTCATTACATATTTTTCATGATGGAATTTAACACCAAAGGAAATATATTCATATCACAGAGAACCATCCCATGCATAATTGAAGGAATAAAAACTATTCCCTAGAGTAATAGTCAGCGTTGTCTACCCTCAGAAAAAATATCAGGGGTATCATCGAAGACAACCTAGTCACTCCAGACCTACACTTTAGAATCCCCAAGCTGGGGATCACACACCCATTGCATAAAATACTATTTCACTATCATATGGAATAATACAACCTTTGCCTAAAACCTATCTTATATCTATATGAATCACTGTGAGTTCCTCTACCACTCTCTAGGAATATCTAAATTCACACATAGTATCACTACATGACTTCCTTCTTAGTGCATCGGCCACAACATTTATCTTTCCTAGTGTATAAAAAAACGTTGTGCCACAATCATTTAAGAATTCGATCCACCATAATTTATGAAAGTAAAAATTCACACTAGGAGAAGAAATATTTCAGGTTATTATAGTTTATAAAAACCAAAAATACACTTTCTGATGAGGTTATATCACTAAACCATCGAATCAAATAATACTATCACCAACTAAAGATATTGGGTGGAATAGTTACACTCATGGGGATGTAACTACTGAAACCAATAAGAAACAACCAATATCTAATTCATCAGAACAAATTCCAAGAAAAGTTGTGAATCATCACATAAAAACTAAAATTGAACTCCATCTAATGAAAAAAAAGAATTGGAGCACTAAACAACTACTCCTTCAAGTACTAAAAAGGTTCCTTACACTAGTTAGTCCACATAAATTCGTAATCCTTCTAGGTCAAACCTATCAGAGGAGATGAAAATTGAGAAAAATCATCTATGAACCTCCCATAATACCCTAAAAGATCAAAGAAACTCCTCAACTCTGCTACTTTCTTGGGTGATTCCCAATAAACTAATTCATATTCATTAAAGGATCCACAACTACTCTATTATGGGGCATAACACATCCCATGAAATAGATTTAAAAATCCTATAAATTACATTTCAACAACTTCCCAAATATCTAATCATCATGAAAAACTCAAAAATTGTCACAAAAAATCTCTAAATGATCCCCATCATATATGGATTATACAAGGATGTTTTCAATGATAGCCACCATGAACTTATATGGATCTCTCTAATCACAACATTCATCATCATTGGGAACAAGGCTAGAGTATTTGTTATCCTGGATGGAATCACAATAAACATGTACTGAGCATGATGATAATAAAATATAGTCTTCTAAATATCACCATCCTTCATTGACGTTTTATGTTTTCCAAATTTTATATTGATCGTTGAGAACAAGATTTATCCCTTCAACTCATAAAAGAAATCATCTATCCATGGAAGAGGATAGTGGTTTTTTACCATGACTTGGTTCAATCAATGACAATCAATACAAAGCTACAAACTTCCATCAGCCTTATTTACAAGCAAAACTGGTGCACACCAAGGTGAAACACTCATCCAAACAAAATCTCACTACAATAGATCATCGAGCTATACCTACAACTCTTGCAACATGGAATTCTCCATTTTATACATATAAATCGAGATAGGTGACATTCTTTGCTTTAGATCAATCCAAAATTTGATATCTTGCTGAGAGGGTAACTCTACAACATCCTATGGAAAGACATCACTATACTCTTCCAAATCCATGGGAAACACTGCCCTCTGAAAATTTCATGAGTTGAGGATCAAATTGACAAAGAGATAATACAAGGATGAAACATGCCTATGACCCATATGAGGGTATCACCCTCCAATAAACACCACCTACTCTGTACCAGCATCATAAAACAAAACAACCCTCCTAAAAAATATATTATAGCCTTAACTGATTACAAACAATCCATACTGATGATGATATAATATGTATACATTCGTAAACATAGGAAATATCTCTAGTGATGTCCTAAAATTAGCTCACAGCCTCTAAATACTTCATACAAGTCATCTCAACCTCCAACTATAATAGTCAATGCTAATGGAATTGGAAGGTTCTATACCTAAAGTCCCAAAGTATAGATGAGGGATGGTTTTATAAAGGAGTGTGTCACTCGTGAATCAAAAAAATCATGAACCCCTGTATAAAATTATTAATGTGTAACAACCTTGACTGTAATAAATAAAATTCCCCCTTTTCATTTATTTAGATGTCTTATTATTTAATTTGGTTATAGAAAACACATGACCTTATTTGGTTTTATTATATCCTCTCAGATTTAAATGACCTTTAAGAATATTTTACATTGATAAAATTCCCATTGAACAATGATAACATGATTTGTATAAGTATATTGTTTTAACGAATCCAATTGACATAGAAAAATGACGTGCTGGCCTCAACCAGTGGGATCATACCCTATGAATCCCATTTATCAGAGCATCTGAGGGTGATAGAATATTTGATCATTTATATTGACCAATACCAATCTAAGATCCAACAACTTAAGCATAATCAAAACCATTTATGTGATAAGTTCATGCTCATCGAGATCACAACCCAAACTGTGTATATCGAACCACCTCGTGAAAAAATCACCATCGCGCACCTAACTCAAAGGGAATTTTCTGGTGTATTAAAGGAATATATATCAATACCCTAGAAATATGTGTTTGTACATCATTTTTAATATAATAATTAATGAATTTTTATCCTAATTTTTTACTTTATATTTTTTATTTTGATATAATAAAACAAAAAATACATTTGTAATTAGTATTCAATTTCATTTTAGAAATATATTTTGTCAAATTAATGGATTTTTAAATTAAATAATATTTTAATAAAATAATAATACAAAATAGATTTTATTAACATAAATTATCATATAATTTTTATGATTTCAAATGATTTTTTTCAAATGTTTAAAAACTACTATTGTAAAAAAACCCAGCATTTATCAATAAATGTCGATTCTTAATTTAAAAGACAAAATAAAAATATTTAGAAAATTATTATTTTTAAATGAATATTATTTTGGGAATCAGAATGTCGAAATTATCTAAGGGTGATTTTTTTTAATTTTTTTGAGACAGTAAATTTTTGGGTAAAAATTAAAAAACATATAAAAATAAGGTGTGAATTATGACATCATAATTATCCAAAAGTGATGTAATAAAAAATATAAATGGAATACAAGATCAAATATATGTGTTACATTTAAAATAAAATTATTTTTAGTTTATTTTATTAATTTTATAAATACATCTTGAATCTTCTAAAACCATAAATATATTTTAATGATTTAAAATAATTTATTTAAGAGTATAAATCACTTACACATAAGCAAGGGTATTATTTTATTATGTTTGGTCCCTGAACATATAAAATAATTAATTAAACTCCCATTAGGAAGAAAAATATTGTTAAAACCATGAAAAGTTTTGTGGTTTTGGTTATTTTATTATATAGAGTCCAAAACTATGTTGAGAAATGAAAAATAATTTCCCACTAATTTCCCATATAAACAGACCCCATATCCTATTTATATTTAATAAAAATCCTTAGATCTCATTCATACTATTATTTCCCTTCCCTAGAGTCCTCCCAAGGTCCCCCCATGCTCTAAAGAATCTCCCCCCAAGTATTTGGATTCACACACTCAAGTAAGGGATCCTCACCTTCTCTTCATTATCCAAGATTGTTTATTATCTTATTATTTCTATTTACAATTAATATTGTTGGAACATGTATTTACATTTACCTATTAATACCCATATTATGTAGAAATTATGATATACAAATTTCTATCTCATCAACCAATTTTATGAAATTTTAAGTGACACCGTTATGCTATCGAAATTTCACTATGATTTTCCTTGCCAAAACAATTGTGTAGTGAATACTATTCCCATTTCCTATCAAGGGTGTTCATATTTATATAGTTATAATTATTTTACATGGGACATAAATTTATTTATTCCCTGTTAATTAATCATGTAATAAAATACAATTATAAATCATTCCTTGTTTTATGATCTATGAGGCTCACATAAACATGAGATTGAAATGAAATTGATGGGTGTGCACGAAATTATATAGTAATCTAATGCATTGGGTAATGTTTAGTCTCACGAGACATCATATTAAGTTAGAGAATGAACCTGATTCCTTTATGGAACTTTTTCTATCCTGATTTCTTGGCCATTATCTATAACCTAAGTTTATGATCCAGTGTTTTCTTTTATTTCCACATATACCATGTTTATTTTTATAGTTATCATGCTTTATCATGTCTCATTATTCATGTTTATGAATACTAATCCTTTTATGCCTCATTCATAAGAGTATCTTATATCATATATAATTACCTCCATGTTATTCCTTGTTTATTACCATACTGGGATTTATAGCTTACACATTTCTTATGTATATCCCCAGGTTATCTAGTGTAGTTTCTAGTGATAGAAAGTTAAGGATGTTTTAAATAAAGATGATGCCTTTTCTATTTTAAATTATTATGAAATGTTCCTAGTTCACAAATAAAATAGGATTCTTGATATTTCAGGTTTTATTGAGTGTAAACTTATTAATGAATCATTTATTAATGTGAAATAAAGAGATGGGTCGTTATAAAGTGGGTACCACAAAAGGCATCTCGCCCTCGCAGTACTAGAAACACCAAAGAGTGAAGTAGACCAAAACATTCCCTACAACCTTTCCAACTCGACTGAAAACCACCTCCATTTCCAAGATATGATCTCTGAGGAAGGGAAATATCTCATGTATATATTATTCCAACCCCATCTCCCCGTTTATGATACAATACTAGAGCACGCCACCACAGCTGCCCCGACTGAAACTGCCTAAATAGAGGATCCCGAAGAAAAAGTCCAAGAACACACACATTTATATGGAAGGTCAACTACAATTTCCATATATGACCTCAACCTCTATATGAAAATAATATCTATAATCCATTGGCATAGGTCTGAGAGATTTCACCCCTAGATAAATGAGATTATGTGAGTTGGGACCTACCCCCAATAGAAAAAAAGCTCTTTGGTCCTAGTATCTAGGAACCCTAGATCACAAATGTAATTCACGAGGAATAAAAAATACTCCCATATTATGAAAACTCAGTTCTATATAGTGTCCCCTCAATAACCTATTTCATCCAAATCACCTAAAGAAACATCTTTGTTATAAATGGGGTGAACTTGCATTGAATATTTGCATAAAAAACCACTTAAAAATTACAGTGCATGTCCTCCACATCTGAAAAAAGGTATGAAATATTTTGAAAAATGGTAATAAAATAGATCACATACTATTACACACTGTAACTCCCCAGTTGATGGGTAAGATGCTCCTGGAGATTGGTTGCCCTCAAGGTTGATGAAAGGAACTATGCTCAGAACTAGTCTCAGAATTTCACCTGCAGGACTTCCAAATCCTCTCTATCCCAAAGGAAAAATAACAACCACTTCCTCATAGATAGATTTAGAATTGTAATAGATAATAAATACCAGTTCTCCATCCGAACACAGATCAAATAGAAAGCTGTCTGAAACTCTTCCAACAAGTCTTTTGTGAATGAATCTAAAATCGATCCCTCACACTTCTAAAGAGTTTGGTACAAAAACTCCCATAGTATCCTCATATATTTTTCTTCATCATCAACCTCCACTCAGTGGTGATCTTTAGTCATATTTTGTTGGACATATTTGGCACGAACCTATTACGGATGTTTACCTATCTATAATCACAAAAATAAAAAATTGTTTTAGTTCCTAAACCAGAAATATGGAATACTTAACATTAATTAATTAATTATTTTATTATGTTCATTAGATTATAACATTTACCAAGTACTAAAAATTTCATAAATAGGCAAATTGAAGAATGATTCATGATATTATCCTCAGTCTCTACCCTATTAACAATATCAATTCATTTTTTGGATTAGTAAACTTAGAGTTCAGTGCATCAGATCACAGGGGGGGCCTAAATACTCATCTCTGAATTGGTCTCCCCTATTTAAATCACCCAAGAAACTCTAATAAATCAATTTATATAGATACCAAGGATTAACATACATGGGTATTACATATTTTTTAGATGAATAATCAGGACATTACAAATTACATGCCTAAGGACCAATATAGTTTAGTGTGTTTGGAAACATGGAACATAATCTTATGAATCAGTGAACGGTCTTCAATTTTTCCCACAATGATCTTACCCTCTAGTAATTATAGTTAAAACATTTATTCATCACCTATGGAAAGGAAACATAATAAAGAGGTGATATCATATGCATATTAAGGATAAAAAAAGAGATATATAAGCATAACATGAGAATAAGGGGATGAGAATATTATAATAACATTATAAGATCATACCATTCATATCTATGATCATAAAAAAAAGTCATGACATAAATATTGGTAGTTTATAATACATGAATAAAAATGGAAGAAATGGAACAATCCATGAAATCATAACATAGGAATAAGACATAGAATTTGTGGCACACACATAAGAATATAATATTATTTCTTTATTTTTAACGAATAATTTACATGCCCATATTAGTATTGTTCACTCCCCATTCCATCTTTGAAATCATGGTTTACTCCCATGTCCATCTTAGTAGTCATGTTTCACTCCCAATACCATCTTTGCAGAAAAATACCTTTACTAAATTGAGTCAACTCCCCGTTTCATCCATGTCTATCTCATGAGATATAAATATCTACCCAATGCATTGGAGGGAGATATAGGTGCCACCCATATCACAATTAAATAATATTAATGTGTTCCAAAATTTCATAAATAATAATATCATAACTCATCAAATGAAATGGGTATCATAAACATGTCATAATATCATACCCTATGGAAAATAGATAGTTTTTATAATCATTTAATCAAAGAATAACCCATGAAATGAAGTAGGTTTCATAAGCGTATAACCAATTAATGTGAAATTGGTTTCACTAACATATAAACCATGAAAGAGAATTGGGTTTTATTAATATATAACCAATGATATAGAAGTAGGTTTTATAAATATAATTCCATCAAAACATAATCCACCCAGAGAAAGAATCTGAAGCGAAATTTTGGATCATTACCCTAGAAAGTACTGAGTAACACCAATATATGTCATCTTAAATAGAAAATAATTTTGAAAAATAATTAAAAAGTATTTAATGAGGAAAATATCCTTTCTTGTTTGAAAAATAATTTTTAATATATAAGATATTTTAAAAACCATTTTACCTGAAATTAAAATTGAAAACTTATTTAGGAAACTATAATTTTTTTAAGACCAATAAAGTAATATTGAAATTTTTTTAAAATAAAATCTTTGAAAATAATTTTAAAACTTATAAATTATTTTTTAAAACATTTGGAAAATATATTCATTTGAAAATACTATAAAAACATATACTTAATTTTGAAAACATTTTGGAAAAATATTTCCGTGAAAAATTATAAAATACGATCGAAAACATTTAAAAAAACCTTTTAAAAATAATTTTTTTTGAAAACCTTAAATAAATCTTGGTTTTGAAAGAACCCATATTTCTGACTGAATAGATAGATAAGGTCAGATATTCTTAAAAACACTTTCTTAATTATCTTAGGTACCATATAGTAGAAAAATGGTACCATTTCAAGAAAATATCATGAATAACTAAAGGATAATAAAATCCAAAACAATTATTGAGATATTTATCATAATACTTCATCAATGGAAGCATAATCGTTAATAATCCTAATAACCAATGTGATTATAGAAATAATATATTACCACATTACTAACATTGAATTATAAACCACATGAGAGAATTGAATTAAATTATTCTTATAATACCATTAAATATGGATATTCATAATATAGAACTTCGAGGGGAATTATATACACGCCATATGAAAATATTGGTGCATAACATGACATGTATCTAAAAGAAGGAAAATTGAGACAAAATTATTTCAACGATTTTGTAAATTTTGAAACATAAACCCCATGAAATAAATATCATCAAATGTATATGTAAATACCCATTAATTTAATATTAATAATCATAGAATACAACCATTTATATTATACACCCCATATATATGAAATAGGAGGTGACCATGACTTGTGCTTCAAAGAAATTAAAAGTTAGATGAGGAAACCCTCACCTTATTTCTTCACTCTTGTTGTACTCATAAAAACATCATGAATAATAAATATAAGTTTATTATACATCTACTACATAAAAATATTATTGTATATGATATCATATATTAATTGGTTTTGACGTTATATTAGTATTTTATTAACAACTCCATGTTAATGTTATGTTTTGGGTCTATTAGCATTGTTTTTTGTATATGTTTTGGATTTTTATTCTTAATACTCTTACATAGATCATGATTTATTATTTAAAAAAATGTAAAACATGAAAAAAATTCCATATATATTCAGTATATATTTGTTTATTATAATCTATAAAATATATAAATATTAAATGGAATACACCGTTCTGGGAGATGGTAGGTCGTACATACGCATGAACATTGTTTCCACTACTAGAAATTGGCCCTATACACACAGTTTTTCCAAAACCATTGGTATAGGTATATTATGGGAACCTATACCCATGTTTTGGGAATACCATGAGTATATGGGTGATTACACCCATAGTTTTTGTAGAATAGTGGGTATAGGCTATTTTCAAGACCTACACCCACATTTTTATAAAAACCATGGGTATAAGGTGTTTTTTGAAGACCTATACCCATTTTTTTTCAAAACATGGATATAGGGTTGTTTTTTGAATACCTATACACATGGGTTTCAAAAACTATCGGTATAGCTTTCCTACCATATAGAGGGGGAAAACAATTTTGTGGGACACAAAAACAATTTCACTGGAACCCCTATTCCCATGATTTTCTTCTTATAGATACAGTTTATAAAAATATTTATAAGTAAATATATATTTATATACCAATAAAAAAATTAATTAGAGGTTAGGTGGGGGAGAATAAAGGGGCAGTCCAGGGCTCGAATTCGGTGGTTGTGTATTTTGTCAAAGCCACACCCACAGTTTTACAAACCGTGGGTCTAGGTTAATGACATGGTGGAGTAGATCTATAAACATGGTATCCAAAACCATGGGTATATATTAGGTCTATATCAATTCTTTAGTTTCCCATGGTTCCTTGAAACCATGGGTATATCCTATACCCATGGTTTCAAGGGAAACACCCAAGGTTTGAAACTGTGGGTATTGGGAAAATTTCAAAAGTGTTCTGTTTTATTTCCATATTAAAAGAATTAAAGTAAATAAAATATATATATATATATATTTAATATAATTATATTAGAATTATTTTGTCATATATACCTTATAATTCTAATAAAAACATCCTTAATACATTCTATGTTGTCTGTGAATGAATCACATCGCTTCAAGGATGCGACAATCCACACATCCATAAATAAAGATATCGTAGTTACAAAAAGTGGAAAGCATGAAGTTATGTGTTATATAATAATTTATGAAAAATAAATACCTAATATATATCATTTATATCATCTAAAAATATAGTTTACATCATTATTATCAACCATGAGATGTGGTAATGGTATAATGAACAACATCTTTTCGTGAGGTAGTAGTTTGCTGTATATAAGAACGATAAGTTTGTAACCCATTAGATGGTAGTGTGTGTAAGTTTATGTGTAAAAATTGGAATTAAAACATATCATTACATTTAGGATACCATTTTTACTATAAAATCATGGAATAATAAGAGTTTATGGGTCAAATAATGAAAACAAAATAATGTATCTTGCGGAAGGATGTTACCTATTCTTTGGGTTACTCATCTTGGTTTGAACCAAATGGCTTCCATTTTGAATTTTTTCCAAAATGTAGGATTATAATATTAATGGAGTAATTTAGGGAGATTATTTGAGTATATTTTTGGTGCACCAATGGGATTTTTTTGTGAATAAGTGGGTGGGGTGAGGGCCTTTTTATTGAGAGGTGGAGTGGCATTCTTTTAAATCATTTAAAAGGGAATTCCATCCAAATTTTTATAATATAAATTGGATAAAATAATGGTCCCAATTTTAGATAATGGACGATATGTTTCATATAGTAACATAAAATGGATTTTGGACAAGTTTCTAGGTCATTTTGATCGATATGTTTAAGGATTAGTCCTCTGTTGAGCTAATTTTTCTCCTAATTTCTCTAATTATGTTTAATCACTTTATTTAAAATTATTGGTAAAAAATAATTTTACCATATTATAAATTATTAAATATTATTATTCAAAATATGGAACAAATTTTTTACAAATTACAATAATAGAAGTGGCATAAAGTAATTTACATTTAATCCCATAGACGAGCCACGACAACGAATATTTAAGCAAAAATGTTAAAAAGTATGAAATGTTTTTATATCCAATTTCAATGTGAAATTGGTTAAAATGAACTAAATTTGTTTAAATTATATACAACTTTTATAGTTTCACTTTAAAATAAAATTAAAATATAATTTAACTATATAAAATAATGAGATGAAAAAGTAGTTTTGAATTAAAATTTAGTGTTTTTGACTACTCATCAAAAAATGAAACTTTTAGTAAAATAACAAAAATTAATTGAAATTAAATTTAGATATTACACTTTAAAATTAATTTAGTTTTAAAAAAATATTATACAATTTTCAAAAGTCATATTATAAAATGGGTTCTCAATTAATAGGTGGTAAAGTTACTTTTTTAAAAAATAAAAGTTTTTATTCAATAATTTAGATTTATTCTTATCTTATACATATCTAATATATTGGATGTGTATCATAAATATTTATAAAAAATATAATATATATTTTATTGAAAACATTAAATAAATTGGGCTGTTTAATTTATTAATATAAAATTTTATTTGTACATATAAGAATAGTTTTTTTAGAAAAGTAATTTCTTTATTTTCCAATTGTTCTTGCTTTCACTTATACTAATTGATAACCAAATGATTAATTTTATTCACATGTTTAAATAATAATTTATTTATAAAATATATCCTAATGGCTACGTGATAACTATAATAATATTTTGACAATAATATTAATAGTATGATGTAGTTTGGTAAAACAAGGTCTTTCATGTAACGTTGACTATTGAAGGAAATCAACATTGCATGTAACACAAGCCAAACATAGTGTTCTGTGTACCAAAAACTAATATTTTCTTCATGTAGTAAATTATTAACTTGTTTTTTCATGAAATGAAATCCAAACATTGTGTTTTCATATAACACATGCTATATTGAGCATTGCATGAAATGAGAAATATAAACAAGATTAAATATATTAGAAAAAATTATTTCATAAAATCTCAGGGTATTATATTCTACCCCCCAAAAAATTATTTTCCCCTAGAAATAAATATGTTTTATTTAATTTTTAATACTTGAAATTTAATTTTGTAAAATCCCACATCACAAAAATGAGTATATAAACTTTCACTAAAAAGGGATATTAGAAATCTGACATTTACCAAAACTAACTCAAAAATTGGGTTTCCACAAAGGAGAACATAGGTGGAAGGTGAAAACATGGACATCGAATAGAAATAAAAATATCATGTTTTTATGGAGAGTGATTGAGATCATAGTTAGGGGAAAGTTAACAATTAAAAATCCATAAACCAAAGAGGCTTGAATAAGGTCATTGATATCATAAAAAATGATGATAACTTGACAATATTTTATTTCAAGACCCTTTTTCCCAAAGTGGAAGAATTTTCATGTGAAGATATAGTTACTTGATTTTAGCACAATCTCATCCTTTTTTCCAGCTTGATTGATTTCCAATTCATCTCTTCTTCCATGTAATGATGGTGAATTTTTCATTCTCGAACTACTATCAGAACATGAGGTCCATAAATACAATTATAGGTCATTACATCAGTCCTTATCATAAAACAATGGTTAGAATAAGTTATCCAACAGGGATAAATATTTATATGGTGAAGTAACACTTTAATCTCTAAAACATCCTCTAATGTTTAACATAATCCATTTCATAAATAGTTATCCTTATAATCCTTCTAAAATATAATTTACCATTATTTCCATAAATGAGCACCTATCATATCCCAAAAACATTTTCATTTGAAATATTGGGTCAATCCTTATACCGATAGAATATCAAATGTTATTTTATTATACAAAAATATTTTTAGAGAGATAAAATCACACGAAACATCACAATTTTATTTTTATAGGTCATAATCAAACAATATTAAATTACCAACTAAAGAGAGGAGGGTAAGTTTTCCCTAATTATTTTGATTCACTTCATCCATTATGATTGAATGTGCTCTCCCTTTTTCAATTTTCCTCAGTTGTTTTTGTGGAAAATCATCAACATTATTCCTTGGATGTGGTAACTTGTTATCATAATTTCCAAACTCCATGAAATTGAAACACTAAATTCTGAGAGGTGCATTCTATGGGAATTTCTCATTATTCAAATCATTATCTAGATTCATTCCATGCCTTGGACATTCATCCACTAGATGAACTTCCCTTCAATATTTAAAACATTTTATAGTTCCTATAAGATAATTTACTCCATGTTTCTTTCTAAACATTTATAATAATGTAAACTTAACCTTCTTCTCTTTATAGTTTTTAGAGTTTCATTTTAATATTATCCTTATTTTCTTATCATAACTAAAAAACTGATGGGACGATTCAATCACCCATTTTGTATGAATAATATGTGGAATATTATTAATGAAAAATGTGTTCTTCAACTCTTCATAATCAACAGATTCAATTTTATCTTGTCGCCTTGTATTCTTGATAAATTTCCACCACTTCTCACTTCACCTTCCAAGCGATAAGTTCCTAACATTAGTCTTTCACATTATGAACTTTGGAGAATGGAAAATATCTTTTTAGAGGTATATATCAATTTCATAGAAACTATTGGACTGGTAGTTACAATAAAAAATATGGAATTTTTCTTAAGAAGGATTCTAGAACATATTGTTCCATCATTTGTTCATATGGAAACTCATCATATTTCATGGATTGATAAGGCTGTGTGGTTACAGAAATGAATTTTTTCACTCTATATTCTATAAAATTCTATTTATAAGGGGGGGGGGATAATTTAATTTTTTATTGTATTCCTTATTAACATGGTTCCTTTTGGATCTATACATTGACTAAAAAGTTAAATCATAGTGTAAGAAATACTTATCATAGAAGAAAACCAAATAATCCTAAAAAATTAATCATAGGATATCTAAATAATGACACCTAATTTTTAATATATAAAACCTCAGGTTCATCTGAGATAATTAAAATTCATTAATTTTTTAAATACATCATTATGGTTCATAAAAAGTTTTTGAATTCCCAAAGAATATCCCTTGTGATATTCAAACAATGTGTGCTATAAGGCCCATTTTCGTGCACCAGTTCCAATTCGAGTCAAGATCAATATGTTGTTTTGGGGTTTATACCACTATGTATATCTATTATGGAGTCAAATGTACTTGTAGTATCTAGAAAATGGTTCATTTATTATAATTCACTCACTCCATCCTTTACCAAAATTGTAGGACATTTTCCAATACTTTGAATTATCTTTAGACTTATCCTTAAAGTCATCTGTAGGCATATCCTTAGAAATATCCCTAGGGACCTCCCTAAATTTTATCATACTAGTTTCCAAAGGTTTAATAAACCGTAAATTTGATAAAAATTATAGTGACACAATCCTAACATACACGGATATAAAAAAAATTTAGATGAAAATTCATCACATTAGAACCAAATCTTATACCTATGTTGTAACATCCCAGACCTTAATTCCACTGAAAGGTTCCCAGAGCCCCATAGGTCACATGACCTCAAGTGAATCCCCTAAAACTCTAGAGTCTTATAAATATAAGCGAGGTGCTGGGTGAGTCCATGAGGAGACTATGACCTCATTTTCATACTGTAACACAACGGAATATCAATAACATTTAAAAATATCAGAAGCCATAAACCATAAAACAAAATTGAATAGTGGAATACTGATAGTATAATCAAGACATAAATCATATCATGTTTAAGATGATGATATATGTCACATGTTTCTAATAAATTATTTAAAATAATAATACAAGGCATATGTGAAATCTATATAACAAAATTACAAAAGGTGAAAATAATACCAGTAGCATCACAATCCTCAGCTTGATCCCATGATCCCTTGCTCCCAAGCATCATATCATGTCCCTGTAGGATGGAACATTACCTTATCATTACTTGGAATCATATAATCATTTCAGGCCCAAAATCATAACCAAAATAGGATGTGTGACTAATTTCAATTATACAACCCCCCAAAGTTTGTGATAATCAGTCATTGGATATATATATATAATAGGTATTGTTCAATAAGGAATGTAGTAATCAAAGAAGAGCTCAAAATTAAACATCCAAAATGCTCTAGTTTTTATTTCATATCCATTTAACAATTCAATTACATTGAATTTATATATCTTGATATCCTACTCAAACCTAGAATCCTAGTGTAATTGGTAGCACAATAGTTACATCAGAAGGCCATCTAATCTTGTACAAGTGAAAACCGAATTGAAGCTTGTGCTTTGTCTTGGAAAAAACATCATAAGTCATTTTATTTATAATTCAATTTTGAACATGTAACCATCCTTGAAATTCCTAATATAGAATTCAAGTATCACTCTAGGTGCAATATTAACCAAAACCACACAAGCCCATCCCCATAGAACCTATCAAGAACCTTGTATCACTCTAGGTGAGGTATAACATCCCAACCAAATGTGTCCATCCTGGGTACCCCACAATGTCATCTCGAGTATCAAGCTTGGCATAATATTCAATTTCCTTTGATCCCATTAATGTAATTCTCATAATAATCCATGTATCACTCATCATATTAGTCTAGCCTCAATGATTCTAGTGATGGCATCCCTCATTTGAATCCATGTATCACTCATGACAATATAATATTAACCATAGAGTCTGTACATGGTATCGTAAGGTGAATCCATATATCACCGCAGGTATAAAGATAAATATTCACATGATTTCATCCATGGAATTCAAAGATGAATCCATGTGTCACTCATGGCTATTTATATCGAACCCTTTCAAATTAATTTAACCTGACAAGGTCAAAAGCATGAGCGTCTAATATCAAACTCACCTCTGGGGGTGAGTCAAGAATTGACCAACCTCATAAGGTCTATCCTTTCATTTACTCACATGGGAACATTTTTTATGACATGGTTCAAGGGAAAAAAATGCTACTATATAAATTGGTTATACAATAACTTACACGGGCCATGTAACAAAAGGTGCAATTTATTATCATTAGGGAAATTGCAAAAGAAGGTCGAGCTCTGGAGCTTGCCTTCAAATACTAACATGGTGTATTTTAGAATAAGAAGCCTAGAAATCCTAATTACCTACATAAGGGCCTAGTTATCATATATATCACATGTTAATAGAAAATATTTAAGCAATTCATCCAATTGCATTGATTCAAGTCCTGGCTTATATTTTACTCACATGGGCAAGGAAAACATGCATTAAAAAATAAAGGAATACATGGATTAAGGGGAAATCATCAATCATATATCCTTAATTAAATTTAATTATAATATAAAAAAGTTAAATTTAATTCATAGACGAATTTATATTTCAACATCCTATCTAATGAGGAAAGAGGCATTCCTCGTAGGCATCCAATTCCAAAAGCTAGAAATGATCTCTCAAGGAAAGTCACCCATCAGGTGGTCATTATTCAAGGTATAAAACCAATAACAAGCATATTCATACCTATTAAATTAACTAAATCATGGTTGGAAATAACAGGGTTCAATTCTATTTAAGATGATTCGCAAAAAGGGGCACTCAGAATGCTCAAACATATAAACTGCCCGAATTTCAATGAAAAGCACATGAACACCTACATTAGGCTCATCCTCGATAAGTCATCCCATATCAAACTCTGATTATTCCTATTTTATGAGAAATTTTAATAATAGATGAAGAAATAGAAAATAGTGAATATGATCCTAATTCTAAATACCATAGTCGATATCTAGAAGAATTGAGAATGACTAAAAATGAATTAAGGTCATACCATTACAGATCCAAGGAGATGAAGCACATTTGAATCAGATATTGGATCGTGATTAGATCTAAATTAAAAACTTAGGATCAAGAGGAGATCTTTTCAATGGTGAGCGCTAATTTTTGTTTGAGAAAGAACCCAATTTATTGTTGTGAACCAATTTTAATTAAATTTAAAATTTATAAAATTATTAAAATTACAGGCTACACGGTTTACTTGCATGGTTTTTCAAAGAGTGTGGATACCCTGCATATTTTCTTGTAGGTCTGTGGCACCCACACAGTTACTCTGCATGATTTACTAACCATGTAGTAACCCTGTTAATGGCCTTTATCAAATTCTTCTAACAATGCAGACCTATCCTCGTGGTTATGCGACTCAACCTTTAGGGTTTATACTACCCATGTGACCTCTTGTTCTTGCACAAAACTTGGGTTTTGGGCCCCGAAACATCCTTAGATACCCCTGAGACCCTTGTGACCTCAATGATCACTCAAATTAGTCCATATTTAAACAATTAAACTGATAAAAGTAGTGAAAAAGAGATATATACCTAAAAGAAGAACAGGTTTCTTATAAAATTAACCGTTAAATAAATTTGGCCCTGAATTCCCCTTCCAAGGGTGGTGAAGCATGATCTAAGAACAACTCCATCTACTATGCTCACACATTGGTATCCCTCTTCTAGGTCTCATCCAACACTCAGTTGTTCCACTATATCACCTGTACTAAAGGAAGGGACCGACCTCAGAGGACCTTTATTCTACAATCCACACTTCTTATAGGATGCTCCTCAAAGGAGGCATCTTCCTAAAGATCATCCTCCTCAGGTAGAAAATCTTGAGACGGGTTTGAAAATCAACGTCATAGCCAATAAAAAATGAAGACATTGTGTATAGTTGGGTACCTCTTAGGTAATTGTAACCGATAGGCTACCAGTCTGACTCTCTCCATAATCTCGAACGGTCCATTGTATCTAGGGAAAAGCTAACCCAGTCTCTTGATCTTCTTGTCTCCCTGCCTTAGTGAAACATGTAGGAAAACCAGATCCCTGACCTCAAACTCTAGATATTATCTATGGTGATCAATGTAAGATTTATGACAGGACTGTATAGTAGACACTACCTTCTGACTCAACCGCACCTATTCTATGGTCTATAGGACAAGACAAGGTCCCAACATAACTGCCTCTCCATCCTCCAGGGAACACTAGGGTGATCAACTTGGTTTGTCATGCAAAGCCTTATATGGATCCATCTTAATAGTCACCTAAAGGTTATTGTTTTAGGAGAACTCATCCAGGGGTACATTCCTCTCCCAAGAGCCCCCTAAATCCCAGATCCCTACCAACAGAATGTCCTCTAGCACCTAGATTGTGTGCTCTGAGTAGCCATCTATCTGGGGTGGTATTGTATGCTCATAAGCTCTAATATACCCAACACCATCTATATCCCTTCCATAAATGAGAAGAAAACTAGTAGTCCCTATATAAAATGATAGAATGCGGGAATCCATTTAGTAGGAAAATCTCACATATATACAACCTCCAAAGATTATCAACAATGAAGGTTTCCATGATTGGTAGAAAATGAGAAACTTTTATTAGCCTATAATCAAAAACCCAAACAATGTATTTACCTCAAGGCGACCATGGTAAAACATTCATGAAATCCATCATGACATTATTCCATTTTCACTTGGTAATAGGTAGCTTCTATAAAAGTTTGGCAGGTCACCGGTGTTATGCCTTCCCCAGTTGACAAGTGGAACATCTCATGAAAAAACAAGATACATCTCTCTTCATGCCAAAACACTAATAATAATAATGTAAATACTGATACAAATTTTTTAAACCCGGATAATATTCTGAAGATGATGCATGAAAGTTCAGAAATACTTCCTCACGCATGTCTTAAGAAACCCATATGTGACCATGTACCTACCAGACCTCATCCTTGCCTATGGTCTATACAAGAGGTGGGTCCTCACCTTCCACACTCTCCCATAGAACTAGGCATTTTGTGTAAGATATATTAATCATTATCAATATAACTAGAAGGGTAGAGGTAATAAAAATTGATGATAAAAATTTATTCTCCAAACTGTCATCCACCTCCAAGTGCATCTCTGAGAACAATTCAATAAGGTTCCACTTACTACTGTCCTACTGAAATTCTTATATTCGAGTCATTCTTCTCAGTTAATTGACTACTACATTGCCTTAAAAGGTGCTTATTCAATCTCTATGTAAAAATACATAAGATACTCAACCCACATTTGTTTTCTCATGTTCTGATCACACTATTAAAATATTCACTTGAGGATTTAGTTGTTAGTGTACAACCCAAAACACTCTACTAGTAAGTAATGCCTCTAATATCGCAATGTGTGAACAACCACGGCTAACTATAGATCATGTGTCAGGTATTTCCTCTCATGTGGCGTTAACTGGAGAGACCCGTATGTTACAACTAAATCCCCATGTATAAGAACTTATCTGAGCCCGATACATAATGCATCATAGTAAATAATGTAACTCCAACCTGGCTCTAAACAATCAGTATCGGCACTGAAGTCAATCTCCATTTAAACTCATGAAGGGCTATCTGGTAGGAATCTGACCATTCATACTTCATATATTTCTTATTCAAGACTGTAAATGGTGTTACCAAGAATGATAAATACTATATGAAACACATATAGTAACCACCCATCCCTAAAATTCTAAACACCTCAATGACATTCTGAGGATACTCCCAAGTAAATAACACTCTCAACTTCTCTGGTTCCAATGATTCTACAGTCTCTATGATGATGTGACTGAGGAAGTGAATCTATTTTATCCATAAGTGGAGATTTGTTATCTTAGAATATAACTGATACTCTCTCTATGTATTAAAAAGTATCTCAAGATGTTTTTCATGGACATGTTGATTTTGAGAATACAAAAAGTATTCATCCATAAAAACTAAAAAAATGAATCAAGGTAAGAATGGAACACTTGGTTCATTAGTTCCCTACATACCACTTCAATGTTCATGTTATTGAACGATATAACCAAATAATCATATAGACAGTACCTTCTCATGAAGGTTGTGCATGGTATGTCCTATGGTATAACACACACCTGGTGATAATCGGATCTCAAATTAATCATTGAGAAGACCTGATATCCTCGAATATGGTTGAAGAGATCATATATCTAAGGTAGAGGATACTAGTTCTTAACCATCAACTAGTTCAATTTATGTTAATCCATACATAGCCTAAGGGTACCATCTTCATTTTTCACACTTCATTTTTCACAAAAGGACCATCAAACCCCATGGGGAAGAATTGGGTTAGATGAAACCCATAGCCTCTAAATCCTTTAGCTACCTCTTGAGCTCTTGTAACTTAGTCATGGCCATCCTGTAAGTAGGAATGGATACCGGGGTAGCTCTTTGCACTAGCTCTATAAAGAAATATACAACTCTTACTAGAAGTAATACTAAAAAGTCATCCATGAATAAATTTTTGAAATGATCATCCAATGGAGGGAAATCAATCTGATGTGTCTGCTAATCATCTATAGATAAACTCGCAATCTAGGCTATCATCTAACCCAACCCACATAGATCAGGTCCATATCAACTATTATGGACATCCTATTCACCCTTATGGTGGAACTCCCCACCCTATCGTGATGTAAAGCTCACCCTACAGTGATAGTAATAAACAAAGGATCGAAAGGGAACCAACCAATCCATCCTTATAATTACATAAAAGCCTAACATTTCAAGGAAGAAGAGGTCCAATACTAAGTGACACCCACCAACCTCAAGGGGGAACTCCCTTCATAGACACACACCTTCTATCCTGATCCCTAACAGAGTTTCTAGCATCATTACTCTGTCAGAAGTATAAACACAGAGCCCACAATTCTCCACAATGATCACAAACATAAATCTATGTGATGCATCTATATAAAAAAGTGCAGAAGCCAAAATAGAGGCAACTAATACAGTACCTCTGATAGTAGAAGGTCTAGGATCCTGCGCCAATTGGGTGTACTGAACCGAATATTCCTAGACTATACCACAACCCTATGACATGGACTAGCTACCCTGAGGTGATACTAGCTACTATCATCGTTAACCATGGGTTATACTACCACAACCACAACCATCACCTCAGTGTAAAATGGTTGATGTACCCCATCTCTCAGTCTGGCGAGAAGTTGCAGACCCTACTCTTAAACACAGAGTCAATGCAGATCCTCTCCCACTAGCTCCTGGTGTAAACATTTTGTAGAAGCATTGTTTATGGCCCATATTTCTGCAAGATCGACACTCTAATGGGTCCTTCATAAACTAGGAACTCATATGTACTAGATTACCACAATAGTATCCCCTCACATAGCTCAGTAAATGGTTGTTTTGACTACTAGTATCTCTATGTTGATGCTCTAGATGACACTTCCTACTATTGGTCGATGTAGTATTAGACCTATGTGATGAACCACCCTGGACTACACACTAGTGAAAAAAATTTCATTTATGTCGGTTAATTTTTATTTTTTATGTTAGTTTTTAGCCGACGTTAATATGGACGATGTTATAAATATTGTTTTTACATCGGTTATTTAAAACCCGATGTAAACAACATTACATCGTAGTGTTTATCACTTTGGTTATTAAATAACCGATGTGATAAACCATTTCCCAAGCTTTTATCACGTCATTTATTAAATAACTGCCGTTATAAACAAGGGGGGAGGGTTTATCACATCGGTTATGTAATAACCAACATGATAAACCAGTGTGGGGGGTGTTTATCACGTCAGTTATTAAATAACCGAGGTGATAGAAGGCTAGAAAATGGTTTATCACATCGGTTATTATATAGCCTACATGATAAACCATTTTATAGCGGTTTATCATGTCGGGTATTTAATAACCGTCATGATAAAGCGGGGGGGGGGGTTATCACATCGGTTATTAAATAACTGATGTGAGAAAACAGTGGGGGTGGGTGTTTATCACGTCTTCTATTAAATAACTGACTTGATAAACAAGTGGGGGGTGTTTATCACGTTGGTTATTAAATACCCAACGTGATAAACCCTGGAAAATGGTTTATGACGTCGGTTATATAATAACCGACCTGATAAACCATTTCCCAGGAATCCATCACATCGGCTATTAAATAACCGACGTGAAAAACCATTTTTTTAAATATAGATCATTCCTCTGCTCTCCCCAGAAACAACCAGAAACCAAACCAAGAATTCGTACCAGAAAAACAGAAGTAGACCAAAACAAGAACCAGAGAAAAATTAAGAATTTACATTGAAAAAATTTTAAACTTACCCCACTGGATAGCCCCCCCCTGGACAGCCCCCCCTACCCCACTAGATAGCCCCCACCACAACCCTAGATAGCCCCCCTCACCCCACTGGACTGCCCCCACCACACCCTTGGACACCCCCACACCCCTGGACTACCCCCCCCCCCCCCCCCGATACCATGGAAAGCCCCAAACACCCCTGGACATCCCCACCACCCCTGGACATACCCCCACACCCTTGGACAACCCCCACCCTCATGTATGTCCCCACCCCCTGGACAGCACTCCCACACCCCTGGAAAGTCCTCCCACACCCCTGAAAAAGGGCTAAAAAGTTACCAAAAACAAAGCACGACTCCCTCACCCCACTGGACTGCCCCCACCACACCCCTGGACACCCCCACACCCCTGGACATCAGCACCACCCCTGGACATTCCCCCACCCTCCTATATACCCCCACCCACTGGACAACACTCCCACACCCCTAGACAGCCCTCACACACCCCTAAAACAGACCAAAAAGTTACCAAAAATAGACCAGAACCCCATCCCCCCACAGGACAGCCCCCACCACACCCCACACCCCTGGACTGCCCCCACCCTCTAGAAATCCCCCAACACCCCTGAACAACCCCCCACCATCTTCGACACCCCCCACACCCCTGGACTGCCCCACCCCCCTGGACACCCCTGGACTACCCCCACCCCCTGGATAGCCCCTGGACAGCCCCTGGACAATTGGTGTTGGGAGAGGAGGTGCCGCCATCCCTCGGGGGGCATGTCGCTGGAAGGTACTCATCACTCCCACATGCGAAGCATGAGATCTCAAAATGTTTCACATGTGGGAGTGTTGAGTACCTTCCAGTGGCGTTCAGCCCCCTGAGGGATGGCGGAGCCTCCTCTCCCAACCCCCTGGACTGCCCCCCCCCCCATCCCTAGGGACACCCGGGACCACCCCCCACTGGACAACCCTCCCACACCCCTGAAAACCCCCCTCACCCCACAGGACACCCCCACACCCCTAGACACCCCCTGGACCTCCCCCCACTCCCCTGGACAACCCTCCCACCCTCCTGGAAATGCTCCCACCCCCTGGACTACCCCCCACTCTCATGGACACCCAAGATACCCCCCCACCGGACAGCCCACCCACACCCCTAGATACCCCCACCCCATTAAACACCCCCACACCCTTGGAACCCCTGTCCCCTAGACCAAAATGCATAATATAAAAACCATCATAAGTAGACCAAAACAAGAAGTAGTGAAAAATTAAACATTCACATATATAACATTCAAAACATACAATGCCAATTAAAAAAAAATAAATCCAAACAAAATGACTACCAAATACACAATTACAATGAAAGTATTCAAAATTAAATTTTACACTACAAACAACTAAAAATCAATCAAACCTATAAAATAATTTGACCATTCCACTTGTAAGTGTTTGACGTCTTCCGCACTATAGGGTTGAGCGTCATCAAATAGTTACAAATTAAAAGGATATTATTTAACGAGTATAATGAATAAATCAAATGAAATATTATGGAAAAGTTTAAAAGGAAGTCTTACCAGGTCAAAGTTCACAACTATCCCATTTGTTATTATTTCATACATAAATATTGACATATAATATCCACATTCTATGAGGCCATGTTGTTCATGAAAATTCTGTTTGAATGAGTGTAAATTCAATATATTATTTTTTCTGAAATAAATAGAAAATAAAAAATTATAAATGGATATTTACCATTACATTTACATATTTGATCTTCACACTCCTTTTCTTTGTGTTTTTTCGAAAGTAGAACCATCCCATGTTAGAAAATAAGACGAATAGGATAAATTTAAAATTCTTTATAATATAGAAAACTATTGAGAAATTGAAACTTACTTTTCCAACATTTTTATAAAACTTTCCCGCACATCACCATGGACATAGCATATCAGATAATGTGTCTTCTCCCTTCGGAAAAAAACCCCTAACATCCAATGATCACTGATAAAAAAAATTAATGTTAGTGGTTTTTTTATGTTAAAAGGTAATGAACTCTTTGAGAGAGATGTGTTTCATACCTCTCAAAAAAAGGAATCATCCAACATTGTGTGACTATATTTTGTTCAAGTCTTTCAGCAATATAAACCATTCTTTGTTCCTAATCCAATGCACATGCTTTAGGGGAAATCAATTGCGGGTCGACGAACCCATATACATCTGTTTGCTCATTCTTCTCACAAATGTTATAAAGATACCTAACACAAAACAGATCTAGGTATATATTTTCAATAAATATAACGTAGGGAAAATGTGTTAAGACATACATGGATAAAATCTGTACCACATCGATGCCCAAATTATCTCCAGCAATAAGCTCCATGACATCAACTTTCATAATCCACACAGTTATTGCACATCCACAAGCATGAGATTCCATTGGAAACTCATAATGATCCGCCAAAAAAATTGAATATCTTGACAATCTGTGAAAACCACTTGAATCTGTATCTGATGTCATATCCATTTGTCCTTTTTTTGTCTATATAGTATTTCTTTACCTTTGAAGTAAACCTGTAAAAATAAATAGAAAAATATATTAGTTTTCAAATGATAAAACAACTTTAATAAAAAAATAAAATAGAAGATATAACATACATACCTCTATGGTAATGAGTTGAAGAAGTCTGGATGGCCAAATTAAAAAATTGCTGATACTATGTCCAACTGTCGTCACCTCATCTGTATGTAATGGTACTCGAGCTGATCTATCTATAATATCTTGTACAGTGACCCTCTGATTATGTACCTCTAATTATTGATGATGAACTGTATCTCTTATACAATATACCAATCCATATGCAACTATATGATGTTTAGGATCATCAACATACAACTCACAAAAATTAGGAAGTTTCGGCGGAGGAGTAGGATAAAAAATGGGGTCTGTGGGATGAGCTGGGGGAGTGGGAGCTACTGGTGGAGGTGGAGGATAAATAATGGGGTCTGTAAGGGGAGGTGTAGGAGTGGGAGCTGCAGTTTGAAATTGTCTTTTCATGTATGCAAACATAGACTGTACCGATGCTCTATTATTTTCCTCCATCGTTGCATTAATATTATTAACTTCAGCCTCCAAGGATGCTATTTTTTCTATAAACACCCTCAACATAAGTAGTTTAGGAACATGTAAACACTTTTCTTACTGATACACCTGCCGGATATCCTCCTACATGACCAGGTTGTTCGGTATTTCCCAATGCTGCAGATAAAATATCTTGCCTCCCAGCAGCTATAAATACCCCCTATGAGCTCTGCTCATCAAGAGAATCTTGTATTACTTAATTCAACATTTCTATAATGATTGAAATTATATGAAGAAAACAGTTAACTTAAATAAATAAAATAGATATCTTACAATCATATCTGCTACGATTCTCGAATCTTCCGAAAGATATTTCCCTTTTTTTTCCATCTGATATCTCTTCCATTTTTCATGTCTAGATGGAGGGGCCACCTCTCTAGAGCCTGAAGACTCAGCTCTTAGTTTTTTTAAATTTTCCACCATCATTTGTTCCTCCAATAATGTATACCCACCCTGAGATAAACTATGAGGGTATACATTTTTAGATGGGATATCCTTATGATATTTCCTTGTTTGCTGTAAATTATGAATAATAAATCATTAAAAAAATAGTAATAAGATCATTTATATAAGAAATATTATAAAAGTTTACATTTCCCTTACCAAAAATGATTCTTTTCTTCAACTTGTAACAAATGGTCTCCATGTGTCTTCATCTATGAAAGGATATATACAACATGGATTGTCATGACTCCTATAACCAAAAATGAAATCAGATGTGGGGGTTGATTTGAAATTCCTCCATCTCTTGTCAGCCATCGATTAGCATTTCTTCCTGACTCCTCCAATGTCAGGAATATAAAATTTAATCTGATAAAGAAGAGGTTAAACATATTATATATACTAGAAACATTTAAATAATAGGAAAACAATATCAAAAGATCTTACCAAAATCATCTCCCATAACTGAGAGATTATCGCTTTGTCCACACTTCTCCAGTCATCATACGAAATGCTTACTTTTCTTTTACCCTGAGTGGATACAAAAATATTAAAATATTTTTCATTTGGACCTCTAGGAATATCATCCTCATTAAACTCAATGAGTATCCTCCAATCCTGCGTACGAGTAAGTGATAATTTTGGTAAACATGTGCACCCACATGTACCAACTCTTGAACTCTTTGTAGTAATGGGAGCACATGAGGAAGATTGGGGAACATTAAGAGGAGAATGTGAATGTTCCTCCCTAGAGGTATGAAAAATATGCTCATCTCCAAAATCATGTGGTTGATCAACTGATTGATTTGTCATTATCCTTCAAATAAAAAAAACAAAACTTAGTTAAAAAATATAAAAATTCAAATATTTTAATACTACTATAATTAGAAAATAGAAAACTGTACTAAGTTATGTAATAGTAAACATGGTTTATATGATAAGCATGTTAAAGAATGGTAAAGATGGTAAATATAGTCAAGATGGTAAACATGGTAAACATGGTAAACCTGGTAAACATGGTAAAAATGGTAAAGTAATTGTCACTGAAAAAAATAATAGATATATAATTTATGTAATGGTAAAATTGATAAAGAAAACTAAACAAAATTAAAACATGGTAAACCTGGTAAACATGATAAACATGGTAAACTAATTGTTACTGAACAAAAACAATAGATATATAATTAATTTAATGGTAAACATGATAAAGTAAACTAAACAAAAATAAAACAAACAAAAACATATACTTATTTTGTTTTAATACATGTTTTAATATATAAAAAACTTCTAATATCTACCATTTTATGAAAATAATAAATGTAAACAAGAAATAAACAAATGTTACCTGTAATTTTAGGAATTTACAAATGGATTGTTTTCCCAAATTCCTTCATCGTGATCGTTCATTATGGCACAAACCATGTCTTCAACATGCTAATCATTATGTTCTGTTAATCTTTCCATGGAAGTAGGGATCTCACATAAATCAGAATCTTTATCAAGTTCATACTCACCAACATATTGTTTTATCCCTTGTAAAAAAACATCCCACTACCTATCGGATTGATCTACTACATAGAAATTTTTTTTCATGTGTTTCCATTATAAAAGAATCAGTTGTGCCTTCCAATATATTCAGATTAAAAACTTTCATACCAAATTCATCATGTATGAAGCAGTTGTTACCGATAAACCATTTACAGTTTAAAACATGAACATTAATTTTAATGTAATTCACCTCCCATATGTCTTCAATCACTTGATAATATGCACTTGATGCGGACATTGGGTTTTTGTCCTTAGCACTCAAAAAATGAATTGCTTCTCCAAACACCAATACACCACTATTCTAAACTGCACTTCTGTTGTCCTGAGCTTTTGTATGAAATGTATAGCCATTAATGTCATAACCAGACCAAATTATCACATTTGAACATGGACCAACCACTATTCATTTTAATATCTCTGATACATCCGATCTACCATGCAAGGTCTTTTTAAACCCTGACAAATTTTATTATTGTGCTCATTCAAGATCCACATTTCTTTCTTCTTTGGATGACACTGTTTCAACTCATTAATATGCAATGTGATATACGGTTGAGCATCAACTACGTTATTCAAGATATATTATTCTAACTTCTACATCTGTTCAGCTGACGAAGATTTGACTTTCAAGCCACGAATCCCATTTCCCTCATTATTAACTCATTCATGGTGAGATGAAGGCAAACCTATGTGTTGCGCCGTAGCCAAGTAGCTTATACAAAACTATGCAACCTCCTCAGAAATATAATTTTCAATAATGGAGGCTTCATGTTGATATGGATTGTTAACATACCCCTTCAATATTTTCATATACCTTTCAAAAGGATACATCCAATGATGATATACAGGTCCACAAATCTTTATTTCTCAAACCAGATGAATCATTAAATGCACTATTATATCAAAAAAATGGAGGAAAATACATTTCCAATTTCAAAGTATAAAAATTGCATCCTTTTCCAAAATTTTCAAATCATTCACATTAATCACCTTATTAAAAATTGAATTGAAAAAATAACACAACTTCATTATAGTCTTTCTAACATGGATTGGCAATATTCCACGCAATGAAACTGGTAGAAGTTGTTGCATCATGACGTGACAATCATGAGATTTCATACCAATCAACTTCAAGTCCTTAAATGAGATAAATTTATTTACATTTGAAGAATAAACTTGAGGCACATTGATATCATGAAGAAACTGAAAAAAGCTAATTTTCTCCCTCTTCTATAATGTATGACAAGACGGGGGAAGAAATTTCCATCTACCATTAGTAGTGGGAGCTAACTCCAAACGTATTCCCATTTATAGTAAGTCTAAGCTTGCATTCAACCCATATTTTGTCTTTCCTTTAATATCTAACAATATTCCAATCAAACTGTCACAGATATTATTCTCCACATGTATGACATAAATATTATGTTTAACTTCATGATATCTCCAATATGGTAGCTCAACAAATATTGGCCTCTTCTTCCAAATATTTCTATCATTACAAGATTTATGTGTCTTTCCCATTGTAACATTAAGGTTTTTCACCCTATCAAAATACAGATCCGGGGATAACGGTTTTGGAGCGATATCAAATTCTTGTAAGCCATTGGATGACTTTTTTAGTCTTCTATAAGAGTGATCCATAGGCAAAAAATTTCAATGACCCATGTACATTGTTTTCCTCCCATGATGCAATTGAAAATATGACATCTGTTTTTCACAAATTGGACATGCTTTATTCCCTTCGACACTGTATCCAGACAAATTTCCATATGCTGGGAAGTGATTTATAGTGAACGAAAGCAATGAATTCTATTGAAAAAATTCCATTTTATAAGAATAATACACCCTAATACTATCCTCCGATAAAAGTTTCAAATCATCAATCAATAGTGACAAGAAAACATCAATATCATTTTCGGGTTGCTTCAGACCAAGGATCATTATACTCAACATGACATAGTTGCACTTTATAAAAACTTCAGGAGAGAGGTTGTAAATTACCAATAAAATAGGCCATGAACTATGTGTGCTACTAATGGCCTGGTATGGATTCATTCCATCTGTGCACAACCCTAGTATGATATTTCTAATTTCATTTCAAAGTGTAGGATACTGCTCATCAATTTTCTTCCATTATTGAAAATTAACCAGATAACCTATTTTTCCATCATATAACCTCTCATCTGCATGCCATATTAACCTTTTTGCATCATGTGAATTAGAAAATAAACTTTTGAAACGATGAATTATAGGATGATACCAAAATACCTTTGAAGGGATCTTTGTAATATCTACATCAGCCGGTGATTTTTCTTTCACCTTTTACCATGATGACCCACATTTAGGAAAATCTGACAGAAATTCATATTCCTTCCTATATATCATACAGTCATTCGAATAGGAAAGTATTTTCTTATATCCCAATCCCATCGGGAATAATAATTTCTTGGTCTTATAATGTGAATCTGGAAGATCATTATCTTTTGGAAGAATGTCTTTCATCAATTGTAGCAGCTCTGTAAAAATTCTATCACTCCATCAATGTTTTTCCTTTAGGTTAATCTATATTAACACTGCCGACAAAACCGTAAAATCTGTACAACCAAGATATAATGGTTTTTCAGCACCACCATATAGACACACAACTCTCGGTTCTATCTCAATTTATTCTGCTACAATATCGTGAATCATTTCTTCAATTACATCAGAGTCACCATCTTGAAAATCATCATCATTAGTGACATTCCATCCAGTTTCACCATTCCAAATCCAAGGGCTATAACTCGGATTAAAACCAAGACAAATTAGATGATCTTTTATCTCTTTACTTTTCAAATTCTTCATATTCAAACATTTCAGGCATGGATAGAAAAAAATGTCACTACTTGGAACATTTCATTTAGAAAATTCCGAAAAAGAATCAACTCCTTCCTCATATTCATTTCTCATTTGATGTGCCGTAATCAAACATTGAATCATTATTACCTATAACAAATATCAAAATTATACATCTTTTTAAGATAAGAAAAATATATGTTTATTTTAAAAAATCATAATTTGAATGTAATTTTTTTAAATATAAAACAAATCTATGCGTATTTTAAAAAATATGCTTGAATATGATTTTAAAATGAAAATATAGTTAGATATAACAGTTTTAAATTCAATGGAATCAAAGAAAACCGTGGGGCCTCCAATGGTTGATAGAAAATTGGGGAAAATAGAGTGAACCTGAGAGTCAAATCAAATTTAAAATAAAAACTCAGATGGAGAAAATCAGAATGTAAATCCAATCATCACGGAACAATGGGGTCAGGATAACTTCACATATTTGAAAACCACAACATGGTCTCCCCCATAACCCATAATTCTCTAATAGTCAATGACTGTTCAAAATACATATAACCAAATAGAATCATTTGGAAACACTAATATCCATTAAACAATACAATCATCATGTCATAATTTCACAAACCATGATGAAATAGTCAATCCCAACTAACACTTATCCCCACCCCCTTGGACACCCCCGGGACACCACCACCCCCTTAGATAGCCCCCACCCCCTGGACACCACCCCCACCCCCTTGGACACCCCCTAGACACCACCACCCCCTTAGACACCCCTCGGATAGCCCCCCCCACCCTCTGGACATGACCCTCACCCCATTGGACACCCCTTGTACACCACCACCCCCCTTGGATAGCCCCCCACCCCTTGGACCCCACCCCCCACCCCCTTGGACACCCCCTGGACACCACCACACCCATGGACAACCCCCACCCCCAGGACACCACCCCCCATCCCCTGGACAGCCCACACCCCCTTGGACAACCCCCACCCCTCCTGGACACCCCCACCCCTCATGGACACCACCACCGACCTCCTACCCCCTGGGAAACCCCCTGGACACCCCCCAACTCTCTAGACATCCCCCCCAAACAACCCCAAAATCCTCTAGACAGGCCCCCAACCCCTTGGACAACCCCACCCCCTTGGACCCCACCCACCCCCCACCCCCACACACTCCTAGACTGCCCCCCCCCCCACCTCCATGGATACACTGGACACCCCAACCCTCTGGAAAGCCCACCGAACCCTCTGGACACCACCCCCACCCCCTTGGACACCCCTTGGACACCACCACCCCTTGGATAGCCCCCACCGCTTTGGACAACCCCCACCCCCTGGACAACCCCTCACCCCTCTAGACAGCACCACCACACCCTTGGACACCCCCTCCCCTCCTGGACACCCCCCACCCCCTACCACCTTAGACACCACAACCCTCTGGAAAGCCCCCCCCCCCCCCCCAAGGCAACCCCCAAACCCTCAGGACAGGCCCCACCCCCTTGGACATCCCCCACCCGTTGGACCCCCCCCCCCACAGACACCCTTGGACTGCCCCCCCCCCCCCCCCCACAGACACCCTTGGACTGCCCCCCCCCCCCCACACCACCACCATGGACACCCTGGACATCCCCCAACCCTCTGGACAGCCCCCCGAACCCTCTGGACACCACCCCCACCCCCTTGGACAACCCCTGGACACCCCCCCTGGACGTCCCCTACCCCTCTGGACAGCCTCCCCACACCCTAGACAACCCCCACCTCTCTAGAAAGCACCCCCACCCCCTTGGACACCCCCACCCATCCTGGACACCACCCCCTACCCCCTTGGACTCCCCCTGGACACCCCCAACCCTCTGGACAGCCCCCACCCCACTGATCAACCCCCCAAACCCTCTGGACAGCCCCCACCCCCCTTGGAAAACCACAACCCACCCACCCCCTTGGACAGCCCCCCCCCCCACCCCTTTGACACCCCCACCCCTTTGGACCCCCCCCCCCCCCACACACACACCCCTGGACTCCCCCCCCCCCACCTCTATGGACACCCTGAACAGCCCCCAACCCTCTAGCCAGCCCCCAACCCCCTGGACAGCCCCAACCCTCTGGACGGCCCCCCAGAACCATTGGATTTTAACCTCAAGCTACTAGTTTTGGCATATCTTGGGATTTTAACCTCAACCTACTAGTGTTGGTATCATTCCATTATTAAAAATGATAACCATGAACTGTAACTACTAATAGTCTAAAATGATCTATTTTTCAATAAATCAGATTTTAATAGCATATGAAGACTTATAATAGTCCACAAGAATAAGCGACGTAAATAGTTTATGGAACAACAAAAAGTGATACCCAAAATAGAAACAACCAAGGATCCAAAACAAAAAATCCACCGTGAAAAACCATATATACTTATAAAATACATCACACTGGTACATGGAATGGGTGTATTACAATGGTTTATATATAAATTGTAGTAATATAGGTGAATGAGATCATTAGTTGTCAATCACAACAAATATTACCATAAATGTAGGGCATCTGCGAAACAAAAACGAACGAAATAGAAGTAGGTAAGGCTTACTTGAATATTGCGAGTTGATATAATATATTTGGTGATAATAAATTAGATGATGATGGAAAAATAAGGTAAGAGGGTTCGAAATCGAAGAATATTACCTAGTTTAAACAAAAAATTCACAAAATGTAAATATAGACTATCCGGGAAAAAAAGAAAGAAATAAAGTCATGAGAGGCTTACCTGAGTGTTTCGAGTGGAGATGATAGATCCAAGGAGAGTAAATATGATAAAGGATGATGGAAAATGAGTTTAACGAAATGAGATCAAAGAGTCGATTCTAGGTTTTCCGCACGATAGAGACGAGTCGCAGGTCTGTCGATCGAAAAATCAGAAAAGACAATCCACAGGGCGTGATAAATTTTTAAATGTTTTATAACATCATTTATTTAATAAATAAAGTTATAAACTATTTTATTAAATTTAAAACATTGGTTATTATAATAACTTATGTTATAAATGTATTAGATACCACAATTTTTACGTCGGTTATAAAATAACTGACCTAAAAAAAAGACGCGTGTTGGTTTTTTACGTCAATTATTCTATAACCGACGTAAAAGACACATCAGAAACCACATTTTTACGTCGGTTATTTTATAACTGACTTAAAACTACCATTTGTTGGTTATTTACGTCAGTTATAATATAACCGACCTAAAAAATTATGCGGGTTGGGTTTTTACGTCGGTTATGCAATAACCGACGTAAAAATTCATTAGATACCTCATTTTTTACGTCGGTTATTTTATAATCGGTGTAAAAAATTTAATCTCATTATTTTTTATGCCCGTTATAAAATAACTGACGTAAAAAACACATATAACATATTTTCACGTCAGTTATATATAACAGACGTAAAAATACTGACGTTAAAAACGTTTTCTGCACTAGTGGTACCTCCATATTCCCTCTAGTTGTCCTCTATGATCAGCACCTGATTCCCTATCCTAGATACAGTAGTCAGGTAGAAGATATTCACCACCAATCTGATGTCATATCTGTTACCATCCTTGAATCGTCTGGATTTCAATAACACATCACCTATCATAATAAGTGAGAAGAACTGGATCTTAGTAAAACAGGCTAAATATTCAATGGCTGATAGCACATCCTACTTCAGATTTAAGAACTCTAGGGATCTACTGGTTCTCGAAGTCTTGGGATAGAAGTAATCATCGAATCCCATATAAAAGTCCATCTAGGACGACACCGGATGATGATCAGTCTGAGTGATGACGTTACGCCACCTCTTGGAGGAATCACATAACATGTATGTAGCGAGAATTACCCTTTTCTCAGGAGGTGTCTCTAAATGCAAGAATATAGCCAACATGTCCTCAAGCCATGACTCTATAGCATGGGGTCTACCATCCCCAAAAAACCGTGGCTGAATTATACTATTAAAACTCACATGTCAACTCTCCCATAGTAATAGTAGGTTTCTATTTATTGTAAATAGTGTGCATGAACTAAAAAAACCATCATAGAACTATGCCTCTGAACCTAAATTATGTATAATAGATGGTTCCGTATAAATAACTAATAGAGGATCCACTATTTTCCCATGTCCTACTACTATGGAGTGTGATCATCATTACCCACATGGCATATAGCTTGAGGTCGTTGGGGTGGAATGTATCTATAATTCCCAACATGCACCTATGTTTTTAATCATTAAAGGATTTACAAATCAAAATCACAAAACAGAAAATAATAGGTAAAAACGTCTTCCTCTATAAGAACTCACCCACTTCCTATGCCATGGGTATCGTCTACGTGTCAATAAACTGAGAAACTACCAAAATCCCACTACTAAGGTCAGGTATGGTCAAGTTCTATATCATAAATCATTTCAGTTTAAATTGATTTGATATTCATTTGATTTCAAACCGTGTTCTCATTCACAATCATTAAATTGATAGTCATTTCATTTTCATCACATTTCCTTCAAAAAGGACATTTATGGGAATGCCAATTTCCAATCCAGGGGGTCCGATACTCCCTAAGAATTAGTGTTTGGTGGCCCACCTATGGAACATCATAACATGATTCATTTTAAGGCTGAAGCCTAATCCACCAAATTCTGATATAAGGGGGACCATCCACCTCAAGGGCCAAATCATATAATCCATCTGTTCGGCCCCATAACATATCAAAATACACCTAACAAAACATCTTGCATATTTATCCCAACATATACCACAACAACATGTAATAGTTAATTCAACCTAAATTACATGGAATAATTAATGGCATGTGAAATCTAGCTGGTTCCTATATGATGCTTGAGATTGAATACCATCATCTAATCCATTTTCAACATAGTAGAATCAAAAATCATATCAACAATAATAACATAAATCAATTGCATCACACAACAATTGAATCAAATGAATTGTAATTTCTTATTAGGTCCACTAGGTCAAATACCCTGAGAGGGGGGTTGAATCAGGGTATGAAAGATTTAAAATACTATCCATTAGGAGCTTGTTTCCTCATTAAACAAAAAAAATGTCTCTCTTTCTCCCGTAGCAATATATAAACAGAAATGAAATCTTGCACTGGAAAGAATGATTTTTACATGGTTCACCCTCACTGGGCTATGTCCAAGGAGCATACAAAGACAATTTATTGATGTAACAAATGTAGGTTTTGGGTTCATCGAAAGAACATGATGGAAAAGTACCCTACTTTGAAAACTGTCATAATCAAAGATTAATCTAGGATCAATAAGAAGCTGAACTCTAGTATCCATATAATTGAATCAAAGATAAAATAAAAAGATGAAAACCCAAAACTGAGAAGAGAGGATCGATATATTTGGTTTATAATTAATTAAATTAAGTTATATAATTACTTCCACGGTGATTCTTATTCATTGATGTGTTCGATCATGGGTTTGAGGTGTGGCATCATTGCGATATAGAATCTAAGGATCCAGTAGAAGTGATCCACACGTGCTCCACATATCTCCAGATGTTTCCAAAGGAGTCTCTGGGTGCTAGCGTGGAAGATCTGTGTGCTTGTGATGGCTTCTTTTGATTTCCTTGATAATCACATCCAAATAGTTCTCTTTGAACCGATGGAGGTGGATCTCTTTCATTCTTGAGAGAATTATGAGAGAGGGAAGAGTTCTCTAGTCTTGAGATATTTTCTTCAAGGATTTTCTGCACACAAAGATTGGATAGCTAATTGAATGACCCCTAGGTAATATAGATAATAATAACATAATGGTGATTTTAATTAAACTATAAATAATAAAAAATTATCATAGGTGTCATTACTTAATTTATTATCTGATGTTAAACCCCATGTCTAATACTAATAGTAACGCAATTATTTCCATGACATGTTTTTAACATGAACTTTATATTAAAATATTATTTAACCAAATATTATTTAATATTATTTCTCACCAGACACAAAATATAGCCCACCAATCCTCCACAATATTTACCAGGCCTTGAATAATGACTCTTTATTTATTTGATAAATAAAACTGCATTATCCATTGATAAATAAATATTTTTTCTGCAATGTATTCTATCAAATAACTAGAAACGAAATAAATTCTACTAGGCATACTTGAATAATTATTAAACTAAAAACATGAATAATATTTATTCAATTTGTTAAATAAATAAATTTTTTATCTACGATACTGGTTACACTTAGTGTGTGACCCTCTAGGCCTCTTTATCATTGGCATTAGTCGGGCTTGCCTAAAGTCCAAGATTACTCTCAAGAAATGGTTCAAGGCACACAAGTGAAAGAAGATGATGTTGAAATGACTTGTCACCTCATACCAATACTTACCAGGTAATATAATCCCTTTGCCCTGATATATCCAATCAAGCGGGTTGCATGCAAGTGCCATCAACCCATGTGCTCGATTTCCAATTATTCAACTTCCAAAAATTGATCATTTATAGAGAACACCTTGTAAAAGGATTTATTTCAGTTATATCATTTCAATAAAAGGTCATGAGAAATCTATTAATGTAAATGTGAAAAATACTTTCTTGCATTATTCATTAATGTAGTATTACTCGTTTCGCACGAAACATATCCTACCATGCTTCAAACATCTATCATCAAAATTTTCATCAATACATCTATGTGTGAGAGTCATAATACCCATTAATAATAATCTTAATGCCTAAGGACCAATATGTACATCTACAGAAAAGAAAATTCAATGAGACTTATGAATACGGATTTCCTACTGGTGGGTCTTGTTGGAACCATGGTCTTCTATGCATGATTTGGAGTATGGTTTGTGATTATTGTCAATCATTAATGGAAGTTCGGATTGTGTACCAGTAAAGAGATCATATCGTTCAAGCAGACAATAGTATTGAAGGTGGCGCCGTCTTCCAGTGTTTGCAAAAATTTTGGGGTCCAAAATTTGGAGGTTGGTGAGCATCGTGAAAAGTGGATTTTCAGGAAGATCATAATTTAATATGGAAAAGGCATGAGTTTCTCAAAGATGGGATGCATGGATTGGATTTCGCGAAGACCAGAATAATGGAGGCGGTGATTCTTCGCGATTACGTCTAGATTCATGAATGGCAGAGGCTGGAGAGCTCCGCGATGATGAAGGGCTTTGCAAGGGAGCTTCGCGGCGATGAAGGGATTTGCGAGGGAGCTTCGCAGCAAAGGTGCAAAGTAATTGATGGGATTCTCTACGATTGAAACAAGCTCTGTGAATGGAAAATTGCCGTTGTGCTTCGCGATTTTGAGATATTTTCAGCGGGAACTTCGGAGCTTCGCGATTTGAGATGACGTGGCGCTGACTTCGCGGGGAAGGGTCGAGGGTTGGTGGAATCACCTATAAATAGAGGATGACACTCTTAATAGAAGCAGAGAGAATTTCAGAGAAAGTACTTTTCTCTCAATTCAGAAAGGTCTCTCGTGAAGGTAGTGTGCTTCACGAAAGAGGAGCTTCGCGGCGGCTATTCTAGCTCCGCGAAAGTTGTGCGCCCCGCGTTGGCTCAGTGAGATTCACAAAGAGGCAGGAGCTACTCGATAGCCAAGAATTTCGAAGGCTGGAGCATCGCGAGAGTGCTTTGAGCTTCACAAAAAGGCAGGGACTCCACGAAGGCTTGTTTGGGATTTGAAAAATTGGGAGCCTTATGAAGTAGGGTACTTTGTGAAGGCCTTTTCCAAAGGTTGTTTTCCCAGTGGACAAGGGTAAAGGGGGTATTCATCAGTGGTTGGAATTTGGACTTTAATGCTGCATCAACTTAGGACTCTGATGCAAGAAAAGTCTCATGCTAAACAGGAGACAAGGACCTTCATGTCTATCTATTGAAGAGACCTTCACGTCTATAAACTGAGTGAGACTTCACCAACGACAGTGATCCAGGGGGAGTCAACAGGAGTGACCTGAGGGAAGCAGTGAGCTATCCCTGAACCTTTGTAAAGGCAGTGAGCCTGGGACAAAGTGACTATTCCCGAACCATTGTAATCCACAACTAGTGAAGATTAGTGTAATTTGGTACGACCGACAACTTGTCGGTGTATTCTCCGTGGACGTAGCCCTTAGTGGTGAACCAAGTAAAAAGGGCCGTGTCTTCTCTGTGCATGTGCATGTTTGATTTCAGATCATTTTCATCATACAGGTTCAACAAGTTCTTACCAACATGGGAACAAGATCCATCACTTTAAAAGAAAAAGTTGTCACCCTGATTCACCCCTCCCCTCTCTGGGTGTCCTGTGGTCCTTCAAGTGGTATTAGAGGGAGGTTACTGGTGTTGAATCTATCCTTCTGCGTCATGGATAATGCAGTCAATGTCAGGGGAGTCCCTCACTTCAATGGAACTAAATTCTAGATCTGGAATAATATAATGAGATCCCATCTAAGATCTCTTGGAATGGAAGTTCTCTTTTCTACTGTGCAAGGAATAAAAGTCACTGACCCAGCAGACCTGGCTATGACTGAAACAGACAGGAAAATTCTTAATGCAGATGCTAAAGCACAAAATGCACTTATTGCAGCCCTTTCTGATAAGATCTACCTAAAGGTGATGAATTTCACCTCAGAAAAATCCATGTGGGATAAACTTGAGAATATTTTTGAAGGAGATAGAAAAGTGAAGGAGGCGAAACTACAAGTGCTGCACAATCGGTTTGATGATCTGACGATGCATCCAGACGAGAATGCAGACTCTTTCTTCAATCGAATTACTGAAGTGGTTGGAGCAATTCAGGGTCCAGGTGAAGAAATCAAAGACATTGATATTGTAAAGAAAATATTAAGAATACTTCCACCTCTGTACAATGAAAAGGTGTCATCCCTTGAGTAAAGAGATCTTTCAAAACTTTCTCTGGATGATCTACTTAGAAGCTTGGTAGCATATGAAATGAGAGTCAAACCAGAAGATGCTACGTCTTGTGTGAGCAAGGAAATGGCATTCAAGGCCACGTAAAAACTGAAAATCTCAAAAGATAGTAGTGGTGAAGATGAAGAAGTAAAATAATTTATTTCTCTCATTTCAAAGAAGTTCCAGAAGTGGAATGTGAAATTCAAAGGGAAGTTACCTCTCACATGTTTTCGTTGTGGAAAAGTTGGTCACATTGCCTATCAGTGCTTAAGAATGATCAATGATGAAGATAGTGAAGATGAATGCATCAAGAAGCCTCGGAGAAGGTTCTTCAAAAAGGGAGACTTCAATTCTGGAAATAAAATGCAAAGGAATAGTTTTGTCTGTGAAGAGGAAGAAGCTGATAATAAATTCTGTGATAAAGAAGAACCAGAATTCAAAACTAGGAACCATGCTTCCATGATGGCCACTATTGAAATGTCAGAAGATACTGGCGGAGAAAAACAACTAAGAACTTGTGTAGATCCCGAGATGCAACTTAAGGATGCGGTTAATAAGCTTAAGATTAAATGCAAGATTTGCAATAAGTGGAAATCTAATGTAGAAGAGTCAGCTGAATATGTTGATCAACTTGAGGCTAAAATTGAACGACTGGAAGAATTTGTGATGGTACAGTCTAAAATAATTGAAAGAAATGGTGATGTAGTGGATCTAAAGCTAAGAATTGAAGAGCAGGAAAAGGTCATCAATGACCTCACCTCCAGACTAGATGAAAAATCCAAGACTGCTGAGGGTCTTGAGGAGGAAGTTATTACTCTAAGGAGTAAACTTGAGACTGAATCAATTACAAAAGAATCGAAGAAGAAAATAAAGTTTGGAAGATTCTTAGATGCAGAATTACTAGCAAGAGCCAAGTGTAGTTCAGATGGGGTTGGAAAAATCATGAGTAATCAAAGACCCGCTTGCATGGGAAAGGGTGGAATTGGCTGTGAGGATGAGACATCAACTACTGGAAGTGAAATGATCCAAAATAAAGATAAGATGAAAGTTGAACATGTTGAAACGTTTCCTAAAGTGCTTAAAAAGGAACCCTTAACCAAAACTAAAAGGAGAACTGAAATTTATCCTCAAACATTCAGAAATGACAGACAATCTAACTTTTCTCACAAGGAAGAAGGTATGAGGAGAAATTCAAGTGAGAAGACATTTCCTCTCATGAAGTGTCAGTTCTGTGGCTATCTGGGCCATACCATGTCTTATTGTGAGGAGGCAAGAAGCTATCTGAATGGAGAAGATATAGATGTTCAACAAAGGAGAAAAAATTCATATCTTAATTCTTATAGAAGAAACAATTTCTATGGATATTGTTTTCATCGTTCTAACTTTGGTCATAAGGCTGCTAATTGTAGGCAGAGAAGGGACATGGACACCTTATACCGAAGTTCAAGAAAAGTCAAGTCTCGTCAGCAAGACAATGTTTCTCTTTCAAACATGTTTTCTCCTCTCGAAGAAGATTTTGACTATGAAGAACCTGGGTATACGGAAGAGATAATTGAAAGGCCACTGGTTTTATATACTCAATCCAATGTCTCATGGATGAAAAGGAAGACGATTGAGAAATCCATCCTTGTAGAGGTGGCCCTTAATGCTACAAAGAACAATAGTACTAGGATTCTGGATAACGGTTGTTCATCTCATATGACGGGTAATGCGGGCCTGCTAACGGATATCAAAAGGACGGTTGATGGTACAGTACGATTTGGTAATGATGGGGCTCTGAAAATCAAAGGGAGTGGAAGTACCAAGTTAGCTAATGGAGAACTAAATAAGACTGAAGTCCTTTACATTGATGGCCTACGTCATAATCTTCTCAGCGTGAGTCAACTCTGTGAAGCAGGACTTATAGTTACTTTTAATCCGAAAGGATGCACTATCAAGGGAAAGATAGGCAATTCACTTATGAAGGGATGCAGAACAGAAGGAAACTTGTATTAGGTTGATAGTGAAGAAAATGTATGTTATATGACTGTTGAAGAAGAAAACAATTTGTGGCATCGGAGACTGGGACACATCAATCAACAAGACATGGAGAAAATTTCAAAATTGAGAATTGTCATGGACATTCCCAACCTGAAGTGTGAGCGTGAAAAATCTTGTGATGCTTGCATTCGTGGGAAGCTGGTCTACAGTTCATATCGGCCAAAGAAGAAAAGGGCATCTCACCTTCTTGATCTGATCCATATAGATGTATGTGGGCCGATAAATGTTGCCGGAACTCATAGAGAAAGGTACTTTGTCCTTTTCATTGATGATTATAGTAGAATGGAATGTGTGATGGTCATTCACAGGAAACGACAAGTCCTTGACTGCATGAAAACATATCGGCGAATCACCAACAATGATACTGGACGAACAATCAAAGTGTTGCGATCTAACAATGGAGGAGAATACACGTCCATTGAATTTAAAAATTATCTGGAGAAGCATGGGATACAGCATGAGGTAGTTGCTGTGAGAAATCCACAACAAAATGGAGTTGTTGAACGTAGGAATCGACTGGTGGACAACATGGCACGAACTATTCTTATTGAGAGTCGTATTCCACGACATTACTGGAAAGAGGCTGTTCAAGCTGCAGTGTACATTCAGAATCGAATGGGACATTATATGGGTGAGACGAAGACACCATATGAATTGTGGCATGGATGGAAGCCTTATTTAAAATACTTTTGTGTCTTTGGAAGTAAATGCTTCGTCCGGATCAAAGAATGAAATCAAGGAGAAAATGGCGACAATGTAGATGAAGGAATTTTCCCCGGTTACTCAATGAATAGCAAAGCCTACAAGTGTTTCAACAAGCTTTTAGGAAGAATTGTGGAAATTAGTGATGTTAAGATAATTGAAGAGAAAAGTAAAAATGCTTCAAGGACGTCATATGCTGATGTGATAGAAAGTTAGGAAGAAAGTGAACGGGAAGAAAATACAAATGCAAAAATAGAGGAAGTTGTTCAAAACACTCAGCAGTCACATCATGATGTTGACTCAGACGAAGAATCTGAAGAGGAAATCTTGGATGATGAGAATGCGACTGAACCTCATAGGAGAAATTGAAGAGCAGAGATTGATACATCTAACATAATTGGAGACAGGAATGCACGCACATAGAGAAGGAGGATGAGGAATAACACACCTTCTGCATTTCTGTCAGTTGTGGAGCCATCCTCATTTGAAGAAGCTGCAAAGGATGAATCTTGGGTGAAATCCATGAATGAAGAGTTAGATCAGATTGACTAGAATCAGACATGGTATCTTTTCCAGAGACCAAAAGGTCACAATGTTATTAGAACAAAATGGATATTCAAGAACAAGTTTGATGAGCATGGAAATGTTATCCGAAATAAGGCTCGACTTGTGTGTAAAGGGTATTCTCAGATAGAAGGTGTTGATGTCGAAGAGACCTTTGCTCTAGTGGCTAGACTGGAGTCAATCAGGCTGTTTCTTTCCATGTCTCTCCAAAGAGGATATAAAGTATATCAAATGGATGTCAAGACAACATTCTTAAATGGTGTACTCGAAGAAGAAGTCTACATTGAACAACCCGTGGGTTTTCTTCTTGGTGCTGATGAATCAAAAGTCTGCAAGCTAAAGAAAGCAATTTATGGCCTGAAACAGGCACCACGGGTGTGGTACTGCAGACTGGATTCTTACCTCAAGAAGCTAGAATTCAAAAGAGGAGGAGTAGATCACAATCTCAATGTGAAGAATTATTCGAAAGATCAGTTCATGGTTCTAGTTTACGTCGATGAAATTATATTTGGTGGCTGCATGCAGAAATCAGTGGATGAATTTTCCAATCATATGAAATAAGAATTTTAAATGTCAATGATTGGGGAGCTCACATATTTCTTGGGACTACAAGTGACTCAAAGGAAAGACTTCACTTTTATCTCTCAGGAAAAGTATGCCAGAGAGCTGCTGAAGAAGTTTAATATGCAAGACTCCAAACCAATGTCAAATCCGATTACTGTTGGAACCAAACCTGGAAAGAATGAGGAAGGGACATCTGCAGATCCCACCATGTACAGAAGAATCATTGGGAGCCTAATGTACCTGACAACGACACAACTAGATATTGTCTTTGCACATGTCTTGCAGCCCGATTTCAGATTAGTACAAAGGAGGAACATATGGAGGCAGTCAAAAGAATCATGCGGTATAGTCAAGGTACACACAACTTTGGATTACATTTTCCCACAGGTAGGGACAGTGAATTATCAACGTTTTCTGATGTTGACTGGGTTAGTGATGTAGTAGACAGAAAGTCCACCAGTAGTGGAGCTTTCTATATTGGGTAGAAATGTGTTGGCTGGTTGAGCAAGAAACAAGAAAGTACTTCTCCTAGTACTGCAGAAGCTGAGTATATCTCTGACACAAAGACATGCACTCAACTGCTATGGATGAAGTAGTAATTAACTGATATTGGCGATGAGGTGAAGTAGCCAATGATTATTTACTGTGACAATAAGAGCGCAATTGATCTTATGAAGAATCCTGTTCAGCATTCTCGTACAAAACACATTGAAATCAGGTATCACATTATCAAAGAGAAAGTTGAGCAAAGCGTGATTATAATGGATCATGTGGGAACAGATCAGCAAGTGACTGATATCTTGACAAAGCCACTATCAGCGGCTGTGTTTGAGAAGCATCGGTTGAACCTCGGTGTTTGGCCGCCTCCTAGTGCATAAGGAGGTTACGGAATTCCCCCTCTCCCCATTTTTTATAACTGTTTTAATCTATTTATGGATGTGATGCAGGTTTATGGGGGAGATACTATCTAGGTGGAGTATGGTTTGAGCTGAACATGAAACAAATAACTGGTCTTTGGATTTATTGTCAATGGGGGAGAAAGGATAAATGAATAAATTCAGGCAACTTCTGTGATGAGATGAATGAGAAGGAAAACTTTAGAACCCAATTCAAGCCTCCTCTCTTGTTTTCTACACCGAGCATTGCTCACATAGACATAGAGTGTTGGCTGAGTTGATTCCTATGTTTTTGGTTTTCACATAGATGGAGATCTATTGAATTTATATTCTGATTGCCAACAAACCCAAAGGGGGATATTGTTGGAACCATGGTCTTCTATGCATGATTTTGAGCATGGTTTGTGCTTGTTGTCAATCATCAATGGATGTTTGGATTGTGTACCAGTAAAGAGATCATACCATTCAAGTAGACAATAGTATTGAAGGTGGCATCGTCTTCCAGTGTTTGCCAAATTTTTGGGGTCCAAAATTTGGAGGTTGGTGAGCATCGCGAAAAGTGGATTTCCGTGAAGATCATAATTTAATATGGAAAAATAATGAGTTTCGCGAAGATGGGACGCATGGATTGGATTTTGCGAAGACCAGAAGAATGGAGGTGGTGATTCTTCGCGATTATGTCAAGCTTCGCGAACGGCAGAGGCTGGAGAGCTCCGCAGAGATGAAGGGCTTTGCAAGGGAGCTTCGCGGCGATGAAGGGCTTTGAGAGGGAGCTTTGTGTTGAAGGTACGAAGTAATTGACGGGATTATCCGCGATTACGACGAGCTCCGCAAATGGAAAATTTCCGTTGTGCTTCGTGATTTTGAGAGATTTTCAGCGGGAACTTCGGAGCTTTGCGATTTGAGCTGACGTGGTGCTGACTTCGCACGGAAGGGTCGAGGGTCGGTGGAATTGCCAATAAATAGAGGCCGAACCCCTCAAGAGAAGTAGAGAGAATTTCAAAAAATTCCTTTTCTCTCGGTTCACAAAGGTCTCTCGCGAAGGCAGTGTGCTTCGCGAAAGAGGAGCTTCACGGTGGCTATTCTAGCTCCGCGAAAGTCATGAGCCCCACATTGGATCAGTGAGCTTCGCGAAGAGGCAGGAGCTCCACGATAGCCAAGAATTGAAAAGGCTGGAGCATCATGAGAGTGCTTCGTGATTGAGCTTCGCGAAAAGGCAGGGACTCTGCGAAGGCTTGTTTGAGCTTTACAGAATTGGGAGCCTTGCGAAGTAGGGTACTTTGTGAAGGCCTTTTCCAAAGGTTGTTTTCCCAGCAGACAAGGGAAAAGAGGGTATTCATCAGTGGTTGGAATTTTTACTTTAACAGAGCATCAACTCATGACTCTGATGCTAGAAAAGTCTCATGCTAAACAGGAGACAAGGACCTTCATGTCTATATATTGAAGAGACCTTTACATCTATAAACTGAGTGAGACTTCACCAACGACAGTGAGCCAGGGGGAGTCAACGGGAGTGACCCGAGGGAAGCAGTGAGCTATCCCTGAACCTTTGTAAAGGCAATGAGCGTAGGACAGAGTGACTATTCCCGAACCATTGTAATCCACAACTAGTGAAGATTAGTAGAATTTGGTACGACCGGAAACTTGTCGGTGTAGACTCCTTGGACGTAGCCCTTAGTGGTGAACCAAGTAAAAAATGCCATGTCTTCTCTGTGCATGTGCATATTTGGTTTCTGATCATTTTCATCATATAGGTTCAACATGTTCCTACCAACGTGGGAACAAGATCCATCACTTTAAAAGAAAAAGTTGTCACCCTGATTCACCCCTCCCCTCTCAGGGTGTCCCGGGGTCCTTCAGGCCTGGTTCACATAATAACCTCTTGGATATTACCATGGTCACAAACCATGAGAAGGTGCCACAATGTTTCAGAAGTCCCCACTTCTGATATCTTGAATCATTTGTTTCCCTTCAAATGATATCATCGGGATATAGAACATATATTATAGGAATAGTGTCATGGAAATTATGGGTTCTCATCATAGCCAGAATCTTCTATGACCTTTTAGTGTGAAATCTATTTTTAGGACATTATCACATACTATGTCATGAAGAAGAACAATCATGATGCAATATGGATTTTATAAATATTCATCCAATGAAATTAGGTTTATCATAAAGTATAATAAAGATGTTTTCTATGGCACTAACTGCAATAGACTCCTACTTGCACTGAAACCAACTTCTAACAACATACAGTCTTCTAGCTCTCACATGATATTCAAGCTTCTCCTAAGATAGGCATTTAGTCAAGGGGTCTTCCATTTTCCCTTCCTTGGACACCCTTCTCATTGTAACTTCACCCATTTGATATAAATCTCTAAATAGGTGATACTTTATGAGTACATGCTTTGTCTGTTGATGTAACATTGGCTGTTTTGCAAGATCCACCACTGTAGTATTATCACAATACAATGTAATTGGATATTTAATACTAGGCACCACATAAAGATCCTTGAAAATGTTCCAAATCCAGACAGCTTGCTCGGTTGCATTAGAAACTGCTCTATATTCAGACTCTACATCAAGAAAATTGGCCACTTTGAACACTTCCAACTCATAGCTCCTCTATTGATTTTGAAAACATATCCTAATTCCGACTTTATATCATTCTGATTTGTCTGAAAACTAGCATCAGCACACCCTTTGATGAAAAGATCCCCATATCCTCCATACACCAGGAACATATCCTAAGTCCATCTCATATACTTAATGATAGTCTTGACAATAGTCCAATGTTGTTCTCCTAGATATTCTTGATATCTAACTGCCATCCTCAGTGCATAGGAATAATCATGTCTGGTACATAACATGAAAACATGATAGATCCTATCACCGAAGTGTATGGAAACTTACTCCTTTTATCTTTCTCATGATGTTTCTGGGAACACATTTTATTGTAAATATGTATACTATGTGACATTGGAACCAATTCCCTCTTCGATTGTTCCATAATAAATCTTCTTAGTATCTGGTCAATGTATGTACATTGACTCAGTCTAACTATCCTCTTGGATCTATCATGAATGATCTTGATCCCAAGAATGCAGGCGTCTTCAACTATGTAGCTCATGGAGAATCACTTTTTCAACCAGTCCTAGGTTGAATAAAATACTAGTATAACATTTCGAATAAGAAATATGTCCTCAACATACACTACTAGGATAACAACCACATTCCCATTTTACCTATTTTAAACTCATGTCTCACATTAATTCTTAATGAAACTAAATTATCTTATGGAATTATTGAATCGAATGTTCCATGATCTAGATTCTTGCATTAATCCATAAATGGATCTCTGTAACTTGCATACCCTTTTAGCATAACCTAGTGTCATAAACCCTTCTGGTAGGGTCATATAGAAAACTTCTTGAAGGTTCCCATTAAAGAATTCTGTTTTTACATCCATCTTCCAAATCACATAGCCATGGAAATTTGATATGTAATTTATGATTCTTATGGATTTAAACACAGAAACTGGTGAAAATGTTTCATTATAGTCAATTCATTGACGTAGTTTAAAAACACGAGGAACTAGACTTTCATTATAGGTACTAACTTTACCTTCCTTGTCTAGTTTCTTTTTGAATACCCATTTACACCCAATAGGCTTTACATCAACAGGGTCATCGACAAAAACCTATACTTGGTTTTGATACACAGAATACATCTCAGAATTCATAGTTTCTAGCCATCATGCAGCTACTAATCTCTCTAGTACTTCTTTATAGGAGAAAGTATCATCATTGTAAAATAATAATGAGTAAACTTCCTTAGTTAAAATGAAACCATATCTCTTTGGTCCCCATACCTATCTTGTTCTCATATGAAGTACTTATGTTCTAGAAACTACCTTTTCTATGGGGACCTAGGGAACTTGTTCCTGTACCAACTACTATGTATCATGAGCATCAACTTCATTGAATTAAATCTTTCTCCCACTATCCTTTTTGAGTATGTTCTCCCACTCAATAATTAAAACCTTTCTGGAAACTATAACTTTCTTGTATAATGGGTTTTAAAGGTAGTATCCCTTTGTTTCCTTGGGATACCCTATAAAGATACACTCCATTGATCGGGGTTCTAGTTTGTTTCTTGAGAAAGACTTGACAAACGATTCACATCCCCAAACATGTTTATGCGACAAAGTGGGTTACTTTTCACTCCATAAATTGAAGGGAATCACATTTGATACATTAGTTGGTACTTGGTTTAAGGTATATTCCGCAGTTTACAATTTATATCCCCAAAAGGATAATGAACGATCTGCATGACTCATCATTGACCTTACGATGTCCAATAATGTATGGTTTCTCCTTTCACTAAAACCATTCCCCTATGGTGTATTTGGTGAAGTGAGTTGAGATAGAATCCATGAATCTTGTAGAAGTTCAATGAACTCTTGGTTAAGATATTATCTACCTCAATCCAGTCAAAGATTTTTTGTCTTCTTAATATGTTGATTCTCTAATTCATTCTTGAACTCTTTGAATTTATCAAAGGACTCGAAGTTATACCTCATTATGTAGACATAGCCATATCTACTCAAGTCATCATCAAAAGTAATAAAGTAAGAATATCCATCTATAGATTCTACTGGAAATGGTCCACACACATCAGTTTGTACCAATCCTAGAAGATTTGTGTCCCTTTCACCCTATCCACTAAATGGTCGTTTCATCATTTTCCTTTGTAAACACGTGTGACATCTATCAAGTGGTTTTTATATCAAAAGAGTCTAAATCACCATCTAGACCAAGATTTTTCAGGCACTCCTCCTTTACATAACCAAGATGGTGATTCTACAACTGGGTGTTTTATGAGTCATGTGAACTTGGTTAATTATCAATTTCCAAAACATGGTTCTCCTAATTTATTGCATACAAACCATTATTTAAATGCGATATTCCATAATATATGTTTTCCTAATAAAAGTAACAACATTTATTTCCAAAAATTGAAAATAAATCAATTTGTATCTAAGATCGATAGAGAAATTATGTTCTTGTTAATAGTAGGTACATAATAACAGTCATGTAAAACCAAAATCATTATCATCAAAAATGTGAGGTGGCAGTCACCAATGGAAAGAGCAGTCATCGTCGCACCATTGGCAGCTCGTATATCCACCTCTCCTCTTGAAATTTTCCAGAATCTTTCGGGTTCCTTCAATTGAATACAAATGTGACCCCCACGAGCTTTATCTAATACCCAATGTCTAGAAATGGAAAGATTTCACCCGATAACAAACAAACCTTTGGATTCCCATTTCCACTAGGTGCAGATCCTCTTCCAGTGGCCCAACTTTTCACATAAAAAACATACTGCCTCCTTTTCCTTTCCCTACAAATGGATCTTCTTCTTATTGGTTTGATAGTTCTTAGAGGCTTTAGATTATTTATAAATGTTATTCCCATTTTCCCTTGTACTTCCTCTTCCTATTCATAATAACGACAATGGATTTTTCATGCCCCATGTCTTCATTAATATGATGAATTAGGGTAGGAAGCACTGATAGACTCTTCTAATTATTTCTGACATTATAATTCTCAATAAAACTAGAGAAGGTCTTAAGAAAAGATGATAGTATGTTAACTGTACACAAATCATCTGGGAATTTAATCCCTAAGGTGTTCAAATGCTAAATGTAGCAAATAATCCTAATAACATGTGGTATAGCTGGCGCAGACTCTCCATGATTAGTAGAGAACAAAGCGTTGGAGATCTCATACATCTCCCTTCTCTCCTTCTCTTGATATAGATCAAAAAATGTGAGACATCATTCTATAAGAATCCATTTCCTCATGTTTCTTCAAGATCTCATTGGTCATGGATGATAGCATGAGGCATGGAACACCCATATCATTATTCAATTATTTCTCATACATAGAGAGTTCCTCATTTCTCACCTAATTTGAGGAAAAAATGGTAAAGGCTCTTCCAACAAATAAATTTCCCTCTCACGGTGAAGGATAAACCGAATGTGCCTTTTCCACTCTTGGAAAATAGTGCCAGCAAGAAGGTTTTCCTTATCGAGTTTGGAACACAATGATATGTTTGATGTCATTCTTATTTATATCTCTAAAAATTGAGAGGAATATAGTTTTATTACTTTATCTTGATAAATATATACAAATAAATTAATTAATATCTATTAGTCTCTCACTATTTTTTTAAAACCCAATATCCCTCACCATTAGTCTTGGAATATCTTATTTCTTGGACATTCTAGTGGTAAGGATCCATATTGAACTTCAGATTACCCAACTAGGGTTGATCAAGAAACTTGAAAGGTATTACGTAGGAATTCCAAATTCCAACTGCATTAACTCATAGCTCCATGATCTATTGTGTGAACTCCCCAATCCTAAAATCCTAAATTTTGTATTTCCTCAACCTTTTCCTCTTAGTTACAGAATGTCCTACTAGGGAATTCAACTCTTGATGTAAACTCAGTTAAGTAAACCCAAAAAATAAAATTAGAATTCCCTGATAATTGAAAGCACCCTAACTAGGGTTGGTCAAGAACTTTGAACTATGGTTTGATTCTAACCGAGGTAATGGAAGGCTATACCGACTTATTATTTAATTGTGGGATTTTATCCTTTATGTGTAAATTTCCACTTATTATCTTGTCACATTATTTTTAATGTTAGTTGCGATATACTTATGTGATTAACTATATATAGATAATATTTATGCATAACCCATTTTTATTTTAGTTCCATACTATATGATTATTAGTTCGTTAATTATGTGATCGCATCAAACATCCATAATTAATAACCATAAAAATGATAGAAATAATATAAGGGGTATGATTGTGAGCGTTACTATTGGTTATTTTATCTAGAGGTTGATAAACTTACCCTAAACTAGGGGAGAAACACCTTGAACCATTTTAGGGTTGTGTTTATAGATTTCCACCTATCCACATTTGTATCTCCTTGGATTGGTTTTGCCTCAGCACCAAACTTAAACTTCCCCTACTAGCCTGGGAGCACCATCCATTACAAGTGATATTAAATCATACATAGTTGAGGGATAAAAGGGGGTTAATATAAAATAATCCAGGGGAATGCATTCCCTACAAATTAATGAGGAGAAGGAACACATGCCAACAATTTTAATTTAATAAATAAATTAAAAAGTGAACTAATAACATACCAAGGTCTGGTCTATCTCATGATCATCCACATACATGAAATAAATTATAAATTTAATAAAACTAGATTTCAATTATTTAATAGTTCTTATTAAGATAAATTACACTTGATTCGAATAATAGTTATATTTTATTAATCAATCCTTTTTATCTTAATCACTTTCTGAATTTTCTTGAGATTCTCATGTATAACCTTGTATGTAACATGTACCTTTTAGGAAACCAAGTGAATACCCATAAAAAAAACACCCATCATGTATTTATACTCGTATACACTTTATTCATTGTGACATGTAGCATGTATGCATAATTATTATTGTTATACAACTCATACAGGATGTGCAGATCTTTAAAAATTACATAGATGTTAATTAAAAATTTATAAATAAATATATATATCAAACACCTATCATATGTCTTGTCCCATCTTTACACCCACATGAAGGTACATGTTTCAATAGTTTACATAAAATAATAATAAATTATTTAAATATATGCAATCATGAAACAATACATGGAATGTAGATCCGACTATATGTTGTGTACCCTCCTCACCATATATCCAAACTACATTCCTAGGGAAATGGTGTTTGAGGTGTAATTTAGAATTCTTTAGAGTGCACAGCGTGTCCAGTGGGCCACATTAATTTTTGACTCCACATTACATGGTCACTAGCCGGGCAAGCTGTGTATGGGATATAGGACATGAACCTGACCCATAAGGACTACACGTCGTGTCTAGTGGGCCACACAATGCGTAGTCCGGCTGACCGTGTGCCTGTTTTTCCAAGTCAGCATGTAATGAAATAATTAAATACACCATGTGTCATTAATGCACACAACTTGTGTAATTATAAAATTACTCCGGATTCATTGAGCACAAATGCAAGGAATTTAGATCTGACTACATGGAATGCATTCTTGTGTTATCTGGATGAAACCATTAATGCCTCCTGATGAGATCCTCAATTTATTTTTAATCATTTAATTATCTGTTTCTATTAGATCTATGAGAAATTAGAAGGGATGAAAAGTTCTCAAAATTCATATTACAAGATTTATTAAACATGAATTGAAAAAAATAGATTATTAAAGAATAAATCATAAATGAATTATTTATATTATTATAAATGAAAGTATAACTTCCCTTTAATACCACTTGTATGTTCTAGGCGCAGTGGAAGCACATGATGGGCATGTTCCGAACATTGTATTTTGTTATAATATATGATTAATCCGAAATCAATATGAATATGAATGCCAGTATCCATGGAAATGAATCAAAGGTAAAAGAAAAAGGAGAGAACCTAGAATAGTGCCAAGAGGATTGACATATTTTTTTTATAATTAATTTAATAAAATTATAGAATTACTTATAAGGAGATTCTTTCTTCGTTGATGCGTCCGACCATGGGTCCAAGGTATGGCTTCGTTGAGATATCAAACCCAAGGATATGAATCATCAAGCTGTGACCCACACATGCTTCACATATCTCTGAACATTGCCAAAGGAGCCTCTGGTGCTAGCACAGAAGATCCTTACACTTTCGATGTATACCATAAATTGCCTTGCGATTCACTTTTAAAGTGTTCTCCTTGGTCTAGTGGAGGAGGATCTATTTCATTCTTGAGAGTGTTAATGGAGAGGGAAGAGTTATCTAGGCTTGAGAGGTTTTCTCTAAGGATCTTGTGCACACAACGGTTGGTTAGACTATCGAATGACCCCTTGGAGAATATAGAGAATAACAACATAATGGGGAATTTAATTCACTATGTAACAATAAATAATTAGCACAAGTGCCGTTACTTAATGTATTATTCCATGTGAAACACCACATCAAATAATAACAGTAATGCTATTATTTCCATGAAATGTTCTTAGCTTGGACGTTATATTTAAATATTATTTAACCAATTAATATTTAATATTATCTGTCACAATACCCATAACATAGTCTTCCAATCCTTCACATTATTTACCTGGTCTTGAATAATGACTATTTATTTATTAGTTAAATATAATTGCATTATCTGTTGATAAACAAATATTCCATCTATAATAAATTGTCTCGAAAAACTAGCTATTAATTAAATACGATCAAGAACAGTTAAATAATTACTAAACCAAAACCGAGAATAATATTCATTCAATTTGTTAAAAAAATAGATTATTTAACTCAGATACTAGTTACACTTATTGTGTCACCCTCTAGGAATTTTTTTCATTCTCATTTGGAAGGCTTTCCAAAAGTCCAAGATTACTATCTAGCAATGGGTTAAGGCGTCGAATAGAAATAATTTGATCTCAGAACAAAATTTCACCTCATACAATCACTTACTGTGTAATATAATCCATTTTTTCTGATATCTCCAATCAAATGGGTTCCATGCATGTGCCATCAACCCATGTGCTTGATTTCTCATTAATTGACTTGTTGTAATTGTACCTACCTAGAGAACACCATGGATAGGGATTTAGTTAGTCTATACTATTTCCATCAAATGAAATGAGAAATCTACTTTCGTAGAAGTGACAAATCCTTTCTCCGATTAGTCACTAATATATTATTACTCCAGATGCACCCAACATATCCTACCTCGCCACGAACATCTGTCATCATGGTTTTCATCAATACATCTAAGTGGAAGAGTCATAATACCAATTAATAATAATATTAATGTACAAGGACCAATACACACATATGTAGATAGGGAAACCCAATGAAACTTATGAATGTGTATTTCTTACCAGCAGTTCTTGTTCTCAAAATAACCTCCAAGATATTACCAAGGGCGCACACCATGAGAAGGTGCCTAAAAGTTTCATGAGTCCCCATCCCTAATAGCCTGTATCATTTGTGTCCCTTTAAATTATATCATCCGGACATAAAGTATGTATTCATGAATATTGTCATGGAACTTATGGGTTCTCATCATAGCGAAGATCCTCTATGACCTTTTAGCGCGAAACCTATTTTTATGAAATTATAAAATACTTTGTCATGTATAATAGAAATCATGATATGATAATTAGTTTATAAATATTCATCCAATGAGTATAGGTTTATCATAATGTACATAGAAGTTGGTTTCTAGGGCACCAACTCCAACACCAAATCCACTAAAGCTCACTACCAATTACAAGGTTTGAGCTAGATCCTCTAGGAACGGGATGACAGCCTAGGTTTAGGGTCTACTCACTACATTCCCAAGGGTCACTCCCTATGTCTCTTTCTTTGGATCACTTCTAATGTGAAGGATCACCATCTTCCTCTTCCTTCACTCATTGTTCTTTGAAAGGATTCCAATCACTGTTAATGGATTTATAGGTCACTTAATTTGATTGAAATAAGGCATACTAATCAATGGATAGATTCTCTTATGAACTCCCTTTATCACCCATAGATGAAATACACATTTTTGTATAATTTTATGTTAGTAGAAATTTATTTTGTGAACTGTTCTAGAGATTTTTAAAGATATATTGAGTCCTCCAAAAACCTCCTGGCTTCATTTACGTACCACCTTGCTTCCCCAAATACCAAGTAGCTAGAATGAAACACATAACACATATTCGATGTACTTCCTCTGCTTCACTACCACGTACCACCTCCATGTACCAGCTTCACATGCAGCCTCTGCATACTAGACTTTGTTATTCTATAAACTGCCTCTTTCACATACTACTCCTCCTCTTCACATTGCCCCTACTCCACGGACTACTGTCTCTCCTCCTTATTCCATATCCTCCCCCTTCATGTACCTCATCTTAATTCAATGTATACCATTTACATTTTTGGATATAGTTCCCCATAAAAAACTTCTGTGGAATTTCTTCCACACCAAACACATCGTGAAATTCTCTCTCACGAAATTCCTTTGGACTTCACCAAATTCCTAGAGTAATTATTTTATCTAATGGAATTGACTATACATAATGATGGGATTACTTCTCCTTATATAAGAAAATAGATCCAAAAAATCTTCTAATTCGAGATTACCAAAGTCTTTAATGCGGACAATCATCACTCTTTAACACTTCTCCTGCGAATAGTTCTTCCCTACATGGTCTGCATGACACCTCTCTATGTTTACAGTGACCCAAATCATTGTCACATTTTTGTGAATGATTCTATTTATAAATTAACAAATCACTACCCCATTTCTACAAATTAAAATCCATACTTCCTACCATAAGGCTTTTTTGTACTGCATTCCTTCACTGAAAACCACATACCATCCTTCAAATTGCTTCCGCGAACTCTTTTCCTTCCTCGAACTATTCTTCCCACACCATTTTCCATTCCACATAGAAAAATTCATGATCTATGAACTATTCCCAAAAATCCAATTTCGTGTACTATGTTCCCCTTTGTGGAAATAGTCCTTTTCTAAAACCCAAACTCTCGATTTTGAGGCCCAAAAATTTGAAAAACACTACGAAATTATGCCACCTTAAACCCCTACTTCCCCAAACACCAATCATGCTCATTCGTGGTCATATGGATTTTTTAGAAAACACAATCACACCCAAAACAAATTGAGATGACATCATGAGGTTTTTTTAACAAACATTGTCAAAATATAGATAATATAAATTTAATTCGAAGTAATTTGGATTTTCCCTGTATATGGGTTTGCTTCACCCGATCACAGCTCATTTCCAAATTCATATTCCTTACATTCCCTTTCAATTACAACCAAATTTTTAAGAAAACTAAGAAAATAAATGTATTGATACCAATTTGTAATGTCCTAGACCCAAATTCCATTGAAATGTTTCCTGAGCCCGATGGATCACATGGCCTCACACGCATCTCCCCAAACACCGGTGGATTCCAACTACCAGTGAGGGCCTGAGTGAGTACGTGGGGAGGCTATTCCTTCATTAGTATAATTTAACATAGACAAATATTAATAATATTTAAAAATAGCAGAATTGTAAAACCTTAAAACATAAGTAAAAATGAAAGACTGATAGTATAAACAAGAAGGAATTCATATCATATACAAGATGATGATATATATCACATTTTTCTAATAATGCAAAAAAACAAGAATAAAAGGAATATGTAAAATTCCTATAACAAAATTAAAAAAAGTTTAAAAGAAACCCAACAACATTGCAAGCTACACCTTGGTGCCATGCTCTCATTCTCTTAAAAAACATATCAAGTCCCTGAAGAAGGGATATTTTCCTTATAACTACCTATAATAATATAATATTTTTGGGCCCAAAAGCATGACCCAAACATTGTGTGAGAATAAATTCTAGTAGGCAACCGCCAAAGGTCTATGCTAATCAGTCAATAGATATATATAGTAGGCAGTGTGCAATAATAAAAGTTGTAAGTAATTATGTACTCAAAATTAAACATCCTACATGCTCTATTTTCATTTCATATCCATTTAATAATTAAATTACATTAAATTATAAGTATTGAGATCCAGATCAAACCTATAATCCTACTTTTAATTAGTATCATACCAGATTATATAGAAGGCCATCTAATCAGATGCAAGTGAAAAGAGAATCCATGCGTGTTCTTTGTCTTGGAAGATGCATCAGAAGTCATTTAATTTATAATTTAATTAAGAACCTAAGACCTTACTTAACATTCCTAACATGGAATTGAAGTATCACTCTAGGTGAAATATCAACCAACACCCTACAAGCTCAACCCTGGAGAACCTCTCAGGAACTCGATATCACTCTAGGTGATGTATAACGTTCCAACCAAATGATTATATCCTCCACTCTCCTCAATGTAAGCTTCAGTATCACCCTTGGAAAAATATTCAAATTACCTTTGAGTCCTCCCATTAAATTATCATAAGAATCCATGTATCACTCGACATATACTTCTAGCCTCAATGAGTTCATCTATGGCATCCCTCATTTGGATCTATGTATCACTCATGACATTATAATATTAACTATAGAGTAAGTTCATGGCATCCTAAGGTGAATCCATGTATCACCCTAGGTATAAAGAGTAATAGCCACATTATTCGGTTCATTGAATTATAATCTGAATCCTTGTGTCACTCAAGGTTCTTTATCATCAAACCTTTAAATTTAATTTAAAATTTCATTTAACATGCTAAGGAAAAAACTAGGAGCATATAATATCAAACTCACATCAAGGGGGTAACTCAAGGATAAAACAACCTCATAAGGTTGATAATATTATTTACTCACATGGTAATATTTTTTATAACATTTTTCAAGGGAATAAAAAGCTACTAAATATCTTGGTTATACTATAACTCACATGGGAAATGAAACAAAAGGTGAAATTTATTCTCATTTAGGAAATTTCAAAACAAGGCCCTGGTCAAGGGATTACATTCAAATAATCACATTGGTGATTTTATCATAAAAATATTATAAATCCTAACTAGATACCCAAGGGCCTATTTAGCATATAATCACATGGTAAAAGAAAAAATTTAAGAAATTCTATTCAATTTCATCGATTCAAGTCATGGACTATATTTTACTCACATAGGCAAGGAGAACATACTTTATACAATAAAGGCATACATGGGTCAAGGGGAAATCATCCATCCCAAACCCTTAATTAAATTTAATCGTAATCTAATAACATTTTAATTTTATTCATAGACCAATTTACATTTGATAATACCATGTCATGGGGGAAAGGAATACCTTAGAGGAATCCAAGGCCAAAAGTAATAAATGGTCACTCAAGGAAACTAACCTCTAGGATGGTCTTTTTTCGGGGTGTAAAACCAATAAAATGAATAATAACACATATTCAATTACATAAATCAAGATATCTAATAAATGTGTTCAATTCAATTTACGGTGACACCCCAAACATGGGCACTCAGCACACCAACACATATAAATTATATGACTTTAAACAAAAAGCACATAACCACATACCTTTGGCTCATTATTGATAGATCTTCTAGTATCAAGCTCTAATTTGTCTTAGTTTAGAATAAATGTAATGAATGGAAGAAGAATGAGAAAATAGGGCATATGAGCGGAACTCCACATAGCATAGTCAATATCTAGAGGAATCTTGAAAGGATGAATATGAATTAAGGCCTTCAAATTATGGATCCATGGAGATGAACCACATTCGAATCAGATATTGGGTGATGAATAGATCTAAATTCCAATTTTAGGATCAAGAGAATATATTTTAAATGGTGAGGGTGGCTATGTTTTTAAGAGAGAACCCAATTTGGGGTTATAATTGAATTTTAACTAAATTTAAAATTTATAAAATTCGTACAATTACATGGTTCCATGGTTTACCTTCATGATTTTTCAAACCATGTGGAAACCATGCACATTTTCTTATAGGTATGTGTCACCTACACAACTTAATAACCCATTGGAAATTGTAAGACCCTGTTTCTTCCTTTCAGTTATGGATCTTTTATTTTCTGGTTTTTTTAAGAATGATGAGAAACAGAGGTCGAGGGTAGGATGCAGGCCTATTAAACAACATGACTAGGGGTTACATTTCATGTAATTTCAATAAACGCCAAGTAATTGTCTAGAAATGACGTTTTCATGATATGTAAGGTAAGTCATAAGATCATGGTGGACCAAGAGACTACACATCATGTATTTATATTACACACTATGTATTTTTTAACAAAATAGGAAGTAGCATCATTTTGTATAGATGGATAGAACCCTCACCCTTGGTTTTGTATAGTAGAAACAAGGTCAACTTGAGGGTAGTTTTGTATCTTGATTCTTCATCCAGACTCCGTTTCGAACACCATTTCTGCATTAGAATCCTATCAGAGAGTTCTTGATCCCTCTTAATACATTTTTCATCTCTTATCCTCTCATACTAATTATCGAAGTGTGGGTGATTATGATTGTTTTTTCATATCTACTCCTATCTATGATTAATTAGAGGCCAGCGCTATATAGGGATATTTTTATGAGTATGAGGTAGGTGTTCTCCTTCATTTCTCTAATTGTCAAACTATTTATATACATCGTAGTGTTGTACACCAATTTTTTGGGGGTGTTTCCTTGATTGATATTTGACCCTTGTTATTTCATATTGTTTTTTATGTTATTGAATAACTGATTTTAATCATGTTTAAGGTAGTTTACCATTTTTTGGGGCCACACCATGGGTGAATTTCCCTTGGATGTCTGTTTATGGTCATTTGGCCAATGATATCTATGAGGCATGCATTTTTTCACTTATTGGGTTGTTTAAAATTAAAGTTTTTAAATAAATAATTTTCCCATGTGAGATAAATGATGGTTAATCCTTGTTATAATTTAAATTACATGATAGGATTGTTATATGATATGTGCCCATGTGCATTTATTAATGTTAAAGCCATGTAATAGTTTAATTTACATGTGATTATTTTTATGAGAATTGTGCTCATGTGAGTAATTGAAAGGACAATCCTTATGAGGTTGGTCCTTACTTGAGATTGTATTAGATGCTTTTGGATTTGACCTTTTCAAGTTTTATTAAATGTTTAATTGAATCTTATATGATAAAAAACATAATTTGAATTGGGTGAACCATGGTTATAAATTAGGATGGCATGGATCAGTCCATATAACTACTTTACCTTATACCTCGAGTGACCCATTGATTCGTTGAGGGATTCTAGGGATAGACCAAAAAGGGGGGGTTATATGTTTACCCCATGATCCAGCCATAGATGTAGTGCATAGGTTCGTAGAGGCTTTATTAAAATGTCGAATAAATCATGGAATGAGGGATTCCATGAATGGGTTCTAATGGCACTATTTATAAGTCATGGGTGATACTTGTGGATTATTTATAGGATCCAATGAATTTCTTAGTTGACATATACTCACACCAAACCTAGAGTGATACTGGGTTCTAGAGAGGATCATCCGGATGGATCATAGGATATAGGTGGAATTTCACTAGGAATGATATATAAATTCCAACTTAGGAATGTTAATGAGTGACTCAGATTATAAAATGAAAATTGAAATGCAATGGCTTATGATGTGTTGTCCAAGCCAAAGAAGAAGCATGGATTAAGTCTTCACATATACATATTTAGATAGTCTTATAATGTATCTATTGTGATAACCTTACATGGTGTTGTTGGGCTTATGTCATATCCCAAGACTTATATAATTAAATGTAATTGAAATTTAAATAAACATGAAATGATGTAAATGGAAATTACTTCTTTTAGGACTGCTTAATTTTGAGTACTTCCTAGTTTACTACTTTCAATATTTTTCACTACCTGTTATATATATTCATTAACAGATTTCCATATCCCTTGGGTGGTTTCCTACTGGGATTTAGTTTGCCACCCTATTTGGTTCATGTTTTTGGGACCAAACAAATTATGTTGTAGCAGGTGTTGATTTGGAAAGAGACTTTCTCCAGGTACTTGATATGATTCTTAGGATTAAGAGACCGTGGGACAAAGATGAGTTTTGTGATTCTTCTAGGTTTATTTTTTCCTTTTATTACTATTGGTACATATATCATGTATTATTATAGTGTACCCTATTTTGGCTTTTTTCCAAGAAAATGTAACATGAAACGCCATATTCTGTATGATATTAAATCTTGTTATTAATATTATCTGCCTTCCATTGATTTCTTATGTTTCATTGTATTAATACTTCCTCTATTTATATTCTATTATATTACACTATGTTATACTATTCCAATGAGGAAATTTTTCCGCACTATCTCACCTACACCATCACTACGAGTCAGCTGCCTCTAGCATTTGGGCAATATCTCTTTAGGCCATTTGGGCATCCGGGCACGGGGAACCATTGAGTGGCACCCAGATCTTAGATGTTATAGTAACCATGTGTAAGGCCTCATTAAAAGTATTCTAAAAATGTAGAACTAGCCACACGATGAAGAGGATCAATCCACATGGTTTACACTAACCTTACATCATCTTCTTCTCACACAAAACATGGGTTCCAGAATCCAGAACAACCCCATACACCCCTGAGACCTCTTTTCCCCAATAGAAACTCACATTAGACTTTATATAAGAAATTAAACTAATAAAATATTGAAAATAAGAAATTTTTACCTGAATGAAGCACTAGATTATTACATCAATTAAGGATCTCCCCATTTATTACATATATTTAAAACCTTTCTTTAGAACATGGGGAAAAGGAACATAAGAAAGGGGTGAGCTCCGATGCTCAGTAAGGCTAAAGAGAATATATACCTAAGTATTAAATGAGAATAATGATTTGAGAACTTGAGAATTACATTTTAAGATCATACCCTTCATATTAAAGATCATTCACATTATTCATGGAATAAATATTGACAATTCATTTGATAGGAATGATAAGGGAATCAAGAACATAATCCAAAAAATCATAACAAAGGAATAATTAATATAATTTTTAGTAGAAACATAATCATATAAAACTATTTCCAATGTAGTTAAGACTTACGACCCATGCTATCTTAGTAATATAGGTTAACTCCCCATACTAACGTGGAAGTCATGGTTCACTCCCATGACCATATTAAAAGTCATGGTTCACCCCAAAGGACATGTTAGCGGAAAAAGACCTTTACTAGTCTGAGTTCACTCCCCATTCCATCCATGTATATCTCATGAGATATAAATATTTACCTAATGTATTTTAAGGAAATTTGGCCCCTCCTATCTCATAATGAATCCATATATACATGTGACACAATATTAGAAACAATTATATCATGACCCATGAAATGAAATGTGTATAATACACAATTCATCATATCATAACAACTGGAAACAAGATCGGTTTTTTAATTTTTACATCAATGAATAATCCCTGAAATTAGTGGGTTTCATAAGAATATAACCCATGAAAGTTAAATGGGTTCATAAACATATAACTTGGGAAATAAAAATAGGTTTTATACATATATATAACTCATGACAGAGTCATAGATTTCATAAACATCAAAGTATAAAAACATAATCCATTTAGATAAATAATATGATTGAAACCCTTAGATAATTACCCCATAAATGAATGAGTAACAAAAAAAGATTTCATTTTATATGGAAAATAATTTTTAAATTTATTTTATAATCTTTTAGTGAGTGAAATATAATTTCTTCTTTTAAAAAATATTTTTAAAACCAATTTTCCTTCAAAATAAACGTGAAAATTTAGAAAGGAAGCTATAGTTTTAAAAAAAACATTTATTTGAAAACTTATAAAGGAATCATTAAAACATCTTGAAAGAATTTTTCTTAAAAAAATACTTTTAAAACATATATAAATTTCTTGAAAACTTTTTGAGAACCTTTTTCTTTTAAAATACTCCAAAAAATTATAATGAATGGTTGAAAAAAAATTTAAAATATTTTTCCCTGAAAAATAATAAAAGAAGCTTAATTTTTTTTAAAAATAGTTAAAAAAAGAATTTTCTAAAACCTTTTTAGAAATTTTTGTTTTGAAAGAACCCATATTTCCGACCGAATATATAGGTAATGCCAAATTTTCTTAAAAATAAATTCTTATTTATATTAAGTACCAAAGAGTGAGAACATGGGACCAATACATTTGGGTATCATAAATAACAAAAAGAGAAGAAAATAAATTATTTTTATTGATATTTGGATTATAATACTTCATCTATGGAAGCATAATCATAAACAATCCTGATAGACGTTGAGATTATGGAAATAAACTCTTATGGCTTTGGTAACTTAGAATAAAAACACACTCGAGAGAATAAAATTACATGAAGCTTATACTATCCTAAAATAAGTATATTGGTGACACAAAATTTCAAAAGGAATTATATCCACCCCATAGAAAAATATAGGTTCATAACATGACATTTATCTCAAAGAAGGAAAATTGAGAAAAAATTACTTTATCGATTTGGTGACTTTAGAAACAAAAACACCATGAAATAAATATAATAAAATAGGTATATAAATACCCATAAATTTATGTATTAGAATCAAATAATACATACATGGTTTGTATACACACCACATATAAGAAATAGGGGTTGAGCATGGCTTGTGCCTCAGGGAAATAAAAGTGAGATGAGGAAACCCTTACCATATGGATTGACTCTTATCGTAATTATACACACCTCATGTATAATATATATATGATTATTATAAATATAAATAATAAAATTATTATTATATATAATAAAATATTCTATTTTTTTATTAATTTATATTTCTTATTTATTAACATCTCCATGTTAATGTTATGTTTGGGGTAATATTCGCATTGTTTTTCATATATTTTTTTCAGATTATTATTCTTCATACCCTTACATAAATAATTATTTATCTATTTAAAGAATGTAAGACATGATATAAATAGAATATATTTTCATTATATATGTATTTATAATAATAATAAAATATATAAATATAAAGTGGAATATATCAATCATGGAGATGGTAGGTCGTATGTACACAGGAATGTTGTTTCTGTTTTATTACTGTATAGAATGAAATAAAGTAGATGACATATATGTATATATATAATATCATTATAGTATCCTTATTATCTAATATATATCATATAATTTCTCTAAAACCATCCTTAATACATTTTATATCTGGTGTGAACGAATCACAATGCTTTGAGGAGGAGCTAGTCCACAGGTCCACAAATAATGATATATTATTAAAAAAAATTAAAAGCATGAAGGTATGTGTTATATAATGATTAAAAAATCATAAATAAATCATAAATATAATATATGTCATATATAAATTGTGTTTCCATCATAATTCCACACCATTAATGGTGGTAAAGTTAAAATGAACAACATCATTTCCTTAGGTGGTAGTTCATCATACACAAGAATAGTAAGTTCATTACACATTAGATGGATGTGTGTGTATTTTTAGGTATAATTCATAGAATAAAAACATCTAAATATATTTAGGATACTATTTTTATTATATAATCATGTAATAATAATATTTTAGGGGGTGGCGAATGAAAATAAAATGAAGGATATTGAGGAAGGTTGAAACCTTTTCTTTGGGTAACTCATCTTGTTTTCAGAAAAGGGATTTCTGGTTTTGATTTATTAAAAAAGGGTGGACTCTGGGTTTAATGGAGGGTTATTTGGATATTATCTTATCAATTTTTTGTAAATTCAAAGGTATTGATATGTTTGAATAAGTAGAAGGGGCGAGTGACTTTTTATAGTGGAGGAGGAGTGTCATTTTTGTAAATTATGGAAAAGACATTCCACCGACGTTTTTACCATGTAATGTGGCTCAAATAATGGTAAAAAATTTATCCAAGTGAGTATAGTGTCTAAATATTAAAATCCAATGGATTTTGGACACTTTTCTATTTCACATTGGACATTAAGTTGAAGGCTTAGTCCTTTGTTGAGTTATTTTTCCTCTTAATCACTATAATTAATTTTAATAAAATTCAATAATATTTTTGGGAAAATAATAATTTTACCTCAATAGAAATTATAATGTATTCTGATTCCAAATATGGAACCCATTTTTAAAAATTCTAGTCACATAAGTGGTAGAAATTAATTTAAAATTAATCACTCAGACATGTCGTGACAGTGGGTTATTAAGCGGAAATGTTTAAAAGTTTGAAATGATTTTATATCCAATTTCATTGTGAAATTGGTTATAATGACCTAAATTTTATTAATTTACGTAGCATTTATCTAATTAAACTTTAGAAGAAAATTAAAATATAATTAGAATAGATAAATTAATGAGATGAAAAAAATTTAATTAAAATTTCGTATTTTAATTATTCATAAAAAACTAAAACTTCTAAAAAAAATAAAAAACTCACCCAAAGTAAATTTTTACACATCGATTAAAAAAATAAGTTTATTTTTTAAAATAAAAACTATAAAAGTTTTAAAAATAATATTTAATGTGGGTTCTTCCATGAAAAGGCGGTAAATTTACCTTTTAAAAAAATACATTTTTTATTCATAAATTTTGATTTATTCTTATATTTTACCAATTAAATCAATTGGTTGAGTATCAAAAATATTTATTTGATATATAATATATAAATTTTACGCAAAAAATTTACCAAATTTGGTTTTCTAGTTTTTTTGGAGAAAATTGTGTTTGTATATAGAAATTTGTTTCGCAGATAAGTAATTTCTTTATTTTCAATGAGTTCATATATTCACTTATGCTAATTGATAACTAAAGGATTAACATAATTCACAGTCATAAATAATATTTTATTCATAACTTCCATAAAAAATTCAAGGTGACAACTATTATAATATTTTTACAATAATATTAATAGTACTCTATAGTTTGTTGAAACTATGTCTTGTGTGTAACGCTGGTATCAAAGGGAATCAATATTTCTTGTAACACAAGGAAAAAATAGTATTATGTGTACCAAAATATAATCTAATTTTTGTATATATTATAAAATTAACTTGTTGTTTCATGAAAATAAATCCAAAATTAGTTATTTCATATAACAAAATCCATATTCTGCATTGCATGATGTGAAAAATATCAAAAAAATTAAATTTATTCAAAAACTTATTTTACAAAATCATAGGTTGTTATAATTTTCTTTCTAACCCATACAATATCACCTTTTCTTAACTCCTAAATCCAACCAATCACTCAACCTGAACTTTTTATACCATTCTAACACAACCCCCTCCCATAAAATTATACACATCCTAGGTTGGTAATGAGAGAAGAGGGATGCTGACTGCATGAGTACCACCTCTAGTAGTCATTGCGTTAGAAACTATCATCAAGGGCATAAAAAAAATAAATATGGGTGGTATTATCCTATATGATAACACACATAAGAGATAGATAATACAAATACACCAATAAACACCTTCATAGAAGTATATATAATGTAATACCAAGTGAAAATATTCAATGTCAAATAATTTTATAACAACTAAAAAGAAAACGATAGGTACCCAAAAAAATAACAATAACACCACGGCACCCAAAAAACTCCTACAAAACCACAAGTTATTATATCTTTCCCAATATACACACTTCTCTTAATGAAATTAAAAAGTATATATATATATACATAGTGTGAGTATAAAATTATACACAATAGGATATTCCTTGGAGCCTATAATGAAAAAGAAAATGAACGTATTGTAAGGTATAGTGAATAACATTGAAACTTACCCATCACCTAAATAGGTATACTAAGTTCCTAACATCATTATCGATAAATCTCACTAAGTATCACATGGAAAATACCATATAATATAATAATAAAACATCATGGGTACCCCACTCCTACTTCCCCACTAGTTTTCCACTTTCTATAATGTCTCACTTCCTTATCCATCTCTCTCAAAAAATATGTTAGCCCAAAGACCCCTAGGAAAGGCATCACAACATTCACCTCATAGATCACATCTTTAAATCATCCCATATCACATCACGATATATAAAAACCAATTATTTTCCAGGACCCACCACAATACACGTGAAATATATCAAAAATTAATTATTATTCCCCAATCCATTAAATCTAATACACCATGCAAGGTACCACAAGTCATTACATCCTATAAATATGATACCTATAAAAATTATTTATATACTATATATTGTAATAAATGAGTGTGAAATAATCAAAATTCATTATATCCCTGTACATACATATATTGTAAAACTAACAACCTTGCATGAAAATAAAACTAACTACTATGATAAGAGTGTGGGGCCAGAGGGTGTAGTCAACCATTCATCATCTATTCAGGATGTTGGGGGAAAACACCCTGCCAGATTCAACTTTGTTTTAGTTTCCCAAACCCGTATGGGTGGGGTAGAATATAACATAGTAGAATATAAAAGATATAATATATCTCAAGTCCACACTATGGGTATCACCTAGTCTGGTACTCAACTTTAGCAATCATCACTCAGACTCCTAGATTCCTCTGATTAGACCACATATCCTATAAGAACACAATCATTTTAAAGGGATACAGTAATTACTTCTTTTCATTTTTTCATTATTTTTCAATTAATTAACCATTAAGATTATTCTAAATTACATAAAATTATTCATCAAAAGAAATTCCATGCCCTCTGGGAATAATCCAAACCAAGTCTATGGTTTCTAAAAATTAACATCTTTTTGGAGTTTTCATTCAATAATTACCAAAATTGTGGGTTAATTATTATTTATGCATTATTATATTCATTATAAATATAGGTACTCTAGGAAAACCATCCTAAGATATCACCAAGAGGAAAAATACAACCATGCACATCCAGTTTCCTCAAGAAGTGCGAAAAAGGATGCATATAAAACAAAAAATACAGCCATCAACAATTAAATTGAATCACAAGTGAGCATCCAAGATCTCAGTATCACATCAATGGATAATTCCAGCTTCAATTATTTATATTATCTTTGTTATCATTCCCAACACCCACATTCATATCCCAATACATCTCCCCATCATAGGTTTCAAGTACTTCCATATCATTCGAGCCTCCCTTCCACATCAAATCTTCCATCCCATGGCCATCCAGCCTAGTCTCATATCACATTCAAGACTCCCCGCCCCATATCAAATCACATAGTGAATATCACATACATATAACATTATAAAAGTAACATGAAACAAACAATCATATCCCACAAGGAAATTTAGGCCCAAAAAACATGACATCTATCCTTCACACATAAACAAGCTCTCAATGATCCATTATCAAGGCACTCAGCCTTTATAAGAAGTTTATAAACTTAAGACCATTAAATTTTCTTTATAAAAAAACTATTATTTATTCAATATTGAATTAACCAATTTACTATCATAGGTTAAAACTATGGGAAACCTATGGTATCAAGCTATAAAAAGATATCAAAATATAAAAATTTATTTTTTATTAAAAACATTATCTTTTCCATGACTTTTTTTATTAAATTAAAAAATAATTATCATGATTCACATTCTTTATGAATTACATTGATCACATGGATGAAACTTTTCAATGAAACATGAACATAACCACAATTTGATTACCATAAAATTATAAGAAACATCAGTTTCAAAAATTCCTGTACATAAATTATTTTAAAGAAAATTAACTATAAATTAATTATTGATTTTCATTCTTTACCAATTTCCTTCAAGAAAAACATGAAAATACAAAGTATATAATGACATCCTAATCAAAAAATCATAGATATTATACTATATAGAAAATCAAGTGGCCAACCACTATCAGGACATCAAAACAAATTTTCTAAATAATTATTTATTAATCCATTTCAACAATTTTTATGTTAATTACATTTCAATACAAAGGGGTAAACCAGACAAACATTATGATTTCATGAAAATAAATGGAATAAGAAATGAATCCCCTACCTAAAATTTATCAATATTCTTCACATAATAATAGACCGGTGTTATGGATCCTGATCACCCATACCACAAGAATATTCATCAATTCATGGATATTGTGACTCAATCACACTAGAAAATGACCAAGAAAAACTCAATTATAAATATAGATATGATCTTCCATCACATATAAATAGGAAGGGGGATCTATATTAAAATATCATGAGAAAAAAGATTGAAAGTACCTCAAATTACCAAATATAAAGTATGGAAGGTATATAATTGATCCTAGTCAATGGAATCCCAAATTCTTAGAATTATGGTCCATAGATCCCCTATAATTAAATAGAAGATGGCGAGGTTTTGATAAATCCAGAGGCCCCTTCTATTTATTAATATATGCTATATAGGTTATTTACATGGCATGAAACACATTGAAATCATTTAAATGTTATTATTAAAATCTCACAAAAAAAATTACCTAGAGGTATTTATTCCCAAACACTGACACAAAATGTAACACCCCATGAACCTCTATCAAATAATCCATGAACTTAGAATAGATGAAATGGAAAACGTACTTGTTACATATTCTTCCTGATTCCTTCTTTTAGAATATGAACCCCTTGATACTAACTCTAGGCCACCTATGACTACAAAATGCATTGATAACATGGAAATGGTGGTAATAAATGGAACAAGGCCCTTAAAATTTTCATTATATACCATCAGTGGTGAAAGTGTATGTACCAAAACATTCTTTTTTACTAGAAATAATGATTCATTATACAAATCCAGTTTAGGAAAGAATCATTAATATTATGCCGGTTCAAGGTGGAAATATCTTGAATTCCATGGTTGATCATGATCATGACTTTTAGATCAAGAATCCTTTAGAATTTCATGGAATTGGTGGGATGTAATGTTTAGTGGACTGGTTATATATAATCAAGTAAATTATTGAGCTAGCATAGACCCCTGAGGAAAGGTGAGTAATTTTGGAAATATTAAGGTTTAAAATACCATCTAGGAGATTTTGTACTACCATTAATTAATTAATAAAATTAGAGTGACTTAATTGGGATACTTATAGGGATATCTTCCACATGAAATATTTTTTTAACACGATAGAACTGGACCCTACCTATTTTCTCTTATAGTTTTGGAAGGGGTCTATAATTATCCATGAGTATTCTAATTAGTTTACATATTTATTTATGTTTTCTCCTATATTATTTGTCAATGAGGTAAAAATGGATCGGAAGTTTGAGATATGAATTTGAACATATATTAGATGCATATTGGTACATTGACCCTAAAACATACATGCAGGTGCATCATAAGGACTAGTTCTTTGAAAAGGGGCTATAAAGGGATCAGATAGAAATACTAATTCCAATCCATAGTAGAACGATGATTAATATTCATATCAATAGAAATAGATAATATTCTAGTTGTAGGAAGAGTAAGGTAGACCACGAGTATACAGGCATAATATAATAAAGTCAGAGAAAGACTTCCTCAGTACCCTCTACAGGATGTGTTTCTAACAGGTGCCTCAATTATATGAAAAGGTAGAATTATATTAATTCTTGAAGAAATATGTGGAGTGAGTATATTGGGGAATGTATGGCCATCTTAAAAAAATTATCAATGGATTCTCATAGGAGTATTTGATGATTAGGGATAATTGGGAGTGAAAAACCTTAATTGAGGATATAGACTACACTGACTATAGAGACTCATTGGTAGGGTCATAAACATAAGGCTAGATGAGTCTTTAAAATAGACCATACACTAAAAGATAATGGTGTGGGGTCATTACATATTAGAGTCATGGTCTTAATAAATACAACATTATCTAATACTTTGTTTGATTTTAAATCATATCTTTCCAATCTATACTCATAAAATGTTTTGTACAAGAATTACTAGTCAAGTTGTCTTCTATGTTTCTATATTTCAATAAATCATTGGGAACAAATTTGAACCATCTTAAGTGATAACCAAAATTTATTATAGTCATTTACATTTATGAAAATCTATGGGACTTTATGATTGTGGAGATGATGATAATTTATGTGATACATGGCATGGAATGGTTAACCATCTTTAAATATCAAATTGAATCTTATTAGAAAAAGATATAATTTACTTAATTACATGAAGATATGTACGTGATGACCAAAGAATAGGAATAGTGGTAAAGTGTATTTGTCCAAAATTAAGTTATATTGGGTTGATAATGGTGTATATAGGGGGTTTGTCTCTTTTAGTGGGATCAATGGTATCCCCCTCATCCTTTTGCACAATTATGGATCTATATTTGGAAATACTTTGAAATGACAGTAAAGTACTTCCTCCCAATATATGTCTTGATTTTTTAGATAGATATCATTGAATTTTCATAGCCCATTTCAATACACCCTTACCATATGGTTCCTTCTAGGTTAATGGAGATCAAGATATAACTCTAGGACTTAGAAAAAAGGGCTTTATTGGGATGAGTACTTCAACTTATGGTGAACATTCCCTATTTCTTATGAAGTTTCATAATAGTGTTCAACAAAATATATATAATTGGCAGGTTAATTAGGTGGTGTCATGGAATAGATATGATTTTCTAAGGATAAATGATCTATATGATTTTTTTGGAGAGCTGGATGGTTCTCTATGATTAAACATTGACTGAGAAAGTTATAGGTGTAGGATAGAGAGTAGAACATCTTGAAGGAAGTATTTTAGAGTATTTATGAGCTATAAAAGTACTGGTTCATTCTTTTTAGGTTGATGAATTCACTACAATGATCATGGTACTCATGGGAAAAATATTCCACCCATATATTAACACATTTTATGTTGTTTGTTGATGAAATACTCATCTACTCATCATCCCATAACATAATTCTATACCTCTTGAGATAGTATTGATTACACTTTTAGAAAATCATATTTATGGAAAGATATTGAAGTTTAATTTTCGGATTCAAGAGGTGAATTTCACGGGGCATTTGGTTTCTATGAAAGGTATATCTGTAGACCCAGAGAAATTCATGTTCGGGATATCTTGGATATGTCCCGTGAACATCATTGAGATTATATGCTTTTGGGATTAGTTGGATACTATTGATGTTTTATCTATGACTTCTCTTAATTAACATGAACTATGAATAAACTTGTGAAGAGTTGAGTGATTATATAGTGGTTATAATAGTTCTAATAGGAATTTCTTGAGTTGAAGAGGAGGTTTACTAACACTTATGTGTTGATACATTCTATGACAGGGGTTGGATATATAGTCTATTGTGCTGTATCATGCATTATTTTGCGAAATAGTATGATGAAGAGGGTGTAGGTAGTATCTTATTGTTCACATAAATAATGACCATATTAAGGTAACTATCCTACCCATTCCTTAATTTTCATATCTATGATTTACAATTTGAAGTATTTATGATACCACCTCTTTAGTGGGAGATTTTTTATCTACAATGACCATAATATCCTTAGTTATACATTCACACAATAAGACCTCATCAGAGTTAGAGGCACTAGACATAGTATCTACACATATTTGAATTTGAAATGGTCTATGCACTAGTTAAGGGTTACTTCATTGATGATGTTGTTTTCCATAAGACATCAGTAGGTTGGGGTATTTGTTATTAGATTTCAGAGGAATAACACACATGATAATATTATTGGATTATTGGATGATATATTCTTTTTAAGATTAGGGATTAATGAAATTTTCCGCACTTGTTCTCATGTATTATTTAGTTGATTATGTAATGGTCAGACAATATACAAACCTTGAGTGTGTTGTGATGTAAGAACAACTAACTGGTGGTGACATGATTAATGGGTGGTCATTGGATAAGGATAATATGATCCTGGTGAGTGGGATAGTTATAGTCCCTACATCAATTGGGTATTAGTTTATGATAGTATTATACACTTCTAGGTTAGTGGTATATCATTGGATGAAAATGATATACCATGAATTCAACAGATAGTTATGGAAAAAAGGATATAGAAGAAAAATTTCTAGATATGTTTCCTGATGCCTACGTACAATAGGGAAAATACTAATCACTAGTGCCCATGTGGATTTCTCCAGAAACGTCCAATTCCAATTTGGATGTGGGGAGAAGTCATGGTAAATATTTTTATAGGGTTACCAAGTACACTAAGTAGCCATGTTGTTGTCTAATATATTTTCGATCGACTAATTAATGTTTACATTATCTTATCGATTTGTGAGACACACTTAGTATATGGTATTTGAAAGATGTATATCAACAAGATTGAATGAATTCATGGAGTCCCATTGAGCATAAAATTGATAGACATGAATGTTTTACATTATGATTTGGTAGTTCTTATATAATTCATTAGTGACTCGGCTATGGTTAATTACAATATAACATCTTTAAATGGATGGGAATTCAAAGTGGATGATCCATATATTAGAGGAGATTCTTTTAGAATGTGTTATATGTTTTAGTGTAGCATGTGATGAACATATATCCTTGGATGAGTTTTTAGGAAACAATAGTTACCTAGATTCTATTTATATGGAAACTTATAAGTCTCTTTATGGCAGGCCATGGAATTTACTTATTTATTGGAACTGGTCTAGTGACGTCATAGTTGTGGGGACTGGATTGATATAGGATACCTTTGAGGGAGTGTATCTGATTTATAATAGGTTGATCATAGGTCATAAATGGCATCTTTTTTATGCTAACCATAAGAGGTGACCATTGAATCTCACTGTAGAAAAATGGTTTTTTTTATAGTGACTCCTTATTAATTCCACCAACATTTTATGAAATTGGGGAAGATAAATCCATGCTATGTTGGGCCCTTTGAGACCATTGAGTGGGTTGGGACCATGGTGTATCATCTAAATATTCTTTATCACTATCGAAGTATTAATAATATGATTAATATGTGTTATTTTATGAGGAACATGACTAATAAAATAGACATAATCAACAACGTGGATGGTAAGATAGATCCTGATGCATTATATGTAGAGTGCTCGATGAAGATTTTAGATTAGGGAAATAAATTTCCTTATGTAAGTATGGTAAAACTAGTATGAATTCTATGGAATCATGGATATATAAATGAGGAGACTTCGATGTGGGATAATAATGTTCAATCACATGGATCAACCCTTCTCTGACCTCATGTTCCATCGTACCTCTCTAGGTAAAACCTGGAGCGATGATTTCACATTAGTTTTGGGATAACTGGTTTGGTGATTGATTCTTTTTCCAAGAGCTCCTATGTCAGCTCAATATTGTTTTTGGTTTTTGATTTCTATATCATCGTTTTGTCGATGTTTATATTCCTCAACCATTTAAATACATTCATAGACTTAAATAACACATACTCCTCTATGAGTCAGATATGGAGTGGTGGTTCCCTTGAGGTTCTGGGAGGTGGGGTTTAGTGGCCGAGGATTCTTCTCGCATGGCCTGATTTAGTTTACTTCATTGGGGGCAATCTAGTTTCTCTTATTCTTTCCCAGTGAAGGGTCTATTTTTTTGGTTAGTTTTTGTTCTCTTGTTGTTATGGTGGTGGTCATCAATGTTATTCATGATAGATCCGTGTCATTTATTTTGTGTTATTATGATGTTAGTTCACTATGTACTGATGGTTTGTCTATTTACAGTTCTCGATGTCATGGTTCAAACGATTTGTGGAAACTACGACAGACTCTGATGGTCTCTGGTGACTAGTGTGGCGTTCGGTCGGTGAGGAAAATGGTGATATCAGATGATGATGTTGATGGTGGGGACCCATGATGATGATGGCTAGTGTCGGGACTCAACTAACATAGGTGAATCTGAATTCACATCCTTCTAGGATTCAGTGTCTAAAATGTGTTTATGAAATATACAATTTTTAATTAGGAAACATGGGATTTTGGATCACACATTATGTATTGGTTACCGCTCTATGATAAATAATATTTTTAGAGATAAAATAAAAATTAAATTTTCAGTCAACATCCACACTTTTTTTGTTGTAATAGTAGTTTAAGTAAATAAAATTATTCATATTCATTGGTTTAATCTTTGATATTGGGTTTTTAGAGGTGATTTTAAGTGACTAATTATTCATGGACAGATGGTTGGAGTTATGGTTTGAGGTTGGCCTTGTGTGGTTGTAAAATATCCATCGGCTTATTGGTGGAACACATCAGCAAGCCGATGGGGTTCCAATAATTCTACTGGCTATTATAGACCCCACTAAAAAGTTGTTGATGCCCAATGAGTAGCTGATACACCCAGTCCTGGTGTGTGTTAAATTCACCCTTCAATTGTACATGTGAGTCTTTTTTCAACTATTTTTAATATTTAATACCAACCCCTATGGCCCTATCTATAATTTTTGACCTTCTACCTTAATCCATATAATTTACCATACATCTCCCTTGGGTTAATCAACCATTGAATGGTCAAGTGGGGATAAATTGGTGATTTATTCTTAGATATATTCCAAATTATTAATCCTTAAAATGACATGTTTATAGATATATAATGGATATGTGTTTTCTATTATTATTTGATGATTAATTATCCCTTTATTCATATATTTATGGAAGATAACTCATGTGGATTAATTTCTTTATAATATAAACATCCACCATTACCAAAGAATGTTATTTGGGTTAGTATCAGAGAATCATATTCTCCGACCTATTCTTGAAAATTATTAATGATGAAACCTTAATATATTGATTATTCCATGGTAGATTAAATGATATTTTGATATGTCTATGAAATCTCATTCAATAGATCATGATTATTAAATAATAGTGATCTTTACTAGGAAATATTTAAAAAAATATCATCTTGGGATCTCCTTCATATTGATTCAAATCTTAAATCTCTTTTTTATAGAGAAATAAATAATGGAATGATGATCATTGATGAGACATGATTTCTTTTTCTATAATTGACCTATAATTCAGGATTCATTCTTCTTATAACAATAGATTTTGGTTTTTGGATACTTTTCCTTTAACAAAACATATAATTGCTTCCATTGGTTAAATATTTAAGGAATGTGTTTCTTGAATAACCTTATTGTTAAGGAATTATCTTGAGTAACCGTTATAAATATATTTCATAAATGATACTAAACTAGATCTAGATACCCTTGATATGTGTTCCATTATTTATAGGTCTCCGACATCTTCATTCTCAAATAATTTGGAAAATATTGGAGTCCTTTAATAAAAACCTTAAGGTAGGAAGTTCCTTACCATTTAGGCCCTTGGGTGTGATATTGTCATAAATATTTTTTTTATGAATAATTACCCATGTCTGTTTGGTGTTTTCATGTTGGTGTGTGAGTGGCCTTGAAACATTACATTATTGTGGTTATAAGGATGGGTGTAACCTCATGATAATTTCTATTGATGTTTCGTATTGTTCCATCATATGATACATAATTTCTTAGGGTGTTTCATACCATAAGGAACCTTGATTTAAGTATCTTGGTGATCTGTTTTATTTGTTTCAGTTAAAAAACTCTTGGATGGGCTATAGTGATCGAGGCTTAAAATACAGGGATATGAAATCATTTCAGATGAATATTCAGCACATTACAAATGTACATGGTTAAGGACTATAATAGTTTAGTGTCTTTGGAAATATGGAAACATAATATTCCATCGTTGAGAATGATCTTCAATATTTCCCACAATGATATTCCCCAATAGTGATCCTACTTAAAACCATTATTTATAACCTAGGAAAAGGAAAAATAATAATGGGATGCAATCTAATGCTCAGTAAGGATAAACAAGGTATATATGTAAGTATATCATGATTGTAAGGGAATGATAATAAGATCATTACATTAAAAGACCATACCATTTTTTTTCAAAGATCATAATAAAGAGTCATGGTAAAATTTTTGGGAGTTCATATGACATGAATCATAGGGTAATCAACAAAATAATCAATGAAATAATAACCTTGGTGTAAGATATGGATTTGTGGAATACAAATAGGAATATAAAATTCTATATGAAGGCTACCTACCAAGACACTCATATCATGTTAGGCTTAGGCTAATCACTGATGTAACTTCTTCACTCATGGGATGACCTCCCATGCACCATATTGTTTCAGGCCTCATATTCCCTCCCCTGTAACCACTTGTTATTGGATTGGGATACCCTCTGGTGTACCCTCTTGTCACGTTCTTGGGATGCCCTCTCGTATACCCTCTTATTAAGAGCCTAGGATTCCCTAACACATAGCCTCTTGTTGTAGGCTTAAGATTCCCTCTTGTATACCCTCTTGTTATGAGATTGATATTCCCTCCTAGATACCCTCTTATTATTGGATTGGAAAGCCCTCCCATGCACCATCTTATTACAGTCTTGGGATTCCATCCTGTATTCCCTCTTGTTATAGGCTTGGGATGCCCTTCCCTATACCCTCTTGTAATGGGATTGGTATGGCTTCTTGTATGCCCTTTGAGGTCATAGAACATTTACCATTACCCAATTAATTGGATAGAGATATTGATCAGTCCTATCACATAATAAAATCAATCATACATTTTCCACAAGATAAAAACCACTCATCAAATCATGACCCACAAAATAGATGGGATTCATATACATAAAATAATAAACCATGAAATGAAATGGTTATCATAAAAAATTTCATCATATCATAACATAAGAAATGATATATCTTTCAAAATCATTTAATCATATAATTAAAATAGAAAATAATTAGGATTCATAATTATTTTAACATGGTATAACATGTGGAAGATAAACGAGTTTCATAAAAACATTTCATGTTAAACATATACCATTGAGAGAAAGAATATGAATGGTAACCTTGGATTATTACTCTAGTAAGTCATACAAACATCAATAAATGTTATCTTAGAGGGAAAATTATTCTGAAGGATCATTTGAAACATTTCTTATTGAAATATGCTCTCTGATTTAAAAAATTCTTTCTAAAACATAAAACATTTGGAAAACATTTCAAAATAAAAATAACGTTGAAAACTTATAAAGAAATATTTTTAATCAATCATAAAGACTTTTTAAAATAAAAAAAAATTGAACACTCTTTTCCTTGATAATGTTATTAAAATATCATGAAAAAACGTTATGAAATTTTTTCAGAAAAAAATGTTTTGAAAGGACACATATTTCCATGAAAAGAGAGGTAATGAAAAATTCCCAACTTTATATTAATTATCTCCAGTAACATGGAGTGGAAAAATGGTACCATTAATTGAATATATCTTGAATAACCAGAGGATAATAATGTTCATGATTATTCCATAGATATTTATTATAAGATTTCATCAATGGATGTATAATCCTACATAGTCCCTATAAATGAAGATATTGTAGTAATTAACTATTACAACTTATATAAATTTGAATCCCAATACCCATTAAATAATAACATTAAAATAAGATTAGAAAATCATGAAAATAAGTATATTCATGATATTACTGTTGGTGAAAAAATTTGGGAAGAGGAAGAGAAGACGCAAAGCCTTTGGGGATGCCTCGCAAAGCATGTTCACGGAGCCCCGTAGCATCGCGACCGGCACAAAGTGACCCCCATTGTGAATCCGCCGTGGAGCAAGGAGGCGGGAGGCTCGACGATCCGATTGAAGTTTGCGAATCCAGCGCAGAGAAAAGAGGCGGGAGGCTCCGCGATCTGATTTGAAGTTCAGGAAGCTGCTTTGGAGCAAGGTGGAGGGAGGCTTCGTGATCTGATTTGACGTTCATGAAGCCACTGCGGAGCACGGAGTTGGGAGGATCTACGGTACTGAAAAAGTGCCATGTATCTCTATGTCGAGTGATCTCTGCTTCGTGACACCTCTTTCCTATAAATACCAGGCTCCCCTTCATCCCAAAGGATGGATACTCTAGCCTTTCTCCTTCTCATCTCTCAAATCGCAAAGCACTTTCTGCTCTATGAAAAATGAGCTCATACAGGTACTCGATCATTTCTAAGTACCTTTCCCTTATCTTGAGTTCAACCCTTATTCAAAGGGGGATGCCCTTTACAGAACCCATGGGCCTTCACGAAGGAAGGGGATCCCCAAGGGGACTTAGGTATTCGCAGAGCACTCATGCTTCATGATGTACACTCCATGCACATGTAACCAGCATGCTAAGGTAGGGTCACTATGCTGCGTGAAGCACATTGCTTCATAGGACACCCTTTATTTGTGAAGCCATACATTATGATAGTATTTTCACTTCACGAAGAACCATTCATATGCACCAATTCCCAATACCTAGGCTAGGCCACCTCACATTGAAAAGCGTACCCCTTTGCGAAGCTGCTCCACTACAGGGAGCACCGGAACTTAATCAAGCCACTTCCTGTGGTCCCCTTTGCTCCGCATCCCCTTTTCCCATGAAAATCTTCAGGTTTTCACAATGTAATTTCAAGGTTCCTTGGGTGGTGCTTCATGTTGTGTTGCTTCTCCTTATGATTCTTCGCATAGGCATGCTAATGACTATTGATTCTTCACATAGTCACGCTAATGTGGACCCCTAAATGGATCACTCCATGACACCCCCTCAACATGGAATTGTTGATGCCTTCCCACATCCAAGGGTGGGCAGGTATTAGTTATGTAAGTCCTAGTGGTTTTTGAGTGGACTCAACTCGTCCGAGCTACAGGATGTTAAACTGCCAAGAACCATCGTCCTCAGTACATGATGTTAAACTGTAGTCTCATCCTGAACATCCTACATGGGGTGCCCCACCTCAGACATTCTCCATGCCCGCTAGACTCCATGGGAGTGAGATATTCCTCGCATGGAATGAGATCCTCTTTTCTGGAGTGACTTATATCCACGAGGAAAGGGCACCCACCTTGGTGTAAGCCCCAAGATATTTTTGCAGGAGGAAGCATCCTTGCTCCTCCTATATTCTTCCTGGCCAAAGACTGGAGGGGGGGGGGATGGGGACCAGAACTCTCCTCTCTTCCATGCCAAATCCCTATCTTGTTGGGCTTTGTCGACAATCGGGCCTCCATTATAGAGTGCGTCCCAATTTCCATCTCCCTGGGATGCTAACCATGCATAATCTCCTGTTTCCTCTTTGGTTGGCTAAAGCCTAAGCCCCACTTCACTTCCCATGGATTCACCTTTAGTGATGTGATTCTCAGGTCTTCACAGCCTCTTTTTTCTCACACTGAGCATGACTCACATGAGCTTAGTGTAAGCATCAACCACAAAATCCTCTCCGGGCCACCTTAGAGTGTATTCCCCACACCATTCTGAACTATGTCGACTTTGATCCTTGTCAAGGAAAGGTGCATAGGATGCCTCCCTGAGGTTCAATCCCAACAACCATTGGTCACGACCACTTCATGTCGGTTCACCAACACCATTCTTAAATACATGGATTTAGATCCTTGTCTCCTAGGAATTATATGAAGGAAACCTCCCTGAGGTTCAAGCACAACAACCATTGGTACCAACCACTTCATGTTAGTTCACCACACCATTCCGAACTACGTGGACAATGATCATTTCCAAGTAAAAGTACGTAGGAAGCCTCCCTAAGGTTTATTCCCACTTACCATTGGTCTGGACCCCTTCATGTTAGTTCACCACACCATTCTGATGTAAATGGATGTTGATCCATGCGAAGTAAAGGTATTTAAGAAGCCTCCCTAAGGTTAAAGACTAACAACCATTGGTCCCGACCACTTCACATCAGTTCATCACAAGATTCTGAACAATGTGGACTTTGATCCCTATCTCTTAGGAAGGGTATGTAGGATGATCCCTGATGTTCTATCTATACAAACATTGGTCCTGACCACTTCACATCAGTTCACGAACACCCTTCTGAACTAAGTGAACTTTGATCTCCATCTCCAAGGCAGGGTATATAGGAAGACTCCCTAAGGATCAAGCCCAATACCAACTGGTCCTGACCCCTTCACATCGGGGCACCAAACTACTCCTTTCAGAACTACGTGGACATTGATCCTTTCCAAGGCATGGTACGTAAGAAGCCTCCCTAAGGTTCAAGCCCAACAACCATCAGTTATGACCCCCTTTCACGTCGGTTCAACCCATTCTAAACCATGTGGATTTTGATCCTTATCTCCCAGAAAAGGTTTGTTGGAAGCCTCCTTGAGGTTCAACCCCAAACACTAGTAAACATTGGTGTCCCCCTTGTTAGGATGCACATATCTGGTCCTCCCCTCGAGCGTTAGTCCAACTTGGGATACTAACCATGCATAAGCCCTAGCACATCACCATTTCATTGTACTCCACATGCACCCAGATTTCATGCCCCAACTTGGAGGCTCCGCTTCCTTCGAGTCCCATCTATACGGGTCTCCCACTTAGGTGTCCCATTGCCCCTCCAGAATAAATGGACTTTGATTCCCTACCAAAGGGATACATAAGAAGCCTCTTCAAGGCTTAATCCCATCATTAACATCATCCTCACATCGGTTCCATTTTATTATTCACCTACTCTCGACCCTCTATCATCCATCATGATTCTCACCTGGGAAGCCACATCCCGGTGGGATCATGCCATCTCATTTCCTTATCTCCCCTAATAGAAATAAGGTAATTGACCCCGCGTTTTCCCCAGTATCAATGTTCCCTACAGGGGTTCTACCCATCTAATCAACTCTCACCAATGCTCTGATCAGTCTGATCCATCTCTGCTAGACGTTAAACTCACGACATACCTTGTGTTAAACATGGGATGTTGAGGAAAACCTTAGAGGCATGCCCATGGAATATAATTACCCACATCTGACATGGGATGCCTTGGGCTTCTGTGACCTCAAGAAGCCCTATCATAAGGGGAAGAAACCCAGTCGTGCCAGTGTTCTATCGCCCCGACACGCCGGTGATGTCTAATGTGACTACTCCCCCGATCGTAGGTTTCTACCCTGACCGGACCCCTTGGAATGTCCTGACATAAGCGGTGTAATTAACCGATGTCCATGAAGACATGGAATTGGGAAGTGTTTCACGAACAACGTCTTATTTCTTTGAGGGAGACATGTACTAGCTGACGAGTTCCGGGGAGGAATTAATGGAAGGATGAACCGATGTCCCATCATCCGGTTTTGATCAAGGATAAAACATCCCTAAATAATCAATCGATGCCACCCACCATTGGAAATTGGGAACGCAGGGAAATAATCAGTGTTTCCTTGATAGACGGAAGCATTCCCCGACGAAAGCGTTAGAAAAAGAAAAAGTGAACCAGATGTTAAGTTCTTCTCCTCAATGTGGAGATTAGTAGCATTAGATACATCAGTGGACTAGCGTGACACCAGATCCAATTATCGAGTGTCGGGTCTCGCAAACAAAATAGTGGGCCTCTTGTGAAACTCACCAGAAAGTGTGGGCAGTTGAACGTTGGATATCTCGGTAAGTGACTCTATCATCTTGGATCCTTCGGACCATCCATAGAAGATGGATTAGCATTGGGGCACTGGTTCTCGTTTTCATTGTTTCATCACTAATGTTTTAATCTCCCAACCTTCTAGGACCCAAGATACCATATCAGGAAACCGATCACCACCCACCCACCAACACAGGGGTAGGGGCAGCACCAACGTGAAATCCTATGTGGCTCCACTACTTCTACGTTAGCTTCTACACCCAAAGTTTCTGGGCGCCCATTCCCCATATCCCCTTCTTAAATCGTTCAAAGAAGGGTGGTAATTGACCTCATTTGGAGATATGAGGAGGAAATGATTATCCCAACTTGGGATATGGCCCTCCAGGGTTTAGAGGCATTTTCACCTCATCACCACCACCTCCCCCAAGGGCCGTGTAGGGAGACACTAATCCCCACTTTGATGAACTTCCATTTCAGGATTCTCTTTCCGAAATGCTTCGATGACTCCCTCCCCTGTGCTGATGAGGTGAGAGATGCCCGGGCCAACCCTACCGGGATCCCGTGCCAAGGGATCCAAAGGAGGGCCCCAATAGGCTGTGCCAACACCACCACCCTGCCCCATGGGTTGAAGAGAATGTAAGCAATGTTCCTGAATCACCAGACCAAGTCCGGATAACCCAATTTTAGTGTCAAGCATAGGATGAGGAGGACGCCCGCTGAGGGGTGTCAACGTCCACAACTACCGGGGTTCGTGCCACTGCCAGTGCATACCATATGTCCTCAGTATATATTGAGCAGAGGCACTCAAATATCTGACCCAGATTGAGGCCCCAACTACCCCACGGGCAGGCTGGGTTGACTCTCATGGTTTCCAGCACAGGTTGTGGCCACCTTTGGCCGACCAATGGCAACGACACCCAGTATGGAGGTCTCCCCATACCACCACCATGGAGACTGCGTATCCTCCCCGTCTCCAAGATTAGCGTGGAGGTCTTCCCCATGCCACCTTTAATATAAATGAGGGTTCTCCCCATGGCAGTGAGACTCAATACTTAAGACTCTTTCGGGCTCATAAAATTCGGTATAGAGTCATTCCTTTTTCCACAGAATGTCAGTATGGTGTTGTTACACATCCGGTCAATCTACAACAAGGGGGCCTTCCCCATGTCCTTAAACCAGTTGGAGAAGGTCCTCCTTTCCTCATCAATTAGAGGAGTAAAGTTCAGCTTTGCTTCATCGGAACCCAGCACAGAGGTCCTACCCATGTTTGTCTTGACCAGTACGAGGACCCTCCTTACACTGATGCTGCTAGGTAAATAAAAATGGTGGTCCTACCCATCCTCCAACCAGATCTGGCGGAGGTCCTACCTTCTTCATCACTTCCTATAAATATTCCCTATGCACAATTGCCAGTGGACATGGAGGTCCTCCCTATGTTCCCTTTGACTTCTTTTTGGGTGCTCCTCGCACCCCGAATCAATAAAGTGGAAGCCCTATCTATCCCAAAACTAGTTCAGCTGAAGGTCCCCCTCATTCCAGAAATCCACCCTATCCCAAAGACCCATCCCAGGGTAAGAAGGCAGGTCATTGCTGGCATAAAAAGAATATCAGGATTCAGACCAAGATTAAACAAGTCTGCTTTTCAGATTATGAGGTGAAGTACGAATCATCAATTAAACCCTCCCTTTGGTCCTCCGTGTCAAGGTTCAGGGTGGTAACATGGTGCATTAGCCTCATACTTCTGGAATACAAGGTCCACAGAATCCCTAACTCCCACTATAGATACATTCAGGAGGACGAGGATTTGTAATCTTCTCAGAGTCTGGTCGTGAAATCACCACCATCACCACCATAAGCACTCTATACCTTGATTGGAGATCACGAATAATTATTCTTGGGAGTGATGATGGATGAACGATAGCATGGTCTACCTCCAGCAGACGTGGTTCCTGCAGTAGAAACCATGGTCGTCAGCCCGTCTTATCTTGATGTGGTGGCCACGTCACTGCACTCTTCAGAGGATATCCCAAGATGTGGTGGCTTGTCAGCCCGCTCACCGTATTATCCACTAGCCAGCCTACCGTCCCAGCAGTCTACCTCAGTACCACTGCTGGTTCCTCATCCAACTCAAATTGATGAATGCAGCAATGAAATTCAAGACCACAAGTCGGGACCAAGGATCCTGTGGGACATTCTTGCAACAAGACATTTCGTAGAGATGTTTTGGCCAGTTAAAGAACCAAATTTCAGGTCATTAAAATAACTCACCTAGAAGGATGTTGGATGCTTTCTTCAGACCCTATGGGCGACTCACATTATTCATCATAGTCGATGAGTGTCCTACCCCAGGATTCAGTCACACTTTAAAGACATTGGTCATCAATTCTTTTTGGTTGATTTGGCCACACTCCCTGTGGCCCAGTTCCCTAAGTCACGAGGCAACCATAGGACCCCCCAATAACGATGCATCAACATCTTTAAAGTGCTTCATAGGATAATCATTAAGGCTTATCCCCACCTGAAAATCCATGGTTGAGGGTAGTATGTGGCCCTCTATTTTAGTTATATCCCGCACCAGCCTGATTTTTCAGGTGACATAGAAGATATGCCTCCAGGCAGGGTCGTAGTCAACGTGGCCAACCTACCAAGGGTAGAGAACGAGTTAGAGATTCATGGGAAGTACTTCCCCCCTGAGGGAGTCTCACACCTCTTGGATCCATTGGGAAGGATCACTCGCCAGAAAAGGAATTTACTGTGTCTTCCTATACCTACCAAGTCATTAACCCTCGGCCAAAATCTAATTAAGGTAAAATAACACCTCAGAGTAGCCAAACCCTCCGACCCATCTGGCTCAGTGCATAAGATGGAGGATGATACCAAAAAATATGCATTGTACCAGCAACATGAAAAGCCTTAAAAGCTGGTCGATGGCCTCCATGTTGAATGTGTTACAGAGTGACTACCAAACTATGGTGATCATCGAATGGGTATATAGAGGTATACACAACTTCCCCCCGTTGAATTGCCTCCATGTGAACCTGACAATCCTTCCCACACAGATAGGGTAGAGGTTTGAACTTATTGCAAGAAGGCCTATTATGTATCGCTAAATCCTCCTGAACGACATGACAATCTTTGGGACCCAGCTCAGGTACCCCCATCTGCTACACAGGTCATCCCACCAGCCGCTCCACGAGCTGATGGGCCTTCTTATCGCGTTAAAGAACCTTCCAATGCGCTGGTGGTTGGAGACCCACATCAAGATAGGAACCCCCGCCCAGATGACCCCATGGTGGCACTCATTACTCACCTCGAGGCCTTAGAAACTTGACAGGGGTAAATCCTACCTGATGGAAAGCCATATCCGGCATGGGTGGATGATATGCCAACACCACCAGATTTTTGGAATCCCACATTTTCCCCCATTAACGGGACGGGTGATCCACTGCAACATCTAGCCCTCATTATCTCAAGGTGTGGACCCTTGATGGGGACTCCTGCGCAACAAGAGGCCGGAAAGATCTAGGGCTTTGTGTAGACATTGAAAGATCATGTGTTTGTCTAGTACAACTAGCTACCTATAGGGTCTGTCACCATATGGGAGGACCTACATAGAAAATTACTTTACCAGTTCAGTTCCACCACTCAGAAGATGACTATCGTTGAACTCTTCAAGTGAAAGCGGAGGCTTGATGATCACATTGAAGTCTTTGTCTCCATGTGGAAAGGGCTCACATACTCCCTTGACAAGCCACTGACTCAGAAGAAACTGCTGAAGATGTGTATAAGGAATGTCAAGACAGAACTAGTCCCCTCTCGAATCACCTAAAATTACCCCAGGGGATTCTGAGACTTCTCTGACATATCCCACTGCATAGAATAATCTTTATAACAGTTCAAGCAAGCACGCCCGTTGTCTCTTTCAATTCTCACGAGAAGGGATACTAAGGCTAAGCCCTCCATGGTTGCATAAATAGAGGCCCCCATCCATCAAATGTTGCGATTTTTATTAATGAAACAGAGGAAACAAAAAAAAGACAAAGGGGGGGGGGCAGAGGGCCCACCGAGGGGGGGAGAAAGTAATTTAAGCCAAGGGAATCGCCCCGTACAAGGTCCTCCCCCTCTGGATTAAACTAGGACACATTATAAAAGAAAAAAACCGCATCCACAGCCTCCGACCTAGTAACGTCCACCTCAGAATGGGCAGGCGCCTCCACGTAATTTGCTGCCACAACCCAGGTGAGACAACCAGGTCCCACCTCAGCGGTAGGCTCTTCAAACCCCTTGTTAGGGTCTGTATCCCAGATCCCCCTTCATGGATAGGTGAAGCCAAACCTACTCATTCTGCGAGGCTCAGGTCCTCATGTATTTCCGAAGCTCCTCGGAACATGGACTTCTACGTTATCGTGAATGAAGGAGACCAGAATAGGCGAACCTCACTAATATCCCTAATTACATACCATGTCACCGGATCCCGGGGCACAACCTCAAACATTTATTGGTGTTTAAAGATTGGCTTCAATACTAGGTGGATAAAAACATAGTTCAGTTTGGCCCAGATTCCAGCACAGGTGGCATGTGTCTTTTTGAAGCAAACCAGTAGCAGTGAATGTAATGGAAAGTGGCATTAGGTTTCTAATTGCAGGTCCCAGGAGTATGACGATTATATGGCTCGTAAGACAGTTTAATGTGCCCATGGTATTATCAGTGCACGCCTGAATTGATCTAAAACTTCATAAGACAACGCACCATCCACCACTAGTACTTCTGCATCAACGGCTCAGTTGTCCTCTTCCTGAAAGAGAAACCATGAGCGACGCAAAGGAAAAGAATGTCCCCCACTGATGAAATCATCATACCATACTCATGGAGACTTCATACCCTTAGAGATTGAGATTCCTACCATGATCCATACAAAAGTGTATGACTCATTAAGTGATATTCAAGGGTATGCCTCGGTTAACACCGTAGAGCTAGAAAACCCCTAAGTGATTTCTGACGGCGAGGAGTGCTAGGGTGATTCTTCCAACGTCCCCAGCCATCGCCAGCATCGAGAGAGTCGTTGCTGTATTGGTCGTCAGAGTGCCTCATTCATTACTTTGTGCCAGGCTGTGCAAGCCACCAGAACATGATAGCATTCCAAGGGCTGAGCTCAGCACACACATCCTTCTCATCCGGTATCATCGTGTCTGCCTTCGCCACCGTTTGTGTTGCTATATTAGGCAGAGTCATCCCAACTGCGCTGTGATCAGCCGTCTTTCCCCCATCCGGTAGTCACTCCACAAGATTGGACTAGCGAGCAGTGGGACATTCCCAGCACTAGTCAGCCACCGGTCTAGCCGCCAGGGCCCGCTATACCTCCTGTCATAGAACGACCTCCTGTAAGTTGAGGTTCACACCTGGAATGAAAGTATGATGTCCTCAAGAATCTTACCAGCATTCCTGAAATGATCTACATACTTTAATCTCTTCTCCTATCAGCGTACATGCCCAAAGCCCTTGACGAGTCTTTAAGATGCCCCATCCAGTTCAAGACAGAGGTAGCAGCCACAGATGCATTCAACGCTAAAGCGGTCGAGCATGCTGAATTCCATGCAATCATCTCATTCTTGGTAAAAGAAAAAGGCTCTCCCATATAGGGGCACATCCGCCTAATGTACAACACCGACCATTTCAATGGAGTGATATTTCCATGCTGTCTTGTCGATAAGGGTTCTAGGATAAGCCTAATCCCAACCCTGACACTTCAAAAAATGGGGTTGTCTGAAGATGATCTGTGTCCCTCTGGCACGAAAATCCATGGTTATGATAGGACAGACCAGACACTGGTCGGCAAGATTCTCTTGAAGACCAGTTCGGTGGTCTAGTGGAAAGAACTGTAATACCCTGGGTTTTTATGAGAAATATTTTTTATGTCTTATTTTATATGCAACACCGAGAGAATCTTTCACTACACACAACATAGGCTCGACTTGCGTTATACACAAGAGCAACCTTCCTTGATAGCTTGCGTTGCACACAATGCTGAGTTTCACAAAATAATGACATATTATTATAATACTATGAACTAGAAGTTATGAATAGTTATAATAGAATTTTGAATTTTATAAAATTATAATTCATCTTACACATTTTCTAGAATGAGATATGAAAACAAAATCAATTTTTCAGAAAAAAGAATTATTTTTCAAAAAATGCAGTTTTACCGCCTTTTGATGGCACAACCATTTTAAATATAATTTATGACAAGTTAATAAGTTCAATTTTACAAAATAAACTTCTTATTTTGAATCAGGATATAAAAATTTACATTGGATAAATTTTTGATACTTTTATGAAAACTTTCATATTTTGATGAATAGTAAAAATATGCTAAATTTTTCTTAAAAACAACTTTTTTCATCAAGATAATTTATATCATTAAATGATAAAATTTAATGGGTTTTATTTATAAATAGAACATATTTTTACCATTTAATATAATTTATGTCATTACCATTAATTTTACTTTTAATTTATAGGTAAAAAAATTTCAATCTTTGACAATGTTTTAACTTTTAAAACCCGTTTTCATAACTACAGGATTAATTTTAAATTAATTACTGCAACTTCTATGTTTTGATTTTTGAAAAATGGATTCCATATTTGGATTCAGTGAGTCCAAATTATGTTAATAGTTTACTTGTTTTTACATTATGAATAATAACTACGGTAATTTTTATTTACTACAGTGAAAGGTAAATCGGGTAATTAAGGGTAAAAATAAGATTATAAAATTACCCTAACACCGACAAAAATTATATTGGATGATTTAAACTATACCCATATCACCTAAGGGTCATAATAGATTCGTTTTATGGATTATTGACCATGAAAATGATAAAATTATAATTAAAACCAAAGAAAGTGACAACATGTCACTCTCTTATATCTTATGAGTGTAATAATTTTAATTTAGTGATAAACATCATAAAACTACACAAATTAATAGTATCAAGAAATATAATAAGATTATATACATCATGTTATATTATTTATAATTTTTAGGGATTAAATGATTATCATTAATGATGAAAAAATTGTGATGTTGAAATTATTTTATTGATTGAAATATCAAATAAATGGTTTTAAAAATATTAAAAAAAATATTATATTAAATATTTAATGTGGTAAAATAATTTTATAGATGAATATGACATATTATAAATCTATTAAATATTTTTTTTCAAACATATACTCTGTTTGGATTTTATTTAATTTCAAATAAATGAATAGTGTCAAAATTGAAACTATTGTTATTTTATAAAAATAACATATTAAAAAATTGTTTAAAAATCAAAAAAATATTTAAATATTATAAATTTAGATTTATATGGTCTAAAATATCATAAATTATATATTTATGGACAATTCACATCACATAAGTAATTATTTATAACAATTTAAAATTTAGAATAGTATTACCACAAATAAAATTAAATAGATTAAATAAAGATAAATAAAATTGATAAGGTTTAAAATAAATTAACAACATGTCTAAATTTTATTGGTTGATGGGATTACAACCCTATATCATCTCATATTATAATTGAGTCATTTTTGGAGGTTTTTAAGTGGGATTGGAATTTATTATAAATTAATATTTCTTATGTTTCCAAAGGTGCCCCTCTCCTCCCTTAAAATGGGAACCTCCTCCCTCTCCTCCTCACACCATTTTGAGCCTTCATTATCGGCCAAAAGCTGAAAATTTCTCTTATCCACTTGCATAGAAACATTCTAGAGGTCTTGGTCTTCTTCAAAGACCAACGTTAGTGCCCTAAGTGAAGGTTTAGAAGAGGTGCGTCGAATAAGAGGTAATATCCTTTACCGATCCTTTCAAATTTATTTCTTCTTCTTCTTCTTATTCTTTATTTGTTTCATTATAAAGTAATAACATCAGTATGACTCATATAATGATATGTTATTATAAATATGAAAGAAACCTATATCACCTTTTGTCCATCCTATGGAAAATGAAATCACCATGCGTGCGTACGTACAGAATATCGTCTCCACGCCGTGGTGTAATCTGTTTTCCACCACTACCTTACTTGGATGGGTATAATGGTATAAGGAATTACTATATATGATTATTATAACATGATACTAATTCTGATATTTTCTATCATCCACTCCAAGATCATTCAATAATTATGGGAACGATATCGTCGCTTGTGCGTACGTACAGCTTACTGTCACCACGATGCGATGTGATTCGTTCTACATGATATTAATTAAACCATGATTATATAAACTAATTGATTGTATAAATCTGATATATATTATAACTACTACCATTCTATAAATTATGTAGCTATAACCTAAAAATAGTAATAAGAATTTATTCGACAAAACACACATAACAACATAAAGCAATGAACACCCTAATAACAAGTAGCAATGAAATATTACTATTAAGAAGCTAGGAATATGACCATGTATGATATCATAAAAATGTGTATGATTATAAAATAATTCAATGACCATATTTAAATCATTATACAGGAGGTTCAGCTGTGTACAAAGAAGATCAGACCTAAGGTAAGGGAAAATCTCGCAATCTCATTTTTATCCGAGATATTTTATACTTCAGAATTTACTGAGGAATATTTATCATCCACATTCATGTTTCCTAAATATGTAATATTATTTATACCCTACTACAATTTTTTAAATCCAATTTTACCTATTGGTGAATTTTTATTAAAAGTTATGAAAGGAATATTTAGTCATTTTCAGTACGAGATACTTTTTGACTTTTACGGCCAAAGTACGAGAAGAATGTTTTTTAACTTATACGGCTTGAATGTATTTTTATGACCATTATTTCCATGAAGCTTCCTTTACAAGTTTTGAAGTTTATTTTCAATTAACTTCTTTTAGTTTAAAATTGAATGACATGTTATGAAAGAAAAAATGTTTTTGAAGTAGAAATGATATTTTCCTCAAGAATGGAGTTCAAGTGTTTTATCAAAATTATTTTCCATCTATGATAATATAGGGTCCTGTTTCTATCCATATTATTACATTGATTTAATTATGTTATGATGGAATTATTTTTTTGAAGTCCATTTTTCTTATATGGATTATGTTATGATGGACTTATGTTTAAGAATACCATTTTTATTACATGGGTTATGCTATTATGTATGATTTATGATTTTATGTCACACATAAGAATGGTATCAATATGAGATGGGTGGGACATATATCTTCCTCAAATGCATTGGGTAAAGATTTATATCTCATGGGATAGACATGGCTGGAATGACAAGTTAATCCGGTTCCATAATACAGGACTGGAATGAGGAGTGAACTCGGTTCAGTAATGGACTTTGTCCGCTATGATGGTCTTGGAAATGAGTCTTGACTAATATGAAATGATTTCCTACGATTATGTGTGTATGCCAAAAAGTTTCTTGTTTTATGTTAGGATTATTGGGATTACATTTCACTACTATTATTTATCAAATTTCATGATATTATGATCTCTTTTGCAGGTTAAGATTTTAAAAATGTTATGTTATTATGAATATGCTATCATTGACATTTCCTTTGTTTACCCTTACTGTGCATTTGAGCTCACCATTTTGTATGTTTTCTTTTCCCTCGGTCATAATGAAGGGTATTAAGTAGGATATGCCAAAAGGGACTCTAGATATGATGAAATAAGGGGGAGACAATGTAGATGATTTATAAACCAGTTGTCTATGTTGACTAGTTTCTAAAGACACTATACCTATACTGTCCTATCATGGTATTGTTATATGTTGTAATAAGTATGCTTCAATTCTGAAGTAATAACAATGTATGTAAAGTATGGGTCGTTATAGTTGGTATCAGAGGGAGGTTATAGTCAACCTTTGGAAACTTAGATGTGAACACCTTAGTAATAACCCTAAGGATATGTCTAAGTATAGAACACAATATTAGTGTTTTAGAAATGGCCATGAATAACCTATGATAAGGCCTACAATGTGAAATTTTATTTTTGATTGTGTGGTTTTCCTATTGTAATTAGTGTTGCTCACACTAGGATTCTTGGTTTTAGTCAATGGTTGGAACTCGAAGGATCCATGTTAATGCAGAATGAGACGGGCAATGAAATGATTATCCCCATGAGAAAAAAAAACGATATGGGAGCTGGAATGAAAAATCTTGTAGCCATGCTCACACAACATTCTCAAGCTATGAATCATGCAGGACTTCCAAATGAGCAAACGAAGGATCAACAATCTGTTGGATCCTTCAAGAGGCAGCATCCACCTTCATTCATCTGGTGTTCTGATCCATTAGTGGCTGAACAATGGATTAGTACCACTGAAAATATATTTTCATTTCTATAATGTTATGAACATGATAAAGTCATCTTAGCAGTATATCATTTAGAAGGTGAAGAAAATCAATGGTGGAATCTTATTAAGTATACGAGGCAAAGAGACGAAATTGAGCCCATGGAATGGGATGAGTTCATGAACTTATTTTTCAATAAGTACTTCCCTCGTATTCTTCAAACAAAGATGGAGAAGGAGTTTCTTGAACTGAAGCAAAAGGATGATGAATCAGTTGGTACCTACGAAGAAAATTTTACAAGGCTTGCAAGGTATGATTCTGGGATTATTATCCAACCTGAGAGTAATATCGATAGATTATTTAGTGGCTTAAAACCAAGTCTCCAAAGGGAATTATCCATAAGGTACTTCCCAAGCTATGCGGAAATTGTTGATGTGCTCTCAAGTTTGAGATGGAGATTGAAGTAACCCATCAGTCATATGGGTTTGATAAGAAGAGGAAAATGGAATTCAAAGGTAAATCTAAAGACCACACTAAAAATAAGATGAGTTTTCCCTTTTTCTCAAAGTGTGGAAAGAAACATGGAGGGAATTTTCTTAAAGGGACAATCAAATGTTTCAAATGTGGAAAAGAAGGTCATTAGGCATTTGAATGTTTTTGTGATGGAAAAATGATTTCTAATGATACGAACAAAGAACATGCTATACAGAAATCTCCTCCTACACTTCAATGTTACATGTGCAAGGAAATGGGGAATTATTATAATAAATGCCCTAATCCAAGGGTTGTTGATGATGATCGATGTCAACAAAATATTAAGGCCAAAGAAAAAGGAAAGTCCCATGAAATTTATATCGACGATGTGGAGTATGATAATGAAGTTGTGAAAGGTGCACTTACCATCCACTCTAAAGTAGAAAATGTTTTATTTGATTCTGAATTCACCCACTCTTTTATTTATGAAGAATTTTCTAAGGGTATCATCATAATACCTCAACAATTAGCTATTGAGTTAGGTGTGACAACTCTTAATGGCACAATGGTTGCATCAAAAGTTTATAATTCTTCTCCAATTGACGTTTGTGGGAAAGTGCTTCTTGAAAATCTTGTGATCCTTCCTATAATGGAATTTTATGTGATTCTTGGCATGGATTGAATTTCCTTATATGGAGATCATATCAATTTCCAAAGAAGGGAAGTCACATTTCATATTCCTGATCAATCTATGATCATCTATCGATGCAAGGATGAATATAACCTTCCAGAGGAAATTTATTCAGTATTATAGGTCTTGATTCCAATAAATGAAGGTTATTTATCTCAAATGGTTGGAGAGAAAATCATGATTAAGAATATTACCATTGTATGGGAGTTTGATGATGTCTTTCAATAGGAATTTCCAGGTCTTTCACCAAATCGTGAAATTGAGTTTTCAATAGAACTCATACCGGGTTCTATGACCATTTCAAATACACCTTATAGAATGTACCCAGCTGAGTTTCAAGAATTGAAGGATCAACTACAAGAGAATCTTGATAAGGGATTCATACGCCCTAGTGCATCACCTTGGGGAGGACCAGTTCTATTTGTTAAGAAGAGATATGGATCAATGAGACTCTGCATTGATTATCGAGAACTTAACAAGATCACTATCAAGAACAAATATTCTCCCCCATGCATTGATGACTTATTTGACCAACTACATGGAGCTCAATAATTTTCCAAGATTGATCTTCATTTAGGGTATCATCAATTAAGGGTCAAAAGGGAGGATATACCAAAGACGACTTTCTGTAAAAGGTATGCACACTATGAATTTATAGTGATGCCATTTGGTATTACTAATGCCCCTGAAATCTTCATGGATCTAATGAATAGAGTCTTTAAATACTATCTTGATTAGTTTGTGGTAGTCTTTATAGAAGATATTCTTGTCTATTCAAAGAGTAAGTAAGAACATTAATATACCTTTAGAATTGTATTAAATACCCTAATAAAGGAGAAGCATTATGCCAAATTTACCATGTGTGAATTTTGGCTTAAAAATTATTCATTTTTGGGTCACATAATCTCAAAAGAGGGGATATATGTGGATCCAGCAAAAACAGAGGTTATCAAAAGATGGTCAAGACCAACAACATCAATTGAGATCCAAATTTTTCTTGGTTTGGATAGATATTATTGACGTATGATTTTTCACTATTATCTAATACACTCACCATGTTGACTAAAAAAAGACTTATGTTCGTTTAGACGGCGGAGTGTGAATAGAATTTCAATGAGTTAAAAATAAGGTTATCCAGTGCACCTGTGCTCACACTACCTTGTAGTGGAGAAAGGTTTGTGATCTACAGTGATGCATACAAGAAGGGATTGGGGTGTGTTCTCATGAAAAATGATATGGCGATAGCTTATGCCTCATGACAGTTGAAAATCCATGAGAAAAATTACCCAACTCATGATTTGGAGTTATCTACAGTAATCTTTGCATTAAAGATTTGGAGACATTATCTTTATGGTGAAAGGTGTGATATTTATACTGATCATAAAAGTTTAAAGTATATTTTCACTCAAAAGGAGATGAATACGCGCCAAAGAAGATGGTTGGAGCTGATTAAGGATTACGACTTCTCAATTAATTATCACCCCAGGAAAGTTAACAAGGTAGCAGACGCATTAAGTCGATAACACCACGCTAGCTTATCCATGATGAGGATCACAAAAGATCCAATATTTATTGATTTAGAAAGGGTGGATCTTGAAATTATAATGGAATGGGAAAAATATTATCTTTCTCAAATGAATGTTCAACCATCTATACATGGGAAGATTAAAGTGGCACAAAAAGAAGATGTAGAGTTACAAAATAAGGTGAGAAATTTTCCTGAATTCCACATTGATTGGGATGAAATAATAAGGTTCAGGAATCTGGTTTGGGTTCCTCCCATCCCAGAATTAAATAAGGAAATATTGGATGAGGCTCATAGGTCTTCATTCTCTATTCACCCTGGAAGCACAAAGATGTATAGGGACCTGAAAGAGTACTTCTAGTTGGATGGAATGAAAAAATATGTAACTAAATATGTCTCTCGATGCTTGGTTTGTCAGCAAGTTAATGATGGGAGACAGAAGTCTAAGGGGATGTTACAACCATTACCCATACCAAAATGGGAATGGGAAAACATCACTATGGACTTTGTCATCGGAATTCCCAAAACATCCAAAGGCAATAATGCTATCTGGGTTATAGTTGATCGTCTTACCAAAGTAGGCACACTTCATTTCTATTAGAGAGGATTTCTCTCTTGATCAGATTGCTAGGATATATGTAAAGGAAGTGTTAAGATTTCATGGAGTACCACTTTCCATTATATCTGATCGGGATCTGAGGTTTACCTCGGAGTTTTGGCGAAGTATTCAGCATACTCTAGATACAGATTTGAGTTTCACCACTACTTATCATCCTCAGACAGACGGTCAGTCTAAGAGGAAAATTCAAACTTTAGAAGACATGTTGAGAGCTTTCTATATGGATTTAAAAGGTGGTTGGGATCAACACCTACCTTTGGGGGAATTTTCTCATAATAATAGCTTTCACTCCAGTATTCAGATTGCTCCTTATGAAGCTCTCTATGGAAAGAAATATAGAACTGCAAATTGCTGGGATAAAGTTGGAGAAAGAAACCTATTAGGACCTGATCTTGTTGATGAGATGATAGAAAAGGTCCGATCTATTCAACAACACATAAGAGCAACTTAGATTCGACAAAAACGTTATGCTGATAACCAAAGAAAAGACGTATAGTTTGAAGTGGGAGATAAAGTGTTCTTACGAATATCTCCTTGGAAGAGAGTAATGAGATTTGGAAAGAAGGTCAAGTTGAGCCCTAGGTATATCGGTTCATTTGAAATAATGGATCATGTTGGGAAGGTAGCTTATCGATTGGCACTTCCACCAAATCTCTCTCAAGTTCATTATGTGTACCATGTATCTCTCCTGAGAAAGTACATACCTGATCCTTCACATGTACTAAGCTCTGAAGTTGTACCACTGGAACAAGATATTTCTTATGAAGAACAGCCGATTGAGTTTCTGGATCATAGTGAAAAAGTTCTACGAAACAAGACCACCCACTTGGTTAATTTTTTATGGAGGAACCACCAATTAAAAGAAGCTACATGAGAACTTGAGGATATTATAAGGGAGAGATATCCTCATCTGTTTGTTATGAAATGACGAATTTCGAGGGAGAAATTCATTTTAAGGGGGGTAGAATGTAACACCCTGAGATTTTATGAGAAATATTTTTTTATGTATTATGTTATATGAAACACCAAGAGAATCTTTTACTATAAACAAGACTGGCTTGGCTTGCGTTACACGCAAGAGCAACCTTCCTCGATAGCTTGCATTGCACGCAATGCCGAGTTTCACTAAACAATGATATATTATTATAATACTATGAACTATACATTATGAATAGTATTAACGGAATTGTTAATTTTAATAAATTATAATTCATCTTACACATTTTCTAGAATGAGACATGAAAACAAAATCAATGTTTCGGATAAAAGTAGTATTTTTTAAAAAATGCAGTTTTTCGACCTTTTGATGGCGCACCAAATTCAAATATAATTTTTGAAAATTTTATAAGTTAAATTTTACAAAATAAACATCTTATTTTGAATCAGGATACAAAAATTTATATTGGATAAATTTTTGAAACTTTTCTGATAACTTTTATATTTTGATGAATAGTAAAAATACGTTAAATTTTTCTTAAAAAAACTTTTTTCATCAAGATAATTTATATAGTTAAATGATAAAATTTAATAGTTTTAATGTATAAATGGAATATATTTTTTCCATTTAATATAATTTATTTCATTTCCATTAATTTTACTTTTAATTTATAGGTAAAAACATTTCAATCTTTGACAATGTTTTAACATTTAATACGTGTTTTTCTTAACAACGGGATTAATTTTGAATTAATTACTACAACTTATGTGTTTTGAATTTTGAATAATGTATTCCATATTTGGATTCAGTGGGTCCAAATTATGTTAATAGGTTACTTTTATTTTTTTGACATTATGAATTGTAACTACGGTAATTTTTATTTACTATAGTTAAAGGTAAATCAGGTAATTAAGGGTAAAAATATGATTATAAAATTACCCTAACACCTTCCAAAATTATAATGGATGAATAAAAGTCGATACATATCACCTAGGGGACAAAATAGATTCGTTTTATGGATTATTGACTATAAAAAAGATATAATTATAATTAAAACCAAAGAAAGTGACAACATGTCACTCTCTTATATCTTATAACTATAATAATTTTAATTTAGTGATAAAATTCAAGAAACTTAAAACATGAATAGTATCTAGAACACAAAAAACATTACCTACATAATGTGAATTTATTTATAATTTTTACGGATTAAATAATTATCATTAATGATGACACAATTGTGATGTTGAAATTATTTTATTGATTGAAATATCAAATAAATAGTTTTAAAAATATTAAAATAAATATTATATGAACTATTTAATGTGATCCACAAATTTTCTAGACGAATATGATATATTAGGAATCTATTAAATAATTGTTTCGAATATATTCTCTATTTTTATTTTATTTAAATTCAAATAAATGAATAGTGTCAAATGTGACACTATTGTTATTTTATAAAAATATCATATTATAAATTTTTTTAAATATCACAAAAAAATATAAAAAATATAAATATAAATTTATATGGTCTAAAATGTCATAAATTATCCAATTATGGAAAATTCACAACACATAATTAATTATTTATATCAATTTAAATTTAGAATATTATTACCACAAATAAAATTAAATAGATTAAATAATGATAAATCAATTTGATAAGGTTTAAAATAAATTCAAAACATGGATAAATTTTATTGGTTGATGATATTACAACCATATATCATCTCATCTTCGAATGGAGTCATTTTTTGAGGTTTTTAAGTGAATTTGTAATTTATTTTAAATTAATATTTCTTATGTTTCCACAGGTGCCCCTCTCCTCCCTTATAAAAGGGCACCTCCTCTCTCTCCTCCTCACACCATTTTGTGCCTTCAAACTCGGCCAAACCCTTCCAATTTATCTTATCCACTTCCCTAGAAACATACTATAGGTCTTTGTCTTCTTCAAATACCCACTTTAGAGCCCTAAGAGGAGGCTTAGAAGTGGCGCGTCGAAGAAGAGGTAAAATCCTTTACCGATCCTTTCAAATTTATTTCTTCTTATACTTCCTATTCTTTATTGGTTTAATTATAAAGTAATAACATCAGTATCAATAATATACTGATTTGTTATTATAAATTTGAAACAAACCTATTTCACCTAATATCCATTCTATGGAAAATGAAATCATCGCGCGTTCGTACGTACGGAATAACGTCTCCACGCCGTGGTGCAATCTGTTTTCCACCACCACCTTATTTGGATGGGTATAATGTTGTAATGAATAACTATATATGATTATTATAACATTATACTAATTCTTAGATATTCTATCATCCACACCAATACCATTCAATAATTATGGGAATGATATCGTCGCTTGTGCGTACGTACGACTTACCGTCTCCACGATGAGATGTTATTCGTTCTACATGATCTTCATTAAAAGATGATTATATAAACGAATTGAATGTATAAATATGATATATATTATACTACAAACATTATATAAATTATTTATCTATAACCTAAAAAGTGTAATATTAATTTATTCGACAAAACACGCATAAGAACATAAAGCAGTGAACACCCTAATAACAAGTAGCAATGAAATATTACTAATAAGAAGTTAATAATATGACCATATATGATATCATAACAATTATTATCATTTTGGAATAATTCAATGACATTATTTAAATCATTATACATGAGGTTCGGATACGTACAAAGCATATCAGACATAAGGTAAGGTAAAATATCGCAATCTCATTTTTATCCGAGATAGTTTATACATTATAATTTACTGGGGAATATTTATCATCCACATATATGTTTCCTTAATATGTAATATTATTTCTATCCTCCTAAAATTGTTTAAATCCAATTTTTCCTATTGGGGAATTTTTAGTAAATGTTATGAAAGGAATATTTTGTCGTTTTCAGTACGAGACACTTTTTGACTTTTCCATCCAAAGTATGAGAAGAATGTTTTTTTAACTTATACATCATGAATAGGTTTTTACGAACATTATTTACATGAAGCTTCAATTACAAGTTTTCAAGTTTAGTTTCAATTAACTTGTTTTAGTTTAAAATTGTATGACATGTTAAGAAAGGAAAAAACATTTGAAGTCGAGAGGATATTTTCCTCAAGAATGGAGTTCAAGCATTTTATCCAAATTATTTTCCATCTAAGATAATATAGGGTTCTATTTCTATCCCTATTATTACATTGATTTAATTATTTTATGATGGAATTATTTTTATGAAGTCCATTTATCTAATATGGATTATGTTATGATGGGATGATGTTTAAGAATCCCATTTTTATTACATGGGTTATGCTATGATGTATGATTTATGATTTTGTGGCACACATAAGAATGGTATAATTATGATATGGGTGGGACCTATATCTCCCTCCATGGCATTGGGTAATGATTTATATCTCATGAGATAGACATTGCTGGAATGGCCAGTTAATCTAGTTCAGTGATACAGGACTGGAATGAGGAGTGAACTCGGTTCGGTAATGGACTTTGTCCACTAAGATGGTCTTGGAAATGAGTCTTGACTAATATGAAATGATTTTCTATGATTACATATGTATTCCAAAAAGCTTCATGTCTTATGTTTTGATTATTGGGATTACATTTCACTACTATGATTTAACCCATGTCATGATATAATGATCTCTTTTGCAGGTTATGTTTTTCAAAATGTTATGTTCTTATGAATATGATATGATTGAAATTTCCTTTGTTTACCCTTACTGATAATTTAAGCTCACTGTTTTGTATGTTTTCTTTTTCCTAGGTTAATAAGAAGGGTATTATGTAGGATATTCCAAAAGGGACTCTAGATATGATGAAATAAGTAGGAGATAATGTAGATGATTGATGAACTAGTTGTTTATGTTTCCCAGTTTCTAAAGACCCTATACCTATACAGTCCTATCATGGTTTTGTTATATGTTGTAATAAGTATTATTCAATTCTGAAGTAATAAAAATGTATGTAATGTATGGGTCGTTATAAGAACAGAGTTCATGGTTGTATCCAAAGACACTGCCTATAATGCATTGATGGGTAGGCCATGGCTCCACCTACATGTGTCGGTCCCCTCATCATATAATTAGTTCCTTAAGTACTCCCTTAATGGTCAAGTGGGTGTGATTCAAGGTGACATATCTCCCTTTCCCTCTTGTGAATCCCACTATCTGGATGATGACTATTACAATAGAAAGGAAAAGAAGATTCTGGCCAATGATGTTGAGCATGCTACAACTGCAACTGACCTATGAATAGATCTTGGTGATGCCTAATTCTATCCAATCCACTGATTGGAGGATACAACCCCGAACCTGGGGAAATGATTCAATGTTTTTTTAATAATGGGGAAACACATTCCCAAGTCTAGGTGATGCCGGAAGATCACCTCATACTCTTACATGAATCAGGCTCAGGTGATTATATAGCCCCTTATGCCCATAAGGTATCAGGATGTCCGCTGTATGGCAACAACAATACTCCATACTTGTTTGTTCCACCGGGCTGGTATAAAATGATTCAAGTAATGAATCATAATTTCCTTGACATCATATATTTTGGTACCTATGGTTGAATAGAAGATGATATCAGATCAACATCTTTCATCGACATGTTTTCGGCAGCACAAAAGTCCCTCGATGCATTGTCCACCGCCACTCAGGTTGGTACGAGTCTCCCATAGGGATATGTTGATTCAGAGGAAACACATCCCACTGATGATCCCACCTCCATAATTGAATAAGAGTATTTAGAGTATAATCCTCCCACCATTGAAGAGGGAGTCTCCACCACGGTCGATGAACTGGTACAGGTGAACCTTGGTAGTGAGGCAGATCTGAAACCCACATTGATCAGTTCTATTATGCCTATAAAAGAGAAACAATAGTTCATGGACTTCCTGATGTAGCACTATGATTTAATCACTTGGGGTTATGGCAAGATGCCAGGACTAGATCCTTAGGTAGCCATCCGCCGCCTCAGTCTCCCGGAAAATCATCGCGGGTTCAAGCAGTCTCCAAGAAAGATTCACCTTTCCCATGGTTCCATGGTCAAGGCCGAAGTTGATAAGATCATCATAGACTATTTCATTATGGAGGTCCAGTACCCCAAGTGGATAGCCAACATTGTTCCCGTTAGGAAGAAGAATGGTCAAATCATGGTTTTCATTGACTTCTGGGATCTCAACTGTCACTGCTTGAAGGATGGGTTTTCCCTTCCTATGATGAAACTATTGATTGATGCCATAACTAGGTTCCATGACCTCTCCTTCATGGATGAGTATTCTAGGTATAACCATATCTAAATGGCTCATGAGGATGAGGATTTAACGGCCTTCAGGGAACCACAAGGTACTTTCTGTTACCAAGTCATGCCCTTCGGTTTGAAGAATGAAGGAGCCACCTATCAGCATTCCATGCATCGCATGTTTAAGCCAATCCTCGGGACATTGGTGGAATGTTATGTGGATGATATGTTGGTAAAATATCACCATTGTCAGGACCACATCAAATACCTTGATAAAGTTTTTTTCTTCCTCCGTTCGCGTCACCTGAAGATGAACCCATTGAAGTGTTCCTTGGCTTCACCTATAGAAAGTTCCTTGGTTTCATTTTGAAATACAGGGGCATTGATACTGACCCAGAGAAGATCAAGGACATCAGTCAGATGTATCCTCCAAGAAACATTCAGGTGCTTCGAGGCTTTCAAGTCCAGTTGGACTACATATGCCAATTCATCGAAAATTTGGCTGGCAAGTGTAAGCCCTTTTCTCGGCTAATGAAGAAGGGAACTTTCTATCAGTGGGAAAAAGAATTTCACACTGCTTTCATGAAAATCAAGCAGTGTCTACTCCAGCCTTCGGTCTTAATTCCACCTATCTCCAGAAAGCCTCTAGTCTTGTATGTGACCGCCCTGGAATGATCTCTTAGAACCCTTCTCGCCCATAAGAACTATTAGGGAATAGAGAATATCCTCTACTACCTCATCCACATGATTCCCAATATAGAGACCACATACTACCCTATCTAGAAGAGCTTCTAAGAACTCTTATTCGTAGTACAAATATTGTTGCATTACCCGCAACATCATAAGGTACTGCTGGTGTCCCGAGTGGATCCATTGTAGTACATCCTGAACCACCCTAGGCTAATAGGCCATCTAGCTCGGAGGGAAGTGATCCTCTAGCAGTTCAACATCTGGTTTGTCCTGTAGAATGCTATTAAGGGAAAGCATTGGCAGATTTCCTTGCCACCCATCCAACTCCAATGGGGCAGTCCCCGAACATTGATTTTTTGATGAGGAAATCTTCTCAGTGGGCCAAGCCATCCTGTGTGGGAAAATACAGTTTGACGTCACTTCCCAGAGCCCTACTGGTAGAAGGCTCAAAGAACCTAGACTCAACAAAGTAGACCTGGGTATCATCTTCATCATTCTATAACAAGCCATTATTTTGTATTCATTCATTTTTTCAGAAGTATACACCAACAATGAGGCAGAGTATTAGGCCCTCATTACTAGCCTCAAGTTGGCCCTCGAGATTGATATTCCCCGCTTTCATGTGAAATGGTATTCCAAACATGTCATCAAGAAGATCAATGGTGACTATGTCGTCAGAAAGATAAAGCTCATACCACTATTAGAATGCACCCTCCAGCCGATGGCCTAGTTACCATATCAGCAAGAAGTTACTCATTCCCCTTGATCCCAGAAAAGACGAGATGATGCCTTGGCCAACCTAGCTGCATCACTTGCAAAGCTGGAACATGATAATTTGATTATCTATGTGGCACACCGTAGAGTCATTGCTTCCATCACTTCATATGATAATGACTGCCTGCATGTAAGAAACATTACCACCGATGACTCTACATCAGGACCTTGAGGTTCCCTGGATGCAGTGATTGAGGTGACTCCTGACTGAGGAACTTCCCTTGTCGAGTATCTCCAAAACAGTAATATCTAAGCAGATCGGGCTGACTGCGAGTGAATTCGACGGCACGTGTAGTAGTTTTCCATCGAGAGTGGTCCTGGTCTTGATTAGATCCTCTATAGGAATAGGATTGATGGGGTTCTCCTCTGTTGCATTAAAGGAGATGAGATTTATGAGGTCCTGCAGGTGGTTCGTGCTGGTTCTTGTGGGGCTCATCATATAGGGCTGAAACTATGTCACCAGATCTAGAGACCGGGGTATTTTTGGCCCTCCATGATTTGCGACTACATCGAGTTTTCAAAAAGGTTCGATACGTGCTAAATTCCTGCCAACTTTATGTATCGACCTCTAGATCCTCTTCACAATACCAAGTACTCTTGGCCCTTTGCGGTCTGGGAACTCAATGTCATGAGACCATATCCAATAGCGACAGCTTTCCATTGCAGGTTCATCCTGACCGCTATGGATTTCTTCTTCAAGTAGGGAGAGGTAGTTCTACTCAAGGAGGTCAAGGCCCATTCTATTTTTGACATTGTGAGCTCCAACATCATCTACTGATTTGGAGTCCCTTAATCCATCATCACTAATAATGGTACAAACTTCTGGGTAGCCAAGTTGAAGAAATTTTACACCAAGTACAACATCCATTTTAACCATACCTCTTGTTATCTTTCACATGTAAATGGGAAGATCAAGGTGTTCGACAAAACCCTCTCTAACATTCTGTTGAAAATGGTTGGTCAGAATAAGAAGAGTTGGTGATACATGCTCCCAAACACTCTATGGGCTCATTGGACGACGACTTGTATTTCTAAAAAGGTGACCCCGTATTACTTGGTGTACAGAACGTACGCCTTCTTTCCCATAAATATTCAATTGACCTTGTTGCGCACAACTGTATATGCTCTACAAAGCGCCAGATAAAGTTTCTAAAATCTGTCTATCTATGTTGGAATCCCTTGACGAGAACAGGATCTATGCCCTGCACAATATAGAAAGGCATTAGAAAAATATAGATAGAGCTTTCAACAAGAAAGTTCACCTCTGCTCTTTCTTGCAAGTTGACTTGGTGTTGGCCCCAAGAACACCAATGATACCTTAATGGGAGCCACCAAAATTGGAGTCCAAATGGTAAGGACCTTACATTATTCACAAGGTTTACCCTAATGGTGTATACACTCTGGTTACCATGGATGGAGAACGTATAAATCCTCCCACCAATGACATGTTCCTTAAGTAATTATTTTCCTGGGCGAATTGGGTCCTACATGACCTAAAAATGTAGATGGTCCTACATGACCTTAAACTAAGGGCCATCCCACACAACGTTAATTTTTAAATGGTCGCGCATGACTTAAACTGCTTTGTCCCGCATGACATTAAACTATATGTCATCTTGCATGATGTTAAAATGTATTTCAAGAACTATGTATGGACTGATTCCCACGCTCATGGGATACATAAGAATGCTTGGATGCCTCTTCTTGAGTCTATCCCCAGTTCTCCTTTGACTATTTCCCCTAGATATAGTTCTCTTGGAAGATCCTGCATGGTGTCTTATAGGCTTTTTAGGCCCCACTTATGCTAGGATTATGATAATCACACCATGTGATCCCCTTTGTGTTCTTCTATTCTCCCACGTCCTCACCATACGATGCTAAACTGCATGGCCTTCAAGAACTACATATGGATTGATTCCCATCCACATTGGATACATAGGAATGCTCAGATGTCTTCTTAAAGAGTCCATCCCCCACACTCTTCTCATTTGACTAACCCACATGGGTGAAGTTCCATTGGAGGTTCCCATGTGGTGCAACCTAATCTTCTTTGTTCCCACTCACTAAAAGATTATGAAGGTCATCCCATTTTCCCCTCCTCGTTATTCTACCCCCCACATCTTTACTGAATGACGTTAAACATCATGGACCTTTCTGAACTACATATGCCCTGATTCGCATCCTCATTGGATACATAGGACCACCCAAACATTTTGTCTGTAGGCCCAACCCCAAACTCCAAGGTCACCCCTTGAGTCACGTCCAACATGATGTTAAACTGCACAAGCATAATCACACTTTTCTCATCCCCTCCATTTTGGGTATCCACCACCCTTCACGACCGAAAGGACCTCTGAATGGCATGGATGCTTGACCCAAGGGCTCTCTTACCATTTCAGTCCACATCCTTCAGGATTTCAGATGAAAAATTGATACATGTACCTCATTGCAAATATGGTCAGTGGTCGACGCTCATTTGTCGTTCCCATTTCAGGTAACACAATATGGATGTTGTGTTTCGTATACGGTCACCAGCCATCCTCCACCATTGTCTCCACCTCTATAAGTCCCAAATTTTGGGTGTAGTGATTTAGTTTTGTCCTGCTACCTCTTCATACATCTGTCCACCTTAGACAAAAGTATTGATCTGGTCAGGACAGACCTTGCTTGATCTCCTTCCCTCATTTCCATACTCGTACATGTTAGGGAGAGACTAATTATAGCCCATATTTCCTACATCGAGCATTGCTCATGTGGGCTTAGGAGCTTTGGTATGGCATTACCCATATAATGGGTTAGGTGTCTATAGTCGGAAGGGACACCCTTATCCCAAGTCCCTCAACCCTTTTCACCCCCTGGCTGAAGTTCTCATCCGGGGTTGTGTGGTGTGGTATGGAATTATGTCTACATTCACTTCAGGATATTTTTTGCACACCACACATATCCCCTTGAGGAAAATATTTCCTTCGTATCTTATCCTTTCTGAAAGACTTTAAACTACACAAAACCTTCTAGAACTATGTATGTCTTGATTCCCACCCAGATGGGATACATAAGACCGCCTGAACATTTAGTCTTCGGGTCTAGACCTATTTCTTTGAAACCTTCTCATATTTTTGTCCCCTTGGCCCGAGTTCTTCTAGGAGAGGGGTACACGGTGTGGAATGGTCTTGTGTCCTCATTCACGTCGGGTTTTTAACAACAAAGGCATATACCTCATTATGCTAAGATACCTTTAATCCCCTGTTCTACACTAATCTTTTTGAGTTGGCTGCTTTTATGTTGGGCCCCTTGACCCTCTCCGGTGATTTTCTTACGTGTCTAGGAGTACTCTGGTTCAGAACCTAGAGTTTCAGATTCTACTGGACATGGTCTCACCCATTTTTCAGGCTTCTTATTCCCCTTCATTTGGGATTTCATTATCTTTCACATCAAAAAGGACCCCTAAATAGCATCGATGCTCAGACCAAGGGCACTTCAACCATTACAGGACAACATCCTCAAGGGGTTCGAATAGATAATTGATACAAGTCCTGCATTGTGAATATGGTCAGCGGGCGATGCTAATTTGTTGTTCCCAATTAAGGTCACACGATAGGGATAATATGTTTCAAACACAGTCAACAGTTATCCTCCATCATCATGCCAACAATCGAGACTTAAATCTTAGTTGCATGAATCACATCACATTCCACTCCATCATGTCCAAGTGGAATTTTGACACTCTTGGTACTATCCCACAGTGCCCATTTGCACGTTATGAGGAAAAAGCTGCGGTGATGCGTCATTCGGGGATTCACACCAATTTGACCTTTCACGCATTCCACGCCTTGCAAAGACCTCTTCCTCCCATGTTTCCCACACCGAGTTTAGCTCACATGGGCTTAGGGATCAGATCGAGGTATGTGAGGTCTTGGAGGAGTTCTGCTTCTCTATGGTCTGAGATCTAAGAACTTAAACTAAGATCTCCTTCCATGTCCTCTCTACAAGACGTAAGAACCATAACCATGAGAACTACATGTAGCTTGATTCCCATCATTATGAGATACGTAGGAATGCCTAAATATTTATACTATAGGTCTAGCCCCATTTTTTCTGACCCTTGATGGCCCCTCAGCCCGAGGTTCCTTCCTCAAAATTGTGTGTGGTGTAATGTGGACCTCATCCACATTCATAGAGGATATGATTTATCACATCATGTGCATTCCCCCTATGGTCCTACATGACTTTAAACTGTGTGTCTTTATTGCATGATGTTAAATGCACTGGTTGGTCCTATCACGTGACCCTAAACTGTGACATTATCATCATGGCCGCATGATGAAAAACGATGCTGCATCGTGATGTCCTCACTAAAGGGGAAATCATGTTGGGTATTAGTAATCTACCACATAATTTTTCAATGTGTACATGAAGATTGATTCTTGTGATAATACTAGGATTCTCTGTCCAAGGATTATCGCTTCACAAAAAAACACACATATACCCTAAGGGACAAACAAGATATATCAAATGCTACTTCCTTTGGTGTGAGGGACCTACCTGCACGAACTTATTATCCCTAGCACCGGTACCTTACAATTCTATCTCTAGTAATATGTTTGGCTTGATCTTGATCATGATGGGGTACATAGGAATGTCCACACACTTTGCTTCTAGCCCAACCTAACTTTCACTTTTGGTCCCTCGACCGAATAGTTTCCTGGGGAGCACATTATGGTGATACGAACTCCTACTATCCTCATTCACGCCAGGTTAATAAGTACCACACCTTGTGTCTCCCTCCCTCAATTCCACCTATGGTCTGAGATCTATGATCATAAACTAAGACCACTCTTCATCCTTGATGCAAGACATTAAACTGCACAACATGTTCCAATACTACGTATGTCTTGATTCCCACTCTTATGGGATACATAGTAATGCCAAGTAATTTTTTCTTTGGGTCTAGCCCTAGAAATCTTAAATCCTACCCCCTCCTTTTAGGCCCCTTGGACCCAACTCTTTTGGGGAACTATTTAACTACAGCCCTACCCTAAACAAGTTTAGGATGCCCTATAATAATTATGGGATGCACCAAATTCATTGACAGAGAGGATTCCCCCTACCAGTATTGGTCTTTGACCATGCTATGCTTTAATAAATATATTGGATTGATTCTCATCCATATGAGATACATAGTGATGCTTAGGCATTTCGACTTGGGCCCAGCCTCAGGGTCATCAACCTTTCTAGACTCTCCACCCTAATTTTAGTTTAGGTAGTATAACCTGAAAATTATGTTCACCGTCCACACTGTACGACATTAAACTACAAGTTTATCATCTAAAAGGCATTTTATGTCCTCAATAGATAGGTCATTTTTGGAAGAAACTTTGATCTCTGATCAGACCAATGCACCCAACGAATGTGTTTCCACCATGGTTGTGTAATTTCATGAGTGTTGGACTAAATTCGAAGAACCCATCAATCCACTCTCCACACTTTGGGTTCTTGTTATTTAGACCCTCATCCACTTTCATGTCTAAATAATCCTTCTAAAATTATGGGTGCTCAGACTATGGACCGCTTACTGTCCTGGGCTAACATTCTGAAAGACTTTTGGGTAAAATTTTGAGCCAGGCCTCGTGTTTGGAACATGGTCACCGGTCAGCCCTCATTTGTTACCCCCATTTCAGGCTAACACAATATGTATACTATGTTTTAAATATGGTCAACAATGATTATTCATTGTCACGCCACCCCTACAGTGTTCCGAATCTTGGGTATCGTAATTCACACATTCCATTCCCCTCTGTTCAAATAAATTCAAACACCCTGGCGTTACCCCGCTCGTGCACTATGATCACATTGGGAAGATGACACTTCGATTGTTATGAGACCTTCATTATCTAGTCATTACTCCCTCTTTCCTCGTAGAAATCTGGAGTGGTTACATAAACCAACTGAAGTTTGGTCGACACACTCATATTCGGAAGGAATAGTGAGGTGGTCGGCCCTTGTTTCTCACTTCATGCTCGACCCATGTGTGCTTAGGGATTGATCATTGGAAGTTCCACCAATTTAATGGGAATTAAATAAACAAAAATGAATAACAGAACTCATGTATGTATCCAGCATAAACAATCAAAGCATGAAAGTACGTTCAAATGATACATGCATTACAACACCAGAGGATCGACCCGTCCCATGGATGGGTTGACCTTGCTAAAAGAGTGTTGTAGCTCCACCACCCTATGGATTGTGGAATCTAGGATTCATTTTCACCTATTCAGTTCCCAATACTCCTCAGGAGTGATGGGGCTTAGTTCATGAGAAGCAATCCAGGCCCGATCCTCATCACTCTCGATGATAGCCATCTCCGTGGAGGTTTGCTTCATCTGTTCATTGGCTTCTGCTACCTGGGACTTCAGCCACGATATGATCCCTGATTCTGCAGTGAGGAAATAAGAATGCTCATCTGACCAGACCTGCAACTGTTGAATCTCATTTTCAGCCTCCTAGATCCTCTTGATGTTCACCACTTTTCTCTGCTGCCAACCCGCACCGAGGCCACAGTCATATTTCCGAATCTTCTCCACCATGAGATTCTGAACAAGCATGTGAGGACACTGGGCATCCACTCTCCCAACGCATAGTTCACACAGCTTGGACTGAAGTCTCCCCATCTGTTATATGCATTGTGATTGAAAGGTTTCATCGATGAAGCCCTTAATCAGTGTCCATGACCATTGAAAACAAATTTTGATATCCTCCTCATCTGAGGCCACCTACTCCTAATCTGTGGGGTCAATAGGTTCATATATGGGAAACTCCCCCAAGAACTCGTCAGTAGGGTCTGCATCTGGTGTTTGGTTGGGTATGCCAGGACCCGTGTTGTCTGATCGATGTTCATCGTCAAACCCCACCTCGATGATCTCAAGATCTATCCTGATAATGGTCCTACCAATGATCGGGAGTGCTGTAGCATGGTCAGTTTGGGTATCCACCTCCATGACCACCAGAATTCCCCTAGTAAAGGCACCATTGAGAGTACCAAACAACCTTGACTAGGCTACCAATGCCATTTGAAGAACTGTGCGTACAAAAAAGTCAATGGAAGTCAGTTAACCAGATCAATGGGTGTCATTCATGAATTCCATAAAGGATACTTATAGAGATAAAATTGTCGGTCTCGATCCTGGGTTATTGGTGTTGGGACCCCAAGGCATGGCCTTCCATATATTGTTGGGAAGTCTGAAAACTCCGGAAGAACCACCCCGGGTGTCCCAGTCCCACTAAGCACGGTAACCACCATAGCCACAGGTGAAGATCCCGAAGGCCCCACAACTGCATTTGGTATTAGGAAGGAGTATGTTTTCCATATACGACACTCTTACACAGTTCAAATATCAGTTTAGAAGTCCTAGAAAACCTGGGTAAAAACATTGGGAAAGGTTTTAGGATTTTACCTCAAGGGCCTCTATGAACTCTTCCAAATCTGGGTCTGAATCACTGAACTCGCCCTCCTTAAGAGGGATCCCTCTACCAGCCTCCCCCCCATGAATTCTTGTCTGATTCTTCTAGAAGATGTAAGAGCTCCCTCAGTTCAGAAGCTGACAACTACATAGGGGTTGTACGATCTGGAAACACATTTACCCGATCTGTCATCAAATGTGAAGCACATAGAGAGTGAAAAAAGTCCTCTATCTCAGCTGGGTATTGCTCCCCCTCCACCTGGGATAGCACAAAGCAGGACCTAATAGGTCTGATTCCCAGCAAATACATACTAAGATGGTTCAGGTGCTACCACATCTAAAATGGGTTAACAAATTTCCAGTTTACATCCTAGATGTCCCAAAATTCCGGGAAGACAGTGTACTCCAACATGTTTATGTGGCATAGATGATTCCCCAGATCCTGGGTGGATATCCTACAGAATACCTTTGGTGGACTCCCTTCTGAATGAATCTTCTCCTCTGGGACCACTGGGTCCGCCGCTACCCCCTCCCTTTCGACTGGTGCATGCCTCACCACCATAGAAAGCCCCACCACCATGAGGCATCGTCTCCACCTTCCATCCCTGGCCTCAGGGAAGGGGAGGAACTTTGTCGCTGAGCCGAACGGTTGGCTACTTCAGTATCTCCCCAGGGCAGGTTGCGTCCCATCTATTGGTGTACTTCTTCTCCAGCTTGAACATGGTTGTGGGCGGAGGCAGGTCATTCCACATCTTCCCATATTCCCATTTGAAAATGAGCCAAATATGCCTCACCACACATGGGTGATCCTCGTAGAGAACACCCAAATAGACTCGTGGGGTCAATCTCTGCATGAATCGAAACTACATTGAAAATTGGTGTGGGGTGTATAGCTCACAGAGGGACTCGCGGTCAATTTGTACCCCAGGACTCCACCCCGAAAGCATAAGAGGTAGAACTGATGCTCTTTTATTTGCTGGACGTCATCAGTAAATACACCTCTTTCCCCAAGTATTGGGACCCACAAAATCTGTTGGAGATCCTATTGGCTGATGTCGACCTCTCCATGGTGCAAATGGAAGGTATTGGTCCCCGATGACAACCTGCATAGAAACTCCATCATCAGCTACTTTAGCTGATAGATATAGAATTGGGAGGCCCAATCTACTATATATAGGCCCACTCACCTCAGATATACATCGAATTCTTTGCACGAGTCGCCAACCCAGTAGTCCTTGGCCCAGTAATCTGTGAAGTTGCCGCCAAGGTGTAGATCCAACTCATTGGTCCACCCCTTCTCCAGGTTCCCAAGGTATGAGTTCAGAATAGTATGGTACAGTGGGGGAGATGTCTCTGGGTACAATTCTATCCCGTCAATGTTGTTCACATGATTGTATAGATAGTCAGAATTGATAGGTGTGAAGTCTTCCTGAACATGGGTGTCAGCTGCCCTGAACCATTGGGGTTGGCTTAGTGTGCTCCTGAACCAATAAGATGGTTGGTCCCTGCTCTCTTTGAGGATAAAGACGTCATACTTTAGTCCAAATCCATACAGATCCAGCCTCCTACAGAACATATAGTTCTTCTGAATTTCTGATATCACCTCCACCAGCGAATTATGATCGGAATGGCTTCGTTCGAGCTCCCCTATACTCGAGGTATCCACTATTTCCTCCCTCCGGGAAGCATCTGCAAGGCCCCCCTAATAGATTCCTAGTGAGCCATTCAGTTTTGGAATTTCGACATTTTTTGCTATGGTTCATGAAACAATTTCACGAAGCCCGTTCGCAAAGCTCGTTCGAGGAGCTCGGTCCCAACAAAAAATCATGGAGCCCTACCCCAACCTTCAAGTTCAAGCCATACAGTGCAATACCGCAGAGTCGAAGACTCACTGTGCACTGCGAAGCAGAAAGCCCGATTCGTAGAGAGCAATCGCACAGTACGAAAAGCTTCACAAATTGAGAGCACTATTGCCAAAATGAGGAGGTGATAAAGGAAAAAAGAGAGTTCATCATCCCCTATTTGTTGGATATAAACCATTGTGCTTCACGGTGCAACTGACCGCAGCAAGCTTTGCTGTGCTCTCAGCCCGCAAATTTCCTCTCTACCTCGCGATCCTTCTTCATGATCCCTCTTGTGATTGACCAAAGAGTTTTGGTGATTGACCCTCCGATTTTGATCCTCGTTTTCTCCTCGGATCCAAGTCTGAGGGGGGGAATTTTTTGGATTATAAATTTTGAAAGAGGAAGAGAAAACACCAAGATTTTACGGATTCCTTGCAAAGCTTATTTGGAGAACCCCATAGCATTGTGACTGGTGCGAAGCGACCCAATTTGTGAATCCTTAGTGGAGCAAGGAGGTAGGAGGATCCGTGATATGATTTACCTTTGCATAGACGCCTTAGAGCAAGGAGGTGGGAGGCTCCGCGATGCAATTTGATGATTGTGAAGCCACTACAGAGGAAGGAGGAAAGAAGCTCCGTGATTCGATTTTACATTCACAAAGCCGCTAAAGAGCAAAGAGGATGGAGGCTACCTGGTTCCGAAAAAGTTCCACGAAGCTCTACGCTGAGCGAGCTCTAATTCGAGACACCTCTTGCATATAAATATTTGGATCCTCTCAATCCCCAAGTATGGATACTCCATCCTTTCATCTTCTCAACTCTCAAATCATGAAGCACTTTCTGCTCTGCAAAAAAATTAGATATTCAAGGTACTCAAGAATTTTGATGTACCTTTCCCTTGGCATGAATTCAACCCCTCTTGAAAGAGGGATTCCCTTCACAGAGCCCACGAGCCTTCGTGAAGGATGGAGATCCCCAAGGGGACTCAGTTCTTCACAAAGAACTCATTCTTCACGAAGTACCATCTATGCACATGTAACCGACATGCTAAGGTAGAGTCACTATGCTTTGCGAAGCACATTCCTTGACAGTGCTCCACTTCGCAGGGCACCCTTTCTTTTCGAAGACCTGATCCACGAAATCCTTTCTACTTCACGATGCACTGTCCATATGCACCTTTTACCTATACCTAGGATAGTCCACCTCACTTTGTGAGGCATACCCCATCACGAAGCTCCTCCACTACATGAAGAGCCAGAGCTTCATGAGGCCACTTCATGTGGACCCCTTTCTCCACAACCCCTTTTATCATGTGACTCTCCATGTTTCCAAGAAGTAATTTCATGGTTCATTAGATGGTGCTTCGTGTTGCCTTGCTTCACCTTATGCTTCTTCGTGTAGGAACGCTAACAACAATTTCTTCTTCACATAGACAAACTAACGTGGCCCCCTCGATGGATCACTCCATGACACCCCTTATACATGGCATTGGGGATGCCTTCCCTCACCCAAGGGTGGGTGGGTATCAGTCATGTAAGTCTATGGGGGTGCCAAGTGAACTCACCTCGTCCGAGCTGTAGGACGTTAAACTGTCATGCACCATCTTCCTCAGCACATGACGTTAAACTCTAGCCTCTCCCCTTGAAACCTATGCGGGGTTCCCCACCTCAAAAATTCTCCATGCTTGCTATTCTCCATGGGAGTGATATCTTCCTCACATGGAATGAGATACTCTTTGATGGAGTAGCGTCTATCAGCGGGGAAAGGGAAACCACCTTGGTGTAAGCCCATAAACTTTCTTGTGAGAGGCAACATCCCTGCTCCTCCTATCTTCTTCCTAGCCAAAGACCAGAGGGGGGGGGGGATGGGCACCAAAAACCTCCTCTCTTCCATGAAATATCCCTCTCTTGTTGGGATTTATCACCACTTCGGCCTCCATCTTGGAGTAATTCCCAATCTCCATCTCTTTGGGCTTCTAAAAACACATAATCCCCTATTTCCTCTTTGAGCTTCACAGAGCCTAATAACCACTTCACTTACCATGAAAGCACCTTTCATGACATAATCGTCAGGACTTCACTACCTCTTGTTTCTTACACTGATCATGACTCACATGGTCTTAGAGTAACCATTGACCATGAAATCCTATCTAGGATTCCTTAGAGTGTAATCCCAACACCATTCCGAACTACGTAGTCTTTGATCCTTGCCAAGGTAAGGTATTTAGGAAGCCTTCCTAAGGATCAAGTGCAACAACCATTGGTCCCGACCACTTCTCATCTGTTCACCAACACCATTCCAAATTACTTGGATTTTGATCCTTGTCTCCTAGGAAAGGTACGTAGAAAGCCTCCCTCAGGTTCAATCCCAACAACCATTGGTCCCGACCACTTCATGTCGGTTCACCATACCATTCCTAACTATGTGGACTTTTTTCCATGCCAAGGAAAGGTACATAGGAAGCCTCCCTGAGGTTCAAGAACAACAACCATTAGTGCTGAACCCTTCACGTCGGTTCACCACATCATTCCAAAAAACATGGACTTTCATCCTTGCCAAGGCATGGTATGTAGGAAGCCACCCTGAGGTTTAAGGCCAATAACCATTGGCCTCGAACACTTCACGCTATTTCACCACACCATTCCAAACTACGTGGAATTTGATCTCTGTTTCTTAGGTAGGGTATGCAGGACGCCTCCCCGAGGTTCAAGCCTAACTGCCATTGGTCACGACCAATTCACATCAGTTCACCAACACCCTTCCAAACTATGTGGACTTTGATCCCTGTCTCCTAGGAAGGGTATATAGGAAGCCTCCATGAGGTTCAATCCCAACACCTGTTAGTCCCGACCCCTTCACGTTGGAGCGCCAAACCACACCATTAAAAAATTCATGGAATTTTATCCTTGCCAAGGCAAGGTACGTAGGAAGCCTCCCTATGGTTCAAACCCAACAACCATCATTTCTGACCCCCTTTAACTTTGGTTCACCACATTCCGAACTATATGGATTTTGATCATAGTCTCCTAGACAATGTACGTTGGAAGCTTCCCTGATGTTCAACCCCAAACAATAGTAAACATTAGTGTCCCCATTGTTGGGACCCACACCTCTGGTCTACCCCTCGAGCATTAGAACAACTCAGGATACTAACCATGCATAACACCCAGCATGTCGTCAGGTCATTTTACTCCATAACCACCCAGATTTCATGCCCCAACCTGGAGGTTTCACTTCCAGTGGGTCCCATGTATACAGGTTGCCTCCTTAGGTGTCCCGTCACCCCACTGAACTTGGTGTTCTTTGATTCCCTATCACAGGGATACATAGGAAGTATTTTTGAGGCTCAATCCAAACATCACTGTCGTCTTCACGTCAGTTCCATTTCATTCTTCACCTACTCTCAACCCTCCATCATCCATCTGTATTCTCACCTTGGCCGCCACATCCGAGTGGGATCATGCCATCTCATTTCCTCCCTACTTCTAACAATAATTGGGTAGCTAACCACACATTATCCCTAGTATCAGTGTTCACTATAGGGGTTGCACCCATCTGATCCACTCCAACCAGGGTTCCGATCAGTCTGATCCATCTCCACTAGAAGTTAAACTCATGACATACCCTATGTTAAACATGAGATGCTGAGGAAAACCTCAAAGATATTCCCATGACATAAAATTCCCCACAATCGATGTGGGATGACTCTGGCTTCTATTTCATTGATAAGACCTATCATATAGGGAAGAAACCCATACGTGCCAGTGTTACAGTGCTCATACATGACCGTGATGTCCAACATGAATACTCCCGTGACTGAAGGTTGCTACCCAGACTGGACCACTTGGAATGTCCTGACTAAAGCGGAGTAATTAACCTTCATCCATGAAGACATGGAACTGGGAAGAGTTTCATGAACAGTGCCTTCTGTCTATGAGGGTGACCCGGACTAGGAGATGAGTTTTGAGGAGGAATCCATAGAAGGAGGAACCAACATCCCATCATCCCGTTTCAATCAAGGAGCAAACATCCCTGAATAAGCGATGGATGTTGCCTGCCTTTGGAAAGTGGGAATGCAGGGAAACAATCAGAACAACCTCGATAGATGGAAGCGCACCCCAGTGAAAGCGTTAGAAACAATTACATTTAAAATATTAAATATATACACCTCTTATAAGAATATCGGTACATATCATAATATTTGTCTCAAAGAAGGAAAATTGAGGCAAAATTCCTTTACCGATTATTTAACTTTTAAACCATAATCCCCATGAAAGAGAGACAATAAAATGTAAATGTAAATCAAAATAATTCCTTATATAATAATAATAAAATATATACATGGTATGTATTCACACCATAATAAATAAATAGGTGGAGACAATGGATTTTGTCTCACAAAAAAAGTGATACTAGAAATTCCATTACTACATGAGTAACTTTTGAATCATGATATACTTAAATGAATGATATCAATTGAAACCATTAATATCATGAAATAAATTATATTCATTATATAGAATTTCATAGGACAATATATACACCTAAAAATAAGAAAAAGTTTTGAATATAGCATATGTCCTATAGAAATAAAAGTGAGATGATAAAACCCTTACCATAAGTCTTGAATTACATTTTACACATTAAAAACTATTGTATATAATATATATATATATATGTGTTTATTATATATATACTAAAGAACCATATTCTTATATTAATATTACATATTATATGAATATGAATTTATATTACCCATTTATTAACAATTTCAAGTTAATGTGACGATTTTGGTAATAACTGTTTTATTTTTCATATATGTTTTGACTTGTTATTCATGATCCTCTTACTTGGATAATGATATAATTATTTGAATAATGTAAAAAATGACATAAATATCATATAAATTACTTATTTAATTTTTAATAATACTCAATTAATGATAAAAAATGAAATGAAATATGTCATTCATGGAGATGGTAGGCCTCACGTACAATGAATATTGTTTCCATTTTTTTACTGTTTTAAAAAAAGTAAATAACATATAAATAATAATTATATTTGATTTATTATTTCACATAAATTACATATTTTTCTTAAACCCTTCATTAATACATTCCATGTAAACTATGAATGAATTGCATCAGTTTGATTAGAAGATAGTCCACACATCCCCAAACGAAGTTATCATATTCCCAAAAAATGGAAAGCATGAAGGTATGTGCTATATAATTATTAAATAAGAATATATATATCATAAATATCATAAATATCATATAAAATATCATTTCTATCATTATTAACATCATTGAGAGGTGGTAATTGAGGAATTAAAGACATTAGTATGCGAGGCAGTACTCCGCCATATGTTCGAAAGATGATTGTGTATCCCATTTGATGGAAGTGTGTGAAGGTGTAGGTTTTAAACATTGAATAATAATATCTATTTATATTTATTATAATTATTTATTATATAATATTGATATATGAATAATTTAAGGGGTGGAGAAACAAATAAAACAAAAGTGCTTGTTGATGAATGTTACCTCTTCTCCAGGTAAGCCCTTTTGGTTTTAACCAAAGGGCTCTCTTGGTTGAATTTCAGCGTAATATGTGGCTTTTAGGTTAATAGTAGGAAATTTTGTAGCTTATTTTTTCTAGTTTTGGTCGATAAAAAGGGCTTGAGATGTGTGAGGAAGTGGGTGGGGGGGGGGGGCGTGCCCTTTATAGCGGTAGAGGAGTGACATTGTAGTAAACACTGTTGAAGTGTATCCCTTACATAACATACCTCCAATAGTGGTCCATTTTGAATAAAAGTGATTATACGGTTGATATATATCTAAAAAATGGATTTTATACATGACTCTATGTTATTTTACCCCACAAGATAAATTTTAACCACTATATGAACTGGTTTTTTCTATATTTACTATAATTATTTTTAGTGGACTTATCAAATGTTTTTGTTAAAATAATAATTTAAACTTAATAGAAACTATAAATTATTATTATTTTAAATATTAAATCCATTTCCCATTTTATAAAAACATATGTGGAAAAAATTAATTTAAAATTAATCCCGCAGATGGGATGAGACAATGGGTATTTAAAGTGAAAACATTTAAAAGTTGGAAATGTTTTTGTATCCAATTTCAATTTCAAATTGATTACAATGAAATAAATTGTATTAATATATTTTTAATTTATTTAAATACACTTTAAAAACAATTTTAAATATAATTTAACTATATAAAAAAATTAGTGGGAAATGTAGCTTTTAATTAAAATTCAGTGTTTTCACTTTTCATAAAAAATACCAAAAATTCACACTATATAAATTTTAATATTAATAATTCATAAATTAAGTTTATTTTGTCAAATAAAATTTATTAATGTTTTAAAAATTATATATAAAATAGATACTCCATTAAAAGGCGGTATAATTAACTTTTAGAAATAACATATATCATTATTCCTAAAAAATATTTATTCTTATCTCTTGTCTTTAAGAAAAACAAGATGTATGATAAATAGTTTACTTAATATAATATATAAATATTTGATAAAAATAATTTATTAAATGAGTTTTAATTAATTTATTGATGTAAAATTTTTGTGATTTTATAATGATAGTTTTACAGTAAAAGATATCAAATATTTTAAAAAGGATTCTGTTTTCAATTATAGTTAATTGGTCATAAAGTAATTATTTTTATATAAATGGGTAAAATATATTTTTATAAAATAATAGTTTTATTAATATCCAAAATTCCAATGGATAGGTGGAAAATATAATAATATTATAATAATAATATTAAAAGTATATTGTAGTTTGGTAAAACCGGGTCTTGCATGTAATGAAAGCTATCAAAGGAAATTGAAATTACATGTAACATAAGACGAAAATAGTTTATTCATATAACACAAGATATATTCAATGTTTCATGAAATAAAAAAAATTTAATAGAATAAATTAATTCAAACAAAAGATCTCAAAATGTATGGGTGTTACATTATACACCAATTAAAATGAATTTCACCCTCTAAATTCATATGGGTCATCAAAGGTTTAATAATTAAATATTTCATTCATAGAAACACACACTCTAAAAATGAATACTAAAAATTATTTTAAAATGAAAAATTTGGAAACAAAAAGGTTTCCCAAATTAAATTAGAACTAGGTTTACACATAAGAGAACATAAGAGAAAAGTAAAAACATGTTCATGTATGAGAAATCTAACTATCCAAAACTAATGGAGTATGTCCAATAAAATTTCTATGATAATGTTAAATATAAAAATGCCATAACACATAGAGGATTTAAAAAGGATATTGATATTATAAAAAATCATGATAATAGGGAAAACTTTTATTTCAAAACCCTTTTACTAAGGTTGAAGAATCCTCCTGAGATGATATACTTACTTGATTTCAGCTCAATATAACCCTTTGTTACGGCTTGATACATTTTCACTTAATTTTTTAATAGAATAAATTTGTGTGAATTTTTCATTCCTGAAGCATTACTGGATCATAATATCTGTAAATCGATTGATGGGTCGTTATATATATCTTTATCATAATAAAATGGTTATCACAACTTATCCAATATGCATAAATCCTATTTTGGTATATAATAATTTAATCTCTAAAACCACACTATAAGATTAATAGTAACTATTCCATAATTGGTTATCCTTATAAGCCTTAAGAAATACAATTTACACTTTCATCCTTATATAATCTCTTATCTTATACCAAAAACAATTTTATTGGAAATGTAGGTTCTTCATTATAATGTTAGAATATAAAATATTATCTAATTATTCCAAAATCCATGTAGAGGTAGGTAATCACATGAAATTTCAATAGTGTATAAACAATAATATTTTCATAGGGAATATTCATAAAAAATTAAGAATAAAATTATCAACATAGAAGGGGAGGATAAGTATGCCATAATTAGCATGATTCACCTTATCCATTGTGATTCCATACGCATTACCTTTATCCATAGGATTAAGATATTTCTGATGTCGATAATAATCCCCAAAATTTGATTTTAAGAAATTTCTACCATAATACCCATACTCCTTATATTTGAATCACTAAATTGTAGGTGGTTCATTCTTTTTATATTTATATTTATTCCCATTAAATTTAAATTCAGCCACTCAATAACCATTATTTCAAATCATAAAACATTTATTAATTCCATTAATAAAATTCAATCAATGTTATATTACACACTTTGAGAAAAAGTAAATATAATGTTCTTATCTCTATAGTTTTTAGAGTTTCCTTTAAATTATAACCTTCTTTTTTTAGCAGAACCCTAAGATTTATGGGAAACTTCAATCTCTATTTTAGTAAGCAGAATATGAGGAAGGTAAATACCAAAAATATGTTCCTGAAATCTTCCCAATCCATGGTGAAAATTTTATCCTATTTCATTGTATTCTTGATAAAGTTGCACCACTAATTATGTTAACCTTCCAAGAAATAAGTTCCCAAAAAAACATTTCTTCATTCTGATAGACGGAAAAAGAAAATATATTATCAAAGGAAAAAAATCCATTTCTCAGTGACCAATAGATCTTTCATTCCACTAAAAGGAGGAGAATGTCTCCTTATGAAGTAATATAGAAAAGTTTTTTCCCTCTTTGTTTATTAGGAAACATGGCATGATTCATGGCTTGATAAGGCTATGTTGTCATAATTACCAAGTTATTTCACTTCATCTTCCATAAAATTTGGTTGATTAGGAGTATAATTATTTCATTATTAATTTCATTCCTCATTAACACAATTTCTTTGGGTTACCACCATTGACTAAAATCAAAAAATCAGAGTGTGAGAAACACTTATCATAGAGGAAAACCATATAATCATTAAAAATAACTTATTGGATATATTAAATCATTAAACATAATTTTTTAATCTATGAAACGATAGGTTTATCCTATGTTATTGGTATTAAAATTCTATTAAAAACATCCATGATGGTCCATAAATAGTTTGTGAATTTCTAAATCATATATCCTAGGATTGTCAAACCAAAACTGTTGTAAGGCCCATTATGAGGAAGTAATTATTGATTGAGTCTACCTAAATAGGGTTTTTCATGTTGTTACCATTATTTAAATCTATTCCATATCTACACTACTTATATTATCGAAAATAGGATGTGTTTTTAGGAAACCACTCCCTCAATTATTTTTCAAAATTCCAGGAAATTTTCCTAAACTTCGATTCATCCTTAGATACATCCCTATACATATACTTAGAAATATCCCAAGGGACATCATGAATGTTTTATCATCCTAGTTTCCAAAGGATGACTAAAAATTTCCTCTAATACCAAATACATCAACTAAGGCATTATATACAAAATATTACATCATTTTAGATGAATATTCAATACATTAAAAAAGTGAATGCCCAAGGACTATTATAGTTTAGTGTATTTGGAATCATAGGAACATTATCTTCTATCTTGATGAAATATCATCCTCATATCCTTTAATGATATTCCCAAATAATGATCCAATATAAAACATTTCTTCATAACATGGGGAATGGAAGCATAAGAATTGGGTGATCTCAGATGCTCAGTAAGGGTAAAAAGGGTAACATGTAAGAATAATATGAGCATAAGGGAATGAGAACATTATCAAAAGATTAAAAATATTACCATATGTATCAATGATCATATTCATGAGTCATTGCGTAATGGTTGGATTTTTATAAGACATGAATTGTAAGGTAACAAAGAGCATAATCTATGAAACCATAATATAAGAGTAAGACATTTACTCATGCTATACACATAATAATTGAAAATCCTATGTCTAGGATACATACCAAGACCCTCATAACATTTTAATATTTTGTCTAACCACACTTCTACCTTCTTCGGTCTTGGGATGACCTATCGTGTACAATTTTATTTTAGGATTGGGATGCTTTCTTATGTACAATTTTTTATGGGATTGGGATTCCATTCCATGTACCCTCTTATTAAGGGATTTTGATTCCCTCATATATACCTTCTTTTAATGGGTTTTTTATTCCCCCTGACATATCCTATTGTTATAGTCTTGGGATTCCCTCTAGTATACCCTCTTGTTACAGGAATGGGATTCCCTTCCATATACCATCTTGTTATGGGCTCGAGATTCCCTCCCTTGTAGCCTTTGAGATTATATTACGTTTACCATTAACCAATGAATTAAAGGGAGATATAGGTCCCACCTATTACATAATGAAATCATAGATATATGTACCGAAATATAACACAAAACTCAACATATCGTGACTCATAAAAGATATGGGTTTCATAAACATAATATCATAAGCCATGAAATCAAATGTGTATCATAAACATTTAATCATATCATGACCTGTAGAAAAGAGACATGGTTCATAATAATTCCAAAATAGAATAACCTGTTAAAATAAAATGGATTAATAATCATTTTTATATGTTATATACCGTGGAAGGAAAATAGGTTTCATAAACAACTTTTCATCTTAAAAATAAACCCTTCATAAAATGAATATAAATTGTACACTTACCTCATAACCATAGTAAGAAATAAGTAAAATAAATGGATTTAATATTAGATGTAAAATTATTCTTAATGATAATTTAATTTTTTTATGGAAAATATCCTTTACTCTTTTAAAAAATTATTTTTAAATCCTTAAACATTTTAGAACTTTTTTCTTTAAAAATAAACTTGAAAACAAATAATATAAGATTTAAAAATAATTTTAAATAATTTTAAAAGATAAAAAATTTACCAATAATATTCCACGAAAATTATTTTAAATTATATTTTAAAAAATATTGACTTTTTTGGAAAACATAATGTTGAAAGAACATAGATTTCTAGTCAAAGAGAGGTAATGTTGGATACGCTAAAATATTATCTTAATTATCTTCAGTATGAAAGAGTGAAAAAATTTTATGATTAAATTAATATATCATTAATAAATATTGGATAAGAAAATTCATGAGTATTCTTGATATATGGATCATAATATTTCATTAATGGATTCATAATCACTAACTATCTCAATAAACAATGATATTATATCAATGAACTATTATCACATTGGTAACATTGAATCCTACTACCTATGAAAGAATAAAATTACATGAAGTTTAAAATATCATGAAAATGAATTATATTCTTGATATGACATGTCAAAGATCTATTATATACAACTCATAAAATAATATGGGTTCATATCATAATATACATCTCAAAGGAGGAAAATTGAGACAAAAGTCCTATAATGATATAGTAAATTTTGAACTATAAAACCCATGGAAAAAGATCCTAAAATGGATATGTAATTTACAATAATTATTATAATATGAATCATGAAATACAAACAAATGTTGTATACACACCATATACAAGAAATAGGTGGTGGGCATGTCTTGTGTCTCATGAAAAGTAAATGTGAGACTAGAAATCCTCATACTAATTTAGTATCTTTTGAATAATTAGATACTTGAATGAATAAAATAAATTTAAAAAATTAATGTAATTAAATAAATAAAATTAATGATATGACATGCAATAGGTCAGTATATAGACCAAAAACACGAATAAGTGGAGAATATAACACATATATCATAGAAATAAAAGTGATACTAGAAACCCCTTACCTTTGGTATTGACATTATTTATACATGTTCTAACATCCTTTATAATAAATTAATATTTATAAAAAATCTACCATATAAAAATATTCTTTTATATCATATTATTTTTGAGTTTTCATTAATTTATATTACCCATTTAGTAAAAAAAAATCATGTTAAAGTTACATATAACTATAGTGGTGACTACACAGTTGTCTCATGGTTTGGTAAACCATGTGGGATAACTATATGGAATGTTCTTCTTGAATAGAGAGGGACACATGGTTGTTGTACGGTTTGGAAAACCATGTAGGAAAAACGTACGACCTATTCAGGTCATTAAAAAGATGGAATTTACAGTTTTTCACACTTCTATTTTAACCCTAAACCACCTTCCATATACTATATACCATATTTTCATTAATTATATCTTCCTCTAAGCCTTCTCAATGCCTTTGAGCATCAATATTTGGGTATTTTTAGCCTTTTAACTTCAAGAAATCTCCATGTAAGTCTATTTTATCATGATTTCTCTATTATTCAAGGTTTTCTCTTCCCTATTGAGTTATTATTATACAATAGGTTATTTGACCTAACGAGTGTCTGAGCTTGAGATATTAAGTAATATTATGGTGGTTATTGGTTCATCTTTACTTTATAGGGTCTTGTGGTGTGGAGGTTGTGTCTTTCCAATGATTTCTAGAAGTTTCCAAGTCAGTGGTAGGTGGATCCATGACTTTACATCATTAGATGAGTTAGGTTTTCTATCTTGATTGTAAAAATGTGTTCTATGAATTATTTTTGTGGTGAAGAATATGTTTTCGAAATGTTTTGAGATGAATATGTAATGATAATGTGTTTTCTAAAGGAAAGTGGTTGTGTTTCATGTGTTCTTCATTGTGGTGTTTGTTAAATATGTTTTCTTCCTTATTTGAAAGGTGTCAAATGTTTTTTATGAGAAACATACATGGGAAAATGTTTTAACAATGAATTTTAAAGGAGAAATGGGTTTTTTAGGTTGGATTATTTATTTTTCACCATAAAGGTGTATTTGAATTGTGAATGTGATGTGTAACATGATATAAAATAGATTTCATGTGAGTATGAATATGAAAGTGGATTTCCCCATGGAAATGGTTATATTCCATATGTTTTATTCTAGTTGTGTTTCCAAATGGGTTTCAAAAATTGTGTAGGTGGTTTGAAATGAATTTTCAAATTGTTTTGGTGTGCGTGTGAAATGGAATGTGGTTTTGTTTTTGGAAAATGGTGCTTTCGATGTTGATTTTGACATTTGATCAATGTTAAAATTTGAATGTGGTGTTTTTATTACATTATTATGATGCTTGGAATGTTTATGTGATGGTGATGGGTTATGTGGTACGTGAAATGGAATTTGATTACAAGGGGAATCTCGGGTATCCATGTGGGCTTACTAAAACTAGTATGCTAGTTGATTCGTAAGTGGTTGATCCCATATTTCATCAAGTAGGATTGAAGACACAACACTAACTAAACATGTGATATGATCAAAGACCACTATACCATTGAATAAGATCACCTTTAGTAGCTTGTGCATGGGAACACTGTTGGATTGTCTTATGATAATAAGACCATGAGGCCTTGGTATGTGATCCCCTATAATGGATCATGCACGAGAACACTATTGGTAGTTTTGTTGGAGGGTTTTGATCACTAAGGTATGCAGTTCCTAGGGTCCCACTTGTACTAGTTACCTTTAGTGATTTACCATGGTGTTCTATTGTGACATGATTCTCATGTGATGTGGTGTTATCCATAAACATATGATAGACCCTTTGTATATTAATATTTCAGGAAATTTTATTTATGAAAATGGTTTTCCATCAAAAAGTGTTTATTGAGAATGTTTCCTTAAATTTTTCTCTTAGAAATGTTTCAAATGTTTTTATGGAATTGTGCATGTTAAATTTTTTTCTAATTCTATTGCATGGAATATTTCCTTTGGGTTTCATTATACTAGTCTTTATCTCACACCCAATATACACCATTGGGTGTATGTTGAACATATTATGTTTGAATAGGGTAAAGGAAAGATGTTTCATTCTAGCTACGAGGGACTTGATTTCCAGTGTTCCTCTTATAGCAGGTGTCAGTTGCAGTGTCCTAAGGGCGATGACCCTTTTGGTACATTATGTTTTTGGGATTGTTTTTTTATTCCCATTCTGTTGATGTACTTTTTGTATTGGTTAATATTACAGAACATTGAATCTGAAAAATTGTTATACCATGTTTGGTTTTGCTTATTAGTTAAGTGATGTTTATTATAGTTGGGTTTTTATCATTATATACATGGGTTAAATCCTTCCCAAATTATATTTTTGACACCCAGACACTATTTTCCAGCCCGTGGGGACTGGGAATTACCTCTGGGCCATGTATAAGGCCGTGTCAAGTGTTAGATTAGATGGAATCACAGCTTTGTTCATGAAAAAAATGGTATCAAATGAGGTTTTCCCTTTTTGGATCATGTTATTTAAGAGGATTCTGGATGGACCGAAGTTATATTTTTTGGGGATGGAGGTTATAGTTGTGAGTGGGGTGCCTTGGGAGCACACCTCATGACAGGACTCAAGTAGTTATGGAAAATTTAGATTTGGTTTGACTTCTTCTCCAGGTGAGACGTATATGCTGCAGATTGTATATGCACACTGGGTGTGGGTGTATTGGTTTGTTTTTTATTATTCTAATAGATTTGATTATGTTTCTATTAATAAAAGTGTTAGTATTTTTTGTGGCTTCTATAAATTTTCAAAATTGTTATATTGATGGGTTTACTTGTGGTTATTGCTTGTTTAGAAATATGCCTCCCTAAAGACTTCTTATGAAAACATGGGAAGTTGCTGGAGAGAGTCCCCCCTCACAAATTGATCATATATTACAGGATTTTTTTATTCTGGTAGTCCAAGTAATGGGTTAAGTAGTGGGATTTGATTTTTCATAGTTTTGAGAATCTGAACCAGGTCCTAGAAAGGGAAAATATCTTATGTTACTCAAGAACAAGCCTCCTTCTTTATGAGTTAGCATAGAATCCCCAGAATAATAGGAGTGTCTTGATAAGATAGAATGGATGTTTGGGATTCTTGATAATCAGGAATAGGTCGTAGTGGAATGTGATTTGTTCATGTTGGAAGGTCCATGGTAGAAGTGGTGGGACTCATTGGTGCAAGCATGATAGCAGAAGTAGATGGGTTGGGAAGGATTTCATGGTTTTCTTCAGTAAGAAGTATTTTACTGAGACTTTGGTCTTCTCTTGGTCATGATAGTTTTTGGAGATTTTCCAGGGAAATCAGACCATGATGGACTTTTCTAAAAACTTTGTAAAGTTAGTTTATTATGAACCTGAGATCGTTTCCAATGAGCAACTGGAGGCTCAAAACATCGAGACGGGGTTGCGACTAGATATTTGATCTCATGACTTATTATTCAGGATGAAAACCAATTTAAAGGTGTTTTCTCATGCCATGATGGTAGAAATTGATCATTAGAGAAAGTCTATTTTCTATGGCGCTATGTGAGTAGGGTAACACAGTAAGATTTTCGTGTTTTTTTTCAAATAAATTTAATCTTTTGATATTTTCTCAGTTCACAAAACACTAAAAATATATTTTTACTAAGTCAAACATTAATTTCAAATAGATCCAACTTGTTTTATTTTAAACACAATCCCAAATTAGAATACATTACATATAACAAGAATTTTATCATACATTACACACAATATTTATCTTCCTCGATGGCTTGTGTAAAACACATGATCCAGTGTAATTTACCTCTAATAAGTTATTAAAATTATTATTATAATGGAATATATCCAACAAATTAAGATTATTGTTATGAATAGTATTAACTAAATTATGAAAATATGTGGTGTACAAAAATATAATATATATTCACTGGTTACCAATAAATGAATATGAAAGACGATTGAATATAATGTAAAATACTGTCAAAGTTACAAAGCTTGTTTGACCAAGTAAAATTAATCTAATTAAAATTGGTAAGTTTTACTAATGTAGTTATTATGTTATATGTTAAATAAAATAGTTTTTATATTTATCAAATATATTTGATAGACGTAGGATAAAAACAATCCCAGTTTTATGCTTAAAATTCCTATATTTTTATTAATCGATTTTTAAATCCTTTTAAGGGAGAACCCATTTTAAATTCAATTTTTTGAAATATTATAGATTTATATTTTCATAATAAACAATATATTTTGAAGAAAAACATAAAAATTAGGTTAGGATAAATTTTTGGTATACTTATATAAGGTTTTATCTTTTAATGAAAAGTAAAAAATACTAGATTTTAAATCATAATTGCATTTTCATATAATGTATTTATAAGGTTAAATTATATTTTAAATCATTTTAATATTTTTATTGTATAATATTTTTATAAATTAACCCAATTTAGCTCATTATAACCAAATTCTCCTTGAAACTGGATATACAAACTTAGCAAAGGTTTGGACGTTTTTACATTAAAAACCCATAGTGTCATCCAGTCAGTAGGAATAATTTTAAATACCTTTTTTCCACTTTTTTCATTAGAATTAGACCAAATTGATTCCATATTTGGAATCAGAATAATTTATAATGTCTAACAAGTTCAAAATTGTTTTCCAAGAGAACATATTAGTGAAAGCGATTAAAATTAATTACATCGGTTGGGAAAAAAATTAGGTTAATAAAATTACAATACTTAAATTTAACACTCAAAACGACCTAGTAAAATATCAAAACCCCATTTTATGGACATAGTTATACCCTATAATAATTTTTCTCGACCTTGGTACATTATTGGATCCACTTTATACACAGAAAACTGTGGTGGAATTCTCTCTTCAAATATGTATAGGAGTGACACCCCTCCACTATAAAAGGCCACCCCCTCTACCCATTCCTCACAGCTGTCATAAATTTTATATTCATCTATGATCCACCTAAATAACCTCCCAACAAAACATCATTTGACTTTTAATCCTAAATTATGGTGGACTACTACCTCACGAAACTATAATTGTTCATTTATCTATTACAACTAATCATGATGACCATTATGATGGAAAATTTATTTATATATATTATATATAATATCTATTATGTCTTTAAGATTCTGTATAAATTTTTACAACACATACCAGTTTACTTCCCATTTGGTGTTACTACAATAATCTCGTTTGAGGAAGTGTAGACTACCACCCCTCAAAGTAATGTGATTTTTTCACACAGCACATGGAATGTTTTAAGAATGTGTTTGAAGAAATTATATAATATATGTAATATATTAATTCTGTTGGAATAATTTTATTTATATATACACATACATAAATAAATATATATGTCTCCTTTTCATACTTTCTTTCAATACGACAATAAAAACGAAAACATCATTAATGTGTACGTATGACTTACCGTCTCCATGAACGGTGTATTTCATTTCATACATAATAATTATATTGAATATTATAATATAAAAATAATGGATATAAATGATATTTATATCATGATAAAAATTTTGGAATCACAATATAAGTATAAGGACCAATGATATAACAAGTTAAGACACATGTGAAGAACAAAGAGAATATTACTCAAAGTAAATCCTTAACATAGGATCGTTACTAAGTGGGTAATATAAGGTCATAATAAAACCATATATTTTAATAGATATAAGAATATTATTCTGTTAAATATGTATAATAATATTATATTTATTATACAAGAAGCTTGTATGAGTACGAAGAGAGTCAAGACACTAGGTAAGAATATTTCATCTAACTTTTAATTTATGAGAGATACATGTTATGTCCACCACTCTTTTATTTTGTGTGGTGTATGTACTGACCATGATTTTATTATATGTATATTATAGAAAATAATTATCGGTATTCACATGTAAATTTTCTGATCCTTATTTAAACGGGTTTAACTTTCAAAAGTTACCAAATCAGTTAAATTTTTTGTCTCAATTTCTCTTCTTGGAGACCCCTATTTTATTATACACCTAAACTCTTTTTTGAACTGTATACATTTCAATTATTGAAGAAATTTCATGAATATAAATCATATCAGAATATTATAATATCCAATTAATTTAATATCCTTATATGGATAGTATGAACCCTAGATACTAAGTTTTCGAGATTGTTTATGTTTATGCATCCTTTAATGGAATATTATAATCCATATCTAAATAATAGTAATGAGTTTACTTATCCTATTTCATTTCATGATATAATAATGTATTGGTACATTATTTTACTCTTTATTATATAATATAGATAAGATAGTTTTTTTAGGAAATCACAACTTTACCCTTTCGTTGGCTAGAAATCTACGTTTTCTAAAAAGGGTTTCCAAGAATATTATATGATTATCATATATGATTTAAAAGATATTTTTACCTTTTTTAATTTTACCAATATATTCAAGGGAATATTCTTGTTTCTTTATGAACAAAGAACTTTCCTAACCTTTTAACCATTCAAAAGGAATGTTCTTTTTAAATCATATGACATGTACACATTTACTCACCATCATTTATTTGAATCTCCCTTTTCATTTTTAAAAGGATAATATTTAAGAAAATGTTTTTAAAATATATCTTAAAAGAAAATGGGTTTCAAAATTTTTTTAGGCATCTTTTATATTTTTTTAGGAAAAATGTACTTCGAAATGTTTTCAAGTTTCTTTAATGAGTTTTCTAGTATAGTTGTTTTCAAAAAAATTTCAAGCTCTTTTCATAAGTTTTCAAAGTGTTTAAAATGAAAAATGTTTTTAATATTATTTGAAGCTTATTTTAAATTTTTTCAAGAAAAAAGTTTTTCAAAATTATTTCATGCCTTCATTATATGTTTTCTTGGTATTTTCTAAGAATTTTTTTAAATGGATTTACGTATTTCATAGTCGTTTTCAAACAAGAAAAGATATTTTCCTCAAGAAATTTTTTTTAAAAGATATTTCAATATTATTTTCCATCTATGATGATATGTATTGATGTTACTCATCCCAATATAAAGGATATATTCATATCCTTTCTCTGAATGGGTTATTCTTAATGTCATGGTATTTATGAAACACATTTCTCATTCATGGGTAATATGCATATGAAATATGTTACTATTTCTCGAGTTATGATTTTGATGAAAACAATATGAAACATTTAATTTTTCTAAAGGTTGTGATATGTTTACATGTTTATGATGCCCATTTCATTTCATGGGTTATGATATGTTTATTTATGATCTTATGGAACAAGTATGTATGATTTCGTTACATGATAAGTGGCACCCATATCTCCCTTCAGTGTATAGGGTAATGTTTTATATCTCATGAGATAAACTATGTTGGTCTTGGGAGTGAACCATGACTATTATGATAGACAAGGGAGTAAATCGTGACTACTAATATGGTATGAGGATTGAAATCATGCAAATATGATTTCCATGGGAGTGAATCGTTACTAATTTGATGGTATGAGGAGTGAACGCATACTACTAAGATGGTCTTTGAGGCGATTCCTTGGTTACTATGGAAATCATTATATGCTAATGTGTTTGTAACAATTTCATATTCTATTCCTATGTTATACTTTCATGGATTATACACCCTATTTCATTATGATTCATGTCTTATGAACTACCAATATTTATGCCATGATATCTGTTATAATCTTTGATATTTAGGGTATGAACGTCTATTTTCATGATCACATTCTCATACCCTTATGCTCATGTTTATTCTTACATGTCTCCCTTTATTATCGATGCTTTGAATTTGAGGTCACCCCTTTTATGTTTCCTTTCCCCAAGGTTAAGATGATATGAACAATGTTTGATATGTATAAGAAGGGTTCTAGTCATGAAGAACCCTGTGTTAGATGATATAGCTGATATATGAAGTACTGTTTAAGATTCCATGTTTCAAAAGTCACTATAGCAACAACGGTCTTTTTCCATCTATTTTTATAATGTCTAAGTATTCCTAAAATGTTATGTAATATTAACGTTTGAATAGAGAGGGTCATTATAAGATGTGGGTAGTGGTAATTCATTTGAGAAAAGGAGGAAGCAGGATGAGAAGGTGAATATGGGAGGTGGTAGTTTAAGGCATCCTTCCCAGCCATCGTTATCTGTGTCTTTTAATGATGGGTCAGTCATGTTACATCAATGGGTGAAAGAAGGGAACATGAAATCTTCATGTTCATCTCCACCCATACCATATTAGTGGAGTAGAGATATGGGGAACTTGTAGTGATTTTTGAAGGTGACACACCCATATCTGAGTGCACTACTACAACTTGGCCTTTTATCAGTGCTAAAAACAGGCATTAACAGCGCTGTTAATGCAGGCGTAGATAAGGGGGGGGGGGGGGTCCCCTTTATCAGCACTCCAAAGAGCGCTGATAAAGGCGACCATTATTAGCGCTAAAAAACGTGTTGATAATGGATACCTTTTATCAGCGCTCTTTTTAGCCCTTATAAAGGTCTCCTTTATCAGCACTTTTCAAAGATCTGATAAAGGGGACCCCCTTTATCTACGCCGGTGTTAGCAGTGCTTTTCTAGTGCTGATAAAGGGGTGCCTTTATCAGTGCTACCTTGAGCGCTGATAATAGGGCCTTTATCAGCACTCTTTTAGCGTTGTTAAATGTATCCTTTATCAGCACTAAAAAAAGTGTTGATAAAGGCACCTTCCCCTGCACCTACACATCCAACACCTACACAACTACACACCTTCACAAACTAGCATACCTGTACAAACCAACACCTGCACACCTGCACAAAATAGCACCCGCGCAAAATATTTTGACAAACAATGATATATACATTTACTTAACATCGTGAATAAAAAACACACTGTTATATACATTTCAAACAATGTTTTACATGGGTACAATTACAATTATCCAAAAACAGTTATAAACATTAATGTTTCATCCTTTGATATTTGTGATCCGCTATCAAAAATTGTCATCCAAGGTATTTGTTGTCGAACAAAGCATCTGAACTCAAGGAAAAAAATTCACCTATATAAGAAAACATATATTATGTTAGTAATGAAATAATGAAAAAAATTAAAACATTAATATGAAAGAATACATTAATATGGAAATTTGAAACTAAAATAATAAAATGATAAACTCAAATGTTTTCATTCTGATAACAATGAAAGGGAAAAATGTAAAATCAATTTGTTTTTGGATGATTTATCTCATTTAATAAAAAAATGATTCTTTATCTATTGAAAAGATTTAGAGGTCGCACCATGCATCAGATTGAGGTGTGGTTGATTAGTACACGTTAGAAATGACTCATGTATCATTTTCCTAAAGTATCAAAACAATCGGAATATGTTTTCTCGGTTTTCCGTATGTTACATGTGTTGTTTTCTAAAGTTTATGTCAATTTGAAACTGATATCAAACACTTTTAGCCCTACCGGTCACACTGTGTGTTAGATTGAGATTCTATTGATTCTTAAATGTCATAAATGACTCGTGGATAGTTGTCCAAAAGTATCAAAACAATCTGAACACGTTTTCTTGGATTTCCGTATGTTACTTGTGTTGTTTTCTAAAGTTAATGTCAATTTGAAACTGATATCAGAGACTTTTAGCCATACCGGTAACACTGTGAGTCATATTGAGGTGCGGTAGATTAGTACACGTAAAAAATGACTCATGGATCATTGTCTTAAAGTATCAAAACAATATGAACGCGTTTTCTCGATTTGTCGTATGTTACTTTTGTTGTTTTCTAAAGTTTATGTCAATTTGAAACTGATATCAGACACTTTTAGCAATACCAGTCACACCGTGCATCAGATTGAGGTATGGTCAATTTTTACATGCCAAAAATGACTCATGGATCATTTTCCTAAAATATAAAAACAATCAAATGCGTGTGCTCAGTATTACGTATTTCAGTAGTGTTGTTTTCTAAAGTTAATGTCAATTTGAAACTGATATCAGGCACTTTTAGCCATACCGGTCACACTGTGCATCATATTAAGGTTCAGTCAATTCGTACATGTCAAAAATGACTCATGGATAGTTTTCGTAAAGTATCAAAACAATCCAAATGCATTTTCTCAGTTTTCCGTATGTCATCAGTGTTCTTTTCTAAAGTTTATGTCAATTTGAAACTGATATCAGACACTTTTAGCCATACCGGTCAAACCGTTCATCAGATTGAGGCGAGGTCAATTCGTACACATCAGAAATGACTCGTGGATCGTTTTCCTAATGTATCAAAACAATATGAATGTCTTTTATTGGTATTCTGTATGTCAATAGTCTTGTTTTCTAAAGTTTATGTCAATTTCAAACTTATATCAGACACGTTTAGCATACCGGTCACACCGTGCATCAGATTGAGGTGCGGTCAATTCGTACACATCAAAAATAACTCATGCATCATTTTAATAAAGTATGAAAACAATCTTAATATGTTTTCTCAGTTTTCCATATGTTACTTGTGTTGTTCTCTAAAGTTTATGTCAATTTGAAACTGATATTAGAAACTTTTAGCAATAATGGTCACACCGTGTGTCGGTTTGAGGTCCTGTCAATTTTTAAACATTAAAAATGACTCATGGATCATTGTCCTAAAATATAAAAACAACCCGAAAGCATTTTCTCAGTTTTCCGTATGTTAGTAGTGTTGTTTTCTAAAGTTAATGTCAATTTGAAACTGATATCAGACACTTTTAGCCATACTGGTCACACCATGTGTCATATTGAGGTGAGGTAGATTTTTACACGTCAAAAATGACACATGGATCATTGTACTAAAATATAAAAACAATCTGAATGCATTTTCTCAGTATTTTGTATGTCATTAGTGTTGTTATCTAAAGTTAATCTCAATTTGAAACTGATATCAGACACTTTTAGCCATAACGGTCACACCGTGCATCAGATTGAGGTGAGGTTGATCCGTACACATGACTAATGTCTCATAGATCACTGTCCTAAAATATTAAAACAATACGAATGCGTTTTCTTGGTATTCTGTATGTTAGTAGTGCTGTCTTCTAAACTTAATGTCAATTTAAAACTGATATTAGACACTTTTAGCCAAATCGGTCACACCGTGCGTCAAATTGAGGTGCAGTTGATTCATACGTGTCAAAAATGATTCATGGATTTTTTTCCTAAAGTATAAAAAATATATGAACATGTTTTCTCGGTTTGTTGTATGTCAGTAGTGTTGTTTTATAATGTTTATGTCAATTTCAAAATGATATCAGACACTTTTATCGATACCGGTCATACTATGCATTGGATTGAGTTGCGGTTGAATCATACACATCAAAGATGACTCATAGATCGTTTTCATAAAGTATCAGAACAATACGAATGTGTTTTCTTAGTATTCTGTATGTCAGTAGTGTTGTTTTTTAATGTTTATGTCAATTTCAAATAGATATCGGACATTTTTAGCCATACTGGTCACACTGTGCATCAGATTTAGGTGAGGTTGATTCGTACTTGTCAAAAATGACTCATGGAACGTTGTCCTAATGTATCAAAACATTCTGAACTTGTTTTCTTGGTTTTCCATATGTTACTTGTGTTGTCTTCTAAAGTTTATGTCAATTTCAAACTGATATCGGACACTTTTATCCATAATAGTCACACCGTGCGTCGGACTGAGGTGTGGTCAATTCATACACATCAAAACTGACTCATGGATCATTCTCCTAAAATATAAAAAAAATCTGAACTCGTTTTCTCATTTTTCCGTATGTTAGTAGTGTTTTTTCTAAAGTTAATGTTAATTTGAAACAGATATCAGACACTTTTAGCCATACCAGTCACAACGTGCGTCGGATTGAGGTGTGGTCAATTTTTACACGTCAAAAATGACTCATGGATCGTTTTCCAAAAATATCAAAACAATCCGAATGCGTTTTCTCGGTACACCGTATGTCAGTAGTGTTGTTTTCTAAAGTTAAAGTCAATTTGAAACTGATATCAGAAACTTTTAGCCCTACCAGTCACACCGTGGGTCGGATTGAGGTGAGATCAATTCTTATACTTCAAAAATGACTCGTGGATCATTTTACAAAAATATCAAAATAATACGACTGCGTTTTCTTGGTATTTCATATGTCAGTTGTGTTCTTTTCTAAAGTTTATGTCAATTTAAAACTGATATCAAACACTTTTATCCATACCAGTCACACCATGCATCATATTGAGGTGCGGTCTATTTTTGCACATCACATATTACTCATGGATCATTTTCCTAAAGTATCAAAATAATCCGAATGCATTGGCTCAGCTTGCTGTATGTCAGTAGTGTTGTTTTATAACGTTTATGTAAATTTCAAATTGATATCATACACTTTTAGCCATTCTGGTCACACCGTGCATCAGATTTAGTTACGATCAATTATTATACATCAAAAATGACTCATGGATCGTTTTCCTAAAGTATCAAAACAATCTGAATGCATTTTCTCGATCTTTCGTATGTCAGTGGTGTTGTTTTCTAAAGTTTATGTCAATTTCAAATCGATATCAGACACTTTTAGCCATACCCGTCACACCGTGCATTTGATTGAGGTGTGGTCAATTCGTAAACGTCAAAAATGACTCATGGATCATTTTCATAAAGTATCAAAACAACCTGAATGGATTTTCTCTATTTTCCACATGTTACTTGTGTTGTTTTCTAAAGTTAATGTCAATTTGAAACTGATATCAGACACTTTTAGCAATAACGGTCACACCTTGCATCGGATAGAGGTGCGGTCGATTTGTACACGTCAAAAATGACTCATGGATCGTTTTACTAAAGTATCAAAACAATCTGAAAGAATTTTATTGGGTTTCCGTATGTAACTTGTGTTGTTTCCAAAAGTTTATGTCAATTTGAAACTGATATCAGACATGTATAGCCATACTGGTCACACCGTGTGTTGGATTGAGGTGTGGTCAATTCGTACACATCACAAATGACTCATGGATCATTTTCCTAAAGTATCAAAACAATCTGAACGTTTTTTCTAGGTATTCCATATGTCAGTAGTGTTGTTTTCAAAAATTAATGTCAATTTGAAACTGATATCAGACACTTTTAGCCATATCGGTCACATCGTGCGTCGGATTGAGGTTAGGTTGATTCGTACACATCCCAAATGACTCATGGATCATTTTCCTAATGTATGAAAACAATCCAAATGCGTTTTCTCAGTTTTCTGTATGTTACATGTGTTGTTTTCTAAAGATAATGTCAATTTGAAAATGATATTAGAAACTTTTAGCCATACCAGTCACACCATGTGTTGGATTGAGGTGCTGTTGATTGTTACACATCACAAATGACTCATGGATCATTTTACTAAAGTATTAAAAACAATCCGAACATGTTTTCTCAGTATTCCGTATGTCAGTAGTGTTGTTTTCTAAAGTTAATGTCTATTTGAAACTGATATCAGACACTTTTAGCCATACTGGTCACACCGTGCATCGAATTGAGGTACAGTTAATTCCTACACGTCACAAATGACTCATGGATCTTTGTCCTGAAGTATCAAAACAATATGAATGCGTTTTCTCAGTTTTCTGTATGTCACTTGTTTTGTTTTCTAAAGTTAATGTCAATTTGAAACTGTTATCAGACACTTTTTTCCATACTGGTCATACCATGCGTCATGTTGAGATTCGGTTGATTCGTACATGTCACAAATTAATCACGGATCATTTTCCTAAAGTATAAAAACAATCCGAAGGCGTCTTCTTTGTATTCCATATGTCAGTAGTTCATAATAGTCTCTCGTGATGTTATTCTTTACTAGAAACTCAAATGATTTCTAAGTCCATTCTTCATAATCTAAGGATATGAAACATAAGAAATGGTGATCATAGATTCTCAATAAGTGTAAAAAATGTAGATATCAATGATCATATAAAGATAACATAAGTAGTAGGAATTCACCTTCATTTTCCTATTTTTTTACATTCTTCCTTCAGGTACACTGCCCATTCGTTTCTAAACACATCTATATCATCTTCTGAATAGGAGTTTTTGCGACAATCATAGTTTTACTGAAAAATATAAATACATAATGGATTAATAATTATTTTAAATGAAGTAGTAATTATTTTGAAAAATACCTCTTCAAAGATGCTAGTTTGTTCATGAAATATGATCTCTTTCATAAATTTACAAACATAATAACCACAGTTCTTATCGTTTGTTTGTTTCAGAAATTGCAGAAACATCAAGAAAAATAATTAATCTGTTTTTATTTGTATTTGGATAGTGAAATATATTTATATATACCCTGATACTTCTCCATGTGTAGATCTTGTGCACCTTGTCGTCCTTAGGCCCTGGATTCATTCCAGCCTTTAGACGATATTCATACACTGCCCTATCATAAAGAAATCCTCATCAAAAGATAATATAAATAATATAAATAGATATTTAGTTATAAAATGTTGTATCTAGTGTATTATGAATTGACAATCTCCATCATGTGTGGTCGGTTTGTTGGATATCCATGTAGTGAATCTTGAAAATAAATCTTTGGAGTATCCAAATTGACAGCAATGAGCATCCAATGTTGCCTAAAACACAAAAAGAAATAAGTAGTGATATAAATGAAACTATTATTGATATGATTAAAATGTAGTGTTTTACCCCTGTAACATTGGTATTAAAAAGAGTCTGTCAGTCGTAATTCTTCATTGAAACGTTCTGAGCAGGCTTGACATTAATTCAGCCTAAAAAACAAAATCTATTTCTTCTCATTCTGTAGAAATGGTGTGAGGACTAACGAGTCCAAATTTGTATTCATGGGAAAATCCCTTCAATTGTTTTTCATATATACGCCTGTGAAAAATATGAAATGTATTTAACCATAATTATCATAGTATACCATCTTCTGAAAAATCAAATCATGAAAACATACCTCATACAATGTAACACTTGAATCCCACAATAATTTCAAATCTTTGATCAATGGTGCTAAATAAACATCAATATCATTTCCCAGTTGTTTTTTTCCTGATATAAGAATAGATAACATGATGTATTTTCGTTTGGTGCATAACCATGGTGGTAACTTATAATTAAAAAACATAACGAGCCATGTACTGTAACTGTTGCTCTGAAAACCAAAAGGATTCACTCCATCTATAGATAATGCAAGATGAAGGTTTCTCAACTCATTTCCAAATTCAGGATACTCACGATCAATTCTCTTCCACTGAGGAGAGTCTTCCGGGAAACATATTATCCCATCTTTAATTCTTGTATATTCATGTCATGTCTATTGTCCTGTAGTCTACTCACTTACATATAGGCGCCCAAACCTTGGAATGATTGGAAAGTACCATACAACTTTAGTAGGATTGGATTCATCTTTCTGGTATCAGGAAGCACCACACTTTGGGCATTTTTAAGTGATTTGTAGTCCTTTCAAAACAGTATACAGTCATTTGGGCAGGCGTGTATTCTTTCAGAGATCATACCCATCAAGTGTAGCATTCGTTTGGCATCGTATGTTCGGTTCAGGAGCTTGTTATCTTCTGGGATCATGTCATTCAGGAGAGAAAGTAGTTTCATAAAACTGGAGTCACTCCACCTGTTGTCTTCTTTCAAATTATACAGCTTCAGTACGGCTGAAAATTCTGTATATTTAGTGCAACTAGCATACAATGGCATCTTTGCACAACTTTTTAACTTCTCAAACAATTTTGGGAAATCACGAAGTTCATCTTAGATGGTCCTTGTCATTTCCACAATATGATTTTCATCATCATTAACATCTGTAATCACTTCCTCCATACGGTCATCTTTATTGTTCATGTTTGTAATCATATCAGATGATCCATAAAACGCAGTGTTATCCCCAACACTACCTACATTGTTTGTTTCCCCGTGTTTTTTCCAACATGTATAACTCTGATCTATTCCCTGATAGATCAAGTGTTCTTCCAACTCCTCTGGACTAATTTGTTTTGAATAACAACAGCATAAACATGGACAAAGAATTTGAGAAGGTTCACATGCATGATCTTTTGGAAACTTGATAAACTCTTTCACGCCTTCTTCATACTCTTTTTTCAACCAATTGGAATTCATCCATTCATTATTTATAGTAATCCTATTTGAAATCTATAGGATGGGTATATAGGTTAGGGGAGAAGTAATATGAGTATAATTTAGATAAAAAGCTAGATACGTCAAAAATGGTGGGGGGAGTGCTCATTAATAGAAAATCTTGAGTGGTTCTTGGGATTCATCCATTCTCTTCCTCTCTTCGATCCCCCTAGATGAGGGGTGGTTCATGGGAGTTTTTTATATTACGTTAGTGAGTTCGTCCCTCATAATTCCTCCATTACTATTATAATTTATTTCCCAATGATTTGGGATGATTTTAACTAGGATTTGTGTGATGATTTCACTATATCATATTCAAATCAATTTAGATGATGTAGATTTTGTTTGTATTGGCTAGAGGTTATCCTCGTATTATGAACGCACCATGTTTTGTGTGGTTTAGGTGGTGTTGTGTTTTCTAATAAATTTTTGAAATATTATTCCTTATTATATTAAGGTTAATAATTAATTATAAGTTTCTATAATTAATTATTTGGGAATTGTGCCTTGAGATTGGGTCTCAATCATTGGTACACGATTAGATAAGGCATGCATAGTATTGGTTGAGGATGAGTTGATCTTGGTGAGGGGAATACTCCATTTTTTGAGGTAGGTAGACCCTATAATACAAATATATGTTCGAATTTATGCATGATTGTGCATTCATGCATGAGTATATGTGTTCCAGTGAAAGGGATAGAAATCAAGAGTAGCCAAGGTAAATAAATAGGGTGTTTTTTATCCACCAAGAGATAGAGTGAGGGTTCTATTGAATGTTTGTGATTTTTCGATCATCCAGAGATTATGTCTCCATGGAGTAGTTGTGTTAATGAGAGGATCAGGTTTGGTATGAGATTTGTATAGCCTAGTTAGGTTTTCTAAGGCTATTTGAGTAGGTATTAGAGTCTTAGGCCTAAAGAATATTAATCATATAGTTTTATATCTCACGCATGATGAGGAACACCCTCATCAGGATATATAAGATTCATGGTGTGTGTGAGGAGTAGGATATTTCATATAGGTATTGGTGAAGTGTGACATAGAGGATTTCCTCTTTATAATTGGATTAAGAGATCTCCAAGGGGAGATATGATATGGTACCTAAGTGAGGGTCATGATAATAGTTTGGATGACTTAACATAGGGTATCCAAGGCTCTTAGTGTGAGTTTCTTAGGATGGTCATTATTTAGTTTTAATGATTTTTAATGTGGGAATTAGAATATGATATAGAATAGACTATCGAGGCCTAGATCAAGTATAGCATGTGGGTTGTGACATTACCGTGTAGAGATGAGTGTGTGTTTGTATCAATGAGTAGAGATGGGTTAGGTTTGTAGAACCCAGTAGATTCCCTTATAGGTAGAATTAGAATGTTGATAGGTTGGGAATAATTTTCATGGATAACCAAGATGGTTTTGAGGAGATTATTATGCAAGGGTAAATGGATAGTGACTTTTATCATTTATGGTCAGACCGACTAAGAGATTGGGACTTCATATGACATTCACCTAGTTGAAGTATGATCATCCATGGGGCCCACCTATTTTATGATGTGGTTTAGCTAGTATGAGAGGTTGGCTATCTAGATACCCTCCTTAGATTACTATTTAAAGGTTTTGTGGCATGAGACAAGATGGATTGCCTTTATTTAAGTGATAAGGTGTTGTTAGGACCCCACTTTGAGTGAGAAGGCATTGGTCCTAGGGGATTAGTGTGTGACTTCCATGGGATCCACCTATTGATGGTGCATTTTTAACTTGTGATAGAGGTTGTATATTGTGATTCCCTCCTTAGATCATTTTTGTATGATAATATGATGGTAGATATAGAAATCGTGATCACTTAGTATTGGTTTTTGGTAGTTTTGTGAGAGTTTTTCTATAGATATTCCCTCCTCAAATTGTTTTTTATGTGATGTGATGGTGAGACCCACCGTATGTGGGGAGATCTAATCAAGATCAAAAAAGTAACCAACCACATATACAAGTGTCACACACACAAGAATCACACACAAGAATATTGCCAAATCATAATTAATCTCAATATTGACAATAAATGAAAATATAATTAATTCATGAAAATTCAATTTTTCTCACCTTAAGGAGGAGGACCCTGTGGTGGAGGGGGAGGCATCGACAGCGGAGGCAGTGCAGAGGCAGCAGAGGCAGCAGAGGTAGCTCAGAGGTAGCGGAAGGCAGAGGAGCCAGTGGAGTAGGCGGAGGAGGAGGAGGAGGAAGAGGTGGTGGTGGAGGAGGAGGAGGAGGAATCCACAGTGGAGAGAAGCAGGAGGATCCACAGTGGAGAGGAGGTAGCGGAGTAGGTGAAGGAGGAGGAGGCGGAGGAGGAGGGGGAGGAGGTGGAGGAGGCACCGGTGGATGAGATGGAGGAGGAGGTCGTGGTGGAGGAGGAGCAGCGGCGAAGAGGAGGCCGTGACACAGGAGGAGGAGCCGTGGTGGAGGAGGAGGAGAAGTAGGCACCGGAGGAGGAGGAGGCGACGGGCGCAGTGGAGGAGGAGGAGAAGGAGGCGGAGACCGCTGTGGAGAGGAGGTAGGGGCGTACGGTAGGGCTTCCACAAAATCTTGACAGGGTGCAGAGAGGAGGAGGAGGACCCGATGGATTTTGTAAATCCCGCGTGGACCTTTATCAGCGCTAGTAAAAGCGCTGATAAAGGGGGTATTTATCAGTGCTAAAATGAAAAGCTCTAATAAAGGGTGACTTTATCAGTGCCTTTTCATTTTAGCACTGATAAAGACAATCTTTATCCTCACTTTTGTAGCACCCATAAAGACATAGTTTATCAACGCTAATAAAAGCGCTGATAAATGTATAAATTTAATAATTTCTTTATATTATTATATATTTATTTAAAATGATATTTATGATAAATATATATATATATTTTTATTAATAATTATAACTCTAAACAAATAAATCACTATTGATACTTATAAAATTATTTGAAAGGTATATTTATATATATATCATTGAAAATATAAAAAATATATATATATTTTTTAAATATAATTTAATTTTAATTATTAGTGTACATTTTTTATAACATATATATTATATGGGAAACATAATGAATTATAAACCAATAAAACGTCAACGTGATATGTAATTATAATCTATAAATGAACATTATTCATGCATATATATATATATATACGCATGTATATATTCATTGACCCCAATTCATTGGAAAACACACATATATTCAATAATTTTAATTATACATATATATTAAAACGTATTATATATTTATAAATAAAAAGAATACATTAAATATAAATAAATATAATAAATAAATATATTAAATATAATGAATTAATAAATCTAATAAATCTTATAAACCCAATAAATATACTTATTATTAATATTATAATTAATTAATTATATATATATATATATATTTAGTTATAACATGTGTTTTTTATTTAATGTATACAACAAATATTATTAGTGCTAATATAAGCACTGATAAAGGTAACCTTTATCAGTGCTGATAAATGCACACTTTATCAGTGCTAAAAAAAATCTCTAATGAAGGGTACACCTTTATCAGTGCTTGTTTTAGCACTGATAAAGGGTGCATTTATCAGTGCTTTTCCATTAGCACTGATTAAGGTAGGTGCCTGCCTTGCCCAGTTTTGCGGTAGTGGTGGTGCAGGATCTTTAGCTTTCAATGGGATTTTAGCCCTGTCAAACCCATCTAGGACAGCAGGATCTTAGTTTTAAGGTCATGGAGGTAGGGATAGATCATATTTTATGGAGATTTAGTATAGGGAGGAGTCTTCGGGTAGTGGTTGTTCTATGGTTAGGCAGACTTGAGGAAACTTTATGTAGTGGATTGGGCACCAGTGGAATCAAATATAGGGACTTGGACCATTTGAGGTATCTTTCTTATTACATCATCTTTATCTTTTGTTTTGTTTGATATTGGTCTCTCCATTTCTTTTATTTGGTCCCATCTTGTGTATGTTTAAATTTTCAAACCGATTTTATGTCTGATGTAGTGCAGTTGATAATGCAGCATGTTAAGAAGCGAGAGCCAGTTGTTAGTTGTTCATTTTTTGTGCTCCCCATATTAGGGTTTGAGTTGGAATGATATTTATGGGTTTTGGTGATGTAACTCCTTGATATGATCCTTTATTTTCATTATATGGTTTTATTTTATGTGTACATATATTCATATAGACGACAAGTGAGTTTTGTGGAACCTAATGGATGTACCAAGGTTTTTTAGGGTGAATGAGATCATCAGTTGGGATGTGATGGACCTCCAGTTCTAGAGTTGGGAATTTCTATTTATGATACCTCATAACTCGTGTTGGAGGATGATGATGGTTCTCTTGAGTGTGTATTACCTCCCATGGAAGATGAGTTCTTCTAGGGCATTTTAGATCTGTCTCTAGAGTAGGATGTTTAATTCTATATTTATTTGGAAATGGGAACACAATCGATATCACCTCTCTCATACCATATGTCCCCACCGATTTAAAGGTAAATAAAGGTAAAACTAGATGATTTGGAATTCATAGGGTTCATTCTCCCATGCACCTCAATTGGGGTTGCCCAGTCTTTTTTTGGAAAAAGGCCAATGTGTATTTCTAGTGTTTCATTTATTAATAGAAGATGAATAAGGTAACGATCAAAAACAAGTATCCTTTTCCCCATATTGAAGATATTTTCGATCATATTAATGGGGGAAAGTGGTTTTCCATGATTTATTCACATTCCGAGAATCACTATGTTTGAGTTAGAGAAGAAGATATTCCGAAAACATCCTTATAATGTAGGGAAAACGATTTTGAGTATTTCTTCATGCCTTTTGGGTTGAAGAATGATTCGTTGGTATTTATAGAAATCCTTAATAGGTTGTTCCACCAATATCTCGATTCATTTGTATTGGTATTATTGGATGGCATCCTGGTTTACTACGAGACTGAGGAGGAGAATGAACGACATTTGAGAGTTGGTCTTAGTACTATTTGTATAGCATCCCGTTTTTTTATAACATAACTTTCATTTCATTACACGGAACTGAGGATCTTTAAGGTTTAGTGTCTTGGAAACAAGGAACATAATACATGAAAAGAACCAAAAAAAAAAACAATCTTCTTAAACACTTGAAGGGATTCTCCTTAAGTTCATCCTAGGTTCATTACTGCATATCATAACCTGGGGACATACATCAAAAGAAAGGGTGAAAAGAAGGCCCAATAAGGGAAACAAGAGAAACATTTTACATGTGAACTTGAGATACTTCAATAAGGACATGAAAAGAACATTAAGGCATGAGAAAGAAATCATGAGGCATATCATAATAAAAATAACATTTTTCATAACTTTAATATGTGGATACATCATTTAACATAGACAATCATGAACATATCACCAAGGTCCATCCCCAAGGTGTCATTTGAAAATTACCAAGGTTATTCACCAAGGTATCGTGAAAATTGTAATCTCTAGTGGTTACATCATTACCCAATGCATTGGAGCGCTATCAGGGCGCACCATTAAATTTGCATTTTTTATCATGTGAGTCACATATATCATCATCAAACATTTCATAAATAACCCATATAGCATAAAAAAAATTGGTTTCATTTCATAATCATAACGTTTTAAAAACTGCTTTAAAGACATGATCTTTACGTCACTTTAAAACCCACAGAAAAGGAAGGTGGGTCTCATGTATGTAAATCACAGAATTTAAAATAGAACATTTTGGTATATATGTGAATACCCCTTTAGAAGAAAGAGCTTCGAGTATTCACTTAATAATATAAAAGAACTTTAGAAAAAGGGAGAGACATTTTGAGACGGAAATTCTGCAGCATAACAGCTATGTTACGAGGTTTTAGAAGACATTAAAAAGAGAGGGAAAATGGGTCAAAAATTCATAAATGACCCATAAAACAGTAGATGGACAGAATAAGAAGGATACATGATCATGGTAATGAAATTTCAAGGACATACCATTTGAAATTAAAAACATGGAAGGAAGAAAAAATTTAGATTTCTCTTATGAAAGTTCGGTAGCCTAACGGCGTTACTTAAACTTCAACAACAATGATTTGAAAAGATCAAATAAGGTCTCTAATCATGTGAAAATAAGAGTTCAGTATGGTAGATATAGAGATAATTCCCCAACATAACAAAAAGTAAGTTGAATGAATTGACATGAAAGTAGAACTTCAAAACGAGAAAGGTGAAGAACCACATAAAAATTCGGCAGCCTAACGACGCCACTTAAAACATCAAAATACTGAATTGAAGAGATAAAATGGGTTCTCTCATCATATGAACATTAGAGTCCAGTATGACAGATATAGAGATCATACCCCAACATAACAAAAAGGAACTTGAAATAATTGACATGAAAGTAGAACTTCAAAACGAGAAGGGTCTTGAACCACTTAAAAATTCGGCAGCCTAACGACGCCACTTAAAACTTCAAAATACTGAATTGAAGAGATCAAATGGGGTCTCTCATAATATGAACATAAGAGTCCATTATGATAGATATAGAGATAATAACCCAACATAACAAAAAGGAACTTGAAATAATTGACATGAAAGTAGAACTTCAAAACGAGAAGGGTGAAGAACCACTTAAAAATTCGGCAGCCTAACGGCGCCACTTAAAACATCAAAATACTGAATTGAAGAGATCAAATGGGGTCTTTCATCATATTATCATAAAAGATCAGTATGATAAATTTAGAGATCATACCCCAAAATAATAAAAAGGAACATGAAATACTTTACATGAAAATAGATCTTGAAAAATGAGAAGGGAGAAAGAATCTGTTACAAAAATTTCGGCAGCCTAACAGCGCCACTTAAAACTTCATAAAACGAAATAATGAGAGTAAGAGGGGATATCTCATTATATGAACATGAAAAGGGCAGTAAGAGGAGTATAAAATAACATCCTCCAACATAAGAACATGGAGCATAAAAGGAATGACATAAAAGAGATTACTTGAAATGAAAGAGAGAGGTCGGATCCCTTACCTTAAAATGTAACTCTTAAACCTCAATGGTTGGGACCTTGAGGGTTTTGGGGCACCTTGGGAGGGATCCTTGGGAGGTAATGAGACCAGAACTTAGTTTGGGAAGAGTGGGGAGTCGAATGGATGAGAGGAGGGCTTGGTATTTATAGGGAAAGTGAGGGGACAAGGCATTAATGGTCAAGGGACACCTCACATGTGCTTTTCTCAAACCCATGTGCTCTCCCTTGATATTTCCCATTAAGTTAGGCCACATTGGGCCCCCAATACAATAATTCATATCCCTTGGCCGGCCAACCCTTAAAATATCTCATGACATCATCATGACACAGCTATGATGTCATTAAACATACCGAAACCCTAAAACTGCATTTTTACTATTCACTGAAAATTCAACTTTCTCAGAAAAATCCCAAAATTTCACACTAACCAAATATCAATGCTCTAATTTAAAAAATGAACTCCATTTTATAAAAATAATTTTCTAAATATTTTTAAATTTATTTTTAAATAAATACACTATTCACCGAAAATTCATTTTTTCAGAAAAAATCCCAAAATTTTACCATAACATAATATCAGTGCTCTGAGTTCAAAAATGAAATACATTTTATAAAAATAATTTTCTAAATATTTTTAATTTAATTTTTAATTAAAAAATACTATTCACCCGAAAAAAACTAATACTTGAATAATAATTTATGAAACCATTATTTAACCATTTTATTGAGTCACATTACTTAATCAAGGTGCCTAGATTATTTTAAAAATTTCTTTAAGTGAGATTACTAATCCATTTGGTCATATTACTAATCCAAATCATAAAATCACTATTCATAATTTACTATTCATCAAAAATCAAGTTGATCTTATTAGACTCCAAATTTCGTACTGAACGTAATTGTAGAAGACCATTTTTTGAAAATCATTAGATATTTTAAATTATTTAAGGTTTATAGAAACATTTTTTCAAAATATCCTTTTGAAAATTCATCAAAAATATGCATACTATTTTTATCCTGTCATTTGAAAATTCATAAACTTCAGGATAATAAGAAATCCCAATTTTTATTTAAAACAAGGATAACACAAGGCAGTTACGGTCTCGTTACATAGCTCTTATAATACCAGCATAGGACCTAAGAGTAAGGTCTGCTAGGGTGATAGAATCTTGGGGCGGCTCGGTCAACATTGCCCGAGTAGTAATTTCTATCAGTTTGAACTTCTCGCGAAGGCGATTCCGTTCTAGCTTCACATGATGAAGTTCGACTTGGGTTTGGTCCAGAGAAAAGCCCAATGGTGCTACCTCCTTCCCAAGCTCTGTTAGATGGGCTTCGATCGGTCCAAGACTACTAGGTGAGGCCATCGAATCTTCTTTCTATAATAATCAACCAAGATTACTTATATTTAGAGACAATAATCAAAACTTTTTGTTCACTGTGGTCATATTGACCGATGGTCATATAACAGTCAAAACTCAATGGTCTCATTTTAATTATAATCATGTTTATCAAATAAAACATTTTTGTTGAGTATAAAAATAAAATAAAATAACACATGAAATTAGGAGACAAGATTTATTCAAAATTTCGGGCCGTTACAATCTTCCCCCCTTAAGAAATTGCGTCCTCGCAATTTTTTAAAATTGGGTTTTGAAATTTTAATTGAAAGTCCCACATCGGAAAAAGAGTCAGTAACACCATTACTTTAAAAGAAAGAAAAGGAAGTACAAAGGCCACCCGAGTTTACTCATACTAGGATTCCATGTAGGAAACATGGATATGGAGGAGAAAACAAAGGGTCACGTTCTAAAGGAGAGTGATAGAAAACATTATTAGGAGGAAGTTAACCACCAGAAAATCCCAAAATTATGATGTGTGTAAGCGGTCTTTGATTACCTAGTAGGAAACGTAAACCAACAACGTTTTTGTTTTACGTTCCTTTTAATAACTTTGAGGAATTAATTTCCAACATAGAACAAAAACATAATGAAATATATCTACCTTCATTTAGAGTTTCATACATTAATAAGTTTCTACCAAAACTAATATTTTCTCCAAATGATGAGCATTCAAAACTACTTGGTCTCATCAAAACTCAAGAATCATCTTCTAGAGAATCACATAATCCACAAAAGATCAACTATCTATTTCTTCTATCTTTAAACATTATCCCAAAAATAGAATGGGTAAGGTAAAACAACTCTTCAAAAAGAATCCCACAGGAATGGAAACTACTTTTAAATCTTCAAAGTTCCATGGTACTACCCAAAGTTCATCATAGACCATTCTGTAAATAATGGTCCTTAAGATTCCTCAAAATAAACCAAACTAATATTGAAACCCAAATACAAGAAAGATTTGATAACATAGTCTTCCAAAATAAAATTCATTGTTCATCTCCAAACAACGTCAACCACTCCTAACATCTTATAACAAAAGTAGCTAACCTAAACATATTTTACCCAAGATAGGTTATTCATTCCCGTAAGTAACCTAAATTACTATAAGTCCACCTTAAATTCATCGATTCTTCAAAATATAAGTCAACCTTACTCCTCAATGAAAATAACGTAGTAATCTATTTACCTCGATCAAATATGGTTCCCTAAAATAATGAAAGTCTTCCAAAATAATAATCAGCTTTTAATCCCCTAATCATCTCCTTCATATTAATATGGAAATCATTGCATTTCCTATCACATTGGTTATTGGGACATGTTCTTCCATCTCCCACCATTAACTAAGAAGAGAAATTATAATTATAGGCTTAAATACATAACCAATAACCATGAAAAAAAGCTTAAAGAATATAAGGATAACTTGTAGAAGAAAAGTATACCCTAACTTGTGATCCCCTAGGTTCCAATCTAGGTTATCCATGATCATATATTCTTACGTGAATCTTTGTTCCTTTATCAATGGTTCATACTAAGCTTATGAATTTACCAAAGCATATCCCCCGGGAGTGTCGTAACCAAGAGTGCAGCAAGGCCCGTTGTCGTGTACCAGTTCCCGTTCGAGTCTAGCTCAAAGTGGTGTTTTCAGGTTTTACCCTTATGTACATCTGTTCCAGAGCCACCTCTACCTTCTCGTACCTAGACAGGGATGTATTTGCTTGGAAACCCCTTACTCAATACTCACCAAAATACCAGGAAGATTTCCTATATTTAAACTTTTCTATAGTGTTCTTCCTAAAGTTTTCATATCCTAATTTCCACAAATAACTAAACCATCCTTTTATACCAACTATAGAATCCCGTCTTTTTATAACATAACTTTCATTTAATTACACGGAACTGAGGATCTTTAAGGTTTAGTGTCTTGGAAACAAGGAACATAATACATGAAAATAACCAAAAAAACACTCTTCTTAAAAACTTTAAGGGCTTCTCCTTATGTTCATCCTAGGTTCATTACTGCATATCATAACCTGGGGACATACATCAAAATAAAGGGTGAGAAGAAGGCCCAATAAGGTAAACAAGAGAAACATTTTACATGTGAACTTGAGATACTTCAATAAGGACATGAAAAGAACATTAAGGCATGAGAAAGAAATCCTGAGGCATATCATAATAAAAATAACATTTTTCATAACTTTAATATGTGGCTACATAATTTAACATATAAAATCATGAACATATCACCAAGGTCCATCCCCAAGGTGTCATTTGAAAATTACCAGGGTTATTCACCAAGGTATCGTGAAAATTGTAATCTCTAGTGGTTACATCATTACCCAATGCATTGGAGCGCTATCAGGGCGCACCCTTAAATTTGCATTTGTTATCATGTGATCCACATATATCATCATCAAACATTTCATAAATAACCCATATAGCATAAAATAAATGGGTTTAATTTCAAAATCATAAAGTTTTAAAAACTGCTTTGAAGACATGTTCTTTACGTCACTTTAAAACCCACAGAAAAGGAAGGTGGGTCTCATGTATGTAAATCCCAGAATTTAAAATAGAACATTTTGGTATATATGTGAATTCCCCTTTAGAAGAAAGAGCTTTGAGTATTCACTTAATAATATAAAAGAACTTTAGAAAAAGGGAGAGACATTTTGAGACGGAAATTCTGCAGCATAACAGCTATGTTACAAGGTTTTAGAAGACATTAAAAAGAGAGGGAAAATGGGTCAAAAATTCATAAATGACCCATAAAACAGTAGAGGTACAGAATAAGAAGGATACATGATCATGGTAATGAAATTTCAAGGACATACCATTTGAAATGAATAACATGGAAGGAAGAAAAAATTTAGATTTCTCTTATGAAAGTTCGGCAGCCTAACGACGTTACTTAAACTTCAACAAAAATGATTTGAAAAGATCAAATAAGGTCTCTAATCATGTGAACATAAGAGTTCAGTATGAAAGATATAGAGATAATTCCCCAACATAACAAAAAGGAACTTGAATGAATTGACATGAAAGTAGAACTTCAAAACGAGAAAGGTGAAGAACCACTTAAAAATTCGGCAGCCTAACGACGCCACTTAAAACATCAAAATACTGAATTGAAGAGATCAAATGGGGTCTCCCATCATATGAAAATAAGAGTACAGTATGATAGATATAGAGATCATACCCCAACATAACAAAAAGGAACTTGATAGAATTGACATGAAAGTAGAACTTCAAAACGAGAAGGGTGAAGAACCACTTAAAAATTCGGCAGCCTAACGGCGCCACTTAAAACTTCAAAATACTGAATTGAAGAGATCAAATGGGGTCTCTAATCATATGAACATAAGAGTCCATTATGATAGATATAGATATCATACCACAACATAACAAAAAGGAACTTGAAATAATTGACATGAAAGTAGAACTTCAAAACTGGAAGGGTGAAGAACCACTTAAAAATTCGGCAGCCTAACGGCGCCACTTAAAACATCAAAATACTGAATTGAAGAGATCAAATGGGGTATCTCATCATATGATCATAAACGATCAGTATGATAAATTTATAGATCATAGCACAACATAATAAAAAGGAACTTGAAATACTTTACATGAAAATAGATCTTGAAAAATGAGAAGGGAGAAAAAATCCGTTACAAAAATTTCGGCAGCCTAACGACGCCACTTAAAACTTCATAAAACGAAATAATGAGAGTAAGAGGGGATCTCTCATTATATTAACATGATAAGGGAAGTAAGAGGAGTATAAAATAACATCCTCCAACATAAGAACATGGAGCATAAAAGGAATGACATAAAAGAGATTACTTGAAATGAAAGAGAGAGGTCGGATCCCTTACCTTAAAATGTAACTCTTAAACCTCAAAGTTTGGGACCTTGAGGGCTTGGTGGCACCTTGGGAGGGATCCTTGGGAGGTAATGAGACCAGAAATTCGTTTTGGAAGAGTGGGGAGTCTAATGGATGAGAGGAGGGCTTGGTGTTTATAGGGAAAGTGAGGGGACAAGGCATTAATGGCCATGGGACACCTCACATGTGCTTTTCTCAAACCCATGTGCTCTCCCTTGATATTTCCCATTAAGTTAGGCCACATGGGGCCCCCAATACAATACTTCATCACCCTTGGCCGGCCAACCCTTAAAATATCTCATGACATCATCATGACACAGCTATGATGTCATTAAACATACCGAAACCCTAAAACTGCATTTTTACTATTCACTGAAAATTCAACTTTCTCAGAAAAATCCCAAAATATCACACTAACCAAATATCAATGATCTAATTTCAAAAATGAACTCCATTTTATAAAAATAATGTTCTAAATATTTTTAAACTTATTTTTTAATAAATACACTATTCACCGAAAATTCATTTTTTCAGAAAAAACCCCAAAATTTTACCATAACATAATATCAGTGCTCTGAGTTAAAAAATTAAATCCATTTTATAAAAATAATTTTCTAAATATTTTTAATTTAATTTTTAATTAAAAAATACTATTCACCCGAAAAAACTAATACTTGAATAATAATTTATGAAACCGTTATTTAACCATTTTATTGAGTCACATTACTTAATCAAGGTGCCTAGATTATTTTAAAACTTTATTTAAGTGAGATTACTAATCCATTTGGTCACATTACTAATCCTAATCATAAAATCACTATTCATAATTTACTATTCATAAAAAATAAAGTTGATCTTATTAGACTCCAAATTTCGTACTGAACATAATTGTAGAAGACCATTTTTTGAAAATCATTACACATTTTAAATTATTTAAGGTTTACATAAACATTTTTTCAAAATATCCTTTTGAAAATTCATCAAAAATATGCATACTATTTTTATCCGGTCATTTGAAAATTCATAAACTTCATCATAAGAAGAAATCTAAAATTTTTATTTAAAACAAGGATTACACAAGGCAGTTACGGTCTCGTTACATAGCCCCTTATAATACCAGCATAGGACCTAAGACTAAGGTGTGCTAGGGTGATATAATCTTGGGGCGGCTCGGTCAACATTGCCTGAGTAGTAATTTCTATCAGTTTGAACTTCTCGCGAAGGCGATTCCGTTCTAGCTTCACATGATGAAGTTCGGCTTGGGTTTGGTCCAGAGCAAAGCCCAATGGTGCTACCTCCTTCCCAAGCTCTGTTAGATGGGCTTCGATCGGTCCAAGACTATTAGGTGAGGCCATCGAATCTTCTTTCTATAATAATCAACCAAGATTACTTATATTTAGAGACAATAATCAAAACTTTTTGTTCACTGTGGTCATAATGACATAAAAGAGATTACTTGAAATGAAAGAGAGAGGTCGGATCCCTTACCTTAAAATGTAACTCTTAAACCTCAAAGGTTGGGACCTTGAGGGATTGGGGGCATCTTGGGAGGGATCCTTGGGAGGTAATGAGACCAGAACTTCGTTTGGGAAGAGTGGGGAGTCGAATGGATGAGAGGAGGGCTTGGTGTTTATAGGGAAAGTGTGGGGACAAGGCATTAATGGCCAAGGGACACCTCACATGTGCTTTTCTCAAACCCATGTGCTCTCCCTTGATATTTCCCATTAAGTTAGGCCACATGGGGCCCCCAATACAATACTTCATCACCTTTGGCCGGCCAACCCTTAAAATATCTCATGACATCATCATGACACAGCTATGATGTCATTAAACATACTGAAACCCTAAAACTGCATTTTTACTATTCACTGAAAATTCAAGTTTCTTAGAAAAATCCCTAAATTTCACACTTACCAAATATAAATGCTCTAATTTCAAAAATGAACTCCATTTTATAAAAATAATTTTCTAAATATTTTTAAATTTATTTTTAAATAAATACACTATTCACCGAAAATGCATTTTTTCAGAAAAAACCCCAAAATTTTACCATAACATAATATCAGTGCTCTGAGTTCAAAAATGAAATCCATTTTATAAAAATAATTTTCTAAATATTTTTAATTTAATTTTTAATTAAAAAATACTATTCACCCGAAAAAACTAATACTTGAATAATAATTTATGAAACCGTTATTTAACCATTTTATTGAGTCACATTACTTAATCAAGGTGCCTAGATTATTTTAAAACTTTATTTTAGTGAGATTACTAATCAATTTGGTCATATTACTAATCCTAATCATAAAATCACTATTCATAATTTACAATTCATCAAAAATCAAGTTGATCTTATTAAACTCCAAATTTCGTACTGAACATAATTGTAGAAGACCATTTTTTGAAAATCATTACACATTTTAAATTATTTAAGGTATACATAAACATTTTTTCAAAATATCCTTTTGAAAATTCATCAAAAATATGCATACTATTTTTATCCGGTCATTTGAAAATTCATAAACTTCATCATAAGAAGAAATCCCAATTTTTATTTAAAACAAGGATTACACAAGGCAGTTACGGTCTCGTTACATTGCCCCTTATAATACCATCATAGGACCTAAGAGTAAGGTGTGCTAGGGTGATAGAATCTTGGGGTGGCTCGGTCAACATTTTCCGAGTAGTAATTTCTATCAGTTTGAACTTCTCGCGAAGGCGATTCCGTTCTAGCTTCACATGATGAAGTTCGGCTTGGGTTTGGTCCAGAGCAAAGCCCAATGGTGCTACCTCCTTCCCAAGCTCTGTTAGATGGGCTTCGATCGGTCCAAGACTACTAGGTGAGGCCATCGAATCTTCTTTCTATAATAATCAACCAAGATTACTTATATTTAGAGACAATAATCAAAACTTTTTGTTCACTGTGGTCATAATGACATAAAAGAGATTACTTGAAATGAAAGAGAGAGGTCGGATCCCTTACCTTAAAATGTAACTCTTAAACCTCAAAGGTTGGGACTTTGAGGGCTTGGGGGCATCTTGGCAGGGATCCTTGGGAGGTAATGAGACCAGAACTTCGTTTGGGAAGAGTGGGGAGTCGAATGGATGAGAGGAGGGCTTGGTGTTTATAGGGAAAGTGTGGGGACAAGGCATTAATGGCCAAGGGACACCTCACATTTGCTTTTCTCAAACCCATGTGCTCTCCCTTGATATTTCCCATTAAGTTAGGCCAAATGGGGCCCCCAATACAATAATTCATCACCCTTGGCCGGCCAACCCTTAAAATATCTCATGACATCATCATGACACAGCTATGATGTCATTAAACATACTGAAACCCTAAAACTGCATTTTTACTATTCACTGAAAATTCAACTTTCTCAGAAAAATCCCTAAATTTCACACATACCAAATATCAATGCTCTAATTTCAAAAATGAACTCCATTTTATAAAAATAATTTTCTAAATATTTTTAAATTTATTTTTAAATAAATACACTATTCACCGAAAATTCATTTTTTCAGAAAAAACCCCAAAATTTTACCATAACATAATATCAGTGCTCTGAGTTCAAAAATGAAATCCATTTTATAAAAATAATTTTCTAAATAATTTTAATTTAATTTTTAATTAAAAAATACTATTCACTCGAAAAAACTAATACTTGATTAATAATTTATGAAACCGTTATTTAACCATTTTATTGAGTCACATTACTTAATCAAGGTGACTAGATTATTTTAAAACTTTTTTTAAGTGAGATTACTAATCCATTTGGTCATATTACTAATCCTAATCATAAAATCACTATTCATAATTTACTATTCATCAAAAATCCAGTTGATCTTATTAGACTCCAAATTTCGTACTGAACATAATTGTAGAAGAACATTTTTTGAAAATCATTACACATTTTAAATTATTTAAGGTTTACATAAACATTTTTTCAAAATATCCTTTTGAAAAATCATCAAAAATATGCATACTATTTTTATCCGGTCATTTGAAAATTCACAAACTTCATCATAAGAAGAAATCCCAATTTTTATTTAAAACAAGGATTACACAAGTCAGTTACGGTCTCGTTACATAGCCCCTTATAATACCAGCATAGGACCTAAGAGTAAGGTGTGCTAGGGTGATAGAATCTTGGGGCGGCTCGGTCAACATTTCCCGAGTAGTAATTTCTATCAGTTTGAACTTCTCGCGAAGGCGATTCCGTTATAGCTTCACATGATGAAGTTCGGCTTGGGTTTGGTCCAGAGAAATGTCCAATGGTGCTACCTCCTTCCCAAGCTCTGTTAGATGGACTTCGATCCGTCCAAGACTACTAGGTGAGGCCATCGAATCTTCTTTCTATAATAATCAACCAAGATTACTTATATTTAGAGACAATAATCAAAACTTTTTGTTCACTGTGGTCATATTGGCCGATGGTCATATAACAGTCAAAACTCAATGGTCTCATTTTAATTATAATCATGTTTATCAAATAAAACATTCAAAATTTCGGGCCGTTACAATTTGTGTTTATCATCTCTATGAAAATATTTCTATTTGTACCTTCCGGATTAGGGAGGTGAAGTGTCTAGGTCATGTGATCTTGAAACGAGGGGTTTTGGTGCACCCTAAAGAGATAATTGTAGTTATTTCATGAGAACAGTTCAATAATATGTTTGAAATCAAAATATTTTTAGGTTTGGAAAGGCATTATTGGAATTTTGTCCATGATTTCTCACTTTTCTTCATCCTTGATGATGCTCACCCAGATAGGGGTTTTATTAAAATGAATAAAATCATGTCAAATGCCCTTTGAGTAACATAAACTACGATTGACCACAACCCTACTTTCGATCTTTCTAGAATCTGGAAAGGTATATGTGGTTTATAGTGATTCTTCTGGTATGATCATGAGATGTGTGATGATGTTGGATGACCATGTGGTGTGTATGGTTTCTCCAAACTCTAACCACATGAAAATAACTACCAAACCCATTACAAGTAGTTAGGGGTAGTGATTCATTCCTCCAAGTCATGGCATCATTACCATTTTAGGGAGATGTTTGGGTTCTATTTTAATCATAAGATATTGTCTTGTATTTTAACTGAGAAAGATATGAACTTGAGGTAACATCATTAGATTGAGTACCTTTTGGTTTTCTATTTTTATATTATATATACCCTAAGAATAGGTAATGTGGTTGCAGATGTTTTGATCATGAATGTGCCATATTAAGCATTGAAGGAGTCCAGTGGTGAGTGTAATTTGATGGTTCATATTTCTCAAAAGCATTTGGAGACCAAGGAGGACAATGGAGGTGTGTTCTTGGATATTATTCTGCAAAAAACGTCCCTTATGGAGTTGATTATTCGAGAGAAACATAATGATGATTAATGATGTAAAGACCTGGAAATTTCAAGGAATTGTTTTTAAATACTTTGGAATTTTATGAGTCTATAGTTTCTAACGGTTCCTGATTCCAAAGCACGGTGTGCTCGATATCAATTTCTGAAGTTTTGTTCAAGTATGTTCAGTAAATGTACATGAAGATTTTTCTATCTTTTGAACTGGTGCTCGGAATTGAAATCCGAAGTCACCTATGAACTCACATCGCTTGTATTCTCTTATGGGGACCTTTACCGCAGTTGTGTTTTCTGCGAGCAGAAAGTTAATTTGGGGATTTATCTTAAATTAAATAAAATTGTGGTGATACACAATTTTATTTTAAGAGGCTGTTTTTTCCTCCAACAGGAAGTTAGGGGTGGGGCCCACACCCCACATTACCTCCCATGAGAGGATTTAGTGTTGTGGGGCCCACACGAACCCAAACCCTTTCACCTCCCCTCAACACCCCATTAATACCCCTTTTCTGTTTTTTGACAACTCCCCATATTTATTATGGTGGAAACTCTCCACATCCCACCCATTTAATGTGCCAAATTCTAATTAATATCTGCATTAATTAAATGGCACCTCGTTTGAATTAATTTGAATTGCATGAAAATTCTTTTAAATTGGGGGAATCCTTATTTATAATATTTTCCTAAGAAAATATTTGGGTTGGAATCCTTTTGAGAATTAGAGGAGCTTTATTCTACCAAGAATAACATCATCCTCTCTCGGTGAAGAATGATCCACGACTTCTCCTACCTTCTTCTTCCTCCGCGTCAAGGGAGAAGACACCGCTCGCGAGAAGCGTCGCCTACGTCAACGACTCTTCCTCTAACGTCGACGGGACGACACCGTTCTCCATGACACCATCTTCCGCAATGACCGACTACCGTGACGCTCATCTTCCGTAGCTTGTCAACGTGCAACATCAATTACGAGGTATGGGATTTGGTTCAATTTTAATTGAATAAAATTGTTCTTCATTCTTCTTTGAAACCATTTTTTATCTTCGGACAAATGATACCTCCTAACGCGGAGGGCGCGGGCTGAATGAACATGGCCCAATGACCCTCTCTTGATCCTCATTTTTTTATGGAGGTGGTGAAGGAAGGGTTGGTAGAGACCAGAGGAAGCCGCAGCCGTATGCCAGCCATGTGGAGAGGAACTGGGGCCCACATCTGTGGTCCACTCGCCCGGAGAAGAACCGGCCGGCCATAGCCGTCCGGGCTGGTGGAACCACGACGCCCCATGGCGTTGTGCTGCGGAGAACCAAGTCCCACTCTCCATGGGCTGGCTCGTCAGCCGGCCTTGTTGGAGGAGGTCATGGCACCACCTGGCGCCGCGTATGGAGGACAGCGGCCCGCCCAAGAGGGCCAATCGCGCTGGAGAAGCCCGTAGGCATCGGCTGGCAGGGCAGGAGGGCAGCACCACTAGTTCAGGAAGTCAGGGGGCCACCACCCCTCCCCCCACTCTGTGTCGCTCGGCCAGCTGGCCAAGCTGCGGCCAATAGCTGGTCGGGCCACGCCTGCCACGCCTGTCCGCACGAGGCGGGTCGGGCCACGCCCAGCCGGGCTGCGCCATGCTGTGTCGGGCTGCCTGCCATGGGCCGGACCGTGAACCACTGGGCCAGGCCGTACATTATAGTTCAGAACCGACCACTTAGTTTGGTTGGACACGCCATGCCAGAACGACCCAACCCGCCAGCCCACTCGGCTTGATGGGTCGAGCCCGTTTCTCTTAAATGTGAATAACATCAAGACCGTGCGTTCGAATGATGTGCCATCTACAGAATTGGGACCCTTGCGATGATGCGGTCCATTTTTGATACTCTAAGTGATTTTTGGAAAACTTTGGAAAACGGCCAGGTTTGGAATGAGCGTAATTCCAACTAGGCCCCTGAAACAGAAGTGCCAATAACTCACAGACTGGGCATCCGATTGACGTGACGTCTATTGCGTTGGGTTTCTTTGGACAAGAGGGAACTTTGGGATACCTTAACTCTGGACTTTGTGATAATTGATGTATCGACCCCTTTGCTCGTGGAGCGGACCCTCCTGGAATCGAGAGTGCTGTGTGCGGGAACCCTAGAGTTGGATGCGACTGCGTCGACTTCTGTACTGGGATCCTATGTGGGTTCTACAGTGACGACTACCGTACTGGAATCCTCCATGGGTTCGACAAAGATGACTACTGTTCTTTTATCATGTGTGGTTCTGGCAGTTTGACCTCTGTATTTGTATCCTGTGTGGGTCCGGCAGAGTATCTGGTCTTGTATCCTATGTGGGTTTGACAGCATAGCTGGTCTTGTATCCAGTGTGGGTCTGACAGCTTAGACGAATCAGTGACTACATCTGATCATCTCTATCGGTATTTGAAAGATGTATATCTGTGTGAGCAGATTCTTGACTTTCAATCATTATAATTGATGTGATTGACTTATTTCCTATGTGGATTGGGTTGTACTTGGGCTCGAGAGTTGGAGCTGTGTTGTGGTTGATAACTTAGGTATATGTTTGGGAATATACCTTAGTAGGGTTGGTCGATACTTCGTGTTTGTATATATCTTCTGTGGTTTATCCTTTTTGGATTCTAGGAGACCTTCGGGGGTCTCAGGGTCCCTACTGAGTAACATATACTCCCCCCTGCATGGAATTTTCCCGCACTACGTTGTGTTGGATGCAGACAACAGACAACACTGATCGAGGTGGAGACTTGTGGAGCTTGACAGTACCCAGAGGTGGTCCAATTGGCGAGACGTACACGGGGCATACAGATGGACTTGAGGTTCTAAGGAGGCCATCTGTACCCACCCTTTAGGTGGGATACCCGGAGGATTACTCAGTGGTTGATACTTTACTTTGCTGCTATTGTACTAGTTTTTCAGTTGTACTATACATACAGTTGGGCTTGTATTTCCGGACCCTTTCCTTCTATCACTTACTTTTTTATTTCAGTATTACTTAGTGCTTACTTCTTTTGTGAACTCTGTTGTATTTTTTTACTCTACTAATGGAAATTCCTTCCCAGCTTAGGGATTTGTGCCTTTGGTGCTAGTTTCCAGCCCCTGGCCTATGGAAGGCGGGCATGGGGTAGTCACAGCACGAGCCCCGGTGACGGGTCATGACAAATTGGTATATGAGGAGTTGGTTCTACCACAGAACTCAGGACTCTGATTATTCTTTTATGTGAAGAAATAGTGTTAAGAGTATTGAGTTTGTTTATCAGTCCATGGAGTCCAGTGTTGGTGCGGCGGCCGATGTATCCATAAACCAGGACCCTCATCTCAGATTTCTGACTCGGTGCACAAAAACACTAAATGCAAGTCTGTTTCAAAAGTTTTCTTTCTGATTACTTTGTGTCAGCTCACCAATTATAATGTTTGACTGTGGTGCACCTGTTTCTTTTCAGGATGGCCCCGCGAAAGCAACCAGCTAGGGTTTCGGGTTACGTACGAGATGGTAGCCCACTTAGCGATGAGGCCTTGGTGCAGGGCCCCATCACAGCGGAGGCACCAGTGGTACCACAACTCTTTGGGCCCCCGATACCACCATCCCTAGTAGTATAGTTTGCACCCCACATGAGTGCATTGCACGGGTTCCAGCGATAGAGGATGGTCGGGTTCTGCAGAGAGACGGACCCACAGGCAGCTGAGGATTGGCAGGAGGATATCGTCTGAGTTTTTATATTGGTAGGGAAACTAGCCTACCTTATGGTGATCCTTTCCGCGATTCTTCTGCATGATGAAGAATGTAGATGGTGGAGCCTGATACTCCAGGTGCATGACAAGGAATCAATTCTTTGGATAGACTTTGAGAGTCTCTTCTGTTCGGAGTTTGTTCCATACACCCTTCGTGTGGTGCATATTCAGGAGTTACAACATCTGCAGCAAGGCAGCATGATAGTAGCTCAGTACGCAGTGAGGATTACTGTCCTCTCACGCTACTCCACGGATATGGTACGTGACATGTTTTTCACGACCTGGACCTTCGAGCAGGGATTGAAGCATGAGATCAGGGCATTGACGATTCCCCTCAGCATCTTGACGCAGACGGGGGTGCTGGAGCGATCCCTTTTAGTGGAGATATTTCTCACTGAGTAGTCACCAGCGGTGAGACCCAACACATCGTGACATGTAGCGGAGTCTTCTCCAATCGGCAGTATACATATTTCATAGGGATCTAAGAAGACCAGTCAATCAGGTGGGAGACCTCAGGATACAGGTTTGATTGTGTGGGTCACATGAAACAGAGCCAGCCTTACAAGGAGCAGGCCGTGCTATGCATGCGGCGGGCATGGCCACATGGCTCATGACTGCCCGACCCTCCATGGAGACGAGCAACAGATAGTAGAGGGACCTCCTAGGTAGGGGTGGAGGTTTTACCATGGTGGTCTTTCGGGAGAGGGCGGACGAGGAATATGAGCCGGCCGAGCAGCAGGTGGTGGAAAACATTTCGAGGCTCTACCACCACCACCACCTAGAGGTCCACCCCAAACACAAGGAGTTGGCGGACAGAGGCGGGCTCAGCTCCAGGCAGTCGAGGCCTACGACCATAGCACACTGGAGATGATTCGAGGTACTATATGTGCTTACTCTACCCTTGATGCAGTAATTATAGACACAGGTGCGAGTCATTATTTTGTTTCCACATACCATGTTTGGAGCTAGGAGATTCTGACGGAGCCGTTGGCCTGATCCTTACAGCTAGAGACTCCTACGGGAGCAGGCTCGACAGTTATACACTGGTGCTGGCAGTGTGAGATTACTCTAGGAGGTGAGAGTGTCAACTGGAATCTTCATGTAGCAGCATCGAGGCCTTACGATGTTATCTTGGGTATGGACTGTTTATCTACAGTCCATGCCCAGATCGACTGTATTAGGCACAAAGTGTGGTGTGTCCGCACAGATGGGACCAGGTTCACCTTCACCTATGAAAAGGGAGCCTTTTTAGTGCAAGACGGACTTACGTAGAGGAGAGGGCAGCCGATCACACATCAGTTGGCTAGTCTCATCCTCAGAGTGGTTAATGTGCGGAGTCCGAGTTTTCCTGTTGTGGTGGATCATTATGAGGATGTTTTTCCTAAAGACGTTCCAGGACTACCTCCTCTAAGAGAGGTATACTTCTACATGGACCTATACCTCGGGAAAACACAGATATCTACCCCAGAATATCATATGGCTCCCGCTGATCTTCGTGAGCTGTAGGTAAAGCTAGAGGACTTGCAGGGAAAGGGATTTATCCAACCTAGTGTTTCACCCTGGGCTTCTCCGATTATGATCGCCATGAAGGCAGATGGGAGCTTGACACTATGTGTAGTCTACCGTCGCCTGAATCAGGTGACCGTAAAGAACAAGTACCCACTTTTGAGGATTGGCGACCTCTTCGATCATATCAAGGGAGCACGATGGTTCTCAAATATAGACCTTTGGTCAAGCTATCACCATATCAGAGTTCGAGACGAGGATGTGAAGAAGACGGCCTTCAGGTGTCGGTATGGCCACTACAAGTTCTTGGTTATGCCCTTTAGCATAACCAACGCTGCAGTAGTAATCATGACTCCCATGAACAGGATCTTCCAACCTTACCTCGATCGATTTTTCATAGTCTTCATCAATTACATACTGATTTACTCGAATACTGAGGAGGAGCACGCCTACCATTTGCGGGTAAAACTGGACACACTCAGAGAGCACCAGATTTATGGTAAGCTCTCGAAGTGCCAGTTCTGGATTCGAGAGGTTCATTTCTTGGGACACGTCATCTTTGAGGTGGGGGTAGCAGTGGATCTAGCGAAGATCGAAGCAGTGCTTGCTTGGGAGTCACCCAGGAGTGTGATAGAGGTGCGGAGTTTCTTGGGTCGAGGTGGGTACTATCATAGATTTGTTCCATACTTCTCAAGAATTACAGCACCGCTTTCAGCTATGACAAAGAAGGGGAAACCCTTTGTGTGGTCAGATAGAGGCCAGTAGAGCTTCTAGGAGTTGAGGCAAATATTGATCAGTGTGCCCCTCTAGAGGCTACCTGTGGAGGGAATTGGGTACGTAGTTTACTACGATGCATCAGGGATTGGAATTGGATGTGTGTTGATACAGGAGCGATCATTGATCACATATGGTTTGTGAAAGTTGAGGCAGAACGAGCAGAACTACACTACCCATGACCTGAAGTTAGCAGTAGTGGTCTTTGCCTTGAAGATGTAGCGGCACTATCTGATGGGTGAGCGATTTACAGTCTACTCTGACCACCAGAGTCTTAGGTACATCTTCTCGCAGAAGGACCTGAACCTAAGACAGTGGCAATGGCTCGAGTTCCTCCAGGACTATTACTTTGAGATAGTCTATACTCCTGGGAAGGGGAATGTTGTAGCTGATGCTCTCAGCAAGAGATCGGGCATTCAGCTTCTAAGAGAGGCAACACAGCAGCTAGCCGCATTGTAGATATACTTTGGGGATACAGATGGAAAAACCTTTATTCAGTCTCTCACAGTCACTCCTCCACTTCTTCAGTGAGTCAGAGAGGCACAACATCGGGACATTTACTGTGAGACGTGACATGCTCAAATACCCACAGGGCAGGCGCCTGATGGATTTTCTGAAGGAGGGGAGCACTTCATCCTTTTCAGGGGACATACCATGGTACCAGTTTCACCATTGGAGGATGTGATGAGGGAGTTCCAAACATCCCCTATAGCGGTTCATCTAGGAGTGGCGAAGATGTATCAGGACCTCATATGACCACACTGGTGGCTGGGTATGAAGAAGGCTGTAGAAAATTTTGTTTCACGATGCCTCACTTTTCAGCAAGTAAGGTAGATCACTAGGTATCAGCAGGCTTGGAATAGGCCTTAGAGGTCCCATAGTGGATGTGGGATGGGATCTCCATGGATTTCGTGATGGGACTTCCACATACATCCAGAGGAAACGACTCTATCTAGGTGATTGTCGACTGACTCACCAAGTTGGACCACTTCCTACCGATCAGAGAGCAGCGATCAATAGAGAGCTTGGGATGCCTCTACGTACATGAGATCGTATGACTTAATGGTGTTCCATCGACGATCATCTCTGATCGGGATGCACACATTACTTCCCAGATTTGGAAGGGGTTATAGGAGGCTTTTGGGATGCAACTACATCTAATCACTACCTTCCATCCTCAGACGGATGGCCAGACTGAGAGGACCATTCAGACTCTCAAGAATATGCTCCGTGCATGTGTCCTCGACTTTGGTCGCTGCTGGGAGGATCACTTACCCTTGGTTGAGTTTTCTTACAAAAACAATTATCACTCCAACATCGGGATGACACCTTACAAGGAACTATATGACCGACCTTGCAGATCACCTCTGTACTGGATAGACCCAGGGGAGTCAGCACTTGTAGGGACAAAGATGATGCAGGCTACGATAGAGAAGGTACAGATCATCCAGGAGCGGATGAAGACTGTATGGGGAAGAAAGAAGTCCTATGCTGATAGGAGATAGAGACCACTAGAGTTCGAGGATGGCGACCACGTCTTCCTATGGGTATCACCTCGACGAGGTCTATGGAGATTTGTCCGGGGTGGCAAGTTATCTTCATGATTCATCAGACCTTTCGAGGTCCTCAGCATGGTAGGCGAGATGGCATACCGTCTGGCCCTTCCACCTCAGTTGCACATGGTGCATGATGTCTTCAACGTATCTCAGCTGAGGAGATACATGAACGACCCGTCCCACATCATCGACCATGGGGACATGGACATTGATAATGGGGAAACATTCATGAAGGTCCCGGAAGAGATCGATGATCGGCAGGAGCGGGTCATACGTGGACAGTCTATTCCTCTGGTGCACATTCGCTGGCAGCATGACAACCTTCAACAGTGTTCTTGGGAGCGAGAGGCACAGATCCGAGCTCAGTACCCCCTTTTGTTCCCATAGTGAGTGTTATAGCTTTATGAGGACTTAAATCCCTGAGGTGGGGGTAATGTAAATACCCAAAAAATAAAAGGAATTTTTTTAAAAATACTTTGGAATTTTATGAGTCTGCAGTTTCTGATAGCGCCTGATTTCGAGGCCCGGTGTGCCTGGAATCAATTTCTAAAGTTTTGTTCGGGTACGTTCAGTAAACGTACTTGCGGGTTTTTCTATCTTTTGATCCGGTTCTCGGAATTTAAATCCGAGCCAAAAGTTAATTTGGGGATTTATCTTAAATTAAATAAAATTGTGGTGGTACACAATTTTATTTTAAGAGGCATTTATTTCCTCCAAGAGGAAGTTAGGGGTGGGGCCCACACCCCACATAACCTCCCATAATAGGATTTAGTGTGGTGGGGCCCACACGAACCCAAACCCTTTCACCTCCCCTCAAATCCCCATTAATACCCCTTTTCTATTTATTTTTCCAACTCCCCATATTTATTATGGGGGAGCCTCTCCACCTCCCACCCATTGAATGTGCCAACCTCTAATTAATATCTGCATTAATTAATTAGAACCTCTTTTGAAATAATTTGAATTGTGTGACAATTCATTTAAATTGGGGGAAGCCTTATTTATAATATTTTCCTAAGCAAATATTTGGGTGGGGATCCTTTGGAGAATTAAAGGAGCTTCATTCTTCCACGAAGAACATCATCCTCTCTTGGCGAAGAACGCTCAACAAATTATCCTACCTTCTTCTTCCTCTGTGTCAAGGGAGAAGACACTGATCGCAAGAAGTGTCTCGTACATCAAAGACTCTTACTCTAACGTTGATAGGATGACACCGTTCTCCGCGACGCCGTCTTCAGCAACGCCCGAATACCGCGACGCTCGTCTTTTGTGGCTTGGCGACGTGTGGCATCAATTATGAGGATGGGGATTTGATACAATTTCAATTGAATAAAATTGTTCTTCATACTTAGTTGAAACCATGTTTCATCTTTGGACAAATGATACCACCTAACGCAGAGGGCGCGTGCCAAACAAACACGGCCCGATGACCCTTCGTTGATCCTTTTTTTTCGATGGAATCGGTGACGGAAGGGGTGGTGGACACCAGAGGAAGCGGTGTCCGTATGCCGGACATGTGGAGAGGAATCTCATCCCGTATCCATGTTCCGCTCGGCTGAAGAAGAAACGGACGGCCGTAACCTGCCGGGATGGTGGAACCGCAGCGCCCCATGGCGTCGTGCTGCGGAGGACCGCGACCCACTCTCCACGGGCCACTTCGTCGGGCGAACCGGTCGGGTCGTCAACCAGAAAGTTTTGAGGAGGCCTCGGTGCCACCTAGCGCTGCGTGCGGAGGACAACAGCCCAACCAAGTGGGCCGCTCACGCTGGAGAAGCCAGCCAGGCAGGAGGGCGGCGCTGCTCAGTGCCGCCGGTTTGGGAAGTCGGGGGGCTACGCCCCCCCCCCCCCCCCCCCCCGCTCCGTGTCCCGTGGTCAGTTGGCCGAGCCGCGACTAACGGCTTTCGGAGCCGCGCCAGCTGGGCCAGGCCGCGCCATCCAGGCCACGCCCCGCCGGGCCGGGCCACCTACCATGGGTCGGACTGTGACCCACCGGACCGGGCCTCACATTATCAGGCCGCGCCGACCCCTTAGTTGGGTCGGACCCGCTAAGCCAGAATGGACTGAACCGCCAGTAGTCTATATAGTTCCAAAATAGCGGGGAGGTGCCTTGTGGGTGGTCTTTATCTCCTAAGGGATTTTTGGGCTTCAAAGGTCACATTGTGGTGCTATTATAGTTCACTAAGGTGGTGATGTTTGATAGTCACCAATCTGAGTGGTTCATTAATCCTGGTTCCACTAATATGTTTTATAATGTGTTCTTGTTGTTTTTGGTGGCAAGGTATGAGGTAAGACAAAGAATAATTTTTTATCACGGTGTTATACATGTCACCAGGTTAAAAGAAGATCACCGAAGGCCCTATAATTTTCTTTAGTCTCCACATATTCCTACTTGGAAGTGGTAAACTATTTCCATAAATTTTATTTTTTTGGGTTAACTCATACACCTAGGAGGATTAATTCCATTTTTTTTGTGATTGGTTACCTCACCATATCATCCAATTTCATTCTAATCAGGGTTTAAACAAAACTGGAAGAGTTCATTTAGTTGTATGTTCAAGAGGTTTTGAAGCTTCATCATGTTCTATTAATAAATTTTTCAGATAGGAACCCTATTTTAACATCGTGGTTTTGTAAGACATGATCCAGGCATGTGTTTTGTATATTGTATGACCATGAGATAAGAATTTTGGATTGGTTCAGTTTTATATAAAAATAGTTACCAATCCTCAATTCCAATGGATCTTTCTAAGAAACTTTATGGTCATCCATGTTAGATTACTTTGTGTTGGGATAAGGAGGGTAAGAACTTGTTGTTGGAACCGTTCATTATGAAAGAAACATATGATAAAGTTATGTTGATGAGGTATTTTTCTTGATGAAATAGTGTTTTTTGAAGTCTTATTCTGATTAGAGGCATCGAGATTTGGAATTTTTTCTGGGTGACTGGGTGTTTCTGAATGTGGCACCTCACCTAGGTCATCATCATTTGGGTACGCAATGGAATCTAACACCAATGCATATTGAAACTTTTGAGATAACCGAAGAATATTTTTAAGGTGGAATGCAAGAAAGATTTTCCATATCAGTTGACATCAAACCATGATGTGTTACATATATCTCATCCAAATACTTACAACCCAGATCCATCTAATGTCTTTAATTGTGACAAGTTAGAATTAGAACTTTATTTCTCTATGTTTGAGCAGACGGTGAAAATTATGGATTATCTAAAGAAAGTGTTTCTTTGGAATTTCATACCATTGGATAGAGTTATTTGGAAGCATGGTCATAATGTGCATGATACATGGGAGAAAAAGGCTTGGGTTGAGGAGTATCTGTTTTTGTTTTTTGATCAAAATTTGAGTTGAATTTATAGGGATGGAAAGTTTTCATGGTGGGGAGAATTGTAAAATTCGTGATTTTTTGGGTATTTTTTTGTTGTCTTTTGGTCTGTCATTTATCCTTGGTTTTCTCTATGATTTCTTTGTGAAAATAAAGTCTTTGGTCTTTAAAGTGGGTGGTTTATAGTTGGGGCATGTCTTGGGAAACCTGTGTGCCCTCTCGTAGGAAACAATGAGGTAAATGATCAATTTGGAAAGTGGAACCTGAAAGGTTGTGTCACCGTTTGGAAAAATATGTAGGATAAATGTGCAACATGTTCCTCTTAAATAGTGAGGGAGGCATAGTTAGCACAATTTTTGGAAATTGTGTGAGAATACCGTGCGACCTTTCTAGGTCATTAAAAACATAGAATTCAATCTCTGTCCCCCATCAATATTAACCAAAAATAATCTCTCATCCACACCTTATATGGTTTTCAACCATGTTAGCTTCCACAAAGACTTATTGGGGCCTTTGAGCATCAATATTTGGGTATTTTTAGTCATGTAACATCAAGTAATCACCATGTATGTATCTTTTATCATAATTTAACCCTTCTTTCAGGTTTTCTCTTCTTTCCCTCCTTAGTTATTCTTTTCAAGAAGGTTATTTGACCTAATGAGGGTCTAATCATGAGTTGTTGGTTGAAATCATGATGGTTAATTTTTTTATCTTTATATCACAGGGTCTTGTGGTGGTGTGATTGTGGTTTCCACCGGTTTTTCAATGTTTCCATTTGCGAGGTAGGCAGTTCAAGAATTTTAAATTATTAGATGAGATAGTATTACTTCATTGATTGTATAAATGTGTATTATGGATGAATTGTTTTGTCAGAAATATGTTTTGGAAGCGTATTGAGAAGAAAAAGTTATGAAAATAATTTTTCTAAAGTAAATTGGTTATGTTTCATGTGTGCCGAATTGTGGTGTTTCTTAAATATGTTTTTACCTTTTATGAAAGGTATAGAATTTTTATAAAATAAATCTAAAGCTATTAATGTTGTAAAAGTTAATTCTACAAGAGGACTGGTTTTTTTATTCATGTGGATTTCTTTGTTGTGCACCTCAAATGTGTCTTTGAATTGTGAAAGTGATGGGAAGAATTTTGTAAGATGGATTTTATATGACTATGAATTTGAAAGGGTATTTTACCATTAAAAAGTTTTTATTAAATATGTGTTCTTCTTATCATGTTTTCGAATGGGTTTTATAAATTGTGAAGGTAGTGAGAAATATACTTCACAATTGTTTTGGTGCATGTGTGAAATTGAAATTAATTTTGTTTATAAAAAAATGTGGTTTCCATGTGGATTTTTATCATTAGATCAATATGAAAATGATAAAGTATTGATTTACTTCTGTGGTTATGATTATTGGAATGTGTATGTGAATGTGATGGTCTATGTGGTATGTGAAATGAAATTTGATCACAAAGGGAAACCTGAGTATCTAGGTGGGCATACTAGAACAAGTATTCTAGTTGATTCGGAAGTGGTTAGGGCCCAGATTGATCGAGAAGTATTGATGCTACAACGATAACTAAATATTTTAGATGATCAAAGAAAAATAGAACATGGTACATGATCCCCTATAGTGGCTCATGTAGGGGAACACTATTGGGTGTGTCCTGTGATATGGAGACCATTAGGCCTTGGAATGTGATACTCTGTAATGGTTCATGCATGAGAATATTGTTGGTAGTTTACTTAGAGGATTTTGATCAATGAGGTAAGAGGTTTATAGGGTCTCACCTATGCTAGTTACATATACGTATTTCCCATGGTGATCTCTTGTGACATGATGATCAAGTGTTGTGATGCTAGCCATCGTTATACAGTAGACCTCATGTACATTTTTATATTAAGAAATATCATTTGTGAAAATGTTTTTCCCTTAAAAAGTGTTTCTAGAGAATGTTATCATTAAAAATTTTCCTTAGAAATTTCTCAAATATTAATATTGAATCTTACATGTTTATTTCTTTTAATGTTATGGAATGAAATCATTTTTTGTGGTATCATATTACTGGGCTTTGTCCCACACCATACATACACCATTGGGTGTATAAACTTTGTTATGTATGACCAAGGTAAAGGCATGATGTTCTGTGGTGGAGATGGTGGATCCAATTTTTAGTGTACCACTTATTGTATACCTTTGTGGTTGTGGAATGAGGGTGATTTCATTCTTGTTACAGTGAGTCTTTTGGGATGGTTTTCTTGTCCATATACCATTATTGTATGTTTGGTTTTGGTTAGAGTTTTAAAACATTGAATTTGCAAAATTATTGTACCTCAAATGGCTATGCTTGTTAGTTATGTGATTTTTATTATTATTGGTTGTTTATTATTATACAAAATGGTGAAATTGTTCTCAATGTATATTTTTGATACTTAGAAACAAGTTTCTAGAACATGGGGGTCAGCAGCGCCCTTAAGGCCATGTCTCAGGCCGGGTCGAGTGTTAAATTAGAAGAAATATTGGCATATATCATGACACATAAAGACATATCAATATATTTTTGATACTGAGGATATTATATAATCTTTTTATAAGAATAATTGAATTAGTGGAGAAATAAATAAAACATAAGTTCTTATTGAAGAACGTTACCTGTGTTTTGGGTAACTTATTGTGGTTTTCACTAAAGGGCTTCCATGGTTAGATTTTTGACCAAATTGAGGACTATTGTTTGAGATGATGGATGTTGGGTGATTTTTTGGGATGGGGATGTATGAGCCAAATGTCTTCAGAGGTGTGACGATGTGATTTGGGTGAGTTCCCTTTTATATAAAAGGAGGAGATCAATTCTTGTAAATGCAAAAAGGTAAACACTATAAAGAGGTCTCCCTTACAACACATTCCTCTAATAATAATCCATTTTAGATACAATGGAGGATATGGTTGATATATGGACATGAAATTAATTTTTTACATGTGGATATGTTATTTTCCTCCTTAAGTTAATGTTAAACCAATAAGTAAACTTGTTTTTACATTAATCGCTCCAATTAAATTTAATTACTTTCAATAATATATTTTGTCAGTAACAATGTTGAACGTAAAAAAAATTATAAATAATTATAATTATAAATATTTAATCCATTTTTTGAAATTCTAAAGACATAATTATTTGAAATTAATTTAAAATTAATCTCTAAGATTGTATGAGACACCATGTTTTTAAAGTGAAAACGTTAAAATGTTTGAAATGTTTTTATATCCAATTTCAGTGTGAAATTGATTCCAATGACCTAAAATTTATTAATATATGTATAATATATTTAAATATACTTTGAAACCAATTTAAAATATTATTTTTATATAAATAAATGAGATGACATTGTAGTTTTCAATTATAATGTAGTGTGTTTAATATTTGTTAAAAAATAAAACTTTTAAAAAATAATTCCATAAATTCACCCAAATTAAATTTTGATATTACAATTTCAAACATGAAGATAATTTCTTTAAATCAAACTTAAAAAATTTGCAGAAATTTTATTTAAAATATTTTTTCCATTAAAGGGGGGTAAAATTACATTTTAGAAATAGTATATATCTTTAAGCATAAAATCATATTTATTATAATATATTTTCTTAAAAATACATAAGAAGAAGATTAAAATTTTCCATGAATATAATCAATATATATTTCATTAAAAACATTAATCAAATGTGGTTTGATTAATTTATTGATATAAAATGTTGCTGATTACATAAATATAGTTTTCCAAAAAAATATTTCCATTGTTTTCAAAGGGGTTTTATTTTCATTTGTAGTTAAATAATCACCATATAATTGTTATTAAATAAATTTGTAAAAAAAGTCATAATTTAATTGTTATTATTAAAAACATCCATTTCCATGGCTAGGTGACAACTATAATAATATTTTAATAATAATATTAATACTATATTTTAGTTTGGTAAAACTAGGTATTGAATGTTGATAAATCTATCAAAATAACTCATAATTCTGTGGTCCACAAGAAAATAATAGTGATTTTATACAACAAAATATATATTCATTATTGCGTGAAAATAATTTTTTTTGAAAAGATTAAATTAATTCTAAAAAAATATTTCACAAAATATCAGGACATCACAAGGGGAGTGATGAATGGATGATGGATACATATTATGACTCATTTTTCGTATGGGTCTTATAAAAAACATTCTTGTGGATGTGGGAGTAGACCATGAAAGAGGTGGGAGTTTGTAAAATACAAGTTAAAGTGGGAGAATTCCATGTAGGGGTGATTTATTATGCAACTATTTCAAACTTGTCAGGTGGGACTCACCATCATTCAGGCATACTGACCATTTTTAGGGTGGAGTGTGTCCTATTCTAAATAATGAAAACCATCAGGGTGGAGTAATATGGTATTTACTTAATAGATGTACACTTTTATAGACGTTATGTCCTTACCCGTATAATGCCAAAGTAAGTGGGGTTATGGTTATTGGGGGAATGGTTATCGCATTATGAGTCAACAGATGGTTGGTTTTATATTTATTTTATTAAAAACTTTTTTCATGGAATACACTATTATACATTATGTGAACTTATGTTAAGGGATCATTTATGGTCGCATACTACGTTTATTACTGTCACCCTAGCTAAACATCTCAGTGGAGGTGTAGATTTCATGACTAGGGATCCAGTGAATCGTAAGGGAACAATAATAGGGAGTTATGAAGATAAGGTCTTGGTATTGTAGGAAATGTCACAAATCACTCCAAATTATTTCTATTTCATTTATTATCATTCCTTACCATTATTATAAATTGGTATAACTTTTCATAGTATGAGTTAATTCTTTTATTTGTATGACATATGTGCCCTGACATATCACCTTTATTTATTTAGTTTCTAAATGTTACCCTGATTATTATGTTTAATTATATTTAATTATGTTTATTGTGTTTGGAGATGACCAGAAACTGAATTTATAGGCACCCCATTGACTGTGCTTACACCCTCTCTGATAGTTAGTTACCTATTATGTAGGGGAGGTATGCGTAATGTCATGTGTCTCTCGAACACAGATATGGTGGTTTGGGTTCATATGTTACACTCTACATTGGGTTTTTTTGGGTATCCTACTAGGTATATTTGTACTAAATTCTATAAAAAACTCATTCCCATGAATTTTTTTCAGTGTAGTTGTTGCACAATTCAAAGATGACCTTCAAGGGAATTAATCTAGTTGATATGGTGAGTCTAATGCTTAGTATTTGATGGTGGTACATGGTTAGTAATAGTGGTTGGTGGAGTTCATCCAAGATATCGTATTATATGGAGGTTTATGTCCTTTCATGAAGTTATATGGAGTTAATATATTTATACTTCTACATTATATCACCCATTCTAGGATTTCCTTCATGGTGTTGTTTGTAATAGCTATTTTGTATTAATTATTTTTTATAATATTCATTTGCCTATATTTTACTAGTGTGGTTGACTATTATTAAACATTAGAGATGAATTTTTGTTATGGGTTGTTACAGTATACTTTTTCCCATGTATCGTGTTTTTATCTTGGTGCTAGTTTCCGTCCATTGATCTATTATAGGTGGGCATGTGGCGGCACACCTGTCTTACTACAATCCTAGGTGGGGTACCAATTTACAGGTTCTTGTCATTATTGTAAGGATTTAAATTAATTATCATTTTAGATATAAAAATATATGACTTGAGATATCAATTTTTTGTGTTTTACCTTAATGGAAATGTTAATGGTTATACTATTTCTATGAATCCTACCAAATAAGACTTAATAAAAGTGTTATTTTCCTAGTGATTCATGGTTTTGGTTCCAATGAATCCTTCATTTGTATAATAATGAATATATTAAATTTGGATACTATTTCCATCCTCATCAATAGTTCCCATAAGGGTTACTTCCAATGCAGCAAGGGAGTCAGGCAAGTTGATCCCCTCTCTTCTATTGTTTTCCCAATTACAAAAGATTACCTTAGTGTATTTATTACTCAACTTGTCTATTAGAACAAACATAAACCTATTCATGATTCTAGAAACATAAATATTCCAACAAATATCCTTTATGTTGATGATACTATCCTCTTATTACAAGGTGTTAAAAAGAACATTAAAAGTCTCAAAAATTCCCTTTCTCTTTATGAAAAAATCCCTTGCCAAAAAATGAGGAGGAAGAAATCCTTTAGTTTCTTTTGGAAAATTTTTCCCTATGCTAGAAAAAGTACCATTTTCAATGCTCTAGATATAAAATTAGGTTACTTCCCCTTCAATTATCTTTGAGTACCCATTTTTTGGGGAGGACCTAAATCAAGTTACTTTCCCAACATTGTAGTCCAAATTCTCAATCAATAATCCTTTTGGATGGGTAAAACACTCTCCATGGATAGAATAATCTATCAGGTTAAATCCACAATTGTCTCTAAAATGGTATACTCATTGATCGGCTAAAAAGTTTTTGCTAGTCTCCTAAAAAAATGTCTACATTAAGATTTTTTTTGGAATGGGAGAACGATCGAAAGGAAACTTGTGACCATCCCATGGAATAATTGGTGTATGCATTTGGATAATGGAATACTTTTCATAAAAAACCATAATATTTTCAATGAGGAATTACAAGATAGACTAAATTAGAACCTACTTCACAACCACTTGGACTCCATTTCCATTACCAAAAAATTATTCCCTACAAATTTAAATAAAGTAAATTCAAACTATATTAACTTTTCTATTTTGCCATACATTTTATAGGCCTCTATCAACCTCAGGATTAACTCGAGATGGATGGTTAGTAATGAACATTCCATGAATTTTTGGTTTGACAACTGGATTGGTGCCCCTTTAATATCCATGTTTCCTCCAAATAATTTACCGAAAAACACTAATTGTACTATCATGGAGGTGTTAAATTCTCAGACTTCTAACCTTCATGATGACATTATTCATGTTATTGGTAATTATCCCTATTCCAACTTAGATGAATTACTTATTTTAGAAACTTCTCATAATGGTGTTGTTGACTCCTAAATTTTTTACTATCACTTCTTATAAAATTTAGATAACAATTTCAACTGGTTAATTTTTTTTGATAATACATGGATTAATCCCTTGAGGTTTACTTTTGTTTGATGTTTTTCACACAATAGAGTCAACACTGATGTTTGTCTTCAATATTTTGAGATTAAATTTTTATTTAAATGTAACTTATCTAACCAATATAGAGAATAAACTAACCATATTTTCATATCCAGTGCTACGAATTCTACTCTTTGGAATTATATTTGTGACATTTTTGATTGAATATGGATTCTTCTTGACTCTCTCAGCTTGAAACTAAAGTGATGTGTTGAAATTGTAACCTCTCCAAAAATAAAAAATCATTTATTAGCCGATATTGATGAGATTCTCCATGTGATATGGTAAGATAGAAATGCTCTCATTCACAACAATTTCTCATTTAGTGTAAATGCAGGTCATATGTGTATCCTCATTGCCATTTGAGAGGCTGCCTCGATTCAGAAGGCTTTCTGTGACAACTCATTCAAAGGCTTTGAAATTATTTGACATCTTTATATTGATGAAATATATCGCTAGCCTTGAAATATATTTGAAGTGTTCTAGCTAGCCTTGTTCCCAAGATGGATTAAAGTGAAGGTGGAAGATGCCTCTAAGGAAAATCCGGGTCCGTTAGGTTGTGGTTCTCTCTTCAAGGACCACCATGGTCAATGACTTGATTGATTGTATGGACATTGTGTAATTTCGTCATCCCTAGAAGCTGAAATGATGAGTGTGATCCATGATTGTTACTTTTCTATGAAAAAGGGATTGAACAATATTTGGATTAAAAGTTATTCGACCACTATTGTGCATGAAATTTGGAATGGAGTGGTGCATCTTTATTGGCAACTAACAAACTGATGGACGAACTATCTTCATTCTCTCCTAGAGATTAGTTACATTATCATACATGCCTTCTGCGAAGCCAATAGGGTTGCAGATGGTCATGGTAATAAGGGAGTTAACGAGGACATAACCTGGATGGTGGACCTTCTGGATGATATTCTTCCAATTTATGATAATGACTTTAAAAAATTCCATCATTTAGACTTTTTTAATTCCATCGTTTTTAATATAATAATTTTTTTATTGGTTATTGAACAAGGAATCACCTCTTAAAAAACACAATAATAGAGGAAAACATTATTAGTACATTAGGTGTATTGAATGATATTTATTTGGATATAAAAGATATTGATTAAATTTGGGATGATTCCAATAATATTGGGAGTGATATATCTCTTTTTTGTAACATTGGGAAGATTTATCATGCTCTAAGAACTCGGTATGACCAAATAAACAAACACATGCTCATATAATAACATATCTGTCCTCAAATCGTTGATTGGTAAGATATATATATATATATATATATATGGTGGCTATAGAGAAGAATTTATTGGATATATAGAATAATCCACTAATGTAGAAAATAATGAGAATTATGTAGAGTATTTGAGTATTAGTTAAATGGTATATTAGATGTTCAGTAAATAGAAATGTAAATATATCAAAGTTAAATAATAAACCCATTATCTATTTATCATTTATTCTCGAGAAATATATATTTTATATGAATATAGGAATGATAAAAACCAATAACATTTTGGATTTTTGTTGTCCCTATTTTATTATCATCATAGGGAAACCGACCATTTTCATATATTAATCAATGATTTTTAAAATTTTCATCCAATAATTACAACCCAATGATCATGAGGTCCAGTGTATTTGGAAGACAAGTTTCATAATACATCAAGTGATAATAAAATAAAATATACTTATTTTAATCTTCATAATGAGATCTTAAATACTTTTGAACTCCTAAAAAAGCATCGGATAAATTATGGAATATATATACAGAAGGGGTGAGATAAAAATAATCGTAATAGAATAAACATGATAAGAAAACATAAAATGTATTTCGAAGGTATAACATGATATCATAAAAGAGAAGGAACATAAGTAATAACAAGATACCATAAGATAAATCACATAGTATCATAATATTCTAGAAGCAAAGAAATTGTGTAAGAAACATATAACATGACATGAATATGAATCAAGGATAAATACCTAGGTAATATCCTAGGATGGAAAAATTCCTATAATGGATTAGTTTTAATCCTTAATCTCACACATGCATTAGAGTTCTATCTGGATACACCCATCATAACATGTTCACGATTTATGTGGGCCAAATAATTAAATATATGTAGAGGCATAAATATAATATTTACCCTTGGAAAGAAAATGGGTTGCATAATATATCCTCATATCATAATCAAAATAAATTTTGTAATGAAGGAATTTTAGGAATGAACACATGGAATGTATTTAGAACCTAAAGAGAAGGGATAATGTGATATGTACAAAAGTTTGATATGTAATTATTTACTAAATTGTTGTTGTCAATAATTTATAGAAATAATATAAAAATATTAAAAACTTTCTTGAGGATAAAAGTACTTTTCACTTTGAAATAATTTCTCCAAAATCAAAAAAGTAAAAAAAACACAATAACAACATTTTCTTTAAAAATAGCCATGGAAAATTATAAAGTTAGATTAAAATAATTATGTCTTCATGATGGAATAAAATTTCACAAATGATGTATAAGTTAAAATAAAAAATTTCTTTCCCAATTTAGAAAAAATAGTCAAAAAAATTCGTCATTTGATAAAAAGATTATTTTATTTATGAGATTTTTCAAAAACTTAAAAATGGTTAAAAATGAATTGTAAAAATAAAAGAATATGATAAAAACATTTTTCGATCTATTTTAAAGAAAACATGGGCATTGAAGAGAAATATTTTTTTAACCAAAGAGATAAATAATGTTTCTTTTTAAAAGAAATGTTTTATCAATAATATTGAGTACCAAATATGAAAAACTGTTACTATCAAATTAAAATTTCCTAAAAAAATATAGGAGAACAAAACAAACTGTTTTTAATATACATCCATCAAATAATTTACTATAATGTAAATTCAAGCAGAAAAAATCCCGATTGAAATAATATTGAAACATGAAACCTCATTTAAACAGTAACTTTTGAATCATAAGCCCTATTAAAGAGGTACGTCAAATGAAACAATAAATTCCATGAGAAATATGGAGTTAATGATACAAAATTTCTATGGGGTCACATGTATACAACATAAAAAGTAACAAGGGGAGGATATATCATAAGTCTCTTAGAAATAAATGTGAGGCTGAAATCCCTTACAAAGATCATGTCATTGAAGTGAGAATTAATTATTGATGTTTTTATGTTTTTCAAAGATAATTCCACATAAAACAATTTTAAATACAATATAACATAATTAATGGTCTTTAAATACATTATATTATCATATCAATGAAATTTAATAAGTAATTTATCCCAATAAAAGAAATTGAGTTATAAAATCCCTAACTAAATGGTAAATTTCAAGGCATGTCCCCTTGGATAGAATAAATCAAATTTAAACTTAAAATAATATGAATAATAGATGAATAATATCATTATATGTAAATGGGTCAGTATATACACTATATATAAAAAATTAAGGTCATAAAGAAATATATGTGTCATAGAAGGAAGTTCTGAGACAAAAGCCCTTACATTGTGTCAAGACATGTCGTGTTTCTCCTTTATCTACGGTTTGATAAACTTATATAAATTATTTTTTTTCTTAATAAACATTTCCAATATTTAATCCCTTATAATTAATCCATTTTCCAAATCTATTTTAATTACATTTTAATTATTGATTCAGTTATGTCCACATCGGGTATTTTGATAATTCTTGGTTCATAATTTCCAAACGGCATCGGCGTGTTGACCATGGTAAAATTATTCATTGTTAAATCATCTAAAATATATTCATTACATAATTATATTTTTTATACATAAATTATACTTTTAAAACAATCTATGAGATATGGTAATGTTAAATGAAGTACGTTACAATCACGAAGACAATGGGTCTTACATATGCATGAGTAACTTTTCAATTTTTCAATGAAAATGACTGAAATAAGGTAAGTGTTATTTCATATTTAAATAATTATTAATATCTGAAAAATATAATATTATTTATGTAATAATAATTTCATATACTATCCATATGATTATAAAATAAAAACAAGCACACCGCTTCTCAAGGCAGTAGTTCACCATACACATGAACGTAATTATAAATTTTTAATGGATAGTAAGGTAATAATTTTTATGAAAAATAAAAGTTATATAATAATTAATATTTAATTAATGTAATATAAAAATATTAAATTCATCATCATGAACATTCATGTGATGTGATAATGGAAAATTAATTACATTATTTCAAAAGGTTGTATTTCGATGTTCATATAAATGATGGTTTGGTTTCTCATTCGATGATAGAGGATATGGATAAGTATTAGGAAATCCACAAAATAAAATATAAATATATAGTATATATGGGTGTTATTTTATATGAATATTATATATATAATTGATGGTGTAAAAATAATAAGTAAAAAAGGTGGAGCTTGGTGAAGATGATTACCTTCGATTAGAAGAAGCTCCGTTTGATTTCTTATGAAGAACCCCGAGGTTGGTAGATTTTTAGAATAAAAATTAAATATAATATGTATAATGATATTGGGGAGAGCGTTTTTATGGGTATGTGAAGTCAAATTTCTTGAAAGTTTTGAATATGTGATGGGATGGGGTTCCATTTTACAATTGAGGAGAAGTGACATTTTTTTAAATACCCAAAACTATTCAATAATGGGAAGTCACTCTCAATCCAGGTTCCTCTAAAATTGTTAAATAATGGAGTTGTGGGGGTGATATAGTAAATAAAATTCTACAAAAGTAAAAAAATCTTGTATGTTTTAAATATTTTATTCCATTTACCTCTTAGGTCACTCACTTTTACAATTTTAGTTTTTCACCATTCTAACTAGTTTTTAACTCTTTTTACTATTCATTATGACCAAAATTATATTAGAATTATCAAATAATATTAATTATTTTTATTAAAAATATGTATTAAATTTTATAACCTTAATATCATATAATTTTCATAATTCAATTAAAAAATAAATCATTAAAACTTGTCGAAAAACAGTTTTTTTCAAGAAATGCATTTCAGAAGAAACATATGATATTTTATTAACTCCATGATAGAAAATCATAATTAATTTAATTCAAATTAATATTAATATATACAATCTATAAAATTAATTTTAATTATTTATAAGTAGGGGCTTATTTAATTAATTAAAATAGAAAAACATTATTCACTTTAAAATAGTTTTCAGTAAAAAGTGTTTTAAGACTAAAAATAAAAATATTAAAAAATCATGAAAATTACGAATTCAAATTAAATTAAAGAAATTATATGAAATTAAATGGTTCATATGTCACATTAATTTTAAATCAAATATACAATGGTAATTTTAAATTATTCTATTTAATGAAAAAAATGTTAGTTTGTGAAAAATCGATAATTGTCACTATTCACTAGAAAATCCATCATTTTAAAAAAATACTAAAACCTCTACCTATGTTAAATTCTAAATTCTGATTTCAAAAATTATATATATTTGGTAAAATAATTTTTCTAAAATTTCAATAAATTGAATATAAATGGTCTGTCAAAAATCAATAAAAATCATTTTGGAAGGACATATATTTTTTATGAAACAAAAAATAATTTTGGAAGGTTGAGTATATATTTATTATTCATTATAAATAAATTTATATTGAGTAAGAACATTATATATTTTTAAAAAAGTATTTAATACAATTCATACCCTCGAATTTTTTGGTTAGGTAATTTTATCCCCATTTAAATAATAATATTTTAAAATTATAATGTGGTTTGATTAAACTCGGCATTCCATGTGGTATGAACTATAATAAATAATGTTTTTTTAAAATATAAAGATGTTATATTATAAAACCCTTAAATAAATTTTTTCCAAATAATTTTAAATTATCCTAAATAATCCAGGGGTGGACATTCAGAAATCATTTTTGGGAAAAACTACATTGTAAAATGGGGGAATAAATATTTCTCTTAAAAAGAGGGAAAATGAGATATAAAGGTCCCAACATAAATAAGATTCCATATAAGAGAACATTTGTGGGAAGTGAAAACATATATTTGTAAAGAAGATCGATTTAAGAGATAATGTTATTATTTTCTAATAGAGAACAAACAATATATTTATAAAAAATGAAAAAATATATTAATTTCAATATAATTTTACTAAAGATGAGGAATTATTTTACTCCATGGCCTAATAAATTATGAAAATATATATAATTAAATAATATAATTTCAACCTTTAATACTAATTTTTATATAATATCATTTATTTCTAAAAATTACAAGTATTCAAGATGAAATTTTATTCATAAAGTGTTAAAATTAAATTCTAATGGATCACATGGTACCAAAAAATGGTATCAAGATCTCCATATTCTTATTATACATTTACAAAAACTAGAACTAGTTAGAAAAAGGTAAGATAACTCTTAAAATTAATACACCTTTATGTTAATCTTCAAATCTAATGTTTAAAAAAATCATTACATAAATAGAACACCATATACACTAAATAAACTCAAAATTTAAATAAGTTATTTGTTTTCTTAAAAAATAATATTTCATGATCAACCACATGTTAGAAAAAATGGTTACTTATACCTAGACCTAATAAAACATTCCAAAAAATGCCATTAATAACCTAAAAACCCAAAATGTTCAAAAAAATTTCATCCTAAAAATATGTTTCCCAAAATCATCATTATGTTAATTTATCAAATAATTTTAGTAAAAAAAAATTCATTCTATCTAGTACATCTTTTAGACCAATGGTAGGTACTTGGACCTTATCAGTTTTCAGTTGTGTGTTTGAGCCCTCTATCCTTTCTAGATATCATGAAATTTCTATTGTATTATGGGTTTTCATTGTTATAAAAAAATATTAATATAATTTATATAATGTTCCCAAAAATTTGATAAACATCCTCATAATAACAATAATCATAAAATCAGTTTGAAATAACTATGGTTTTCTATATAACTTATTTTTTCAATAAAATCAAATAATCTCAATAAATTATTTTTACCTAAAACTAATATATAGGATAAAACACAAAGGTTATAAATTCCATTAATCTTGTGTTCACAAAATATAAATGAATTATTCAATAAATAACCATTTTTTACATAAATAAAAACAAATCCCATAGGTAATTTTTCAACAAATATCTCAAAAAATACTCTTAATAATCACATTTTTCAATAACATAAATCATTGAAAGGGGTATTTGTGCCTTTGAAATTATGATCAACCTTAGACTTTTCCCCCAAATATATTTATTTTTATCCTAGGATAGAAATGATTAAAGTCTATTCAAGTCCTTTATTATGGTTCATAAAGATTCTATGAATTTCAAAAACATATCCCCTGAGAGTGTCTAACCAGGTGTGATGTAGGGCCCATTATCATGCACTGAGTGATGATCAAGTCAAATCACAATACACACTTTTCATAGTTATTACCCACATGAACAAATTTTTATGATCCATGTCAAATTTTACTAGATATATTTGGATGGAATTACTAAAAAAAAAATCTCTTTATATTTCACCAAAATTCATGGATATTTTTCTATACTTATACTTATACATGTACTTATCTGTTTTCTATCACTAATTTATTTTATTCCTAATCATAAAAATAAATAGAACCTTTTCTAATACTAACTATAGTGAATCAATCATTTTACAAAAATTATTCAATGATTTATAAAATAGACATCCAACAACTGCAACTGAAATATCACAAGGCCAAGTGTCTTTAGAAGATTAGGTTCATAATACATCATGTGAGACTAAAATAAAAATTACATATTTTATTTTCTATAATGGGATCATTAATTATTTAGGGAAACTCAAAATGCATAGGATAACTAATGGAATACATATAAAAAATCGATAATCAAAAAATCACAGTAAGGGAATAAACATGATAAGGAAAGATGTTTTTTGAGTGAAAGGTATTACATGTTTTAGAAAAAATAGGACACATAAGTAATCACATGAGAGAATAACATACATAACATCGTATCATACGATCATGGAAACCTATGAGTTAATAAAATAACATATAACATGAAATAAACATGAGTCAAGGATAACTTCCAATACAATATTGCATGGTGGAAAAATTCTTATAATTGATTAGGTATAGTCCCAAATCACATACATAAAAGCTCACGAAGCAAAAAATTTATCGAATAAATTAGATAATTACTTGGGTTTTCCCTTCAAAACATATTCAGGATTTATGTGTGAAACAAAATGAAATAAATCAAAAGTCATAAATATAACTATTACCCACAAAAATAAAATTGGTTTCATAATCATGCCTCATGTCATAAATAAATTAAATTTTATAATAAATTCACTTGATAAATGAACAAATAAAAAGTATTACACCATAAAAGTAAGGGAAAATGATCTAGGAATATATGTAGGAGATACACATATTTAATCATTGATAATTTTTGTAGATAAATAGAAAGACAATAAATGTATTAAAAAATTGTCGTGGAAAAATTCCATTTTCACTTTGAAATATCTTATTCTAATTCTAGAAATTTGAAAAATATTATAGAATTTTTTTTACTTAAAATGAACCATGGAACATTTTAAATGATGTTTCTAATAATTGAGTGGTCATGTAAGCGGGAAATTCCAAACATTTCATATATGTTAAAAGAAGAAATTCCTTGCAATCTTTTGTTAAAAAGTTAAAAATGTACATCATTTGGAAAATGAGAAGAAGATTCATTTTAAAATATTTTTTTTAAAAAAAGATAAATTTTATTATAAATGTATTCAAACTATCATATAATAATATTATAACATTTGATAAACAATTTCAATGAAAACACAGACATGAAAGTGAAAAGTTTCTTAATCTAAGAGTGAAATAATGATTCCTTTTCTTAAAAAACATTTTACAAATAATTTTGAGTAACAACTTAGCGAAAATGGTAATATTACCTGAGAATTTTATGAAAAAAATTGTGGAGAAGAAAATTAAATGTATTTATTGGAAAATGGTCAATAATTTTCTTTTTATGGAGACTCAAGTATCTATAATCCTGATTAGAATGATATTGAAGCACAATCCTTTTTTGCTTTGGTAAATTACGAATCATATGTCTTGTGAAATACTTATATCAAATGAAACATAAATATATTGAAAATAAGTGTGTTCATGATATAAAATGTCAAAGGGAATTTTTATATACCACATAAAAAGAAATAAGTTGTGAATATGGCATAAGTCACCCAGAAATAATAAGTGAGACTTGAAATACCTTACAAAGATCATGTCCTTGAAGTGAGAATTTATAAATGAAGTTATTATGTGTTTCAAATATAATTCTATATAAAAAAGATGGAAAATAAAAAAAATGAATGGTAATTATGAACATTATCTTATCATATCGAAGAAAATGATGAAATAGTTTATCCCAATGAATGAAATTGATTTATAAAATCTCTTATCGCGTAATAATTTTTTATGTAAACTCCACTTAGATGGAATAATTAATATTTAAACTTAAAATACCATCAAATAATATGTTTTTATGGAATTACTTCTAAACCTTATAGGGTATACACTATATAAATGATATTATGTGCATAAAAAACATGTGTCTCAAAGAAGGATGTTATGAGACGAAATCCCTTACCAAGAGTCTATACTTGTCCTGTGTACCCTTTATCTTATTTACGATAATCATATATAAATTATTTTTTTCATAAATTTTTTTTCTTCTTTTAAAAACTTATACTCAAACAATTTAATTCATTTTTTTTGAAATGGCATATTTAATTAAATATTCACTTATGTCCATGTTATGTGTTTTGAAAACACTCAGTTCATAATTCCCAAGCAGTATTGTTTTTTAACCATGGGAACATGTGTCATTATTAAATCATATAAATAATAATAAAAATTAAATAACAATAATATTTATAAATATATTATACTTTTAAAACCATCCATTAAAGATGGACATGAAAAATGAACTATGTTACAATCATAGAGAAGGTTGGTCGTGCGTATAAATGAGTAACATTTCCATTTTTCCACAACCATGATGAAAAGATGGAGAGATATATTTTATAATTATAGAATGATAATTATATCATATAATTAATATAATATATATAAATAAACATAAATATACCATCTATATTTTTAATTAATAAAAATGAATTAGATCTCTTCATGAGGCGATAGTCCACCATACACACGAACAACAATAACATTTTTTAGTGGATGATAAGTTAAGAAAGGATAAGATATAATATTTTCTAGATGATTAATATTTCATTAATATGAAATATAAACATTAAATCCAACATCATGAACATCCACTGGAGGTTATGATGGAAAATGAATTATATATGTTTGTGAGGTTGTAGTCCGCCATACACATGGGAAGGCCCGGATTGCTTGCAGTGCATGGTTCAGGCAGCGAGTGGATATAGGATCCCGGTGGTGGGACATTGTTTTTTGCTAGCTTTCAGGGAGTATTAAGATCATGGGTGTTCTAGTGAGGGGGCATGGTAATTAGACCTCAGAATGTGGAAAATCTGCGGTGCAGGCAGTGAAGACCTCACAAAAAGGGGGAGTGACAACATCAACTATAAGATGACGATGATATCAAATTGACATCTCAAGTCAATAACTCTATTCCTGTGGCAACTATGTTGAATTTGAATTTATTTTACATCATTATTAGGATGGATTTGTATTGTGGCCTATATTCGGAGGCTGTTATTTGTAAGCAATGATGACTTGGGGTGGGGACATGATATTTTCTATTATTTTAGATAGGGACCACTACAGATGTTATTTGGGAATGCTATAGGTTTTCTAGTTTGAGAATTATTTTTGATGTAGGATTCAAGGTGAGCCTTTAGAAATTTATTGTGTTGGAAACCATTGGCTATTTGGGTTGTATGTCTATCATTTAGTGTCTTTGGGGTAATTTTTTGGTGGAATTTTTGTTACTTTTCTGGTGTGGTGCTGCTTCTTGTGTCTTATTTATGTCTCACAAATTCCAAATTTTCTTAAATAAAGTTTTAGGACCCAACTCACTCGAGTCCTCAACAGTCCTGGTAAAGAACCACATTTGGATATTTTCTTAAGAACCATTAGGTTGTATTTTTTTGGAATAAATTAAGTTATAAAATGTATAAAATTAGGTTGGGGAGATACTTTTGAAGGGTTTGTTGGATATAAATAAAATTAGAGGTGTGAATAAGTGAGATAAGCGGTGCCCTTATATAATTAAGAAGAATTTTTATTTTCATAAATACCCAAATTTAATCAGTAATGGGAAGTCACTCTGGTGAAAAGTGCCTGCAAAATTGAAAAATAAAGCATTTTAGGGGTGATATGTTCAGTAAAAACCTTAATAATTTAAATAATTTTTTTTAACATTATATTCTATTTACATTTGGGGATACTCACAATTACCATTTTAGTATTTCACCATGATAAAAATATTTTTTATTGTTTATACTTTTAATTAAGTCAAAAATTAATTTGATAATATTACCTAATATTAATAATTCTAAATGAAAATATTGAATCGATATTTTCAAAATCAAATTACAGAAGTTGAATAATTCATCTTAACATTAAACATGAAAAATGTGTCAAAAAATATTTCTTAATAAAATGCATTTTCTCAATCAAAAGATGATCTTTTAATTAATCTATGACAAGTATTAATAATTAAATGAAAATAATTTAATATTTCTTGATATATAATATATAAATTTCATTTAAATAGTTTCTGATTAGGGTTTATTTTAAATAATCAAAATTTAGAAACATTATGTACTTTAAAACTATTTTAAGGAAAGGAATTTTTGGGCCTAAAATTAAACTTATAGAAAAATATTTAAAATTAAAAATTCAAGTGAAATTAAATAAATTTATAAAATTAAAATTTTTCATATGTAACATTATTATTAAATCCAAAATATAAATTAATTTTTAAATTAATTTATTTAATGATAAAAAATGTTTTTATTTGAAAAATCATAATTTTCACTACACACAGAAAAATAAAAAAATTTAGAAAAATAAAAAAATTTCGTCATAAGTTAAATTTATTTTGATGATTTTAAAAATTATATCCATTTTCTCAAATCATATTTATAAAAATTCAATAAATTAACTACAATATTTTCTCATAAAAATAATTAAAAATAATTTTTTGAAGGAATTTTTTTTAAAAAATAAATATCTTTATAAAAATTTTATTAATTAATTATTAATAATTTATAAATAAATATAAATTGAGTAGTAATTTTATATATTATTATGTTTTTTATGATATGTTAATAATTTCATGAATTGAGTTTAATATTTTATAATGATTTGACTCATGTGACAATAATTTCATACTTCATATCAATACCTACTCAATAAAGTATCAAACATGTAATTTCATATGTATAGTTTATGATTTAGTTATGGGTAAATGACAATATTAATCCATGATAACTTAATTTTTATTTTTATATCATATGTATACATTCAAACTTTGATTCATTTCATACTCCAATCATTATTATGAGGTCACTTCGGGTGGTTGGGTATGTTATTGATAAAATGGTATGTATTTTTTTACAATATTGGATTTATTGACATGAATAGAAATAATGTAACATTATCCCTATATTTAGTTAGATTGAGTACATTCAAGGCGGTGATTATTTTAACGACATGTGATGTTTTGAACTACATTGATTATTGAGTAGAAAAATATTAATTTAATCTAGCTAGTCTATTTCAAATAATTATGAAATTATGAGTGATCGTACACAATATTAATGTTTTCCATGTCCATTGGTTGAGTATATGTATTAAAAAAATGGATTATGTTATTAAATATCTGGTTTATGGAGAAAAATATTGTGTTTGTAATGCTAGTATGTAGAGATGAGTTTTTTGATTATCATAACACCTGACCACATTTATTCTTGAGTAGTATTGAAAAATTTATCAAGTTTTCACATTCCTTATGGTATAGAATTTGAGAATTAATATAAAATTTAATTGATAAAATGATTTTTGGGGCTATATATTAGGAAATGGAAATTTATTTTCTCTTATATAATGTGTATATGTAAACTTTTAGATATTTGGTAACATAATCATATCTTAAAAATTATGTTTGAATAAAAAAGTTACGAAGTTTTTGATTAATTATTAGGGTATTTAGAATATGAGTGAGATTTTTGTATTAATTCATTAAAATTAACAACAATATGTGATGAGTTTCACCAAAATGTGGTTTGTTCCATCTCTTGGTTATTTATACTATTCCAAGTATTTATAAATAATGATTTGAGATATCATTTAACTAATTTTCCTAACATGATTAACATATAATTGGTCTGTTTCCTATCATTTAATTATGTATATATGATTATGTGGATATTAATGTATTTTAACAATAACATAATAAGTAAGGTATTAATTTTAAATTTTATAACAGAGGAAGCTTAGAGTTATCAATTTTATAATGTATGAAACATATGGATTCCCTATGAGTTTTTCATTAATTAAGATTGTTTTATATAATGGTTGTTTATAGACCCCATTTAGTCAACATATATCATTATATAATTTTTAAAATTGTCTCTTAGTGTCTTATATTTATTTATCATGCCTGTGGGACTATAACATTATTCAAATAAGAAGTGGTCCTAAAGAAATGTTCAATGATTCTATCTTAGACAGTAGATAGATTTATAGCCAGAAGTAATTCAATCCCTACTAAGGGATAAAAACCCACTTCAATTATAATGTGGGAACATGTGATAATATTGAAATATGGATAGTTTATGATTTAATTTAATTTTATCATTTCCAATCCAAATCAATAACGTGGTTGTGTATTATATTATCTTATTCTTAATTATTGAATAATGATCTTTTAATATGTAGTCAATTTTTTTGAGAAATAATTACTCTAGAAGGATTCTAAGATAGACAATAATAGTTGAGAAAGATTAGTGTTTAGAACTTTAATATCCAAAAATAATGTGAATAATAAAATTGTAAAATTATTAAAAAGTTTACTACAAAATTATAAAATACCCCTCTTTAAAATTTGGGTCTAGAAACCAACTAGATTCTCATTATCAAATGAATGATATTTGAGTGGCTACTAGATTTTTTATGGTTCAACACTTAGTTATTTATTATTAATGGGGAAATAAAATAGAATTATTTAGCTCAAAATCTTCGAAGTGACCCCCATCAATCTCAATGTGTCTTAAAACATCCACTAATAAATTTACATGTTAAAAAATAACCCAAAAATTATCCTTTATAGATTCCCTAACTATAACATATAAGTAAAACACATCCTAAGAAATTCAAAAATACCAAATTAAATATGACAGGACTTTATAGAAGATATAGTTCCCCAAAAGCTCCATATTATTATTATTCTTAAACCAATAATAATCATTAATCATCTATATTTAATATATATATATATATTCAGATACCTCATATCCTCTGTATATTACCATGTCTACTCTTGAACCTAGTTATGCTACAACTATATTCTTACCAACAACACATTATATACCTCAATTCCTTCTAACATTTATCTTAATTATTCTATATATGATCCTTAAATGATGTATCTACCTAAAATTATAAATCATCACACATAAAAACATGAGAATGTACTAACTCATACATTAAAAAAGATAATATACAAAATCAATCCATTATTCCATCAAATCGTGGTGGAAGATCCAAATAATCAGGTACCTCCCAAATTCATTCCATTAAATAAAAAGATGCAACAATGATAGGTTTTATTCTTCCGTTATGACACAATATATGATGTCCCAGTTGATATGTTACTCAAAAAAATAAATTATCACTTAAACTGAAATCTAATGACTAATTTCAATGATCATTGTTAGATCCACATCTACATTATGTCTTAACTAAAAACATTGAAATTAACTGGACTTGATCAATAGTCACCTGTATTAAGCTAGGATAAATGAGTTATGTTTCTCTAAACCAAATATAATACAAATGTGAATTACTAGTTCAACTTTTTAAAGAAAACTAAAAATGTGTTTGAATAGACACATAATATCATATTTTAATAGACAATTATAACATAAACAACGATTCCTGCCAAAAACACCAAAACCTAAGATACATGAACTCAATGTGTAATTTTTAATTTAATTAATATACATATGTTAAACATTGGTATATATTTTATAAATTTTATTCAATTTCCCTATCATACCCAATTCTTATTGAATTCCCACTAAAAAATGAAAAGTGAGTCTCAAATTCCTTTTAGAAATAACAATCATGGGAACTCCATTAACTCAACTATTTTCTATATAAATATTCTTCCAAAATAATTAAACAAATTTATCTAAAAATTATAGAAATTTTTTGGTACCTTCATATGGAAATCTATAAATACAGATAGAACATCTCTTCCTCTAGGTGTTCTTAGAAAACCCGTCAAGAAATTTGCTTCCTACTAACCTAACTCGACCATATTAACCTCTCCCATTCCATGTTTAAATTGTAAAAGAAATTAATTGTGTCTCCTATATCAACAATGGATATTCAATAATGTTGATCAATAAAGAAAATAACATTAGGTAATTATTTCCCTCGAATGACTTCTTCCCTCATGATGATATTCTTCAAAATTTTGGTATGAGTATTAATATGTAGACATGATGAAACATATGGGATTAAAGAATTAATGTGCAATGAAAATACCAAGCACAAAATCACATAATGCGTGAAGTATATTTTAAATTATATAATAATACTAATCAAAACTAACATTGTGCAATGAGGGTGTAAAATCTACTATTCTAGGCCGATATGGCTATATATATAAAAAAATTAAAAATTTTAGAGCATCAAAAAGAATTTTTTATAATCCCAAAATGTTAATATAACCCATCCATCAAAAATTTGTACCTCCACATTTTCATATTTATCATCAAGTCTATAAGCCATTTTTAATAATGCAAAAAAAATCCCTATAAATGTATCATGCAGAGTACAATTTACCTACAGATTGAGGTATGTGTGTAGGGGGTAAGTAACACAACACACTAATATATCCTCATAAATTATTATTCACCTAATGAATTAGAAAATCACGACTAATTTAATGTGTTTATAAGAATGTTTTTACCTATTATGTTTTTTAAAACAATATAATGGAATTTAATATTCCATATATAATACATCTTTATCTAATCCACAACAACAAAGAGGAAAATCCTCATCATTTCCAAATCCATTAATCCACACGACCTTTTTAGTTTCTAAATCTTGAGTGACCCAATGTAAAGAAGATTATAAAAATGTGTGATTCCAATTAAAGAGTGTAAGGGATACCATAATACATCCTTGTCTTGATAAAAAAATCCTTCACACTGAAATATGATTCTAAATAATTTTTTACAAACCCAATAAAGATACCACACATAAGGGTGGTTTACCTTTCTACGTATAATCCATCAACTAAGAAAAACTCTAAAATATCAAAAAATCATAAATTCAAATAAATAAATAACACCACCATTATAACATGAATCCTTTTTTAATTACCCGTATTTTATATAAATTACACATGCCGTTGGATATCATGATTTTTCGTTTTTTTTTTGTAAAAATTCACCCCTACCCAAATTATTTTTTGATAATATTTTCTTAAACATACTTACATTATTTTAAGACAATATAACTGAATTAAATTTAAATACAACACTCAATCCCCAAATATCTTGAATGAAAATACATGAAGTAGAATCCAACTATCAGAAAAGATGTGGAAGAAAAACCACACTTCCAAAACTAAGATCAAACCTATCATTCCATTCCCAAATAAACAAGAAATTGAATCCCATATTTTTCTTAAAAACATCATTTTATTTCTAAAAACTATATGGTTGGGGATCTTTCATGAAAAAAATCACAATAAAACCAAAAAAGATGGAGTTTGAGAGATATAACTTTTATGTAACAACCCAATGCAATTTTATCAAAAATGAATAAGTATTTTGGGAAAACACTCACCAAAAATCCAATAAAATAGAATGTCATGCTTTAAATGACAGGAAATGAGACAACTACCCAAATAATTTTTTAAAAATTAAATTTCAAGGGTTTATTTATGTGATAAAACAAACCAACCAATTAGTAGATATAACTATGAGTCAAACCATTCCCATTGAATTTATAACACCTCAAAATTTTAAAATAACACTATGTTTTATAACCTTTACCACACACAATGTCGAGCTTATAAGAACCATGAAATACTATTACATTATGAATTTTTTATCATAAATGATTGACTTATAGGGTAAAAATATTAAAAATAACATTATTAAATATATATAAAATATATAATCAAAACAAATATATGGATTAATTATAAGGCAATAAGAAGTAAATTTGTATTAAAGTCATTTTATTCTTCAAAAAAACTTCTTCACTAAATTTTTTTATTCATTTTTGTGATAAAGACATATAATTATTTTTCTTCTACTTTTATAAAATTTATTTAAAATTTGAACATCATTTTTAAATGGAAATTTTAAAATTTTACTTGTGGGATATTTTGATAAGTTTTAGAAAAGTCTTATTTTTCAATGAAATTTGAACAATAATGATTGTATTGGAAACATTATTTATTATTCTAACATTTAAAACGATTTTTTTAGAAAATGGTTTCATGTTAAAATTAGGGCTATTATATTATTATTAATCCAACTAATTTTATTGGAATTGATTTTATAGATGAATTAGGTTATAAAAATGGTTTATATTTAAAACGATTTTTTTTAAAACTTTTTTTAAATTTTACATTTTTACCTTGAGTTATTTTATTAATATTCAAGAAATCGAATATTTAAAAATTTATTCTATATAATTAATTAGTATTTTAAAATTTATATAACAGTTACCTTTTATTTTTGATCAATATGAATGGTAATCTTGTTAAGTTTTTGTTATCATGGAAAATGCTAAATGGGTTAATTAGGTTCTAAAATTATGTGATATGAACTTAAAATCAATCCAAAATGTACCATTATTTCACTGGATGGGAGATATCCGACCATATTCATACCAAATTTGAATATATGGCATTTTTTATACTTTCCTTGGATAATGACATTTATATTATTTTAAGTAAATAAAAATGCAAAATTATACTCCCTGGACTTTAATATCTCTATTATTTTTAATACAAGGGTAAAAATAGAATGAGTTTGTTTATAAATATTTATTTTAAATATAGATTATTTTTTTCATGGAAAGTATTTTTTATCTATAGTAATCAAATAAATATCTTAAATACTTATGTAATGCTGACCCACTATTTGTGTAAACATTAGAAATATCAAGTAAATTATACTTAAAAGTATAAAAATAATATTTTTTTGGTGAATTATTTTATCCCATATGTTTTATAGATAAAAAAGGAATTATATTTTTGTAAAAGTTTTTTATTTGAATTCCATGTTGAGTCAAAAGTCCTCTTTTGACTTTTGTGTCTTGTTTTGGAAATAACAAATCTATTCATATAGGTTTATCGTACTAACCCTGTTTATCGCACTATCCCTGCTTATCATACTGACCCCCTTTATCATACTGACCATATTTATTGTACTGACCATGTAAATCGTACTGACTCTGTAAATCGTACTGACTCTATCAATCGTACTGACCCTATTAGTCATAGTGACTCTGTCAATCGTACTAACTCTGTCAATCGTACTGACTCGGTCAATCATACTGACTTATGTGCATCATATTCACTTTGTATCATTCCTTTACATTGCACTAAGTAATACTAATAGTACTCATATTTTATTTTTATCACATGATTTTTTTATCCTTTATAAAAAAAATTTAATCGTACTCATGTTTATATTTTTCATATATCTTTTGTCTTAACCAAAACGATGTCGTGGAGTTAGTTATAAACTAAACAAAATGATCTCATATTTTCTATTTCAATATGACTGTTATAATGCCAGGTGTCCAAGTCCCTCCGATTTTTTCAGAGAAATATGACCGTTGGAGGAAATATGACCATTGGAACCTGAGGCCTATAAATAGGCGGTCATTTGAAGTTGTGAAAAACAACAGAGAGACTTTGATCATTCTGTGCTACTATCAAGTTCTAGAGAGAGACTTTGTGACTTATCTCTTGATTCGTGCGAAAGCCTTGAGATTACATGACGTGAATGACATATTCTATGTTTTTGTATTTCATTAAGTGCTTTGATTTTCATTGTGCGACGGATCATCGTATTGAGGGATTCCAAGTGTTTGAAAGAAAGAGTTATCGATTACCTGCAAAATTGAGGGCTTGCGGGGATAGCAAGACAGACGTATCAATCATCATATCGAGGGCTTGTGGGGATAGAAAGACAGATGTACCGATCATCGTATCGAGGGATTGAGGGGATAACAATATGGACGTATCGATCATCATATCGGGGGCCTACCAAGGTGTTGGTAAGACATACCTCTTATCCTAGGTGAAATGATACCCTTCCCTTTTGGATAAAATAATTGTAATACTTTTACATTTCCACTTATGTTTGTTTTAGGAAGGGAATTGTATTGTTTCCTTTCTTTATTTCATATTAATTTGTAATTTTTTCAATTACAAATTATACTGTTACATATTGTATTAATAGATTATAAACGCTTTATGGTAGAATCTTTCACTATTGTATTACTCTGATTATTGTATTCACTTTGAATGCAATTTTTTTACATTTTTTTATAGTATTACATCATATCATATCTTTTATATCCAAGTCAATTGTGGTTATTTGTATTTGTTGTGAATTGTATTAGTTTAAGATCATTTAAACTAATTCTTTAAGTGTTTAAACACGATGTTTTTAAACCGAAAATTCACCCCCTCTTGTATTATTCCATCTAACATATATATTAATATAAATATTCGATCCAACAACTACTATCAGAGTAGGTTTCCACTTATTTTTATTACTAGCTCTCTTTATTTCATTTTTTTGTTTCAACTATTTACTACACTTACGTGTAGAGTGGAAAATATTTTGTTTTATTAGACGGTAGGAATAAATATTGTGTCAATTGACAATATAAATCCAAATAGACCACTAATATTCGATGGAAATGATTATGAGTACTGGAGAGATTGAATGAAGAAATTTTTTATTAACATTGGTGTAGACAATTTTATTATGCTTACTGGAGGTTACAAAATTCATGACAAAGAAGTCAGTACATTCACTAATCAAGATAAGAAAGAATATCAACTGAATTACAAGGTATACAATACTTTACTATGTTCTATGACCAGGAATATATACATCCAAATATCATCTTGTGAAGCAGCCAATTGAATTTGGAAGAAATTGGATGTCACACATTTTGGTATATCTAAGGTTATAGAAAAAATAAGAGAAATGCTTCGAGCAGAGTATCAAGGATTTATTTTTCCCTATGGAGAGCCTGTATGTAAAGTGAAACAAAGATTTATGAAAATTTTCAATAGTTTACAATCTATGTGAGAAAAAGTCCTGGATGATGAAGCTCTTATTGACAAGATTATTGATATAATGCCAAAGGAATGGGAGTCAAAAAGGATAGCTTTTGATGAAAACAGAAAAGTCTCTCAGATTACTCTTAATGAACTCTTTGAAACTCTTCTACAACACGAGACAAGAATGAAAAGAGATACTGATTTCAATGAAAAGAAAAATGGAAACTGAATTGTAGCATTTACTACTACATCTAAAGCTAAAACACCTTAAAGGATAACAAGATCCAAAGCTAAGAAAGTTGTTATGTCTGAATCAAGTGATTGTGATCATTCAGATAATGAGTTAGCCAATCTTGCTCGAAGGGTGAACAAGATTGTGGGAAATAAATACTTCCAATACAGATTCAAAAAGAAATATAGGAAGGATAAGAAAGATTCAAGGGAAACATGTAATGAATGCAAGAAAGTAGGTCATATAAGACCTGATTTTCCTTTACTGAAGAGAAAAGATCTAAAGGAGAAAAATTCAGAAAGAAATTAGAAAAAGTATTAGAAGACAAATACAAAGAAATTCTTGATGGAAAATGTTACATGGATGACATGTGGTAGTGATTCATCAGATGATTCTTCAGAATATGAATCCTCAGGACAAAAAAATATCAGACTTATTTCTAGATTAACAATTTGAAATCATTATCTCATAGCTAAGGTACACAATGATGAAGCTATTACAAATGTTTCCTTGAATGAAAATTAAACTGATAATAAGTATTATGAATCATCAAATGATGAGTCTTCGTCATCAGAAGATAATATATTACCTTCTTTTGAATAAGTTACTAGGTTTTCTAATTTACTTGAGAATGAAAATTCTAAACTCAAGAAGAATCTTGATAAGAAAAACTCTAGAATTTATAGTGTAACTAAAGAAGCATCAGATCTTTCTATTGATATTGATACAAAAACTTCTGATTTTGAAATTATTTTAAAAAACCTTGAGAAAGTCAATTCTGAGAATAATAAACTCTCTAAGGATCTAGAAAAAGTAATTTCTAAGAAAAATGTTTTCGAGCCTAACTCTAGTTCAAAATAAAATGTTATAGAGGATAAAATATTTGTTTTAAAACTAAAATCAGAAATTTTATCCTGGAATAAGTTTTTTCCAAACTTTACTTATGGTAAGGAAAACATTGATAAAATGTATTCTCAAATTCTACATTTGAGGAATCATTCTGGTATTGGTTATACTCTTTCAAAACCAGTTTTTAGTAATAACTATTTTATTCTTCAAAGTACGCCTTCTTTTACTAAGTTTAAATGTGGTGGACAGTGAAAAATAAATCGTTGTCTTAATAGAAATCAGTCTTTAGGATTTCATAAAGCTCATTTTGAAAAACAAATGTGGATTCTAAAAATTCTTTTATCAAATACTTCTGGATCCAAACAAGTTTGGTTTCCGAAAACTAATTGTTTCCTTTTTTGGAATATAATAAGTGTACCAAAAAGAATATTTGGTACATGGATAGTGGTTGTTCCCGACACATGACTGGAAAAAAATATTTCTTTGAAAAGATTATCGAAACAAAAGGTGGAAAAGTTTCCTACGAAGATAATGCTCAAGGAAATATTGTTGGAATAGGTAATATGGTTTTTTTAGAAGAGTTCTAATTTCAAATGTTTTGTTTGTCAAAGGTCTTAAGCACCATCTCATCAGCATAAGTCAGTTATGTGATGAAGGATACATTGTGAAATTTAGAAATGATAAATTTTACATCAATTGTTCATTTATGAATCAATTTTTACATTATAAGTAAATTTATATCCCTTGAAGAGTGAAATCCTTATTATAATGGTTAAGATTAAAATTGGTTAACCAATGGGTGGAACTAAAATTTTTTGTTTAAAACAAAAAATAAACATTTTTTTGTTTTTTGATGTTATTTCAACCAAATAATACCATATATTCAATTATATTTGCATTTGGAATCAATTTTCTAGAAAATGTATATTATATTTTAATCTTTCAAGAAATTTAAAGAGTACCCCTCTCATCACTTAAGAAAGGGAACCCCTACTTTATCTTTATTAAAAAAACATTGATCTATCTAGATAATAAAATATAGAAATATTATATTCAATGTTTCACTAGCCTTTAATTAGGGGTGTTGGACTTCATAAAAGACAATTATAAGAGTCATTAAGAAATGATCAAATGGAGGCCTACTAAATAAGCAGTAATCATCTTACCCAACCCCATTAAATTTATTTATTCTTCTAACTCCAAAAAATATATGATATTAAAATTAAAATAATAAATTCGTTATCTTACCTTTACTGAAATTTTATAATTATTATGTAACCACTAATATCTTCCCTCTATTCCATCAAATGGAATGTGAAAATATAACTCATGCATACCTATGGATTACTATTTACACATACCGATAAAATTTAATTTTCATCCCAATATTTCATGGATGTGTATAATGATGGTTTTAATATTTAGAAATATTATTTTTTACATAATTAGAAATTTGGAGTTATAATATCATTTATACCATCACATCATCTTATCCTATGTACAACTACAATGTTGATTGTGCATATGTGCAAACTACCACATCTACGAAGCGATGTGATTAGTTTTCCTTTTCTTATTTACATGGATATAAATAAGGATAGAATTATTTAATATATATGACATATAGAATATAATAATTATTCTATAATGGTGAATTATTATATTCTTTTTTTCATTCCATCTGCCGATAAGTGAAAATAACATTCACGAGTACATACATACTATTGTCACCATAAATGACGTAATTAATTTTTCTATACAAACCATTTATGGATGAAAAATATGTAAATATATATGATATTCAAAACATGGTTATAATTATATTTTTGATTAGATTATGATCGATGTAAAAGGTTCCGATCTTCCAACCCGAAATCCATATACAAAATGAAACAATTAAGACCGGGAAACTATGATATTAATATGTAATTGTTAATAAATTGGAATTTAAATATTATAAATGTATTAGATATGATATTTTAAGCAGGTAAATTAATATTTCATAAAAGTTTAATAAATTTTAAATTATTATATAGGATTATAAATTTCTTTAAATTAATTTTAAAATAGAGGTAAGGATTTTTGGTCTCACAATTACTTCTATGAGGCACGTACCAATTTCTCCACTTATTTATTTTATTTAGTGTATATAATACACATGTATGTCTATTATTATTCTTATCATAAAAATTATGGGATAAAAATATCTATTTAATGATATTTATTTCATCAGTATATTGATCCAAAAGATACCAATGTGGTAAGGAGTTTATTTTACAATATTATTATTTATTGGTATTTTTTATGATCAAGTTTGTGATGGAAGCTTTTTTCTAACCTATATCTAAAGAAACCCAAGAATATTATTCCATTCTCGTTTTTTGGGATATTACATGTTTCCCTTTCATTTTACACTTTTTAAAGAACTCAAGATAATGCAAGAATGACTTTTCTGAAAACATACATTATTTATCTCTTCTTTCAATTTTTTTTTCATGTTCATGTTTTCTAAAACAGTTTTCAAGATTATTTTTAATATTCAACTAAATTTATTTATACTAATTTTTACACATGATTGAAATTTTTATATTTTTTTAAAAGGAATATTTTTGTTTTTTTAAAATGATTTACTTTTTAATTTTTACCAAAAATGTGAACAAATTTTTTGTTTTAGCATATAGGTAATGAATAAAATTTCCCACCATAATGACCTTTAAATGTTTTGAATATTTCGTTATAGGCATAAATTATTTTAAATGAAATTTTTTTGATTAATATTTGGGAATGTTTTGGATTTTATGTGTGTTTATTCAGAGTAAAAGGTAAATTTTTTCATGAAATGTTTAAAGATATCTTTTAAAAGAATTTTCATCTATAATGTGTATTTTAATTTCACTTATAATTTGGTAAGGATATGATCTGATGATACCATACATATTCATTATTACGATATATTTACATCGATAACAATTTAAGTATGATTATTTGAATCTTGTTTCTTCCCCATGGGTTAATTAAGTTTTGAATCCCATTTTTTTCAAGTTCCATGATATTAAGAAATATTTATGAAAGCCATTTAATTTTAATGGGATATTATATGATGAATGTTTTATATTATTTTTGTAAAATTATGTATGATTTAAATTTTGTTATTGGTGAGACTAAAATTATATATCCATCCATTTCATTGGGTAATGATGGATAGCTTATGAGATAACATAGACTAGAATATGGAGTAAACCCACTTCAATAACTATTTTATTTCACTATTATAGTCTTGGGAGTGAACATTTACTATGGAAATTATAGTTTGGGAGTAAACCTAAACATCTATAATAGTCTTTAATGTTAGCCCTAATTATTAAGGAAATTATTTTAGTTTCTTATTTTCACTCCAAAAGCTCACGTGTTTTTCCAATGTTATACTCCCTAGGCTTAGGTTATTTTATTAATTTATTTGTTATGTCTTATGAACTACCAATACTTATTCCATGATTGATGTTTTTTATCAATGATGTTATTGGTATTATATTCAAATGATAATATCATGTTCTCATACACTTATAATCATGTAATTTTTAAGTTATCATTGATTTATCCCTTATTTACCATTACTGGGTATCTAATCTCACCATTTCAAATGTTTCCTTTCCCTAGGTTGTAATGATAGGTTCTAAGCATGACATGCCTAATAAGGTTTAAGGATATTAATAACATAGTTGTAGATGATGTATACCACTTATGAATAAGTTTTTTATGTATTAAAGCTTTTAAATATATTATACCAATTTGTTTATGGGATAGATAATAGTGTTATGTTTTCATTTTTCATCTAATAATATGTGATATATATGTATGAAATGTTTGGTTCACTATAATTGGTATCATATAAATACTTATTTGATCTTTAGATATTACAGTTTGAGAGATCTGGTGGAACCCAAAGGTTATGTCTATGTATAGGATGAAACCCTAATTTTATTAAGGAAGATATTAAATGATTTTCCTAATAATATATCCCCATATAGATACTATAGGTGGATAAAGATTTTGGAATATATTATTTGAGGAGTAATAACCTCAAATTTTTGGTTAAGTGTATATCAGCCATCAATAAGGTGCATGGTGCGCATGGCCTTAAAACACAACTGGTTTGATACTCAAGATAATATTATTATATTAATTAACATTTTCATTATTAAACATGACAAAATATTTGAATAAATTATGATTATGGATGGACTACTTAAAAATTAATTTATCATCAATTTAAAATAAGGTTTCATGATTTAGATATCTTGTGAATAATTTTTTTTCATGATTATTTGATTATCCAGTATTATTAATATTTATCACTCTACTGTTTTTGGTTTTTAGTTAACGGGTGGAACTAGGAAGATTCATGTTAATGTTGAATGCAATGGAAAATGGAATGAGTGTACTCATGAGAAAAAAAATGTAATGGGAACTGGAAGGAGAAACCATGTGATTATGCCTTATAGAGTGTCCTATTATATGACTAACAACCTAAAAATTGATGATTGTTTTGATAGTTCTAATAAAATAAATATTTAGATTCATGAATACCATTAAATAAATATGATTTAACTTCCTAAATTTTTATAATGTGGGAATACATACTCATGGAAATGGATTATAGGAAAGAGAGGACGTTTTATGTGTGGAATATAAAGACATAGAGCACATCATTGCTGATGAAAAATGAATATTTTGATGGAGGAAAAATAATTTCATAAAATGGAAACATTTATAATTCAATTTCTTATATGTGTGGAACATGATAATTATCTCGGTCAATGACCTAACACTCGATGTTAACTCCTAGAATAAAACAGGACCCACACTATTCCAATCATTGAAGTGAAAGGATTGAAATACTTATATTTGGGATTAAATAATTATTTTGTAGAAGTGTTATATAAATTATATTATATATATAATAATCTTGAATCATCTATGGAATTTTCTAAAGTTATTTTTATTTAAATATTTGGAAAAATATTTTGAATAGTACTGATAATGAAGAAAAAGGATTTAGTAGAAAGGTGCTAATTTTTAGTTGGATAAAAAAATGAGTATCAATGATGAAGTAAATGGTACAACACAGGTGACCATGAATTTGTTTAGTTACTTGATGAAAATTTTATTTAGGTCATCCTTCTTTAATTTTATTGTGACTTTGGTTTTATAAAATATATTCAATAGTCTGGGATTTTATTTGAGAAATAAGGATAGTGATTTTTTTAAGTAAAATGTTTTCTTGTGAGGTTAACATAATAATAATGGATACCATTGTGGTTTTATATGATTAAGGTTGATCTTATGTAAAAGGGTATATATACTACTTTTGAGGTTTTATGTCATTGTATTTGGAGTTGATTTGTAAATTTTAGTGGATAATAGGAAGAATACACTATTGAGATTTATGGTCTATAAGATAGTGGGATACATATAATCTTGATGGTTGGAATGTGATCCAGTGAAAATGAAATATCTTTATAGAAATTTATGGTCAAGATATATATTATATTTTAGAATAGAATCTACTTATGATTCATGATATTTTTTGTATTGGTCACTACATTATAAAATTATTTAGTGACTTATCTTGGTGATTAATTTTATTTTTGGAGATGCCTCTTTAGGTTATGGTATATGTCTCCCATAATAAGAACACATGTTTAAGATGAAATATTATTTGTGATGAATATAGTTAAATTTTGGGGGGTGTAGGTTGAAAGGCATGTGGTCACCTTTGAGGTTAAAACATTCTTTAATGTTGTGGTTATTGAGTTCAATTGGGATGTAGTGTTATTTTTTTGTGGAATTATGTATTTTGAAAAACTATTTTTATTATGGAAATTTTGGAGTAAAATGTATTATTTATTCAAATTAAGTGTTATATAATTTGGATATCATTTATGTTATTCTAACCATTTTTGTTCAGTTTAACATTTAACGATATGAAGAATAGATTTTTGTCCATTTTAAAATTATGTTATGTATTGGATGTTAATTTCAGTGATCTAGAAATTAAAACTTCATCTTGAATACCCATCATTTAGATAAAATAGGAGAGTTTGTTTGAAATTTATTAATGTATGAAATTATACTTTTTAAGTAAATATTTTTTTAGGTTATTTTTCTATATGGTAATGTATTTACTCAACTATTGGAAATGTATCCTTAAAAATTTATTCCTATTATGATCATTTCTAACGAATCGGTGGTCCTTTTCACACAACATTGATTTCTGTTATTTTACATAAATTTCTCAGGATCATTCACTTGTCAAAAATTCTCATTGTCACTCTTAATCATTATTAATAAATTATATGTTTCCTTCATTAAAAGACTATCACTTACAACTAATTTCATCCAATTTGGATTATTATTAATGTGTTATTGTAGATGATATTTTTATTTCTTTTCCCCTATTTTCGAGAAGAATTTTTATTATCCCATTTTACGATGTATGATTTGGGAAGTGTAATTCTGAAATATCAAACCCTTGTTTTCTGAGAACATTTTTAACTAGAAATGATGGAATTAATTAGGGGGTGGTAGGAAATATCACCCTGCTATTTTAAAATAACATTGTATTCGATATCATATAAAACATGACACACCAAGCATAAATTGTCATGACCCGTCCACCGAGGCCCGTGCCGTGACTACACCAATCCTACCTTCCATAGGCTAGTGGCTAGTGATAAGCACCCAAAGGATTATTCCCTAAAATGGGAAGGCTTTGGATTTATAAACTATAAACTCACACAAACCAAGAACACGGCAAGATACAAGCACAAAGTAAACTATATAGTAAACAGGGTGTGTAAAGAAAGTAAAGGGAACAAAATATGAGTCCAACATGAAAGTATAAGAAAAACTGGAAAGTACAAGTAAAACTGAGTACATATCCTATGAAAACCCACCAAGGATCCTACTTGAAGGGTAGGTATAGCTGTCGAATGATCACTTCTACGGATCACCTTGTCAAAGTCCACCTTTGAGTATTCTTCAGTCCAGGTACCCTCGTCCTCAGTCAGCATTGTCTGTCGTCTGCACTAGACACAACAAGGTGTGGGTATAGCCTGTGCATGGGTGAGTATAACAATACCCAATATGTACCATGATACCCCTAATGGTCTCTCAAATCCAAAAAGGATAAACAAAAAAACATAGAAACAACAGTCAACCCTACTCAAGTATATTCCCATACATATACCTAAGTTACCAAAATATACCCACCTCACACAGGAGGGAAGAATACCACACAGGTAATACCATGTAGGAAGGAGTACCACACATGTTTCTCCATGAAGATAAAGTACCAAACAAGTAAACCATGAAGATATAAGACTCAGCTCAAACCAGGTATACAACTACGAGAAATAGGATTATAATGCTAACCCACACATGATCGCTATAAAATCTAATAGCCAACCACATGATTCTCCAGGGATAATAAAAATTAACATCTCTACTCACAACTTCGAACACCTCAACTGCTGGAGAACTCATTCTCTATGGAGTACAATGGGCCTACCGCATCACACAGAGGTGCTTCCCACAAACCTTGGACTGCTAAGGTACTCCTCCTGTTGAGTACCGTGGGTCTGCCGCATCACACAAAGGCGCTCCCCCTTGTGGCATATGGAGGTACTCCTCCTATTGAGTCTCATGGGTCTTCCGAATCACATAGAGGTTCTCCCCACCGTGGGTCTTCCACGTCACAAAAAGGTGCTCCCAACTAGGCCTGTCGAGTCACTCAAAGTCGAAACGGTCAGCAGTCGTCAAGTCTCATCCAGTCGTAGGGTTCCATATGTACCATGCTTGGGAGAATCACTCCCCAAGACATCGGTCATATCTCAACCGCCCTTAAGTCCCATAAAGAAGTATCCCAAAGGTATGTCACATCATAAGGGACCCAACGCAATAGACTGCGCATCAATAAGATTCTCGGTTGGCAAGTTATGAGCATTTCTGCTCTGATGGCCTGGTCAGATTCGGGGTTCGATACAACCCAACCATACTACAAATTTATCCAAAACTCAATTAGAGTGTACCAAAAATAATGATCTCAATCCAAGGATTCGGGTTCCATAGACGGTTCATCAAACAGATGATCGATTCTCAAGAAATGGCCACAAAGGCGTATCTGGGTCCAGATGGGCCTAGGTCTAGTCTGACCTGATAAGACAAACCTGGCCCGACCCGACCTGGGCTGAGCCGAACTGGTTCAGATCGACCCGTCCTAGTTGGCCTGGGATGCGGTGGGCCTGGTCCTCTAGGCCATGGTTCGGCCCATCACACGAAGGGGACGGCCCGGAGGTACGACCCCCTAGCGTGGTCTGCTCGGGCTGGTGCCGAAGGGGGATCAGACACCCTTTTGTTCAGAACTACCAAGGGGTAGCGCCTCTAGGCACTTCCAAGTCACTATGGGACTCGATCGGGTCCCGCCGAACTGCAATGGAAGAATGGTGCTTCGGCCGGCCCTCCTCCCAGCGGCTCAGTCGCACGCCACTGCTCCTCTACAGTCAGCAGGGTGCTGGCCGCCTTTCGGCCTCCGCTGTGGCCTCCTCCTCTGGTGGCATGGACGCACGCCGCTACTTTTCCATGCGGCTAGCTGGATTCAGGCCACCACCATTCCCCGCTGCGGCCGACGGGCTGTGGCTTCCTCATCATCTGATGGCACGGACTCGTTCCACCCTTCCCCGTGGTCGGCCATGTGTCAGCTACTTCATTCTTCTGCAAGTGATTACGGCTTAGTTCCAAGCTCGAAAAATAAATCGGCCACTTATTCATGATCCTTGGTTTGAGGGCTCCACGTCCATATGTCGCGCTCAACAAAATATTTCATTTCCAGTGTCATTAAATATGTAGGGTTGAAGAATGCACGAATAATGTGCGGAGAATCAAAAGATAAGAGGAAAAGTATACACATTGGACGGTAGCCATGTTAGTTTGGCCATCGTCATTGTGGAACTAGAATATGAAGAATCTATAAATAAATTAAATCATATATAAATCCCCAACCTCTATTTTCTGATGGAGGTTGTGCGAGGAAGAAGATGAAGTCATTGAAGATTGACATCTTCATTCGTCACTCCCGCAAGATGCTCCAAGGTCGGTTCCTCGTTCTTCGATTCCGGACGTCGTTCTTCATTAGAGGATCTCCTTTATTAGAGAAATATCTTTCCAACTCTTTAATGCTCTCCCCTCCTTTTCCAATCCCTTTTCCTGTGAGAGGTGAGGTTCCAAATTATATAATCTTAATAAATAATTTAATTATCGTTTTTACATCAATTAAATTAAGTTGGAACATTTAATTTAGAGAAAGCCAGAAGTTTAACGTTTATTTATTAATTCCGAATTAATTAATCCTATTAATTAAGGTGGAATGTGGTTACACATTTTGTGTAAATGGGCATTTAATGCCCAACATTAAATTCTCGATGACCCTCATGTGGTCCCCACCTTTATGTTTTAAATGAGAGGTTGAAATTTAAAAAATAAAATGAAGCATGTTTGTTTTATTTTCTTCCACGAACTGTCTGAAGACTAACGTTCACCCTCGACCTACTGCGGTCGAGGTGAAGGTCTCCTTAAGCGAATATTGGCACTGCGAGTTCAATAGTGTTGTCAGATTTCAATTACGAGCACCAGTTCAATAGTTACAAAATGTCGCTCATGTGTTTACAGAAGGTACCTGAAAAAATGTTCGGAAATTTATTCCGAGAACACCAAGCCTTAGAATCACACGCCGTCAATTTTCACGGACTCTAAATATTTCAATTTAATTAAAAAAATGACATTGAAAAATCTGGGTCATTAAATTCTCCCCACCACTGGACTTTGTGTCCTCAAAAGCCACAACAAAAACTAGGGACACAAGTGGGGATACTGAGCATGAATATGAGCCTCCTGCTACCATGTGATCTCTTGGAGGTTCCCATGCTGACAATGAAATCACACTAGAGGTATCGACTGCCCACGAAGGACCCTATCCTGTCGATCCTCAATCCTCACTGGAACCTCCAAAATCATTGCCACATCATCAAAATCTAGATCACCCCAGTCAATGTTGTGCTAAGGATCATATATGTATCTCCTCAGCTGCGATACATGGAAAATATCATGCACCCAGTGCAATTGAGGTGGAAGAGCTAAGTGGTAAGACACCTCTCCCACTCTATTGAGGACATGAAAGGGTCCGATGAACCTTATAGATAACTTTCCGCCCCAACCAAACCTCCAAAAATATCATCTAGGTTAGACCCATAGAAAGATATATTCACTATCCTCAAACTGAAGAGGTCTCCGTCTCCTGTTATCATAGGACTTCTACTTGCTCTGTGCAGTCTTCATCAACTCTTGGATGATCTACACCTTCTTCAAGGTAGCTCGTACCATCTTTGGCCCCACAAGTGCTGACTCCCCTGGGCCAGTCCAGCAAAGAGGTGATCTGTAAGGTCGTCAGTACAACACCTCAAATGGTTCTATACAGATAGTGGAGTGGTAACTATTTTTTACGCGAACTCCACCAAAGGCAAGTGATACTCCTAGCTGCGACCAAAATCAAGGATGCAAGCATGTAGTATGTCCTCAAGGGATTGAATGGTTCTCTCTATATGATAATCCATATGAGGATGGAAGGCAGTGCTCAACCGAAGCTGTGTCCAAAATGCCTCCAGTAACCCCTTCCATAGTTGGGAAGTGAAATGTTCATCACAATCATAGACAATCATAGATGGAACTACATAAAGTCGTATAATCTCTTGTACGTAAAGGCATCCCAATCTCTCTATTGATTCATACTCTCTGATAGGTAGGAAGTGGGCCGATTTGCTGAGTCGGTCATTGGTCACCCAGATAGAATCATGACACCTTGATGTGCGTGGAAGTCCGGTCATAAAGTCTATGGAAATTCCATCCCACTTCCACTCTGGAACCGCCATCACACTCCTGGGTGGTTCCCAAGTAAGAAAAACCTCAATCTTCGCTGGATCCACTACAACTCCAGCCTTCGAGATAATATGTCCCAGAAAGTGAACCTCTTGTACCCATAACTAGAACTTCGAGAGGTTACCATAAATCTAGTGCTCTAGGAGTGTGTCCAAAACTATCTTCAGATAATATGCATGCTCTTTCTCTGTCGCTGAGTATATATGGATGTCATCGAAGAAGACTACCACAAAGAGATCGAGGTATAGATGGAAGATCTTGTTCAGGAGTCCCATGAACACTGCTGGGGATTTGGTTACGCATAATGGCATAACCAAGAACTCATAGTGGCCATACCGACATCTGAAGGTCGTCTTCTACACATCCTCATCTCGTACCCTGAGCTGGTGATAGTTTGATCTTAGGTCTATCTTCAAAAACCATTGTGCTCCCTTCATCTATTCAAAGAGATCATCAATCCTCGGTATTGGGTACTTGTTCTTCATGGTCACCTAGTTCAAGTGCCGATATTCCACCCAGAGTCTCAAAATCCCATCCGCCTTCTTGGAAATCAAAACTGGGGCTACCCATAGAAAAACATTGGGCCTAATGAACCCCTTTCTCTTAAAGTCCTCTAGTTATACACGCAGCTCTCAATGATTCACATGAGACATTTGATATTTTGGTGTAGATATCTGTGTTGTCCCAGGGTACAAGTTGATGTAAAATTCCACCTCTCTATGGGGAGGTAGACCTGGAAAAGCATCTTGAAAAACATCAGTGTAGGTCCACCACTTCAAGATAGCTCGAACTCTCAACATCAACTGCACCGAGGGTAAGTCTATCCAACTGATGTGTGATCAACTACACCCTCCACCGGGTAAGTCCATCCCATGCTGAAAAAGGTTCCCTTATCACTAAGGAAGGAAAACCTGATCTCATCCATCCAGACACACCGCACTTTGCTCCTAATACAATCACTGTGAGCAAGGACTGTGGATAACTAGTCCATAACCATGATGACGTCGCAAGGCCTTGACGCTGCTACTAGAAGATCCCAGCTAAAGCTCTCTCCTCCTAGATTAAACTCACACTATCGGCACGAGTGTGTAATCATCGAATCCGCTCCCATAGGAGTCTCTATCTACATGTATTGAGCCAATAGCTCCACCAGAATCTCCGAGCTCCAAATGAGGGGTGTGGCAATAAAAGAGTGAATTGATCTTGTGTATATTATTACTGCAGCTATGGTGGAGTTGGAACAGATCATACCTTGTATCATCTTCAGAGTTCCATGGTTGTAGGCCTCAGCTGCCAAGAGATGAGGTCATCCCTGCCCACATGCTCTCTGTGGTCCGGGTGTACCTCATAATGGTTGTGGTGGTAGAACCTGAAATCACTGCCCACCACCTGCTGCACGACCTGATCCTCTACCATGTCTGCCTCCTGCCTGCGTACCACCTCGATGGAATCTTGGCCTCTTCTCCGGTGGTCTTTCGACTGTCTGTTGGTCGTTTATATGGCGGGTCGGGTAGACGTGAGCCATGTGACCCTGCCTGCTGCACGAGTAACACTACATGATCCTCTCTTTTCCTACACCTCCTCGAGAGCCCCACACCACCAACCATGTATCCTGCGGTCGTCCACCTGTAGGTCTGATCCTCTTGGACATCTGCATCATCTATTAGATTCCTTCTGCTGATGCCTCTACTACATGTCATTCGGTGGTGGGTCTCACTATTGGTAGCATCTCAATAAGGAAACTCTTCAATAAGAGCGCTCGCTCTAACACCCCCGCCTGCGTCGAGATGCTGAGAGAAACCATCGAAGATCCAATCTCCTATCTGAGCACATGATTGAAGGTCTGGGCCATGAAGAAAGTGTCCCACACTATATCAGTGGAGTAGGATGATAGGTTGGTGAACCTCGCTGAATATTGAGCCATGATCATGCTACCCTACTAAAAGTGGAGAATATTCTGTATACGCACTGAGAATAAGGTCACTGGGACGAACACTTCCACAAAAAGTCTCTTGATGTCCACATAGATAAGTTTCACCTCATCAGGAACCTAAAGCATCATGTTCCACCATCTACCCCTGCTGCCTGAAGAATGCTGGGGGCAAGGATCACCCTGAGATCAACTGGTGTCCCTACCAATCAGAGAACTCTAGCCATGGCCTCCAGCCAGTCCTCTGCCGCTTGTAGATCTATCTCACCCCAGAACCTTACTGGCCTCTGGTGGTAGAACTCATGCAACATGCTCATGTAGCGTGCAACCTCTTCTGTTGGGGCAGGTGGCATCGGCTACCCGACGGGTAGTGATGCTACTGGTACACCACCCAAAGGTGTTAACCCCATAAGAGGGACCAACACTAAGGCCTCATCACTTGGTGGGCCATTATCATGTACTCTCTTGGGAATCCTAGATGGCTGTCTATGCGGCTACATCCTTAAAAAGAAAAAGGGCACCATGGTCATTATGTTATACCTTGTGAGTTGACACCAAAGAAATCAAAAGAATTTTTTTTGAAAGACACTCACAATCAGTGTTTTCATGCACTGAGTCGAAAATCAGAGGTCAGGGTCCTAGTGTATGGATACATCAGCCACCGTACCAACACTGGACTCCTTGAACTGAAAACCACACTAAAAAACATTTAATACTATTGCACCTCATATAAAAGATCAGAGTCCTAGGTATTTGGAATAACCAAACTCCTCTGATACCAATTTTTCAGGACCCATACCTTGGGGCCCGTGCCGTGACTACCCCAAGTTCGCCTTCCACAGGCCAGTGGATGGTGACAAGCACCGAAAGGCGTATTCCCTAAAATTTGAAGGCATTTCCTTTATAAACTATAAACTCACACAAATTAAGAACACATCCAAATATAAGCACAAAGTAAACTATATATTAAATAAGGTGTCTATAGAAAGTAAAGGGGCCAGAATACAAGACCAACTGGAATGTACAAGTAAAACTAAGTACCACTCCAGTGAACACCCACCAAGGATCCTACATAAAACATATGTACAACTCTAGAACAATAATCTCTACATGTCACCTCATTAAAGGTCCACCTCTGAGCATTATCTTGTCCAGGTACCCTCATCCTCAGTTTGTGTTGTCTGTCGTCTGCACCAAACACAACAAGGTGTGAGCGTAGCCCGTGTAGGGGTGAGTATAACAACAATCAGTAGGGACCCCGAGACCCCCGTAGGTCTCCAAAATCCACAAAGGATAAACCAAAAAACATATAAATAATATTCAACCCTTCCCAGGTATATTACCATACATATACAAAAGTTATCAGAATATACCCACATCACACAGGAGGGAAGAATAACACACAGGTAATAAAACGATGGCAGGAGTACCACACAGGTATCACCGCAAAGATAAAGTATGACACAGGTACACCATGAAGATATAAGACTCAACTCAAACTAGGTATACAACTCTGAGAAACATGATTATGATGAGGACCCACACAGGATCGCAATGAAATCTAATAGCCAACCACAGGATTCTCTAGGGATAATAACAAGTCACATCCCTAGTACCAACGTCGAACACCTCGACTACTGGAGAACTCCTCCTCTGTGGAGTACAGTGGGACTTCTATGTCACATAGTGGTGCTTCCCACTAACCTTGGACTGCTAAGGTACTCCTCTTGTCGAGTAACGTGGGTCTTTCGTGTCACACAGAGGCGCTCCCCACCGTGGCCTGCTAATGTACTCCTCCTATCGAGCACCATGGGTCTGCCGCATCACACAGAGATGCTCCCCAACATGGGTATACCGCGTCACACAAAGGCGCTTCCCAATGGGCTTGTCGAGTCACTCTGAGTCAAAATGGTCAGTCGTCATCAAGTCTCTGCCAGTCGTAGGGTTCCGTACATAGCACGCTCTGGAGAACCGCTCCCTAAGAAATCAGTCGTACCTAAACCACCCAGAAGTCCCACAAAGAAGTATCGCAATGGCCCGTCACATCATAAGGGACCCAATGCAACAGACAGCGCGTCCATCAGATGCTTGACCTGTATGTTATTTGCGTTTCTGATCGGGGGCCCGGTTGGATTTGGGATTCGATCCAACCAGGACATACTCCATATTTATCCAAAACTCATTTGGAGTATACCAAAAACACCACCATGGTCTAAGTATTTTGGTTCCACACACGGTTCATCAAACAGATGCTCGGTTCTCAAGATATGGCCCCAAAGGCGTATTTGGATCCAAATGGGCCATGGACCGGTCCGCCCCGGTCAGTCCGACCTAGCATGGGCTGACCCAAACTGATTCAGGTCCATCCTGGTCGGCCTGGTGGCACGGTCTTCCCGAAATGGCACCGAAGTGGGAACATACCACTTTCCATTCAGAACTGCAAAGGGGTATCCCCTCTAGGAATTGAAAGACCCGAGTAGGTCCCAGCTAACTACAATGGCCGAATAGTTCTTTAGCTGGTCCTCCTCTCAGCAGCGTGGTTGCGCGCTGCTGCTCCTCTACGACCAGCCAGGTGTCGATCGCCCTCTGTCCACTACCGCGGCTAAGAGGCCACGACCTCCTACTTCGGTGGCGCAGACGCACGCCGCTGATCTGCCCCCTGGCCTGCCGAATGCCGACCGCCACCATGTCCCGCTGTGGCTGATGGGCCATGGCTTCCTCATCATCCGACATCACAGACACTCGCCACCATTTCATCCTCACGGTTGGTCGGGTGATGGCCGCCACCTTCTTTCACATTCCATTACGGCTTCATTCCTAGCATGAAAAATAAATCGATCGCATATTCACGATCTTTCGGTCGAGGGCTCCGCATCCATATGTCCCTCTCAACAAAATATTGTTTTTCCACCATCATTAACTATTTGGCATTGATGAATGAACGAAGAACACTTGTAGAAACAAAAAATAAGAGGCAAGGTATATGCGCAGGATGATGGCCATGTTAGTTCGACTATTGTCATTATAAATCTAGAATACGAAGAATCGATAAATATATTCAATCCTATATATAAATCCATTACCCTAATTTTCTGATGGAGGTGGCACAAGGAAGAAGTCGAAGTCGTTGAAGATTGACGTCGACGTTCGTCACTACCACAAGATGTTCCGAGGTCGGTTCCTTATTCTTTGATTCCAGAAGTCATTCTTCGTTGGAGGATCTCCTTTGTAGGATAAAGTTCATTCTAACTCCCCAAATCCCCCCCCTCATTTTCCAATCTCTTTTCCCAAAAGAGGTGAGGATTCAAATTATATAAGCTTAAGCAAGAATTAAATTAAATTTTTTACATTAATTAAATTATGTGGGTACAGTTAATTTTGAGAAAGCCAAGAGTTTAAAGTTGATTCATTAATTATGAATTAATGAATCCTATTAATTAAGGTGGAATGTGGTTACAAATTTTGTGTAACCAAGCATTTAATACCCAACATTAAATTCCCAACCACCCTCGTGTGGTATCCAACTTCATGTTTCAAATGAGAGGTTTAAATTTCAAAAATAAAATAAAGCATGTTTATTTTATTTTCCCACACGAAAAGTCAGAAAACTAAATTTCACCCTTAACCTACTGCGGTCAAGGTGATGGTCTCCTTAAGAGAATATTGGCGATGTGTGTTCAACAGTGTCCTCAGATTTAAATTCTGAGCACCGGTTCAAAATTTCCAAAATGCCGCTCGCATGTATAGTAAACATACCCGAAAAAAAGTTCAGAAATTAATTCAGAACACAACGAGTCTCAGAATCATGCACCATCAATTTTGATAGACTCAAAATATTTCAATTTAACTAAAAAAACAAAATGGAAAAATCCGAGTGTTTACATAAATTAACCACAAAATGATATTATTTTATGATTTTCAAAACATAGTTGATTTAATTACAATATATGAATATGACTAACCATATTGTTATATATATACTGCATATAATCAAAAAAAATATTTATTAATTTTTTGTATATAGGCAGAAAAGTTTTAGTAAATTCAATTGATTCATCAAAAATACATTTTCTTAAAAAATAGACTTTATTTAATTTTTTTTGAAATAAATAATATAACTAATTATTTTCAATTTTATATAATATATTTGAAAAAATGAAAATCATTTCATAATGAAAAGTTTTAAAATTTTATTAGTGTGAATCTTTGAAGATTTTATGGAATTTAGGATATTTCAATAGATAGTGATAAATATTTATTTTTGTGGAAAATTATATATAATAACCCATGTTTTTATGGACTCTTGTTTTGAGTTTAAATTTGAATTTTTTTTATTCAGATGTTTTTAGGGGGTAAATTTTACATTTTCCCCAAGTAGATGATCTTGGATAATTTTTCTGACCACTACGTTGGGCCTGAAATAGTGTGTTTACCCTAGGACATGGGATTTTTGGAAATCCATACCATTTGAATTTTGGCGGGAGAACTAATAAAAAATATTTAATAAACTAAATATTAAATTATTCAAAAAAGTTTGTTTGGAAGTATCTTTTTAATAGAGCATCAGATTAAGATTATCTCTGGGTTATTGAGTCTGGAACAAGGAGTTTATAATAGGAAAATAATAAACTTGAGTCGAGCACTGGGGCCATCCATTACACGTTTTTCTTCATTTTCTTTTCCCTTTCCTTTTCTTCTGTTTCCCTTTTATTTTATTTTTTCCTTGTTTCCTTATCACATACGCCACATCTCCTCCTCCTATTCCACTCGATCGAGGGTGAAATGGGTGAGGTGGAAGGAGAGAGAGAGAGTGAGATAGGGAGAGAGAGGTAAGGGATAAGAGCTACCATCGTGAAGCCCTTGATGCACTGGTTCGGAATGCGGTGTCTGTGGACCGTCAAATAGACCAAAGGCTTGGTGGTTTCATTCTGTAGGTGGTCCCATTTAAATTTTCACCATATATACCCTTTAAATGGGATGTTTTATGTTTTTATAGCTTTATATACCTTTATTATGTCCTTTTGAGGCTCAATCTATTGATTTGGGGTGAGAAAATGAGTGTTTTGGGTAATCCATGGGTTTCTCATTCGGGGAAACCATGTCACATGGTGTATAGTCTAGTGTGACACACTGTGCGTTCTTCTTATTTGGGAAAGATGATGTTTTGAGGAGTATGGACCATGTAAGGTGTATAAATGCCTTGTACTAGTGCTTGGCCATATGGCTGAGTAGCCGAGCATGTCTACCCGCCTATGGGTACATAGCCATGTGGAGTAGACAGTTATACCCCGTGTAGGGTAGCACAACGTGTAGAATTACATGTCCTGGACAAGTATCTAGAAAGGATGGCTGAGGGACATGGGTTTATGACCTATGTCGAGTACATGTCCCCTACCTGTTTTACATGTTGTGTACCTGGGGATTTTACATGACCAGGTTGGCAGGAGTGCACGCCCAAGTGGCATACTGGGAGTACATGTCGTGTATCAAGGATACATTCCTGTACTACCCACTTGTAACCCATTTTTTGTGTATTCATTCCATGATATCATAATTAGACTCAACCATTCTGAGTGGTTTTCCAAGCAGATCGTGATGGTGAAACACGTGGTGTGATCTGAGGTCTCATAATGGGTGTTTTAGGGACTCTATCTAAATGGATAGGTTTTTTACTCTAGTTCTTGAATCTAGCATTTTCCTTAACAAAAGAATTTCCATAAATGATAGGTTGAGTGTTCATACTAACCTAGTTGAGATCTAGATCTGAGATTAGCTATGAGCTATGTCTTGTGACCATTGTTTTTGAGGAAGTTCCCCTTGTGAGATGTTACCTTTTGGCTTATGAGGCTGTGAGCCCTAATTCTTCTAGGGATCCCAGAGGGATTCCTTTTAATACATGTTGATCTAGGGAGTCCCTTGTAGTATTCCTCTGTTTTGTGTCATTTAGAGTATCCCTATTGTAGGATGCCTCTTGTGCTCATCGTTCTAGGATCCCGTGTAGGATTTCTTCTTTTCCTTAACAATGGATCCTGATTAGGATGCCTTCACTCATGATTACACAAAGGATCCCTTTTAGGATGCCACTCAGTTCTAACTTGAGGGACCCATAGGGTACCCATTTCCTGATCAACCCAGAGTTATTACATTAGGATTGGGTAGTGATGGTGTTCGGGTGTCACCTAGAACCCCTGCCAATGTGATGAACCTGTTGAGCTAAGGATGGGTTGTCATATTAGGAATTCAAGCCACCCTCACGTGTTTTTTATACCTAAGGTGGTTTTACTGATGCAATAGCGTTTACCAGAGGTACTTCCTAGCCAGTGGATGTTGAGCCTGATGTGAGGCTTTTTTCTTACTTGTTGGAATGCATAAACATGATTCCTTGGGATTTAGCTTCTAAGACATGATTTTCTGATGTTTTACTAGTATCCATATGTAGTACCAAGGACTTGGCTATTGAGACTTGATTGTTTTTTTATTCTTTGATTGATACTTGGATTCCCCAATGTAGGAATGAATTGGATATACTCTTTGGATATTAACATGAGGTGGGAATGATTACACTCTCCTAGACCTATAATGATTGGGTGGGTATACCCATGTCTTATGATGAAATTTTTTATATGAGTGGGTATAATCAAGTGTGATGAATTAAATGTTTTGAATGCATGAATGGTTTGATAGATTCCAGGGACTTTACTACATAGATCTAGAACATGGAAGTGGATGCCTTGGTTTGAGTATGCCCCTTAGGTCTTAAATCCATGGGATGTCTCAGACCCTGATACCCCATGTATCCACCGTGCATGGGCTCGCATAAGACATGTTCTATTTCCATGCTCCTAGGACCCCAACCATTGCCAAGAATGAGTTTCCACTAGGACTCCCATGGGACTCTATGTGGATTCCATGGTTGCGTTCCTTGGATATGACCCTTTGTAGTCTAGAATTCTGATGTGGATACCTTGGATGAGTTCTTTGGATCTGGACCTTCCTAGTCTACACATTTCATGAGGATTCCTTCGATGAGTTTTTTGGACCCAACTCTTTGTGCTCTAACACTTGCGGTTTTACGGTGCGGCCATGGTGGTTGTGATTGTTATAGGATTGACCGTCGGTATACGGTAAACGTGATGGCGATTGGAGGTGAGTATAAGTGAACCCAGGTTTAAGACAAGTACCCCCCTATGGTGACATAGCTTGCTCAGAGACTTTTCTAGTGCTGGCCAAAGTAGGTATATGTCGATCGGGGTTACAGACCCAAGGATCGACTACTATTGGGTTTTATGTTTTTTGTTTCACATGTGCATAAATTTCATATATATGTATGTATGAATAGGTATGGGATTGTACATGCATACGCCTATAGAAATTGAAATCCATGGGGTCACTTGCCCAGTTGGCTAGGATTATGGACCCAAGGATCAACTATGGTTTAAGTGTGGTTTTACTACCTTTTTGGCTATGCTTCTACTAAGATGAGAAAATTGTTTTATAAACACTTACATTACCACATTTATAGGTTTCGTGTCGGGGTGACCTACTAAGATTATTTCTCAACCGTACATGTTCTTATCAGTGTATGTGAGACCTTATGTCTTCTTTTATGGTTGAGCATGAGTTGGATGGTAGATGGGGATGAGGCCCATGGTTGGATGTTTGAGTGGAGCTACTCATGTGGTTCTTCTAATCAAGATAGTATAGTTTAACTATATCTGGATACTAGGTCTGTGGTTTGACTCAGAGTTAGTAGAAGAGACCTGTAATTTTAACTTCAGTTTCTATTGTACTTGTATAAATTTGGTTAGCCCAGTAGGTGACCATAGTTGTATTGTATGACATAGGTGTTCACACTTTAACAACATTTCATTTATTATTACAACACAATCTATTTCAGTTGTTTATTGCTTCCACACTCAATTATTTAATACTATATATGATACTTATCTTTTTTTCTTTTTTTTTCTTACTCTCATATGAGGGCATAATATCCTTGATATCACACCGTAGGCCCTCACTGCTAGTCGATATCCTCTAGCATACATGGAGGTGTACTTGAGGCCTTGTAATCCACCGTTTTAGAACATTGGTATAGTACCATCCAGACCGGGACGTCACAATGTGGTATCAGGGGTGTTTTCTTTTTCCTAGTCTTAACTATTTTGGATATATTAGACAAGAGTTTTAGGAATGTTTTGGAACTTGTGAGGTAAATCAGATTGGTGTGTCGAGAATGATTGTTCCGGAAAGAAGTCTCAGTTGTTATTTTTTGGGATTGTTGTTCTAATTTGTGATGTTATAGTTGAGTATGATTTTTCCTTGAGAGATTCCCATGTTGTGTGGATGTTATGATTTACTATGGATCTAGGGCTCTTGTCTATTGGTAAGTGTTCTGGGATGGTTTTTGAGTCATGGTCGGCAATGGAAAGGGAAATTTCATGCATCATATTTGGCTTGTAGGATTCACATAGTATGAGACTTCTAGTTTGTGATTTTACTGATGACTAAGGCCTTTTGGCATACATACTTATATATTTCAATCTCATAGAAGGATATGTGGGTCTACGGAGAAAGGTTTTTTTTGTGAGGTGTATGAATCATTCCTTGTGCACGGGAGGTGAAGTGACCAAGTAGTTCAATATGGATTGTGATTCCCTTCTATTGAACCCCATGAATGGTGTTGTTTAACATGTTTGTGGCCATCTCGACATATTTCTGGGTAAGAAGTCGATAGAAACTGTGACTTTTCTTATGAACAAACACTCTATGGGTTGTTCTCGTATGCAGATGCTCGATGAGAATCAATTCATTTTTTCTTCTACATTGGTAGTGACCTCCAAAAATAAATTCCTTCTAAGGATGATTTGAGGGAATCAAGGACCTTTTAGGAAGAGTTTTCAGTTTTTACCTTCGTTGTTCATTGTGATATTTAATTTATTTTGAGAGGTTTTGATCTTTTGTATGACAACCATGCTTTTTAATACAACTTAAACATGATTCATTACATAAAACTTCACTTGATACAACAAAGAATATCGAGAGGTTTAGTGTCTTTGGGGCTTAGGATCATTATATAAAAACATAAAACATGAAATACAATATCTTTATTGAAAACATCCTTTACATGACCACTACATTCCCTCGTACTTAGCATTGCATGGGATAACCTGAGGACATGCATAAGAAAAGGGTGAGCTATAAAGCCCAGTAAGGGAGTACACATGGAATAAAATGAGGAGTACAATACATGTTATACAATAGGAATATCAATGTATAATAAATGAAACATGAACATAAAGGCATGATAAAGCATGATAATCATAAAATGGAAATGTGGCAACAACACTTAACATGGAATTAGCATGAGCCAAGGCTCATTGCACATAAAGCATGAGTAAACCCTCATTCCACATGAAGCACGAGTAAACCCTCATTGCACTTGAATTATCATGTGTAAGCACTCATTTCACATGACGTATCATGATACTATACTTTACCCAATGTATTGGATCTCTATAAGGGCGCACCCTTCTTAAATATTTCATTTCATGCATAAGTGTGCCACATGGATCATAAAACATGGATTCATAAAACATAATCATTTATTACACGATAAAGGAATGTGGAATTCATACATGAAACTTTAAAATCAATAAGTAAATGTGCATAAAGGTGAATACCCTTGAAGGATAAATGGGCATGGTATTTACTACACAATGACATTAGCTTAGAAAATCGGTGCGATTTCGGAAACGTAACGACATGACATAAGAATTCATAAAAATGGTTGATGAGAGAGAAAGGGGTTCCTTGTCATATTTACATGTAATGGAAATTAAAGAGTTCAGATAGATACATGTCCCAACAATTGTAATGGAAGTTAGATTCATGATACAAAAGTATTGCTTGAATGTAAAAGAAGAGAGAGAAGTTCCTTTCGGAATTTCGGCATAGTAAATGGTGTACATGGGAGGCATTTAATGAGAGAGAAAGGGGTATCTAATCATTAAAAAAATAAAAGGGAGGTATGGGGGAGGTGTGAAACCATACCCCAACATTCATAATTGAAATTAAAAGGGAAATATAACTTAAAAAAATTGACAAAAAAGAGAAAGGAAGAAAAAACCCTTACTTGGAAGCGTGCTTCCAGAGGAAAGAGAGAGGCTTGTGAGAGGCTTCTTGGGATCTTGGGGCACCTTGGGAGGATTCTAGAGAGAGTTGGGCAGAGGTTGGACGAACTCAAAGGGCTTTGAGGGAGGAGGAAGTGGGATCTTGGGTGGGTTTATATAGGAAAGGTGAGGGAATTTTTTATTATTTAGGTTTGGGTCCCCTTACATTAAATTAATCCAAACCACAAACCATCTCATGGTTTTTGACCATGGTTTTTGGAAAAGGGAAGAGGAAAACATTATTTTATAAGGCCAAAGTCCGAAATTCCTAAAATATTAAGGTTGTTTATGTGGAGGTGAGTCACACTCCCATGGAAATCAATTTAAAAAGGCAAAGTGTTGAATATGTCTTGAGGGGTCCTTTAATGATTTGAAAAGTAAGTCAAACAAACCCAAAATCACATTATTTTAATGGTAAAAATATAATGGCTGAACATAAATATTATAGTGTTTTATTACATCACTATTGGGTCATTATGATGTCATAAAACAGATTATATATATTTAAACGGTATTTAATTTTTACCAAAAAATTTGACTGTCTCAGAAAATTATGAAAAATTCACCGTTGGATAATTTCGACGTCCTGATTCTAGAAATGACATTAATTTTATTTAAAAAAATTTCTAAATATGTCAGTTTTCACTTTTAAAATAAAAACCGACATTTATCGAAAATTCCCGGGTTTTGACAGAAATGGCTTTCAAACCTTAATAAAAAAATTTATTGCATTCATAAAATTATAAGATCATTTATATTTAATAAAAATTAATTTAATAATAATATTATTATTTTATTAAAATATTTTTTAATTCAAAAATACCTTAATTTAATAAAATATATTTCTTAATTAAATAATAACTAGAAACACCATTTGTACATTAAAAACTATTTACAATGTATCAAAAAATGACTAGAAATTATATTCATTATTATATACAAAAATAATGTACCTGAAAAAATTACTACGTATTTGTTACATAACCCCTTAAAACAGCCGCATAAGTCCTAAGGGTAAGGTGTGCGATGGTGACAGACTCTTGGGGTGGCTCGGATAACATTGCTCGAGTGGTAATCTCTATCAACTTCCACTTTTCCCGTAGATGGTCCCGTACGATATTGACATGGTGAAGCTCAGCTTGGGCTTGGTCAAGGGCGAAGCCCATGGATACCACCTCTTTTCCGAGCTCCGAAAAATGGGCTTCGTATGGGGAAATTCTACTAGATGAGGCCATCGCTTCTTTTTTCTGAGTAAATTGGATTTGTTAAGGTCCTATATTTATACTAATCATGTGATCACTGTTTAACGGCTATATTAACAATAGTAAAAAATTATTAACATAAAACCAAAGAATTTGACATCTTAGAAAAACATTTTTCATAAAGAGACGTTTAATTAGATCAAGAGGGATTTCCATTAATAAAACTTTGGGTCGTTACAACATTCCCTCCTTAAGAAATTTCTCCCTCGAAATTTTCCTTTTCCCACACTAAAACAAATGTGGGTAATTCAGATTCATCATATCCTCCGATTCCTATGTTGCTTATTGAAACTTGTGGTTTCTCCACAACACCTTGACGAGGGGCATTGTATTATTTCATAGAAATTTTTCTCTGCGATCTTAGATCTTCACTGGTTGCTCCTCATAAGAAAGATCATCTTCCAATTGTACCACCTCGGAAGAGAGTACATGTGAAGGGTCTGGTATGTACTTCCTTAAGAAGGATACATGAAAGATATCATGTACTTTGGCCATAGTAGGTGGAAGTGCTAGTCTATAGGCCACAGCCCTGACACGATCAAGAATCTCGAAGGGGCCGATGTACCCTGGACTTAAGTTCCCTTTCTTTCCAAACCTCATGACCTTCTTCCACGGAGATATTTGTAGAAAAACCATGTCTCCAACTTTAAACTCAAGGTCTTGTCGATGATTATCTGCATAACTCTTCTGTCGACTCTGGGCTGCCTTGATATGATGCTGAATGGTTTTAACCTTCTCCATCATTTCTTCAACCGTTTTTGGTCCAAGCATCTTACGTTCACCGACCTCATCCCAATATATTGGTGTTCTGCACCTTTTCCCATATAGGTCTTCATATGGTGCCATTTGGATGCTTGAGTGGAAACCGTTATTACAAGAGAACTCAACCAGAGGAAGATGTTGATCACATCCTCCTTTAAAGTCCATTGAGCATGCTCTCAACATATCCTCAAGTGTTTGGATAGTCCACTCGGATTGGCCATCAGTTTGAGGATGATAGGCCGTACTGAAGTTCAGTTCAGTATTCAGAGCATGTTGAAGACTCTTCCAAAATTTAGAGGTGAATCTTGGATCTCGGTCAGACACAATAGATAGTGGTACTCCATGCAACCGTACCACTTCCCTGATATATATCTGTGCCAGTTGATCCAAAGAGAAATCCTCCCAAATAGAAATGAAGTGTGCAGTCTTTGTAAGACGATCCACAACAACCCAGATTGCATTGTTGCCTTTGGATGTCCTTGGAAGTCTAGTGAAAAAGTCCATGGTGATGTTCTCCCATTTCCATTCTGGTATGGGAAATGGTTGCATCAGCCACTTAGACTTCTGCCTCTCTGCCTTCACTTGATGACAAACCAGGCACTTTGATGTATATTCAGTGATCTCCTTCTTCATATTATCCCACCAAAAGTTTTCTCAGAGATCTCGATACATCTTTGTTCTCCCTGGGTGAATAGAGAAATTTTAACTATGTGCATCATCCAAAATTTCCTTCTTCAGCTCCGGACTTGATGGACCACATAGGGTTTTTCCAAAACGCACAATTCCTTCTTCATTAACATTAAACTCTGAGGATTTCCCTTTTTTGATAGCTTCCACTTTTTCTTGAATTCCCACATCATCCTTTTGAGAATCTTTTACCCTTTCGAAAAGAGATGATTGAGCAATCATTTATGAAAGGATTGATGAGGTTCCCGTATTTATGATTCCCACGTCCATCTTCATCAAGTCTAAGAAGATTGGATCCTTTTCAATTCTCTTCATTGATAGAATTGCTGGGTCCTTTCTACTTAGGGCATCTGCCACATTGTTCGCTTTCCCAGGGTGGTAATGTATTCAATATTCATAATCCTTCATGAGCACTATCCATCTTCTCTAGCGCATATTAATCTCTTTCTGTGTGAATATATATTTAAGACTCTTGTGGTCAGTATATATCTCACATTTCTCTCCATAGAGATAATGCAGCCAGATTTTCAAGGAAAAGATCACAGCCGTCAACTCCAGATCATGCGTTGAATAGTTTCGCTCATGGATTTTCAACTTCCTTGAGGTATAGGATATAACGTTATCATTCTTCATCATCACACATCCTAAACCCTTCTTTGAAGCATCACTGAATACCACAAAAATCTCCCCACTTGTCGGTAAAGTGAGCACGGGTGCAGTGATAAGCCTCCTTTTCAACTCCTTGAAGCTTTCTTTGCATTCATCACTCCAAGAAAACTTCACTCCCTTTTGAGTTAGCTTGGTAAGAGGGTTGGAAAATCATGAGAAATTTCTCACAAATCGTTGATAATATCTAGATAACCCCAAGAAGCTACAGATATCCGTTACCGATGTTGGCATCGACCATCCCTCAATTGCAACTGTTTTGGAGGGGTCCATAGATATTCCATTGCTTGTGATGATATGGCCCAAAAATGAGACCTCCTTCAACCAGAACTCACACTTTCCTTACTTTTCATAGAGCTTATCCTTGCGCAAAGTCTCTAGGATAGTTTTTAAATGCTCCTCATGATGCTCCTTGGTTTTGGAGTATATTAGAAAATAATCTATAAATACTACCACAAATTTGTCAAGGTAATCTCTAAAGACTCTATTCATCAAGTCCATGAATATTTCTGGAGCATTGGTGAGTCCGAAAGGCATTACTATGAATTCATAGTGCCCGTACCTTGTATGAAAAGAAGTCTTGGGGACATCTTCCTTCTTCACCCTTACATGATAATAACCCGAACGCAAATCCACCTTGGAGAAGTATTATACTCCACACAGCTGATCAAACAAGTCATCGATTCATGGGAGAGAATACTTGTTCTTTATCATGATTTTGTTAAGTTCACGACAATCGATGCAAAGCCGCATTGACCCATCCTTCTTCTTGATGAAGAGGACTGGTGCACCCCATGGTGAAGCACTTGGGTGTATAAACCCTTTATCCAAATTCTCCTGTAGTTGATTCTTCAGATCTTCAAGCTCAACAATAGCCATTCTATATGGAGCCTTGGATATTGGTAGCGCCCCAGGTATAAGTTCAATTGAGAACTCAACATCTCTTCCTAGAGGAAGACCAGGCAGTTCCTCAGGAAACACTTCAACAAATTCCCTCACAATAGGAATTTCTTCAATGATGGTTTCTTCCCTGGACTCAATCATCTGAGCCAGATATGCGTGCTCATAAGGAAGTTATATCCATGCTTTAGATGATGGAGCTAAAGGAGATTCATCTTGCTCCTGACACTTGTAAAGAATTGGGGGTCGATTCTCCATATGGAGTGTGATTTACCTCTCCCAACAATTTATATTGGCTCTATTTAAGGAAATCCAATCCATTCCAAGAATTGCATCAAATTCCACTAGAGGGAGTATGATGAGGTTCACTGGGAAATTCAATCCACATACTATAACAGGGGAGGACTTATTTTCATTGGATGCAATGACTGCCCCATTTTCCGTACTCCCGAACATCTTTACTTCCATGATTTGTGGTGGTGTTGGGATTGTTCTATTAAACTTTTGAGTTATAAAAGAATGCGTAGAAACTGAATCAAAAAGTACGTTCTCTATTCTTGAATGAATAACTAGCGTACCTATCACCACTTCGTTGTCGGGGTTCACTTCGGCAGAAGTGATGGAAAAATCTCTTCCTTGCTGTGTTGGAGGTTGTTGGTTGCCTCTGATATCCCTTGGATTAGGGAACTGATTTTCAAAATGACCCTGTTCTTTGAATTTGTAGCATTTAACAATGCGTTGAGGTTCGAACAGAGCGTTCCTCTCATTTGTCGCAGCCGCGGGTCCTTCTTGCCGATTTTTAACAACTAGGTTCCCTTCTCTTCCACACCTGAGGCATTTTCTCATCCCCTTAAGGCAATTTCTAGGGTGCTTCATTCCGCACTTTTGGCAACTGGGGTGCTGGATCTTCTTAGCACTGTTGGATTTATCCATCAGACCACCAGCATTGAAGTCCACCTTTCGCTTCTTGTCCCTATGATACCCCTGTGATTCCCCGATCTCTATTTCAACCTTGAGGGATCATTGGACAATTTCCTCATAGCTGTCGAAGTCACGGATCGCTAATGCTTTCCGCAAGCTAGGCTTCAGCCCACCAAAGAAGCGGTCAACCTTTCATTCGGGGGTAACGACAAAACCAGAAGCATATCGTGCAATCCTCATGATGTTTGCCTTATACGCTCCAAAAGATTTTTCATCTTTTTGCTTTAGGGAAAGGAAGTCCCTTTCCATCTTAAGCCGGAGGGTGCACGTAAAATATTTATCGAAAAACATCTTCTGGAAATCCTTCTATTCTAACGCCTCAATCTCCTCCTCAGGCTTCGTATTTTTGATCAACATCCACCATTTATCAGCTTCACCCTCCATACGATAAGACCCTAGGAGAACCTTCTCTTGTTCAGAACATTGGAGGATGAAGAATATCTTTTCAATGGAGTTGATCCATTGTTCAACGATCGTGGGATCAGATGATCTAGTAAAAGTAGGTGGCCTTTGTCTCATGAAGCTCTCGATAGTGACTTGTTATTTCTTAGGGGGGTTGAACGTTCCTCTTGACCCGTGTTTCTATTAAAAACTTGAGTTATCTGAGAGATAAGCGTGACAAAGTTCGCGATTCCTGCTCCCATTGGATTTGGCATCTCATTAGTACAGTCATCACAATGATCTTCACAACGATTGTTAGCCCGAGTCCTCCTATTACCGGCCATTGGCTAGAATAAAAGGAAAGTTAGGGGTAACACATAAAGGGTAATCCAAAGACAAAATTTGATGACTCATAAATAAACTTTTATTTCATTAACTCATGAGTCTATAGGCTTCAATATTGGCTTTTCATGATCTACTTTCAAACATATATTCTTAGGGGCATTTTTCCCTTAATAATGGTTCATACTAAGATTGTGAATTTATCAAAACATATCCCCCAGGAGTTTTGTAACCAAGAGCACAGCAAGGCCCACTGTAGTGCACCAGTTCCCATTCGAGTCTAGCTTAAAGAGGTGTTTTCGGGTTTTACCCCTAGGATACATCTGTGCCAGAGCCCCCTCTACCTGCTCGTATCTAGAAAGGGATGTATTTTTTTGATAAACCACTTACTTAGTATTTACCAAAACGTAGGGATGTTTTTATTATACTTAGTCTTGTATCTAAGGCTTTAATATGGTTTCTTAATCCCAAAAATAACTAAACCTATCCTCTGATACCAACTGTGACAACCCTGCTTTTTATTACAACTTAAACATGATTCATTACATAAAAATTCACTTGATACAACAAAAATGATCGAGAGGTTTAGGGTCTTTGGGGATTAGGATCATTACATAAAAACTTAAAACATGAAATACAACATATTTATTGAAAACTTCCTTTACATGACCACTACATTCCCTCGTACTTAGCATAGCATGGGATAACCTGAGGACATGCATAAGAAAAGGGTGAGCTATAAAGCTCAGTAAGGGAGTACACATGGAATAACATGAGGAGTACAATACATGTTAGACAATAGTAATATCAATAGATCATAAAAGAAACATGAACATAAAGGCATGATAAAGCATGATAATCATAACATGGAAATGTGGCAACAACACTAAACATGGAATTAGCATGAGCCAAGGCTCATTGCATATAAAGCATGAGTAAACTCTCATTTCACATGATGAATGAGTAAACCCTCTTTTCACTTGAATTATCATGATTCAACCCTAATTGCACATGACTTATCATGATACTATACTTTACCCAATGCATTGGAGCGCTATAAGGGTGAACCCTTCTTAAACATTTCATTTCATGCATAAGTGTGCCACATGGATTATAAAACATGGATTCATAAAACATAATCATTTATTCCACGATAAAGGAATGTGGAATTCATACATGAAACTTTACAATCAATAAGTAAATGTGCATAAAGGTGAATACCCTTGATGGAGAAATGGTCATGGTATTCACTACACAATGACATTGGATTAGAAAATCGGTGCGATTTCGGCAGCGTAACGGCGTGACATAAGGATTCATAAAAATTGTTGATGAGAGAGAAAGGGGTTCCTCATTATATTTACATGTAATGGAAAGTAAGGAAGTCAGATAGATACATGTCCTAATAATTTTAATGGAAGTTAGATTCATGATACAAAATTATTGCTTGAATGTAAAAGAAGAGAGAGAAGTTCCTTTCGGAATTTTGGCGTAGTAACAGGTGTACATGGGAGTCATTTAATGAGAGAGAACATGGTCTCACATCATTCAAACAATAAAAGGGAAGTATGGGGGAGGTTTGAAACCATACCCCAACATTCATTATTGATATTAAAAGTGCAATACAACTTAATGAAAATTGACAAAAAAGTGAAAGGAAGAAAAAACCCTTACTTGGAAGTGTGATTCCAAAGGCTAGAGAGAGACTTGTGAGAGGCTTCTTGGGAGCTTGGGGAACCTTGGGAGGATTCTAGAGAGAGTTGGGAAGAGGTTGGATGAACTAAAAGGGATTTTAGTGAGAAGGAAGTGGGAGCCTGGGTGGGTTTGGTTAGGAAAGGTGAGGAAATTCTTTATTATTTAGGTTTGGGCCCCCTTACATTAAATTAATCCAAACCACAAACCATCCCATGGTTTTTTCCCATGGTTTTTGGAAAAGGGAAGAGGAAAAAATTATTTTATAAGGCCAAAGTCCTAACTTCTTAAAATATTAGGGTTGCTTATGAGGAGGTGAGTCACACTCCCATAGAAGTTAATTTAAAAAGGCAAAGTGTTGAATATGTCTTGAGGGGTCCATTAATGCTTTGAAAAGTAAGTCAAACAAACCCAAAAATTACATTATTTTAATGGTAAAAAATATATTGTCCGAGCATAAATATTATAGTATTTTATTACATCACTATTGGGTCATTACGATGTCATAAAACAAATTATATATATTTAAACGGTATTTAATTTTTACCCAAAAATTTGACTGTCTCAGAAAATTATGAAAAATTCACCGTTGGATAATTTCAACGTCCTGATTCCAGAAATTACATTTATTTTATTTGAAAAAATTTCTAAATATTTTAATTTTCACTTTTAAAATAAAAACAATCATTTATCAAAAATTCATGGGTTTTGACAGAAATGGCTTTCAAACCATAATAAAAAAAATTCATTGCATTCATAAAATTATAAGATCATTTATATTTAATAAAAATTAATTTAATAATAATATTATTAATTTATTAAAATATTATTTAATTCAAAAATCCCTTAATTTAATAAAATAGATTTCTTAATTAAATAATAACTAAAAACACCATTTGTACTTTAAAAACTATTTACTATGTATAAAAAATGACTATAAAATATATTCATTATTATATACAAAAATAATCTACATGAACATAGTACTACTTATTTGTTACATAAACCCTTAAAACAGTCGTATAAGACCTAAGGGTAAGTTTTGCGATGGTGACAGACTCTTAGGGTGGCTCAGATAAAATCGCTCGAGTGGTAATCTCTATCAACTTCAACTTTTCCCGTAGACGGTCCCGTTTGAGCTTGACATGGTGAAGCTCAGCTTGGGCTGGGTCAAGGGTGAAGCCCAAGGATGACACCTCTTTTCTGAGCTCCGAAAAATGGGCTTCGTATGGGGAAATTCTACTGGATGAGGCCATCTCTTCTTTTGTCTGAGTAAATTAGATTTTTTTAATGTCCTATATTTATACTAATCATGTGATCACTGTTCAACGGCTATATTAACAATAGTAAAAAATTCTTAACATAAAACCAAAGAAGTTGACATCTTATAAAAACATTTTTCATAAAGAGACATTTAATTAGATCAAGATGGATTTACATTAATGAAACTTTGGGTTGTTATATTTTGGCTTAGGTGGGAGACCTAGAGTCCCTTAGTTTAGACTCGGAATCTAGTAGGTCGACGTCTACTTTGTTCTATGGAAATCTATGTGAGAGAGGTTTAACTATGTTTTAGGATCCCTTTTTAGGTAGTAAGCAATTTTTATACTGATTTCAAGATCGAGGCATGGTAGGTGCTCATGTTTGTTCTAGGAATGTAGATTCCTTCACCTTTGGATGAAGCACCATGGGTGCCTCTTTTTTGAGACTGTCTTCGATAGGCTGGACTAATCAAGTTTCTGGCCTGGTAAACTAGTGTTCTCATTGTTTCTAATGTATTCAGGGTGTGGGTAGATGCTCGTGACTAGAACAACCTCTTGTGTACGGGTTGGGTCATGAAGATACACACTTGTTACGTGTGGTATTAATTGAATCTAAATCAGTGAGGGCTTGGGTCAATGTTGAGGATCTGTGTTTCAAGAAATTACAGGGTATTTGAGGCAAAAGTTGTGTTGTAACATCCTAATGTGTTAGAGGATACATTGTTAAATGTTGGGGTACTATGTGATAGTTGACCCGTGGCTAAATCCTGGTCTGGTTTTCCAAGATGTGAGCATCAATTGAAGAGAGCTATATACACCATGGTGGAATTTTAGTGTACTCTTATTATAGAAGATCATGCGTTATCTTGATAAATATTAATTATGATAATATAGAATCGTCTCTATGCCTATCTACATTTTCCTTTCTAGAAGTTTTTACCTATTTATGAAGGTTTCCTATTGAGGTTATGCTCAAGGAATGGTGTATGGTACGAAATTTGTTGGGGAGTGCATTTCTGGTCATTTAAGGGTGGCGAACCTCGTTTTCAGTTGAAATTTCATTGTTTTGTTATGTGTCACTGGGCTCATTGTTTACTTGGGATGATGATAAGGGTATTCCAATGGTGGGGACTACAAGATCCATCATAGTTGAATGACTTCTGCGTAGAAGGTAGTTATTGATGTTATTAAAAAGGTTGTTGGATAGTCCAGATAGATTGGCTATGAAAATTCTTGGGTTTATAGCATGACTACTGGTCCTTGCACCATGCTTCTTGGTGATGAGAAGGTTTATGGTGGGGAGTCTGTAAGAACCAATGCTTTTTCGAATTTCAATTTTAAGCATAAATTTTATTTTTTTGGTTTCGGATGCTTGTTAGAGGTAAAATGGTCTTTTTCTCTAGAACATGATCTCAGATAATTTTTTAGACCACTATATTGATCCCAGATCAGGGTTTTTACCCTAGGACATGAGTTTAGTGGAAATCCATGCCATTCAAATTTTGGTGGAAGAATTAATATTTAATATTTAGTAAATTAAATATTAAATGGTTTGTGTAGGTTTGATGGGCCATATATTTTGAATGGAGCATCAGATTAAGATTATATCTTCATTTTTTAGTCCAGAATGGAGTTTTTATCCTAGGTTAGGCCTAAAATCGCGTTGGGCTCCAGGGCCAGCTTAGACCCCTTTTTGTTCTTTTCCTTTCCCTTTTTCTTTTCTTTTATTTTTTCATTCCTTGATTCTTGCGTACTCTGTGACTCATTATCCTACACCTCTTGACCGAGGGAGAAACATGAGAAGGATAATTTGAGAGAGAGGTAATGTAATAGAGGTACCATCACGAATCCCTCGATGCGCTGGTCCGACATGCGACATTCGTGAACCATGAAATCGAGCAATGCCTCGGAGGTTTTGGCCCGAAGGTGGTCTTGTTTCTATTTTCATTGTATATACCCTTTAAATGAACTATTTCAAGCTTTTATAGAACTCTATATCTTTCTTGTAGCCTCTTGCCCGATTTGCTGATTTGGAGGTGAAAATGGGTGATTTGGGTGATCTGAGGGTTACTTATTGGGGGAAACCAGATCACATGCTGTGTAGTCTAGGGTGACATTCCATGTGTTCTTATTTTTTGGGGAATATGATGTTTTAAGTAGTACACTTTGTGTATGAGTTATACACATCATGTACTATTTCTTGGATGTGTGGTCGAGTACCTCAGCATGTCTACCCATGTGTTAAGGTGTCACTATAACAACCCATACTTTACATACATTGTTAATAATTCAAAATTGAAGCATACTTATTACAACATATAACAAAACCACTAAAGGATCATATAGGTATAGTGTCTTTAGAAACTGGAAAGCATAAACAACTGGTTCATAAAGAATCTACTTTGCCTCCCATTTATTTCATCATATCTAGAGTCCCTTTTTGGCATATTCTACTTAATAACCTTCTTCCTGACATGGGGAAATAAAACATACAAAAGGGTGAGCTCAAATGCTCAGTAAGGGTAAACAAAAGAAATATCAATCACATCATATACATAAGCACATAACTTTTGGAAATCTTAACCTGCAAAAGAGATCATAATTTAATAACACGGGATAAATCATAGTAGTGAAATGTAATCCCAATTACTTAAAACATGAAACTTTGTGGAATACACAAATAATCATAGAGAATCATTTCTTGTTAGTCAAGACTCATTTCCAAGACTATCTTAATAGACAAAGTTCATTTCTGAACCGAGTTCATTCCTCGTTTCAGTCTTGTTTCACTGAACCGGTATAACCTACCGTTCCAGCCATGTCCATCTCATGAGATATAAAATCATTACCCAATGCATTGGAGGGAGATATAGGTACCACCCTTCTCATAATGATACCATTCATATGTGTGCCACAAAGTCATAAACCATACATCATAGCATAACCCATGAAATAAAAATGGGAATCTTAAACATCATGACATCATAAAACAATTCATATAAAGGAATTCATAAAAATAATTCCATCACAAAATAATCAAATCAATGAAATAATAGGGATAGAAAAATAACCCTTTATTATCTTAGATGGAAAATATTTTGGATAAAACACTTGAACTCCATTCTTGAGGAAAATATCTTTTCAACTTCAAAAACACTTTTCCTTTCTTAACATGTCATAAAATTCTAACTAAAAGAAGTTGATTAAAAATAAACTTGAAAAATTTTAAAGTAAGATTCATGGAAATAATGTTTTAAAAATCAATTTATGCCATATAATTTAAAAAAACATTCTTCTTGTACTTTTGTCAGAAAAGTCAAAAAAGTACTTCGTACGAAAAACGACCAAAGATTCCTTTATTATCTTTTACTAAAAACTCACCAAAGGATAAAATTGGATTTAAACAATTGTAGGTGGATGGAAATAATATTACATATTGAGTAAACATGGATGTGGATGATAAAATACACCCCAGTAAATACCAAAGATTAAACAATCTCGGATAAAAAGGAGATTGTGATATTTTCCTTACCTTAGGTCTGATATGCTTTGTATGTGTCCTAACCTCCTGTATAATGATTTAAATAATGTTATTAACTTATGACAGAATCATAATTATTTTTATGATATCATATATGGTCATATTCTTAGCTTCTTAGTAGTAATATTTCATTGCTACTTGTTATTCGGGTGTTTATAACTTTTTATTCTTATGCATGTTTTGTCGAATAAATTCTTATTCTTCTCTTTAGGTTATAGATACCTCATTTCCAGAATGGTATTAGTGTAATATATATCATATTAATTCATTAAATGCATTTATATAATCATTATGTAATGACGATCATGTAGAACGAGTCGCATGACATCGTGGAGACGGTATTCTGTATGTACGCACGAGTGATGATATCGTTCCTATGATCGTGGAATTGTATTGGAGTGTACGTATACTATTTCAAAATCAGTATCACTTTATAATAGTCGTATATAGTCATTATTTACACCATTATACCCATCCAAGTAAGGTGGTGGTGGAAAATAGATTACACCACGGCGTGGAGATGGTATTCCGTACGTACGCACGCGCGGTGATTTCGTTTTCTGTAGGATGGATAGATGGTGAAATAGGGTTGTTTCATAATTATAATAACATATAAGTATATTAGTGATACTGATGTTATTACTTCATAAAGAAACAACCTAAGAAGAAGAAGTGGATGAAGAAATAAAGTTGAAAGAATCGGTAACTGACATTATCTCTTCTTTGAAGCGCCTCTTTGAGTCCTCCTTTTAGGGCACTAAAATTGGTCTTTGAAGAATACCAGGACCTCTATGATGTTTCTAGGGAAGTGGAGAGGATAAATTGTCATGGGTTGGCCGAGAATTAAGGCTCCAAGTGGTGTGAGGAAGAGGGATAGGAGGTGCCCTTTTATAAGGGAGGAGAGGGGCACCTTTGGAATAACTAAAAATATTATTTTATTATAAAGTCATTTTCGGTTTTAAATAGCCCCAAATTGATTTATTTCGAAGCTAAGGTGGGGAGAGGTCTAACTCCTCTCATCCAATAGAATTTAGACAAGTTTAGGTTCCTATTTTAACCTTATCATTTAGATTTAACATTAAGTTAAATAATTTTACTTTTACAGTGTCTTCTTGTGTTCTTATACTATAAGGTTAATAATCTAACTATATCAAGCCAAAAGACCCCAATTTGTTTATTATCAATATATATAACCTTATCTAAGTCATTTTTCTGAACCTTATATTTTTAGGAATAAAATTACAATTAATAATATAATATTTGTTTTTAAAAACTATTTTATGTCAATTTTGACACTATTTAGTAATTGATTTTTGTGAAAATCATAACAGAATTATTAGTTATAACCAAGTTAATTAAATCAATACTAACATGTCATATTAATCTAGAAAATTAGTGGAATTCATAAAAAGTCTCAAATTACATTTATTTTGTTGTTTATAACATCAATTTTGTCAATATTTCATTAATAAGATAAGTACTGCATCATCGTTGTGTCATAAATAAATTAAATTATATAATGTCTAAAAATTACAAATAAAATACCCTTATGTAGGAAATTGTTTTATCTTTCTAATGAATATTTATAGTCTAATTTAGCTTATGTATAACCACATATTAAAAATTCTTTACTTATTAAACTTTGATTTTAACTATTTTAACACTTCTCTAAATAAATTAATATTAAATGTCCTAATATAATCCATGTGGGCCTAAATGGTCATATTTTATTCCTAAGGTTCTTTTTGGTCGAATAAAACTTGTCCAATAGAATTAGGACATGTGTTAGGGTAATAATAATATCATTTTTACCCTTAATTACCCTATTTACTTTTAACCGTGGTAAAAAAAAGTAAAAAGTTACTATTCACCAAAAAATAGCTTTCATCTCATTGAACCACATTTTACTTACTGACATCAACCGTGTCTCTCGTATTTTCAAAATTTAACTCCCAGAAGTGGTAAAATTAAGTTTTATGAAAAATCCAGTTTTTTAACTACCACTTAGTGGTTTCACTATTCATCAAAAATTGAAAGTTTTCAGAAAAATACCAAAATTTCACCATAGGCTAATTTCGATATTCTGAATCCAAAAATGAAGTCCATTTTAAAAAATAAAATTTATAAAATTTCAAAAAGTGGTTATTACTATTCATAACGGCTAGATTTAATAATATTTTAATAGCATATCATTGTTTAGTGAAACTCGGTATTGCGTACGACGCAAGCTATCGAGGAAGGTCGCGATTTTGTGTAAAGTAAGCCAAGCAAGTGTTGTGTGTAGATAAAGATTCCTTTGATGATTTATATAACATAAAAGTCTCGGGTGTTACATTCTACCCCCCTTAAAATGAATTTCGCCCTCGAAATTCGTCACTTTGTAACAAAAAGATGAGGATACCTCTCCCTCATCATATCCTCAAGATCCCATGTAGTTTCTTCTAATTGGTGGTTCCTCCATAAAACTTTCACCAATCGAGTGGTCTTGCTTCGTAGGACTTTTTCGCTATGATCCAGAATCTCTATCGGCTATTCTTCATAAGAAAGATCTTGCTCCAGCGGTACAACTTCTGAGCTAAGTACATGTGAAGGATCAGGTATGTACTTTCACAGGAGAGATACATGTAACACATCGTGAACTTGAGAGAGATTCGGTGGAAGCGCCAATCGGTAAGCTACCTTCCCAACACAATCCAGTATTTCGAAAGGACCTATATACCTAGGGCTCATCTTCCTCTTCTTTCCAAATCTCATGACTCTTTTCCAGGGAGATATTCGTAAGAACACTTTATCACCCACTTCAAACTCTAGGTATTTTCTTCAGTTATCGGCATAACTTTTCTGTCGACTCTGAGCTACTCTTATGTGTTGTTGAATAGATCTGACCCTTTCTGCCATTTCATCAACGAGATCAGGTCCTAATAGCTTTCTTTCCCCAAATTCATCCCAGAAAGTTGGAGTCCTGCATTTCTTTCCATAGAGAGCTTCGTAAGGAGCCATCTGAATACTAGAGTGAAAGCTATTATTATAAGAAAATTCCACCAAAGGTAGGTGTTGATCCCAACCACCTTTGAAATCCATAGAGTAAGCTCTCAACATATCTTCTAGAGTTTTAATTGTTCTCTCAGACTGACTGTCTGTCTGAGGATGATAAGCAGTGCTGAAACTCAACTCTGTATCCAGAGTATGCTGAAGACTTCGCCAGAACTTCGAGGTAAATCTCGGATCCTGATCAGATATAATAGAACGTCGTACTCCATGCAATCTTACCACTTCCTTTACATATATCCTGGAAAGCTGATCCAAAGAGAAATCCTCTCCAATAGAAATAAAGTGTACAGGCTTGGTAAGACGATCAACTATGACCCAGATAGCATTATTGACTTTGGATATTTTAGGAAGTCATGTGACAAAGTCCATAGTGATGTTTTCCCATTTCTATTTGGGTATGGGTAATGGTTGTAACATCCCCTTAGACTTCTGTCTCTCAGCTTTAACTTGTTTACAAACCAAGCATCGAGAGACATATTCAGCAACATCTCTTTTCATGCCATCCCACCAGAAGTACTCCTTCATGTCCCTATACATCTTCGTGCTTCCAGGATGAATAGAGAATGAAGAACTATGAGCCTCATCCAGCAGCTCCTTCTTTAATTCGGGTATGGGAGGAACACAAACCTGATTCCTGAACTTTATTATCCCATTACAATCAAGGTTGAATTCAGGAACATTTCTCACCTTCTTTTGTAACTATACATCTTCTTTCTGAGCCTCTTTAATCTTCATATGTATAGATGGTTGAACATTCATTTGAGAAAGATAAGATTTTTCCCCTTCCTTTATAATTCCAAGATCCATCCTTTTTAAATCCATAAATATTGGATCTTTTGTGATCCTCATCATGGATAAATTGGCATGGTCTTGTCGACTTAATGAATCTGCCACCTTGTTTGCTTTCCCAGGGTGTTAATGGATTGAGCAGTCGTAATCCTTAATCAGCTCCAACCATCTTCTTTGATGCATATTCAGCTCCTTTTGTGTGAAAATATACTTAAAAATTTTATGATCAGTATAAGTATCACACCTTTCACCATAAAGGTAATGCCTCCAAATCTGTAATGCAAAGATTACCGCAGCTAACTACAAATCATGAGTTGGGTAATTTTGCTCATGTATTTTCAACTGTCGTGAGGCATAAGCTATCACCATATCATTTTGCATAAGAACACACCCCAATCCCTTCTTGGATGCATCACTATAGATCCCAAACCTTTCTCCACTACAAGGCAGTGTGAGCACAGGTGCACTGGATAACCTTCTTTTCAACTCCTTGAAATTCTCTTCACATTCCTCCGTCCAAACAAACATAACTCCTTTCCGAGTCAACTTGGTGAGTGGATTAGATAATCATGAAAAATATTTCACAAAACGTCGATAATATCCAGCCAAACCAAGAAAAATTCGGATCTGAGTTACTGTTGTTGGTCTCGACCATCTTTTGATAACCGCTATTTTTGGTGGATCCATAGATATCCCCTCTTTTGAGATTATGTGACCCAAAAATGCAACTTTTTCAAGCCAAAATTCACAGTTGGAAAATTTGGCATAAAGCTTATCCTTTCTCAGGGTGTTCAATATAATTCTCAAGTGATCTTCATGTTCTTCCTTGCTCTTTGAATAGACAAGAATATCGTCTATAAAGACTACCAAAAACTGATCATGATAGTCTCTAAAGACTCTATTCATTAGATACATGAAGATAACAGGGGCATTAGTAAGACCAAATGGCATCATTATAAATTCATAGTGTCCATACCTTGTACGGAAAGCCGTCTTTAATATATCCTCCCTTTTGACCCTTAATTGATGATACCCTGAATGAAAATAAATCTTGGAAAAGTATTGAGCTCTACGTAGTTAGTCAAATAAGTCATCAATGCATGGGAGAGGATATTTCTTCTTGATAGTGATCTTGTTAAGTTCTCGATAATTAATGCAGAGTCTCATTGATCCATCTTTCTTCTTAAAAAATCAAACAGGTGCTCCCCAAGGTGACGCACTAGGGCGTATGAACCCCTTATCAAGATTCTCTTGGATTTTCTTCTTCAATTCCTGCAACTCAATTGGGGCCATTCTATAAGGTGTCTTTGAAATAGGCAAAGCACCCGGTACGAGTTCTATTGAAAACTCAACTTAACGATTCAGTGAAAGACCCAGTAATTCCTCCGGAAAGACATCATCAAACTTCCGTACAATGGGAATATTCTTAATCGCGAGTTTCCCACCAACCATTTGAGATAAATAACCTTCATTTAGTGGAATCAATACCCATAAAATGTAATAAATTTCCACTGGAAGGTTATGTTCATCCTTACATCAATAGACGATCATAGATTGATCTAGAATATGAAATGTGACTTCCCTTATTTGGAAATTGATATGAGCTCCATGTAGAGAAAGCCAATCCATGCCAAGAATCACATCAAATTCCAATATAGGAAGGATCACAAGATTTGAAGGAAGCAATTTCCTACAAACTTCAATCTGAGAAGAATTATAAACTTTTGATGTGACTATTGTGCCATTAGGTGTTTTCACAGCTAACTCAACATCTAATTGTTGAGGTAATACCGTGATACCCTTAGGAAATTCTTCAGAAATAAAGGAGTGGGTGGATCCAGAATCAAATAAAACATTTTCTACTTTAGAGTGGATGGTAAGTGTACCTTTCACCACATCGTTATCGTACTCCACATCGCTGATAGAAATTGCATGTGACTTTCCTTTGTCTTTAGCCTTAAGTGTTTGTTGACGTCGACCATCATCATCAACCCTTGGATTAGGGAATTTATTGGCATAATTCCCCATCTCCTTGCACTTGAAACATTGAAGTGTGGTAGGTCCATTCTGTGTATCCCTTCCTTTGTTTGCATCATTAGACATCTTCTTCCCATCATCGCGGAATTCAAATGACCGATGACCTTCCTTTACACATTTTAAACATTTACTTGTCCCTTTAAGACAACTCCCTCCATGTTTCTTTCCACACTTTGAGAATAAGGGAAATCTCATCTTCTTTTCAGTGTGCTCTTTAGATTTTCCTTTGAATTCCATTTTTCTCTTCTTATCAAACCCATATGACTGATGGGTTACTCCAATCTCCATCTCAACTTTGAGAGCACATCGAACCATTTCCTCGTAGCTATTGAAGTCCCTTATGGATAAGGCCTTTCGAAGACATGGTTTTAAGCCACTAAAGAATCGATCGATCTTACTCTCAGGTTGGATAATAATACCAGAAGTGTACCTTGCAAGTCTTGTAAAATTTTCTTCATTGGTACCAACAGATTCAACATCCTTTTTCATCAGTTCAAGAAACTCTTTCTCCATCTTTGGTCAGAGAATACGATGGATGTACTTATTAAAAAATATTTTCTTAAACTCGTCCCATTCCATGGACTCAATTTCATCCCATTGCCTCGTATTCTTAATATGATTCTGCCATTGATCAGCATTACCTTCCAAACGATACACTGCTAAGATGACTTTATCATGCTCAGAACATTGAAGAACTGAAAATAACTTTTCAGTAGTACTAATCCATTGTTCAACAACTAATGGATCAGTAGACACACTGAAAGAAGGTGGACGTTGCCTCATGAAGGACTCAATAGAATATTGTTCCCTCCTCTGCTCATTTGGAAGTACAGAATGATTCATAGCTTGTGTATGTATAGAAATAAGATTTTTGAATCCATCTCCCAGAACAATTGTTTGTTCAGGAGGACAATCATTGAATTGTCCATTACATTGATCAACACGGTTCCTTCAGGTTCCAACCATCGTCTAAACCCCAAAAAGAGTTGTGTGAGTGGAAAAAATCACGCTAGGGAAAACAATATAATTAAGGGGGAGTAACTTCAATATATAACATCTTGGTTTACCGTAATTCTAGTACTATAACCAATACTTATACATAACCGTAGGGACATCCCTAGACATACCTTAGAAATATCTCTAGGGATCTCATTAATGTTCTCGCATCCTAGTTTCCAAAGGTTGACTAAACCTTTCCTCTGATACCAACTATAACGAACCATACTTTATATACATTGTTAATACTTCAAAATTGAAGCATACTTATTACAACATATAACAAAACCACAAAAGGACCGTATAGGTATAGTGTCTTTAGAAACTGGAAATCATAAACAACTGGTTCATAAAGCATCTACTTTGCCTCCCATTTATTTCATCATATCTAGAGTCCCTTTTTGGAATATTCTACTTAATAACCTTCTTCCTGACCTGGGGAAATAAAACATACAAAAGGGTGAGTTCAAATGCTCAGTAAGGGTAAACAAAAGAAATATCAATCACATCATATACATAACCACATAACTTTTGGAAATCTTAACCTGCAAAAGAGATCATAATTTCATAACATGGGATAAATCATAGTAGTGAAATGTAATACCAATAACATAAAACATGAAACTTTTTGGAATACACACATAATCATAGATAATCATTTCTTGTTAGTCAAGACTCATTGCCAAGACTATCTTAGTGGACAAAGTCCATTTCTGAACTGAGTTCATTACTCGTTTCAGTCCTGTTTCACTGAACAGGTATAACCTACCGTTCCAGCCATGTCTATCTAATGATATATAAAATCATTACCCAATTCATTGGAGGGAGATATAGTTCCCACCCATCTCATAATGATACCATTCTTATGTGTGCCAGAAAATCATAATCCATACATCATAGAATGACCCATGAAATAAAAATGGGAATCTTAAACATCATGACATCATAAAACAATTCATATAAAGGAATTCATAAAAACAATTCCATCACAACATAATCAAATAAATGTAATAATAGGGATAGAAATAGAACCCTTTATTATCTTATATGGAAAATAATTTTGATAAAACACTTGAACTCCATTCTTGAGGAAAATATCCTTTCAACTTCAAAAACACTTTTCCTTTCTTAACATGTCATAAAATTCTTACTAAAAGAAGTTGATTAAAAATAAACATGAAAACTATTAAAGGAAGATTCTTGGAAATATTTTTTTAAAAATCCATTTATGCCGTATAAGTTAAAAAAACATTCTTCTCATACTTTTGTCCGAAAAGTCAAAAAAGTACTTCGTACGAAAAATGACAAAAGATTCCTTTCTTATCTTTTACTAAAAACTCACCGTAGGGTGAAATTGGATTTAAAAAATTGTAGGTGGATGGAAATAATATTACATATTGAGGAAACATGGATGTGGATGATAAAATACGCCCCAGTAAATACCAAAGTATAAACAATCTCGGATAAAAAGGAGATTGTGATATTTTCCTTACCTTAGGTCTGATATGCTTTGTACGTGTCCGAACCCCCTGTATAATGATTTAAATAATGTTATTGACTTATTACAGAATCATAATTATTATTATGATATCATATATGGTCATATTCTTAGCTTCATAGTAGTAATATTTCATTGCAACTTGTTATTCGGGTGGTTATAACTTTTTGTTCTTATGCGTGTTTTGTTGAATAAATTCTTGTTCTTATCTTTAGATTATAGATACCTCATTTCCATAATGGTATTAGTGTATTATATATCATATTCATTCATTCAATCCATTTATATAATCATTATGAAATGAAGATCATGTAGAACGAGTCGCATCACATCGTGGAGACGGAATTCCGTACGTACGCACGAGTGATGATATCGTTTCTATGACCGTGGAATTGTATTGGAGTGTATGTATACTATTTTAGAATCAGTATCACTTTATAATAGTCATATATAGTCATTATTTACACCATTATACCCATCCAAGTAAGGTGGTGGTGGAAAATAGATTACACCACGGCGTAGAGACGATATTCCGTACGTACGCACGCGCGATGATTTAATTTTCTGTAGGATGGATAGACGGTGAAATAGGGTTGTTTCGTAATTATAATAACATATCAGTATATTAGTGATACTGATGTTATTACTTCATAATGAAACAACCTATGAAGAAGAAGTGGAAGAGGAAATAAAGTTGAAAGAATCGGTAACGGACATTACCTCTTCTTTGAAGCGCCTCTTTGAGTCCTCCTTTTAGGGCACTAAAATTGGCCTTTGAAGAATACCAGGACCTCTATGATGTTTCTAGGGAAGTGGAGAGAAGAATTTTTCAGGGGTTGGCAGAGCTTGAAGGCTCAAAGTGGTGTGAGGAAGAGGGGGAGGAGGTGCCCTTTTATAAGGGAGGAGAGGGGCACCTTTGGAATAACTAAAAATTTTATTTTATTATAAAGTCATGTTCGGTTTTAAATAGCTACAAATTGATTTATTTCAAAGCTAAGGTGGGGATGGGTCGAAATACTCTCATACAATATAATTTAGACAAGTTTGGGTTCCTATTTTAACCTTATCATTTATATTTAACATTAAGTTAAATAATTTTACTTTTACCGTGTCTTCTTGTGTTCATATATTATAAGGTTAATAAACATACAATATCAAGCCAAAAGAACCCCAAGTTGTTTATTATTAATATCTATAACCCTTTATAAGTCATTTGGCCGAGCCTTATATTTTTAGGAATAAAATAACAATTAATAATATAATATTTGTTTTTAAAAACTATTTTATGTCAATTTTGACACTATTTAGTAATTGATTTTTGTGAAAATCATAACAGAATGATTAGTTCGAACCAAGTTAATTAAAAAAATAATAACATGTCATATTAATCTAGAAAATTAGTGGAGTTCATAAAAAGTCACAAATTACATTTATTTTGGTGTTTATAACATAAATTATGTCAATATTTCATTAATAAGATAATTACTGCATCATCATAGTGTCATAAATAAATTAAATTATTTAATGTATAAAAATTACAAATAAAATACCATTATGTAGGAAATATTTTTAGATTTCTCATGAATATTTATAGTTGAATTTATCTTATGTATAACACCATATTAAAAATTATTTACTTATTAAACATTGATTTTAACTATTTTAACCCTTCTGTAAATAAATTAATATTAAATGTCCTAATCTAATCCAAGTGGGCCTAAATGGTCATATTTTATTCCTAAGGTTGTTTTTGGTCGCATTACACTTGTCCAATAGAATTAGGACATGTTATAGAGTAATAATAATATCATTTTTACCCTTAATTATCCTATTTATTTTTAACCGTGGTAAAAAAAGTAAAAGGTTACTATTCACCAAAAAATTATTTTCATGTCATTGAACCACATTTTACTTAATGAAATCAACCGTGTCTCTCAGATTTTCGAAATTCCACTCACAGAAGCTGTAAAATTAAGTTTTATGAAAAATTCAGTTTTTTAACTACCACTTAGTGGTTTCACTATTCATCAAAAATTGAATGTTTTCAGAAAAATACCAAAAATTCACCCTAGGCTAATTTTGATATTCCGAATCCAAAAATGAAGTCCATTTTAAAAAATAAAATTTATAAAATTTCAAAAAGTGGTTATTACTATTCATAACGGCTAGTTTTAATAATATTTTAATAGCATGTCATTGTTTAGTGAAACTCGGTATTGCGTACGACGCAAGCTATCGAGGAAGGTCGTGATTTCATGTAAAGCAAGCCAAGCAAGTTTTGTGTGTATAAAAAGATTCCTTTGATGATTTATATAACATAAAAGTCTCGGGTGTTACCGTCACCCTGAACTTGTTTCTAATTGATGCACCCGTGGGGCTATGACCGGAGTGTTGTGTTGGGTATTTATGCCACCCTCACTCGTTTGATTATACCTAAATTAGTTTTTCTTATGTAGAAGTGTTTACTATAGTTTATTGATAGTCTTAGGATGTTTATCCTGACATGAGGCAATTTTCTTGCTTATTGGGATGCCCAGATGTGCTTCCATTGGATTTGGCTTATGAACCATGCTTTTCTAATGTTTTACTTGTAAAAAATGTTGTACCTATGACTTTTCTTTTGAGTATTTCTTGTCTTTTTATGACTTGAGTGATACATGGATTCCCTGATATAGGAATTCCTTGGATGGACACTTTGGTTAGTGATATGTGGTGGGAATGATTACGCTATCCTTGGCCTGTGATGATTGGGTGGGTATAGCCATGTCTTATGATGAAATAGTTTACATGATTGGGTATACTCTTGAATGATGAATGAATGGTTTGATAGATGCCTTGGACTTCTCTCCATGCATCTGGAATGTGGTAGTCGATGCCTTAGGTTGATTATTCCCCTTGGTTCCTAATTTCGTGGGATTCCTCAAGCCTTGCTACCCTGTGGATCTGGTTTGATTGGACTCACATAGGACATGTTCTGTTGACATGTCCCTAGGAACCCAACTAGTTCCAAGAATGAGTTTCCATTGGGATACCCCTAGGACTCGATGTGGATTACTTGGATGACTTCCTTGAATCCGACCCTGTATGGTCTTGAATTATGATGTGGACTCCTTGGTCGAGTTCCTTGAATATGCTCCTTTAAGATCTACACTTTTCATGAGGATGCCTTGGATGGGATTCTTGGATCCGACCCTTCATGGTTTGACACTTCTGGTACTACAATGTGGATGAGGTGGTTGTTATATTTATAGGATTGACCGTTAGTATACAATATCCTTGTTGGTGATTGGATGCGAATAAATGTGAATACAAGTGTGGGATGAGTATCCCCATGTGGTGATGTAGCTTAATCAAATACCTTTCAGATGTTGGCTGAAGGTGGTATCAGTCTATCTTGATTAGAGACCCAAGGATCAAATGATGTTGGGTTTCTGTTATTTGTTTCACATACACATGAATGTCTTGAATATGAATGTGTGTATAGGTATGGGACTATAAATTCATATGCATATAGATATTAAAATACATGGTGGAAATTTCCTAGTTTGTGGGATTATGGACCCGTGGATCGATTGTGGTTTCACGTGTGGTTTTACTACCTTTTGTGGAAATGTTTCAGCTAGGCTGAGCACATTTATTTTGCATACCCTTATAGAAACACATTTATAGGTTTCTTATTGGGGTTGACAACTGAAATTATTTTTCACCCCTGCATGAACACCTCGGTGTACATGTATACCTTATATATTATTTATTAGGTTGAGCATGAGTTTCACTGTGTATTGGGATGAGGCCCATGGTTACATGTTTGAGTGGAACTGCTAATGTGGTTCTTCTGATCAGGCTGGTGCAGTTCGACAGTGTTTTGGGACTGGGTACATGGTATGGCTCAGAGTTCATTGTAGAGCCCTGTACTTTTAATTTCAGTTTCTACTGTACATGAATCTATTTGGTTGGCACAGTGGGTTTCTATTGTTTTTTATTGAAATAATTGTTCAGGATTTCACAACATTTCATTTATTATTATAGCATTTTCCATTTCAATTTTTTACAACTTCTGCACTCTGTTTTTACTACCATGTGTGATTCACAGGTATTTTCTGTTGTTTGATTAATCTGATATGAGGGCATAGTCTTCCCACTATTACACCCTTGGCCCTCACTACTAGTAAGAAGAATCTGGAATACATAGGGGCATGCTTGAGTCCTTGTAACCCATCAGCTTGGAGAAATAGTTTAGTGGCATTCATGTCGGGGCGTTACGTTATATTTTTTTTTCAAGAATTTTCAATGTACCATATTTTTTTAAAATATTTTTCATGTAGAAAAATTCATTTTATATTTTTATTAATTTTATTATGTAAATTGGAATATATTTAATGGTTGAATTTGGAATATTTTTTTTATACTTAAAAAGTCATTTTTTTGAAAAACTGTTTTTCATCACATTTTTCATGTTTATATTAAATTATTTTCCACCATTTCTAGATATTGGATCTAGAAAAATGTATTCATTATTTGGAATTAGGATGTGAAAATTTATTAAATAGGGTCCTTTTATTTCCTATCAAAATGTATAGTAAACATTGTAAATTTCTATTGTCAAAGGGAAAATGGGTAAATTAGTATTAAAAATTATGTGATATGTCCTCTAAATCAACCTGACACTTTCTGTTATGCCATTTTATGGGACAAATTTGACCATATCTATCCAAAATTGGAATATATATAATTTTGGTACCATTTCCCCTTGATAATGACAATAATATTATTTTAAATGAGGAAAATTCCAAAAATTTCACTCTCTAGACTTTAATATCTCCAAACTTTTAACATAGGAATAAAAATTGGATATGTTTGGTTTTAAATTTATATTATAATGATGAATTAATTTTTTATCATGGTAATTTTATTTTTTATTTATATTAATGAAATAATTTCCTTAATTATTTATGTAATGTTGAACATTTCTTGTGCAAGTTATAGAAAAATCAGTTAAATTATTTTAAAAATAATAATAATTATAGTCCATTTTCAATGAGATATGGGGTCCCAATAATTTAATAGATTAATAGAATAAATTATATATTTTTAAAGGTCTATATTTGAATCCAATTTATTTCTTATTGTTTTCAATTTTAAATTTTATGAATAGTGTCAAAAATGGAATTAATGATATTTTATAGAAAGTAATATTTCAATAACATATTAAAAAAATATATAAATATAACAGGAGGACAAATAATATTAAAAAATAGTAAATTATATCATCCATATTACTTTTGTAAAACAATTCTCACCTTATAAATAAAAATATAACCCTTTAATTGTGAAGATGTTGTTACCAAGGCTATTGTTAAAATTGCATAACTAAGGGGTTATACCAGAATATAAGATTACAAAAAAAACTAAAAACCATAAAAAGATATTTATATTATGGTATTTAAACTAAATACTTCATTATTGTTTAAAATTTTGGCATTTGGTATCATTTTTCAACAGAATGACTTTATTATATTTAAGTCATTAATAAATTTCAAGAGTGCCCCTCCCATCACTTATAAAAGGACACTCGTACTTTATGTTTTTTTACAAAGCATTTACCCACATAGCTTAGAATAACTCTACATAATCTATTTTAAACTTCCATAACCAATGCGTAGTGGTTCTGGTCTAAAAAAAATACAATACTAATGATCCCTAAGTAAGGTTATAAAGGAGGAAAATTTCAAACCACTTTCCACATATTTCTTCTTATACCTATACTAAATATATGATATTCTTAATTAAATAATAAATTCGGTATCTTAAATATATTTAATTTTTTATTGTTATTTAACAACCAATATACACCCTCTATTACATTAATTGATATTTAAAAGTAATCTCATGTTTAGGGGTGGATTAATTACTCCACTTAGCGATACAATAAATTTGTTCTCACCATATACCATGGATAGGTATTATGATAGATTTAATGTTTATAATTATTTATAACATAATTATTATTCTAGATTTATAATTTAATATATATCTTCCTACCCTCCAATATGATGGAACAAAATAATATTGCTCATATATATGTGTAGATTACCATATCCATGAAACGAAGTGATTTAATTTTAAATTTCAATTTACATGGATAGTAATAAGGATCTATTTGATGAATATATATTATATAAAGGATATAATAAATTTTTTTATGGTAAATAAATTTATTCCTTTCATTTGTTCGATACTTCTAAAAATGAAAATAACATTATTACCTATGTATGACATACCATATCCATGAATGGTGTAACACATTTTTATATCCCAATGTTTTATGGATGGATATATATATATAATGAATACATATTACATTTATATCATGGTTAAAATTATTTATATTAGTAAACCATGATCATGGTACATGTAATGTAACTACCGAACTGAAAGCCTCATGAAAAATGAAAAATTTAACACCTGGAAAAGAACATTTTAATAAGGAATTGTAAAGAAATGGGTTTTAAATATTATAATTGGCTCAAATATGATATTACAGGTTTGTACATGAATTTTTTATAAAATTATAATAAATGTATATTTATTATATAGGATTCTAAATATCTTTTTTGGCCTATTGAAGTCGAGGTAGGGGATTTTCATCCCACTTTTACTTCTAAGAGACAAATGTAACATTCACCACTTGTTTATTTTATACGGTGTATATAAATTTCTTGAATGTATTTTTTGATGAGTTTAATAAAAATAAGTTATATACATATCCATATAATGTTATTTATTTCTTGGGTATTATTATTGAAATTTTAATAAAGTGGTAATAGATTTATACTATAATCTAATTTTTTTAGAATTGTTTATGATGATGAAATTTTATAACCAATGTCTCAATAATATAATGAAATTTATTTTATAATGGCTATATTTTGATAATAAATTTTTTCCTTTCAATTTTTTCTCCTTAATAACTCAAGAGACAGATAAAATTTTTGTAAAGAAAATTGAAATTATTTCTCTTCGATCGAAAAATCCTTTTTTTCTTTTATATGTTTTCAATAATTACTTTCTATAATGTTTTTAGTATTATCATATGGTTATTAAATTAATTTTCACAAATTTATTAATTTTTTATAAACAATTTAAATATGTTCTTCTTGTTGTTTTTTGAACAAGGTGCGTTTTACATTTTATCAAAAATGTTAATGGAATCATTATTTTAATATAGAAAAAATAAATAGAATTTCCCACAATTATTACTGCTCAATGTTATATAGATCATTTACCTGTTTCTATGGTTCTTTAAAAAAAATATTTTCATTAATATTATTGTAATTTTTTTATTCCATTTAAGTGACATCAATATAAAAAAGATTATTTTCCTGAAGAAATAGTTCAAGTGATATTTTAAAGAAATTTTTATATATGATAGAGTGCTTAGAATAAACTTATGATTTTTTGGAGATATGATTCAATGATACCTTAAAATTTAATTCTATGAATGTATTCTTGATGATGATTATTTATGTTTGTTCTATAGAAGCATTTTATTCCCCATAGGTTAACTATGTTATAAAACATGCTTTTTTCATGGGTTTTACTATGATAAAATGTTTCTAAAACCCATTTACTTTTCCTATGTTATGATATGTTGATTTTTTTAAGGATATTTTAGCACATATATATATATATACATGATTTTTATTATTTGATTATTTGTATTTGAATTACATATCCCTCTAATCCATTGGGTAAGGATGGATATCTCTTGAGATAATAAAGACTCGAACCGGGAGTGAACCTTATCCATTAAAGGAATTTTTCCACTGTGGTAGTCTTTATTGTTGACCTTGATTAAGGATATAATGATTATATGAGTGGACCCAATCCACTTTTATATTCTTAGAGAAGATCCTTAAAAATTAAGGAAATGATTTTCTTTACTAATGAGTATACCACACACTTATGTCTTATTCTAATTTTATTATCTCCTTTTTCATGTTTTTTAATTTCTATATGTATAATGTCTTATAAATATCCAGGATTTATTCCCTGATTAATGTTTTAGATCTATGATATACAAGGTATAGTTTTTAAATATTAATCACATATTCCCATACCTTTATGCTCATGTTATTCTCAAGTAATCCATAATATCTCCCTTATTTACCCTTACTGAGCATATGAGATAAACCTTTCTTATGTTTTCATTCCCCAGGTTATAAAGAATAGTTCTATGTATGACATATATAATTAGGGTGACAAGTATAAATAACTTACTACGAGATGATATTGAGCTATGATGAAATAGTTTAATTTTTCTCAATATTTCCAATGTCATTATACCTATATGATTTAGCATTGAACATTATGTTATGTTTTGGATATTTATCTAAAAATATGTGTTATTTTTTTAGGAAAATAATGAGTCACTATAAAATAACATGTATAAAAATATGTGTGGTTTGACACATGGTTATTTTGAATTATGGGACTAATAATATTTTCTTCCAAAAAATATTATACTCATCAATAATGGTTCTCTAGGGATGTTGCATATTTGGAAACCCACTCCCCTACTTATGTACTCCTAAAAAACCTATCAAATTCATCCATATAAAATAATTACGTTATATTCTTTTAATATAAGTATTATAATTCTCTTCATCATTTTATTAACTATCTTTGGGAAGTTACAGGAATTTAGTGTTAGTGAAGGTCTCATGGTAAAATTAATGCATCAACGATTTCATCTCCCATGCATCCTCTTTTATGGTAATGTATTACCAAATCAAAAATACTAATGGAATAACCAATTACATAATAACTTATCAAGATGATCCATGACTAAAAATATTTCAAATACAGAAATAAATTATTATACTAATGCAACATTAGCCCAATTAATAATTCCTAAGAGGTCTAATAAGCATTTCCATACCTATGTATTGTGAAAAATATTATTAATGACACTATAATGGGGAGGTAATAAATACTAATTTTTGGTTTCCATAACAAATTAACAATATAATGTTGTATCATGTTTCTAGGTGATTTATTTCCTTAATTTCCAATTCATTACAGTCCCCAATAAGGCAATAATTGAAAAAATGCCTCATTAGAAATAATGAAATACAAATAAAATCAGTGATGATCAAAAAACATTTTTTCCACCACTAAATTATTTTATAATAATAAATGAGATATTTTTTATGCAATTGTACAACATACATAGTCCAAAAAATGAATATTAAGGTGTTTATACCTCACAAATAAATAAACCACCTATTATCTCGTCATGCACCTTAAATGAAACCATTAAAATCTCACTATAGTAAATTTTATTATAGGATAACTAAACCAATAAGGAATAATACTGCTGTGAACCAGAAATATTCATCACATAATCATACAGAATGTATTTTAATTCCTTTTTCATATACTAAAATTTCCCATATGTTTGAGGAAAAAAACCATTTCTAAACATCAATTGCACACTTTTAACCAAATGTAAATCCTTATAAAAAATAGATGTAAAACATAAATTTATACATAACATGACCTATGTATGTAGAACATGAATATTTTTGGGAAAAAATACATCAAGGTTTCACTGGAGCATTTTTGTGGTGATTGTGTTTGTTGACAATGTGGGCCTCCATGTTGTGTTTTTTGACAAAGAAGACCATGATGACCAATTTGATAATAAAGGTAATTTACATGGTGAGTTTTAGAGTTAATGATATGATTTTTGCAACCCATGATTTATAGAAGAACCTCGCCAAAGTAATGTATGATCTGGAGGCGGTACAAAAAGAGATGATACAAGGTGGCACCATTTTATAGTGTGCTAAATTTTTTGGCCTGAAAATCAGAAAATGGAGAGAGGTTGTAGAGACCCGAATCTTGATGTACATGGACATTACATTACATTTGTGGAATACTTAGTACATAACAAAAATACACACACAAGGATCGTAATAGTTTAGTGTCTTTGGAAACTCGGAACGTAATCTTCTAATCGTGGTGAAAGATCATCAACATCTCCTATAAAGATCTTCCCTTTTTTTTACCTAAAACCTTTCTTTATATCCTGGGGAAAAGAAAACATAAAAGGGTGAGCTCAAATGCTCAGTAAGGGTAAACAAAAGAAATATCAATCACATCGTATTCATAAGAACATAACATTTTGGAAATCTTAACCTGCAAAAGTGAGCATAATTTCATAACATGGGATAAATCATGGCAGTGAAATGGAATCACAATAATCATAACTTAAAACATGAAACTTTGTGGCATTAACACATAATCATAGAGAATCATTTCTTGTTAGTCATGACTCATTTCCAAGACTATCTTAGTGGACAAAGTCCCTTTCTGAATCGAGTAACCCTCGTTTCAGTCCTGTTTCACTGAACCGGTATAACCTACCATTCCAGCCATGTCTATCTCATGAGATATAAAATCTTTACCCAATGCATTGGAGGGAGATATAGGTCCCACCCATCTTATAATGAATCCTTTCTTATGTGTGCCACATAATCATAAATCATAATTCATCGCATAACCCATGTAATAAAGATGGGATTCTTAAACAACATGACATCATAAAACAATTCATATAAGATAAAGGAATTCATAAAAATGTTTCCATCACAACATAATCAAATCCATGTAATAATAGGGATAAAAACAGAACCCTTTTATTATCTTATATGGAAAATAATTTTGATAAAATACTTGAACTTCATTCTTGAGGAAAATATCCTTTCTTCTTCAAAAACATTTTTCCTTTCATAACATGTCATACAACTTTAAAATAAAAGAATTTGATTAAAAATAAACTTGAAAACTTTTAAAGGAAGCTTCTTGGAAATAATGTTTTAAAAATCCATTAATGCCGTATAAGTTAAAAAAAAACATTCTTCGTACTTTTGTCGGAAAAGTCAAAAAGTACCTCGTACGAAAAACGACAAAAGATTCCTTTCATACATATTACTAAAAACTCACCGAAGGGTAAAAATTGATTTAAAAAATTTTAGGTGGATGGAAATAATATTACATATTGATGAAACATGGATGTGGATGATAAAATACACCCCAGTAAATACTTACGAATAAACAATCTCGGATAAAAATGAGATTGTGATATTTCCCTTACCTTAGGTACGATTTGCTTCGTATGTGTCCGAACCTCCTGTATAATGATTTAAATAATGTCATTGACTTATTACAGAATCATATTCATTGTTATGATATCATATATGGTTCACTTATGATATTATATTACCCGTTCTTTTGTAAATTCCATGTTAAAGAAGCGTTTTGGGTAAAATCGTTTCATTTATCGTAGGTGTTTTGACTTGTTGTTCTTGAAATCATTATTACTTATATCATGATTTAATTACTTCCAGAATATAAAACATGATTTATATATCATATATATTCAGTATATATATATATAATAGATAGATAAATAAAATGAAAAACACCGTTCATGGAGACGGTAGTCCGTACGTACGCATGAACGCTGTTTTCCTTTCCTTATTGTCTTGAAATGGAAGTAAGTAGATGACATACATATATATATATATATACATAAATCCAGTAGCTTTATAATGTCATATATTTCATTATTATTTCTTATATATACTTTATAATCATTCTTAAATGGTTAACATGGAGAATGAATCTCATCGCGTCGTGGAGACGGTAGTCCGTACGTACGCAGGAGCGATGATATCATTTCTATAAATATTGAATTGAATTGGAGTGGATTATAAAATATATCAGAGTCAATATTATGTTGTAATAACTATGTATAGTTATTATTTACACCATTATACCCATCCATGTAAGGTGGTGGTGGAAAATAGATTACACCACGGCGTGGAGACGGTATTCCGTACGTACGCACGCGCGGTGATTTCTTTTTCCGTAGGATGCATAGATGGTGAAATAGGGTTGTTTCATACTTATAATAACATATCAGTATATGAGTAATACTGATTTTATTACTTCATAATGAAACAACCTAATAAGAAGAAGTGGAAGAAGAAATAAAGATGAAAGAATTGGTAACGGTAATTACTTCTTCTTTGAAGCGCCTCTTTGAGACCTCCTCTTAGGGAACTAAAATTGGTCTTTGAGGAAGACCAAAACCTCTAGGATGTTTCTAGGGAAGTGGAGAAGAGATTTTGGCATGGTTTGGCCGAGCTTGAGTGCTCAAATTGGTGTGAGGAGGAGGGGGAGGAGGTGTCCTTTTATAAGGGAGGAGAAGGGCACCTTAGGAATATCTCAAAATATTATTTTATATTAAAGTCAAAATCGGTTTATAATGGTTCCAAAGGGTCTTATTTCGAAGCTAAAGTGGGGATGGGTCGAAATCCTATCAACCAATAGGATTTAGACAAGTTTAGGGTATTATTTTAACCTTATCAATTAGATTTAACTCTAAGTTAATTAATTTAACTTTTACCGTGTCTTTTTGTTTTCTTTCACTATATGGTTAATACACTTACTATAACATGCCAAACGAACCCCAAATTGTTTATTATTATTATATATATCCCTATCTAAGTCATTTGGCCGAACCTTAGATTTTTAGGAATAAAATAACAATTAGTAATATAATATTTGATTTAAAAACTATTTTGATTCAATTTTGACACTATTTGATATATGATTTTTGTGAAAGTCATAACAGAATTATATGTTCGAACCAAGTTAATTAAATCAACACTAATATATCATAGTAACCTAGAAAATTAGTGGAATTCATAAAAATTCTTAAATTACATTTATTTTTGTATTTATATTATCAATTATGTCAATATTTCATTAATAAGATAATTACTGCATCATCTTTGTGTCATAAATAAATTATATTATTTGATGTCTAAAAATTACAAATAAAATACCATCATGTAGTAAATCTTTTTAGCTTTCTAATGAATATTTACAATCGAATTTATCTTATGTATAACCCCATATTAAAAATGATTTACTTATTAAACTTTGATTTTAACTATTTTAACCCTTCTTTAAATAAATTAATAATAAATGTCCTAATCTAATCCAAGTGGGCCTAAATGGTCATATTGTATTCCTAAGTTTGTTTTTGGTCGAATTACACTTGTCCAATAGAATTAGGACATGTGTTAGGGTAATAGTAATATCATATTTACCCTTAGTTACCCTATTTACTATTAACCGTGGTAAAAAAAAGTAAAAAGTTACTATTCACCAAAAATTATTTTCATCTCATTGAACCACATTTTAGTCCTTGATATTAACCGTGTCTGTCGGATTTTCGAAATTCCATTCACAGAAGTGGTAAAAATAAGTTTTATGCAAAATTTAGTTTTTAACCTACCACTTAGTAGTTTCACTATTCATCAAAAATTGATGTTTTTCAGAACAATGCCAAAATTTCATCCTAAGATATATTTCATATTCCGAATTCAAAAATGATGTCTATTTTACCAAATTCATATCATAGAAGTTGCATTAATTAATTTTATAATTAAATCCCGCTGTTAAAACAAAGAGCGTGTTTTTAAGAAACAATATCTATCAAAAGATTGACACTTGTTTATGTCTAGTTTAAATGTGAAATTATATCCAATGACCAACATTCTATTAAATTGTAAAAATATATTCTAAATATACTTTAAAACCACTCAAATTAATAATTTATCAATATTAATTATTTCGATTGAAAAAGTTGTTTTTAACTAAAATTTAGTAATTTTCACTATTCATCAAAATATGAAAGTTATCCGAAAATCACCAAAATTTCACCTTAGGCTAAATTTGATACTCCGAATCCAAAAATAAAGTCCATTTTGAGAGCTAAAATTTCTAAAATTTTAAAAGGTGGTTATTACTATTCATAACTGCTAGTTATAATAATATTTTAATAGCATATCGTTGTTTAGTGAAACTCGGTATTGCGTACTACACACGCTATCGAGGAAGGTCGCGATTGCGTGTAATGAAAGGCAAGTCAAGGATGTGTGTTGTTCAAGCTCTTTCTGGAGTAGCGTACAACACAAGACATTAATAAAATTAAAAAGAATATTTTTTTCATAAAATCTCGGGCTGTTACATTCTACCCCCCTTAAAATGAATTTCGCCCTCGAAATTCGTCGGGGTTATAAATGGTTTACTATTCTAAAGTTTCTTTAATAGAATCCCACATCGTAAAAAGGAATACCAAAACTTGGCTTTAAAAACTAAAGTATGAAATGTAACGATTACCCAAATAAACTAATCGCTGGGTTTCCACATAGGTAAAAATATGGATATGGAAGAGAAATCTAACCATCATGTTCTGATGGAGAGTGGTAGAGAACATGGCTATAGAAAAGCCAGTAATCAAAAATCCATAGATTTGTGATGATATAAGGTACCATCTGATTCATCAGGTATAAGATCACTAGGACAACATTTTTGGTTTTCAAGATCATTTCCCTAAAGTTGAAAATTTGAATTAGAATAAATACTTAATTTATTTTGGTACAATCTCACTGTTGTTCGTGTCTTGAACAATTTCCACTTCATCTCTTAAATAAATGAAGTTGAATTTGTTATTCGTGAAGTGTTAGCAGATTATGTGATAGAACGACGGGTCATTCCATCTGTCTCAAACAAAAGGTTAGCAAAAATTATATGCATAAGTCGATCTATAGTGAGATTAATCATATATGGTTCCTAAAATGGACTTATACTTCATATATCATACTGCTTAATATAATAACACTAGTTTCTACTAAACAGGGACTTCCTGTAGGTCAGTGGTAGGCGATAAAGGCCCGTCACACTTCGGTTGTGGGTTCGATTCCTACAGCCTTGTCCGAAGCGATGGGTTGTCACCCGTCCTGCAGGTTGTCCTTTTTCTAAAACTACATTACAATAACATCCCATCAATAATATCGAAAATCTTCTATCCTTAAACAATACTAACTTATGTCCAACATAATCCATTCTAATCTTTTAGGCTTATCCATAATACTACAGTCCACTCTCATAATATAGTGAAAACAATTACTAGAGATTTAATACCATCGTTGATCCCCATATATCATAAGATATGTCTTGTTGGTCACATTCCAATCATGTGAATACCTTAATCATGTATTCTCTTGAAAAATGAATACCAATTAAACCTTAGTGAAAACATGAATGCTGTCAAAAGTTAACTCTTTCAACATATCAAAATCCAAAAATTCTATATACTCAAACCATGATATCACTTAGTCTTTATATCAATCATGAGCTCATGAATACAATCAAACATCTCATTATCTTCTTATCCCTTCATTATGCTCATATCATCTATTTACCAAAAATGTCTCAATCACTTTTCATGGTTACCGGTACCATAGAATTATTGAAAACCACAATAGACCAAAACATAAATATTTCAGTACACCATAAAAGTACCTCAACAACATTATTCTTGAATACCAATACATACACACTTCTGTCCATCCACTTCAAGGATTGTCCTGGAATAAGTCCTTCCTTGGTTTAGAAGTAACTTTTTAGGTCAGGGCATTGAGTTGGGTATTGCCCATGTTCTCCACAAATAAGACATTGAACTCCATAACAATTTGTCACTCTATGACCCTTTTCTCCACACAGATAACATCGATCCCTCCATTTGAGGTATTCCTCAATGTTCTTCTTCCCTTCTTTAGAAATCTCAATCTTCCTTTCTTTATGCTCCTCAACATGCGAACATGCATAATAGTTTATCTTCCTCTTCTTTGATGAATTAGTCATACCACTAAATTTCACCTTGTTAATCATATATCCCGATGACTGATTCGGCATAATCACAATATCTTTATCTCTAGGTATTACACAATTTTGTTGCTCATAGTCACCAATTTGTCCATTGGATTCAATGTTAACCGAATTTCTTCTGGTTCCCTCCATTAACTAAAACACAAAAAGAATTTTGTGAGAGGCGAAATCATGCTAGGGAAGACAACATAGTAAAGGGAAAACACCCTCAATATCTAACATCTTAGGTTAAATTCTAAGATCGTTAGCGCAATTCTAGGACTATAACCTATACGTATACTTAACCTTAGAGACATCCCTAGAAATACCTTAGAAATATCTCTAGGGATCTCACTAACGTTTTCGCATCCTAGTTTCCAAAGGTTGACTAAACCTTTCCTCTGATACCAACTGTAGAGACCCGAAGCTTGATGTACATGGACATTACATTACATTTGCGGAATACTTAGTACATAACAAAAATACACACACAAGGATCGTAATAGTTTAGTGTCTTTGGAAACTCGGAACGTAATCTTCTAATCGTGGTGAAAGATCATCAACATCTTCTATAAAGATCTTCCCTTTATTTACCTGAAACCTTTCTTTATATCCTGGGGAAAAGAAAACATAAAAGGGTGATCTCAAATGCTCAGTAAGGGTAAACAAAAGAAATATCAATCACATCGTATTCATAAGAACATAACATTTTGGAAATCTTAACCTGCAAAAGAGAGCATAATTTCATAACATGGGATAAATCATGGCAGTGAAATGTAATCACAATAATCATAACTTAAAACATGAAACTTTGTGGCATTCACACATAATCATAGAGAATCATTTCTTGTTAGTCATGACTCATTGCCAAGACTATCTTAGTGGACAAAGTCCCTTTCTGAATCGAGTAACCCTCATTTCAGTCCTGTTTCACTGAACCGGTATAACCTACCATTCCAGCCATGTCTATCTCATGAGATATAAAATCTTTACCCAATGCATTGGAGGGAGATATAGGTCCCACCCATCTTACAATGAATCCTTTCTTATGTGTGCCACATAATCATAAATCATAATTCCTCGCATAACCCATGTAATAAAAATGGGATTCTTAAACAACATGACATCATAAAACAATTCATATAAGATAAAGGAATTCATAAAAATGTTTCCATCACAACATAATCAAATCCATGTAATAATAGGGATAAAAACAGAACCCTTTTATTATCTTATATGGAAAATAATTTTGATAAAATACTTGAACTTCATTCTTGAGGAAAATATCCTTTCTTCTTCAAAAACATTTTTCCTTTCATAACATGTCATACAACTTTAAAATAAAAGAATATGATTAAAAATAAACTTGAAAACTTTTAAAGGAAGCTTCTTGGAAATAATGTTTTAAAAATCCATTAATGCCGTATAAGTTAAAAAAAAACATTCTTCGTACTTTTGTCGGAAAAGTCAAAAAGTACCTCGTACGAAAAACGACAAAAGATTCCTTTCATACATATTACTAAAAACTCACCGAAGGGTAAAAATTGATTTAAAAAATTTTAGGTGGATGGAAATAATATTACATATTGATGAAACATGGATGTGGATGATAAAATACACCCCAGTAAATACTTACGAATAAACAATCTCGGATAAAAATGAGATTGTGATATTTCCCTTACCTTAGGTACGATTTGCTTCGTATGTGTCCGAACCTCCTGTATAATGATTTAAATAATGTCATTGACTTATTACAGAATCATATTCATTGTTATGATATCATATATGGTTCACTTATGACATTATATTACCCGTTCTTTTGTAAATTCCATGTTAAAGAAGCGTTTTGGGTAAAATCGTTTCATTTATCGTAGGTGTTTTGACTTGTTGTTCTTGAAATCATTATTACTTATATCATGATTTACTTACTTCCAGAATATAAATCATGATTTATATATCATATATATTCAGTATATATATATATAATAGATAGATAAATAAAATGAAAAACACCGTTCATGGAGACGGTAGTCCGTACGTACGCATGAACGCTGTTTTCCTTTCCTTATTGTCTTGAAATGGAAGTAAGTAGATGACATACATATATATATATATATATATATACATAAATCCAGTAGCTTTATAATGTCATATATTTCATTATTATTTCTTATATATACTTTATAATCATTCTTAAATGGTTAACATGGAGAATGAATCTCATCGCGTCGTGGAGACGGTAGTCCGTACGTACGCACGAGGGATGATATCATTTCTATAAATATTTAATTGGAGTGGAGTGGATTATAAAATATATAAAAATCAATATGATGTTGTAATAACTATGTATAGTTATTCTTTACACCATTATACCCATCCATGTAAGGTGGTGGTGGAAAATAGATTACACCACGGCGTGGAGACGGTATTCCGTACGTACGCACGCGCGGGGATTTCTTTTTCCGTAGGATGGATAGATGGTGAAATAGGGTTGTTTCATACTTATAATAACATATCAGTATATGAGTGATACTGATGTTATTACTTCATAATGAAACAACCTAAGAAGAAGAAGGGGAAGAAGAAATAAAGATGAAAGAATTGGTAACGGTAATTACCTCTTCTTTGAAGCTCCTCTTTGAGACCTCCTCTTAGGGCACTAAAATTGGTCTTTGGGGAAGACCAGAACCTCTAGGATGTTTATAGGGAAGTGGAGAAGAGATTTTGGCAGGGGTTGGCCGAGCTTGAGTGCTCAAATTGGTGTGAGGAGGAGGGGGAGGAGGTGTCCTTTTATAAGGGAGGAGAGGGGCACCTTAGGAATATCTCAAAATATTATTTAATATTAAAGTCAAAATCGGTTTATAATGGTTCCAAAGGGTCTTATTTCGAAGCTAAAGTGGGTATGGGTCGAAATCCTATCAACCAATAGGATTTAGACAAGTTTAGGGTATTATTTTAACCTTATCAATTAGATTTAACTCTAAGTTAATTAATTTAACTTTTACCGTGTCTTTTTGTTTTCTTTCACTATATGGTTAATACACTTACTATAACATTCCAAACGAACCCCAAATTGTTTATTAGTAATATATATATCCTTATCTAAGTCATTTGGCCGAACCTTAGATTTTTAGGAATAAAATAACAATTAGTAATATAATATTTGATTTAAAAACTATTTTGTGTCAATTTTGACACTATTTGATATATGATTTTTTTGAAAGTCATAACAGAATTATATGTTCGAACCAAGTTAATTAAATCAACACTAATATATCATAGTAACCTAGAAAATTAGTGTAATTCATAAAAGTCTTAAATTACATTTATTTTGGTATTTATATTATCAATTATGTCAATATTTCATTAATAAGATAATTACTGCATCATCTTTGTGTCATAAATAAATTATATTATTTGATGTCTAAAAATTACAAATAAAATACCATCATGTAGGAAATCTTTTTAGCTTTCTAATGAATATTTAAAATCGAATTTATCTTATGTATAACCCCATATTAAAAATGATTTACTTATTAAACTTTGATTTTAACTATTTTAACCCTTCTTTAAATAAATTAATAATAAATGTCCTAATCTAATTCAAGTGGGCCTAAATTGTCATATTTTATTCCTAAGTTTGTTTTTGGTCGAATTACACTTGTCCAATAGAATTAGGACATGTGTTAGGGTAATAGTAATATCATATTTACCCTTAGTTACCCTATTTACTATTAACCGTGGTAAAAAAAAGTAAAAAGTTACTATTCACCAAAAATTATTTTCATCTCATTGAACCACATTTTAGTCCTTGATATTAACCGTGTCTGTCGGATTTTCGAAATTCTATTCACAGAAGTGGTAAAATTAAGTTTTATGCAAAATTCAGTTTTTAACCTACCACTTAGTAGTTTCACTATTCATCAAAAATTGATGTTTTTCAGAACAATGCCAAAATTTCATCCTAAGCTATATTTATTATTCCAAATTCAAAAATGAAGTCTATTTTACCAAATTCATATCATAGAAGTTGCATTAATTAATTTTATAATTAAATCCCGCTGTTAAAACAAAGAGCGTGTTTTTAAGAAACAATATCTATCAAAAGATTGACACTTGTTTATGTCTAGTTTAAATGTGAAATTATATCCAATGACCAACATTCTATTAAATTGTAAAAATATATTCTAAATATACTTTAAAACCACTCAAATTAATAATTTATCAATATTAATTATTTCGATTGAAAAATTTGTTTTTAACTAAAATTTAGTAATTTTCACTATTCATCAAAATATGAAAGTTATCCGAAAATCACCAAAATTTCACCTTAGGCTAAATTTGATACTCTGAATCCAAAAATAATGTCCATTTTGAGAGCTAAAATTTCTAAAATTTTAAAAGGTGGTTATTACTATTCATAACTGCTAGTTATAATAATATTTTAATAGCATATCGTTGTTTAGTGAAACTCGGTATTGCGTACTACACACGCTATCGAGGAAGGTCGCGATTGCGTGTAATGCAAGGCAAGTCAAGGATGGGTGTTGTTCAAGCTCCTTTTGGAGTAGCGTACAACACAAGACATTAATAAAATTAAAAAGAATATTTATTTCATAAAATCTCGGGCTGTTACAGAGGTGTTTTTTGTAAAGAAGTTGTGAAAAATATTGGATTGTTTCATGAAATATAGGAATGATTTTTTTTTGGTCAAGAGGTGTTTTGAGATAATAATATTGAAAATTGGCATAGTCATGAGGTGCGTGAAATATTGGAGCATTGGGCAAAATACGGTGTTGCGCAGAAGATGTGTTTTTCATGATCGAATTGGATTACATGCTCAAGGTAGGTTTTTTTCATTGGGGTCAAGTTTTCCTATAAATATGAGATAAACCCCCTCATTCAATATAGTTCAAGTCTTATAGAAGATCTGAACTATGACTCATGTAAAAATTTCACGAAAAGGAAGTTGCGCAAAAACATGAATATTGCGCGTAAAATTGGCCATTGTGTGAAAAATGGATGTTGCATGGAATTTTTGAGGCTGTGATAAAAGTTGAGTTTGTATTGTGCACAAAAATATATATTTTCACTTAAGGAAAGGTAATTACGCACAAGGCGTAGTAGGGGATGCATTTAAAATTTGAGGTTGCCTAGTTAAATTCTGTGGTAAAGTAGTATTCATCTGTGGATGAAAATAGAACTTCAATAGAGAATCTTTATAAAGTTGAGCATGTTGGTATTCATTAAATTTAAGTTTCCTACAGGTATATAAACTATGAGTGGATCCTATGATGAAATAGTGAGCACACATTAGTTGAGATAGTATTGAGCTTTCATATTGTGATTTGTTGTAAACCAGAAGGGACAGTGAGTCTACTTTGAATATTGTAAACAACAGTGCAGTTATAGTGGACATGGAACATCGGCATATCACTTGTGTATTATCTTTGAAAAAAGTATAGAGATGGTGAACCAAGTAAAAAATTATGTGTTCTGTGTATGATTTAATTTCAGTTTATACTTTTCTATGGGAAAGAGAGAGAAGAGGGTTTTTCTTAACAAAAAAACAAGATCCAAAGGGGCATAGGTTTAAATCTGTCAAATGCTGATTCAACCCCCCTCAGGGTATTTGTCCTTATAGGACTAAAAAATATTAAACACTTTATATATATTTATAATTTCAAAATTCCTCCCCAAATGAGCCTCTTTAATTGGTATGAAATAACTAAATTGGGTTAGTCTATCTACAAATATACTAATAGATTCATGATTCTCAGGGATATTTGGAAAGGAAGTGACATGTCAATTGAAATTGGGTATGACTTACTAACTATAATATTAAATGTTTTCCACATCATTATTAGATGTTTATATAAAACCTATACCTATCATTTGGCAAGGTATCTCATGAAAAAACTTTTAATATATTTCATCATAACTGATAACCAAATATTTCATTTCATTTCTTTATATATTTCTTAACAATAGGATCACCCATCCAATTGGAATGATAGAATAAGTTTAGTAATTTACCTCAAACAAATCAAGAAAAAATTACACAATATAATAAATATAACATAAAATCTAATTCTTCGCTATCCATATGTATTCTCTACACCTTTAGTAGGGTACCTTAAATAAAAACATTCAATGTACAATAATTGAGTCTACATTTCTAGATCCACTGTGGTATGGATATCATTAATACTTTATATGACCATCATCTTGAAAATATTCACAATATCATACTATCTCCATAAAAATGAACATGATTTTACATGCATACATTGATTCAAAAACCACCTTAAAATGAGATTTTTTACTCATGGCATTAAATAACATATTAAAATTCAACTATACAGATTCTAGCTCAAGATAAAAATAATATAAATACTATATCCATCACAAAAATTTTAAATTTGGATAAAGATAAATGAATATATTATTAAATCTATTGTTATCCAAGTAGACTATAAACATTTCACAAAAAGGAAGCAACATAATGTTTTTAGTAAATACATGAATGAATCAAAATTGATTTCACATATTTGGTAATTCTATTCACAGACACTCAATTTACTTATTCCATATGTGAAAATGTGATCACCAATATTTATGACAACTAAAATAAAAGATCATAAAGAAGTATAAAATAAATGATAACCTTTAACGGGTTTAGTAAATATAAAATTTTGTATTTATTTCAAAATGTTCATAACTTTCTTCAATTATCTATAAAATTATATATTTTACATAAATACGGCATCCATTATGATCAAATACATTATTTCTAAATAAATTTGTATAAAATCCTAAAAAAATATTGATAATACCCTAAGAAAACAAGAAATATTTATACATTTAATATGTTCTTGATGATTACCCCATAAAAAAACTTACATTTTTTAGGGTTGATTATTAGCTAATTTTATGATATCACATTCCCAAGGAACTATAAATCTGAAAATCCAAAATGTTCATTTGGTTAATTTTTTATAAATATGATTCTCCATCAATGTGATCAACATGATCCCCATATTTTGGTAATGGTGAACCTACAAATTTGAATACACTAATATATCATCAATAAAGAGAACTATGGAAAAATCCAGACATCTTAAAAATATTTTGTTTTTCAAATACATTAAAACACTCTAAGAATTAGTAAGTACAAAAGACATAACTAAATTATCCTTGTAGTTATAGATACATTGATAATCTAATTTTTGTATATCCTATTTATTTATGTATATTTGATGGTATCCCATCCTCAATTTAATCTTGTGGAATTATCTTTAACCATATAATTTAATAAACATGTCATCAATTATTAGAAGAGGTTATTTTTATGACTAATATCTTTATTTAACTTTTTATATTCATTACTCAAATGTATCATTTTGTTTGATTTGTTAACAAAAAAGTGTTGGAGTGGTCTATAGTGAGGTGATCAATCTAAGGAATTCATTATTATCTAAATCATAAAATTATACTTTAAACTCTATCTATATATATAAAACTATCTGATATAATGAGAAATATATATTAATCATATTTGGAATAAAATAAACTAAATAATCTAACTCAGGCACAGGTAGTAGTCTAAATAAATAATATGAAAACATATGGGTAATAAAAAAATATATCTTTAAACCAATTTCATGACCATGCCATTTAAACTCAAAATAATCACAAGAAAATAGCTTAATATCCTAAAAATATATGATTATCATAAGTCCATATCTACAGGCCTTCAATTATCATTCCTCCTTAAAATTGTTATTTTCACCTTTTAAAATGATAAACATCAAGTTAAAATATTATAATAGTATATACCACATATTCAATAAAAACTAAATTCCAAATATTATATATAAAATTATCATGTCATGGGTGATGAAGTCCCATGAGAATTTCATAATGCCTATTGTTACTGACCATGATAAATATTTTAATTCGATAATACACTATTGTCCTAGTGCTTCCAAAAATTGTATAATATACTACACTATTTCTACTCATATTCTACAAAATATAATATTGATACAATAATAATTTTGTGAACAAAACTTGTGTTAAATAATCATGAAATGATAACATAATTAATTAAAAAATACCTCTAATTGTGAAAGCCCTATTTTAACCTCCATTGGGTATATCATAGTCATAAACAAGATACCATAATCATTATCCTAATGGGATCTTCCCCATAGTAAGAGAGTTATTTGTTTTATCTCTATATATTTATAGAACAACCAACTATAAATAATGTGTACTTTTATTGACCATTATGTCGAAGAATACGAGTATAGACCTATGATACCTGAGTCAGATTGGATCCCTCCACCATAGATTCAGTTGGTGGATACTTACAATATAACTGTATGTGTCTACTATTTTCACACAATTATTATACGAAATATTATGCGAAAAATATCTATTTAAATTATCAAATAACCCACATTGAAAACCTGAGGATCAAATATCCTTCAGAGAAAGGTAAAATTTAATTGATACATCTTCGTCAAAATATTCCCTAGTTATTTGAGAAAATCATATATTCTATTTCTTTTATATTATCTAAGATACTCCTTATACATAGATGAGTGAATGTGTTAGAAACATAATGGTTTCTCATTATATCCTTCTCAATAAGGACTTCTTTATTTTCCATCATGATATCTGATTCAATGAGAAACATTTCCCCCAAATACTTTTTGTATGTTCATAAGTATAACTCAAAACATTTATGATTAAATGATTTTCTCACAACTATCTATAAAATAAATCATCAACAATCCATGAAAAATAGTAACATATTCTATACCTTTTATATCGCATAACTACTAGTCGAATAACATTATGGTCATTTATACAAGAAATGCCTGTAGGTATAAATTTTGACTGAATTGTTTTTAGAACATTCTCAAGAAATCCCTGTATATGAATTAGTTTTCAAAAAAAAACATCAATCAATTTAGTGTGTACAGAGAATGTACAAAGAAAAAATCATTTCCTTATAGTTGAGAGTTTTTAATAAATAAAAATGATAGTTGATCACCTTTAACCATAACTCTTATGATTCAGTTTTAAAATTCCCTCAAATAATTTGAAAATTATTACATTGAAAATCAAGACACATATATATTTTTGGAGGATTACATGTTAGATTTTTTCATTAGATAGTCTAAGAATCATTTACCATACTACTATTAAACTTTTAATCCAATGGTGGGTCATTGGTTAACACATTTTTCATATATTATTTTTAAAGATTTGTAGGTAATCTTCTAGGGTTGATCCTTAAAAAATTCCCAAAAAATTACCATTAAACCAAACAATAACACAAACATTTATGGAAATTACATGTTAATACATTTAATAATTGATAAGTACCTAATAAATAAATCTTCACTACCCATTATAAAAACATTTCCAAGACACCCACATGGGTCCCCTGAATATGAAAATGTAATTTTTTTACCATTTTCAAATTCACAATATTCATTTATTTCGTTACTGTATAGTCCATTTAAAAAATATTTTTTTAATGAAATATAATTTGATATTTTTTTCAGAGTTTAATCTAATAATTTTCCCATAACTTAGAGTGAATGATTCTTTTCTAGTCTATGAATACATGGATGATTCATGAATACTAGCTTGTATAATTCAATAAAAAAGAGGACAAAAAACTCAAAGGGAAATATATAAGGGGTTAATAAACCATATGTTCTACCCAAAGATCCCAACACTACATGAATACTAACCCTTAATAGCAATGTCCTTTATTAGCTCCTGTAAGAAGCGATGATAAAGGAGTCCTTTTTTCACGGCTAAAAACAATACTTATAAAGTGCAACTTTTATCAATGCTAAAACAACCCTGATAAAAGGTATATTTTACCAGCACTTTATATAGCGCTGATAAAAGGTAGTTTTATCGGTGATTTTCTTTAGTGCTGATAAGTGGTACCCTTTTTCAGTGCTTTATTTTTAGCAATGATAATGGTTACCCTTTATGATCTCTTTATTTTTATCATTGATAATGTTTGTCAATTATTAATGTTTTTTTAGCACTCGTAAAGGTCTTAAATAATATGAAATAATTAAACATATTAAAATTAAAAAAAATTAAATTGTAATATATTAGATAATTTATTAATTAAATAATTATTGATAAAAATGAAGAAATTTAATATAAATTAAAAATACTAATAAATAGTTGATATTAAATATATATATATATATATATTTGAAATGAATAAAATAAAATAATTAAATAAATAAAAATTAAAAATGAGTAAAGAAAGAAAAATGTTAAACATTTTATTAGTTAAATGATTATTGATAAATATGAATAAATTTCATATACATACATATATAGATTATAAATATTTATAAATATCATATTCTAAATATAGATATATAAAATGAATAAATGTTATTAATTAAACCAACAAATTTAAAATGAATAAATTATAATAATTAAATATTATATTACAAAAGAATAAAGTAAAAAATTACTAATAAATATATTATTGAATCCATTATTAACAAAAATGATTAACTTTTACATATATATAATAGAATAAATATAATATCAATAAATAATGTATATTAAATTTTTATATATGAAATTATTAAAATGTAATAATTAAAAAGATTTTTATGTCTTATTCATTTTAAATGATTTTATACCTAATTATTCGTTAACACATATAATAAGGAAATATATTCATATATATTTTTATAAATACTAATGTGTGTAATATTTTCACAAATATGATTTATATAATACCAAATACTTGTTTTTTACACCAAATAACACATATATTTACTGAAGAATGATTATAATTTAAAATTAAAATTAATTAAAAATAATGACTAATTGCATCGTGTGATGTAAAAAATTTAATGTCAATTGATTTTTCAATTTAACATATATCAAACGTGTGTTATATTGATTTAACATAGAAATACATAATTAATACATTTTTATATACAACACACACATAAATATTTATGTTCTTAATAAAATATTATATATAAAACACATACATCTAATATTTATTTAATTTCTTCGTATTTGAGTATTTATATTAGAATTTCATTATAAAAGGATAAATTTAATATATTATAACTTTAAAAGGTAAATTTTAAAAATATGTATTTAATATTATCACAGTTAGGTTTTAATTATTTTTTAATATTTTTTACTCTTTATTTTTTGGGGAATTTAATCATTTTATTTATTTATTTAGATATATTTATTTTTTTTTGTTTTAATATTCTCAATATGTATTAATCATTATTTCAATATATATCCATATTTTTTTAATAATTTATATTTAATTAATAAAATTCATCTTTTTTTTTCAATATTTTCATTATGTACTCATTTTTAATTATTCCATTTCACTCATTTGTAACATTCATGAATTTTATGATCGTATATTCATTAATAATGTCAAAAATATATTTGTAAATATTTATAAATAAATAAATATATTTATTTATGTTTACTATATTTATAAATGTATATATATATATAAGTATAAAATATAAATATAATTTCTTAAAATCTATTTAAATAATTATAAATAAATAATTATATATATTAAAATAATTATAAAATTATAATAATTTTTTTAAATAAATAATATATTTACTATAATTATAATTAAAAAGATATTTATATTAACTTTTAATTATTAAATAAATATATATAATTATAAAAATTCATATAATCATAAAAATTTATAAATATATGAATATAAATTTTTAAAAAAATGTTTTTTTTATAATTTTAAATAATGAATAGTATATTAATATAATTATAAATCTATAATAAATATATTTTAATAATGAATATATTGACTATATTTATATTTATATTTATTAAATATATGTATATATGATTAAATAAAAATATATAATAACATACATAAATTTATAATTACAAAATTATAATAAATATATTTAAATATTTAATGTATTTACTATATTTATATTTTATTATATATATATATATAATGTTAGAATTATATTAATAATTATAAATCAATAATTATAAATATATTCAGAAATATATTTAAAAATGTATATTTACTATATTTATACAATTATAAATTTAGAATTGTAGATAATTTTTTTTGAAAACTATTTATATAATTATAAATAAATAAATATATATTTAAATAATTATAAAATTATAAAAAATAAATATATAAATATATAAATATTGTAACACCCTGAGATTTTATGAAAAATATTCTTTTAATGTCTTGTGTTGTAAGATTCAACATGATTACCTTGCGCTATACGCAACACCGTATGAGCTTGCAGAATACACAACACTATTCTTGGATCATGTTACACTCAATTTTGATAGTATTTATTCTACAAAACATTGAGTGTATATATATATTCAATGTATAAATGAAATATGGTTGGATTCTGTTATACGAAACAACAGAGGAGTCTAGCACAACACGAAACCCTGACTTGGCTTTCATTACACGCAATCGTGACCTTCCTCGATAGCGTGTGTTGTACGCAATACTCGGTTTCACTAAAAAACAATATATGGTTATAATATTATTATGGACAAGCCTTTATTTATAGTATCAACTACATTTTTAATTTTATAACATTATTATTCATATTACACATTTTCTAGAACATGGTATGAGAACAAAATCAATTTTTCGAGTAAAATAAGTATTTTTCAAAAAAAATGTAGTTTTGCCGCCTTTTGATGGCGCACCCACTTTAAATATTGTTTTTACATGTCTATAAGTTCAATTTGACAAAATAAAAATATTCTTTGGAATCAGGATATATAAATTTACTTTAGATAAATTTTTCATTTTATTCTGATAACTTTCATGAATAGTAAAAACATGCTATATTTTAATTAAAAACAATTTTTTTCATCGCAATAATTTATATGGTTAGATTATCTTTTTAATTGTGTTTAAAGTGTAATTAGAATATATTTTTACAATTTAATCCAATTTTGGTCATTGTAATTAATTTCACTTTGAAAATGGATATAAACAAGTATCAATATTTTAATAGTTATTGTTTCTTAAAAAAACACGCTATTTGTTTTGATAATGGGAATTAATTTTAAAATTAATTAATGACACTTCTATGTTTTGAATTTGAAAAAATAAACATAAATTTTGAATTCAGAATATCAAATAATGCTTAGGCTGAATTTTTGGTATTTTTCGGAAAAACTGCAATTTTTGATGAATAGTGAAACCACTTAGTGGTAGTTAAAAAATTGACTTTTTCATTTAAATGAAATTTTACCACTTCTGTGAATTGAATTGCGAAAATCCGAGAGACACGGTTAATATTATGGACTAAAATGTGGTTCAGTAAGATGAAAATAATTTTTGGTGAATAGTAACGTTTTTCTTTTTTTCCACTATTAAAAGTAAATAGGGCAATTAAGGGTAAAAATGATATTATTATTACCCTAAAACATGTCTTAATTCTATTGGATAAGTGTAATTCGACAAAAAACAACCTTAGGAATAAAATATTACCATTTAGGACCACTTGGTTTAGATTAGGACATTTATTATTAATTTATTTAAAAAGGTTTAAAATAGTTAAAATCAAATTTTAATAATTAATAATTTTTAATATAGGGTTATAAAGAAGATAAATTCGACTATAAATATTCATTAGAAATATAAAAATATTTACTACATAATGGTATTTTATTTGTAATGTTTAGACATTAAATAATTTAATTTATGTTTGACACAATGATGATGCAGTAATTATCTTATTAATGAAATATTGACATAATTGATTTTATAAATACCCAAATAAATGTAATTTGAGACTTTTTATGAATTAAAATAATTTTATAGGTTAATATGACATGTTTCTATTGATTTAATTACCTTTTTTGAATTAATCATTCTGTTATTATTTTCACAAAAATCAATTATTAATTAGTGTCAAAATTGACATAAAATGGTTTGTAAAACAAATATTATATTTTTAATCGTTATTTTATTCCTAAAAATATAAGGATCGTCCAAATGACTTATATAAGGTTATATATATTAATAATAGACAACTTGGGGTTCATTTGGCTTGTTATAGTATGTTTATTAACCTTATATTGTAAGGAAACAAAAAGACACTGTAAAAGTAAAATTATTTAACTTAAAGTTAAATCTAAATGATAAGGTTAAAATAGAAACCTAAACTTGTATAAATTCTATTGGATGAGAGGATTTCGACCCATACCCACCTTAAATTCCAAATAAATCAATGTAGAGCTATTAAAAACCGAATATTACTTTATAATAAAATAATATTTTTAGTTTTTCCTAAGGTGCACCTCTCCTCCCTTATAAAAGGGAACCTCCTCCCTCTCTTCCTCATACCACTTTGAGCCTTCATGCTCGGCCAAACCATGCAAATTCTCTTCTCTAATTCCCTAGAAACATCCTAGAGGTCTTGGTATTCTTCAAAGACAAATTTTAGTGCCCTAAAAAGAGGTCTCAAAGAGGCGCTTCAAAGAAGAGGTAATGTTCGTTACCGATTTTTTCAACTTTATTTCTTCTTCCACTTCTTCTTATTTAGTTGTTTCATTATGAAGTAATAGCATCAGTATCACTCATATACTGATATGTCATTATAATTATGAAACAACCCTATTTCACCATCTATCCATCCTACGGAAAATGGAATCACCGCATGTGCGTACGTACGGAATACCGTCTCCACAATGTGGTGTAATCAGTTTTTCCACCACCACCATACATGAATGGGTAAAATGGTGTAAATAAATAACTATATATGGTTATTGTAAAGTGATATTGATTCTGTAATATTATAAATACACTTCAATACAATTCCATGATCATGGGAATGATATCATCGCTCGTGCGTACGTATGGACTACCGTCTCCACGAACACGATGAGATTCATTTTCCATGATTAACCATTCAAGAATGATTATAAAGTATATATAATGAATAATAATGAAATAAATGACATTGTGAACCTACCGAATTTATGTATACATACATACATACAAACATATGTATATATATATATATATATATATATATATATATATATTTCATCTACTTACTTCCATTCAAGTCAAAAAAAAAGAACGGAAAACAGTGTTCATGCGTACGTACGGCCTACCGTCTCCATGAACGATGTGTTCCATTTCATTTATCTGTCTATTATATATATATATATATATATATATATATACTGAATATATAAGATATATAAATCATGTTTTAAATTCTAGAAGTAATTAAATCATGATATAAGTAATAATAATATCAATAACAACAAGTCCAAACATATACGATAAAAGAAACAATTTTACCCAAAACACTACTTTAACTTGGAAATGACAAATGAACGGGTAATATAAATACCAAAGTGAACCATATATGATATAAAAAAATTAATATGATTCTGTAATAATTCAATGAAATTATTTAAATCATTATATAGGAGGTTCAGATACATACGAATCATATCGGACATATGGTAATGGATAATTTTGCAAATCTCATTTTTATCTGAGATTTCTTATTCGTAAGTATTTACTGGGGTTATTTCTATCATCCATGTCCATGTTTTACAAAATTGTTTTCATGTATGTTTAAAGTCCTGTTTACCCATTTTTGAATTCTACTACATGGTATGTAAGGAATCTTTCTTTTGTTTACGTTACGAGGTACTTTTTTGACTTTTCCGGAAAATGTATGCGAAGAATGTTTTTTTGACTTATACATCATGAAAGGATTTTTATAGTTTTATAAAGCCTTATTTTCATGAAAATTCCTCCAAAATATTTCGTGACTATTTTCAACAAAATCCTTTTCTTTTAAAATTGCAAGACATTTTGTGAAAATAAAATGATTTTGAAGAAGAAAGGATATTTTTCTCAAGAATTCATTTCATGTGTTTTATCAAAACCATTTTTCATCTACGATAACATTATTTCATATGTGTATGTTTCAAGTATAATGTCCCTATTATTTACATGGTTTAAATTTTCTTATTATGAAATGATATCCATTTGTTTTATATGGATTATTTGATAATGGGATGATGTTTATGAAACCCATTTTATTTATTGGGTTTTTATGAATGATGTATGTTTATTTTGTGGCACAAGTAAGAATGATTTCATTATGATATAGGTGGGGCCTATATCTTCCTCCAATGCATTGGGTAAAGATTTATATCTCATGAGATATACATGTATGGAATGGTAAGTTAATCCGGTTCAGTATTACAGGACTGGAACGAGGAGTGAACTCGATTCAGAAAGGGACTTTGTCCACTAAGATGGTCTTGGAAGCAATGCCTTGGCTACTATGGAAATCTTTACATGTTTTTAATGGATGCCACAATTACATGTTTTATTCCCATGCTATTTTATCATGATTTATGTTCTATTATGATCTATGCCTTATGTACTTCAATGTTTTATGTCTTTGCTCATGATTTTGATGTTTAAACATTATGTTCATGTTTTTAAGCTCAAATGTATATGGTATGTTTTATTTTATCCATGCTTACCCTTACTGAGCATTTGAGGTCACCCTTTTTATGTTTTACATTCCCCCAGGATTAAAATAATGGTTTTAGGTAAGGAAACAAAAAGTGGAAGATCTTTATGGGAGATGTTGAAGATCTTTCACCACGATTAGAAGATTACGTTCCAAGTTTCCAAAGGCACTAAACTATGGTGGTCCTTGTGTGTCTGTTTTTGTTATGTATTAAGTATTCCGCAAAAGTAATGTAATATCTATGTACGTCAAGATTCAGGTCTCTATAGTTGGTATTAGAGGAAGGGTTTAGTCAACCTTTGGAAACTAGGATGCGAGAACTTTAGTGATTTCCCAAGAGATATTTCTAAGGTATGTCTAGGGATGTCCCTAAGGATAAGTATAAGTATAGGTTATAGTCCTAGAATTATGGAAACGATATTAGATTAAACCTAAGATGTTAGATATTGAAGTTACTCCCCCTTGATTATGATTTTTGTCTCTCACACTATTCTTTTTGGGTTTTAGAAAATGGCTGGAAACAAGATGATTCATGATAATGGAGGATATGATGGACAATGGAATGATATTCTTCATGAGAAATAAAATGAAATAGGATTTGGAAGTCCAAACATCATTATTATGCCGAATCATTAATCTCATAATGTGATAAATAAAATCAAATTTGGTAAGTTTCCTGACTCATCTAATAAGAGAAATATGGAGTTTCATGATGATCATAGAGGAAAAAATTTCAATTTCCCCTATGGAAATCATGTTGGAAGAGGCATCAAGGAGAATGTTTCAAAGGAATTGGAAGATGATTTGGGTGTGGAAAACAAGGACACAAATCCAGTAAGTGCAAAGGAAAAGGTTCAGTGAACACCATGGATGAGGATAATGGTATTGCTACGACATCAACAATGGTTAAATGTTTTAAATGTGGAATGTACAGGCGTTATGAAAACCAATGCCCTAAGGGAATGTCTCATGAAGAGAATCAGTATGGTCGTATGGGTAGTATTTATACTGATGATGATGAAGAGACTACAAATCATATATGAGATGAAAGAATTATTGAAGGTCGGTCATTGGTTTAAGAAGGTAGTGGAATGATTACATGTTTATCTAGTGTAATGTGGTATAAGTAATCTCATGGTACTGTGGAATAAAGAGACATCTAATGATTGTTACACTGTTGTCTTTCCTTAAGTTTTGAAAGTATATGATGAATGGTACCAGTGACCATGAAAGGTTATTCACATATTTTTGGAAAGTAGATGATATGCGCATAATGAAGGGATAAGGAGAAAATTAAATGTTTGATAGTATTCATGAGCTCCTGACTGATATAAGGATAAGGTCATATCATGGTTTGAGTATATAGAATTTTTGGATTTTGGTGTGTGGAAAGAGTTAACTTTTGACAGCATTCATGTTTTCACTAAGGTTTAATGGGTATTCATTTTTCAAGAGAATACATGATTAAGGTATTCACATGATTGGAATGTGACCAACAAGATATATGGGAGATAAATGATGGTATTCACATGCTTGGTTGATTAAATTTCAAGTAATCGTTTTATTTATACTATGAGATTGGACATATGTATTTTTGATAAGCCTAAAGATTGGAATGAATTATGTTGGACATAAGTCAGTATTGTTTAAGGCTAGATTTTTTTTGATATTATTTATAATGTAGTTTTAGAAAAAGGACAACCTGCAGGACGGGTGACAACTCGTCGCATCGGACAAGGCTGTGGGAATCGAACCCACAACTGAAGTGCGACTAGCCTTTATCGCCTACCACTGGCCTACAGGAAGTCCCTATTTAGTAGAAACTAGTTTTATTATATTAAGCAGTATGATATATGAAGTATAAGTCCATTTTAGTAACCATATATGATTAATCTCACAATAGATGGACTTATGTAATTTTGATAACATTTCTAACCTTTTGTTTGAGACATATGGAATGACCCATCATTCTATCACATGATCTGCTAACACTTCACGAATGAAAAATTCAACTTCATTTCTTTAAGAGATGAAGTGGAAATTGTCCAAAGAACGACCAACGGTGAGACTGTACCAAAATCACGAAAGTATTTATTCTAATTCCAATTTCATCAACTTTAGGGAAATGATCTTGAAAACCAAAAATGTTTTCCTAGTGCCCTTATAACTGATGAATCAGATGGTACCTTAGATCATCCCAAATCTATTGCATTGTGATTGATGGCTTTTTCATAGCAATGTTCTCTACTGCTCTCCATCAGAACTTGATGGTTAGATTTTTCTTCCACATCAATATTTTCACCTATGTTCTCATATGTGGAAACCCAGTGATGAGTTACTCTGGGTAATCGTTACATTGCATATTTTAGTTTTTAAAATTATATATTAGTATTCCTTTTTATGATGTGGGTTTCTATAAATAGTAAACGATTTATAACCCTGACGAATTTCGAGGGAAAATTTCATTTTAAGGGGGGGTGGGTAGAATGTAACACCCCAGGATTTTATGAAAAATATTCTTTTAATGTCTTGTGTTTATGCTACAACAAGATTACCTTGTGCTATATGCAACACTGTATGAGCTTGCAGTATACACAACACTATTCTTGGATCATGTTACACACAATTTTGATAGTAGTTATTCTATGAAACATTGAGTGTATATATATATATATTCAATGAATAAATGAAATATGGTTGGATTCTGTTATACAAAACAACGGAGCAGTCTTGCACAACACGCAACCCTGACTTGGCTTGCATTACACGCAATCACAACCTTCCTCGATAGCGTGTGTTGTACGCAATACCAGGTTTCACTAAACAACGATATATGGTTATGATATTATTATGGACTAGACGTTATGAATAGTATCAACTACATTTTTAATTTTATAACATTATTATTCATCTTACACATTTTCTAGAACATGGTATGAGAACAAAATCATGTTTTTGAGTAAAATAAGTATTTTTCAAAAAAAATGTAGTTTTGCCTCATTTTGATGTAGCACCCAATTTAAATCTTGTTTTTGACATGTCTATAAGTTCAATTTGACAAAATAAAATTTTTCTTTGGAATCAGGATATAAAAATTAACTTTGGATAATTTTTTCATATGATTATGATAACTTTCACGAATAGTAAACACACGCTATATTTTAATTAAAAAATTTTTTTTCATCGCAATAAGTTATATGGTTATATTATCTTTTTAATTGGTTTTAAAGTGTAATTATAAAATATTTTTACCATTTAATCCAATTCTGGTCATTGGAATTAATTTCACTTAGAAGTTGTATATAAACAAGTATTAATCTTTTGATAGTTATTGTTTCTTAAAAAACATGCTATTTGTTTTGATAACAGGAATTAATTTAAAAATTAACTAATGACACTTATATGTTTTGAATATGGAAAAAGAAACATCAATTTTGAATTCAGAATATCAAATAATGCTAAGGCTGATTTTATGGTATTTTTCTGAAAAACTGCAATTTTTGATTAATAGTGAAACCACTTAGTGGGAGTTAAAAAATTGATTTTTTCATTTAAATGAAATTTTACCACTTTTGTGAATTGAATTAAGAAAATCCGAGAGACATGGTTAATATCAAGGACTAAAATTTGGTTCAATAAGATGAAAATAATTTTTTGTGAATAGTAACTTTTTAGTTTTTTTACCACGGTTAAAAGTAAATAGGGTAATTAAGGGTAAAAATGATATTATTATTACCCTAACACATGTTCTAATTATATTGGATAAGTGTAATTCGACAATAAACAACCTTAGGAATAAAATATGACCATTTAGGCCCACTTGTATTAGATTAGGATATTTATTATTAATTAATTTAAAGAATGGTTAAAATAGTTAAAATCAAAGATTAATAACTAAATAATTTTTAATATAGGGTTATAAAGAAGATAAATTCGACTATAAATACTATTTATAAAGATAAAAATATTTCCTACATAATGGTATTTTATTTGTAATTTTTAGACATTAAAAAATTTAATTTTTGTTTGACACAATGATGATGCAGTAATTATCTTATTAATGAAATATTGATATAAATGATGTTATAAATATCAAAATAAATGTAACTTGAGACTTTTTATGAGTCAAACTAATTTTATAGGTTAATAGGACATGTTATTATTGATTTAATAAACTTTTTTTTACTTAATCTTTCTGTTATGATTTTCACAAAAATCAATTACCAATTAGTGTCAGAATTGACATAAAATGGTTTTTAAAACAAATATTATCTTATTAATTTTTATTTTATTCCTAAAAATATACGATTCGTAAAAATGACTTAGATAAGGTTATATATATTAATAATAAACAACTTGGGGTTCGTTTTTATTGTTATAATATGTTTATTAACCTTATAGTGTAAGAAAACAAGAAGACACGGTAAAAGTAAAATTATTTCACTTAAAGTTAAATCTAAATGATAATGTTAAAATAGAAACCTAAACTTGTTTAAATTCTATTGGATGAGAGGATTTAGACTCATCCCCACCTTATCTTAGAAATAAATCAATTTGTATCTATTAAAAACCAAATATGACTTTATAATAAAATAATATTTTTAGTTTTTCCTAAGGTGCCCCTCTCCTCCCTTATAAAAGGGCACCACCTCCCTCTCTTCCTCACACCACATTGAGCCTTAAAGATCGGAAACCCCTGCCAAATTCTCTTCTCCACTTCCCTAGAAACATCCTAGAGGTCCTGGTCTTCTTCAAATACAAATTTTAGTGCCCTAAAAGGAGGTCTCAAAGAGGCGCTTCAAAGAAGAGGTAATGTCTATTACCGATTCTTTCAACTTTATTTATTCTCCCACTTATTCTTATTTAGTTGTTTCATTATGAAGTAATAACATAAGTATAAATAATATAATTATATGTTATTATAAGTATTAAAAAAACCTATGTCACCATCTATCCATCCTATGGAAAATGAAATCACCGCGCGTGTGTACGTACGGAATACCGTCTCCACGCCGGGGTGTAATCAGTTTTTCCACCACCACCTTACATGAATGGGTATAATGGTGTAAATAAATAAATATATATGGTTATTGTAAATTTTTATTCATTAATTAATATTATACATACACTTCAATACAATTCCATTATCATGGGAATGATATCATCGCTCGTGCGTACGTACGGACTACCGTCTCCACGAACGCGATGAGATTCATTTTCCATGATTAACCATTCAAGAATGATTATAAAGTATATATAATGAATAATAATGAAATATATGACATAATTAACCTACTGTATTTAGGTATAAAATATATATATATATATATATTTCATTTACTTACTTCCATTCAAGTCAAAAAAAAGAAAGGAAAACAGCGTTCATGCGTACGTACGGCCTACCGTCTCCATGAACCGTGTGTACCATTTCATTTATCTATCAATTATATATATATATATATAATGAATATATATGATATATAAATCATGTTTTACATTCTGGAAGTAAGTAAATCATGATATAAGTACTAATAATATCAATAACAACAAGTCCAAACACGTACGATAAAAGAAACAATTTTACACAAAACACTACTTTAACATGGAAATGACAAATGAACGGGTAATAAAAATACCTAAGTGAACCATATATGATATAAAACAATGAATATGATTCTTTAATAAGTCAATAACATTATTTAAATCATTATACGGGAGGTTCAGATACATACGAAGCATATCAGACATAAGGTAAGGGATAATTTTTCAAATCTCATTTTTATCCGAGATTGCTTATTCGTATGTATTTACTGGGGTTATTTCTATCATCCATGTCCCTATTTAATAAAAGTGTTTTCATGTATGTTTACAGTCCTTTTTACCCATTTTTTACTTCTACTACATGGTATGTAAGGTATCTTTCATTTGTTTACGTTACGAGGTACTTTTTTGACTTTTCCGGCAAAAGTATGAGAAGAATGTTTTTTTAACTTATACATCATGAAAGGATTTTTATGGTTTTATAAAGCCTTATTTTCATGAAGCTTCCTAAAAAAGATTTCATGACTGTTTTCAACAAAATCCTTTTCTTTTAAAATTTCATGACATTTTTTGAAAAGAAAATGATTTTGAAGAAGAAAGGATATTTTTCTCAAGAATTCATTTCATGTGTTTTATCAAAACCATTTTTCATCTAAGATAACATTATTTCATACGTGTATGTTTCAAGTATAATGTATCTATGATTTACATGGTTTCACTATTCTTATTATTAAATGATATCCATTTATTTTATATAGATTATGTGATGATGGGATGATGTTTATGAAACCCATTTTATTTATTGGGTTTTTATGAATGATGAATTTTTATTTTGTGGCACAAGTACGAATGATTTCATTATGAGATGGGTGGGACCTATATCTCCCTCCAATGCATTGGATAAAGATTTATATCTCATGAGATAGATATGGCTAGAATGGTAAGTTAATCTGGTTCAGTATTACAGGACTGGAACGAGGAGTGAACTCGATTCAGAAAGGGACTTTGTCCACTATGATGGTCTTGGAAGCAATGCCTTGGCTACTATGGAAATCATTACATGTGCTTAATGGATGACACAATTACATGTTTTATTCTGATGCTATTTTATCCTGATTTGTGTTCCATTATGATCTATTCCTTATTTACTTCCATGTTTTATGTCGTTGCTCAATATTTTGATGTTTAAACATTATGTACATGTTTTTAAGTTCAAATGTATATGGTATGTTTTATTTTATCCATTCTTACCCTTACTGAGCATTTGAGATCACCCTTTTTATGTTTTACTTTCCCCCAGGATTAAAAGAAAGGTTTTAGGTAAGGAAACGAAAATTGGAAGATCTTTATGGGAGATGTTGAAGATCTTTCACCACGATTAGAAGATTAAGTTCCATGTTTCCAAAGACACTAAACTATTACGGTCCTTGTGTGTCTGTTATTGTTATGTATTATGTATTCCACAAAAGTAATGTAATATCTATGTATGTCAAGCTTCGGGTCTCTACAAATATTATTACAATTTTTTATAATTATAATTATAAATCATTTATCTGCTCTCAAATTTTAGTACTATTAAAGATGCCTTTTATCAGCCCTTCTTTAGCGCTGATAAAGATAGTGATTTATCAGCACCAAAAAGCACTCATAAAAAGAATATTTATGAGCTCTAAAACATTAGAGTTGATAATGATGTTTTTTACTGGTATTTTTTTAGAAATGATAAAGCTCTATCATTTTCAAGGATAAAAAAGAAATGATAAATATTTCTTTTATATGTGATTCTTAATTTATCATTAATAATATGTACCTTAATTAGCACTTTTTTGAAACGATGATAAAAGTGTACATGAAATATTTAAAGAAACCTAAACATGAAAATATTTATCATGATATCTCAAGATTTCCATGGAAGTGACCTACTACTAGCACCCCCCCTCATCGAATGAAATTTGAATCAATGTTCGAATCAAGGCTAAAAAAAATCAAAGTATCTAATCCAAGGACCGAACAAATCAAGGATTAAGAAAATTCAAGGCATGAATGAATCCAATATTTGATGATATCTCTACATTGTCTTAGATGAATCAATGATTCAATATAAGGTATATTAATTTCTATTTCTCCCCACTCATTGATTGCTTATTTGGAGTTATCTTTTTGTGTTTTTTCATAATATCTTACTATTAATTATCCATTGCTCCTTTCCCTTTTAGAATGAATTTATAATTAGGGGTTATATGATTTTGGGTTTAAATTTAACCTTTAATGGATTTTCATGCTACCATGTAGTTTATTAATACTTACACATACTGATTACATCAATTCCGGTAGGTGGCTCCTTGTCCATTGCCTCTGCCACCAGAGAAAGTAGAACTCCAGCTGCTAGATTGATACTGTGAAAAATTTCCCATAACCAAACTGTAGTTCTATCTATATCCTCCATCATTACACATCTATAAAAAATTACTAAAAAACCTATTTAGATTTCCCATCTTACCATATGCTCGACACTTGACCAGTTGTTAAGAAAAAATCTTTATTAATGTGGACCGACCTACTGCACTGAGGGAAAAGTACTTGGGTAAGATCCTGATTAACTGATCCTTCCCATTGGCCACTCTACCAGATACCCCTTGTTAACATTTACTTAGAGACAATTAGTACCCTCAGAAGATGTATGTCCTGATTTCTTAGCAACAACCACCTTTCATGCACTTGATGCCTCATTTAGGTCCCCCCTCATCTATGAGATCCTGGTCCACCACCTTAAAAAACATACTTAACTGAAATAGGATTACTTGGTACTAAATCTCACATTAATGACCAGCTTGAAAATTCTTCAGCATAGCTCTCTCATCCCCGTCTAGTGTAGGGGAAAAGTGAGGCATGTCGTTAAAATGACCAGCATAGTCCATAATAGAGATGATCCCCTATGTCGACCACATGAACTTAGCTTCTCTCCCACATCTTAGCGGATCTTGATAATAGTGTTCAAAAAACATCTCCAAAAATTCATTCTAAGCAACAAAATCTCCCTATCCTATTTTGGATTGAAATCCCACCAGAATATTGATGACCCTCACAACATGTAATAATCAAACTTGATCCTCTTCTCAACATGTTTCTTTAAATAGATAAGTACATTCTGGGTGGAATCAATCAAGAACTCCACAACCTCAGTTCCACCCTCTCTAGGAAAAGTTATAGGGCACTGTAAATGAAACTCCCATGACATGTCAGGAATTATTTTTCAAAATCATCCCTAGGTCTCTTTAAATAATCTAAATGAAGTAACAATGTTTTCTTGAAACTTCTCTTTGACTTCCTCACCTATCACTATAAGTTCCTCAAGTTCCACTGCTAGTATATCATCTCCTTCCATATACTCTTATCATAATTTCAGTCGGAATTTTCATGGAGCATATCTCTAAAATTCCAAATAGACATGGTAAGAGACATAACACACTAATACCAAAATTTTTAGAAATCCAAATAATCTATTAAAATTCATTTCCTCCTTTCCCTACCACACAGTCAGAACAGAGGTGCTATCACTACCCTAAACCATTCTACATCTAGGTAATTTCTAATAAAGGGTAAAATCATTCTCAACATTAAAGTTCCAAATTACAAACCCATTTATTTACCTTTTAAAACATTTCACAATTTTTAATTTCATATTAGGAAACAATTTAAGCTACATTTCATAGGCATGAAAAATATTTCAAGTTAAATAACTTATCCAAAACCTGTTTTCTGTGCGTGCTTCAGATGACACCTATCACAATATATTAATGAGTGCATAAAATGATTCATGAAATCTCTTCACTCATTCCATACTGGTCTACAAGTCATATTCTATAAAATATTAGGGAAAATAATCACATCATATGTTAATTTCATCACCCAACATGGAATAACATCAACTATAACATCACATATCAAAAACAACAATCCCACCATGGGTACTTGGCTTTTACCCTCATACATGGTTTAAAAACTCCCATGCACGAGATCTTATCCAAGCCATGATTCATCATATTCTCTAGTATAACTTTCCAATACAGTAATAAAAAAGAAAAATAATAGAAAACCTCATATGATACCACTTTGAAACATCCTGGCATAGGTGACACACGTCAGTTCCCCGAGCCGGTCGGTCAAATAGCCTCAATCACAAATACCTATATGCCAGAGGAAACTGAATAGCAGCGAGGGTCTAATGTAAATATTGGGGATACTATACCATATTTATCTAAGTATGTCAATAGATTAAATATAAAATAAAAACAAAAAAATATAACCAAACAAGGAAAATACAAGTATTGTAAGACAACCAAAAATAGATATACAATGTCAAAACTGAACAATAAAAATTACATGCCAAAGTACATGCTAATTTTCAATATGAAACCCAAAAAGTAAATAAACATTCAACTCCCATGTGGGTTTGGAACCACATATTGTTCAATCATCCATTATCCTTCCCAATTCATCCATCCAACAAAGGTCCTTTTCTCTTATCCCACCATTTAAACAAGATGTCTATTCAGGTATCGATCAGACAACATCAGTAGTGTGTGGGTAAAATTAGTAAGCCATGAACAAGGATGTCTAAAACAGTATCCAGTCTATAATACTGTATAAAGTGGTATAACTATTAAAATATAGGTAATAAATTAAATAGTTTACATTTATTCAATTACAATTTATTTAACCACATTAACTCCTTGGTTTCCTAGGACACCCGAACCACAAAACGTACTTTGACCCATGATAGATTCTGAACTATCCCCAAGGAATATCATATTCACGAATTCCATTTTTATAATTTATTATCTCATTTCATATCATGACTAATTGGATCCATGGTCCAATGGGAACTCATGGGAGAAGAATGTCATATCTTACACCCCTTGGGTATTTGGAGTCTATGTCCCCATTCTAAACCTCATTGTCATAAGGGTATTTCAGGCCTTAGTCTTAGTACCATAATTACTTTCTCATAAGGGTATTTGGATCCTCAGTCCCTATCCCACACACATTTAACACACATGGGTATTTGGAGCCATTATCCCTATCCGTCACACATTTAACACATATGGGTATGTGGAGCCTATGTCACGTTCCGACACACATTTAATATAAATAAATATAAATAAATATAAATAAATATATATAAATATATATTATAATATCAAAATTTAAAATATGTAACAATATCAATTTATAAATTAATTAATCAAATTAAAAAAATATCATAATCTCGTCAATCCAATAATTAATTAAACAATTAATTAATTACATCAATCACTTCAATTAATTCAACAATTAAATTATTACATCTATTCTAATATTTAATTGAATAATTAATTAATCATGGAAATCCATTCAATTAATTCAAAAATTAATTGATTAAAACCATTCCATTAATTAATTTAACACTTTATTAATCAATTAAATTAATTTTACAATCAAAAAAATATTCATTAATTAGTAAAACAATTAATTAATCCACAACCACAATATAAATATACCTATTTTAAAAATTATTTAATTAATTAATATACCAAATTAATTAATTCAAATTTTGGAACATAATTACTAATCATTAAAAATAAATTCTACAATTACATACATGAAATTGAAATCAGGACTTTTGGATTTAAATTATAAACCAAATACCTCAAAATTGAGGGAGAATGTTTACCAATAGAAAAACCTAATTGAAATTAGGTAGTAGAATAAAAAATTGAATAAGTGATATAGACCCAAACCTAGGATCGAGATCAACCACCGAACCCACAACTATCCAAGGATCCACTTATTCATCAAAAGAAGGAGGAATAGAAGGGAATTATAGTAAAAAGTGCTTACCAGGTTTCCAAAACAAATATGAAATGATCAGAGATAAATAAATCACATTACATCTTCAAATAGTTTCTATAGGGTTGTAGGAGGAAGGATATATTATGTAAAATAAAGTAAAATGAACCACCTAACACAATTTAATCTACTGCTCGGATAATTACACTATGTGTCATTCCATTAAATTTTGTGTAATATTTTTAATGGTTTACGCCGAAAAACCCATCGCCTCGAGTGATTTTATCCCAATTAAATTATCAAATGATGTGTAATATCATTTTATGATGTATATTTATTTATACAGTTTTTCAGGACAAATATATCTTTTCATAAGAGATCTAGAATCCTTTAAAGCTTTCAAAGACAAAATCACACACTTTATAATACATGAACAAGCAAGAAAAATAAAAATGGATATAAATAGAAAGAGAATGGGATATTATAGAGATATTTTGACTGTTTTTTATGATTATAATCAAATAAAATGTTCTTACTATTTGTACGTGATTTTTACACGAATTTATGTGGAGGAATTTTTATCAAAACCAAAACAAACACCACTAATTTTTTCAAACTGATTCTGATAGGATTAATTTTCTATTTGCTCATTCCATAAACTATCAAATATTACTTAAGTTTGAAAGAAACCCCTCACAAAGAAAAAAAAGAAAAAAATAGATACATTTTGTTTCCCATGACTTCTCTACACTAAAAATAAAGGGTGTTAGTGACAAATAATTACTAGAATAAAAATCTATTAAATATTATAATATAGAAATTTGAATTGATATGATAGAGATTCATTATCTATAAATTCCATAATTTAGTTAACTTCAAAATAAAATTTATAAGTTATTTAATTGAAATATTACTAATAAAACATGTGAGGACCAATTGATGAAGGTATACAACCCCAAATGAAAGTATAGTTCATTACACCATAAAATTTTCCTTTAATTTTCTTGAGGAGAAAGAGTCATTATACGCATTAAAGAACTAACACATTATAGCTTTAAATAAGACAAATGTTAAGATAAAACAATAATGTGACATTGAAACCACAAAAAATTCAACAAGATGACATATACCTACCATATAGAAACGATCCATTAATTATGTAGTGTAGCTGATAGTCACATGGGAGTCATAAAACATCAATCTAATTATCAAAGAAGTATACAATCTAGCTAAAATGACTGAATAAATATGTGTGTAATAAAAAACCAAATTCAGTAGGTGTATGATAGAAATATTTTATTATAATCATCATTGAGAGATCAGGGTCATTGATGGGTTCTGGTGTCAGGGGAAACACGACATCAAATGAAAAAAACTACTCTATAAAGAAATCCATAAAAATGAAAAACTTACTTCAAATTAAATCGTGAAGAACCGAAAATACTAATGAGGAAAACGTTGAAATAGAAGCTAATTTCTTAATCAAAAACCACTAAAAATAATATCTAACAACATTTCATTAACCGAATCATGAATTTTATGAAAATAACAGTACATTGGTTTCAATTTGTTGGGTAGTGGAATTAGGTGCACTATTAAATCATCAATTCAATGCATGATATCAATTTACTAATACATGTGAAATCTATATTAGTAACACGTAATTTTTACACTAGTAAAAGGGATTGTCTAAAAAAAATTATTTTGAATTCACATGATGTGAAATTAAAAAATCATACCACTATGTTAAATAAAATCTCCTAATCCTTACACGGGTAGAGGTGTTTAACCTATCCCAATTATGCATATTGATACTTGTTCACCAACTCACTATAAAAAATGTGTCCAATGTTTCATCACAAATATGAATGTATAAATTCATTTAGTATATAGATCCATGTTCACATGATCATTAACAAAAAAATCATCATCATTCATAATATAAAATATACGAGAATAGGGATATTCTAATTTTTGTGAACAATTAATGTTGAAATTATGTTATAGTTTGTCATCACCAAGAATATTGAAAATGATAAAATAATATATGGAATAATTATAGAATTATTAATGGGTTTATTAGAATTTATTTTTATTTGGATAAAAATAGGAAGAAAAATGATTATATATGTGTTTTACACCCACCCAACAAGATACAATTATTTATGGGAATTTTCTGTAATACATGAATGTTATGTTATTGTAAAGTGGTTAGATATATCATGTTTTTTGGGATTAAACTACTAAAATATTTTATTTTATTGTTATTTAAAATTGACTAGATTCCTTGTATTTCATTTTCATATGATCATGAATAATTCTATTATAGTTTAATGATATGTAACTAGAAAAAATTTCGGTTTAGTTTATTTATAATAATTTTATATTTTTTATTAGTTAATTTCCTCATCATTTTAATCTAATACAAATTTTATTAATTTTCACAATGTTAATGAATAGATCACTTCTTCAACTGGGATGAGGAAGTCCTTTAATGTGATTCTGAAAAGGAGAATTCTTATAATTTATTTAGTTAAAATTTTCCCTAATTGCATACTATTTTTAAGTTAATTTAAATATCAATTTTATTAAATAGTTAATTTTTTCAGTGAACATTAGGCAAATCATATTTTTCCTTCATCCACATATATACATCCAAAAAAGAAATAAAAAGTTGAATTTGGATGAGGTATTTCATAAAGAATGGTTTTCATCTGCCATAAAAATGGAATGATTATTTGTTTTATTGACTGGTGATGATGGTTGAAAAGAGAACACAGATCATATACTCAATCATCCACCCATAAATATCACACATAGTGGGCTTGATTTGACTAAAACTCTATCTTTTTAATTTATAATTTTCATTTTATTTTAAAACACACATCATATACCCAAAACTAAGAAAAAAAATATTAAATATCCATAATACATTCACATATTTCTATATTTTATCAATTAAATAAAGGGAGTTAAAATATAAATTGGTTTTCTTGTTTGTTCTTAATATTTTAAAAAATTATTCTCTTTCACAGGCTATCCAATTTTGATTTTTTCATATTAAAATCATTATCAACTAATGTAATTGATTTTTTCCTATTTTTGTATAATTTATTTCTTTTTAGAATCAGTCACATAATAATTGTTTTCTTATACATGTGGATTTGTTTTTTTGAGTTAGGGTGGTCTGTTCAAAGCTTCTCATTATCATGAGATATCAGACTTTGAGGCTATAAATGAGATAATAAAAACATGGAAATCAGTTAATAAGGTATAAAACCATTATGAGAAGTTGATTGACTAATACTAATTTAATTAATTCTTTCATCATTTTATATACAAATTGTTTGTTAATTTTCATATAATTTATATCTAATGTGTATTTATATTTTTCCATATATATTTTTTAGATCCTATTTTTCTATTAACTATTTTTTGTGTGATGGAAAAGAGAGAACATGCTCCCTTCTAATGAACGAGGAAACCCAATACTGGCGGGTCCAAGGGCGCGCGTGTCTGGGATTCAGCTTCAGTGGATTTCTTCAACTGTGGGTGTTTCTCGACTCGTCTCGGCTCTTCAGGTGACGACGTCACTCAGTGGTGGCATGGGTGGTTCTCGACTCAGCATTTAGCTTTTATGGGCGACGGCGTGTATGGTTCTCGGTCTTCGGATTTCAATGGCAGAAAGGGTTCTTATCGCTTCAGATGTCGGTTCAGATTTTGGATTTCAACAGTGGTGGGTTCCATTAATAACCATGGCGCTATAATCTTCTTCTTCCCTAAAGTTGGTGTAGTTATAGTTTAATTTGTTTTGGATATGTTTTGAAATTATCTAGATCTAGTCATGGGTTTTATTTTTCTGTGAGGGTTACGGTTCTTCGATGAAAATGGTGGACGTTTCGTGCTCCTCCATTGATCCAAATGGTCATCGGTGTGGATAGAGTATCGGATGGATGGAATTGGCTACAATCTATGGCAGTAACTCATTCAAATTTCTGGTCTTCATGGCATTTTATGTCTCTCCCTCTTGGTGTTTTTGGTGTTCCTGTGGTTGATAGGCACTCCGGCCAGTGTTTTATATAGACTATGTTTACTTGATCTCTGCTCTGGGTCTAGAATTCCTCTATTCTCTCAAAGGCAGAGCAGTGCAGTGGGGTTCATGGTTCTTTTGGGATGCGAGTTTGAGCTCAAAGATATATAGACATGTTCTCAATGGTTTTTTGTGACTTTTTTATTTGGATTTTGGTATTTCTCAATAAAGGTTTTTGATATTTGAAATGGGTGGGATTCGAGACTGATTTTGATTTCTGGTTTTATTCTGAATTTGTATGGTGAAATCTTATAGCACTCTATAAGGATGATCATCAGATGAGGTATAGAGAGAAGGTTCATTGTGACCGATGACAGTTGTGTGCTGAAACTACTTGGATGCTCAACGTGCTCTGACCATAAATTTATATTCACCTCTCCTAGTTGGATCTGCCACAATGGAGACTACGAAATTCCGGGATTTGTGGTTCAGCATTTGAAGGTCTTCAAGACGCTTCTAGAGTTGGTGTGCTTCGATTTTTTGGCTCCAGTTTTAATTGGACGTTTCCTTAATGTTCTATTTTGGTTTTTTAGTGATGATAATGGTTTTCGGTGGTCGGTTGTCTCAACCGACCTTGATGATTTTTTGGCGTGATGGAAAATATTGAGGTTTTTTCTTGTGGCTTTTGGTGGTGGTTTCCAGTGATGATGGAGAGGTGATGGGATGAGTGCGATGAATTGTAAACAATATGTGTACTTCCTCAAAGAAGTTTATGCACATCGTTCGTCTCATGGGATTGGCGTTATTTGTAGTGATGATGGTCTGAATTTTGAAACTGGGTGCGTGAAGACGGATGGAACGGTGACTTGGTTCTATTTTACTATTTTGATTTTTTAATTTTGTAATGTTGGTGGTACTTTATGTGAATGAATTTTTGTGTATGGGTTTCTACTTACCATTAAAGTGGGTTTTCAATAAAATAATAAAAAATGGATTGTGGAGGATCCCTAAAACGTGAAGCGTTTTAGTGTGCATAGAGTTTCCCTTCCATCATATTATAACACATTGATCATTTTTATATTTTTTAGATAGTTTAGAGAATTAAAAATATCACATAGAAAATCAACCTCTCCCCAATCTCAAACATAGTGTGCTTGGTATGACTCGAACTATATGTTTTTAGTTTATGATTTACATTTTAGTTAAAAACACACATCACTTACTCAAAAGTGAGAAAAATAATTAAGATTATTCGACACTTTAAGGAAATAATAAATAATCCATTTTGATGTGTAGGAATTAGAATCATCAATATCCAATGCACGGTGTGCCTGGTATAACCCCAACTATGAATTTTTATTTAAAATTTTCTTTAATTTTTTATGAAAGACAAGTGACATACTAAAAAAATGAAAAACTGCACTCTTATTGTATTTATAATTTAGTAAAATTATTCATAAGTCATTTTTATGGGTATTAATCAATTTCCCTTCCAAACTGATAGAAGTTGTGACTAGAATTACTCAAAGTGTCTGTCTCTAGTTTAAAATGACATTTGAGTAAAAAATTCATGTGACGTACTCAAAAAAATGAATTCATACTGTTTTTATACATTTTTAAATATATCCATATGTCATTTGGTATGTTTAGGAATCATTCTCCCCTTAATCTAATAAATGGTGTGATTGTAATGAATCTATGTGTGTCTTTTTATTTAAAGTTGACATTAATTTTAGTAAAAAATAAACAGAGATACTCAAAACTGAGAAAACACATTAATTTTTTTTATAATTTAAAAAATTATTAATTCTTAATTTTTTGAAAGTAGGAATCAGATGAACCTCAATTTGATACATGATGTGCCCAGTATGACTCAAAGTGTTCATTATCAGGTAAAAATTGACATTTTGGTTTAAAAAGTGTCACTACCTAAAAACCAATAAAATACACTCATATTTTTTTTAATAATTTATGGAAATGATTCATAAGTAATTTTTGATGTGTAAGAATTAGTATCAGGTCAAACCAATGCACGATGTGATCAGTGTGACTTAAAGTCAATGATTCCATTTTAAAATGAAATTTTAGTAAAAAATTCAAATAACAAACTCACACTTTGAAATCACATTAATATTGTTTTGATTCTTTATGGAAACATTGCAAAATTCATTTGGGAGGTGATGATAGAATCCAAACATTAATTTGATGCATGGTGTGACTAGTATGACTCCAAGTGCGTGTTTTTATTTAAAATTGACATTAATTTTAGTGAAAATGAAAACTAAACTACTCAAAAGTGATAAAAAATTGTATTATTTTTATTCTTTAGTAAAATGGTTTATACAACATTTTTTACATGTTGGAATCAGCCTCACCATAATCTGATACACTATGTGCTTGGTATGACTCAATGTTTCTGTTACATTTTTAAAATTAACATTTCAGTTCAAAAGGAGTCACTCCAAAAAACTGAGAAAATGTGATTGGATCTTATTTAAAATTTATGAAATAAACTCATAATTAATTTTTTACATGTATAAATTGGTCTCACATCAAACTGATATACAATTTGATCCGTATATCTCAAAGTGAACGTTTGGAATTTAGAAAGAAAATTTAGTTAAAAATAAAAGTGGTGAACTCAAAATCAAGAAATGGTGTTTGAATTATTTCGATAATTTACCAAAAAATATCAATAAGTCAATTGCGACATGTAAGAATCATCATCACCTCAATTCAATGCACAGTTAGAACAATATTCTCGAAGTGTATCTTTTATTTAAAATTGACTTTAATTTTAGTAAAAAAGACAATGAACTTAGTAAATATTGAGAAAACACATTCATATTATTTCTGTACATTATTAAAATAATCCATATGTAACACCTGAGACTTTTATGTTATATAAATCATCAAAGGAATCTTTTTCTACACACAACACTTGCTTGGCTTGATTTACACGAAATCGCGACATTCCTCGATAGCTTGCGTCCTACGCAATACCGAGTTTCACTAAACAATGATATGCTATTAAAATATTATTAAAACTAGCCATTATGAATAGTAATAACCACTCTTTGAAATTTTATAAATTTTATTTTTCAAAATTTACATCATTTTTGGATTCGGAATATCCAAATTAGACTAAGGTGAAATTTTGGTATTTTTCTGAAATCTTTTAATTTTTGATGAATAGTGAAACCACTAAGTGGTAGTTAAAAAAACTGAATTTTTCATAAAACTTAATTTTACCGCTTCTGTGAGTGGAATTTCGAAAATCCGAGAGACACGGTTGATGTCAGTTAGTAAAATGTGGTTCAATGAGATGAAAATAATTTTTTGGTGAATAGTAACTTTTTAATTTTTTTTACCATGGTTAAAAGTAAATAGGGTAATTAAGGGTAAAAATGATATTATTATTACCCTAACACATGTCCTAATTCTATTGGACAAGTGTAATTCGACCAAAAACAACCTTAGGAATAAAATATGATCATTTAGGCCCACTTGGATTAGATTAGGACATTTATTATTAATTTATTTAAAGAAGGGTTAAAATAGTTAAAATCAATGTTTAATAAGTAAATCATTTTTAATATGGGGTTATACATAAGATAAATTCGACTATAAATATTAATTAGAAATATAAAGAGTTTTCCTACATAATAGTATTTTATTTGTAATTTTTAGACATAAAATAATTTAATTTATTTATGACACAAAGATGATGCAGTAATTATCTTATTAATGAAATATTGACATAATTGATGTTATAAACACCAAAATAAATGTAATTTGAGGCTTCTTATGAATTAAACTAATTTTCTAGATTAGTATGACATGTTAGTATTGATTTAATTAACTTAGTTCAAACTAATCATTCTTTTATGATTTTCACAAAAATTAATTACTAAATTGTGTCAAAATTGACATAAAATAATTTTTAAAACAAATATTATATTAGTAATTGTTATTTTATTCCTAAAAATATAAGGTTCGTCCAAATGACTTAGATAAGGTTATATATTTTAATTATAAACAAATTGGGGTTCTTTTGGCTGCTTATAGTAAGTTTATTAACATTATAGTATAATAACACAAGAAGACACGGTAAAAGTAAAATTATTTAACTTAATGTTAAATCTAAATGATAATGTTAAAATAGGAACCTAAACTTCTCTAACTTCCATTGGATGAGAGGATTTAGACCCATCCCCACCTTAGCTTTGAAATAAATCAATTTAGGTCTATTTAAAATAGAACTTGACTTTATAATAAAATAATATTTTTAGTTTTTCCAAAGGAGCCCCTCTCCTCCCTTATAAAAGGGCACCTCCTCCCCCTCTTCCTCACACCACTTTGAGCCTTAAAGCTTGGACAAACCCAACCCATTTCTTCTCTCCACTTCCCTAGAAACATCCTAGAGGTTCTGGTCTTCTTCAAAGACCTATTTTAGTTCCCTAAAAGGAGGTCTCAAAGAAGCACTTAAAAGAAGAGGTAATGTCCATTACCGATTCTTTCATCTTTATTTCTTCTTCCACTTATTCTTCTTTAGTTGTTTCATTATGAAATAATAACATCAATATCACTCATATACGGATATGTTATTATAAGTATGAAACAACCCTATTTCACCATCTATCAATCCTATGTAAAAAGAAATCACCGCGCGTGCGTACGTACGGAATACCGTCTCCACGCCGTGGTGTAATCTATTTTTCACCACCACCATACTTGGATGGGTATAATGGTGTAAATAATGACTATATATTACTATTATAAAGTGATACTGATTCTGAAATAGTATACATACACTCCAATACAATTCCACGATCATAGGAACGATATCATCACTCGTGCATACGTACGGAATACCGTTTCCACGATGTGATGCGACTCGTTCTACATGATCTTAATTTCATAATGATTATATAAATGAATTGAATGAATGAATATTATATATATTACACTAATAACTTTCTGGAAATGAGGTATCTATAACCTAAAGAGAAGAATAAGAATTTATTCGAAAAAACACGCATAAGAACAAAACGTTATAAACACCCGAATAATAAGTAGCAATGAAATGACTATATATGATATCATAAAAATAAGTATGATTATGGAATAAGTCAAAAGCATTATTTAAATCATTATACAGGAGGATCAGACACATACAAAGCATATCAGACCTAAGGTAAGGGAAATATCACAATCTCATTTTTATCTGATATTGTTTATACTTTGGCATTTACTGGGGTTTATTTTATCATCCACATCCATGTTTCCTCAATGTGTAATATTATTTCCATTCACCTATAATTGTTTAAATCCTATTTTACCCTTCAGTGAGTTTTTAGTAAATGATATGAAAGGAATCTTTTGTCGTTTTTCGTACGAGGTACTTTTTGACTTTTCTGAAAAAAGTACGAGAAGAATGTTTTTTTTAACTTTTACGGCATGAATGGATTTTTAAAACATTATTTCCAAGAATCTTCCTTTAAAAGTTTTCAATTTTATTTTTAATCAACTTCTTTTAGTTTAAAATTGTATGACATGTTAAGAAATGAAAATGTTTTTAAAGTAGAAAGGATATCTTCCTCAAGAATGGAGTTCAAGTGTTTTATCAAAATTATTTTCCATCTAAGATAATATAGGGTTCTGATTCTATCCCTATCATTACATTGATTTGGTTATGTTGTGATGGAATTATTTTTATGAATTCATTTATCTTATATGAATTGTTTTATGATGTCACGATGTTTAAGAATTCCATTATTATTACATGGGTTATGCAATGATGTATGATTTATGATTTTTGTGACATACATAATAATGGTTTCATTATGAGATGGGTGGGACCTATATATCCCTCCAATGAATTGGGTAAAGATTTTATATCTCATGAGATAGACATGGCTGGAACGGTAGGTTATACCGGTTCAGTGAAACAGGACTGAAACGAGGAGTAAACTCGGTTCAGAAAGGGACTTTGTCCACTAAGATAGTCTTGGCAATGAGTCTTGACTAATAAGAAATGATTCTCTATGATTATGTGTGTATGCCACAAAGTTTCATGTTTTAAGTTATGATTATTGGGATTACATTTCACTACTATGATTTATCCCATGTTATGAAATTATGATCTCTTTTGCAGGTTAAGATTTCCAAAAGTTATGTGCTTGTGTATACGATGTGATTGATATTTCTTTTGTTTACCCTTACTGAGAAATTTGAGCTCACCCTTTTTTATGTTTTATTTCCCCAGGTCGGGAAGAAGGTTATTAAGTAGAATATGCCAAAAAGGGACTCTAGATATGATGAAATAAATGGGAGGAAAAGTAGATGCTTTATGAACCATTTGTTTATGTTTCCCAGTTTCTAAAGACAATATACCTATACGGTCCTTTCTTGGTTTTTTTATATGTTGTAATAAGTGTGCTTCAATTCTGAAGTAATAACAATATATGTAAAGTATGGGTCGTTATAGTTGGTATTAGAGGAAAGGTATAGTCAACCTTTGGAAAATAGGATGTGAAAGCCTTAGTAAGAACCCTAAGGATAAGTCTAAGCATAGAACACAATATTAGTGTTTTAGAAATGGCCATGAATAACCTAGGAAAAGACCTTAAGTGTGAAATTTTATTCTTGATTATGTGGTTTTCCTATTATAATTAGTGTTGCTCACACTATTCTTCTTGGTTTTAGTCAATGGATGGAACTCGAAAGAACCGTGTTAACGCGGAATGCAACAGGCAACGCAATGATTGTCCCCCTGAGCAACCAAACGTTATGGGAGCTGGAATGCAAAATCTTGTAGCCAAGCTCACACAACTTTCTCAAGCTATGAATCATGCAGGACTACCAAACGAGCAAAGGAAGGATCAAAATTCTGTTGAATCCTTCATGAGACAACGTCCGCCTTCTTTCAGCGGGTCTACTGATCCATTTGTTACAGAACAATGGATTAGTACTACTGAAAAGATATTTTCAGTTCTTCAATGTTCTGAGCATGATAAAGTCATCTTAGCAGTGTATCATTTGGAAGGTGATGCTGATCAATGGTGGAATCTTATTAAGAATATGAGGAAAAGGGATGAAATTGAGTCCATGGAATGGGACGATTTCAAGAACATATTTTTCAATAAGTACTTCCCTCGTATTCTCCAAACAAAGATGGAGAAAGAGTTTCTTGAACTAAAGCAAAAAGATGATGAATCTGTTAGTACTTATGAAGAAAATTTTACAAGACTTGCAAGGTACGCTTCTAGTATTATTATCCAACCTGAGAGTAAGATCGATCGATTCTTTAGTGGCTTAAAACTATGTCTTCGAAGGGCCTTATTCATAAGGGACTTTAATAGCTACACGGAAATCATTCGATGTGCTCTCAAAGTTTAGATAGAGATTGGAGTAACCCATCAGTCATATGGATTTGATAAGAAGAGGAAAATGGAATTCAAAGGAAAATCTAAAGAGCACACTGAAACGAAGATGAGCTTTCCCTTATGCTCAAAGTGTGGAAAGAAACATGGAGGGAGTTGTATTAAAGGGAAAAGTAAATGTTTCAAATGTGGAAAGGAAGGTCATCAGGCATTTGAATACCGCGATGATGGGAAGAAGATGTCTAATGATGCAAACAAAGGAAGGGATGCATAGAATTAACCTAATACACTTCAATGTTTCAAGTGCAAGGAGATGGGACATTATGCCAATAAATGCCCTAATCCAAGGGTTGATGATGATGGTCGACGTCAACAAACTCTTAAGGCTAAAGACAAAGGAAAGTCACATGCAATTTCTATCATCAATGTGGAGTACGATAACGATGTGGTGAAAGGTACACTTACCATCCACTCTAAAGTAGAAAATGTTTTATTTGATTCTGGATCCACCCACTTCATTATTTCTGAAGAATTTTCTAAGGGCATCACCGTATTACCTCAACAATTAGATGTTGAGTTAGTTGTGACAACACCTAATGGCACAACAGTCGCGTCAAAAGTTTATAATTCATCTCTAATTGAAGTTTGTGGGAAAGTGCTTCCTGCAAATCTTGTGATCCTTCATATAGTGGAATTTGATGTGATTCTTGGCACGTATTGGCTTTCTCTACATGGAGCTCATATCAATTGCCAAATAAGGGAAGTCACAATTCATATTCCAGATCAATCTATGATCGTCTATCTATGCAAGGATGAACATAACCTTCCAGTGGAAATTTATTCCATTTTATGGGTATTGATTCCACTAAATGAAGGTTATTTATCTCCGATGGTTGGTTAGAAACTCACGATTAAGAATATGCCCATTGTATGGGAGTTTGATGATGTATTTCCGGAGGAATTGCTAGGTCTTTCACCGAATCATGAAGTTGAGTTTTCAATAGGACTCGTACTGGGTGATTTGCCTATTTCAATGACACCTTATAGAATGGCCCCAATTGAGTTGCAGGAATTGAAGAAGCAACTCCAAGAGAATCTTGATAAGGGGTTCATACGCCCTAGTGCATCACCTTGGGGTGCACCTGTTCTGTTTGTTAAGAAGAAAGATGGATCAATGAGACTCTGCATTGATTATCGAGAACTTAACAAGATCACTATCAAGAAAAAATATCCTCTCCCGCGCATTGATGACCTATTTGACCAACTATGCGGAGCTCAATACTTATCAATGATTGATCTTCATTCAGGGTATCATCAATTAAGGTTCAAAAGGGATGATATACCAAAGACGGCTTTCTGTACAAGGTATGGACACTATGAATTTATAGTGATTCCATTTGGTCTTACTAATTCCCCTGCTATCTTCATGGATCTAATGAATAGATTCTTTAGAGACTATCTTGATCAGTTTGTGGTAGTCTTTATAGACGATATTCTTGTCTATTCAAAGAGCAAGGAATAACATGAAGATCACTTGAGAATTATATTGAAGGCCCTAAGAAAGGAGAAGATTTATGCCAAATTTACCAAGTGTGAATTTTGGCTTAAAAAAGTTGCATTTTTGGGTAACATAATCTCAAAAGAGGGGATATCTGTGGATCCAGCAAAAATAGAGGTTATTGATAGATGGTCGAGACCAACAACAGTAACCGAGATCCGATGTTTTCTTGGTTTTGCTGGATATTATCAATGTTTTGTGAAAGATTTTTTACAATTATCTAATCCACTCACCAAGTTGACTCGGAAAGGAGTTAAGTTTGTTTGGACGGAGGAATTTGAAGAGAATTTCAAGGAGTTGAAAAGAAGGTTATCCAGTGCACCTGTGCTCACACTACCTTGTAGTGGAGAAAGGTTTGTGATCTACAGTGATGCATCAAAGAAGGGATTGGGGTGTGTTCTTATGCAAAATGATATGGTGATAGCTTATGCCTCACTACAGTTGAAAATACATGAGAAAAATTACCCAACTCATGATTTGGACTTAGCTGCGATAATATTTGCATTAAATATTTGGAGGCATTACCTTTATGGTGAAAGGTGTGATATTTATACTGATCATAAAAGTTTAAAGTATATTTTCACACATAAGGAGCTGAATATGAACCAAAGAAAATAGTTGGAGCTGATTAAGGATTACGACTACTCAATCCATTACCACCCTGGGAAAGCAAACAAGGTGGCAGATGCATTAAGTCGACAAGACCATGCTATTTTATCCATGATGAGGATAACAAAAGATAAAATATTTATGGATTTACAAAGGATGGATCTTGGAATTATAATGGAAGGGGAAAAATCTTATCTTTCTCAAATGAATGTTCAACCATCTATACATGCGAAGATTAAAGAGGCATAGAAAGAATATGTCGAGTTACAAAAGAAGGTGAGAAATGTTCCTGAATTCAACCTTGATTGTGATTGGATTATAAAGTTCAGGAATCGGGTTTGTGTTCCTCCCATCCCCGAATTAAAGAAGGAGCTTCTGGATGAGGCTCATAGTTCATCATTCTCAATTCATCCTGGAAGCACAAAGATGTATAGGGACCTGAAAGAGTACTTCTGGTGGGATTGCATGAAAAGAGATGTTGCTGAATATGTCTCTCGATGCTTTGTTTGTCAGCAAGTTAAAGCTGAGAGACAGAAGTCTAAGGGGATGTTACAACCATTACCCATACCCGAATGGAAATGGGAAAACATCACTATGGACTTTGTCACAGGACTTCTTAAAACATCCAAAGACAATAATTCTATCTGGGTCATAGTTGATCGTCTTACAAAGTCTGCACACTTCATTTCTATTAGAGAGGATTTCTCTCTAGATCAGATTTCCAGGATATATGTAAAGGAAGTGGTAACATTGCATGGAGTACCACTTTCTATTATATCTGATCGGGATCTGAGATTTACCTCAAAGTTCTGGCAATGTCTTCTGCATACTCTGGATACAGATTTGAGTTTCAGCACTGCTTATCATCCTCATACAGACGGTCAGTCTGAGAGAACAATTCAAACTCTAGAAGATATGTTGAGAGCTTTCCCTATGGATTTCAAAGGTGTTTGGGATCAACACCTACCTTTGGTGGAATTTTCTTATAATAATTGATTTCACTCCAATATTAATATGGCTCCTTATGAAGCTCTCTATGGAAAGAAATGCAGGACTCCAACTTGCTGGGATGAAGTTGGGGAAAGAAAGCTATTAGGACCTGATCTTGTTGATGAAATGGAAGAAAAGGTCAGATCTATTCAAAAACACATAAGAGCAGCTCAGAGTCGACAAAAAAGTAATGCAGACAACCGAAGAAAAGACCTAGAGTTTGAAGTGGGTGATAAAGTGTTCTTACGAATATCTCCTTGGAAGAGGGTTATGAGATTTGGAAAGAAGGGGAAGTTGAGCCCTCGATATATCGGTCCTTTCGAAATACTAGATCGTGTTGGGAAGGTAGCTTACTCATTGGTGCTTCCACCGAATCTCTCTCAAGGTCACGATGTGTTCCATGTATCTCTCCTGAGAAAGTACATACCGGATCCTTCACATGTACTTAGCTCAGAAGTTGTACCGCTGGAGCAAGATTTTTCTTATGATGAACAACCGATAGAGATTCTGGATCGTAGTGAAAAAGTCCTACGAAACAAGACCACTCGATTGGTGAATGTTTTATTGATGAACCACCAATTAGAAGAAGCTACATGGGAGCTTGAGGATATGATGAGGGAGAGGTATCCTCATCTGTTTGTTACAAAGTGATTAATTTCGAGGGAAAAATTCATTTTAAGGGGGGTAGAATGTTACACCCGAGACTTTTATGTTATATAAATCATCAAAGGAATATTTTTCTACACACAACACTTGCTTGGCTTGCTTTACACGAAATCACGACCTTCCTCGATAGCTTGCGTCGTACACAATAACGAGTTTCACTAAACAATGATATGCTATTAAAATATTATTAAAACTAGCTGTTATGAATAGAAATCACCTCTTTTTGAAATTTTATAAATTTTATTTTTCAAAATGGACTTCATTTTTGGATTCGGAATATCCAAATTAGCCTAGGGTGAAATTTTGGTATTTTTCTGAAAACTTTCAATTTTTGATGAATAGTGAAACCACTAAGTGGTAGTTAAAAAAACTGAATTTTTCATAAAACCTAATTTTACCGCTTCTGTGAGTGGAATTTCAAAAATCCGAGAGACACGGTTTATGTCAGTAAGTAAAATGTGGTTCAATGAGATGAAAATAATTTTTTTGGTGAATAGTATCTTTTTACTTTTTTTTACCACGGTTAAAAGTAAATAGGGTAATTAAGGGTAAAATGATATTTTTATTACCCTAAAACATGTCCAAATTCTATTGGAAAAGTGTAATTCGACCAAAAACAACCTTCGGAATATAATATGATCATTTAGGCCCACTTGGATTAGATTAGGACATTTATTATTAATTTATTTAAAGAAGGGTTAAAATAGTTAAAATCAATGTTTAATAAGTAAATCATTTTTAATATGGGGTTATACATAAGATAAATTCGACTATAAATATTCATTAGAAATATAATGAGATTTCCTACATAATTGTATTTTATTTGTAATTTTTAGACATTAAATAATTTAATTTATTTATGACACAAAGATGATGCCGTAATTATCTTATTAATGAAATATTGACATAATTGATGTTATAAACACCAAAATAAATGTAATGTGAGGATTTTTATGAATTCCACTAATTTTATAGATTAATATGACATGTTAGTATTGATTTAATTAACTTTGTTCTAACTAATCATTATGTTATGATTTTCACAAAAATTAATTACTAAATAGTTTCAAAATTGACATAAAATAGTTTTTAAAACAAATATTATATTAGTAATTGTTATTTTATTCCTAAAAATCTAAGGTTCGGCCAAATGACTTAGATAAGGTTATATATATTAATAATAAACAACTTGGGGTTCGTTTGGCTGCTTATAGTAAGTTTATTAACCTTATAGTATAATAACACAAGAAGACACGATAAAAGTAAAATTATTTAACTTAATGTTAAATATAAATGATAAGGTTAAAATAGGAACCTATACTTGTCTAAATTCCACTGGATGAGATTATTTCGACCCATCCCCACCTTATCTTTGAAATAAATCAATTTGGAGCTATTTAAAACTGAACTTGACTTTATAATAAAATAATATTTTTAGTTTTTCAAAGGAGCCCCTCTCCTCCATTATAAAAGGGCATCTCCTCCCCCTCTTCCTCACACCATTTTGAGCCTTCATGCTCGGAAAAACCCTACCAATTTCTTCTCTACACTTCCCTAGAAACATCCTAGAGGTTCTGGTCTTCTTCAAAGACCTATTTTAGTGCACTAAAAGGAGGTCTCAAAGAAGCACTTCAAAGAAGAGGTAATTTCCGTTACCGATTCTTTCATCATTATTTCTTCTTCCACTTCTTATTCTTTAGTTGTTTCATTATGAAGTAATAACATCAGTATCACTCATATACTGATATGTTATTTTATGTATGAAACAACCCTATTTCACCATGTATCCATCCTATGGAAAAAGAAATCACCGTGCGTGTGTACGTACGGAATACCGTCTCCACGCCGTTGTGTAATCTATTTTCCACCACCACCTTACTTGGATGGGTATAATGGTGTAAATAGTTACTATATATGACTATTATAAAGTGATACTGATTCTGAAATAGTATACATACACTCCAATACAATTCCACGATCATAGGAACGATATCATCACTCGTGCGTACGTACGGAATACCGTCTCCATGATGTGATGCGACTCGTTCTACATTATCCTCATTTCATAATGATTATATAAATGTATTGAGTGAATGAATATGATATATATTACACTAATAACATTCTGGAAATGAGTTATCTATAACCTAAAGAGAAGAATAAGAATTTATTCGACAAAACACGCATAAGAACAAAAAGTTATAAACACCCGAATAACAAGTAGCAATGAAATGACCATATATGATATCATAAAAATAAGTATGATTCTGGAATAAGTCAATAAAATTATTTAAATCATTATATAGGAGGTTCAGACACATACAAAGCATATCGGACCTAAGGTAAGGAAAATATCACAATCTCATTTTTATCCGGTATTGTTTATACTTTGGCATTTACTGGGGTGTATTTTATCATCCACATACACGTTTCCTCAATATGTAATATTATTTCCATTCACCTACAATTGCTTAAATCCTATTTTACCCTTCGTTGAGTATTTAGTAAAAGATATGAAAGGAATCTTTTGTCGTTTTTCGTACGAGTTTCTTTTTGTCTTTTCTAACAAAAGTACGAGAAGAATATTTTTTTAACATATACAGCATGAATGGATTTTTAAAACATTATTTCCAAGATGATTCCTTTAAAAATTTCAAGTTTATTTTTAATCAACCTCTTTTAGTTTAAAATTGTATGACATGTTTAGAAAGGAAAATGTTTTTGAAGTAGAAAGGATATTTTCTTCAAGAATGGTGTACAAGTGTTTTATCAAAATTATTTTACATCTAAGATAATATAGGGTTCTGATTCTATCCCTATCATTACATTGATTTGATCATGTTGTGATGGAATTATTTTTATGAATTAATTTATCTTATATGAATTGTTTTATGATGTCATGATGTTTAAGAATTCCATTTTTATTACATGGGTGATGAAATGATGTATGATTTATGATTTTTGTGACACACATAATAATGGTTTCATTATGAGATGGGTGGGACCTATATCTCCCTCCAATGAATTGTGTAAAGATTTTATATCTCATGATATAGACATGGTTGGAACAGTAGGTTATACCGATTCATTGAAACAGGACTGAAACGAGGAGTGAACTTGGTTCAGAACGGGACTTTGTCCACTAAGATAGTCTTGGAAATGAGACTTGACTAATAAGAAATGATTCTCTATGATTATGTGTGTATGACACAAAGTTTAATGTTTTAAGTTATGATTATTGGGATTACATTTCACTACTTTGATTTATCCCATGTTATGAAATTATGATCTCTTTTGTAGGTTATGATTTTCAAAAGTTATGTGCTTATGTATATGATGTGATTGAAATTTCTTTTGTTTACCCATACAGATCATTTGAGCTCACAATTTTGTATGTTTTATTTCCCCAGGTCATGAAGATGGTTATTAAGTAGAATATTCCAAAAAGGGACTCTAGATATGATGAAATAAATGGGAGGCAAAGTCGATGCTTTATGAACAAATTGTTTATGTTTCCTAGTTTCTAAAGACACTATACCTATACGGTCCTTTCTTGGTTTTGTTATATGTTGTAATGAGTGTGATTCAATTCTAAAGTAATAACAATGTATGTAAAGTATGGTTCGTTATACCATATGTCATTTTTGACATGTAGGAATCATCCTCACCACAATATGGTACACAATGTGCCTAATATTACTCGAAGTGTTTGTTATTAGTTTAATATTGAAATTTTAGTTCAAAAAGTGTTACTCACTATAATCAAAGAAAACACGCTTGGATTGTCTTGATAATTTAGGAAAACTATTTATAAGTCACTTTTTATGTTTAGGAATTAATATCACATCAAACTCAAAGTGTGTGTTTCCAGTTCAAAATTACATTTTAGTTAAAAAACAAGTGACATACTCAAAACCAAGAAAACTGATTTTGATTATTTTTATAATTTAGGAAAATTATCCATTAGTAATTTGGGACAAGTAGTAATCAGCCGCACCACAATATGATGCAGGGTGTGATTGGTATGACTCTAAGTGTGTATTTTTATTTAAATATGATGTTAATTTTAATTAACAGACAAATGACCCACTCAAAACCAATAAAAACATTCAATTTATTTTAACAAATTAGGAAAATGATTCACAATTAATTACTAATGTGAAGGGATTATCCACTCCTAAAATTGACAAATAAATTTCTAGGTATGAATCAACGTGTCTGTTATCAGTTTAAAATTGAAATTTTAGTTCAAAATATGTCACTCACTAAAAACTAAGAAAACATTATCAAATTGTTTTTATAATATAGGAAAATAATTCAGAAGAAATGTTTTATGTGCAAAACATTGTCTCACGTAAAACCAACACATGATGTGACCGGTTTGACTAAAAGTACATGTTTCTATTTAAAAAGTACTTTATGAATGAAAAAAGACAAGTTATGTACTAAAATCCAAAAAAGCACAATAAATTTTTTTAAACATTAGAAAAATGATCTATATGTCATTTCAGACATGAATAAATTAACTACACCTTTATCTGAGGCACATTCTGAATTTTATAAATCCATTGCATCTTTTTATTTAAACTTGACATTAATTTTAGTAAAAAAGAAAATTGGCCGACTCAAAAATGAGAAAATGAATTAAAATTGTTTTCATACTCTAATAAAACAATCTATATGCAATTTGGTATGTGTAGGAATATACCTCACCTCAATATGATACATGATCATCCAGATATGAATCAAATTGTCTTTTATCAGTTTAAAAATAGCATTTTAGATCAAAGAGTGTCACTTACTAAAAACAATGTAAACATGATCACATTTTCCTAATAATTCAGGAAAATGATTAAAAAGTAATTTTTTAAATGTAATAACTTGTTCCCATAAGAACTGACATTGGATGGAACTAATATGTCTCAAATTTTTTGTTTCATGTTTAAAATGACATTTTAGTAAAAAAAGAAAAGTGACATACACAAAACAAAAAAAAACCACATTCACATTGTTTGGATACTTTTTGAAAATGATTCATAAGTCATTTAAGAAGTGTAGGAATTATCCACACCTCATTTCAAAGCATTATGTTTTTAGTATGACTCAAAGTGTTTCATTATATTTAATGTTAACATTAATTTAAAAAAAATGAGAACTTACCAACTCAAAAATGGGAAAAAGAATTTTTATTGTAATGATACATTAATAATATGATCCATAATTCATTTGTGACATTTATGAATTAGAAACACCTTAATTTGATTTACAATGTGCTCGGTATGACTCAAAGTGTCCATTGTTAGTATAAAATTGAAATTTTAGTTATAAAAGTCCCACTCACTAAAAACTATGAAAAAAATCAAGTTGTTATTAATTTTTATGAAAATGATTCATAAGTGATTTTTTATGTGTAGTAATTAGTCTCAATACAAAATTATATATGATGCAACATTTATGACTCAAAATTTGTGTTTCCATTTTAAAATGACAATTTATTAAAAAAGACAAGGGACATTATAAAAATTGGTAAAATTCATTAATATTATTTTTATATTTTATTAAAATGATAAATAATTCATTTGGGACATGAAATAATCAATCTAACCCCAATCTAATGCATGGTGTGACTGGTATGAATTTAATTGCATATTTCTATTAATAATTGACATAAATTTTAGTTAAAAAAGTCTACTAACCTACTCCAAACTGATAAAACGATTTCATATTGTTTTGATAATTTCAAAAAATGATCCATAAGTTAGTTGGGATGTGTAGGAACCATCCACACCTCAATACATTATATTATATTTACAGTATGACTCAATGTGTTCGTTGTCATTTTAAAATCTTCATGTTACTTGAAAAATAGGAACTCATTCAAAACATAGAAAATATGCTTGGATTTGATTGATAATTCAAAAAACAATTAATACATCATTTGTGAAGTGTAGGAATCATTTTCATGTCAAACAAACAAATTATGTGACTGGAATAACTGAAAATGCGTGATTTCGGTTTAGAATGTCATTTTACTAAAAAACACAAGTGATGTTCTCCAAACTAAGAGAATACATTTTTATTATTTGGATTTATTAAGATAATAATAAATATGTCATTAGGGACACTTAAGAATCATCCAAACGTCAATAAGATGCATAATATGACCAGAATGACTTCATATGGGTCTTGTTATTTAAAATTGACAATAATATTAGTAAAAGTACAGCTGATATACTCAAAACTAATCAAATACATTTGGATTGTTTTTATACTTTAAGAAAATGATCAATAACTCGTTTTTGGTGGTTAGGAATCAGCCACACCTTAACCCAATACATTATGTTACTGATATGAATCAATGCGTCCATTATCCGGTTAAAATTGATATTTTTGTTCAAAAAGTGTGACTAACTAAAAATAGAGTAATTTCATTGGGATTGTCGTGATAATTTAGAATAAATATTCATAATTCATTTGTGACGTGTAGGAATTATCCTCACATAAAACCGATACATGATGTGATCAGTATGAATCAAAGTGTGTGTTACTAGTTTAAGATTACATTTTTGTAAAAAAGACAAGTTACATTATGAAAAATGAGAAAGAAAATTCATATTATTTTGATACATTAATAAATAGATCCATAATTTTTTTGAAAATATAATACCTAAATATGATCCACAGTGTAATCAGTATGACACCAAATGTCTGTTTTCAATATATAAGTGTCATTTTAGTTTTAAAAGAGCATAAAATCACCAAAACCAAGAAAACTATCTTTATTTTTTTTTCATATTATTCTATATTATATCACTTAATTAATTATTTTATACTTATTCTTATAATTATTCAGTTTATTTTTATAGTGATAATTTGTGAAGATGAATAAGAAATGGTGTGACATGGATGATTTAACCACAAATCAACCATATACACTGGGTTCCTAGTATGACTCACGGTTTAGTTTTAAATCAATAAATTCTATTAAATTTATTTCTTTATTTTATTACTAAAATAGTAATTTTTTTATAAATCGGAATTATTTTTATTCACTAGTGGTTATTTGTTCAGTAATTACATTAGCCATGGTTAGGGGAAAAAGAAAAAATAACATTGATTTTTTTGAATTTATGCTATAATTTTCACCTACTCATGTCATTGTATAAACCAATGATAGAAATTTCTATAAATTGTTGTTTTTCCCTTTTATTTTTATTGTAAATTTTATTTCATTCTAAATATATATTTGGACTTTATTGTTTTGGTTTTTGGTGATGTTGTTAGTGATGCATTGTGTAGTTAAAACACACTACTGTATGCCACTTTATCAGTGAAAATAAATGTATTGATAAAGGATTCCTTTATTAGTTCTAATAAATTAACTAATAAAGGAATGCTTTATCAGAACATCTAAAAGTTATAATAAAATCCAAGATATTTTAATCATACTATGATTGTTAATTCTTTTCTACTACTGGAAAAAGAAATTTTAGCATTATTAAAGGCATATTTTATAGTAGTGAAATAACTCATGGTGCATTTTAAATAGGTTATCTACAAAATTTTTTTAACTTCATCATGATTTCATACATATACTATCTATATGCCTAAAGACCAACTAAACTATATTAATACTGTTATTAAAATCCCAGCTTGACGTGATCTACTCAACTTCACTTAGGTCAAGAAAGAAGGTTTTTTCCCTTTAGTGTATCCTCATAATCTTCAATTCATATTAATAAAGTCTCAGGGATAAAGAAGATGCCTATAAATAGTTGGTATTCTATGAAATAATTTACTCACATCATGTTGAGGTTAAATTTTAATTCAAACATGAGGTATTTATAACTCAAAAAAACATCTATCTTTTAGAGAATTAAAATAATGGACAATGAAAAGTATTTTAAAACATATAACCAAATTTACTAAACCCATAATTGTGAAAAAACTATGAATAATCCAAAATACATTAATGATACTTCCAAAAACATTTATCTTCCATATATAGTTTAAATCATTCAAATGAATCTCTTATCTTCCTAAAACTCTTTGAAAACACCTTGATTACTCCATTGTCCCTTTATGTGAGTGGTTTTTTATTTTAAATATTGACCATCACTGTATATGAATGATATCTCACCTTTACAAGTATCATTTTGAAAATAATCTATACACAGACAATGTTACGAATAATTGTATATCCTTATAGCATCCTATATATTATTGAATGTAGAAATAAAATAATATTCATCGTGTTTTACCAAAAAATTACCAAAGCAATTAAATTTTATTATTCGAAATCAAATAAATTTATAGTAAATTTACAATCAATATTTTAATTAAACAAAAAAAACACTTAACAAATTCAATAATTTTAAAATCTATTAACATACAAAATATTTTAATTTTCATAATTGAAAAGTAATTTAAGATATTTCGTTTCAAATATTGGCCACTTCTAATTTCTCAGAGGAATGAATATCCCAATACCTAATTTTCTTGCTAAAAATTCGAATATATATAATTATGATTATAAACATGAATTTAACTCACCCATAAATACCCAAAATAGGATATAACTAATATGAGTTTGTAACCTAAAGACCACATCCACTAGGCTACAAGTCGGTGTAAAACATCAATTATGGAGAAATATACATGGGGTTTCTTTACATTACATGAAAAAATATTTAATATTATATATAGAAAAAAACCAATATCCCAAGATAATATAAGTAAACAACCAAATAAAAATTTATTCATGTGAAAATATCTAAATAATATAATTCCTCTTGGTAAGCCGTAATAAATAATTAATACACATAAAATTATTACCTATATTATAGATATATTGAATCACCTCAGTGTTAGGGTTCCTAGGAAGGGCCCTCCAATTCAACTACCACCATCCAATACCACCACATGCCACTAAGAATCAACCTATCTAAATAAAAACGCAATTTAATACCAAAAAATACTATCTCTCGGTTTTGAATCATTTTCACTAACCCAATACATCTGGGAATGAGTTCCATATAATGGTGAGTATAAAAATACTTAATAAAGATCCTTGAAAACATAAAAGAAAAGATGAAACACCATGTTTGATAAATTCCAATAAATATAATGATCTAGAAGGAAGGTAAATGCATCCCAAATATAATTTTTAAATAAATAATGATTAGAGAAATTGGATAGTCTCTGTCATCTTGACTTATCTCCTCTAAGAATCATATCTTAGATGAAACAAAACACACTTAAGAATATGTGAAAATAATGATTCAAAATTCTACACCTATACTTCAACACAATCCTCTTTGGTGATTGAAGATATAAAAAGTTCCCTCTAACTGCTGATATTCAGCTACCCATGTCTCACATGCTGATGAAACATGATAATATAGAAAAACCAATGATGTTCAAACCATCCATCACATTGCCATTTTAAGTCTCCATTATAGAATTATAACGTGGAACTATACTTTGTTAGGGAATAATATATCATCTAAGGGAATATTGGCCACTCTAAAAACACACACACGCCACTGCTTGGTTAATGAACAAACTATATAACCGTCGATGCCATTCATCTCAACTATAGTGAGGACCCACACCTTGACAAAACTGTTTTTTCTAGTAATGGGGGTAACCAAATCATATAGTGTACATGCACCTCATAATGTGGGATGTGTATTTGGAAAGGGGGTTTCCTACTATATTTGTTAAGAACTAATTCTACATCATAAATGGGGGTTAATAACATTATAAAGTATTCATAGAACCCACACGATGGTATTTAATTTTTATAGGCTCACCAATTCCAAGTCCATTCCAACCATCCTTCCCTACATCAATCATCATCTATATAAAGTTATTGAATTCTATCATCCAATGATTCCTTAGATAAATCCCTTGGTGAGGAAATGATATATACTATCTCATTTTATATAAAAAAATACTTATAATATACTAATCATATGATAAATTCTAACAATTATGTTGGAATTCCGGAAAAAAATTATTTTTGGACACTAAAATACTTAATATACAAATTTAAACCACTTGTTGACCATGAATAGGTGCAGACAAGTTTTTTTAATTGTTAGACTCTTATAGGATTGTTTGCAGAACATGCCTAGTAAGGTATATGACACATAGAACCACATGGATTAATGGGGTTCTTTCTACAACTTTCGATATTTTTTTCCAAGATACATGGAGTATAAATAACATACAATACATGTAGGACCACATTGTTTGGTTAACATGTACTCCTAGTATACATAATGTCATCTCACTTAATACACATCGATTTTCATCTATTCCACACACCATTTAGGACCACAGAATAGAATAATAATAGACTCAAGTATAGTATGATGCATGCAGTCTTACGACATATATCATGTGACCCTTGGTCACATATCATGTATTATTTATAAAAGAGTGTCCACCATAGTGAGGAAAGGACAAAAATATATAGCATATGACTCATAGATCTACAAACCATGTTGTGAAGATTTATAGATTCATAACATGAAAAACCTACATGTATCGTTCCATAAATTCCATTGTGATTCCTCCTCCCACATCACCTCTATTTTTACAAGATACCAATGTGTTTTGTGTCACCTTCATCCATCTAAAGTGTGTTGTTTCTTTATTTATTATCTTGTTCATCACCAAAAATCCCTATCATTGAATACACCCATAAAAGCCTCCCAAATATTCTATTATTTCACACTCACCATTCAAATAAGACTTAAAACATAGATTTTTATATTCCATTTAAACTTTTTCCCTTGGTCAAGAATTTTCAAAAAAATGAGAATTGGAAAATGAGGAATATTGCTATGTGATAATCTTGACCACCTAAAGATGATTTTTAGTTCATTTTCATTGAATAAAACATGACACAAAAAGAGTATGTTAATAAATATTCAATGAATAATTTTTTGAGGGAGTTATTTTGAAACAAAATAATTCCATGAATTTTTTTTAAAAAATTAAAGTGGAAGATAAACACACATATCTCAAGAAATTGTTAAAAATAACCATCAAATATATTATTTTTTTCATGAATTTTAGAAGGTACATTCAAAAAAAATATTTTAATGATACAAGATTATATAGAATCATATTTACATGGAGGATTTTTTTAATGTTCCTTTATAAATTTATGAAAACTTGATTATACACGATCAATTATAAAAAAATCAATATTTCTATTATTATAAAAATAATCCATAATTCAGATATAATCATTTTTTAGAAAAAGTGTAATTATTTATGTAATTTTTTTGGAAATGAAATATATATATTAAAATAAAATTTATTTTCTTGAATGAGTTATTTTATATTAGAAGAAATTGATCAATGAAATGTCTTTCCTTAATTACATGATGAAAATTTTCTAATGATTCATCAATTATCACAACCAACCGCTCATTCAAGGAATTGTTACTCATTTTCCCCACATTATTTCATGAACCCATAACTAATGGTTCCCTGCATAGATTGAAATTAGATAAAACGAAGAGAAAATGCCTCTATTGTAAAATGAAATCCCATTTCATAATTTTTTTTATCATATTTACATTCCCTCATAAATTCCTTTTGTAATATCCCATTAAAATATCGATTATCTTTATATTATAGACCACCCATAAAATCCCTCTTCATCATTTAATAGAAAACTAAATAATAATATATGTTCCAATAATCAATATATATAGTGTCATCACTTCCAGGATGCCTCAATTAAATATCCCAAATACTTAAATAAAAATAATTTTTTTTATTTGTATATTTCAATTATTTTAATAGAATAAAAAATTATTGTTTTCATAGATCATCACCCGAGAACATAATTTATACTTTAACTAGAAAAACACTATATTCTAGATGTAACCATGGTGTTATAATTTTTATATGAGGCTCTGACTATGATTTATCAGTACTTTCATGCATGTGAAAATATTTATTTTTTAAATAAATACTAAATATCCCACAAAAAAATAGTTTATAAATTTACAAAGATCCATCCTAAGGATATACACCATGTTACAAAGAAAATATAACAATCATTTTTATGGTTTTTTTGGTTGGAAAATAATTATTTTTCCTTTTTTAGGGACTCGAGACTTTTTAAATAAAAAATGAGCTATGTCTTTTAAGGGGAATAATCATGGTTTCTTCATCCAAAATTTAAAAATTTATTGTCCATAAAAAATAAATTCTTAGAGAAGATAAACCGAAATTCTTATAAAAATTCCTCATAAATAAAATTGACCCATCCCCACAAACACTTAATCCACCTATGGTGGCCTGGCTCTAAGACGATCCTTGAATAGACCAAATAAGAAATGAACATTATATTTACCCACACCCCAGAAACATTACTCCATAAGTTTCCAATATATTAAAATAGTTATTAACTCAATCTTATTTATCACAAATTTTCTTTTTCTCGCCTAAAGGGTTTTCAAAGTCATGCTATGAATAAAAACTATGAACCCCTGATCTCCACTATAAAATGTTTTATTTCCAAGGATCCCATTTAAGGGGTTTTTATGCTCCCAACTTTAATGGGATTCCAGATTACCCTCATATTTGAATTATAAATCTATGTAATATACCACTACTATTTCCATTTCAAATATCCCAATATGACTCCAAAATATCTACTAGAAAGCATGCAGGTTTGTCTTTAAATTTTTAGCAAATCATTTGATAAGTTGTATTACAATTATCTATATCTCAAGGTTGAAGGATAATAAAACCACCATTCTCAATATAATAAAGAATGTCACAATAGTATTTACATATCTAAAAAAGGTCACATCCACCACGTAATATATTCTGGTTTTTCTATTTTCCTTTTATATCATAGGATACTAACAAGTTGATGAAAAAAATGAAAGAAGCTCCTAAAGCTATAAACCAACACACTACTACTCATCCATGACCCATTCCTTGAAAATTTGATGTGGTTAGTTTTTAATACTCAGATTACCCAACCTTTTAGGCTCTAGACCATAGGATAATACCATCCAACATGAGAAACCAAAGCCTTAATGTACTAGAAACTAACCTCTACCACCTAATTAAAATTTTATCTAAATGGGAAACAAATAACCTCTCTTAAATATATTTTATATAGTAATGTGATCCATAAGGGAAATCATTTATGCCAACATATACTAAGAAATCAAACATGAACACCAAGTAAAACAAAAATATTTTCATAAAAAATGATTCGTTCAATATCATCACTATAACTTATATCACTAAAAGGGTGATAATCCCCCACCATCAAAAAATGTAGAGATATTTCCCCCCTTTCCAAGATAAGTTAATCACTTCGACGCTATCTATTTATGCACATCATATATTAATTGAATATGAGATTCCCTGATAAGGGTATCAAAAACCACGCCACTACTACACTACTCCAATCAATATAACTATAATAACCTCATAGATTATAATGGTAAATAGTTAATCCAAACACTATATTCACAAAACATGATAAAATAGATCCATGATTAAGGAATTTAAATTATAAGAGATTATAACATATATATAAATTATCTAGGTTGATCATCATTTTTAATAAAGATCACAAAAAACATGTATTTTCTACTCTAATAATATAATTCCAATTATGTAATCAAATACATTATTTCTATCAGTCACTTGATGCGGTATAATGAGAGAAAACTTAATTAACACATAATTGTATGATTTTAAATAGTGGGTTCAAGTTGATAAATTTATGGGATCTCATTGATTTATTTTGTTGAAAAATTATGTTAAAAAATTAAATGAAAATGTTGAAACATTAATATAGTATATTTTTCTCAACAAACACACAACTTTATGTTAACACCCATCTTTTATAAAAAAGAATTTTCTCTAATTAGGACATGTCATCATAGAAGAAATATCGACCTTGTAAAAATTTATTATCATCCATAAATCCTATGAAAATCTATGAAACTTTGGTATGATTAAAACATATTATTAAGTGATATAAAAAATAAAATAATCATGTAATACTAGTGAAGAACATTATAACCCAAGTGGATTCTTACATTTTTTACACAAAACATTTGAACCCATATATATCATATTTCCATAGGTGATAATAAATTTTTTCTCAATCAAAACCATTGAAAACCATTGTAAAACAAATGAAAAACTATTAATTCATCCCAATTATTGTGGTAACTCGTAAAAAAAGTCTTTTGAAAAACATACATTTCACCTTTAAACAATCCTTACCTCATGAAGTCAAATTATTTCTGTAAAAAACCTTTTTCCCAAGAATAATATTTTCAATATTAAGTATCATATTCATAAACCTTGTTCTATCATGTTAAACTCATGTCATAATAATTGAATATTATATAATAACATTGGAGTAACATACCCGACTATCTCTCCCAATTTTCTCCTTTGAAGACAAAATCATTACTCAATGCGTTGGAGAGTTATATCAGGCTCACCCATCATCATGAGATATATTAAGCTCAACCACCATCATATAGAATGATCAAATAACATATCATGAACAAAATAATTTGAAATTTAACCTTTTCATTGTAAAGCCATTTTGAAATTCATTTGAACTAAGAAATAAAATGCTTTCTATTTTCACATAATCATAAGGTGAATTATCCATTTTCATTAAAAACCCGTAATGAATGAAAATTTTATTTAAGACAAGGATATTTATATTAATTTAAAAACCATTTTACCTTTTAGTGGAATATTTGTAATTAATAATTTCTTTGAGGCTAGTAAAAATAGATATACCTATATGTTATAAAACATTTTTTGAAAATAGTTGAAAATATCTTATATTGAAAATGATAGAAAGATTAATTTTCAAACTACTTTTAATTAAATTATATATAATTAAAAATTAAAATTATTAAAATTTTAGTATTAAATAATTTCATTATTGAAACATTTTAACGAAAATTTATATTGAGGATAAAGTGTTTATAAGATATAAACCAATGTGTACATCGAGCCACGATTAGTTTTCTTTTCATATGTATACCCTCATAAGTAATAATGTAATATTATATTTCTACTTGACTAGAAAAATTTTTCATGTCCATCAAATTTTCATTATTACCTTTATTCCATTTTTAGTATATTTTATTCTCTTACTAAAATTTTTAAAATAACTTTAGTCATTTGGGGGACGTTCAGTTTAAAACATCAATATAACATCAGTCTGTTGTTCATGGTCAAAGGGGATATGGTAACATTAACTCCATGGAACAGATAATGTTATAATTATTGTGTTTGTACATTGTATACACTTTTAATATCAACCATGTAAGGCTGTCATGAAAAATTAACCATGTTGTTTCATGGAGATGGTAGTCTCTATGTATAAATAAAAGCCATTTTAATTATTTTAATGGGTGGGAATGGAGAAAAATATATAATATTTATAAGAACCCAAAACCAACACTCTTGAATTTTGTGATAAAATAAAAAATACATTTTATCTTTGATACTGATAAAGGTGACCCAATTTTCTCTAACCAAAAATTAAAACAACAGATGGAAATATTAGATAACTTACATTCTAAAGGATATACAAGGATTAGGGTTTTATAGAATTTGAAAAAACTCTTAACCTCATGGATTTAAAAACAACTAGTTTATAAAGTTGAATAGAATCTCCCACTAGACCTATCTTTTCATATCCTATAGTAGGACATCATAATCATATATATAAAAACATTCTAGAAATACGTAATTTAATATCATTCATGATAACATTGGGAAAAGAAAAAATAATAAATTCGATCTCAAATGATTTGTAAGGGTAAACTTATTCACTAAAAATAAATAGTATCAATGAGATTAATATGATAATAAAGGTATAATGAAATAATCAATGTGAATGAGAAAATTATAAGAGAGCTCATACACATCAATACCTATATCGTCAAACATGAAAACCTGGAATAAGGATTTAGAACAACCAATATCCATCAGAATCAATAATCATGACCCATATGATATCAATATTGATCAGAGGAAGAATTTATAAACCATAACAACATAAATAAAATGTGTTGGTATTTTGGGAAATTATTTTCATAGAATACTTGTAAAAATAATAAAATTAGAATTAATATAATATAGGAATACAAAATAATTCTCTAGATAACATAATCATTAACCAATGCATTGTTACCAAATCAAAGAACACCCATTTTCTAAGCTATATTTGTATTTCCCAGTGCTCTCTGGGTGAACCCATTATATAATATATATTTGGATCACCCTATTCTATTTCGGTGCATCAATCATATAAGATTTTCCAGTAACTATAATTAATGTACATAGAGCGTACACTTCACCATAAAACTCATAAAAAATATTCATTTCTTAGCATGATTGACCCATAGAAAATGAAAAGTTTCCATGAAAATCCATTTTAAACATTATTAACACATGGAAATGAATCTACTTCCAGAAAGACTATTTGAAAAAAAATTGAAATCTATCTAGTGAAATAATGAGGATGGTATTATTATATAATATCACCATTGGATCGTATATAAAAATAAGGGTTGCTAGTGTTGACAAATGGAAATACCATTAACAGATTATTAAAAACATTTTTGAGGAAAACAAACATTTTAATTCTAAAAATAACTTTTTAAAACATAAAATTCAAAAAATATTGTGATAATAATTATATTTAAAAAAATCATGAAAATATATAAAATAATCTTCAAGGAAAATAATGGACATGATGGTGGAAAAATCTGTTCATGATATAAGTGTCAAAAGAAAACATTCTTTTTAAAACAATTTAAAAAAGGGATTCAAAAGTGACCCACCTAGAAATTTTTTGGAAATTTCCATTTTAAAACCATTTTTATGAAGTTAAAATATCATGTAATATGTATTTATTGATTCATTTTTTTTTATAAATCAGTTTTTTGAAAATATTTCAGAAAAAAATTTAATTTGAAGGGAATTATACCAATTAAAATAAATAAAACATCAATATCACTTTCAAATGACTTTAACATTTTTCATCTATAAATATTGGTAGAGATGGAAAATAAAAATTTTGAACAAAATTAATTAATAGGGGAGAATAAAATAAATGTGTTTCATGAAAATTAAATCACATTATTTCCTTTAAATGAATATTAAACACAAATAATCTCGAAAGAAAGGAGATTATAACATAAATCCTTCTCCACATTTGTAAATCTTCTATAATAATAACAAATGAATAATGAAATAAAATGATACTTTAAATATCATGAAAATAGTTATTTTTATGATATAACATGTCATATGGACGTTTGTAAATATGAAAAAAATAATATATCTTCATATCATAAATATATGTCTCAATGAAATATAATTTGAGATGAATAACCCTTAAAAATCATACTATTGAATTTTATAATTAATCAATGAATCGATTATGTGTACAATATGTAAAAAATTTAAATAACTTTAAATAGAAGATAAAAAAATTGAATTTACATACACACATAATCATGACATAATATTTTCAATAAATATGTATTATAAAAAAATGAATGAAAATCCATTTAAGAAATTATTTACAACTTGATAAATTTCAATTCAATTACCTTTGAATGAAATAATTAAAATGAAAACCAAAAATAACACTATTTTTGAAGGTTTCATGTTATTACATGTTAAATGGGAAGTATATTAACCATAAAAAGAAGTGGTGAATATAGAATATGTCTTAAAGAAATAAATAGTGAGAAAATATAACCCTTACCTTGAGAAAAAACTTTCCAAGTGTTTCCCTTAACTCCAGTAAAATAATATTATAAAAATTATTTTATTTCGTAAGAAAAATTTTCAGAATTAATAAATTATACATAATTGTTTATTTTATTTTCTTTTAATGACATAGTAAAATACTTAATCTATTAAGTCCATATGAGGTTCTTTGAGGACATTCAATTAATTATTTCAAAACAACATTCATGTGTTTACCGCTATCAAGGAGTTAATTAATTCAACATCTTTATAAAAATATTAGAGGAATATTTATCATATTTATAAGTATAAAATACTTTTAAAACTATTCCGGACATATGGTTATGAAAAATGAAATATGTTACAATCATGGAGAAGAAAGATTGTATGTTCGTAGAAGTAATATTTCTATTTTTTTAAAAGGGTGAGTTCTGGTCAAAAGACCAAATCTTAGAGATTTATTCAAAAGAAAAGAGAAGCATACAAGTTACATGAGACGGAACGAGAGAAATTTTTTAGAGTCCTTAAAAAAAGGTGTCAACTTCAGAGTGAGGTCATTCCTCCAAGTGATCTCATGTGAGACACCCATGTTGGAAAGCCCATCAACGATTGTATTAGCCTCACGATAGGTATGAGAGGCAATAAAGTTGAGGCCATTGAGCGCGGTGAGGCGGTCCATCCAACGGGGGTGAGAGACCAAGCAAGATGAGAATCACCAATCCAGATGGCTTGTACAATAGTAGTGGAGTCTCTCTCGATCCATATATTATTCTAGTTGAAAAGATTTTCATTGGAGATGGAATGAATGGTAGAAATAATTTCTGTCTCCACCGCATAATCAATGCCGCGGCTTCTATAGAAGCATCCGAGGATTCGATCCTGATGGTCTCTGAAAATTCCTCCGCATCCCCAAAGTCCGGGGAATTTTTTGAGGCGCTGTCCACTTTATCTTTAATCCATCTAGGTGGAGGTGCCTGACAGAAGACTTCAATAGTGTAGTGTGGCTTCGGAAAATTACCTTTGACACCAATTCAGTTAAGGGTTTCAAGATCTATGATAGAATATTCACAATAAACTTTTTGGATTGTGGCTGTCTCTTTTATAGAAAGAAGAATCCCCATTTTACCTGCATTAATATTAAAATAGTTATTGTTGAAAAACTAATCGTTTCTACCATACCATAGAATATGAAGAAGCTCTGCAACAGCAGTAAGAAATAGATTCTTGATTTTGGGAGACCTCAGAAACTCCAACGTTCTTTTCAATTGTGAGAAAATAAATGTGTCCAAAAGCCATCTAAACTCAAATAGGTCAAATATGTAATGCCAAAAGGCTATAGAAGTATCACAAGATGAAAAAAGATGATTAATTTCCTCTCGATGTTGATTGCACAATCGACATTTAGAACAAAGATAAAATCCATAAGATTGGAGGCAAACTTCATTTGGGATTTTTTGATGAGCAATACGCCACATGAGTGTTAGATGAGAGGGCTTGATCGAGGCCTTATTGAATTTGTAAATCCAAATAAAATTTTCATCCACATTTGGGAAATGATGGTAATAATATTTTTTAGAATCCAACAGGCCATTATGAGTAGGTTCCCAAACCATAAAATCCTCATTGGAAGTGAAATAATAATTATCATCAATCTCCTTGATAGGATCCGGGAGTTGAGAACCATAGGAATTGATCATATCCATGATAAAGCAGTTCGTGGGATTAGGAGAGAAAGTATTGGGCATCTCTTATATGAGGGTGGAGCCAGTCCAGTTATCAAACAATAAATTTAAAGAAGAATTCTTTCTAACAAGCCATTTATAAATTTCCAAGATAGAGTTAAAAGAAGCTTTGATCGATGGCCAGATAGAAGAATTCATGTAATGAAAAGAACCATATTTAACCTTATCAAGGAAACGAGTTTTGGGGAATCTAATGGAAAGAGAGTTATTATGTATGAGAGACCACGTGATTTTGGCTTGAAGGGCCTCATTAAAGGTTTTAAGATTCTTAATACCAATGCCTCCATTTTTACTGGGTTTACAACAAGTGGACTAAGAAACCATAACGAATTTTCTATCCAGAGTACTTCCACTCCAGATGAAGTTTCTTATAGACGTATTTAACCATTTAATCAGGCCCAAAGGCCATTTTTAGACCATCATGGAATAAACTAGCTTATAGACAATGGTGGATTTGACAAGGAAAATTCTCCCATCCATTGAAATGTATTTTTCTTTTCCAGGAAGAAAATTTCTTTTGAATTTGATCTACAATGTTTTGAAAATAACAAGATTTGGGAAGACCCCAGAAGATGGGGACACAAAGGTAAGTGAAAGGTAAGGTGCCTTCCCAAACCCCTAAGACATTGGTGATAAGAGTTTTCCTATTAGAGGGGAAATTTTTACCAAAGTAAATAAAAGATTTTTTCTAGTTAATACATTGGCCAGAGACCTCCTCACAGTGTGAAATGATGGATTTAAGTTTATTGATATTTCTTTTATCTCCTTGGATGAAGAGAATGATATCATCTACATAGAGAAGATGTGAGGGATAATGATGATTTATGGAAGCAATAATAGGTTTGATTCTGCCTCGCTCAACGTTGAGGGAGAGCAGTCTGCTAAGGTAGTCTTTGGCAATAGAAAAAATGATAGCAGAGAGCGGGTCACCTTGTCTGACTCCTTTTGAGCATTTGAAGTATCCCCTAGGTGAACCATTAATAAGGATAGAGATATTGGATGAGTTGAATATGTTTTTCATTTTACTGAAAAAGGAATCATTAAAGCCAAAAATAGAGAGGATGTTAATGATGGAGGTCCAGTCAATCGTGTCAAAGGCTTTAGTGATGTCTATTTTAAGAGCAACATTTCCACCTCTAGTGTTTCTATTCAATAAATTAGTGGATTCCGAGGCAAGGAAAATGAAATATTGTATAAATCCTCTGTTAATAAAGCTGAACTGGTTCCAGTAAACAATTTTGTTGCTGATATTAGAGAGCATATTAGTAAGGATCTTAGTGATAATTTTAAAGAGAGAATTTAAGAGGGCGATGGGTCAGAAAAGGTGAATTTCGTCTGCATTTTCAACTTTAGGAATTAACATGAGGAATTGAGAGTTGATAGCATGGGGAAGAAACCCTTTTTCAAAGAAAGATTTAACTAAATTACAGACGTCTTTTTGAAGGACATCATAGTGTTTTCGATAAAATCCATTGTTAAAACCATCAGGACCTAGATCACTCTCTGAATTAAGACCGAAGATATTGTCTTTAATTTCTGAATCAAGGGGGATGCTTTTGAGCAAATGATTATCCTCTAAAGTAACCATGCATGGGATAATGTTCGCTAGGATATCTTTGTTAATGTTTGGACCGTTGATATTGTCAGTGAAGTAGGAAACAATATCAATAGAAATCTGTTCCTTCGAATCGATGAAATATTATTTCATTAAATATAATTATATATATCTTCCATGTATTGTGGTGATGAAAAATAGATTTTCAATTCTTTGTAGAGGTGGTAGTACACAAATGCGTCCGAAAGACGTTATCATTTTTCTATGTAAGAATTAAATGATATATTATCTTTTAATAATGATAAATATTACATTAAAATATAAATTATATCACTTATATAATATATATTAATTAAATTTATATTTATTTGTTTCTATGAAAAATAGTAGGTGAAAATAAATAACATCACATAGCGAGGTAGTAGTTTTCCATACAGACGTGAGATATTATCGTATCCCCCACAGAATGGAATGTAAAAATGTATATATGATATAAAATTTCAATGAGTATAAATATTTTTCATATATAATATATATACTTTTAATCAATCAATATTTAAATTCTTAAGAGGCGATGATGGAAAATAAATGACATTGGTTTGCGGGGCAATAGTCCCCTATACATAAGAATGATGATTTTGTATCCCATTTGGAAGGAAATGAGAGGTATTTATGTTATTAAATTAAAATAATAACAAATATATATGGAGGATACTATGGTTATTATATAAGCATAATTTAATGGGATTTTATGGCGGTGGAAGAGGAAATAAAATAAATACTCCCAGTTAAGAATAATACCACTTCTTCGGACAACCTACCTAGGTAAGAACAAAAATGAATATTAGGATAAATTTCAGAAAAAAATGGATTTTTTATGCGAGGAAGGGATTTTGGAATTTTTTTAGCAATTACTATCTATGAAAAAGAGATTTTATATTGTGGAGAAGACATGATAGGGGGTGATCCTTTATAAGCGAGGTGAGTGGAACACTAGTAATTTTTTTAAATAAATTTGTATGTTTTTAAAAATGAAAAAGGATATAAAATGAACCATAATTGAGATATAGACATGATAAGGTCAAAATATGGGCACAAAATATTTTTTTACATTTTTTTCTCATTTTGACCCTTATCTTTTTAGATTAACCCATAGTAAAACTATTTTCACCATAACATTAGAAATTAGTTTTTATTGTTTTTAGTATAAATTATTGTCCCAATTTAAGATAAAGTTATTTGATAAAATAAGTAATTATTATTTTAAAAGTGAAATATATTTTAAATATTTTAATTAATAGAAGTAGGTAATTTTAAATTAAAATTTAACACACATACATTATGAAAAAGTGGGGTTTCAAGAAGTGTATTGTTCGTGAAAAATATTATTATATATTAAATATATTACTAATAAGTATAAATGAATGAATAAAAATAAATATTTTTTGATATAAAATAAACAAATTTCATTTAAAACTTTCATCATTTGAGTTACATTAATTAACTAAAAATGAGAAACATTATGAACATCAAAATTGATTAGAAAAACTTGTTTTTAATCCCAAAAAATTTACTTATACTAAAATCCAAAATAAAGAAGATTCAAATACAATTAAGTGGATTAAATATTAGTAAATATTTATTATATAATACTAAATAATATTAGAAAATATACTTTCCCTTTTACTTTTAATTTATATATTGAAAAAAATGACATTTTTACAATAATCAGTATTTTCACTATTCATTAAAAAATAAGTATTTTCTGAAAAATACCAGAATTTCACACAATAAAAATCATGATATTAATATTTCAGAAATTAATGGAATTATATCAAATAAATTTTATAAAATTTTAAAAAATTAATTATATTATTATTTCATGAAAATCAATCAAAATCATTTTTGAAGAAAACATTTTTTAAAAGTAACAATTACCCTACTAAAATTTGATTTATTATTTACTAAATATTTATCAATAACATATATTTCATAATAAATATATATATAATATTATTTAATACAATTTATACCCACCAATATAATGGATAGGTTATAACAGTTATATATTTCACATGTCGTTTAAGATTAGTGTTGCATATCAATAAGGAAATCAAACATAGTTTTATTTTATAAGATATCGAGGGTATTCAATGTTTTAATTTTAAAAATCATAAATATTTTATATTTTCTATATTTATTAATTATTTCTATACCTATTCCTATTTTAGGGGGTGGAGATGAAAAATTAACCAAATAACTTTGTGGAGGTTGGAGTCCACACATGTGCAGAATCGACGTTATCATTTTCTAAAAGATGGTAGAAAAAAATCAAGTTATATATTATATTTAAAGAATAATAATAATTTCATAAATATCATATATAATCATTTGTTTCATCATTTTATCCATCCATATGATCTGGTAATTAAAAATGAAACACATTGCATCTTGGCAGTGGTAGTCACCAAATATGCACGAGCCATTTTTTCATTCATCATATGATGGAAAAGAAGATGAAAAGGGTTTTAACATAATAATAATAAAATTTATATATATGGAATATACATATATCGTTATTATATAATGTTCAATTTAAAATTTAATGAGTTATAATAAAAAATAAACATAAAAACACTCAGTTAAGAGTTATACCTCTTATTTCAGAAACCTCTATTCGCTACCACTCTAACCTTCCTACAATAAATATTTTGGTGAGAGAAAAAATCAAGGTCATAGGGATGAATTATGGTGAGATATTTTGGTCAAAATTGGATGATCTAGAGTGATAAAAATTTGTGACGAATAGTTAAGAGAAGTGACTCATTTATATGTGAGTGGAGTGGGAAAGTCCTGTAATTAGATAAAAGTTTTAAATTAATATCAAGTGATTATAATAGTAAAGTGGAAAATAAAAAACTAAATTTGAAATATAAGGTGATAATTTTAGTATTATTATCATTTAATAAGATTTAATATGAAAATGTATGTCCTTACCACAAAGTATTTACCTTAATTAACTTGATTTACACTTTACCATAGTGACACATTTTTACCATGGTTACTAATCATAAAAAATGAAATTAACCTCATTACTAAATTTTATCCACATAATTCATTATATGTATCCTATAATTTAATTATTATATATTCATATGTTTTATAAAATACTTTTAATATACGTTAAAAAAACTCAATGGAAAAATGTTTTTAGAAAATTCCATTTTTAAACATAAAAATAAACTTATATTGAAAATGAAATAAAATATTGATTGTTATATAATTTTTAAATATATGTCTAATTAAATTGATATTATATAAAATAAAAATAAAATCTATCATATAATTTCAATTATAAATTATTTGATTTAAATAACTGAAATGATAGTTTTAGTGACAATTTATATTTTTCACTATTCACTAAAAAACCATCTCTTATAGAAAAATAAAAAACAATTCTACCAAGGATTTATTCAAAAAACTGATTAAAAAAATCAATTACTTTTTATCAAATTAAAATTCAAAAATCAAGAAATTTATCAATAAATATTATTATAATACTTGGCAAAACAATTTAGTTAAATAAAATTATTCCTTTTTTGATAGAAATATAATAAATCGAAATTTATGAAACTATAATGAATAATAATCCATAAAATGAATACATATATATCATAATATTTATTTATTTATTAGATTTATTGGGTTTTCACATTTTACTTTAATTAATAAATTTCTTTATTGCAAAAGTATTCGTTACTTAAACAAGTGAGGGTACATTCCCTTATAAACTATTTTATTCCATTGTTTCTTCCATAATCAAATGATTTTTCATAAGATCATTACCTAGTAAATGAAATTATTTCCTATTACCCTCTCTATCTGATGTTGACTTTGAACTAAATTTTAATTATAAGAGATAATATCTACTAACTATACCACTTTAGGGATCCAAACATGAGATGAATCTGGTACACATTTCCTTAGAAATAAAACATGAAACAGATTATGCACTTGACAGAAAATCAGAGGTAAGTAGACTCAATATGAAACTAATCACACTTTTCATGACTTTCTATAGTCTAATGAACCACAAACTTATTATTCAATTTTTACCCATATGCATACAAGTTTTCCAAGGAGATATTTTATGAGAAACATGATCACCTACCTCAATAAAGGTATGTTTATTCTAGTTATCCAAAGAAAGGTTCTTCATAATTTTATCCACCCTTATATAGTTTTTAATCATCATTACATTCTCAACTATCTCTTCCAAAACTTTTGGTCCTGATAACTTACATTCAATAACATCATCCCATCAAGATGGAGTTCAACACTGCTTTTCTTATTAATACTAAAAAACATTCCATATGTTTATTGGAATATACAATGTTGTTATAGTAAAATTTTATGAATAATATATATTGATCCAAACATCCATGTTAATCAAAAAAAATTATCAAAGAGTATCCTCAAAAGTATAAATATTTCACTATGTATATGCATCATATTAAGGCTAAATTGTAGCGTTTAAATACAAATAAGAACCCATTGACCTTGAAGCCCCTTCCAATTTTCTTGTAAATCGTGGATCAAAATTAGATATAATAGAGAGAGGGAACCCAATTAATTTTAATATATCTATGATAAATTCTATCAATTAGATACCATTACATAATAGGTTGAATATAAAGAAAATTCACTGATTTAGTTAAATGATTATAAACATCCCAAATTGTATCATTAACTCAATAAATATTTGGTAATTTAGAAATTAATTCATATGTTATATTCTCCCATTTCTATTTAGGTACTAGAAACTGATGAAGGATCCTATTTATTAGTTTCATCCCAGATTTAACACATTGAAAATCACATCATTTCATGGTTAAATCAGTAATATATTTAATTATAGCTAACCAAAAATAATATTTTCAAATGAATTTATAAATTTCATTACTACTTGGATAAATATATAAAAAATGATATGATATTCACTCAAAAATTTCTTCTTCAAATACAAATCAATTATCACACACAACTTCTTTCCAAACCTATGAATACCTTATTTTTCAACATTAATGATTGTATATTTAACATATTTATCTAATTGTATAGTTTTTTTACAATTCATAATATTATATCTAATCATTATTAATTATTTCTTCAAAGTATGACTGTACTGATACTTGAAATAAAAAAGGATGGATTTCATGTATAAATAATTTATAGACCAAAATTCGTTAACTGATATGACACATTTCAAGTCACTCCATGTAATGACCCAATGTTTTAACAAGGGAAATTTCATTCCTATAAATATTTCATATAATCACAATAAATCAAAAGGCAATGAACTACTAAGTACTGTGTGACCATTAAACATAATATTGTAACTTCTGTGATTTGAATTTCAAATACCAGACATACATAGATTTGATCAGTAAGCCCGATAAGAAAAATTTTATTTTTATTGAATTGTAAATGACCCTTATAAATAATAATGTTACTATTATGAATATTAACATGACCCTTAGGAATATTAAATTTTCTAAAATATTAGTAATCACACCCTTGAAATTATAAATAAAATTTAGGCATCTAATAAGTGATAATATGACTACTGTATAAGTATTGGTATTTTTGTAAGTCAGAAATAAATAATTACAATTAATTAATTAATTTAAAATAAAAAAAATGTATTTTCTTAAAATCTGTTCATAAATTATCAATTTTATATATTCTTGTTTTAATAAAACTTTATGAAAACTTATGTAATTTTTGAAAACATTTTAAAATCAGTTATAGTTTTAAAAACTATAATTTTTAAGAAAATTATAATTATAATTAAATATTAAATTAATAATTAATTTTAAATTATTTTAGAAAAATTCAGTTTATTTTATTATTCTACACATTGAAAAATGGTTAGGGGGAATTTTGGGGATATCTCAAAAATATAAGAATTTTTTATGAATAGTAAAATACAATAATTTATAAATTAAGCTAAATAGAAGATTTATAGGGTCATGGATGATGTTATAATGATAAAATCCCAATTATTTCGAAGTCACATGCACTTATTAATTTCTTTTTTCATTTAATCAACATTATTTCAGGTCTTGAGGGAAATTAATAAACTAAGGAATTAATTATTGTGAAAACCCTCATCCCCTCCACTATAAATACCACCACCCATTACTTATTCTCTTCAGTCCTATCAAGCCTTGTTGATTTCTTAAATTCTACCCAAATCTCCCCCCAATATCCTACCTCATTCATAAAATCCCATAGTATATTCAAAATACCAAATCCTCTCCCATTAAGAGTCTTTTAAGGAAGATTTATTCAAGAGGTAAATCCCACTGTTCAATTTTTTTACTTTCTTTTCATGTTCATTTTTTTTTCATTTCTATCCTTAAATCCCCTCATAAAAATGTTATGACCACTATAGTACCTTTAATGTGCTGTAATATTTTTATGATAATGGAATAATTTATTATCACCAACCCTTTACTCTTCTTTTACATAAATAGTAAAGACACCTTCTGAGATGTGTTAATTTACCACATTCAATGATGATGGGTTTTCAATTTATTTTACCATCTCCAATTATGGTCATGAAACCATTGATTTTATGGTTTTAATATATTATTATATAATATGTCCTATTTAATGTTCTATAATCATTTTGTACACATGATATTAAATTATAATTAAAAACGATTTCGTAGTGATAAAAAACCACCAATATAACAAAAAGGTTATCACTAATGTTTTTTAATAATGATTTATCTTAACTCCAAGAAACCAAATTAAATTTACAACCATGTAACACTATGTATTCTAAATAAAAAATATAACTCCAATTATGGACAACCTTCCCTATTTTACAAGATTTTTTGTTCCTAAAAATAAGTAAACTGATCGTAAAAAAAAAGAAAACAAACGGACCCAAACAATGAAATTGAACCACTTGACCCATCAAAAAGATCGTGAATGAACTTAAAAAGTTTATAAAAATAGATTAAATATATAATAGGTTTTTAAATTTTTAATTAATTACCGTAATTGGATTATTCATGTCATTAATATCTAGTGGAGAACACCATCAGAATTAAGGTAACAGATCCTCTCTATTTAACTTTTATTCAAGAATGTCCTCTATGTTATGATCTTTTATGTGTAATAAATAATGATGGGGTATGATTTTTCACCTCCCCCATAATTCCTTTATTATTTATAAGTGATGAGAAACCCATTTCTCTTTCATTAATCCCTCTTAAGTACACTTGATACCATGCTGATAATCCGTAAGGGATTCTACATGAAACTCCTTTGTTCCTTCAGGTTTCCTTATCTTCCCTTAAACAAAATGAAGTTATATTATATTTTTAATGTGGATATTATAAAATATATGTAAATATACCAAATTAATTTATCATAATCCTTTCATCATTCTACTTTGGGGATATACTTGTTTTTAGGTGATTCTATCCTCAATACTTCCCGATTAGCAAACCTATTTTGAGGGAACATCCCAAATTTTTATCCAATTTCAAGTGAACTTTATATTATGTTTTAAGCCACCATTTTATTTATAAAATAAGATTTTTTTATTAAAACTCTTTGGTTTACTTATATTTTTATATAAATTATTTTCCCCCTTTTCTAGGTTAAAGGCTATATATTATTTTCTTTAAAACCACACAAAAATGTTTTGATGTTAAAATTTCCTAAATACTTTTACTAAATGTTGTAAACTATACTCGTCATCACATACCATGGAACATGAATATTTTTCCATATGAATTTACATTTATAGTTTAGTTCCTTTCATTCATGGACAATTTTATGATACACCCATTTTTTATGCTTTATGATTAGATTATCGTACCCAATTCATTCCATCGGAAACTCTTATGATTATGTAAGATTGATTATGTATGATTAGTGATTTGGAAATTTTTTCATGAAACATTAATATGGGTTCACATAGATAGTTATCCAATGCATTGGGTAATGATGAGTCTAATGAGATGTTATGTGCGACAGTCTTGGCGGTTAGCCTTGCCTTGTTCTACCATGTGCGACAGTCTTGGTGGCTAGCCTTGGCTTGTTCTACCATGTGAAGTAGTCTTGGAGGTTAGCCTTGACTCCTTCTAAAGTCATGTTTTATGTTTCTAAAACATTAATTTGACTCCATGTTTATATTATTCCATGTTTATATGTTATGATTCCATATGTTACATGACTTTTTATATCATCCTGTCATGCTATCTCTCCCATGTGAGAATGATTTGTTCTCATGGTTATTACCTTACTGTGATATTTAGCTCATCCATTTATTAATGTGTTCCCCAGGGTACCCTATGAAGATGTTTTCGAATAATGAAAGTCAAGATCTCTATTTTAAGATTAAATTAAGAAAAGTTTTATTTAGTTCAATGTTTTTAGTTTTATGTACCTAGTCTTAAAAAACACAATACATTACAATTCCTATGTTGTAATCTAATGTATAATTATTATTAAAATAATTTAATGTTATATTTAAAAGGATAGGGTATCTATAGTTGTTATTAGAGGATTGTCTAGTTATTTTTGGAGATTAGGAATAGAGAACTTTTGTAAGAACCTTAAGGATGAAACTATTTATAAGAAAACACCCCTAAATTTATGTATGTATATAGTGAATGGTTTATTTAGAAAATAGATCCCTGTATGGATACAAATAGGTAGAGGTGGATTTGGCGCAAATGTATCTAGGGGTAAAACATGAAACACCACATTGATATGGACTCTAATGGGAATTGGTGTAAGATAATGAGCCTTCCTTCACTCTTGGTTTGACACTACTAGGGGATATGGTTTGGTAAATTCACAAGGTTATTACAAACCTTTACTAAGGGAATAAAAAAATACCATAAGAATATAATTTATGAAATAGATCAAGGATAACCTAGATTTAAACCTAGGGAATCACCAGTTAATATATACTTCTCTATTATAAGTTTATCCTCTTATGTTCAATGATTTATTTTTATGATCAATAGCTAAGTATTCACGAAATATAATTGTACATTATTTTCCTTAGTTAGTGGAAGTAAATAGAAGAACACGTGCCCAAAATATTTGTTATAGGGAATAAGAATATTTTCCTAATGATATGCCTGATATGATAGGAACAAGTGCTCAAAATATTATGACAATAATTTCTCATCTTACTCAAGTTATGAATAATAAATTGAATCATTCATAACACCATCCTACACTAAAGAAAGGGAAAGATGTCATTAATTCATTCATGTGGTAAAGGCCTCCCATGTTCAGTGGATCTTCTGATTCCCTCCTCCTCATGGAAAAGTTGATTAAATCCATTGAAAAGATATTTTCTGTCCTACAGTGCTTAGAAGAAGAGAAATTCATACTGGTGGTCTATTATTTTGATGGGGAAGCTGATCAGTGGTGGACACTGATCAAGAATAAAATTCCCCAAGAGGAAGTTTTTTCAATGGATTGGGCAGAAATCAAGAGAATGTTTTTAATATATATTTTTCCCAAAACCTCCATCTCAATATGGAAAGAGAGTTCCCCGGACTCATGAAAAAGGAATATGAGTCAATTAGGGTATATGAAGCATACCTTACATGGATTTCAAGGTACTCATATGGATTTTTCTTGAACACTAAAAACAATGATCATTTATTTATTTGACTAAAGCTGAGTATGTGAAAGGCATTGGCGATTCGAGACATAGAAATCTATGATGAAATTGTCTGTTGTGACATTAAAGTTGAAATAGATATTTAATACACTTAGTGGTATCATAGACCCGATGATAAGAAGAGGAAAATGGAATCTAATGTGGGCAATTCCATAAATAAATTCCATGATAGAAAGAAGCATGATCATCCATGTGTAAAATTTTTGGGAAGAATCATCTTGGGAACTATCTAAAGGGAACCCGAAATTTCTTCAAATGTGGATGGTTGGGAAATATTTCTAAAAACCACTTGAGGGATATTAATAATCCCACTAATTTGGAAAAAGAATGGATGGTTCATATAAATGCTCAGATAATGGTTCAGTGTTAAAAGTACATAGATAATGGGAATTAAGAGAACAACTTCCCTAAGATGATGGTTGTCGAAGGTAATCAACTACAACATCCAAGGGAACAAGGAACGACTAATGACATCACTACTGCTAAGGCGGAGATGAAAAATGATGTGGTGATAGGTACACTTGTTATTCATTCAATAATAGTGAATATACTATTTCATCTTGGTTCTACACATTGTATCATATCTTGTACGTTTAGTAGAACTATTCAAACACCACATTAAAATTTGGAGGATAAGTTATCTATATGAATAGAAAATGGGGTAATTACTACATCGATGGTTTATAAATCCTCTCTTGTTAATGTTTTTAGACTGAACCTCCAAGAAAATATCATCATACTTCCTTTAGTAAAGTTTGACACTGTCTTGGGCATGGATTGGATATCTTTATACAAATCCAACATCAAATTTCGGGAAAGGGTGATAACTCTTCACATCCCGAAGCATCCTCCAATTACTTACAAGTGTAAGGTAGAAGATGAATCTCATTTAGAATAATTGTCTCATGTGTGGATATTAATTATTTATGGGAAAGCATGTAGAGGTCAAATGACTAAGACAAAGGAGAGAATCATGCTTGAAGACTTTCCAATCATGATGGATTACACTGATGTATTCCCAAAAGAGTTCCCTAGTCTCCCTCTTGATTGATAGGATGATTTATCAATTGAACCAATTCATAGATCTCTACCTATATCAAGGAAACCTTATAGAATGTCCACCATAGAGTTGGAAGAGTTGAAGAAGCAGTTACAGGAGAATCTATAGAAGTGTTTTATATGCCTGAGTACCTCACCATGGGGTGCTCTAGTCCTCTTCATCATGAAAAATTATAGATCATTGATTATCGTGAGATGAATAAAACCACGATAAGAAACAAGTGTCCCATACCATGAAAAGATGACTTGTTCGATCAACATCATGGGGCCAGTTATTTCTCTAAGGTGGACCTTTAGTCGGGATATCACCAATTAAAGGTGAGGAAGGAAGATATTCCAAAGACTACATTTTGAACAAGTTTTGGACACTATGAGTTCATAGTGATTCCCTTAGAACACATTAATGCTCCATCAATTTTCATGGATTTATTAAATAGAGTCATTAGAGATTACGTCGATAAATTTTTGGTAGTCTTTATTTATGATATTCTTATATAATCCAAGAGAAAGGAGGAACATGATGAGCAATTGAATATTGTGTTAAAGACATCGTGAAGGGAGAAGATATATGAAAAGTTCAGTGAATGTGACTTCTAGATAGAGGAATTATCATTCTTGGGGCATGTTATCACCACCAATGTGATATCTGGGGACCCTTCCAAGACAAAGGTGATTAATGAGTGGCCCAAACCAACATATGAAATGGAGATCCATAGATTTCTTGAGTTTATTAGGGTATTATCAACAATTTTTGAATAACATTTCATGATTTTCAAACCAAGGACCAAGATGACATGAAATGGAGTAATGTTTTACAAGAATCATGAATGGGAAGATTACATTGAGGAGTTGAAAAAGATGTTATTCACTACGCAGTACTCAAAATCCCAACATGTGAAGAACTACTTGTGGTTTATAGTGACTCTTCAAAGAAGGGATTAGGATGTGTTATGATGTAAAATGTTAAAGTGATATCTTATGCCTCATGGAAGCTGAAAATCTATGAGTAAAACTATTCTACATATGATCTGGAGTTGGCAGCTATGATCTTTTCATTAAAAATATGGCGGCATTATCTGTATTGGTTGAAGTGTGAGATATATACTAATCACAAGAGTCTCAAATATATATTCACACAAAAGAGCTTAACATATACCATCAAAGATGAATAGATCTCAGCAATGTTTATGAATTCTCAATCAACTACCATCCCGGTAAGGAAAATAAAGTGGTGGATGCTATGAGTAGAAAGGATAATGCATCTTTATCTATGATGAGAGATGAAAAGGATCAAATATTTTTAGATTTTATAAGGATTGACATGGGAATCAATGAGGTAGGAGCATCATAAATCCTTTCTCAAATGATTACATAACCATCCCATTTGGAGAAAATAATGGATGCTCAAAGAAAAGAAGTACAAATTCAGAAAAGGGTTGAAGCCATTAAAAATGGGAAATCCTTCAAGTCCATGATTTATGAGGAAGGATTTGTATGATTTGGGTTAAGATTATGTGTACCATCCAATCCAGATATAAAGATGGAGTGTTTGAATGATGCACATAGCATAACCTTCTCTATTCACCCATGGAGCTGAATGAAGTTTCAAGATCTCTCAGAGAACATTAGGGTGGAAAATATGAATAAAGATATTTCTGAGTATAATCAAGGTTCCTAGTATGTCAAAAATAGACGTTTGAAAGATATACGTCTTAGGGGATGATGAAACCACTACCCATACCAACATGGAAGTGGGAGAAAATCACCATGGACTTTGTCAATAGACTTCCAAGGACATCCAGAGGAAGAAATACTATATTGGTCCTTATGGATTATCTTACAAAGATAGATTACTTTATCATAATTTGAGAGTACTGTTCATTAGATAAAATTTCACAGATATAAATCAAAGAGTTTGAAAGGCTACATGGAGTACCACTATCTATTATATCCAATCGAGATCCAAGATTCACCTAGAAGTTCTGGAAAAGTATCCAATATGATCTATGCACTAAAATGAAATTCAGTATAGCCTATCATCCTCAAAATGAAGGCCAATATGAGCAAACTATTCAGAAACTAGAAGATATGTTGAGAGTATGTTCTATGGAATTCAAAGGAGGATGAGACCAACATCTTCCAGGGGTCGAATTCGCTTACTAAAATAGTTTCCACTCAAGCATCTGAATGGAACCCTACGAAACCCTTTATGGGAAATGGCGTTGAACACCGGTGTGCTGGGATGATGTTGGTGAGCGCAGGCTTCTAGGACATGAAATGGTCGAAGAATGGGTGGAGAAGGTGAAAACCATTCACAATCATATCAACGCATCCCAAAGTCGACAAATGAGTTAGGGAGATAATCGTCAATGAGACCATGAGTTCAAAGTTGGATACATGGTATTTATATACGTATCTCGAAGGAAGAAGGTCATGTGGTTTGGGAAAAAATTAATGTTAGGTCCCAGGTACATCAGCCCCTTCGAGATTTTGGATTGTGTCGGGGTTGTGGCCTATCTACTAGCACTTCCACATAACATGTTCAGAAATACAACGTATTTATAGTATCCCTCTTAAGGAAGTACATACCAGAACCATTACATATACTCTCTTTAGAGGTAGTACAGTTGGAGAATGATCATCCTTACGAGGAGAAGCCAATAATGTTCTTTGATCATAGAGATAAATTTCTGCTTAAAAATGTTACTCAATTGATCAAAGTACTATAGAAGAACCCTAAGTACGAAGAGGCATCATGTTAATTATAGGAGGTAGTGAAGGACAAGTAACCACACAAGTTTATGTCTTAGAATGTAAAAACAATTCGAGGGAAAAATTTCACAAGGGGGAATAATGTATGACCTAATGTTTAATCAATGGAATTCCCTTTCTAAAATTATTTCATAAAATCAAATAAAATCACAACACAATGAACTAATAAGTAGTATGAGACCTTTAAATATAATATTTTCACTTGTGTGATTTGAATTTTGAAATTCTGAAATGCACAAATGCGATCTGTTTGATGTTTGGAGTCCGATAAGACAAACTAAATTTTTGGTTAATAGTAACTAACCCTAATGAAAAGTAATGTTACTATTATGAATAGTAATATGACCCTTATAAATCATAAATTGTACAAAATAATAGTAACTTCACTCATGAATGTATTAATACAATTAATTCATTTTCAATGTTATAATATGGACAGAGTAAATGTATTGGTATTTTTGTAGGTCATAAATAAATAATTAAAATTAATTTCTTTATTTTAAAAAAATTATTTCCCAAAAATGTGTTCATAAATTATCAATTTTATATATATTGGTTATATGATAATCTTATAAGACCTTATGTAATTTTTGAGAACATTATAAAATTAGTTGTAATTTTAAAATCTATATTTTTCAGGTAAACTCTGATTTTAACTAAAAATTAAATTAATTATATTAAGAATGTTATTTTTGAAAAATGGATTTCAGTTTTTGATTATACATTTCAAAAATGGTTATGGTGAATATATGATATTTTTCTAAAATAATAGAATTTTTGATGGATAATAAAATACAATAATTTCCAAATTAAGCTAAATACATGATTTGCAGGGTCATGGGTTGTGTTATGCTGATGTAATCATAATTGGTTTGAACTCACATGCAATTATTATTATTTATGTTTTTGGTATCATCACTATTACTGGTCTTGAGTGAAATTAATATACTATGGAATTAAATATTATGAAAACCCTCCTCTCCTCCACTATAAATACCACCAATCATTACCACCTATCTTTCCTCCTCTCATGCCTTGTTCCTTTCTTAAAATCTACCAAAATCTACCTCCAAAATCCACCCCCAAATCCAAAACCCCTTTTTCTCTTCAAATTACCAAATCCACTCCCCTTAAGAGGCTCTCAAGGAATATTGATTCAAGAGGTAATTTCCTATTTTTAATTATTTTACTTTCATTTCACGATCATTTTTTTTTCTTTTAAATCCTTACCTCTCCTCACCCAAATTTTATGATAGCTAAAGTAACTTACAAGAACAATAATTTTGTTATTATAATGTAATAAGTCATCATCTCTCTTTTACTATTGATTTATACTAGTAGTAAAGACACTATCTGAGATGTGTTAATTTACCACCTTCAAGGACAATGGGTTTTCAAATTTCTTTTTCCATATTCAATTCTAGTCATGAAACCACATTTTTTATGGTTGAATCATATTATTATTTAATATATCCTATGTAAGGTTCTATTATATTTTTGTAGACATGATGTTAAATTATAATGCAAAATGAGTTCATAGTGATCAAAAAGCGTTAATAAACCCAAAATGTTATAACTAATGTTTTATATAGTGATTCAAATTCACTTAATGTAACTAAATTTAATTTAAAACCATGTACCATTTTATATGTTAAATAATAAAATATAACTCAAATTCTGGGAAGCCATCACCATTTTACATGATTCTCTATTCATGTAAATATGTAAACCCATCGTAAAAACCAAGAAAAAACAAACCCTAAAAATGAAATGGAACCACTTAACCCATCAAAAATTTCATTAATGAACATAAAATTTTTATAATTAATCTTGAAAATATATAAGTGGTTCTGAAATATTTAATTAATTAACCAAATTTGATTATTCAGGTCATTAATATCAAGTGGAGAACACCATCAGACTTAAGGCAAGGGATCCCCTCTGTTTCACTTTTATTCAATAATTTCCTCTATGTTATTCCCTTTTATATATAATACCTAATAATGGGGTATTATTTAACACCACCACCTTAATTTCCACATGATTCATAAGTGATGAGAAACCTCTTTCTCTCTCATTAATCCCTCGTATGTTCACCTGATACCATGCTGCTAATCTATAAGGGATTCTACCCGAACCTCCTTTTTTCCTTCGAGTTGCCTTATCTTCCATTCACAAAAATTAAGTTATCTTATCATTTTAGTATCATCCCTTGTATACTGTTTACATGTACCAAATTATTTTATCAATACCCTTTCATAATTTTCTTTTGGGAATATACATGTTATTATGGGATTTTGTCCTTAATACATCCCAATAGGTAAACCTGTTTGGAGGGAACTTAGAGAAATCATACCCAATTTCAAGTGCACTATATCTTCTATTATAAGCCATCGTTGTTTTTATAAAATCATTATTATTTATTAATACCTTATTGGGTCACTTCTAGTTTTATATAATTTATTTCTCCAATTTCTTTTTCAAATTCTTTATAGTATTGTGTTCAAAAATGCACAAAAATGTTTTACTGCTAAAATTTATTATGTAATCTTGTTACATGTTGTCACTTATACTTGAAATAAATTACCATGATACATGCCTATTTTTCCTTATGAATTTCCATGTATATTTTATTTCCTTTCTTTCATGGACACTTTTATGATACGCCCATTTGTTATAATTTATGACAAGATTATGGTACCCAATTCATTCCAGGGGTAATCCCTATGTTTATGTAAGATTTAATATGAATGATTCATTATGTGGAAAACACATTCAAGAAAAGTTAAGATGGTTTTTCTCAGATAGTGGTCCAATTCATTGTGTAATGTTGATTTTCATGAGAAGTTTTGTGTGATTGTCTTGGCAGTCAGCCTTGGCTTGTTCTACCATGTGAGACAGTCTTGGTAGTCAACCTTGGCTTGTGATACCTTGTGAAAAGGTCTTTTCGGTTAGCCTAAACTCATTCTAATGTCAGGTTTTATGTTTATAACATGTTAATATGACTCCGTGTTTATAGGATTCCATGTTTATATATCATCATTCCATATGACACATGGCATTTTATATCATTATGTCATGCTTTCTATACCATGTACTAATGAAATTTTTTTATGGTTATTCCCTTGTTGGGATATTTAGCTCATCCCTTTGTTCATTTGTTTTCCAGGGCACCCTATGTAGATGTATGAGAACAATATAAGTTAGGATCTCTTTTTTAAGATTAAATAATGAAATGTTTTTTTGTTCCATGTTTTCAGTTTTATGTACCTAGTCTTCCATGAAACATGGATTTACGTTCCATGTCTTGTACTATGATGTGTAATTATTCTTAAAATCATGTGATGTTTTATGTAAAAGGATTTTGTCTCTATACTACAAAATATCAAAGGGGATGATAAACCTCATTTCTAACTTCGAATTCTTACCCAACTGACAATGGACTATGTTAGTTGAAAATTTGAGAAACATATGATCACCAAATCAATATCTAGAGGCTGAAGATGATGGTACAAATAAGATTTTGGATGACTCAATTTTTTAACAAAACTATTTTGGATCAACTTTTCCATTTCCAGAATGTCCTGAATGAGACTCAGTGTCACAAACCAACCCAGGTCAACCCCAAACCCGTATGCTGAGCCGATCTGTGGCATGGTGCGAGAGGCATTCCTGATCCTATTTGGTTGTCAAAAAGTTCCATGGGAATCAATGGGAATGGTTTCCCCCATAAGGTAAATAAAGAAAAATGGTTAATTCAATGAACAACCCAAATTAAAATAATTTCCAAAACTTTACATCATTTACATTTCAATTAAAGTGATAATAAACTAAAAAAAATAAAACCAAAACAACCAAATTGAAACTGACACCCAAGACATGATCACGTGACATCATGTTTCACTCTCTGATCCGCAAAAAACTATCATCCAAGGCGATCAAAATTCAATCCCAAACCTATATTTGAAACTAAAATAGAAAAAACACAATATTCATGAGTATTAAAAAACAATAGGTATGTTCGAATAATTCTATAACTAATGAAGATGAATTAAATAAGAAAAAAATTTATTTTCAGGTCTGAAATACAATATATAAATACAGTTATACCACACTATTTGTTTTAAGGAATATGAATCACAAATCAATTTCCCTCACCATTTTGAAAAAGGATTTACACATTGGGGGAGTTAGTTTCATAGAGACAAAGGAAAAAGGAACCAATTTGCAAACAATTATTTTTCAAGAAAGAGAAATAGGGAAACACATGTTCTTTCAAATATCTTTCTTGAGACATTTATAATAGAAACACTTTTACAATTTATAAAAATAAAACCAAACCAAGCACAAATATCATGATTCCACACAATGAGGGTAATGAAACTAACAGTACTAGTACCAGTGAAACACTAGGAAACCTAGAAACTCAGGGGAGAACCATAACATAATATACATGTGAATCATCCAAAAGGAATACCCTAAATGATGATGTCATAATGCCCAAATTCCTGGTCATCACCCTACCTGGCCTGACAATGGGGTCAAATCCCATAGCAATGATAATAAACGAACCTGCTACTAGGGTCCACTAGCTAGTGTAAAAACCTAAACTAGTAAAATAATCATTCTCAGTAATCCTCATAGTTATTCTAGGTTCCCATTCAATGGTCAGAAAAGGGTGTTTCAAACAAGCCACAAATAACACCAATTTTATAAACTGATACCAAACACTTCAGGGAAAACACCCTTTCCCATAAAATGAACCAACTTCCATTTTACTCTACCAATAACCCTTTTAAAGGCATTTATCATCACTTTCACACTTCACAAAATTTAATTTTTACAAACACATAATGAACACACCATTTCTCAACCAATTCCATAGGCCAAACCCACTTTTTAAAAATCCATGCATATACCAAATTCAATTTCAAATAACACCTTCCATAAATTAAAATTTTACTATTCATATTTAAAAATTAACATCAAGTTCCACACATCAAGTATTTCATTTTCCTTAAAAAAACTATTCCAAATTCATTCACACCATATATTACTTTTAAAAAAATCTTCTCACTTTTCAAACAATTCATAGAAACATTTTCCCAAAACATTGAAGCAAAACATATAAACAAAATATATCCAATTTCTGCAAAATTAATTTCAGAAATCCATTATGAAATATCAATCACCATTTTTAGAAATCAAAACTATATATATAAAACCAAAACATGCTTCTAAAAACTCTAAACCACCAGCAATAGCAAACCGATCTATTTATCAAATTAATGGTTTGCATAATTCTACAATTCACACCGCATCTTCAAAATAATTGAACAAAACACCTCATTTCACATAGAACAACTATTATAAAAATAATATATCACTAATTTATAATTATGGAAGGTTTGAAAATAATAAATCAACAAAAACATAAATTTAAAAGCAACGTTAGAGGGTATCCTTCCTCAATGAAGGAGAAACTTCTAAAACCAGTGTGAAACTTCAATTGAACATCAACTGAACATTCAAGGGTCTAGAACGAACCCTAAACATGAAGATCAAAATCAGAGACTCAAAAAATTAAATTTGAGGTAAAACCTACTGGATGGGAAAGCTACTGCCAGGGGAAGAGTGTGCTGGTGAGGAATCACCATATAGAGGAGAGAAGCACCAATTGGTTGCACTGGAAGGGGGATGCCTTGGTAAGAGATGGTGTGCTGGTAGGAGGTGCATCGTCTGGAGGGTGCACCAACAGGGGGTGTGCCGACAGGAGGTTTCACCAATAGGTGGTGGTATAACAGGAGGGTGTGCTGGTAGGGGGTGCGCTGGATGAGGGAGGTCACACCAGAGGGTAATTGGATATAGAAGGGAGGTCATTGGAAAGGGGAGTTGGCCGGAGGAAGGGCCGATAAAAAAGTAGAGGCCTCATAGGGTCGGGTGTGCGTAGGGTAAGAGAAGAGAAAAGGTATCATGGGGGAGAAAGGGGTAAGGGAGAGGGTCTAAATGAAAAACTAAAATATAATAAAATAAAACTAATAAAATAATAAAAATAAAATTCTTAATAATAATAATACTTTAGATAAAAGTATAATAATAACAATAATAATTAGTGACCTTATTAATAATAATAAAAAATTGATAAAAATATAAATATCCTATAATAACAATAACAATAATAATATTATTAATTATGATAAAAAAAATATTCATACTAACTATAATATTTATAGTTAAAATAAAAATAAAAATAAAACTTCTGCCGACAATAACTTAATGATTAAAATAAAATTAACGATAACATTAATTTTTCTAATAATATTGATAATAGTCATTTTAATAATAATATTATTATTATCCACTACAATAATAATTTTATTACCAAAGTTAAAACTTTCCCTTATCATTATTTTAATTTTTATCTCATTTTACAATTTCTTATTTTTTCAACTACGATTTAATTTCATTTTATTTTTCATTAAATTTAATATTTATTTTATGTAATCCGAAACCTCATTGTTACACCACAAGTCTAAAGAGACCATGCGATAATAATGTAGTAACATTTTTCATTCTAGAAGTGTTCGCACAGGTACTTGGGACGTCTACATGGTTTCTGCTAGTCAAGCGATGCCTTTGTAATGGCCTAAAACCTGATCTTCGACCAAAGATATCCCAAAACATCAAACCCATCACACATGGTTCCTGAGAAAAAAAACTGATCACCCATCCGGATCCGAATCTGAAGCCCAAATAAAACCAGGTGTTAAAATTTTCCACACTATAATGATTTCGTTCGCAAAAAAAAAACACAACAATGTTGATCCCAAAAACAAAAATTGGTACTCATTTATAGTTCATGGAATTTCCAAATGAATGATAAACAAAGAGATGATAAAAACACCACCAAGGAGTGAAAGACTATCAAGATAAACTAGGGCGACTGAAAAAGACTCCCCACTAAGGGTCCCCCACCCCTAAAAGCTTAGACACCTTCAGTTGATTGATCCAAAAAGGCACAAAACATTGACGATGATGAATCCATCCTAAAAATACATACACATTATATATCTTTAAACAGTACTCAACCATTCATCCAAAACTATAAATTGATTTCAAACCACATATGGAGAATACCTTTATAACATTACTCTCTCAAAACCAATGGGAATAGAGTCATGACAACATTTACTCAAAGAAGAACATAAAATTAGGTGGTTACTCATGACACCACCCACCACCAAACTAATACCAGGAATGAAACTATGACACTGAAATAGGGAGACCCTGGAAAACTCCCCACCTTTAGAAACAAACCAACACTTGATATGAAACTGTATTACCAACACGGGGAGGCCCGAACAGACTCTCCTCCATAAGAAACAGGATGAAACTAAATTCAATGAGACCCATATTGGGTCTCCCCAACATCTGAACTAATGAAAATAAATGAACTCGAAAACTTCATAGCACTAACCAAAAACCCTCAGCCTAAGGGGAGGGGAGGTAAGGTCCCAACTAATGGGGAAACAAAACCACAACTGAAAACATACTGATAACTTCACACCCCCGGAAGAACATAAACCATAACACACTCAATTAACATAAACATGTTATACAAGGCCCCTTTAATAAAGGCTTACACCCAGTCAGACAGAACCACTAGAATTTCAAGAATATGAGGAAAATAAACCTCCTCATAAACAAGCAATAACACCTACAACCAAATGGGTAATAACATGGAAACAATGTTCCCAATACTATTTCCACAAAATAGATCCAACTAAAATTGAACAAATACAGCAGAGGCTTGAACTAACTCCATCATCCATACTAAGGTAATAAATTAAACCATGGGATTTTTACACCACTAGTGTTCTTCTGACTACAAGATAACTTCACTCAAGGACCTATGGATGGGTATTTGATGTTTGAAGCATCTCACTCCTCAAAATCAAGCATTATAATATCCCGAACATAACAAAAAAAATTTCACAAAACAAACATCTGTTAAAATGGAAGTTATAATGATTTCTCGCTGCAGTCTCTGTTCTCCAATGGTGATGACCTAGCGTCGATGCCAGCAGCTCCAGCCCCCTCCTCCCCGATGGGGGGAGAGGGGAAAATCCTCCCTCTCTCTTTATCATCTGAGGCTCACCATTTCATCCCTTTCACGAATCCGACATTCCATCTTCCTTTCCCATATATTTCATTGTTCCCTAAGGTCCTTTATTTTTATCTTGGATCCCCTCAGCTTGAGATATCAGTGAAAGAGTTCAATGATGCCTCGGACCTTCATCGATTGACTCTCATAGCCCGTTTCAGGGGTCACCATCCCTCTGTTGATGATTTTGACCGCTTCGTTTTTGATTCATGGGATCTACAATAAGACTCGGTGGTGGGCCTATTCTATCGGCATCAAATGATGATCCATTTTTCATCGTAGGACGATCTGATCATTTCCTGGTCCTGAGCCCCTCGTGTTATCAACGGATGCAGTTTCTTTCTCCTTCGATGGTCGTTCGATCTCAATATGAACCATGATGCTTCCTCAGCTGCGGTTTGGGTAAGATTCCCAGAACTTCCTCTCCCTTTTCAGAACCCCTCAATTTTACGAATACTGGGAAATTTGGTCAGTAGATACTTGTGTTCGGATAGTCGGACAGTGGCAGTTTGTCACCCAATCTCCCGTCGTGTCTGTGTTGAAGCTGATGTTTCTAAGGACCCTATTGAGTGGCTGTGGCTGTCGGTTGGAGAGGAGTTCTAGTGGAAACAACGAGTGGTGTATGAGTCGTGGTCTGCGTTCTGAAGGGGGTGCCTTCGTTTTGGCCATCTGGCCTCTACTTGTCGTCATGGGAAAACTGATGTGCCCTGTGGAGTTGAGGGGAACACGGTGCATGTTGTTCCTGATATGAGCCACATGGTGCTGGTTTATGATGGCTGGGCTGAGCAAGTGGAGCTACTCGGTGTTTCTCAAGCGGTGCTAGCTCCTACCAACCCAGGTGTGGAGGTCAGTGCAAAGGGTTAGCAGCAGCTTTCCTTGGGTCCTCCAGTGGATATGAAGGCGGTGAAGCTAGAGGTTGCTAAGCCACAGGTTTTGGAGGTTATTTCTCAGTTACAGTACGACCTGGGAGTACAAGAGGTAGCTAAGGTTGATCCTTTAGCGGTGAGTTTGGCTGAGAAGGAGGTTTAAAGACCCAGTGGATCTCATGGTTGGGGTTGGGAGGTTTGGAACATGCAGCCTCAGTTCATGGGAAGAGTTTATGAACAGGATGTAGGAACAGATTTGATGTGGGGAAAATCCTTCATGCTGGCTGCAAGAGGTTCTCAAAGTGGACAAGAAAGAATGATCTATGGTAATGTCTTTGGTTACTTAGATCCAAACACCATTGGAACCAATTCTGTAAAATTGAGGTAGGCTGGGGAGGGGGGGGGATATTTGGCATGGGGAAGAAAACATGTAAGGAATCTTTGAGTATGCAGATGGATCCCACTGATGTTTCGGATATAGAGACGGGGAACCGCTTTGAAGGTCTTGAGGTCAATTATCCTCCTTTATCTAATGAGGAGGAGTCACAAAATGATGATAGTTATTGTCATCCCTCAGTGGAAAGCATGGACCGAATAAAAGGGAAAGGACCCCATAGTCCTAGACGGAAGAAAGGGAAAAAAGGCATGCATGACCCATGGAAATGCATTGTGGTTCAGGGGAAAAAATCATAGGGACGCAAGGACTACTCATACTTTCCAAAACCAATGGAGACTCGGTCGGCCAAAAACGACAGAAAAAAGGAAGGTAAAGATGCACAGACGGGGGAAAGTGAAGCATCGACCAGAAATACAAGAGATAGGGAAGAGGATGTTGGGGAGTGCTTGAAAATTATCCTGCACTCCAAGGAAGAAATGATAGAAAAAATTCTTCATCCCAATGTCTCCGAAGAAGAGATTAAAAGGATTTATGAATGTCGACAGCAAGTTGATGCTAACGAGGAGCAAGAAATTTGGATTGATAAACAAGACCGAATACTGGCCAGGGGATACAATTAGAGTAAAATCAACATAGAAGAGTTTATTCAGACAACGGAAAGGATGATCACTCACCTTGAAGGGCTACTCATCGAGGATCCAGAAACCTAGGTTAGTACGCTGCACTGGGAGCATTATCAAGTAGCTGAGTCAAGTAACCTTATCCTGGTTTTTGATCATTTTGTTAGTTCCATCAGTACCTAGTTCATTCCTTTTGTAGAACAATGGTTTACCATTTTTCCTTAAAATGGCTTTGCTTTAATAAAATTTAATTTGTATGGATGGAAACACCCTGATAGAACCGTCGTAAGTGACCCTAGTATCCATAGCTATGGTAGATACTTGGATCATTCAGGAATAACAACTTCTTATTATCCTACCTGCCACACTTATGAAAATTCACAAAATTTCCCTCTGAAGAATTTGACTGGAGGTTTGATGGAATTTTAATTCCCCTACTAACACCATCAATATCATGACACTTATAATTATTCTTATCGGCACCCTTTTCACAACTTCCAAAAATTGGAGGAGGATTCACCCTATCAAGGCCTCATACTGACTCACCGTTGGACCAAAAGGCTTGCCACACGTCATGAGAAAAAATTTGTTAGGTTGAACTCTACCACATTTGACTACAGTTTAGAATGGATCCCAAACATGAAATGTCAAGAATTCACTAGTTCATTAAAAACATACCATGGATCATACAAAACCAGGTCTAGGATGCATAGAAATAATTCGAATACTGGTCCAACATCCTGCTGAAGACCACACAACTCCATTCTTCTTCTCACCTTCATCATCACTGAAAAGTACTACTGGATAAACGAAAACTTGAAGAACTCCCAATTAAGATATTCTTGATTCTTTCTTCAAAACACAGACTTCCACCATTTCCAGGTTGGAACTTCAAGAATAATGGTGTAAAACATTACCTTTAATGACATCAAAAACACAAGGAAAGTAAATTCCCTGTCAATATTCTGCACCCAATCCTCAACCTTTAGAGGTTCTTCTTACCCACAAAAGAGCGGAGGGTTCCACTTCTAGACTTCAAAAGTGTTGTCTATTAGCCGATCCACTAGAGTGTATTCCAAAGATGTTACGCCTAAAGCTGCACCTTGGTTATCGATTGAACATTCATAGGGGTAGACACTAAGAACAATGAAATCAGTCAAGACCAATCCAATTATAAGGATTCATAATATCTGCATCACAAGGGGAACATCATTCTAAAAAATACAGGGAACTCACCACATTATTGAAAGCTATCAATATATCAAAATTTCCATTAAAATAAATTTTGAAAAAGAAAAAAGCTCAAAAAGTTTCAAACCAACAAATGGTGTCCCATGGAGCCACACCCATGCATATCCTCAGGCCATATCGAACACCATCCACTTTTTCATAAATACTCTTGCATGTGGACACTCTTAGAAACACAAAAATTAAACACATTCTATTGAAAAATATTCAATTCACATTTCCTTTTCAAATCCAACAAATCAAATTTTAAATAATTTCTAACCACAAATCCTAGAATCCATATCAATCCTCAAAAACCATTTTTGCAGAAAATACCAATTATTCAAAAAAATCACTTCCCAAGATTACACATTCCTTCCAAAACATTTTAATCATTTTAATGATTTAGAAAAATTTAGTAATATTTACTAACTTCATAATGAAAACCATTTCCTTTTTACACAAAAAATTCATTTCAAAGAAACCAAATATTCTAAGACATCCTTAAGATAAGTCACGAAAATACATTTTTTACTTTCCAAAGAAAGCATTACCTTTTTAAATTCAGGTTTTCAGAATTCCAAAATAGTTATTTTTAAGGAAATTTTCAGAATTACGGAATATCCAACAATTCACAAGGGGAAACTAGTATTGGTGGGTGACTTACATAAATGGATAGAGGTCATATGCCTGTCAGTCCACCATTACAAAGAGAATTATAGGGTAATTTCCTAGGCACCCATTGGATTTCCAGGCCCTATGAGCTCACAGAGGCCACTTCCCAACCCATATTTTATTTCCCAACACCAAACAAACCATATGTATCAAAGGACACTAACAAACATAGACATCCCAAGCAGACTCGAGGTTAGAATCGAGAAAGGGTTCATAACATCCTTCTTATTCCTACACCTTAAGACCTGAAAATCCTACTCATACTACCTTAAAATCCTCCGAATAATGATGGGAAATATAAAAACCAAGGTCCTATAAAGAGGTGACCTACTCTTATACCATTTGGTCATGAACCAGTCCAGTTAAACCTTGAACTGGTCACCCGAGCTGATATGTGGAAATGCCCGAGAGTCATTCTTGATCCTCTAGGGCTGGAGACACATGACAAAACTAATTAATTAAAATAAAAATTCAAACTAAAAACAATTTCTAAAACATTTCATCTTTTATTTTTCAATTAAAGGTACAATAAACGTGAAAAAACAATAATGTAATAAACAAATTAGACTTGACACCTAATAAACCTCCATGTAACCCCGTGGTTCACTCTACAATCTATAATCTACTATCAACCATAGAGATTGAACTCAATCCAACACCTACAACAGAAAAAAATTAAGAAAACACTACAGGAAAGATTATCAAAACTTAGAAGGCAAGCACAAATAATTTTATTCTCAATGCACATGGTTTAAATAAATAAAAATTTATTTTCAGGTTTTAAATAATATATATAAATATATGTTTAACACTATATTAATTTTAATGAATACATATCACAAACCCATTACCCTCACAATTTTGAAATAGGCTTTACACAAGGGGGATATTCAGGTTCATAAAGAGGACGGAAAAAGGAACCAATTTGGAAAAATTTATTTTTTCAAGCAAGAAAAAAAGGGAAACACTTGTTGATTGAAACAAATTTTTAAAACCTTTCTAACAAAAACGGACATTCAAAATTTACAAAAAATAACACCAAACCAAGAAAAAAGATAATGATTCCACAAAAATGAGGGACATTTCTCTTAAGGTACTAGTATCACAGAAACACCAGAAAATATATAATTTTAGAGGAGAACCAGAACATACTATAAATGTCACTCATCATAATGGCATGCCCTAACTGATGATGTCATAATGTAAACACACCTATTTCTTTCCTTACCTGTGCTGAATGAGGGGCTGAATCCTATATCAATGATAATAAAATAGCCCCTATTATGGTCCACTAGCTAGTGTAATAACCTAGACTAGTGCAATAATTGTTCACAAAAGGGTGTGCAAAACAAGCCAAACCACAAGCTGCACATACCACCAATTTCACAAAACTATATCAAACACTTCAAAAAAACACCATTTTATATAAAACAAACCAATTTCCATTTTAATCACACAAAAACCCCCTTTAATGCATTTATAATCACTTTTCCATGTCACAAAATTCTCTTTTTACTAACACAATAAGAACATGCCATTAATCAACCAATTCCATTGGCCAAGCCCCCCTTTTATTAATCCATGCATAATCCAAAATCCATTCCAAAACACATATTTCATATTTATAAGTGTTCATCAATTTCAATCTGTAAAGTATTTCATTTTCCTTTAAACCCCTATTCCAAATTGATCCTCACCATATGTGCCTTTAAAAACAAGGTGTACACATTTCAAATAATTCAAAGAAACATCTTCCTAGAACATTGTACCAAAAAAATCACTCATAATATAGCAAATTTCTTTCCAAATTAATATTAGAAATCCATTAAGAATTGCAATCACCATTTTTGGACGTCACAATTGTATATATAAAACCAAAACATTATTATAAAAAATTAAACAACCTACAACAACCAACCGGGCTATTTATGAAATAAATGGTGTGAATAATTCAACAATTTTATATCGCATATTAAAATCATTTGAAAAAAATCCTCATTTCACATAAATAACTATTATAAAAATATTACATTACTAATTAATAATTAAGGAAGGTACGAAAACAAAAAATCAACGAAAGCTTAAATTTAAAGGCAACATGTGGAGGGATTATACTTCAAATATGAATAACTTATCAAAACTGATGAAAAACCTCAATATCACCTTAAAAAATCCTTCAAAGACCAAGAACGAACCCTAACCAGGATGATTGAAATCAAATACTCAAAACTAACCCCCCCCCAAACAAGAATCATAGCGGTTGTAATCCAAAACCTTAAGAAAACCTTAAATTATATAGAGAACATACTATAGGGAGAAGCTACTACTAGAGGAGGAGCAGGAATGTGAGGCAGCACACTAGATAAGGGAGTAGCGCTGGCAAGTAGTGCAGAAAGGGGGACGCACTGACAGGGGCCGATGCGCAGTAAAGGGGTGAATCGATAGGAGTGTTTACCCGTAGGGGGTGCGCTAACAGAGGGAAGCTGTGTTAGAGGGTATCCAGCGCGAGAAGTGAGGTCGTGCTGGAGAGGATCCATCCAATGGAAGGACCTCTGAAAAAGTTTAGGGGGAATGGGGTCGGGCACAAAGTGTAGGAGGAGGGGAGAGGTAGCCTGGGGGGGATAGGGTCTAAATGAAAACATAAAAAAGAAAATAAAACTAATCTAATAATTATATTAATTTTAATAATAATAATAATAATGATAATAATAATATAATAATAATAATAATAATTAGAAACATTTATAATAATAATATCAAAAAGATAAAAATATTAATAACCTATTATAAAAATAATAATAACAATATTCTTAATTATAATAACAATTAATATTCAAAGTAACTACAATATTTATAATTACAATAATAATAACAGTAATTTTTTAAATAAAAAAAACATAATGATAAAAATAATAATAATTATAATAATAATTTTAATAATAATAATGATATTTATAATTTTAATAATAATATTATTATTATCCACAAGAACAGTAATATTATAATCATGGTTTGAACTTTCACTAAATTTTATTTAAATTTTTATTTCTTTTTAATTTTTCTTATTTTATTTTTAACATCCATCTAACATAATTTTGATATTTATTTTTTTATTTGAAGTACTAGGCATCCACGCGGTTACCCCACATAGCTCAACTGACCGTGTGCGAATAGTGGGGAAACATCTACCCATTCTAGAAGTGACTGCACGAGTACCTGGGCTGACCGGACGGTTTCTGCTAACTGTGTGGTTCCCACACACCATCCTAAAACTCGTGCTTTGACCAATGATATTCCAAAACATCAAACCTGTGACACCCAGATCCTAAGAAAAGCAACTGATAACATAGCCCAAGCCATATCCATGGCAACAATAAAACCTATGTCTGACACATAGCTTAAAAAATGCTTTCACAAATTTCCCTAGAACAAGGGAGACCAAAATGGATGCCCATAAGATTATTCAAATGATGTATTTTTTATGCATAACTAAAAACTATTTTTATTGGAAAATTCAATAGGTGTCCCAAAATCCATCAAAATCAATCACGCAGGCCTGAATCATATCCTCAAGAACCTCGGTAGCTCTCTCTGTCTTCCCATCCATCTATGGATGATAATTCATGATCAGTTTAAACTAGAAACTCATCACCACATTCAAAAAATTCAATTAACGTGGATGTGAACCACATGTCTCTATCAGAAACAATTACAGAGGGAACCCCTGAAGTCTCACAATCTTTTGAATGCACAACACTATGAGATATTCTATTTTCATCAACTCCTTGATTAGTATTAAATGATTCATTTTCGAAGTCCATAAATAAACACCCAAATTAAATCTTTCTCCCTATGAGTCCATGGAAAACTAATGTTGGATTCCATTGAAATCTTATCCTATATACACCACAGAATGGGTAAAGGTTGCAACAAACTAGAAGGTCTCTTGCATTCTTCCTTAATTTTATAACATGTGAGACACCATGATACGAAATATTCAGTCCACCACCTCATCCCAAAAAACCAATAATGATGTATCATGCCCTAAGAAATCTTGTAATCCTAGGGTGTACAGATCAAAAAAATAAATGTCTAATATCCACCAAATCTTTCTTCAATGAAATCAGAACATCAATCATGATATGAAAGAAAAAAGATCCACTAAGAGACAAAGACCACACACCTAAGGTCTACCCACCATAAAATATTTTTATATACCACTATCAGTGGGTTTATTTCACATTATCAAGTAGATATGACTCATTGTATATTGAATAATCTTTTATCAATACTAAGAACAATTGTACACCAACCTATTACACTCACAAAATCATTTTAACCAGAAAAATCACCATAGAGAACTCCATAACCAATTAATTCATGAGTTATTTCTATAATTCTATAATCAATGAATTTGACACCACATCATCTACCCCAGGAGGGAATACTATTTCAATATAAAAATTCTGATGATACTCCATAAACATCACTGTCACACGTTTGATAACCGTCTGGGTAAAAATTTATTTCCGGATCTTATGAAAAAAATACACCTTAAACCCCTTTCCAAAGATATTATAACAACATTTTTTATGTTCATTCATAATTTCCTACAACACAAGATCTTGGGTAGGATTGTTATTCTTTTGAGGGTGTAAATGGAAATTTCTATATAACACAACATGATTCCCCTACATCATGACACATCCCATACCCATACGGGATGCTTCGCATAAAAAATCATAACCATGATATAGTTCCATAAGAATCAAAGCTGGTAATGAATTCATCCTAAAAATTTGTTTCATAAATTATATTTTAAATCCTTCATTCCATTCGGACATTACAAATTTATTGGTTAATGATGTCATCAAAGATGCAATCTTGGAGAAATCTTAAACAAATCATCTATATCAATTGACCAAAGAAAAGAATCTCTCTATATCAAAAACATTTATGCGATAATCACAGGGCATAAATTACTATATCTTCTTATGATACACTAATATTTACCTCTTAGATATGAAATTGTCCATAAATTTCACTTCTTGGATCCAAAAAACATATTTGAAAGATTACCATATATACGATGTTCTTTTTACGGTTCAAAGAATGATATCCAAATGGTCCATATGCTCCTCCACTAACTTGGATTACAAAAAAATATCATACAAGAACACAAAAATAGAATAACCCTTGATATGATGAAATATTAATTTCATCAAATCCATAAATAACCTATGAGCAATAGTGAGACTAACTGAAATACCTAGAAACCCAAAATTCCCATACCATATCCTAAATTATATCATGGGTATATCCTCCACTTGGACATTCAATTGGTGGTTCCTGGATTGAGGTTTAATGTTTGAAAAAAACATGACCCTCTAAGATGGTAAAAGTGATCATCAATCCCTGGATAATGATATTCTTTGTTAACCATAAATCGATTCAACCACAAATATTACAGATAAAGTATTTCACTCCAACCTACCTTATTAGAAGTGTGAATAGGAAATGGACATAGTGAAATTATATGATTAATATATCCCCTAGCCTCTAGGGCCTCAATTTGTACATTTAGATCCACCAAATCAGAATATTTCATTCAATAAGATGGTATATAAATGGGAATCATATGAGGGATAAAGTCAACAGTAAACATGAACTCTCTCTACAGTTGTAAATAAGAAAAATTATCATGAGATATATCATGGTATGTAAACACCACTATATGAAGAGTACTTCCCAAACATGGATCAATGACGTCATGAAAAATCTCTAAAATCATTCATGAGAATACTATAGCAGAAGGAGCAACATGACCCTCCCGTCTCCATCTAGAGGCCGACTCACCCTAAAAAACTTGAGCGACCCCATATAAAGATAAAAACTGAACTCGATGATGATAAAAGTGTATCTCGTATATGATGTTAATCATCTAATCTATGTCATGCATTAGGTAAATGATTTCAATTTTTTGAAGGGAAAAGTCCCTCACCACCTTTTAAGTATCTATCATCACCCAACATGTGCGATACTTGAATCCTTGTTCAGACCTCTTCACTAGAAGCATGTTAAGATCAAAAAAGAATATCATATGTTCTAAACATAATCCAAACACATAAACTAAAATTTATGTTTTAAAATAATGACTAACAACTATATCAATTAAATGATGGACCATTTAAGAAGAAATAAGAACATTATCTCTAATAATAGTTATCCTTACATTACATTCCTCTAGCATACACTCCACTACATTGATCCATCTGGTCTTAAACTCATGAACATACAACATAGCTTAATGATTAGACCCACTACCCTTGGAAGAATTATTATGAACCAGTAAACCCTAGTTGTGAATGGATCTATCAATATTTCCCAAGGATACCCTTTAACAAAAAAATCTCAGATGGTCTTATAGTCCACAATGATGAAAAGTATTAGTTGTCTCTATTAAATTTGTCTTGGTATGACCATACCATCCACAATGGTTGTAGAGAAACTTATACTATCTTGAATAATCCCATGAATCTATTCTTGAAGAAAAATGACAACCCTTTTACATCCTTTTATGGCCAGAAGACACAACCTGGCTAACAACTACACCAAATAAAGCCCCACCCAAACTAGTCTTTCGAGATATGTTTGCCTCATATATAGATACATTATCAACTACCTACATAGAGTTAAGAAGTCAAATGAAAGTCAACATCAAATGAATATCATGCCTCTATACCAACTCTAAACTATGATCCATTACATACTCATTGGATACATGACCTAGTGACAGAAAAACCAACTCAGAAAAATGGTTGGAATACTCCAAAATAGTACTCTCTCATTTTCGTAACGTTAGAAACGTTCTGGAGTTCACCACATGTAACATTTTAGGGTAAACTTTATGATTGGATATTTTCTTGAATGAATTCCAGGTAAGATCTGTTTGAAACATATCATTCACAATAGAGTCCCACCATCTCCTTCATAGTCCATAAAACATGTACTAGTGAAAATGCACCATAGAGTCATCATGAGTCTTCATGATGTTGAAGATTGTCTAAATCTACTCAATCCACTCCAAAAATTCCTATGATATTTTATCATAATGAAATATTGGTGGATACTGTTTAGTGAATTCTAATCCATTATCCAATGCACATCTCGAGTTCTTAACACCTGCTAACCACAAGTGTGAATGGTGTGGATTACAAATTCTACAAAAGAAGGGTCCACTAGAAGATTGACCTACAGAACCAGTATCATATTGTCCTCACCCAAATTATAATGATATATTCTGGGTTGTATCTTTATATAATCACCTAGGAATAATCAGTCATGTTTTTGAGAAATATTCCAAAATCATCTGATGAACATCCATAAGTCATGTCAATTACTTAAAACAAAGATAATTTAAAGCAATATGAATTTTTCCAATGATAAATATTTAAAATAAAGAGGTCCATTTAAATAAAATCCCCATCCATTTCATTTAAATAAACTCAAAAGCCATGTCTCAATCTTGGAAAAATATTATATCCAACCAATTTAACTCGTGTTCCAAACATATAAGTGAGGGGAGAAAGAACCCTATTGCACATACTACCCAAATTTTGATGTCCCAAACTCCTATCTACCCAATAACTAGAACCAATGATAGGATGGGTTATCATAATTTAGGCATGGTATTACACTTTGGTACCATTATGTAACAAACCAACCTTGGTCATCTAGAGCACCCCCTTGAGCTGACCTTCCATAGTTGTTAGGTGCAATAAGATAACATAAATAAGTATCATATATAACAAAGAAATACATAAATCTAGAGCATAAAGAGAAATTAATATATACATATAAGATCCATTTAATATATGAAAAACTATCTAGATAAGAAATTATGACAAGACAATCCTTACAAGTCTCCATGTTACCAATTTTCACCTCTAAATCATCCCGCAAAAAAGGCTATGAGGAAAAGAGAAGTCCAAATGATACATAACGTCCTTCCCATAAACTAGGTCCCCAAAAAACATCTAAAACCAATCAAAGAAAAAATTAGGGTCTGACCACTAATCCTAAAAGGGTTCAAACACCAAATCTATAAAAAGTTTAATATAATGAATGAACTAGTTTTAGATTTAAAAAATATAGTATTTCAAACAATTTTATTAAATCAAAACCATTTATAAATCACCCTTTTATTTTTCCTAAAATCATTTATTATTCAAAAAATAATTAATATGAATGTTACTTGTGATATGACTAAAATCATAATAAAAAAATCCATGGGTAGACTAAAAGTTAGGCGTTTACACAATATAATGATTATACAATACATTATGTGAAATCATGTGAGAAAATAACCATGAAACTATCCATCATGTAATTATCCAATAATTAATAAAAAATAAACCATTTTTTATATAACCTATGGATATAAAAATATAAATAATAATAAATTTCCAATATAGGCCTATGGTGAATCTATCTAGTATAACCACTAGTATAATTTTACACAATGAAGTGAAATAAAACCCCAAGTGGACTTACACAATATGAGTGACATGCCCAATCCTAATGCACCCAAGTTTACCCAACGTGTTTTGTTTTTCCAAATACATTAAAATATTATAGGAAAAAAATTTATAATTATGTTACATAACATCCAATCAGCTTCGATGCTTGAAAAGCCATTATAATCCAAATACACAATTCATGGATTTTATCAAACACTTTTTGTTAACAAACCATTTTTAAAGGAAAACCCCTTAAAAATTAATTCTTTATAATAGATACATTTTAAACACAAATTAATTCAATTAAATGAAAATACTAATGTAATTTACAAGAATAATAAGAAATTCATGTAAATAACCATTTGTATTCAGACACCTACCCCAATAATGAGGTAGAGTAAGAGGCCTTAAAAATAAATATCTGGGAAGAGTAGATTGGGTCCTCATGATCCTAGATCAATTAGAAACCAATAAAAACTTTATAAAAACCCTTTTATTTGAAATCCATAGCCTTAAAGGGTTCCATGAGAAAAAGGTAGGAGAGATCTGATAATGATTCGAGATTATAAGAGGAAACCACTTTAGAAACTAAACATACTAAAAAAAGTCCATCATAAAAAAGATTAATATCCAAGAATCCTAAGGGATAAGCCATTAGATCTATGGTTAAGGATTAGGTTGAGCCTAAATGTGAATAGGTGTGATTATCCCTAATAACGAATAAGGGAAAAGGGTAAAACCAAATTTTTATGTTTTTAAAATGTACATCTTGGTTAAGCCGCACGGTTTGAAAAACTATGAACCAAACATGTTTGAATAGTATATATTAAAAATTAGAATATTCAGGGTATCATGGAATATGCCACAATGTTTTTTCAAACTACTCAATGCCCTAAGAAAAACACCCAGAACTAACATGAATCTTAATGGAGAGATTCATATTATCTTAAACTGTACTCAAACAATGAAAAACCCACTTTTAAAACATATATCCACACGAAAAAGTTTTTTCAGAGTTCATAATAACTATGTTCTAATCCTGTGCATTCACTGCCCGGTCCAAAAAACATTATTTTCCACCAATGTTCCCCTAAAACCAATAGAATTAATTTAAATAAAATCTAATTTTAATTTCAAAACACCTAATATTTCATATTTTTTATAGCTGATACTGAGAAGGATGAACTAAGAAATATTGAAGAAGTCAATATTAATGAGATCATTCAATATTAGTTGATGTCTTCTAAACATGAAATTATGTTTAGTGATCTTAAAAAAGAGTTGGATGGAAAAGAAAAACAGTTATTTGAAACCCATTCCATTTGTGTCACCATTCAAAATGTGTTTAAAAATACTATAGAAGAAGAAAATAATGAAACTACTTTAATTAGAATATTTTCTTAGGGAAATATGGTGAGAGGTTCCCTTGAATAATGTAAATCTTCACATAATTATCTTCTGAATGGCCTATTTTATCTAGAAATCTTGTTTTAAAATCCAAATATGTGTTTATTTATGAAAATAATACTAAGATTAAATCATCCAAATAATAGGAAGGAATAAATATACCAATGAAAACAAACCCATCCCCATGACAATTCAGTATCAGTTTCAATAGAATTATAATAACACTAGTTTGGAAATATATACCACCGGTGTTAAGGAATAAAGTTCCAAGAGTTTGATTGGTATTGTAGTAATCAATGAAACAAATCCAATTCATTATAGTTTAACATGTATTTAATGGGATAGTATAATGAAATAAGGGATATTTGATTAAACATATGATGATCAAATATTATATGAAAAAAATTATACTGATATCTTTACCAAAATAAATAGGCAATAAATATTTAAAATTTTGTAAGAACATTGTTGTAGAGGCAGTTTAGAAGGGCATAAGCATAAGGAATTTATGTCAATGTTTGATGTAGTGGTTCCCTAGGATATGAAATGAGATTGGTTTCACATGAAAAATAGAATTAGGTCATGTTTATATTTTGAGATTACTATGAATATCGTTAAAGAGCTCCATGTTTTTTTGGCTAAGTCATTGAAATGGATCTCAACAATTGGGGGAAGCTGAAAAAATAATTGATGCTAAACAGAAAACGTGTCATTAGAAGATGGGGACAAATTTTGATGATAATTTATCCAAAATGGGTAAATAAATATTCTAAAGATCAATGAAGATAAAGGTATTCCAAATAAATAAGTGGGTAGAGGTATGAATAATGTTAATCAAATATATTAGACTAAAAGTAGAGGGATGAGTCCAAAAAAATATTCCTATATTGATATTGAAAGACAATAATTGTGTGGTATGAGAGGAAGGTCTCATCCAAATTTTTTTTCTAAAATAAACAAGTGACCCCTCATTATTCCATTATTTGTGTCATTTATGTTTTCTAACTTACTTGAATTTGAAAGAGATAAATGAATTATTGTGCACACTATACAAAAAAATACTAAATATTGAGGTTGTCACTACTGATCAACATGAGATTATTTTACTAAATAGAGTATAATGACTACCATGAAATAGAGGTAGAGGAGTGAATCCCTAATAGGAGAAACTTTGATAAGAATAGACCATTATTCTAAATTTGAGTAAATCTATAATTTTTTGATAGATTTCATACCTGAATTTTGAGGTATGTGAATCACTTAAAACACTTTATAATAAAATTCACCTTTGAAGATGGAGTGTTTGTTTTATAAACATTAGAAAAAAGGGGAAGAAAAAATTAATTAATTAATCATTCTAAAATATTGTCTAAAGTTTGTAAGATTATATATTTCTCGATAAATCTATTTTCTTCAAAACCTATTTGTGAAATAAAATATCCTAAGCATGATTTCACATGCATGGTATAATATAAATAGAATATAAAAACATGGTTATATCTCTCTTGTTTTATACATTGGGCTAGCTGAAGTAGACTTATAGTAGGAAATATACATTAACTTTTTTATGAAAAACATATGGTATTATCATTCATTCAGAAATGGGAAAAGGTAATATGAAATGTGTTGGAAGTAAAAAATAAGAGATTAGAATCCCCCTGAATTACCATTTTCATTCTATTGTCAATAAGGAGGAGAAAGAGAGAATCTATCCATGAATATATAATGATATTTGGGATATATATTAACAAAAAATTTAAATAGAGATATTTTTGAGACCAACTACTTCACTTTTTTTAAATTAGTGAATATGTATTAATGATTAAATATGAAGGGATGATTCTTGGATTAGCATAATAAGGCATTGGATTCATGACTAATAATATATCTATGTAAGTACATAGGTTTTTTGAGTTATAACTACCAAATGATATCAAATTAACCATGTGAGGCTATGACATGAAGAAATTGAGAGGAGATGTTCAAGACAATGTGGCTAAGGAAAACCTTCAATCATTGAGGTTCAACTACAAAGGTGCTACATTTAAGGTGATATATCAAGGGAGCAACCACAAGGTGCTACTACTAGGTTATATTTGCGATGTCCTATGATAAGTTTTCATAACTAGGTGCTAATTTTAGGTTCTCTACTAGGTGGTACAATCATGTTCTACCACAAGGTTCTACAGTCATATGATATCTCTAGGTTCTACCATTTGGTGTTATACTATTGGTGTACTACCATTGGGGTGTGACCATGAGATGATTCATTTGGTTTTCCCAACATTGGTGCACTCCGATTAGGGTGAATCTGTAAGGTAATACCATGGGTGAAATTCTATATGATTTTATCACATGATAAAGAACATAGAAACCGTGATTTAGTAAGATCAATCTATAGATAAACACATGAAACTTGACATTTTTACAATTACTTTGATTGAGAAGTAGAAACGTTGAATCCACATGGTTACACTTGATCTTGTGGGAAACCCACTACATAATACATGATTAAATTTCCATTGAAGATGTATGATATTAAAGTAATGCATTGAAGTGAATTTTTTTATTAAATCGAGATGAATTATGGATATTTATGGCACATGATAATTAATACCCGATTCCATGGGGTAATTAATCCAAGATTTTATGAACTAAAGTGTGATGATGTACTTAAGTTGTGATTTAATTAAATAATTCCATGATATATGAATCATTATTCATGATGTATTCAATAGAAAAAATTCTAGGATATTACAAATCAATTAATATCCAAAATTAATGGTGAAATAGTTGGGTTACCTTAACTCATTTTAGAATTTAAATAAGTAGATTTAGTTAATTACAATAATAAGTAATAAATCCAACTAGACTATTTAAAATTATCTAAAACAGTAGTTAATATTAAGATATAAATTAATTTTTGGTCTTAATCTTATGAGTTTTAATTAAATATATTATATTTATTTTATTATAATATTTACATATGAAAATAAATCAATATATAGGAGGCCAATAAATTCCTACATGTTTATAATATGTGATGTGTTGTAGACATTAAAACATACTGTGATATCTATGATTTAGATAATTTCCATTATCACAATAAAATTATAGTTGTGGCTAAGAGTAATTTAAAGTGAAAAACACAAGTTTTCATAGAATCTAAGTAAAATCTTGATCAAACTATATCTAGAAGTAGTTTTGAGAAATGTTGATCTATAAGCTCATGATGATGATCTTAATGAGGTAAATGTGTATATCTTCTGATCCTTCTAATGAAAGAATATGATTATATTTATAAGTATTTATAAAACCCAAAGAGAGGAAGAGGATCATTCTATACTATATCCTCATTGAAGAATAGAGTTTTATCTTCTAGTTGGAACTAGAAGTGGAGGAAAACAGTGTGACTCTACATAGATTAGACTGGGTTTGAATGTGGGGGTAATAACTTATTTCAAAGTGAATTATTTATGTTGGGGGGTCTAAAAAATTCTACAAGGAGTTGGATTATATGGTAAACTGTATAAATACTATGTTATACTCTTCTTTATTATTAAACATGGTGGTGTGGTTGTGAGAAATCGTTGAGTGGATAAATAATTTCAATAGGTTGAATTAAAAATTACTAGAATTTGTTAAAAGATACCACAAATTCATGCCCCCATAGTGGAATATTTTCCATGGAACACTATTTTAATTTGAATATAGATATTTAAATTTATGGTTTAGATTTAATATTTAGAATATATAGGTTCAAATTATCTAATAATGGTAATTTTATTTTTATTAACTATCAATAAATTACTATGGTAAAATTTTGTCAACTTGGTAAAATCAAGAAATTGTAAAAGTAAAAATATAAGAGTTAAGGACATAAAATAATGTTAAGACACCTGTGGAAAAGTGTGTTTGAGTCTTGATATATATTACCACTACCATAATAAGTTATTTTCCACATTGTCTTCAAATTCAATGTGAAACACATGTTATCATTATGTTAAAGAGTTATATGTGAAAATATTCCCTTCCCTTAATTTATAAATGGAACCACAAACCCTCCATCTCTATAAACATACAAATCAACAAAGTCATTAACCCATTAAAAAACCCATATCATTAATACAATTTATTTTAAGATTTATTACATAAAATCACACTATTTGAAACCTAGAATATTGAGTGGAATATTTTATTTAGGAGATTATGTAAATATCACATTAACCCAATACATGTATGAATCAACATTATTGAAACATACCTTAACATGATTCTAAAACCACACAGGATAACCTAGGGACATACATATGAAACAGGTGACTTATATATCCTCACAATGGAATAATTAAATAAAAACATGCTAATGTTATTACAAGTTAATAAATAGGAATCTATAATGGGACCTCATTTGGGTGAGAATAATAATCTTGAACAATGAGGTCTGATACAACATGATAACTTAATGGAAACATGGTAAGGTGGTCATAAAATTAAAGATAAAATCATTAACATAGGATAAGGATAACTACAAATACATTATAAAATCATGGAGAAATTACCATACTAGATTAGGATATCTCCCAAATCTCATAGATGATGTCTCAAGAGAATAAAACATGAACTGATGCTTTTGAGAACTTTATAATTCTTTATGCATCCATCACTTTCATTTCAGGAACATACATAAGTATACCACAATTATTATTCAATATAGGATAATATTTAATCTCATTTAATCCTATTATTAAGGATTGTGTAATAAGTACAAGAAATACCTTAATAATATATAAATAAGTTTTTCTAGGTGAATGCCCTTTTTTGAAAATAGATATGTTATTCATAGTAAAATGGTTTGGCATGGTAACATTACTGGATATTATTTGCCGCATAACAGGGGTACAAAATGATTCATGGGGGATTAATGAGATTTAAAGTGGTCTATAATAAATTTGAAATCATAAGGGAAGAAATAGGGATGTGTGAGAACAAACCCCAACATAAAAAATGGAAAATAAATGTTATAAAACAAAGGAGGTGTATGAATAAAGAGGAGAAGGAGAGTATCATGTAACTTAAGAGAGTGTTCCAGAAAGATTGGGTGGAGAATCTTGATTACTTGTAAGAATATTGGGAGGGATATATAGATTAAATTTTAATGAATAGTCATGATATAATGTTTTGGTTAGAATATTAATGAGGAATTTAGTGGTTTTATATAAAAAATGAGAGGGGTGTTATTTATTACTTTTAAAACAAAGTTTTCAATCTCTATAAAAAAAAGTAATCAAAACCACAAACATTATCGTTGCTTTTACCATGATTTCTAAAAAATATTAGTTTTTTTTACATTTTATAACCATGAATTGTGTTCAACAAAATAAAACCCTAGGTGATTTGAGAGTGATTCATTTCTATGATAAATTGATTTCAAAACAATAAAATACAATCTATGTTTTAAAGGATTCTTAAATGGTTTATAAAATTAATAAAATTATATCGGAACAAATTATTCTAAAGGAGAAATACATATTTGGTCATATATAACATTTCTAAAACATATTAAAACGCTTTTGGGTCATTATGATGTCATAATACACCCCATATATTTCTATCATATTTAATATTGAAAAAATAAAATAACTTTGAAAATTATAAAAAATATTGGATCATTTTGAAATTTTGATACCAAAAATATATATATTTATTTTATCAAAATAATTATCTAAAAATTTTAATTTATAGTTTTAAATTAAAATATACATTTATTGACAAATAATGGTTTTTTGGACAATAAAACTTTTCCGACCATTATAAAAAATAAAATTTCACTTAATGAAATAATATTAACATTTATATTTCATCAGTTAAGTGAAAAACATTAGATAAAAACCCCATTAATTCCTTAAAATTAATTGATTGATTGAATTTAAATTTTACCCTAAAATAAAATTTGAGTTATGTCGTATTAAAAATAACTTTTATCAAACTCATTATTTAATAATTTATATTCTAGGAAAATAAGTAATATATGATACCATTGTTTTATAAATTCATACTATTAGGATCTTGATTCATATCTATTTATTTATCTAGATAATTACCTAAATGTAAGGTGCATGATGGTGATATTTTCATGAGGTTTTTCTACATACATGGTTTTTTTCATGATCAGAATGAACATGAACTTATTCTGTAAAAAGTGTCAATCAATATTTAGTTGCTGAATCTCAGCATGGGATTGGTCAAGGGTAAATACCAATGATACTATCTCCCTTGGATTCTCTGATAAATCAGATTTATAGGGTATTATATTACAATTGAGGCCATTACTACTTTATTCCATGTCAATAGGACTTTTTCATAACCCTTAATTTATACTAATGATTTGATCATTATTGGATGACTATATTATAAATGGTTATGATGATTAATGGTCAATTGAATTCACTAAAAATATAAATTATAGTGGTATAATATAAATAAAAAAACATATGATTTCTATATTTACATCACATAAGTAAGACAATTATTCATTTAAAAAGGGAATCTCATTTTAAAAAGTTTAGTTCATTACTTTATTCACCTTTCAGAAATTTTTCCCTCAAAATATTTATTTCATAAAAAAAGGGTACTTATGTTTCACCACCTCTTTTGGTTCCCTTATTTCATCCTCAAACTTGTGGTTCCACCAAAACACTTTGACCAGGTGAGTTGACATACTTTATAAAACATTGTGTCTATGATCTAAGATATTTACTAATTTTTCCTCATATTAAAGATCATTATCCAATTGTACCACCTATGGATTTAGTACATGTGTGGGGTATAGTATATGCTTTCTCAAGAGGGTTAAATGGAACACATCATTTAGTTATGATATATTAGGTGGGATTTCATTTTGTTAAGTTTCCACTCTAATGGAACAAAAGATCTCAAAGGGGATGATGTAACTTGGACTGAGCTTTCCCTTCTTCCCCATCCACTTGACATCATTCTATAGAGATATAGGAAGGAACACTTTACCACAATACTCAAACTCTAGGTATAATCATTAATTTTCAGTATATATTTTATATATAAATTTTTTATTTCATGTGATTATGAATTGTTTTAACCATTTCTACAATAATTGGATATTATCAGGTCCCATCAGATTACCCTTTCCAACATCACCTCATGATGTTGGAGTCTATAACCTTTTTCTATATAGAGCCTCATTAGGTAACATTTAAATATTGTAATAGAAAAAATTATTATAGGAGAACTCTACTATGGGAATGTAATGATACCAATATCATTATAAATCCGTTAAACATGTTCTCAAATTATCTTATAGGGTTTTAATGGTCCTTTTAGGTTGACCATCTATCTGAGGGTGATAAGTAGTGTTGAATATTAGTTCAATATTTAATTGTTACTGAAGGATTCTTCAAAACCATGAGGTAAATCTTAGTTCTTGATCAGATATAATGGAAAGTGGAACTCCATGGAGTCTTACAACTTACCATGCCTATATCTCAATGATTTGTTCAATTGAAAAATTAAACTTGATATCAATGAAATGTGTTGACATTTTATGGTGATTGACTGCCAAACAGATGGATTTATTGACTTTAGGTGTCTTGGGGAGTCACTTATTGAAGTCTATGGTTATTTTTTCTCATTTCTATATTTTTATTGGAAATTGATGCATTATATACATATACATAATTCATTACTCTTTGACATTCTGGAAAACTAATAATCAAGATACAAACTCCAAATTTTCTCCCTTCATGTTATCCCACCGTACATTTTCTTCCAATATCTATACATCTTAGTGATTCCTCAATGAATATTGGAGGATGATCTACATGTATATTAAAAAATTCCCATCTTTCGTTATTTTTTGGGACACATACCGTGTTCCAAGCCCCATACTATATTACAAGCAAAATTAAACACCAGAATATTCACTACAATTTTCAATATCACCTCATCATATTTCTGAGACTGCTTGATCTTATCAAGAATATATGGTTTAGATGTTATTTGACAAAGTTTGGGTGGAGGTTATTTTATTATTCTCATATCCATACATTGATTGTCCAAGAATATTGTAACCCTTGAAATCATCATTATGGATAGTGTTGTAGGATCCATTCTTCTTAGATAATCTACTCCATTGTCATCCTTCCCATAATGGTAATGGATAGACTAATAATATTACATGATCATCTCTAAAAACCTTTATTCTTGCATATTAATATTTTTTAGTGTGACTATATACTTGAGGGGTTTGTGGTTTGTATATATACCACACTTCTCTCTTTCTAGAAATTATTTTCAAATCATTGATGAAAAGATACTTACATCCAATTTTATATCATGATTTTGGTAGTTAGTCTCTTGAATATTTAGTTTAAGGGAGGCCTAGGATATCAAATTGTGTCTTTTCATGCATAAAAAATTGAAACCATTTTTTTATTCTTCATTGTAGATCATAAATCCATCCTCACATGTGCATAGTTTTAGCACATGTGTAGTGATTAACCTCTTATTTGTAATGCTCAGATCCCATAAATTCAGAGCTGGTGCATTATTTTAATACATTGGAATGATTATAAGGAATTATGTCCTGAAGGACCATTCAGTTTATCAGGCCTGGAAAACATATTACATACATGAACTTCATATTACAATTTCAAAAATCAAATAAAACATAGATAATACTTTAAGAAATAAATTATTCTACTATCTTAAAACTACATATAAATTATTATAAACTTCTTGAAATCTTGTAAAAATAAAACATAATAAATTGGTGAGCTCAGATGCACATCAAGGATAATCAATATAGCGGAATCTATCATAAATAATCACAATCTTTTATGGAAAGGTATAAAATTGAAACAAAAGCCCCTTAAACATAAACTTCAGCATAATATGGTACAAATAAATAAAAAAAAGATCCATTTACTTATTCACATGGATATTCTACTAGTCGAATAATCACATGTAACGTTAATAAATAATATCATAATAATGGAATGCATATTGTCGGACATCTTAACCACAAAGTTAAGGGCTCGTGTGAAGACCATAAATATACATTTTTTCATGGCCTTGTGCCAAAACACTAGTTTGTCTCATGAGACCTAAAAATGCATCAAGGGGCTATAGCGGGCCCCCATGTCCCCAACTAAGTCCAATGTATTACTCATATGAAAATTTTGAAACGTAACATAAAAAATAGAACTAAACCTAGCATACGAAATGTCAATAATTTGACCATAAACCATGAATGGTATAAAAATAGAATATCCATAGTAAAACATATCATAACATATTAATTATAATATGGAAGATTGTAATATAATAAGTCAACCTCAATCAATAATAATATCCATTAAAGGATGTTGAGATATTTTAAAATGACCAGTAATAATTGTTGAGAGAAATATATTTTTTGTGAAATAATTTAAATGTAACATGTTCATAGAGGATTTCATTTAAAAGAGATTTTGAATCATTGTGTCCCATAAATCATTAAAACATTTATAATACTGATCTTGCTAATGATTCCTTCCACAAAACCATAAAATATTCTCTTTGAAAACATTTTTATGAAACATGGATATGGATGATAAATTTGTCCGTGTAAATACTTACATATAAACAATCTCGGATAACAATGAGATTGAAGAATTAACCCTTACCTTGTACATTCTTTTAGTCAAGGGTACATTTAACCTCTTGTATAATGATCATAGTGTGTTATTAAATTATACCTAAAACATATTAATATTTTTCAAATCATTTATGAATCACTTATGAGTTTATACTACCCATTTAATAATAATTTCTATGTTAAACTAACATTTCGGGTAATAAACACTTTCTTTATCGTATGTGTTTTAATTGTTATTCTTGATCGTATTAGTAAGATCATGATTTAAATACATACAGAATATAAAACATGATTTATATATCATATATATTAAGAATATTAATATATATAATTGATAGATATATGAAATGGAAACACCATTCATAGAGATGGTAGTCTGTACGTACGAATGAATGTAGATTCCATTTTCCTATCGTATAGTATGGAAGTAAGTAAATGAAATATATTTATCTGCTTAAATATATATTATTCCAGTTGAAATAATATTTCAAATACCTCATAATTATATATATATATATATATTAAAAAATTCTTGAAGGGCGATCGTTGAACATGAATCTCATCGCAACGTGGAAACAATAAGTCCTATGTAGGCACGAGCGGCAATATAATTTTCTTTATGGTGAGATTTTATGTAATTGGTTGGTATATTATATGTATACAGAATCATTACCATGTTATATTTACTATTTACATCAATTATACTCATTATTATACACATCCAAATAATGAAGTGTAGAATATCAAACAACACCATGACGTGGAGACGGTAAGCCGTACGTACACATGTATGCTGAATTTGGAATTCGTAGGATGGATAGAATAATGAATATGGTTGTACCATATTTTTAATATCAACTCAGTAGGTATAATTTACTAGAGTTATTATTTTAGTATGGAAAAAATAATGAAAGTGTATGTGGAAGAAGTAAAGAACATTGAAAGAGGTGATGAAATAATTACCTCTTACTCAAGTGATTTCTTTTGATTTGAATAAAAAATATTATTATATGGGATTTATGATAAATTTAAGGCATTTAGGTTTAATGGAGGGTAGTTTAGAGGATATTTGAGTAGAGTATGAATGAGACAAAAGGATTTGGAGGTGTGAATTTTAGATAAGGGTAAATGCCCTTTTATAATATAGGTGAGGGAAAATTTAGGAAAACCATGAAATATTGTTTTATTATAAAATTATTCTCAGTTTCTAATATTTTAAAATAGATTTATTTCAAGTATAAGTTTGGTATGTGTCGAAATATTCTTAACCAATAGGTTTTAGACATGTTTAGGTCACTATATTAACCTTATATTTTAGTCTTAACCCATGAAAAAGATAAGTTTAGTTGGATATCTCCATTCTCTCCTGACACTCCTTTTACCCCCATCTCTTCATAGGGTTACCTCTTGAAATACTTAGATTATAGGTCAGTAGATCTCCATTTCCTCATTTACTCTCATCCTTTCTCTCCCTCTTGCCTTTTCTTTCCTCTTATAGCCTTCTCTTGCTCTTTTTCAGTGAGTTATTTCCCCTGGAACTTCTTTCATGGTGTTTCCACCACAATTCTCTTCCTCTTCAGTCATGCTCCTCATTTTCTCTCTAGTGAAGGTTATTTGGTTTTGTTATTATGTGTTGTTTTCTTCTTATTCTTCTAGAGGTCTTTTCAAGACAGGTTGTATGCTGATAAATCTCTCAGATGCCCTCTCTAAAGCTTCGACCTGACGTTCCACAGCGACTCTCTAGGTCGGATATGGAGTGGTGGTTCAAAGAGGTTTAAATTGTTGATTACTGGTGGTCAAAGGTTCTCATGGAATTACCTAGTTTGGGTTGCTCCAATTTTTGAAGGCCCCCAGTTTTATGCATCGTCGATGTTGCTGTCGTCTAGATTAATTGGGTGCTCAAACCACTACTCTAACCTTACGCATCGTTGCTCCCCTTCTGGTCAGATCTGAAGTAGTAGTACCAAAGGGGGTTCGGGAGGTGTGGTTCGGTGGTAGAAATTGTTCCTGGGGTGCGTCCTTTGATGAGGGTTTGGTTTTTTAGTTTTTACTCAAGTCTTATATTATGTTTTATTTTCTTCTTCTCGTCATTCGGTCAGTTAGAAGATTTTTCAATATTGTTTCGATCTACGGTTCTAGATTAGCTTCGTTCATGAGTGGGTATCGTGGTGGTTATCTAGTTTCATTATTTAATGGGGTCTCATTGTTTTTAGTTTGGTGAGGCTTGATAATACAGTGATGTTCGGCGGAGGCTTCAAGGGTCTTCGACTGTCTCTGGTGCACGTCGATGAAGAGACAATATTTTTATGAAGCCGACAACGATGGTGATGGAAGTTCCGGTGACGACAGTGGTGATGATGAAGGTGGTGGTTCTGAGTACCGATGATGTTAGAGATGTTTGGATGATGGATATTATGTCACCTTAAATCAAGGCAGGTGATAGAATCAAGGTATACACGTCTCTATGTGGCTCTCGGATCAATATTTACAACTGATGCCGACACGTGGTCTGAATTTGAATTTGATATCCCTGTTGGTGGCGCGCTTCTGAAGAAGTGGGGTCTCTTAAATTTGGAACGTTTGTGCAGTTTTTTGAATCTTGTGATGCATGGTTACCACATAACTTTAAAGTGGATCTTAGAAAATATCAAAAAATGGATTTGGAGGACAATTTAACTCTTACCACGTCTTCTTGTATTATTACACTCTATGGTTAATAAAATTTCTATAAAATGCCAAGAGCACTTCAAGTGGTTCATTATTGACATATATAATAATATCTATGACCTTTGGCGGAATTTCATATTTTTTAGGAATATTATATCATTTAATAAATTAGTATATATTTTAAAAACTCATTTACGTCAATTTTTGACACTATTTAGTATTTAGTTTTTGTGAAAGTCATACAAACTTTATTACTTCAAAAAAAAATACATTAAATCAACACTAACCTATCATATTCACCTATAAAATTCGTGGATGACGTCAAAAGTTTAAATTTACATTTATTTTAATATTTTTAATATCAATTATTTTAATCTTACATTAATAAGGTAATTAGAACATCATCATTGTGTCATAAATAAATATTATTATTTAAAATATAAAATTTATAAATAAAATACCTGGATGTAGGAAATATTTTCATCCTTATATTGAATATTTATAGTCGAATTTATCTTATGTATAACTCTATATTAAAAATGGTTTAGTTAATAAAATTTAAATTTAAAAGTTTTAACACTCCTTAAAATAAAATATAATAAATGTCCAAATCTAATACAAGTGGATGAAAAAGGATCATGATTTTGTCCTAAGGTATATTTTGGTTAAAAAACTAATCTATTAGTATTAAGACATGTGTTGGGGTAATTGTATTGTTATTTCTACCTTAAATTATCCTATTTACTTTTAATCATGGTAAATAAAATTTAAAAGTTACTATCCACCAAAAATTATTTTCACATATTGAACCATATTTTACTTACTTATGACAAACGTGTCTGTCGGATTACTGAAATTCAATTCACAAAAGTGGTAAAATTATGTATTAAGAAAATTTGCAAATGAACCTAGAAGGTGGGTAGAAGACGTTAAAAATTTCAATAAAATTTTATATATGTTATCTTATTATATAATGACTCAAATGATTTACATTGTAATAATATATGTATTATGTTTATATTTTACATTAATATATGTTTTTATTTAACAAAAACATTTTAAATGAAGAAGTCGGTTTTTATGTATGATGTAGTATCTTTTACTATTCATCAATAATTGAATGTTTTCACAAAAGATACAAAACATTCACCCTAAGATAATTTTGATATTTTTAATACAAAAATAAAATCTATTTTACAAAATTCATTTTTTAGGAGTGCCTAGAATTAATTTTATTATTCTTCACAAAGGACATAAAAAGTAGTTCTTTTAAGAAAAATAGTTTTTCTAAAAACATTAATATTTTAACAAAACATATACATTTCATTATAAATATGTTTTATTATTGTGAAAACATTATATAAAACATTAAAATTTTAATTGTTACTATTCATATTACAATATTTAATTGATAAAGAAATAAATAGTTTAAATAATTAAAAAAATGTGTGGTTTCGCAAACAGTCAATCTTGCGTATAATGCAAGCGAAATCAGTGTTTCGTGCAATATAAGCTATTAAATTAATTTAAAGAGATAATTTAACATGAAATATTGGGGTGTTAAGTTCACCCCTCCTTCAAAAAATTGTGTCCTTAAAAATTGAAATTGTTCTTCAAAAGTAAAATGTTGAAAATGTAAAATACCTTTGTGGAAACCCCACATTTGAAATAGGGTTAATATAATTTAGTTTTAATAAGAGGGAAGGGGAAATGAAAAAGTCACCACCAAATTAAGATTTCAAATAGGAGAACATTGGTGGAAATAAGAGACACATAATTGGAGTAAAAACATAAATATTTATAGGGAGTGACTAAGGTCATCAATCAAAAACAAGTGAACAATAAATGTAAAAATGAGGGCCCCAAAGTAATAAATCTATGATTATTTAAATTTTCATTGGTTCAAAAAAACATAATGTATCATGATTTCACATATTTTAGATACACTTATTTTTGAAGAGGATGAATTAATTTACAATCAAGATAAGAACTCAAGAAAACATACTCGATTTCATTACATATCATAATCATAATCTCATCATGTGGTTGTGCATCGATCTATTTTCACTTAATCCCTTACACTAGGAAATGAAAGTTAAAAAATTATTTTTTAATGCCTGAAGCACATTTGATAAATCATAATGTGCACATGTATTTCTTTAATCCGATATATGTTTACTGAAATGCAAAATGTTAGGTGAGAGTAGACAATAAATTATACTTTAACCTCAAACAAAATATCAAGTTCTCAACTTACTCTATTCCAACCGTTAGACTTATCCAAAATACTTGTGTCCAAACTCACAGTCCAAAAAATTATAAGGATGGTCAATATAACATAATGAAGATCTCTTTTATCACATAACAACATGTGAATACCTTCATTATGTATTCTATTAAAACATGGTATCGACCTGAATTTCCATAAAACCTTGTTTGAATAAGTATGTACTTACTTATTCCTATTATAAACAAAGAATACTAGATATATTCCGTAAATCCAAAAATGATGTAATCTCCAACAATGATGGAATAAAAAAAACCATTAATTAGTTTCAAGGTAGTCAATAATATCTTATATAATTTATCCAACTCAATTATCTCATATTCCAAAATCATTACCTCGTCCTGAGGACTATTTTAAGGATTATATTTCTCTCAACCATATATTTTCCAAAAAATTTTAAACTTATATTGAGCCACTTTTCTTGGTACCACATAATCACAAATCCTTATTAAAGTAGTAATACAATATATTACTTATATATTCATTTATTCTTATAACTTGTACGTTATTAATACAACACTCAAATGAGACAATTAATTAATTAAAAAATATAAGAAAAATAATTTTTACTCTTCATCTAGGGTAGTATCATAAAATTATTATTATCCAATACCATTATTTGAGGTATACTCTGATGATTGGGACATTAATTCACATAGTTTCGCAACTGATTGAAAACGAATCATTATACTATTGAAACAGTTTTCTTACCATTGAAATCATGTACATGGTGTCCTTTTTCTCCACACATATAAAAAACTCCCATAACTTTAAAGAATTTACCAATGTGATTCTTTCAATAGTTTTCACATGTGAAAAAATACTACCTTCCCTTTTCCCATTATCCGTCTTTTTTTTACCATCATTTTCTTCTCTTGCTTCTCTTCAAAGGAATATGACTCAGATAATTCATTACTTATCTTATAAACACATGATAATATTTCTTCATATAATGAGAATATTTGAGAGAATATTTCCCTTATAAATGTTGTATTGAGACCATGAATGATATTATTCTTCTTACTCTTTAGATCATGTGTATTGTTGGAGTTCCCGTTCCTTCTACTGGGCACCATTTCTAAAAGATGACATACACTAGGTTAGATCATATCATAAGGTATAAAAAAAACATGAAAAATTCTCAACATTGATTTAATATTTTCACACATATTGTCTCATAATCAAAAAATGGTTTCTTTGCTGAGATATATACTCATAAATACTTCATAATGGTATGTAAATAAAATGTGAATTATCCTAATCATATCTTCCAAGATTGTAAAACTAGGTGCACAATAATGCCCATTGTCTTGTACCGGGATACCCTGGGTCAAGCTCAAAAATCTTTGTCAAAGTTTCCACACTTAGGAATATCTGTGCTAGAACCACATCCACTTTTATTATCCAAAGATGGATGAATTTCAGGGGAAACTGACATAATATCTATATTACGAAAATTTTAGGATGTTCTTTACACTAATCCTCAAAGTCTGTCTTAGGGTGATGTTCTCTAATCTGAGTATTTCTTAATATACTTTATAATATTGTTTCTAAAATTCATCTAATACCAACTATAACGCCCTAACCATAGAAGCCCAGAGCTGGTGGATTATTTTAATATACTGGCATGATTACATGGAATCATGTCCCGAAGGATTGACCAGTTTAGTAGTCTTGGAAAATAGATTACATACATGAACTTCACATTAAAATTTCAAACATAAAATACAACATAGATTACTTTGAGAAGTATATTATTTATATAGATTAAACCTGTATATAAATCATAATAGACTTCTTTTCATCAGGGGAAAATAAATCATAATAAAGGGGTGAGCTCATATGCTCAGTAATGATAATCATATAGCGGAAGCTATCATAAATAATCATAAACTTTTATGGAAAGGTATAAAATTGAAACACAATCCCCTTAAATGTAAACTTCAGCATAATATGGTAAAGATAAATCAAATAATTCCATCTAATAGTTCACATTGATATTCTACTAGTTGAATACAAACATGTAACATTGATAACTAATCTCAAAATGATGGAATTCATAATGCCAGATATATTAACTAAAAAGTAAAGGCGTCATTCCAAGACCCTAAATATAATGCTGAATCATAGCATTAACATTTGTACTAAAACTGGCATACGAAATTTCAATACTTTAACCATAAACCATGAACGGTATAAAAATAGAACATCCACAATCAAAAAAATCGTAACTCATTGAATACAATATGGAATACTGAATTATAAAAAATCGACCACAATTAAGAATAATATCCATTAAAGGATGTTGAAATTGTTCTAAATGATCAGTAAAATGTTTTGAGAGAAATATCCATTTTTTGTGAAATGATTTAAAAGTCACAAATTTATAAAGGAAGTAATTTAAAAGAAATTTTTGAATAAACATGTCCCATACCACTAAATTTTTTTTAAATGATTTAACATTTTCAAACAATCATGTCCATATAAATAAATCCTTAAAATCATTTTTAAAACATGCACATTAATTAAAAAGATTTAGAAAAATAAATCATTAAAACATTTAAAGTGTTGATCATGCTAAAGGGTACCTTCCAAAAAAACATAATACATTCCTTTTGAATTTTTTTAATGAAACATGGACATGGATGATAAATATGTCCCATTAAATACTTACTTATAAACAATCTTGGATAATAATGAGATTGAGTAATTAACCCTTACCTTGTACATTACTTTTGTCGAGGGTACATTTAACCTCCTTTATAAAGACCATAGTATGTTATTAAAGTATACCAGAACCATATTAATATTTATGATATCAAATATGATTCATTTAAGAATTTATACTACCCTTTTAATAATAATTTCTTTATAAACGTAACTTTCGGGTAGTAATCACATTCTTTATCGTACATGTTTCAATTGTTATTATTTATTGAATCACTAAGATCGTGATTAACATACTTATATAATATAAAAAATGATTTATTTATCATATATATTCAGAATAAAAATATGTATATTAGATAGATATATGAAATGGAAACATCCTTCATGGAGACGGTAGTCCATACGTACCCATGAACGTTGATTCCATTTTCTTATCGTATAGTATGGAAGTAAGAAAATGTCATATATTTATCTAAATAAATAAAATATTAATCCACTAGATATATTATTTAATATACCTCTTAATTAATCAATATATATATATATATAAATTCATGAAGGGTGATCGTTGAAGATGAATCTCATCACGTCAGGGAGATGATTTGTCATACGTACACACGAGAGACAATATAATTCTATTGATGGTGAAATAATATGTAATTTTATGGTATATTATAAATATGGAATCATTAAAATGTCCTATTTATTATTTACATAAATTATACTCATTATTATACCTATCTAAATAATGAAGTGTTGAATATCAAACTACACCATGACGTGGAGATGGTAACTCATGCGTACACACATTTGATGAATTAATCATTCATAAGAAGGATAGAATAATGAATATGGTTATACCATATTTATAATAACAACTATGTTTGTATAAGGTACTGTAGTTTTTATTTTTTATAGAAACAACAAATAAAGAGGAAGTGGAAGAAGAAAAGAACATTGAAAGAGGTGATGAAATAATCACCTCTTCCTTTGGTGATTGCTTTTATTTAAACAAAAGGGCCCCGTAGGTTGGATTTATGATCAAAATAATGAATATAGGTTGAATTTAGGGTATATGGGAGGATATATTATTAGGGTTTGGCCGAGCCAAAATTCTTTGGAGGTGTGGATTTGAGAGAGGGGGAAGTGCCCTTTTATAAAAGAGGTGGGGGACCCTTTAGGAAAATCTTGAAATATTATTTTATTATAAAATTATTTTCAATTTATAAAAACTATAAATGGATTTATTTAGATTTTAATGTGGTTATGGGTATAAATAATCTCAACCAATAGCTTTTATACAAGTTTAGGTCACCATATTGACCTTATCATTTTGATTTAACCCTTAGTCAAATAGTTAACTCTTACAATTTCTTACTATATTCTTACATTATATGCTAAATAAACATACTATAAAATTCCAAGAGAACCAAAAGTGGTTCATTATTGACATATATATCATTATATATCTCTTTTTTCCAAATCATATATTTTTAGAAATATTATGTCATTTAATAAAATAGTATTTTTTTTAAAACTCATTTATGTCAATTTTGACACTATTTAGTATTTCGTTTTTGTGAAAGTAATATCAACTTCATTACTTCTAAAAAATAAATTTTATGAACCCTAACATGTCATATCCACCTATAAAATTCTTTTATAGCATCAGAAGTTTCAATTTACATTTATTTTAGTATTTATAATATCAATTGTTTTAATCATTCATTAATAAGGTAATTACTACATCATCATTGTGTCATAAATAAATTTTATTATTTAATATATAAAAATTATAAGTAAAATAATATGATTTATGAAATATTTTTATCTTTATAATGAATATTTATAATCAAATTTATCTTATGTATAACCCAATATTAATAATTTTTTAGTTAATAAAATTTGAATTTAACACTTTTAACAATCCTTTAAATAAAATATAATAAATTTCCTAATCTAATCCATGTAGATAAAAAAGGATCATATTTTTTTCCTAATGCTTAATTTGGTCTAAAAACACTTATCCAGTTGAATTAGTACATGTTTTTCTGTAATTATAAGATTATTTTTACCTTTAATAACATAATTTACTTTTAACCATGGTAAAAAAAATTCAAAAGTTTCTACTCACAAAAATTATTAAAATTCTATTGAACCAAATTTTACATACTGATGAAAACTATTCCTGTAATATTTTTAAAATTCAATTAAAAAAAATTGTAAAATTAGGTTTTATGAAAATTATACAATGTGTCTAGAAGGTGGGTAAAATATGTTAAAAAGATTAATAATATTTTATATATCTAATATTATTATAAAACGACTCAAATAACATACATTAGGCTAATATATGTATTATGTGTCTATTTTTACATTTAGATAAATTTTTTTAAAAAATAATTATATAAATGAAAATGTCAGTTTTTATGAACTATGCCGTATTTTTCACTATTCATCAAAAATAAAATGTTTTCAGAAAAATACCAAAAATTCACCCTAATATAATTTTAATATTCTGAATTCAATAATTATGTCTATTTTACCAAATCCATTTTTATGAGTGTCTAAAATTAATTTTATTATTGTTCACAAAAGTACATAATTAGTAGTTCTTTTAAGAAAACAGTTTTTCTAAATATATAGCTATTTTGACAGAACATATACATTTCATTGTAATTATGTTTTATTTATGTGAAGGCATTATAAATAACATTTAAAATTTATTTTTTACTATTCATATTACAATATTTAATTGATAAATAAATAAATAGTTTAAATAATTATAATACTAATGTGTTATTTCATAGAAACTCAATCTTACATATAACGAAATCTAGGTTAGTGTTGCGTGAAATATATGAAATTAAATTACTTTAAAGAGATAATGTAATATGAAATTTTGGGGTGTTACATTTTATCCTCCTTCAATAAATTTCAACCTCACAATTTGGCATTCTTCAACAAAAATAAAAGGTTGAAAATAGAAAATACCATTGTGGAAAACTCACATTGGAAATAGGGTTAATAAAATTTAGTCTTAATAAGAGGGAAATGGAAATGAAAAAGTCACCACCATATAATGATTTCAAATAAGACAACATTGGAGGAAATTAAAGACACATAATTGTAGGAAAAATGTAAATATTTATTAGGAGTGATTGAGTTTATCAATCACAATCAAGTGAACAATAAATGTAAAATTGAGGTCCTTAAAGCCACCAATCTATGACTATTTAAAGTATAATTGGTTGAAAAAAACATAAGGTATTATGATAAAAAAAAATTAGATACACATTTTTTTAAGAGTTTAGATTAATTTACTATCAAAATATGAACTCAAGAAAACATAATTTATTTCATTTCCTTTAATAATCACAATCTCATAATTTGGTTTTTCTTCGATCTATTTTCACTTAATCACTTACACTAGGAAATGAATGTAAAATTTTTTTTGTAATCATTTAAGTGCATTAGATAAATCATAAAGTCTACAAATATTTTCTTAATCCTATATATGTTTACTAAAATCTACAATTTTAGGTCATAATATCCAATAAATTATACATTAACCACAAAAAAATATCAAGTACTCATCTTACTCCATTCCAAACTTTAGACTTAGCCAAAATACTTGTGTCCAAATTCATAGTCTAAAAATTTATAAGGAAGGTCAACATAACCTAATAAAGATCTCTTTTATCACATTACAACATGTGAATACATCCATCATGTATTCTTTTAAAACAAAGATACAACCTAAATTACCATAAAACATTGTTTGAATAGGTATGTACTTATTTATTTATTTTGTAAAACATAGAATATTAGATATAGTCATTAAATAAAAAAATATGTTGTAATCTTTAACAATGATAGAATACAAAAACCATTAATTAGTTCCATGGTAGTCAATAATATCCAATATACATTAACCTACACAATTATCTCTTCTTCCAAAATCATTTCCTCATCCTCAAGACTATTTTATGGTTTACCTTTCTCTCAACCATATATTTCCAAAAAATAACCTTCTATTGAGTAACTTTTTTTGGGTACCGCACAATCTCAAATCCTTTATTAATTAGTACTATAATACAATCCTTATATACTCTATAATTTTTATAATTTTTATATTATTAATAAAATTATCAAAATACAAAATTCATTAATAAAAAATATAAGAACACTAATTATTCATCTTCATATGTAGTGGTTTCATAACATAATTATTATCCAATATCATTATTTGGGGTATACTCTGATGATTGGGACATTGATTCGTATAGTGTCCCAACTCCTTGAAGATGATACGTTGTACATTTGATACATTTTTATTACCCTTGAAATCACGTACTTGGTTTCCTTTTTCACCACACATATAAAAAACTCCCATTCACTTCATGCATTTACCAAGGTGATTCTTTCCAAAGTTATCACATGTGGGAAAATCCTTTCTTCCCTTTATCTATCTTTTTTTCCTGGCATCCTCTTCTTCTCTTCCATCCCTTCAAATCCCTTGGACTCTGAGATTTCATTAATTATCATATTAACACATTATATTATTTCTTCATATAATGAGAATATGTGGGAGACTATTTTCATTCTAAATGTTTGCCTAAGACCATGAAAGATACGATCCTTCTTACTATTTAGATCATGAATATTTCTGGATTTCTCATTCCTTCTACGTGGCGCCATTTCGATATTATTAAATGCACTAGGTTAGATCATATCATAATGTACAATCCAAAAACAAGAAAAATTCTCAATATTAATTGAATATTTTAACACATCTAGTCTTATAATCATAGAAACGGTTTCTTTACTGACATATTTACTCCTAAATCCATCTTAATGTTTTGTAAATAAAATGTGAATTATCCTATGTATATCCCCTGAGAGGGTCAAACTAGGTGCACAGTAAGGCTCGTTCTCATGAACCAGGATACCCCGGGTCAAGCCTAAAACTCCAGGTCAGATTTTTCACTCCAAGTTACATCAGTTTTAGAACTACATCCACCTGTAGTATCAAGACATGGATGTATTTCTTGGTAGACCCGCATAATATCTATATGACCAAAATTTCGAATGTTCTTCTATACTAATCCTCAAAACCTATTTTAGGGAAAGGTTCTATAATCAGAGTTTTTATAAATATAGTTTCCAAAGTTATTACTAAACTTATTATGATACAAAATGTAATTCCCCAACCCCATAAGCCCATAGCTCTTTCATTATTTAAATATGTTGGCATGATTACAAGGAATCAAGTCCCGACGGACTGATCAGTTTAGTAGTATGGGAAAATAGATTACATATATGAACCTCACATTACAATTTGACATATAAAATACAACATAGATAATCCTTTGAGTAATCCATTATTCTCATATCCTAAACCAACATATAAATGATAATAAACTTCTTGGGATACTGGGAAAATAAAACATAATAATGGAGTGAGTTAGATGGTCATTAAGGACAATCAATATAGTGGAATCTATCATAAATAATCATATACTTTTATGGAAGGGTATAAAATTGAAACAAAATCCCCTTAAATACAAACATCAGCATAATATGGTAAGTATAAATCAAATAATTCCATTAACTTATTCATATTGTTATTCTACAAGTCGAATAATTAAATGTAACATTAATAACTAATCTCATAATGATGGAATTCATAATTCTGAACCTCTTAACCACAATGTCAAGGCCTCAGGCGAAGGCCCTAAATATAAAATTTCTCAAGGCCTTATGCCAAGACACAAGTTTGTCTCACGAGATCTAATGATGCAGAAATGGGATATAGCGGGCCCCATCCATCACATACTATGTCCAATGCATTCCTCATAAGAAAATTTTGAAACATAACATAAAATGTTGTATTAAAACTAACATAAAAAATGTTAATAATTTAACCATAAACCATGAATAGGATAAAATAGCACATCCATAGTCAAACATATCATAAATAATTAAATAAAATATGGAAGATTGTATTATAAGAAATCAACCTCAATCAATAATAATATCCAGTAAAGGATGTTGACATAGTTGAAAATTATATGTAAAAATCTTTCGGAAAAATATCCTTTTTTGTGAAATCATTTAAAAGTCACACAGTTATAAAGGAAGTCATTTTAAAAATATTTTTAAATCAAAGTGTCCCATACCACTTAGAATATTTTGAAAGAATAAACATTTTAAAACAATCTTCTCTACATAAATAAATCCTTAAAATCCTATTTAAATCATTTATATTAATTAAAAAGATACAGAAAAATAAATCATTATATCATTTAAAATGTTAATATTTTTAAAGAATCCCTTCCAAAAGAAATTAAAATAATTATTTTGAAATTTTTTTTATGAAACATGGACATTGGTGATAAATATTATTCAATGAATACTACATATAAAGAATCTCGGATAATAATTAGATTGACGAATTAACCCTTACCCTGTACATTCCTTTAGTCGAGGGTACGTTTAACTTATAGTATATTGACCATGGTGTGTTATTAAATTATACCAAAACCATATTAATATTTCTGATATCATATATGAATCATTTATGACTTTATACGACCCATTTGATAATAATTTCTATGTTTTAGTAACATTTCACGTAATAATCTCTTTTTTTATTGTACGTGTTTTAATTGTTATTCGTGATCATATCACTAAGATAATGATTTACATACTTCCATAATATAAAACATTATTTATATATATTATATATTCAAAATATAAATATGTATAATAGATATATATATATATGTGAATTGGAAATAGCATTCATGGAGACGGTATTTCGTACGTACGCATGAACATTGATTCCATTTTCTTATCATATAGTGTGGAAGTAAGTAAATGACATATATTTATCTAAATAAGTATATATTATTCTAGTAGAAATTGTATTTCATACACATCATAATTAATATATATATATATATGTTTATAAAAATTCTTGAGAGGTGGTCGTTGATGATGAATCTCCTCGCGTCGTGGGGATGGTAAGCCTTACATATGCACGAGCGAAAATATCATTCTATTGATGGTCAAATAGTATGTAATTGGATGGTATATTATATATACAAAATCATTAACATGTTATATTTTTTAAATAAATTAATTATACTCATTATTATACTCATCCAAATAATGAAGTGTTGAATATCAAACTGCACCATGCCGTGGAGACGATAAGCCGTACGCACGCACGTATGGTGACTTTGTCATTCATAGGATGGGTAGAATAATGAATTTGGTTGTACCATATTTATAATAACATCTCAGTATGTATAAGGTTCTGGAGTTATTATTTTAGTATACAAACAAAAATGAAAGAGGAAGTAGAAGAAGAAAAGAACATTGAAAGTGGTGATTCAATAATTACCTATTCTTCAGGCGATTCCTTTTGATTTGAAAAAAATCGATCCTCAGGTTGGATTTCTGATCAAAGTAATGCCTGTAGGTTGAATAGAATTTATTTGGAATGATATTTGAGTAGGGGTTGGCCGAGCCAAAAGGATTTGTAGTTGTGAATTTGTGGGAATGGGAAGTGCCATTTCATAAGAGAAGTGAGATTCACTTTAGGATAAGCTCAAAATATTATTTTATTATAAAATAATCGTAGGTTTTTATTAGGTACAAATAGATTTATTTATATGATATGGTGGGTATGGTTCAAAATCCTCTAAACCACCAGATATAATGGATTTATGGAAAATAGTATGCTTTTACCTATTTAAAAAAACTTTTAGTTATTTAATTAGTCTCAACCCTTGTGGTTCATTTTTATCATATTTTATCAAGGTCATTATCAAGAATTAAAAATAGTGTAACTCCATGATTGAGAGATATATCCCTTTATTAATTAATAAAGTTAAAAACAATTTAATTAAATACTTGATTTATATTATTTTTTAGTTTTCTATCATTTATGCCTTTAATAGCATTTGGGGAACCTACTACATTATCTTGGGTTTGATCATGGGTATGATTTATATATTTCTTATTTTCATCATGTGGGACACATAGAATTTTTTTAAATTAATTTTATTGTTGGAATCGAAATTATTTGTCCCTATAATGCTTTGGTTTACACTTTACATATAATGAGATGTTACGTATCATATAAGGAAGTTAACCTAATCTACTATGGGACTTTGCCAAATAGATAATTATGGTCTTGGGAGTGACAATTGAGTATTTTTTATGATTCCATATTTTATTTTTTCCATACTTTCAATGATTCCACAGTCTTATGATTTCATTTCCTTATGTTATTTTCCATGATTTCGATCATTGTATTTATGATATCATGTTTTCCCACTGGACTCTAATTTTATTTCATAGTTCCATATGTATTCTCTTTCATATCGTTATAGATCACCCTTTTCATTATTTATTCTCAAAAGGATATCTTATGATTTTTCAAAATATCTATTGGTGTCTGGAGAATTTTGAGAATTTTAAAGGAAAAATGATGTTTTTATGTTTAATATGACGTATTTGTATGTCTAATATTTCAACATCATTAGACCTATAAATATTCGACTTGTTTTTGATGGAAAATTATATGTAGTGTTAGGAAATAACATGTGTTTAAGGATTGGGTCACTAATGTTTTTATTATAAGAATAGACTAGTGATATTTTCATATTATGATAAATCAATATTAGTGAATACCCAATAGAGAAGTCTATGTTTGGGATGATATATTGGAATATTAGTCAAGTCATGAGTAGTTAATTTTCAGAAATATACCCCTATATGGATACATGAATGTGTATGGAGCAATGGAACACATGTACCTATAGTTAATCAACTAGAAAAGTGTTGGTTGAGATTTGAATCAATTATCATTGTGATTCTTGATGAGTGGAACTAAGATTTCATACCATTTGAGACACTCCCATGGGATATGATTTGTAAAATTAACAATCTCTATATGCACCATTTAAAATGAATTTAATAGATTGTTATTTTTGAAATACTAATAGTAAATACCCCATGTATGTACTATATTAAAACAAATTGAGTCATAAATTAGGATATAAATTTCACTTTTGAGTTATTCCTTATAAGTTCATTGCCTTCTTATTATATGCTTATTATATTGAGTTTTTTGATCACCATGGTTATTCTAGATATAATAAATGACTATAATGAGAATTAAATAGAGAAATTATTACTCAAAATCTATTCATGTCCAACAAATATCCTTTATGCTGATAGTTTTACAAACTATTTCATATCATGAAATTTTAGTAGAGATCTTCAAACACCACTACAATACATGGTGGTCCAGTTATTAGTAAATTTTTTTAATGAGGATATTTTTTATCTCATGTACATGACTCTTCCCTAATTTATAAATGTGGGATGGATATATAAGAAAACATGTCATAATTTATATTGGAAGTTGATATATTTCTAGTAATGTTATATTTTTCTCTATAGATCACACATCAACTTCTAGGAGATGTAAATTGACTTATTTATCCTAAATTAGCCTCTAATTCTATACATGTGTAAATAAGAGAGTGAATATCCTTTTTAATATTCCTAAAAATAGATGATAATGTTTGATTGTGAGAAATCAAATAAATCAAATATCATTTAATCAATATAAAGGAACAATCTTACGGAAATGAATATTCTAAGGGATTATATAGACGTATTACTTTAATAATTAGGTAATATTCTTACTAAATTATAGGTTGAATTCAAAATTTAACTTATAGCTAGATCTATACCAATATATAATATGTTTTATAGAATGACCCTAATTGAGTTAGATGAACTACAGAATAAATTATAAGATCAGCTGGACATTTGTTTCATACCTATGCTTACATCACCATATGGGGATATTGAACACCTTTTCAATAAGTAGGATTGGACAATACATATCTATATGAATTATCATTTACTTAATAGGAACACAAAAAACAACAAGTATCTTCTTCCATATATTAATGATTTATTCAATCAGTTATCTAGAGATCAATACTTCTATAATGTATAGAATCAATAATCATATCATCAGTCAAAGGTGAATTAGGAAGATATTCCTAAGAAAAAATTTGATACAAGGTACAAGAACTAAGATTCATTGTCATTCCATTTGGAAAAATTAATTCTTGAATTATCTTCATGCACATAATTAATAGTGTCCGTAGAAATTACCTCAATAAATTTTTGGTTTTCTTTATATCACATATTTTATATGATACAAATTTAAGGTGGAACATGAAGACTATTTAAATTTTTTCTAATGAAATTGAAGAAGGATAAATAATGTTTAAAGTATATTAAATGTGAGATTTATATTGATCATGTGGAATTATTAGGGAATATTATCACATGTAAAGTGATATCTATGGGCACATCAACAAATATACTGACTTGAGAATGTTTAATACCATAATTTGTGTTTGGGATCCATATATTCCTTGACTAAACTTGGTATTAGCCATGATTTTTATGAAAATTCTCATGATTTTGAAACCTGGTAGCCAACATTCATAGAAGGGATTGAAGTATGTTTAAAAAGATGAGTGTGAAGAAAATGTCCTTGTTTTATAGAAGAGTCGAACAACATCACCTGTACTCACCATAACAACATGTGGGGAAGGATTTGTAAACTACAGTAATAAATTAAAACAAGGTAATGGGATGTGTATTCATGAAAAATTATAGTTATTTCTAGGCCCTAAAACAGTTGAACAAGTGTGGGAAGAACTATCCAATTAACATTCTCTAGTTGGCCATAATAATATTCCCATTGAATATTTGGGGGAATTTTATTGATGTGGAGAAGTGTAATATATATTTGTAACATAATAATCATAAATGTATATTCACATAGAACAACCTAATTTTTTTTAATTAATATGGTTAGAGGTGTTCAATGATTATGATTTCTAAATTTTTTACCATCGAAAGAAGTAAAATATAGTTGTAGAAACTCTAAGTAGAAAATATCATGTAACATTATCTATGATGTGGATTGGGAAGAGTCTAATCATATAATATATGCAACAAAAGTATATGGAAATCATGAAGAAAGGAACATCATCCTACCTTTCTCATATGACATTTCATCCATTAATACTTGATAATTTTAAGAAGGATGGAAGTGACTATGTGGATATACAGAAGAAGGTGGATTCCATGAATAGGGTGAAAACCTATGATCAAAAATGATGAATAATTGGTTGTGATTTTTGGTATTTTACTTTCAATTATATTAAATTCAGAGTTAAATACGTTTATAATGAGTGATGGTCAGATCCCATCATTCTCTATCCACCTTTGATGAAAAAAATGTATAGAGATCATTGAGAACACTATTAGTGAGACAATATGATAATAGATGTTCTAGAATAAGTTTCACGACCCCTTCTTTATAAGGTGTACCCCTCTTGGGATGGTAATGTGATAAGAGAGATAATGACCCTCGAGTCCCACCTCCAATATTCCCCAGGTAGGGGAGTAGCACCGAGGGTATAGTAAACAAAAAAATGTGAGGAATTACCCTCTAAGAGAACACATTCAAAAGGGAGAGATAAGAGAGTCACCAATCCATCCTCCCACCAAAATTATGGAAAAACCACCCCCTAGGGATCAGAATCCCCAGGGTGTCAGTTTCCCTTACTAAAGGGGTGGAGTACCATATAGAAACACAAAAAGTACTAAATATACTATAGCTCACAAAAACACTATGGGAGTAACCTAGTCTTAGAATCAATTGCAACTGATGACTCTCAGACTCTCGACTACCACTTCTAAGACATGGTATCATATAATCACACAACCATTTAAAAAGCTTGATAACATTCCTTTATTTCCTTTTTATCAGTTTAAATTTATGTTGATTAATTATTCGAACATTAATTAACCATTATCAATTTCCAAATTATATTTCATTAGCATCACACCAAAAGTCCACTTTTCCTTTAAATTCCATCCTCAGCATTGCACCCCTACAATCTCCAACCCCATGGGTTAAAATAATTTATTAACAACATCATTAATTTCCCTTATTCCCTTGTATTCTAGAAAAACAATCTAACCTACTAAACACAAGGGTCTCAACACAATGAGTAGATGAACTACTCGTCCAGTATTTGCTGCCTATAACAAGAGCGTAGAACCATCCTCCCTCGAGAAGCCAAAAATGGAAAGCTCATGGAATGCCCTTTATGTCTTCACCCCTTTTGGAAGGAGGTTAAGAAAACCAATTTCCTTGAGAAGTGGGGAATGTAAAGAATATAAATAACCAAAAATAAACCGCAAGCATCCAAACATTCACATCCAACACATTCCATCATCTCAGGTGTCCTCCCCGACAACCACATGCATAAAATGATGAATATTGCCACTCTAGGCACCAACTGCTACCACAACCAATGGGCCTCATAGCCCCCATATATCAAAACTACCTTCCAGGTTCACATCACAAGCAGAAGGAAAAAAATCATCCAACCAACTGGGATCTTAGCCCTTAATCAAGAAAGAGGGTAACTCAGAACCCTAAGAGGCAATATCTGTTAATAAAAAACAAGTCATTTAATCCATCTAAAAATAACCAATTTATTATTTGCAGGTTCCAACTATAGGAAAACTAAAGAGTACGATATCACAAATTTGTTAAACCTAATTACTACTCCAATTTGATACACATAAAATTACAACAACAACAAATAGATTTAGTTACATGTCTTTTTATCTTTATCAAAACAATTATCAATTGATTCCAACTATACATTCATTACGAATTTCCATCAATAAAGAAAAGATAAAAATTAGGCATATATCTCACATTATCTAAAAAAACAAGATTCAAAAACTTATGATCGATATCAATTTATTTATCCAGTTCAAATATTTAGTATTTAAATTCCATTATGATCGAGTGGTCTAAAACATGATAACTCTATAGTTGCATATAAAATAAAATAGTATCAACAAATCCCCTACCTAAAACAATTCTTGATGCTCTTTATACATGAAAGATCCACACAATGGATCACGATTGCCTCCTCCCGTGACAACTGTATCCACCCGAGGATGTCGTGGTACAACCGCACCTACCAAAACCCAAGAAAAAATCATTATAAGCATGTAGATAAAATCCCATAACTTGTAATGGAGAAAAATGAGAAGATAAACGCAAAAGAAAGATGATAAAACATACCTTGTATTGATGAAGGATCGGCCCTTGCTTCTTGCACCAAAATAGGGGGTGGACATGCAGCATGAAGAATATTCAAGGGGAAACGATACGAGGACTAAGGTTCAATCACACCACTCTTATGGGAATAAGGAAGGGGTCGACCATCTCGCAAAATTTAGAATAAGGGTGGAAGATATCTCGTCACATTAGAGGATTTACAATGCAGTGGTTTAAGATATGCTGGATTTTCCATTAAAAGAATATCACATTAAACCACATGGTTTTACCATGTAAATACATCCTGAGCCATATGGAAAATTAATATAGAATTTATGGGATATGATTTCATCCTAAACCTCATAAAATAAGGCCTTGAATGCATTTTATTTCAAAGAAAATGTGAAAGTGGTGAAATTGTAGGAAGCTAAAAACATTATTCACAGAATGACTCACCGGTCCTGGACTCACTGATCCTAGACTCACCGATCCATGAAACACTATTCATAGAATGAGTCACCTTTCATGGACTCCCCAATCTTGTAAACACTATTCATAGAATGACTCATTGATTCTGGACTCACCAATCCTGGAAACACAATTCACAAAATGACTCACTGATCCTGGACTCACTGATCCTGGAAATACTCTTCATAGAATGAATCACCAATCATGGACTCACCGATCCTAGCTCACCGATACTGGAAACACTGTTAACAGAACAACACATTGATCTGATGGTATTGTTCACATAATGACTCACCGATCCGATGGTACTGTTCACAAGAAGACACCCTGATCTGATTGTACTGTTCAGAGAAGGACTCACCAATCTGATGGTACTGTTCACAGAATGACACACTGATCCAATGGTACTGTTCACAAGATGACACACCGATTCGATGGTACTATTCATAGAATGACTCATTGATCCATTGGTACTATACATTTAATGATTCACTGATCTAATGATACTATTCAAATCGATCTCACTGATACTGATGGTGGTGTTCACATCGGTCTAACTAATGGAACTGTTCATATTGGTCTCATCGATTATATTGTTCACATTAGTCTCACTGATGTAACTATTCACATCGGTCTCCCCGATGGAACTGTTCACATCGGTCTCACCAACGAAATTGTTCATAGCAGTCTCACCGATGGTACTGTTCACATTCCTATTACTGATTGAATTGTTGACATGGATCTCACTGATGGTACTATTCACATCGGTCTCACTCATGGAACCATTAACATAGGTCTCACTGATGGAACTGTTCACATCAGTCTCACTGATGGAAGTATTCCCATCTATCTCACCGATGGAACTATTCACAGAATTGGAAATTTAAAAAGTGTTGGGGATAAGTCACCTTGACCTCCCAAAACAACTTGAACATCATATTTCCGTAGAGGAATGGACCATGGAGGTCCATTCCATTACATCAGATACCTATAAAAACATTCTCATCCTCAATAATTTATAACCCACCTAAAGGGAAATAGAAACGGGTTCCTAAAAACAACCCATTGAGATACCTCTCAAAAGAGAGCAAGCCACAAGAAACAACCAATGAAAGCCATCCCATAATCATGAATGGTATAAAACCACAAAGCGAACATCGCCACACGAAAAGAGTTAAACATAAAAAAACTTGGGGTACTGAGCACGTATCTGTGACTCATGATCCCAAGTACTCTCCTCGACAACACCGTGTCACAACAAGACACAAACCAATGGAATAGAATGCCCACACAACATCTTCACCTTTGGGACTGGATCTCTACCAGCCACTCCTTGAAGGTCGCATCACCATCAACATCAATCTCGCTCCACTGGATGACATGTGAGTCATCATGAAGAAAACAACAGAGCTATGATGGATGGAAAACATCTTGTATTCAGATCATCTATGGGAGAAGCACTATCTGGTACGCCATGGCTCCAACATGAGCTAAAACCTCAAAAGGACCAACAAACCAGGGAAAAAACTGACTCCCACGACCAAACCTTCACTGTCCACGACGGGGAGTCACCATCAGAAACTTGTGATTCCCAAAATCAAAGTCCAAAGGTGTCCTCCTTTGACTGGTATATGATTTATGATGATTTTGAGCTGTCTTCATTCTCTCACAAATCATTTGAACCATTTCTATTGTATTCTGCACTAGTTCTGGTCTGATAGTTACTGACTCTACGACCCCAATCCAGAAAAATGGAGAACTCAAAGGTCGGGAAAAAAGGCTTCAAACTACGACATACTGATGGTGGAGTGAAAATTATTGTTTTAATCTAACAACACCAAGGTTAAGTGCCTCATCCACGATCCTCCAAAATCCCGGATGTAAGAGCACAACATGTCTTCAAGAGTCTGAATAGTCTTCTCCGTCTGACCGTCCATCTACAGATGAAAAGCAGTGTTAAGGCATAGATGAGAACCAAATGAATTTTTGAGACCTCTTCACACCCTAGAGGTAAAATGAGGATCTGGATCAGTAATGATCATCCTCAGGACTCCGTGGAGTCTCACCACCTCCACCAAATACTGCCTTGACAAAACTTCGACTGAGCTCGACTCCTTAGATGCTATAGAGTGTGCTGATTTTGTTAAACGATGAACTACCACCCAAATAGCATAAAGTTCTCCCAGTGCTTGAGGTAAACCCGTAATAGAGTCTATTGAGATGTCCTCCCACTTCCACTGAGGGACATCTAGCAGTAGAATCAGACCACTATGAATATGGTGTTTAACCTTAACCTTATGGCATTACAAACATCGAGATATAATGTCTGCAAACACACGCTTCCAACCAAGCCACAAAACTGACTTCTCAAGGCTCGGTACATCTATTCCATGCCAGGATGCACAGCTAAAGGAGAACTGTAGAACTCTCTGAGAACCATATCATGCATCATTAAAACAACAAATATCCTTCCATAAAACAACACTCAGTGTTGTTCATCCTTAGATAAACCATCAGGGGCCTCACCAGAAATAACTTATTCTCTCTTGACCTCCACCTAAAGATCCCCCAACTAGGACTCTTATACCTACTACACTATAGATTACTTCACCATCATCTGAAAATGAAAACCTCTACCCCCAACATCTCCCATATTGAGATGTAAAGATGGAATTTCTTCCATAACTATCCAAGAATCACCTGATTCACACACTACATCACCATGTGACTTCATGCTCAGCGCATCAGCTTCAATATTTCTCTTTATAGGGGTATACAATATTTCAATGTTGTATTCCTTTAAGAACCCTATCCACCAACATTTTCTCAAGTTTACGTACCACTCGGAGAAGACTTTCCTCAGGCTCTTATGATCGGTGAAAACCACAATGCGCTCGCTAATGAGGTAATGTCTCCACAAAATTATAGACAATACCACAACTGACAAATCAAGGTCATGGGTGGTATAGTTGTATTCATGGGGAAGAAACTATTGCAACCAATAATAAAAAACCGATCTCTACTGCATAAGAACACAACCTAACCCAAGATGTGATGAATTACAGAAAACATCAAACTAAACTTTTTCTGCTGGAAGAAAAAATAACTCGAGAACATACAAAATTACCATTTAGATACTCGAAATCTACATGGAACTGATCAATCCACATGAAAACTTGATCATTCCTTATGAATACTATCAGAGGAGTCGCAAACCAAGAGAAATATGCTACGAACCTCTTGTAGTAGCCTGCAAGACCATGGAAACTTCACAACTCTCCCACTATCTTAGGGGATTCCCAATACACAACTACTTCTATCTTTGATGGTTCCACAACTATTCCTTGCTGAGACACAACATGCCCCATGAAACCGACTTCCCAATCCCAAAACTCACACTTCGATAACTTCCCAAACAAATGATGTTGACAAAGAACTCCCAAAACGGTGTGTATATTATCTACATAATCTAACTAAAATGTGGATTACACAAGGATTTCATCAATGAAAACCACCAAAAAATTATCCAGGAACTCATGGAACTAAGAATTATTTAATCCCATAAACATAGTTACAACATTCATCACACTGGATGACATTACAATGAATTCATAATGCCCATAACGACAATACAAAATAGTATTGGGATATCCTCTTCCTTCACACAGATATGATGATATCTTGACTGCAATTCAATCTTTGAGAACCAACTTTCAAACTTTAGTTGATCAAATAAATCATCAATCCGTGTAAGAGTATAGAGATTCATCATTGTCACTTTTTTTAAGCGAAGATAATTGATATACAACTGTAAACTACCGTCAAACTTTTTTATGAAAAAAACCGGTGCACCCCACGGTGACACACACGGCCGAACAAAACTGCACTATATAAGACCATCAAGTTGTATACATAGCTGTCGTAACTTATAAGGGTCCATCCTTTATGAATTCAAAGAGATAGTAGATGGTTCTAGCTGTAGATCGATCCCAAACTCAATATCTTGTCAACAGGGTAATGATACATCCTCTTCTGGAAAGACATCAGGGTAATCTTCTATGAACCTAGGAAACTCCAACTTTTTAACCTCTGATGAACTAAGCATCTGCTCAGCCATCAAGGATGATAAGGACGAAACATGCCACATACCCATCCGAGGGTCTCACTCACTAATAAACACCCATGGATCTCCATCCTCATCGAAGAACATAGCCTGAATCTTGAAGAAATCCTTGTTATTCGGCACTGAATACAACCATCCCATTCCAAGGATGACTTCACATGGTTGTATCCATAAACAAAATAAATATCCTCAAGAGAGGTGCTTCCCCATCTCTAGTTCGTAGTCTCTACATACTTCAAACAAGTCAGCTTGACCTCCAACTAGCATAGTCAATGCCAAGGGAACTAGAAGAGTCTCTAACTCAAGTAAAAAAGCATGGTCTAGGGCTGGTGATAAGATGGATTGTGTCACTCCTGAATCAAACAAGGCATAAACTAAGTTATAAAACAAGAAAAGGGTACCTCGAACGACATCTGGATTTCCTGAAGCTAGCAATGATAAAGAATTAAGCTGACCACAACCTCTTATACGGCCTCTCTGACCCTGATGACGACCACCACCATAGTTGCGCTCTGCTCTCAGAGGATGGGGAGCATCATAGGGCTGTCCTCTTCCTGCCCCATCTACCCTATGCTGATCGAAAGATGGTGTAACATACTGCTTCTGCATTGACCGAAACTGCCTCAATGGAGAAACCTAGAGTGGAACACCTGGTGCATGATGAATACTCTGATTGGTCAGGAACACTTGCTGCTGATGACCTCCACAACCACAAGAAAAAATCCAGCAAATCCCATGGCATAGTCCTAAGAGCCGTTGCACCCAAATAAATGAGTTTCTAAAGGCTAGGACCTACCCCCAACTGAACATAAACTCTTCTACCCTGAAAACCGAGAACCCCAGACCATAAATCTACATTTTGAGGAATCATGACAACTCCGCTCTCATGACAATATAGTTCTATCCAATGTCCTATCGACGTAAACTTACCATTCCAGTACCCCCAATATATTTCTTTAGAATAAATGGGGTGACCTGGTACTGGATCTCTACATGCAAAGCCTCCTCAAATTGCCTTGCCCTAGCCTCCTCATTTGGAAAGAAGTTTGAAGAATATCTTAAAAGGTTTCTAAAATTGATTAAAAACTATAGCACACTCTAGATTCCATGTCGAAGGGTAAGAAGCTCCTAGAAACTGGATGCCTTTGCGGTCGAAGAAAGAAACTTGATTCTAAAATTGTCTTCAAACCCCCTATTGAGTTTGGCGAATCCTTGTGATACTTGAGGAATTAGAACCACCATTGACTCACTGATCCACAAAACATCATCATAAACAAAGTCATCTCATTATCCTTCTGAGCACGGATCGATCAAAATCCTATCTTGACCTCCTCTAACCAGTCTTCTATGACTGTATCAGAAATATAGCCCTCATTCTTATGCAGAATTTGGTGATGAAACTTTCTGAGTGTCCTCCTCTAAGTGTCATTCCCATCATCCTTTACCCTATGGTGATCTACTGGCACAACCTACTAAACATATTCTACGCAATCCTGATGAGGAAGTTTACCTAGAGCCATACCTCTAAAATAAAAAACAGGTAGAACTCACTACTGGAAAACTAACCTATACCAACTATTTGGAACCGTTGGTATTGGCCTCTAAACCATTGGAATAGCCTATACCAACGGTTTGGAGAACCGTAGGCAAGTAATCCGTTGGGATAGGTCTATACCAACGATATTTGGAAAACTGTTGGTATATACCTATACCAACGGTTCCGAAAACCGTTGGTATAAGTAATATGAAAATATATACCAACGGTTCCTTAAAACCGTTTGTATATGTATTTCTAAAAAAAACATTCGATGGGATTTGATCCCAGGACCTCCGGTTTATCATTTAACGACCTAACCACTAACCTAACATGACTTTTTTGAACATAATTTCATATATATATATATATATATATATATGTACTATCATAATTATTTTAAATTTTGATTTATAAAATGTTCTGGTTAAGAGGATCCGATAAAAAATCAAAGGACCTATACTAACGGTTTTCAAAACCGTTGATATAGACCTATACCAACTGTTTTGAAAACCGTTGGTATAGTTCCCTGGAATTTAGGAAGGGATGTTGAATTATTGGGGACCTTTCCCAACTGTTTGGCCAAACCGTTGGGAAATGGTAGGATTTCCCAATGATTTGGCCAAACCGTTGGGAAAAGTGGCCACAAATTGGACCTTTCATAACAGTTTTGGCCAAACCATTAGGAAAGGGTAGGCTTTCCCAACAGTTTGGCCAAAACTGTTGGGAAAAGTGGCTACAAATTGGACCTTTCCCAACGGTTTTTCCAAACCGTTGGGAAAAGTGGCCACAAAGTGGACTTTTCCCAACAGTTTTTCCAAACTGTTGGGAAAAGTGGTGACAAAGTGGGATTTCCCAACGGTTTTGGCAAACCGTTGGAAAAAGTGGCCACAAAGTGGGCTCTCCCAACGGTTTGGCCAAATCATTGGGAAAGGGGGTATAGAAGTGTTGGGAAAGGTCACATTTCCAGTAGTGACTCTTAAAAATGGAATATGGAAGACACAACATTAATTAATTTATTATTTTATTTTATTCATTTTATGTTAACAAATCCCAATGTCTACCCATTCAAACACAGACACACAGAATAATGATGAATGATCATTTCCTAGGTCTCAACCCTGCAACTAGTAGCACCTTTTTTAGTAGACATTGTAAACTTAAAGGTCTGTGCATCAAATCCCAGGGGGCCCTAAATGCCTATGTCTCAGCCGGTATTTAGTGTTTACATAACTTGATAAAATTTACTGAAACCGTTTCTCTACAAACCCATGCAACCTCACCTATTCCTTACACAAAACACCATCATATCCCTCAACCATACCTCTTATACCACTCTAACATGACACCCTCCCCATAAGGTGTACCCCTCCTAGCCTGGTAATGTGAGGAAGGAGATAATGAACGTAGATTCCCACCTCCAATAGTCCCTAGGTTGGAAACTAGCACCGAGAGTATATCAAACACACAAATGGGAGGCATTAACCTCTAAGAGAACACATGCGAAAGAGAGAGATAAGACTGACACCAACCAACTCCAACTTAGAAAACAATAGAAATGAAATCCAAAGTACACATATTTAATGTCATACAAAACTAATACAAATTAATGTTGAAAAATAAAAGTACCCAAATGAAATTAAAAACAATAGCAACCACAAGCCCGAACAGCTTCTACAACCCCATGCTAGTAGAAACCATCTTGGTCTCCAACCTTCTCCAAGTGACCTGAAAACAGTTTATTTATACCTAGGGTGAGTATAATCGTTTACTCAGTGGGATCCTCCCTAGAGCCTCTCATGCAAATGTAATGAAAGCATGCTAAGGCATAGTTAACAACAAGTTAAACTAACTCCTCACCTAAATAGGTATACTATGTTCCAAGCCTCACCATGGCTAACCTCACCAAGTATCACATATATGAGTATATAATATAAGAAAAAATATCAAGGGTATCCCGCTATTACTTCCCCATTAGTTTTGCACTTTTCCCCAACATCACACATCTTAATCCATCTCTCTCAAAAAAGAATTTCCCGCAGACACCTAGGCGATGCACCACAACCTGAACTTCATAGGAAAAAGCCAACACATCCACATAAAAAAAGTATCCAAGTAGTTTCTTGGAGCCACCATAGCTCGCATAATGTGTATCATACGTCAAATGTTATACCTCATTCCATTACATCCCACACACCAAGTAAGGATCCTCAAGCCATCATAGCCTACACAAGTTACACCTATAGTGGTACATAGGAAACTATATCTAGAATATGTGTGTGTTAATAACCAGAAGCTGTTACATCTATCTACACACATATGAAGAAAAAACTAACTGTTGTGCCTACCAACACAAGTAATAACCAAGAGAAGAGAGCGGGGCCAAAGTGGGTAGTCAGCCATCCATCCGCCCACCAGAACGTTGGAGAAAACACCCTCATTGATCAGAATCCCCGAGGTGTCAGTTTCCCTAACTAACGGTGTGGATTAGCATATAGAAACACAAAAATTATAGAATATACTATAGAAAACAACCACACAATATGCATCTGCTAGTATTAGACTCAACTACAGCTCATGTCTCTCAGACATCCAGCTGCCACGTCTAAGAATAGGTATCCTATAAACATAAAACCATTTAAAGAGCTTGATTACATTCATTCATTCCCTTTTTATCAGTTTCATTTCAAATTAATTAATTTTTTAAACATTAATTAATAATTAAAAATTTCCAAATTATATTTCGTTAGAATTACACCCAAAATCCATTGTTCCTTTAAATTACAACCTCAACATTGCACCCAGGAAGCTCCAACACCATGGGTTAACATCATTACTTTCCCATATTCCCAGACATTCTAGAAAAACAATCTATGCTACTAAACACAAGGGGCTTAACACGGTGAGTAGATGAACTACTCATTGAGTTTTTGCAGCCTATAGTATGAGCGTAGTCCCTTCCTCCCTCGGGAAGTGAAACACGAAAAGCATGTGTCATACCCCATGTGTATTGGCCCCTTTTGGATGGAGGGAAATAAAACCACATGCCTTGAGCAGTAGGGAAGGTAAAAAAGATAAACAACCAACAAAAAATAGAAAGCTTCCAAACAGTCACATACAACCCATTTCATCTTTTCTGATGTACTCCCCGACAACCACATGGGTAAACCGATGCATCTCACCACTCTAGGCGCCAACTTCTGCACAACCAATGGGCCTCCCTGTCCCCACATATCTCAACTACCTTCTAGGCTCACATCACAAGCAGTAGGAAAATAGACATCATATCAATTGGGATCTTAGCTCTTAAACAAGAAAGAGGGTAACTTAGAACCCTTTGAGGCATTATCTATTATCAAACAACCAGTCATTTAATCCATCTGGAAATAACATACTTGTTATTTGTAGGTTCCACCAATGGGAAACCAAAATAGTAATCTTTCAAAAATTTATTAGACATGCTTACTGCATCAATTTGATTAACATAAAATTACAATAACAACAAACAGATTCATTTACATGCCTCTTTATCTTTAAAAAACAATTATCAATTAATTCCAGCTTTACATTCATTACCAATTTCCATCAAGAACACAAATTAAAAAACTAGAATATATGTCACACTATCTAGAAAAAAAGGAGGCAGTAACATACAATCGATATTAATTTATTATTCAAGTTTAAATATTTATTATTTCAATTCCATTTTGATTTAGTGGTATAAGACATCCTAACTCAACAGTTTAATGTAAAAGAAACGAGAAGCAATGAATCTCATAACTCAAAAGGTTCTTGACACTCTTTATACGAGAATGATCCACACAATGGATCATGACTACCTCCTCCCATGACGACTGCATCCACCCGAGGATGTCACGGTACGACCACACCAACAGAAACACAAGAAACCTCCATTAGAAACATGGATATCACATAACATAACATGGAAAGGAGAAATAGGAGAAGATGAAGCCAAAAGAACAATGATAAAATATACCTTATATCAATGAAGGAACAACCCATGCTGCTTGCCCCAAAACAGGGCGTATACATACAGTAGGAAGAAACTTCAAGGGGAAACAATATGATGATTAAAATTCGATCAGAACACTCCTATTAGAAGAAGGAAAGGTTTGAGCATCTATCATAAGGTAGAACAAGGGATTAAGATATCTCATCCCTTTAGAGGATTTATGGAGCAGCGGTTTAAGATACACTGGATTTTCCATTAAAAGTGTATCTTAATAATCCACAATGTCTGATTAAGTAAATACATCCCAGGCCTTAGGTAAAATTAATATAGGAGTTATGGGATTTTATTTGGTCATAAATCTCATAAATCAATGCCTTGAATTCGTTTTACATCAAATAAAATGTCAAAGGGGAGAAACTGTAGGAAGTTGGAAACACAATTCATAGAATGACTTATCGGTCCGAGACTCAATGATCCTCGACTCACTAATCCTAAAAATACTATTCCCAGAATGACTCACTAATCCTGGACTCACCAATTCTAGAAACACAGTTCAAAGAATAACTCATCGATCCTCGAAACAGTATTCACAAAATGACTCACCGATCCTTGAAACAATGTTCACAGAATGACTCACCGATCTAGGAAACACTGTTCACATAATGACTCACCATTCCTGGACTCACCGATCATGAAAATAATATTCACATAATGACTCATAGATCTTGAACTCACTGATCATGGACTCACCAATCAAGGAAACACTATTCACAGAATGACACACTGATCTGAAGGTATAGTTCACAGAACAACTCACCGATCTAATAGAACTATTCACAGAAGGACACACTGAATATATGGTACTATTCATAGAACAACTCACCGATCTGTTGGTACTGTTCACATAAGGACTCACTAATCCGATGGTATTGTTCACAGAATGACTAACTGATCTGATGGTACTATTAATGGAATGACACATCGATCCAATGGTATTGTTCATAGAAAGACACACCGATCTGATGGTACTATTCACAAAATGACACATCGATCTGATGGTAATGTTCATAGAATGACTCACCCATCCTATGGTATTTTTCACATTGGATTCACCTATACCTATGGTACTTTCCACATCAGTCTCACTAATGGAATTTCTCAGATCGGTCTCACCGATAGTACTATTAACATCGGTCACACCGATGGAACCATTCAAATCGGTCTCACCGATGGAACTAGTCACATCGGTCTCATAGATGGAACTATTCACATTGGTCTCACCGATGGAACTCTTCACAGGGGTCTCACGGATGGTAAAGTTCACATCGGTCTCACTGATGGAACTTTTTACATTGCTACCACCAATGGCACTGTTCACATCGGTCACACCGATGGAACTGTTCACATGGGTCTCACCGAGGGAACAATTCACATCAGTCTCACTAATGGAACAGTTCCCATTGGTCTCATCGATACAACTATTCCCTTTAGTCTCACTAATAGATCATTTCTCTTCGGTCTTACATATGGAACGGTTCTCATCAGTCTCACTGATGGAACTATTCCCAGAATTGGAAATTTGCAGAAGTCTTAGGGATAAGTCACCTTGAACTACCAGAACACCTCAAACACCAGATTTCCGGAGAGGAATAGACCAGAGATATCTAAGCCATTATAATATGTATTAATGTTCTTGGTGTGTCATTAGTTGAATTGAAATGGAAAACATTTAAAAGGTATGACACAACCATATACTATACCTACATGTAAATTAGAAAACATCATTATTTATATTTTCATGGGTCTTAAAAACACCTAAAAAGGGAACACGGTTAAATTGGTTCTGGTGGGTTTTTCATATAATTTTTTTCACATAAATTAATTTTTAGGGGACTTCTTGCTTGATCACCATTCAATCATATACATTAGATAAGCTGTTAGGATATATCTAAAACCAATAAATTCCTTTGAACAATTTATAATACAATAATACTATCAATTATATCTTCCAAATTGACCCATAAAAATTCCACTATTGGAGGATATGTAGAATATTTATGTGTTGGGTTGAATTTGGTGAAAAAATATTCTAGAAGTTAAGATAGCTAAAGAAGTTGTATAAATGGCTATGACTATTCAATGAAAAATATAAATACACCATATTCTAAAAAATATTTTTCATGAAAACCATTTTTGGGACAAGGAGTTTGTGGTTAGTGATGAAGTGTTTCTCCATAAATGTATATGGAAGAGCATTATGTGATTTTTTAAGAAGGGTAATATTTTTTCAAAATTTATTGGCCCCTTTCATATTCATAATCCCATCGGAGCTGTTGCGTATCAACTATCACTCCCACCAATTTTTCCAAAGTACACGATGTGTTCTATGTATCCCTCTGGGGAAAGTATATACTAGATCCCTCACATGTAAGGGATTCTGGGGTGGTATATTTGGATAATGATATCTCTAATGGGTAGCTGGTGGAGATCACAAAAAAAGAGAAAAATTTAACCATAATAAGAAAAAGTGACTTGTAAAAGTACGTTGGATAAACCATATGTATGAAGAGGTAATGTGGGAACCAGAAGAGACCATGAAAAATGTATCCTCATTTATTTTCACCCTCGTATATGGAATGAAATTTGAAAGGTGAATTTTATCAACAGGGGAATAGTTTAATCACCTAAGATGCTAGTGATTATTTTCACATAAAAAATATTTCCTTGAGTTTCTTATATTACATTAAATAGTGAACTAAACCAAAAATTGTGAGACTTTAATAAAACAAAATTATTTAAGTTTAATTTTATAGGAGTTAATCAAATGGGTATAGATATTTGTAAATAATTTCTAAATTCATATATTATATATATATATATAGAATTTTAATTTGACCAAATAAAAGTCATTTTTTGAAAATAGTGTATCAATATTATCTTAAGGTTAATTCTTGAGTCTTTTCTGAAATAATATATTTTAGCTGAATAATAAAAATATCAATTTTTTTAAATAGTATCACTTTTATTATTCTCACTACTACATCTTGGCCCTTTATCAGCACTAAAAACTAGCATTAATAACATTAGAAAAGGGTTGTTAATGCCGGCATAGATAAAGGGGGGTCCCCTTTATCATCGCTCCAAAAAGCGCTGATATAGGCGACCATTATCAGCACTAAAAAAAGTGATGATAATGGACCCCCTTTATTAGTGATTTTTTTAGTGCTAATAAAGGTCACCTATATTAGTTCTTTTCAGAGCATTGATAAAGGGTGTCCTTTATCAGCGCTCTTCTAGCGCTGTTAAAGGTGGCCTTTATCAGCACTCACAAAAGCACTGATAAAGGCACCATCGCCTGCACCTGCAAAATAGAACCCGCAAACCTGCACACCAGAATACCTGCACAAAGTAGCACATGCACACCTGCACAAAATAGCACCCCCACACAATATTTTGACCGAAAACAGTATATACATTTACTTAACATCATGAATACAAAAAACAAATTTCTATATACTTTTGAAACATTGTTTTACATGGTTACAATTAAAATTATTCAACAACAGTTATAAACATTCACGTTTCATCCTTTGATATCCGTGATCTGCTCTCAAAAATTGTCGTTCACGGTATTTGTTGCTGAACAAAGCATATGATCTCAAGGAAAAAAATTCACCTATATAAGAAAAAAAATATTATGTTAGTAATGCAATAATGAAATAAATTAAAACAGTAATATGAAATAATATATTAATATGGAAATGTAAAACTAAAATATGATATTTTAAACTCAAATGTTTTCATTATGATAACACTGAAAGGGAATAACGTAAAATCAATATGTTTTTGATTGATTTATCTCATTTAATAAATACTGATTCTTTATCTAATGAAAAGATTTACCGGTCACACTGTGCGTCGGATTGAGGTGCGGTCGATTCGTACATGTCACAAATGACTCATGGATCATTTTCCTAAATTTTCAAAACAATCAAAATGCATTTTCTTGGTATTCTGTATGTCAGTAGTGTTGTTTTCTAAAGTTTATGTCATTTTCAAACTGATATCAGACACTTTTAGCCATACCTATCACACCGTACGTCAGATTAAGGTGCAGTAAATTTTTACACCTCAAAAATGACTCATGGATCATTGTCCTAAAGTATCAAAACAATCTGACCGCATTTTCTTGGTATTCCGTATGTCATTAGGGTTGGTTTCTAAAGTTTATCTCAATTTGAAACTGATCTCAGCGACTTTTATCCATATCGGTCACACCATGCATCGGATTGAGGTAAGGTTGATTCGTACACGTCACAAATGACTCATGTATCATTTTCCTAAAGTATTAAAACAATCCGAATGTGTTTTCTCAGTATTCCGTATGTCAGTAGTGTTGTTTTCCAAAGTTTATCTCAATTTGAAACTGATATCAGACACTTTTCGCCATACCGGTCACACCGTGCGTCGGATTGAGGTGTGGTCAATTCGTACACATCACAAATGACTCATGGATAATTTTCCTAACGTATCAAAATAATCCGAATGAATTTGCTCGATTTTTTGTATGTCACTTGTGTTGTTTTCTAAATATTCTCTCAATTTGAAACTGATATTAGTCACTTTTAGCCATACCAGTAACACCGTGCGTCGGATTGAGGTGCAGTCGATTCGTACCTGTCAGAAATGACTCATGGATCATTTTCCTAAATTATCAAAATAATCTGAACATGTTTTCTTGGTATTCCACATGTCATTAGCGTTGTTTTCTAAAGTTTATCTCAATTTGAAACTGATAGCAGTCACTTTTAGCCACACCAGTCACACCGTGTGTCGGATTGAGGTGAGGTCGATTCTTACACGTCCCAAATGACTCATGGATTTTTTTTCCTAAAGTATCAAATCAATCCGAATGTGTTTTCTTAGTATTCTATATATGAGTAGTGTTGTTTTCTAATGTTTATCTCAATTTGAAACTGATATCAGACACTTTTAGCCATACCGGTCACACCATGCATCGGATTAAGGTTCTGTTGATTCGTAAATGTCACAAATGACTCAAGGATCGTTGTCCTAAAGTATCAAAACAATCTGAATGCGTTTTCTTGGTTTTCCATATATAACTTGTGTTGTTTTCTAAAGTTTATCTCAATTTGAAACTGATATCAGACACTTTTAGCCATACCAGTCACACCGTGCATCAGATTGAGGAGAGATTGATTCATACACGTCACAAATGACTCAAGGATCATTTTCTTGAATTTTCAAAACAATCCGAACACGTTTTCTCAGTATTCCGTATGTCAGTAGTGTTGTTTTTTTTAAAGTTTCTCTCAATTTGAAACTGATATCAGACACATTTCGCCATACCGGTCACACCGTGCATCGGATTGAGGTGCGGCCAATTCGTACACATAAACAATGACTCATGGATCGTTTTCCTAAAATTTCAAAACAATCCAAAAGCGTTTTCTCGGTATTCCATATGTCAGTGGTGTTTTTTTCTAAATTTTATCTCAATTTGAAACTGATATCAGACATTTTTATCCATACTGGTCACACCGTGCGTCGGATTGAGGTGTAGTTGATTCGTACACATCACAAATGACTCATAGATCATTGTCCTAAAGTATCAAAACAATCCAAATGCGTTTTCTTGGAATTCCGTATGTCACTTGTGTTGTTTTCTAAAGTTATGTCAATTTTTAACTGATATCAGACACTCTTAGCCATGCCGGTCACACCGTGCATTGGATTGAGGTGAATTCATTTCTTACACATCGAAAATGACACATGAATCATTTTCTTAATGTATTAAAAAAATATGAACGTGTTTGCTCGGTATTCCGTATGTCAGTAGTGTTGTTTTCTAAAGTTTATCTCAATTTGAAACAGATATCAGACACTTTTAGCCATACTGGTCACACCGTACGTCGGATTGTGGTGTGGTCGATTCGTACACGTCACAGATGACTCATCGATTGTTTTCCTAAAGTATCAAAACAATCCAGACCCATTTTTTCGATATTCTGTATGTCAGTAATGTTGTTTTCTAAAGTTTATCTCAAATTAAAACTGATATCAGACACTTTTAGCCATACCAGTCACACCGTGCGTCAGATTGAGGTGTAGTTGATTCGTACATGTCACAAATGACTCATGGATTGTTTTCATAAAGTATCAAGACAATCCAAATGCATTTTCTCGGTATTCCGTATGTCAGTAGGGTTGTTTTCTAAAGTTTCTCTCAATTTGAAACTGATATCAGACACTTTTAGCCATACTGGTCACACCGTGCATCTTATTGAGGTGTGTTTTATTCATACACGTCACAAATGACACATGGATCATTTTCCTAAAGTATCAAAACAATCCGAATGTGTTTTCTCGGTTTGTCGTATGTCACTTGAGTTGTTTTCTAAGGTTTATGTCAATTTGAAATTGATATCATACATTTTACCAATACCGGTCACACCGTGCGTCGGATTGAGGTGTGGTCGATTATTACACATCAAAAATGACTCAGGTATCATTTTACTAAAATATCAAAAAAATCCAAATGCGTTTGCTCAGTTTTCTATATGTCACTTGTGTTGTTTTATAAAGTTTATCTCAAGATATAAGATACTTTTAGCCATACCGGTCACACCGTGCGTTAGATTGAGGTGCAGTCAATTCTAACAGGTCAAAAATGACTCAAGAATCATTTTCCTAAAGTATCAAAAAAATCCGAATATGTTTGCTTGGTTTTTTGTATGCCACTTGTGTTGTTTTCAAAAGTTTATCTCAATTTGAAACTGGTATCAAAATATTTTATCCATACCGATCACACCGTGTGTCGGAATGAGGTGCGGTCAATTCGTACACATCAAAAATGACTCTTGGATTGTTTTTATAAAGCTTCAAAACAATCCGAACGTGTTTACTCAGAATTCCGTATGTCAGTAGTGTTGTTTTATAAAGTTTATCTCAATTTGAAATTGATATCAGACACTTTTAGCCATACTAGTCATACCATGCGTCGGATTGAGGTGAAATCGATTTTTACATGTCACAAATGACGCATGGATTGTTTCACTAAAGTATCAAAACAGTTGGAACGCGTTTTCTCCTATTATTCTGTATGTCACTTGTGTTGTTTTCTAAAGTTATGTCAATTTCAAATTGATATCAGACACTATTAGCCATGTCGGTCACACCATGCATCGGATTGAGGTTCGGTCGATTATTACAAGTCACAAATGACCCATGGATCATTTTCCTAAAGTATCAAAACAACCCGAATGCATTTTTTTGGTATTCTGTATGTCAATAGTGTTGTTTTTTAAAGTTTATCTCAATTTGAAACTGATATCAGACACTTTTAGGCATACTGGTCACACTGTGGGTCAGATTGTGGTGAGGTCAATTCGTACACGTCAAAAATGACTCATGGATCATTTTCCTAAAGTATCAAAACAATATGAATGCATTTTCTTGGTATTTCGTATGTCAGTAGTGTTGTTTTCTAAAGTTTATCTAAATTTAAAACTGATATCAGACACTTTTAGCCATACCGGTAACACTGTGGGTCGGATAGAGGTGCGGTTGATTTTTACATGTCATAAATGACTCATGGATCGTTTAACTAAAGTATTAAAACAATCCGACCATGTTGGCTCGGTATTCCATATGTCAGTAGTGTTGTTTTCTAATGTTTCTATCAATTTGAAACTGATATCAGAACTTTTAGCCCTACCGGTCACATCGTGCGTCGGATTGAGGTGTGGTTGATTTTTAAACATCAAAAATGACTCATGGATCATTCTCCTAAAGTATCAAAACAATACGAACGTGTTTTATTAGTTTTCCGTATGTCACTTGTGTTTTTTTCTAAAGTTTATGTCAATTTGAAACTGATATCAGACACTTTTAGCCATACCGGTCACACCGTGCATCGGATTGAGGTGTGGTTGATTCGTACACGTCAAAAATGACTCAGGGATCATTTTACTAAAGTATCAAAACAATATGAATGAATTTTCTTGGTTTTCCGTATCTCACATGTGTTGTTTTCTAAAGTTTATCTCAATTTGAAATTGATATCAGGCACTTTTATCCATACCGGTCACACCGTGCGTCGAATTGAGCTGCAGTCAATTCGTACATATCAATGATGACTCATGGATAATTTTCCTAAAGTATCAAAATAATTAGAATGATTTTTCTCAGTTTGCCATATGTCACTTGTGTTGTTTTCTAATTTTTATCTCAATTTGAATCTGATATCAGTCACTTTTAGCCATATCGGTCACACCGTGCATCAGATTGAGGTGCGGTGAATTTTTACATGTCAAAAATGACTCAGTGATAGTTTTCCTAAAGTATCAAATCAATCCTAACATGTTTTCTTGGTATTCTATATATCAGTAGTGTTGTTTTCTAATGTTTATCTCAATTTGAAACTGATATCAGAAACTTTTAGCCAAACCGGTCACATTGTGCATCGTATTGAGGTGTGTTCAATTCGTACACGTCAAAAATGACTTAGGGATCATTTTCCTAAAGTATCAAAACAATCCTTACGCATTTTCTCAGTTTTCTTTATGTCACCTATGTTTTTTTCTAAAGTTTATCTCAATTTGAAACTGATATCAGACACTTTTAGCCATACCGGTCACACCATGCATCAGATTGAGGTTTATTCGATTTTTACACATCACAAATGACTAATGGATCGTTTTCCTAAAGTATCAAAATAATCTGAATGCGTTTGCTTGGTTTTCCGTATGTCACTTGTGTTGTTTTCTAATGTTTTGTCAATATAAAACTGAGTAGTAGGAATTCACTAATCTAAGGATATGAAACATAATAAAGGGAGATCATAGATGCTAAATAATTGTAAAGGAAGATATCAATGACCATATAAAGTTAACATAAGTATTAGGAATTCACCTTCATTGTCCTATTTGTTTACATTATTCCATCAGGTATGCTGACCATTCATTTCTAACCACATTTATATCATCTTATGAATAGGAGTTTTTGCGACAATCATAGTAGTACTGATAAAATATAAATACACAAAGGATTACTAATTATTTTAAATGAAGTAGTAATTATTTGCAAAAATACCTCTTCAGGGATTCTAGTTTGTTAATTAAATATGATCTCTTTCATAAATTTACAAACATAATAACCGCAGTCCTTGTTGTTTGTTTGTTTCAGACACTGTAGAAACATCAAAAAAAATAAGTAATTTTTTTTGATATGTATTTAGAAATTGAAATATAATTATATATACCCAGATAATTCTCCATTTGTAAATCTTGTTGGCATTGTCATCCTTATGCCCTGGATTCATTCCAGCCTTTAGACGATATTCATACACCGCCCTATCATAACAAAATCCTCATTAAAAGATAATATAAATTATATAACTAGATATTTCATTCTAAAATGTTTGATCTAGTGTATTACAAATTGACAATCTCTATCATGTGTGGTCGGTTTGTTGGATATCCTTGCAGTGAATCCAGAAAATAAATCATTGGAGTATCCAAATTAACTGCAATGAGCATCCAATGATCCCTAAAAACAGAAAAAGAAATAAGTACTGATAGAAATGAAAATATCATTGATATGATTAAAATGCAGAGTTTTTCCCCTGTAACGTTGTTATTAAAAAGAGTATGTCAGTCGTAATTCTGCTTTGAAACGTTCTGAGCAGATTTGACATTAATTCAACCTGAAAATCAGAATCTATTTCTTCTCGTTGTGTAGAATTGGTGTGAGGAATAACGAGTCCAAATTTGTATTCATAGGAAAATACCTTCTATTGTTTTTCATATATATGCCTATGAAAAATATGATATGTATTTAGCCATAATTACCAAAGTATATCAGCTTCTGTAAAATCAAATCATGAAATCATACCTCATGTATACATTTATAACTAATGCGCCTAGCCAGTCGTATGTGATGATATCAGCAACATCATCTGCACTAACGGAATCTAATGTTTCCTCTCCATACATATATTTTTCACAAAAAATTGTGTGACTCTTTCCGCCTATTATTTTCATGTCCACATGATCTTGCAATGTTATTAAATGTGGATATAGAACAGGCGGGGTGAACGTGCTCTCAGTAGATCATTTTTTTCGGTTGGTTGATCCTTTGGAGCCGCTCTTTCGTTTTAGCTCTTCCATTTTGTCCTTCTGTAATAAGATTCACCAGATCAGCCATATTATAATTTAATGTTAAAGGTTCTGCTTGAAAAATGAATTGGAAATGAATACCTCATGGTTGACATGTTTTTTTTACAAGATTCGACGGCCATGTAATGAATGTTCCATCATCTTTTTCCACCGTATGAATTTCGTCATCGTCATTTGGCATAGGTAGCTCGACGCTTGGCTCATGAGCTATGTTAATCGACACTTTGACATGACCGGTTGGAAGTGGTATGGAGTGTATCGTGTCATTCTACATATTGAACACCGTAGCCCTCGCTACTAGGCGATGGGTGGGAGTTGACGGATATAAATCACAGACATTTTCACCCTATAGAAAATCATTACATGAAAGGTATCAGTGTCTATGTGATTCACATTTCATAGAAATGAATATTAGAACATTGATTACCTCGGGTAAGTCAGGTCTTTGAGGGGAATGGCTCGCCTCAAAGTCGGTGGGGGGTGGGGCATGATCTTCTCGCACGGGTTGTTCTTGAGTTGTTTGTTATCTTAGCCTCTCCTCCATCAAACTCACTAGCATCTCTCCCAGACATTGGAATTTTTATTCAAGGGTAGCTAATCTATCTCTCATTACTTGAAATTATTTAGTTTGTTCATCCTCTTGTTTTTTTCTGAAAATATGCCTGGGGTGACACCCGAAAAACCACACCTCTGATGTGGCCATACTGTTCTGGCTATTTCATAGCCGGTGAAAGTATGTCTACATCCGGTGTGGGTGTTGTTGATTCTTGTGACTATGTAAAATATAAAATATGGAAAATTAAGTAATCATCGTTATGTAATAGTGATTTAAATCAAAAAAAGTTTATATTATGTCATAATTACACATGTTTCCCACACTTTTTGTGTGTTTTCATCTACCAGTTTTCCCTCTTTATTAACGCAAACCTCCTTCCATAGCACATGGTGTGGAATGGAAGTGGCTTGGCATTTTGCTTCATCAATCTGCATATAAACAAAGGAACATGGTTACAGTGTTGTTTTATGTCACATAAAATTATTCCAGTACTTTTAAAATATGTACCAATTGTTTTTCAATTGAAGCGTACCCAAACCTTGCTTTACGGTAGGGGTACACTGGTTTTTCTGCCCGTTAATTATTTTCAGTACTCAGTTGTTGTTTCATAAATAAAAACCTGTCAATCAACGTGATGAATACAAGCAATGTTACACAACGTGTAAACAAACACAATGTACCTGAAAAGTCTTTTCCGCACGACGGTTTCAAAATGAATCCCACGTTCCTTGGGATATCAAGTGTCTATAAAGAGGAGGCGGGTGCGGCTTGATTTTTCCTTTAGAATCTTTCAGATGATGTTTCGTTAATATGGTGCAAAAGCCTATATGAATCGTTACTGCTAGTCTTAATACATATTATTTGTGTGAAACATCTACTATAAATGCACTCTGCAAGTGATGATGAAGAGTTACTCAATATTTCATTATTTTATTTTATTTTATTTTAATAAATTAAATAGATGATATCGTAATGTTACCGTAATCTCTTCCCACATTAATGTTTTCAACCCACTGACAACATGGTGCCACGACTCTACATCAATCAGCACGCGTCGTCGATTGACGATTCCAATATAGCTACTAAATATGGATTTGTTGGGGTTTACATGCCAGCCTTGTTTATCCCATCCCACCTCATATTTGATGCCTTTTTCTTTTGCCTTATGAATTTTGACTAAAACTATCAAACTATGGCGCACCTATTTTTTTGTGTCGTTGGGGTTTCATTGCCTACCATTTCCTCAGTTTCTGCATCATCATTATGTTTCTCCGAAGCACTAGCATCAGCAATGGGACTATCTGAAACAGGTTGAGAGACCTATTGTACCTCAGCAGTGGGACCAGCTACAATAGGTTTAGAGACATGTTGTCTCTCAGCAGTGGGACCAGCTGCAACAGGTTGAGAGACCTATTGTGTCTCGGGATTGGGTGCATTATCAGGTGAAGAAGTCATTATCTGCAGAACTGGTTTAACATTTAATTTAGATCACATAAAAGCAGCAGAGAACAGAAAATAACATACTGTAACACAATCTATATTACAATAAAAAAATAACATGATTATTAAACTCTCTTTTTTTAAGGCTGAAGGGATTTGACCCCTCTATTAACTATCCATATCCCTTCACTGTGGTCTCCTCTAACATAAAAAAATGTCGTCTACATTGGGACCACTGTGAAATGATTGTGAAGTCCCAATGAAAGGGTCATCTTCCACTGAATTTTAATCTGACCCTTCACCTGTTTTGGTCGATAATAGAACGATTGACCAGTTTTGGTTTGCGGGATCTGAAAAATAAAATACTTGCACTGCCTGTGATGCCATTATAAACGATTCATCTTTCTCCCTTTCCTTACTGAAATCAACTTTCATGAATCCCAAATCATCTATTTTAACAGCACTCCTGTTATCAACCCACTTGCATTGAAATATCGGAACATGAAATTCTGTATAATCCAACTCCCATATTTGTTTGATGATGCAAAAGTATGACATATTCACATAAATTGGATTTCTGTCCTTAGCACCAGAAATATGCATCACTTCAGCCACAAGTGTATCCCCACTATTCTGAATGGTAATGTCTTCATCATGTTCATTAGTATAAAATGTATAACCATTTACTACATAAGCATTGTATGATAATGCATACACACTTGGTCCTTCGGCTAGCCATCGACGTCGTTCCAAAATTGACTCTAGATTTTAATCTGACTTCTTAAAAATATGATCTCGAAACCATCATATAAACTGTCGATTATTTGTATCTGATATCCATTTTTCAGCCCTAGATGGATTCAAATGCCCGATAATTTCTTTTTGGATTTCAACATATGGGTCAACGTCGAAACTGTTAAGAAAAACATAAAGGTGGGCCAGCTCTCGATCTGTAATATTGATTGTGATAACCTGTCTTCCAGAAATTCTTTCTCCCTCAAGCCGCTCAGTGTGATGAGATTCTGGTAAGCCAATGCTTTCCACACCAGACAAGTATTTGGTATATAATTCAATGGCTTCATCAACAATATATCACTCTGCAATACAACCCTATGGTCGACTTCGATTTTTTATATACCCTTTCAAAATCTTCATATACCATTCAATGGGGTACATCCATCTGTAATGTAGATGACCTCATAGTTGAATCTCTCTCAACAAGTGGACCATCCAATGAACCATCATATCAAAAAATTAATGTGGGAAGAACATTTCTAATTCACATAATATTACGACAATTTCTTTTTCCATAGTAGGAAATTTCGTCAGGTCTATAACTTTGTTGCATATAGCTTGGAATAAGAAACATAGTTTCGTTAATGTATGGTGGACATTCTTGGAAAAAATGCAACGTAAAGCAATTAAAATGAGATCTTGCATCAAAACATGACAGTCATGTGATTTCAGACCCTTTAACTTCAAGTCACTCATTGACACGAGGTTACAGATATTTGAGAAATACCCCTCTAGAACCTTTACATCATTCAAGAAGTTTTAAAACTGATATCTCTCCTTCATGGAAAGAGTGTAAGCAGTAGGAGGAAGAAATGTTTGTTTTTCACCCTTCACCGGTGCTAACTCTTCTCGTATTCCCATATCAACCATGTCCCACCTAGCCTTAATTAGATCTTTTGTTTTGCCAGATGTATTTATCAACGTGCCGATAACACTATCAAATACATTTTTTCTACATGCATAACATCAAGAAAATGTCTTACATACAGACAATTCCAGTATCGTAATTCAAAAACAAAACTGATCTCTTTTTCCAACTGATTTTCATAAGCTTTTTTGAATCCAGTTTACCAAAAGTAGTGTCCACATTTTTAAATTTTTCAAACAAATAATCGCCTGTTAGTGGAGGCGGTGCTGTACGTTCTTCTGAACTTCCATCGAATGATGTCGTCCAAGAACAGTACTTATGTCATCGCGGTAGAAATCTGTGATGTCCTAGAAACACAGTTTTTGATGAATGCTTCAACCTAATCAATTGTGTACCTTCTTCCCAAATGGGACAACCTTGAGTTCCTTTAATTCTATATCATGACAAATTTATATAAGCAGGGAAGTCATTTATCATCCCGTACCACATAACTCTCCAAGTGAAATATTCCATTTTGTAAGCATCATACAATGTAACACCTGAATCCCACAATAATTGCAAATCTTCGATCAATGGAGCTAAATAAACATCAATATCATTACCCAGTTGTTTTGGTCTGGATATAAGCATAGATAACATGATGTATTTTCATTTCATGCATAACCATGGTGGTAAGTTATAATTTATCAACATAACCGGCCATGTAATGTGACTGTTTCTTTGAAAACCAAAAGGATTCACTCCATATGTAGATAACGCAAGACAAAGGTTTCTTAACTCATTTCCAAATTCCGGATACTCATGATCGATTTTCTTCCACTGAGGAGAGTCTGTCGGGTGACGTAGTATCCCATCATTAATTCTTGTATCTGCCTGCCATGTTAATTTTTCTGCCGTCTCCTCACTTCCATATAGGCGTCAAAACCTTGGAATGATTGGAAAGTACCATACCACTTTAGTAGGACTGGATTCAGATTTCTTGTATCGAGAAGCACCACACTCTGGGCATTCTTTAAGTGATTTGTAGTCCTTGAGAAACAGTATACATTCATTCGGACAGGTGTGTATTCTTTTAGAGATCATACCCATTCAACATAGCATTCGTTTGGCATCATATGTTCAGATCGGGAGCCCATTGTCTTCTGGGAGCATGTCATTCATGAGAGCATGTAGTTTCTTAAAACTGGAATCACTCCACCCATTGTCTGCTTTCAAATTATACAGCTTCATTACGGGTGACAATGCTGTATATTTAGTGCAACCAACATACAATGGCGTCATTGCACAACTTTTTAACTTCTCAAACAATTTTGGGCAATCATGAAATTCATCTTAGACGGTCCTTGTCATTTCCTCAATATGATCTTCATAATTATTCGCATCTATAATCACATCCTCTATACGAGCATCTTCAATTGTTCATGTTTGTAATCATATCAGATGATCCATAAAACACAGTGTCATCCCAGTCACTACCTACATTCATTATTTCCCCATGTTTATTTCAACATGTATAACTCTGATCTATTCTGTGACAGATCAAGTGTTCTTCCAACTCCTCTATACTAATTTGTTTTGAATAACAACAACGTAAACACAGACAAAGGATTTGAGAAGAGTCACATGCATGATCTTTTGCAAACATGATAAACTCTTTCACGCCTTCTTCATACTCTTTTGTCAACCGATTGGCATTCATTCATTCTTTATTTATATTCATCCTATTTGAAATCCATAGGATGTATATATAGGTTAGGGGAGAAGGAATATGAGTATAATTTAGATAAAAAACTAGATACTACAAAAATGGTAGGGGTGTGCTCATTAATATAAAATCTTGGGTAGTTCTTGGGATTCATCCAATCTCTTCCTCTCTTCGATCCCCCCTGATGAGTGGTGGTTCTTGAGAGTTTTTTATAGTGTGTTAGTGAGTTTTCCCATCATACTTCATCCATTACTAATATCCTTTATTTCCCTATGATTTGGGATGATTTTAACTAGGAGTTGTGTGAGGATTTCACTATATCATCTTCAAATCAATTCAGATGATGTAGATTTTGATTTTATTGGCTAGAGGTTATTCTTGTATGATGAACGCGCCATGTTTTGTGAGGTAGGTGGACCCTATAATATAAAACAATGTTCCAATTTATGCATGATTGTGCATTCCTGCATGAGTATATGTGTTACAGTGAAAGGGATAGAAATCAAGAGCAACCAAGGTAAATAAATAGGGTGTTATTGAGAGATACAGTGAGGGTTCTATTGAATGTTTGTGATTTTGTGATCATGAAGAGATTATGTCTCCATGGATTAGTTGGGTTTATGAAAGGATCAGGTTTGGTATGAGTTTTTATAGCCTAGTTAGGTTTTATAAGGATATTTTATTAGAGTCTTATGCCTAAATAAGATGGATCATATAGTTTTATATATCACGTATGATGAGGAACACCCTCTTAAGGACATATAAGAGTCATGGTGTGATAATATGATGTGAGATATAGATATGGGGATATATATAAACCAAATAGAGCACAAAACAAAACATGAGGATCCATAAGCATAGAACATAAAGAATACATAAACATGATCGATATACAACGTCAATTGAACAAAAAAGAAACTAAAAACAGAGATAGAATAAATCAGAACCCAACCAGATATCCTCGTGACCTTTGGGTTACCACTAACTATAAGACCAACCTTCTTTAAAGGAAATCTAAACAAGAAACCAAAACCTAAAAATAACTTGGTTCTACTGATGTCGAGTGTCACAAGTAGGGTGTGAGCATTAAACAACTTAGTAGGTAAGCACCACAGAATCCATACATTACCTTTCCTGAAATAATACAAAAACACTAGTTTGAAATACATTTATAAAATAGGTTTTTATCATTTAAAGAACCAACACATATTTTCTAGAAAATCCATTTTCAAAACAAATCATGAATTCCCTTTTTAAAATAGACATCTAGTTTAAAAAATGAATTCAAAATTCAGTATAAGAATCCAAACAAGGTGATCATAGATCCATGATGATATTAATTGAAACAATAAAAGTAGAAAAATAATGGAAAACTATATAACCAAAGTGCAGAAAAATAAAGAAGAACATATAGATAGTAATCATTTTAATTACCTAAACATACCTTTAATAAATCCCTAGACTTACTTGGTTCAGACTCACCTGCTGACATATGGCGTACATCCATAGTAAACAACCAACATTGATGCTCCATTATAGTAATATAGCAGAGAATGAAGAGGCCATCACATGCACGATATAAACCAATAACACACAAGTGCCAACCAGGCCTATACATCACATGAGTTTCAAAACCAATTTCCAAAACACCAGAAAATACCAATAGATCTTTAAAATTTTCAAATAAAATTCCATTTTCAAAACCAAGGGGAAAACACCATGTAAGCTCTAAAGATTCAAAACGGGCCTTTATGCCATTTAGAATCCAAACCAAACCTCAAGAAGCCAAACATAATTAATCTCAATATTGGAAATAAATACAAACATAATTAATTCATGCAAATTCAATTTTACTCGCCTTAAGGAGGAGGACCCGGTGGCGGAGGAGAAGGAGGCGTCAACAGTGGAGGCACTGGAGGCCGCAGAGGCAGCGCGGAGGTAGTGCAAAGGCAGGGTAGAGGTAGCGGAGGTAGCAGAAGTAGCTCGGAGGCATCAGAAGCAGCTCGGAGGTAGTAGAGGAGGAGGAGGAGGAAGAGGAGAAGGAGGGGGAGTCCGTGGTGGAGGACCCGCGGTGGAGAGGAGGCAGTAGAGTAGTCAGAGGAGGAGGAGGAGGAGGCGCCTGTGGAGGAAGAGGAGGACAAGGCCACGGTGGAGGAGGAGGAGGAGCATGCGTAGAGGAGGAGGAGGAGGCGGCCAGAGGAGGAGGAGGCGACGACCTGAGAAGGAGGAGGAGGAGGAGGCAGCGGCAGCGGCATAGGAGGAGGAGAAGGAGGCGGCGGCAGCGGCAGCGGCGGCAGTGGCAGTAGCGGCGTAGAGGAGGTCTTCCGTGAGAGCTTGACTGGGTGCGGGGAGGAGGAAGAAGACCCAGTGGATTTTATCAATCTCATGTGGACCTTTATCAGCACTAGTAAAAAGCGCTGATAAAGGGTGTATTTATCAGTGCTAAAATAAAAAGCGCTGAGAAATACCACCTTTATCATGTCTTTTTTAGCGCAGATAAAGGCCGGACTTTATCAGTGCTTTTGTAACGCTGATAAAGAGTGACTTTATCAGCACTTTTTTAGCGCTGATAAATAGGTATTTTATCAGCGCTATGAAAAGCGTTGATAAATGTATCAATTTAAGAGATTCTTTATATTATTATATAATTATTTAAATCGAAATATATATATCTCTATTTTTACTTATAAAATTATTTTAAAGGTATATTTATATATATATCATTGAAAATATAATAAAATATATATTTATTTTTTAAATATAATTTAATTTAAATTATAAGTGTACATTTTTTATAACATATATATTATATGGGTAACATAATGAATTATAATATCTATAAATTAACATTATTCAATATGCACATATGTATATGCATGCAGGATATAGTCATTTGAAAACACATATATATACATGCATGTATGATATTCATTGACCCCAATTCATTGGAAAACACATATATATATTCAATAATTTCAGTTATAGTACATATATATTAGAACGCATTATATATTTATAAATAAAACAAATACATTAAATATAAAGAAATATAATAAATATATATTAAATATAATGAATTGATAAATATAATAAATATAATTAATTAATAAATCTAATAAATTAATATACAATGAAATAATAAATATAATAAATATACAATGATTTAATAAATCCTATAAATATATTTATTATTAATCTTATAATTATTTAATTATGTATATATATATAATTATTTAATTATATATATAAATACATAGTTTATCAGCGCTAATAAAAGCACTGAAAAATGTGTAAATTTAACAATTTCTTTATATTATAATTATTTATTTAACTATAAATATTTATATCTCTATTTATACTTATAAAATTATTTGAAAGGTATATTTATATATATATCATTGAAAATATAATAAAATATATATTTATTTTTTAAATATAATATAATTTTATGTGTACATTTAATTAATATATATATATATATATTATATATGGGTGACATAATTAATTATAATCTATAAATGAACATTATTCAATATGCACATATATATACGCATGTATGATATTGATCGATCCCAATTCATTGGAAAACACATATATTTTCAATTATACATATATATTAGAACACATTATATACTTATAAATAAAACAAAAACATTACATATAAATAAATATAATAAATATTTATTAAATATAATGAATTAATAATTCTAATAAATATATAATTAATTAATAAATCTAATAAATATATACAGAATTAATAAATCTAATAAATATATTTAGTATTAATCTTATAATTATTTAATATATATATATATAGTTATAACATGTGTTTTTTATTTAATGTATATAATAAATATTATCAGCGCTAAGAAAAGCGCTGATAAATGTTACATTTATCAGTGCAAATAAAAGCGCTGATAAAGGGATATTTAAAGCGCTGATAAATGTGCCCTTTATCAGCACTAAAACAAGCGCTGATATAGGGTACACTTTTATTAGCGCTTGTTTTAGCACTGATAAAGGGGACCTTTATCATTACTTTTTTAGAGCTGATAAAGGCCCACCCCTTTATCCGCGCTTTTCCGTTAGCACTGATAAAGGCAGGCGCATGCCCTACCCAGTTTTTTGGTAGTGTCTACAATGTCATGAAATATTTTGAAAACATTTTTAGTATAAATTAATATTTTTTTAATTAATTATAATTTTTATAAAATACTATATTAATAAATAAATCAAGTTAAATATTTTATAAAATTTATATAACTCTTTAAAGAAAACTATTTTTTCATGTGTTTCATTTTGTAAAATTTATAAAAGGGGAATTATTTTTTGAACTATTTTAATGTTAAATAAATCTAATATGAATAATAATAATAATTTTATTGTTGCTATATTCAATGAGAACTATAATTTATTCAAAAACATATATCATATGCTTAAAAATAAAAAATTTCTATCCAAAAAACACTTTTTGCGCTTTACTTTTTCAAATTTAAAATTAATTTTTATTAAATTAATTTATCATTATTAATTTTATTTTTTATTTAGAATGTCATTATTGAAATTATAAAATAATAATAATTTTTTTAACTAACAAAAAATAACTTACTTATGTAAAAATTAGTTATCTCATTAAAAAAGAATAATGGTAAAAGTAAAAAACTAAGATTAAATTATTTGAAAACAAGATTAAAACATGTTTGGATTTTTTAAGGATTTCTCAGCCAAAAAAATTCTAAAAATCTATTATTATTCTCTTTTCTTCACATTTTTTGTGAAACATGTTTTCTTTTAATAGTAAAGTGTTACATATACAAAAATTACCTTCTCTTCAATTATAAAGGGAACCACCACCCCATGACCTCTCCAACCATTTAAATCACATTACTATTATACAATAAAATTACCTAGTCCCTACAAAACCCTCTACCCATATCCTAGAGTATTTTTTATTTCCACAATGCAAATATATGTTGAGATTATTTTGTGGCTAAAGGAGAACATCTAAAGTGAGGGGTAATATTTTCTACTACACAAGCTTAATTATTTTCTACTTATACCACCCAACCACTTATATCAATGAGAGAATGATAAAACTAGTATGATTAATATTATGGTATGTTGTTATACTAATGTACCATAGATTTTATTACATTCCCCAAACCCTTTTGAAATGTGATGATATCATGGTGTGTATTTGTGGAATTCTTCCTACATGTGAAGATGATTCCATTTCTTTTTCCATATCGATTAACATGGGAGTTATAAAACATGTATGTAATATAAAAAAAATTATTTTGTAAACCACTAAAATTATGGAATGATAATATTATACATTCCATGATTGATATCAATAGTAAATTGTAACAGTTAAAAATACATATCAAAGTATCTTTCTTAATTTGAGTGCGTAGTTGGAAAATATATATAACATTATAAATTCTGTTCTGATGAAATAATAAAGTAAAAAATAATATAAATTTTTTTACATGATGATATTTTTTAGAACACTTTGACCATTTTCAAAATAACATGAATGTTTATGCGAAATTGATTAAAGAACATCATGTAATTGATATAATTGGAAATTATGTATCAAATTGGTTAAACATGATGATAAATTGACCTTCTTAAAATAAATATAGATATATAAAATTATTGTTAATTTTTTAAATAAACATACTTTTATTTTCCTTGAAGTTATGTATAAGTTTAGTTCCATTTTGGACATGACTTAAGGGATCTATCATACCTACTTCTTGACTTGTCGGTTACATAATATCTTTTTTATACACATGACTATATATTATTCTCAATAAATTATTTCTTAAAATTTATTCCCCTTACATATATACCTATTTATTGACCAATTTCAATGATAGGGTTATATCTTTTTTTATCTCTCTTTTAATATTTTACTTTTATGTAATCCAAATTTAAGGGATATTTCTTATATCTTGTATCATCTCAAGAATCACTCCTATTAAATGTTTTTATGCCGTGAATATATTCTAAAAAACTAATTATTTATTATATTCCCATATTTGATAAATTTTTGTTTTATGGATACCCATATGTTGTTTTTTCTTTCAAAATATCATTTAGTTTTTGCATAAATCTCAACCCAAGTTGTTTATTCTTATCCAAAATTTTCAAGAGAATTATTTTTGATTTTCTATAATAGAACTAAATATTCACTTCCTATGTTACTTTTTAATTAATAAAGTTTAAAATAATTTAATTCCATCTTATTTTTGGAATGATTATGATATATTCTTTAGTTATTCCTTGAGTCAGATTTTTGTGACCCACATCCATCTCATGGGTTTTCTAATGATTATGATATATGTGTAGTTTATTATCATTTTGTTGAATGTATTTCTATTATTTTCATTTATATTATTACTTGGACTCAAATTATATAAACATCTAATGTATTGTGTAAATAATTAAATCTAATAAGATATTAGGTATGAGGTTTGGAGTAAACCTAATCCACCAAGAGTCATCATCCAATTTATAATGATGATTTTGGGAGTGGAAATTGAATTATGTTTTTAATGTCATATATAATGTTATTTCCACATATTCCATTATTCTATAATATTATGATTTCATTTATTTATACTGGTTTTTCATTCTTATGATCAATATCTTTATTATATCAGGTTATTCCTCTCCACATTCATATTATTATTTATTTACTTGTTTATTCCCCTACTAGGAAACTATATCATCCTTTTCCTTATGTATTTTCCCTAGAATATATAATGAAATATTAAAATAAATATGAGATTTTTGATAACTATGTGTATTTTAAAATAATTATGAGTTTTTAGGGTCAATACAATGTATTTTTATATACAGTCTACTAAATACATTAGACCTATAGATCCTTAGATTATATTTATTAGAAAATTATATTATTAATAGTGAAATAATATGTGTTTATGGTTTGGGTCTGTAGAGTTACTTTTCTTATTGATTTATAGACCATACAATACATTATTCATAAGGGGTATATCCGACTACTTTTTTCTTTTTTATTATATTCTCTATCACTATTCGTCTCACTCTATTATCTTTATATTTTTCTTCCTTGTCAAAAATCATTATCACATGGATATATTCTATAAATTTTGCAGTATTTATATATTTTTTAAGACATTGAATTTAATATATACCCATTTATAATTATTATGTGACCAATATATATTTTATTATCAAGACTAAATTATGTTTTCCTAAAAAGTTCTTCCATTAATTAATAGTGGAAATATTTAAATTCGGTATAAATGTTATTTTAATATTGGAAATTATTCATGACTTATCCACAATATTGTTAATATGTTTCCCAGGGAATCATGTATTTTAATTTTTTTATCTATTCCTATCATATGATGAATGTATTATACTTAGTGAGTAATGGGTGGAACCCAATGTTATATGGATCCTCACTAAATTGATATTTCTATGGAGAAAAACTTTTCTAGGTATTGGGGCTATTCCAACCCTTTTATATACACTGTCTTTGAACAAGGACTTGACCATAAAGTTATGATGTCCAATTCTATGCATTAAATATTTATGAGATCTATTATTGTCATCTTTGTGAATAATTTATTTTATTTATTATACAACACAAGGATTATGTTATGATAATGATATCATTTATATAGAATCATTCAACTAATAACAGTTATTATGATTTTAGGATATTATTCAATTAGTCATTCCAAATTTTTCCAAATTATATCTCTCATTTTTTATTATCGTATGTATTATTTAAACAATTTTAGATTTAGTTTTTCTCTACCCTTACCAATCATTTAATAATACCATATTATTTTTATTCCACATTTCCCATGATACAATGAAGAATTACAAGTAAATTCAAATGATAAGAAGTAAAGATATAATAGTACATTATGTTTCTTATATTGTGCAATATATATTAATGTATTGTAATAGAAAGATATATATATCTAGGCTTCTAAGGCCAATAAACTTTAGGAACCCATGAATTTTGATTTTTTTATTCTACTACCAATGTTATAACTACACATCATCAATAGATTACTTGATTCACGATCTTTATATAGTCTTTAATCTAAAGAAACGTAGTTGGATATTTAATTTAATAAAACCTTGACACTAACTATACTACCTCCACTAGATGAACAAAATTGTTACCTATGAATGAATCGTGTATTCTCCTAATTCCCTTACTCATGAATCCCCCTAAAACCATTTCAATTTTTCTAATTTCATTAAAAAACTCCCCCAACATCAATATAAATTAAATATTTCCATATCATACTTCAAATAGGGATCTATAAAAAAAAATTATGAATCCCCTTTCAATAATTCTATAAAATGTGTTTATAATGTAATTATATATATGATTCTATAAATTAATTATCAAGTTAGTATGATATATTGAATTAAATTCTAAAATAGCCCTATTTCTTTTTTACCACCAAAATTGATGTAAATAACCATGTTACATCTATGTCTAGATAGGATGTACAAGCCACCATCTAAATTATAAATATATCATAACCTCAAGAATGTGATTTTAATTCATCATTAATATTTAAATATATAAAATATATTTAATATCCTTAATATATCCAGGTATTTCTATTCACCATAATGGCCCTCCTGAATAACCTGAAACACACTATCTATACTCATATTATATTTCAACTGCTTCAATAAGGATGATGTGTTTATCAAAGAAGATAAAATAACCTTACTATGTTCTTCAGCCAAAGCCCAAAGTAATTTTAACAAGTGACACATGAGTTATCATATTTACTTGGATTTAAAAACTATAAGATACTATTATTTCTTATTATCTGAAAAAGTAACTACATTTCTATTTCATAGTGTAGAATATATCCTGAAATTAAAATAATAGATATCCACAACCCTTATTCAATTCATGATATTTAAAAGAAATTATGTTGAATATATTTAAGAAATTTTCTATTAGTAGAGTTCATAAAACACCCTTTGGAAAATTATTTAACTAATAAATAAGGGAATGAACAACCATTGAATACCCAATATCTAATATTAGATAATTGTTTCATGTGTTATTAGTTTTTTTGAACCATGTTCCAGGACTTGATCTTCATGAATTAATAAAAATAGTAATACCATACCAAATGAATTATAATAAACAAAATATCCCTTACCTTACTCTAGTATGATAAATATTGGTTTTGAGATAAGACTTATCACTAACTCTTGAAATGTTACTCCAAATCAATCAACCCATCGGAACATTAATTCCTACCCAGTTCGTTTTATTATAGGTAATTTGAATTAAGAAATGTAAAAGATGAAATGTTTTCAATACCATAAATTTCCAACGTATCATTAGGCTTTGATACATTCATGGGTACACTCTAAGATATATTGACAACCTCATTATCATAGTCCACTATATTTATATATTTTCATAACATATTCCCCAGAAATGTAAACCCCCTAATTCTAAAATGACATATTTAAATTTTAGAATAATTATTATAATCTCAAAATGTCTTTGGAACAATCATAAAATGTATCTAATATTCTTATTGTGACTAGGAATACACCAAAATTTCATAAATAAAAACTAATATAAGTGAAAAAGATAAGGGGGAAATATTTTATTTATTTTTGGAAATTAACTATTTGGGAGATTTAATTACCCAAAAAAACATATTTAAAAACACATAGTGACTGTATCGACAATTGAATTCATTTTTTAGAAAGTATTCAACCCATGTATTGATATTATGATTTCCAAAGGAAATATTAATATAAGAAAATCATAGATATTCCATTAATTGATAAAACAAATAATAAAATACAATGTAGTTTATAAATTTTTTTAATACCTAATTAATTTAATATTTGATAATACAAATTTTTCTTACAAAAATTATATTTAAAAAAACAAAAAGGGAGACCCTTGAGATGGAATACTTTTGTTTGGAATATTTTACATTCATAATACATAATTAAAATGTTTAATTACAGATATTCCTTAGGATTAATTCATTGAACACTAATTGATATAGTTTTAGAACATGTATACCAAACAATTGTAAAATTATCCTCTCATTATAGATTTAAATCAATAAATTTATTTTAAAAAACCATAATATTTATGTTAAATATAAATGGGAAAAACATTAATATCATTTTTAAAATAAAAAATCGTAAATTTTTTCCATATGAGAATATATGGTCCCCAACTTCCCAATATAAAGTATTACCATATTAACAAGAAGATATCATTCATGAATAAAAGTGTATGATACATATACATGATAATAAATGGTCAATATCCACTTATAGAAATTAATATGATAGTATAATTTTTTTTTCCTAAATCAATATTATAATCACATAAAAAATCATCATGTATCGGATGATAAAGACCAATTGTAGTATAAAGAGACATCTAATAATAAAATAATTTTCAAATTATCTATCTTTTATATCTTTATTCTTAAAATGAGAATCCATTTTTGTACTCTATATGATATTTCCATGTTTAAAACCACATAATAAATAACATGATCAGAAATAAATAAATGTTATGCACATAAGTCAAAATGATTATAATCTATGAAGATATTAATAGAATCAGACAAAAAACTATATGAAATCCATCACCAGAATTAATAAATGAATTCTTCTCTATATATGATTGTAAATGATTTTTTCAATAATCCCAAGAATGATTTTCTAGAATACCCTATTTAACAAATTCTTATTGAGATAGTCCATATAATACTCATTTACTACAATAAAAAACCACAATCATTAAACCCAATTACATTTATTAAATTATTATCCTCTCTACTTTGGAAAAAATTTTACATACCCCATTTAACAAAAATAATGATGTTTTTCTTCCATATTTTCCTAACCACTAACAATCCTTGTATAAATATCAAAATATTAGTTTCCTTCCACCCACTGTTACACTTTAAAGTCTTCTTACCACCACTATAATATAATCAGTTTGAATTACTACTTTTTTATCTTTGGTAATGAATATGTCATTAATCACATTAAAATATTCATGAAAATTAAATAGTCTCGCCCAAGATTGAAATTTTGGTTATAAACCAATATAAATTCACATAGCCTTTGTATACACATCATTATTGAATAAAAAATATTATATGTGAAAATTAGAAAAAAACCAGATCGTGCTAAAATTAATCTGAATGCATTCTAAAAAAATAATTTTCTCATGAAGAACATTGTACTCATTCCACTTTGACACTTATATTATGAAATTTTCTAACTTAACCTTATCATTTTTGGATCATCCATCTATTTAATGATGATACCTATTCACATAATACATTACTTTTCACCAAAATTTATAGTATTTACTCTAACTTTATGAGGATAAAAAACTATCAATCATATGATAACTCATTTTCCATTACTTATCAATTTATAATACATTTATCCATCACTTGAATTGGCTAAAGAAAAATCATTATAATCTTCAACTTAATTAGATATTATGAAACTTATACTAATGGAGAATGTTTTTCTCCTCCATATTAATTTTATTCAATGCATATTAATCAAATTAATCTCATATAAATTTTTTAACTTGATTATTATGAGGTATAATTTTGAAAAATAAAACATAAATTCAATAATTAATTATAATCATACTCAAAAAATAAATATATATAAACCAAAAAACCCCTAATGTATTGTTTCATTTAATGAATATATTAATATTTTTCATTAACCATATTTTGAAGAAAATATTTCTATTAATCCTCAATCATCTTCGCACACATATATTAACAAAAATAAATAATTTAATTAAATGAAATAGTCACAATTATCTTAATAATTTTTTATAACTAATTCTTCATTAATAATTTATTCAATAAATAATTGGGTAAATTATTAATGATTTAATTTTATGTATAAATATGTTTTGGTATATCATTCTAAAATAAAAAATAATCACTTATAAAAACACATTTTTTCATATTCTAAAATGTTGAATATAATTTAGGGATACACTCCCTTTCCCCCCAAAAAATTGAAAAGAATAAGAATAACACATTGAAAACTATAACCATTTTAAACGATCAAATTGAAATCCATGAAAATAAATAAATTCAAATAAAATACAACTTGGATACCTAAAATTATATTATAAATGTTTATGAATTCACATTTAATACTCTTATTTCATGTCATTTCCTTTAGATATCCTTTTTGTTTGTATCCAAAAATAAAAAAAATAAAAAATTAATTGTTTCTTTGATATAAATTTTTAATGTGACACCATAGAATAATCGTTCCACCAAAAAAACTCTTTAATTCTTTAGAAATACTCACTGATTATATGAGGTGAAAGACTAAAATTGACGATATATAAAAATAAAATGGAAAGCGGTTTATTGTCCTGACCAACCCCATCTGGGAACCCCACTTAAGACTGTACGGAAGATGAGAGTTACCATTGAGGCCCACCTTCAATAGGACATGGGATGGAGACTAGCGTGTAGGGAATATAGCCTAGAAATGGATGGTATTTCCCTCATTAATTGACAGAACAAAACTTGAAATCCCCTAACATTAAAATATTATAAAATAAACCAAATCCTTTAATAGTTAAAAAAATATTATATGTCATAAAAATAATGTCTCTAAATGAAATACTAAGTAAAATTCTAATGTAGTTACTATGTATCCAATCTTGTGATCCAAACTTGACCAATCCAAATCAGTCACCAAGTTCACCGTATAAATAAAAAAATAGTTTATATATAGTAGTGAAAAGAACATTTATATCTATTGTAGTCATACTATATAACTATTGTACAAATGTGGAATAAGTACACTAATTCATCAATAAAAAAATAATTGAACCGACAATCACATACTGTGCTATCAAGTAGGAAACCTTACCTTGGAACACACACTATGTATTGTATCCATGTATGAAAATGTAATATCTATTATGTAATATAAAAGGAATCATTTAACTATTTCCTCACTTGTTTTTCTGTTCTCATTCTATAATATCAAATAGTATGTTCTCTCAATCCCTTTCACAATTGTGAAGTGGAAGACTATACATATCATGTCACATATGATGTGGGGCAAACGTCATCTCTACCTAACCCAAACATCCCATGGGTGAACCATCTCTTGTTGGAATCAATCCATCAAAACCATAACTAAAATTTCCACTATATATTGTAAATACACGTATCCACCACACACCACGTCCTCATCACATATCAATCCTAGTATGAAATTATGATTATGATGGGAGTCAATATAAATACCTTCTTTAGTCATGAAATAAAACCACAAAGTATCATTGCCACATCTATATAACTGATCCACTATACCATTCTTTGAATTGAGATAAATGAAGAGAGAGTAGTCACCCATACGTTCCATCACCAAAATAGATGTTTAGAAAAAAGAACATTGAATCTAATAACATGGGGTGATGGTAAGGTCATCTGACTCGGGTGGGATCAAAATAAATCCCCATAAAATAAGAGTATAATAAGACGAACAAAAATACTACCTATGGTGTTCATGACAAATAATACATATCATATAACATAAACATCACTAGATCACCACAATCATATACTACAATTCACTAATACTTATAGTCCATCAATCGGCCAAATTTTCCACAAGAAACACACCAGATATGAAATAACATTTTCTTATCTAATTCTTGTGACCATCCTAGTTTAGATATACCATTAAATTAAAAATCAATTTTTAATTAACTATTCAATCCCATTTTTATTAACTATACATTTCCATCCCTTACCCTTTTTTATTTCCAAACATTACCCATTCATTCCCATATCATTATTTCATTTATAACCAATAATTAATTTTATTTTATCCATAGCAATTAACATGGTCATAATTACCAGATATATTCATTTTTTAAAAATTAAATATAAATAAATATGAAATGAATATACCATTCCATCATCCAACAAAAACCTCTACATCCCCTCTAAATAACCACATAAAGGAAGTCGAAACCCCGATGAAAATTCTACAATAGTATCCAAACCACCAACCACCAATAACGACCTCTAATAAAGCCATCCAATCACAAACTCACTACACAATGCATGCAAAAACCCATTGATTGTTCATTCCAACTACCATGAAAATATAATTTATAATAATAAGGTATGAAAAATAAAATTTCCTAATACCACATTTATGGAACAAAAACTTCCACAATTCCTAGTGAAGAGTTATTTAGATTATTTCATTTCATATTTCACACACAACACTGATTTAATTCCCAAATTCCACACAAATAATTAATTTAAAATTATAAATCATTAAACTTTTATGATGTTTTGTATCTATAGTTTAATAAAAACATTTCCACACAATACTCAACAATAACAATGATTTTGAGAAATAGTAATGAACAATAATCAAGCTTATGATAAATACCATGGAAATGAGTAAAAACATGCAACACATCGATTAAACTTAAATTTTATTAATTCTATATCATTATAAATATTATTAATATCCAAACCATCCACCTAAATAAATTATGGTCAAGTTAGTTTAATATTATATAAATATTTCAATATATTTATCAAATCCATTAATATAACTAATGCTCTATAATCTCCACAGAAGATCAAAACAGTGAATAAATGACTAAAAAACCTATTCACATGAAGGAAACCCCAATTATCCTTGATCACAACAATTATCCCTCAAAATAACATGACAAACTATAACAACCAGCAAATACCTCTATAAAATATTTCCCTCGACAAGAAAAAAATGAAGAAACTAGAAAACAAAGAGAATGTTCTCAACTCAGATCTCCAAAAATTGATCACTCAATGTTGATGAAAATATAAAGTAAAAGTGATAAAATAAATCCAAACAACAGAAAAATGGTTAAAAAATTCAATGGAAACAATGGTGGAAGAACAAAATTTGATGGAGGACCTTAATTTTACCCCAGTCTACCAAAATATATCACCCCTGTATAAAGGGGAACACACAAAAATAGTTTAAATTTAAAAAAAAATATCAAAAAGTTTCATAGTGAAATTATTGGTCCATTAAAACCTGGAAAAAACTATAGTGCAAGGGTCATCTCTATGACATAACACCCAAACACCTTGATCCAACCACGACACAACATAATAACCAAGACACAAGGTTGTTAAAAAAATAGTAAAACCCCAAATAATGAGTTCCCATGAAACATTTTTTAGTGTACAAAACCACACCCATGAGACTTTCATGGAAAATAAACAAAAATATCAATATGATGATTATGTCATTAAAAATAACTACATTATTATTTTTCCAAAACTCTTCCAGACCACTAAAATCTATCTCCCAAGGACCTAAACTATAATTATAATCACAAACCCATAACCTGACATCTCAATTGGACTATCACGGCACAACACATACATACATACCACAAAACCATATTGAAACCTTTATTTTAACACAAACTCATTATTACATCATTGAACCGAACCTCGAAATCTCAACACCCAAAAAACTAGTTAATAGACTAGGAAGGTCCACACCATTACATTAAATACCTCTCAAATGATTCCCATTCGAAATAATCAAATCGAAATACATAAGTAAAACCACATATAAAGAAATACAATAACTCCATGGGAGATACCTCTCAAATGAAATGAATCCATCAACCAATCATAATAAAAATGGAAAAAATTATTCAATTAAAATGAAATCTATTAAAAAAACATCATTGCCAATGAAATTACTGATTCACGAATATTAATATATATAGAATAAATCTCCCACTCTCATTACCTCATACTATCCTTCATACCAAAATTCTTTTATAGAACTCAAACCAAAGGTATTACACACCTACACTACAATTACTCTTGATGGCCCTAAATGTTAAACTGTGTCTCCATGAATGTAAAGTAATCATCACCATTTATCTCTCCCTAATAGATTATATGAGAATCACCATGATTATAAATATTCTTTTTCAACTCTTTAAAAGATTCAGAGTCCAAGTCCAACTGTGGAGGCATTTCTAGATGATATTCCACCTCATAAACATTGTGAATCACCAAAAAAGACATGAAAATTTATGGAGAGATGTTACTCCCCTAACTAAAATTATTCTTTCAATGATAAGGGTAAAACATTATGAATGCATGTTCTCTAACCTAGATCTAAAGATCCACCATCCTTTTATAGAATTATGAATCTTTATGGAAATGCAACGCCTTCATTCACTCCAAAAACATCAAAATATCATTTTCTTGTGATTTTCACCACATCAATTCCTAGGACCCATGAATCTTGAATCACTATCCAAAAATATTAAAATTTATATCGATTCCCTTAAAATACCTCAAATGAGTCCATTATAATAGGATATTTAAAAATTTTGTTTTAAGAAAAATTAACAAAGGTCAATTTCCTCACCCAAGATCTAGAAAAATCTAAGGCCTGGGTCATAATATATCTTATAACATCTAAATGGTTTTCTCCATCTACCAATCCATATGATGATATAATTCGATATTTAGTAACATATAAGAATAAAATTTATTATAGATTCCTCTTAAAACTCATATGGTTAAACTAGAATCATAATCTAAGATGATGGTCATCTGTACCCCATAAAGTCGGACCACCTTATCCACATATCACCTTTCCAAAATATCCATATCACTCAATTCCATAATTTCCATATAATGGGATAACTATTTAAATTGAACCACAGTCACCCAAATTACGTTATGTAGTATCCAAAACCTAGTTATCCCTCACATGACCAAAATGGGTTTTCCGGAAACCTCAGTTGCATCTCCTTAAATTCCAGAGGGTTTTGACTATCATCGAGGGTCTAATAATGTTATTGGGGATAATATACCAACTAAAAGAGAATAAATATCAAAATAAAAAAATAAAAACAATAAAAACAATTCAAATCAAGTACATGAATAGGAAAACATTAAAACAACTGAATTCACTCAATCTTTGCAATGTCATAACGAATGTCATAATATTTTTATAAGAGAATACAACTAAATTAAATACTCAACGTGATGAATTCCAAACACTAGTACTTAATCCCATGATCTATACAATATCTAACATTCAATAACATCAAAAAAATTTAACCAATAAAGATATTCCACCCTTTTTCTTTTCCAAACCTGCATCCACAAAATATTCTGGGGAACCAAATGGAGACCTTCACTTGGTGTGTTTAAAAATCAGTAGGCCACCAATAATGGTGTATAAATAAATATAGATAGATTACTGGTTCATGAAATAGAATGAATAAAATGAATTAATTATAAATTAAATTATAAATATTCGGATTAATTCCCTGAATCTCAGGATTGTTGTTGGATTATTAGATATTTAATGGAAAACCCATTGGATCAAAGATAGAATTCTCATCAATGATGGATGCTTCGAGGTAACATTATATTGAACAATCACAAGGAGAAATTCTTATTTTTTATTCCCAATGAAAAACATATTTATTTTTTATGGATAGTTTATGGATCATTGGTCATTTTCAAGAAATGAGGAAATCCTATAGAATTGGTGAGTAAGACATGATTTATTCAAGAATCAACAATAAATTTGTTGAATTAGAGAATCTACCTTAACCACAACTCGTATTCTATCTCGTTTCTTGACTCCTTATGGCATGTGGTTCTACAATGAGCCTCATGACTTGTAATTGTATTGAGGCCCATTAAACAAAATTCATGATAAACCAAAATCATTGATAGAAATTCTTAATACCTGATCCATTCGACATATCTTTGTGACATGTTTGGTCATCAATCCTTTGATGAACCCATGAATTATTCATCAAAATCCTTCTAGAGAGAAGTTCATTATCATTTATTCCCCCACTGTATTCAATTATTTACTTGAATCATTTTGTGTTTTAATTTTAGATTTTTATTTATTTATAGTTATTTTATGTGCCTATGAATATTTACATGAAAACTATATATGATCCATGTTTCAGTGAGTATTGAAAGAGTGTATTTTTACTTGGATTAATGATGCTTGTATATTTTTATACGATGCTTCTATATTCTCATTAAACCATGTTATTCTTGTCATATAAATCTCTATGTAGTTATACGTGTTACCAAGTTGTAAATTGTTTTTCTTGGTATATAGCATGATATATGACTATTGTGGGGTGACTTCCACATTGATGGGGGAGTGAAAATGGCATGAGATGATACCATTATGGACCCATATATAGGGTAGAATAATAATAAAAATTTGGCCTTATCAAAATTTGATGCCTTGAGAATATTGGGTAATATACCAAAATTCAATGCACGGTAGATACTGAGTATAAAGCCTACTCAATACCTTGAAGATGGAGAGTGACATGTGTTCAACCATGGTCTTGTTCTTGATCATTTCCAACTTCATAACCATCCCTCTCATAGATAGCCATAGAAAGCCCCACTAGGGTGAAAGGGGGTGTGGTTAACACATTAGATCTCGATAGATTATTTTGAATGATTTTGTATGTATTTATTATTATAATAGAACAAACTTATTATAAATGTGAACATTCGATACATGATGTATTGGTGGGGTGCTACATTGTTTCATTACTCAATATCGACATTGTAATCTTGATGGGTGTGTAAACTTAATGTATAATGTTCTATGAAAAGGAATGGGTCCTATGGAAAATGACTGAGTTGTGGAGAATGGAGTTGGTGGAAGTCTAAAACAGACATTAGGGGATTACAACATTCAATTTTTTATTTTCACATTTTCTTTGGTTTGGATTACCATCTTGGGATCTCATTTATTTGTCTCTATGAAACATGTTCCTTTTTATATTTATTTTTAAACATGATAAAATGGTTATTAAATTTAATTATTCTCAATTGTGTTTTTTTATTTGAAGAAAAAATAACACTATTGGTCTAGTCTCATAGCTAATGATGTTCACACCCTCATTATTAGTTAGCAACCTCTTGTTCATAGAGAGGAATGAATGATGTTATTTGAATTTCCTACATAGACCGTATGGTTCATGACATAGCATTATAAAATTGTATTAGAGTGTGAATTGTCTTCAGTCCATTTTGAAAATACAGAGACATGGTAGACAAAAGACACCTATAAAGGACATGTGTAGAGGAGATGCAATGTTCTTAGCCTACAGATGTGTAATAACACTCTGTGTTATGATTGAGAATACTTATCTTACTATTATATGGGTTTTTATGCATGTTCAAGAATCATTAGAAGGAATGTTGGATCATGGGATATTTATATACATGTGGTTCGGTTGTATGTTAATTCTTTAATATAATGTTGTGAATTTTGTTATATGTTTGAGGTAGACATGTATTCTTTGTTTTGTGATATATCTTCTAATCATACTATTGTGATATATCTATGAATTCATTAATTAGTTTAACATTAGAATGATGTGATTATATATATATATGACTATGTCTAAAGTGTAAGGGTGGAATCCTTTATTAGTAAAAAGATGGAGATGTATTTGGTTATGGTTTGATTCATTGGAATTTCCTAGGGTTATCTCATAGAATAATTTGGATCTCACTCAATGTTAAAAATATTTCCCTTCATATTAAAGGATATTTCAAATAGTTGAAGTCTGATGTGATCACCATCTCATATGGGACATGGTACTCCCTCCAGAGAATACACCCATGTTTCATTTCCCATTATTTATAATTGTGAACTAGAGTGTGATCTTTACCTACACCATAGGTGTTGGAAGGAGCCCTACCTCATCCAAGAGTCTTTCCACTAGTTCCGACCATGGGCGGTGTGGATTGTCATCATTGAATGATAAATGTCAAAGACATCCAACCCTAGCATCAATGAACATTTTAGGCCAGTAGAGGACTACATGATACTGAGGACCACATAAACATCATTGATGATTTTTTGAACCTCTTCACGAAACATGTGGAGCATAAGGTGATGTTGACATCATTCATGTTATAGGGACAAGACAAGTGTTGGTAGGGAATCATGGTAGAATGTGACAAATGTTAACATTTCACATGAGAGGCCTTTAAGGACCAATTATATTATAAATTCTTTCCATATAACATTAATATAAATATAGAACATGGGTTCATTGATCTACAATATGGTTCCATGAATGTATCTACAAACTTCGCATGTTTTACAAATATTATTTTCTTTTCTCCATTCTTGGTCAGAATTGGGACATAGATGGACAGGGAGTTTGAGATCACACTACATCCTGACATCATATGTCACATTATTATTTTTAACCAAGATACATACCTATAGGTACAACATAATTAATTGAATATAACATTTATTTGAATGGGGACCGAGAAATTGGATTCCTTCCACCCGTCGGTATATAGGTGGGTGGGCCTCTTGGGGACGCAGTGAGTGTATATAAAATGGATATATTTTTTTAAATTTCTTGGAAATTAATATAATTTTTTAGATATATTTCATTATATTAAACAGCATTTTTAGATTTCATTACATTCAACAAGATGTTTCTTCAATTTCATTTATGGAATTTCACACCAAGTTTCAGTGAACCACAAAAATAATATTATTCTAAAATTAACCATTATAATCTAATAGTTAAATAGGTGGGTAAGAGTAATATTAAATAATTTATGAAATATAAATATACATTTCTTATTCATTTTAAATATATTTATAAATTATTACTAAATAAATATTAAAATTTTAACAGAGTAATTATATTCATAAAAAATTTATTTTCTTAAAAAATGATTTTGATTAATTTTTATGAGATAATATTATAATTAATTTAAATTTATTTTTTGAAATTTAATTTATAAAATAGATTTAATTTTTTAAATCAACTTATTAAAATTAAATTATATTGAAATTTTGTTATTTTTCAGAAAATATTCATTTTTCATAAAATAATGAAGAAAAATGATTTTTGTAAAACTATATTATCTTTTCAATAAATGAAGTAATTTAAATGCCCCCATTATGTTTTAATGTAACTTAATAAATTTTTCATTATATTAAATCCATATAATTAAATTTGAATCAAAATTATACTGGATTTTGGTATAAATTTATTTTTGGGTTCCAAAAAGTTTTTTCCAAAAGACAATTTTAAATTGTATACTGTTTCTCCAGATCAATTAATTTGAAAATAAATAAATTATAATTCCTTAGATTATATTTTTGCATTATTTATCAATAAATTTTAATTCATATTAACAAAATTATTATTATTTTATATAGATTTATTATAAAATCATCCTGTGATTGAATAATACACTTCTTGAATACCGTTTTTGGTCCAATCTACAGTGTTTTTAAAATTAAATTATAGATTTTTAGAGATATTTCTAAAAAAATATTTTTTTTAAATCATGTCATAAAAATTATGTTGGGTTTAATTTGTAACCCTTTTTTGAAAAAATTAATTTCCTGATCTATAGTGATGAATTCAAAATTTTAATTGAAAATAAACTATCTGTTTAAATTAATTATAATGTGAAATTATATTTTAATTTTTTAAAGAGAAATTTGTTCAATTAAATATCAAATAATCCATTTTAGTTTATTTTTTTATTTTTCATACTGATTTTATATATAAACACATGGTAAAATTTTGAACGTCTTCTCTTTGCAATGACCCACGTTCTGGTCACGTCAGCGGAATTAATTTTATTTTATCATTTTCCACTTATGATAATAAAAATATAAAAAATGAATTATATATTTTGAATGAGAATAATATATATTATACAGTACGGTGATCTTAATTTTCACTAATATTAATAATGAAAATAGAAATAATTAATTATCCCGTTTAAGGTAAAAATAGGTTTACAATGGTGTTAAAATAAAACGACAATGGTAAAAGAGAACCGAAAAATATAAATCTATTTTAATCTGATATTCAACTATGTAATTTTTAATACTCTATAATTTTTTATTTTGGATCCTTTTCTAAATATAAAATCATGGGTATAATTTTGTTCCTTTTCATCAATTATAAGTTTGCCACTCATCTCACTTAAAGAGGCTTATTTCTATCCTCTATTATTCACACATTCATACCCTTTTATATCATCCATGTCTTAAACAAATACTATAAAAACTTCTTCCTCTCACCATTAAGCCTTATTTTGAAAAAAAAATCCAAACTTGGAAGGATTTTGGTGCTGCATAAGGTTGTTACTCATAGAATAAGCAACGTTCTTGAACAAGAACATTTATTTTATTTCCTCACCCAACACCTTAAATTAATTCTAATTTTTTTATTTAATAAAATAAATAAAATAAATATAATGATATGTTTCATTTTTATTCCCATGACCTATAACCATATCCACATAAATTAAAGGTGTTGTGAAATCTTCATCTGTGTGTATTTCAGACTATAGCCCTGTAAACTAATGTAGTTCATTTTTCCATTACCACCTCTCATGATGGGTTATAATGATGGATATAAAGTATATATATGTTTTTTATAAAATTAATATACCTTTTAATTATTATTTCATAAATATATTCTTATCATCGATTATATAGGTGATACGATAATGATGTTCGTGTCCACGTTGTGCTACCGTCTCAATGGGCGATGTGACAAATTTTCACAAACACTTTACATGGAATATAATAATGATAAATTTTATAAGTATATACTATATAAAGGAAATAATTAGTATATAAATGAAATATTTATCATTCTAAAAGGTTATTATATCATTTTATTTATTATCTTCACTCTATGTGAAAGATGATAACATCGTCAATGTTTGTGTGGGCAACTGCCTTCACGAAGCAATGTGACTCTCACATTACATCATCAAACCACATGAATGGTTTCAATATGTATATTTAAATATATAATATGTTATATATATGATATTATTACAATCCTTTAATGATAAAAAATTATCAACCTCTTTTCTAAAACGATCGTTGAAAATTGATATGTTAGTCATGGGTATGTACGACCTAAAAACTACAAGATCATAACATACGTCATTTCTTAAAACCATTATTGATGTTTTTAAATAAAAGTATAATTTATGTATAAAAATTACAAATACTTCCTGATTATTATTTTTTACTTTATGGAATGATGATCAAAGTTAGAGGGCCGAAATTAAAAAAAATCAAAATATATTAGAAAAACAAAGCAGTTATTACCCGAAACATGACTTTAAGATAAAATTTTCAATTAATGGGTAATAAAAGGAATTAATTAAATAATATATTGTATGATATATTTAAGTATGGTTATTTATAATATGTATAATTTACTTTTATTTAATATAATTGAGGTATGAATGAGTGTGACGGAATTCAAGACTTATACTAAGAGATTTTCGTCTCACTATATACTTTTTTGAGAAACATTCTATATTCACCAACTATATAATTTATGAGGTATATATAGTTTCCATTAACTTATATTGGGGTTATTATCCTGACAAATGTTTGGTTTTAAAGAACCATTTTAGTTTATCAGTTTCATAGGGGTTATAGTTCAGAAGTTAACAAATCATAAAGGAATTTCTTTCTCAATTATCCTTTTCTTGAGAGATATGTTATGTTATGAACCTATATTATTTTTGGAGTTTTATATACAGATTATTTAACTTGAAATATCTTGATTTTATTATCCCCATGTTATTTTATGTTCGTTTTATGATACTCCTGTTTGTGGATTATGTTTAAATGTCACCAAAGTGGTAATGATTTTATATCTCAATCTCATTGTGTATGAGGATCATTTATGATTATGTTTTTAATGATAGAATCTTATTATCCATATCTAAATAAACTGAAAATTTATATTATCATATTTATATGTCATGAGAATATATGTTTCTATTTTATTTTCCTCACTCCATGAACCCAACTGTTCAAAATAATATTTGAATGAAAATTGTTATTATATTTCTTTAAGAAAAAATTACCTCTCTTTTTGAAAAATATATTTTCTATTTTTTTCAAAATGTTTAAGATATTTTTTCAAATTAATTAGTAAAAAAATATTTACCCTTTTTAAATTTTTAATTTTTTAAAAGGAATCTTCATGTTTTATTTTCAATAAAATCTCATTTGGATTTTACCAAAAATGTTAAATGAATCTTTTTTTTATTATGAAAAAAATGAAGTATATACCAATTTCATAACTGGTCATTAATTTTATGCATCCCATACATTTTGTGGAATTATATTTCTATGAAATGTTTTCAATTAATATATATAAATTTTTTAAACTTTAAATAAATGATTTCAAAATGGTAAAGATGTTCGAAATGTGTTATGTTTTCAATGGTTTTTAAAATGAGGAAGGATAATATTCATCATAAAATATTTTCATTGAAATTTAAATAATTTTTTATATGTTTTCAAAAACAATTCAATGATAATTATTTCCAAAATATTTTGATAATTATTATTTTTAAAAGTGATTTTCAAAGAAATGTTATTTTCATAAAAAAATGTTCTATGTGGTTATTCATTCAAAATAATTCTCCATCAATGATGACATGAATAGAAGTTACATATTATTTATATGGGATGTGATCAAAGGATATCATTCATATTCTTTCACTGAATGGTTTATTTTTATTATGAAATTATGTATACGATGACCATTTATTTTTTATATGGGTTATATAATAATATAATTCTAATGAAACTCACTTATTTTTTAATGGGTTGTTCCATGATAAAATGTTGAAATGATTATGAATCCTACCTCTTCTTGATAGGTTAATATATGATGAACTATTTATGAATCCCATTACTTTTATTTTGATATGATGAAAGTTAAATGATCTTGTAGCACAGATAAATATGCTTTTATTATTTGAGATGTGAGACATATATATACTTCCAATGCATTGGGTAGTGACTTATATCTCATGAGATATACAAAAAAATAGTTGGAAGTGAGATCAGATTATTAATATACATTGTCCAATATAATGGTATTGGTATTGAAGCATTAATACTATGATGGTTAGTGGAGTGGACACATTTCCATATAATAGACTTGGAATTTATGCTTAACAAATACAGAAATGACATTATTTAGTTCTTTGTATTATAGAATTCTATGTCTTATACCTATGTTATTATCTCATGTCCCATGTTCATTGATTCCCATATTATTCATGTATTATATACTTCTTGTATTTAATCCAGAATATAATATCATGACATTTATTATGTAGGGTACGATTTTCTAATGTTATGCTAATGTTCTCAAACCATTATGTTCGTGTTATGCATACGTATCTCTATTTATCACCCATATTGACCATTTGGTCTCACTATTTCTTATTTTTTGTTTCCCCGTGGCATAATGAAATATTTTAAGTATGGTATGTAATTGAAGATTGGTGTTGGGAAATTTCGTTATGGGAAATTATAAATTTTTTCAAAAAAATATTAATACTGTGTACTTAGTCTCCAAATACATTAACTATTATGGTCCCTACACATATATTTGTTTTATGTATTGAATATTCATCTAAATAGATGTAATATCCCTAATGGAGAATCCATGGTCTCTATAGACAGTATTGGGGTAAAGGATTAGTTATCCTTTGAAAAATATGATGTTAAATATTTAGTGAGATCCCCTGGGATATTTATATGGATAAGTCTATAGGGGTCTCTAATGAAAAGTTTTAGGATGAGTAAAAGTATAGGAAAATTACCATGAGTATTGGAAAAGGAGTGACAAAGTGGATTCCAAGAAATTAAATCCATTTCTGGATATTATAAGTTGATGTGGAACTATCATAGAGATACATACGGGTAATAACTCTACAAAGGGAACATTGAGATAGACTCAATCATCACCTAGTGCATGACCCCATGACCTTATCAATACATTTTTTGACATTATCGAGGTACATTACTTCGAAATTCACTATCACTCTTTAAACCATCATGAGGGATTGAAATAGATGATGACTATGAGTGGAATATGATAATAAAAATGTGCCATAGATTAAAAAGAATGTGTCAAAATTAAGACAACCTATAACTAATTATTAGATTTTTTGGTTTCCCATTATGATTAGTTTTTCTTACACTATGCCTCTTGGTTCTTATCAATGGACAGAAAAAGAAGGTACTATGTAAAAATTGAATGTGATGAAATTTTTTTTGATGAGACACAAAATTTGATAACAAATAGAGTAAACAATGTTGTGATTATTCGTAATTGGTTATCACAATATATTATTAGCGTTATTCACATTAACCAACACTCAAACTCACTGATGAAGAGAAGGATAGAGTTTTCTAGGATTTTAGGTAATGGAGACCATGGAGGCAAGAGGGCTTAGTTTACTTTATGTCGAGTATGTGGAAAGAAGCACTCAATGGAATGTCTTAGAGGGATGGGAATATGTTTTGGGTATGGGAATAAAGGATGAAAAGCATGTAATTTCAAATGAAAAAAATTAAAAAGTTGGGTTAACTCAATGGATGATAATAGTGATCTCTCTATGATATCATCAACATTTGTATTTTTTAAAATGTTTAAATTATTGAAATTATAAAAATTAATTTCCTATGGGTAAATATAATGAACAGAATTATCAATGTCATATGAGAAATGATATGTATTTATGATCATGAAATGACTACAAATGATATGTGAAAGGAAAAAAGTTTTAAGAAATAAGATATTGAATCATATTTAATGGTTTGAGAATTATGGTGGATGATTGAAGGGATTATGTGTTGGAACTTAAAAATTATGTTATCTATGTCATGAAATATATAGAGTTTGTTCTGTATATGTTTTTTATTAATGATATAAAAAAATATGTGGAATATTTCTACTGACCTATAAATTTTATTTAATAGAAATGCAATATTTTATTGAAAAAAAAATTATGGTAAGATAACCCCTAATATTGTTTATAGGTCAAGAAATTAGTGTTTTTTTGGATAATGTGATGAATGATATGGATAATGTAAATTGGAAAGTTTTTATTACCCATGACCTAATAAAGGATTTGATAACAATGTTGTTTATGTTATCATTTATGGTGTTTACAAAATTATTGGAACTATGTAATATATTAAATAATCTAGGGTTTTATTCAAGGAAAGTGGAGTCATCCATATCTTCATTATGGTTTTATGGTAATTATGGAGAATACAAAACCAAGGTATTCACATACTTGGAATGTGACCATTAAGGGTCCTTTAATGATAATGGTTCAAAAAATATTGAGTTTGGAAAATTTAGTGACCTTATTTATAAATATTAAAAATTGGAATGTTTATATGAATAACCATATAATGAATGGTTTATGTAAAAAATTGGACGGGGTTTTATATATTTATGTATTACCTCATTATTTAATTATTTATCCAAATTGGAAACCTGTGGTTAAATTATTTTTAAAGATAGATTTATGAAATCACTTATCATCCTATTATGGATCTTATTTCTTGCTTTAGACATTTAAAAATAAACTCATACAGTAAGAGTTGAAGTAGAAATTGATCAAGTAACACCAAAATGACTAAATAGTGACTATGAAATAAAATGATATCATGTAAGTACATTTTCAAAAATATGTCAGTCGAGGTGGAAAAATAATTCCCAAACAATTTCAAAGGATAATGAACTAAAATTTTATTATGTTTTTATTATTGTTGATGATATTAATTAAATATTTAATTTCTATTTGTTTTATGTTTTTTTCTATTAATGTTATTTATATCACCCACTTTATTATGATTAATGATATATATGACTCCTTATAATTATTTATGATTTTCTTCCATGACCAAATGTTCACTTCCCATGTTTGTTCTCCTATTGAGAACCTAGTTATGAGTTAATTTAAGTATGTTTTATGATTAAAGGATTGTATTTTTAATTTATGTTTTATATATTATTGTGTATGATGTGGGTTTCTGTGTATGATATTTTAAATTTTAACCATTTTGACGGCAGAGGCATGTTTCGGGGGTGAAATTCATTTTACGTAAGGTAGAATGTAACACCTTGAGATTTGGTGAAATATTTTTTTAAATTAATTTTAAATTTTTGAGATCATGTGTTATATGAAAAGCTATGTTTTTATTTATTTTCATGCAATAACTACTTCCTTCTATAGTGTACACGACACATGACACTGAGCTTTAGCAAACCGTGAAATAATAATATTTTAAATATGACTATTATAAACAAGAATTAAATAGGAAGGTATAGATTGTATTAAAAACTTTTTGAATCATGAATAAAAATATACAAATCATCATTTGTTAATTTATAATAGAAAAATATATAATTAATTAATTTTTAGTAAAGTAATGATATTTATAAACCATATGTTTTCTTCAATAATATTTTTCATTGTTTTTATGAGAAAATATTATAATTAATTTGTAGTTATTTTTATTTTTTTATAAATTTAGATTTATTTTTTAATATTTATATTTAAATTAACTTATGGTGAGATTTCTGTATTTTTTAGAAAATAATTATTTTTAGTGAATAGATAAAATACCAATTTTGGTTGAAAGCTAATTTATTTTAATTAATTAAGTTATTTTAATTCAAAATTATTGTTAAATGAAAAATAAGATTTATTTATTAATATTTAATCCACTTAATTACATTTGAATCTAGTTTATATTGTATTTTGGCATAAGATTGTTTTTGGGTTTAAAAATTTGTTTTTCAGAAAATATATATTAAAAAGCATAATATTTATCCATTTTAGTTAATTAAAATTATCCATAGTGGGGACTATTGTATATTAAATTTATATATTATATATAATTAAATATTAATTGAGATTAATACAATGATTACTATTATTGAAAGAGTTAATTTAAAATCTTCTTTTGCTAGAAAAATAAAATTCCAGAAATCTAGATTTGTCATCATGTATGGAGATTTTTGTTTTAAATTTAATTTTTTCACTTTTAGAAAATAAATTATAAATTATAAATATTATTTTTTTAAAAATAATTTAAAAATTATATTTACATTAATTTTTTAGTATTTTCAGAAAATATTTATTTTTTGAAGAATAGTTAAATAATAGTAAATTGTAATTGAAAAATTCCACTTTGTTTAAATTATTTATAAATAAAAATTAATTTTTCAATTTGTATTAATGTGAAAATTTTCAAATTATATATATATTAATAAAATTTATGTCATTTAAATACCTTAAATATTGAATTTGGATTTGAAGGTATTCTAAATATTTGAAAAGTTTGCCTTTGAAAAAACATGTTTTCTCATCATGTCGATGGGATTATTTAAAAATTTAGTTTTACAATTCTATTATTTGAAATAAGAAAATTTTATTCCATATTTTTAATCAAAATAATATATATTATCTAATAAGGTCATCTTAATTTTGAACAAAATGAATTGTGAAAATAATAAAAATTAATTACCATAATTAAATATACAAATGGGTTTATTAGGGGTTAAATAAAAAAGATGAGGACTAAATTGTGGTAAAGACTTCTCTAAAAATACTCTTATGAACATATTTAAACCCTATAATAAACAAGGTTAATTAATGGTGAATATATTAGTCTTCTTTCATGCGAATAATGTAGGAAGACATTTTTCTTCTAAAAAAATTACAGTTGAGCCACCCCCCTCACTTATAAAAGGTTACCCTCTCTCCTTTATTATTCACTCCTTAAAACCCATTTTTAGGCCATTAACAGACCATGTAACTTCCAAAAATCACTAAAATAATCATATATGACTTATTTTTGAAATTAATTTTTCCTTGTAATGATTATGGTGCAAAACATAAGATATTTACTGAATAAGAATCATCATTTTCAAAGAGCAGTATTATTTTAATTCATCATATGCCTCATTAAATTATTATTAAAACACAATAATATGATATGATAAGTATACTACATATAATTAAATATGTGTATGTTAATTTAATAACCAATAAAAATCTCAAATTCAATCAATTGGGATTCAAAATCATCATTCAGGAGTATAGAGGATTATAGCCTCATGAACAAATGAAATTCATTTTTCCATTACCACCTATCACGGTTGGGTATGATGATGGATATAATTTAAAAATATAATATTTAGAATAATATTATACTTATTGAGTCATTTTATCACATATATATTATCAAATTCCATTCTGTAGGTAATATGATAAATTTGTTCATGTGTACCGTAGACTACTACATAGCTAAGAGATGAGATTTGTTTCCAATAAATCTCTACCTAGAAGAAAATAATTATAATTTTAATAAATATATTTGATATAAATTAAATAATTAATTTATTCATTAAATAATTATAATTATAAAAATATAATATATCATTTTATTTCACACATATTCACCCATTGAAAGATGATAAAACAATTCATGTACATGTTGACTACTACCTTCTTAAAGCAATATCAGTCTCTCATTTCATAACCAAACCTCATGGATGATACGTATAAGTATATTTAAATATATAAAACTTTATTTATGATATTATTATCATTATTTAATAATAAAAACATTACGTTACTCTTTTCTATATTGATAGTTGAAAAATGGAAGGGATACTCCTGCGTACGTTGGGGCTACCATCTACATGATCATAACATACATAATTAATCAAAAAAATATTTCATTTTTATTATTAAAAGTATAATTGTTTTAAAAATATGAAAATTATTTAATGACTAAAATTATTTATATTATTTATGTATGATCAATTTAAGAAGACTAAATAAAATAAATCAAAACATATACAAAAAATAGAGTAGTTATTTCCCAAAATGTGACTTTTACAATGTTTTTTAAAAAAAAAGGGTAAAATAGGAATTAATTAAATCATATATTTTATGATATATATAATTTTTGTTCTATAATTTATTTATAAAAAATTATATTAATTATACATATGGTTTTAACAAGTGAAAAAGAAGTCAAGACTTAGAATATGGGATATTATTCTCAATTTTCACTTTTGTGAGACACATTATATACTCACCACCTCTTTATTTTATATGGTGGGTAAAACTGTAGTAAATTTATATTATTTTTATTCTACTGAAAAATATTTTTGTTTATATATCCATTTTAGCATCTCTTTTTATAGGGTTTATGGTTCAAAACATAAAAAATAACTAAGTAATTCTTATCTCAATTTTATTTCTTTGGTAGGTATATTATGTTATGAACTTTTGTTCATTTAAGAGTTTTATATACAATTCATTTTATAAGAAATATAATTAATTTATTTTTTATAGTGAAATTTTAACAATAATTTAATTATATATATTCATGGGGTTTACATTTCAATGTTACCAAAGTGGAAAAAAATTTATGTTACAATCTCCTTATCTATAGGGATTGTATAAGATTATTTTCCAAGTTACAAAATATTATGATACATATCCCATTAAACTCATGAATATTATTATTGTATGGTTATTTACTTATAATATATGTTTTCCCTTCATTATCCTCTCTCTATGTTCTGAGATGTTCATAATAATGTTTTTTAAGAAAATTCTTTTTATGTAACTTTTTGGTCAAAAACTTTTTTCTTCCAAAACCATGTTTTATAAAAATTTAATGTTTTAATTTTTTTTGTATGATTTATAATTTTTTTTAAAAATATTTAATTTATAAAAAAATGAACCCTCACATCATTTTCCACCCCCACTAAGATTCTATAGATTATGTGTAAAGAATATTTGTTTTTCACATGAACGATACTAATAATAATTCCTAATATCATGAATTCTCATTGATTTCATAATCCCATTATATATTTCCTATTTATTTACAATAAAATATATTTCTTAAATATCTTAGATTTTTTAGATTTTATGTTTTAAAAAGTTTTTTTCAATGTCTAAAGGATATTTTCATGAAAAAATGTTTTATAGTATTCATGAAGACCACTTTATATGTTTAAAAAGCTTTTTTCATTAAAAATATTTCCAAAATATTTAATTAGTTTTATTTCGAAAATATAATTTCCAAATAAATATTATTTTCATCAATAAATGTTTAAAGTGATTATAATTCAAAATAATTCTTGTTCTATGATGACATACTTGTAGGTTAATTATAATTTAATGGGGATTTATCTAAAAACAACATTTTTATTCTTTTTATAAATGGATTATTTTTAGGATGAAATGATATTTATGAAACCTATGTGTTTTTACATATGTTATAAAATGATATAATTTTTATAAAACTAGAATATTTTCTCATGAGTTATTATATGAAGAAACAATTTATTGATTATGAAAAATGTATCATTTTTACAAAATATGATATGATGATTTTTTATGAATTCCATTCCATTTAATTGGTAATGATATGATGAATATTTGATGATCCCATGTAACCGATATGTATTATTTTAATTATAAGACAGATGGGTCCTATATCTCCCACTAATTAATTGTGTAAATATTTATATCTCATGTGATAGATATGATTGGAATGAGTAGTAAACTTAGTTTTATAAGAGATTTTTTCAACTATTATGGTCTTAAAAGAGAAATATTACTACTATAATTGTTTGGGGAGTGAAACCATTATATTTTATTGCCTTGTAATAGAGAGATGAATACTAAGGAAATTATTTTTTATTCTTTAGTGTAAGCCACAATTCTATGTCTTTTGATAGTGTGATTCTCTCATGACTCAATTTCTAGGCATTTTTAGTGATTAATGTCTTATAAACATCCAATAATTAACACATGACCCAATAATATGATATTTAATTTGATGGGTATGGTTTTAAAATGTTATTCTCATGTTTTAATACCCTTATATTCATGTAATTTTTTAATATCTCCCTTCTTTACCCTTATTGAGTATCTGAGATCACTCTTTGTTTTGTTTCATTTATACAGGATATGAAAAATGGTTTTAAGAAGGGTACGTTTGTTAAGAATATTAAAGGCAAAGGTATTTATGGGAGAAGTTCTAAATATTTCATAAAATTAGAATATTGTGTACCTAGTCTCCAAATACACAAAATTATCATGGTCCTCAGGTGTGTGTTTTTGTAATTTATTGAATATCCGTCTAAAAATATGTAAAATCTATGCATGAGAAGCATGTTTGAATATGGTGTCACATATGGTAACATGAAACTTAAGAATGTGGACATGAAATTCAAGTGTGGTATATTGATGTAATAGAGTATGAATTCTTCATTCCCCAATAGAGGTTACAGAGTGTTTCATCTATGTAAATGTTGAGAATAGTTAGTAGTTTGTTACAACATTGCATTCAACGTGTCATCATTAGATAAATATGTCATATCTCTAGTAGTTTTTTTCTCCAGTGATTTGAGGAAAAGATTACACTCTGGTGGAGGAAAGACATAATATAACACCTAGGGTTCTTCCTAGGGTCTTTATGGGGAGGTTTAAATGATTTTGAATCATATTATTATTGTGTAATATGGATAGGGTCATAGATCATAGGGAGACCATGTTTTTATAGTGGACTAAACTAAAAATGATAGTGGTGAGGGACCATGCACTATTTGATATATTTTTATCAATTATACATTATATAGTTTATTTTCGGATAGATATGCTTCCAATTCCGTCATATATGCATATCTTTTTACATGAAAGTTCTTATCATTCACATTATATATAGAGTTACTTTCCAATGATACACTTTGGGGAATAAATGAGGGTCATATCAGGGATAAAAACAATGTTTTATATTAATTTTGGGTTACAAAAATATATGGGAAATAATTATAGTACATATTAGGAGCTTCAATGTGAATCACAATATTGACTAACTAACCTTCTTCTCGATAAACACTAATTACTATCAGAGATGAGTATCATTTTCTTCACTGTAAAGATATATCATTATGATGAATGAATGGTGGGAACCTAGAAAATATAGATTTGGCCTAGACCTAACTCAGATTAAGAAAATAACTATTCAAATTGTTGGAAAGGCTCTTTTAGAATGATCAGTTACAACTATAACATCCTGATATTATTTTATATATTTTCGTTTAAAGAAATTTTGTTTTTAGATTTTTTACACAAAATAGTGTTTAATATCACTATAAAAAATAATTAAAATATTTTCAAGCGAAAATTATATTATTATTTTATTCACCATGTCAATAATATCTTAGGTTGATATATTCACATTTTTTTATAAAGATTGATTTTCAAGGAATAGTGAAAAATATAATTTTTTTATAAAAAAATCAGAACATTTAATTGAAAAGTCCCAATATTTAAATGAACTCAATACTAAATTAAATTAATCATCATAATGTTATAAATATACTAATTAGTTACATTTGTCTTTTTTATACCAGATTTTAGTACATGTCAATTTTTTGACATAAAAAACATTTTTTGAAAAAATTATTTTTCGATGCATTCAATGTTTTAATCTAATTTTATGAATGAAATTTAATAAAATGGATTAATATTTTTTATTAATATGATTGAAGTTGTTAAATACTTTTATTTCCTTTTCAAGAATTATAAATAATGACCATAGAAATTTTTTTACCTTGGTAAAGGTTAAATTGGGTAATTATAATAAAATATGATGTGATAAGAATTTAACAATATATCAAACACTTTCATTTATTTCATTGGATAATTAAATTTCATTTTTAATAACAAAAAAAAGTGATAACATCACCTTTATTTTCATTAATCTTTGTTTTTTTCTTTTATATTATTAATGTAAATGATAAAGTCAAAAATGTTATTCTCTTGATTTTAATATATCAATATATTTTTCATAAGAATAAAATGAGTTTTTTTTAGTTTTAAATGATCCTTGGAAAGATAAATTAATTTTTTATTTTGGAGGAATATTTTTAAATTTTAGTGATTTAATAATTAGCTCAAATATTGGCAGAACACTAAAAAGGTATCGATACAATTAATATAAAAATAAAATAAATGACATTAATAATCATAGAAGTAATAAAAAATGGATGACTTATGGTGTCCCGAAAAATCATAGATAAATATTACATTATAGAGATGTGTAAAAATTACATTCTAATTCAATTTTTATATCGATGTTTTCAAATTAAAAATAAATTTATAATATAAAAATTGAAAATAATGACACTTAAAAAATTAATATTGTATAAAATGATTCCATATAAATAGAAATACTATATTTTTATAATTTAATGATATCTAAAAAAAAGAAACCATGTTCTATTTGTGGGTTATTTTCCACTTATGGTGACATTCTTAACAAGTAATGTGTGGAAATCATTAATATTGTGGTAATTGTCAAAATGGTTAATGGGGGTTAAAACTAATATACAAGGGTGATTAAATAAAAACACAAGTATAAATACTGTTGTATGATATAATTTCTACTAAATCTCATATGATATTATAATTATAAAAATTTTGATCCATATATATATGAAAAATAAATTCTATTGATTTAATTTTTTTTAATAAAGTCTATTAATTCTCCTACCCTCACTTTAAAAAGGAAACCCCTTCAATACTATATGTACTATACCTTGAGCCTTCTCGCACAACCATAATCAGAACCATAATGATCAAAACATCCCAATCCATGTTCTATAAGTGATTTTCTTCCCCAAATACCAACCATATGTACTTTAAGAGGAGAACTAATGGTGCACTTTCAAAGGTGTAATCTTTTTCATTAGGTGATTTTATTTTTCTTCCTATTTTACCAACTTTAATTATTTCCTAAACATTAAAATATTATAAAAATATTATCTACCTTATAAATGGAGGTTATTATGTTTATGTATTTTGTTTTAATTTTCCACTCCATCAAATGGGAATCAAAGTCATCGCTCGCGCGTACTTGTGGACTACCACCTTTATAAAGGCGTGTGATTTGTTAATAATATTTATTGATGTTAATAAGAATATATTTAATGAATATATATAATATATTTGATATAATAATAATTTTTTAAAAGTTAATTTATATTTCTCTTTTTTTATCCATCTGTCAGAAACTGAAAACATTATTCATGGGTATCCATGTCTAACCGTCAGTGTAAATCATTTTCTAGAGATATATTTTATGGATGCCTTTATATATATATATAATATTATAAATATATTGTTAATAAAATTATTGAAATTATCTAACCACAATCAATGTTCATGGACAAGAAGTACTGAATCCAAAAATAAATGTAAAACAAATTATTTACCACTCGTAACAATGAAAATATTAAAATATTATTAATAAAATCATGATAAGATTTTATAAATAGATCATATATGGTATTAAAAATTTAATAATATGTGATTATATGTATTTATAATAAAGGAAAATTTATTATAATGGAGTTTAAAACCACTTTAGAAAAAATTAGAACTTGAGGTAAGAGATCAGATATCAATTTAAACTCCGTGGAAAAATATTTCTGTTTATGAACTTTTCTACATTTATATAGGGTATATATTTCAACTTTCAGGTACACAGCAAGAAAATATTTTTTTATTCAAAATTATTAATAATTAAATTCAACTTACTCTTTCTAGAGAAATGTTTAAAAGAATATTCAATAGTTTTCATCTGTTTGATCCGGTTTACTTTTCTTCCAGGCCCATATTTTTTAAATAATTTTTTAAAAAAATAAAATTTTTATTTAATAAAATTATTTATAAAATAAATTCAATAAATTAAATGAATTCATTAAATATTTTTTGTATGAATAGAAAAATTCTAATGTTCTTCTGAAAAATTCCATTTTCTACGTTCTTTATAAAATCCAAAAGGAATGTTTCATTTTATTAATAAGGAATTAATGGATTTTCTGACCATTATAGCTATATTACATTGGTAATATTCTTCAAAAATTGTTACATATTTTTCAAATAAATCAATTTAATGAAAAATTATTATAATATTCCAAAATAAAATTCCAAATGACCTTATATTTCTATAAAACCAATATTTATGTTGAATTAAAAATAATAATTCCTTAATTTTGTGGTCACTAAATTACACTGTAAAAATTAAATTTCTTTGGATTACTGGGAATCACATTTATCTTAAATATCAATATTCTTTTCATCATAGATAGGATTATTGTAAATACCCGGAAATTTCAAGGAATTTTTTTTAATTTCTTTGGAATTTTACGAGTCTATGGCTTCAGACGACACATGATTTAGAGGCCCGGTGTGCCCGGAATAAATTTCCAAAGTTTAGCTAGGGTACGTTAAGGGAATGGACGAGCGGGTTTTTCTAACATTTGATCTGGTGCTCAGAATTGAAATCTGAGGGCACCGATGAAACCACAATGCTGGTAATTGCTTAGGAGGACCTTTCCCAAAGGTGCGTTTTCTCGGGAGGAGTTGTTAAAAAAAGAGGATTTAAAAGTGAAGTAAATAAAATTGTGTTACAATTTTATTTCATATTCTAAGTTGTTATAACCTATGTGTGGAAGTTGGGTGGGACCTACTTTTTGTTAACTACCCTTAAAATAATAAAGGTGGGGTGGGGCTCACACTATCCCAACCCTCACATTCCCTAACTCCTCTAAGCCCCCCACTTAAGATGTGTAACTCATATTAACTTTTAAACTTTCCATTAATTGGGTGACTTCCCCCCTCCTCACATTTAATCATGCCAACACACTAATTCAATTAATGGAATTATGTTTTTGAATTTTGAACTCATGGAAGGACTTAATAAAATAAGAAGAGCTTATTTTATTTTTGGGGTAAGATTGGTTGTGTTGTGGAATGGAGGAGAGCGCTCTAAGTCTCTTGAAGAACTTCATCTTCTTCGGTGAAGAACATCTTCATCCTCAATGAAGAACGACAACACTTCGTCAAGGATCAATGACTCGGCGACTCGGTATCTTCAGTCCTATTCTTCCTCCATGAAAAAGGAGGATCACCGACGTAGAAACTCGCCAACGACGTGCCATTCCTTCTCCTATCTGCAGCTAGTGTGAGACATCGTTCCCTTCTTCGACGCACACCAACACTGTCATTGAAACCAACCCCGCGACGCTAGCTTTCGCGAACTTCTTTTGAAGTAGGGGTTAAGTTCAAATTTAATCAATTAAATTTGTGCTTGTTCGTCATGATGTATACTCGTTCTTTGGACACCTTCTATCGTCACAACGGGAGGAGGTCGGACCGCACAAACACGACCGATCCTCCTCCCCTTATGGTTTATCTTTATTGTTGCTCGAAATGGAGGCGATGTGGTGCCATCGCACCACACGGGAACGAGGGAACCGTGACCGGAGCGTGCCACAGTGAAGAAGTGTGGTGACGTCGCGCCACGCCGGTGAAGCTGCGGCTAAGGGAGGGCCGCGGCGGAGGGGCGAGGTGCTGTCGCACCGCGTCGGAGCACCATGGAGGGCCATGGCCGGGGCGGGTCGCGGCGGAGGGGCGAGGCGCCATCGCACCGTGCCGGTCAGACAAGGGCTGCGGCGGTACAGAGGAGGGTGGCCGGACTCAACCGGTCGTCGGCGCTTCGGAAGGCGGGACCCGCGGTGGTCCCGTAGCGGCACAACGGCTGACCAATATGACCGGCCATCTTCTGGAAGGCCGGGGGTTGTAACCCCCGACAGGTGGTAATGGAGGACCCCACAGGGGTTCTCCACTTCTCAATCAAGGGGTGCAACCCCCCCCCCCCGCATTTCGCTCGGCCAAAGGGCGAGCCACCAGCCACGCGGGTCAGGCCGACCGTGCTGGGCCGGACCCCCACACCAGGACAGACCGTTCTGGAAGGTCTGGGCCGCACCCTCCGGGCTAGGCCCCGCCCTAACGGGCCAGACCAGGTTCTGGATGACCCTGGGGGTATCGGGCTGGGCCCGAACCCCCAGATTTACGGACATATCTGTTCAAACGCCCATAACATGGGCTACATACCTTCGATTGACGCACCTTTAGTTGCATAGTGATCATTGGATCAAGATGATCGTTTCAGTATATTACAATCAAGGTTTCGGAGAACATTGGGTACGACTGGGTTGGTTCGAACATGAAACCAACCAGGCCTTCGGAGCGGAAACACTTATATCTTGAGCTCCGGACGTCCGATTGACGTGCCGTCAACTTTGTTGGATTCATATTAGTGAGTCAGTTCATTTGTATTACTCCGCTCAATGTTTGGACATAGCTGGAGTATGTTCCGGTTGGTTTTAGCTTAAAAACGAACCGGGACCCTTGGAAGAAAAAACCAATAACTCTCAGATCGGGCGTCCGATTGACGCGCCATCTGTCACGTTAAGTTCCTTTTGAGGAGACAGAAATTTGTGATACATCAACTCTGGACTTTGTGATAGTTTATGTATCAAAACCCCCTTGGCTCATATAGCGGACCCTCTTGGAATCAAGTGTTCTTTTTGCAGGAACCCTAGAGCCAGCTGCGACTACAATGACTTCCGTAGTGGAATCCTCTGTGGGTTCGACGGTGAAGACTTTTGTACTAGAATCCTCCGTGGGTTCGATGGTGAAGACTTCCGTACTAGAATCCTCCATGGGTTCTATGGTGAAGACATTTTTACTGGAATACTTTGTGGGTTCGATGATGACAACAATCGTACTGGAATCCTCCGTGGGTTCGGCGGTGACGACTACTGTACTTGTATCCTATATGGGTCTGACAGCTTAGCTGTTCTAGTATCCTACGTGGGTCCCATCTAGATGAATCAGTAACTACATATGATCATCTCTTTTTCTTTACAAATGATATATACCTGTGTGAGTTGATTCTTGACTTTTAGTCATTATCATTGATGTGATTGACTGGCTTTCCTATGTGGACTGGGTTGTACTTTCTTATGGGGACATGGTTGTACTATATTGTGTGGACTGGGTTGTACCGTCCTGTATGGACTGGGTTGTACTTTCCTGTGTGGACTGGGTTGTACTTTCCTATGTGGACTGGGTTGTACTTTCCTGTGTGGACTGGGTTGTACTTTCCTGTTTGGACTGGGTTGTACTTTCCTGTGTGGACTGGGTTGTACTTTCCAGTGTGGAATCGGTTGTACATTCTTGTGTGGACTGGGTTGTACTTTCCTATATGAACTGGGTTGTAATTTTCTATGTGGACTGGGTTGTACTTTCCAGTGTGGAATGGGATGTACATTCCTGTGTGGACTGGGTCTTACTTTCCTATGTGAATTGGGTTGTACTTTCCTGTGTGGACTAGGTTGTACCATCCTGTGTGGACTGGGTTGTACTTTCCTATGTGGACTGGGTTGTGCGTTCCTATATGGATTGGGTTTTTCTTTCCTATGTGGAATGGGTTGCACTTGGGCTCGTGAGTTGGAGCAGAATTAGAATTGATGACTTAGGTATATGTATGGGCATATACTGAAGTGGAGACGGTTGATACTTCGTGTTTTGTATCTTTCCTATGGTTTATCCTTTGTGGATTTCAGGAGACCTTCGGGGGTCTCATAGTCCCTATTGAGTATCGTATACTCACCCCTGCACGGGTAATGCCTGCACCATGTTGTGTTGGTTGCAGACGATAGACACCACTGATCGTAGTTGAGGTTTGTGGAGCGGGACGGTAACTGGAGGTGGACCACTTGGCGGGATGTACTGAGAGAGGACGGCTGGACCTAAGGAGCCGACGGGTCTAAATGTACCCACCCTTCAGGTGGGAGTTCTGGAGGACGACTCAGTAGTTGTTGCCTTACTTTTCAGCTATTGTACTTCCTTTTTCTTAGTTGTATTGTACTTTCAGTTGGGTTTGTATACTGGACCATTTACTTTCCAGCACTTACTGTAGTACTCAGTTTACTTTGTGTTTACTTCAGCATGCATACGCTGTGGTGTTTTTTTTCTTATATAAATTCAATGCCTTCCCTTATATCAGGATTTACGCCTTTGGTGCTAGTTTACATCCCCTGTCCTATGGAAGGCGGGCTTGGGGTAGTCACAGAACGGGCCCCAAGGATGGGTCATGACAAATTTGTATCAGAGGAGTCAGTTCTACCTCAGAACTCAGGACACTGATAATTTCTTCTCTGTGAAGCAATAGTGTTTAGAGTTTTGAGTGTGGATATCTATACAGAGAGACCAGTGTTGGTGTGGAGGCTGACGTATCCATACACCAGGACCCTGACTTCTGATTTCCAACTTAGTGCAAAAAAACACTGATTGTGTGTGTGTTTCAAGAGTTTCCTTTGTGGTCTCATTGACTCAGATCAACAGGTATACTATTTGATTGTGGTTCACTTGTTCCTTAACAGCATACCGCTACGAAGACAACCAACTAGGGTTCCAAAGAGAGAGTACACGATGACGGCCCTCCGAGCGATGAGGCTCCGGTACAGAGCACGTTGCTCAAGTCCCAACAGTAGAGGCCTTTGAGGTTACGAGGCGAGATGGATTCACAGGCAGCAGTGGACTGGATGGAGGCAATTGCAAGAGTTTTCCGCCTAGTTGAGACACTGGTAGAGTGGATGGTGGACTTAGAAACTAGTTTTTTCCAGTGAGTGACCATGAGGTTGGTCTGTATAGTAATAAGGCCTCGGTACGTGGACCGATTCCTAAGATAGTACCTTCGAATAGTGTACCAGCTTTATCACTACCTGTTGGTCAGCAGTTACAACTGGCGGTACCAGTAGATGACACATGTAGGCTTAGTACCTTACACGTGTTTTAGCATCAGATACCCTCAAGTTCCGAGGTGAGCCCGACTCTCAGGAGGCTAAGGATTGTCTTGAGGAGGTGGCTGAGAGTTTTTCTTGTGCTTATATAACTACAATAGAATGACATGTCAGTAGCTGAGTATTCATCCAGGCATACTGATCATTCCGAGTACTCGATGAATACGATGCGAATAGTGCTTCAGGGCTCGGACATCTGAGCATGGTGTGTTTAAGAACAACCGAGCCAAAACTTTTTCCTCTATGCATTCCTACTCACGATAGGGTTCTAGAGAGAACCTTTGTGGTTAAATGTTCTTTGGCTGATCAGATAGAGCTAAAGGATTTTAGTAGTGGAAGAGCGTGGAACTGGTACCAGATTCAGAGATATCGGAATGTAAATATTTCACGAATAGGAATTGTTAAGGATAGATTAATCAGCAAAGCAGTAGATGTGGAAGTAGAGCTAGAGTGCATCATGAGGTGGGGTACATTTCAACATTTACAACCACCCACTTTTGTAGTCCCCACCAGGCTCAGGGAGTTGGAGGGAAGGGGAAGAGAATAACTACATGCGGTCAAGGATTGTGACCCAAGGTCTCTAAGAATTATTTGGGGTAAGGCCTGTGTCTACTACTAGCTACTGTATCAAAATACATAGGTACCAATCATTCCTATCTTCCATGAATCTTTTACTAAACCTAGAGTTTCCGATTAAGCCATTGACTTGACCCTCACATCTGGGGATACCTTTGGGATGTGACTCTATAACCACACATACACCGATAGTGTGATATAACCCTTGAGGTGAGAGTTCCAGTTGGAACCTCTTGGTGGCATCGTCGAGGCCTTACAACGTTCATTTGAGTATGGACTGGGCAACCATAGTTCATACACAGATTCACGATATTAGGAAAAACGGTTGTGGTTTATCTACAATGTTGGGAAGGGTTTTTCCTTGGTCGTCAGAAAGGAAAACCTAGGAAGCACAGGATAAAATCATGCATAAGAGGGTGCATTCGATCACTCAGGAGATGGAAAAACATACCTTTGTGCCAGAATTCTCCAGAGTTGCAGCACCACTTCGAACAGAGCTTTCAAGAGATGAGGTAGAGGTTGACTAGTGCGCCCATCCCGAGGGAGTTGGTTACATAGTCCACTACGATGCATCAGGGACCGGACTCAAGGGTGTCCTGATATAGCAGCAGGCAGTGATCGCCTATGGTTCATAGCAGATGAGATTGCACAGAGCAGATAGGAGACCGAAGCTGTTAGGAGGCGGAGACTACTGGAGTTTGAGGATGGTGACCCTGACTTTTTACGGGTCTCACCTCTACGAGGAATAAAGAGATTTGGCCATGGAGGAAAGTAATCTCTGAGGTTATTCGGACCTTCCATGGTCCTCAGCAGGGTAGATGAGGTGGCATAACATCTGCCCCTACCACCTCACTTGCATCGGGTGCATGACGTCTTCCATGCATTTCAGCTGAGGAGATGCGTGCATGACCCAACGTATATCATCAACCATGGGGAGTTGGACATCGATGACGGAGCGACTATCACATGGTTCTAGTAGAGGTTGAGGATCAATAGGAGTTGGTCATATGGGACGATCGATTCCTCTTGTACGCTTTCATTGGAAGCGTGTGAACTTTTAGGAGAGCACATGGGAGCGGGCGGCTTAGTTGTGTACTCAGAACCTCCTTTAGATTCCTTATTTTTTTGTTGTATCTTTACGGGGACATAAATCCTTGAGGTTGGTGTAATGTAAAGACCTTGAAATTTAAAGGAAATTTTTTTCTAAATTTCTTTGGAATTTTAAGAGTGTGTGGCTTCAGACGGAACCTGATTTCGAGGCCCGGTGTGCCCGGAATAAATTACTGATGTTTTTCTCGGGTAAGTTCAATGAACGAATGAGCGGGTATTTCTAACTTTTGATCTGGTGCTCAGAATTGAAATCCAAGGGCACCGATGAAACTATAGTGCTGGTAATTTCTTAAGGGGACCTTTCCAAAAGGTGCGTTTTCTCGGGAGGAGTTGTTAAAAAAAGAGGATTTAAAAGTGAAGTAAATAAAATTGTGTTAAATTTTATTTCATATTTTATGTTTTTATAACCAATGTGTGGAAGTTGGGTGGGACCCACTTTCTGTTAACTACCCTTGAGAGAATAAAGGTGGGGTGGGGCCCTCATGATCCCAACCCCTCACATTCCCTAACTCCTCTAAACCCCCCACTTAAGATGTGTAACTCATCTTAACTTTTAAACTTCCCATTAATTGGGTGACTTCCCCTCTCCACAAATTTAAACATTCCAACACACTAATTAAATTAATGGAATTAATTATTCGAATTTTGAACTCATGGAATGACTTAATAAAATAAGAAGAGATTATTTTATTTTTGGGGTTATATTGGTTGTGTTGAGGAATGGAGGAGATAGCTCTCAGTCTCTTGAAGAACTTCATCTTCTCTGGAAAAGAACTTCTTCATCCTCAATGAAGAACAACAACACTTCATCAAGGATCATTGACTCGGTGACCCGGTATCTTCGATCATATTCTTCCTCCACGAAAAATGTGGAGGCACTGACGCAAAAACTCACCAACAACGTGTCGTTCCTTCTCCTCTCCGCAGCTGGTGTGAGACGTCGTTCCCTTCTTGGACGCACTCCAACGCCATCATTAAAACCAACCCCGCGACTCTAGCTTCTGCGAAATTCTTTTGAAGTAGGGGTTAAGTTCAAATTTAATCAATTAAATTTGCGCTTGTTCGTCATTGTGTATACTCATTCTTTGGCCACATGCTATCATCACAACGGGAGTAGGTCGGACCACACAAACACTGTCGATCCTCCTCCCCTTATTGTTTTTCTTTATTGTCGCTTGAAATGGAGGCGACATGGTGCCATCACACCACGCGGGAACGAGGGAACCGCGATCGGAGTGGGCCACGGTGAAGGAGTGCGGCGCCACCGCGCGATGCCAGTGAAGCCGAAGGAATCCGCAGCTAAGGGCGGGCCGCGGCGGAGGGGAACAACACCATCGCGCCTTGCCAGAGCACCATAGAGGGTCGTGACTGGGGCGGGCCGCAACGGAGGGGTGCTAGGTCATCGCGCAGCGCCGGTCGGACAAGGGTTGTGGCATAAGGCCATGGCGGTGCACAGGAGGGCGGCCGGACTTAGCTTGCCTTCGGCGCTTTGAATGGAGGGACCCGCGGGGGATCTGTGGCGGCACATCTGCCGGCCGTATTCCGGAAGACCAGGGGTCGTAACCACCGGCAGGTGGAAAGGGTTGACCCCATAGCGGTCCGACGTTTCTAAATCAAGGGGGGTAGCCCCCCCCCAGCATTCCGCTCGGCCGAAGGCCGAGCCACCAGCCATGCGGGCCGGGCCGCCCGCGCTGGGCCGGACCCCCACGCCGGCGGTGCCGGGCCACGCCGTAACCAGCCGGACCTGGACCCAGGTCGGGTCAACCCTCTTCGGGTTAACCCAGGGGGTATTGGGCCGGGTCGAACCGGGCTCGAACCCCTATATTTCTGGACAGATCCCTTCAAACACCCATAACATGGGCTACATACCTCCGATCGACGCACCGTCAGTTGCGTAGAGATCCTTGGATCAAGATGGTCATTTCGCTATATTACACTCAAGGTTTTGGAGAACATTGGGTATGGACTTGTTGGTTCGAAAACGAAACCAACTGGGCCCTCAGAGCAGAAATACTTATATCTTGAGCTTCGAACGTCCGATTGACGTGCCGTCAACTTTATTGGATTCCTCTTAGTGAGATGGTTCTTTTGGATTACTCCACTCGAGGTTTAGACGTAGCTAGAGTATGGTCAGGTTGGTTTTAGCTTAAAAACCAACCGACCCCATGGGACGAAAAAGCTAATATCTCTCAGACCGGGTGTCCGATTGACGTGTCGTCTGTCACGTTGAGTTCCTTTTGACGAGATAGAACTTTGCGATACGTAAACTATGGACTTCGTGATAGATGATGTATCAACCCCCCTTGGATCATGGAGTGGTCCCTCCTGGAATCAAGGGTGTTGTGTGCGGGAACCCTAGAGCTGGATGCGACTGCAATGACTTCCGTACTGGAATCCTCTATGGGTTTGACGATGAAGACTTTTGTACTGGAATCCTTCGTGGGTTCGATGGTGAAGACTTTCGTACTGTAATCCTCCATTTTTTCGACAGTGAAGGCTTTTTTACAGGAATCCTCCATGGGTTTGATGACGAAGACAACCGTACTAGAATACTCTGTGGGTTCGGCGGTGATGACTAATGTACTTGTATCCTACGTGGGCCCGGCAGCTTAGTTGGTCTAGTATCCTACGTGGGACCGGGCTAGATGAATCAGTAACTGCATATGATCATCTCTTTTGCTTTATGAATGAAGTATACCTGTGTGAGTTGACTCTTGACTTTCAATCATTATCATTGATGTGATTGACTTGCTTTCCTATGTGGACTGGGTTGTACATTCCTGTGTGGACTGGGTTGTACTATCCTGTGTGGACTGGGTTGTACCTTCCTATGTGGACTGGGTTGTACTTTCCTGTGGGGACTGGGTTGTACTTTCCTGTGGGGACTGGGTTGTACTTTCCTGTGGGGACTGGGTTGTACATTCCTGTGCGGAATGGGTTGTACTTTCCTGTGCGGACTGGGTTGTACTTTCCTGTGCAGACTGGGTTGTACTTTCCTATGTGGAATGGGTTGTATGTTCCTGTGTGGACTGGGTTGTACTTTCCTTTGTGGACTGGGTTGTACCCTCCTGTGTGGACTGGGTTGTGCTTTCCTGTGTGGACTGGGCTGTGCTTTTCTGTGTGAATTGGGTTATGCTTTCCTATGTGGACTGGGTTGCACTTGGGCTCGTGAGTTGGAGCAGAACTGGAATTGATGACTTAGGTATATGTATGGGCATATACCTATGTGGAGACGGTTGATACTTAGTGTTTTTTATCTTTCTTATGGATTATCCTTTGTTGATTTCTGGAGACCTTCGGGGGTCTCGGGGTCCCTACTGAGTATCGTATACTCACCACTACATAGTCTATGCCCGCACCACATTGTGTTGGTTGCAGATGACGGACAACGCTGATCGTAGTTGAGGCTTGTGGAGCGGGACGGTACATGGAGGTGGACCATTTGGCAGGACGTACTCAGAGCGGACGGTTGGACCCGAGGAGCCGACGAGTCTAACTGTACCCACCCTTCAGGTGGGAGTTCGGAAGGACAACTTAGTGGGTGCTGCTTTACTTTTCAGCTATTTTACTTCCTTTTTATTAGTTGTACTATACTTTCAGTTGGGTTTTTATACTATCCCATTTACTTTCCAGCACCTACATTTGTACTCAGTTTACTTAGTGTTTACTTCATCTTGCATACTCTGTAGTGTTTGTTTTCTTATATAAAGGCAATGACTTCACATATATCGCGATTTAGGCCATTGGTGCTAGTCGCTAACCCCTGGCCTATGGAAGGCGAGCTTGGGGTAGTCACGACACGGTCCCCGAGGATGGGTCGTGACAATTATTTCATAAACTGTAAAACAATTATACATACGGAGTTTTACTATGGTCATTATTTGATTAGATGTGTAAATATTGATATTATTTATTATTTACTCAAAAAATGTTTTTAATGATAAATTATATTTTATATAAATTGAATATATCATTAAATATATGAGGAAAACATTGGACTTGTAGTGTTGGGTGGGGAACATATATAGATTTCCCCATGATACATCGATATGTTCCATGAGATTAATCAAATAACAAAAGTAAATGGTTTTCTAATGTATACCAACCCATCAATTAAACTATCTTGGAACAATTCTTTGACTATATTCAAATCATATTGTATGTAATCATGATATCAAAAATTAATCATTTCATTTTTATTTTAATTCATTTTTTTATAATCCATGATATTAAATTATTGATATTATACATGGATGCATTTTCCAATCAAGGTATTGATTAAATTAAACATGTTTTCAGTTATTTACCTTGCCATATTAATTATGCCTTGCTAAATCCTAATATCTTCTAGTATATTAAAATCACAGAGAGTATCTAATTTCACTCTTTATTTGTATTCCTTTAACTAGGATATAAAGAATTATTTTATGAAAAATATCGAGGGAATTTTTTTTAATTCTATGTATTTTATATTTCCATTGTAAGATGGGAATCATGTATGCATATGGTTCCTCAAGACTACAAAAATGAATAGTATGTCAGGATAATATCCATTTTATATTATACTTATAAAATAATGAAGGCATTGGCTCTAGTTTAGACAAGTTTAACTTTTAAGAGTCTCTATTAAATAAAATTGAGTAGAAATCTTGAGAAATATATTTTAAATGAAAATATCTCAAATGATAATTAGGATAATACCTTATAGTATTTCGAAAAATTTATTCTTTGAGAGAAATTTATGTTGGATGGGCAGATAGAAACTTAACATTGAATATTTTCTTATTATAAGAGATCTTATTGACGAATTTCCATAATGGTATCCCAATATTCCCCAAAATCATGGAATTTGTTTTTAATATAACTCATTCCTAGTGACTCAACTATTTAAAATAAATCATATATAATGAACGTGGTCAGGTAGTAGGGATTGAAGAAGTAGCTCTAGGAGAATCTTTATAAAGGATTAACTTGGACTTGTTCATCACCATGGGGTATACCCATTCATTTAGCTAAGATGAAAATTTATCAGAGTGACTCTACATTGATTATTGGTAACATAAAAATATCAAGATCAAGAATATGTTTCATCTACCTCATATTAATGATCTGTTTGATCAATTGTGAGGATCTAATTTTTTATTCAATATTGATCTTGGATTACTCTATCATCAGCTAAGGGTCAAGAAGTAGGACATATTCATGAAATTTCATATAAGGGATGTTCATTATGAATATATTGAAATACCATTTGGAAATACCAATTTCCATGCAATATTCAAGGATGTATGGAATAGAGTAGTTATAAATTACATTAGTAATTTTTTTAGTCATTATAGATGATATTTTTAAATACATGATGGATAAAGAAGGTCATTATTAATATTTTCGGATGATGTAGAAGACCCCAAGGAGGGTGAAGTTATATTTTATAATGGGCAAGTGTGATTTTTTTCCACAAAAATGCCCATTCATGAGTCTCATAATTTCAAGAGATGGTCTATCAGTGGACCCTTAAAAGATATAAGTTAGTAATAAATTCCCAAAATCATCAATAATAATAAATATCCATAGATTTCTTAGGTTTGTTGGATAATACTAAGGATTTTTCAGAGATTTATCATGACTATATAATATGGTCACTAATTTAACTTGAAAGGGTTTATGTTCTTGTGAACTAATGAATGTGAGGAGGGTTTAAATAATTTAATATATGTTTGGTAACAACATATGTTCATATAGTTCTCTGTATTGTAGAATATCTTGTGATCTATATTGATACATCAAAAATGGGGATTTGATGTGTCCCCACACAGAAATATATAGTGATATGTTTTGTCTCCTGTCAGTTAATTATTCATGTGTAAATTTGTATGAGTAATGTTTGGGAGTTGGTAGTAGTAATTTTTGAATTAATGATATATAAAAATTATTTGTATGTCTACCCATCTCATACATTTGATCTTGAGGAAGTTCAGTTAGATGTTAATGATATCTTTGAGAAGTATACAGTACGAATTGCCAGCCAGGGCACAAAGGCTCTCAGAGGCCAGTCTGTCCATCTAGTAAGGGTGCTATGGAAGCATGACTGAGTATAGGATTATACATGAGAGAGGTAATATGACATGTGGTCCAAATGGATAGAGTTATTCCCAAAATATGTATCTATAACCTTATAGGGTGAACTTGGAGATGATTTATTTTAATGAGGGAATATTGTAAGAACCCTATTTTTACTCAGGTGTGGATCCTTTAATTTTCAATTTAATATTTACTTTTGACCTAATATGTATCCCAAATGTGTTAATAAATGTATCAGGGGTTCCTATGGAATGTTTGAAGCTCATAACCCATGTGTTTGGAAAAAATTGGCTTAGTGCACTGTTTAGTGTAAACCATATAAGAATTCATCACGGTTTCACAAAATCTATAGATTGTGTTTTTTTGGACAGAGCCACCTCACACAGCTAGTGCACAACCATGCAGACAAACCCTAAAAGTTCCTCTTAGTCCCACAAAACCATGCATGGTTGGTGTATGTTTTTTCAAACCATGCGGAAAAAATATGCATAAGCTAATTTTTTTGGAAAATATAAAAAAGCTTCCTTAAGGAACTAATTAATCCACCTCTATCTTTTATAATCCGATATTATGTGGGATTAACATTTTTCTCTCTTTATTTCAGGATTTTTGAAGATATAACCTTCAAATCAATAGATCTCTTTCATTCGACTATGGATCGAGCTTACGTTCATCACTTTTGATGTGAAATTGTCAGTACACGAGTCATCTTGAGCCGATGTCCTTGTCTATTTGTCTTGACCGATATATCATGGTTTGATCATTTTTCTCTTTTTATTAGATATACTCATATCTAAGACAATTAAAGGGAAAATACTAGGGTGGGGATTCCTACAACCATAACGTGGGAGGTCTATAACTCATCCCTAATTTTCTCTGAATTTTGTTTATCGTGTGAGACCCACTAATTTCATCGGGTGTCGTTTATAGAATTAATATTATATGCTTCTACTTTTTAGAACTGTATAGATATGTTCTTACTGTATATGTGATTAATTTTTGGTGGTTATGGAAACAACTCCATCATTTCTATGTCGAATTTTATGGCATAATCTTTTCTTAGTGTTTTGACATGTTTGCGCCACCATTCAAGTGTTCCATATCTTGACCACTATAAGGGTATGATTTTCTACAATAATTGGATTCATTTATTTCTTGAATTGCATAATAGAAAGTACCATATATTCCTACCACTTGATCCACCTAATGTAAGAGCTTCAAATTGTTAATTATATTTGAATGATTAATTGGTTGTATATCTGTAGCACCCCTTACCAAATTAATAGACGGCAGTGGATTGAACCTTGAATATGGAATATTATTTAAATGGATTAAATGGTTGAATGAAATTTGGCCTTATCACACTAATTAATGGAATGGATTGAACAAAATGACTTGTTAAAAATATTGCATACTATGTGACCCTATCACACTAATGAAAGGAAAGACATGAAATGAAGGGAATATTACATGACATTATAATGAAATAGAAAGGCATGAATTGAGAATGCCTTGGAATCTGATTAGAGAATTACATGAGCACTTGAGAACTCCATTTAGATTCAAGGATACAACTTTCTTTGGTTGAGAATCTCCTAGATCTCGATCCTTGTCTGTTCTTGGATGACCGGTATGATATCATTGTATCCCACAAGTAGTAAATTATGATTATAGGGATACACTTTTTGTATCCCTTCAATATCATTACAAGAGGCCTTAGATACACTCATGGGATCCCTTATTAATATGGAGGTGGCATAGATAAAGCCCATCGGGCCTAGTCATTTTTTAGCCCCATTTTACATTGGTTGATCACCTTGGACTCTGTAGGCACCTCATTGTGGAATTACTTGAACCACACTCCTTGGATTATAATCTTACCCCATGATAACCTATAGTTATTTCTTATTTGGCAACCCTTGAGGTCCAAGTCACCATAGTTATTACCTTGGGACTCATCTATTAAATATACACGATCATGGTTTCCTAGTTACATCTTGGAACCTTCAGTATTTATAATATCATGAGGTGATATCAGTGTTTTCTCGGCCTTATGAGGCATATCGTCATAAATTGATTACATCATAATTAACTGAACTGGTTACAAGTTCAAACACTAGATGAGGGTAGAAACAGGTACTTGGTTATTTAGTTACGTTGTACTAAATTACTTTATATATACATAATTTCACACTATTATATATCCATTACACGGTCCGAATGTTGTAGACACGATTGGTGGTGGCCCACTGTGATTTATCTCACACCCTCACCGGGTTCCATTTGGCACCTGGGGTGGATTACATAGTTCTAGGTGTTGACAAAGGGAAGCATAAAACTTCGAACACTTGATTGATTTCTGTTTATTATAGATATTTATAGAAGATGACCGAGACAGAGCTGATTATGCTTGGGATAGTATTTTATTTCCCTTACCCTATTGCCGAACATGTTATGCATGTTGTCTTGTATCTATGATTTATATTTTTTAGTGATATAACATATCATCAGTTATTGAATGATATTATAGTTATTTCAGTTATTATTACAGTTGATTCTATTTTCTGGTGTGCCTTTTCTTCACTTATATTTATTCCGATATTTACTTATTTTTACATTCATCTGTTGCACTACAAATTGGTAATGCAGGAATAGTCTCCCCACAGACACAATCTAGGCCCTTACTGCTAGTTGTCTACCTCTAGCATTTGAGAAGATGAGTTTATATCCATGTGACCCACTAGATTAGGGAACCAATTTCAGTGTCATTTTGGTGTGGGGAATTTTTAAGAACTTAGTTTTTTAATAAAGTTTTAATCCTTTAATTTTTTGTCAAAATTTTTACTTTGGAGCTAATATGGATGCCTAATGGGTTAATGAAGGTCTCAGGGGTGTCTGAGGAATGTTTGAATCCCAGAACCCATAATTTTTTTAAAAATAGTCCTGGTGCATGGTTTAGTGTAAACTGTGCAGGAATTCTGCATGGGTTTGACAACCTTGTGGATTGGGTTTTTCTAGAGAGAACAACCTAGCATGGTTAGGGAATGGTTGTGTGGCCTGACTGGGAAAGTTGCCCTTCTTCCTAGGTAACCATGTGGAAAAACTATGCACAAGCTAATTTTTAGGTAAATTTACAAAATTTCCCTTAATGATCTAATTAAGCCACCTTTATCTTCCCTAATCAGAGATTAAGTAGGATTAACCGTTTTAACAATCCATTTGAAGCTTTTTGAAAATATAACCACAAAATCATGATATGTTCTTCATTTGAAAATCGATCGATATTCTTTTCATCACATTAGATGTACAACGGTATGTAATCAAGTCCTCTTGAGCCGTTGTCCTTCTCTTTTTCTCTTGACCACAATATTTTTGTGTGAGAATTTTACTCTTTTTCATAGATCAATTCCGATCCAAGGAAAATCAATGTCTAATACCAAAGGAGGAGATCCGTACAACCCTAAGGTGGGTGTTCTATAACACATCCTTAATGTTCGTTGATTTTGGATTTCTATTGTGAGACATATCAATTTCATCGGGTTCCATTTGTAGAATTAATATTCAATTCTTATACTTGTTAGAACTATATGGATATGTTATTCCCATGTATGTGACTAATTGTTGTTGGTTATGTACACAACACCATCCATTCCATGTTGAAGGTTATTACATAATTGTTTCTTAGTGTTTCGACTTGTTTGTTCCACTTTTCAGGTGTCCCATGGCTTTACCACTCTAATGGTATGTTTTTATATATTAATTAGCTTGTTTTATATTGTGAATTTCATAATAAAAAGTGCCATGTATGGGTACCACTTGACCTTCTTGAGGTATGTTATTCAAATTGATAGTTAAATGTGAATGATTAATTGGTTTCATATCCGTATTACCCCATACCATATTAACTGAATGTAGTGGAATGAACATTGAATATGAAATATGAAATAATTGGATTAAATGGTTCAATGCTCTTTGGCCTTGTCACACTAATGAATGGAAGGGATTGAACCAAATGAAATGATAGAAAGGTTTCATTCTACATGAACTTATCTCACTAATGACAGTCAAGGCTTGAACCAAAGGAGGTATTACATGAATTTATAATCAAATCAGAATGGTCTGACTCAATATTAGATTGGATTATGGTCAAAGAATTCTGTGATAACTCGGGAACCCTATTCCGATTCAATGATACTACTTTATCAGGTTGAGGCCCACCAAGAAACCGATCATTGTCTTTTTATGAATGTCAAGTTTGATACCGTAGGATCTCTAAAGTAGTAATACATGATTCCAGGGATACACTCCTTGGATCCTATCAATATCATTATAGGATTCCTTGGATACACTCTTTGGATCCTGCATTGACATGTAGGTTCCATGGTTAAAGTTCATCAGGCCCATTCCATGCTTTTCCCCATTTTACCCTGGTCGATCTCTTTAGACTCAGTAGGTTCCTCATTCTGGAATGAAATGGACTACACTCTTTAGATTACACTCTAACCACATGTCAGGATATAGTTATTACTATGTTATAGACCCTTGAGTTCTACATCGCCTTGGTTATTACCTTGGGACATCACTATTAAATATCATTTATCATGGTTTCCTTTATATGTCTAAGAACACTCACTAGTAATACCACAAGGAGGTGATGTCAGGGTGGGATATGATTCATGATACCTATCAACATAAATTAGTTTATTACAAATTAAATTAACTGGTTACATGTTTAGACACCAGTAGAGGGAGGATGTAGGTAATTAGGTATTTAGTTACATTGAACTGCTTTACATTATATATGAATCTCTGAACACTATAACATTTCGATTACACAAGGTGGATGTTATAGACAACATTGGTGGTAGCAACTACGAATTATCTCACACCCTCTTCGGGCACCGTTTGGAATCTGGGGTAGATTACTTGGTTGGAGGTGTTGACAAATGGGAGAATATGAATTCAAACATTTTACTGACTGTTTTTCAGTATAGATCTTGAGAGCATATGATCGAGCTAGAAGTTGGGAAGATTCAAATAGTATTTTATTTTGTTTACACTATTGTGGAACATATTCTACCTATTGTCATGTATATGGGTTTTCCATTTTTCTAGTGACATGACATATTATCTATTGATGAATAGTATTCCAGTTGATTCACTTTTTGTTATTGTTGTTTCTATTTTTTAATGTTCCTTTTTTTTACCTATATTTATTCCACTATTTACCTATGTTTACATCCATCCACTATGCTACACTTTGGTAATTTTGGAATAGTTTCCCCACAAACACACTCTAGGCACCCACTACTAGTTGACTGCCTTTAGCATTCGAGGACATGATCTTAAAGCCATCTAACTCACCAGTATTTGGGAACCTGTTTAAGTAGAATCTAGGTCTGGGACGTCACATTAAATCTCTAGGAAATTGTGGTTTATTTTGTGAGGATGTAATTGGGCATGAGGTGGAAAGAAAATAAGCATTATCTAGCCAGTACACTTTTATTTGGACTATTGTATACCACATACCCCACTAGCCGAACAGTTTCCCATCCCCAGCCCTCTAGTTGGACTAGTAAGAGGGTTCAATTAATTTACCTCATGGGATTTTAATGCGAAACTTTTTGACACCCCTTTAACACCAAATTATAATCTTATACACCCCATTTGGAATTTAATGACTCTAATGTTTCTTATGGACTCACATATTATTCTCCCCTATCATATATGACTATTTACCAATACTGAAAATCCATGAATGGTGAGTTTTCTCATTAATTGTGAAAAATTAAACTTCCTCATTATAAAAAAACATGTATATATGATGGATTTATGGTCTATAAGTTGTTATTATGATAATTTCTACCTTTATTTAATTATTATTTATGGATCTAAATAGTTGAAATATTTTCTTATGAAGATTGAGATCTACTGATGTATATAAACATTCTACATTTTGGTTTCACAAATCACCATCCTAGTTCTTCCCTTGATGGTGGTTATCTGATTAAGACTAAAATATTTGATGAATATATGATAGATCTGTGGAGGGTTTGTTGTGTAAAAGATAACCCCTTTGAATAGAACTATAATTCTCAAGAATGAATGATGAAAAATTTTGTGTCTTTCTAAAATGATTATCATGAGACATTATCTTTCTAGAATATCTTTTTTACTCTCATTTTCATTTATGGATTGTTAATGGATCAATGGTCATTAGAAAAACCTAAGGATCCATTCTAGATTTTTTATGGAATACACGATTCATTATTTAAATGACAATGACTCCAGTGAATTTGTGTCCCATCCACTTTATACCATGAAATTTATCATACTGGTTTATTTATTAATTTAAATCATTATAGAATGGACTTCTGGACATGGAATTATCTTTAGTCCCTACTCTAAATGTACTTATTAATATACCAAATAAAGAGGCAGCAATCAATGACACGTGAGATGTTCTTCATATTTTTGGAACAAGTTTAGTATGTAATACATTGATGAAAAATATATATATTTTTCAATAACCTTGAGGAAGGATATTTTTTATAATTTAAGTCCCTTGTATTCTCTTTTTAAAGTGATTCCTCCTGTATTGGAATTAATTCTCTTACATTATTATTGGTCATTTTTTGTGGGTGATTGAATTATCATGGTACCCATATATGATCAATTTTTCCATGTATATTTTTAGAATATATTGTTACCATAATTGATGATGATATCATGTTTTTTATAATAATACTCCATTCTCAAGTTTCCACAATATTCTTGTAAAATAATTTTACACTTTTCTATTTTTATTACCATTCTGTAGAGGTTTTTTCTATTTATATTATTATAAATGGCCATTACTTTATGATTTACTTTTATAAGTGGAGTTTGCATGACATTAGATGATGAAATTGATGATGGAGGCCTACATATAGAAGGAGCATGATAGCCTTGTAGCCCAAAAAAATTGATTCCTTGAGGATATTGTGTAACATATCTCTATCATCTATATGATGAGTACCATATCCACTTGATGAATTGGGGATTCATGTCTCCATCCTTGTTTATATTCATGATCATTTTCTATTTATTTACCTTCACTTCAACATAGAGCTGGGGGAAGTAATATTGTGGTTATTAGTGGCTTGTTAAACATGAATTTCTTTGGTAGATGATTATTTATGATTTATTTTCAATTTATTATTAACATGGAATAAACATGTTTTCATATATAGATTTTATTATGGTTTCATTGGTGGTGTCCTAATAGGTTTTACTTCTCACACACATCATGAGAATCTCCATTAATGTGAAGACTTCATGTATATGGATCCAATCAATAAAAAAGGGCCCAAAAGAACGGTAGATATTTTGAGTATGGATATAGTTAAAATATGAGATATTCAATGCAGGATTTCCATAACTGTTTTTACTTTTTTCATAAATACACTTATACTATGGTTCAACTTCCCTCTTTCGGATATTGGGTATTTTTTATCTAACATGTGTAAGTTTTAATATTTTTTAATATTTGATAATTTTATAATATATTTTATTATTATTATTAATATTGTGTTTGTTGATGTCATGATACATTGGGTATAGTCTCCCCACCGATAGTGTTTGAGCCCTCACTATTGGTTCAAAAACTCTAGTTTATGAGGATATGCACATGATGTCTTATGAATCATCATATCAAATCAAATGGTTCTATTTGGGGTGTAACACTCTGGGAAAATAGTTTTAGAATGGAGTCCCATGATAATTACATGTCATTATGGTACTTGTAAAACAATATACCATAAGGATAGTTCACCAGAGCATACTCCTACACCTTCTCTACTGGTGTAGGAATTAATCCCACCTCATATCAAATTCCTTATGGTTGTTCCTATCCATATCATAGGGGAACCATAGAATTCTCTCACACATACTATAGTGGTTCAGGAAGCATGCCAACCTCTATCAAGAGTGTATCCTCTAGATCTTTTAAAAAACAGAGGGTCATCAAGGTTCACTGCCGACTATTAAATACGATTCTCTCTATAGTATCCACCAGCATTTCATGGAACTGTTGGACCACAGGATGGTTAGGAATAGATAGAAATAATCAAGGGGTTATTTGAACTCATGGGGACACCAGATGATACAAAGGTACAACTAGTGGAGATTATGAAATATGGACCTTACAGGTAGTGGTGGGGTGTTTTGAATGAGATAGGAAGATATGAAGGTTTCACTTGAGAAACTTCATGGACCCTTTCATTCAAGAGGATTTTTTTGTTATTCCAATTCAAATCTACACTTAACAGTTCATAGAGATTTTACAAGGCTTGACGATGGTTTCTACTTATGTGAAATGGTTCATGGAGGTTCATTGTAAGGCCATAATGATCGGGAATGGTATAGAGTGGGAATGAATTGTGAGTCTTAAAGTAGTTTACTATTCAAATTCCAATGATACTTCATGAAAATTGAATATGGAGGTTGAGGTTTCACACAATGTTTTGAAAAGATGGTAAGAGCATATAAAGGTTCTTTAGTCCCCCCTGAGAGGAGTTCCAAAGCACTTAAACTATAGAATTATTAGACATTAAGGAATGCAATGATTAGAAACAATGAGAAGGGGTGAGAAATGTGGAAATATGGGTAATATCCAATAATTCTCCTTTAAATGATGAACATAGTGATCTAGGCAGACATGGTCATCTAACTGGTGATCTATCAAGATTCCATAGTATTAGTCTTAGTTGATAATGACATATATTTTTTATGTGCCTCATGTATATGGTCGCAAGGAAGTGGTATTTGGTGTTTATGTAGTATGAAATACTCTAGAATATGGTTTTTAGAGAATGTATACTATTTGAGGTTTGGTTTTTATCACATACCCTATATATAAAACATTGTTTGATATTGGTGCATCCCATTACATCATATCCACATAGGTTATTACTGGACTTGACTTATCCTTCATGTATTCTACAATGTTACTTCCCCTTGATACACCATTGGAAATGAAAGTGGGTAATATTCAGTAATTCACAAAGATTCATTTAGTTATTTTCAATTGTATAAATATTTGGGAAATTCTGATACTCGATATAATGAGATTTGATGTGAATCTTTATATGAACTGGCTTACCAACTTTCACAAACACATTGATTTCTATTCGATATGGTTATGTTTTACTTACCTTAAAGAAGATAAGTACATGTAAAAATTATAATGGGAACTAGGAGAAGATATATTTGGTCTACAATTAGGCCATCTTGGTATGATAATCGATAATATTATGGTATTGGATCTTTCAACATGATTAGTGGTTTCCACCTAATATTTTCTTCTAGTCAGGGATTTATATTATGGAAATTTTTAGGATGAATTTATATGAATTACACATGATATTGGAGTTGACATTTATATAGATATCACAATAGGTGCATAACCCCTATCATTAACCTATATCCTTTGGTTCCATCTGAGCTAATACTTCTCATTGTAAAACATAAAGACTTAAATTCGAATGGATTTATTAGGATGAAAAATTCCCAATGTAGTGATACTATATAATTTTATAAAAGGTAGATAATAGTGTTTGACTCAGAAAAAATTGTAATAAGATGAACCATGTGGTAGTGAATAACATATATCAATTTATCGTGATCAATAATATTTTATAGAAGTTATAGTGATATTCATAATTCTATAAGATAGACATTCTATCAGGCTATCACTAGTTGCATGTAAGAGTGGACGAAATCTTGATGATAATTTTAATGATTATGTATAGTATTTACATGTAATTATTTATGTTTCTTGTATGGATGAATTCATTGGAAATGTTCATGGATATCATAAATAAGATTTTACACCCATATCTAGACTCATTTAGGGTGGTGTTTATTAAAGACATCCTCAACTACTCACTAACCCTAGAGTAGCCTTCCAGACATCTCGAGATAGCACTGAGTATGCTATGACTACCTAAAAATAACCCCCAGGTTAATGAAGTTTTTATTTTGAATACATGTGGACATATTCTTGGGGAAATGTCCTGTCTACTATAGATAAATATATAGACGTAGATAAATAAAAGGAAATTATATGTTGGACACGCCTAAAAAACATGTTCAACATCTGGAGGTTTCTTGGTTTATCATGATAATAATAATATTTTATCTCATTCATATTCAAATTATCAATACCATTAACTATGATGAAGAATTAGGGACAAATATTTTAGTGGTCAGACCTGTTTGAAGAGGTGTTTCTTTAGCTGAAGAGGATAATGGAACAACTCCAATCTTGATTCTTCTCAAACTAAGGATCCGTTATACTATTTACCTTGACTAATTAAGCATTGTTTTGGGATAATTAATGATAAATGAAAAGTTAATAGTAGCTTGTGGTCACAACGGTTTTGAATCCATTAGTGTAACTATCGTACCCATGACTTTGATCTAGAAGACACAATCCATGCATTGAAGTATTGGGAACCCTATATCAATGATGATATGTTTTTATTTTCATGGGAAATAATATCCTCTCTTATAGCTTCATAAAAAATGACCATAATCTAAGAAATAGGTGCTGGGTAGAGTATATAGATAAATACAACCTTGAGATGTCTTATTCACCATGTAAAGGATAAATTGTTTTATATTATCTTATTAATGATCTCAGGATTTCCAATGAGGTAAGGATATTTATATTTTATGTTTAACTAATTTTTTTTCCTAGTATATGTGCCGAATGGGATCATGGGAGTTTAAAGAGTGCATGAGGAATGTTCAAATCCTGTGATCCCAAATTTGGAAGAAAAACATTGTTCTGTATGGTAAGGATAAACTATGTATCCCATCCCACATGGTTTGAGAAACCATGTGAGGGCTGTACAGAGAGCTTCATGATGCTTCATAGTTTGAGGGATCCATGAGAATAGGGGTTTACATGCTTATAGAAGAACCTTCACCTTTTAGCAGAGGTATCAAGCATTGTTTTAACTTGGTTTGTCAAACTGTTTGCATGAAACTCTGAAGTATCCCCCTTGAGATAGTAATGGGTGCATGGTTTGTGTGTGGTTTGGCCATCCATTCTGGAAAATTGTGATACCCAAGAATTAGAGGTTATATTTCCATTTCTCCCTTAAATTATTTTAAAACCAAAACCCATCTTCCAATATTTTTTTCCAATGTTTTACCTTGTGAAGGGATCTCCCCATTGAATCTCAATCCAATGACATGGCCTCTGTTTCTCCATCTAGATTCAGATTCGAGCACTATTTCTCTTGTTTTATCTGTACAAGTATGTTATTTGATCATCTTAGGTCATTCATTATTTGAAATCATATCGGTGTAGTTATTTAGGTGAAAGTTAACGCACCCGATATTCAAAACCTTTTACTGTTATTTTCATTTCTTCCAATATGAAAAAAATTAGAGATAGATACACGATGAGTGCACTATTAGAGTCCAAAAATAGGTGTTCTACAACTTTTATAATAGCTCGAGGTTTTGTGAATTATTATTTTTTTCAAATTAATTTCATCTTCTCAATTTTTTGAAATTAATAAAAAAATAGAAATAGTATTTTTAATAAATTAAAAAAAATTGTGAAGGTACTATTGTGATATACAAGATACCAACTTTTCCTATGTTACATTACACACCTACTTGGCATATGTTACATGAAACACTAAGTTTCTATGAAAAAACATTTTTATAATTATTTTATAAGGATAATTATAACCTATACACAAAAAAATTTAATAAGGGTATTAATTAATAATATTAAAGTATTATTGATAACAGTTTTATATAAATTAATCATTTTGATAATGAAAAGTTCAATTTTTGGTAATGTTTTTTTATGTTCGAAAATAATATTTTCTCGAATGAAATCAATAATATATACATCTCTGAATGATAATAAAATTAATTTTATACACTCTTTGGGAATTAATTTGACTGAATAATTTTTTTTAAATTTATAAGGTAATAATTATCTAAGGATGTTTTTTTTATTTTCATAAAAACATCATATTTGGATGAATAATGAAAAATACTGAATTTTAATTCAAAACAGTTTTCTATATAATTTATTTAAATAGATAAATTGTATTTAAATCTCGTTTTAAAGTGAAATTAGATCAGATATACATAAAATACTCCGATTTAGTTCATTAGAACCAATTTCAATTTTAAATTGGATATAAAAACCTAGTAATCTTTTGAAATGTATAATTTAAAAACATGTAGTGTAGTCCCATCTGCGATATTAATTTAAAATTAATCTCTTCCAATTCTCTATTAAGAAATTATAAAAATTGATAAAACATTTTGAATACACATAATTTATAATTTAAAATAAGTTAAACTTAGTTTTTTACCAAATATATTTATGAAATTGATCAAAATTAATTACAACTATTAAGAGAAAAATTTTATTAACAAAGGTCTCCACCTCTATCTTATGACCCATAATGACCTAGAAAAATTTATAAAAATAATTTTCTATAAATATTTATACCCTTCCTCCCATTCCTTTAATTTTTCCCATTATTGGAGCCACATTTCATTAGAAAAACTTGGGTCGAATTATTTTTCCAATAATATACAATAATTCCATTCCTCTTACACTATAAAAAGGCTTTAACCCTTCCCTCTACCTCACACATATCAAGAAACATTTAAAAAATAAATACCTCCCCAAATAGATCATAATAATCACTCCCCTAATCCTAGAATCATTACCATGGGAATAAATCAATCCAATGAATCCCATTAGTTGAAACCAAGTAGTGTTACCCAAATAAGAGGTAACATCAATCCTCAAGCTCTTTAGATTTATTTTCATTATCCACCACCTCAATTCATCTTAGTACAATAATATTTAGTAAAAATTATCCTAAATATACTAATATGTTTTTATTTTATGGTTTATACCTACACTTACACTGACTTCCATCTAATGGCTGACGAACTCTCCGTTCGTGTATAGCGAACTACCGCCAAATGAAATAACGATTGTTTATTTTTACATTACCAAACTTAATTTTTGGTAATTATTATGAACACTATATTTATATATGATATTTTTAATTCGTATATTCCAATATAATTTTCATATATAACATACTTTTATGCGTTCCATTTTTTGTAACTATGATAACTTTATTTGTGGAAGTGTAGACTGCCACCTTTTCAAAGTGATATGATTCATTTAAACATTACATGAGATGTATTGAGGCTGTGTATAGTAAATTTATATGATATGTATTACATAATAATTCTACCATGATTATATTATATATATTTCAATTACTTTCTTTTTGGAAATAGTAAATAGTAAAATGGAAACAACATTCATACATTCCTACAACCTACCATCTCTATAAACTATGTATATCATTTAATATTTATATCTTATATAGATATTATAGATACAATTATTCTGAATATGTATTATATTAATAACATGTCTTAAATTATTTACATAAGTCTATCTTTATCATGTAATATAATAAATTAAAACATGTCGAAACGTATACAAAAAACAAAGTAGATATTGCTTGAAATGTAACATTAACATGAAGTTGTTAATAGATAGGTAAAATAATATCATAAATATAATATATGGTATTACATATTATAATATGTTCTTTTATATTCATAATAATCTTATGTTTATTAAAAATAAGGTTTTAAATTGTATGAATAAATTCTAGACTTAAGGTATGGGAATTTTATCTCACTTTTTATTTTTGTGAGTTTAGGGCCTTTTTGACCACTCATTTATTTTTCTTGGTGGGTATACGTCCCAATTATGAATTATATGATTCATGTAATTAAATAAATGGGTATTTAAATATCCATTTTATGATATTTATTTAATGGGTTTTATGTTTCAAATGATAAAAAATTGGTAAATTAATTTTGTCTCATGCCCGCCTTCCATAGGCCAGGGGCTGACGAAAAGAATCGGAAAGAAGTATCCCTAAAACAAGAAGGCTTTGCACTTTTAACTTATACAGACACACAGTCCAATAACACAACAAGAAAAAACAATGAAGTAAACTGTACTAGTAAAAGTGTGATGATTGTAAAGGGGCATGAATACAGGCCCAACTGAAAAGTACTAGTATAACTGAAAAGTTCAAACACATCTGGAATATGAAAAATAACTCATAGATCATCCATTGAGGATCCTACTTGAAGGGTAGGTTCAACTCATGATCAGTATTCCCCATGTCAGGTCACTCTAAATGGTTCACCACTACATTATAGCTTGAACTCTCAACATCTACTGCTCCGAGAGTAAGGCTTGCCATCAGATGTGTGATCGGTTACACCCTCCTCTGAGTAAGTCCATCTAGTGCTGCAAAGGTTCCTTTCTCACCGGGGAAGGAAAACCTAGTCCCTTCCTTCTGAACACACTATACTTTTCACCTAATATATTCAATCTATGCATGGACTATGTATAACCAATTGATACCCAAGATAACGTCATAAGGCCTCAACACGACCACTAGAAGATCATAGCCAAAGCTCATACATCCTAGAGTAAGATCACACTATCGGAACCAGTGTGTAATCATCGAATCCTCTCTCGTAAGATTATCTATCCATAAGGATCAAGCCAAAAGATCTAATTGGGTCTCCGAGCTCTGAACGACGATCGTGGCAATAAGAGAGTGAATGTAACTTGTGTCTATGAGTACTACAACCAAGGTGGAGTAGACACAAATCATACCTCTAATCATCTCTGGAGCACTGTGGTTATAGGCCTCAGCTTCCTAGAGCTGAGATCATCCATGTCCACTTACTCCCTCTGGTTGGGGTGGACCACCAAGAGGTGGTGGCGGTATAAACTCAAATCGCCTCCCACCACTTGATACATGGTCATCTCCTCTTCCACACATGCCTACTGCCCCGCGGACCTCCCTGATCGAATCTTTGCCTCTTCCTCAGCGGTACCTCAACCGTTTGTTGGTCTTCCATATGGAGAGTTTTGAAGTCTTGAGCCAGGTGACCCTGCCAACCCCATGAGTGTCATGGCATAATTCTAAGCTGTCATCCTATATCCCATGAGCCCCACACCAATGACCCTATATCTTGAGGTCGTCCACCAGAAAGCCTTGCTTTGCAAGGGCCCTTGTGTCATCCGTCTACTACCTGTTACAAAAAAATCTGTTACTTGATGTCATGTGGTGGCTCTCTCCATCAGTGCCTGCTCATCTAGGAAGTTATCAACCAAAAGTGCTTGCTCTAGAACCCCAGCCTGCATCAGAATGCTGAGCGATATCATCGATGCTCTGATCTCCTATAAGAGACCCTGCTCAAAGGCCCGTGCCCTTAAGAAATGGTCTCGTACCATATTGGTGGAGTAGCAAGAGAGATCAGTGATCCTCGCAGAGTACAGGGCCACATTCATTCTGCCCTATTGTAAGTGCATTAGCTCATATATATGCACAAAGTATAAGGTCGCGGGGATGAAATCTTTCCTGAAAAGGCTCTCGAAGTCTGCCTAGATGAGGGTCACCTCATCTTGTATCTAGATCATCATGCTCCACCATCTCCCTACTGATGCCTGAAAAAAATAGATTCTAGGATCACCAAAATGTCAGCTAGTATCCCAAATAGGCAGAAAACTCTAACTACAACCTCCATCCAGTCCGCAGCCACCTGCAGATCTGTCTCTCCTAGGAACCTCAGAGGCCCTTACCGCTGAAACTCACGCAACATGCTCAGTGAGAAATGCACCTATATTTTTTTACGATGTGTATATACTACCTTTTACATGTTAAATAATTAATATCCGTATTTTCATGATATTTTATGATTCATTTAATTTCATTTTCATCTGAGGGAGTATAATTCAATTTTTTCAAGTGGTAAGAGTCTTTTGAGAGACTCATTATTGATTAAGATTATCTAGGATTATGCTTCCATTGAAGAAATTGTATAATTCATATCTCAAGAGAACTCATGAATTTTAATATAAAATATATATTCATGATATAATAATGTATTTGAACCATTTTTACAATTTCCAGAATAGATGGGGACTAAATTTTTTTTTTTGAATGTATCACTTTACCTCTGTCTTCATTCCGAAAAATGTATTCCATCAAATCCATGTTATCAAAATGATATGAAAAAATATTATACTATTCTACTATGATCATTAAAAGATATTCTTACACATGTTTTATCTTCTTTAGAAAGTATTTTAAAAAAAATTTCTTTTTTTCCAAACAAGGTACTTTTATAAAAAAATCAGTGGAAAAAGGAATTTCATTAAGTACAAATTTACCCCACATAATAACCATCATTCACTTGATAATTCATTTACAAGACTAAAAAGTGATTTTTTTAAAAGGATTTTTTTTCTTAATATTCTATAAATTTATTATTTTAATGTGGTTTTCATAGAAAACGTTGTTTAATTTTTTTTTATATTTAAACTATTTTTACTGATTTTCAGAATACCCTTTATATGTTTTAAAAAATAATTTTTTCAAAGATAATGATTTTAATGATCTAAAAGAATATATTATATGTTTTCTATTTATTTTCAAGAAAAATGTTTTCTATATTTTTGTATTCTTATTTTATATGATTTAAAGAAAAAAAATTCAAAATATTTTCAAGCTTCTCATATTGGATTTATAGGGAAACAATTTTAGATTTTTAGCATTCATTTTGGGAAATGATCCCAAGGTTCCATTCATATTCATTATCTGAATGTTTTTTATGGGAGGTTGTTTATGAAACCATGTTTATCTTTGTCATGTTACGTGTTTGTGAAAATCATTTCTCTTTCATGACTTATATGTTTACAAAACCCGTTTCTCAATCATGGGTTATATTTTTTTTGAAAAATATTCATCTTCCATTGGTTACATGCTTATAAATACCATTTCTATTCAATGGGTTATTCCATGATAAATTTGTATAAAAAACACTTCTATTCATGGGTTATTTTTTGATAAAATGATTATAAAACCTATATTTTCCATATGTTAGGATTTGATTAAATGTTTGTGATACCCATTTAATTTCATGGGTTATGATATGATATCTTTTTATGGGACCCTATATGATGCAGGTTTTACTATCTTGTAGATCAAGTATTTATGAGTTATTATTTTTTGTGTGGGACCTATATATACCTATGATTCATTGGGTATTAATGGATAAATAATGAGTACAAATGTTTTGCGTGAACCAAATTACACGTTCACAATGTTATGCATGGACCTGGTTGTGTGTCCATATGTTTATGAAAAAACCAGATTAAATGTCATAATGTTATGAATAAACCTTATTTTTTATTCATAATGTTATGTGTGAACCTAATTACATGTTCCAAATGTTATTAATGGACTGGGTTTCATGTCCATATGTTATGCATGACCCCTTTTACATGTTCATAATGTTATGCATGGACTTTTTTTGCATGTTTATAAATCTATGTGAGGGTCTCATTTCAGGTCCTTAACATAAATATTGAACCCACTTCTACTCATACATGTTCACGATGTTGCGATTCATGTTTATGAACTTTAATATGCAGGGTGTGTTCTTCTAATGATATGAACTTATTCTCATACCCTTATATTCATGTTGTAATTACATATTTCCTTTATTTACCATTAATATGTATTTGAGCTCACTCATTTATTATGTTTCCTTTTCCCAGGTTATGTAGAATTGGTTTTGAGTATAATTACTAAGGTGGAAGACCTTTATGGGACACAATGAATATCTTTCAATATGTAAGATGATTTTTGTTCCATATTTCCAAAATCACAAAGCAAATATGGTATTTGGGGGTCTGTTTGTGTAATATATGTAGAATTATGGAAAAACTATGTAATATCTATTTTTATTAATATTGGGTTGAAATAGTTGGTTTAATAGAGAAGGTTTAGTCAAACATTGGAAACTAGGATGAGAAGTCATTCGTGATATCCCTAGGAATATTTCAATTGATATGTCTATGGATGTCATTAAGGATAATTTTAAGGGTGAAGAAAAGTAAAATAAATGTTCTAGATTATTGGTAAAGGATACAGTGAGTGGTTTCCCAGTAATACATCACTATCTGGATACTAAAAGTGGATATAGATCTGGAATAGATTTACCTAGGGGTAACAACTCCGACAACGTGCATTGTTCTTGGATTGGAATAATCAGGTTCAAAAAAATCGGCCTTGCTACACAACTACTTTGACCCTCTTAGGGGATATTAATTGGGAATTTCTAAATGATTTATGAACCCACATGAAAGATTTAAATGGAATATGGTTATGAATATCCTATGAAAAACATATGATGTCATAGATTAACCGATTAGGTGTCATGATTTATACATCCTATAAGTTATTTTTCATGATTATGAGGATTTTCACTATGATATTTGTTTTCACATTATCCTTTATTGTTTTAGTCATTAGGGGAAACAAGAAAGAACAATGTTAGCATTGAATTTGATGTAAATTTTCTTGATTATCGGTCCAATGTGATAATCACTTGAGAGAGAGATATTATGATTATTCAAAATTAGCAATCACAATATATGATTTAAAATGCTTTCTCTAGTAATATTACTAAAACAATGAATAAGAGAATTATTTAATTTTATAAATGTTCACATTGTGAGGAACATAGTGAAATGTTGATTTTTCTTCATGCATGTTAAGAATATGGGAAGAATATCCTTGAGGAATATCACAAATGGATGGGAAGATGTTATCTGTGTGGGAAAAATGGTTATTTAGTGGGGAATTATAATGGAGTGTAGTTTATTATCTATATAGGAAACATAAATTACCCAAATCAATTCATTAACATACTAATTATCTTTTAAACCATTGAAGGGATTATTCCATTCCAATCATTAAAGTGGAAGGATTTACATATTAATGTTTTTTATTACATAATTATGGATGCTTAACTATATAAGTACTATTCAGTTTATGTTTTTTTAAATATTTAGAAGAATATGTTGAATGGTTCTGATGAAATTGAAAGATGATTTATTGAAAGGTATTATTTTGTTTAAGGGAAGGTGCCCTTAATTTATTATTAATGTAGGGATAATGATGTTTTGATAATAAAAATTTGTTTATGAATAAGTAAATTTGATGGTGTTGATTACATCATAACTAATAAAGGTTTTTTGAAAAAGTATTCTATGATGTGTACAACATCTTAATTTTAAGGAATATATATAGTAATCATTGGAGTCTAGTAACATGAATTTTTTCAAATGTTTTTTGGTAATTCTGGTTATTACCATGTTTTAAGAGAATATATGATGAGGGTATTCACATTTCTAGAATGTGACAACCCATCTTTATTTTTTAATATATGGGGGATCAATATTAAGATGATTTCATGACTTTCTTTCTAATGTTTTTTATTTTCAACTTTCGTAAGGGTTATAAGGTTATCCATGTATGAAAATTTTATATTATACATTTTAGGAATTATTTTAGTATTGAGGTTGTATTCAAAACTATAGTGAAAAGTCAATTTAGTGAATATCCTTATTTCAAAGATATGCATCACTTTTATTTTAGAAATTATATCGACGTGGTTTAAGAAAAGGACAACCTACATGTTGGGTGGAAACTAATCATGTTATAAGAGGCCTTGAGTCATAAATTTATGACCAATGGTTCATGAGGGTTTCACACCTACAATTGGAATTTTCAATGTTCTGTTTAATGATTGTTTTGTTAGGCAATCTATTTGCATATGAAATATTAATGATAAATAATTAGTGTTACTTTTTATTTTTTTAGTTTAATGTATTTACAATATTTTTTTGGAATAATATTTATAGAAAAATAGTTATACATTCTATTCTTTTATGGGACATAAGATCCATTAAAAGTGTATTTCAGTGCTATATTCATCAATGTTAATTTTTTGATATCCATTTTATGAAGTAACAAATGAATTAAATGTTGATATAATCCAAACCAAAGAATGAAATTTTGTTTTTAGAAATATATCATATCATTTTATTTGTTCATGTTCATGGGCAATAAAAATAATTACTCAACATTTTTAAATCATCAAATACTTTTGACTTTGAGGCCCTAAAATTTTCATTGATCATTCCCTTGTTTGCGATTTATAACTAGAATCCTTCCCTATGAATATTTATGCTTTCCCGAGGAGTTCTTGTTTCCACTTCAACCACTTATTCTTCTATATGTGAAGCTACTTATGAGTTTCTTTGGATAACTATTTTGTTTTTAGATTTATTTTTTTAAAAAAGTTGTAGTATTAATTTTTAGGATGAGGGTTTCTATTAAATGAACATTAAATAATTATATATTTGATACCAAGATGAATTTTTATGGTGAAATTTATTTTAAGGGGGTAGAGTGTAACACCTTTAGATTTTATGAATTTTTTTGAATTAATTTAATATTTTGATATTTAGAAATTCACACAACATAAGAAATTCTTTTTTATACATTAGATAACTTATTTAAGGTAATATTGTGCTATAAGGAACACTGATTTGATTTGCGCTATACATAACATCGACTTGGAGTACGTTAGAGGAAACACCAATTTTCTATGAATCATAATTTGATAATTATATAAACAAGATAGTTATAATCAATCCATTAAACATAGTAATAAGAATAGTAATAAATAATTTTAAAAAAATAAATATAATTGGTTTTATATAAATAAGACATACTGATAATGAATTTTATAATTTTTTCTAAAGACATTATATGTTTTAAAATACTACTTTATCAAATTAAGAAATTTTATATTCTTATATAAACATTAATGAAATTAATCTTATTCACTCTTAGAGATTTAATTTGATAATATAAACTTAATTTTTTCAATTCATAATGTTGAAATTATATTACGGTCTTTTTTTGATAATTTTCTGAGAAACATCATTTTTTCGATGAATAGTTAAATGTAATGAATTTTTATTCTAAACATATTTTTCAACTAATTTATTTTTATAAATAATGTATATTTTAATCTGGTTTTAATTATAACTAGATAAAAAATCCATTAATCCAATTTAGACCATTGTAACTAATTTCAAATTGATATTTGATCTAAAAACATAGAAAACTTTCGAACTTTTTTAATTTAAAATCCGTAGTGTTGTCCCATTTGTAAGATTAATTATAAATTAATTTATTCCTTTTTTTATGTGGGTAATTTGGAAAAATATATTCCATATTTGTAATATTCACAATTTACAATTTCTAATAAGGACAGACAAGTTTTCTACCAAAAATATTAGTCAATGTGAATAAAATTATTATAATCATTTAGAGAGAAATTTAATTAAAAAAATAATAAATATTAAGCATAAGACTGAAAAAACCTAGGCACTTATCCAAAATACATTTTACGGCTCTATTTTGACCATATCCTCCCTTTTCTATAATTTTTTCCAACATGGGTGCCACTTTCATTTGAAAAATGTTGGTGGAATTATCTGTCTAAAAAATAAAAAAAATTCCACTCCTTCTACACTATAAAAAATAACTCAACCCTACCACTCCCTCAAACCTCCCTATACAATTTGGATATACCCAGATATTACCAAATTTTAGGGCCAAGACGATGAAAAAGGTGTTTGTTTTCATGTGTTGACTTTAGTTGTCAAGGAAATATTTTTAAATCATAAAATCACCTCACTTGGTATTTGGTGGGAATCATCCTCACTTTAGTTTTCCAAAGAATAAGACTCTTGTTTTCTGAACAATCAAATTAACTATTTTGATAGTAATAAGGAGAAGTTGTTTGATAGAAAAGATTTTTTTCAGACATTCCTTAGGTCCGGAATGGGAAAATAACATAATGAGTAATTGATCGTTATTTGGAAAGATAGAATCAATCAAATAGAGATTGAATCTTGCTACTAGTAAATAATAATCAGATTCACATTGGATCCGGTATGAAGGAAATTTTTGTTTTTAGGTAGTATCAATGTCTTTTTACTATGATAAAATTAAATTTCACAATTCTTTTCTGATTTGTATTTCAAAAATTACAAGTTAGTTGTAGAAGAAAATGTTTCTAGGAATCATACTCATGAGATAGTACCCAGGATATTCGTATCCAGGATGATCATACACAAAGAAATTATATTCGATTTGAAAATGAATGAAAGAAGGTGATGAGGTTCATAATCAGAATTATCGTACCCAAAATGATCGTACTTAGGAACTATAGAATCCGATCATCCATCGTATGTATAAAAAAATTTCATACCAAGGATTATTGTACTCAGGATTTGGAAGAATAAGAATTTACCCAACAGGGTTATATTTAAAATGCTCGAACTCCAGAAAATCATAATCAAGTTGAGATGGATGGTTGATTGAATTATTTAAGGAAGAGATATATGAAACCAGATCAGTTCTCAAATATCTTCATCAAGTGGGTCCAGAGTGGAATTACTTTGTTTTTCACTTTAAGTGAATTATCATGTGGATCGAGAGATCTGGGGAAGAATATGTCTTTTATATCATTTGGGTCAAGAGTAAATTGTTTTATATTTCTGAGTGGGTAAATAGAATAAGTGAGGTTAATTTGAATTGAAAATAGATTTTTTTATTGAATTATCAAGGGGGAGATCGACATATAAAATAATTATCATATTCATCATTCATAATTGATATCTCCTTTCTCATAAACTATTATACAAGTGGTATAGGGATTTATTTTCTAGTAATCAGTTTCAGAAAATCAGACTCATGTATTGAGATCAGAATGGATATTAAAATGGGAAAATTAAAAATAACCGATGATTATAGAAGAATCGAAAAGAATTGATAAAAACTGATGTAGTAAAAAAATAATGTTGAGATTTTAGAGGAAAGTGGTATTAGAATAAATTTGATTAAACATGTAGTTCTTTGGGAATCTATCCAAAGCGTGCAGAGGGTCATCTATAATTGTGGAAAAGTACACTGTACTTTGTGGATAGCCAATGTACTATTCATAAACGGGAAGCTTCAAGTATTGGAGAGAATAATAAGTTCCTATATTCACATTTCTTAGAGATGATATGAGGGATTGAAGTAAAACATAAGAGACCTGCTCACAAATATTTATTCAGTTGATCATCGTACTCAATGATTATCGTACTCAGTTGATTATCGTATTTGGCTTGACAATCATATTCGACTGCTAACTGTATCAAGTGGGATAATCATATTCAAGATATTTCATACTGATATTTCTAGAAATAGGAAGAATCATTTTGGGTAGAATCATATCATTAATAATTGTACTATATAGAATAAAATTTGGGGAGAATAATACTCAGAAGAATAAGACTAGGAAAAAATACTGGGAAAATCAGACATGATTTTTCCATAGAAACGTATAGGATGTTCTTACCAACTTCTGGGTAATAAATTGAAGACATTTATTCAATTGAAAAGAAGCATAGGTAACATGAGTTTTTACATATTAATTGTACAATACTATTTTTTCTAATAGGGTGAAAATTAACTATTGGATTGTTTACATAGTTCTACAAAAGTTAAAGGGTACATCCTACTAATTATAATAAAAGGATTGATTTCTAGAAGATTATATGGTATTTTATTACATCCAAACCATACTAAGGACATATATATTGTTATTTAATAGTAAACATTGTAAATTATTGTGTTTTTTATGTTAGTAGAATTTTTTTCAGTAGGGAATTGAATCATTAACTATATATAAATGATTTTTTTAGGGAAACCTAAAAGAAAAACTATTACTGATTCACCCCTCCCGCTCTTAGTGATATAATTATTTTAACAGGGAACATTCAACTTTTATAAGAGTGTAGGTTCCCATCTCTTATTCTTTACTAATGGGGAATTTTAATTGTGTGAACAATAAATGTCTTTTAGTCTTTGATGGAAAGAAATATTATATCTAGAAAAATTGAATGTTGTTGAATATTTTTTCTATTAGATATGATTTTCTTGATGATACAATAGATGGGTTTACTCCTATTTATTAAAAAAATCATCATACATATGTTGATAAGAAATTTTTTTAGAATAATGGTTGGGAAAATAATGCCACAATATCATCACTTCCTAAAAGTGAATTCCTAATAGTGAAAGAAGGTTGCACAACCAAAGGTATATGTGATGAATTTAAAAATATATATGATTCAAATAAAAAATTTGAGAAGTTAAATTTAAAAATCTAGAGATTGAAATATGAATATTTGAAGGTAGGTGAGAATAAATCTTTTGAGGATTTATTTACCAGGGTAAATTACATTGTGAGTTCTATTAGATGTCTTGGTGAAATGTTGGATGACTGTAATTTTTTTGAAAATATATTAAGAACCATTACTGACAAGATTGATGAATAATTTTCTTCATTGGAAGAGAGGGATCCTAAAACATTATAGCTTAAGGATTTTCATATCACTCTCATTACTTATGAAATGATAAGAAAGAAATATATTAAGATAAAAACAAAAGTTGATAGAGAAATGAATTTCCAGGATTCTGAGAGAGAAAAAAATTACAATTCTAATTGTAGATAAAGTTATAGAATCCGACAATTAAAATGAGGAACGTAATAATATTGATTATATTTTATCCTTGTTTTCTAAAAATGTAAAATGAGTTATTGGAAAAATAAAAGGGAAACATCACTTGGATTGTTTTGTATATAAAGGAATTGGTCACATTTTAGCGAATTGTACTCAAAGAAAGAAATGATAGTATCAAGATTAAGAATAAATAAATACAAGATTATACTTGAAGAAATAGAGAGATAATGGAAAATCATATTCTTTAGGTAAAGAGTGGAAAATTTTCAATTCAAAAAAAATATGTTTATTGTCTAAAGTTGAGGAAGAAGGTAGCTTTGGTGAATCTGAACAACTAGTTTAGTATATAATTGAAAAAACCTTAATAGTAACATTAAAATATGAAAATTTTTGAAGAAATTTTTTTGAAGAAGAATAAGAGACTCAATATGAGTTTTATTTGAATGAAGAGATGAAAAAATGCCAGAGAAATATTAGAAGGATTGAAAAGAAAAAGAAAAAGTTTCATGATGAATGATCTTCAACAAGAAATAAAGATTGTTTTGATGAAGAGAATGTGATGTCAGAAAAATATATTTATGATTTTAATAAATATATTGAAGAAGAAATGAATCTTAATGAGAATATATGGGTGATGATGAAAGAAAAAGAGGAAGAGATGGAACTTTTCCAACAAAAACACTCAAAATATGTATTTATAAATACATGTTTAGAAAACTCTATTACTAATGTTGGTGAAAGTTCATAAAATGAGAACCTACAGATGATTCAACAAAAGTTACCTTCAAATAGTGAGAAGAAATATGGATTTGTTTCAAAATTAAATAATTCTTGAAATGTTATCTACGTGGTCAAGACCAACAATTTTTGGAATTTAGAAGTCTCAAATAAACCTATGTCTAGAAAAGTTTTAAACTCTTTCAATTCTGATAAAGAAGAAAATAAAAGGAAGAATTTGATTGGCAATTTAATGGTTGGTGGATCAAAAAAGAATGCGAAGAAGGTGGATTAAAAACATTTTCATAATTAGGACCATTTTAGAAGATTCATAGGCAAATAATCATTTGATGGATATTTCATGTATTGTTGTGCATTCGTATATACAGAAAATATTTTTTAGTCTGACTAACAAAATTACTATTATTACACGTGTTATGAAAGAAACAGCTTGAGAGCGAGTAAATTCATCAAAATAATAAATCAGATAATGTTGAGAAAGGTTGTGGAATAATTAAAAATAGGTCCCGACTAATAGAAACTATTTTATAAAGATGTGAAGAACCCAGACATCATGTAAATGGATGTCTTTTATTTCTTATAGAACACAAATGATTGTTAAAAATTCTCAAAATCTGACGGTGGACAAAAAATGAAAAGAAGTAAAAGCTCTTATTGTTGAAACTGCATTGAAATTTACAAAAGGAGAATGAAATTTGATGATAAAGAGTGTTTGTTCTTCTCATATGACAAGAGATTTGAAATTTTTGAAGAATGTATATTATTTTAAAAAAGGAATAACAACATTTGGAAATGATTAATCCTTGATAATCAATTGTGTTTGATCATATATCATTGTAAAAGAAAATTTGTACTCCAAGAATGATTTGTTTATTAATGAGATGAAACACAATTTGATAAGTGTTTCAGAATTTTTTGATGAGGGTAACAAAGTCATATTTAGAAATTATGGGTTTCTTGTGAAAAATGAAGAATATTGGAAAATTGTAACAACAGGTCGACAACCAAAAGAATTTTTTTTCTGTTTGGTGAAAAACACTATGGTTACATGAGTATGGTGGAAGAGAATCAATTTTTGAATAAAATCCTAGGACACAGGTGTTATAGAAACATGAGAAAGTTATCTGAAATAGATAATGTCTAATACATTTATGAATTTACAAGAAGAAGAGATTGGTGTTGCAAAATTATTTAAAATGGAATGATTACAAATATTGTGCATAAAAAAGATTATATTTGTTCAAAAAAACTCCAGGAGATGATTCACACAGATATCAATTTGACAATGAGAAAATAATAAAAAAAATGGAGGTATGTACTTTATAATTGTCATTGATGATTTTATTCACATTACATGGGTTCTGTTTATGAAAGATAAGTCAGATGCATTGAAATTTTTTAACAGTTTCAGAAAGACAGATGAGAAATATTGTGAGTATTCATGGAATAGGTTGATATCATATAATGTTAGTAAATACATAAGTGAATAATATTAAATTTATCTAGAGAAGCATATAATTCGATATGAGTACAGTTCCCTATACACTCCTCAACAAAATGAGGTTGCTAAATGAAATAATATAAGTTTGGTGGAAATGGTAAGAACCTTATTTCCTGAACATGGAATCTCTCATTATATTTTAAGTCAAGATATAAGTACTACTATCTTTATCCAGAACCATTTCTTCTCTTGTAATCAATCATATATGACACCATATGAATTGTTTTATGAAAAAACTCTATGTCTGAAATACATAATAGTTTTCAAGAGTCCATGTATCATAAAGAAGAGAGGTAGAAATTACACAAAAGATTGGGTAGAAAGGTAAAAATGTAATTTTTATTATATATTATTTAGAATTAATAGGATATAGATGCATCAAGAATGAAATTTGATGAATAATTAATTTACTTGAAGTCAAAGTGATTGAAAAGGGAGAGGTAGATATATGTACTTAGGTAGAAAGGAAAGATGATCAAGATTGTTTTGAAACAAATTATGATAATCATAAAAAACTTATATTCAAAAATCTGAATAAAATTTAATCTCATATTTTTCAAGTGATAAGTAATATATTCATAAATATAATTCAAGGCTGAGGGAGCATGTGAAAGCTCCTAATATAATTTGTGATCAACATCAGAAGGCTCAAAAATGAAAAAAAAAAAATTATTACACATACTATTTGTATTCTAAATTGGAGTTGAATAATGTGAAAGAATATTTTGAGTTTCCGGAAATGGTTCAACCCATGAATGAAGAGTTGGATCAAACTGAAAAAAAATGACACATGGGAATTCTCCACCAAGCATGAAATCAAAAACATTTTTGGCACAAAGTGGGGTTTCCGGTACAAACTGAACAAAGAAGGTGACATGATAATAAATAAAGAATTATTGGTGTGAAAAGGGTATTAAAAATAGAAGTTATTGAATGTGATTAAACATTCCCACCATAGAAATACTTGAAATAATATAAATCTTTCTAGGTATTGATGCACAATGTGGCTACATGATCTTTCAAATGGATGTTAAATCAGTATTCCTGAATGGTGATCATGAAGTAGATGTTTATTTTGAACAAATTCATGGATTTTTTTGGGAAAGATGAATGATATATGTGTAGATTGAAAAAAGGACTTGTATGAACTAAAATAAGCTAAAAAGGTATGGTATTTCAACTTAGATGCATGCTTACAGAAGATGAATTTCAAGAAAGGAGCAGTCGATAGAAATATATACATCATAGAATGTTAAGCGTATACCCTCACTGTGATTGTTCATGTTGATGCCATTATCATTGATTAAAATTATGAAAATAAGTTGTGAAAGGTTAAATAAATACATGAATATGGTTTTTGAAATGTCAATGCTAGGGGAAATGAAAATATTTCTTCTGTTACATGTACATCAAAGGAAGGAATACATTTTTCATTCTCATGAATGTATGTTAAAGAACATCATAAGAGTTTTGGCATAGAAAACTCAAAACACATTTCCACACCAATATCAGTGGGAGAAATGTTATATGAATATGGAGAAAGAAAATAAGTTCATCATAAAGAGTTTGGAGTGTTAATAGGATATTTTTTATATTTGAGTGACTCAATACCCTATATTGTTTTTCTTGTTAACTTATGTGAATGATTTAAGAGTGCATCAAAATAATCACATTTAATTGATGAAATGAATGTTATCAGATACATCAAATGCACAATAGAATTCAAAATTAGGTATGTTTGCTCAAGTAGTATTGAATGGTTTGGGTATTGAGATACTAATTTAGTAGGAAATATTGATGAAAAAATATCCACATATAGCGGAGTATTCATTCTAGGAAAGAATTTTGTTAGTTGGAATTCAAAGAAATTGAATTTATTAACTCTTAGTATGATGGAAGCTGATTATACTACTGCTACTCAAACTACTACTTGTCTTATGTGGATGAAAACTCAATTTCTATATTTACTTGTTGAAGTGAAGTTACATGTGATCTTAGGTTGTGATAATCTAAGAACAATCAATCTAACTAGTAATATAGTTCAAAATTATCATTCAAAACAAATTGATATCAAATATCATTACACCAAAAAAATGTGGAGAAGAATGAAATAAATATAGAGTTCTTTCTAACACCGGATCAAGTTGATGACATATTCACAAAACCATTACTGAAAGTATCATCCATTAAATTGAGGTTGAACAAGGTTTTCAAACCTCTTTCTCATCATGGGTGAGGTATGTGTTATTCCCCACTCTCATCTTACCTTTGGATTGTATTTTCAAGGGGGAGAATTTTTCTTATAAATCATTGTATTTCTAGTAAAGATAAAGTGTTTTGGGTATGATCTGAATTCAGTATTGTTTTATGAGTGAAAAATCCTAATTGTTTATTGGAGTGGTATTAGGAAAAGTTATTATTTTTTATTCTAGGGAGGATAAAGATGAGATATATAAGGAAAATGAAAAAGGGTTTTATGGTCACTCTTTTTGGATAGCATTGGGTTTCTATCAATTATTATTTTTTACTACAATGAGTTATCTCATTTAGGCTTAGAATTATTGATATGTAATCCATTTCATGAGTTTACAAAGATCAATGATTTATGAAACTTGTTTGATAAGAATGTTCAAAAGAGGATATTATTAGAATGATGGTGATTAAGAATGAGTTTTTTTCTTGTGTTATATTTTTTTGTCAGGGAAACCTTTTGAAGAATGAAAATCCCACCGATTTTATTTAGTGGAAATCATAGTGATATTTTTTTCAAAATAATCATACTCATGTTTTTTTGAATTATCTAATTCACTGTATTCATCTAAATAAGGAGAAGCATGTGACAAAAAATATTCATATTGGGCATGCCTTCATTCTAGAATAAGAAAATAGCATTATGAGTAATTGATCATTTTCTAGAAAAAGACATTCAATATCATTGATAATTCATGTTTATGGAAGTAAATTTTCATTATATTTACACTTCATCTGATATTAAATAATTTTTTTGGTTTTGATGATGTATTAGAGTCGCTTAACTATGATAAAATTAACTGTGATGATGCTTTAAGGATTCATATTTCATAAATCAGAAGTTAGTTATAGAACATATGATGGACTCTTGGTGAAAGAGAGGGGGAGTGAAAAATATTTAGAATGATTTATTTCTATTAATAAAAGGTTGTTGGGAATCATACTCAAGAGATTGAACCAAGGATAATAGTATCCAGGCTTATCACACATGTGGAAATCAGATTTGAGCTAATAAGGAATGAAAGAAGGTGTTGAGGTTTATAATCAGAATTATCATACCATCAATGATCATACTTAGGGACTATAAAATCCAATCTTCCATCGTATGAATAATAAAATTTCCATACCCAGGATGATCATACTGAGGCTCGAGAAGAAAAAGATCATACAGATTATGATTGTATATATAATGATCACACATTGGACAATTGTCCTCAACTTGAGATGGGTGTTTGATTGAATTAGTGAGGGAAGATATAAATGAACCCTGATTAGTTTTCAAATGTCCTCAATAAGTGGGTCATGACTTGAATTACTTTTTTTTCTCTTCAAGAGAATATTCAAGTGGCTCAATAGAATATGAGAAAAAAATATCTTGTATATCGTTTTGGTTAAGAGTCATTGTATCATAGTATAATTATTTCATATTTCCATGTGTTTCATAAGAATAAGTGATGGTAAAGTGAAATGAAAATGGTGTTTTCTCAATTAATTATCAAGGGTGAGTTCAACATTCAAAATTATTTTTGAATTTATAATTTAGATGTTATATCCATTTTATCCTATACATTCGTTAAATTGGAATAGAGATTTATTTTAAAGAAATTAGATTCAAAAAAATTAGACTCATGAGTTGAAATTAGATAAGAAATTCAAATCCAAGTGTAAAGATGATGTTATGATTATAGAAGAATATAGAATCTTCTAAAAGAGTTGAAAATGTCAAAATACACCTGAGATTTTATAATAAATTTAGATTAGGGTGAATTTGATAAAGGGATAAATTTTTTGGGATTCCTGCCAAAGCATGTTGAGGGTCACCAATAAAAAATAAAATTTCATTGAACATTGTGGTTGACCGATGGACTGTTCCTGAAAGAGAATCCTTGAGTTATAGAATGAATTAAAAGTTTATGTATTCACTTTTTTTTGAATAAAAATACTGATTGAAGTGAACGAGAGAAGGAATGATGATAACATTGTATTCAGTTGATAAACATACTCGGTGATTATCATACTCAACTAATTATCGTATTATTCTTGTCAATCGTATTCAGTTGGTTATCGTATGAGGCTAGATAATCTAATTCAGGATTATTCATTCTGATATTTATAGATAGAAGAAGAATCATACCAGGTAGAATAGTATCAGGAATAATCATATCAAGTAGAATCGTATTTGGGGAGAATTGTATTTAGAGGAATTAGACTGGGAAAATAGACTGGGAAAATCAGACATTGTTTGTCCATTTAAAAGTCTAAGATGTTCTGACCATCTTCTTGGTATGAAATTGAAGAAGTGATTTCAATTAAATATATTTGGGAATTGAAAATAAGCATAAGTAACATGAGTTTTTACATATTCATTGTATTACCCTATTTGTACTAAGAGGGTGCACACACACTATAAGATTTTTTATATATTTCTACATGAGTGAAAGGTTATATCATACTTATTGTAATCCAAGGATTTATTTCTATTGGATTGTTTGGTATTGGATTACTTCCAAACCATACCAAGGACATAAATATTCTTACTTTTTAGTGAAAATTGTAAATTTTTGGGTTGTTTTGGATTTTTTGTTGAATTGTTTTCAACATGGAATTGATTATTTAACAAGAGTAAAATGTTGTTTAAAGAAAACATAAAAGAAAAAGTATCACCGATTCATCCCTCCTCCTCTAAGTGATATAATCATCCTAACTAGCCAGCTTCACTAAATAGCTCCAAAAAATCCCTCCCCTTAACCTATAATCTTTTAATTTTTATAATCAAATCCAATGAAGGCATTTGGTGAGACCAAAATGATTTTCCCTAATAAGAGGTAACATCTTTACTCAAGCTATTTAGTTTTTTTCACTCTCCCACTCCCCAATTATTCTTATTCTATGCTAATATAATACAAATGGTCTACTTAGTATCCTTAAATGTTTTTATTCTAAGGGTTTGACCTATAAATACCCACACACACACCCATATAATGGGTAATATAAATACCATTCATGTATGACAAACTACCTCCCTGCTAAATGACAATTGTCCATTTTTTCCATTATTACATTTAATGGTTGGGAATTATGATGTAAAAACTATTTATATATGGTTTTTATAATTTATTTATTATCCTATTAATTTTATATATAACAAACCTTAATATTTTACATTTTAGGTGACAATTCTATCTTTATTTGTGGAAGTGTGGACTATCACCTCCTCAAAGAGAGAAAATTTGTTCATAATATTCAAGGGATGTAATATATATGTGTACAATAAACATATATTACATATATAACATATTAATTCTAATAGAAAAATATATATTTATATATTTATATATATATTTCAATTACCTTATTTATTGCAATATTAAAATAAAATGGAAGCAGCATTCATGCATACATATGATCCTGTATCTCCATGAACAGTGTATTTTGTTTAATATTTATATATTATATAGATAATTATAAATACATATTTACTGAATACATATATTATATATATAATTTTTTACAATTGTTAAATATTTTAATCATGAACTATGTAAGAGGATGATGAATAAAAATTCCAAATATATATGAAAATAAAGCGGATATTACCTAAAATGTAACATTAACACGATTTTGTAAATAAATGGGTAATATAATGTCACAACCAAAAAATATGTGTTATTATATATACTAAAATGTTTATGTAATATATTTATAATAATATGATATTTATTATAAATTTGTTTGTTAGGTGTACAGAAAAGTCAAGATGGAAATTAATGGAATTTCGTCTCACTTTTTATTTTCTTGGAATTCATGCCTTATTCACCACTCATTTATTTTTTGTGGTGTGTGTATTATACATATATGTATTATATGATTCTTATAAATAAATTTAATAATATTTTAATATACAATTATGATCTCAATTTAATTTTTTTTATTTTTGAAATGTTACCAAACATGTAATGTAATTTGTCTCAATTTTCTTACATTGAGACACACTCCAGGTTACACACATATATTTTTATATGAGGTATATATACTAAATTTGAAATGTTAAATAATTAATATCCTTATTTTAGTGATGTTATAGGGTTCATGTTTTTTATTATCTTGTATGGGTAGTATAATTCATTGTTAACTAGTAGTAAGTGTTTAATGAGACAATCTCATCATTTGTCAATACTATTTTTGATTATTCCTCCATTGATGAAATATTATTATCCATATCTCTAGAGAACTCATGAATTTTTTTATACTCTATATTATCGTTATATGTACATGTATTTCTATAATTATTCTAAACATTGGTATATATGTTTATTAAGAAATTTATTTTAATAAATTCTTACTTTACCTCTCTCTTAGATCAGAAATATGTGTTCCTTCAAAAATATGTTTTCTAAAATGTTATGAAAACTCTACTATTACCTTATGATCATTTAATGTAATTTAAACCGATGTTTTACCGTTTAAAAAATATGTTCTTTAAAAAGGAATCTTCTTTCCATTTTCTATTTGAGGCACTTTTCTAATCATTTTACAGTGTCAAAAAGAAACTTTTGGCATCAATGGATTTAACATGCATCATGAAAACTATTCCCCTGAATCTTCTATCACCAGACTAAAAATTTATTTTTTATCTAAAAGATATATTTTTCCATATACTCTGGAGATTTCTTTTTAATTGGGTTTCAAATGAAAATTACTTTAAAAATTTTTAGGTTTAGAAAGTGTTTCGAATTATTTTCAAAACAACTTATTTATGATTTTAAAAAGGGTTTTTTCAATTCAAAGGGTTTAAATGATCTAAAATAATCTCTTATATGTTTTAAATGTATTTTCAAGGAATATTTTCTCAAAAAAATAAATGCATGTTTTCAATTTTTAAATGAAAATGTTTTCAAAAATGTATTCAAATTTTTTTATAGGATTTTAAGGAAAAAGTTTTTTTGAATAACTTCAAGAATTTATTCTATGCCATTATAGTATTTAAAAAGAAAATTTTTTTTAAAAGGATTTATGTTTTAGAAATACATTTTCAAAGAAGTGATGATATTTTCATCATGAAATTTTTTTAAAGGATTTCTAAAAAAAATCAATCTAAGACTACATATATTGATATCAGTCATGACTTTTTTGGAAATTATTTAAAGGTTACATTCATATTATTTCTCTTAATGGCATTCATTTTGATGGAATGACGTTAATGAAAATTCATTTTTATTTCAAATCTTATATGTTTATGAATCCTTTTTCCCATTCATAGGTTATATGTTTATGAATACTATTTCTCATCCATGAGTTATATATCTATGAAACTAAGTCATATCCCATGGGTTATATACTTATAAAACACATTTCTCTTCAATAGGTTATTCCATGATAAATGCATACAAAACCCACTTCCTTTCAGATGTTGTTCTAAAATGAAATTATTATAAAACCAATTTTTTTCCTATACGTTAGAATATGATTAAATGTTGAGGATACCCATTTCATTTCATGGGTTATGATATAATCTGTTTTTATGGGTCATGGAATGATGCATTTTTAATTATCATGTAGCACATGTATGTATGTGTTATTATGTGGCGGTTGGGACCTACATCTTCCTCCAATGAATTGAGTAACAATAGATGAATCATGATTATAAATGTTATTCCTATACCAGATTTCATGATCACAATGTTATGTATAGACCTGGTTTCTTGTCCATAAGTTTATGCATGAACCTAATTACATGTTCACAGTGTTGTGTGTGAACCTTATTATGTGTCAATAATATTTTTTGTGAAATAATTACAAGTTCACCATATTATTCATGGACCTGGTTTCAAGTCTATATGTTATGCCCAAAAATCATTACATGTTGAGAATATTATGCGTGGACATGGTACAATGTCCATAAGTTAATGAAAGGGGCTAATTTAATTTCTTTAAATAAATGATTAAACCTATTTCTACTTGTAGATGTTCACGATTATACATTGATCTGTATGCCATAATTTTATGTCTAATTCATTGGTTATGATTTTTTGTCTTATGTTCCTGATAATCATACGATTCCTATCTTATGAAATGATAATCATTATTCCATGGTTCATGTTTATGATCTATGATGTGTAGGGTATGAAATTATAATAATACAATCAATTTATTGTTCCCTTATTTCATGTTATGTTTACATGATTTCATTATTTAGCCTTACTGAGTATTTGAGCTCACTCATTTATATTGTTTCCATTCCACAGGTTATAAAAAATGTGTTTTAAGTATAATTAATAAGGAACAAGATATTTTTAAGACACATTGAATATCTTTTACTGAGTAAGAAAATTTTTCTTCCATGTTTCCAACGGAACTAAACTAATATATTCTTTTGGAATATGTTTGTATAATGTATTAAGTATTCATTAAAATGATGTAATTCTTTATACATTAATCTTGAGTTTTATATACCATTCCCTTAGGGTTTGATGTTTTTAAATGAAGGTTTCAGTTTCATTCCATGCCAAAACATTTCATAGGATTCTTATATATTAATTAATTGATTGAATTAAGTGATATCGAACAAGTTATGTTTCCCCTTATGTATCATTTTATTTTTGGAGGTCATTTAGCCTCAACAAAGAACAACCATGGGGTGAACCCGTTCATTTTCCCTATACTATACCACCTCACTGGGTTCATATTGGATCACCATTGATTTGGGGACTTGTTAAATTTAATTACTTGAATTGAATTTATTTGTAGAAACTTGATGACTCCTTTTCCAAGTGATACAAGATGATTAAATGATTACATTCATTGAATAGGAATTATGCAATGAATTGGAAGAACACATAAAATTTAAATTATTGTGAAATGAATAATGAAATGAAATGATGATTAGATTATATTTGTGGATTCCTTGGCTGGTATACCTTGGATCGTGATTCCATAGGATTCCATGGATGTATTTTATATGGGTCTAGTTTGCTGTTCTGGATGCCTTGGACCGGTTTTCTGCACGTATCCTATTTCCATAGAATGCATTGGGCCTTGATACCAGATAGATCTTACTTTCTTGGGATCACATTGGAAATGTCCAATTGAAATGTTCATTATACCCCAACCATTTCATTATTGACATTACATTGATGTAATCTTGGTTCATGATGTGGATGCCTTGGTCTTATACACCTTAGAGATGACCCCTCATGTTATGACACTTTTGATTACATGGTGAGGCCATTGTGGATGATCTGGATTATATAGAAAGGCCGTATATAATCATATACACATTGATGATATGAAAAGTCCATGGTTAATGTTATGCACTTTGATTGTACATCATTGTCAGGGTAAGTATTAAAAATTATATTATACGGTACGGATGGGGTAGTTGTTTTAGATATTATTACATGGAATGACCATTTTGGATATTTTGGATTCTTTATAGATAGCCCAGGAATGGGTATCATATTATAATGGAGATTTTTAATATAAAATAACTTTTTTTAAAAAAATTTACAGCTTCCCTTGTTATGGGATCTTGACATTTTTTTTCGGGTGCCTTGGATGGCTAGATTGTATAACTGGACTTGTCTCACATTAATTCAATACTTTTATGCTTATGTTACATTACACACTACTCTTTATATCACATTGATATGATTTTTAATAGACACCATTGGTTATGGCCTACAGATAGTCATATCACACCCTACCTTTACCACCATTTGGTACCCGAAAATTAATCATGGATTTATGTAGGGACTAGGGAAGGCACCCATAGTACAATGCATTAATTTATTATTTCTCAGGAGAAAAGGAGATCATGACTGATCTAGGACTGTCAGTCAAGATTGGATAACCCTTTTTTCCTATTTGGTATTTTGATACATGTATTGTAATAGATGTCTGTATTCCTATTTACATTCTTTGTAGATATATTACAATACACATCACCTTGTATATGAGATTACTTTTGGAATTTTTTTATTCTTTTGTAGGATGTTTATATTCTATCTGGTTAATTTACAACATCAAATATTGACTATTATGTATACAACTATATGCTAATGTATGACATGAGGTAATGGTCCCCTCAAAGACACACCCTAGGACTTTATATCCAGTCAATATCCTTTGGCATATGGGAAGGTGTACTTGGTACTATGTGACCCACTAGATAGGGGCATCGTTTAACGGAATCCTATTTAAGAGAATTCAATGTTTTATTAGAGTATTTTTCTTTTTTGGATTACTCTTTTAAGAGAATAGACCTGAAATTAGGAATTTATTGGAATTTGGTAATGAGTTGTGGCTAGGATTTTCTATCCAATGTATAATAAAAATCCAAATTTCAACATGAAAAATTATTTTCCTATGAATTTTGAGAAATTCCAATATTGTGTGATGCATTTGAATTGTTATTTGATTGTTGATATGATTGAGTATTTATTTTAATGTTTTTTGATGAGATGAGAGCATTGATCTCTTGAATAAATTTAGGAACCTATTAGTATTCACACGCTATTAATTATTCTATTCCATATGTGATGAATTTATTGACTATATGTCATTTTTAAAAAGTTATATGTGTAAAAAAATGTGTTTCGATACAATTTTGTGCAATGTAATGATAAAAATAGTTTGTAATTAGAGTTCCTACCATATCCTAAATAGTATTTTCCTATATAGGAAACAAAAAAAAATCTAAGTAGTCAACTATGGAACATTGAGTATGGACTATTACTCACATGGACCAGGACATGTAATGGTGTGGATTAGGATGACACCATATTTCGATTCATGAGATTCATGGGTCCTTATGTATTTTCTGTGGGGATGTATTTAGTTCAAACATTAGCGAGAATTATGAAATTAATATAAATTTCAACTAAAAATTGATTTGGATAAATAGAGGACTTGACCTAGAACAAGATTTCGAGTGGGAAGTATCCAGTGACTCTGGTAATGATTAAGACTAATTCTATTTATCTAAACCTATCTTTAGAAGTAGGAAGAGGGGTATAGATTTTTTAAAATAATGTATTGAACTATCAAAAATTTAAAATATGATCTTTTAGTTATTGATATTTTCTGAGGCATGTGTTAGGAATTATATATACATTCCACAACTATGACCTTTAGTCATGCACTAAGAGTGTGTACATGGCCATGCTATAGAAGTGGTGGTCCATGGGATACTAATAGATCCCCAAATTTTTTCAATTGAGGAACCAATTTTTTTTCATACATAGGTTCTCTTGAAATAAACCATAAGGGTTTATTGTACTTTATACAAACCATTCTAGGAACACTGAAACCTGCCTCGTCTATATAATTGGTGGTGAGGGTGTTACACTAGCATCATCATTCCAAATTTTTAGGGGATTGAGGTCCACAGGTAGCAGAGCTGTGGCTTGAGACTAATTTTTTTTATCATCGAGCATATAGAGACACCTCATAAGAGAAGAGTGAAGCTTGTGACATATATGTATCAAGGAGCGGAAATGTGATGGTGGAATCTTTTGAACTTGGATTATATGCTCTGAGATATTGTTTATAGGGACTTCCAATCTAGGATTTACAAATATAGTTTTTCCAAGACACTGAAAGTAGAGAGGGATAGTGAGTTTATATGTTTGGAGATAGGCGCAATTAATCTCATGGAGTATCTGAGCTACTTTATATAGGTTCAATGTTTTGCTTTATTATATCTTGCTGATGAGGTATTGATGGAGAGAGGCTTCATGAAAGGTCTCATACATTCCATTCATTCAAAGATAAATGTGTTCTAGTAGATGAAAATTTATGAGATAGTGACTTAGGTACATGTTTTCGATAAATAAATGAGGGAAGTTAAGGTGGGGGGGGGGTTGGTGCAAAGTAGGGTTGTTCATCCTCTTGACCTAGTGGTTCAACGTCTATAGGTAGGAATTATTTTTTGAAGCCTATTTTTAGTTTAGTACTAGCCATGGTGTGGTTGATGGTAGTGTCGTATTCCTATACTAGAGCTAGAGATAGGGAAATATGAGGAATTAGTGTGATAAAGACCTAGTTGAGTAATAATATTAGGGTAGGGTGGGACACATGGAGAATTTTTATAGGACATCAACTCCAGTAGTTAATTGAAGGGGATTGAATCTGGCTTCAGGTTCGAGTGTGGAATTTTTAGCTCCACTCTAGGATGGGAGACTCGGTAGTTTTGGTCATTTAGGGAGAGGTGGTGGTCAAGGATGAGGTAGCCATATAGTAGTTGTACCTAGATATCAAAGTGGTCTTTCTCCCTTAAGTTAGGATGTTCTATAGGGATATGGTTTAGGTCGCATATAATCTGTACATCCTACCCCTAAGGAGCATTGTATTGGGACGTCTGTGGTGAGAGGTATAGTTTTAGTATCCTCTACATTGGTGTATTCACTTTTTGATATAGGGTCATCATATGGCTTCATATATAAACCTCTTGTGGAAATAAATGTGTTGGTTATTTGTTTCTCTGATGGAACTATGACCTTGGAGAATCTATTGGGGATTAAAATGGAGGGTGTATGCCAGCTTAGGGATTTTCACATGACATTTGTGGGTGTCACATCAAATCAAATCTTTTTATCCTTAAGATCACCTGGTTTAATTTTATATGTGGGATGGACTAGTTAGTTTCTTATTGATCCCATGTAGACATTTATCATTTAAGGGTGACCTTTATATCACTAGGGGTGGATTTTTTATTCATAATGGTCAGTGGGATGTCTTGGAAAGGTGAGTTAGACCAGATCATTATGGTATGGGTGGGATGACAATCCATATTGCATGTTTGTTTATAAATAAATCAGGGATCACGTTAGGTAGATTTCACACTAGTGGTTGATCTTTTCAAGGAATTTTTCTGGATATAAGTTTATATTTTACCTTATTAGAGAGAGGTTTATTTCTCTATCAAGCTAGATCTAGGAGATACACCAGTATCCATTCCTCCATATCGAATAACTACAAAGGAGTTTTAGGGACTCAATAAATAGATTGAGGAGTTAGAGGTAAAGGGGTTTATACAACCTAGTACTTCTTAGTGGGGTTCTCTGGTCCTTTTGTGAAAAAATAAGATAGTATACTCAGGATATATATGGATTATAGTAAATTAAACTAGTTTATAGTTATGATATGAAATCCCTTTGTGTGTATAGATGACCTTTTTACCTATTATGAGTAACTCAGGTGTTTATTTAAATTTATTTGATGTTGTATTATCACCAGGTACGTATTCATCCAACAAGAATTCCTCATACAACATTTCATATAAGGTAAGGTCTATATGATTATTTGGTTATCCCATTTGGTCTTACAAACTTTCCAGTATTTTTGATACACTGAGGGAGCCTCAGTTATATTCTATGCTCACAAATTTCAACTTATATATGGATATTATTAAATTACTAGGTTATATAATCTCATATACAAGAGTATTAGTTGACCTAGAGAATGTGAGAGATTGATTTTCCTTGGAGCATCCCAAGAATCTCTTTAATACACAATGTCTCACTGGTATAGATGTATATTATATGCATTTCATAAAGGATATATTACATTTAGTATAACCTCTAACATGATTTACCTAGATGGGTGTGCCATTTTTATGGATATATACCTGTAAAAAATCTTTTAGGAGCTGTAAGGGAGACTATATTCATCACAAGTATGGATTCTACTCACCCTAAACAAGAGCTACACTATGTATTGTGATGAATCTGGTATCTAGATTGGATACGTTTTGATATAGGAAGAGTGAGTCACGATATATGAGTCCCATTATCTAAGGCCACTTTTGCAGAAATACCCAACACACAATCTCGAGTTAGCCATCATTTTTTATGATTTACATTGTTAGAGACATCATCTAATGGGAAAACTATTTATGGCATACATGGACAAAAAATTACTCAAGTACATATTTAAAATGTATGATATGAACTTATTATAAAAAATGGTGGTTGATAACCTACAATATTTTGATTTTGAGATCGACTATACCCATATAAAGGGAAATAGTGGACAATGCACTAAGAAGGAGGATTCTGATACAATAAATTTAAGAGACCCATAGAGAGTTGTATTTTATGGCCTTATTTTATGAGAGGCACTTAGAGGTGTAGGATTGTTTCAGGAATTATTCTTCTCTCATCGTTATCTATAAATATCACACATCTGGATAGAGTGATGATGAGACAATATTGTGATGTTGAGGGCCAAGTCCTATGGGAGAGTGTAATTGGGGAGGACCCGCCTCTTGGTTGGACTGTAGGAAATGATGAAATTTTATATATAAATGGTTAAATTTGGTTTCTAGGAAACCTATCTAGTGATATGATGTAATGGTTTCATGCGTTTTTTTTGTTAGTACATCCAAATGTTACCACAAAGTACAAAGACATGTGTCACTAGTATTGGTGGTTGGGTTATGAAACATGAGGTAGCTGATATTGATACAATGTGTTCCACCTATCAGTAGTTGAAGGAAGAACACTAGTGAATAGATGGGATTTTATAGTAGTTACTTATTCCCAAGTAGAAGTGTCATGATATTGTAATAAATTTCTATACATGTTTTATAAGGTCTCCTCAAGGTATAAATATTATAAGGATTGTTTTTAATGACCATTAGTGTTCGTGGTTGGCTATCAGGTATTTTTACCTATCTCACAGAGGTTAAGAAACAAATGGATTAATAGTTTGGGTAAACATTATCCATGAGATGTTGGACAATTTGATATTTTTAAGAGTTTCATCCTAGTATCTTATCAATTAAATTTACCGTAGAGGTAACGAAAAAAACATGATGTATTCCATGTGTCTCAGCAATACCATTATCACACAGAATAGTCTCACATTATCCAACCGGATTATGTGATGGTATAGGTTTATGGATCCTATGAGGAGATTCATATTCATACCAGTTATAGGAACATGATAGTTCTCTAATACTTGTAAGTTTCTCCTGTAAAGTTGTTATGAAAGTGTGAACATATACAGGATGGACCTTGGTTGGGGGAGTACAAGACACATGATGAACAACCAATGTTATTCTTAAGTGTTCCTTAAACACCCTTGGAAGGAAAATTCACAGAAAATTTATATAAGGGGGATATTATGATCTCATGTTTTTCTATGGGGTAGTTTTCCTTTTGTTTTTGATTTATCTCCATCTTTTTGGATTTGTGTTAAAATCCTAATGAGAATAACATGTGTTTTGTTGTTGTCTTGGGCCTGTTCAGAGCGTAGATCCTAATTTTTTGTGAAAATATTTTATGCCTCATGATTGGGAGAAACCACACAACCTAGTTCGCATGGTTGGAGGAATCCTTTGAGGGCTAGAAAGAGGGTTTTATGAGGCTGCATAGTTTAAGGAAATAATGAAAACATGTATGAATGCTCGTGCATAAGAACATGTACTTTTTAGTAGAGGCGTTGGGAATAGTTTGTGCATTATTAATCAAAAGTTCTGCTAGAAACTATGCTAGGGTCTCCAGTAGATTGCGAAGGGTGCACATTTACCACACGATTCGGACAATCATGTGCCCAGATCATGTGACCCCGGAATAAGAGGGGAAATGGACATTTCTCTATTAAAATGATTTAAAACCTAAACCTATCTTCTTATTTATTTTCCACTTCATAGAATTGGCATAAGATCTCGACATCAAATCCCAATATATAGGTTCAAGAACCTTTTATCACATTGGATCTACACCGATATGTTATTTGATCATATTTTTTCATTTTTTGTTTGAAATCGTATTGATGGATTTATTTAGGTGAATGATTACATTCCCTATTCTAAGTCTCTTTATATATTCTTCATTTTTCTTCTAATCTAGACCAAAACAGAGGTCAACACATGATGAGTTCTCTACTAAGGACCTATTGTTGGAAGGATAAACCATTCCCTTGGGTTTTTTAAATTTTTTGGAATAGTTTAAGTTGTTTCACACGCCATAAATTTTAGTGATGCCTCATTATGTAATTAAATGATTTAATTAAATGAATTGAATCCTCTTAGTAATCCCAATGAGTATCATTTTATGGTTTGAGGTATTTTAGCCTCAACCCAGGAAAACCATGGGGTTCAGAGTTTAATTTTACCTATATTATAATACCACACTGGGTGTGTTAGATTATCACTAATTTGGGATCTTGATAAATTTAATGAATTGAATTGAATTTTTTAGGAAAGAGTTTATGCCTCCTTTTCAATGTGATACAAGATGATTAAATGATAAAAATGATTGAATGGCTATTGTGAAATGTGTTGGATGAAATCATGGAATGTGAATGATTGTGAAATTAAAAATCAAATGAGATGATGATTTGATTATGGCCTTGGATGCATCAGTTGTTATACCTTTGATATTGATTCCATAGGTTTAAAAGGATAATTCTCCCACGGATCTCGTTAGTGGTTGTGGATTCCTTGGACCTATTTAATCATAGGATCTTGATTCTATAGGATGACTTGTGACTTCATACCCATTGGATCCATATTTATTTGGATCACAGTGTACATGGCCTATTGACATGATCCTTGGAACCCACAAAGTATATACCAAATTTCTATCGAGACGATGTTTGGATGTGATATGGATGCATTAGTCTTCTATAATACAGATTTGATCCTTCTTGGTCTGACACTTTTGACTAAATAGAGAGGCCATTCTTGATGACCTGGATTATATGAAAATGATTTGGTGAATCATATACGCAATGATTATGAGGAAATTGTTGTAGAGAATTTTATAAACATTTATTTTACGGTGTGGTCATGGTATGTAAAAAAACATTGGATTCTACGACATAGTTGTGGTAGTTTTTTTAAACAAGATTAAATGGTATGGAATTTTGTATATTTTTTCATGTATATAGATTTTACGATTATGGGTATCAAATTCCAATAGATAGAATGAACAAAATATCACTTTTTTTTGTTATAGATTTAGCCATTATGGGAGCATTTCATTTCATTATAAGGATCCATAATAGGATACATAGAATCACTAGACCCGTCTCACTTTAACATAGGTACCAGGGAAAACAACCACAATAAGATGATTTATTTTCTTATTTAATAGGAGAATGAGAGCACATGACCAATCTAGGACTGTGATGATATATGGGTTAATAAATATTTTATTTTAGGTATTTTGATACATTTGTTGTATGGGATGATTTTATACTCATTTTCAAACATTTAGAGACATGAGATGACCAAAAATGTTGTATATGAAAATAATTTTGGATTTTTTATTTTTTCCAATATTTGATATTTATATTTTGTCTCATGGAATTACGGGTTTTTCTATTGACAATTTTGTTTAAACTGCTCAGTTACACTCTTACATGAGGGAATTGTCTCTCCACATACAGACTCTAGTACCGCACTACTACTAAAGAGCCTTTTGCATACATAGACGAATTCTTGTGTCCATGTAACCCACCCACTCGAGGCACCATTTAGTTGCATATGGTCCAAGATGTTACATCATAGACTAAAAATATTAGTAGCTCAAGATAGTTTTTTGCAGAATTTTAAGGAGAGGTGGATATTATGAGCCTTTTGTATAATTGGAGGATGGTTTCTTTTATGGAATAGGGATAAATAAGTTTTCACCATTTGTATATCACATATTCTATATTAGACTAAGTGAAGGTTGTGAATTTGACTAATCTAGAGTGTGATGTGATGCTGGAAGAACTAGATAGAGGTTACCCGATACATGGGTTTTACAAACCCCAACCCTAGTAGCTTAGAGTTGGTGGTTGCATTATTACTTTTTTTTCTAAATACAAGTGATTACATACTCAAGGATATAATAGTTAAATTTTATGGGAAAGAATGATATATAATTTACCTTTAAATTAAATTTGAAAACTTATAATACAACTTATAATTTTATTTTAGAAAACAACCATTACCTTTAAAACTTTTATGCATATCAATAATAATACACTTTTATGAATCATAGGGAAAGGAAACATAAGAATTGGTGAGCTCTAACAATCACTAAATTTATGCATATAATGAATGCTATAAAAAATAAATAATCAATAAGGGAATGAAACTAACTGGAACACCTACCATTTATTCAATAAGAAGAACATGAATAATAATATAACATGGATAAATGATGATCTAAATATCTCCATATAAATAATCACATGTGGTTGAAACTTATCCATGAATATTTTGGAAAATATAATAACCACATGGAAATAAATAAATAATCTCATAATGTGGGAATGTATAATGCTAGATATCAAAATAAATCCATCAAGGCCTCATGGAAAGACATTTTATGTAATTGGGTAAGACATTGTCTAAATACACATGACTGTTTGTCTCATGAGACCTATAGAAGAATTGATGGGTTTTATTGATCCCCACCTGTCACTTACTAATTCCAATCCATTTCTGATATAAAAGGATAAACATAACAAATATATAAATTTGAATTAAAAAACTATCATTTTAATTTTAAATAATTTCTCAAATCAACAATATAAACCAACATAATAATTTTTATTGGAAAACTAGAATAAAAATACTAATAATTTCCACAAACAATAAACCTATCCATAAACCATTCAATTAACTATAAAGAATGTCATAACATACTACATTACAATGAAAGTGATCATGAATTATCTAGATAAATAATAAATATGGTATGACTATAATAACTTTCCAATGGATTATATGGTAAAATTAGGGTTCTTTCCATTAGTGTATATAAAAACCATAAAAATTCCATTAAAAATACACTTGAGGGAAATAACATTTTCACTTTTAAAATCACTTTTAAAATCCTATTTTTTTCAATATTAAGAAAAAAAATTTCTTTCAAAAATCTTGTACTCTTGTAAAGGAATACTTAATCAATATTTTTTTCATTCAGGTTAGAAATTATTTACATTCCAAGAAAGATAAAACAAATATTCATTTAACATTGTTCTAAAAGTCATAAAGTACCTCATTTGGAAAAGGAATATAATATTACTTTCAATACACTTTATAAAATGTCAAAAAATGGTTAAAGTGTAATTAATAAATTATTTTTAGAGTATTAAATAATATTATTTATATTATTTTTTGAAAATGTGGATGTGGAAGAAAAATTATTTTCGACTGAAGAGATAAATAAAGTCAACTTTTTAGAAAAACAATTTTCTCAATAATTTTAACTAAAAAAGAGTGGAAAATGGAACAAGTATAGTAAAAGTTCACGAATAAATAACGGAGAGAAAAATTCCTGAGTTTATTGAGACAAATATCATAATATTTAATCATCAGAAACATAATCATAAACAATCTATTTAAATAAAGATATTGTAATCATAAACCATATTCCAATTTGGTAACTTTTGAATCATAGTCCCCATTAAAGTAATGGAATAAATTGAAACTTTAAATAACATGAATATAAAAAATATATTTAATATAACACATCAAATGGGTATCATATCCACCACACAAAATAAATAAGTGGTGAATATGAAATATGCCTCTCATAAGTAAAAGAGAGATGAAAAACCCTAACCTTTGGTTTGATTTCCTTCTAACATGTTCAAAACTCCTGTCAAATTAATATAGATCTATTATAAATAAATTATAGAACCATAATAATATATTTTATTTCATATAAAATTTACATATATTTTTATGACCCATTGGTAAATAATATTTTGTTAAAAAGAACTATTTTGGCGACAAATGATTTGTTTTCATTATATGTTTTTGTTTAGTAATTTTGATATTTTCTTTTAATAATGGATACATAATTTAATGAATGTTAAAAATGATATAAATAATATATATAATGATTATATTATTATTTATATAAGTTAATTAAAGATATATATAGTAATATGACTAACACCGTTCATGGTGACGATTTTATGTACATATGCATAAACAATGAATCTATATTACCAATAGATGAATCCCAATAAAGGTAAATAATATTTCAATTTTATATATAAATTATTATATAAAATATATCATGTATATTTATCAACCATCCATGTCAAAATTAAATGGAATTCCCTCCACATCTCTATGTGGAGGGGCATTCCACACGTACCCAAGACAGATATTATTATTTGCCAATCAAATGGATTAAAGAAATTATATGTGATACTATATTTGCAAATGTATAGTAATTTTATATGTATAATATTAATACATTAAATAAATTGTCATATATATTTTAGTGGCATTTATGGAAAACTATTACATTAGTCTGTAGGGTGGAAGTCTGTCGTACAAACAATCGATGGTTTTATTTCCCATTTGATGGGAATGTAGATGGATATAGGTGATTATATTAACCTAATAACATATAAGTTTATAAATGATACTAGTATTTTTATTTTATCATATTTGATTTATTTTAATGAGTTATAATAATAATTAAAATAAAAAATCATGGTCATCTACATTACCTTTTCTTCAGACAACATATTTTGGCCTATACCTATAGCCTTCATAGATTGGTTTTATTATTAAACAAAAACAAATAGGAAATTGAGCGGAATATATGTGAGATATATTTTTTGGAATTTTTAAACCAATTTACTTTGGGAGTATGATGTAAAAAAGTAGAGTGGTGGCCTTTTATATGGGGGGAGAGGACACCTTTAAAATTTTTAAATATGAGAAGTTACACTGAAATTTCTCACATGCCAAAAGGCTCATAAATGGATAATTATAATACAATAGATATTATATGTTAAACATAATTGAATAAAATATGAAATGAATAAGATTATATATCATTGTATCCCTTATCATATTAGTTTACCACTAAATAAACCTGTTTTAACATTAACCGTTGCAATTAATTTTTACTGTTTTCAATATTCATTATGAAAAACATTAAGGTGATCTTATTATATAATATTAATTATTATGATTCAAAATATGGAATCCATTTTCTTAATTCAATTCTCAAAAGTGGAAGAATTTAGTTTAATATTAATCTCATATAAGTGATGGAAAAACACTTTTCAAAAGAAATGTTTTCATTATTCCCAAAATGTGTAACATTGATAATTCATTGTGAAATTGATTCCAAGGAAATAAATTATATTTAGTATAATATAATTTAACTAATTATACATTTTTTACAAATTTTAATAATAAATTCAAATTTAAATTCTATAAATAAAAAGGATTTTTTTAATAAAAACCAGTATTTTTCACTATTCGTCAAAAAAGTAATTTTTTCAAAATATTCTCATAAATTCAGTCAAATATAATTGTTAAAATATGAATCAAAAATATAATAAGATTTCAAATTAAATTTTCAATTTTTAAAAAATTAAATTTTTGCATGTGTGCAAATTATGAAGAAACAACCTTTTAGAAAAAAACAATTTTTCAAAAACCATTTGTTTTTCTTTCATATGATTATTATTTTATTTATAATCAATAAATAAAAATTTATATTTTTTTACTCATGTGTATAATATATATGTTTTTTAAATTATTTATACTTATTCATACACACAAATTCAATTAAAATTTTATAATAGTATAAAATTCATTTAGACTCAGGGCTATGTATATTGTATGCTATCAAAAATAATAAGAAAAAAGAAATATATTTGATAGATAATTTAATATTGGTTTTTTGTATCGAATGAACTATATAATAATATCCCCTTTTTTAATATCATGGTTATTTATTTTTCCCACCATCAATATATTTCATCCCCATAATTTGATCTTAAAATTGGTAATTAAAGTTGAATAATTTAAAAATGTCTTAATTTAAAACCCTCATTTTTAAAAGAATTAACAATTTTTTTAGATAACTTATAACGAGATGGGTTAAGGTCATATAGGATAACATATAACTAGGTTTTCATATAGAAAAAACATTAGTTATAACTGAAAATATATTCATAGAAGAAAAATAATGAATAATTTTTTTGATTGAAAGAGATAATTGTTCACATGAAATTGACTCAACAAGGGAAACTTAGATACCAAAAAACTATAAATATGTGATGAGTTAGAAGTCATATGGTTCATTATATATTATGTTAATAGGTATTTATTACATGATAATATTCTTATAGGTGGATTTTATTACTATCATGATAGATAATAATAGAAAATATATATACAATTTAATCCTCTGTTTGTGCTTCAATCAACATCCAAATTGCTTTGTACACAAAGAAATTAATATCCAATGTTTATTTTGTTATTCCTAAACCATTAAAATATAAATTTAATGAATTATCTGATTTATATAATGGTGACATGTCCTTCTATATGTCTGAAAACATTTAAAAATCCAAAATGGTTAGCATAATATATACATTAATCTCCAATACCAGAAAAGTAACACATAATTTTTGACTTAAACCATTAGATAATTATTTATCCATAAAATAATTTAATTAAAAAAGTTATATAAAACAAGACAAAATGTAGGCTAGTGGAAGGAATTGTACACATGTAAGTCAATGGTTTTGGGTTCAGGCCCCGAGGCCTTACCTGATTATATTGGTTGTCACCCAACATGCAGGTTTCCAATTTTCTAAAACCATATTAATAAAAGTCTTATAATTTACCCAAAAATATGATGAATAACCTAAAAAAGTAAATTATTAATCAAATAACATTTTAACCATAAGTATTTTATATATTAAATTTTCCCCATAAAAATAAATAATCTTAACTGAAAATTAAATCTATAATATATATGATAAAATTAACTCTAATGGATATGAATAAATTTAATCTTATGTCCAAAAAATATAATGAAATTATCTGTTAATTAAAATTTACCCTAAAAATATATACTAAACCAATGGGTTTTATTGACATATATGTATCTGAAAATAACCTTAATTATTATAAACTCTCATCACATAAAGCATTCGAAATGGGTGTTTAATTCATTGAACTTGTGACCGAACATAAAATCATAAAACCATGATGGTATCCATAACTCTTAAGTTATTTTTATATGATACAATAAATTGTTATATCACTAACATAATGATTAGATTTTTCATGATTATTATAACAAATATAAAATTGTAAAAAATACTTATACATCATAATTCAGGAATCCAAATATACAAGGACATTATTTATTGAACATCAGTTGTATTAATAGAATAAAATTAATCTCTATCACTATGATTTTTCTGAGGTATATGTCCGGGATACTTGGGGAATATGCTTTCATAGTACCCTATATCCATAAAGTTGAAATATTGAACATTATTGGTTACATTCTTACCATTAAAATCACTTGCCTAATAGAAATTCTATCAATACATAAAGAAAACTCCCTTTCCCTATAATCATGTACTATGTTTTTTCTTCCCACAATTATAACATGTAGGATAATACTTCTTTCCCTTATTCCCTTTTACAATTTTTTTCTGCACCAACATTTTCTTCTCTTTATTCATTTTGAAACCATATGACTTTGAAAATTATTTCTTTATCATTATATCACATGAAACTATGCATGTGTATAATCAAAGGATTTTGGAGAATAGTTTCTTCCAACGGATTGGAATTAACTAATAAAATAAATTTTCAATATTAATATTTTTAATTGTTTACATATTTTACAACATCCCTTGATAACCATGTAATGTTATATTCTTACTAATAAACATTTTCAACAAATAGTTTTCTAAGATTCACAAACAACCTCTCTATGTATACTCATTTCTCATGATGAAATGATTTTTCAAAGAAAAGTTCCTTAAAATACGTACACTCCTTATTTTTATACTTATTCTTTATCATTATTTTTTTAATCAATTACCATTGCTAATGTGTATATCTATAGAGATGATAATCTTACATCAAAATATTCTCCCTTTTATTACATCCCAGGGTGATAAATATCTTCTCTCTGGAACTCATCCACTGATTAGCAACAAATATATTTGTAGTCCCCTTGAACGATTGTTTTTTTTAATGCATAATTTTTTTACCATTTTTCCACTACATGGTGGATCAAAAAGATACTTTATAGGGGAATGGTTATTAATCCTAACATGATTTAGCAACCGAAATATGATAATAATTTGATAGTTTCAAGCTATAGATCCAAGTCCAGCTCCAACTTCATTATATTTCCTAAGAGGAAAATATTTACAAATAATACATGAATTTATATGGTTCTATTCCATCCTATAGAAATAATTTTTAAATAATTTCATAAACTATGTTAGATCATAATTTTATGAAACATAATTTATAATCACCAAATTAGTGAAATACATAATAAAAATTGAAAAAATTGTGCATATATAATTTCATATTCATAATAATGGTTCTTTTGGGAAATGTTTCAACATATAAGAAATATTTTCAAATATTTGATATAACTTATAAAGAAAATGTGAATTATACAAAATATTTCCCCCAGGAGTGTCAAACTAAGTATGCAGTAAGGACCATTAACGGGAAATAGTTGATGTATAAGGAAAAGACCAATTCACCCTTATCAATGTTATTACCTCTATGCTAAACTAATCTAGAACAATATCCACTCGTAGTATCCTAACATGGATATATTTCCCAGAAAAAAATCAATCTATGCCATACCAAAACATTAAGATATTATCCTACAATTATCACCAAAGTCTATCATAGTGCTATGTTCTCTAATATATATATATATATATATATATATATATATATATCTAGTTCCCCTAATTTATACTAAACATTGTCTAAAACCAATTATAATGTCCCCAAACCTAGTATCTAAGATTCAATGGTTATATTATAAAATTGTTTCTAGATACAAGTGATCACATCCTAATGAATTTAATTGTTTAGTAGCACTATAAAACAATATACATACATGAAATTCACATAACATTTAAAAAAATAAAAGGAAATATATAATTTTCATTAAATTTTTTTATATATATCATGTCCCTACTTATCAATCATAATATACATATTTTCATCTTGGGGAAAGGAAATGTAAGTATGGGTGAGCTATAATACTCAATAATGGTATGTGTACATCGTAATCTATCATAAAAAATAAGGCATAATCAATATGGAATGGAAAATATATGATTAACATGCAAGTTAATAAATTAATTGAACATGAATAATAATATGGAAGGAATAAATTATTATTAAAATAATCCCATATAAATAATCACTTGTGCTTTAAACTCATCCATGGATATTCAAACTAGTGTAATATTCACATGAACATCATTAATTAATATCATAATGAGGGAATGTATAATGCCAAACTTCATAACCATTCATTCAAGTCTTCTCTCCAAGACATCTTAAATAACTGGGTATATTATTAGACAATTATCCAAGATAGTTTTCATTATTAGACAAACCAATGCCTCAAATGGCTATATTGGACCCTACCCTTCACTTAATAATTATAACTCATTTCTCATATGAATGGGAAATAAATAATAAATGTAAAAATTCCAATTTATGAATTAAAATACGAATTTTAAATAATTTCCATAGTCAATAATCATAAGCAACAATTAAATTCATATTAGAAAACTACCATATTAATTTAAATAATTTACACAATCAACAATCTTAATCATAAACCATCCAGAATACTATGGTTAATGGTATTAATTAGTACTTCTCTGTCAAAATGATCATAAACTATCTAAACAAATTAATATTTACGGAATCATTACAACATATTCTTATAGTAGAATATGGTAAATTTTGGGTCATTTATGTTCATGAATAAAAATAACATAAAAATTCACTTAAAATAATTCATAAGGGAAAACATCAGGTTCAATTTGAAAATAAATATTAAACACAAAAATATTCTAGAATATTATAAATGAAATTTTCATTTAAAAATAGTTTTATACCTTTATATAAACATTTATATAAATTCACGTTCATGTTGGTGGAAAATTTTATATATATCGAGTACAATAAAAAAAGATTCAATTCAAATATTTTTTAAAAATTAAAATATACCTCATTCGGAAAATTATAAAAAGATATATTTAAAAAAATATTTTAACAAACTAAACACGAGACAAAATTTCTTTAAAAATGAAATGTAGAGTTTAAAAAAAAATTAAAATACTTTTTAAAAACATGAATATGTAAGAAAACAGATTTTCGATTAGAGAGAGATATAATATTGGTTTTTCTTAAAAACTTTTTATTAATAATGTTAAGTATAAAAGAGAAGATAATTTTAATATTACATGAAAATATCATGAATAAATTGAGGATAAAAAAATCCCTCATTTATTGGGTGATATATTATGATATTTAATCATCATAAACAAAATTGTAAACAATCTTAAAAATTTATGAGATTAAATTTTAAAACCATTTCCACTATGATAACATATGAATTTTAAGCCCCGTAAAATAAACAAAATCAATTTAAATGTTAAATAACCTGGAAATAAATATATTCATGATATAAGATATAAAATTATAATTATATACACCTTATAAATGAAATAAGTTATTAATATGTCATATGTCTCCCTGAAATATAAGTGAGATGAGAGAACCTTAACTCAAGTTTTTTTTCGGTCATACATGTCTCTATATCCTATATAATTAACATATATTTATTATAAATCTATTATATTACCATAATATTATATTTTATATCATATATGATTTACCTATAGTATTTTCTGACCAGTTTAATAACCATTCATTGTATAAATCCATTTTTTTGGTTGATAATTACATTATTTTTCATATATGTTTTAGTTTGGTAGTTTAGGTATTTTTTCCTTGATCATTTTTAATAATTTAAATACTATTAACCATTATAAGAATATAATACATAATCATTATATAAGTATTTATAATGGTTCCTAAAATTTATATATTGGTAAATGAGTTACAATGTTCGTGGTGATGGTAGGTCATACATATGCACGAACACTTTTTCTAATTTTTAAACAGATGAAACTTAAGAAAGATAAAAATTAATTCACCTTTCCAAAAAAAATTATTATATAATATATTTCTTTTTATTTGTTAAATATACCATTATTACCATCAATTTCAAAATAATATAAAAAATATTTCACATTGCTATGAGGAGACGGTAGTCAACATGTACGCTTGGCCAACATTAATGTTTTCCAAAATATTATAAGTTAAGATAATATATTTGATATTATAATTTCATAAGTATATTAATCTCACAAATATCATATAAATATGTTAAACACATAATTATATCCACACATGTGAGGTGGATATGAAAAATAAATTAAATCGGTTCACGAGGTGGTAGTCCTCCGTACACATGATCAACAGTTTTGTTTCCCATTTTATAAAAGAGGATAAGGATATATGTTATTACATTAATAATATAAAATCTATATATGTAAGAAACTTTTTTTTCTTATTATATCTGAATAATATTTTAAGGAGTTATTAGAATAAATATAATAAAAACACATTGTATAGAAAATTATCTCTGCTTCAAAAAACACCTTTATATTTTGATTTACTGCCTTCCAGGATTAGATTTTTGATAAAAAATTCATAAAATATTTTTTGAGGAATATAGGATGTAGTTTTGTCAGGATTGTCCGATCAAAAATTCATTGGGAGTATGAAGTCGAGAGGAGTGGGGGTGACCTTTAATAAGGTAGGGAGAGGGCACAATTAGAATTTATGAAATGGAAAAGTGATACCCAAATTTTCCACATTATAATCAGATTAAAAATGTATAATTATGTAACCATGGAAGATAAATGTTCAATATATTCCATGATATTATGAATTTTACATTCTTAGAGGTCATTGTAACCCATATATTTCTAGTTAACCCCATGGTAACCCCTTTTTAACCTTAATAGTTGTAATTAATTTCTACTGTTTATACAATTCATTATGACCTAAAAGTAAGTTGAAATTATTTTATAATATTAATAATTTTCGTTTAAATAATGGATTTCATTCTTCAAAAATCAATTCATATAAGTTCCTAGAATTAAATTTAAATTGAATCTGAGATGTGTGATGAAAAAGCGGTTTACTAAAGACAAGTTTTCATAGGTATTGAATTTTTTCATATAAGAATTAAATATAAAATAGATTAATATGAAGATATTTTTTTATATTATAAAAAAATTGAAATCATATTATAATTAAAAAAATAAAATCAAAATAGATCTTCTAGATTCATTAAAAATGTATCTCTTTCAATAAAACATGTATTTTTTACTATTTATCAGAAAATTACTATTCGAAAAAATCACACAAATTTACTATAAGATATTTTTGAAAATATTTATTTAAAAAAGAAGATAATTTCTTGAAATTATTTTTATATAATATGTTAAAAATAGTTTTAATACAGGTGCACAAATATTGAAAAAACAGAAATTTATAAAAATAAGTTTTTGGAACATATTTTATTTTAATTAAAAAGATTCATATTTTATTTAGAATACATAGATAACCAATTCATTAAATTTTTGTTCTGTAAACTATTAAATTTTAAAAATTTAGTACGTCAAATTCATACTCACTAATTTAATGACTCATTTATAATAGTATACAGTTCATTTAGAATCGAGAATCTGTGTATCGCATGTGATCGAAAAGATTAATTTTAGTGAAATATATTTTGTGAATAATTTAATCTCGAAAATGCATGACACATTCACTATAAAAAATTGTGTACGTATTTTAAAATATCATGGTTTAATGTTGGTTCTCATTGGATAATGATGATGTGATCCTTATTCATGATTGATTTTTTTCCCTACACACACGATGAATGTGATGATTAGAGAATTACATACCTCTAAGTGGGTGGTATATCCTAGATCAAAAAATATACACCTTGAATTCTTGTGGAACTTATAGTGTCCAGTGATAAAGTAGCACATTGTTGGTTTCATTTCCTGATTCCTTACATTCCAAGGGATAAAGGTCAGGTATTAGCGTCCCCATGGCCTACTCTAGACACTACCAATTTCCATTTGGGAGGTTGGAAAAAATAATGGAGTCATTCACTAGATTACATAGAACCCCAAATAGTCATGACACTGACTAGATGATTGTTGATAATCTAATTTCATTCTCAATTCTTACAAATTTGTAAGACTCACTCTATATAGAATCTTGAAAATATGTATGACCATGAGATATTACGATTACATATATTTCCACTATGAAACTTATTTGATAGAGAATTGTTTTAAATCAGGTATTTTTTAGGGATTATAGAAATAAATAGGGACTCAACAAAAGGGGATCACAATGTACCCTCCTGATATAGACAAAAAGTTTAAGCAGTTTGAGATAATGGTGTATCATTCAGATATTAATTCATATTTTTGAGGTATTTATGATTTGTTTCATGTTTATTAACTCTATTTTCACATACCTAATCTTATTAATTTTATCAAATATAATCATGATTATAAATCAATTAATGCATAATTTGTGGATTTTCAAGTTCATATATCAGTCTAAAGAGAGAAACTCCATCAATTAATGAAGGTACCACTATTATAGTTTCTATGGAAATCTAGATGATCCTAGTAGGAGACCATGTAAATGAAGGATTATTTTTAGGAATAGTGGAAACATTTTTATATAAAGATCCTTTGAAGGCACTATTGGGGATTCTAATTCGTTATATATGAAAAATAATATCAAACACACAATGATTAAATGTATGAGATTTTTAGGATTATGAAATTCTACATTACTAAAATGTTTGATCTCTAATATGGGAGTTGAAAAGGTTTATTTTTAGTGAAATTTTAGCAAGAATAGAAGGATGGTATGCTAGTTGGAGTTATGGCCTTGGGGTGGCTAGAAAAAAGCCACTAGCTTACAAGAGGAGACCATCGACCAACTAGAGGTGTTCAAGTAAAATTACAAGCTACAATAGACCCCAAAAACCATACATGGGCTAAAAAAATACATTTTTAGGGCCAAATAAGAATGGGGATAATTATTTTAGCTACACTAACTATCTTATGGATAGTCCCTAGCTAGCTGATCATGCCACCGACTCGTCGGTGAGGTCCAAAGGGTATCTAGTGTGCATAGTCTACAGGATTGTTAATTACAACACATATATTATAATTTAATGTTCACATGGTCTAATGTTTTTTGCCAAATTATTACCATAAGGGGTAATTTGGAATTTCAGAGCTCCTCCCTTCTTGATGATTTGTCAAATCATTTTTTCTCCTTAGATCATCGTCAATGGAACATTTTGACAACACATAAACCATGAGATTTTATAGATCCAAACAAAATTATTTTTTCTCATTATTATATTATCGTATAGATATGATATATCTATTTATTAGGATGATTGTGATATGAATTATCTCATTCTATATATATTGGTGGTGGATCTAGTGTATTGGTAATGTTTCTTGAACAAATCTAGATCTACCAATGACATCAAATTGTCAGTAGATATGTGATTATTAGTTATCTTTTTAGAGACCTTATTGATGATATATTAAAGATATAACCTTAATTATTTTATAATTCCTTCATATATTATTTTAGGATAAACCATGTTGATGAAAACATCCCTTGATCACAGTTATATTTTAATGAACATTGGACATTTCTTGGTATGTCATCTAAAATGATCATCATGAAATATTATTCTTCTTGATCCTCTGTTGAATCTATTTTCAATTGAGTTATTGCTGAATGATTGATGATCATTGGATAGACTTATGTCCCAATTCTATATTGGATAATAATTCATAATATTTTATTTGATCTTTAATAAATCAAGATAATTGGAATCACTACCTTTCACATACCTTGGAATTGATTTCTTTGATGGACCCCTTAATGTATGTAAATCAAGAAATAAAATATTTACTTGAAATTCTCCTAAGAATCTATTTTAATCATAGTTCATAATGAACAAGAACAAAGATTATCCTCTGTGACATGTGAGATCATTCTTTGTGGGTTTGCAATTTCTTTGATCCTTGATCTTTGAATGAACGACTGAGTTATTCAACAAAAACCTTTAGGTATGATTTTTATTAACATTTGGGGCTCTAGTATAAACTTTTTTACATGCTATAATTATTATTTTAACTTATCTGTTCTATTCTTGAGTGTGATCACATGTTTTTGTGTATAACCTGTGATACCATAATATAATTCTTGCATCAATAATTATTATAACATTATCTTATTACCATATTTAATGATTATTTCATGTTTTTTATGGTTTTTCTATTTTATTAAGATTCCTTGTTATTCATTTATTATCAAGAACTTAATTTTTTGTGTGATCTCAATAATGGAGTTTTAGATATTTGTACTCATGATAGGTGGATCATTAATGAATTTTTTTCCCTGGGGGGGGTGGTGCCTGGCATTCAGTAATGAAAAAAGTGAACCCATTGATGGGATAGGATCATGATATACATGTACCCTAGATAGGACTTTATCACTTGAGGATACAATGGAATATACTAGGAAATAAACCCTGAGGATACTAGGTAGAATATTCACTCGATACCGAGAGACATGTCACCATTCTTTTTTACTATTTTTTTATTTTGTTATATCTAGATCATCCTTTTAACATACACAAGAGGAGGGTATGTCTGAGGTTCTTGGGGGCTTGGTTATTGAATGGGTTCTAAGTTTGTAACTATATTTTATTACTTTACTATTTATTATTTTCATGTAATACACCTTTTATACATTTTCACATTTTTTATGGTTGCATTTGTGTTGTCCTACTTGATTATATTACTCACATCATTCATATATATCTCAATAAAAGTATATAAATCTTGTATATGGATATGAGAAAGGTAAAGGTTATCATGGGAGACAATTGAGTTATGGATCATGGTGGTGGTGTTAGAACCTTGACATACTCAAAAGGATTTGAAACTGTTTTATTTAGGTATTTATATGCTTACACTTATACTATGCTTTGGCTTACCATATTATGGGACCATAAGATTATTTTTATTACATGTGTTTCATTTTATATTTACTATTACACATGATACTCTGATTAGTTTATATAATTTTCTTCTGTTATGCGTGTTTTTTAGGGATATGACTAGATAGAATGAAAAAAATGTATGAAGAATAAATGATTATATATTCACAATATGCTTAATAAAGAAAACATTAAAATAAAAACTGTAATGAAATAATCTAATATCCTTTAATGTAAGAAGATTAAAAATTAATAACAGAATAAATGAATAAATATAAGTCCATGTGGTAATTATTACTTATTTGGGAGGAAAACACATATTATGGATAAGTTGGTTCAAAAATCATACCATAGGGGAAGAAGTAAAAATTGGTAATAATTCCCTACTATTTTTGTGGAACCATGTTGAAATATGTATGAATGTTGTATCAAATGAAGAGACATATATATGTGAGATTATTATAATAATGGAATTCAATCCCAAGTTTACAAATATAGAGAATATTAATTCAAATATATTATATTAAATGTGTATAAGTGGTTTTGCAAGAAAAAAAGTAACATTCTAAGAATATTGGAAGAAAATGGTTTGTTTACTATAAATAATCACAATAATCAATACAAGGATGTTTAGTAAGTAATATTATCCTCATTTAATTGATTATTATAACAAATTACTATAGTAATGTTGGTTTATGGGGATAATAAAATGAGTGAGGTGAATGTTTTGAAAATAGAAGAACACATAGGGAATGGATGCAATTTTTTTTAAAAAATATGAAATAAGTGGTGTTCGAGATTCACTAATGAATTCAAATATAAATTTTAAAAGACAAGTGGGGGTCATCACAATTTAATATTTATATTCATTAATACATGATTATTTATTTTGATGAATAAGTTCAAGTAGTATAAATATATATTTGAAATTCAGGCAGTAAGAAAGTTAAATGAATTGAGGAGAATACATATTTAAAAATGTGTTCATTTTTTGATGTTAAATTAAAAGTATCACATAATATGTGATTTTAATTGGATCAACATATTTCAAGGATCACATGATTTATAAATTAATTTCTTATTTGTTGATGATATTTTTTATGTTTTATTAAGATCGTAAGGATATTAATTTTGGTTGAAGTTAGAATATCATATTAACAATTGTTATACAATGTAGTGATATGTAATTTATTAATAACATTAACTTATACTATTATATCCATAACATTTTTCCATCTAAATTATATTTCTGCATTGGATGATAAACCTTTTTTCAAAGTGGTAAACTCATATATTGAAATTTCATGGTGGTGAAACTATAGTAAAATTTAGTTTTTATCATGGAAGAAGATATAAATATTAATTGAACATATGATATCAAAAAATATTTTCATAGAAATATCTAAATCACTTGAAATAATGTATTTTTTTATCATTCATTGATACATGTTATAAATTAATGGCTTAATTATAAAAACAGGTTAATTGAGATAAATTTGAAATTTATAGATTAAAGTCAGATATAAATTTTATTTATAAGTTCTATAAAGATCCTTATGGTTTTGATGATAACCTATAAGTGGTTTATAGTGACTTGAGTATGAAATATAATAATTGTAATAAAGAATCACTTAAAATAGTTTTTATACAAAATTGTGTTTTTTCTCACAAAATAAAATAAAATGGTTACTCCAAATGAGGGTATATGATTATATTCCCCTATATGTTTTAGTGTGAAATGTGGAGTTCATGAATAAAAATTTGTAGAATATACAGAAAAAATTAATGAAGAAACCGATTAGATTTTATTACAAAAGGGGAATAATGAATAGTATATCATAAATCAATACATTGATCCTAGAAGGTCATTAAAAATAAATAATTAATTATGATAGAATAGTAAAATAATATAAATGGTGAGAATGAAAAAATCGGAGAGTTTGTGTTTTGGATTAATTAATAATAAATTGAATGATTTTTAGATACGGTGTTGAATAGAATATATTTGTATTGGTAACCATACATGGAAACCCTATTTGGTAGAGGATGAAGGAAATCGACATATATGGAATCGAAGTATATGGATGAGAATTGATGAATGGGAGAAGCAACATATGAGAATCTATAGTGCCTATATGAATGATTTTTTGAAAGAATATCACCCATGATATCTAAACATATCAGGACTATAAAAATTTGAGTAAAGTTGATTAGTGCAGTGTCAATGGATGTAGTAGTTAAGAAAAATATATTCCTTAATCATTATATTTGGAGATTAATATAAATTTTTTTCAAAAAGTTTAAACCATTACACAATAGTATCTTATCATGCCGTGAATTAATATACATGAGAGTTAGTTAGATAAAATGATTATAATTTATCTATAAAATGTAACACCCTGAAATTATAATCTAAAATTTGTATTCTATAGCATCCCTAACATGCATCAGTATGCACATAAGGGAATATAATATCCTAATAGTCTACAACATATTTAATATTTTAACTACATTAAATACAAGATTTATCTTATAATGAATGAAACACCATTTATCTTACATTTCATGCTAGAGAGACCTTCCTCGATGGCTTGCATTACACGCCAGACCGAGTTTGATCAAATAAAAATGATTTTTTAAAACATTATTATATAATATGATATGATATATCCTATCCATTATGTTAGTGGTTATGAATAATATTAAATGAAATAAAAAAAATTGGTTTAAATAAATATAAAATTAATTTATTGGTTACTAACTAATGAGAAATGAAAATAAGATCCACTTGGATTTAGAATGAAATATTATTATTAATATGCTTCTAGAAGAGTTTTTTCTCAATAAAAAAATTGAATTAAAATTATTCAAATGGTTTTAATGTATTATTTATGTAATATATTAAATAATTTTTTTATATTCATCCACTATGTTTTATATGCATTAGATAAGAAAAACCCCTATTTTACATATAAAAACCATTGTTTTTATAAAGGAAATTTTACTACCTTTTAATGGAGAACCTATTTTAAGTATGAATTTGGATACATTAATTGATATAATATGTCAAAATAAAAGTAATATTTGAATTATAAACATATAAATTATATAATGGTGAATGTTATATATTTTTTGGACACATATCGGTTTCTTAATGAATATTTAAAAATGTTTCATTTTAGTTCAAATCTTCTTTTTCATCTGATTTATTTAGAAGGATGAATTATGTTTTATATTTTTTTTAAAATTTTAATTATATAGTATAATTATCAATTAATATATTTTAGTTTATACAAAAAATTTCACATTGAAATTGACTATAAAAACATGTAAGTCTTTTGGATATTGTTACTGTAAAAACTCATGTTGTCGTCTGACTTACGGGATGAATTTTAACTTAATTTTTGAAAAATATATTATTGTAGTTCGGAAAAATGGATTCCATATTTTTAATAACAATAATTTATAATTTATAATAATTTTATCTTAGTTTTGATAAAATATATTAGAGAAATTAATTAAAATTAATTACAATTATTAAGGAAAAATTAAACAAAATAAAGGACTAAACCTTTAACGTAAGGGCCCAAATGACCTAGAAACTTGTCCAAAACCCATTCTATGGCCCTATCTAGGCTATAAAGAATCAATTATTGATATTTTTAGGTTTTTATGGATTTTTAGGGAATAATTTGTGAACACCTAACTTGTTTCCAAAAATTCCATGTGAGTCCTTCTCCTTCCTAAAAAAAGGCCACCACCTCTCCCACTACTTTACACCACTCAACCTACATAGGATCAGAAAATAGATGACCAAATAAGATTAAAAAAATACATACCCTCTACCTGATTCTTTATTCTGGATAAAAACCTTCCCAAGTAAGTATTTTTCTATAAACCGATAGGAGTAACCCAATTTCAAGGTGACGTCTTCTCTAAAGATTTAGATTCATTTCCATTATCCAATACCTATAATATTCTTATTATTTTATAACATAAATAAAACCATTATAATAATAAAAATTATGTTTTTATGTTATGGTTTAAAACAAATCTTAAAAAAAATATCCAACTAATGGATAATGAACATACTATTTCTGTGTACAATGAACTACAACCTCATGAAACGATGATTGTTCATTTTTTCCATTACCACCTCTCATGGTGGTAATTATGACGGAAAATCTGTTTATTTATGTTATATATGATATTTATAATATCTTTATACTTCATTAGTTTTTATTTATTACATACCATTACACTTTCCATCATGTGTAAATATGATAATTTTGTTTGAAGAAGTGTGGATTACCTCCCTTCAAATGGATATGACTCATTCCTTCATACATAAAATGTATACAAGATGTTTTTTGTAAACCTATGTAACATATATAACATATATATGATTATATAACTATTATAAACACACATATCATATATTTTTAATTATTTTAACAAAACAATGTAATGAAAGTAGCGTTCGCACGTATGAATGACTTATTGTCTACATGAATGATGCACTTAATTTCTAACATCAAAATATTGTGGAATATTATCAATGCATATATATATTGATTATATATGATAAATATGTCATGGATTAAATTCTTTAGATGCTGGTACCCAGATTTAATAAATGATAACAACAAGTAACATATTAAAACATGTATGAGAAAACTAAGAAATTAACACCTAAAATAGAGAAATTAATTAAATATTATTATCATAAGGGTAAGAAAATAATATAAGATGATGACATATGACATTATAAATATTATTATGGTTCTGGTACAAGTTATTAACAAATTTTTACACCACTATTATGATGTATAAATATCACACAACAATAATGGATGGTTATGGTAGGGGAATTATTTCTCAATTTACATTTCATTGAGACTAATTTATTATTATTAAATAATTCACTTTTCTTTTGTGTATATACTACCTTTTAGTATTTAATATCATTAATATCATTAATTAAATGATATTGTATGTTTCATTTAATATTATTCCATCATGTGGATAGTATTTAACTACTTAAAAGTGGCATGGAACAGTTTGGATTGTTTAAGGATTATTCTCCGAAAAAATGTTCGTAATTATTATCATTTCAATCCCAAATCATGTTGTGATTGTTAACTTTATCTTGAAAAACCCATATTATTTTAATAATTTTTTACTTTAAATTTAGTTGAATTTACATATTCTTCTACAATAAATATTAATATTTCCTAAATCATATATCATTTTTACATATGGTGTTTACTTTGGGAGTTATATGTTTAACTATGGAAATATTGGTAATTCAATATTTTTTATTCAATATAGATATTTGGTAAGAAAAATATCTATTTTAGTTATTTTATATGAGGATATTTTTGGACTAACAATAAGTGGTGGATCCCAAAATTTATATAGATTCTGTAGGACCCCAGGACACCCTAAGAGGGGAGGGGTGAATCAGGGTGACAAATTTTTTCTTTTAAATTATATGATATTGTTCCCACGTTGGTAGAAACTTGTAAAACCTGTATGATGGATAATTTTAGAAATCATACATTCACATGCAGAGAGAAGACACAACACTATTTACTTGGTTCACCACTAAGGGCTGCGTCCAAGGAGCATACGCCGACAGGTTGTTGGTCGTACCAAATTCCACTAATCTTAACTAGTTGTTGATTACAATCGTTTGTGAACAATCACTATGTCCCAGGCTCACTGCCTTTACAAAGGTTCAGGGATAGCTCAGTACTTCCCTCGGGTGACTCCCATTGACTCCCCCTAGCTCACTTCCCCTGACAAAGTCCCACTCAGTTTATAGACGTGAAGGTCTCTTCAATAGATTTGCATTGATGTCTTTGCCTTTGCTCAGCACGAGAATCTACTTGCATCGATGTCCGGAATAGATTCACTAGAACGCACAGAACCACTGAACTGAATAACCAAAACGTGCAGACAAACTTCACTGACAATCGCGCGCAACACCAACCCTTTGCGCGCAAAAACTCCCTATTGCGCGCAAAATTCACTTTTCGGGTGGAAAAATATCTCGCGCCAAAACCCCCTTTTTCGTGCAACTGAATCTTTTATGTGCGAACACAATTTTTACGCGCAACTCTTCATTTTTCGCGCATCCTGAAATTTTCCGCGCAATTCAGAAAATTTCGCGCAAGCCCATTTAATAGATCCTTTTCGCGCATCAGACCTCAGATCTTCTCTAAGTCTTCAAAACGTGCGGAAAGAAGGGGGTCACCTCATATTTATAGGCGTCAAAGACCCCCGTGTGCAAAAACCTCTGTGGTGCATAAAACCTCTCATTTGGCGCGTAATCTTTTGCGCCGATACCATTTTTCGCCCACATTATCAGATATTTCGCACAACCCATGCCTTTTCCGTTTTTTGACGTTCTAATTCTGAAACACTGTTTGCGTGAAAAACCTTGATCCTCCATTTCGTGAATCCCGCTCTTTTTCACATGCAACTCAAATTTTTCACGCAAGTCTCTTATTTTTCATGAACCACTTCCTCTTTGTGCGAACCTCCTTTTGCAGACAATCCATGTCTTAATTTTCCAATTTTCAGGCCCAAAATTATTGTCTACTTGAACTGTATGATCACTTTGATGGCACAAATTTGGAACTTCCACTGAGGATTGACAACAAACACAAACCAAACTCCTATTCCTGCATAGAACAACCATGGTTCCAAAAATCTCCCCCTTTGGGTTTGTTGGAAATCACCCAATAAATTCAATATATCACCATCCACATGCAAACCAAAAATGAAAGGACCAACTCAGCCAACACTCTAAGTCTACGTGAGCATTGCTCGGTGTAGAAAACAAGAGAGGAATCTTGAATTGGGCTCCCGTGTTTTAGAATGATCAAAGATGCTCAAGAAATTTTCTTACAGAGTTAATTCTGTCTCATCCTATCACCGACACAGAATTCTCATCGTGTCAAAGAAGCATTACATGTCCACAGACCACAGAAGCATTACATGTCCACAGAAAATCCTGAATTCCTGAATTTATTCCTTTCCTTTCTCCCCCATTTACAAGAAACCCAAAGGCCAGTAAATTAATCAATGTTTAGCTCAAACATACCTTCCCTGGATAGTATCTCCCCCATAAACCTGCATCACAACCATAAACAGATAGAAAGAGTTACCATAATCGGGGAGAGGGGATTTCAGAATTTCATTATGCGGTAGGAGGTGGTTGAACATCGAGGTTCAACCAATGCATTTCAAACACAACTTCTAATAGTGGTTTTGTCAGGATATCAGCTACTTGGTCATCAGTTCCCACGTGATTCATTTTAATCACCCATTGCTCAACTTTATCTTTGATAAAGTGATACCTGATTTCAATATGTTTTGTATGAGAATGCTGAACCAGATTATTCCTGAGATCAATTGCACTCTTGTTATCACAGTAAATTACCATTTGTTGATTCACCTCATCACCAATGTTTGTTAGTTGTTGCTTCATCCATATCAGTTGAGTGCATGTCTTTGTGGCAGATATATACTCAGCTTCAGTGTACTAAGAGAGGTAATTTCTTGATTCTTGCTCAACAAGCCGACATAGTTATTACCAATAAATAATTCTCCACCACTGGTGGAATTTCTGTCCACAACATCGCCAGCCCAGTCAGCATCTGAAAATGCTGATAATTCATAGTCCCTTCCGGCATCAATGTATAAGCCATAATTGTGAGTACCTTGAATATACCTCCCGGTTCTTTTTACTGCTGCCAAATGTTCCTCCTTTGGATTACTCTGAAAGCGGGCTGCAGGACATGTGGCAAAGACAATATCTGGATGTGTCAATGTCAAGTATAGTAGGCTCCCAATGATCCTCCTGTACATGGTGGGATCTACAGATTTCTCATTCTCATTCTTTCAAAGTTTGGTTCCAACTGAAATCGGAGTTGAAAATTGTTTGGATTCTTGCATATTAAAGTTCTTCAGCAGCTCTCTTGCATACTTTTCCTGAGATATAAAAGTGTAGTCTTTCCTTTGAGTCACATGCAGTCCCAAGAAATATGTGAGCTCCCCAATCATTGACATTTCAAATTCTGATTTCCAATGATTGAAAAATTCATCCACTGATTTCTGCCTGCTGCTACCAAATATAATGTCATCGACATAAACGAGAACCATGAACTGATCTTTCGGAGAATTCTTCACATAGAGATTGTGATCTACTCCTCCTATTTTTAATTCCAGCTTCATGAGATAAGAGTCTAGTCTGGAGTTCCACGCCCGTGGTGCCTGTTTCAATCCATAAAGTTCTTTCTTTATCTTGCAGACCTTTGATTCATCAGCACCAAGAAGAAAACCCACTGGTTGTTCAATGTAGACTTCTTCTTTGAGTAAACTATTTAAAAATGCTATCTTGACATCCATTTTATATAATTTATATCCTCACTAGAGAGCCATGGAAAGGAACATCCTGATTGACTCCAGTCTAGCCACTGGATCAAAGGTTTATTCAACATCAACACCTTCAATATGAGAATACCCTTTACATACCAGTCGAGCCTTGTTTCTGATAACACTTCCATGCTCATCAAAATTGTTCTTGAATATCCATTTTGTTCCAATAACATTGTGACCTTTGGGTCTCTGGACAAGATCCCATGTCTAATTCTTGTCAATCTAATCAAACTCTTCATTCATAGCTTTCACCTAGGATTCATCCTTTGCAGCTTCTTCAAATGAGGATGGCTCCACAACTGACAGAAATGGAGAAGGTGTGTTATTCATCATCATTCTTGTCTATGTGGGTGCATTCCTATCTCCAATTATGTTAGATGGATCAGTCTCTGCTCTTCGATTTCTCTTGTGAGGTTCAGTCTCATTCTCACCATCCAAGATTTCCTCTTCAGATTCTTCGTCTGAGTCAACATCATGATGTGACCCTTGAGTGTTTTGTACACCTTCCTCTATTTGTGTATTTGTATTTATTACTTGTTCATATTCATTCTCATCTTCTATCTCATCATCATAGTAACTACTTGAAACACATGGGGTTATTCCTTCAATTATTTTAACATCGTTTCTTTCCAAAATCCCCCCCAAGCATTAATGGAAACAATTGTATGCTTTGCTGTTCATTGGATACCCAAGAAAAATTCCTTCATCAGCATTGTCACAAAACTTTTCTTGGTTTCCTTCTTTATTCCGAATGAAACATTTGCTTCCGAAAACACAAAAGTATTTCAAAGAAGGCTTCCTTTCATGCCACAATTCGTATGGTGTCTTCGTTTCTCCCATATAGAGCCCTATTCGATTCTGAATGTTCATTGCAGCTTCAACAACCTCCTTACAGTAATGGAGAGAGATACCACACTCAATCAACACAGTCCTGGCCATATTGTTGACCTGTCTATTCTGATGCTCAACAACTCCATTTTGTTGTGGAGTTCCCACAACAGCTACCTCATTCTGTATTCCATGTTTTTCTAGGTAATATTCAAACTCGATAGACGTGTATTCCCCACCATTGTTAGATCACAGAACTTTTATTGACTGTCCAGTATCATTCTCGGAAATCCAGCGATAAGTTTTCATGCAATCAAGTACTTTTTGCTTCCTGTGAATTACCATTACAAAATCCATTCTGCTATAATCATCAATGAAGAGGATGAAGTATCTTTCTCTATAGGTTCCAGCAACATTTTTTGGGCCACATACGTCAGTATGAATGAGATCAAGAAGATGTGATGCCCTTTTCTTCTTTGGACGATATGAATTACAGACCAACTTCCCACGAATACAAGCATCACAAGACTTTTCCCGTTCATGTTTTAGAATTGGAATATCAATGACTATCTTTAGCTTAGATATCTTTTCCATGTCTTGTTGGTTAATGTTCCCCAGCCTTCGATGCCACAAATTGTTTTCTTCTTCAGCAAACAAATACCAAGAGTTCACTTTACTGTCAACCTGATATAAGTTTCCATCTGTTCTACATCCTTTCATAAGAGAATTCCATATTTTTCCTTTTATAGTACAGCCTTTTTGATTGAAGGTTACTACGAGCCCTGAGTCACAGAGTTGACTTACACTAAGGAGATTGTAGCATAGACTATCCATATAAAGAACTTCAGTCTTCTTCAGCTCCCCATTGGCAAGAGCAGTATTCCCACTACCTTTAATCTTCAAAGCACCATCATTACAAAACTGTACTATTCCATCAACCTTCTTTTCAATATTCTTCAAAAGGTCATCATTTCCCGTTATATGGGAAGAACATCCACTATCAAGGATCCAGGTGCTGCTGCTCTTTGTAGCTTTGTGGGCTACTTCTGCAAGATTGGATTTCTCAATCTTCTTCTTCTCTTTCTATGAGATATTGGATTGAGCATAGGATACTGATGGCCTTTTAATACATTCTTCCACATAATCTGATTCTTTATACCCATAATCTTCTTCCAGAGGTGAAAAACTATTTGTGAGAACAACATCATCAGGAGGATGAAAACTGGCCCCCCTTTGTATGAATTTCTCCTGTCGTACTGCTTCCTGCAATACATAGCTTTATGGATGATGTTAGAACAATTAAAATAGTAACCATAGACGTTATTTCTTCTATAAGATGGAGGATATGAAATCGGTCTCCTTTGTAGAATTCCCAGATCTTCCCCATTCAAGTAGCTCCTTGCCACTTCGCAGTACGAAAAGGTATGGCCGAGATAACCACAAGAATGACACTTCATGAGAGGAAATGTCTTTTAAATTTAATTTCTCCTCATGCCTTCTTCCTTAGGAGAATAGTTGAATTGTCTATCATTTATGAAAGTTTGAGGATAATTTTCAGTTCTTATTTTAGTTTGGGTTGAGCGTTCCTTTTTCATCATTTTAGGTAATGTTTCAGCATGTCCAACTTTCATCTTGTTGTCATTTTGGAACTCTTTAATTCTAGCAGTTGATGTCTCAGCTTCATAGCCAATTCCACTCTTTCCAATGTAAGTGGGTCTTTGATCACTTACGATTTTTCCAACCCCATATGAATCACACTTGGCTCTTGCTAGTAATTCTGCATATGAGAATCTTCCGAAATGAATTTTCTTATTTCCCTCATTTGTCGTTGATTGAAATTCAATTTTACTTCTAAGAGTAACAACTTCTTCCCCAAGTCCCTCAATAGTCTTTGACTTCTCTTCTAGTCTGGATGAATGGTCATTTATGACCTTTTCTTGTTCTTCAATTTTGTTCTTTACTTCCACTACATCATCTATGCTTTCACGGATTGAAGACTGAACTCTCACTAGTCCTTCTAGTCGTTCAATCTCTGCTTCAGGCTCATCAACATATTGTTACGATTCTTCCCCCATTTCCTTCAAATTGTTACATATCTTAAATTTATTCTGATGCTTGGAATAAGCATCCTTAATTTGAGTCTTTGAATCACCATTAGAAATAATATGATTATCTCTATATTTATTGGTCAAGGTTTCTGACTTTTTAATGGTAGCCATCATGGAAACATGGTTTCTTGCTTTGAATTATGGTTCTTCTTCTTCACACAATTCAGTATCATCATCTTTCTCTTCACAGAAAAAACTGTTCCTTTGTATTTTCTTTCTATATTTGAAGTCTCCCTTTTTGAAAAAACTTTCTCTGAGGATTCTCAATTTCTTCTGCTTCGCTTTCATCATCATCAAACATTCTTTGGCACTGAGAGGCAATGTTCTCGACTCTTCCACAACAAAAACATGCTAGAGGTAGCTTTCCTTTAAATTTACCTTTTCCCTTCTTCAGATTCTTGTCGACGAGAGAAATAATTTCTTTTTCCTATTTATCTTCACCACCACTATCTTCTGAAATTTTCAGTTTGTCCATGGATTTGAATGCCATTTCCTTGCTTACACGAGTTGTGGAATCTTCGGGTTTGACTCTCATCTCATATGCCACTAGACTACTTAAGAGAACATCCAGAGACAGTTTGGATAGATCTCTTTCTTCATGTGCTGACACCTTTGCATTGTACATAGGAGGAAGTCTTATCAGTATCTTCTTAATGATATCAATGACTTTGATTTCTTCTCCCAGACCTCTAATTGCTCCTACTACTTCAGTAATTCGATTGAATAATGAATCTGAATTATCATTAGGATGCTTCTTTAAATTGTCAAACCTGTTGTGTAAGACTTGAAGCTTTTCCTCTTTCACTTTGCTATCTCCTTCATAGATGTTTTCAAGTTTATCCGACTTTGCTAAGGTGCAAATCATAACCTTAAGATAGATCTGATCTGAAAGAGCTGCAGTGAGAGCATTCTGCGCATTAGCATCAGCATCAAGAATTTTTCAATCGAAATCTTTCATAGCCATCCCTATTGGACCAGTAACATGTATACCTTGGACAGTGGAAAATAGGGCTTCCATTCTAAGGGATCTTATATGAGATCTCATTCTTTTGCTTCCAAATCTGGAAATTACATCCATCTAAGACAGGGACTCCCCGAACATTTATTGCATTCTCCATGATGACAGAGGACAAATTTAACACCAGCAACCTCCCTTTGATACCACTAGTAGGACCCTAGGACTCCCTGAGAGGGGAGGGGTGAATCAGAGTGACAACTTTTTTCTTTTAAAGTATAGGATCTTGTTCCCACATTGGTAGATACATGTAAAACCTATATGATGGATAGGATTAGAAAGCAGACATTCAGATGCAGAGAGAAGACACAACATATTTTACTTGGTTCACCACTAAGGGCTACGTCCAAGGAGCATATGCTGACAGGTTTTTGGTCGTACAAAATTCCACTAAACTTCACTCGTTGTGGATTACAATGGTTCGGGAACAATCACTATGTCCCAGGCTCACTGCCTTTACAAAGTTTCAGGGATAGCTCACTGCTTCCCTCGTTTCACTCCCGCTGACTCCCCCTGGCTCACTGCCCTTGGCGAAGTCCCACTCAGTTTATAGACGTGAAGGTCTCTTCAATATATTTGCATTGAAGTCTTTGCCTCTGCTCAGCAAGAGACTGTGCTTGCATCGAAGTCCGGAATAGATGTACTAGAATGCACAGAACCACTAAACCGGATAACCAGAACATGCAGACAAACTTCACTGACAATCATGCACAACACCATCCCTTTGTGCGCAAAAACTCCCTATTGCGCACAAACATCACTTTTCACGTGGAAAAATATCTCGCGCTGAAAACCCCTTTTTCGCGCAACTGAATCTTTTATGTGCGAACCCAATTTTTACACACAACTCTTCATTTTTCACGCATCCCAAAATTTTCAACGCAATTCAGAAAATTTGATGCAATCCCATTTACATGATCCTTTTCGTTCATCAGACCTCAGATCTTCTCTAAGTCTTCAAAACGTGCAGAAAGAAGGGGGTCACCTCATATTTATAGGCATCAAAGACCCCCGTGCGCAAAAACCAATATGGTGCATAAAACCTCTCATCTAGTGCGTAATCTTTCATGCAAGTCTCTTATTTTTAGAGCACCACTTCCACTTTTTGTGCACCTCCTTTTACAGACAATCCATGTCTTCATTTTCCGATTTTGAGGCCCAAAAATTTCGCAAACACTGGGAAACAGCGCCACCTTCAATACTGTTGTCTACTTGAACTGTATGATCACTTTGCTGGCACAAATATGGAACTTCCACAGAGGATTGACAACAAACACAAAACAAAATCCAATTCCTACATAGAACAACCATTGTTCCAACAGATTCATGATTTATTAAAAGATTCTCATGAGAAAAATAAGTTGGACAAATTAATTAGGTTTCTACCTATGGTTTTAAACCATCATGTTAAAGGTTTTCATAGTATAGGTTTTCATGAGAATTATACATGACATAAATTAGGAAATAATTTCCCGTATTTAGTTTTAGTTATTATTCATCCTTGCAATTTTGTGTTGATATACAAATGGATACATTTCATTTCAGTTCTTTTATAAAATGGCATTTGTTTTATTCCATTACCTTTCCAAATCACTTTTTCCTCCTTTAGTTATTTTATTGGAATGTATTATCAGTTATTTTACTTTCCATGTTAACTTATTCACACTAATTCATTATTTATTATTCTTTACATACCCTTACTAAGAATTTGAGATCACTGTTATTATGTTTCATTTCTATAGGTTATGAAGAAGAAATATTTAATGAATATTTCTAGGATATAGTTTGTTTTATTTTATTATGTATCATGTTTGAAATTTCTATTTCCTAATGTATTATGGATGTCATGATTGTGAACATGATCCTTGGCCTAGTTGGTGAGGACTCGATAGATGCATCAAAGAGACTCCAGATCAAATCTCGTAGTGTAGAATTACTATAGCAGCATTATAGCAGGTGTTGTTTGATACTGTAGTAGTCAGAACTATTCATCCATCTATGCCCTTGGGCCACCAGTTTGGTCCTCAGGTCTTGCAAGGATTTTGGGCCTCCAAAGGCGTTTGGGAAAATTTTTTATCAAGGCCTTCGAGCTATCATAATGCCTTAGGTCCACCCCAAGGCCTTTGAGCGACATGATTGTAGATGTACTAGTCAAAATAAAAGGGACAATGCTTCATATAAAGATTCAAGGCATGAACATTCACTAGAGAATATCTAACCGTAATTCGAAGAATGAGAGGGTTTGGAATTGCCATCGGTACCAGGCCAGTGCAGCCTTGCATAGAATGGCTAGCCAACCAAAAATGCAAAGGTGGAGTGCTGATATCATAACATATGTTGGGGAGGAGCAATTCCAGGTTGTATTGTCTGGGTGATTCCCAAAAAGACCTAAGGCTCATGTAATTTCTTTTAAGTCTTAGGGCCTTGTAAGGGTTCCACCTCACCCCTTGAAAGTTGGTTTATGAAAAACAATAAAAAAACAGTGGCCTTTGGGCCATTCCAAGGTGTATCATGGTAGTAATATGTCTTTCCAAAATTGTACAACTAATATGACCTTTGGGATTATATTCCTTATAATCATGCCAATGTAATAAAATAATGAACCCACTTTGGGTTTCAAGGGTTGGGTTGTCACAATTGGTATTAAATGGAGTCTAACAAGATGCTTGGAAACTATTTTTAGAAAACAATGATTTAGGAGTATAACCCTATGATAGGCATTGAGGAACAATATACAAGAACAAGATATAATTTTGGTAAGGTAGTGATTGTGTGGGTACCCCTAGAAATGAATCTCTATCATGATACTACATGTGGATGTGGTTCTGGAACATATTTACTAAGAGTAATAACTTCGACAAGTTGTTCCGGGCCTGACTAGGGATAGCCGGGTACATGAAAATGGGCCTTAATGTGCTCCTAGTTTGACACCACTGAGTGATATGCTTTGGATAGTTCACAATTTCAATACATACCACTATAAAGTATTTGAAAAAATATATTATCCCTTGTAACCAATTTTTTTGATTCTATGATTCATGATGCATAAATTTATGTTATGTGCTTTACCATAATTAGAGTTATAAAAATTTCAGTTTTTTGTAGATAATTTAGTGTATGCCATTGTTGAGAAATGCTGCCTAGAAGGAATAATATTATCAATACATGTTGAAAATGTAGATATTTACCTTTTGAGGAATCAAATATAGATGGAATTGGATCTGATAAAACTATGGATAGATTAGGATAGTTTAATTAGGTTTTGTAAAATAATATTTCGTGAATTGAGATACCTATTTCAATGAGAGAATGTCCAATTCTGGATCTCTTTATGTGGAGATATCCCCCATCGTTTAGCAGGAGTACTAATCCAATTTTAGATGAGCAACAGATTATGTATATGGAGAATATATTTATGATATTGGAATGATACGAAAAGGGAATTGTTACACTTGTAGTCTATTTTATCCGATGTGATCCTAACTAGTTGTGGCCTCTCACCCAGAATACAAGGGTGGAAGAAAATATTGACGACATAGAATAGATAATTTTTAAGGATACATTCATTGATAAATACTATCTTCATGATAAACAAATTGAGATGAAGAGGAAGTTCCTTGGATTAAATAAAATGGAAGAACAGAGGGTTGAATAATATGAATCTCTCTTTCCATGGTTATCCAGGTATGATAAAGATTTTATACGAAACATGTATTGAATGATATAAAACTTATTTTAAGGGCTTAATCCAAGTCTCTGAAAGGTTATAGTGTCTCAAAACTTTTTTCCATATGATAAAATTGTTTTTTGTGCTATCAAGATAGAGATTGAATTCTCTATGTCCTATGTATTTAAGGGAAACCAATAGAAGAATAGGACTTCAAACCATTATGAAAAGGGTAAGGAGTTAAAAAAGATGAAGGTAAAGAAGGATTTTTTGTACAAGTGATAACTGGCTAGAGAATCACCCTTGTAAAGGCTTGGAATGATTGGGAGTTTATTTATAAGTGTGGAGAAAAGGGTAAATAGGAAAAAGAATTCAAAGGAATGAAGGAAAATATTACTATTCAATGTTACAACTGGAATGATAGGGGGAACTACACAAATGAACTCCCCAATAATAAATAGAATATAACTTAGAATAATCTAGGGGATCACGGTCATGAATATGTTATTAACATAGCTGAAGTGGAATGATTAAGGTATTTCTGATTTTTTATAATAAAAATGTTGTAAAAATATTTAGTTTTCATCATATGATTTATGAAACATGTAATGATTTTACCATAGTACTTTTTCAATAAATATTTTATATTATATGTAGAATGGAACCAAGAAAATTTATTTAGAATAATGTTACTCTTTTCAGAAAACACCTGATCGAGGGAATGAAAATACATAAAATTTTTCTGATGTTGAGATAAAGATGAATAAATGATTGATTTAGAAAATTGACAAAAACCTTGGAATTAATTAATGACTTGTCCATAATCCGTCTTTTCCATCACAGATGGATATTACAAAATTTTTGTATTTGAGGATTGCATCCAAAAAACATGTGTCTCAATTAAGGAATATGTATGAAGACATGTTCCCAATATGTTTATATGGTGATTCGAGTTATTACCATATTTTAAGAGGATACACGATGATTTAATTCACATGTTTTGAATGTGAATATTTAGAGATAATTCATGTTGATTAATGGATAATGATTTTTTAATTTTTGAAATTTAGTGACATTCCTACAGAATTGATTAGATAATAATCTGTTGGAAATGTTAACTATTTATTAAATGGTTTGACATGATAATTTGATGATATTTTAGAGTTCAATGTATTATTTCACCATATAATGCATCATTTGTTAAGAGATGAACTAATAATTCATCATGGAATAATAAAGGAAAATATTTTGTTTATAGAAATGTATATTTAGTTATACTCTTATATAGAAAAATAATTCATAAAAATAGAAATAAAATTGGTTGGAGACATAGTTTTTTGAATTATCATCATTTTTCATGATATCAATGACCTTTATTCAAACCTATGGTTTATGGTTTGGGGGTAAAAAAATTTCATATTAACTTATTCTCTAGAAATCTCCCTCAGAACTTGGTTGTTGTATTTTTTATTCCACATTTGTGTTTCTATTTCCCACCAATGTTCTCCTATTAGGGAATTTAGATACACGACCATCGTAATTTCCTTTCAATATTACTAAGAAGATGTGATGTTAACACTTTTTATGATGTGGTACTTTTGATAATAGTTTATTTTAAATCCCAATATTACTGAGGTTAGGTTTAAATTGTGGGGATATAATTTAATTAAGGTGGGGAAAATGTGACACCCTGAAATTCTAATGTTCAACATTGTATTCAATTGCGTGCACGACAAGAATCGCCAAGCATGTAAGGGAATATAATATCTTGATATTATAATATATATTTAATATTTTAAATATATTAAATACATTATATAGCTTGTAATTAATGTAACAATAATTTTTCTTTCATTTTAGGCTAGAGAGACTATCCTCGATAGCTTGCATTACATGGAAAACTGAGTCCCACCAAATAAAATTTTATTATTAAAACATTATTAATTAATATAATAATACATGTCATAGCTGTTATGTTAGAAATTATGAATAGTATTAAATAAATTATGAAAATTTAGGGTTTATATAAATATAAAATGAATTCATTGGTTACCAACTAATGGTAAATGAAAATAAGAACAAACTAGATAATAAAAGATTAGTTTCTTTTAATTCCAAAGGATTTTTCTCTTAATAAACATAGTTAATTAAATTTTTTTAATTATTTTAATGAAATATATATATTATATATTCTGTAAAATATTATTAATATTTATCTATTACATTTAATATTCATATGATTAGAAAAATCACTATTTTACACATAAAAACCTATATTTTTATAAAGGCAATTTTTCCGCCTTTTAATAGAGTCCCCATTATAATTCATTACTATTAAAAATTAGTACATTTATAATTTGGAAATAAAAATCATATTTGAAATATAAAAATAATAATTAAGTTATTGTTTATTTTTTATATTTTTTAGAAACATATCATTTTTTAATGAATAGGTAAAAATATTTCATTTTAGTTCAAAAACAACTTTTTCTTCTGAAATATTTATAAGGATAAATTATATTTTATGTTGGTCTAAAATTTTAATTATATAATATTTTTATCAATTAATCTAATTTAGGTTACTATAATAAATTTCACTTTGAATTAGGTAAACTTATTTTTTTACCAAAAATACCTGTGGAAGTAATTAAAAATAATTACTATTATTAAGGAGAAATGAAACTTAATAAAGGACTAAACCTTTTACATAATGGCCCAAATGACAGAGAAACATTTAAAGTACCAATTAGATTGAAATATATCATCCATAAATCTTTTTTTATTGAGTTTTTGGGGTTTCTTATGACTTTTTTAGGTAAGAACATGTTTACACATTACTTGTTTCAAAAAATTCTATGTGATTCATTCTCTTTCCTTATGAAAGGCCACCACCTATCCCCAATCTTTACACCTCTAAAACCTCTTAGGATATGGAAATATCTACCCAAATAGATTCCAACAATCCCTCCTATACACCTTGAATAATCCCTTTGGGTATAAAGACTCCCATGGACTCCTTTTGGTGTAAACCAAAAGAAGTTACCCAATTAAGAGGTATTGTATTGTTTCATGTTTTTTAGTTTCATTTCCAATCTCCAAACCATAGAATCTTCATATTATATGATTACATCAAAAAAAATATCAGAAATATAAAATTATGTTTTTATTTAATTATTTAGACCTAAAATTACACACACCACCATCGAGTGGAAAATGAACATATTGTTTCTTTGTATGGCGAACTACTGCGTCATGAAATGAGGATTGATCATTTTTTCCTTTACCTCATATCATGTTGACCATTATGGTGGAAAAATGTTTATATATGTTATATTTAGTGTTTATAATATTTTTTTACTTATTTAATTTTTATTTAGAAAATAACTTTATACTTTCCATCTTCTGTAAATATGATAATTTTGCTTGAGAAAGTGTGGACTACCGCCCCTCAATGTGATACGACAAGTTATTTACATACATAGAATGTATAAAGGATTTCTTAAAAAAACCTAGGTAAAATATATAACATATATATGATATTATAATTATAATACAAATATTTATCATTTATTTATCATTTTTTAATAAAAATAATAAATTTATGTAGAGTTCATGTGTATGTATGGCCTACACTCACCCTGAACGGTGTAATTCATTTCAAATATCCCAATGTTATGGCCTACTATAAATACATATATACTTATTATAGATGATAATTAATTCCTGAATAATTTATGGAGATTATTATACCTAGATATAAATAATGAGTGCAATAAGTAACAGGTTAAAACATGCTTGAGAAAACTAGAAAATTAACAACCAAAATAGTGAAAATTAAGAAAAATTATTATCAAGGGGAAAACAAAATAATATGAGAAGTTGAGATATGACATTATAAACATGATTATGTTTCTGGTAAAATTTAATAACATATTCCATCACCACTATATTAGTGTATAAAGATCACAGAACAAAAAATTATGTTTATGGCATGGAAAATTCCTCTCAATTTTCATTCCATTGAGACTGGATTGTTATTATGCACCAATAAAATTTTATATGGTGTATATACAATAATTTAATTTGTTATATCATGAGTCCCCCTAATGTCATGACATTATAAGTTTCATTTAATATTATTCCATCAATGTTATTAGGATTTAAATGTTTCAATGTTTTATGGGAGACTTTGGAATTTTTAATGATTATTCTCTTAAAGATTGTACTTAATGATTATCTTTTCAATATCACTTCATTTTGTGATTGTTAGATTTATCTTGAAACAATAACTTTATTTTTATCAGTTTTAATTGGAAATTTTCAATAATATCAATATTATTATAAAATGTATATTAATATTGGCTAGAATATAAATCATTTTTACATACGGTGTTCACTTTGACAGCTATTTGATTAAGGAGGGAAATATTGATGATTGCATATTATTTATTCAATATGAATATTTGATAAACCATATTATTTATTTTCGTTATTTGATGTTAGTAATTTCATGGAATATAAATTATGGGTTGATCCCAGACATTATATAGCTCTTTGATGCATCAACTGGTTCTAATGATATAAATAAGTTGGACAAATTAAATGGGTTTCAATCTGTGGTTTTAAACTATCTTTTGACAGGCCTAGATGGTATTGTTTATTTTATTCCTTATATATGAAATCCATGGAGAATTAATTTATATCATTTTAGTTCCCATAATATACTTCCTTTAAATTTTTCTTTGACATATCTAAGGATAAATTTCATTTAAGTTCGTTGAATAAATTACATGTGTTTTAGTTTTATAACTTCTGCTATAAATTTTTCCTTATCTAGTTATTTGAATGTAATGTGTGATTAATTATTTAACTTTCAATGTTAATTTATTATCATTTATTCATTATTTCTTCCTCTTTAATTACCCCTACAGATCATTTTATCTCACCCTTATTATGTTTCATCTCTCTAGGTTATGATGATGATATATATGAATAAAATTTCAAGGATACATTTTATTTCATTCTAGTATGCATAATGATTGTAATTTTAATATCACAATGTATTATTGGTACCTTGAATGTAATTTTGATTCCCAAATCTACTAAAATGGTCGATCCTCTTAGATTTTATTCCTTGTTTTCATGCTATTTTAATAAAATAATTAACAGGCTCTAGAATTCTAGGGTTGGGGTGTTATATAAAAATCTAGAATCACACCATAGATTTATTTTTCATTCCTTGAACTGGATCTCTTGAATTTCTTATGGGATTATATATGTATTTGGATGTGTAATTGCACCGCAGAGTATGTGATTGTGCTATAACAGTATTGTGATGAATGAAAAATTCAATTTAATAGAAAATGAAATCTCAATAGGAATGTAGTGTCCCAACATTGTGAGATCCAATGTTAAATAAAACACAAAACACAAAAAATTAAAATTCTATGATGTATTATTGTGGAACTATTTCGATGAGATCAAATTGGTTGTGTTGTGAAATTATTTTTCAAACTATAATTAAACTGATATTTATAGAGATTTGGATGATCACTCAATGATTTATGAGGAGTTTGAAATGCTATATTTTCTAGATATTTTATATATTTGGATTATTTGATGATCAGATTATAATGGAATCTCTCATGTAATAGTCATATAGAGTGTTATGAGTGTCCGAAAATAAAAGAGAGTAACATCCTATAGTTTGAAAATTTATAAATATGTGGATGTTTTACCTACCATAAATTTATAGATATTTATATGTATTTTTATAGAGTTTGACTTAAAATATTTAGAGGATTTCATAGACCCATTTTTGTGTAACTCATGGAATTTTGACATTAATGAAATCATGATATATTTCTTTATAATATTATGTATTTTTTAATGAAAAATATGTATATCATTTAAGGAATCTAAAAGTTGATATTTTTTGGAATATGATTTCATTAATAATAGGTAATATTTTATATAATTATATAATTGTCTAGATTTATATATCCATTATAAAGTATTTATTGTTTGGGAAAATTGATTGTTATGGAGATTTAACTTATTGGAATAAGAAAATAGATAATATTTATTCATAAATTAAAGATTTATTTTTTACAAAATATATTTTGAAAATTGTATAAATTCATTGTGATTAATTATAGTGGGATAAAGATTTGATTATAGAGGGACAATGTTTTTATATTTTAGTTTTGGTTGAAATATTTTATATGTAGTCAAGATGGAATATTTTGTTACATATCTATTATATATATTAATATAGTATCTGTAAAGACTCGGATGTCCTGTAGAAATTTTTTTCTTAAATACATGGGAATTTTACAAGTCCACAGTTTCTAACGGAACCTGATTCCGAGGCCCAGTGTGCCAGAAATCAATTTATGAAGTTTTGTTTGGGTACGTTCAGTGAACGTATGTGTGGGATTTTATATCTTTTGAACCAATGCTCGGAATTGAAATCCAAGGGCACCGATGAACTCAAAACGCCGGTAATCGCTTAAGGAGACCTTCGCTGTAGTTGCGTTTTATCGGGAGTGGAAGTTAATTTTTGGGGCATTTCTAAATTTAATAAAAAATATGAGTAGCATATATTTTTCTAAAATGTGTGGTGGTTAATTTCACCAGTGGGTAGTTGAAGGTGGGGCCCACCCCCACATAACCTCCCATAAGAGGATATTATGTGGTGGGGCCCACACGAGAACATAACCCCTCAACTCCCTTTGAACCCCTTAAACTCCGGTGAATTTATTAAATCCAACACTCTTCTTTAATGTGGGTGAACTCTCCACCTTCCTCCTCCCATTAAGTGTGCCAATGCAATTAGTTAATGTCTTCATTAATTAATTCGAGTGTTTGAATTTACTTGAAATGCATGGCACATTAAAATAATAGGGAGACTAATATTTTACGTAGGATGGATTTCTTTTGGAGGAACAGAGGAAGAGAAGAACTAAGTAGAACTTCTAATCTCTAAACAATGAATGTCGTTCTTCCACGAAGAATGCTCCACGACTTGAAGAACGTGAACCAACACCTTCTACCTTCTTCAACCGGAGCAAGGAAGGGAAGCACCGCCGCCCACGAAGTACACCGACGGTGTTGACTCAACTCGACTACACTGGGCTCTCCTCCTTTTGACGTCAATGGAATGACGCCTCCATCCTACGACTTTGTCAATGGTCAACGACAACAAAGGTAGGGTTTTGAATTCGAGGTTGAATTACTTTCTTTATAGTTATTCTTTTCCATTAGATAAAAACAACAACCGCAGATTGACCCCCATAACATGTCGATCCGCTGAACGGATGTTCACTGCCGGATGAGTTAGAGATTATGCTTGGGTTTGTTTCTGGTTCAATTATATGCTGGATTACTATCTGAGCCTCTAATACGGAGGGCATGGACTAACGAACAAGTCCTGACCCTCCTCAAATTCATTGTTGATGCGCGGTTTGATGGGTGACGAGTGAACGGAATGGAAACCCGGATTTGAGACTGTCAAAGTAAAGATCAGGTACTGAGGATGTCGTAGGCACAAACGATAGGCAAAACAGACCACCGGAACGACTCCGTTGGCCCGTAGAGAAGCGCGGAGGCGCCCCTCGCGCGCCGTCGGAGGAAGGCCGCCGCGGCACCGACTGTGGCAGTAGAGAGGAAGCTGCATGAGGGATCCGGGAATCTTAGGAAGCTCAAAATGGTGCCACCCCCCCCCCCCCCCCCCGCGCATTGTGCGTAACGTGGTTGGCCAGCCGGACCGAGCCGCCTGCCACGCGGGACGGGCCTCCCTCGCGCGGGCTGGGCCTAGACGCCAGGCCGGGCCATGAACACTGGGTCGGGCCTTTCCCTACCCGGCTGGACCTGGATCCGGGTCGGGTCGACCCTGTTCGGGCCGACCCAGGGCGGGTTGGGCCGGGTCGGACCAGACTTAGACCCCCCTCTTCGGACCACTTTTGGTTTTTCTCCCATAACATGAGCTACAGACCTCCGATCGATACATTGTCTATTGCCTAAGATTCCATGGATCGATAAGGTCATCTTAGTATATTACAAATGATGTTTTGGCGAAGATTGGGTATGGCCAGGTTGGTTTGAACCCGAAACCAACTGGGCTCTCGAAGCGGAAACACTTATAACTGAAGGACCAGACGTCCGATTGATGTGCCATCAACTAAGTTGGATTCCTTTTTATGAGATAGTTCTTTTGACATACTTAAAATACGATTCAAATGAGGTTGGAGTATGACTGGGTTGGATTGTACCAGAAATCCAACCAGCCCCTTGGAACGAAAACGCTTATAACTCTCAGACTGTGTGTCCAATTGACGCACCATCTTTCGCATTTGGTTCCTTATGATGATACCGAACTACTGGGTACTTAAAATCATGACTTCGTGATAGTTGATGTATCAATGCTTGTCTTGAGGAGCGGACCCTCTTGAAATTGAGCGTGCTATGTGCGGGAACCCTAGGGCTGGCTACGACTGAGATGAAGGAATTATAAGTGGGTTCGACAGTGATGACTAATGTACCAGAATCCTACGTGGGTTTGACAGTGACATCTTCTATAACAGGATCCTACATGGGTTCAACAATGATGACTATAGTATCAGAATCCTACGTGGGTTCGACAGTGACAACTTCTGTACCAGGATCCTATGTGGGTTCGACAGCGATAACTATTGTACCGAAATCCTATGTGGGTTCGATAGTGTCGACTTCTATGCCAGGATTCTATGTGGGTTTGATAGTGCTGATATTGTTCTCGGATCTTATGTGGGTTTGAAAAAGGATATGATTCATAGGCTACATCTAATCAACTATGCCCCTCTTCGTTAGATGCATACCTGTGTGAGCTGAGCCATGTCTTTCAACCATTATCAACATGGTGATTGACTTAACTTCCTTTGTGGAATAGATTGTGCATTGGCACGACAGTTGGAGTCAGACTATGATTAATAACTTAGGTATATGTATTGGCATAAACCTAAGTAGGGTTGGTTGATAATTCGTGATTGTATCTTTCTAATGTGGTTTATCCTTTTTGGATTTTGTGAGACCTTGAGTGTCTCGGTATTTCTACTGAGTATCGTTATACTCACCCCTGCACAGGCTATGCCTGCTCCTTGTTGTGTTGGATGTAAATGATGGATAAAGTTGACCGAGGCAGAGTATACGAGGACTGGACAGTACCCGGAGGAGATGGAAGAATGTGGAGCATTGAGTAAGCTATCTGTACCTACCCTTCAGGTATGATCTATGGTGGACGATCTAGGAGCTGCTAGGAACCTTCCAGCTGTTTGTCTTTTTAGTTGTTCCTGTTTGTTCTTTCCTTGTACTTTATTGTTGGGATTGTATTTCTAGACATTTTACTTTCCAACACTTCTTCTGTATTCAATTATTACATATATTTTCCTTCTGCTTGTTCTCTGGTTGTGTTTATTTGCAGTTATAAAGGCAATGCCTTCTCAGGTTATGGATTTAGGCTTTTGGTGCTAGTCTCCGGCCCCTCACTACTGGAAAATGTACCTATCCCCAAGGTTTTCACCAAAACCGTGGGGATAGACCCCCCATATACCCACGGTTTTGGAAAACCGTGTGTATAGGTGAATTTTCATGACCTATACACACGGTTTTCCAAAACCGTGGGTATAGGGGGCTCTATCCCCACGGTTTTGGAAAACCGTGGGGATAGGTCCTGAAAAGTCACCTATACCCACGGTTTCCCAAAACCGTGGGTATAGGGGGGGTCTATCCCCAAGGTTTTGGGGAAAACCGTTGGGATAGGTATGGGATAAAATACCTATACCCACGGTTATGAAAAACCGTGGGTATAGGTCAATTTTGTGTGCGCGGGAAATTTTTTTTTCCGCGGGAAGGAATTTTTTTTGGCGGGAACCCTATACCCACGGTTCTTCCCTCTATACCCACGGTTTTTATAAATATATTTAACTAAATATATTTATATATACATATATGTGAAGTTAGGGTAGTGTTTAGACGCGGTGTTTGCCGCGAAGAGGTTGCGGGATCGAAACTCGGCGCCTGCATTTTTTTTAGGACCTATACCCATGGTTTTGAAACCGTGGGTAAAAGCCGTTGACACCGTGGAAATTGTCTATGTTTCGGTGACACGGTTGCAGGACACCTATACCCACGGTTTTCCAAAACCGTGGGTATAGGCTGGGGACCTATACCGACGGCGTTCCAGCCCACAGTTCCCAAAACCGTGGGTATAGGCTATACCCACGGTTTTGGGGGCTATACCCACGGTTTTGAACTGTGGGTATAGGCCGTTTTTCCAGTAGTGCCTGGCCTATGGAAGTCAGGGTGGGGTAGTTACGACACCAACCCCGGGGGACAGGTCATGAAAATTTTTTATCAAAGGAGTCGGTTCTACCATGAAACATTAACTATGATTTTTTAAACGGTAATAGTGTTAAGTGTTTTGGGTGTGATTATCCATTTAGGGAAACTAGTGTTGGTGCGGCGGCCGACATACCCATACACTAGGACTCTGACTTCTGATCTCTGAATCAGTGCATGAAAACACTGATTGTGTGTGTGTTTTCTTGAAAATGTTTTCGTCATGATTACATTGTGTCAGCTCACCGGGTATACTATTTTAACCATGGAATAGCTGTTTCTTTTCAGGATGGCCCCACGAAGGCAGCCAGCTAGTGTTCTGAGTTTCGTACGAGATGGTAGCCCACTGAGAAACAAGGCTTCGGTGCAGGGCCCCATCCCAACAGAGGTACCAACGGTACCACTACCCACTGGGCCACCGGTACCACCAACTCTAGTAGTATAGAGTGCACACTGCCTGAGTGCGTTGCTTGAGATCCAACGACTAAGGCCACCCAGGTTCCTTGGAGAGATGGACCCACAGAAAGCTGATAATTGGATGTATGTTTTTGTGAGAGTTGTCATATAGGTAGGGACACCAGCCAAACTCATGGTAATCCTTTCCGCAAGTCCCCTATAGGAAGCAGCAGGTATATGGTAGAGCCTGATGCGTTAGGTGTATGATGAGACATCACTACTCTAGATAGACTTCGAGAGCATTTTATGGGCAGAGTTTGTACTATCCACCCTTCATGCAGTGCAGATTGAGGAGTTACTTCATCTATAGCAGGTCAACTTGACAGTAGCTCAGTACTCTGTGAGGTTCACCGACCTCTCACGCTACCCTATGGATGTGGTATGGGACCCATTCCTCATGGACTAGACCTTTGAGCAGGGACTCAGGCATGAGATTAGGGCATTGATGATCTCCCTCAACATTTTGATACAGACAAGGGTATTGGAGTGAGCCCTCCAAGTGGAGATTTTCCTTGCTAAACAGTCTCCAGCAGCGAGACCCACCACTAGTTGACACACACCACAGTCTTCTTTAGCTGGTAGTAGATAGATCACGAAGGGGTCCAAGAGGAACAGACCCATAGGTGGTCGACTACATGACTCAGTTTTGGTTGTGTGGGGCACACGAGACAAAGCTAGCCATATGAGGAGTAGATAGTGCTATGCATGCGGCGGGCAGGGTCACATGGATCGAGACTGCCCGACCTACCCTTTAGATGAGCAGCAAGCAGTAGAGGGACCTCCCATGCAGAGGCAGAGGTTCAACTATGGTGGTCCACTGGGAGTAGGCGGATGTGGCAGAGGAGCTGGCCGAGTAGTAGGTAGTGGACTACATTTCGAGGACCAACAACCACCACCACCAGGTGGTCCACACCGACAGTAGGGAACAGGTGGACAAGGGAGAGCATAGCTTCAGGCAGCTGAGGTCTATGACCATAGTGCTCTGGGATCTGGTGGAAAGTAGAGGGACTAGTTGCAGGCATAGATTCCTTTGTTCATAATGATTCTAGCTTCGTTGATGTCATCGTTTGTGATTTCATTGTGTCTATGTACTTTGAGATGCAGTAATAAAAGACACTTGTCCTTGTGACGTTTGATTTCCTGCCTTTTGTGTGGATAATACTATGGTATTTTGGATAAAACCGTTGAATTGCCCATCACATTCGAGATTCCTACTAGTGGAGACCCAGTGACCACACACTGATGCCGGCAGTGTGACTCAACCCTTGGAGTTGAGAGTAACAGTTGGATCTCGTGGTAGTATCATCGAGGACTTACGACGTCATCCATGGTATGAATTAGAATCGTTCATTTCAGGATATACTATATTAGGCAATGGGCGTAGTTCATCCAGGGGATGAGACCAAATTTCTCTTTTCGGAAAATGATAAATCATAACAGCTCTTTTAGGACGTATGGAATGAAGGGTGTAGATGAGTTCTTTTAAATTGGCTAGTCTCACCCATAGTTTTTTGGGCGAACTCTTTACAGTTTACTTTGACCACTAGAGTCTTAGGTATATCTTCTCTTAGAAGGACATGAACCTGAGACATCTGTGATGACTAGAATTCCTCCAGGACTATGACCACGAGATAATCTATAATCCTAAAAATGGGAACGTTGTAGCCGATGCTCTTAGTAGGAAAACATGCATTCAGCTGATGGAGAGGTGACATAGTAGCTAGTCATGTTGCAGATATCCTTTTTGGATCAGGACAGAGAAGCCTTTCTACAGTTTCTCGCAGAAACTTCCCCACGTTTTCAGTGAGTCATGGAGGCGCAGCATGGGGACGCTGACTGAGAGACACGACGTGCTCAGATATCCTCTGGGAAAGCACCCGAAGGATTTTTCTGAAGGTGGGGATCATGTCTTTCCTTATAGAGGACGTACCATGGTACCATATGCTCTTTTGGAGAAAGTGTTGCTGGAGTTCCACACATCCCCTTTAGTGATACATCCAGGAGTGGTAAAGATGTACGAGGACCATCGATGACAGCACTGGTGGCCATGTATGAAGAAGGAAGTACATAGTTTGTCTCTCTATGCCTCACTTGTTAGCAAGTGAAGGTAGAGCATCAGGTACCAGTAGGCTTCGTTCAGCCTGTAGAGGTCCCAAATTTGAGAAGCGATGAAATATCTATGGAATTCATGACAAGTCTTCCACGTATGTCTAGGGGATACGACTCGATTTGGGTGATCGTCAACCGAATTACCAAGTCAGCCAACTTCATACAGACTAGAGATGGTATGAGCTACCACGGAGGAGGTGCAGGTCATCCAGGAGCGGATAAAGGCATTGTAGAGCAGACAAAAGTCATATGTTGACAGGATGCAGAGACCTCTAGAATTAGAGGATGGCGACCACATCATTCTACGAGTCTCACCTCGACAAGGTCTACAGAGATTTGGCTGAGGCAGAAAGCTATATCCACGATTCATCAGACCTTTTCAGGTCCTCAGTAGGGTAGGTGAGGGGGATTACCTCTTTTTCTTTCCACCTCAGTTGCACCTCGTGCACGACGTATTCCACGTATCTCAGCTGAGAAGACACACACACATATTCCCTCCCACATCATCAACCACGAGGAGATAGATATCGATGACAGGGTGACTTTCACAGAGGTTCAAGTGGTGATTTAGGATCGACAGGAGAGGGCCCTACATGGACGGACGATTCCTCTAGTGCGCGTTCACTGGAAGCACGTCAATTTCCAGGAGAGCACATGGGAGTGGGAGGCTTAGATTCGTGATCAGTACCCCCATTTTTCCCTTAGTGTGTGTTGTAGCATATGGAGATGTAAATACCTGAAGTGGGGAGGACTTAAAGACCCAAAAATCATGTGGAAATTATTTTCTTAAATACACGGGAATTTTTCATGTCCACAGTTTCTGAAGACACCTGATTCTGAGGCCTGGTGTGCCCGGAATCAAATTCTGAAGTTTTGTTCGGGTATGTTCAATGAACGTACGTGCAGGATTTTATATATTTTGAACCGATGATCGGAATTGAAATATGAGGGCACCGATGTACTCCCAGTGTCAGTAATCACGTAAGGAGACCTTCACTGCAGTTACATTTTATTGGGAGTGGATGTTAATTTTTGGGGGATTTCAAAATTTAATAAAAAATATGTGTAGCATAGTTTTTTTAAATGCGTGGTGGTTAATTTCTCCATAGGGAAGATGTAGGTGGGGCCCACCCCCCACATAACCTCCCATGAGATGATATTATGTGGTGGGGACCACATGAGCACCTAACCCCTCAACTCACCTGGAACCCCTTAAACTCCCTTGAATTTATTAAATAAAACACTCTTATTTAATGTGGGTGAACTCTCCACCTTCCTCCTCCCATTAAGTGTTCCAATGCAAGTAATTAATGTCTTCATTAATTAATTCGAGTTTCTGAATTTATTTGAAATTCAAAGCACATTAAAATATTAGGGAGCCTGTTATTTTACGTGGGTTGGAATTATTTTGGAGGAATGGAGGAAGAGAAGAACTAAGGAGAACTTCTAATCTCTTGACGAAGAATGTCGTTCTTCAACGAAGAACGCTCCACGTCTCGAAGAACGTGAAGCAACACCTTCTACATTCTTCAACCGGAGAAATTAAGGGAAGCAACATCGCCCACAAAGTACACCGACAGTGTCGACTCGACTTGACTACACCGAGATCTCCTCCTTCCGGTGTCAACAGAATGATGTTGCCATCCCGTGACTTTGTCAATTGTCAATGACAATCGAGGTAGGGTTTTGAATTCGAGGATGAATTCCATTATTTTAAGTTATTATTTTCCCTTGGATAAAAACAAAAAGTGCGGATCAACCCCCCGAACATGTCAATCTGCATAATGGATGTTGATTGCATGATGGGTTAGAGATTAATCTGGGGTTTGTTTCTGGTTCAATTATATGCTGGATTACTGTCTGAGCCTCTAAGGCGAAGGGCATGAGCTAATGAACAAATCCAGACACTCTACAAATTCTTTTTTGATGCGGGGTTTGATGGGTTATGGGTGAACTTAAGGGAAACACTGATTTGAGGCCTTTGAAGAAACGAACAGGACCCAAGGAGGCCGTAGGCGCAGACGAGAGGAAAAACGGACCACCGGAATGACACTGGTGGCCCGCGGAGAAGCGCGGCGGTGCGGGTCACCAGCGCGGCGGCTCCAGTGACCAGAGGTGGAGCCTAGAACCATCTGGCCACTTGGGGGTGGTGGCACCCATCATGCACCGTCGGTGGATGTTCGTTGTGGCACCGACCGCGGCGGTGGAGCGGAACCCGCGTGCACTTTCAGGGAAGTTCGAGCGGCGCCAGCTAGAGCCACCGTTATTGGAAAATGCACCCCCCCCACGTGCGCCTTGCGAATAATTAACTAGGCCATCCAAGCTGGGTCGTGGCTGAACTTGCAGGCTGAGCCACCTGCCGCGTGGGCCGGGTTGTCCTCCCGTGGGCCGGGCCGCAGCCGCAGGGCCTGGCTGCCTGCCGCGCGGGCCGGGATGCCCTCATGCGGGTCGGGCAGAAGCCATCTGGCTGGGCTGTGCTTGCCGGTCCAGGTCGTGCCCTACTAGGCTGGACCTGGATTTGGTTCGGGTCGCCCGGTTCGGGCCGACCCAGGATGGTTTGGGACAGGTCAGATCTGACCCAGACCCCCCTATTCGGACCACTTTTGGGTTTTCTCCCATAACTTGAGTTATGAACCTTTGATCGATTCACCATTACTTATGTAGGATTCCTTGGATCGAGGTGGTCTATTCATTATATTACACTCAAACTTTTGCAAAATTTTGGGTATGACTGGGTCGGTTCAAACCCAAAACCCACCGGGCCCTCGGAGTAGAAACGCTTATAACTTAAGGACCGGACGTTTGATTGTCCTGTCGCCAACAATGATGGATTCCATTTGATGAGATGGTTCTTTTGGCATAATCTAGAAGGTATTCAGATGAGGTTGGATTATGGCTAGGTTGGATTATGGCCAGGTTGGATTGTACCCGAAATCCAATAGGCGCCTCAGAGCGGAAACACTTATAACTCTCAGACCGGGCGTCCGATTGATGCACCATCTATCGTGTTGTGTTCCTTATGATGATACAGAACAACTGGATACATCAAATCAGGACTTCATTATAGTTGATGTATTGAAACTTGTCTTGAGGAGAGGACCCTCCCGGACTCGAGCGTGCTGTGTGCGGGAACCCTATGGCCGGCAGTGACTGAGATGACGGAATCCTACGTGGGTTCGACAGCGATGACTAATCTACCAAAATCAAACATGGGTTCGACAGTGATGACTTCTATCCTAGGATCCTTCCTAGGTTTGATAGTGATGACTACTGTACCATAATCCTACATGGGTTCGACAATGATGACTTCTGTATTAGGATCCAACATGGGTTCGACAATGATGACTCCTATACTGGTATCCTATGTGGGTTTTACAGTGACTACTTCTGTGCCATGATCCTACATGGGTTCGACAACACTGATATTGTTCCCGGATCCTACGTGGTTTAAACAAGGGATATGATTTAGAGGCTATGTCTAATAATCTCTACCCCTCTTCGTGAGATGTATACCTATGTGAGATGAGTTATGTCTATCAACCATTATCAACGTGGTGATTAACTTTACTTTATTTGTGGAATGGTTTGTGCTTGGGCTCGAGATTTGGAGTCGAACTGTGATTGATAACTCAGGTATATGTATGGGAATATACCTAAGTAGGGTTGCTTGACACTTCATGATTGTATCTTTCTACTGTGGTTTATCCTTTCTGGATTTTTTGAGACATTGAGGGTCTCAAGGTCCCTATTGAGTATCGTTATACTCACCCCTCCATGGGCTATGCCTGCACCTCATTGTGTTGGATGCAGACGATGGATATCACTGACCGAGGCGGAGTGTATGAGGACTGGACAGTACCCGGAGGTGGACCTCACAACGAGTCGGTACCCGGAGGAGATGGATGGACGTGGTGCACTGAGGAGGCTATATGTACCTACCCTTAAGGTAGGATCTGTGGTGGACGATCCAGGAGCTTCTCGGCACCATCTAACTATTTGTCTTTGTAGGTGTACATGTTTTTCCTTTCCTTGTACTTTACTGTTGGGCTTATATTTCTGACCCTTGTACTTTCTAACACATCTTCTGTATTCAGTTATTACTTAGAGTTTTTTTCCACTTGTTCTCTAGTTGGGTTTATTTTCAGTTATAAAGGAAATTCCTTCCCAGGTTATGGATTTACGCCTTTGGTTCTAGTCGCCATCCCCTGGCCTACGGAGGGTGCGCTTGGGGTAGTGAAGACATGGGGCCCGGGGGATGGGTCGTGACAAGATACTTTAAATGTAAGGGAAATAATTAAAAGATATACATTTTACCATTATAAAAGGAAATAGTTATGGAATTCCTAGATCCATATGGTTATAAAATTAAAAATGATGACTTGGAAAAAACTATACCATTTATGATGGGTCTTTATGTAGACTATAATCTATTTATAAACAACCTATTTTAGTTCTAGAAAATCATATTTACACATCCATTCCTAAAAAATGAGACCACGGGGGGATGTGAGGATACCACATATTCCACACATAGAATACAAAATGGGTAAAGGAAGAATGAATTGTTATATCTATTCTTGAAAAGAGGAGAAGGAAAAGAAGAATGGAAGGGTAGTAGATTGACATATCTAGTAATTGAATATAATGAAAAAATAAATAATTCCAATGAGTATTTTTCTTTATCTATTTTATTTCAATATTGTCTTTATTTTTCGATTATATGGACTCAACTAACTGTACAAGGTATTCATATAATATGGTATTTTAGGATGACAAGAACAATTAATTGAATCCAAATAGTGAATCTATTCTTGAGTTGAGGATACCCATGGATTATTATTTCCTTGATCATATAGAAGAGACCATCATTCCATAAAATAGTTGATCCATAATGAAAACTAGATCATAAGATTGGAAGAGGTATTGGACCTTGGGTGACTAATGAGATAGCCTAAATACTTGTATAACTAGCAACCCTTAGCATGGAATGTGTAACAAAAAATTTGATCTATAAAAATAGTGCCTTAGATGGGATTTTGTCACATTTCAACATCTTCATGTGTGCATTACATGGTTATATCCCTGTGTGGGTGGACTATATAAAATATAATTTTCATCATGATGTACCTTCATGAATATGGATTTGGTGATATGATTGTAGTGTGACTGAGAGTTTGAGTTACTTAATTTTGTTCCATAAAAGGAGTGAACAAGAATTAATAAAGGTAGAAGGGAAAATATTTTAGTGCAAAACACCTTGATTCACCCCCTCTCATAGGGTATATTGGGTCCCAACACTCACCCCAATCATATTTCCACTCATCATCAAAAACATTTCTACTAATTCAACCGGTCAGGGCCACTCATCTCGGGTGTGAAAATATTCCCCTAACCTTTATAATTCACTCATTATTAGTATTTTAGAATTACGATTGAAATATATTTTTTATTTGATTAATTTATAGTATTTAAATATATATAATTTTTTTCAAATGTTTCTTCATTAATGTGTTGTATATATTTTTTAAAGTATAAAATATGAATAATAAATACTTATAGAAGTTACATGAAATATATATATTACTAGAATTTTATTATTTTATGGAGATAATTTTTAAATTAAATTATCATATAAGATTTAATAATATAATATAGAATAAGAATGGGTGATATTTTTCTATGTTAAAGATTCCATATGTGTGAAAAATGATTTATAATTAAAAAAATAATGACTTGATTTGTTATTAAATTATTCTAAAATAGTTTCTATAAAAAATTTTGATGAAAATCAGGAATATGGTTTTAGTTGCTATGAATATTTTAATTTTTTTAAATAGTTACTTTTTCAATATATTCAATACACTTATTTGTATTGTATATATATTGGAATTTATTTGTTTTTATAATTTGAAATTAAATTTTCATGTCATTTTCATTATGTTAGTTATGAATATTGATGAACTATATAGAATATATAAAAATAAAATATTTATTGTTATTAATCATATGTTGAAATAATTTTATTATGTGGTTCATTATTGTTTATGTTTGAAACATATCATTAATGACAATTGACATAAATTAAGGGTATTTGTTTATATTAATTTTTATCATAGAGAATTATTGTAGATGAGTTTGGAAAACACTTCTTTTATTATAATATGTAAGTGTAAAAAATATTGTACTAATTTTTGGGTACAAGTAAATGAACAGAATGATTGAAATAAAAATATGAGTTAGGAATCACATGACTTTAGAAAAAGTTTATATAATGAAATAATTCATATTATACAAAATGAAAAGGTTTTTAGAAGATGAACTTTTAGAATATCCTAAAATGATGTGAGGGATGAAATGTTTATTTGAAATCTATTGTATGATGATTACAAAAAAAATTCAATTATTTCAAAAATAATGAAACCATATAAAATAGTTTAAAAAATTGGATTAAGTGACAAAAGTTTTAAAGAAAATAAATATCAATTTAATGTTGTGTAACCAAATGAAGAAGAACATCCACACAAAATATATGAGTATGTATAATTTATATTTTTCAAAGGTATTGGCTTTATAAAAATACATGTAAAACCAAATAATATCATTTTATTTCCATGACTATATGTTTTATTCAAAAATTTATATCAATATTCTATTTTTGGGAACCAAAACAATTATTCTGTTTTATAAAGACATGTTTTAGACCCACCTTAATAGTGGTTGAGACAGAGGTTCCTAAATACATTAGGTATACCTTATCATAAAAATAAGTCAACCAACTATTAGTTCGATTAAAAAATTAAAATAGTGTGACTATACAATCAATATCAAAATATATATACCAAATAAAATGTTGAATCACAATATGATATAATATTTACTGATAGAAATTATAACTAACCACAAACTATCACTTCTATATAATATTAACATGTTAAAACATAATGGATCCATGTTTATCATATATACATGCATCATATGATTAAAAAATGGGCCTAAAATTCGTAGGATAGAGTGAACCACCACTATGAGAGGGGGTAATCCGTGGCAACCAAAACCTCAACTCCCAATTTTTTTTTTATTCATCAATTATTTTTTCTATTTCTCAGATGAAATGATGATATAATTATAGATAGATTAATAAAAAATAGACATAATATTAGAGTTATTATGAGGTTCAATCAGTATTTATTTTCAATTGGAAAATCATTGGTGAAAAATGGTTTTGATCCCATAATAATAGTACTTTTCTTATTATAAATGTGAACAAGGAATATAATATGAATATGGTATTAAATACCAATTAGAAGAATGAAAGTCTAGTTTCAGAAATTAAATAAATCATCACATTCCCATATCATGTTTCTTTATGAGATGACCTAGCCTAACAAGAATATATATTACATAAATTATTCAACTTAAGAAATACATCTCAAAAATAATAATAATATCCCTAAAACACAAATTTGCTGTGTTTTTAGAAATTATCCATGTAAATTCCTTGATAAATATTATTTATTCAACATATTTATTAGTCAATTTTCAAGGAGATTACACTCATATATAAGGGTGCTGAATTAGGGTATTACCAAATTTTAAAAAAAAATCGTGGAATTTGATCTTGTTCTATCAATAAGAGGAACAAATATTTATCTCCCCTAACTTATACCTATGAGTACCGAAACTAGTAAAACTCATAGGGTAATTTTACTTGGTTCATCCCCTATTGTTTAACCTGAGAATGATGCATGAAAATGTGCTCATGTAATATAAACAATAAATATCACTAATTATAATTTATAGATTCTGTGTGGCCAAATTTATCCTCATAGTTTATAAAATGTAATGGATATAAATCCCATTACCAGCCTCACTAGGGAAGTCACTACTCTTCATAGTGTTTTCTTCTCCTTTAAAAGATAATTATTATATTATATACCACATATGGTTTTTAAATTCCTCACTATTGTGTTGAACTGTAATACATAACATAGAATCCAATAAAACATCACGATTAAACAATGACTATATAATAGAGATCCAGAAATCACTTCAGTCATTTAAGTAGGAATTGGAATTCCCTTTCTCTTTTTCACACCTTTTCTTTCTATACATATTTTTATCTACCAATCTGATAGTGATTTTCTTAATTTTAATTCTATTTTATTATGCATATTCCACTCTAATAAATTGATGGAAATATTTAGATATTTTAAAATACTCCAAAATAATTTAGAAATATATAGTTTGAACTTCTATAAATACCATAATTAATTCAATTTGTATTCTAAAAATTTTCCTAACCCAAATGCTGAAATGGCCAGTAAAACAAATTGCTTCCAAATACCACTACATAGCATGGGTGTCTCCCTGAAAATTATCCTTCAATATGACTATATACAATAACTATTTCCATTTCTCCTCCTAAATAAAAAACATCAACCTCTCTTTTCATTGGGCATCGATGACAACCAAAACTCCAAACTTTATTATCACTAGGATGTAGGGGCATTCATGATTTTTATCCAGAATTAGACGACTGCGTCTAGCTCGACACTAGTTATGGGACTCCCTATATAATTCTAGTGGACTTGTAAAACACAACACCATGTGAAACGACATGGTGTACTTAGTTTGTTCCTTTTGACCTCCTATATTTTTAAATCATAAACATAGTGAAACCACTTTATAACAAACTCTATTTTTAAAAAAAACCATTTTCGAATACGATGGTTCAAACAAGTTTAATACAATTACATTGAGAGCTATTCCTAGGTGGGAGTGGGGAATTCATCTCCAAAATCATCTAAAGAGATGTATTTTCTAGAAATATGCAATCAAACTGATTCAATTTGAAATCCACCTTACCTAAATGCTTTGTTATGATGTAAGAAACATGAAATTGGGTTGGTATATACTCAAATATAATAAATTATTATTCTAATTTTTCTTTCAAGAAATGATAATTAATGTCATTTTGTTTCATCATTGAGTGTTAAATTGATTTTTTTGTAATATTTATCCCAATTTAGTAGTTACACATGATAAGATTAAGATGTACCACATTAATACCAATATCATGTTGTTTTTTTGTATCTTGTAATGACCCAACCCACATCCCACTAAAATGATTCCCTGAGATGGTTTTCCATGTGGTTTTAAGGGAACATCTTTGTGTTTAAAGACTTCTGAATAGTAGTGAGGGTCGATGTTGTGATGGTGGAGATATTATTACCTTGGATCATAGTATGACAATAGTAAAATTAAATGAATTCTATTTATGGGAAAAATATAAAGAGTGATGAAGAAATAAATAAACCAAATTGGAATTTTTTTAATTACAAATGATATTCAATAATGGAATGAAGGCTTATGTAATATATACAACACTGTTTTCCCATTGGGTTGACCATACATATAGATGAGTAAATAAAATAAATAAAAATAAAATTAGAAGGACCTTTAGGTATCTTTGATCCAATCTAAAAAACCATTATCATTTCAAATAATATATAATCCATCTTACTCAATCTAACTTGGACCTTAGGCTAAACCTTTTCCTCCAACCAAGTGAATATCTTCTCGGATACTCGATGCAATGGTGGCCTAAGTATTTTGTGATTAAAAACCCAATAGGGAACCACAAAAAGAGTCCCATACATAGCTAATATTATGAAATGTATGTAAATGTGAGATACTCAACAGGATAATAATAACAGCACTAATTACTATTGGAAATAAACTAAAAGTCAACGATCATTTTATACATGCTCAAGGAAAGTTCTCAACCTAGACAAGACACAACATGAATAAGTTTCATTATTGTATATATATTAAAATGTTTTTAAATATATTCCATACATATATACATTAATATTTATATAAATATATATTAGTAAGGTAACATGAAACAATAATCATACTGTAGTCGATCCTTTTCTCCATAATCCCAATCATCTAGACATATAGTGAATAAGGCATTGATTTTGATGTTTCACCACTCAAGACAGGTATAATTAAGTATATCATTGGGATTATTATCTCTATCGACTATACCAGCTCAACCCATTACTAGAAATGTTTCCAAGAAAAATATGTCACCACATGGGGATACATGTCCTAGGCCTAGGGTCATTCATAATATTGTCCAACAACTAAGACCATGGAGTCCTAGGTATCAAATATACATGATGAAAATATGGAATATATCTTGATTTAATAGAATTATATCTACATGTAATCTAGTGTGATGTTTGATTCTTAGGTCTCGGTCCATAGGATTTTATGATATTAAACTTGAATAATCGCTAAGGGGGACGACCCTTAGTTGGTCTATAAAAAATTATATTTTGATTCAAGATAACACATGAAATCCATTAACAGAATGGGTCAAAAACCTATATTCGATACAATTATATAGGAGTAACTGTAATGGTACATCCACATGATCTTAGGGAGTATCCAAGGCATCAAAAAAGGAGAAAAATTCACCAATTTGTATGCTCATTAGTATCTCACAAATCTATGTAAATATTCCCACCTAGAAACATTATAATATCCTAGGTTCTAGTGAAATATCCAACTTTAGAGAGATATTATATAATAGTGGTTTTAAAACACTCTCAGGGACCAAAATCTATAATTCCTATAAAGGAAGGAAACCTAGTGATAATGGGAATTAGTGTAACACTAAATGTACCATTTAATCAATAGGGATCACAAGATATATCCCAGGAAGTACGTCAGGGTATCATGATAATATAACACTCAATGTAACATTCTAATCATCAATGTCCTATGATGTACTTCTAAACACCATAAGAATATAAAAATAAATAAAGGCTCATAACACATGTTCTTGATTGAACTTTTAGGCACCCTACTAATAATATCATAACCAGAGGCTTTGAAGCAGTGTCTGAGGAAGTTAATATAGGAATACCAATAATAATATCTTATAAAATTTATCTGAAACAAAATCATAGGAAGTATGTCTAGGAATCCCAATAATAACATATAATTTCATTAGGATCAAGACCGAAACACAAGGAATAACATATGGAACTCACACCTTTAGGAATGATAACTAAGTGAATGCATACATACAAGATTTAGGGTTTACGAGAATTTAAAAAACCACTACTTCCAAAGGCTCATGGGTTATATGTTTGGAAAAATTTCTACAGTGTAATCGTTGCCATCTATACCAAAACCCACTACCTTCTACGTCATCGTGGGTCAAACATTAAAGCACCATCAAGGTCACATAAGTCCATACCCAAAATAGGCATCTAATATGGGATCATCAATGTTAGATCAAAATATGAGGCATCATATAGGGGTTCCTCTATGATAATATGTTTGTGAATTCATCCCACTTGGGGCCCTCAAAATGAGTATGCAAGAGGAAGAATTAATTAAGTTATACCTAGGTATGATTATAAGTGGATTCCTTCAATATGTGACCCTTGGCCGTAGTAATAAATCAAACCATGAATCTATAATGGAGGTTTTGTTAGTGACCAATGTAATTCATCAATTTAATTACCAAAATAAATAAATGTAAATTAAAATAAATAAATGTAAATTAACAATTCATTGGAATTAAATCTAAAATGGGTTCTTTCTATCAGGGGAAAACACAAGAATATTAATACTACATAAACGTGCATAGATACTCAAGGGAAGGTACTTTAGAATGCCTATCTTTAGGAATCCTTAACCACTTATTAAAAACTCTTGGTAGTTCCCTAAAATCTCACCACAATCCAAGATAAGGTGATTCATATTTCTGGTCCCTAACTAACAGAGGGTTGGTTAACATAACCCAGAAAATTAATTAGAACATTAGACATATTAATGTAAAATAAAAAACAAATAAATGTAATATGAGATAACTTTAAAGATGCATGTCACTAAATTATCATTGTGGAAAATATGAGAAAAATGTATCTTGGGTTCCCCAGAAACCACTCTCAAGAAAATACCCAACAAAAGGAATCAACAAATTTATTGAGTTACATTAATTTTGGTTAAAACCCCATAGAAAATTAAAACAAAGGCATTCTTCATCAAAAAAACATGAAGTCCAACAAAGATAGCCTCTCGGTTCATCCTATTCCTAAGAAGATAAATTTACTATCATTGATATCTGATTCTAACATGATATGGTGGAATCAAGATTGAAATCCCTAAACAAGAAATTGAAAATTAAAAGAGATTAGAGGAGGATACCTAGGAAAATAACCATGGAATAAATCGCACCTTAAAATGCCATGAAAGTCCATCAAGAACACCTACTTAATTGGGTTTTTAGAAATGAAGGAGAGAAAGGATAAGACTATGCCATTGGAGGGTGAAAGGGAATAAAAAGTGGGTAATTACACATTATTTATAACTGGGATGAAAGGGTAATTTCACTCATTTACGGGTCCCACAATTTCGCTGAACGGTTTGCGAAAGCCAATGTCATCCATGCTTTTTGCACTGTCTTGACCCCTCTACCATATATAGATGAAACATAATGTCTAATAACCCAAGAGAAAACCATGAATGTTGTTTCCATTAAATTTATGTCCCCACCCATGGTATCCCCAATCCTTCTACCTGGTCTCTCAAACTATGAAGCTAAAAAATGGCCCATATAGATAGGGCACACACTTAACACTAACCATGCACCAACCATGATCTATGAGATAAAACTTTCCAAATTTTCACATTCGGCCCCCTAATGCCCAAGATTCTCCCAAAATATATAATAAAACACATATGTTTTATCCCATATCTAAAAAACAATTTAGATTCATTTCTACCATTAAACCCACATTCCATATCTCTAATCAATATTTGAACCGTCTGGTAATTGAGGATTCCAAACCCTTAAAGAATCTACAACTAAAACGGAACATGGGATGTTACATCTCCCCATAGTAAAACATATAATCCTTATAAAACCTTAGTTAACTTAGAATAAAAATATACCTGGTCTATATATTAATTTTAAAAGTCCATGTTGCATTTTTGGATCCCCAATGAGCCTCAAATCACTACATTAGGTATATTGTTCCTAAAGTACTAAAACTTGATTTAACTCTCATAACACATATTGAGTCATTGATACAAAACATAATCAATCCCATATAACTGATATAATTATAATTTCATCAAAATTTACATAAAAAAACTATAGTTCTACCCAAAATAGGTTTTTTCATTCATCTCCAATTCTGAGTCACAATACGTTCGGTATTGTATTTTCATAATGATACATTCCCTTAGTGTTCTAAAAACATCATTGGAATGCTTATCAATATAATAAATATGACTTAAGATCATTTCATTCCTCACAATCAATAATATTACCAATATTTTTTTTAATTATCCAATCAAAACAATATTGTGATGAAATGTTTTTTGAAAAGACTTTATTGATGCATTCAATGGATTCATCTTATCAAAACTATGTACCTGATTCTATTCATCACCATACACATTAAATTACCTAAATGGATTCATGTTTAACATTCAATAAATAACTATCCATGAACAAATTCAACTTTAGTATTTGACATGTCACCAAACACCGATCTGATTCCTTTATCCCATGGTTTACCGATATAGTTTTGAACAAGCTCAACCAATCCCATGAAAAACTTCTAGTTACAACTCTTTGTTAAACCATCCTTTGTTCAACACTATCATTGTTTCAGAACATAAATTCTAATAGAATACTTTTTATAAATCCACTTGACTTTTTCATGCTTCCCTAGGCTTAATGCCACCACTTATACTTCACCCAATTCCATATTTAAATTTAGACCTAGAATTTATTGAGAAATATTGTCAAACCCATTCTATTTCTTATTGGAAAATGAGAGAAACAATGACCATATAATGACCTGTCTATGGATTTCATGACCATAATCACATGTGGGTCTCCCACCACAGTCAAACATCATGATCACCACCTTAGGGAATCCTTTTATCCATTCAAATGAAAATAGAACCCAGAACCTATATACTATTCTTTGTACCTCTAGTTCATGACAACAAGAATGTCATAGAACATGATCATCCTGAGTATTAACAAAAACAACAACCATGAATCATTCCATATTCCCAAAGAATAGTTTTCATCATGATTTTCACAATTTAAAACAAATTGAGGTTAAACACCCTCAAACAACGTATGGTGTCCAATGAATTATTTTGAGTACTTTTATACTATTCATTGACTAATAATTTCAATAGTATTTCATCCAACCACAAAAGATAGAAAGGTATCCTGGTGTTTAGATGACTCTCTCTTAACATATTTAGGATGATTTCAAGATAATGGGAATGATTTACTCTATATAGAGTAAAAAAAATCTCATTGATAGGTTCATATTTCTCCTCTGATCCATTCTCACATCTTAATAGGATTATCTTACCTTATCCAACTCCTGACAGTACATATCCCATAAATTTGTGTCTAGTTCCAACAATGGGTCAACTACCTTTAGACACCTAGTTCATTCTCGATTTTTTACTCGACCAAAAAATGAATTCCAAATTTATGTCACAAATTCTTGGAAACGAGGCCCATAAAATTTCATTTAAACAATAATTACATATCTCGAATAGGGACACTATCCACTTTATGATTCAAATTTTTCAACATGTAGTTTATGTGTACCAAAATGTCTTATCTAGTTGGTGTACAATCCAATGCCACAAAATCTTTATCACAAGACTCATACTCTCATCAATTTTTCAAAAATAATTCTAAGAGGACTATTATACAAGAAACATCTATCTATTAATTATAGGATATCCATTATGACTCCAAAACCAAAATGGGAACCCCAATTATTCAATTATTCATTCTATTACATCCTATCACAAGGTATCATTCAATTCAGGACTGTCAACCCATGATATGAACATGTTAATAACCATATAATCAAACGTCCACAATTTCAATGAGATGAACAATATTTCCCATTTAAATTAGCCTTAGTATATGATAACCTAGGTTCATTATTATAAAACAAAGAAATAAACTTTACTATATTCTAAAATAAGGGAACCAACTATTCATCATTCTCGAAACAAGTGTAAAACCATGCTAATAACAAAAAAATCATTGATGAACTCAGTCAAACCTTAGTCAAACATTTCCCATGATCAAAATGAATCATTAACCAATAGGGACCTGAAGAAAATCTAGGAATATCTAGGTCTCCCATATACCCCTATTGACCAGGTCTTGCAACAGGGTCACCAAGTCCTACCACCTATCTCAAATATGAAACATCTCTATGGTCACATACCACAAGGCATCATAAACACACATGTCCCTTTATAATGAATGTAACATGACCTTCAACTCTCTCTCAGATAGAGGTAATGAAAAAATCAAAATATATTGGTAATTATTATCAATCATCAGCCAATAAGGGTCGTGATCCTCACTAAAAAACCTCATAAGGGACATCACCATGGAGTATCATGATAGGAATGTTTAAAATATAATGAACTGATACTCACTGAGATTTGTCATATATTAATACCCAATAAGGGTGGAGTTCACAACAATCATTTATGTATCTTTTGACATCATATATAGTGACCAAACTAGATCACAATAAACTAAGGGATCAACCTCCAAATTGGATCTAGTAGTTCTAACTCTAATTACACAACATCACCTCAACGATATGTGTAATTTCAAATGCACATGGCTTAGTGAAGTAGTATTTCATCCTAATCTATGAGGGAAAACACTGTATAGGTTAATAAAAACACTTTAAATAAATGAACCAAAAAACAAATTCCCTACCCAGGGGTTCATCACTTGAGAACCTTTTTCCTTATCAACCTACTAGGGTAACTACACAACAGTGCCGAAGCACTGAGTGATCAACCTCACCATCAAATGATTAAATATAAATCCAAATTACATTCTATATGAAGGATATATATATATATATATATAACCAAATTTACTATAATTCCACCAAAAACATGTATGAGAAATCCTAATTAAGGTTGTTGTTGAAAATTTAAACAATTTACCACTATCATTAAGAAAATCAGGTACTAGAAGTCATATTACATGTGGACTTAAGTGCCAAATATAGAGAATAATAGACCTCTTTATTTTTCTATCCAAGAGTTAAAATCAATCTTTGGGCGAAGAGCCAAAAATATATGAAGAATCCTAAACAACATAGAACATGTGCATCAAATAAAAAAAGAAAATAATATAAAACTAAAACATCACTTATCAAAATAGTAATCACAAAACCATATAAACCTAAAGTTCTAACCGAAAAAATAGTTTGTGACACACCAATATTTTATCAATCACCAGTTTTGAATCATTCATAATACTCATATATACCAAATTCTAAATGGTAATATAATATATAAGAAATGGATATGTTACCAATTTGTAACATCTCATCCCAGGTGCCACTAAACCAATGCCAAAAGTATGTTCTTCATGAGGGATCAAGTATGCCTCCCTGATGCGAGAGGCTACTGACTAGAAGTGTGGGCCTATGGTGTGATTGTGGGGATAAAATTCCCATATACCAAAGTAATAAAATAGTGTATGTAACTATATTTAATGCACGATTTTAAATAAATAGACCGTATAAGAAATAAATAAATTAAAATTAGAGAATATGGTAATAATGAATGGATTGTAGTATTGTCCTAAATGGACATGTCATAAATATAACAATGATCACCCACTAGATGAAACATTAAAATAAATGATTCAATAAATGAATAAAAAATATCAATACATGGCTCTACTAATATCCCAATGATGAATGACGTAGCCATACTCCATGCAAAGAATATGAACCATCCAGGCCAATAATCCTTGGCCTCATCGAAACCAATTCCTATAACAAAGTAAACGTCTTCCCAGGTACCCTAGGGAAATAGTGGCTAAAATAAGGTATGAGTAAAAAATTGGGTTGGGAACCACCAAATCGGTATATTATATAGCTATTAACATGTAGTGTATTTAAATTTGATATACTCATTATGATAAAAATATTATGAGTAATAACTACTATAAATAAATTGGAAAAAAAATTATTAGAATGAATGCTCAAGGAATGTGATCAATATGGATGTGACATGACTCTAATATGGTCTCTTAATATATATATATATATATATATATTCCAATATATATATACATGTGTGTGTGTGTATGTAAGGTGAAAATTATAAAGAATCAAACTGCAATCATTAATTGTGTCTGTAATCCATATCATTTGAACATCCAATGAATAAGATATTGATTTGGATTTCATTAAAATAAAGATGTTTAATTGTATGTTGATCATTGGAATCATGATCATGATTGACAATACCTACTTTGTCCAATTCTAGAAATTTTTCCAATAAATATTCATCACTATTACGGGGATAAAAGTCCAAACCTTGGGATCATCTATACTCACATCCAATAAGTAAGATAAAGAAGTCTCTGGTGATAACCGAAAAACCTAAAAATATTGGCTAGTTCTCGATTTCATACCCCTCTGTCTATGTGTAATTCAGTATTATGTATGATGTAACACCTCAGGATGATATGGAATGTCTCTTTCTAAAATTTTATCTTTTTGATATCTTATATTGTATATATCACCCAAGTTAAACGAACAATGAAATATTATTATGTGATCATTAAAACCTACCAGTTAAATTAATTGTATTGAATATTTGTATATACATTATGAAAAATATCAATGTCCAACTCATTGTTAATTTTTTAATTCATCCTTTTTTAGTAAGAATTTAATTTTTTGTAAAACCATTCATCCATTAAAAATATGTGTTATTTTATAATGGTTGTATTTATTTTTATGATTAAATATTATAATAAACTTATAGAAGACCTGTAAAATGTATATTATAGAACTAATACCATTTTTAATGCACCGTATTAATATTATATAATGAATATTTTTTTTGACATGATTGATTTTCTAGAAAATAATGAATGATACTGATTTTTATAAAATGGTCATTTTCATTATATTAAAAAGACCCATCATGAATTAAATTTATCTAGAAGTAACTTAAGTATTATTTATTAATTTATAATCTAATTAATTACATTTTAATCATCATTATACCATATTTTGTATTGAGTACATTAATAGGGTAAAAATGATTTTTTATGAAATTGTTTTTCCATATGTATTTTGAGATTGATTTCAAATTAAATTATAAAATTTCTTTATAATTAATTATAAAAATGGATGAAGTATTTGGGTTAATAATGTACAAATTAGTAAATATTTCCCTTTTATTTTTGGTCATTGCGGATAGTAACCTTAGTAATTTTTGTTACCATGGTAAAGGGTAAATTTTGAAACTCGGTAAAAAATAAAATAATAAGGATAATAAAATGACAATAACACATGACTACATTTTTATGAGTAAGTATTCTTTATAATTATTAAATTCTTATTTATATTACAATTTATGGTCATTTTACGAGATTGTGAAATTTATAATATTTTATTTTAAAAAAATTTAAGGATGCCACATTCATGTTTTTAAAAATTAAAATATTTTTAATATGTGGTAATAAAATGTATAAGTTTGATTATAAATATTTTTTTAAAAATAAATTATTTATCTATATCTGGGTATTTTATTTTTAATATCTTGTTAAGAAATAATTACCTTAAATTCATACACAACGTTGATTTAGTAATTATTTAATTGACGAATAATTAAATTAAATGATATTGAAAATACAAAAATTAATGTACATTGAATTAATTATTTTTACTTAATTTTATAGATAAATAATACATATTATATATTATTAAAAGATTATTTATGAATTTTTCTTTTTTTCTTGATTTTATTAAATTCAATGTAATTAATTTTTCTAAAAATTTGCATCATGAATATTTTATAGTCAATAATAATTTATTAAATGATTAAAAATCATAAATATCATAAATCCACATGAGTGGTATATGGTTAATTAATTATACCATAGTCTATATATGGGTCTTTTGGAATTTTATAGTAACATTTTTTGACCCTTATATTGTAGAAAATTTTAATAGAGTTGTAATTGTTAAAAGATTTAACATGTGGTTAAAACAATAATGGTGTAACCATAAAATAAGCATATATAAAAACTATAATATGAAGATAATTATACCCTTATCACCAAAGGATCTAATTTTAGTTGTCTAATAGACAATTTTCCATGAAAATGTGTTCTATTTTATTTATGTGAATGATAGGTAAAAACATCCATCTTATTGAAAATAATATAATTTATCTATTGACATAGAGTAAACTTAAAGATATGAATAAAAATAAATGTCTATTATTAATTTTACTGAATTAATTTCCTTATATAAATTTATTTTTAATTTTTATAAATTATATAATTACCTTATATTTTTGTGAATCACTGATACAAAACTCATTATATTAAAGAAAAAATTGGTTATTAAAAATATTAATATTGAAATAATTTGAATGAGTTAATGTGTGAAATAAATTTTATATAAATATATGTCATATTATATAGGTTTTTTATAATTATATTCAAATTTTCCCATTGTTTTGATGTATTTGAAGTCAGATTAATTGAATAGTGTAAAATTGACATTAATAAAAATATATAAAAATAATATTTAATTATATAAATTAAATTTAATAAAAGGATCATTTTTATCCATTTTAACTGGATACAGTTTGAAACAACATAAATGTTTACTTTATGGGTAATTTTTTCATTTAATGTAACATTAATAAACCATTAGGATTAACATATTGGTTACTATTGTTAAGGTAAAAATTAACTAACCAATTTGTTAATCAAAATGATATGGTTTAAATGATAGAGAAACATTTATAATTTCAATTTTAATATGAAATTTAAACTCAATACAATCAGATCTTCGAATACCTCACCATTTAGAGTAATTATTAATGATAAATTTTGTTTTTAAAATTTAATGTTTTAATAAATTCCCAAAGTTCCCTTCACCTGAGTTATATAAGGGAATTTTCCCCCTCACATCTTCACACCACATTGAGCCTTATATCTTGAAAAACCTCATACAGTTTATCTTTTTAAAATTATCAGAGAAGTTTTGGAGGTTACTTTCTACCAAAAATACCAACCCTTGATCCATAAAAATTTATCTAAATGAATTCCACCAAAGAGAAGCTAATTGTTTTTACCAACTCATTCATGTTCATTTATTCTTATACATCCTCTTAATTTTTTACAGCCTTATTAAATTAAAATATTAATGATGAAATATATAGTTATATGTTATTATCATTATCGTATAACCATATTTCATTCCCATTCTATCCAATTAATAGGGAAAACATCACTAATGCGTCTATACGACTTATTGTCTCCACATAAGCGAGTAACTCATTTTTTCATCTGCAATTTACTTGGATGGTTATAAAAATTTAAATAATTAACATATATGATATATATGGAATGGTAATGATTCTAGAAAGCTTAATTATTCTTTACCATTCATTCTTTCCATCCATAGAATAAAATGAAAACAAAGTTCATGTGCACATACAACCCGCTATCTCCATGAATAGTGTAATTTGTTTTCCTAACTCAATCACTATAGTCCTATAAAATATAAAAATATATTATTAAACATGATATATAAACCATAAATAATATTATTTCTATTATAGAATTATGAAGAAATTATAATTACAAAAACTAACAAATCAAAACATATATGAAAAAAAAGAAGTTACCACCCAAAATAGTGATTTTAACATTGAATCGATAAAAAAGGGTGATAAAATATTGCAATTAAATAGTATATGATGTCAAATATATGAGTTTAGTTTTTGGAATATATTTAAAATAAATCTATATTTATTTTATTGTAGATTTGAACAAGTACAAAGGAATTTGAACCTGGGGGAAAGGTTTATTTGATAATCTCATCATTATTCAAGATTGTTAATGTATATGTCTCAACTGGGGATTTCTTCTCCTCCCTGTCCATGTTTTAAAGATATATTTTCTAAAATTTTTAATATTATAAAAAAATTAAAAATTAATATTCACCTCTTCTTTACATTTTCATTTTTTGGAAGGAAATCATCACATCATTTTCAAAGAAACACTCATTTTACTTTTTTAGAAAAAGTGATTAGAATAATTATTTTGACATGTATGGCATGAATGGATTTATAGGTTTAGTGATAAAAAATTATTTTTAATTAATCATGTATATCTCTCAAATTTTATTTTCCAAGAATATTATTTTCAAAAACATTCCTCAAATTTATGTTTTAAAAGGTCAATTTCAAAGTGAAAAATTAAATTTTCCACAAGAATGTTTTTTGAGATATTTTTATTCATCAATGATATGAACCCTATAAAGTAATTATGATCCATTTTAGGTATGTTTTATTAATATCATAATTATTCTTTATATGGATGGTTTATGATCAATTTGATAGTGGATGTGCAATTTTGATACCATTACCATATTTCTAGGAATGTTTTTTAACTATGTTTATTGAATGGGGAACATATTACTTTTTTGTATTTTAGTTTAAATATGAATTTTTAAGCTGAATATTTTTAAGACATTTCATATGAGAATTCATGGGACTTAGTCAGTGATTGGAGGGGCCCACTATAGCCCCTCGATGCATCAGTTGGTACCATGAGACAAACTAGTTTGGGTATTCGTAGAGGTGTTACCTATTTTCTAATGGTGTCCATGATGAATCCTTGAAGGTAGGTTTTTGATATCCTAAATTATTAATTCCCTAAATATGAGGTTATTTATTTATATTCTATGTGATTATTTGATTGATAAAATATATATTGTCGGGATTCATTCTCAAGTGATTATCTATATGAAATTATATGAAAATCATTTATTCCTTCTATATTATTCCCATTTTTTGTTAAGTTAATTGTGTTTTAGTTATTTAACTTTCCATTTTGTTTATGTGTTATTTATTCATATCATCAAATATACTTATCCATTACTGATCATTTGAGATCTCCCCTTTTCTATGTTTTATTTTCCCTAAGATGGGATGGAATTTTTTATGTCCCATATGAATTTTTATGATAAGGGGAAAAATGGTGTTCTAAATGAAAATAATTTGTGACATTGAGGCTTAAAATATAATGTGGATTTCAAGAATATTTCTAGTTCAACAAGACTAATGAACTATTCAGTTCTTTAGGATATGATTTATTGTTTCTTATTTAAATGTAATAATTTATCTATAGAATTTGGGCTACTGGGGTTGGAGAATTTATAGTAGGTATCAAAGAAAACTTAGTAGAATCCTTAGGAACTAGATTTATAAAAACATATATTGGGGAATTAAACCCTATGTCTGACTATTAATATATGTCTATGTATAGTGTAGAATCCTATATATTTGGTAATGAAAATGGACAACCTAGGTTAATAATATAGACTCATTAGTTTAGAATATGGGGCCATGATATATACATACTTTGAATATTATTTCATGGTTTTGTAATAGATTACTCTGATTATTGTATTTTGATGCTTGTGTGTTTCTTTATGGGTTAATTCAATGGAGGAAACCAGAATGAACAGGGTTAAGATTAAATTCCATAAAAATGTTTTGATGAATAGAAAAATGGGATGGTGAATGGAGTAAAGGATATTATGATTATTATAAATCAGTTATCACAATATATGACTAATAAATATAACCTTAACTTACTCTTAGACTCACCATGGAAAATATTTATATAGTTCACTGAGAGACTAGGAAGATGAGACTCTGGTGAAAAAATTTATAGTTCCTTATACATGAATAATGTGATAAAAAACCATTTGAAAGTATTAGAGGAATTTGAAGACGTTTTTAGTCTAGAAAATAAAGACATAAAGCAAATAATTTCAATAGAAAATTGAAAAAAATGATAATCAAAATGGATTGGAATATTGGCCTCCCTAATATATTATATAGATGGTTGAATTTTCATAATGTGGGATGTATGTTAATTATAAAAATAAATGTCTTATGGGGAAGCCTCATAAAAATGATCAAAAATTTATTATAAGTAATGATTATAACACTGATTAAGAAGAGTCTAAAATTACTTTTGAAAGGAATTAGGTATTTGTTGTAATTAATGGTTTATGAATGAAGATGAAGGATTAAATTTATTTTGTATTTGGAATCAATAATTATTTTATTAAAGTATATTATTAATATTATTAAGTTTATAATAATAATAAGATATATAATGAATTTATAGCAGTACTTCTTCTTTAATGATTTGGAAACATATAATGAGTAGTAACATAAACCAAGAGAAGTGATTTTGTTTTGGAATTTTGATCTTTTTTAAAGATGTGATTGAAGGAATATAAAGATAATTTGTACATGATATTGAGTTAATTATGAAAATGAAATTTTAATGGGATTTTAGTGGTGACTATGGAATTGGACAATGATTTTTTATGATATTTTGTTGGTTTTACTACATGGATGTACGATATATATTCAATAACCCAAGATTTTATTTTTGGAATCATTAATGTTATTATTATGGTGTCAAGGTGTTAAATGTATTAATATATTTGCTATGTGACATTGAGAGTTACATTAAATATTTTGGTGAATCTAATGTTATGTTGACCTTTTAAATTTAGTGACCTTCCCTCTAAGTTTTTGGAATTTAAATTTGGATAGGTTTCTTTTGGACGAGTCTTAATGTTATCTAAATATGAAATGTATTATGTTGAAATTTGGATATTATTGATGAGGATTAGTTATGATTTACCATATCAGATGACCTATACTAACAACATTGGATTGAATAAATATTTAGAGGATAAAGAATGACTTTTGGACCATAGGGTTCGTCAAATTTATTTATCCATGGAAAATTTTCATGGAAAATCAATCTATAGGTGTCTGAAATTTTGTGGATATAGATCAAAGTATTAAGAATAATGGGATTATGATTATGACATGGAATGAAATATAGTAATTTTATTATCTGACCAGATATATCTAGAAATTTTAAGAATCCCTAAACTATGTAAATAGTATTTTTTAACAAAAACCTTATATGATTACTTTTCATACTGTGAAATCAATTGTATTTAACCCATCACAAGTTAATATTTTTTATGGTTAACACTATAATGATCATGTTAACTATAACTCCACATGAATCCTTGGTAATTAGGTTTCTCTTCCATCACCATTTTTCCACTTCGCACTCATTTTCTCCTATAAGGAATCCAATTATGTGTTATTCTATATGACCTTAACACTTCCCTTTTTTTCATTTAAATCCGACATTTTATTTCTCTTATTGATATTTTGGGATTTCCAGAATTAAATTTCAAATTATAATCCATAAAATTAAAATGTGATATATCAAATTATGAATATATAATATTTCTAATGGTAGGATAATGTAAAACACGACGATTTTTTAGTATCTATTTTTTTAGAATTTAATCTCTTCGATATCTTATGTTGCATGAAACACCCAGTTTGAACAGACAATAAAATATTAGTTTGTGATCATCAAACATATACATTAAATTGGATGTAATGAATAATATTAACCGCGTTATGAAATATATTATTTTTCATATTATTGTTAATGTATTAATTATTTCCTTATGAATAAGAACATAATTTTTTGTAAAATCGTTTATTCTTCAAAAATTAGTTTTCTTCCAAAATTGTTTTCTCAAATTTTATGAGTAAATATTTTAATCAATTTCTATCATTTATAAAAACCTTATTTTAAAAAATTAATATCATTTATATATTCATCATATTAAAATTATATTATTGATAATTTGTGGTCTTTTTCTAAAAATATTATTTTCCCAACAAATAGTGAAAACTACATATTTTTATAAATCTATAATTTTTTAAACATAAATTTCCCAGAATTTTTGAATTGACGTTGAAGCATTATAAGAACTATTTATTTATATATAATCTAACTAACTACATTTTAGTAATCCTTATTCATTGTATTGGTATAAGTATATATTTATTCTTAAAAATTCGTTTTTCAAGAAAAATATTTTTTGTTGCGTTTTCAATTATTAATTATAGGACAAATTCTAAAATTTCTATCTTTTGAATTTTGAATAATTTATTCAAAATTATTATTCAAAAATTTAAAATTTTGTAAATAGTTCCATTTTATTTTTTTCCAATATGAATAGAAACTTTAGGTATTTTTATTACCATGGTAAAGGGTAAATTTAGTAATTTATGTTAAAAATAAAATGATAAGGACCATAAAATAAGTATAACACATTACCAACATTTATTGGATGATTATTATTCATTCATAATCATTATAGATTCATTTTTTTCATTTCTAGACATTTTGATGGGATTGTGATTTAAATAGAATTTTTTTAGAAAAGTCAATGATTTCACATTCATGTTTTTAATAAAAATCTCGTTTTTTATATGGGGTTATCTAGAGGATATGTTTGACGGTAAATATGTGTTTTAAATGTAATATGTGTAACTATATCATGGTAGTATTTAAAAAAAATTAATGAAGAAATAATTACCTTAAATTCATGTACAATACTGATGAAGTAATTATTCAATAAATGGAAAAATTAAATAAGCGATATTAAAAATAATAAAATAATAATAATTTTAACTAATTAAAGTTATAAATGAATTATAAATAATCATATGATGTGTTAGTGATTCCCAAAAATATTTTGTACCAAATTTTCATATTTGATGATTTTATTAATGTGAATTTAATGAAGACTTCAAAAAAATGGATTTTTTGATATTTTATAGTAACCAATATTAAATTAAATGGGTTGAAAATTTAAAAATAATAAATCCTTCAAAATAAAATTAATATGGTTAATTGAATATACTATTCTATATTTATTGGTATTTTTAATTTTATTGTAAAAATACTTACTGTTATATAGTATAAAAGGTTAATAGTTTTTTAATTGTTAAAAATGTTAACATGTGGTTATGAAAAAAAGATAAGGTTATAACCATGAACTAAACAAATCAAAAAATTAATAGATTAATAGGGTTAAAACCTTATAATCTGAGGATATTATTTTAGTAGTTTAGTAGAAACTCTTACATAAAAATAATTATATATTATTTAAATCAAAGATAGTTACAAAATATCACTATCATTGTATTTAATATCTTCTCTATGTCTACAAAAAAATGAGAAAAACTAAGTATATATTTTGATATTTAGTAACTAATTTTCATTATATTTTTTTTAATTTTTAGAACATATATAATTACCTTAAATTTTTGAGAAATGATAACATGATATTTTTTTAATTAATATAATAATAAAATAAATTATTTTAAAAAATATTAATTTTAAATAATTTGACCATTTTAATGTGTGAGAAAAGTTTTATATAAATATGTGGAATTTTGGGGTGGTTCTAAATCATTATATTTTAAATTCTCCTTTATCATGATGTATTTGTTGTCGGATTAACGAAATATTGTCAAATTGACATAAATAATATTTTATAAAAATATTATATTATTATAACATTTAAAATTTCTGAAAATATTATCTTCATATATGTTAGTAGGATATTGTTTAAAAAATCATAAAACTTCCATTTGTGAGTCATCTTATCATTTATAGTACAAATAGTATCCCAATACGATTAAAATAGTTGTTACCATAGCTGTGGTGAAAAACAACTAACATAGGGGTTATTCGGAATGGAAATGTTTAAAATGAAACCAAGACATGCCTAATTTATATTTTTGAAGGGTTAAAAATCTTATCATATACTCTCTTATAACCCCATACCACTTTTAGACATATTTTATTATAAATTCAATTAATATAATTTAATCTTTTTAAAAATTCAAAAAGTTCCCCTCACCTCAATTTTAAAAGTGAACCTCCTCCCTCAATTGTTCACACCACATTGAGCCTTCTATGTCGAACAACCCCGTAAAATTTCTCCTCAAAAAATCCTCATACCTTTCTTTGAATTTATGGTCTTCTAAAAATACTAACATAAGGCCCCTATTAAAATATCTAAATGAATTCTATCAAAGAAGTGGTAATTTATTTTATCATGTAATTCATGTTCATTTATTTTTATACTTACTATTCTTGTTTTTGTTCAAACATAAATTAATTACTCAAATATCATTTCTATTGTAATGTCCCGGACCACTCTTGTCTATTCCTTTGAGAAAATGTGGTGCTGGAGGTGTTTCGTGAGGTCAAGGTGACTTGGTGTGTGTTTGGGTGGTCTTTTAATAAAATCTAAAGGTTTTGGTCTTCGCACGGGAGGCACACAATTTTCCTAAACCGTGCAGCCAAACCATGCAAGGTTGGTCTTAGAGGAAGTGGCTAACGTATGGTTAGCACACTGTTTGTCTAACCGTGCTGACTAATTGTGTAAGGAGTGTTTGGTGAGGTAGAAGCTAACACACGGTTCGCGCACGGTTTGGTAAACAGTGCAGACTAACCGTGCGAGCCCTTAAAGTTAGATCCTAAAATTTAGGATCTTGACTGTTTAGCTTCTATATTGCTCTTTTAAGCCCCTAATCGGCCATAACTCGGGATTACCTTTCCTGGGAGGTAAGAGAATCTCTCCCAAGCGATTTGGAGGCGATCCAGAGGATTTTTTGTGAATCGAACCCGGTTCTTGAGGTATGCGGTCGTTATTGCTTGATTTTCGTAGATCTACTTAGATCTACTCCTCCTATTATCTCAGGATCTTAGATCTATGCCCGTTTTGGGTATATCAATGTGTGTGGATGTCGTTTATGTTGAGCTTTGATCTTGGTTCTGTTAGGAGAGAAGACCTAAGGAGGATTCATGGAGAATCGACTTGGTTTCTTGGGCGTTCATCAACTGTTGTGGTTTTCCTCGAAATCCTTTGAGGTAGGGGATTCCTGCTTCTCACTCTTTTTTGTGTAATTGTATTTTTAGCATGTATAATCCCACTAGATGAATTTGGAATTGACTTAATAAATATATTTGAACCGGATTGAAAATTTTCATCGAACGTATGTTGTTCCCTATTGCTTTTTCTAGATAGTGTGATATCTATGCCTTGCTTGTTGGAATGTTGTTCTTGATGAAATTGATAAAGAATGTAAAGATGTAAATAATTGATAATTAATTGCCCAAATATAAAGAGGCATGAAAAATAATATTGTTCTTGTTGTAATTTGATGTTGATTAAATTGGCATAGTAAGCATGTTTAATCTTTGTGATAGATTACTGATTTGGTTCATGATGTTGGAACCAATGAATTGAATTTGTTAATTCAATATGGATTAAAGAACTTGATTGATTGAATTCCCTAAAGGGTTCTGAGTTACCCTCTTATTGTGGAATAGGTCTAAGAGCCTAATTGATGTGGTGTTTGTTTTTCCTGCTTCTTGTGATGTGATGTGACCTTATAGGGGTTTTTTGATATGTGGAGGCAGGGAGGCCTTGTGGTTGTGGCAGCGGATTATGCCTAGGGTGGCGAGATGCATCGTTTTATGCATGTGGGTGTCGGGGAGGAAACCAGGGATGATGGTATGGGATGGATGTGATGGCTGGATGTTTGGTGGTTTGGATTGGTTGTTTATCTACCTTACTTTTACCCACTGCTCAAGGAAGATGGTTTTGGTTACCCTTCTTCTGAAAGGGGTGAAGACATGTGAGGTATGCCACAGTCTTTCCGTGTTTAGCCTCTTGAGAGAGAATGGGTCTACACTCTTGCTATAGGCAGCAAAGACTCGACAGGTAGTATATCTACTCACCGTGTTGATCCCCCTTGTGTTTAGTAGCATAGGATTCTAGTCTAGAATGCCTGGGAATATGGGAAAGTAATTCTGTAATGAAAAATTGATTAAATAGTGATAATCCATGGGGATGGAGATGCTGGAATTTAATGGTGATGTTGTGAATTTTAAAGAAACAGTGGATTTTGAATGTTATGACAATTAAGTTTAATGTGATTTTTTTCATGATTAATTAATGTTCAAATAATTAATTTACTTAAAGAGGAATTGATAAAAAAAAGGGAATACAATGACCTAATGAAGTTCTTTAATTTGTTTTGTGCATACAGGATACCTAGTCTTAGAAATAACAGCCCTGGGTCCGAGAGACGTTAGCTACAGTTGATACTAAGACTGGGTTATTCCCATAGTGTGGTTGTGAGTTATATATATTCTATACTTAATGTGTTTTTATACGCTACTCCACCCTGTCAGTAAGGGCAATGGACACCTGGGGATTCTGAGCCCTGGGGGGTGTTTTCCCCAACATTCTGGTGGGAGGATGAATGCCTAACTACCCCCTTTGGCCCCTCTCTCTTCTCTTGGTAGATACTCATGCCATTGTCACATCAGTGAGTTTTCCCCATATATGTGTGTATAGGGTTGTAATGGCTTGGGGATACTTCCACACATATATTCTATATATAGTATCCTGTGGACTATTATAGGCGTAACGTGTATAGGCTGTGATGTCTTGAGGACCCTTACTCGGTGAATGGGCTATAAGGGCTTGAGGTATAATACCCGACGTATGATACACGTTATGTGATATATGGTGGCTCCTGGAAACTACCTGTTTACTTTTGGTTGTGAGGATGGTGTGGTTCTTAGCCTAGGTGTCTGCGGGCAAGCCTTTGTGGTGCACATGGTGCAGATTGTAGAGCTTAGCCCAAGTGTATACGGGAAAGCCTTTAGAGAGAGATGCACAGGACGTATGTCGTTGGGGAAAAGCGGAAAACCAGCGGGGAAGTAGTAGTGGGGAACACTTGATATTATTTTCTAAATGATATATTCTTGTATGCATTACTTGGTGAGAGTAGCCATAGTGAGGTTGGGAATATAGTATACCTGTTTAGGTGATGAGTTAGTTTCACTTGTTGTTCACCATGCTTTAGCATGATTTCTTTACTTTTTCATGAGATACTTCAGGGAGGATCCTACTGAGTATACTGTTATTCTCAACCTACGTATATATAAACATTTTTTTCAGGACCCTTGGATCAGTTTGGAGATCAAGATGGTTTCTACTAGCTTGGAGTTGCAGGAGCTGTTCAGGCTTGTAGTTACTACTATTTTTACTTTCGATTGGTTACTTGTAGTTTTCCCTTTCAGTTGTAGTACTTTTGCATGGAATTACATATATGTACTTGGGTTTCTTTTATATTTCAGTTTTGAGTTGGAGTTTGTTGGTGTCTATCTTATCTCTCTCTTCTACACGAGTTCACTTAGAGGGTAATGCATCCCATTTGAGTGTTTATTATACCGTCGGTGCAAGTCTCCAACATGGGGCCTATTGGTGGCGAGACTCGAGGGTCATTATCCCCCACTTCACATTGCTGCCTAGGAGGGGTACACTTTGTGGGGAGGGGGTCATGATAGAGTGGTATCAGAGGTCTAGTTGAGGGATAGAATGGAGTTTGGAGTTAGGCACAGGTGAGGTTGTATGGGTTCGTAGGGAAACAGTGTCATTCATGTTTAGCAAGTGAGGTAAACACTAGAGACCAACTGAGACATAGGCGTTTAGTTCCCCCTATGATCATATGTACGGTCCTTTATGTTTACAATTGCTTCTAAACAAGGTGATACTAGTTGCAGGGTAGAGACCTAGGAAAGGATCATGCATCATTATTCTTTGTGCCTATGTTTGAATGGGTAGACCTTGGGATAGGTTAACCTAAAATAAATAAAAGAAAACAATTAATTAATTAATGTTGAGTCTTCCATATTCCAAGCTTAGGAGCTCTAAGTTTTTGATATTTTTTAGGCATGGCTCCAGGTCGACGTCCTCATCTGGTTTTTGTAGAAGATGTCTAGCAGGTTGTTTCAGTAGATCGCTATAGGGTACAGGTTGACAACGATGACACATGGAGGAAGACACTCCGAGAGTTTCAGAACCAGAGTCTACTGAAGTATGAGGGTTCCGTTTTAGATGCAGTCATGGAAGACTGGTTGGAGGAGGTTGAGATAGGCTTCATTTCGATCCGTGCTCGAAACAAGCACTGGGTGTCCTTGGTTGGGACGATACTGCATGGAGTAGCGAGGCAATGGTGGATTTTGTTCCTCAGGGATCGTGAGGAGTCTGCGATCTCATGGGTGGAGTTTCGAGACAAGTTCAGGGTTGAGTTCCTTTCTTCAACAGCAAAGGCGTCTAGTCGCTAGGTGCTTCTTACCCATCGACATGGGAGCTCCAGTGTTTGAGAGTTTGGAATCTATTTCAGAAACCTTTTACGATATGCTTCGGACCTGTTACCATATGAGGAGGCCGGGGTGGGGTATTTTGAGGAGGCTTTGCATCCAGAGATCAAGCGTCAGTTCACCCCATTTATGCTGAAGACATATGTTGAGGTGCTGGTGAGGGCAGAGATTGTCGAGAGGACTTTGGCCCGGACCGGATCATCATGAGAGGGGAATCAACATGATTTCTCACGAAGCAAGGATGTGGTCTGGGGTTACCGGTTTTTCTGGAAGAAGAGTTTCCATTCACCCTCGGGTAGGTACCAGCCCTTCACATCTCGTTTCTCCGCAGGCAGAAACTCTCTGGCCTATGCCAAGGGATCAAGTGCTTTTTTTCTTGTGTTCATCATGGTCATCACCAGCGGGAGTGCCCGACCTTTCAGAGAAGTCATCGTGCACCGGGTGCTCCGTTCCAGGTTCCTCCGTTGAGGCAGTTCCAACCGAGCCAGCAGCAGCAGGTTGCACCTACTTTCAATCAGTAGAGGGTAGATTGGGTAGGTATATGATTACCCCATAAAGCTTCTTGTCCTCAGAGAGCAGATTTTGACTGTGGTGGTGGTCGTTATCAGGGTCAGAGAGGCTGTGGAGGAGGTCGTGGTCAGCTTCATGCTCTTGCGTTGCCAGCACCAGACGATCCAGATGTCGTTCGAGGTACCCTTTTATTGTTTTCTACCTTGGTGTATTCCATGTTTGATTTAGGAGCAACACACTCCTTCATATCACCTACCCTTGTCCATGCTTTGGGACATGAGGTAGAGAGGCTTTCAGTGGCCTTGGCATTGACTACGGCAGTTAGAGGTCGAGCTGACTTATTTGAAGTATATAGAGACTATGAGCTAGTTTTGGGATAACACCGCTCTTGGTGACATTTCCTATGTTTATGAATAAATCCATATGATTTCATCCTCAGAATGGATTGGTTTTATTCGTTGTATGCTATTTTAGATTGCTTCAGAAAAAAGGATGTCTTCATTGGTGCAGATGGAGATCAAGTGGTGTTTGTTGGTGAGAGAGATCCTCGGATGGGTCATAGATGGTTTCCATCCTTATCGTCCATGGTGGCTGGGATAATGATATGTTCTTCAGAGGTTCAGAAGTTGGTGGTTCCTAGGGTCGTGGAGGAGTACCATGATGTCTTTCCAGAAGAGGTTTTTGCATTACCCCCTCGATGAGAGATCAAGTTTGGGATCGAGCTATAGCCAGGAGCTTCTCCTATCTCTATGTCCCCATATAGGATGGCCCCTTATGAGTTACGAGAGATGCGTATACAGCTTGACGGTCTATTGCAGTGTGGTTTTGTTCGACCATGTGTGTCACCATGGGGTGCACCAGTTCTGTTCATGAAGAAGGCCGAAGAAAATTTGTGGTTGTGTGTCGATTATCGTCACTTGAACAAATTGACAATAAATAATAGCTATTATATTCCACTGATTGATGATTTATTTGATCAACTGAAGGGTGAATGTTGGTTCTCAAAGATATACTTTCGGACAGGATATCATCAGATGCATGTAAAGGATGAGGATATCCCGAAGACTTCTTTCTTTTGTCGTCATGGGCATTAGGAGTTTGTTGTAATTCTATTCGGCATGACAAATGCTCCAGCTGTGTTCATGGGATTGATGAAGGTTGTGTTCCGTGAGTTCCTGGACAAGTTTGTGGTGGTTTTCATCGACGACATCCTCGTGTACTCCACATCTGAAGAGGACCATGCAAAGCATCTACATGCTATTTTGGGAGTTCTTCATCGACATCAGCTGTTTGGGAAGTTGTCGATGTGTGTGTTCTGGGATCGAGAAGTCAGTTTCTTGGGGCATGTTGTGTCCCATCATGTAGTAGCTATGGATCAATCGAAGATAGAAGAAGTTGTGTCTTGGGAAGCCCCCAAGAAAATTTCAGAGGTGTGAAGTTTCATTGTTCTCACAGGGTACTAAAGGAGGTTCATAGCCAATTTCTCATGAGTTGCAACTCCTCTGATATCATTGACTGGGAAAGATCAGGCTTTCATATAGACTGATCTGTGTCAGACAACTTTTGAGTATCTAAATGAGAAGTTAGTAAGTGCTCCAGTCCTTTGTCTTCCAGATGAAGGAGTTCAGTTTGATGTGTTCTGTGATGCTTCACATCTGTGACTAGGCTGTGTTTTCATGCATCAGAGGTCAGTTATTTTTTATGGGTCCCGGTATTTGCGTCCCCATGAACGCAACTATTCCACCCATGATTTCGAGTAGGTAGCTGTGGTGTTTTCTCTGAAGTTGTGTATACATTACCTCATTGGTGAGCGCTTTTTGGTTCTCACTGATCATAAGAGTTTGAGGTATATTTTCTCCCAGTGTGACTTGAACTTGTGACAACGTCGGTGGATGGAGTTCTTTTAGGAATAAGACATTGAAATATCATATTCACCTGGAAAAGGGAATTTCATAGCTGATGCACTGAGCCGAAAGTCACATAGTGGTGCTCTGCATGAATCAGGTGATTCTTGGAGAGTAATGGAAGAACTTTCAGAATAACACCTTGATATGGGAGAATTTGGGGGTAGAGGTTATCTTTTTTAGATGACGGTGCAATCATCCCTGATGAAAAAGGTGTAAGATTCCCAGTTGGGGGATCTAGAGGTGGAAGTTTGGAGAGACCGAGTTGTTTGTGGTGACGCCCCTGATGGTTGGTCGGAGGACGAACAACACCGAGTGTTGTATCATGGAATGATTTTTGTTCCCTTGGTGATGTGTGAGGCGGTCCTCAGAGAGTTCCATGGTTCTACCTTAGTAGTACATCCTAGCATGGAAATGATGCACCGATCCTTGAGGAGTCAGTTTTGGTGGCCTGGGCTAAAGCGTGTGGTTTCAGAGTTTGTGTCTCGTTGTTTAATCTGCCCGTAGGTGAAGGCCGAACATCGTGTTCCTGGTGGTCTTCTCCAGCCATTAGATATTCCTCAGTGGAAGTGGGAGGACATCTCAATGGGAATTTTTACAGGTTTACCTTGAGCTCCGGGAGGTTTTAATTCTATTTGGGTGGTGGTGGATCATTTAACAAAATCGGCCCACTTTATAGCAATAAAGGAGTCAAGCTCAGTGGAATTTCTGTCGAGGTAGTATCTAGAGGAGGTGGTGAGACTTCATGGAGTCCCTAGGAATATAATTTATGATTGAGATCCTCATTTTACCTCCAGGGTGTGGAGAGGTCTCAAACATGCTTTTGGTTCTTAGCTATTCCTAAGCACTACTTTTCATCCTCAAACAGATGTTCAGACAGAGCGAACCATCCAGATGCTAGAAGACATGTTTCGCTATTGTGTTCTTGATTTTGGAGGTTCATGTATGAATCACATACCCTTGGTTGAGTTTTCCTACAATAATAGTTTCCACTCCACCATTGGTATGGCACTGTTTGAAGCCTTGTATGGCTGGCCTTGCCGTTATCCATTATGCTGGACTGGGGTTGGAGGGTCAACAAGTCTCAGATCAAAACTAGTACAGAATACAATAGTGATGGTTCAGGTGATTTGTGAGAGGATGATGGTAGCACAAGATCGTCAGAAATCATCTGCTGGTCAAAGGAGGAGACCCTTGGAGTATAATGTTGGGGATCATGTGTTTCTGAAGGTGACTCCCCGTCATGGGTAGCAAAGGATTGGTCATGGGAGTAAGATATCGCCCTGCTTTGTTGGGCCTTTCGAGGTTGTAGCTCATGTTGGAGCTATGGAGTATCGAGTAGCACTTCCCCTTCAGATGAGACAGATACATGATGTTTTCCATGTATCACACCTACGTCGTTGTCTTCATGATGACTCCTACATCATCGATTGGGGAGAGAATTGTGTTGATGATGATGCCACATTTGAGGAGAGACATGTGGAGATACAAGACCACAAGGAGAAGGTTTTGTGTGGGTGATCCATTCCATTAGTTAGTGTCTTGTGGAGACATGGTGGCTTGGAAGAGAGTACTTGGGAACGTGAGGCACAGATACATTCTCAGTACCCAGATTTGTTTGATGTTTAACTCTTTTCAGGTATAATGTTTCCTTTATTGGTTGTGGAAGTTTCACATTTATGAGATGGCTCCCTTTGTTACTTTGGTGGATTGCACTCTTTTGATATGTATCTCTTTGGGTGGTTGTTCATACCCTTCTTCGTTTTATCTTTAGGTGAGTTTTGGATTCATGAGGACGAGGTTGTTTTGAGAGGTATCTAATGTAATGTCCCGGACCTCTCCGGTCAATTCCTTTGTGAAAATGTGGTTTTGGAGGTGTTCTAGGAGGTCAAGGCGACTTGGTGCGCATTTGGGTGCTCTTCTAAGGAATTCTAAAGGGTTATGGCCTTCGCACGGGAGGCGCACGGTTTGCCCAAACCGTGCGGCCAAACTGTGCAAGGTTGGTCTTGGAGGTAGTGGATAACAGACTGTTAGCGCACGATTTGTCTAACCGTGCGAACTAATTGTGCGAAGAGTGTTTGGAAAGGTAGAAGCTAATGCACGGTTAGCGCATGATTTGGTAAACTGTGTGGACTAAACGTGAGGGCACTTAAATTTAGATCCTAAAATTTAGGATCATGACTGTTTAGCCACTATCTTTCTCGTTGAAGTCCCTAATCGGAAATAACTCGGGATTACTATTCTTGAGAGTTAGGAGAATCTTTCCCAAGCGGTTTGGAGGCGATCCATAGGTTTTTTTTTGGTGAATCGAAGCTGGTTCTTGAGGTATGTTGTCTTTCTTGCTTGATTTTCATAGATCTACTTAGATATACTACTCCTCTTCTCTCAGGATCTTAGATTTATTCCCGTTATGGGTAGATCTATGTGTGTGGATGTCGTTTATGATGAGATTTGATCATGGTTGTGTTAGGAGAGAAGACATAAGGAGGATTCGTGGAGAATCGACCAGGTTTCTTAGGCGTTCATCGACTGTTGTGATTTTCATCGAAAACCTTTGAGGTAGGGGATTCATGCTTCTCTCTCCTTTATGTGCAATTGTATTGTTAGCATGTATAATCCTACTGGATGAATTGGGAATTTACTTAATAAATATATTTGAACCAGATTATTAAATTGCATCGAACGTATGTTGTTGCCTCGTGTTTTTCTAGACAGTGTGATATCTATTCCTTGCTTGTTAGCATGTTGTTCTTCATGAAATTGATAAAGAACATAATGCAGGAATTAATTGATAATTAATAGGATAAATATAAAGAGGCATGAATAATAACCTGGTTCTTGTTGTAATTTTATATTGATTAAATTGGCATAGAAAGCATGTTTAATATTTGTGATAGCTTACTGATTTGGTTCATGATGTTGAAACCAACGAATTGAATTTGTTAATTCAAGATGGATTAAATAACTTCACTGATTGAATTCCCTGAATGGTTCTGAGTTACCCTCTTATTTTGGAATAGGGATAAGAGACCAATTTAGGTGGTGTTTGTTTTTCATGGTGCTTGTGATGTGATGTGACCCTGGAGGGGTGTTGTGATATGTGGAGGCAGGGAGGCCTTGTGGTTGTGGTATCGGATGACGCCTAGGGTGGAGAGATGCATCAGTTTATGCATGTGGGTGTCGGGGAGGTCACCAGGGATGATGGTATGGGATGGATGTGATGGCTGGATGTTTGGTGGTTTTGATTGTTTTTTTATCTACCTAACTTTTCCCCACAGCTTGAGGTAGCTGGTATTTCTTACCATTCTTCCGAAAGGGGAGAAGACACGCAGGTTATTCCACGTGCTTTCCATGTTCAGCCTCTTGAGGGAGAATGGGTCTACGCTCTTGCTATAGGTGGAAAAGTCTAGACGGGTAGTATATCTACTCACCGTGTGGAGCCCCCTTGTGTTTTGTAGAATAGGATGATTTTATAGAATGCTTGGGAATATGGGAAAGTATTTCTGTAATAAAAAATTGATTAAATAGTGAAAATCCACAGGGGTGGATATGCTGGAATTTAATGGTGATGTTGTAACATTTAAAGAAACAATTGATTTTGAATGTGATGCCAATGAAGTTTAATGTGGTTTTGTTCATGGTTAATTAATGTTCAATGAATTATTTAACTTAAAGAGGAATTTATGAAAAAGGTAATACAATGACCTAATGATGTTCTTTAATTGGTTGTGTGATTACAGGATACCTAGTCTTTGAAATAGCATCCCTGAGTCCGAGAGACGTTAGCTGCAGTTGAGACTAAGACTAGGTTATTCCCGTAGTGTGGTTGTCAGTTATATATATTCTGTACTTTTTGTGTTTCTATATGCTACTCCACCCTATCAGTAAGGGAAACTGACACCCCGGGGATTCTGAGCCCTGGGGGGTGTTTTCCCCAACATTCCTGTGGGAGGATGAATGGCTGACTACCCTTTTTTTCCCCTCTCTCTTTTCTTGGTAGATACTCGTGCCATTGGAACAACGGTGAGTTTTCCCCATATATGTGTGTAGAGGGATATAAAGGCTTGTGGTTATTTCCACACATATATTATGGATATAGTATCTTATGGACTACTATAGGTGTAATGTGTATAGGCTGTGATGGCTTTAGGACCCTTACTCAGTGTATGGGCTGTAATGGCTTGAGGTAAAATACCCGACAGATGATACATGTAATGAGAGCTGTGATGGCTCCTGAAAACTACCTGGTTACTTTTGGTTGTGAGGATGGTGTGGTTCTCAGCCCAGGTGTCTACGGGCAAGCCTTTGTGGTGCATGTAGTGCAAATTGAAGAGCTTAGCCAAGTGTATACGGGCAAGCCTTTGGAGAGAGATGCACATGATGTATGTCGTTAGGGAAAAGCGGAAACCTAGTGGTGAAGTAGTAGCGGGGTACCCTTGATATTCTTTTTTATATGATATATTCTTGTATGTGTTACTTGGTGTGAGTATCCAAGGTGAGGTTGGGAATGTAGTATACCTGTTTAGGTGACGAGTTAGTTTCACTTGTTGTTCATTATGCTTTAGCATGCATTATTTACTTTTGCACGAGAGGCTTCGGGGAGGATCCTACTGAGTATACTATTATACTCACCCTACGTATATATAAACAGTTTTTCAGGTCACTTGGTGCAGGTTAGAGATCAAGCATGTTTCTACTAGCTTGGAGTTGCAGGAGCTGTTCGGGCTTATAGTCCCTGTTGTTTTTACTTTCTTTTGGGTACTTGTAGTTTTCTATTTCAGTTGTAGTACTTTTGCATGGAATTCCATATATGTACTTTGGATTCTTTTATATTTCAGTTTTGAGTTGGAGTGGGTTGGTGTATATATTATCTCTCTCTTCCACATGTGTTATCTTAGAGGGTAATGACTCCCATTTGAGTGTTTATTATACCCTCGGAGCTAGTCGCCAACCCGGGGCTTACTGGAGGCGGGACTCAGGGGTCATTATCTCCCTTTTCACATTGACGACCCAGGAGGGGTACACATTGTTGGGAGGGGGTCTTGACATCTATACTGAGATGTTATTATTATTATTATCATACAACTATATTCCATTTAATTTCTATCATATGACAAGAGAAACATTTATCGTGCGTAAGTATGATTTACCATCTCCATGTATTGGATTAATTCATTTTTTCATCCCCTCTTTACTCATATAGTAATAAAAAAGGATGTAATGAACATATATGATATATAAGGAATATTAATTATTCTATATAGGTTAATTATTCTCTTCCATTCTTTCTTTCCATCAATTTAATAAAATGGAAATAACATTCATGCATACATATGACCTACCATCTCTATGAATAATTTAATTTATTTTCCTACACCTATCTATCGGGATGAATCCAAATATTAACATTTATAATATATATGTTATTTAATGAATAGATAATATTCTAGAGATTATTTTTATTATGCTAAATATTTAAGGACAATAACTAACAAATAAAAATATACATGAAAAATGAAGACACTGCCACAAAAAACATTGATTTTAATAAATAATTGATAAAAAGTGTGTGATAAAATATTATATATAAATAATATATAGTCTAATATATATATGTGTGTGCTTTTGGAATATATTCATAAAAAATCTATATTTGTTATACATTAGGTTTGAACATGTATAAAGGAAGTCAAACCTGAGGTAAGGGTTTATTTCAAAATATCATCATTATTTTGGATTATTTATGTTTAAGTATAATCTGGGGAATATTTATCTCCCATAACCATTAAATAAAATTATTTTCAAAATGTTTTATGAAAATTTATTTTTAAATTCTATGTTTCAAAGTGAAAAAAATTATTTCTCTAATGAATTTTTTGAAGATATATTTTTTCATTGATGAAATAAACCCTCTAATTTAATTTTAATCAAATCAGGTTATATTGTAATAATATAATACATATTCATTCTATTGTTGTTTTATGATCATCTTAATTCTGAATCAGCTATTTTTATATCATTAATCAAATTTCAATCGAGTTTTTATGATTATATTTATTGAATGGGAAATTATTTAAATTTTTTATGCTAATATAAATAATAATGTTTACCATGATTATATATCACTCTATTCATATGTGTAATGCATTTGAAATATTAACTGACATGTGTGGAACTTTATAGCCCCTCAATACATCGATTAGTCTCATGAGACAAACATGTTGGGGTATTGGCTAAGGTATTACTTGTTTATATATGGTGTCTTGGCCAAATCCTTGATTATATGTTTTTTTGATGTCTTCCATTATGAATTACATCATTATGAGATTAGTTATTGATATTCCAGGTGATTATTCAATTATCAGATTATCCATGTTTACCTTTTTCTCTCATGCGATTATTTATATGGAATTATTTTATAATAAACCATTTCTACCATATTATGCTCAATTTATTGATTAAATTCCATGCGTTTTATCTATTTACCTTGACAAATTACTTATGCCTTATTTACTCATAGGTACTATATTAATTAACCCTCACTACTTATTTTAACTCCCTCAATTCTTATGAATATGTTATAAGGTTACCATTGACCCTGTGATACTAGGGTTGAGTTATATACAAATGATTCATAGGTTCCAATTCATAAGAAATAATGTTATTGAATAAAGATAATCCCTAAGGGGGATAAAGCTAAAGTGATCTATAAGGAATGTTCTTCAAATCCAAGATAGTGCTTAGAATCAATTCAATAAATGGTTTAATCACCTACTCATAGGCAATCAGGTCCAGTAACAATGATGTTCTGTCCACTTGATCCTTGGGAGAATTCTAAGAACCCAACAAGGAGGACAATTCAATCCTTGGGGATATCCTCAAAATCCAACTTCTTGGGGGGAAATGTGACCACTCAAAATCATTTAGCTTCTGATAGGTTCTAGATATCTATCTATCCACTTATAGGCCTCATTTAAGAGGTGTTATAAGACACTATACATGACCTATCTGTAGGACCTCGGGACACTCTGAGAGGGGAGGGGTGAATCTGGGTGTCAACTTTTTCTTTTTAAAACCAAGGATCTTGTTCCCACGTTGGTCCGAACTAGTTAAACCTATTTGATGGAAATGATCAGTAAAGAAACATTCACATTCAAAGAGATAACAAAACAATTTTTACTTGGTTCACCAATAAGGGCTGCATCTAAGGAGCATACGCCAACAAGTTTCTGGTCGTACCAAATTCCACTAAACTTCACAAGCTGTGGATTATAAAGGTTCAGGCACAGTCACTTTTTCCCAAGCTTACTTCCTTAACAAAAGTTTAGGGATAGATCACTACATCCCTCGAGTCACTCCCGTTGACTCCCCCTGGCTCACTGCCCTTGGTGAAGTCCCAGTCAGTTTATAGACATGAAGGTCTCATAAATAGATTTTCATTGAAGTATTTGTCTCATGTTCAGAATGAGACAATGCTTGCATCAGTGTACTAAGTTGATGCTCTTTTGTATTAAATCTTCTACTTTAGTGCAATAACTGAATGCAATAAATCACCTTCTTATCTTCCTATGATTCCCAATACCGACACCTGAGTGTATTGGGTTATTCCCCTCTTTTTGTGCATATTTATGTTTAGTTGCATGAACTGTTCTTCTTCTCTTTGCAGAGCACAACGACGGTGCTAAACACCAGTCATGTGTGCACGGTACCACTTCACTTCATAAAACCAAATTTTTCACTATTATTCTGTCTTTGAAAATGAATACATCATCTATTTCACTGAAGGTATCGGGAAATATTCCAGATTTCGTGAAGCTGCAAAAAGATAGGCGTTCTCCAACAGCACCCGGTGCTCTTCTCCAAGCCTAATGCGCAAGTCCCAATACGTCGTGCAAGTCTTTGGCATGCATGTCCAAACTAGCATGAATGTTTTACCAAACCCCGTGTGCGACAATGCCTTCTTCAACTTCAAAACTGCACGACTCACTTCCTTTCTCACGCAAACCTCATTGGGCGCCCAACCAACATCCGACGCACAACTTTTAAAAACTAGCGCGAAAGTCTCACCAAACCACTTGTGCGACCACTCATCACTTCCCCGACCACCACTCCTGCACGACGGGAGATCTGATTTTATCTAAGTGTTGAGCTCGTGTGGAATGAGGATGGGTCGACCTGTATTTATAGGCATTTTGACACCCTATGCGACGACACGCAAGTCTCCCCTCGACACGCAAGTTACGACGCGCAAATCTCTGCCCCTGTAAGTTACTTGGGCAGCCAACTTCCAATCTTGGGCGCCCTTCTCCCTTTTCCATATTTCAATGTTCTGATCTTGAAAAAGAATAGGCGCACAAGTTCCCAATCCTCCATGTAATTGGCGTGTAAGTACCTTTTCCAAATGAACTTTTCAAAACACTTGCATAACCAAACCCAAACCTTGCGCGAACCATATCCCTTTTCCATATTTTGATGTTATGATTTTGAAAAACATATGGATCATTAAACATGGATCATTAATCACTGCCCTTGAACTCAAAATTCCACTATGAAATCCCCTTTGTCAACAAATTTGTATGTCATTGTTTGCCTTTTCAACATGCACAATCACTTCAAAAAATGCTTCTTTTTTGTGATTTTCCTTCTTCAGAAACTCTTCTTCTTTCATCACAAACTCCACTATCATGATATATATCATTTGATAGATCAGATTTAGAATCATCATATATTGATACAATGTGAAGTACATGGCGATCTCAAAATTCCAATCCCTTCCACATTGTCTTCTTCTTCAACCGTCATTCTCTACTTCATGAAAATCATACAATTCTATTCTTAAAGAAGTCTATTGCATGGTTCTAATGCAATCATGAAGAATTTCATGGTCTTCATGAAATTCCCATTCTTCTTTAATAATTTTCATATGGATTATACCTTTCCATTCTTTAATGTTGTAAACAATGTGTCACCTTTGACACATGTTCTTTGAACTTATGATCCGTACAACAATCGTCTGAATTTCCATTCCTCCATTTCACTGGAGTACTTCTTGATCTCCTTCATTTTGATCTTCATTGAAAATTATTGACAACAAATACAACCTTATACACAAAGTGGTCCCAGCACTATCTATGTAATTCTTATACATGGGAGGAATTCCAATGAAAATGTAAATTCAATTAATTATAGTAGTACCATTCAATTAAAAGGGATCATAAGCCATATTCAAGGTAGTATGTATGGGTATCATGATAAGAAATATGAAATATGATGAGATCATTATCCCTGTAATTGGAATTACGTCTAGGCATCCCAATAATATGAAAATCAAATTAAGAGGCTTAGTAGTAGAGCCTTAGGAGGAATTTATGGGAACCCAACAAATAATATCTGATCAAAAGGCTGAAAATTTGGGTCCCAGGATGTAAGTCTTAGGATCTATATAATAATATCTGATAAAATAATATAAATCCAAATACAATGGTTTATGTTTATGAATCCATGTAATAATATCTTATCCCTTCAGGCTTATTAGCCAAGAACAAGTAAGAGCCTATAGAAATGATATAAAAATCAATGATAACCGAGTTAAGGAATAAATAAAACAGCGTGGGTGGATGAACACCAAAACCCAAAACCACTACTGTATCCCCATGGATTTCAATTATGGTATGGGTTCAAAGATGAAACACGATACCATTCCTATCAAAAACATTGTCATAAAAGCTCATATTTGGTCAAACATTGGGGCACCCACTGGGTCTACTAGGTCAGTACACAAAAGGGTAACCCTACTTGCAGTCCCCAAAATTAAATCCTAAGTGGATACATACCAAATTGGATCCTCTATGTCAATAATTATGTGAATTCATCGTTCTCATCATCCTCTTAGTGAGAAATTATGTGGAGGAATTATACATGGAATAACAGGGTCAGATCATAAGCAGAGGAATCCCATTGGGGGCCCTCATCCATAGTGATATGTTGAAACATGAAGCCAGTGTGCAGGGGCAATTAGTGACTCATATAATTCATCAATTTAATTTAAGAATTAATTTTGGTAAATCTAAACAAAAGGGATTCTACCTCAAGGGAAAGAACCATATTACTAATATTATATAAACATGTATATATTCTCAAGGATAGTTATGCCACACCACTTACCTATATAAAGAATAATGATTTTATAAAAATTTCTATTCAAATCCTTCCAACCTCACCACCATCATACACAACCCACATGGGTTTCCATTTCCATGGTTAACACAGAACATATCAATGTAATCCAAAACACAAATTTTTTAATTAATAAATTTAAGATAAAATAAAAACCGATGAGTAATAACAGGGTATAACTCACTAGGTTCCCATCACTCAATGAAAATATGAGAAACTACAAGAAAATTGTATTTACGGTTCCCTAAGAACCAATCCTAGGAAAATACTTAACCAATGACATCAACACATTGGTTCAATTAAGAAAATTTGGATTAAAACTATAGGAAATTATAAAAAATTCGTACATGATAAAAAACAACTTTTGGAAGAGTTCAAGATACCTCTCGGGTCATCCACCTCCAAGGGAAAAAAATCTGCATCACTAATATCAAATTACAACATGATTAAATGGAATCATGATATAAATACTTAGTGGAGAAACCAAAAATTAAAAAGAGATATATGGAGGATACCTAGGAATTTCAACCAAGGACAAATCATAACATAAAACACAATGAATGGCCATCAAAATACCCCTTTATGAGGATTTAATAGGGGAAGGAGAGGAGTAATCCACCTGGGTCACATAATGGAGAAAGGGGAATGAAATAGGGGGATTCAAAATTATTTATCCAAGGGGATAAAAGGTTATTTAATCAGTTAAAAGGGACAAAAAATTTATATTCATGGTTTTGGCCGTAAGGATTTTCAAAATAGTATTTTCATATTCCTTATAAAACATTAAACAAGTTTATTTGTTAATTTTATTTATACTCCATTCAATTTATATTTATTATAGAACTAGTGATCTATAATTATCAATAATAGTGAATTCATCTACATTTCCTAAGTCACATCACTAGATCACACATTACATATTGGGGATATGTTCTTCCACTATGATAATATATTTCTTTTTGAGTTTCCTACCTTCATAAATCAAAATTCCCAAATATAAATGTTTTTAGTCCTTCCTAATTTTTAAAATTGAACACCTCACCTTTTTAAAATTTAGTTCTTGTGATAATATATTCATTTCCGATCATATGTGATTTACAACCACTCTCTGATACCTATAAATCAGACTTGTCAATTTATTTTAATTAAATATATACATTTTTTTCTTTATCGTTCCATTTTTTATTCTTCCATGATTTTTTAGTAATTATCTGGATTTTTAATATTTTTTATTCTCCCCAAGGTCTAAAATTCCCTATTCATCATGTAAAATTAATAATCTACATTCATTTATAAATATCATTATTCAAGTTACATACTAATAAGTATCTTTCTTATTATTAACCTAAGATACTTCCACTTTAACACTTGATGTATAATAAGATTTTTTATGTACAATTCTATCACAAAAAAATAAAAAAATTATTAAAACAATATGAAAATATTTGAAACTAATTTTTTTGGTATTGTATCTCTATTTAAACCCTATTTTATGTGGGGTAAAACTAAATATACATAAATTTTCATGATAAATAGAATCTATTAAGGTATCCTCTCCATGGTCACAAAAATTCCCCACTTCCTCCACTTTTGGATCTTATAAGATTTTATCTTCATGAGATTGAAAATTTATCCTCTTGAATAATTTCCACTCTGGTCTTTTACTCAATTTGTCATAATTAAAAGGATTCTTCGTAGAATCTTAATCCTTATCTACATTATATTTTTTTAAAGGCATAGAAGTGATATGTACAACCTTAAAAGATGATAAAAAAGTAAGGGGATGTTTAAATTTGATTATTTAATTTCACCTCTTGAGGTTTGTGGAAATGAAAGACATATTATCATTGAATTTATTTTGTATGGACCTAACCTAATAGAAATTATCATCATCACGTTGAATATATCCAATTTTGAAATCTATTACACCATTACTTAATTATCATCATATCTCATTCCATAAAAGACATGGGTATTGTGGACACTATCTTGAGATATATATTTTGAATAATTATAATCCAGAATTCATAAAATTACATTGAAAGGTATAAGTAGTCTTATTAATATTCCATTGACAATTTTTTCTTCCTTATAATTTTAAATAAGATATTGAATATTTTTCCAAAGATAATTTAATTTATTGAAACGTGCATCAATCATTTCATTTATGCTCATCCTCATTTTTTTTCATTTTTATTACCAAATAATTAAATCATTTCCACCAAAACATTGGAATCACCTTTTTAAATTGTCAATAATTTTTTCAACATAGAATGAGAGTTTTGTTTAGGAAATTACCTTATTACTAATAAGGGTTTTCCAAATATACCCCTAATTCATTGATTTCCTCTACATATAAAATAAATTACAAGTGGTATCATTCTAATGGATCCCTACTTTCGATGTTTTTAGTTTATATCACGAATGAATATAATGTATTATTATATACCCAATGACTTGAAGTGGTTTTACAGCCAATTATTTGATAAATTTTAGTTGTTTCTTTTTATAAATGTAATGCTTTTGGGGTTAATAACCACTATTGATGTTGATATTTTTAGAGAGATAAATTCACTCTAGAAACATCCCTTAAATACAAATTGGTATTCATTTTTAAGGAGATAGACTTGGTTTCTAATAAAGTTAATGAAAATATAAAGGAGAATTCATTTAATTTTATATTGTTTAACTAGTGTGATGAAAACCTCTTTATCTTCCTTAATTTAAATATATGAGAGATGAACGTAGTAGAGTAAAAAATACATTTTTTACTTATTTCACCCTCACCATTTTATTCCATGGATATTGAATGATAATTTTCCTATCCAACAAAAATTATAACCTTCAATTCCTTATAATTACAAATATATACCATCCTTATACAACCTCCTAATTTAGAACCTGGAATGGATAAAAAAATCACAAATCTCTTTCTCTAGGGAACTTACTACTCTACATCATGTTATCTTTTTCTTAATTATATTTTCATTTTAATATAAAAAATATAATTTATTTCACTTTTTTAGTTTTTTCATTTAAATTCCATAAATAAAATACACTCATTGAAGAAATATTTCGTTAATATAGGCTCTCTAAAAGATATCTGAAATCTCATTCAATGAATATTAAAAGAACCAAAATTCCCCTTCTCTTTTAAAAACCTCCCCTATTTACACTATATTTTATCTTACTCTATGATAAGGAGTTATTCATTTTTAAATCTTAACTATCATTAACATTCCCCTCTATGAAATTCAGGATGCATAATGAATATTTATAAGTAGACATAAATGTTCATAAATTTATTTTCACATATTCCATAAATCCATCAATAATTAGGATCTATATTCTCTATATTTTATGGATTTGAATTGAAAAATTATTGTCAACATGGATTAATTTTGGACACCACAGTGTAGATTTTGTGCCTCCAGTAAAAAATCCCTTGGATATTCCAATCTCCTCATCCTTTTGGAAATATTTTTTCATCCTTTGGAATAAAAAACCCATTTTTATATGTATTTTATGGACATTGAAATACACAAAATTTTTTCACCACAATCTAGTTGTATTCCATAATGTTTTCCAGTGAATAAACCCTGTGTCAAGTTCCACACATGTTCTGGGACACCCTATTTTGATTTTATTTAAATGAGAAAATCCTTCTTGTGAAATAGTATGGTGCACATAATTTAGTAATATTGGGAACTTCAAAATACAATGACTAAAATATAGTGCATCCTCTTGACCACAACCACTATTTATTCTAGAAATCCAATTTAGGGTGATTTTTTTCTTCTTGGTGACAATGTGGATCAAAATTTCTAAAATGTTTTGGTCACCTAATCCAATCATCACTCTAGTCTTTATAAAAAAATTCACTGGAAGAATTCATGAAAACATAGTCTGGTCCTATTTGGGAAATCATCATTTATAAAAAATTCCTACAAAAAATCCCAAAAATTCTTAAGTGGTGATTATTTATAATAATTTCCCAAACAAATTCACCACACATGACTTCCATATATCATATTTCAATAGTTAAACATCTAAGGGAACATGAAACAAAAGATAGAGTGTGATCAAATTCCAAATCAGAGATAAAAGTATCAGTGCATTATAATGTTTTAGTTCATAATCATGTGATAAAACAAATGGATGGTGGAAATATATAATTAAATAGACATTGTGATCAAAATAGTTAGTTATAATATATTAATAAATAACATAGATCATGGAATGAGATTATATGATGAAAAAAGGATTAGTATAAGGGAATAACAAGTATAGAATGACCAAGAATTACACAAAAATTACCATAATCCATGAAAATATAACATAGGGATATAAAAAAAATAAACATAGAACTGCAAACTTCTTTATAAGTTAACCAAAAAGACTATCATAATATAGTGCATTTTGAATCACAACTTACGTCTCATAACATGCTGGACCAGTTGTCACTACCTACATCATATAATGGATCGATCATCACAACTCGCACCCCATAATTATATAATTCGATAAAATTCTTTACCTAATGTATTGCATGTCATCCCAAAAATCATATAATGATAAACTATAGATATATGTGAGACAGGAAATCAATCATTCATGTTATCATGAAAATCCCATGTAAAGAGTTTGGGATTCATAACACATTTACAAGGATATTTATATAATGACAATGAGACTAGGTGAGGTTGATAATAAAAATTCAATCTCCAAGAAAAAGTATCTCATAAAATAAATTATTGGGTGACACATGAGAAATAACACCATAAGTGATAGATTTTTTAGATATATATTGGAATATTAATTCTTAATTGTGACATGATTTTTTATAAATCAATTTTGATATTGTTTTAAAAAAGAAAACTTTAAATATAACATTCAAATTTCATTTTCAAGAAAGTGAAAATAATTTTTTTAAATGTTATTTAAATATAATCCCAAATTATGGATCCCTAAAATAATTAAAGATCATGCATACAAATATAAACTGGAAGATAAAAACATATGATGATCAAAATAAATTTATTTTTAATATTTTATGGAAATTTTAGAAAAAAACCCTACAATAATGAAAGTACTACAATATATACATAAATAAATAGACAAATATAAATATTTAGATTATATAAGATAAAAGATCAATTCATTTTAAAATAATAAAATAAAATATCACTAGTAATAAATAATATGGATATAGTGGAGAAAAAGAAAATTTGGAGGAGGTAAGTCGTTATCTACAACATTAAAATTTTATAAAGATTAAAATCCTAAATGAAGGATATTGTGAAATGAATATTTAATTTAAAAAAAGAATATTGAATATGATATGAAATATATCAATGGTTGAAATTAAAAAAACATATATTATAACATAGTTATAGAAGAAATATTATGAACTAATGGAATTGAAATTTAGTTAAAAAAACCCATACTATAGATTATTATTTTGTTTCAAACAAACTCACCTCATATATAATCATTTTAGGAATATAATTAAATTATATAAGAACCATATTTATATTTATATTAATTAATATTACTAATTTATTATTTATTATTACTCATTTAATGTAATGACCTAGAATTTCCATGTTTTTTTATATATATGGGAATTTTACGAATCTGTGGAAATTGACGGTGCATGATTTCAAGGCTTGGAGTGCCCGGAATGAATTTCCAAACTTTATTTCAAGTAAGTTCAGTAAATATGGGAGTGGGTTTTATAACTTTTGAACCGATGCTCAGAATAGAAATCTGAGGGCACCGTTGAACTCACAGTGCCAGTTTTCGCTTAAGAAGACTTTCACCTCGACGACAGTTGGTCGAGAGTGAAAGTTAGTTTTTAATTTTGTCGTGTATGAATAAAATAAAAATAAAAGTATCTGGAATTTTTATTTTTATTTGAAACACCAATGTGGGTGTTGGTAGGAGTGCTCCACTGGAACCAAACCTCCATGTGGAAGTTGAGGCATGGGGACCACCAGACCTTAGCCTCTCATTAGAAGTTACGGTGGTGGGGACTACCCGAACCATAACCTCCCATGAGAGGTTATGGGTGTGGGGACCACCGGGGACTAAACCCACATTTAATTGAGGGAAACTCCCATCCCCCGTCATTAATGTGGAGGAGCCTCTTGACTTCCTCCACATTAATTGTGCCAACCCTCATGCTTTAATTATGCCACCCACCATAATTAATGAAACACTTTGAATTCTTCCAACCAAACAAAAGATTTCATAATCTATTATTTTGGAAAACTTTTCATTTTGGCGGTGCCTTAGGAGAAAAGCTCTCCAATGAAGAACTAATTCTCTGAATGGAGAACGCGTTCTTCCTATGGAGAATGCCTATGAAGAATGCCAACCCCGACTTTGACCTTCTTCTTCGAGACTTCCTCCGACATGGGACATCTTCGACTATGAATAACGGACATCTATATTTTCCCAATGATTCGTCTTCTTCCACGTGACTCCATCGATATATCAACTCGAGGTAGGGGGTTTATTGGCATGATAATACTTTCCTTGATTTCTTTTTCGGTTTGGGTAAGAATCATTGTGGAGGTTGTAAAATTTAACGTTAATCATTATTCTTTATTGTTGAGATAAATTCTATCACCCTAATAGCAGAGGGTGCGGCCCAAATCAACATGGCCCGACCCCTCCACCGTTCTTCTTTGGTGTACTCTTTGAAATAGAGGAAGGCGATGAAGACGATGAAGGAAACAGCGCCGCCACCCATGCCGCCCCTCATGACGAGCCGATTGAACCGTCCCGTGCACCTCGCAGTGTCCCAACCAAACCGGCCCGTGCCCCCACGGTGCCCCAGCCGAACCATCCCATGCCCCTCACGGAGCACCGGTCGAACTAGCACGATCCCCTCGCGGCGCCCCAGCTGAACTGGCCCACACCCTCACGGTGCCCTTGTCAAACTAGCCCGTGTCCATTGCGACGCCCCAGCCGAATCCCCCCCCCCCTCGCAACACCCCGTCTCGCGCCCCTCATGGCCCCCCGGCCGAACCGGCCCCGCACCCTAGAGGCACCCCCGACTGAGCCCCCTCGTGACCACCATGGGCTTTGCGACCCCTCATGGACTACCAAACCACTCAGCGGACCGGGCTGCATCACGGGTCAGGCATTACCCAACAGGTCGGGCCCGGTCGACCTGAACTGGGATGGTCCAACCTAGTCATACCAGACCAAGGCCCACAATGACCCTTTATGCTCTTTTGGCCATAACTTTGGCCCCGGATGTCGATTTGACGAACCGTTAGTGGCGCTGGAAATCTTAGAGCAAGACACTCCCTTTGAGTATACTCTACTAGAGTTTTGGTTTGAGATAGGAAATAGTCAGGTTGGATCGAGCACGAATCCAACCGGGCCTCCTGGACTAAAAGGCTAATAACTCACAGACCTGACATCTATTTGACGCATCCTCTGTTGCATTAAGACCCCTATGACGTGGTGGACCATTGAGATACTTTTTCTTGGGACATCATGACAGTTGGATTATCGACCAGTAGCTCATGGAGTGGATCCCCCCAGAGACAATCAAGTGTAGTGCGGAGTCCTAGTAGCTGGCTGAGACCTGACGAGTGCTGACCATTTCAACTCGGAGTTACTCGACTTGTCTAGTGGGGAGCACCTTGGTGTCGTGGAAGACCCATTGTGGGGAGCACCTTGGTGTCGCGGTAGACCCATGATACTCGACAAGAGTAGTACCTAAGCATGATATGAGGGGGAGCACGCTTGGTGACACAGCAGATCCACGGTGGGGGGGCATGCTTGGTGACGTGGCAGATCCTTGGTATTTGATAGGAGGTGTACCTCAGCAGTCCAAGGTTAGTGGGAAGAATGCTTGTTGTCGTGGCAGGCCCACTGTACTCGATAGAAGTGGATTTCTCCAATAGTCGAGGTTTCAACAATGTGACTGGGGATGTTACTTGATAAAACCCCAAGAATAAAATCCTTGTTGAGCTGGGTCAGTTTTTCAATGTTTTTTTCATGATTGGGAAGGATCACTTGATAACATAGGTATATGTATGGGCATATACCTAAGTAGGGTTATTTGTTGATTTCATTCTTCGTATTTTATCCATGGTGGATTTTGTGAGACCTTGAGGGTCTCCAGGTCCGTACTGAGTATCGGTAAACACACCCCTGAAGAAGATATGTCTGCACGTTGTTGTGTTGGATGCAGATGACGAACATCGATGACTGAGGCTAAGAGTACCAGGACTAGATGGTACATGGAGGTGGACCATACAACGATTTGGTACACAAAGGAGACGGTCAGATGTGGAGTTCTGAGGAGGAAATATATACCTACCCTTCAGGAAGGAACCCTGAAGGATGATCTAGTAGCAGTCTTCCCTTATCTTTCAGTTCTATTATATCATTGTTGTACTTGTATTTTCCATTTGGTCCTGTATTCTGGCACATTTTGCATTCAGAACTCTTTTGTTATATAGTTTACATGGTTTTTCATCCAACTATGTGCTTTCATGTGTGTGTGTTTACTGGTTATAATGGCAATGACTTCCCAGTTTTAGGGAATTACGCCTTTGGTTCTAGTCTCCACCCCCTAGCCTATGGAAGGTGGGCTTGGGGTAGTGACCGCATGGTCCCCGGGGGACGGGTCGAGAAAAATTGTTATCAAAGGTGTCAGTTCTACTGCAAAAATTAGGACTCTGACCTTTTTTGTGATGAAATATTGTTAAGTGTGTTGAGTGTGGTTTTCAGTTCAGGGGTTCTAGTGTTGGTGCGGCAGCTGATGTATCCATAAAACAGGACCCAAACAATTTATTTCTGATTCAGTGCACGAAAACACTGATTGTGTGTGTGTTTTCAGAAGTTTTCATTAAGTCATCTCACCTGGTTAGCTCACCAGTTATAAATTTTAACAGCAACACACCTTTTTCTTTTTATGATGCCTCCATGTAGACAACCGGCTAGAGTTTCGAGAGTTGTATGCACTGATAACCCACCGAGCGATGAGGCCTCGGTGCATGGACCTCTTCTCGTAGAGGCATCAGCAGAGGTACCAGTGGTACCTTTCCCCGTTTGGACACTGATTCCACCAGCCCCAGCAGTAGATGGTGCACACCGCTTGAGCGCGTTGAACAAGTTCTAGGGCCAGAGGCCACCCAGGTTCAGGGGAGAGATGGACCCATAAGCGGTTTTCGATTGGCTGGTGGTCTTGGTGAGAGTATCATGATTGGTTGGGACACCAGATGATTTCATGGTGATCCTTTCCACCATACTTCTATAGGCAGCAGCAGGCTGATGGTAAAGCATGATTCCTTATCTCCATTACAAGGTGACGGTTCTCTGGGCAGACTTCGAGAGCTTGCTTTGGGAATAGTTTGTCCCAACAACTCCTCTCTCAATGCGCATACAAGAGAAACTTCATCTATAGTAGGACAACTTGACTATAGATTAGTACTCAGTGAGGATCATTGACCTCTCATGCTACTACACAAATATGGTGTGGGACCCACTATTTAGGGCCTAGACCTTCGAGAAGGGACACCGTTGGGAGATACGTGCTTCGGTGGTCAAACTTAGCATCCCGACACATGTGGGGGGGGTAGAGAGAGCCCTATTGGTGGTGAGTTTCTTTGCTGAGCATACACCAGTAGTGAGACCCACTACCAGTCATCACTTAACAGAGTATTATGAAGCTGGTAGTAGACAGATGTCACAATAGCCTAGGAGGACCAAACCTATAGGTGGAAAATTACATGACTCAGGATCGGTTGTGCGGGGAACCTGAAGCGGAGATAGACATGGTAAGAGTGGGCAGTGTTTCACATGTGGTGGGTAGGGTCACATGGCTCGTGACAGTCCGACCTGCCATTCAGATGATCAAAAGACGGTCAAAGAACTTCCCAAGCATAGAATGAGATTTGATCTAGGTTGTCCGTAGAGAGATGGTTGACGTGGCAGAGGAGCTGGTTGTGTAGCTGGCGGTGGGCGACAATTCAAGATATTACATCCACCACCACCAGGAGGTCCACCCTGACCACAGGGAGCTGGTGGATAGGGGAGATCTCACCTCTAGGCAGATGAGGCCTACAATCACAACGCTCCAAAGATGATATGAGGTACGATCAGGGTCTACACCATCATAGGTGCAGTACTTATAAACACAGGTTCCAATCATTCCTTTATTTCCACTTCCTTCATTTGGAGCTCGGAGATTCCGATGGAGGCGTTGGCTCCATCCTTATGGCTAGAGACTCCTACAAGACCAGATTCGATTATTAGGAACTGGTGCCGGCAGTGTTAGATTATTCTAGGAGGCGAGAGCTTTGGCTTTGGTTTCCTAGTAGCGGCGTTGATGTCTGACAACGTCATCTTGGGTATGGACTGGTTATCTACAGTCCATGCTTAGATTGACTGTATTGCAGCACATGATGGCCTTACCCGAAGGAGCGTGCTGGTGATTACCCATCAATTGGATGGCCTTACCCTCTGGGTAGTTGATGTGGGTAGTCTGAGCATTCCTATAGTGGTGTAACAAAACACAAATGTTTTCCATGATGATGTCCTAGGTCTACCTCCTCATAGAGAGGTGAAATTTTACAATGAATTACACCCCGAGATGACATCGATTTCTACACCAGTGTATCAGATGGCACCCGCGGAGCTTCGTGAGCTGCGGGTACAACTAGAGGAATTATAGGGGAAGGAGTTCATATGGCCTAGTGTTTCACCTTGGGTAGCCCCAATTCTGTTTGCTAAGTAGGAAGATGGGAGCTTGAGGCTTTACGTCGACTACCGACAGCTGAACCAGGTGACCGTGAAGAACAAGTACCCACTCCCAAGGATTGATGACCTCTTTGATCAGCTAAAGGGAGAACGATGGTCCTCGAAGATAGACCTCAGATTAGGATGTCACCAACTCGGAGTATGTGATGAGGATGTGCAGAAGACAACCATCAGGTGTCAGTATGGCCACTACGAGTTATTGATTATGCAATTTGTCCTAACCAATGCTCCAGCAGTGTTCATGGGACTCATAAACAGGATCTTTCATCCATAACTTGATCTCTTTTTCATAGTCTTCATCGACGACATTCTGATCTACTCGACTACTGAGTATGAGCATGACTATTATTTGTGGGTAGTACTGGACACACTCCGAGAGATCCATCTTTATGGTATGCTCTCAAAGTGTGAGTACTATATCTGAGAGGTTCACTTTCTATGAGATGTCATCTTGGAGGCTGGAATTGTAGTGGATCCAGTAAAGATTGAGGTGGTACTTTCTTGGGAGCCACCCAGAGTGTGACATATGTACAAAGTTTCCTGGGTTTGGCTGGATACTACCTGAGATTTGTGCCATATTTCTCTAGTGTGGCAGCACCACTATCAGCCTTGATGAAGAAATGGAAACCCTTTGTGTGGTCAGAGAGATGCCAGAAGAGATTTCAAAAGATGAGGCATAGGCTGACTAGTGCCCCCATCTTGAGGCATCCAAAAGAAGGCGTAGGGTATGTAGTCTACTGTGACGCATCAGGGACTGGACTCAGATGTGTCCTGATGCATGAGCGATTAGTGATCACATATGGCTCTTGATATCTAAGACAACATGAGTAGAACTACACTACCCATGACATGGATTTAGCAGCAGTGGTCTTCGCCTTGAATATGTGGTGACACAATATGATGGGTGAGAATTTTACCGTGTTCTCGGATCACAAGAGTCTATGGTATATCTTCTCCAATAAAGACCTGAAGCTGAGACAATGATGTTGGCTTGAGATTCTCTAGGACCATGACTTTGAGATAGACAGTACTTATGGTAGGGGGAACTTTGTTGTAGATGCACTCAGTAGGATATATGGTATACAGTTACTAGGTGAGGTGACAGAGCAGCTGGCCGCTTTGTAGATATCATTTGTGGATAGAGACTAGAAACTTTTCTACAGTCTCATACAGTCACTTCCACACTTTTTTAGTGAGCCAGGGAGGCATAGCATGGGGACGCTAACTGCAAGACACAACGTGCTCATATATCCACATGACATGCACCCGATGGATTTTCTGAAGATGGGGAGCACTTTATCCTCTTCAGAGGACGTACCATGGTACCAGTGTCACTTCAGGATTTAGTTTGAGGGAGTTCCACACATACCCTCTAACGGTACATCTAGGAATGGAGAAGATGTACCATGACCTCCAAAGATAGCTTTGGTGGCTAGGAATGAAGAAAGAAGTTACAAATTTTTTCTCTTGATGCCTCTCTTGTCATCAAGTGAAGGCGGAGCATCAGGTACCAACATGCTTGGTTCGGCCTTTAGAGGTTATATAGTGGAATTGAAATGTGATATCCATATACTTCGTGACAGGACATCCACGTACATCCTGGGGACATGAATCGATTTGGGTGATCATCGACTGACTCACCAATTCGACCCACTTCCTACCAATCAGAGAGCAGGGTTCAGTAGAGAGCTTAGGACGCCTCTATGTCCAATAGATTTTGCATCTACATGGAGTACCTATGACGATTGTCTCATATTGTGATACATGTTTTACTTCCCGGCTATGGAATGGGTTGCAGAAGGATTTCAGGACACAACGTCATTTGAGCACCACCTTCCATCCTCAGACGGATGGTCAGACTGAGCAGACCATTCAAACTCTCGAGGACATGATGCGTGCTTGTGTCCTCGACTTCGGTCGCAGTTTGGAGGATCACTTGCCTTTGGTGAAGTCTTCATAAAATAACTTCTATAACTCCACCATTGGGATGACAGGTTTTGACGCATTATATGGGTGACCTTGTAGATCAACCTTGTGCTGGGTAGACCCAAGGGAGTCATCACAACATGGACTAGAGATGGTACATGCTACTACAGATAAGGAGCCGTTCATCTAAGAGAGGATGAAGACTGTACAAAGCAGGAAGAAGTCGTATGCTGATAGGAGACGGAGACCTCTAGTGTTTGAGGATGGCGACCATGTCTTTCTACAGGTCTCACCTTGATGAGGATTGCAGAGATTTGGTTGAGGCGGGAAGTTATCTCTAAGGTTCATCCGACCTTTTCAAGTCCTCAGCAGAGTTGGTGATGTGGCATACCGCTTAGCTCTTCCATCTCAGTTGCACCGGGTGCACGACATCTTCCATGTATCCCAGCTGAGGAGATACTTCCAAAACCCTTCTCACATCATTGACCATGGCGAGATGGACGTTGACGATGGGGAGACTTTTATAGAGGTTATAGTAGAGATTGAGGATCGGAATGAGAGGGTCCTTCGTGGAAGTTTGATGCCTTTGGTGCACGTTTGCTGGCAGCACGAGAATCTCCAAGAGAACACATGGGAGCGGGAGGCTCAAATGCATGCTCAGTACCCCCAATTATTCCCTTAGTTTGAGCTGTGGATTACGGGGACGTAAAGCATGAGGTGGGGAGAATGCAAAGACCCTGAATTTCCATGTAATTTTTTTAAAATATATGGGAATTTTACGAGTCTGCAAAAATTTAAGGCACGTGATTCTGAGGCCCCAAGTTACCGGAATGAATTTATGATAATTTTTAGGGTACGTTTAGTAAACATGCGAGAATGTTTTTCTAACTTTTGAACTGGTGCTTTTAATTGAAATCCGAGGAAACCATTGAACTCGTAGTGCCGTTTTTCTCTTAATAAAAATTTCACCTTGACAGTAGTTGGTCGAGGCTGAATGTTAGTTTTTAAGTTTTTTGTGTAAGAATAAAATAAAAATAAAAGTGTATGACATTTTTATTTTTATTTGAAAGACCCATGTGGGTGTTGGTTGGAGGGGTCCACCAGAACTAAACCTCCATGTAGAAGTTGAGGATTGGGTACCACCAGACCTTAACCTCTCATTAGTGGTTATGGTTGTAGGGACCACCCGAACCATAACCTCCAATGAGAGGTTATGGTGGTAGGGACTACCAGGGACTAAACCCCACTTTAAAGAAATGATTTACACCTCCATATTGTCACTAAAGGAACCAAAAACAGAAATAATATGTTTGTATTGGAACAATAGGAAGGTATTCTAGAGATAAATGATGGATATCAGCATGATGGAATGAGTGGAAGAGAGCTCCCTTTAGAGGTCAGAATTATGGAAATTGCATTAAAAACAAGTTAGGTGAAGGAAATAGATGGAATCACATGGGAGTTAGGTCAGTTATGTGGAGAAATATGTGAGATACCTACAATATTATCTCTCAAAAATAAAAAAAAACTAGACTACTAGAATGTTTTTTAATTATTTTAATTATCAAAAATTGAATCATATTAATTTAACACTTTTCACCCTTTTTACCATGTTTAATTATTTTGAACCATGATTAATTTTGAAACTAAAAATAAATGATGACCACTATTAAATAATTTTTACATAATGTTTGAAATATTTAACACAATTTAATCTAATTCAAATTATAATTATGAAAAAATTTATCATTAAATGAAAAAAATATACTAAAAAAATAGTTTGATGGATAAATAAATTTTAAAAATTATGATTTATTAATATAATTTCATATCAAAAATTAATTAAATTAATGTTAATATATTTATTTATTATATCTATAATTACATTAAAAAAAACAATGTATAAAAGTGATATATTTACTTTTCTCAAATGATAATCCATAATAGAGAAATATAAAAAATATGTTTTTTTGGAATATACTTCTAAGAATAAAAATGAATTATTTAATTATATAGAAACTAACAAAATAGAAGATTTTAATTTTTTGATTATATATATAATTTTTCATTGAAAAATTTAATTTATTTAAATTAAAATACACAAAAAATAAAAAAAAATATTCAAAAATACGTATTTGTGTCAGTAAATACTTTTATCATTATAACAAACAAAAAATAAACACATGAATTATTATTAATTATATATATATATATATAATTTATTTAAAATAATTCTTCAAAATATATAGATTAAATAGTAATAATTAGTAAAAAAATATATTTAAAATAAAAAACCAATATAAAAAAAATTATATTTATAATTTTCATTTTTAATTTAGAATCTAATAAATGATAGTTATTTATTCGTACATATCAATCATAATTATTTTTGCATATTGTGTATATATATATATCCTCATCCATATTTCATAATTAAATTGTTTCAAAACTATTCCACATTGAGTTCGTTATACCATTTACCATTTCCTAAACCAAACATATAAATGAATACACACACACATAGATATATATATATACACATATTCATATTAAAATAAATTATTTATTTTCATTTTAAACTTATATTATGTAATTTATACAAATTTTCCCTTTGTACATGTTTTTTTGACCTATGCATAATGTATTTCATTTAATTTATAATGTTACTTATGTGGCTAATTTTTTTCATTTTAGTTAATCATATGTATACTTCAAAGCGTGTTATTTAATTTATAAATATAGTAATTATCCTAGTTATGATGATGATGTAACATTTTCATTTATCAAATTGTTATTAAATCAAGTGACTCTAGAATATTTATAATTACATTTCATGGAATCCTGATTTTCTTACTATACTTATTTATATATTTATTGAATAAATTTATTATGCAACGTAGAAATTAGTATAAGATTAGTCTTTTTACACATTAATAATAAATGAACATATAATACAAAAAATCTATATTATAATAATATCTTGATTTTAAATAAATTACTTCATCACATTTCCCCCCTTTTTTTAGGGAAGGTGATATTTTATCCATACCTTTGAAATATTGATAAATAACCATCCTATCCCATAGTAGTAGATTAATTCCACACGATAAACCTTGTTGGGTCCATGATTTTTTAGAGTGCCTCAAAATTTTTCCAAATTCTTCTTCTTCCTTTATCCACACAAAATTGTTATATTTTAATCGAAATTGACGATCATATAAATAGAAAGTGGTAAATAGTCTTTAATTTGGAATATAAAGTTTTTAATAATTATTTCAAATATGTTTTCCATAAATGCATTGGATATAATTTGACATGGCATATATGAATAATTTTTGGTGTTTATGATAATGAAAACAACCATCTAATAAGATAAATACAGAAGCTATTAAAAATTCACCCTCCTTTACAATTGAATTAAGAACAAAAAAGGCATTTTTTGATTATAGAATTATAAAATTAGGATCCACTTCCTCATGTAATGTTCCTTATATAGAAATATGGGATATTTTTACTTAAAAAATATATTTGAAATATTCCCACAATCCGTCATGATATTGATGTATAGAAGAAGAGAGGGAAATGTAGTGAATTTTTTTTCAAATATAATGAATGTTAAAAAAATATTCCAAATAAAATTTTCTTGATTTCTCAATAAAAATTACAATTGAACCCTATATGTTTGAAAGTTTCGTACTGTTAGAATTCCTCCCATCAATAACTAATATGAATTTGAGTCTATTAAATAAAAATGGTTAGTCAATAATTTCTTTAAAAAATTATAATTAATAATGGTTATGCAGTATTTTAATCTATTTATTTTTACATTCAATGAAATATTATTAATACCAAAGGGGATGGAAATATACATAAAAATATTATACTAGTGACATCATATCATATGAATAATATTTCTATTAAAATTATAAATTGTTTGGATTAAACTGGGTTTCTATTTTTTATTACAATGATTATCCTAGTCCACAATAATAAGAAATCCCAACATTGATAACAAATGATATCGCCTAATAAATACTACCTTATACATTAAATCATTTCCATTATTTAGACTTTGAATTTTATAAATAAACACACAATCCTAGAACAAAAAGGTATACTATTTTTGAATATAAGATATATAAAAATATGATTACATGGTATTTATTAAAAATATACATTAAAATTATTGACATATGAAATATTTTTTAAGATATTCATATATTTAATTCCTTTGGGAAATGATAAAAACAAGAATGAGTAACTTCAAATTCCCAGTAAGTGAAAAATATATCCAAAATAAAAAAAATTAGTTCATAAGAATATGAGAGAACATGATTATAGGGGAAATATGAGAGTAAAAAAATGGAATCATATGATATAATTATATGGAATGATATGAAAACATTTTTATTTTCATGGGGACATATGAATAGAATATTATCATCATGTAAGCCTAACACATATACCCTGGCATAGAAGAAATTGAAAATAATAAAAACCCACCAAAATATGACATAAGAAATTGGTTCCAACAAAAGAATAGAAATCATAACATATGTTAAGTTTAACAAAAAATATAATAATATCATAGTTGGTTTAGAATGACAACCTAATTCCCATAACATAGTGGATCAAGAATCACTACCTATATCCCACACTAGATTGACTATAACTGCTCCCATATGATAATTATCTCATACAAAATAAAATATTAACAAATAAATTTGAAATAATTATCAGAACCAACAATCACATAATGTTGAACCACACATATTTGTGAAACATGAAATGAATCATATATCTTATCATAAATAACCCATGTAAATAATATGGGTTATATAACACATTAAAATGGTATCACATAAAAATAAATCAACAGATAGATTAGTTAATAAAAAATATAATTTCTCTGAAAAAATATATCATAAGAGAAATTAGTAAGTGATTCATGAAATATAACACCATAAAATATCGATGCGTTGGATAATGAGAATAATATTGTAGTGAAATCATAGAAATAGTTTTTTAATACATTTACAACATTTTTGAAAAAATATGAAGTTACATATCACATTAAAAAAAATTCAAGACGATGATATGAATATTTTTTTAAATTTTTTTTAGGGAATCCCTATTAATAGAACCTAAATACTAAATTTATATTATGTAAAAAAATGTGAATTGGGTGATATAATTTTTTTGAAATTGAAACGAAATTCCATTTTTATGTTTTTAGTCAGCTTTATAAAAAACCAACATCGATGCAAGTGTTATAAAATTTTCTTTTGGAAAGAGAAAAATATAAATAAGAAGTGAAAAAAATAAAAAAAATGCTTCTAAAAAAGAAAAGAATACATTAGCGGTAATAATGAATATGAATATGGAGGAGAAAGATCTAATAGAGCAGATGAAAATTATTCTTTACAACATTATATTTTTATAAATAAATAAATACACCAAAGAATGATATTATTTTAATAATATTGTACTTTAGATATAAAAAATATAAATTAACATAAATATAATAGAAATGGTAGAACCTGACAAATATAGTAGAAAATTATCAATGAATAAAAAATATGATCTAACAAAATGGAAATTCAGTCAACAACACTGCTAAATAGAATTATAGGATCGTCAGACATGATACAACAAGTTATACAATCAATTAATTAGCAATTTTAATTAATATAAATATTTTTTTATAAATATTATATTTGATACTATAAATTTAACTTTTATTATTATATATTTAATATTCACCATTTATGAAAAATTAATATCAATGTGTTAATTGTCATATTTTTTATAATATATTTGGCATGACAGTTCTGATCCATGATACATTTTCATGTTTTAATCACCACCAGAATGGAAATTAGGGTTACATATATTTGTTCGATGAATTTATGAAGTACAATGATCATCTAATGCAAGATATAATGGTGTTACATAAAGAGTGTGTAATATATTTTCTTTAGAACTTAAATTCAATAAAAAAGAGTTGATTTTATTAATGTATATTATTATATATATTATAATTATATAATACTAAAAAATATTAAATTAATAATTATTTTACCATAGTTCTAATATTTATGTCCAAAAGGCCCAACTAAATGGGCACCCACCTGGGGTGATGATAGTTATAGTATGCCACCCCATGTCTACCACTAATTGGTATGGGGTTCGTGACTAACACGAAGTAAGAATAACTCATAATATCATAGGCCATTGGCTATATCATCCTACAATATATACATATATCCAATTCATAGATCAAGAATGAAAAAAGTATAACACATATATATCATCAACAGATCTTCATAAAACACATGCACGAGATATCAAGAAAATTTTAATCACTATTAAGGAAAATAAAAACAAACTATATATCTAAAGAGCTACTAAATCTAATAGATAAAAGTCATAATAAATATCATCATCTATATTTTTACTCCTAGGATAGTTTTAAGCCATAACAGTCACAAAGACAATGAATAACCCCATGATCTACTAAGCACCATAAAGAATTATTAGGATTTAGATCTGAACAAGCCACCCCAATTCCACATTCACAGATACCATCTCTATAGTTATGCATCATTTAAGTACACATGCCATATGTTTGCACAGTTCCCATTTAAGGCTGAGTATAAACATACCATCTAATATAACCTAGAAAAATTCAAGGAAAAAATATAAATAACATTCCATCTACATTATTTTTTTATTGAAAGGAAACCATGAGTTATCCATTGACAAACCACATAAATATACACAAAAAAATGTTTAAATGTATTATAGGGTATCCCCTATAAAAAACACCAACCAATGAAGTTCTGAATCTCCTAAGAATCTATATATTCATAGAAGTTGAAATTCTAATTGTACATTGAATCTCAATGAAAACTGAGGGGTAACTAAGGAAATACGATTCTAAAATTATTTTATCAACACATCCTTCCTACCACAGATACACTAAGATGTATCAAAGGAAATGTTATACATACTCAATCATGTGAATTAATCATGGATGTACCCCATCACTATTCACCAATATCATGCCATATTTATAAAAAACCCATTGGGAAACCATAGGTAACTAATGATAAATAGATGTTCAAGGAGTTATAACACCTAAAACCATTTACATGTAGTTCATGATGAAACCCAGGTCACATATAAAATGATTTTGGGGACATGTTCCTCACATTTTGGAATTATTTAGTTGTAAGTGATAATTGACCCCAATGGATTACTCATAGACAAATTAGCATATTATAAATAGGACATAGTTCCGACTCTAGGAATTTTGTGATCATTATGCCTAAACCCTATCATTGGGCTTATGGATTAAAGTCATTAGAAACCCTATATTGACTAGATATAAATACTATATGAATATTGTACTTGTGAAACCTTGATATGCATGCAAAACTACTCATTATATGATATTTATTTATCATGACTGTACACCAATTTTGGAAACACTGAAAAATGTCTCATTAAGGAGTGATCAGGACACATGGTGGCCCTTGGGAATGACACATGGAATGCTAGGGGAGAGGATGTTACCTGATGGGAAAATTTTTCCTCATAAATGGATAAAGAATATATGATAATGGTGATTATGTGCACCATGTTTCCTACCATGTACACCCCTCCTGGGTCAAGTGGGGAAGGACCTGATCTGGTTGAGAAGTCCATAACTACCCAAACTAATAGGGGAGGGGTTGGTATTCCTTGTATATTATGGAGAAGACCAATGACTATATCCCTATTTTAGTGAATTTTTTTCTACTTCTATGTTTTTTTGGGAAATCATAGCCACCCGATCATATGTTGTCACACTAATTTCTGACTATCTCCCACCACATTATCGACTAAAAACCCCCTATAATTTTATATTGGTATCTTATTTTTGTGTATCAACCCTGTATAGAAATACCAAATCATGTTTTCCTACCATTATCTCACTATACACCTCTTCTCATTCCATTTACCATACTCATACTAGAAACACATGTTCATATCGGCCTCCCCTGCACACACCTTCCTACACTGTCCCCCTTTTCCCACCACCTCATGCCAAAACTATCAACCACACCTGAATTTCCCCAAAATACCATCTTCCACCCCTAATTATGAAGGGTTATTATCCATATGAATGATATAGAGGGGTTTGGGAGAGAGATAAAAAATAGTGAGTGAATATCAAACCCTCATTATTCTTTGTTCTGTAAATGATTTGGCACCTCAAATGAAAATTTGACCACAATTTTAGCCGCTCTAATTGAATAATAAATAGAAAAATACCTAGATATTCATGAATAGGGGAAAATAAAATCTCAATGAAAATATTTTGAACAAAATGGACACTACATTAGAAATATATAAATCATATTTCTATTTATATATCAAATAGAAATGCCCAGAAAAAAAAGCAGCATGTGTCATCACAAATACCTAAAGCTGAAATGAAACACCCATTGATGATAGTTTCATTCCCACAAACTAAACTAAACAATAATGGGGATTATTAAATTCATTCCACCCAAATTATAATCTATTCAATCATTCATAAAACATATGGTTCATGTCAATAACTAGTGGATTTAGAGATAAACATGATTATACAAGAATAAACTATATGTTAAGGCATTTAATCACCATTAATGGATTAATTGTTTTTATCGTAATTTCAAATTTTTAGTTTATTCTTGTAATTATATTCAACCCTATAGACCTCAATATGAAAATATGTTTTACCACACTCTAGGTATGACCCACATTCATCTTCCAAACATGGTGCTGGAATTCAAATTTGACATTTTATCTAATTTAAAAAAAAAATCCTATGAATTTGTATGTGTGGGATAAAAATAATATTTTTATGCATTGTCTCATTTTATCCAGGAATATATATTCCCATAGTTCCATGTTGTTTCATCCTATGGTTAAACACTTCCACTAAAATAATTGGAAAAATACGATAACTTTTCTGAGATATTTCAGTAGGATAATTTTACCATTTTACTTCATAGTTTGAGCTAAGTCACTATAACTCAAAATTATACTATGTAATTATCATTAAAAATTAAGGTAAAAATATTCTCCCAACCTTAAGAATATTTATATCTTAGTTATTATGCATGTGATTCTCATCAATATGGAAACCTACAAGATGACATCGTGCGGAAAAATACACACCATCTCATGAACCTCATTTATCTCGAATCACTAAACTAAAAAAAAATATCAAAAACATTTATGTATAGAAAATAAAAATTTATCCACAAAAATACCATAATTGACCATATTGATGAATGATCCATGTGGGATCAGGCCTCTGCTGTAGGTGATTTATGATAATATCCAAAACCCAAATCTATTTCTCATCAGAATGTGACACAACCAAAACAGAATAAATGAATAAATTAATCACTAATATTTTTCCCAAATTAATTCCCCCTAAAGGTATAATTTGGTGTTATTACACCACTCACCACCATTTAAGAGGTGTTCTAAATGGCCGTTATCTATAGATAACATATTCACATAAAACTACAACACTGTGATCTCACAAATATTTCAAACTAACACTTGAAGGGATACCAGGCAGAATATTCCTCAAATATCATATAAGATTCTCTAATAAATATATAATGCATGGTAAATGACCAGTGTATCATGTTCATTAATAAAGAGTGATATGGTCCTTCCTCCATAACCTCCTTATAACTAATTGTGGGAATCCTCTATCCACGACCCAATTTCTGACAAGGTTCATAAATAGTGGCGATGATATCAAAGTTGTTTTCACTCCACACTTTTGACAAATTAATGTTATGAAACTTATGTAATCAATAAAAAAAATTTAGAGTACACATCATCAAATAGGTATCAATTAGTATACCCAATCCACAATATTCTGAACTGAATAGTCTTGACCATTCATATGGCCTTACTTTGTTAACATCATACCATAATATAACACCTTCTCAAGAAATATAAATCCAAACCCACCTAAAGAAAGATTCACTCCGTTGCGTAGAAATACATTAGATGTGATGATAACTTACACAAATGGTTTTTTGGACATACCACACTATGGGAAGAAATCCACAATGGGCACCACTAAGAATGACAACGATGTTTTTAGTTAAAAAATCCAGATAAAACCACTCACCAGTATGGAAAGTGGTCGATGTGATCCCCAAAATTAAAATAAAATCTGTATAATTATATCTATAGAATGAATTTTCATGCAAAATTCAAATTTGACAATACATATTTACCCTTTCACATAATGGATGAATGCTGGTCTTACTACCATCGATCAATGGTGGGAATCATCCAATTTAAAAATAAATATTCAACTATTATATATATTTCTTATGATGAAACCCATATATATTCTATATTTTAATTACATAAATAGAATAATCAACCATATAAATAGGTCTTCATTAAGAGTATAACGACAACCATTATAACCTAAACATTATGATGACTAATACTACTCTATGAATATGGAACCCTTGCTATGAGAAAAACATTAATAGCCATAAATCTCAAGTAAATATAATAGAATTTCATTGGAATTTCTAATATTATTTTTCCTGAATAGAAACCATGGTTGTTTTTAATATTGAGATTTTCAAACAAAAAAAGGAGTCTATAACTCCACTTAGAAACACATTAATGTCATTGTATCAAATAAATTTCCATGATTTAATTAGTCTCCCAATAAGGGAAAACCTTAGGTCTCTATTCATAAACATTAATTCATTATAAAAAAATTATGTAGAAGTAAATATCTCATCCAAAACCTTACAGAATAATCAATTACTACCATATGTTCGTAAACAATTTTATCTTTATGAAGGTTAACTTCAATCACCACAACCATAAGTAGTGAGTTATCACACAAAACATTAATGAAAAATTCTCATTAAATAACTTACATGAAACTATGTTCTATTATGTTATCCATTTTAAACATGAATAATCTATTTATAGGTAAACCAATACCTGAATATAATGATCCCACCTCTCTTGAAAGAGTTATGGAAACAAGGTCATCATTAGTGGAAACTCTATAGATGAAAAGTTTTGTCCTAGGGTTTGAAACAAAATTTTCAACTCCTAAAAATTTAATCTATAAAGAATAATTAAATCATATTTCATCCAATATAAGTGCTTATAATAGTATCACACAAATCATACTCTGAACTATATTGGTTGAATCTTGGAAACATCGATATATCATGCGTAGAATCCCATGACTCTCACTATTAGCATAAAGTTAATGGTAAGAACTATCCAAGGGTAGTGACTTTGGGAGTAGTAAGATGCAATATTCATCTCTTAAAAAACATGAACTAAATTCACCTCTAAAAACTTATTATTTGGTAACCAGTAGAACTCACAATAAAGAGGTACTTAATCCTATCATTATTTTAAACAAATAGGTATGTACCTCACACAAAACCGTCCATCATCCATAGCATCCCATGAATCTAACATTTATCCTCTATTTTATGATTGGAACTATCCATGGTTGGGGATTTTTGGGATAGGGTTTATGCATCATTCATATATTTCTACAATTTTACTACATAAACTTCAACTAAATGAGTCATTGGTAACCAAAAGAGCCCATAATAATGAGGTGCCAAATCTTATCATCATATTAAATAAAAAGGTATGTAAATTAAAGAAATATAGATATTTTTAGGTGAAATTTTAACTTCCTCACACATCCAGGGTGTATATTCTACTAGAATAATCAACTATAAATTCTTACATGAAAGTATTTAACATTTGTAGAGTTATAATAAAAAACAACTATATCTCACTAGTTGTTTTCTAGATTCAATTTTCAGAACTAATGGCCTCAAATAATTACTTCTAAAATATGTCTAGAGATAACCTCTTGTGGTATATGGCCCCAAACATGTTTTAAAACATTATTGTACCTACATATACAAGATTTAACATCCTCTCATGAGACTCATTCCTAAAAATATATAAATATTGAGCCATGATACTAAAATCCAATCACAATGTTGAAATTAAAACAATTGAATAATTAAAAATGATATCGTATGGAAATGAATGAAATATATTCAATATAGAGGTAGTTTGAACAAATAAAGTAGAAAATTATATCAAATCTTTAAGAAATATATTTAATAGGAAAAAATGGGAGATGAACTAATTCAGATAACAAATGAGGAATTTACCTCAAGAGAGTCATAGAAATAATGTGTCATCACCCCTTTGGGATTATACAGTTGAAAACACACCAAAAAATTGAAAAAATTAGATCTAGGTCACAGACATAAATTGTGTGTAGAACATAGAAGATGGAAGAATAGAGTAGGTGGGAGTACACATAAAGAAAGAGAACTTAATTGTTATGAGAACACAAAATTTACTCGACCCCTAGATAGAATCCTTAATGCTCAAATTGTGGTTTATAAGAGAATAAATCAAAGGTATCAATACTCCATGAAACTCCCTTAAAATTATTATTAGTTCCCCACATGGTGGAATCTACTAATTAACAAGAACCATTGTCTATATTGAATATTTTAGGGATAAATCAAAATGTAATTAGAAATAAATGAATCGTTTAGTTATAATTCAAGTATAATTAATATTTTCCAAAATATGTTACATAGTGTATTGAGTTAACAAGTAGAATATCAGAGCTCATCTGAATGGATAAGTCTATCTTCACATTATCTCCTTATTCCCCATCCTAAAAATCAATCTCAACAAATCTTAAAATTATTCCCCCAAATTATCATCCATCCTCACATGAAACTGAACTCCAAACTCCATTACGAGGAAAATCCCACATTAATACCACTATAAAATGACTTAACCAATTTGTTCCCTTCCCATCCCAGCATTAGGTTGAGTGTGTAACTCCAAGACAACCTCTAATAGGCTAATGGCCAGTTTCTAGAACCATGTACAAATATTTCACATTATGAGATTCATTAACAAATATATAAATATACAATATATACATATCATCAATGTATCAAAAAATAAAAAACATTAATAGGATATTAAAATTCATAATCCAAAAATTTATATAAAACACATTCCTAGAACATCAAGTAAACATAATTCACCTTATGGGAAAATAAAAAATACTTATTTATCTAATGGGACATTAAATTATATAGATTCCATACATTATAAAGATACTCTTAGATAAATTTATCCTAGAATGGTATCCATCTTCATCGGTTCTCACCCAAACCAAGGATCCCAAAAATTTACCATGTGTTTCAATGAATAATAAGGAATTAGCTGTAAACTAGCAAAACCACCTCCATATCAACAAATAAAATCTATGCACATGTGTGTCATTCACAAAGACAAACTAGGTATAGTCTATAATCTCATGTTGGGGTTTTTCTAAAATTACTCATTAGGAAATTATAATATTATATAATAAAAAATTATAAAAATAGGTAAAATCAAAGACCATATAAATAAAGGTAAAGAAGAGGTAGTCATTGAATGATAACCCAAATATGCCCTATAATCAGGATTTTCATGATCAAAATGAAGTTCCTATCAATATAAATTTATCCCATGAATGTGTAAACATCATGAGTAACTTGGGATTCACAATGAACCAAAAAGAAGGCACATAGATTTATTTTAATAGTATAGTTACACTAAAAATATAAAATTAAACTAATAGGTTCCTGAAGAACTAAAATTATTGATGTATTCATTCGAAAAATCCTACTATAAACTCTACTATTAGGATTTTTCAAAGGAAATACTACTCCTTTTCAAGCATGAACATCAATCAAGGAATCACCCCAATCATGGTTCACAAATATCCTATTATCGATCTAGAATCCCATGTTAATGTAGATAAAAAATGAGGTTTGTTGTAGTAGATTGGAATATTCAAATATAACAAAATATACCCCCAAATTATGATCAAAACCACCCACATCATCAAATCTAATGTGAGGGACCCAGGCCTCGCTATGGGGAAGGTAAAAAATAATAGGGGATAATGATCCCTAGTGTATGACCTGAAGCCTGAGTATAACACATCAAATAGAATATCGTTTTGACCCTATTATTGGTTTGATCATCATAGTCAGACATCATCTTTGGAAATATAGAGACAAGACAATGAACTATATATCCTTCCTTTAAAAAGATCTTATATGAAAAAAATATTATTCCATCATGAAATTTTTGACTAAAATAAATTTTAAAGGCTTTTTATTTATCCTCATTAGGAATCTTATGACGAAACTCCAAACAACACCACATAAATGAGTGAAAGGGACACATAATGATCATTGGGCATTCCAAATGGAGTACTATGTGGGGGAGTATACACCCATATGTGTTTTTCATATCCCATTCAAGTCGTGTTACTAGTTATATTCCCCATTCTCATGTTCATTGATATGGGAATCAACATGATATTATTTATTCCATGACCCATCATAGACTAGGCTACATACAACTTGCCCCACAGCAAACAGACCTTACACTACCTAAACAATTAGCAGTAGGTCCAATATTGCCTATTGAGGGTTGGGAAGTACGGTGAAAAGATCCTCACTATGATGGATAGTTGGTTTCCACCCTCTTGGGCAAGAAAATATCTCTTAAACATGGGTCACTACATTCAGCAACCCTCTCATAACAAACTGTCCCCCCACCAATGCATCATTATGTGAGGGCTTATAGCTGATCATAAACCACATCACCCACTACCCAAATTTCCACATGAAATTATCCTTACACAGGCCCCCACTACTCATGCTAGGCTTACATGATTTCATCGTGATCCCAAGTTTGTACTGACCTCCCCTTCCCGCTCTTGTGTCCACCGTTACCTATCTCTCATCATCTTGTTCCCCCACCATTATCCACCCGTGATATACCAATTAGAACAATATTACACCCCATGGGATGAAAAATCATTAAATAAATGATATATTTAGTGAAATGATGGAGAATGTAAATATTGGTATGAGATATAAGGGAAAAAATAGAGAGGGAATGTCAAACCCAGGTTTTTATTAATCTACATTTAATTTCTCAAAATCAAAACGAAGAGAATAAATTTTCCAACTCTAAAATAAAATCTAAAACCATGAATTTTAGACACTCAATAATGGAGTGAGTGGATTAAATATTGTGTAAAATAGTTCAACAACATAAAAATTTTCAAAACAAATTGATGTAATAAAAATTATAGATATATATTAAAAATGAAAATTCTATGATGAAAAGAGAATAAGAAATAAGGATTTCATTCATTCAAAAGTGATCCCCTATTAATGAAGGTTTTGTTTATTCTAGTGTTCAGCATTAACATTATGGATAAGGTATTCAATTCCTCACTAAACCTCCTTAGGTGTAAATCACTCCATATGTTGTATTCATGTCTCTAATAATCTGTTTTGGAGAAAATATTATTATATAGATATAGAGTCTCAGGTAAGACATTTAATCACTATTAATTGATTAGTTTATATTAATAATAATTTATATTGTCCAATTTAATCCACCAACTACTTTTATCCCCTAAATTCCCTGATGTGAATAGAATATTGACCACCCTTAGGTAAAACCCATGTTTTGGTTGTCAGTGTGGTGTCAAAATTCACATATGATGGTTAATATTAAAAAAAAATCATTTTCAAAAAATTTCCATTAAACGGATAAAAATTATAATTTTATAATTATTATATATTTTTCAATTCCCCTTTATAATTTAAATTCCATACCAGCTCATCAGGGTGGTAAACACTACATGCAAAAATCAACAGGTCAATCAGTTATATTTTTTGAGGTACCTCGCATGGGAAATTCTACCATTTTACCACCAAGAATGTGTCATGACTCTTATTATCAAATCATAGATAATCCCCACTCCGGAAAAACCAAGGTGGCTACATATTTTCTCTTAATAATTCATGATGATAATGTTATAACATATTTTAATTAGTTTGTAAAAGAAACAGAAATAATAACATGTTATAACTACAGAATGAGTAATAAAATAGTATTATATTATGATAATATCATTTTAAAAAAATATCATTCATTTTAATTGAACATTATTGGAGTTGTTAATATAATTCAGAAAGATTGTGGATGAGAAATAAAATTAAATTAATGAAAAATAACTCAGTTGTTTGATGGAATTTCTCTTTCTCTCAATGTCTTCCTTCAATATGAAAGACATAGACCACTTTTCTTTTCTAAATGGATACGAAACAAAGAAAAATAAATTAGGAGATAAAAAATGGAGTATTACTAAAGATATAACTGAATTATATGAGTGCTTTGTATTTGGTGGAAGGGATATCCTTTTATAGGTGTGAATGAGGGAAATTTTATTAGATACCTGAGTTAGGTGAAGGGAAAATAAAGAATCACATGGGAGTTAGATGAGTTAGTTAAGTAAATTATTTTGGGATTTGTAGGATTGACTTCCAAACATTAAAAGGCCATATATAATGACTTTATATCATTTTAATTATCAAAATATGAGTTATGACATTTTTTTACCACTTTTAACACTTTTTAATGTTCTTAATTATTTACCATGGTAGCTATTACTTTTACTGAAAAAAATATTACCCATATTAATTAATTTTTATTTTAATATTAAATAATTTAAATCCACATAATCTAATTCTGTTTCTAAATGTGATAATGTCTACTTTTAACTAATACAAAAATAAATATATTAAAAAACCTATTTTAATATAATAATGACTTTTTAAAAATATTATGTTTTATTAATCTTAAATCATATGAATAAAAAAATAAATTAATATCAACATATTTTTTCATTCCTATAAAATTAAATTTTAATAAAATAATTCTTATAACCATTATATATTTACTTAATTAAAAAAATACAAACCACATAAATAAAAAATTCATTTTCATGGAAAATTTATTTTATGCTTAAAATGATTTTATTCTTATAGGATTCCTATTATTAACTATTATATGACTGATAGTTTTTTTAGAATAAAAATCATAAAATTTAGAGGACAAATTTCTTTAAAAAATAGGGCTTTTAACATTAATTTTTTATCTTTATAATTAATTAATTATTATTTCCTGAATTATTACTCATTATTTTGTAAATATAGAAAAAATGGTTTACAAAATTCATTCTTCAAATGTGATATGTTAAATAATAATATTAATAAATACAATATGGTTTGAATAAAAAATATTTTTTTTATAATATATTGTATTTATTAATTTTATTATTCATTATGTATTCAATGAGTTGTCATTATTGATCTGTATGTGTCAAAAATAATTTTTTATTATTAAATATATCCTTTATTTTAATATATTATTATTAAAAAAAATTGTAATATGAACTACTATAAAATGAAAATATTTTAATAATTACCAGTAATAAAATCAAAATTTTCAACGAATATAAATATTTCAACAAATATAAATATTATAATAAAGTCTTAAATTTTAATGAAAACTTAAATTTTCATATTTACATTCTTTTTCACTATCTATAGGTTTTACATTTAATATTTGAGTGAAGGATTTCATTCAATTTATTAAACATCTTTTTATGGATAATATTTTTACTTCGAGTTGTTTTTAGTTATATGCCATGGTGGATAATTTATTTTCAACCATACAATAATCACCTTATCTATGATGATGATGACATATGTCCTTTAATTAATTTCTTAATAAATATTATTTGTGCATATCATTGATAATTACCTGTTGTGAAATAATGTTTATCTTAGAATATTCATGAATATATATATCAAATCAATTTATTTTCATTAAAAAGGAAAGCATAATATGATTTTTCCTATCAGACATGAACACTAAGGGAACATAACCTCCAAAAAATGTGTGTTGTTACACTTTTGGATTTAGATCACATGTGAACCCCTGATCTTTCCCTTAGTCCTAACACAAATCTTCCTAGAATTCTCAATATAATTTGAAACTATTTATCAAAAAGTTTCATCAATTATTCATCATCATTTTGTTTCTAGTTGTGTCACCTTGTATTTATAAAATTGATAGGATTTGTGACTAATATACCTTGATTATTTTCTATTTTTATAATCTATAATACCTAGCTTCTATATTTGTCAAACTATCCTGAAAAATTACTCCAAAAATTAGGGTATGATCAAAATAATTCATGTGTGTCCATATAATGTATCTTCATCCATAAAAGACATGTAGTGGCCCAGAAATATAACATTAGACCTGCTTTCTTTATCTTCAAATTATGTGTGGAAAAAATTAATAACCATATAATTACAGTTCAATATGATCCCCAAAAATTCTATCAAACATCATCACAGAATAAATTCCATTGATTTGGGAACGATACACCTTGGAGACAATGGAATATTTATAAAAAATAATTAATCATTTAAGTCTTAACTCATTTTTTAAATTATTTATAGCATCTCATATAATCCATAATTATTTTTTATCTAATAAAAATATAATGTGTGTTCACATATTTCCTGAGCATTTTTTTTAATAAATTAAAAAAGTAACTTCAATCCATATAAATAAATTATGTTTAGAAATAGTTCATAGTATTTCATTGAGGTTAATCTGTTAAAAAAACAAAACATAGTATATAATAATATTTTTGAGAGTTATAAGACCACATAATATGATTACTAATACAACATTTACCATTTATTAATTTAGATATAGTATTATCTCCCCCTTTTTCAATTCACATTATAATGGATATTAAATGTCATCCCGTATATATGTTGTTAATATAAAAATTATACTATGAGATCATTATAAAATACCAACTCATAACCCTCATAATGTAAAAAGAGTTATCATTTCCATCTCTACCATGATCATTACCTGTAAAACGAAATATAGTCTCCCATTATAGATAAAGATATCCTTTTATCTAAATATTTTCAATAAAATTATTGGAATTAAAGATTGGAAATATTATATGGATTTAAGAATATAATTAACTCCTAATAACATTTTCATGTATTGGAAGGGGGTCATTTTTAGTGGCTTTTTGAATATATCTTACACTTTTTCCTTTGTTGGAACATATTCGAATGAAATCACAACACATCTGAACCTCTTCATGATAATGTGGTTCATGATATCAGTATGATTTTACCTCAAATTTTGAACATTATTCTTTTAAAAGATGATTTCATTTTTATTATCACACCCAATAATCCAAGGGTATGATATATCCACCTTTATGTAAACATGTTTTTAATTCAATCACATCATTTATGTTTTTCCCTGTGATGAACCAATATATAATGCTCTAATTGCACAGAAAGTAAAAAAAACTTTTATGTATAGATTGTTGAATAATTAATTGACCTCTAATATGGAATGAATCCTTGAATGTTTAATTTGAATCCCAAACATAAAATTCCCAATCCTCAATAAAATAACAATAAATTTAAACAAATATATATTTTTCATTCTTCAATCATCACTCAAGAGTTCCTTTGATATAATAAATATCTATTTCACTGATATAATAAGTGGTGTCTTTTTATTTCTATTGAGTGGTTTAAAAATAGTTATAAAAAACATGATATATAATAAAGATTTTAAAAAGTTGAGTAGTCTACCAATACAACCTGAAATATTATGAAATCTATATACCATCCTTTTTCATTAGTGGAAAACTTAATTCCAAGTGGTATTGTAGTATAGGTTTGTCTAAATTGTTTTATTCCAATGTTCTTCAATATAAAAAATTAATATATATAATGTGAGTGAAAGATAGAACAAACTATGTTTATAGATTTCAATCCCAAAATGTATTTTAGCACACCAATTATATACATCTCAAATTATATCCTCACTTTATAGAAATTTTTTAGAAGTTAAGACATTCCATAGTCCTCTAATTTGTAATCTTAAAAATTTTGAGTTGTTATAGTGTAGTATAAAATGATTTTTGGAGTGAAGAGTTGGGTTTTTAATTTTAGGAGTAAATTAAAATTTTTATGGCGACAATTTATGGTGGAAGGAAATTGAGATGGGATAGTGTTTTGGTGTATGGATCCCATTTTGGTGTATCTAATGTTTTTTGGGTTGTTTGGTACAAATGTGGTCATAATAGCTTCTCTGTTTATGTATTTTTATGATATTAGTGTCTTAAAAATATAATTGTATGGTTTTTTTTAGAATTTTAGTATTCTAGTCTTATTCTATGGTGTGTACCTGGTGGATTATTGATGGGTATTCAATCAAAAATTGGGTACATAGAAAATATTATTTTAAATCATGTTTAGACTTTATTTCATATTTAATAGGTTTTTTCTATGGAAATGTTTTTGTGGAATTATGGAATTGGAGAGAGATGTTTATATTTTTCCGGGTAGTTCTTGAATGGAGATGTGGTATAAATATGAAACTCCCATTTCAGAATCCAAAATATCATGTTTGATGTAAATGTTACATTCCTATATATAAATGGATTGGAATTTATTATGGGATTATGTATGTTTTAATTTAAAAAAATATTATCGTTTAATTGAAAAATACGCTATGACATGGTGTTTCCTTTCCCTTGATGTGGAAGGAGAACATTGATGTATATTATAAATTTGGGTAACCTTGTATTATTTTATTCTTTACAATTTTAATATATAAATACTAGGTTTTTGGAGATTTTATGTATAGTGTTTCATGAAAATAGTGGATTCTAAACCCTTTTCATTGTTCTGATGGAGTCCATCTCAAACCATGGTTCCTGTATTATTATTATTTTATTTTATATTCATCTATTTCTTATTTTTTTCATTATATATTCTTCTTTCATAAAATTTAATTTTAGTGGGGTTTCTTCACATTAATTTATATTTTTCATTGTTGTGATTACTATATATTTTTAGGGTTATAATCTGGGAATTATCTACATTGTACTATCCATCATACTTTATTTATCTATAAAATAATATTAAAATATTAGTTTTAGGGAGGGTATTTAAAAACAATATTATATTTTTTATTTTTGAATTTGGAATTAAAATGTTCTTTTTATGAGTAGTTAATGAGACTGAGTTTACTTAGGAAGGAAATTAAATTGAATTTTAGAATCAAAAGGGTAGTTCCATTATACATGTGATACATTTGTTTTCATGTTATTAAATATATGTTATTTCATAGATTTATTATTGATATAATTTCTATGATATGATAAAATTATTGAAATCCTTATCACATTAATAAGTTGATATTTACATAATATTGGTAAAGTGAAAATGAAATTTTTACATCAATATTTTATTTTAATTATTTTTATACAAAAAATTATATAATGTGTTTATAATATGATTGAACATATTAAAATTATACATTTGACTGCTATAGTTATAGTTTATTTATTTTTATCTCTTCAATAATTATTATTTTCTTATACCCTTCATGTTATTGGGTTGGTTTCTGTGTATTTTTTTTGTTACTGTGGTTGGGATTATAATGTGTTATAAAAGTTGTGGTGATTGATGTGGTCGATGTTAAAGATGTTACCCTATGTAGTTTGGTTCTTCAAATTCTTCTGATAATGGTGATTGTGTTATGGTAGTTGAATCAATGGTTTTTGGGGTGCTTTTTAGAATTATAATTTGTTTGTTCTATTTTTATGGAATTATAGAATTATGTTTTATTAATTAAGTGATAAATTCATAAGGTCCAAAATAGTACATGGCGTATTGATAAATTAGTGATTAAATGGATAAGTTTATTAAATAAAGAACAATTTATTATTGTTCGGTTCTCAAGTTTTTTGTAGATGATATATGGAAAATTAAAATAAAATATAGAAATAGACAATATTATTTGTGTTTTAAAAATAATATTATTTGTATATTTATTATTGCATAAGATATGGTAAGTGTTATTATGATAAAAAATGGAGTGGGAATTAGTTTTGTAAATAAGTGACTATTGTTGAAATATATATAGTGGTTTACAATTGAATTATGAAAATGTATAATAAGAAAGAAAATGATTCAATGATGTTTAATCATGATATTATTTTTTTGTGGTTTAGTTGGTTAATGTTATTGGTGTTTTAGTGTAATGGTTGAGTTTCTTCTATATGTTTCTAGAATTAGAAGTACTGTTTTTGAGTGGAATAATCAATTGTGGGTTTTGTTTCTTGTGTTAGGAAGAAGATCATTAATTTAGGACTTTTTGTTATTTTATTAGTCATTTTAATTATTTAAATTTAATAAAATCCCCTACCTGATACTGGTGACATGACTGATTCCAAAAAAGGAATTGGTTTTTGGGTTTGTTCCTAATGTACATGTTATATAGGATATAGAAGACTGGCTACTCACCAATCCATTATCTCTCTTTTATAAGGGCGATTCCCCTAATTTATAAATTTCTATATAATTTGTGTCATTACCTTCCAATTTCCAATTGGAGTTGAGATTTAGATATCACAATTATCTTCCCTTTAGGATCAAGATGGGTTAGAATGGGTGATTATGATCGAAAAGTGGTATGAAACCATTTTTATTAGGGTATATGGTTTTAATTAGAGGTAGTTAGTAATGAAACAGTAATTAGTTCATATAGAAAATATTATAGAACAAACAACAATTATGGTTATGGGTGACCGCCATGGATATAAGTTATTATCTCCCCTTCTGATATGATGAAAGGACATTAAAATAAATAATCTTACCGGGTCAGTTGATGCATCTAATAAGATCAAGACCAAGTTGTGGGCTTGTACTATTCTTGATTGAACCTATGATTAAATTATTGAATTATTATTGGAATGGTAATTGGAATAAAATCAAATGATCATAGTAAATATAATACTAATGGGATAAGGAATGAATATAACTTGGAGATTGTAGAGTTGGAAGGTTCCACTTAGAGTTGAATTGATAAATGGGGAGCTAAGAGTAGATTAGTTTTCTCAAGTGATACTTTATCAATATAAAATTACTCTTATATTTTTTTATATAGTTCTCTAATAAAATCCATTCTATAATATGGTTTGGTGTTTAGAATACCTTCAAATCAAGAGATTTTTCTAAAATATTCCATGAGGAACATTATTCTCGTGGTTATGATGTTTTAATATTATATTAATTTGAAAAAAACACATGGATGTTTTCCAATCACTATGGAGTTATGTGGAGAATCATTGAAATGAAAAGAGTTATGTTCATCAGTAGATTAAAAATATGATGTAAATGATTTAATCACACTATTGTAGGTTTGAATTAATCTAATATAGGGAAGACATTACCTATAATAGGGGGAAAAGACTCTTGAGTTATTCCAACGCAAGAATGAATCAATATCAAAAGATATATATCATTTCATCAAATCATTAGTCATTCCATGATGATGATTATTTGATGATGAGTTATTTTGACCAGATAGACTATGTCATGAAGATTATTTAATACAAGGAAATCATAATTCTGAAAACAAATCCTTATAATGAATCATAGATGATTTTATCTCAATAAATAATATTTAGATTTTGGAGAACTATATTACACTATGAAGTCTACCATGGGAGAGTTATGTAACAAATTATTTAATGGTTATGTGGATGTTGCACTATGAGATAGCTGTTCTCACCTCAATGTGTGGTGAATTAGAATAGATCGTGCTAAATTTGGAGGAACCATGTCATAGTGACTAATGTGTTTTAATTTTTATGGATTTTTTTATTTGAGGAATTCTAATAAGTAGTGTATTAACAATGAAAAAATGTGTTTTACTATAGAAAATTTATGGATTGTTATTTCTAGATAACTGAATAATTTGACATTGTAATAAAAATCATAGAATAAACCAAATCTAATATATTTCAAGATAATGTGAGTTATTTTGGAATCTATTATCCATATATTTCTAATCTGAGGAACAGTTTAGTGAAAACATTGTCATTCTATAATACATTAAATGTCAATAAATTGATATATGACCTACCTATATAGCCTGTTTGAGAAAAAAAGTTATTTATCTATTAATCATAACTCAAAAATGGGTTTTTTGAATACTTTTAGGAGAATAAAATTGTATTACAACTTGTTCAAATTCTAAAACCACATAAGGTGCATTAAGAGGAGATCACTTTAATTTTTTATTCAATTCATTCATCTAGTACCCTGAGTTCCATATAATCATATTCGTCTATTCGTTATTCCATTGATAATAAAATTTAACATATGTGGTAGTAAAATAACTAATATGAAAATTATTATCCACATTTTAATCATAGGGATTAAACCTTGTAAAAAACATATTTTAATGTGTGTTATTTCTCGTTAATCTTGTTATCCTCACAACATTACCATGGAGATTATTTCCCACTAACAAGTGATGAGAACCACATTTTACATATGTGAGATTTGTTGTTTTTATTTTACATTGATTTACCCAAACTTTTAGTGGTAATCACATTATTTATATGTGAGAGTTGGTTTTTTGAGACAAAAAATATCCCATTTTAAATTGTGGTTCTCTCTCTATTGGGCCTATCAATTTTTATCAAAGTAATATTTAATAAAAATCTTATTCATTACCTTGGTCATATGAAACCTATAAGTTTTGATCAAAGCATTAGTGAAATGGTTCTATAAAGTATTCATGAAAATCTATTTGTTCTACCAATTTCTTAAATCTGTGATAGATGAGTTCCATGATGACTATTAGTATTGTTACTAATAGGGGAGCTAATATGTTTGATGAAAAATGATTTCATCTATGGTATGATAAACTAGTTATGTATCTTCTATCACTAATATTAGACATTCTAGATATAAATAATAAGATTAGTATTCATTACAAAGTTGGAATGGAATAAAATCAATATGATAAGAAGGGTATCAAAGTTGTTGGGAAAGTATGTATAGTGTTACTATCATAACTATTGGAAAAAGAGTTGAAATTATTTATGGGAATAAAAACAATAAATAATATCTTGATAAAACAATATGATATCTATGAATGATACAATATTTATAAAGTGACTCAATTAAAAATCATCTATTACTAGAATAAAGATATATGAATGGGAGACGATGAATTAGTCGATGAATTCTTTGTGAGGGTAAAATAGATTTTAATCTAATTCATATATACACTAAAAATTATTATGATTCAACCATTCTAAACAATATAATGATAATCCGAATAGATAAATATTATGTGAAGATCTTATCCTCTAAGGATTAATAAAGGGATATGTTTGACATTAAAAATATTAAGAATGTTTTCATTTAATAGGAGATGGGAAGATCAACAACAATAAGGAGAAAACAATAATAAAAAAGGATACAACATTCAATATTGTAAAAGGATCATATCATGCTAGTTCAAAGGAGTCACAGAGGGAAGAAACAAATTTACATGATTATTTCATGGACTTTGTAATATTTATATTTTATTCTAAAAAATCATGCAATGAGGGAATGGTAATTATAGATGAATGATACCATTTAAATAATTTAATTTTCAAATAACGATAAACTATTTAGTATTTTTACCTATGAATAAATAAGAAGTTAAAAATTCATTTCAATACAAAAAGATCATCTTAGAGGGAAAATGTGGCTAATAGAGACAATGGAATAATATTCATTAATTAAAATGAAAAAAAATAATAAAAATATTTTCTTATAATAAGAATCCACATATTTTGATGAGTAAATTCAAATATAAAATGATTTTTATGAGTGTTAAGGGAAAATAGGATACATTATCAAAAAACACTGTCCAAAATTTTCCTTTAAGTAAGAAGATGGTGATAATAGTGAATAATAACATGGTAATGCGGAAAAATAAAATGATTTTAAAAATAGATTTTTGGTCATGGTGAATTAATTTCAAAATATATATCATGAAAGATTAATGAAGTAATTTAATAGGGGGAATGATTAATTTGTGAAATAAATGGAAAATTAAGAACTTAATAAGATTCATATATATTAAATTTGTTTAAAATTATGTAAATCCAAAATTAAATTCCTTGAAAAGCTAAAATTAATGATATTTACACATAAAATAATTTTAAAAAATGAGGTTGTAAAATCGTTTGAGAAAATTCTTGTTGAAGATCAAAATTCCATAAGAAATAAATGATGTAGAGAATAAAGATTTAGGTAAGGAAGTATGTGAGAGATATAAAATAACATCAAAGGATTATGAAACTAGAAAGAATCCAAAAAATTATTCCATGTTTATTTTAATATTTTCATTTTACACCCAATTATACATTAGTTTTTTAGGATAAAAAGTATAGAAGAAGGTATTTCATCACCAAAAAGGTGAATACCCTAATTTAAAAATTTAGTGATTATATTGTAAATTCAAATTGAAAATATCTATTGAATAAAAAGTATGTTGAGCCAAATTCTATAGAAAATTTTGATATAATATATAATAAATATAATCTTGATAGGGTTAAACAATTACAGGGAATATCCAATAAAAAATAATAACAACAAGATACTTTTGAAGATCGAGTATTCTATCTATATAGATTTCATTTTCAAGGGTGATATTGGTGTTGTAAAGTCTACAAACAAAAAGCATGTGGGAATTGGTAAAATATATCATGCCATCAATAAAAGAGAGGCACTGAATCAAGGGAGGGAAAATATGAATTTGTAAATAGTGAGGTGATAAAACATCTAAAAGAGAATTCACACTTTTAAAATACCATTAATTCACAAGATATGACTTGTGGGCGGCATGATCAACATAAATAAACTACCAAAAAATGTCTTACCTTATTATTAGAGAACCTGAAAAAATGTATTTTATACTTTATAATGAGAAGAACAATCAAGGGAATCCAATGGTGGGTGAAATTACATACAAGGATTAAAAAAAGAGAGTGTTCATTGATAATTAATAGTGTTTTATCATCCCATGTGATTGGAAAAATATCTTCAAAGATAAAAATTGGTATAATGGAGGCACGATCTCATATAAAAATGATTAATCACACAATATTAAAGGATTTGGATAAACCAATAAATTCTGAAGTATAAACAATCTCGGATAAAAATTAGTAATATTTCATTACTACTTGTTATTCGGGTGTTTATTACTTTTTGTTCTTATGAGTGTTTTGTCGAATAAATTCTTGTTCTTATTTTTAGGTTATAGATACCTAATTTCCAGAATGGTATTAGCGTAATATATATCATATTCGTTCATTAAATTCATTTATATAATCAATATGTAATGAAAATCCTGTAGAACGAGTCACATCACATCGTGGAGACGGTATTCCGTACGTACGCCTGAGCGATGATATCGTTCCCATGATCGTGGAATTGTATTGGAGTGTATGTATACAATTTCTGAATCAATATAAATTTACAATAATCATATATATTTATTATTTACTCCATTATACCCATACAAGTAAGGTGGTGGTGGAAAATAGATTACCCCACAGCGTGGAGACGGTATTCCGTACGCACGCACGCGCGGTGATTTCATTTTCCGTAGGATGGATAGTTGGTGAAATAGGGCTGGTTCATACATATAATAAAATATCAGTATATGAGTGATACTGATGTTAATACTTCATAATTAAACAACTAAAGAAGAAGAAGTGGAAGAAGAAATAATGTTGAAAGAATCGGTAACTGATATTACCTCTTCATTGAAGCGCCTCTTTGAGACCTCCTTTTAGGGCACTAAAATTGGTCTTTGAAGAATACCGGGATCTCTAGGATGTTTCTAGGGTAGTGGAGAAGAGAATTTTGCAGGGGTTGGCCGAGTTCGAAGCACTAATAAAAAAACAGGCAAGCAAAGCACCACTTTTATCAGCTCTAATCAAAAAGCACTAATAAAGGATAATCTTTATCAGTGCTATTTAATAGCACTGATAAAGTGCAGATTTATCAGCGGTTTTCTAGCTCTGATAAAGGATAGTTTTTAACAGCACTAAAATTTTAGCGCTGATAATATGTGGCTTTATTAGCACTTTTCTAGCACTGTTAAAACCTGTCTCCGATTTTATTAAAAGGAGGGAGACAGTCTCCTCTTTTTTATCATGCCCTAAGCTCTCACGGTATTGTACCCTTGCGACTACTTCCCTCCCCCGATCTTCCCTTTGCTGGACCTCCACCGTACTCTTTATCCTTATCCTCGACCCTGTTCCACGGATCTTCCTCCCTTTCGATCCCTAGTCCTCCTCTTCAATGGTTGGCATCTCCTCCCATGCACCCCCACTCCGGTGGTCGTGTCTTCCAGGCAGCGCAGAAGGCTCCCTCACCTTGAGTTTTCCTTGGACTTCCGATTTCTTCACCCAAGGTCAGTGGATGACCTAAATATTTTTTTTCAGTGTAGGTTGATCTTTAGGTTTTTCATGTGGTTGTCATTTATTGTCATTTCTTGTTCACAGTGAGTTGGAAAACCTTATTTGAGGTTTGGAATTCCTTCATTTCTCACTTTTTTATTTCATGCAGGAGGGGTTCACTCTTTTCTATCATTGGGTATGGTTTGCACTAGCCTAATTAAGATAAATTAATAAGTTAATTTAAATTCAAGGGGAAGGGTTAATTATTCTTATACTTTTATAGCTTTGATATTATTGTGATTTTGTGTTTGTATGGACTGAATACCCCACTAAAAATCATGGATATTGGGCGCCATTTATTTCACTGTATTTGTTGTCATATGGAATCCTTTTTTCATGTTGTTTTGATATCACCCCAAAATGGAAATTGGATAACCACTTATATTTGGCTAATGAAATGCTTTCCCTTGGATTTATGGAATGTGTGATAACACTCTTAAAGTAAAGTGAAATGTGCTAAAAGTCAATTTGTTAAATCTACAAAATGGTCTTTGATGTGTTGTGATGTGTGGTCATGCTAGTGGGGGTCATTATAATTGGTTTTGATGTGGTGTGGGATGATGTATGGTTTTTTTCCCTGATTTTGTTTTGGAGAGGTGATGGTTTGTTTTGCCATGCTATTTGGGTAGTGAGGGGATGATTCATTTGGTTTTTCATTTTGGGTGGCAAGGTGATGGATTGTTTGGACATGCTTTTGGGGTGGTAAGGTAATGATTTTTTTGGTCATTCTTTTGGGGCGGTGAGGTGATGATTTGATGGGAATGATGAGCTACGTTTTATTAATGGTTTCTTTGTGCTAGAAGCCTAGGTATTGAAGTAATAATTATTTAATAACTATAGAAATGGTTGGATTTTGGTTTGGATAATGGGATTGGTTGGAAATTATTAATGTGTCTTGTGGATTTAACCCCTTTCCAAGATCCACCAAGACTCATCCATAATCAAGAATATGACTTTATATTATAGGGACAATATATCTTAAACATGGATTTAACTCCTTTCTAAGATCCACCAAGACTCATCCAAGATGTTTAATGTTTATTATAAATGAGGTGACTAGTAGGAGTGGTTAAAAGGATGTTTAATGTTTTTGTTGCAGGGTGGTGGGTGCTAGAACTCTTGGTAAGGGTGTTGGAAAGTGTGTTCATTTTAATGGGGTTTATCCTGGTTCTGTTGATTTCCAAATCTTTATTGAAAATGGTTAGGCTATATTAGTATCTATTTTTATAAGGAAGTGGTTATCTTCTACTTTGTATTTGGAAGTATTTTTTTGTGTATTTGAATCATAAATAATAATATTTCAGATTCAAATAGGATGGATATGAATAAAGATTGGATGGATGCTAATCGTTTGACAATAGAGTATGAGAACGGAGGAAAGAGTTCATCAAGTTTGCAAAGTATCATGCAAAGGATCCTTCTCAAATCCTTTGTCCAGTTTACATTGTTATTATTCTAGACTAATTACTCCAGAGGAGTTGGAAGAACATTTGATATGTCACGGAATAGATCAGAGTTATAAATGTTGGAATAAACACGGGGAAAAAGCGAATGTAGCTACTGACTGGAATAAAACTATATTTTACGGATCATCAGATATGATTAAAAATATGGATAATGAAGAAGACCGTATAGAGGATGTGATTACAGATGTCAATGATGATGAAGATCGTAGTGAGGAAAAGACAAGGACAGTTGAACATGAACTCCGTGATTGTCCAAAATTGTTTGAGAAGATAAAGAGTTGTGCAAAGACGCCATTGTATGCTGGTTGCACTAAATATACTGCATTTTCAGCTATACTGAAGTTGTATAAATTGAAAGCAGGCAACAGATGGAGTGATTTCAGTTTCACGGAACTACTTGCTCTTTTGAATGACATGCTTCCAGAAGATAATGAGCTCCCAAGCCGGACATATGAAGCTAAACAAATGCTACGCTCGATGGGTATGATTTCTGAAAGAATACATGCCTGCCTGAAATACTGTATATTGATCTGCAAAAAGAACATATCACTTACATAATTCCAATAGTGTGGTGCTTCTCGATACAATAAAGATGAACGCAGTCCTACGAAAGTTGTATGGTACTTTCCAATCATTCAAAGGTTTAGGCATCTATATGGAAGTGAAGAAACTACAATACAATTGTTGTGGCCTGAGATAAAAGAAATAAAGATAGAAAATTACGTCACCCGGCTGACTCTCCTCAATGGAAGAGAATTGATCATGAGTATCCTGAATTTGGAAATTTGCCGAGAAACCTGCGTCTTGCGTTATCTACCGATGGAGTGAATCCTTTTGGTTTTCAAACCAACACTCACAGTACTTGGCCTGTAATGTTGGTAAATTATAACTTGCCACCCTGGTTAAGCATGAAACAAAAATTCATTACGTTATCTTTGCTTATATCAGGACCAAAACAACCAGGTAACGATATTGATGTAGATTTGGCTCCCTTGATAGAGGATTTGAACTTACTGTGGGATTCAGGTGTTATGTTGTATGATGCTTATGAAAAACAATAATTCACATTGAGAGCAATGTTGTATGGGATGATAAGTGATTTCCCTGCTTATGGAAATTTTTCAGGATATAGCATTAAAGGAACTCAAGGGTGTCCTGTGTGCGAAGAAGATACAGAATCAATTAGGTTGAAACATTCATCTATATATGTGTTTCTAGGACATCGTAGATTTCTACCCCGTCGACATAAGTACCAATCTTGGATGCCATCATTCAATGGATGTTCAGAACAATGAAAAACACCATCTCCACTAACAGGTGATCAGCTGTTTGAGCAAGTAAAATATGTGAACACTGTTTTTGGTAAACCATTTTCGAAAAACCTTACGAAACTCGGTTGGAAAAAGAGATCAATTTTTTTTAATTACCATACTGGAAATGTCTGTACGTCAGACATTTTCTTGATGTGATGCATGTGGAAAAAAATGTATGTGACATTGTTATCGAAACGTTGCTAAATGTGTCTGGAAAAAAAGGATGGAATTAAGGCAAGGTTGGAAATGGTTGACATAGGAATAAGAGAAGAGTTGTCTCCCGTGAAGGGTGAAAATCAAACGTTTCTTCCTCCAGCTGCGTACACTCTTTCCAGGGATGAGAGATATCAGTTTTTAAACTTCTTCAATGATGTAAAGGTTCCATAGGGGTATTCATCAATTATCAAAAACATTGTGTCAATGAATGATTTGAAGTTAAAAGGTTTAAAATCACATGAATTCCATGTTTTGATGCAGGATTTAATTCCTATAGCTTTACGTTTCATTTTTCCCAAGAATGTTCGTCATACATTAACCAAACTTTGTTTCTTCTTCAATGCTATCTGCAGCAAAGTTTTAGACCCGGAGAAATTACCAGATATGGAAAGAGAAATTGTCATCATATTATGTGAATTAGAAATGTTCTTCCCACAAACATTCTTTGATATGATGGTTCATTTTATGGTTCATTTGGTGATAGAGGTTTGACTTTTTGATCTTGTGCACTATAGATGGATGTACCCCATTGAACGGTATACGAAGATTTTGAAAGGGTATGTCAAAAATTGAAGTTGGCCAGAGGGTTGTATTGTGGAGTGATATATTGTTGAGGAAGCCATTGAATTCTGTACCGAATACCTATATGATGTGGAAAGCATTGTTCTGCCGATATCTCGTCACACTGGACGCATTGAGGGTGAGGGAATTTCTGGAAGGGATGTTGTGACAATCAATATTACAGATCGGGAGCAGGCCCATCTTTATGTTTTCCATAACAGTTGGGAGGTTGCTACATATATTTAAACCCACAAAGAGATTTTGAGACAGTTGAATCCATTAAGGGATGAAAAATGGATATCAAATACACATAATCACTAGTTTATAGGATGGTTTCGAGACCATATTTTTAAGGAGTTAGATAAAAATCTGAATCCAATTTCAAAACGACTTCGATGGCCAGCTACCAGACCAAGCGTGTATGTATTATCTTACAATGGTTATGTAATTAATGGTTATACATTCTATATAGATAAACATGATGAAGATAGTACCATGCAAAATAGTGGAGTAACACTTTTGGCTGAAGCGATGCATGGTTCTGGTAGTAAGGATAGAAATCCAATTTATGCGAATATGTCATACTTTGGCATTTTCAAAATAATATGGGAGTTGGATTATATGACATTCCAATTGCCGATTTTTCATTGCGACTAGGTTGATAACAAAAGTGGTTTTAAAATAGATAAATTGGGATTTGTGAAAGTTGATTTCAGTAAAGAAGGGTACAAAGACGAAAAATTTATAATGGCATCACAAGCGGTACAAGTATTTTATGTACCAGACCCCGCAAACCTAAAGTGGTCAATTGTTCTGTTATCATCCAAAACTACTGAAGGGTCTGATGAAAATTAAATTGAGGATGATCCTTTTAGTGGGACGTCACAATCATTTCGTAGAGGTCCCAATGAAGATGAAGTTCTGTATGTTAGAGGAGACCACAATGAAGGGATTTGGATTATCGATAGAGGTGTCAAATCTCTTCAACCTTTGAAAAAATGAGAGTTCAATAAATATGTTATATTTTGTTTGTAACATAGATCTTGTTATCTCATGTTATTATCTTATCATTATTGAATTTATGTAATCAAACTTAAGTGTTAAACCTTTTTTGTAGATAATGACTTCTGTACGTTCTGGTGCTCTTAACCTCGAGGCTGAACAACCCTCTCAAGCTGTTGCTGCTGCTTCTGCTGCTGCTGCTTCTGAACAAGCCTCTCAAGCCTCTCAAGCCTCTCAACCTCAACCTATTGTTGTTTGTGGTACTGCTACTACTATTGGTGCTCCACTTGTTGAGGTCCAACAACCATTTGAACATGCTGATGCTAGCATTTTAGATGAAAACATTGATGATGCTGATATATACGAAATGGTCGGGGATAAAGGAGCGGCATTGCAGAAAAAATAGGTGCATCATAGTTTAACAGTGTTGGCTAATCTTATGAAGGCAAAGAGAAGAGGAATCAAATTTGATGTTGGGTGGAATGCACAGGGCCAACACGTTAACCCCAACAATGCAATGTTTAGCAGTTGCATTGGAATTGTCACTCGAAAATGCGTGCCGATTGACATAGATTCATGGCACCATGTTGTGTCCGGCCTGAAGGCTGTGATGTGGGATGAAATTATGGTAACATTTTGATTTCATTTCTTTAATTTACTAGCAAATAAAATAATGAAACAATGTCTTACTCTTCACAATCCATTGCAGAGTGCATTTATAGTAGATGATTCACACAAAACTTATGTACTAAGGCATGCGGGAAGGTGTCATCGAGGTTTTCGCACTCTTCTTACAAAATATCATCTGAAAGATTCCAAGGGTAAAATAAACCCGCACCCACCCATTGTCTACACTCACTTGATATCCCATGAATCATGGGATTCATTTGTTGGTCATTGTGGGGATCAAAAGTTTCAGGTACATTGTGACTGATAATATGTTGTTTGAGGATATACCTGTATTCATCACTTTCATTGTCAATATTTCATTTATGAAACAACAACTCAGTACTGAAATAATGGAATGCGCATCAAAACTGACGTACCCCTATCGTAAAGCAAGGATGGGGTATGCCTCACTAGAAAAGAAAATGGTGTGTATTTTAAATTTATAGTGATATTGTTATGTGTCAAGAAAAAACTTTATAAAAATCTTTCTCAATTTATATATATATTGATTCCTCTGAAACCAAACACACATACATCCCTCATCATGTGCTATGGAAGGAGGAATGTGTGGATAAGGAAGGGAATCTAGTTGATGAAAACACACAAAAAGTGTGGGAAATAAGTGTAAGTATGACAGGATAAAATGTTTTGTTTTAAATTTCTATTACATAATAATAATTACTTATTTTCTTATATCTGACAGTCATAGGAGTCAGGTACTCCTGCAGCTGGTGCAGACATATTAGCGACAGCCTTGAAGCGACCAGAACAATACGGTCATGTCAGATCTGGAGGGTTTGGGGTGACACCCTGAGTATATTATGAGAAAAAAAAAAGAGGATGAAAAAAATGAAGAAATGACAACAATGAAAAATAGACTAGAAACTCTTGGAGAATAGTTTCAATGGAAGAGATTGTTTCTAGAAACTTTAATTGGTGAGAATCCAAGAGAAGAGCCAACTCAGGAACAACCAGTGCATGAATATCTAGCCCCACACCCCACCAGCTTTGAGGCGAGCCATTCCCCTCAAATAGTTGTCTTAGCCGTGGTAATCAATATTCTATTAATTGTTCTAATGAAATGTGAATCAGGAAAACACTGATTTCTTCCTATACTGATCTTCTTTAGGGTGATAATGATTGTGATTTATATCTTTCAACACCCACCTATTGCCTTGTAGCGAGGGCTATAGTATTCAACATCTCAGAAGACATGCTGCACAATAGGCCACTTCAAAAAGATCATCTGAAAGTGACGATTATGGTAGCTCATGAGCCAACATCACAACTACCTATTCCACTTGATGATGATGATATTTGTACAGTCGAACAGGATATTGGGACATTCATTTCATGGCCATCACAACTTGTGAGATTACATGCCGAAAAAGAGGTATTTATTTACAGTTTTTAAGCCAAACCTTAAACAAAAAAAGGTATGAACCAATGAATTTTATTGTAGAAGAAGAAAGGGGATGAGGGGAAAGGAAACATGGGAGCATCGAATGGATAGACCAGACGATCCAAAAGATCTACTGAATGTGGAATTACACCGCCTATTCTCTATCCACATTTAATTTCATTAAAGACTCATGTGGATACGAAATTGAGAAATGGTAGTAGCCATGTAGTTGTTTTTGAAGAGAATATGTATGGAGAGAAAATACAATATTTTTTTCCTATTGAGAATGTAAATGAGATCCTTGAGTATGGGTGGCTCAGCGTAACAAGTGTAAATGTGTATATGAAGTATGTTTTCAACCCCGTCGCTTTTCCAAAAGCTGATATATTGTGCTAATAATGATTAAATACATTTTATCTTATTAGCAGACGTATATATGAAATGCAGTTGAAGGGTTTTCCTCATGAGCCAAAATTCGGACTCGTCAGTCCTCATATAACATCAATACAAGAAAGACAATTATCAGAATCAAAAAATAAGGAAAGAGCAACTTCTTTGCTGAAAGAATTTGACAGCAAGATAACAGATGATACACTCTTCCTCATACCAGCCATGCAGGGGTAAAACACTACGATTAAAGCATATCAATTATATTTTCATTTATTTCATTACTTATTCCTTTTTGTGTATTTAGGCATCATTGGCTGCTAATTGCGGTGAATTTTGATACTCCCAAGATTTATTTTCTGGATTCAATGCACGGATATCCAACAAACCGACCACATGTGATGCAGTTTGTCAATTTGTAAGACACTACATCCTACGTTTTAGGTCTAAACATAAAGTTATATAATATATATTATCTTTTACTGAGGATTCGGTTATGATAGGGCAGTGTACCAATATCATCTAAATCATGGTATGAGGACAGGGGAAAAGCATAAGGAGCTGAGCAAGTACTATGTCTGGACAAATATCAAGATATATATAATAAAATTGCACTATCCAAACATATATCAAAGCCAGTTACTTACTCGCCTCATGATCAATGTTTCTGCAGTGTCCAAAACAAACAAATGAAAAATATTGCGGTTATTATGTTTGTAGATTCATGAGAGAGATCATTGTCAATGGACAAACTAGCATCCCTAAAGAGTTATTTTTTTAAAAAAGTACTATTTAATTTAAATTATTTATTAATTATTTATTTATATATTTTTCAGTACTATTATGAATTCCGAAAAGCTTCATATTCACAAGATGATGTAGATATGTTCAGAAACGAGTGGGCCGCATACCTGATGCAAGATTGTCCAGAAATAGCATGAAGATCTGACTTTTATTGCATGAGTTGCAGACACGTATAATTGGTGGAAATATTTGAGTGGGGTTCATGGGTATAAAAAGATGAAACATTATTTTATGTAAATGTTTTTAGAAAAATTTTAATTATTATTAAATAAAACATTCTTTCTCCATTGGGTCATTTGTTCATTTTAACAGATGAAATGCACAAGCAACAATCAAGAATGATGAACCACATTTCTTTGGCCTTTGGAGAAAAAAACCAGTAAAATCTCCAAAATACCTTCATATCATGCATGAACCAGTAAAATATCCAATCATTAGTTGCATGTATGCGGCAACTTCCATGATAGATTGGAATTTCACCAATCCATTTGATGAACATGATGGGATGTTAAATCTGGCATTTAGAACTTCAAATGCAGTAAATTGTTCCAATGATTTGGAAATTGATGCTACATTTAACGATATTTCCTCTGTTTCATCATGCGAGTGAAAACTCTCTTGGAGAACTGGAATGGCAACTCTCTCTTGTGAATTTTCGTCTCTACTTGTCTCTTCATGTGTGCAGCTATTGCCATTCCAGTTCGCCAAGAGAATTTTCAAGGAAAAACATAATGTTGTCATGGTTTAGGCTTCAGATCATTATCGAAGGTGGGAAGTGAGTTGGTCTATGTATCATGAGAGTTCTAATGCATATCTTGGTTGTCCTTAAGTTTCAACATATTCCGAATACGTTTTGTTGGTTTCCTATATGTCAGTGGTTGATTTCACTTAAAAATAAGTCTATTTTGAACAAAATACATACACTTGGAGTGATACCGGTCACACTACGCCTTGGATTGAGGCGGGGTTGACTTGTACACGTCACATTTGACACATGGATCATTGTACTTAAGTTTCAATATAATCCAAACACGTTTGGTCGGTTTTCTATATCTCAGTTTTTGATTTCACTTAAAATTAAGTCCATTTTTAACAAAACAGTGACACTGCGAGTGGTGTCGGCCACACCGGGCCTCGGATTGATGCGGGGTTGAAATGTACACATCACACATGAGTCATGGATCGTTGTGAAAAAGTATCAACACAATCAGAATCTGTTAGATCGGTTTGGAGTATGTACGTAAAATATTGTCCATTTTAAACAAAATACATACACTTGAAGTGATACCGGTCACACCGCACCTCAGATTGAGGTGGGGTTGACTCGTACACGTCACATATGACCCATGGATTGGCTTGTGCATGGTATCCTAAGTTACAACTTGCAGGTATTGTACTTTATTTTTTCTGGAGGGTTTCAGTTTAAATGCATTTTGGAATGATCATTGCTAGCCATTGTCTTTTAGGATTTTTTGACAGAAGAGGGGAAAGGGTGGGGTCTGCATACATTGTAGGATATGTCGAAGGGTGATTTTGTGTGTGAATATGTTGGAGAAATGTTAACTCACACAGTTCTGAAAAGAGTCACTATTTAAAAGAATGTCACAAGTTTAGATAAATCTGAAGATGGTCAGTTTAAAGACATTTTGAGGGACACTACTAAAGACATGCTCAAATATGCACACATCCCCCACATTTAGATCGTTGTCTACTACAATGATCTTCCAACCAAGATATGCATTAGAATTCCCATGATAGATAGAGAAATTCACTTCCCACCTTCGAGAATGATCTGAAGCCCAAACCATGACAACATTATGTTTTTCCATGAAAATTGTTTTGGCGAACTGGAATGGTAATAGCTGCACACATGAAGAGACAAGTAGAGATGCAAAATCACAAGAGTGAGTTTCCATTCCAGTTTTCCAAGAGAATTTTCAAGGAAAAACATAATGTTGTCATGGTTTGGGCTTCAGATCATTCTCGAATGTGGGCAGTGAATTGCTCTATGTATCATGAGTGTTCTAATGCATATCTTGGTTGGAATATCGTTGTAGTAGACAACGATATAAAAGTGTGGGATGTGTGCATATTTGAGAATGTCTTTAGTAGTGTCCCTAAAAATTTATTTAAACTGACCATCTTGAGATGTATCTAAACTTTCGACTTTCTTTTAAATAGTGACTCTTTTCAGAACTGTGTGAGTTAACATTTCTCCAACATATTCACACACAAAATCACCCTTCGACATATCCTCCAATGTCTGCAGACCCCACCCTTTCCCATCGGCTGTCAAAAAAAATCCTAAAAGACAATGGCTAGCAATGATCATTCCAAAATGCATTTAAACTGAAACCCTCCAGAAAGAAATAAAGCACAATACCTGCAAGTTGTAACTTAGGCTGCCTTGCACATGCAGATTGCCACATTGTTTGTCGCAACCACATTTTCTCCAACACTCTAATGATATTCATTTCCTCATGTCTCTTATACTCTTCCAGAAACTCTTCTCTAAGAAGGTCAACTACCATGTATGCATACTCACCCTAAAATGTGATGTGTACGAGTCAACCCTGCCTCAATATGAGGCCTGGTGTGGCTGACACCACTCCAAGTTCCTCTGTTTTGTTCAAAATGGACTTATTTTTAAGTGATAAATCAACAAATGATATACGAGAAACCGACCAAATGCCTTCGGATTGTGTTGAAACTTTAGGAAAACGATTCATGGGACATATGTGACTTGTACGAGTCAACCCCACCTCAATCCGAGGCGCGGTGTGAGTGGTATCACTCTAAGTGTATGTATTTTGTTTAAAATGGAAAATATATTACGTACATACGCCAAACCAATCTAACGGCTTCTGATTGTGTTGATACTTTTGAACAACGATCCACGAATCATGTGTGATGTGTACGAGACAACCTCACATCAATCTGAGGCCTGGTGTGGCCGACACCACTCACAGTGTCACTATTTTGTTAAAAATGGAATTAATTATAAGTGAAATCAACAACTGACATACGGAAAACCGACCAAACGCATTTGGATTCTATTGAAACTTAATTACAACGATCCATGGGTCAAATGTGATGTGTACGAGTCAACCCCGCCTCAATCCGAGGCGCGGTGTGACCGATATCACACTAAGTGTATTTATTTTGTTCCAAATGGACAATATTCTAAGTACATAATCCAAACCAATCTAACGGCTTCTTATTGTGTTGATACTTTTTCAAAACGATCCATGAATCATGTGTGACGCGTATGAGTCAACCCCGCATCAATCTGAGGCCTGGTGTGGTTGACACCACTCACAGTGCCTCTGTTTTGTTAAAAATGGACTTAGTTTTCAGTGAAATCAACTACTGACATACGACAAACCGACCAAACGCCTTCGGATTCTGTTGAAACATAAGGAAAACGATCCATGGGTCAAATTTGACGTGTAAGAGTCAACCCTGACACAATCCAAGGCCCGGTGTGGCCGACACCACTCAAAGTGCCTCTTTTTTTCAAAATGGATTTATTTTTAAGTCAAATCAACAACTGACATACGGGAAACCCACTAAACGCCTTTGGATTTAGTTAACACTTTAGGAAAAAAATTCATGGGTCATATATGACGTTTAAGAGTCAACCCTACCTCAATCTAAGGCGCGGTGTGGCTGGTATCACTCCATGTGTATGTATTTTTTTTAAAATGGACAATATTTTACATACATACACCAAACAAACCAAACACATTTGGTTTTTGTTGAAACTTAATTAAAAAGATCCGTGAGTCAAATGTGACGTGTATGAGTCAACCCCACCTCAATCCGAGGCATATTGTGGCCGACACTACTCAAAGTATAGCATCCCGCCATTTTATAACAAAAACTTTCATTACATTACACAAATCTGAGGATCGTTAAGGTTTAGTGTCTTGGAAACAAGGATCATAATACATAAAAAAAACATAAAACATTCTTCTTAAACACTTGAAAGGCGTCTCCTTAAGTACATTCTAGGTTCATTACTGCATCTCATAACCTGGGGACATACATCAAAAGAAAGGGTGAGCCGAAGGCCCAGTAAGGGAAACAAGAGGAACATTTTACATGTGAACTTGAGATACTTCAATAAATACACGAAAAGAACTTTAAGGCATGAGAAAGAAATCATGAGGCATTTCATAATAAAAATAACATTTTTCATAACTTGAAGATTTGGCTACATCATTTAACATAGACAATCATGAACATATCACCAAGGTCCATCCCCAAGGTGTCATTTGAAAATTACCAAGGTTATTCACCAAGGTATCGTGAAAATTGTAATCTCTAGTGGTTACATCATTACCCAATGCATTGGAGCGCTATCAGGGCGCACCCTTAAATTTGCCTTTATTATCATGTGAGCCACATATATCATCATCAAACATTTCATAAATAACCCACATAGCATAAAATAAATGGGTTTCATTTCATAATCATAATGTTTTAAAAACTGCTTTAAAGACATGATCTTTACGTCAATTTAAACCCACGGAAAGGGAAAGCGGGTCTCATGTATGTAAATCCTAGAATTTAAAATGGAACATTTTGATATATATGTGAATACCCTTGTAGAAGTAAGAGATTTGAGTATTCACTTTATAACATAAAATAATTTTTGAGAAAAGAGAGAGACATTTTGAAGAGAAAATTCTGCAGCATAACGGCTAAGTTTCGGGGTTTTAGAAAACATTGAAATGAGAGGGGACATGGGTCACCCACTCATAAATGATCCATAAAACAGTAGGGTGAAAGAATAATAAGGACATATGTACATGGTAATGAAATTTTAGGTACATACCATTTGAAATGAAAAACATGGCAGGAAAAACAAATTAGATTTCTCTTATGAAAATTCGGCAGCCTTACGGCGTCATTTAACTTCAAAAGAAAATGATTTGACAAGATCAAATAGGGTACCTCGTCATATGATCATAAGAGATCAGTATGATAGATATAGAGATCATACCCCATCATAATAAAAAGGAACTTGAAAGACTTGACATGAAAATCGAACTTGAAAAATGAGAAGGGTGAAAGAATCCCTTAAAACTTCGGCAGCCTAACGGCGTCACTTAAACTTTCATAAAATGAAATGATGAGAGTAAGAGGGGATATCTCATCATATAAACATGAAAGGTCAGTAAGAGGAATATAAAAGAACATCCTCTCACATAAAAACATGGAGCAGAAAAGGAATGACATAAAAGAGATTACATGAAAAGAAAGAGAGGGGTCGGATCCCTTACCTTAAAATGTGACTCTTGAAACTCAAAGGATTGGACCTTGAGGGCTTGGGGGCACCTTGGGAGGACTCTTTGGAAGGTAAGAAGAGCATAACTTCGTTGGGGAAGAGTTGGGAGTGAAAACTAAGGGAGGAAAGGGTGGGTATTTATAGGGAAAGTGAGGGGACAAAGCATTAATGGCCAAGGGACACCTCACATGTGCTTTTCTCAAACCCATGTGCTCTCCCTTGGCATTTATCATGGAGTTTGGCCACATGGGGCCCCCAAAACAATAATTCATCACCATTGTCCGGCCAACCCTCAAAAGATCTCATGACATCATCATGACACCATTATGATGTCATTAAACATACCGAAACCCTAAAACTGTATTTTTACTATTCACTGAAAATTCAACTTTCTCAGAATAACCCCAAAATTTCACCTTAACCAAATATCAATGCTCTGATTTCAAAAATGAAATCCATTTTATAAAAATAATTTTCTAAATATTTTTAATTTAATTTTTAAATAAAAACACTATTCATCAAAAATTCACTTTTTTCAGAAAAATCCCCAAAAATTACCTTAACATAATATCGATGCTCTGAGTTCAAAAATAAAGTCCTTTTTATAAAAATAATTTTCTAATTATTTTTAATTAAATTTTTAATTAAAAAACACTATTCATCCGAAAAAACTAATACTTGAATAATAATTTATGAAACCGTTATTTAACCATTTTATTGAATCACATTACTTAATCTAGGTGTCTAAATTATATTAAAACTTTCTTTGAGTGAAATTACTAATCCATTTGGTCACATTACTTATCCTAAGCGTAAAATCACTATTCATAATTTACTATTCATCAAAAATTAAGTTGATCTTATTAGACTCCAAATTCCTTACTGAACACTTTTGTAGAAGACCATTTTTTGAAAATCATTACACATCATTAGTTATTTAGGGTTTACATAAATATTTCAAAATATCCCTTTTTCAAAATTCATCAATAAAATACATTCTAAAATTATCTAGACATTTGAAATTTCACAAACATCACTAATGGAAGAAATCTCAATTTATTCACCCTAAAGGATTACACAAGGAAACTAGGGTCTCATCACATAGCCCCTTATAACAATAGCATAAGACCTAAGTGTAAGGTGTGCTATGGTGAGAGAATCTGAGGGAGTCTCAGATAACATTTCCCTAGTAGCAATCTCCACTAACTTGAACTTCTCCTGCAAGCGTTTTCGTTCAAGCTTGACACGATGGAGCTCGGATTGGGCTTGGTCCAAAGCGAAGCCCACAGATGCTACCTCCTTCCCAAGCTCTGATAATTGGGCTTCGTAAGGGTTGAGTCTACTGGATGAAGCCATCGACTCCTCTTTCTGCATTAACCATTAACATCTTATTAAATAAATAAGAGTATGTTAATATACTACTCTAAAAGATTGGGTCGTTACAATCTTCCCCCCTTAAGAAATTTCGTCCCCGAAATTTACACTTGAGGCCTAGTCGAAAAGGTGAGGGTACTTTTGCTTCATCGTTTCCTCAGGCTCCCAAGTCGCTTCCTCATACTTATGATTCCTCCACAACACTTACACAAGGTGGGTAGTCTTGTTTCATAGAACCTTGTCTCTACGGTCCAAGATCTCCACTGGCTGCTCCTCATAAGAGAGGTCATGTTCAAGTTGTACCGCCTCTGGGTTCAGTACATGCGAAGGGTCGGGTATGTACTTTCTCAAGAGAGATACATGGAAGACATCATGAACTTGAGCTAGGTTCGGTGGAAGTGCTAGACGATAGGCCACTGCTCCTATGCAATCAAGGATTTCGTAGGGGACAATGTACCTAGGGCTGAGCTTCCCTTTCTTCCCAAACCGCATGACTCTCTTCCATGGAGAAATTCGAAGGAAGACTTTGTCACCAACGCCAAACTCCAAGTCCCTTCGACGATTGTCAGCATAGCTCTTCTGCTGACTCTGAGCAGCCTTTATGTGTTGTTGGATGGCATGAACCTGTTCTTTCATTTCTTGCACAAGATCAGGCCCAAGAAGCTTCCTCTCACCAGTTTCATCCCAACAAGTAGGAGTTCTACACCGCTTTCCATACAGAGCTTCATAGGGTGCCATCTGAATACTCGCATGGAAGCTGTTGTTATAGGAGAACTCCACTAATGGGAGGTGTTGATCCCATCCCCCTTTAAATTCCATTGAGCATAATCTCAACATGTCTTCGAGTGTCTGAATTGTCCTTTCAGATTGGCCATCAGTTTGAGGATGATAGGCCGTACTAAAATTCAATTCAGTATTCAGAACATGCTGAAGACTTCTCCAGAATTTTGATGTGAATCTTGGGTCATGATTAGATACGATGGATAGTGGTACCCCATGCAGCCTTACCACTTCCTTCACGTATATCTTGGCAAGCTGATCCAGAGAGAAATCTTCCCGAATAGATATAAAATGGGCTGTCTTGGTGAGACGGCCCACAATAACCCATATCGCATTGTTTCCTTTGGATGTTTTTGGGAGACCAGTTACAAAGTCCATGGTGATATTATCCCACTTCCATACTGGTATGGGTAGCGGTTGTAATACCCCCTTAGGAAGTTGTCTTTCTGCCTTTACTTGCTGACACACCAGGCACCTTGTAGTGTAATCAGCAATCTCCCTCTTCATGTTATCCCACCAATAATGATCACGAAGGTCTCTATACATCTTAGTGCTTCCCAGATGTATAGAGAAAGTAGAGCTACGAGCTTCATCCATCAGTTCTTTCTTTATCTCTGGAATAGATGGAACACATAGTCTTGTACGAAATTTCAATTCACCTTCTTGATCAATATTGAAATCAGGGAACTTCCCATCCTTTACAGCCTCGAACTTCTCCTGCAGCAAAGGATCTTCTTTTTGAGCCTTCTTGATCTTCTCTAGTAATGAAGGTTGAGAAATAATTTGGGATAGGGTTGATGATGTCCCTTTCCTTATAATTCTCATGTCCAGTTTTACTAGATCTTTAATCAAGGGGTCTCCCAGGATCCTCATTGTTGCCAGAACAACAGGATCTTTCCTGCTTAATGCATCCACGACTTTGTTTGCTCTTCCAGGGTGATAATGAATTGATCAATCATAGTCTTTAATAAGCTCCAACCATCTCCTTTGTCTCATGTTCAATTCTTTCTGTGTGAAAATATACTTTAGACTTTGGTGGTCAGTGTATATATCACATTTCTCCCCATAAAGATAGTGCCTCCATATCTTTAGAGAAAAAACAACTACCGCCAGCTCTAGATCATGCGTAGGATAATTCTGCTCATGAATCTTCAACTGTCGAGATGCATAAGCAATTACTTTGTCATTTTGCATGAGGACGCACCCAAGCCCTTTCAGAGATGCATCGCTAAAAATAATGAATCCTTCTCCGATAGAGGGTAGTGTTAATACAGGTGCAGTAACCAATCTCTTCTTCAGCTCTTGGAAACTTTCCTCGCATTCCTTTGTCCAGATGAACTTAACCCCTTTTCGAGTCAACTTGGTTAGTGGATTAGAAAGCCGTGAAAAGTTTTTCACAAACCTCTTATAATATCCCGCTAAACCAAGGAAACTACGAATCTCAGTTACTGTTGTGGTTTGAGGCCACTCCTCCATAACCATTGTCTTTGTAGGGTCAACCGAGATTCCTTCATTGGTTACGATGTGCCCCAAGAAAGCCACTTGTTGTAACCAAAACTCACACTTTCTGAACTTCCCAAAGAGCCTCTCCTTCCGTAGAGTTTTCAAAATAACCCTCAGATGATTTTCATGCTCCTCACGACTTTTTGAATATATCTAAATATCATCAATAAAAACTACCACAAAGTTATCAAGGTAGTCCTTAAAGACTCTATTCATCAAATCCATGAAAATAGCAGGAGCATTAGTCAAGCCGAAGGGCATAACAGTAAACTCATAATGCCCATATCTTGATCGGAAGGCAGTCTTTGGAATATCTTCCTTCTTCACCCTCAGTTGATGATAACCAGATCGAAGGTCAATCTTAGAGAAGAATTGAGCCCCATGAAGTTGGTCAAATAAATCATCAATTCTTGGAAGAGGGTATCTATTCTTCACTGTGATCCCGTTCAGTTCTCTATAATCAATGCATAGCCGCATTGATCCATCCTTCTTCTTCACAAAGAGAACTGGTGCTCCCCAAGGAGACACACTCGGTCGGATAAACCCCTTCTTCAACAAGTCTTGGAGTTGTTTCTTTAACTCTTCTAGCTCCAGATTTTCCATTCCATATGGAGTCTTTGATATCGGTTGAGACCCAGGTACGAGTTCAATGGAGAACTCTACCTCTCTTTCTGGGGGAGGTCCAGGTAACTCCTCATGAAATACATCCATGTATTCCTGAACAATCGGAACATCTTCGATTTGTATGCTCCCTTTCCCTTCTTCATCATCACCGATTAACTCCATAAAGAAAGCTATGGGAGGTGCTTCTAGATAGGGATCAGTTTGGGATATCTCTCCTCGGAAGATAATTGTAGGTCGTTCATTCAAGACTACTAATATTTCCTTACTTCTGCAATTGATCTTAGCATTATACTTTGAGAGCCAGTCCATCCCTAGTATAACGTCGAATTCCATCATGGGAATGACTACTAGATTTGCGATAAGATTGTGCTCACCAAAGTAAACACTAGAGTCTCTAAACACTGTTGATGCATGGATAATCCCACTTGGAGTCTTGACTGATAACTCTACCTCAAGAAAATTCGGGGATTGATTCTATATTCTTTGCAAACATGGAAGAAATAAAGGAATGCGTAGAACCAGAATCAAATAAAGCACTTGCTAGTTTTGAGAGGAAAACAAGAGTACCTGCTACCACATCGTTCGGAACTTCAACTTCAGTTGTTGTGATAGCGAAAGCACGACCTTGCTCCCTTGGCCTCTGCTGAGGTTGATGGTGATTCCCCTCTACCGCCCTCAGATTTGGACATTGATTAGCAAAGTGCCCAAGCTGTCCACACTTGAAGCATGTGACTTCGAGTAGGGCCAGAACCATCTTTCCTCTGTCGTTAGTGTTCGGAAGTTGAGGCTTCACATCACCACGACAATTATGAGAAATATGGCCTTCTTTTACACACCTATAGCACTTGCCACTTCCGATCAAGCAGTTCCCCGGATGCTTCTTCCCACATTTATTGCATGTGGCATGTTGCATATGCTTTCCACCTCTTTCCTGATCAAAACTTCTTCCCAGGCTCGGTTCTAGAGTTCTCTTCTTCTCATTAGATTTGTTAGACCACTGTGTCTCCCCAAACTCTAGTTCAACTTTCATAGCACTTCGAACTATTTCTTCATAGCTATCGTAGTCCCTGTTGGCTAGATTCTTCCGCAGATGTGGTCGTAGTCCGCCAAAGAATCTATCAACCTTCCCATTAGGGTCCATGACAAAGCTTGAGGTATAACGGGAAAGCCTTGTGAAGTTCATCTCATAGCTTCCGACAGATTCGTTCTCCTTCTGCTTCAGCTCGAGAAACTCTTTCTCCATTTTCGTCCTCATGGAACGAGGGAAATACTTGTTAAAGAAAATCCCCCGAAATTCTTCCCACTCCATAGCTTCCATCTCTCCTCGTGGCTTCGTGTTTTTGATCAGTGACCACCACTGATCAGCTTCTCCCTCTAGGCGGTAAACAGCAAGGGTGACTTTTTCTTGTTCCGAACAATGAAGTACAGAAAAGATCTTTTCAATGGAGCTTATCCATTGTTCCACAACCAATGGGTCAGTAGATCCACTGAATGTTGGCGGTCGTTGACGCATGAAGGACTCAACAGAAAGTTGTTCCCTTCGTGGTGAGGTCGGCCTCTCAGCTTGATTCATGTTATTACTCATAACTTGAGTCAGTTGGTTCATCATTCGCATGAATGTTTCCATTCCGGCTTCCATCGGAGGGCCGTCAGCACATGGTTCATTGCGGTCACCATCGACACGGTTTCTCCTATTTCCCGCCATTTTCTAAAAGAATAAAACCTTAGTGAGAAACTTATTTCATTTATGAATATTTTAACTAAGACTTCGTGCTTAGACAATTATACTTCTCTATTATTCCTTCATAATGATTCATAAAAAGCTTGTGATTAACCAAACATATCCCCCGGGAGTGTCGTAACCAAGAGTGCAGCAAGGCCCGTTATCGTGCACCAGTTCCCGTTCGAGTCTAGCTCAAAGTGGTGTTTTTGGGTTTTACCCCTATGTACATATGTGCCAGAGCCGCCTCTACCTGCTCGTATCCAGACAGGGATGTATTTGTTTGATAGACCACTTACTCAATACTTACCAAAATACCAGGAAGTTTTCCTATATTTAAACTTTTCTATAGGGTTCTTCCTAAAGTTTTTATATCCTAATTTCCACAAATAACTAATCCATCCTTTGATACCAACTATAGCATCCTGCCATTTTATAACAAAAACTTTCATTACATTACACAAATCTGAGGATCGTTAAGGTTTAGTGTCTTGGAAACAAGGATCATAATATATAAAAAAAACATAAAACATTCTTCTTAAACACTTTCAAGGCGTCTCTTTATGTTCATTCTAGGTTCATTACTGCATCTCATAACCTGGGGACATACATCAAAAGAAAGGGTGAGCAGAAGGCCCAGTAAGGGAAACAAGAGGAACATTTTACATGTGAACTTGAGATACTTCAATAAATACATGAAAAGAACTTTAAGGCATGAGAAAGAAATCATGAGGCATTTCATAATAAAAATAACATTTTTCATAACTTGAAGATTTGGCTACATCATTTAACATAGAAAATCATGAACATATCACCTAGGTCCATCCCCAATGTGTCATTTGAAAATTACCAAGGTTATTCACCAAGGTATCGTGAAAATTGTAATCTCTAGTGGTTACATCATTACCCAATGAATTGGAGAACTATCAGGGCGCACCCTTAAATTTTCCTTTATTATCATGTGAGCCACATATATCATCATCAAACATTTCATAAATAACCCACATAGCATAAAATAAATGGGTTTCATTTCATAATCATAACGTTTTAAAAACTGCTTTAAAGACATGATCTTTACGTCAATTTAAACCCACGGAAAGGGATAGCGGGTCTCATGTATGTAAATCCCATAATTTAAAATGTAAAATTTTGATATATATGTGAATACCCTTGTAGAAATAAGAGCTTTGAGTATTCACTTTATAACATAAAATAATTTTTGAGAAAATAGAGAGACATTTTGAGGAGAAAATTCTGCAGCATAACCGCTAAGTTTCAGGGTTTTAGAAAACATTGAAATGAGAGGGGACATGGGTCACCCACTCATAAATGATCCATAAAACAGTAGGGTGAAAGAATAATAAGGACATATGGACATGGTAATGAAATTTTAGGGACATACCATTTGAAATGAAAAACATGGCAGGAAAAACAAATTAGATTTCTCTTATGAAAATTCGGCAGCCTTACGGCGTCATTTAACTTTAAAAGAAAATGATTTGACAAGATCAAATAGGGTCCCTCATCATATGATCATAAGAGATCAGTAAGATAGATATAGAGATCATACCCCAACATAATAAAAAGGAACTTGAAAGACTTGACATGAAAATCGAACTTGAAAAATGAGAAGGGTGAAAGAATCCCTTAAAATTTCGGCAGCCTAACGGCGTCACTTAAACTTTCATAAAACGAAATGATGAGAGTAAGAGGGGATATCTCATCATATAAACATGAAAGGGCAGTAAGAGGAATATAAAAGAACATCCTCTCACATAAAAACATGGATCAGAAAAGGAATGACATAAAAGAGATTACATGAAAAGAAAGAGAGGGGTCGGATCCCTTACCTTAAAATGTGACTCTTGAAACTCAAAGGATTGGACCTTGAGGGCTTGGGGGCACCTTGGGAGGACTCTTTGGAAGGTAAGAAGACCAGAACATCGTTGGGGAAGAGTTGGGAGTGAAAACTAAGGGAGGAAAGGGTGGGTATTTATAGGGAAAGTGAGGGGACAAAGCATTAATGGCCAAGGGACACCTCACATGTGCTTTTCTCAAACCCATGTGCTCTCCCTTGGAATTTATCATGGAGTTAGGCCACATGGGGCCCCCAAAACAATAATTCATCACCCTTGGCCGGCCAAACCTCAAAAGATCTCATGACATCATCATGACACCATTATGATGTCGTTAAACATACCGAAACCCTAAAACTGTATTTTTACTATTCACTGAAAATTCAACTTTCTCAGAATAACCCCAAAATTTCACCTTAACCAAATATCAATGCTCTGATTTCTAAAATGAAATCCATTTTATAAAAATAATTTTCTAAATATTTTTAATTTTATTTTTAAATAAAAACACTATTCATCGAAAATTCACTTTTTTCAGAAAAATCCCCAAAAATTACCTTAACATAATATCGATGCTCTGAGTTCAAAAATAAAGTCCTTTTTATAAAAATAATTTTCTAATTATTTTTAATTAAATTTTTAATTAAAAAACACTATTCATCCGAAAAAACTAATACTTGAATAATAATTTATGAAACCGTTATTTAACCATTTTATTGAATCACATTACTTAATCTAGGTGTCTAAATTATATTAAAACTTTCTTTGAGTGAAATTACTAATCCCTTTGGTCACATTACTAATCCTAAGCTTAAAATCACTATTCATAATTTACTATTCATCAAAAATTAAGTTGATCTTATTAGACTCCAAATTCCTTACTGAACACTTTTATAGAAGACCATTTTTTGAAAATCATTACACATCATTAGTTATTTAGGGTTTACATAAATATTTCAAAATATCCCTTTTTCAAAATTCATCAATAAAATACATTCTAAAATTATCTAGACATTTGAAATTTCACAAACATCACTAAAGGAAGAAATCTCAATTTATTCACCCGAAAGGATTACACAAGGAAACTAGGGTCTCATCACATAGCCCCTTATAACACTAGCATAAGACCTAAGTGTAAGGTGTGCTATGGTGAGAGAATTTGAGGGAGTCTCAGATAACATTACCCTAGTAGCAATCTCCACTAACTTGAACTTCTCCTGCAAGCATTTTCGTTCAAGCTTGACACGCTGGAGCTCGGATTGGGCTTGGTCAAACGCGAAGCCCACAGATGCTACCTCCTTCCCAAGCTCTGATAAGTGGGCTTCGTAAGGGTTGAGTCTACTGGATGAAGCCATCGACTCCTCTTTCTACATTAACCATTAACATCTTATTAAATAAATAAGAGTAAGTTAATATACTACTCAAAAAGATTGGGTCGTTACACAAAGTGCCTTTGTTTTTTTTTAAAATGGACTTAATTTTAGGTGAAATCAACAACTGACATACGGAAAACCGACCAAACGTATTAGAATTCTGTTGAAACTTTAGAAAAACGATCCATGGGTCAAATGTGATGTGTACGAGTCGACCCCGCCTCAATCCGAGTCCCGGTGTGGCCAAAACCACTCAATGTGCCTCTATTTTGTTCAAAATTGACTTATTTTTAAGTGAAATCAACAACTGACATACCAGAAACCGACCAAATGCATTTGGATTCTATTGAAACTTAAGGAAAACGATCCATTAGTCAAATATGATGTGTACGAGTCAACCCTGCCTCAATCCGAGTCCTGGTGTGGCTGAAACCACTCCAAGTGTCTCTCTTTTGTTCAAAATGGATTTATTTTTAAGTGAGAAATCAACAACTATCATACGGGAAACCGACCAAACGCCTTCGGATTGTGTTGAAACTTTAGTAAAATGATCCATGGGTCATATGTGACGTGTACGAGTCAATCTTGCCTCAATCTGAGGCGCGGTGTGGCCGGTATCACTCCAAGTGTATGTATTTTGTTTAAAATGGACAATATTTTACATACATACGCCAAACTGACCAAACACATTCAGTTTCTATTGAAACTTAAGGACAACGATCCATGAGTCAAATGTGACATATAAGAGTCAACCCCGCCTCAATCTGAGGCCCGGTTTGGCTGACACCACTCAAAGTGCCTCTATTTTGTTCAAAATGGACTTATTTTTAAGTGAGAAATCGACAACTGACATATGGGAAACTGAACAAACGCATTCGGATTCTATTGAAACTTAAGGAAAACGATCCATGAGTCAAATTTGATGTGTATGAGTCAACCCCGACTCAATCTGAGGCCCGGTGTGGCCGACACCACTTCAAGTGCCTCTGTTTTTTTCAAAATGGACTTATTTTTAAGTGAAATAAACAACTGACATATGGGAAACCGACCAAACGCCTTCAGATTGTGTTGACACTTTAGGACAACGATTCATGGGTCATATGTGACGTGTACGAGTCATCCCTGACTAAACTTTCGTGTACGCATACTCAGCTTCAAATTCATGGGTGTAAGTACAAGGCACGGATGAAGATAATCAATTTCCAAAACATGTTGACCAACATGCATCATCCTCGATGGAAGTAAGATAGAAACTCACATGGGAGTTCTTAAAGATATGATTTTGATGTATATAGTGAATGGGTGGTGGTTGTTAATTGTTGATGTTGTTCGTCTACGGGACTTTCACCTTCTCTTCTCCTCACTCCATGATTGAACATCATGCACTAGCCTTATATCATGTGGGGTTCTAGTGGTTCTTTCCCGATTATGGAGGTGTTAAACATCAGATGGTGGTGTTTGTGAGCTAAATCGTATAGTGGGGAGCACCATAGAAATTAAGTGGTCGATTGATTACATGATCGACATTTTGAAATTGATAGTCTTGGGTAAAATCCATCTTAAGTTTTTAGATCGGTTGAGTACATTGAGATGAAGGTTGTGGTTGTGGTTGGGTTGTGTTATGGGTGTTTGGGGCAATGTAAGTATTTAATGGTTGGGTTGTGATCGATTGATGACATGTTTGTGGTTGATATACTGGTTTTTCTGCAGGTCTGTTCGGCTGGCTGTACTGATGTAGATTTTTTATTTGCATCAGGCATGGATTTAACAGTGCTAAAAAAGCACTGTTAACGTCATGGAGTTAACAGTTCTTTTTGAGCACTGTTAAAGCCCCCCCCCCCTTATCAGCACTGAGCTTTACATCAATTTTCTAGCACTTTTAAAGCCCGATTTTAGCTCCAATATTGCCCGGTTTTGTAGTAGTGAAGGCTCAAAGTGGTGTGAGTAAGAGAGGGTGGAGGTGCCCTTTTATAAGGGAGGAGAGGGGCACCCTAGGAAAAACTAAAAAATTTATTTTATTATAAAGTCATATTCGGTTTTTAATCACTCCAAATTGATTTATTTTGAAGATAAGGTGGGGATGGGTCGAAATCCTCTCATCCAATAGAATTTAGACAAGTTTAGTTTTCTATTTTAACCTTGTCATTTAGATTTAATTTTAAGATAGATAATTTAACTTTTACCATGTCTTCTTGTTTTCTTACACTATCAGGTTTATAAAATTACTATAACAAGCCAAATGAACCCCAATTTTTTTATTATTAATATATATAACCTTATCTAAGTCATTTGACCAAACCTTATATTTTTAGGAATAAAAGAACAATTAATAATATAATATTTTTTTAAAAAACTATTTTATGTCAATTTTGACACTATTTGGTAATTGATTTTTGTGAAAATCATAACCGAAAGATTAGTTCAAAAAAAGTTAAATAAATCAGTAATAATATGTAATATTAACATAGAAAACTATTTTAATTCATAAAAAGTCTCAAATTACATTTATTTGGGTATTTATAACATCAATTATGTCAATATTTCATTAATAAGATAATTACTACATCATCATTGTGTCATACATAAGTTAAATTATTTTATGTCTAAAAATTAGAAATAAAATACCATTATGTAAGGAATATTTTTATATTTATAATGAATATTTATAGTCGAATTTATCTTATGTATAACCCTATATTAAAAATGATTTAGTTATTAAACTTTGATTTTAACTATTTTAACCAATTTTTAAATAAATTAATAATTAATGTCCTAATCTAATCCATGTGGGATTAATGGTCATATTTTATTCCTAAGGTTGTTTTTGGTCGAATTACACTTATCTAATAGAATTAGGACATGTTTTAGGGTAAAAATAATATCATTTTTACCCTTAATTATCCTATTTACTTTTAACCGTAGTAAAAAAAAGTAAAAAGTTACTATTCAAAAAAATTATTTTCATCTCATTGAACCTCATTTTAGTCAATGATATTAACCACGTCTCTCATATTTTTGAAATTCCACTTACAGAAGCGGTAAAATTATGTTTTATGTAAATTTGTAAATTCTCCTAGGAGGTGGGTAAAAGACGGTGGAAAGTTCAATAAAATTTTTATATATCTAAAATTATTATAAAATGACTCCAGTGAATTTCTTTGAACATATATAGGTATTATATATCAATTTTTACCTAAAAATAATTTAAATAAAATAAATAATTATTTAAATAAAAAGTCGTTTTTTAAATAGTAACACAGTGTTTTCACTATTCATCAAAAATTGAAAGTTTTCAGAAAAATACCAAAATTTCACCCTAGGCTAATTTCGATATTCTGAATCCAAAAATTAATCCGTTTTGATAAATAAAAAATTAAAAAATTTCAAAAATTGGGTATGACTATTCATAATGGCTAGTTGTAATAATATTTTATTAACATATCGTTGTTTAGTGAAACTCGATATTGCGTACAACGCAAGCTATCGAGGAAGGTCGCAATTGCGTGTAAAGCAATCCAAGATAGTGTTGTGTGTAGTGAAAAATTCCTTTGATGATGTATATAACATAAAAACAAAATATTTCCCATAAAAGTCTCAGTTGTTACATTCTACCCCCCTTAAAAAATGAATTTCTCCCTCAAAATTCGTCACTTTGTAACAAACAGATGAGGATACCTCTCCCTCATCACATCCTCAAGCTCCCATGTAGCTTCTTCTAATTGGTGGTTCCTCCATAAAACTTTCACCATGTGAGTGGTCTTGTTCCGTAGGACTTTTTCGCCACGATCCAGAATCTCTATCGGCTGTTCTTCATAAGAAAGATCTTGCTCCAGTGGTACAACTTCTGAGCTGAGTACATGTGAAGGATCAGGTATGTACTTTCTCAGGAGAGATAATGGAACACATCGTGAACTTGAGAGAGATTCGGTGGAAGCGCCAATTGGTAAGCTACCTTCCCAACACCATCTGGTATTTCGAAAGGACCGATATACCTAGGGCTTAGCTTTCTCTTCTTTCTAAATCTCATTACTCTCTTCTAAGGAGATATTAGTAAGAACACTTTATCACCCACTTCAAACTCTAGGTCTTTTCTTCGGTTTTCGACATAACTTTTTTGTCAACTCTGAGCTAATCTTATGTGTTGTTGGATAGATAGGATCTTTTCTACCATCTCATTAACAAGATCAGGTCCTAATAGCTTTCTTTCCCCAACTTCATCCCAGGAAGTTGGAGTCCTACATTTCATTCCATAGTGAGCTTCATAAGGATCCATTTGAATATTGGAGTGAATGCTATTATTATAAGAAAATTCTACCAAAGGTAGGTGTTGATCCCAACCACCTTTGAAATCTATAGATCAAGCTCTCAACATATCTTCTAGAGTTTGAATTGTCCTCTCAGAATGATCGTCTGGCTGAGGATGATAAACAGTGTTGAAACTCAAATCTATATCCAGTGTCTGCTGAAGACTTCTCCAGAACTTCGAGGTAAATCTTGGATCCCGATCAGATATAATGGAAAGTGGTAATCCATGTAATCATACCACTTCCTTTACATATATCCTGGCAAGCTGATCTAGAGAGAAATCCTATCTAATAGTAATGAAGTGTGCAAACTTTGTAAGACGATCAACTATGACCCATATAGAATTATTGCCTTTGGATGTTTTATCCTGTCCGGTGACAAAGTCCATAGTGATGTTTTCCCATTTCCATTCAGGTATGGGTAATGGTTTTAACATCCCCTTAGACTTCTGTCTCTCAACTTTAACTTGCTGACGAACCAAGCATTGAGAGACATAATCAGCAACATCACTTTTCATGCCATCCCACCAGAAGTACTCTTTCTGGTCCCTATACATCTTGGTGCTTCCAGGATGAATAGAGAATGAAGAACTATGAGCCTCATCCAGCAGCACCTTCTTTAATTCTGGGATGGGAGGAACACAAACCCGATTCCTGAACTTTATTATCCTATCGCAATCAAGGTTGAATTCAGGTACATTTCACACTTTCTTTTGTAACTCTACATCTTCTTTCTGTTCCTCTTTAATCATCAAATTTATAGATGGTTGAACATTCATTTGAGAAAGATACGATTTTCCTCTTCCATTATAATTCCAAGATCCATCCTTTGTAAATCCATAAATATTGGATCTTTTGTGATCCTCATCATGGATAAACTGGCATGGTCTTGTCGACTTAATGCATCTTCCACCTTGTTTGCTTTCCCAGGGTGGTAATGAATTGAGCAGTTGTAATCTTTAATCATCTCCAACCATCTTCTATGGCGCATATTCAGCTCCTTTTGTGTGAAAATATACTTTAAACTTTTATGATCAGTATAAATGTCACACCGTTCTCCATAACGATAATTCCTCCAAATCTTTAATGCAATGATTACCGCAGCTAACTCCAAATCATGAGATGGGTAATTTTTCTCATGGATTTTCAACTGCCGTGAGGCATAAGCTATCACCATATCATTTTTCATGAGAACGGACCCCAGTCCATTCTTGGATTCATCACTGTTGATCACAAAACTTTCTCCACTGCAAGGTAGTGTGAGCACTAGTGCACTGGATAACCTTCTTTTCAACTCCTTGAAATTATCTTCACATTCCTCCATCCAAAAAAACATAACTCCTTTCCAATTCAACTTGGTGAGTGGGTTAGATAACCTTGAAAAATATTTCACAAAACGTTGGTAATATCCATCCAAACTAAGAAAACTTCGGATCTGAGTTACTGTTGTTGGTCTCGACCATCTTTCAATAACCTCTGTCATTGCTAGATCCCCAGATATCCCCTCTTTTGAGATTATGTGACCCATGAATGCAACTTTTTGAAGCCAAAATTCAGACTTGGTAAATTTGGCATAAAGCCTCTCCTTTCTCAGGGTCTTCAATACAATTCTCATGTGATCTTCATGATCTTCATTTATCTTTGAATAGACAAGAATATCGTCAATATAGACTACAAAAACCTGATCAAGATAGTCTCTAAAGACTCTATTAATCAGGTCCATGAAGATTTCAGGGTCATTAGTAAGACCAAATGGCATCACTATAAATTCATAGTGTTCATACCATGTACGGAAAGTCGTCTTTGGTATATCCTCCCTTTTGACCATTAATTGATGATACCCTGAATGAAGATCAATCTGGTAAAAGTATTGAGCTCCGCGTAGTTGGTCAAATAAGTCATCAATATGTGGGAGAGGATATTTATTCTTGAGAGTGATCTTGTTATGTTCTCGATAATCAATGCAGAGTCTCGTCGATTAATCTTTCTTCTTAACAAACAGAACAAGTGCTCCCCAAGGTGACATACTAGGGAGTATGAATCCCTTATCAAGATTCTCTTGGAGTTTCTCCTTAAATTCCTGCAACTCAATTGGGCCCATTCTATATGGTGTCTCTGAAATGGGCATAACACATGGTATGAGTTCCATTGAAAACTCAACTTCACGATTTTTTGGAAGACCCAACAATCCCTCTAGAAAGACAAAGTCAAACTCCCGTATAATGGGAATATTATTAATCGTGTGTTTCTCTCCAACCATTTGAGATAAATAACCTTAATTTAGTGGAATAAAGACCCATAAAATGGAATAAATTTTCACTGGAAGGTTATGTTCATCCTTGCATCGATAGACGATCATATATTGATCTGGAATATGAAATGTGACTTCCTTTCTTTGGAAATTGATATGTTCTCCATATAATTAAAGCCAATCCATGCAAAGAATCACATCAAATTCCACTATAGTAAGGTTCACAAGATTTGTAGGGAGCACTTTCCCACAAACTTCAATCGGAGATGAATTGTAAACTTTTGATGCAATCGTTGTGCCAATAGGAGTTGTCACAGCCAACTCAACATTTAATTGTTGAGGTAATACGGAGATACCCTTAGAAAATTCTTCAGAAATAAAAGAGTGGGTGGATCCAGAATCAAATAAATCATTTTCTACATAATGTGGATTGTAAGTGTACCTTTCACCACTTCATTATCTTACTCCACATCGCCGATATTAATTTCATGTAACATTCCTTTGTCTTTGGCCTTAAGAGTTTGTTGACGTCGATCATCATCATCAACCCTTGGATTTGGGTATTGATTTTCATAATTCCACATCTCCTTGCACTTGAAACAATGAAGTGTAGTAGGTTCATTCTATGTATTCATTCCTTTGTTTTCATCATTAGACATCATCCTCCCATTGTTTTGACATTCAATTGCCGAATGACCTTCTTTTCCACACTTATAACATTTTCTCGTCCCCTTAAGACAATTTCCTCCATGTTTCATTCCACACATTGAGCATAATAGAAAACTCATCTTCTTTTCAGTGTGGTCTTTAGATTTTCCTTTGAATTCCATTTTCTTCTTCTTATCAAACCCATATGACTGATGGGTTACCCCAATCTCCATATCAAATTTGAGAGCACATCCAACAATTTCCTCATAGCTATTGAAGTCCCTTATGGATAACGCCCTTAGAAGACTTGGTTTTAAGACACTAAAAATTGATTGATCTTACTCTCAGGTTGAATAATAATACCAGAAGCGTACATTGAAAGTCTTGTAAAATTTTCTTCATAGGTACCAACAGATTCATCATCCTTTTGATTTAGTTCAATAAACTCCTTCTCCATCATTGATCGTAGAATACATGGGAAGTACTTATTGAAAAATAAGTTCTTGAACATGTCCCATTCCATGGACTGAATTTCATCCCTTTTCCTCGTATTCTTAATAAGATTCCACCATTGATCAACATAACCTTCCAAAAGCTATAGTGCTAAGATGTATTTATCATGTTCAGAACATTGAAGAACTGAAAATATCTTTTCAGCGGTACTGATCAATTGTTCAGCCACTAATGGATCAGAAGACCTGCTGAATGAAGGTGGACGCTGCCTCATGAAAGATTCAACAGAATGTTGCTCCTTCCATTGCTCGTTTGGAAGTCATGCATGATTCATAGCTTGAGAATTTTGTGTGAGCATGGCTACAAGATTTGGAATTCCAGCTCCCATAACGTTTGGTTTCTCAGGGGGACAATCATTGCATTTCCCGTCCCATTCTACATTAACACGATTCCTTTGGGTTCAAGCCATTGACTAAATCCAAGAAGAATAGTGTGAGAAACACAAATTATAATAGGAAAACCACATAATAAAGAATAAAAGTTCACACTTAAGGTCTTATCATAGTTTGTTCATGGACATTTCTAAAACACTAATATTGTGTTCTATTTTTTTTGAATGGGAATTCCCTTGTGTGGACTTTTCGAGCCCTCCAGACAAGGAGACCCCCTCCCCACGAAGAGGTCACTCCGGAGAGAGCCCCAGCCAGGAAGGAGACGTTGCTAGCCAAGATGGAAGAGCATCCTGGAGGGTGACAACCCAGGCGGCGATGGTTCGTCAAACAATCCGTCAGCACGGGTGGGTTGCGCCTCATTTTGCCCACCCAGTCAGAAACCAGGTGATCCGGCAAGGCGAGTGGATCCCGGGGGAGAGGTTCGCCCCGAAAGTGGACTCCCAGGATTCGAACACTGTACCTCCCAAAGAATGGAATTGTTGTACCCCTCTCCTTCACCACTATGCCACTGCCGAAGCAGCACTAATATTGTGTTCTATGTTTTGTCATATCCTTAGGTTTCTTACTAAGGCTTTCACATCCAAGTTTCCAAAGGTTGACTATACCATTCCTCTAATACCAACTATAACGACCCATACATTACATACATGGTTATTACTTCAAAATTGAAGCATAATTATTACAACATATAAAAAAACCATGAAAGGACCGTATAGGTATAATGTCTTTAGAAACTGGGAAACATAAACAACTGGTTTATAAAGCATCTACACTGTCTCCCATTTATTTCATCATATCTAGAGTCCCTTTTGGAATATTTTACTTAATAACCTTCTTCCTGGCCTGGGAGAAAAACATACAAAAGGGAGAGCTCAAATTATCAGTAAGGGTAAAAAAAAAGAAATATAAATCACATCATATTCATAAGAACATAACATTTTCGAAATCTTAACTTGAAAAAGAGACCATAATTTCATAACATGGGATAAATCATAGTAGTGAAATGTAATTCCAATAATTATAACATAAAACATGAAATTTATGGAATACACACATAATAATAGAGAATAATTTCTTAGTAGTCAAGACTCATAGCCAAGACTATCTTAGCGGACAAAGTCCACTTCTGAACCGAGTTCACTCCTCGTTCCAGTCCTGTTTCGCTGAACCGGTTTAACATTCCGTTACAGCCATGTCTATCGCATGAGATATAAATATTTAGCCAATTCATTGGAGAGAGATATTGGTCCCACCCATCTCATAATGAAACCATTCTTATGTGTTCCACAAAATCAAAAACCATACATCACAGCATAACCCGTGTAATAAAAATGGGATTCTTAAACATCACATCATCATAACATAATACATAAAAGGTAAAAGGACATCATAAAAATAATTCCATTATAACATAATCAAATAAATGTAAAAATAGGGATAGAAATAGAACCCTATATTATCTTAGATGGAAAATAAATTTGATAAAACCCATAAACTCTATTCTTGAGGAAAATATCCTTTCTACTTCAAGACCATTTTTTCTCTCTTAAAATGTCATATAATTTTAAACTAAAAGAAGTTGATAAAAAATAAACTTGAAAAATTGTAAAGGAAGCTTCATGGAAATAATGTTCTCTACAATCATAAAAATCTATTCATGCTGTATAAGTTAAAAAAATATTCCTCTCGTACTTTGGCCGGAAAAGTCAATAAGTACCTCGTAGGAAAAACAACAAAATATTCCTTTCATATCTTTTACTAAAAACTCACCGAAGGGTAAAATTGCATTTAAAAAATTGTTGGAGGATAGAAATAATATTACATATTTATGAAACATGTATGTGGATGATAAATATTCCCCAGTAAATTCTGAAGTATAAACAATCTGGGATAAAAATGAGATTGTGAGATTTTCCCTTACCTTAGGTCTGATTTTCTTCGTAAGTGTCCAAACCTCCTGTATAATGATTTAAATAATGTTATTGACTTATTCCAGAATCATACTTATTTTTATGATATCATATATGGTTATATTCTTAGCTTCTTATTAGTTATATTTCATTACTACTTGTTATTCGGGTGTTTATTTCTTTTTGTTCTTATGTGTGTTTTGTCGAATAAATTATTATTATTATTTTCAGGTTATAGATAACTCATTTCAAAATTGTTATATGTGTAATATATATCATATTAATTCATTCAATTAATTTATATAATCATTATGTAATGAAGATCATGTAGAACGAGTCGCATCACATCGCGAAGACAGTATTCCTTACGTATGCACGAGCGATGATATCGTTCCCAGGATCGTGGAATTGTATTGGAGTGTATGTATACTATTTCAGAATAAATATCACATTACAATAATCATATATAGTTATTATTTACACCATTATACCCATCCAATTAATGTGGTTGTGGAAAATAGATTACACCACGGCGTGGAGACGGTATTCCGTATGTACGCACGTGCGGGGATTTCGTTTTCCGTAGGATGGATAGATGGTGAAATAGGGTTGTTTCATACTTATAATAACATATAAGTAAATGAGTTATACTGATTTTATTACCTCATAATGAAACAACTAAATAAGAAGAAGTGGAAGAAGAAATAAAGTTGAAAGAATCGGTAACGAACATTACCTTTTCTTTGAAGTGCCTCTTTGAGACCTCCTTTTAGGGCACTAAAATTGGACTTTGAAGAAGACCAGGACCTCTAGGATGTTTCTAGGGAAGTGGAGAAGAGAATTTTTTAGGTTTTGGCTGAGATTTAAGGATCAAAGTGTTGTGAGGAAGAGAGGGAAGAGGTGCCCTTTTATAAGGGAGGAGAGGGGCACCTTAGGAAAAACCAAAAATATTATTTTATTATAAAGTCATATTCGGTTTTTAATAGCTCCATATTGATTTTTTTTCGAATATAAGGAGGGTAAGGGTCTAAATAATCTCATCCAATAGAATTTAGGCAAGTTTAGGTCTCTATTTTAACCTTGTCATTTAGATTTAACGTTAAATTAGATAATTTAACTTTTACCATGTCTTCTTGTTTTCTAACACTATAAGGTTAATAAACTTACTATAACAAGAAAAAAGAACCATAGGTTGTTTACTATTAATATATATATCCTTATATAAGTCATTTGGCTGAATCTTAGATTTGTAGGAATAAACTAACAATTAATTATATAATATTTGTTTTAAAAACTATTTTATGTCAATTTTGACACTATTTGGTAATTGATTTTTGTGAAAATCATAACAGATTGATTAGTTCTAAAAACATTAATTAAATCAGTAAAAATATTTAATATTAACCTATAAATTTTTTGGAATTCATAAAAAGTCTCAAATTACATTTATTTCGGTATTTATAACATCAATTATGTCAATATTTCATTAATATGATAATTACTGCATCATCATTGTTTCATACATAAATATAATTATTTAATGTCTAAAAATTACAAATAAATTACCATTATGTAGGAAATCTATTTATACTTTTAATTAATATTTATAGTAAAATTTATCTTATGTATAACCCTATATTAAAAATTATTTAGTTATTAAACATTGATTTTAACTATTTTAACCCTTCTTTAAATAAATTAATAATAAATGTCCTAATCTATTCCATGTGGTCCAAAATGGTCATATTTTATTCATAAGGTTGTTTTTGGTCGAATTAAACTTATAAAATGGAATTAGGACATGTGTTAGGGTAATAATAATATCATCGTTACCCTTAATTATCCTATTTACTTTTAACCGTGGTAAAAAAGTAAAAAGTTACTATTCAACAAAAATTATTTTCATCTCATTGAACCACATTTTAGTCCTTGATATTAACCGTGTCTCTCAGAGTTTCGAAATTCCACTCACAGAAGTGGTAAAATTAAGTATTATGTAAATTTGCAATATCTCTTAGAAGGTGGTAAAAGACAGTGAAAAGTTCAATACAATTTTTATATATATAAAATTATTATAAAATGACTCCAATGAATTACTTTGAACTTATATAGGTATTATGAATCAATTTTTACCTAAAAATTATTTAAATAAAATAAATATATATTTAGATAAAAAGTCAGTTTTTAAATAGTAACCTAGTGTTTTCACTATTCATCAAAAATTGAAAGTTTTCAGAAAAATACCAAAATTTCACCGTAGGCTAATTTCGATATTCTGAATCCAAAAATGAAGTCCGTTTTGAGAAATAAAAAATTACAAAAATTCAAAAAGTGGGTATTACTATTCATAACGGCTAGTTTTAATAATATTTTAATAGCATATTGCTGTTTAGTGAAACTCGATATTGTGTACAACGCAAGCTATCGAGGAAGGTTGCAATTGCATGTAAGGCAAGCGAACCTAGTGTTGTGTGTAGTGAAAGATTCCTTTGATGATGTATATTACATAAAAACAAAATATTTCCCATAAAAGTCTCGGGTGTTACATAATGGTTTGAGGAATAATCCATGTTTGATTTCATAGGTTTCAGATAATAGGAATGAGGTGAACTTTATAAATAATAATAATTTAATAAAATCACGAAGGATGGAATATCCGTAATGAAAACGTAGTGATTGAATGGAAACTTCAATGAAATTTTCAATAAAAAAATCATGTATTATGAGAAAAAATTGTAAGAATATGTAAATAATATAATAATTTTCCATTTATGTAAAAATAATGTTGATAATATTATGAATAATGATTCTATGATAAACCCACTGAACCATCAATGTAAAAGTCTTGACACTTCTGTCATATGTCATAATTAAAACATTATTCGGAAAGTGTATCAAAATAATGAAAATTGAATCAAATATTAATCTTGAGTTATTACACTTTCATGTGCGTGGAATCATGATCTTGATGTTAAAAAATAGAGAAAATTATTTTATGAAATTCATTATAGATTTTACACATATATATTGTTCCAATTTGTTTGGTCTAAATTTAATGATCTTAAATTTTGAAACACATTTAATTGGTTTTTGATATTCAAACTGGTTATGTTATTAAAATATTTTATCCATCAATTGATCTATGAAAAATAATGAATATTTCATTGATAATATTGATAATAAATGGAAAATACATCAATATTTCACCGTGTATAAACCTTGAAAATGGATTTTCAGAGGAATAATCAAATATTTGTGGCGAAGGGAAAACATATTTTAGATCATAGATGTTCAAAGTTATTTTAAAGACCCACTAAAACCATGGTGGTCATGATTCTGAATTTGTTCTTACATTGATCCAATTTAGTTATATCACATAATTTGTTATGGGGTGAAATAATTTTGTCTTATATAAAATTAAGGTATTTAAAAACCCATAATTTTTCACGATTAAGGGTGTAAATTGGATTAAATATAATGATAAGGATTGTGGTGGAATATTTATTAGGTATACAACAAGGTGAAAGAGTTACCTATTATATAATAAGAATATAAGAAATATTAATCATAGTTATAAGTCCATTGTGATAATAAATAAAATTTATTTACTATTACAATATCTATTTATGATAACATTAAATAATACCATTAAGAGAGAATTTTAAATCAAAGAGATATTTTTTATATGATCATACTTTAATAATTATCTTGATGATTATGAAATTTTTGTGGTAGGGAAGGCCTAATGTGATGAGGTTATAATTGGTGAAGAATATATTGAACCCAAAAAGTGTCTTGAAGAAAATATAATGGGACTGAATCTTGATGAATCATGATAATTTATGATCACATGATATTAGATTCATGGTTTAAACCAAATTGTTTGTATTCAGGTATTTTAACATTATAATCATATATCAATTATAGAGGAATATCCGAACAAATTTAAGAAAAATTGTGCATTGGAATTGGTGTCGCATCTCAGAGGAAAAAATATAATTTGGGAAAAATTGTTTTTTCAATATTATTTATGAGAATGGTAATATTTCATGATAAAATTTTATAATTTTTTTTTCAAATTACATAATCCATTTTTGAGTAATGATTTTTAAATTCCATTATCTCCAATCACAAGGTTATTTGCAATTTGAATATTTCATATTATTTATTGTCAAATTAAGAATAATATTCCAAAAATTAATTAATTTTTTTATCCCATAATGATTAACTTGATGATGATTCTAATATTGTCCAACTAAAATGTTTTATCTAAGGATATAATCATTCTCAGGTGTCTCTATTGAGAAATAAAACATATGGTCTTTAATAACCACCCTGATCAGGCTATTTATATTATGAACATATCATATAGAGAATGAAATTAATAAAAGGAAAATTAGATTCAAATTTTTATTTCAATGGAGATAAAAAATTTACCCATTTTGATTGTGCATACTAATGAAATAATTTTTTTTTCAGAAACATTATGGGTTGTTCGAAGGTGTTTTATACACAAATGAGAACATTCATAAAAATGATAATAGTTGGTGAGATTTAATTACTTTATGGAATACATGTTGTGATTAATATGGATTTTATCTACCTCTCTAAAGATAAATCTACTCATTATTTACTCGAAAAAATTGTAGTTGTCGTATAATGTGATATTATAGGTCATACATCATATATGAATGTGTTTTATATTCATGAAAAAACAATTATTATGAATTAAATAGAGTTTTTATGGCTCATTAGAAACATTACATATCTAAATGCATCAACATTTTACTTCTAATCAATATTTACCCTTTTTTCATGATTCTAAAGAAACATCAAGGAGTCATATTTTGGGGAAACAAAATTGATATTTTTCTTTATAAGAGGAACTCTAGTATATTACCTAATGTATGAGAGAAAAAATCATTACTAATTAATGGGTATTAAAATGATAATTGGGTAGGAGATAATATAAATATAAAGTCATCTTTTTTAGGGTTTTTCTTTATCAAAGTAAGATATACATCTTGGTATGATAACTTTTTTAACACTAATATCAATTGAATATGGGAATGTAGTAGTGATAAAATATAAAAATCAAATAATATGGATATTTTTTCTGATTAAAGACTGGAGAGTTTATTTACCAACCCCTTTGGTGATTGTGTGTAAAAATAAATGAACAATAATCTAATCAAAGAATCTATTGAAAAATTTGAAGCCAAAGAATATTGAAATGAAGTACTAATTCCTCAAGGAAAATCTGGAGTTGGGTGTGATTTACATGGAATGTGTTTTATCCAAGAATAAATTCATGGATATCAGACAACAATCATTTTAATAATGATTTTTTCCATCACCCACAAGTGTTATTAGAAGTTTATACTTTCCTAAAATTCCAATAATTTTTCATTATTAGTTTTTATCTTTCATTTTGTCAAATTTCATGAAATATGTAAATAATAATAAAGGTTCTCATATTATAAAGTGGGGTGATATACTGTTGTTGGAATGCGATAATTAAGGGAGATATAATCTTATAACATGTAGTTTTAGATGTATAAGTATTTTTATGATATCATACGTCGGTTCATATGGTTCACTGAAATACAACGGTAGAATTAGAATATCCCTTTGAGTGTTCAAGGATGAATGAAACCTCATGATTTTGAATTACTAGGGGTTGAGTAGAGCAGATTTATTGAAATTTAGACATGGTAAAAATGGAATAGATCATAAACTAAGGTATTTAGTAAAATTACAATCACCATTCTATCATATGTAAAGGTATTTAGGGTCCATTTATATTGTAGTAATTCTCTATGTTTTTTATTGAGGTGATAAATTTATTATTTTGAGATTATTTTACGCTATATTCATTGGAAATATTCCTATGTATTAGTCATAATCACTGTAGAGTTAAGTGGAGATTATTAGGAATGAAAGGAGTGATTTTTTACTATAATTTACAAATCATGGAAGGATGTAATTGATCAATATATAGAAGGTTTGATTTAATCTCATATAGTAATGACATTACATAAAGTGTGAGTATAACACTATTGTGCTATTCCTATGGAATTATTTAATCTCATGTGAGATAGGTCATTACATGGACATGATAATGATTTTATGGTGATCTAGATTAGATAATTATTTAATATGATGGAATATGATATGTTCCACAGTTAATCTAGCATAAGGTTGGAACAAATCTGAAATGGGAATCATCGCACCATATAATACAATTACATTGAAATCTAGTGTTTGAGGAGTTAAGATAAGTGGAATACTCCATGATGAGTAAAAAAAGGGAATGAGGTGTCACAAAATTTTGAGGGAAAAGAGGATTCTAGAATTTGAGATATATATTTACTCAATAATTCATGGTGAAGTATAAAATATCATGACACATTCAAAGGAACCATGCCTTATTGACAAAGGTGAAAAAGTTTAAAAGAATTATTAGGTCTTTATATTTGAGGTACATCTTGTTGACTTGAAGAAAACAAATAGAAAATAGTTTAATTGGAGATAAATAATGTATTTTTGGTTTTAGAGAATTCAATGATGTGATAATGCATTCAATGAATCATTCTATATTCCCTGTCAAACCTCATTAGTGATACTTTGAGATATTTGGGATTTATTCATTCATACATTTTTAATAATAATATCACATCATGATAAGGGTTTTCATGTTCAATATCATATAATAGTTTAAATAGATATACGACCCATATTGAGAATTTGTGTTTGATGAAACGAATTGGACATTGAAATTTTACACTAAATTGGAACCATATATTTCAATGTCCAATTACTGTCCATGTAATGATCCATCTCAAAATTTCAATGTCTAATTAGTGTAAAACATAATTTATGTTTTTTCATATTTTTTTGATTATTTATCATAAGAAATTATTTTTTAGCCTGATTTTGATCAATAGGGAAGTTATAGATGAAATGACACTATTTTTATGTAAAACATTAGAATATTTTAAATAATATTTTTGAAGCTATAAACTATGTCATCGTTGGTTTTTAGAGCATGGGGTGGCTCATTGTTGATATAATAAAAGCATTAAATATATTTTTTCACAAGCCTGAATGTTTTCCAAAATAATAGAATAAATCTAAAACAAGGTCTTAGATGGGAATTAGGGGGCTACATTTGTATCCAGAAAACAGGTTATACCTGAACATGATATAACTGTACTGTGGGTCTTGTTCTTAGTTTAAGAGTGGTCTTGGTATGAATAATAATTAAATAAATGATTTAATTTATTTTTAGATATTTAATTTCCCAGACCTAGCTAGCCTCTATTTAAATATACTTATGGAAAAATCCTAGGTGTATTTATATAACCATGGAGATTTTGAGAGAGTGTGGATAAAAGAATTGGAAAGCTATGACCATATCATGGACATGGATTGGTACTGGGGAGTTTTTCTTTGCTGATGGAGTTTCTGGATCTCACCATTGAAAGTGACATATAACTTTTCTTCATCTATGATAGAACCAAACATGAGGTATGAATTTTTTATGTTGGTTTATTCCCTATTGTTTATCTAACATTGAATTGGAATCAAGGCTTCAAACAAATTGATTCTTGGGTCGATAGATCATTTATGAGTGTTGATTTTATCTTCCAAAAAATACATTTTAATGAAATTTGTTCACTCTTTATATTGATTATCATTAATCTTACCCAAAATAAATGATACAGGCTAACCCATAGAATGGTTGACTTTTTTACTCATGTTTTTTTTATTTTTCATTTATCCCCATTATTCATCACACGTTTATCTGTAGTGTTTCATTTAGTCAGCGGTTTGATAAATACCTGATAGATAATCACCGTTTAATCATTCTTATGTGCAATGTCTCACTACCATGTGACAGTGTTAGGGTTATAGACATGATTATGGAGTGTTGAATTGATTAAGGGTTTGAATTACATATAATTTTCTCATTTCATGGAATCATGAATTTGTAAGATGTAGTGTTATAGGGATGAATAAATAGTAGATTGGAAGCCAAAATCATACCACTGATGAAGATAAAAGTTTGTTCAACACAAATCCATATTTTATTGGTGAGATTTTCAAATGGAATGATGGATGGGGAAACATGGGAAGAACCACATGGAGACCCGTGGGTTTTGGAAAATTTAATGTTATACAACATGTAGAGCAAAAGAACACATGTTGTGTGTCCCCCTTGAGATGGATATTATTTTCAAAAAAATTATATATCACATTCCTTTTATAACCCCTTGAAAACCATTTTACATACTTCTTAAGACTCATCATGTAACCTAGAGGTACATTGGTGTGGCCTAGTATATGGGCACAAATAAAGCCAGAGTACCAAGACAAAACCATGTACCCTATCCAAGACAAAGAATATGGGAATTTTCCCCTAGTACATGGTAAAGTATAGAGTACACATTAGAATGCCTAGATTACAGAATCATGGTATGAGGATATGAGAATACCATATCTATCACCAACATTCCATTAAATCACATTACTCCCCGTGTACTTTATTCAAGTCTTATTGAGGACCTTATTCTCTTCTGTATAAATGAGTCTAGGTAGCCTTTATTACTTGGGTCTATAATTAATAGGGTATTTTGAGGTATCTCAGACCATTAATTAGATGATTAATTCCATCAATTTCCTGTGGTGTGATCCTCTATCACTTTTTTCTCTAGGATAGGTCAGGAATCATGTTACTGGCTATCAAGGAATGTGTTTCTCATCCAAATGATTTAAACATGGTAGAGTTAGAAACCCCCCATAGACCTTGGATGATATCCCCTATCATTATATAGATATATTTATAGATCAAATGTATAATTATTCATGTGTAGTCAAAAAATAATTACTTCTCATGTATAGGACATCAGGATTATCAAGGATCATGGTGGGTGTTCTCCCAGAAAAGCATTACCTTGATTATTCAGGGAGGATCCAAGGATGGCAGTATGGTTGTTACCTTAATTTGATATGTTGGTTTAATTGTGAGTATAAGTTTGTTGTTATAATTTTTAGATATTTTATATTGATTGAAATTCATTTATGATGATCAGTTAACCTCTCTCTCTTGATGAATTATGTTTTTTGATTTCAGGGTGTCTTGCTTGGTATGTGAATAGTCACCCCTACGTTGGATCTTCCAACACATGTCATATCATATATAGATGGAATAACTTATTATTTAATCTTAGGTGTATTATAATATGTAATATCCAAGTTGAGCTAGATAGGTTATTACTTTTTCTTGGTGTTTCATTTGATAGTAATAACCTCATCAGCGGTTTCGATTTTTTTATAGTTTTATTGGGCTTCTATTTGGACATCTATGCTTTCTCATACTTACGGTTTTCTTTTATGTGAGATATAGATCTATTCCTGAAAATTTGTATCATTTGTATCATACCATTTGACATTGTATTGGTGGATGGAGATTTGAGGATGTGTACAAGAATATAAATCAATGGCCTCTCAAGCGTGAATGCCTACTCAGCACATGTTTATATACATTGGACTATTGGAGGTGGTCTTGCGTGACATAAATTGTATAATATCATTTTGTAGGGCCTTAGTTGGTCATTTAATGCTATAATTTTATTATACAAGGTTATATTATGATTAAATTTGGAATTTTTCTAGTTGTGAGTCTTTTGTTTTGGAAACATGATAGCATAATTAATGTGTGTAACATTTAGTTATCAGATCAGGGAACCTAGTGTTGGTGAGGTTGTTTACATATCTGTTCACCAAGACTCTTAAAAACGTATTTTTCATATGATACATTTATAAATTGGTTGTAGGGTAAACATCACTACATGTGTCATATAGTAATGGGATGTGGTTTCCATTTCCTCACTCAGTTTGCACCCAAGATATACTATTTGACCATGATAAAAATTTACATTCCAAGATGCCTCCATGATGATATCCAAAAAGGATTCCATTGTATTATTGATACTATAATTCACATAGGTAGGATTTCCTAGTATAAGGACCTATGCAAGAGGCAGTACCACTCAGTTGTTTTCTAATCATACCATATCCCATTTAGTAAAAGGTTACATTTTTATTACTAATAGAGTAAGTGAATAGGATTAGTGAAATCCATGATTTTCATATGTGGATACTGATTATATATTGGATCAATCCAAACCCTAATGTAGTATAATACTTTCTTGAGGCTTTTCAGAATTCTTTCTACGTAGTCAGTACCCCTCTATAGTAAATTGTGTTCTTAGAAAAGAGTATTCCACATGGATCTATAAGAATATGGTGGTGTTTGGTGACATAAAAACATTATAGGGTATCTATCTCATGGAATAAGTTTGAGAATATCTTTAGGGATGATATTTTTATATCTCTATTGAGAGAAGTGTACATTTGGGAGATTCTCGAGTTCCAATAGTCCAAAATGATAGTAGAAGATTATTAATCGAGATACACTAACCATTTGAGATACTCCAAGGATACTTTTCACGCTTCATTCTTCCAGTAATGAACCATCTAGAGAATGCACCATAGATATTTAAATGATGGGGTGATATCACTTTTTATTTAAAATTACTAAAGAGTTATTCATAAACATTTGGTGATGGAGAACATCTTGGAGGAGATATCTCAAACAGTTGGTGTTGGTAGTGGGAACCTAAAATCTGAGACTTCTTCACCTAGTAGATGAGGATAGATATAAGAATCCATGAATGATAATAATTTCTATAAATATTATCAACATATTTTATATTTAGTTTATGGATATTAGGATAGATATAATCATCCAAGAGAGAGGAAATTCTTCTCTAGCAATAATATGGGACATTCTCCCATGGAATTGTGTGTATATTGACCCTTTATTTTTGTATAATAACATTACATAACATTTCTGTAATAGTTAAAATGTTATACAAACAGATGACTATAAACCATACAAGTATAGTGACTTTGGAAACATTGAAACATAAACACTGATACATAAGTAAGATATATTATATCACACTAGGTTCTTCATGACTGTAACCCTTCTTAGATACATCAGATATATTACATATCATCATAACATGGGGAAGGAAATATAAAAATGGGTGAGTTAAAAATCACGACAAGGGTAAGTTGGTGAGATATGTAAACATAATTATGAGCAAAAGGATATGAGAACATAATTAGGAAAATATAAGATCATAACATGTATATCAATGATCATATACATGAATCGTGGCATAAGGAATGGTAGTTCATAAGACATGAATCATAAGGAAATAAATAACAAAATCCATGAAATCAAACATACGAATAAAACATGGAATTTTGGAAGTCACATATGAATATAATGTGATTTCTAGTATCCATGTAATCACTACCAATACCATCATGGTAGTATAGGTTCACTCCCCATACTATATTTTTAGTCATGGATCACTCTTATGGACATATTGGTATCATGAGTTCACTCCACATATCATCTTTGTTGTCATGGTTCACTCACATGGCCATCTTAGTAGTTAGGGTAAATTTCCAATACCATCTTACTCTATAATATGTGATATAAATCTTTACCCAATGCATTGGAGAGAGATATAGTTCCCACCTATCTCATAATGAAATCATAAGTACAAGATCCACAAGATCATAAATAATAATATCATAACCCATGAAATTACATGGGTATTATAAACATGTAATCATATCATGACTTATTTAATGAGGTAGTATTCATAATCATTTCATCATAAACATAACTTTTGAGAAGAAGCTGGTTTTAAAAGTATAAAACTCATGTAGGAGAAACATGTTTCATTAACATCATGTCATCAAAACATATTCAATTCAGATAAAGGGTATGAATTGAAACATTTAATTATTTCCCCAAAAGGAATGAGTAATAACAAAAAATTTAATAATATGGGAAATAATTTTTAAATATCTTTTAAAAACATTTCTTGAGGAAAGTATCTTTTCTACATTGAGAATGATTTTTAATGGAAAAATCCTTTTCCATGAAAAATCATTGAAAGTAACTCTGAAAACGTATAAAGGATTCATTAAAACCATAAAATGATTTTACTTTATTCTATTAATATGGTATTAAAAGATATTTTGAAAAAAATTTGGAAAACATTTTGAACTTTTTTTAAACTTTGGTTTTGAATAAAATAGATTTCATAATGGAGAGGGAGACCATTAGATGTTACATAAAAATATTATCTTTTTAACTATAGTGGTAAAAATTTACTAATACATATGGATATCCTACCTAAATAGAGGATAAAGAAACTCATGAGAATTTTTGAGAGATGGATAATCATATTTATCAACAGAAGGATAAATATAAACAATCTCAAAAAAATGATGAGATTGTCTAAATAAACTTTTATAACGTGGTAACCTAGGATCCTACTTTTCATCTCATAAAAATAAATTAATTGAACCTTAAATTATCATAAATTAATGTAAATTTATGATAAAACATGTAAAATATAAATATATACACCAATATAGATAATTTAGGTGAATAACAAAACATGAGTCTCAATGAAGACAAATTCAGACAAAACTATTTTTACTTATTTGTTAACTTTTGTAACTTAAAAATCATGAATTAAAAATCATAAAATTTATATAGGAATACCCATAATTTATATTATAAGCTAAATATTATAAAATCATAGGTATTATGTACACCTTGAAGAAATAATAAGTGGAAAACATAACATGTATCTTATAGAAATAAAAAGTGAGATGAAATCCCCTTACCTTGTCTCTTGAATCTCCTCAAACTAATTCAAACCATGTTTATGAAAAATATAATTTTTTTATAAATATTTTTAAGAAACATATTCTTATATACGTTGTTTTAATACAACCTTATATTACTTGCATTTTAACAATCATATGTTAAGGGTTCACTTCGGGTAATATTCTCTTTATTTTTCGCATGTGTCCTAATTTGTTTTATCATTGGTATTTATAATATATTTAATTATTTACAGAATTACAAAATTTATATAAATATAAATTTTATTCAGTATATTTGTTTTATAAAAATCATTATAATATATAATTATTAAACATAATACACCGCTCATAGAGACAGTAAGCTGTATGTACGTATGAATGCTATTTCTTTTTAATTATTAGGTTGAAAGAATGAATGTAAAAGTTATTAATGTATATATATATGATTATTAAATTCAATTTTTGACATCTTATTTTTTAATATATTCACATAAACCATCCTTAATACAATCCATGCAGTGTATAATTGATTTATATCACTTTGTGGGGTCAATAGTCCACACTTCCTCAAATGAAATTATTATATAAACACCAAATGAAAGTTAAAAAATAAATGTGTTGTAAAAGGAATTCTGAAGAATAATTAGTTAAAGAATATAATATATCAAATATATAAATATATTTACCATAATAATTTCTACCATGAGAGTTGGTAAGGAAAATTGAACAATCGTCGTTTAGTGAGGTGGTAGTTCACAGTACACAAAAACATTATGTTCATCATCCATTAGATTGAGGTGTGTGTATGTGATGGTTGAAACCTTTTCATAAAAACATACTAGTATATTAATCATACATGTTTTTTATACAATCATGAAAAATTAAAGTGGAGGGGTGGTGAAATAAAATAAAAGAATGGACATGAGAGAGGATGTTACCTCTTAATCGGGTAACTCATTTTGGTTTGTCCCAAAAGGCATCCTTGGACTACCTTTTGTGAAATGGAATGCTTATTGGATTAAGTGAGTATTTTTATAAAATATATTGGGTGTTTTTTGGCCAAAATTATTATTTTTTAGTGGTTTGAGGTAGTGGTAGAGGTGGTGTCCTTTTATAAAGAAGGAATATGACCCAAAATATTTGAAAACATGTTGGTTGTACACATGTTATTACATAAAAAGATTCATAAAATCCATCATTAATAATTAAAGGATGGATAATTTACTATTAATTAAAATAAAATGGGGTTTGGACAATTTATTGGTCATTTGGGTCCCTATGATTAAGGTTTAGTCCCTAACTAATCTTAATTTAACCTTAATCGATGTGATTAATTTAAATCACTTTTACTACTCATTTTTTTCAAAAATTAACATGATCTAATTAGACTATAAATTTTAAACTAATTGGTTTGTGTAGTTTTTTATATGCATTTCATATAAGTAGAAGCATTAAGATTATTACTAATCTCATAGAGTTCATGAAATTTCAAGTGTGTAAACTTGAAAAATGTTTTAATGTTTGTTATGTTATAAAATTCAATGAAAATTTAAAATTAATTATATCTACCTAAATTGTATTAATAGAAATATAATTTATCAAATGATACCTCAATAAAATAAATTTATAATTTAAAATTATTAATTATTTAAATGAATATTCAGTTTTTAACTTAAAAGTATTATTTTTCTCAATTAATCAAAAAAATTATGTTTTTAGATATTTGAAATAAAAATTACCTGATGATAATTTAGACATTATAAATATAAAAATTAATCTTATTATATCAAATTAAATTTCTAAATTTTCCTAAAATTAATTTTATTATTTTTCATAGAAATACATTAAAAGTAGATCATTTGAGAAAACATTATTTTTTAACATAATATGACTTCCACAAAAATCATATCTTTCATTATCAATATGTTTTATTTATACAAAAAATTTAAAATATATATTTTAAAAGTAGTTAATACTGTTCATATTACTAAGTTTAACAGATATTTAATAATTATCAGGTTTAATTATTTATAACTATAAAATGATGTTCTGTGGAAAATTTTTTGTTTCGTGTATTATATTGTGATTCAATGTTGCGTGTCACATATAATGAGTTGACGTTCCATGTAACATATGATGAGTTATTTTCTTGTGTAACGTACTCTAAGGCGGTGCCATGTAAAATGAGTGTTTGACTTATTGCATTTAATTAATTAAATGAAAATTTAATTTATTCAAAAAAAATTCCATAAAAGACATAGAGTGTTACCTTATACAAACCTTAAAGTAAATTTATCCCTCAAAATTCTTTACTCAGGTTAAAAAATGAGGATAATTTTGGTTCATCATATCTTTATGTTCCTATGTATCTTCCTCTAATCGGTGGTTTCTCTACAAAACATTGATTGGGTGAGTGGTCTTTTTTCATGAAACATTTGTTGTACCCCTCTCTCTTGGATTTTAATGATCACAATCACTCTCATCGTGTTCTAACTTGTTTTCAAGTTTGTTTGATGATAGGAAAAAGGTTTTCAAAGAGTTGGCCCAAGAAGATTGGAAAAGGACTCTCTAAGTCCACCGGCCAACCGTTGGATTACCACCGGTTGGCCGGTGGAACCAGACAGTAGGCCTTACCCACTGCCAGGTGCCACCGGCCAACCGGTGTCTGAATCACTAGCCTCCCGGTGGAACCAGACATAGAGCTTGCTCTCTGTCTGGACCACCGGCCCGCCGGGGGAACCAGACAGAGAGCTTGCTCTCTGTCTGACCCACCGGCCGGCCGGTGGCCCCGCACCGGCCAGCCAGTGGAACCCAGACAGAATGCTCTGCCTTCTGTCTGGAGCACCGGCCAGCCAGTGGCCAAGCACCGGTCAGCCGGTAAGCCCAGTCAAACTAGCCGTTGGGCTTTGACCAGACTTGTACTTTTGACCCCCAACGGCTTTGGAAGCCCTCCAACGGCTATATTGAAGTATTTGGGGATATCTCTCCTATAAATAGATGAGGATGGATGCCGGGAACCCCCCCCCCCCGACATATTGGAATGATATTTCGATCCCTTAAAGCTCTAACGACAAATCTCTAAGGCTACTTGTGATCCATCTCTATCCTTGAAGCTTGGGCTGCCTCTACATCAACTACTCTCACACTCTTGGCGCTCAAGGCTTCCTCTAGTTTGTTATAATTTATTTATTTCAATTGTTTAGTTCTTCATTGGGTTTGTATTAAAACAAACCATCCTTTTCTTCCTCACTTTCATTTTGGGTTTCTTGCTACAACCATAATAAAAAAGCAAGCTGTACGAAGGTGATCTAGCCTACCTTAAAACGGCTAGTGTGTTTCTTGCCACAACCATTAAAAAGCAAGCTGAAGTATAAATCTCTCAACGGTTGAGTTGGGAGCGGAGACGTAGGCTTTGGTTTAAGCCGAACTCCGTTATTAAATTGTGTCTTGCCCCTTTTTATTTCCGCTGCATTTATAAATTGTTTTTATGTTGTTAATTAATTTTTAAAAGGCAATTCACCCCCCCCTCTTTCCATCACTCTCCGAACAACATTTGGTATCAAAGGGAAAGTTTGTGTAATACCTTAACCGGTTACAAACCTAAATTCCATAGTGATGGCTTCTTCCTCACAAGCACCCGAAGGGTATTCCATGACTCGGGCTCCATTCTTTGATGGAACCGACTACACTTATTGGAAAACTCGCATGATTACATTTCTTAGAAGTATTGGCTATCCTATATATAGAATTGTTATGCAAGGCTACACTCTCTCTAGCAAAGATGAGTCTAAATGGACCCCCGAAGACATTGCTAATTTTGAGCTTGATGGCAAAGCCATGAATGCTCTTCATTGTGGGTTAGACCGTAATGAATTTAATCGTATTTCTACTTGCACCACTTCTCATGAAATTTGGAAGCTTTTGTAAGTGACCCATGAGGGCACTAACAAAGTCAAAGACACTAGATTAGATATGTATCGTCAAGACTTTGAAAGTTTCACCATGCACCCACACGAATCTATTACAGAAATGTTTACTCGCTTTACTGATGTGTGTAATGGGAGAAAGTCTCTTGGAGATGATATTTCTGCAGAGACGATGGTCAAGAAGATTCTTTGGGTCCTACCAAGCTCATGGGCTCTAAAGGTGACGACAATCCAAGAAGCGAAAAATGTCAAGAAAATTCCAGTTGAATACCTAATTGGATCACTTATGACCTATGAGATTACCATGAAGAGGCAAGCCGATAAAGAAGGTAAAATCTTAAAGTAGAAAAAGAACATATCATTCAAAGCAAAGCAAGAAATCTCCTCCGATGATAGCGAATCCTAGATTGCTCAACTTGCAAGAAAAATGAGCAAGTTCATGAAGAAAAATAAGAATTTTCAAAGGGCACGAAAGGAAGAGTCAAAAGAAGAAAAATAAGTTACATGCTATGAATGTAGAAATAAAGGCCACATTAAACTGGAGTTCTCTCTTTTCAAGAAAAGGTTAAAGGAAAAGAAAAACAAGAAGGCTTTCAAAGCGTCAACATGGAGTGCAAGCGATGACTCCATGTCTTCAAGCGACTCAAGCGATGAAGGTGGAAAATGCCTAATGGCACTTGGTGAGGTATCTTCTTCCGACTCCTCTTCCTCATATTCTTCTTTTAATAATGACATGTCTTATGAAGATCTCCAAAATGCGAGAGATGAATTAGAGGAAGGTTTTCACGAACTTACCTCTAAATTTTTGGCCTTAGAAAAGAAACACAAAATTCTGATTTCTGAAAAAGATCAACTTCTCAAAAAGAATGAGGAACTTGCCCTTAAGGTCCAAGATATTCCAAATGTTGATTCTTTTAATTCAACTATTAACGATTTAAGGGAATCTATTGCCAATTTCACCCAAGGTGAACAAAATTTGACCAAATTGCTAGGTTCTCAACATTCGGCTAGAACCACACGTGGACTTGGCTTTAACAAGCAAGCCACTTCTTCTAGAGCACCCACTACTTTTGTAAGGGGGAGCTCTCAAAATAAATTTTGTAATTATTGTAAAAAAACCGGACATATGATTTATGAATGCAATTGTAAAAATGCTAGATATGGCCGCCCTAAAATCATTACCTACTCGGATGAATATCTTAGGATGTATCCCTCTAGACAAGTATGGGTTCAAAAGTCTCTTTTGTCTAATCATTCTGGACCCAAACTTATATGGGTACCAGAATCTATTCTCTCTTTATTTTATAGGATAAACACCAAAGAAGTAGGAATTCGAAAGGCTCGTGGTATCTCGACAGCGGATGCTCGAGGCAGATGTGTGGCGATCCCTCCGAGTTCAACTCCCTTGAAGAATTCGATGGAGGATACGTCACCTTCGGTGACAACTCAAAAAGAAAGATCGTCGGAATAGGTACCATTGGTTTGGGTAGCACCTCCTTAATTAAAGATGTTTTATTTGTTAAAGGTTTAAAACATAATTTAATTAGCATTAGTCAACTTTTTGATAGTGGTTTTTCGGTGAATTTTCAAAATGATTTATGCAATGTGTTTGATTTTCAAAACAAATTGATATTTTCTGCTTCCCGTTTTCAAAATGTTTACATTATTGATTTAAAGTCTTTAGCTAGCCAAAATGTTAAATGTTTAAGTGCTCTTGACAATGAGTCTTGGATTTGGCATAGAAGGTTGGGGCATTGTAGCTCTCATTCACTTCTAAAGCTTAATAAGAACAAGCTCATCCGTGACCTTCCTAAACTTAATTTTAAGAAAGATTTGATTTGTGAGCCATGCCAACTTGGCAAGCAACAAAAATATTCTTTCAAATCTAAGAAGGAAGTGTCCACTTAAAAATCTGTTGAGCTCCTACATCTTGATCTTTTTGGTCCTACCCCTGTAGCAAGTCTAGGTGGAAAATCCTATACCTTTGTCCTAGTAGAAGACTTTTCTCGTTTCACTTGGGTTTTCTTTTTAGCTCATAAAAATGATTCTTGTAGAACCTTTTTGAGATTCTCTAGGAACGTAGAAAACGAAAAAGGATATAAAATTATATCGCTCCGTAGTGACCATGGAGGTGAATTCGAGAACAAAGAATTCGATGAATTGTGTTCCTCTCAAGGATACAATCACACCTTCTCTGCCCCTAGGACCCCACAACAAAATGGAGTGGTTGAAAGGAGAAACCGAACTCTCCAAGAAATTGCTCGAACCCTCCTTAGTGAATTCAACCTCCCTCAATATTTTTGGGCCGAGGCGGTAAACACTGCTTGTTATACTATCAATAGAGTCCTTGTAAGACCCCTTCTTAAGAAAAACCCCTATGAACTTTGGAAAGGCAAATTTCCAAAAGTTGTTTATTTTAAAGTGTTTGGTTGTAAATGCTTTATCCTTAACACAAAAGATAACCTAGGGAAATTTGATGCTAAATCCGATGAAGGTATTTTTCTTGGGTACTCCAACTCAAGCAAAGCCTATCGTGTCTTCAACAATCGTTCAAAAACCATCGAAGAATCATCTCATGTCAAATTTGATGAAACTCTTCCAAAACCTCACCCGGTCATTGAGGATGTTGAAGATAAGCTTGATAAGCTTCATTTAAATGATTCCTCTTCTCCTCCCAAGGAGGATGACCATCAAGAACCCTCTTCACCTTCTTCGCCTTCCACCTTGCCTAAGGTTTGGAAACCTTCTAGAGACCAACCTTTAGAAAATGTTATAGGTGAACTTCAAGCCGGTACACGAACTAGAATATCAATCCTCAATAGGGTTGAACATCAAGCCTTTCTTTCTCAACTAGAGCCTCAAACCGTTAATGAGGCCATTAATGATGAGAATTGGGTTCTTGAAATGCAAGAGGAACTAAATCAATTCTCTAGAAATGATGTTTGGACTCTTGTTGAAAGACCCAATGATCATCCAATTATTGGCACTAAATGGGTTTCTAGGAACAAACTTGATGATCAAGGAAATATAACCCAGAACAAGGCTCGCCTAGTAGCTAAGGGCTATAATCAAGAAGAAAGAATTGATTATGGTGAAACCTTTGCGCCCGTTGCTAGATTGTAATCCATTAGGATCTTGTTGGCATTCGCTGCTCACTTAAATTTCAATATTTTTCAAATGGATGTTAAAAGTGCTTTTTTAAATGGTTTTATTTCAGAAAAAATCTTTGTTGAACAACCACCCGGTTTTGAAGATCCAAAATTTCCAAATCATGTTTTTAAGTTAACCAAGGCTCTATATGGCTTAAAACAATCCCCTCAGGCTTGGTATGAGCGGTTAACAAAATTTCTTTTAGAAAATGATTTTAAAATGGGTCAAGCTGATTGTACCCTATTTTTAAAACACACTTCCAAAGATCTTTTAATTGTCCAAATTTACGTTGATGACGTTATATTTGGATCAACCAAAGAATCACTTTGTACTGATTTTTCAGATTTAATGAGAAAAGAATTTGAAATGAGCTTTATGGGGGAATTAAAATTTTTTCTTGGTTTTCAAATCATTCAAAATTCAAATGGTATTTTTCTAAGCCAAGGCAAATACACAAACGAACTTTTAAGTCATTTTGGTATGGATCTAGTAAAGGAAATTAGTACCCCCATGAGTACTTCTTGTAAACATACGTTAGATGAAGCCGGGAAACCGTTTGATAACAAGATTTATAGGAGTATGATCGGGAGTCTACTTTACCTAACTGCGACCCGTCCTGACATCATGTTCAGTGTTTGTCTTTGTGCTCGTTTTCAAGCCAATCCCAAAGAATCTCATTTTAAATCGGTCAAAAGGATTTTTAAGTATTTAAAAGGATCCAAAAACATTGGTTTGTTTTATCCCTCTAATACTTCTTTTGAACTTTCTTCATATTCGGATGCTGATTTTGGCGGATATCAATTAGATCGTAAGAGTACTAGTGGAACTTGTCATCTGCTAGGCAAGTCCCTTGTTTCATGGAGTAGCAAAAAGCAAAACTGTGTTGCTCTTTCTACTGCCGAGGCCGAGTACGTAGCAGCTGGTAATTGTTGTGCCCAAATTATTTGGATGCAGCACACTCTCTTGGATTATGGCCTTTCCTACGATCATGTCCCTATACGGTGTGACAACACTAGTGCCATTAGTATTTCTAAGAATCCAATACAACATTCTAGGACAAGGAATATAGATTTAAGGCATCATTTCCTTCGTGACCATTTTCAAAAAGGGGATATCACTTTGGACTTCATTTCTACTGATTTCCAATTAGCTGATATTTATACCAAACAGCTCCCGGTTGAATGTTTTGATTTTATTAAGGGGGAGTTAGGAATGATTCGTCAATGAGCACTATTAAATATTTGACTCTTTTGGCTTGCTTATTTTTTTAAGTTATTTAAACTCTTTTTTATTTTATTTTAATTTTTTATGAATTTTAATTCCACCGGTCAACCGGTGGTACATCACCGGTTAACCGGTGGTGTCGGGTTTTTCTTTTTTGGCCCGGCCGGAGGAAGGGTTAAAATTAAATCCCTTCCCCTTTCTTTCCTCTCTCTCTCGTGCGCCCCCTCCAGACCCGCGGCTCCTCCTTGCCCTAGACTCCCTTCTTCCTCCTTGCTCTCTCAAACTCCATTCTTTCTCAATATCTCTCATTTTTTTCCTTTTTCCATCATGGGTCCTCACTCTTCATGCAAAGGAAAGGGAATCGCTCAAGAAGCACCTCCTCCTCCTTCAATCCCTCAACTTCCGGACATTTGGCATGACAAAGTCATTCTGCCTGGTAGAGTAATTGACTATTCTTGGATTTCTTCTGCTCGTCTCGAGCTTTTCTCCATTATTGAATATCAACACTGGCATTCTTTTTTTGAACCTCCTACGAAGGATGTTATTTATCCCCTTCTTGTCAAAGAATTTTATGCTCACCTGAGGTGGTCGGTTTCTGACGACGTCGATACCATTTCCACCACCGCTCTTGTGAAACCCATCACTTTCACTTCTTTGGAGATTTCCAGGATGCTAGGAGTTCCTCATGTTGGACCTCATGCATTTGCTCAGGGGGAGTTTCCTCGGGACCCTGATTTTGATCTTGCTGTCGCTCTTGAGCATCTCACAGGGCAGCCCAACGATCCCATTGTCAAGCTCTCCTAGCTCTCCCCTAACCATCGCATCATTGAGCGCCTCATTCAGACCACCCTTGCACCCCGTATCAGTGATCACGATACGGTGAAATTTATTGATATTTATCTTCTTTCTTATATCACCAGAGGCGTTCATTTCAATTTGGCCTGGTTCCTGTTCTGGGCCATGTCTTATGTGGCTGAGGACCCGCGCTGGTCCAAAACTCTACCTCACGGGCGCTTTTTGACCAAAATCTTTACCTTTCTTGATGTCCCTCTCCATGCTACCTCCTTCGAGCAGCCAAAGAAGGATAGCATCATCAATTTTATGATGGTGCAACGGATGAATATTCGTTGGCATCCTTGGCGTCAGGAGTGGATTACTGACAAGGAGGGCCTTCTCAAGGCTTACTCCCCTCAGACACATTCACACCCTCCTTCCCATGCCAGGCCTCCTGCCATTGCCGCTGCCTATCCTCTTTAAGATAGTGAGGACAATGGTTCTGATGAAGAGGAAGGGAGTGGTGACAGCGAAGGTGAGGCTGCTGCTGCTGGTGGTGAGGAAGGTGGAGAGGGTGATGATGCACCAGAGCCTCCTGAGGCTGTGCCCCCTCCCGCTGATACTGGTGGCTTGTCTGTGACGGCTGATCAATTCCTTCGCTTCCAGGATAAAATTGAGACCCGACTCGACTTGCAGTTTTCTTACTTCAGCTCTCAGTTTGATCAGCTCCACTCTCGGATCGATTCTCTTGATCGTCGCTTTGAGGCGGTCCAGGCTCCTCCAGCTCCTCCGAACTTCAGGCGTCGCCGTCACTCTCGGCCCTCTAGGAGTGAATAGAGCCTTTCCTGTTTTTTTCTTGACTTGTCTTTGTATTTGTATTTTGAACTTTCTATGTAACGTTTCATCTTTCATGAAATTCAAGTTGTCTTATCTATCAATCCTTTTTGTCATTGCTTACTTCCTTATTATTGTTTTTCTAATTTTATTTCATACTTTTCCTCCTATTTTGATAATCCCAAAGGGGGAGATAAACTCTCTATTACATAGTTACTTATTTCATTTAATTAAGTGCTCTTTTTACACATTCAATTTTAAGTTATTACTTTCATCAAAATTTGTTTTTAAATGGTTAAGTTATTGATTTCAGTTGTTTCTTTTAAATGGCCTATGGTTACAATTTCAAAATGAACCATTCTCTTTATTTCAATCCTTTCAAGATTAATATCATGATACATCTATGAAATTCTTGTATTAAAATGATCTCTAAAATTTTCCATGTCCATGTTTCTTATTTCTTTTTTACTTGGCATATCCTTTTAAAAGCTTTCTCTTTTGTGATTGTGATCATCAAAATAGGGGGAGATTGTTGTACCCCTCTCTCTTGGATTTTAATGATCACAATCACTCTCATCGTGTTCTAACTTGTTTTCAAGTTTGTTTGATGATAGGAAAAAGGTTGCCAAAGAGTTGGCCCAAGAAGATTGGAAAAGGACTCTTTGAGTCCACCGGCCAACCGGTGGATTACCACCGGCCGGCCGGTGGTCTCTGGCAGAAGCAATGCTCTCTGCCAGGTTCCACCGGTCAGCCGGTGCTTGACCACCGGCCAGCCGGTGGAACCAGACAGTAGGCCTTGCCCACTGCCAGGTGCCACCGGCCAACCGGTGTCTGAATCACCGGCCAGCCGGTGTACCAGCACCGGCCCACCGGGGGAACCAGACAGAGAGCTTGATCTCTGTCTGACCCACCGGCCCGCCGGTGGCCCAGCACCGGCCGGCCGGTGGAACCCAGAAAGAATGCTCTGCCTTCTGTCTAGAGCACCGGCCAGCCGGTGGCCAAGCACCGGTTAGCCGGTAAGCCCAGTCAAACTAGTCGTTGGGATTTGACCAGACTTGTACTTTTGACCCCCAACGGCTCCGGAAGCCCTCCAATGGCTATATTGATGTTTTTGGGGATATCTCTCCTATAAATAGACGAGGATGGATGCCGGGAACCCCCCCCCCCCCCCCCCCGACATATTGGAATGATATTTCGATCGCTTGAAGCTCTAACGACAAATCTCTAAGGCTACTTGTGATCCATCTCCATCCTTGAAGCTTGGGCTGCCTCTACATCAACTACTCTCACACTCTTGGCGCTCAAGCCTTCCCTTAGTTTGTTATAATTTATTTATTTCAATTGTTTAGTTCTTCATTGGGTTTGTATTAAAACAAACCATCCTTTTCTTCCTCACTTTCATTTTGGGTTTCTTGCTACAACCATAATAAAAAAGCAAGTTGTACGAAGGTGATCTAGCCTACCTTAAAACGGCTAGTGGGTTTCTTGCTACAACCATTAAAAAGCAAGATGAAGTATAAATCTCTCAACGGTTGAGTTGGGAGCGGAGACGTAGGCTCTGTTTTAAGCCGAACTCTGTTATCAAATTGTGTCTTGCCCCTTTTTATTTCCGCTGCATTTATAAATTGTTTTTAAGTTGTTAATTAATTTTTAAAAGGAAATTCACCCCCCTCTTGCCATCACTCTCCGACCAACATTTGGTATCAAAGGGAAAGTTTGTGTAATACCTTAATCGGTTACAAACCTAAATTCCAGAGTGATGGCTTCTTCCTCACAAGCACCCGAAGGGTATTCCATGACTCGGGCTCCATTCTTTGATGGAACCGACTACACTTATTGGAAAACTCGCATGATTACATTTCTTAAAAGTATTGTATATCCTATATATAGAATTGTTATGCAAGAATACACTCTCTCTAGCAAAGATGAGTCTAAATGGACCCCTGATGACATTGCTAATTTTGAGCTTGATGGAAAATCCATGAATGCTCTTCATTATGGGTTAGACCGTAATGAATTTAATTGTATTTCTACTTGCACCACTTCTCATGAAATTTGGAAGCTTTTGGAAGTGACCCATGAGGGCACTAACAAAGTCAAAGACACTAGATTAGATATGTATCGTCAAGACTTTGAAAGTTTCTCCATGCACCCACACGAATCTATTACGGAAATGTTTACTCACTTTACTGATGTGTGTAATGGGAGAAAGTCTCTTGGAGATGATATTTCTGCAGAGACGATGGTCAAGAAGATTCTTTGGGTCCTACCAAGCTCATGGGATCCAAAGGTGACGGCAATCCAAGAAGCGAAAGATGTCAAGAAAATGCCGGTTGAAGAACTCATTGGATCACTTATGACCTATGAGATTACCATGAAGAGGCAAGCCGATAAAGAAGGTAAAATCTTCAAGGAGAAAAAGAACATAGCATTAAAAGCAAAGCAAGAAAGATCCTTCGATGATAGCGAATCCGAGATTGCTCAACTTGCAAGAAAAATGAGCAAGTTCATGAAGAAAAAGAAGAATTTTCAAAGGGCATGAAAGGAAGAGCCAAAAGCAGAAAAAGAAGTTACATGCTTTGAATGTGGAAAGAAAGGCCACATCAAACCGGAGTGCTCTCTTTTCATAAAAAGGTTAAAGTAAAAGAAAAACAAGAAGGCATTCAAAGCATCAACATGGAGTGCAAGCGAAGACTCCATGTCTTCAAGCGACTCAAGCGATGAAGGTGGAAAATGCCTAATGGCACTTGTTGAGGTATCTTATTCCGAATCCTCTTCCTCATCTTCTTCTTTTAATAATTACATGTATTATTAAGATCTCCAAAATGTGAGAGATCAATTAGAGGAAGGTTTTCACGAACTTACCTCTAAATTTTTGGCCTTAAAAAAGAAACACAAAATTCTGATATCTGAAAAAGATCAACTTCTCAAAAAGAATGAAGAACTTTCCCTTAAGGTCCAAGATATTCCAAATGTTGATTCTTTGAATTCAACTATTAAATATTTAAGGGAATCTCTTGCTAAGTTCACCCAAGGTGAACAAAATTTGACCAAATTTCTAGGTTCTCAACGTTCGGCTAGAACCACACATGGACTTGGCTTTAACAAGCAAGCCACTTCTTCTAGAGCACCCACTACTTTTGTAAGGGGGAGCTGTCAAAATAAATTTTGTAATTATTGTAGAAAAACCGGACATATGATTTATGAATGCAATTGTAAAAATGCTAGATATGGCCGCCCTAAAATCATTACCTACTCGGATGAATATCTTAGGATGTATCCCTCTAGGCAAGTATGGGTTCAAAAGTCTATTTTGGCTAATCTTTCCGGACCCAAACTTATATGGGTACCAAAATCTATTCTCTCTTGATTTTGTAGGATAAACACCAAAGAAGTAGGACTTCGAAAGGCTCGTGGTATCTCGACAGCGGATGCTCGAGGCACATGTGTGGCGATCTCTCCGAGTTCAACTCCCTTGAAGAATTAGATGGAGGATACGTCACCTTCGGTGACAACTCAAAAAGAAAGATGGTCGGAATAGGTACCATTGGTTTTGGTAGCACCTCCTTAATTAAAGATGTTTTATTTGTTAAAGGTTTAAAACATAATTTAATTAGCATTAGTCAACTTTGTGATAGTGGTTTTTCGGTGAATTTTCAAAATGATTTATGCAATGTGTTTGATTTTCAAAACAAATTGATATTTTCTGCTTCCCATTTTCAAAATGTTTACATTATTGATTTAAAGTCTTTAGATAGCCAAAATGTTAAATGTTTAAGTGCACTTGACAATGAGTCTTGGCTTTGGCATAGAAGGTTGGGGCATTGTAGCTCTCATTCACTTCTAAAGCTTAATAAGAACAAGCTCATCTGTGACCTTCCTAAACTTAAGTTTAAGAAAGATTTGATTTGTGAGCCATGCCAACTTGGCAAGCAACACAAATCTTCTTTCAAATCTAAGAAGAAAGTGTCCACTTCAAAATCTCTTGAGCTCCTACATCTTGATCTTTTTGGTCCTACCCCTGTAGCAAGTCTAGGTGGAAAATCCTATACCTTTGTCCTAGTAGATGACCTTTCTCGTTTCACTTGGGTTTTCTTTTTAGCTCATAAAAATGATGCTTGTAGAACCTTTTTGAAATTCTCTAGGAAAGTAGAAAACGAAAAAGGATATAAAATTATATCGCTCCGTAGTGACCATGGAGGTGAATTTGAGAACAAATAATTCGATGAATTGTGTTCCTCTCAAGGATACAATCACACCTTCTCTGCCCCTAGGACTCCACAACAAAATGGAGTGGTTGAAAGGAGAAACCAAACTCTCCAAGAAATTTCTCAAACCCTCCTTAGTGAATTCAACCTCCCTCAATATTTTTGGGCCGAGGCTGTAAACACTGCTTGTTATACTATCAATAGAGTCCTTGTAAGACCCCTTCTTAAGAAAAACCCCTATGAACTTTAGAAAGGAAAATTGCCCAAAGTTGGTTATTTTAATGTGTTTGGTTGTAAATGCTTTATCCTTAACACAAAAGATAACCTAGGGAAATTTGATGCCAAATCCGATGAAGGTATTTTTCTTGGGTACTCCAACTCAAGAAAAGCCTATCGTGTCTTCAAAAAACGTTCAAAAACCATCGAAGAATCATCTCATGTCAAATTTGATGAAACTCTTCCAAAACCTCACCCGGTCATTGAATATGTTGAAGATAAGATTGATAAGCTTCATTGGAATGATTCCTCTTCTCCTCCCAAGGAGGATGACCATCAAGAACCCTCTTCACCTTCTTCGCCTTCCACCTTGCCTAAGGTTTGGAAACCTTCAAGAGACCATCCTTTAGAAAATTTTTTAGGTGAACTTCAAGCTGGTACACGAACTAGAAGATCAATCCTCAACGAGGTTGAACATCAAGCCTTTCTTTCTCAACTAGAGCCTCAAACCATTAATGATGCCATTAATGATGAGAATTGGGTTCTTGCAATGCAAGAGGAACTAAATCAATTATCTAGAAATGATGTTTGGACTCTTGTTGAAAGACCCAATGATCATCCAATTATTGGCACTAAATGGGTTTTTAGGAACAAACATGATGATCAAGGAAATATAACCCGGAACAAGGCTCGCCTAGTAGCTAAGGGCTATAATCAAGAATAAGGAATTTATTATGGTGAAACCTTTGTGCCCATTTCTAGATTGGAATCCATTAGGATCTTGTTGGCATTCGCCGCTCACTTAAATTTCAAACTTTTTCAAATGGATGTTAAAAGTGCTTTTTTAAATGGTTTTATTTCAGAAAAAATCTTTGTTGAACAACCCCCTGGTTTTGAAGATCCAAAATTTCCAAATCATGTTTTTAAGTTAACCAAGGCTCTATATGGCTTAAAACAAGCCCCTCGGGCTTGGTATGAGCGGTTAACAAAATTTATTTTAGAAAATGATTTTAAAATGGGTCAAGCTGATTGTACCCTATTTTTAAAACACACTTCCAAAGATCTTTTAATTGTCCAAATTTACGTTGATGACGTTATATTTGGTTCAACCAAAGAATCACTTTGTATTGATTTTTCAGATTTAATGAGAAAAGAATTTGAAATGAGCTTTATGGGGGAATTAAAATTTTTTCTTGGTTTTCAAATCTTTCAAAATTCAAATGGTATTTTTCTAAGCCAAGGCAAATACACAAACGAACATTTAAGTCGTTTTGGTATGGATCATGTAAAGGAAATTAGTACCCCCATGAGTACTTCTTGTAAACTTACGTTAGATGAAGACGGGAAACCGGTTGATAACAAGCTTTATAGGAGTATGATCGGGAGTCTACTTTACCTAACTGCGACCCGTCCTGAGATCATGTTCAGTGTTTGTCTTTGTGCTCATTTTCAATCCAATCCCAAAGAATCTCATTTTAAATCGGTCAAACGGATTTTTAAGTATTTAAAAGGATCCAAAAACATTGGTTTGTTTTATCCCTCTAATACTTCTTTCGAACTTTCTTCATATTCAGATGCTGATTTTGGCGGATGTCAATTAGATCGTAAGAGTACTAGTAGAAACTATCATCTGCAAGGAAAGTCCCTCGTTTCATGGAGTAGCAAAAAGCAAAACTGTGTTGCTCTTTCTACTGTCGAGGCCGAGTACGTAGTAGCTGGTAATTGTTGTGCCCAAATTATTTGGATGCAGCACACTCTCTTGGATTATGGCCTTTCCTACCATCATGTCCCTATACGGTGTGACAACACTAGTCCCATTAGTATTTCTAAGAATCCAATACAACATTCTAGGAAAAAGCATATAGATTTAAGGCATCATTTCCTTTGTGACCATTTTCAAAAAGGGGATATCACTTTGGACTTCATTTCTACTGATTTCCAATTAGCTGATATTTTTACCAAACCGCTCCCGGTTGAACGTTTTGATTTTATTAAGGGGGAGTTAGGAATGATTTGTCAATGAGCACTATTAAATATTTGACTCTTTTGGATTTCTTATTTTTTTATGTTATTTAAACTCTTTTTTATTTTATTTTAATTTTTTATGAATTTTAATACCACCGGTCAACCGGTGGTACATCACCGGTTGACCGGTGGTGTCGGGTTTTTCATTTTTGGGCCGGCCGGAGGAAGGGTTAAAATTAAAACCCTTCCCCTTTATTTCCTCTCTCTCTTGTGCGCCCCCTCCAGACCCGCGGCTCCTCCTTGCCCTAGCTTCCCTTCTTCCTCCTTTCTCTCTCAAACTCCATTCCTTCTCAATCTCTTTCATTTTTTTCCTTTTGCCATCATGGGTCCTCGCTCTTCACACAAAGGAAAGGGAATCGCTCAAGAAGCACCTCATCCTCCTTCAATCCCTCAACTTCCGGACATTTGGCATGACAAAGTCATTCTGCCTGGTAGAGTAATTGACTATTCTTGGCTTTCTTCTGCTCGTCTCAAGCTTTTATCCATTATTGAATATCAACACTGGCATTCTTTTTTTGAACCTCCTACGAAGGATGTTATTTATCCCCTTCTTGTCAAAGAATTTTATGCTCACCTGACGTGGTCAGTTTCTGACGACGTCAATACCATTTCCACCACCGCTCTTGGGCAACCCATCACTTTCACTTCTATGGAGATTTCCAGGATGCTAGGAGTTCCTCATGTTGGACCTCATGCATTTGCTCAGGGGGAGTTTCCTCGGGACCCGGATTTTGATCTTGCTGTCGCTCTTGAGCATCTCACAGGGCAGCCCAACGATCCCATTGTCAAGCTCTCCCAGCTCTCCCCTAACCATCACATCATTGAGCGCCTCATTCAGACCACCCTGGCACCCTGTATCGGTGATCACGATACGGTGAAATTTATTGATATTTATCTTCTTTCTTATATCACCAGAGGCGTTCATTTAAATTTGGTCCGGTTCCTGTTCCGGGCCATGTCTTATGTGGATGAGCACCCGCGCCGGTCCAAAACTCTACCTCACGGGCACTTGTTGACCAAAATCTTTACCTTTCTTGACGTCCCTCTCCGTGCTACCTCCTTCGAGCAGCCAAATAAGGATAGTGTCATCAATTTTATGATGGTGCAACGGATGAACATTCATTGGCATCCTTGGCGTCAGGAGTGGATTACTGACAAGGAGGGCCTTCTCAAGGATTACTCCCCTCAGACACATTCACACCCTCCTTCCCATGCCATGCCTCCTGCCATTGCCGCGGCCTATCCTCTTTCAGATAGTGAGGACAGTGGTGCTGATGAAGAGGAAGGGAGTGGTGACAGCGAAGGTGAGGCTGCTGCTGCTGCTGCTGAAGAAGGTGGAGCGGGTGATGATGCACCAGAGCCTGCTGAGGCTATGCCCCCTCCCGCTGATGCTGGTGGCTTGTCTGTGACGACTGATCAATTCCTTCGCTTCCAGGATCAAATTGAGACCCGTCTCGACTTTCAGTTTTTATACTTCAGCTCTCAGTTTGATCAGCTCCACTCTCGGATCGATTCTCTTGATCGTCGCTTTGAGGCGGTCCAGGCTCCTCCAGCTCCTCCGACCTTTAGGCGTCGCCGTCACTCTCGGCCCTCTAGGAGTGAATAGATCCTTTCCTGTTTTTTTCTTGACTTGACTTTGTATTTTTATTTTGAACTTTCTATGTAACGTTTCATCTTTCATAAAATTCAAGTTGTCTTATCTATCAATCCTTTTTGTCATTGCTTACTTCCTTATTATTATTTTTCTAATTTTATTTCATACTTTTCCTCATATTTTGATAATCCCAAAGGGGGAGAGAAACTCTCTATTACATAGTTACTTATTTCATTTAATTAAGTTCTCTTTTTACAAGTTCAATTTTAAGTTATTACTTTCATCAAAATCTATTTTTAAATGGTTAAGTTATTGATTTCAGTTGTTTCTTTTAAATGACCTATGGTTACAATTTCAAAATGAACCATTCTCTTTATTTCAATCCTTTCAAGATTAATATCATGATACATCTATGAAATTATTGTATTAAAATGATCTCTAAAATTTTCCATGTCCAAGTTTATTATTTCTTTTTTACTTGGCATATCCTTTTAAAAGATTTCTCTTTTGTGATTGTGATCATCAAAATAGGGGGAGATTGTTCTACCCCTCTCTTTTGGATTTTAATGATCACAATCACTCTCATCGTGTTATAACTTGTTTTCACGTTTGTTTGATGATATGAAAAAGGTTTCCAAAGAGTTGGCCCAAGAAGATTGGAAAAGGACTCTCTGAGTCCACCGGCCAACCGGTGGATTACCACCGGCCGACCGGTGGTCTCTGGTAGAAGCAATGCTCTCTGCCAGGTTCCACCGGTCAGCCGGTGCCTGACCACTGGCCAACCGGTGTCTGAATCACCGGCCAGCTGGTGGAAGGAGACAGAGAGCTTGCTCTCTGTCTGGACCACCACCCAGCCGGTGTACCAGCACCGACCCGCCGGTGGAACCCAGACAGAATGCTCTGCCTTCTGTCTGGAGCACCGGCCAGCCGGTGGCCAAGCACCGGTCAGCCGGTAAGCCCAGTCAAACTAGCCGTTGGGCTTTGACCAAACTTGTACTTTTGACCCCCAACGGCTCCGGAAGCCCTCCAACGGCTATATTGAAGTATTTGGGGATATCTCTCCTTTAAATAGACGAGGATGGATGCCGGGAACCCCCTCGACATATTGGAATGATATTTCGATCCCTTGAATCTCTAACGAAAAATCTCTAAGGCTACTTGTGATCCATCTCCATCCTTGAAGCTTGGGCTGCCTCTACATCAACTACTCTCACACTCTTGGCGCTCAAGGCTTCCTATAGTTTGTTATAATTTATTTATTTCAATTGTTTAGTTCTTCATTGGGTTTGTATTAAAACAAACCATCCTTTTCTTCCTCACTTTCATTTTGGGTTTCTTTCTACAACCATAATAAAAAAGCAAGCTGTACGAAGGTGATCTAGCCTACCTTAAAACATCTAGTGGGATTCTTGCTACAACCATTAAAAAGCAAGCTGAAGTATAAATCTCTCAACGGTTGAGTTGGGAGTGGAGATGTAGGCTTTGGTTTAAGCCGAACTCCGTTATCAAATTGTGTCTTGCCCCTTTTTATTTCTGCTGCATTTATAAATTGTTTTTATGTTGTTAATTAATTTTTAAAAGGCTATTAACCCCCCCCCCCCTCTTTCCATCACTCTCTGACCAACAACATTCTTTGTAAAATATAAAATTTCAATAGGTTTTTCCTTGTAAGAAGGATCCTGATCCAGTGGTATGACCTCTGAGTTTAGTACATGTGATGATCCAGGTATGTACTTCCTCAAAAGAGATACAAGGAAAACATCATGGACTTGAGAGATATTCATTGGATGTATCAAGTGATAGGATAAAATCAAGATATTATTAAGAATCTCAAAGGGACCAATATACATTCTGATAAGTTTCCCTTTGTTCCCAAATCTCAATACATTCATCCATGATGATATTTGTAGAAACACTTTTTCACCAACATAAAATTCTAGATCACACCGATGGTTATCAGCTTAACTTTTCTTCTATCTTCAAACAACCTTTATATGCTGCTGAATAGTTATAACCTTCTCAGCCATTTCTTCAGAAATATTAGGTCCCAAATTTTTTCTTTCACAATCATCATCCCCACATTTTGGAGCTCTAATATTCTTCCCATAAATGGGCTAATAATGTTTAATTTGAATTATTGAGTGAAATATATTGTTGTACGAAAAAAACTAGAGGAAGGTGTTGATCTAAATGATCATTGAAATTCAAAGAAAAAAATCTTAACTTATCCTATATGGTTTTAATAGTTTTTTCAGACTAACCATCTATCTGAGGATGATAATCGGTACTGACAATAAATTCTAGGTCAATTTATTTTGGGATACACTACTAGGAAATAGACATATACCCATGGTTTTACATAAAACCGTGGGCATAGGTGTCCCCTATATCCATGGTTTTGGAAAACCATGGGCATAGGTGTTACCTATACCCACAGATTCGAAAAACCGTGGGTATATGTATAGTATACAGACCTATACCCACGGTTTATGAAAATTGTGGGTATAAGTGACCTATACCCACGGTTTTGGGACAAACTGTGGGTACAGATATTTTTTATGACCTATACCCACGGTTTTCCAAAACCGAAGGTATAGGTGTTTCTTTCAATGCATATACCAACGGTTTTATAAAAACCATAGACACGAGGTTTTTTTTCAAAGACCTATACCCACGGTTTTCTAAAACCGTGGGTATAGCTATAGTAGGAAAAAAATCTATGGGGAAAAAATATTTGGTGGGCAAACCTATACCCACGGGTTTTCCTCCTATACCCACGATTTAAATTAATATATTTAAAGGGATAAAAATATTTAGACAAATAAACATCGTTGGTCGGTTGGTGAGGTGATCTTTGTTACTTCCCGCTGTCTAAAGATCAAATTCAATGGAATTTTTTTTATTGATACAATAAGATATATTAATATATTAAAAAATAGATATATTTAAAGCAAATGGGTGTATATGGGATGTTTAGTCATAACATATTTTAAGAGAATGGTTGGGGATTGAAACCCACAACCATATTTTTTCTTAATACAGATATAATTAATATTTTTAGAAAAATAATAATATATCTAATTATAAGTGTCGTAGCTTAGTGGTGAGACAAGTTGGCTGAAATATGCAGGTGCTAGAGGATGCGGGTTCAACACTTATGGGTTTAATTTTTTTACAATTAATGCCAATGGTTTTAAAACCATGGGTAAAGCCATCGACAACGTGGAAATGGGTATAATGATTTGAGAGCATAAAAAACTATACTCATGGATTTTAAAAACCATAGGTTTAAGCTGGGGACTTATCTAGATGCCTCGGTTTCCCATAGTTCACAAAACCATGGGTATAGACTATACATGTTGTTTTAAACTACAGGTATAGATTATTTTTCCAGTAGTGATACTTCAACAAAACATTATGGTGAATGTTGGATCCTGATCTGATACAGTGGAATGTGGTACTCCATGAAACCATAACATTTCATTAATGTATATCCTAGAAATATTATCCCAGGAAAAGTCTTCTCTGATAGCGATGAATTGTTCTAACTTAATAATGTGATTGACTACCACCCATGTGGAAATATAAACTTTAGATGTTTAGGTTAGTCCAATGACAAAATCTATAGTGTTGTTCTTGCATTTTCATTCTTGTATGGGGTAATGGATGCAACATCCCCTTTGACTTTTGTCTTGCAGCCTTAACATTATTCCATACCAAGCACCGAGATACAAACTCTATGATATCTCTCTTCATGCCATCCCACCATTAGTATTCTTTTATTTCTATATACATCTTCTTACATACATGATTAATAGATAATGAACAACTTTGAGATTAAAATAAATGATCCTTCTTTAAATATGGTATTGAATGAACACAAATAGAGTTCTTGAACCTTTTCATTACATACTGATCATGGTTAAACTTGGGAACATTTCTCATGTTCTTCTATAGCTCTTCTTCTTCCTTCTACACCTTCATAATATTCAATTGGATTGAGCATTGAACATTCATTTGATAATGATAATATTTTTACTCTTCCATTAGGATTTATAGATCCATAATTTAAAATTATAGAAGTACTAGATCTTTTTATCCTCATCATGGATAATTTAGCATGATCCTTTCAACATATTGAATCATCCACCTTTTTCTCTTTCCCTAGGTGGTAATGAATTGTGAAATTGTAATCATTTTTCAAATCAAACCATATTCTCTAGCACATTTTCAACACCTTCTGTGTGAATATATGTTTCAAACTTTTATGATCAACATATATATCACACTTTTATCCAGAATGATAATACATCAATATATTTAATGAAAAAATTACCCCTGCTGACTCCAAATCATGGGTTGGGTAATTTTTCTCATGAATCATAAACTGTCACAATGAATAAGTGATAACCTTGTTATTATAACTAAGAACACATCTCAATCCATTCATGGATGCATCTCTATAGATTAAAAAACCTTCCCAACTATAAGGTACTGTATTTATAGGTTTTCTAACTAACCTTCTCTTCATTTCCTGGAAATTTTCCAAAAAAAAAATCATCTTTCAATAGGATCTTGAGACCCTCCAAAGTTAACTTGGTTAGAGGATTAGATAGCTAGGGTAAAGTCTCCACAAATAATTGATAATATCATGTTAAACCAAGAATGTGACGGATCTCAGTCACTGTGGTTTGTCTAGGAAAGCATTACACAACCTTTTATTTTGTTAGATCTTTTCCTATACCAACTTTATAGATTATGTAACCTAAAAATGAATCCTTTTACAGACAAAATTCACATTTTTTAATTTATAATATATTTTATTTTTGACTTACAGTATAATAAAATTATAAATTTATCACCATGATATTCCCTACTCATTGAATATATAATAATATCATCTATAATGACTTCCAAAAACTGATCAATATAACATCTAAGCACTATATTTATTAAATCAATGAAGATAGTAGGGGAATGACATAGACAAAAAGGAATCAATATAGATTCATAGTGTCCATACCTTATATGTAATTTCATCTTTGGTATATCCTCTTTATTGGACCTTAATTGATGATATCTAGAATGATGGTCAATCTTCGAAATGTATTAATCTCTGTGAGGTTGATAAAAAAAATCATCAACACCAAGAAGATGATACATGTTATTGATTTTGATATTGTTCAACTCTTGATAATCAATATAGAGTTTCATTGATCCCTATTTCATTTTCAAAAAAATAACCACTACACTCTCAGTGACATGCTTGGATTAATGAATCCTTTATCAATGTTTTCAAGGAGTTTATTCTTCAATTCCTTCAACTCAATCAGATACATTCTATATGGAGTCTTGGAGAATGTTGAGGAACTAGGTATAATTTCTATTGAGAAGTAACTATATGTTTTAGTGGATGACCAAGATCCTATTCTATAAATACATCCACAAAATCACAAACAATGTTCATATCATCAATGATGATTTTATCCCATAATTATTTGAGACAAAATAACAATTTAAATGGGAATTAATACTCATACCCTAGACGTAACATGTTCATGAATTTCATGCTTATCATCATTAAAAAAAATACAATCATATGTGGCTTTGAAATTTCAATAGTCACTTCCCTTCCTTGAAAATCAATGTTAGTTTTATGAAGATAAATCCAATCCATTCCTAAAATGAGAAAAATTTAAGCAAAGGGAGAATGACATGATTTTCAAGAAGGAAATTCCCACCAAATTTAACTACAGAGGAATCATAGACATTACATGAAATAATCGCACCATTAGTGGTTTTCACTAATAATTACACATCTAATTGTTCTGGTGGAAACATAACCTCCATGTCAAATTCATAAGATATGAAATGTGGGTATATCCATAATCCAATATGACATTACCAATTCCAGAGTGAATGGTAAGTGTACCTTTCATTGTGTTATTATTGAATCCATCATAATAAATAGTGGTTTCATGAGATTTCCCCTTGTCCCTCATCTTAAGATGTTTCTATAGTCAATCATTATCACCATCCCCTGGGTTTGTACAGTGGTAAATATAATGATCATTCTCGTTACACATGTCACATTGAACTATGGGTGGTGAATTTTATGCCACTTTTCCGCATTCACAACATTAGAAAACTTATTCCTATAACCTCAGAAATGAAATTACTAATGTCCTTCCCTTCTAAATTTAAAACATTTATAAACACCCTTATGTAAATTTCCTTCATGGTTCTTCCCACAATTAGTGTATAAACCAAAGATATTCTTCTTTCCTTCATGGTTTATAGATCTTCCATTAAAATAAATCTTTCCCTTCTAGTAAAAACCATGGGATTGATAAATTTCTCCTACCCATATCTATACAGTGACTGTATAATGAACAACCACTTCATAGCTACTAAAGTCTCTTATGGACACTACCCTTCTGAGACATGTCTTTAATATTTTGGAGAACCTCTTAACTTTTCTTTCAGGTTGGACAATAATTCTTCAGGTGTAACTCATAAGTATCAAGAAATTAGCCTTGTAGGTACTGATAGATTCATCATTCCTTTTTATGAAATCATGTAACTCTTTCTCCATCTTGATACGATGAATCTGAGGAAAGTATTAATGGAAAAATAATTTCCTAAACATGTCCCAATATTTGGATTCAATCTCATCATGGTGACTCATATTCATGATTAGAGTCCACTACTGGTATGCTTCGCCTTCTAACCAATAGAGAGAAAAAGTGACTTTCTTGTACTCTCAACACTAGAAAATGGATAATAACATTTAAGTAGCACAGATCCATTGTTCATCAACAAGTGGACTAGTATACCCTCTGAAAGAAGGTCGAAATTTCCTTATAAAGGAATCAACATAATGTTGTACCCTCATTTTCTCATTTTCATGTCCCAAATGATTCAAAGATTTAGAATGTTGTGTGAGAATAACAATGTGTTTTTTCATTCCCACTCCTATAGAATTTGGTTTCATATATGGATAAGTGTTTCATTATTTGTTGCAATCACCATTAACATGGTTCCTTTTGGTTCCATCCATTGACTAAAAACAAAATCCTAGAGTAAGAAACAATTTTCATATCGAGGAACCACATAATCATGAAATGTAAATTACAGGATGTTTATATTATGACACATTACTTAATCTATGACACCACAAGTTTATACTTGGGTTTTTATAGCCAACATATATTTAACTCCTTCATAATGGTTCATGAAGAGTTTTTGAATTCTCAAAGAATATCCCATGGGAGTGTCAAACCAAGTGTCTAGTAAGGCCAATTTTCATGTACAAAATTACCCTGAGTTAGGCACAAAACATCTTGTTAGAGTTTTTACCCCTTGGTATGTCTATTATAGATTCACATCCACTTTTAGTATCCATACATGGTTGTATTTCTTAGAAACCACTCATTTTATCCTACACCAAAATTCTAAGTCATTTTTCTTGTAATTTGTCTTACTCTAAAAATTATCCTTAGACATGTCCTTAGGGTTCTCACTAAGGTTTTATCATCCTCTCTTCCAATGTTTAACTAAAAATTTTATATGATACTGACTATAGTTACAATCCATTATAATACATTAAAATTACATAACATTTTTTTAATAAATAAAATATAAAAAAAAGACACAAAAATACTATACTTGAATAGTTCCTTTGTAGAACTAGAAGCATGAACACAGATACATAAGTAAGATTAATTATCTCCCAAAAGGTTCTTATTGACTAGAACCCTTCTTAGACACATTAAAAATAGTAAATATCTTCATAACCTATGAAATGAAACATAAAAAAGGGTGAGATAAAATTCAATGTTAGGGAAAATAAGGGAGATGTCCAAACATAATCACGATCATATGGGTATGAGAACATGATCATGAAAATATAAGATCATATCATTCATATCGAAGATCATATACATGAATCCTTGCATAAGTCTTGGAGGTTCATAACACATGAATCATAAAGAAATAAATAATATAATCCATAAAAGTAAAACATAGCAATAAAACATGGAATTGTGGTAGACACATATGAAAATAATATTATTTACATAGTAGAAAAATAATTACTTCCAAGACCATCTTTTTAGTATAGGTATACTCCACATACCATCGTGGTAGTCATAGTTCACTCCCATGGCCATCTTAGTAGCATATGTTCACTACTCATAACATCATGTTAATCATGGTTCACTCCCATGTCTGTCTCAGTAGTCCATGTTCATTCTGTGTACCATCATAATCTATCTCATGAGATATAAATCTTCTCCCAATGTGTTATAAAAAGATATTTATCCCACACATATTATAATGAGATCATATGTACCTATTCGACAAGATTATAAATAATCATGGAAAAACCCATGAAATGAAATGGGTATTATAAATATGTAATAATATCATAACCCATGGAAAAAAGGCATTTTTTATAATCATTTCATCATAAAAATACCCATGAAAATAATTGAGTTTCCAAATCACATATCCCATGAAATAGAAATGGGTATCATCAACATTATGCGATCAAAACCAAATACATTTAATGAAATAATAAGAATTGAAACATTGAATAATTTCCCAAAAATTATTGAATAATATCAAAGGATGTTATCTTATATGGGAAGAAATTTTGAAATTTCATTTAAAAACATTTATTGTGGAAAATAACATTTCAGCATTGAATATTATTTTTAAAATATAAAAACCTCTTGAAAAACATTTTCACTGAAGATAGATTTAAAAACATATAAAGGTAGAATTTAAAACCATAAAACGTTTTAAAAATATTTTTTTTGAATATTGGATTCAAATATAGTTTAAAACCATTTTGGAAATCATTTTTGAAAACATTTTTGAAAACTGTGTATTTGAATACAATAGATTTCCGACCAGAGAATGTGATGGTAATATTTTACATAAAATGTTAAATTTAGTACCGAAGAGTGGAAATTTTGTTCTAATACAAGAGTATATCCTAAATAAATATATTTTAAGGAAAAAAAGTGTTTGTTTAGAGAAGGATCATAATATTTCATTAAAGGAAGCATAATCATAAACAATATTGAAAAAACAATGATATTATCTCAATAAACTCTTATAACTTGGTAACCTGTGATCATACTCTCTATGTAAGAAATAGAAATTAAAGGAGTATTAAAATAGCAAGAAATAATGTAAGTTTATTATATAAAATTTAATATTGAAGTATATATACCTCCAAATATAATTTAGGTTCATAACAAAACATGAGTCTTAATGAAGGCAAATTGAGAGAAAATCGTTTTTATCAATGTGGTAACTTTTGAAACATAAACCTCATGAATGAAAGATCATAAAATTGTTATGTACCTACCCATTTATTTATCTATATGATACATAGAATTAAATAATGTTTATTAAATACACAATGAAAAAGGAAATTGGGGCGAACTAACATGTATCTCATGGAAATAAAAAGTGATATGAAATCCCATTACAATGTGTCTTGACTCTCTTTGTCCTTGTTCAAACCAACTATATAATAAATATAAATTTAGTATAAATATCTTACAGAAATATATATATATATATATTGTGTTATTATCACATTATATTATCCTCTTGATACCAATCTTATGTTAAAGTTTCACTTCGTGTATTATTATCTTTATTCTTCGAATGTGTCTTATTTTGTTATATCATTGGTATTTATAATTTATACCCTGATGTAGAGAATTTAAATCGTTACATAAGTTTCATTTATATACAGTATATGGGCATTATAATAATCTAAATATTATATAAATTATAAACATAATACCCCATTCTTGGAGACGGTAGTTTGTACGTATGCATGAATGCTATTTCTGAGTAATTATCATGTAAAAAGAAAGTTAGTAAAATACACACACACAGAAATATATATATATATATATCATTATTAAAATAGATGTATGATATCATATATTTATTATTTATTTTCTAAATCCATCCTTAATACAATCCATGTAGTGTATAATTGAATCATATTTCTTTGATGAGCGATAGCCCACACTTCATCAATTGAAATTATCGTATAAACACCAAATAGAATTTAAAAAATTATATGTGTTGTAAAAGGAATAAAAAATCTTAAATAAGTACAATATATAATATATGACATATATAAATAGAGTTCCATAATATTTTTCACCATGAGAGCCATTATGGAAAACTGAACAATCATCTTTTTTGTGATGTGGTAGTTTACCGCACACAGACACAATATGTTCGATATCCATTAGATAGTTGTGTGTGTACATGTAGAATAAAAAAATTCATAAAAAAAATTATATTATATTTATGATATTAATTTTTTTACAAAATAATGGAAAAAATAATCTATAGGGTGTGTTGAAAGAAAATAAAAAATGGACTTGACAGAAAACATTACCTCTTAATCGGGTAACTCCTTTTGGTATGTGCCAAACGGCTTCCTTGGATTTCCTTCTTCCTAATTTAAGGATTATAAAAGGAATTTAGGATTTATTTTAAGTATATTTTATAGATATTGGATGAACATAAGATGTTTGAGTGATGTGATGAAGTGGGAGAGGTGGTTTTCTTTTATTGGGAACGAAAAGGGCTCACATGGAATTCCTGAAAACAAGTTAGGTGTAAACATTTCATTACCCAAAAAAAGTCATAAAAAACCAACATAAATCCATAATGGAAGATTTATGGACTATTCATGGACATTTAATTGGTTTTGGATAAGTTTCTTGGACATTTTGGGTCTAATTATGGTTTAGTCTATAATTTAGCTTAATTTGACTTAGATTATTGCGATTAATTTTGATCACTTTTACTAAAAATTTTGGTCAAAAATTAACATGATATAATTATGATCAAAATATTATACTGATTACAATGTTTCATGTATGTTTTTATAAAGTTAAATCACAGAAGAACAAAATTATGATTAATGCTAATCCCGTAGACGGGACGAAATTAGGGGTCATTAATGTAGAAAAATGATCCAAAGTTTGTTATGTTTTAATATTAAATTCCAAAGTGAAATTGATTGTAATGAGATATAATTTAATAATAAATGTATAATTGATCTAATGTGACATTAAATAAAAAATAATGTATAATTTAACATTAATTATTATTTAAACTAAAAGGTGGGTTTTAACCTAAAAGTAGTATTTATCATTATTCATCAAAAAATGGGGTTTCTAAAAAAATCCCCTAAATTCAACATAAAGATAATTTCAACAAAATAAATTAAAAAATAAAGTGTATTTTATAAAATTAAATTCTTAAATGTGACTAAAAGTAATTTTAATATTTTTCACAGAAGGTCATTAAAAGTAGTATATTCAAGAGAATGGTATGTTTATACACAAAAAGGACTTTACGAAAAATCATATCATTCATTATAATTATGTTTTATTTTTATAAAATAATTTTTAAAAATATTTAAAAAATATTTATTTTTTATGATGATTGGTTTCTATGTTATAAATATCTCCTTAAAATAATTATTATTATAAAATGATGCTTCATAGAAACATCATTGTTGTGTGTAACATACACCAAGTCAGTGTTGCATGTACCACATGCCAAGTCTATGTTCCAAATAAAATAATATGATCTAGTTATATGAATCATTTTCCAGGTCATTGTTGTGTGGCACTAATGTTTTATGTAATGCATTGCAACAAATAAATGAAAATATAAGAAAATCAAAAAAATGTCAATAAAAATATCAGGGTTTTACAGTGTCACCTACTATGAGACAGAAGAAGAGACAGTTGTCAGAAGGAATTAGATTTGGTAGTAGCTATAGAAAGTAAGTAAGATGGGAAGGGGATGTGGAATGGTATTTGGCAGAGAAGTAGGAGGTTGTTGACGATTTATTCTATTTCCACAAGTAGGTGGTCTATTATAGGCTCAAGGGGTTGGTGGTTAGAGATCAGGGAATCTATAATCTATGAGTTATTATGACCTGAAGGCTCTAAGGATTATTTGAGGTATGATATGTGTCATATATACTTAACAATTATAATTTATATAAATAGGCATGATCTACTCTTTTTCCTTCCACATCCCCTGTTCGACACCTAGAGATTCCAGTTCAGCCTTTGGGTTGGTCCATAAATATGTAGACTCCTACTGGAGGAGATTCAGGGGTCAAAACCTACTTCCAAAAGTGTGACCTAACTATTGTAAGAGAATTTTTCCTTTGATATCTTTTATTAGTTTATAAAATTCCTTATTATGTTATACTATTTATGAAATTTCTTTCCTTATGAGGATACAACTGATTACTCATTAGCTGTCTAGTATTACCATTGGATTAGTAGATGTTGTGAGAATTCATCTCTCTATAATCGAGGAAGAGTATGAAGTTATATATCCTGAGGATGTGGTGAAAATACCTCCCAACCCATATATCAAATTCTAGGAATACATTTAATAATGTACTATAATGATATCTACATCTATATTGAAAATGGGTCTCACAGAGCATTAAGAGATGAAGCTGTCAGTGGAGGTATTTCGGAGGAATGACAGTGTTAGACATGTTGCATCACCCTAGGAATCCCATGTGATATTTGATAATAATGTGGGAGTGAGATTTAGGTTATGTAGGGATTACCATTTCCTGAATCAAATGAAAATAATGAATAAGTATCTACCTCTCAGAAATGAAAACTTCTATGGCTTGTTGAAATGGGCTAGGGGGTTCTCATGGATTGGCCTCATGTATGGAAATAAACGTCTTTGTGTTTATGATAATGATATACTGAATTATTAATTAATATGTCACTAAATCCACAATGTTTATTAGTTATTCCCTTCATCATGAATAATTCCCCCACAATGTTCATGCTACTCATGAACTAGAATGTCCAACCTTTCATCGATTGGTTTTTTTAGTCTTACAAATGATGTTCAATTGTACTCGACTTCCAAGGAGTATGAAATGAGACATTTGAGTATGGTTCTAGAAATAAATTTGGAGACCCATATTTATGAGAAACTCTCAATTTTTTTCTTATATAATTGAGATGTACTCTTCCCTGCACATGCCATCTCATAAGATAGTGAAGATGTGGACCCATTGAAGGTTGAGGAGTTTCTGGCATGGGATCCATCCAAGTGACTGACTGAGTTTCATAAAATCCTTGGATTGGGAGGACACTATACAATATTTGTTCCTATTTTCATTAGGATATCATCATCCTCGACCACTTTGACCCAAAAGGGTAATCATTTCATTTGGATAGCATGGTGCTAATAGGATTTTTAGGAGTTGCTGCAGTGGTTGATGAGAACACCAATATTGATCCTTCTAGAGGAAGGTGTTGAGTTTGTGGTGTTATGAGATGCTGCCAATATCATGCATGGTTGTGTTCAAATGCTGAGATTTGTGGTGACTACCATTGGGTCCTAAATTTTGAGACCCTATGAGAAGAACTATATGACACAAGATCTTTAGATTATAATGGGGGTCTTATCCCTAAAGGTTTGGTGATAAAACCTTATGGGTGAGTGGTTTATTAACTATTTTTGCCACAATATTCTCAGTTATATCTTATCATAGAGATATATAAACATGAAATTTAGGTCGTTTATAGAGATTCTACATGATTATGACTTCAATATTGTATATACACATGGAAATGGAAATGTGGTGAAATATTCTCTCAATATGAGATCTTGTTTACATTTATTGATTGATTCAACATAGTAGTTTTAATTTTCTTACTTGTATTTAGTATATTACAATGGTTCATATTACCACTATTTGATAGTTATTAACCCTCTTAGATTTCATCTTGTTATGGATTCTCAGTGTAGATATACCTACCATGCATCTATTCATGTTCAGATACCCACTATACATTCCCCAAATGAATTTTCAATATTTATAAAAAAATTAAAGCTTTCCTAAGGATGGATAATAGTTATAGAAATTTTGTGAATGGAGAAACTAAGATATTTTCATATTTCCCTATTAAAATAAAATTGGAAGTAAATAGGTATTGTAACCATTGATATTAGTTCTGGTGACAGCAGATGAAGATTTATATAGTGGAGTTTGTTTCTCGATGCTATATTTTTTGGAATTATAATTCAATGAACTAGGTTACACTAGATTTAGTTCAAGCCCTTATGGTGATGTTGTGGAAGTGGGATGATATCACAATAAAAAATTATGATAGGGATTTCAAAATCGTTAAGTGGACAAGATTTTATATGGGTGACCATAGGATGACTCATGAAGTCTCCCAAAATCCTTTTCTCTGATATAAGAATTTATTAGAGATATGGGGTAGGCATAAATGGATGGATATAGTCTAGCTTCAGAAAATTCCCCTGATGACTGATTCCGATCAAGATGTTCATCGTGGGATCCCTTTAGGACTCACTTCCATTTTTAAAAATTGTGTCACCCCCAGAGAGATAGACATAATAAGAGTAGTGTTTAGGTTCCATTGGACATGAATCAAGAATTCATGTTGGACCTTGTCCATAATATGTAGGATCGCCTCCCCTTAATAGAGTTTTTTTATGACAATAGTTACCACTCCACCATGTATATGGCATAATTCAGGGCCTTTTACGAGAGACACTACATGTCACCAAAATGTTGGAATAATATAAGAGAATAAGTACTACTAGGACCATACATGGTGTGATAAAACATAGAGAACATATAGATTATCCAGGTTTAAATGAGGAATTACCAAATCCATCATATGTCATATACAAACTGATGATGGAGGCATTTGGAGTTTTATGATTGAGACCATTTCATTCTGAATGTATCACCTAGGTAGGGAATGGACAAATTGTTTTGTGGTATAATGTAATCTCTAAGATTCAACAGACATTTACAGATGCTAAATAGTTTTGTGAAGTGGAATATAACTTGGAAATAACTTTGTGACTAGAAATGATACATGATGTACTTAATGTTAAACAAATATAAAGTTATGTGTATAACCTATTTCATGTTGTTGACTAGTTGGAGCTAGACATCATAAATAAATATATATTCACAAATTACCATGTGGAGGTTGAGGATAAGTAAAATAACATCATTAAAGGGAATGATATTCCTTTGGTATCTTCTCGATGGAAATACATGAATCATATGGTGAGCACTTAGGGGTTGGAGAACCAAATGTGAGCTCAATACTGTAATAATTTTAGTTTGTTTTTATCTTTAGGATGAAAATTGATGAGGAGGGTTGAATTTAATGACTCTATTTTTTCTTCTAAATATTTAAATAATTTAAGATAATATTTGAAAAGCTAGGTATTTATTTGCCAAGGTATTTAGGGACCTTGGGAGGTTGAGTATAGATATAGTAAAAAAATTAAAAATGTTATAAAATAAATGTGTAGTTTTATTAAATAATAAAATAACTATAAAATAGGTTCTAAAATGGGAAATATAAGACCACCATTGAATTTAGAATGCAGGTTTTACCAGAGGAGGGATATAAACATTGTGTACATTAGTCGGTGGTCTGAAAAATATCGGGTGGGCAGTCATTGTTCATTCATTCTATGTAACATGAAATTATTACCATGGGTTTGGATTCAATATTAATGAAATGATTATGGTGTTTAATGATGAAAGATGATTTAGAAATGGATCCAGATTTCTCATTTTGAGGAATTGGGAATTTAGATACTGTGCATTAATTGGTCTGATTCAAGAGAATATTGGCACTTAGAATCAATACAATGATGATGATTGTAGTTCAGTTAACATATATATTAATTTTACTAAGAAATATTTATGGTTAGAATGATGAATATATCTATGTTATCAAAACTCCATGGAGACTAATGGGTTCTAGAAAATAAAGAGTTATGGGTCTTGTAGTTCATAAAATATCATTCCATGTAGCCCCCTCCTTGTGGTGGATAGTTTCTTTTAAGAAGGATTAAATGTCACACACCTAGTATACCCCCATAAAAATTGTGTGATTCAGTGTTGAAAAATTATATTATACCCAAAGGTGCATGGGTAAATCTTTGTACATGGCCACAGATAAAACTAGAGTACCTGGAAAACTCCAAGAGTATGGTCAGGTATAGATTACATAGGCATACGCCTAGGGTACACGAGAATTCCAATAGTACACAAGTATGGACCTAGAGTACAGGGGAATGCGATGGAGGAAACATGATGTACCATATAAGTCATGAAACACTATATTCTACATGTATATAATGTTTACTTCTTCCAGGAAATCTTTAGGCCCTTAAAATCATAATTCTATATGAATCACAATAGGTGTGTTCCTGTAATCCATTCCAATGAGGGAATTTTATGGCATGACATCCTAAGCATAGAAAGAGGGGTCCCCACTATGGGTTAGTCTCGAATAGGTATTGGAATCAAAATGTGTGGATTTCTGTGTAATCCTTTATCGTTTTCATCCCTTTGATCAGTCGTAAATCATTTTCCCACAATTATGTCTTGTGATCCCCAACATAGGGGGTTTACTATAGGATGGGTATGTAACCCTCTAGAGGCATTGGGTGAGGTTCCCTATTTCTGTGTCGATATGTTCATTTTTAAAAAATGAACATCTTTATGGTGAGGCTGGATGATCATGAATTCTCATATTAGCACCATTATAATTATCAAGGCTCATGGAGTGAGTTCCCCTGGAGGAGCTTTATCTTGAATCCTTAGTCAGAACCGATGCTAGAATCATTGTTGTGATCTTACATTAAGAATTAATGTCTATATTGAGTATGGATAGGAAATTATATTTAATAATAATAATATTATTATCATTATTAGTATTATTATTATTATGTTTCATATTTTTATTGACATGCCTTCATCATGAAGAGAATACCTCTCACTCTTGAATATTTCTATTTGGTGATTTTAGGGTGTCCTACATCATATATATACACTCAAACCATAATGAGATATACCTATAGATTTCATGTCATATGCAGATGAAGGATTTAAGATGGAATACTATGTGGATAAGGGGAAGTCAAAGATTAGTTTATCTAGATATATTGTGGTCGGGTCAAGGTGTTATATTTCACAACAATCCCCTCATTCTTAGAAGGATGGAATATTTTATTATTTTGGTGGGCTTGACTTTGGAACTTTATGATTTCTCATAGCTGTTTCATACATGGACATGGGATATAAATGTATTCAAATATTTTTTTTATCATTTTTATATTACATTTCATAATTGTATTAGGGGTTGTAGTTCACTCTATGTGTGTACAAAGTACATTAGGATACGACTTCCCACGAGTGTGACATTCCTACATGATTCTTTTCTCTATCCCCTAGAAAATTTGATGTGGACCTGGGGTGTCACACTAATCATAATGATAGATAGGCCCACCTCGACGTGTAGGGTCTTAAAAATTGAGTTGGAATAGAGAATTCCTGTCATGTTCATCATCCTCAAGTATTTAGACACAAGTGTGGTTGTGGTTGTAGTTATCCATAGGTTTAGTGATTTTGCGGTTCAGTATATAGTCTGGTGCATGTTATGTAGTTTTCAACACTTTGTAGAGTAGATTTATTTTGATGTACAATATATTTATCATCTTCCTTAGTATCTTCCATATTTGATTCATGATCTTCACACTCCATTTTTGTTTACACCTTAGTTTTATGACATAATATCAATGTACGTTGACCTAATGTTCCCTTGGTGATGACTACGTGAGTTGGAGTTCCATGTAGTTTGTTTATGGTGTATCAAAGTTATAGCCTGGGGATGTAAAAACATCATTCATTGTGACATTTACTATGTTTTCAGGATTATCCAAATGATGTCATTATTCAAATAGATTAGTTCTATTTGGTATATGATGTTATCAATTAATTTCAAAGAAGAGTTGTATTCATTAATTTTGTAGATGAACTTGTTTTGTACCAGTGGTCGGAGTATTATATTTTACCCATGTATGTGGAGACTCATTCCTATGGAGGTTCACATAGTGTTGTTTTTGAAAAATATACGGGATTTTCAAAATTCATTTACAGAAGATATGGGACTATACCCCATCAACATGTCATTTATTTCAATATATAATTATTTCTTATCATGTCTCAGATCTCTATATATTATTTTAGAGTGGTTCATATTGAGTTATATGAGTTATAGATCTATATATATGATTTGTTATATAATGGTTTTATTCATCTTGGTCTTTTTCCTAGTGGTGGACCTTTTTTGTTAATAGTAAATTTGTATGGAACTATGTTATTTTTCATCGATTCTCTTTAATTAAACAATTTTACAGGGAAGAAAATAATTTTAATCCTAAATATTGATTATATATATAATTGACTAAGTATTGTTATTTTATTTTCATATATAGATCTATCACCAGGCCTTTATTAGAAAAGGGTGAATGTCAGGAACCAAACTAGGTCGACCCTGAACTGGTCACCCAAGTTGGTCTGAAACATGTCCCAAGAGGCTTTATTGATCCCCTCAGGATAGCAACTAGTGTCAGGCCTCAAAACTAAACAAGTGGGAACGATTTGACCCATAAATTAAAGATTATAAAATTTATAATAACTAAAAATAGAAAATAAATCTAGCAGCATAAGGAAATGTAAAATTTTACCAACCTCTATGGGACCCTACGGGTCACAAACAATCTCAATACATCAGAACACTATGACGACTAGATTCGAACAATAAGAAGCACTAAATCTATAAAAAAAGATAAAACTAAATGTGTGAGTATTAAAAATCATTTTACATGCCCAAAAAATTTATTTCCCGAGGAATTTCCTTATAAAAAATAAAAATTAAATTCATGTTTAAACTATAATATATAAAAGTAATTTATTGACACATTTTACTTATAAAAACAAATCATGGTCCATTTCCCTTTTGCAATTAAAAACCAGATTCCCTTTTTAAGAAACAAACACTTGAAATTTAAAGGAGGTGATCTTTACACTAAAAAAAGATGAAGGAGGTGTAAAACATTTTGAAAGCCATTTTCCCTAAACACATTACCATTTTATTTATTTTTCCAAGAAGGTACACAATATAAGAAAACAATATCAATAATCAGACAACACGGGTAATGGATAATCCCCACATAAGGGTAATCAGCCATCACATGCACATCAATCATCTGTCGTAGATAACTAAGTACCGAAAACTATGGGAGAACCTAGGAAACAATGAATAATATACAACATAATATACATGTGACTCATCTTGAAGGCATTCCCTACCCGATGATGTCATAATTCCCAAACACCCAATTGTCCCCCTACACGGCGTGTTCGAGGGGCCCAATCCCATAACTATGATTACAAAATTACCCCATGCTACGGGCCACTAGCCAGTTTGTAATATAAACTAGTTTAGAAATTGTTCACTGAAAAGTCACTGGCTATGCTAGGATCCCATGTTCAGACTAAAATGGGGGTGAGAAAACAATGTCAAACAAGTATCCAGTCAAAAGTACATTCCGCACAAACAGTCAACACACACATCAATGTCATCCACAAGTCACCCCATGGAATATTTCCATCACCTTTCAACCATTTTATCATAGGGGATTCTTACCCGACAGACCTCCCATAACATATAACTCAACCAAATAAAGGGGACCACATCTAGGGAGAGTTTTCTTGAGATAACTAGTTTTTAAAAATTGTCAATCAAGCCTCACATGATTTTTGCATGCTAAACCATTTCATAATGAATTACAATCACACAAATTTGGAAACTAGGAATGCCCTTGGAAACCCATTTAAGAAACTCAAATCACCATTCTAAATCTGATATAAATTTATAAAGGAAAAAGGGAAATTTCAACAAACAATTGATGTGGAGACTCAACCAAACTATTTAATGCAATACATCCTAAGAAAGAAACCACTCTAATTCAGAATAAAAAATTTCACAGACAATTCTATATCAGTAATTATTATGAAAACTTTGTGTAAAAGGAAATAAATAAATGATTCTCAAATTTAAAGGTCAATTATTAGGGATTCCAACCATAGGGAAGAACCAAATTGAACCTTCTTTCCCTTGGTGCTTTCTCACAAAGAGTTGATGCTCCCCTACTGAGCATATACATCATCACATACATATAAAGACACCTAGCCCCTATTTACACACCAGCATGACCATGAACGTGTGCAAGTGGGTCCTTGAATATATGATTATACGCATATACCGATCTCCACTCACCTATGTACACATTTATATATATATACAAAGGCACACTGAGCCCCATACATGTACATTCACTGCTATGGATGAATATACACATAATGGGGTAACCTATATATATATATATATTCCTATTCATACTTAGGAAAGTCTCCTTAGGCTCAGTGACTTGAAACAACACAGCAGTGACCAAATCACCTTAATTAATAAAAGAATCCATAAACATCAGAATACCCAAAAATAAAAATAATCCAAACAAGGTCTCCTAGATACGATTCAAAAAACCAAAAAACCATTTAATAAATATAAAGTTAAAATAAAATAATATTTTTAATGTATGTAGTCCTAAATGGGCCTTTATGTTTAAAAACACACCCAATGAACATATCATTTGTTAAACGAGTCAAACATTGAAAAACCACATTAGAAACCATAATAACCCATTTTGAATCCATTTAAAAAATTTCATTCAAAAACACACCACCTTAATTCTCAGGCCATAAAATTCAATGAAATCACATATCCTTCAATGTTCACACATGAACTAAAATTTACCAAAAATGAAACAAATTTGAAATATCACAATAATGCCCAATATCAATTTTAAAGAACACATAACATTTTATCGATGCAGTGGATGTAAAAATATATAGCCATAATCAATGAATCATTTGAAAGACTATTTATAACAACTTCTACCAATACAAAACACTAAAAAATTATAACCAAATACATTATAAAGGTGAAATTAATGTTTTAAGAAATTAATTTAAACAAAACTTCCATTAATAAATCTCTTCTGAAAGGAAAAGGTATAAATACACCTATCACACCAGTGTATGAATGCGATGAAACTCTTGGAGGAGGGAGAGACGAGGCTAGATGACCCTACGCACACCCTAGATTCCAAAGAAACTCAACACAAACATAAAACTCAATGATTTTGGTTTTACCATACCCTACACACACCAAGAAATCAAAAGAAACAAAAAATAAAACTCATCGGGGAGAATCCATCACCAGAGAAGGAGGTACTACACAAGGAAGTTCCACGAGGGGTTAAGTAGGGGTGGACACGCGCAAGTAGGAGGTCTTTCGAGGGAGGGGACATCTTGTGAGGGAAGGCCAAAGCGTGGTGCATACATTATAGGAAGAACCATCTAAATATGAGGTCTTCGAAATTGTGGCGTAGGGAGGAGATGATGATGCTGACAAAGTCGCGTAGAGAGGGGGGGGGTGCCGGTCATTCTGTGAATATGCAGAGGGGAAGGGGTGGTCAGGCCATGCATGGGAGAGGTGAAAGGGAGGTCTTCTTAGGTTTTTCACTTTTTTTAACATTATAAATATTAATAATAATAATAAATAAAAAATATTAATAATTTTTTAAATATCCATAATAATAACAATATGAATAATAATAATCATCATCATATTCTTAATAATAATAATAATAATAATATTAATAATAAAGTAATAATCATCCTTATTATTATTCATTCTGTTTATTTTGTTTCATTTTTCATTTTTTCCTCAAATTTATTTATTTAAAGTGGTGGGAAATCCTATAGTCTCATGGACCTACCACATGGTTTCCGCTAACTATGTGGTACTCATCCTTTGGCCCGAAAACCACCAGATCAATCCTTAAAAATTTAAACTTGGACCCAAACCCATGCGTTGAACAAAAGGACTGAGTCCAGAAAAAGGATAAAATAAAATGTTTTGGAGGCTAGGTTGTGAAAATTATCCCCACCACAAACAGTTTCCACCCCAAGAAAGTCACTATGTGAAACGATAACCACACGTTGAATCCATTCCATATCATAACTAGGAAAATCAGAGAACACCTGGCTGACCTTTCTTACCACATGTCACACCCGACCAATCAAGAATAAATAAAAGTCCATAAATAAGGGGAGAAAACGAGAGGGTTCTCCCCACCGCAAGAATTACACTAACATAGAAACCTCATAATCTAGCCAACCTCACCATAACATAAATTTGAAACCTACTACCAAGAGACCTGGGAGACTGGGACACCAAATACCAACTCCACCACTCCACATTTTCCAAACAACACCCTCATCACATACAAAAACTAGGAACCCCTCAACGTGAAATCCATTACATTCCTCCATACAACAAATCCACTCAACAAACACTTCAACAAAAAGTGCATTATAAGGACACCTAGTATACCAGGGCACTAGAATAAAGAAAATCCCTATAAACACACCACTGTACTATGAATTTCCCTTAATGATCTAAATATCCTAACACAAACACATCCAACTTCATTAGCATGAGTGAGAAAACACCTCTGTTGAAACATGGAACTCTCAACCCAATCCAAGTGAAGAACTAAACCAAATAGTGAACACGAACATAGTTACAACCATAGATCTCCCCAAGCACTCAAATCTCCAAATGATCAATAATAGAACTAGGAACAACACACATATGGTTTAAACACTCTTTTTATGAAATCAAATGATTCGTGAGGTCACATTTAGAAGAAAAAAACAACAATGATCATGAAATGATTAGTTCATCACACTACCACCACAAAATATGAACTTAAAATAGTAGAAAAAATAAGAAAAAGGAAAATTTAAATGTTCTAATCCCAACACAGAACCCAATACAAGACCATAGTTTCACACCCTCAACGACTCTGCATTATGTGTGCGCTTTACCCTGAGACCTGTGGATGGGACTACGATGGATGCAGCATCTCTAGAATCCTAGTCAAGTATGATCATCCCTCATTTATAACCCTTTATTTGTGAAATGCTTCCTAAATAACAAATCCAGGTGAACTATGTGGCTAAAATGATGGCGTGTCTTCGGAGGTATGTGACAAGAGGGCTTTGGATAACTGGACCAGCCACACTGATGAAACACTAGAAAGAGGTCTAATGAACTTGATGTCAGAACCAATGAGGGTGACTTGTTAGAAATAGGTTCCTATGGAATTCACTTATCTCCAGATGGGGAGCCTTCACAAAAAAATAGGCGATGGTTTATCAGTCACCACAGACTGCATTCCAAGAACCAATTCAGTTAAGAATGCCTCATCCACCAACTTTCCAAACTATACTTCACCGAAAAATAACCTTTTACACTATATTTGAATAGAGACCCCAAATAAAAATAGAAGACTTCAATTGATCTTCTAGGAATACCTCTAGAGAGTAAGAAACCATCTCCCTAAAGTGATAAATATAAGCATTCACATTCTGTGAGCCCTATCAAACAACATGTAGATCATCCACCATCGTCAACTTCACCACCTAAGGTATAAAACCTTAATTTTTTCCCTAAACAGTTTCAACATCATCCCAACAAGAATTGAAGATGTGGTAAACTACTCCCACTGGTCCAAGGCAAGACCCTATATCAATCCCAGAACAGGACGAACTATAATTGGTTATGAAGTTTCCAACAATATGAAGAGACACAACACATCCTCAAGCCACTCTAATACCTCTAACAGACCTCAACAACCACGAAGAATAGTAAATGTTCAAGAAGGAAATGGATCATTGGAAATTTTGGGGACTTTTTTTAGCTGTATTCTATGAACAAAATCAAATCACAGATCCAATAATCAATATCGAACCAAATAATAACCGCAATACCATCCTGGCCAAAACAACTGGCTCACAAACCAAAAACAAAACCACATTCCACCGAATGAATCCCACATCACAAAACAAAAAAAAATTTATGAAATCATTTTCCCATATTAAAATAACTTTAGAAAAAAACAATGTCAAGTGTCTATTTTCAAATAAACACCCAAGGAATCCCAAGAAACATTCACATGTGTTTATCCACCTCCATTCGTATAGACCGACACGAGAATTCCATACACACCCTAACATATAAAAACATTCCAAATTAGTAACCATGGATACATCCAAACCATTTTGTACCACTTCCAAATAGGTCCCAAATTTTGAATCTAGAACAATTTTCCTTTAAACCCCATCTCACCAATTTATATACATTTTAAAGAAATCATTTATATCTAACAAATAATTTTCATCTTTAAAAATATTATTACACCAGCCAAAACCACAATGACGAAAAACATACATGAAACCATCAGAATGAGGAACTAGTATTCACGCTTAACCTAGAGACCCGGGTAGCGAGCCATGCCCCATGATAGAATCGACAAATTGGTGGTACTTAAACTCTACACTTAGACTCCTCATGGGTCACTACCCTATGTGAGATAACGATGTGACACTAGCGTTCCTTCATTGTCATACATCCACTGAAAACAAAGAAAAATTATTCAAAACCCAGACTGACCCTAGTAACTCATGTCTCATCATGAGTGGTGGTGACCAGGCACCAACCAAAACCTACCTCCGGAGCCAAAAAATCCCAATCTCCATCCACCAGACAGCCCAAATAACAATGTCTATCTTTGATACCATTTTTTCATGAACCAACCCAGGTCATCCTTGAACCGATCACCCAAGACGGTATGCAACATTCTTCGAGGGGCATTCCCGATCCCCCCAAGATTGCAACTAGCACTAGAAATCAAAACCAAATAATGTTGGAATGATATTTCCCATAAATGAAAGACATGAAAATAAATAAAGACAAAAAATAGAAATGAAAACTAGAAGTGGAATGGAAAGTAAAATTGTGCACACCTCCATATGACACTACATGTCACCACTAACCTTAAACCAATGTTTCCCTACAGTGACTGAATCCGAGAAAGAAAAAGTACTAAATCTAAAAACAAAGACAAAATTACAAGTTTGTGTATTAAAACATAGTAGCAGTGCCCATACAATTTATTTCCCAATAATTTTCATTTAAACAAAGATACATTAATTTTATGTATGAACTGCAATATATAAATGTATGTTTTTCACACATTTCCCTTTTAAAATGATGTGATGTTTTCACAATAAATGGAGGATGGAAGTGAAAAATATTTTTGAAACCTTTTTTAGTAAACACTTAACTATTTTACCAGATATAGAAAAAAGATACACTGTGTAAGAAAACACGATCAACAAGCATACACCACGGGCAATGGAGAAACCGCACACAAGAGTAATCTACCTGAACATTCATATCAATCATCTTTCACAGATAACTAAGTACCAGAAAACATGGGAGAACCTAGCCGCAGGTGAATAATCTTGAACTTACTATAAAAGTGACTCATCTTAAAGGAATGACCTACTCGATGATGTCATAACACCAAAACTCATGACTATCCCCCTACCTAACTTAACTAACGGGCCCAATCCCATAGTAATGATAAAAAATAACCCGCTGTTATGGGATAATAGCTAGTGCATAATCTATTTTATTGTAGAAATAGTTCCATGAAAATTCACTCACTATGCACATATTCTTACACAACAACAACACAATATTTATTGAATAAAAATAAAAATAATTTAAATGGTGTTAAAACTATTATAGGTGCTCAAATTTAGAATAATTTTTGTGTTGTTTAAATTTATTAGAAAAATATAAAATTTTAGGAGTTTTTTCAATTTTTTTTTAATTTTAAATCTATTTTAATCGTGTTATCTTTTTGCATGAAATTAAATGTATACTATCAACAATGACGATAATGGAATTTTATTTTAAGTAATATTTTTTTTAAATTATTGTCAAAAAAATTAAATTTTTAAAGAGAAAAATAAAGATTATATATGGTATAAAATTTTATCCTCTCTTAATTTATTATCCAATTGATAACTTATAATAAAAACTAAAATCATTTAATATTAAAAAAGTCATGCTTGCTGTAATGATTAAATTTTTTAACCAAGTGGTAAATCCAAGTGGTATGGTTTATAATGAAACAAAAACCAATATTAATTTTATTATATGATTCTATTTAAATGTTATACGATTTTTATTTGAATCTATGTCCATTTGGAATCATTTCTATGATAATTAAATAATTATGTGTTAATATTTTTAGTAGATCCAAATGTGTATTTTTGCTCCCCTATAAAAGGAAAACACTTCCATATTATCATTAAACAACATTGATCCAAATAGATTTCCCAAACCCTATTAAATTAAATTCATTACTTCTATATACAAAAATTAGAGGTTTTTTGTTCTTAAAAGACAATTCTAATATTTTATTAGAAATGATTTAATGGGGGTACCTTGAAGAAGATGAAATCATCTTATATAAAATATTTCAATTTCTTTTCATGAAATAATGCCATTAAATCAATTTAATTCATGAAGGAATAATAAATTAAGTAAAAAAATTATAATTAAATGTTATTATGATCATTAATCCATCATTATACACCATCTTTTCCATCAAATGTGACATATAAGTACTTCCCATGTGTATATGTGGACCACCCACTCCGTGTTGCGACACAATTACTTTCACATTATTATATTTCATAGATGGGTACTATAATGGTTTTAATAATTATACTTTTTTATTTGAAAATATCAATATTCCAAAATTATAAATTCATATCTACCTTCTAACATTCTAATCCACTGGAAAATGATAATGTTGATCCATGTATGTGTGGAATACAACCTCCAAAAAGAAAGATGTTTTTTTCATTTTTTATTTACACTAATGGTGGGAAATAAGAATGTAATGAATATAAGTAATATAAATAATATAATAATTCTTTTTTAATGGTGATTTATTATATGCCTCTCTTTCATTTAATCTGTCAAAAAGTGAAAATGTCATGCGTCCTTATATACCACCTACAATCTCCATGAACATTAAAATTTATTTATCTATCTATAACTTTTTAAATTATTATAAATTTGTATATAATTAATATTTATGGTATTTAAACCATAAATAATAATCTTTAGATTTTTCTACCATGATAAAATTACAAGGACTAGGACTATCAAATTCAAAATCTCTTGAAAAAAACTTAACACCCGGAAAAATTGATTTTATTAAAGAAATATTACTAAATGGGTGTTCAAATGTTATGATTGGATATTATAAGATATATTTAGTACGTAAAATAAAAAATTATATAATTATAATAAATTTAAATTTATTATATAATAGTTCAAATAACATTTAAAGAAAATTGAACTCATTGTAATTGATTTATGTTACAATCTGAATGTTTTCCAAGATTGTTTATGATTATGTTTACGATGAAGAAATATCATGATAAATCACTAAAAAATATCATTCATATTCTCCTACTAAGGTTATTTATTGATAATATATTTTCTCCTTTCATTAACCTCATTCTGGTACTGAATATATTAAAAGAACATTTCTATGGAAAACTACCTTTAATTCTACCCTAAGTCAAAAATCATTTTTCATCCATGTCTATGATTTCAATAAACGTTTTTATAAAATTAATTAAACATTATCCTATTCTTTTTGAAATACATTTCTAACTTTTTTTTAAATATTGGAATCTTCATCTCCTTTTTTAAATGAGGTAGTTTTGAATTCTACCCAAAAATTTAGGAAGGAATTGTTCTTTTAAATAAATTGCATGAATGGAACTTCTCACTTTCATAAATAATTAGCTATCCTAGGATTATATTACATGTTTAAAAATTAATATTAATATAAAAAATTTTAATTTATGTTTGGGAAATTTTTAAATTTTAAATATGTTATTTCAAAATGAAAATGGTCATTTCCTTATGAAATATTCCAATGATCTTTAAATGTAAATTTACATTTATGATTAAATCCTTTGAAGAAACCTATGATTTAATAGGGAACAAATGTGATTATATAATCTTTATTCATTCTTTATATTGATTGTGGTTATGGTAACAAAATATTTACAAAACCAATTTTCTTTTGTATGGGTTAAGTTATAATGATTGTTTTTGACATTCTGACATACATATGAATTTATTTATGTTTTTATAAAGGGTGGTCCTAGAATTATATATCCTTCTAATAAGTTGGCTAATTATTAATAAATTTTTATATCAATGGGTTCCTGGTAGGGCGTCCCCAACTATAAAGAGGGTACACAAAATATTATCCCATGCATAAAAAATAGGGTTTAATAGAGGTTATCCCATGATCAACACTGGTACATAGTTGGTTTTCAAAAGAATGAAATGTTATGAATTTCTATTTGGGTTGACTTTAAATATCATTTTTATGATTATGATAATGCCACAATTTATGAAACAATTTTATGATAAGATATTTTTCCAATTTTTTGTTCTCATGGCTCATGTTCTTTGTTCCCTTTATGATTCATGTCTAATAATTTTCTATGATTTATTCCATGAATTTTGATTATGACATATGATTTAGGGTATGGTTTTAAAATGTTAAACTCATGTTATTATACCCTTAGGATCATATTATGTTTAGTATATCACTAATATCTCCATTTTTAACACTTGATGAGAATCTTAGCTCACTATTTATTATGTTTACTTTCCTGAGGATATGAGGAATTTTTTATGTATAACAAGTACTATAAGGGTCCTATTTATGAGGAGCTAAGTGGGACATACATAATATTTTTTAGGAATATGTTTCTATGTATCCAATTTTATAATGACACTAAAACATTAAAATTATAGAATGTGTCGTAATGTCAGGTACTAAATATGAATCTATTAATATCTGATAATTATTTATGAAATGTATTAGTGATTATAGTTTGTATTAGATTAGGATTAATTAACCATTTGAAGCTAGTATGAGAAAACTTTTGTGAGCAATGCTAGGGTAATTCTATTTACAGGACTACATCCTATGTTATGATAAAGATAAGAGTGTGGGGTTCCTTGAAAACATCTATTTATAGATACTAAAAGTGGGTCTGGATTTGGTATATATATTCATATATGGGTAATAACCCTAAATAGAGGTTTTAAAGTATATCATGGCCATTATTCTAGTTCAGGTTAACCACTCCCATACTACTCATTTAATTTGACACTCAATGGGGATATTATTGGCTTAATTATCATTTTAATTATCAATAGTCAGTAAGGATTTAGAAAGATTATTATCATGGAATACCAATGTTAAACATAATTTTTCATAGATTTAAAACAATGTCTCATTATTTTAATGTCCCCAAATTTATTTACTATGATTGTGTATTCTCCCAAATTTATTATTTTTGTTCACGCTGCGCTTTTTGGTTTTTAGTTAATGAAAAAAAACATGAAGGAAAAATTTAAATTCTGAATTTGATAGTGAATGAAATGATTTTCCTCATGAGAGAAAAAATGTTCTAGGATATATATTTAATTGAAATCTAATTTATATTCTTCTTAAATATTCTCAAACTCGGAATCAGTCTAAGAATGTAAACAAAAAACAAAGAGAACAACATTCTATTTAGAGCTTTATGAGGAATCATCCATCTTATTTTAGTGGATATACATTTGACTCGTTTTTGAGAAATAGATAAAATCTATTGGAAAGGATATTTTACATTATATATTTTTGGGATAATTAAAAATATTTTTTTTCATCTGCTTTTTAGAAGAAAAAATAATTTCAATGGTGGACTTCCATCATAAACATGAGGAAATAAGATGAAATTGAATCAATGGAGTGGGATGTGATTATAATGTTAACTTTAATTAATAAATGTACTTTTATTTATTCATATAAAAATTGGGAATAATTTATTTGAGCCGATGAAAAAGGATCATGTTACAATTTTTTCATATGAGGAAAATTTACACAACTTGTGAGGTATGCTTAGAATATCAACATTGAATCGGGAAGTAAATTGATTAGTTAATTATTGGATTAAAAGTAGGGATATTAATTGTTTTATCAATAACATAATTTAGTTGTTATGATGTAATTTTTTGATGTACTTCCATGGAAGATATAGTGATTGGAGTTACCCATCAATATAATTGTTTTGATAATAAATTAATACGGGGAAGAAAATGCTTATTTTATTATGCTCAAAGTGTATAAGAAAAAATGATTGAAATTGTATTAAAAGAACTAGAAAAATCATTATGTGTGTAAAGTTATTTAATTTGGAAATAAATTTATGATGTTATGGGAAGATGTTATCCAATAATAGCGGAAATCACTATAGAATACAACACTGTAACTCTAGTGTTTCAAATGCATGGATTATGGGAATTATATTAACGAGTCCTCAACTCGAAAGGAAAATGATAACAATAAATGTAAGAAACTTATTAATTCCATATACAATGGGAAATATCATATTATCATTATATTTTATAAGGGGTGTGATAATGTAGTTCTGAATGATACACCTATAATCCATTGAAGAACTATTAATGCCTTCTCTATTTCCAGTTCTACCATCTTTTTTATATCTAAATAATATTATTAGATATTAAAAACAACCTCTATGATTTGATGTAAAATTATTAGTTAAAACCAATAATGATATAATGATATAATATCATGTCTATCACTCTTCTCTGATTGAATTTTGTGGGAATGTGTTTCCTATAAATCTTTTTATTCACTTAGTAGATGAATTTGATGTCCAATTTAGCATGGATTTGATTCCTCTACATATATCTAACTTCAATTTTCAAATAAGGGAAGTCATGTTTGAAATTCCAAACTAGCCTATGATATCTCTTTAATGTGATTATAAACATTATCTTCTAATTTAAAATTTATCCAATATAGAAGTCTTGATTATAATCAAAAGTTGTGATTCTCTTAAATAGTTAATGAGAAAAATATCATAAATGATTTGTCTATTGTTTCAATGTTTTTTGATGTATTTTTGAAAGAGTTTATTATTTTTCAATTGAATATTTATGTTTATTTTAAAATAAAACTCATATCTTTTTCTACACCTATTTCAAAGATTCCATATAGAATCACCATGATTGAGTTGTGGGAATTCAATAAGAAACTTTGGGAGAATATTTACAAGGAATTCATTCCGCCATGTGCATCACCATTGGGTACACCTATTCATTTTTATGAAGAAAAATGGATTACTGAAACTATTAATTGATTATTGTGAACATTACAAGAATAATATCAAGAACAAGTATCATATAGCCCATATTGATGATTAGTTAGATCAACTACACAGAATTCAATACATATACATGATTTAAATTTATTATAGATATCATCTATTGGTGGTGAAAAAGAATGATATACCCATGAGAATAGTCTTTATATTTTATATACACTATGAATATGTAGTGATTCCATTTTGTGTTATTCATTCCCCTAATAACTCGCTATATTTAATGAAAATAATCGTTATACATTACCCTGAATAGTTTGTCGTAGTAATTATGGATGATGTTATTATATATTAAAAGGAAGAGAATGAAAATCGCATGATTATATAATGAATAACCTATAGATGATTAATCTATATGAAAAATTTATAATGTGTATTTTTTCAATGGAAGGTTTCATTTTTGTGTCATATATTATGCAGTGAAAGTCTATTAGTGGATCCATTGAAGACATATGTTATTTAATATTATTTTAGACCAACCACGGTGATTGTTTTCTATATTTTTTATTTTTTGGAATGATATTGTTGAATATTTGTGTAGAATTTATTAGGGATATCTAATCTACTCACTATGTAAACATGTAATGGAGACAATTTACATTGTAAATATGAATGTGGATGAAAAATTTAATGATCTAAAGAGAGGTTAAGTTAGAGTACATATTATTATATTTTCCAATAGTTGATATGGGTTTGTGATATATAGTGATGCATCAAACAAGGTATTGGGATAAATCCTCATGAATATTATTATGGTGGTGTAATATTCTAATGAAAAGGTTATGGTTCGTGACAAAAATTAAACAACCCAAGATTTAGAGTCAGCTGCATTAATTTTTTTGTTATTTATATATTAGTATTATCATTAAGGATAAATGTGTGATATATATAATAATCATAAAATTTGAAATAATTTATTCCCTCCAAATGATCTAAATTAACACCAGGGATAATGGATGGAGCTAATTAATGGTTATTATTGATCAATACATATCCACCGTAGAAAGATGAACATGGTTAATGATGATTTCATTTCAAAGGATCATGCTTTATTATCTATAATAAAGATCATAAAAGATTTAATATTTTATAATTTGTGACTTATGGATATAGAAATTTTTTATTATGGGGACAAATCATATCTTTATAAAATATTTGTTCAGCCATCTTTCCTTGTGAGGATTAAAAAGGCCTAAAAAATATGTTGACCTACATAATTAGGTGATAATTGTTCATGAGTTCAAACTTGACTATGATGGAATGATAAGGTTCGTTAACTTTTTATGTGTTACATTCATACTGTATATTTCAAAGTATCTATTATGTGAGGATTATAATTCACCATTCTCTATTAATCCGAAATGTATGAAAATTTATATTAATCTAAAATAGTATTTATATGATGACATTAGGAAGAGATATATTGAAGAGTGTGTATCTTGGTGCTTTGTATATCAACAAGTTTACGATCAGAGAAAGAAGTCTAATGTGATATTAGATACAATATCTATAATATAATTAAAATTAAAAAACATCACCATGAATATTATCATAGATTTCCCAACATGTCTAAAGCCTATAATTCTATTTGGATAGTAGTAAAATACCTTATAAAGTGATAATACATAGTTCATATCTAGGAAAATTTCAATATGGACCACCTTTTTAGAATATACATTAAAGAAGTTATATGGTTCCACCAAGTACCATATTCTATTGTATCTATAGAGATTCAAGGTTCACCTTGAAATTATAATGAAATATTAAGTAGGTTTTGGATATATAGTTGGGGTTCTATGCTTCTTATCATCCATAGAATGATATTCATTCTGATAGAACCATTAAAACCCTAGGGGGTATATTGAGATCTTTTTCTATCTCTTTTAATAGCTGTGGAGATCAAAACCTCCCTCTTAAAAATCTTCAATACAATAATAGATTTCAATCTACCATTCATAATTCTCATTAATAATGACAACATATAAATAAATTTAAAACTCGAATGTGTAAGGATGTTTTATGAGAAATAAATCTATTAGAACCTGACATAGTTATGAAATTTATAGAGAATGTTATTGCTTTATAGCTTCAAATCGTGGTAGCTCAAAATAAAAAAACACAATTTAATATTGAAATTTGGAATATGATGATGGTGAGAATGTATTAAATTAAATTTATCCAAGGAATAAATTTATTATTTTAAAAAATATTCGAATGTTGAGAATTGGGTATATTATACCCTTCAAGATTCTTGATTGACTAGGGATTGTACCTTATCCCTTGAAACATCCATAGAACATCTCTTATGCTCATGATTTGTTCCATGTATCTATATTGAGGAATTATATAGTTGGTAAATCGCATGTATTGAACTCAGAGGTCAAATATCTATAAAATGATTATTCAAATAATGATAAACTTTTATAAATATTATATCAAAGAGATAAAGTTCAACTGAATAATCCTACTCACCTTGTTAAAGTTATATAGAAGAATTAGAAGTTTGAAAAATACATGGGAATATCTAGATGTTAGAAAGCTGAGATATCCCCGTTTTTGTGTGCTGAAGAGACATAATTGTTTGGATAAAATCAACTATAGGGGGGATAGAATGTGACACCATGAGATCTTATGATATAAATATCGTTAAATAATTTTTTTTCTAAATAGATTCCTTTACACCCAACTATATGTTTAAATGAACTGTGATATACAATAAAATATTATTATTTGTTGTGATAGTTATTTCCTATACATTTGATTGGTGGGTATGAATATGACTAACAAAATTATGTATAAAAATTCATTCACACATGTATAAAATTCATTCATTTATTACCAACTAATTAAAAATATAATTATAAATCATTTGAAAGTAAAAGTTATTTTTTATGAAAAAAATATGTACATAATGTATTTTTATCACAATAAATTAAATTAGTCAGTTTTGGTCAATTATATAATATTCATCTAAGGATTCTCATGTCATTTGATAATAATGAGTCCTCTTTTTTTCTATAAATGAATTTATTATAAACAATGGTTATCATCACATTTTCTACACTTATTTTCAAATCCCTATATACCGCTTATATAAATTGAAGCATGGAAAATAAATCCCACATATAGAACTAGGATAATTAAATTTTTTAAATATGTATCCTTTTTCATTATTAATAGTGAACATGTTAAAAAATTTCACCTCCTTAACAGTTAAAAGGTTAAAATAGGGTTAAAACTTTTGGTCAATGATTTAAAATTACAATTACACATTCATTTGTATTATTGGATGAGTGTAGTTTGATAATTTTCATCTAATTCATGAAAATATTTCCACTTGTTGACATTTTTCTTTAATTATGTTCTTTATATTAATTCATGAAATGAATAAATATAAAATTCCACTGCATGACTTTAATATCTTTAATATTTTTATATAAAGATAAAAAAGAGGCCATGTTTAGTTATAAATGTTTATTTTAAAGATAAAATAACATTTTTTCCATATTGGTTTATTTTAAATTTTTAGTGATTTAACTATAAACATAATTTTTTACACAATTCAGACGTGTCATTTACTCAGTAAAAAAATAACGTCAAATATATTAAAAGTAAAACAATATAGTTGACTTTTTGTATTCCAACAAAATTATAGATAAATAGAGAATTTTATGAGAATTTTAAAGTGTAATATTAAAATTACATTGATTTCATTTTATCTTTAAGTTTAAAATAAATCAATAGTGTAAAAAATGGAATTATTGATATATTATTTATAATAAATTTTATTAAATTATTTTACTATAAAAAAATCTCAAAATATGAAAAGTTGGATTATAAATGGAGAAAACATAATCCCCTTCATTTATGATCAAATTTTTATCCAATCATTAATATTATAATCCTTTAATATTGAAGAAGCCATTAGAATGTTTAATATTAAAAAATTGAAAATGAGGTTAAACCAAAATTTATGGTTTAAAATGAGACTAAAATCTTATTAAATTTAAATGGATGGTGGTATATTGACAAAATCATATTTTTCAACAAATATATTCCCAATTGGTATAATATTTCTAGGAAATTACTTAATTATCTTTTAATATTTTTGTAATTCCATGTGTATCCTTTCCCCCTTTATAAAAGGACGTCTCTTCTCTCCTTTATTTACACAACATTGATTGATCTGGGTCAGTAAAAACCTATTAAATTATATTAAAAACCATCATATCCTAAAATTAAATGTTAGGTCACTCTTAATACTATATTCCAAGGGTCATTAATCAAATATCTATGGTGTTCTCATGCAGAAGTAGTAGACATATTACCCAAATTTTACAACTTATTTCTTCACAAAACTCATATAAATAAAAGTTAATCATAATAAAATAATATATTTGTTGTCTAAAATGTAATTGAATGTTAAAATTATAATTAAACCACCATTATCAATCATCTTTTCGATTAAATTTGATGTGAAAGTTTTGATCATTCGTATGTGTGGTATAGCACCTCCATATAGCAATTCAATTCATTTTTCATCACCAACATCCATAGATGGGTATTATTAGGGGTTTATGGAATATAAATTATTCTTATGATTTTACTATTAATATAAAGTAATAATATAATATCTACCTTCTCACATTCCAATTCATTGAAAAAATGGTGGTTATCATGCATATATATGGATTACCACCTCTACAAAGCGATGCTGATTGTTTTTAATTTATAGTTTACAATGATTGACATAAGGATATATTTATTAACTATAAATTATATATATGGTATATTAATTATTCTGTAAGGGTGAATTATTATTTACCTTTCTTTATTTCAATTTAGAAAAAACACAAAATAGTGATCATTGATACTTACAACCTACCATATCTGTGAATGGTGAAACTCATTTTTTTCTATTTCTACATTTATTAGATGATTATAATATGTGTATAATATATATACGACTTTTATTTCATAAGTATTATTCTATATATTATTAAACCATGATCAAATAATATGGATGGGAATAAATGAATATAACATATCTTCCAAAACAAAACTGTTAATAATGGGGAATGATGATTTTAATATGGAATTATTATTAAATAGTTATAAAAAATATATTAATTAAATAATCTATAACATTTTTAGTTTTTAATTAATACACTTTATAATTATTAAAAATGTTAATTTATTTTAAAGGAGGTTTAATAACATTCTAATCAAGTCAATCACGACAAAAGGGATTTATGTTAAAATCACATTTTCTATCCCGATTATTTATGATGAAAATAATGTCGAGATTTCAAGTTAGATCTATAAATAATATCATTAATTTTATTATTCTATATATATTTCTTGGAAATACATTTTTTCATTTTATTTTACCCATTTATTTATTGAAGTGGTCGATAGAACATTTTTTAAGAAAACTATCTATCCTTCCCTCTTTGGTCAATAATCATTTTTCTTTCATGACCATTATTATAAATGTTTCCATAATGTTTTTAATATTATAATATTATTTATAAATCCATTTTAACCCATGTTTTATTCTTTATTAAATGGATTCAATGGAATATTGTTTTTATATTACAAAATGGGTACTTCGACTATTAACTGAAAATGGGAAATAAATCATTATATTAACAATCAAGGAATAAAAATAATTTCACACCATTATAATTTTAAACAATATGATGTTTACAAGACATATTTATAAGGTTATTTTTTTTAAATTCCTAATGTTTGTAAAGTTTTTAGATTTCAAATTTACAATTTAAAAATTTTATGGATTTTTTTGGAAGGAAATATTCTGGGGATATTTTGATGGAAATTTTCATTTATGATTACATAACCTCATGGTACCTATGATTTTTTAATATATAATACAATAAAATCAAATAATTTCATTATATAAATGTTTTATGGATATAATGTTGAAATATAGATTAGACTACTTTTCTTTTCCATGGTTTAAGTTATAGTGAATATCTTCCTATCTTGTGGTATACATATAAATAGATTACTGTTTATGTGATGGGTGAGCCCAATATTATATATTCGTTCAATTAATTTGGTATATATTAATTTAATATGATCTCAAAGGGTATGTTATGGATTGTCCCAAGCCAAAAAGGGTACCTAGGTGGTTATACCATGACCTAAAAAAGAGGGTACATGAGAGTTTATCCCAATACTAAATCAGGTAGATGGTTGCTTAGACCAATAAGGACATGTCATGAATGTCTTTGTGGGTACGGTTGACACAATATTTTTATGATTATGATTATTACACGCTTTTGGAAACTCTTTTAGGACATGATCATATTCCAAAGCTACATTCTCATGTCTCACGTTCTTTGATCACTTTATGAATCTTGATTTATGATCTTCCACAATTTATTCCACGAGTAATGATTATGATATATGATATTTAGAGTATGATTTTCATATTCCATGATCAGTTTCTCATACCCTTATTCTTATTTTATGCTTAATTAATCACTAATATCACATTTTTTACACATAATGATGATCTGAGCTAGCCCTTTATTTTGATTCCTTTCCCCATTATGTTAAGAATAGTGTTTAGAATGATTTTTCTAAGAAGGGTTATAGTGGTAAAGTAAAAAGGGGGAGATAATGTTGATATTTTATGAAATGATTATTTATGTATCTATGTTTCTAAGGATAATAAACCTTCATATTTCTGGCATGGATCATAATGTTATGTTTTTAATATTTTTCTGATATTATATAAAATTTATATTAGAAAAGTATGGGTCATTATAGTGAGGGATATTCCAATGGTTATATTGCATGGATTTATACATTTACTATAAATTAATAAACATGAAAAAAGTGTGATAATGTTGTTATATGTTGTTCCATGTGTAGAATCTTCTTAGTTGGATTTAGAATGATAGTTGATCGGATTTTGAGTAAAAGGGAATCATTATATGATTAAACTATAATAATTTAGGATTAATTTATGAGAAAAAATATTTTTATCATGAATGAAAGTTCATATTTATATGGAATTCAAATTTGGATGATGATACATTGTAAAAATCAGAGTTGAAGCTAAAATTGGGGCACCATTTATTCAAATATTATTAAAGAACCATTATCGGGGCATTTTTCAGGTATGATGAATTTTCTATGTGGAATTATGGAATATAATAATTTAATAAAGAGTTTATGTTTTTGATGAATTAGATACTTAATAATTAATTAAATGTAACTAAATAAGTGAGATGAGTGAAGTGTATGCATTTTACAAGATAATTTTTTTATTTAATTTTAAACAACAGACTTCTAATGGCATGTAAATTCTATGGAATTAAGCTAAAGAGTTTTTTAGAGAATTAATAATTTGTATTTTATTTTGAGGTGTGTCATGTTGAAATAAATTGGATAGGAATAATTAGAGTGATGTTAAAAAGGTTATAATTTTTTTTTAAGAAGTATTTCATATTACATATTTTTAGTTATTTAATAAAATTATCTCTACATAAGAATAATATTAATTTCAAAAGTGAATCATACAAATTAAAACAAGATAACTAGGATATGAATGAGTAGGCCCACAATATATAAGAATAAATACATTTAACCTGAGCATATGTAAGAGTATATTTAATCCTTTGTAGAATAACTCTAGACTATGATAAATCAACTTTGAGTTTATAATGTATATGTATGAATAATCTTGATACTACCAAAGAATATATCAAAATTACTAAATTGATGAAAGTGTAATATAAGTATGAGGTGAGAAATGTAAGAGTAATTAAAAAATACATCAGGTTAAATCGAAGATCTAGTGGATCATGTATGATTAAACCAAATCATATATAATTTTAACACATCTTATATATACTCTATATAAGATACATTCAAGTGTTGTGTAACAGTAAATCATTTTCCAAGTGAATCATGAGCCTAAACTGGTAGATAATTTTTTTTAATTAAGGATTTAAGTATAAAAATGATCTTTTGATTATCCAGGATTAAATACATGTTTGTTTCTAATATATGGAGAATAATATTATTCATGGAGACAAGGATCCTCATAGTAATGTGATTTGTGAATGTAAGTATACAGAAATTGAAAAATATTACATGATATTTAAAGGATTTTAGTGAATAATTTTACTATCATTAATTGAAAATAAAATAAAGAACTAATATGTGAATTTTAGTGAATTTAATGTGATGAATTACTGATGTTTTAAAGAGAGTTATTTACAAATTTTTTTACAAGTAATGAAAAATGGTAAAATAACCATAATATAGAGTATTCTCATGGTTTTAATATAGAAAATGAAACAAACAAAAACAAAAGTCATTTTAGGGACACAACATATTTTAATAACGAAGTTAAAATCCAGAATTCCGGGAAATAATGAATAAAAATTACATCGTGCTTCGAATTATTAATATTTTTTTCATTAAATGATGAATTGAATCGAGGAGAAGACATTATCCATAATATGTCACATGGTATTTTGTTAAGGAAACCACCCTATATATAATAAGATGTGGAGAAATGATCATAATATAAGAAATTATTACCTCCCAAAGGGATAATTTGAATATTCATAAAAATAATGAAAATAATAGTGGATATATGTAAGAATACCCAAAAACAGACAATTTGAGTGTCTACATACCATTATAAATGTAATTTCATGTATTTGGATTTTGGGGTTGAAAATAAAATGAGATTTCAAACATGAAGGATGTATATTGTAAGATAGTTTTACTATGATAAGTTTTATTCCATTGAAATTGCTATACCATTATATAGTTGTCCTCAATTTGATCCTAAAATTTGTATCTTGAACAAATTCTACACCGTAGAGGTTGGAAAACTAATGGTTAGGACCAGATTTAATTAAGTGAGAATTTTATAATGATTTAAAAGTTATGTCAGGAACATATTTATCCTAAATGATGAACCATGGTGGATATATTTTTAATTATGATCCTAGGACGTAATTGGAAGCATATGATATTCTTGGTTTTTAATATCATGGACATGAATTTGAATTTCAAATATCTTGAAAATATTTTGATGGAGTGTAGAGACCCAAACATGACATATATGGACATTAAATTACTTTTGAGTAATACTTAATACATAACAAAAATAGACATCCAAGTACCATAATAGTTTATTGTCTTTGAAAAAATGGAACAGAATCTTCTAATCATGGTGAAAGATCTTCAACATCTCCCATAAAGATCTTTCCATTTTGTTTTCTTACCTAAAATATTTCTTTATATCATGGGGAAAATAAAACATAAAAATGGTGAGCTCAAATTCTCAGTAAGGGTAATCATGGAGAAAATAAAACAAACCATATACGTTTGAACTTAAAAACATGAACATAATTTTTAAACATTAATATCTTGAGTTGTGAAATAAATCTTGGCAGTAATTAAGGAATAGATCAAAAAGGAACATTAATCATGATAATATAAAATGGGAATAAAACATTTAATTTTGGAAAACCATTAATCACATGATATTATTTCCATAGTAGCCAAGGCATTGCTGGCAAGACCATCATAGTGGACGAATTCCATTACTGGACTGGGTTTACTTGTCATTCCAGCCCTGTGTTATTGAACCGGATTTACATACCGTTCTAGCCATGTTTTTCTCATTAGATATAAATCTTTACCCAATGCATTGATATTAGATATAGGTCCCACCCATCTTATATTTAAATCATTCTTACATGTCCCACAAAACAATCATAATTCATTTATCATAACCCAATGAATAAAATGGGTTTCATAAACATCATCCCTTCATAACATAATCCATATAAAACAAATGGATATCATTTCATTATAAGAAAATAAAACCATATATATAATAGAGATGTTATACTTGAAACATAATCATACTAAATAATGTCATCTTAGATGGAACATAGTTTTGATAAAACACATGAAATGAATTCTTAAGGAAAATATCATTTCTTCTTCAAAATAATTTTCTTTTCAAAAAATGCCCTGAAATTTTAAAGGAAAATATTTTTCTGGAAAATAATCAGGAAATCATATAGATTAATATTCATAAAAATAAGGCATTATGAAACCATAAAAATCCATTCTTGCCGTATAAGTTAAAAAAAATTCTTCTCGTACTTTTGCTGGAAAAGTCAAAAAGTACCTCGTATGGTAAACAAAAGAAAGATTTATTCCATTACTTGTGGTAAAATTCAAAAAATTGTATAAATGAATTTAAACATACATGAAATAATAGTAAACATTTTTTGAATAATTTTTGAGAAAACATGGACATGGATGATAAACATAACCCCAGTAAATACTTGCGAATAAACAATCTCGGATAAGAACGAGATTGGAATAATTATCACTTAACTTATGTAAAATTTCATCTGTATGTGTTTGAGGCTCCTGTATTGTGGGTTTATACATATTATTAACTTTTAATGGAACAATAATTATATTTATGATATCATATATGATTCACTTATGACTTTATATTACCCGTTATTTTTTTAATTCCATGCTAAAGCAGCGTTTTGGGTAAAATAGTTTCATTTATAATACATGTTTGGACTTGTTGTTCTTGATATTATTACATATAACCTGATTTAAATAATTACATAATGTAAAAAATGATTTATATATATTATATATTCAGCATATAAATATATATATATGCTAGATTGATAAATGGAATGAAATACACCGTTCATGGAGACGGTAGGTCCTACGTACGCATGAACGTTGTTTTCATTTCGTTATTAAATTGAATGGAAGTAAGTAAATAACATATAAATAAATCCATTATCATTATTATATAACATTTTTCATGATTATTTATTATATTTATTTTGTATTCATTCTTGAATGATTAACATAGAGAATGAATCTCATCGCGTCATGGAGACGGTAATCTGTACGTACGCACGAGCGATGATATCATTCTCATAATTATTGAACGGAATTGTAGTGGATCATAGAATATCTCAGAATTATTATCATGTTATAAAAAACCATATATAGTTATTCCTTACACCATTACACCCATCGAAGTAAGGTGGTAGTGGAAAAATAGATTACACCACGGCGTGGAGATGGTATTCCGTACGTACGAACGTGCGGTGATTTCGTTTTCCGTAGGATGGATAGAAGGTAAAATAGGGTTGGATCATATTTATAATAACATATCAGTATATTATTGATACTGATTTTATTACTTTATTATGAAAAAACAAAAGAATAGAAAGTTGAAGAAGAAATGAATTTGAAAGAATCGGTAAAGGATATTACCTCTTATTCGACGCACTTCTTCTAAACCTCCACTTAGGGCACTAATGTTGGACTTTGAAGAGGACCAGGACCTATAGTATGTTTCTAGGGAATTTTAGAAGAGAAATTTCCAGGTTTTGGCCGAGATTGAAGTATAAAAATGGTGTGAGGAGAAGAGGGATGAGGTGCCTTTTTATAAGAGATTAGAGGGGCACTTTTGGAAACCTCTAAAATATTAATTTATAATAAACTCAAACCCCACATAAAACCCTCAAAAAATGACTCAAATCCAAATATTAGATCTTATAGGGTTTTAATCTCATCAACCAATAATATTTAGACATGTTGGTATTTTATTTTAATCCTTATCAACTTGATTTATCCTTATTTAATAAATTTAATTTTACTTGTGGTAATAATGTTCTAAATTTTAAATTGTAACAAATAATTACTTATGTGTTGTGAATTGTCCATAATTTCATACTTTATGACATTGTAGACCATATAAATTTCAATTTATAATTTTTAAATATTTTTGTGTTTTCTAAACAATTTTATAATATGTTATTTTTATAAAATTACAATAGTGTCAATTTTGACACTATTTATTTATTTGAATTTAAATAAAATAAATACAGAGGATATATTCAAAACAAAATATTTAATAGATTTATAAAATGTCATATTCTTCTAGAAAATTCTTGGATCACATTAAATTGATCATATAATATTTATTTTAATATTTTTAAAACCATTTATTTGATATTTCAATCAATAAAATAATTTCAACATCACTATTGTGTCATCATTAATTATAATTTTTTAATACCTAAAAATTATAAATAAATTCTCATTATGTAGATAATTTTATTTGATTTCTAGATACTATTCATGTTTTATGTTTTATGAATTTTATAAATAAATTAAAATTATTATACTTATAAGATATAAGAGAGTGACATGTTGTCACTTTCTTTGGTTTTAATTATAATTATATCATTTTCATGGTCAAAAGTCCATGAAATGAATCTATTCCAACCATTAGGTGATATGGGTCGACATTTATTAATGCAATAGAATTTCATCAGGTGTTACACTAATTTTATAATATTATATTTACCCTTAATTACCTGATTTAAAATTAACTATGGTAAATAAAATTTACCGTAGTTACTATTCATAAGGCCTAAAAATAAAAATTATTCTATTAAAATAATTTTGACCCACTGAATCCAAATATGGGATCCATTTTTCAAAATTCAAATAATATAAGTTGCATTAATTAATTTATAATTAATCCCGTTGTTATGAAAATGGGTTTTAAAAGTTAAAACATTATCAAAGATTGAAATTTTTTACCTATGACTTCAATGTAAAATTAATGATAATGAAATGCATTATATTTAATGGTAAAATTAAATTATATTTATAATTTATAAACCTTTAATATTAAAATTTAACCATATAAATTATCTTGATGAAAAAAGTTGTTTTTAATTAAAATTTAGCGTATTTTTACTATTCATCAAAATATGAAAGTTAAGAGAAAAATATAAAAAATTAATCCTAAGTAAATTTTTATATCCTTATTCCAAGGAAGAAGTTTAATTTTTCAAATTGAACTTATAAACATGTCAAAGAAAGCTAGAAAAAAATATGATTCTTGATAGTTGTGAGTAAAGAGTATATAGTGACACAGTAAGATATGAATCATAAAATCTCGGGGTGTTACATGGAGGAAGCTAGAAAAAAAGAATATGATTCTTTATAGTTGTGAGTAAAGAGTATATAGTGACACAGTAAGATATGAATCACATATAAAGTGTAAAAAGTTATAGGATATCTTTATGGGTCTTTATTAGAATGTCAAAAAATTTATGATGGATGGGATTGTTGTTTCTTATGTAATAATGTTCAAATTCAGTGTCATGTAGAAGAATATCACGTAGAAAACGTATATTCTAATGGATTGGGGTATCCCTGGAGATTGATTACTTAATTACATTGAGGATTATTGATTAATAATACTCCCAACTTTTATGCTATTAGGAATATATCTAGCTTCATTTTTAAATGAATATAATGTCTCAAAGAAAATTATTCTATACTAGAATTATTCCCCATCAGGAAGAGTTTAATTTTATGTTTTGTAAGAAATGTTCATTTATTTAAATATTCTAACATGGATTTGTTCATTTGGGATGAAGAATAAGTTATCATTTAGATTTAACTGTTTCATCACATCAAGAATGGTGAATTATTTTATATCTTATATATTTCAAATCTTAGTGTAATGTACATGTAAATAAATTTATAAGATACCTACAATTCCATTGTCACAACCCACATTATTCAAGATGAGAAAAGGTATAGGAAGATGTTGAGACCTTCCTTCATTAATATGAAGAAGAGATAATGACCCATGAGTCATGCCTCCAATAGGCCCTCGGGTGGCATCCAGCACCAAGGGTATATAAATCCCACAAAATGGGAGGCATTACCCTTTTTATAGTAACCAAGATAAGGTGATAAGATGTATCATCCTCAAAAAACTCCATGACACACACATATATATATAAGGAATCCAAATTCCATCACACATGCATGTTTAAAGTAAAACTTCTATAAATAAAAAAACTGAAAGTAAGTACCGAAATAAAACCGAGCACCAACACAAAAACCATCCCCATCATCTAAGAATGTAAGGTTTAGCACGGACCATGTAATCTCCCTGGAAACCTAAGAATTATTTTATATAGGTAGTGTGTGTATACAAGTATACTTAGTACAGAAAAACAAAAGTAACCATGTACAAGTGAGAGAATCATACTAATTCCCATCTGAGAAAACAAAAGAGAATCAAAATCACCTAGCAAGTTATACTAGCCACCCCAAACTCACCATAGAATTCTCACCAAATAACTTCAGTAATGTAAATTAAAGTAGTATGCACATTGATATTTGGGTACCCCACACCACTTCCCACTATTTAATTGCTCATCCCTAATAGAAAACCTGATGATGTTTCCACATTCTTCAAGAAGCCCACTATCACGACATGCCCATACACACTAGGGCCACATACCACATCACATATTGCCCACAAAATCCTGGGAGACAAACCAAAACCCCATCCTGACACACCTGTGAATCACCACACTACTCATCCTGAAGAGACATAGGAAGCACACCTCACCTGCAGACACTTAGGCCTCCGAACAACACCCCAACATGCCCAAAGAGTCTAGGGCTACCAATTCCTAGATGATGTAGGAGAGAAAATCCGACAACCAACCAGCCATCATCCTACTATGATGTTGGGAAAGGAAACCCTCCTCCATAATAATGGGGGTGTTCGGAAAGTAGATCTCAACATATGTCGAGTGGGTATAAATATCACAATGAACTACATGTATATATAATGTTACCAAAGACTCATCCCAACATATGAGTTTTCAAAATGAACTACAAACCCAAAAAAAAGCTGCCCTTACATCTAACCCTACATGAACGTACCACCACTAACGAAGGTCATTTTCATAATTCCATAATTGATATCCTATTCACTACAAGATACAACTCAAAACATACCCCTACCAATTCTGTTAACCAATTGTCATTCTGCATTATCAATTAATTCATTTATTTACTCCTTCCCTACCTGGGAAACTACCAAACACTAAAAATGTTATATGGTGAAGCAACTATACCAATAACTATCAAATCAAAACAATGGAGGAAGGTACAATGTAAAATAATCCATTATAACACCCATTCATAAAATAACACTCTCTGGAAAATCTAGGTGAAAGTCCCACGCATGGTAACATCGTCCTTCTTCAATAAAATTCCTTCTAGACCATCACTGGCATCCCCATTGCACAACAACACCATGGTTAACAAACCCATAAATATGAACATGACACAACCCAGTCCTACAACCCCACTATAAAATAACATCCCTAATATAGTCCCACTTTATAACAAGTTCATCCATTCCATAATAAACTAATCTCTCAGCTTGAGATACCATAACACCACCCATACAACCCCATACACACAAACAAAATCTCATCCAAAACACCACAATTCCAACACAAACATAAGGTCATACAGAATGACACACAACACATAGCAACACTAGTAAGGAAAGGTTTATATAGATTTAGGAAACACTCATGATTTAATTTCAGTTGATAAAATGTGGGTTATAACATAATAATTTCTATCCTATGGAATCCATTTATATAACTGAATATACATCGTTAACTAAATTCTTAATCATACAGTAATTCATGGAGTATAAACAATATGTATTCACAAGAAAAACAAATTTTCAAACAGAGTTCACTAACATCAATGACTTCGAGAAGGCATACAACCCTTTTGAAACACCATATGGATCAAGGATAACAAATAAACTAAGATATCATCATCACCTTCCCAAACCATTATTTATTAATTATTATTATCTTCCTTATATATAGGTCAAACTATATTCACAAGGGAACATGATTACACTAACCAATCATGATAGACAATTAAAAGATAGATGACCGAAAATCCCTTCTTAGGACAATAGACGATCAACAATTCTCCGTTGCATCAAAAATAGGGGGTTTCACGAGTAGTAGGAATGACATAAGGGAAAAACAGAACTTACTGTTATTGTATAAAAACACATATATTCCATGAAAAACTGTTTTTAGAACATCGAGATAAAATGGAAGGGTTCAAAGGAAGAGTGGATTTTGAATTTAAACGGTTGAATCCTAACTAAGGTCAATAAAGTATAATCATGTTCAATACCACATGGTTTAGAATTAAAAGGAATCAATAGGAATTTGGAAGATTAATACCATTTAAAACAGCACAATAAAACTCATTAAATATGAAATTTTACTCATTTGTTAATAAAGAAAAGTCAAAGGGGTGAAACTAGAAATACATGGAAAAACTGGAAATGACTCCCTGATGGCTGAGTCAACAATGCAAGTCACTGATGGGTTAACCACTAAATTTGAGCCACCAACAAATGAGACACTGATTCTAAAACACAGATGTGACCTACCGATAGTGAGTCCACAATGCGGCTCACCGATGTCTGGCTCCCCAACACCCAACCTACTGATGCCTCGACCTAACAATGCACAGACATTTTGACACCCTGACTCACTAATTCCCCAACTCACTAACTCCCCAACCCAATGATGCCTATAACTATTGGCACTATGTCACTAACGTGTCATATCTATTCCAACCTACTGAAGGACCCCAGAACACCCTGAGAGGGGAGGGGTGAATCAGGGTGTCATATTTTTATTTATTGAAGTTGTAGATCATATTTCCACATTAGTAGGAACTTGATATATCTATCAACCAAATAAAAGCAATGATATGACACATCAATTTTACATGGTTCACCACAAAGGGCTACATCCGAAGAGCTTACGTCGACAGTGTGTCGGTTATACCTAATTCCACTATTCTTCACAAGTTATGGATTTCAATGGTTAGGGAGTATTCACTCTGTCCTAGGCTCACTGCCTTTACAAATGTTCATGGATAGCTCACTGTATCCCTTGGTTCACTCTTGTTGAATCCCCCTGGATCACTGCCTTTGGTGAATTCCCAGTCAGTTTGTTGACGTGAAGGTCTCTTCAATAGATTCATATTGATGTATTTTCCTCTACTGAGCAGGAGACTCTACTTGCATCGAAGTCCGAAAATGATTTACTTGAATGCACTGAACCACTGAACCGGATAAACAAAACATGCAAACAGGTTTCATGTAAAATTGCTCTCAACACCAACCCTTTGCGCGTGAGACCTTACTTTTGTGCTCAATATTTTGTTTTGGCGTGGAAAAATATTTCACGCAATAACACACTTTTCGCGCAACTGAATCTTTTATGCGCCACCTCAATTTACAATGCCCAGCTTCACCTTTATCATACAAAATCAAATTTTATGTTCAACCTCCTTTTTTACACGTAACATTTTCTTTTTCGTGCAACATTAATTTTTACAGAAGCTTCTCCTTTTTTGCGCAACTCAGAATTTTTTGCACAACTCGGAATTTTCGTGAAACTACCTTTACATGAAACTTTTACGCGCATCATAACTAGAATCATCTCTAAGCCTTAAACTATACGATATGAGGGGGTTCACCTCTTATTTATAGGCATCGACAACCCCCACACGCAAAACCCATATTGGTGTGGAAAACCTCTCATTCGGTGGGAAAAACTTTTGGTGTAGGAATCATTTTTCGTGCACATCTCCATGTTTTTTGTGAATCCCATGCCTTTACCATTTTTCGACGATCTGATTCTGAAACACCTCTTTCATGAAAAATCTCTTTCGACTATTTTGCACACCACATTGTTTTTTGTACACCCCACTGTTTTTCACACACAACGTAGTTTTTCACCCACCACATTGTTTTTCGTACACCATGCTATTTTTCTCACACACCTTCACTATTTCGCACACCACTTATTCATTTCATGCACCTCATTTTTCCAACAACATATGTCTTAATTTTCCAATTTTCATGTCCAAAATCTTGGCGAACACTGGAAAACATCACCACATTCAATACTATTTTCTGCTTGAACTGTATGATCACTTTACTGGCACACATTCTGAACATCCACTGAGGATTGACAACAAACACAAACCATAATCCATTTCATGCATAGAAAGGCCTTATTTCCAATAAATACTGATGTTGAGCTACTGACATGAGCTATCGACACCTAACTTACTGATAGAAGAACTGGATAATTGAAAAGCTCTTGAAATGAGTTACTAATGCCTCCCAGAACACCTCAAACACTAATGTTTGAAAAAGTAATGATCTATGGAGATCCAGCCAGTTGCATCAGATACCTCTCAAACTATTATTTCCCCCCAAGAATGGAAAACCAATCCCAAAATAAAGAGGGGTCTAAACAGCCACCCCATAACATACCTCCCAAGGATCAACTGCCCTATGTTTCTCGAAAGTTGGAGTGAAACTTCAACAACAAATAACACCTCCTCCAAAATTTTCCAACCCAAACATCCAAAAGTCACCCCACACAAGAACCTACAATATAGACACATAAATTAGGGAATTCCTTCCTCAATGTCCTGATATTATCCACTTTATGTGGCACTAACTCTCCCGCATGGGTTTAATCGTATCCACATTAATGTACCTAGATTAGGTATCAGATCCTCCCATATCCCTATGTTTGGAAAATATCATTAATTACAGAACAAGAAGAAACTTATTTTATAGAAAACATGGTTCACTAATTACACCACAAATAGAAAACAAAAGAAAAACTCAAAAAAACTCTAGTTACTTGGCCCACATATGTGCATCTTACTCCCAAGTACTCTCCTCTAGTCCACCATGCCTCCACAACACATGAACCAACGGAATTTTCCATCCACAAAACACCTTAACTGGATGATCGAAGCTCTCCACTAGCCACTCCACAAATGTTGCATCATCCTTGATATCCAACTATACCCATTCAATAACTTGGGAATCATCATGGAGATGTCGACAGAGTTGGTAGACATGAAAGACGTTGTGGATCCCTTCCAACTATGGGGGAAACTCCAATTGGTTTTCTACCCTGCCAACTCATCCCAACACCTCGATGATTTTGATGAACCTATGAGAAAGCATACTCCCTCTGTCAACCCTCCACTACCCACGTCTTGGGGAAAAATTCAGGAACACGTGGTCCCCAAACTCAAACACCAAGGGGCTTCTACTGTGATATACATATGACTTCATTAATTCCTTTTATTTCATTATCCTTCACGAACAAGTTACACCCTATCTATCGTACTCTGCACCATGTCTGGTCCTAGAACAATTACTTCCCCAACATCCATCCAACAGAAGGGTTGATGACATGACCCTCCGTATATTGATTCAAATGGTGGCATACTAATGGAAGAGTGGTAGTTATTATTGTAAGAGAAATCTATGAAGAAAAAATAGAACAACTAAGACCCACAAAGGTCCAAGACCTATGCTCTTAGCATGCACTCCAACGTCTATATGGTCCTTCTTGTTTTCACATATGTCTGAGGGTGGAAAGAAGTGTTGAGGACTAAGTCGGTGCCAAAAGATTACTGTAATCCCCTCCAGACTCCTGAGATAAAATGTGTATCACAATTCTAGACAATGGAGCCCGGAACACCCTGCAGCTACACCACCTCGTCCACATACCTATGTACTAAGGCATCAACTACACTTTACCCCTTAATTGCTAAGATGTAATTTGATTTGTAAGCCAATTCACCACTAGATAGATTTCATCACATCCTCTCAGAACCCTAGGTAATCCTATGATGAGTTCATTTAGATTTCATCCCACATCGACTTGCGGAGATCTATGGTCTGCAACAAACCACCAAAAAAACTATGCTCAACCTCCGCTTGCTGGACCACTAAACACATTACTACAAAATCTACCACTACTCACTGTTACCTCAAGCAATGAAACATCTTGGAAATTTAGGGGTGTACCTATATGGGTGATCTATGAAACTCATGGAGAACTACCTAATGCATTGAAAAATGAATGAACTGCTTACCATGGAACAACATCTAATTCTTACCATCCTCCGACCATTACATCGGAGCATAACCATGGTCAAAGAGATCATGTATTACCTCTGCCTCTCAGTCTCCCAATTGAGAGTCCCCCATAGGATTCATCAGATATGACTTCACTATTATCTGAAATAGACATCCCTTACCCTGATCCATTCTTGTATCTAATTACTAGGCAGCCAACTCCCCCATCGTCCTCTAAGAATCTACAGATTCTCAAACTACATCTTTTTGTGAATTCTTGGTCAATGTATTGGCCACAATATTTCTCTTTACTAAGGTCTAGGAGATATTAAAATCATAATACTAGAAAAACTCAATCCAATTCTACTATCATATGTTCATATCTCACTTGGAAAATATGTTCCTCAATCTCTTGTCAACCGTGAAGACAAAAAAGTGCACCCCAATGAGGTAATGTCTCCAAATCAATAGTGAAAACATGACCACCGCTGCCTCTATATCATGGGTCACTTAGTTATTTTCATGTAGATATAACTTCCTAGACCCATAGGATATCACTCTTCATTGCTTCATCATCACACACCCCAAGAAAATATTGGAAGCATCTCCAAACACCTCAAACATCACCCATCCCTATGGAAGCATGAGTAACAGGGCACTGGAAAAATAACCCTTCAGATAGCCAAATTCTACATAGAACTTCACACTCCACACAAAAGCCTTTCCTTTTTTGGTCAGATCCATCAACAGAGCTGCTAATCAAGAGAAATTATGTATGAATCTTCTGTTCTAGCCTACCAGACCAAGAAAAGTTTGATCCTATACCACATTCTTGGGTTCCTCCCACAAAACAACCTCATCGACCTTCAACGAGTCCACTACTACACCCAACTGAGACACGACATGACTAAGGAAGTGGACCTACCATGTAAAAAACTTGAACATTCATAGATTTTGGTAGAGATGATGTTGTCGAAGGACCTCTTGAATAGTCTTGAGGTTCCCATTATACTTCTCATATTACTTCGAGTGGATTATGATTTTATCAATGAATACAAAGAAAAACTTGTCCAAGAACTCTAAAAATATGATGTTCACAAGACCCATGAAAATGGATGGTGTGTTCATAACATAGAATATAAAAACCATGAACTCTAAGTTCCCATACATTCACATAAAATTAGTCTTTGGGATTTCACACTCTGTTACCCTAAGCTGGTGATACCCAAACAAAAGATCGATCTTAGAAAACCAAATTGATCCCATCAACTAGACGAAAAGAAAATATATTCTCAGGAGAGGGTAATGGTTCTTGACTATTACCGAATTCAACCTCTGGTAGTCTATACACAGCCACAGGCCACCATTTGATTTCTTCACAAACCACAATGGAGCACCCCATGGTGACACACAAGGCCATATAAAGCCCTTCTTCATCTGATCGTCAATATTGATCTACAACTCATGTAGCTCCAAAGTATCCATCTGATAAGGATCCATAAAAATCATTCTAGAACCACGTTTCAACTCTATCACAAACTCAATTTCACATAGTGGGGGTAGAGTCACAATCTCCTCATTGAAAACATCCAAGATTTCTATGACAACTCCTAAATCCTCCAGCATCCCATCACACATCGATTCAACTGACAGCTCAACTAACAATGAATGAAAATGTTCCACACACTTAGTTACCATCGGAAAACTCTTATCTTAAATGAGAGATACATTTTGGCTACCCAAGTATGAAAATAGAACTTTTCTCCTGAAGTATTTTATAATATAATTCCTATATTACAACCAATCGATTTCGAGGATAACATTGCATTGCTACATCTATTGTAGAATGAGATCCATACAGGACTGATAGAGCCACAATATCAGTCTACATCCCCAAAAAATATCAAACAAGCTAGTCTAATATCTGATTGGTGTACTAAACACCAAAGGAACGAAAATTCTTTCTACATGTAGTCCTAGAGCATGGGCATGATTGACTGAAACAGAGGAGTGTGAAGATCTTGAATCAAACAAGGCATGAATAAGAATACTAGAGAATCAATCATACCTCAAACAATCTCTGGCCCTACTTAAACTAATGCCTCTACAACAAGAAATTGACTATGCCAATATCCTCTACCCCTCTATTGTCAGCCTCCTCCCCAACCACACACGGGTTGAGGTCCCTATGGAATTCCCTCATTTATTTATTTCTCTTCTCCATCTCCCCTCGATGGAGTAGGATCATGTGGTCCCTATTGCTAAAACGACATGGCTTGCAGTTGCTACTGATGTAGGTTGAGAATTGGACCACATCCACCATCTTCAGCTTGTACTCAGCACTAAAAATAATGGTTTTTATGGCCTCCACAAGTGAAACACATCTGTCCCATGCCAACATGAAAAGTACATGGACCGGAAGGTCAGAACTGAAACTACTGAGGTTGACTCCTCGCCTATTGAAACATGGATGGTCATGAAAACCGTGACATGCATCTGACAACCATTCCCTACAGATAACTCAAATTTATCCCCTCTCACAGTAAACCTCCTCACATGTTCGTCCTTTCAACCAACTCATCCTTCTTTTGGACCTCATTGTATGTTAATAGGGGGAAGGGAGTTACCACATAATGGAGGGATATATAGAGTGGATTTTCCAAACATCTCACCCGAGACCCCTCATCTAGAATGGGTTCTAGGGAAAAGTAAAGGGTATCATTAAATTTTATCCCTAACTACAATAATGACATAATACTCTACTAGATGGAGAATAACTTTTTCTTATTCTCATCATTCATTGTCGAAGAAAATAATTCCGCCCAAAATTCCTTGTCAAAGTGGACCCACAAAACATCAGTCTCCTTTCTCCCCCCGAGGTAATCAGTCCACCATTGATGCACTACTAGATTCATATGTCTCACTACCATAGAAACCCATTACTCTATCAGAGCCCAGATCAAGCAAAAAGTGATCCCCTACTTCATAAGCCTACTCTCTGTCTTTGTGTCTTTTACACTATTATTGTAATTTCCTGGAGTCTATTGTAGAAAATCATGAAGTTTCTTTTTCCACTGATTTTCCACTACCAATAGATTAACCCTCCACTGATCATATAGATTTACCTCCTAAGCCTCCACTACCAAAGAAACTCTTGGAAGAAAACTGAGTGTCGTAGCTGAAAGGTAAACAAGGAATTCCAAACTTGAGTAGTATGGAATTTATTTAGGATTCATTTTAACACAATAATTATTTTAATTTTCCAAAGCACCTAAAAAACCAAGAACAAAAGTCATCATGAGGAATTTACCTTTCCTAGGGTCAATACCCTGCAATTGGAGTAACATCACTTTGTCATTTGGTAAGCTAAGAGTCCTTCCATCAGTTCATAGGGGGCCCTAAAATCCTGTGTCCTAGTCGGTCTTCCCTAGCCCATGTCACGAACCAAGATCACCTGACATTGTTTCCTTACCAACCCATGAAATCCTCATCGCGACTAACTATAAACTCAACCCTATCGCTCAACCACCACCACTGATACTATTTCTTCATGGCCAACATTCTTCATGATTAGGGAAGGGATAGAAAGATGTCGAGACCCTCTCCTTCTTCAAGATGAAGGAGAGATAATGACCGCAGAGTCTTGCCTCAAGTAGGCCCTTTTATGAAAACCATCACCAATGGTATAAAAATAAAAAAAAGGGTTGAATTACGATTTTTATAATATTCGTGATCGGGGGGTAAGATTTAGTTAACTTAAAAACTCCAAGACACATATATATACAAGGAAACCAAAATCCACAACACATGAATGATTAATGTAAAACCTCTAAAAATAAAGAAGTAAAATCAAAATAATTACCAAAATAATACTAAGTAGTGTGACAACAACCATCTCCAATGCCAAATCAAGTAAGTTCCAACACGGTCTGCATAATCTCCCTGGAGTCCAGAAAACAATTTGTATATTTGCAGGGTGAGTATACAAGTATACCCAGTATAGAAAAACCAAATTCACCCATGCACCAGTGGGAGAAGAATACTAATTCCCCTGTGATAAATCAATAGAGTCTGAAAAGCACATATAAATGTATTAATTCCACCCCAACCTCAACAAAGAATTCTCACCAAATAGTGCAAGTCATGTATCATAATATAGTAATCACATTGATATTTGCGTAGCCTACACCACTTACCTCTTGTTCAAAACTCATCCATAACAACGAACGTCTTGATTCTATGATTCTCTTCCAGAGGACCCACTGTGACAACTTTCCTGCACACACCTAGGCCACATACCACATCATATATCACCCAAAAAAAAATGTAGGCCACAATACAAAACCTCATCCCAAAGACACCAATTACTCACAACACAACTCAACCAGAAGACACCTTGGAAGCACACCACACCCACAGACACATGGTCCTAACAACCACACCAAAACCAGCTCGAAGATTCCAGTGAAACCAATATCTAGAAGATGGAGCTATGAATATCCAACAACCAGCCATCCATCCTACCATTAGGATGTTGGTAAAGGATACCCTACCACATAACAATGGGGGAGTTCAGTACATAGTGCTCAACATGGGTGGGGTTTCTATTGAAATAGCATGGAATTATATGTATGTATATAGGTACCAAACACTCATCCCATCCGATGGGTTTAAAAAAAACTAATAGACCACCCCAAAATACCCTTGCTGCCAACCCTACATGCATGTACCACCATGAACGAAGGTCACTTCGGTAAGTCCATAAGTGAACTCTGCTCCACTACAAGCCACCTCTCAAAATATATCCCAAGATAATTCAATTATCCAATTGTCATTATGCATTATCAATTCCATCATATATATATTCCATCCCTACTTGGGAAAATACCAAAAACAACAAACATTATAAGGTGATGAAACCGTACCACCCACTGTCAAAGAAAAACAAAAGAGTAAGGGATAAGGTAAAAGAATGAATTATAACACCCATTCATAAAATAATGGTCTCTGGATACTCTAGGTAATGTCCCATGCAAGGTAACACCATATTTAAAAAAATCTTTCTAAACCATCCTCTATAGCCCTGCACCACAATAACACCACTCCCAACACACCCATTAAAATGGACATGACACAACTCACTTCTATTTGCCTCCTACCAAACCACTTCCTAGATATAGTCCCACTAAATAAAATGTTCATCCATTCCACAATCAAGCAATCTCCTAGCCTGAGATACTATCACACTGGTCGTACCACCCCATACACATTACCACACTCCTAGACACAACACCACACTACCAGCAAAGCCAAAAGGAGGAACAGAACCACACATAGCACAAAAAAACACATATAAGGAACATTTTATTTAGATTTTGAAAACAGTTGTTCTTTAATTCCAACTAATAAAACATGGGTTATCACAGAACAATTTTGATCCAAGGGCATCCAATTATGTAACCGAATATAAGTGGTTAACCAATTTCAAAATCCCACAGTCGTTCATGAATTGTCAACAATGAGGATTCAAAATTAAATAAATGTGAAAATAGAGACCACCCAAAACCATTTTTTTCAAAAGGCATACATCTTTTAAAAACACATCATGGATCAAGGATAACATATAAAACAATTAAATCACCATTTTCTTCCTAACCCCAAGTTTACTACTTCTTTTTCTCTTTCCTTAAATTTTGGTCAATCAATATTCACAAAGGTAAATGAGTATACCAACCCAACATGAGGCATAATTAAAAGAGATATGAAGCAAAATAACTACTTGGAAAAATAGACGATCAATAATTATTCATTGCATCAAAAATATGGGTTGCATGTGTACTAGGAAGGACTCTAAGGGAAAACCAAAAATACTATTATATAAAAGGTGCATGATTCCCCAAGGATGATAGGTTCTAGGTGCACCAAGGGAAAAAATGGTTCAAAGGAAGATAGGATTTCAACTACAAATGTTTAGATCCTAAACTTAGGGTGGAAAATATTTCAAAGGCCATTAATGCCATATCACGATCTAGACGATGCAGGTTTGAAGTAAAAAGATGATTTTGGTTTTTTGGGGACAAATATGATTTTAGACATCCCAAAAAATCATTAAATATGGAATTAAACTCATTCAAAATCAAAGTAAATGTCAAAATGGAGAAACTAGAAAAATATAATTGACTCCCCAATGGGTGAGTCAGAGACGCGATTCACTGATGGGTGAGCTACAAATGTAGAGCCATCAATGGATGATCCATCGATGCAGATCCACCAACACGACTGACCAACAATGAATCACCAATGTGACTCACCGATTTCTGACACACCAATGCTCGACCTATAGATTCCTTGACCTACAGACACCCTTACTCCCTGATTCCCAAACTCACTAATGTCTGAACTCACCGACCCTCTAACTAATTGATGAAGAAACTCACTGATTCCTTGACATACTATAAATGAATAACTGATACATCCTACCAACACCAACCTACTAATTCTATGCTAATGATGCAATCTACCGACACCTGACTCACCAACAAAAAACAAGAAATTTGACAATATCTAGAAATAGGATAACCATTCGCCCAAAAACACCCCAAAAAATGGATTTTGACAATGTTTAGGACGAGGGAGGTCTATGTCATTACATCTGTGAACTGATATATTATTGGGTAGTGTATTAATATTTGAATGGAGTGTCCCTTAGAAGGAAATCATGAATTCTCTAAACCATTATACATTAAATGATTCTTTGTCAATGTGACTCAACCAAAATCTTGAATCTTCCAAATATTGAGTTTAGAGTGGATTATTGTTACATTGGAACAATATTTAGTGTATTCCCATTAGGTGAAACCCATGGTAGGGGAACCTAGTAAAAAACCACTTTATCCGTTTATTGATTTACTTTCACTATATGATTTATGATCGGGACTAGTTGAGATGATCATCAGGTTGAATACTTGTTCTCGTAAACATGAGAATAATATCCTTTAATGAGGCCTTTGAGTTAAGATAATCTGATTTGGAAAATATTTGGATTAACAAATTTAACTCTCACATAGATTTTCTCCAGTTATTACATGTGGTATTAGAGCTGATCGGTTCTGTTTTGGTTTCAAGTAGACATATCTATCTTATGACGGTTTTTAGATTATACAAGATTTAGATTCTATAATGAATGATCTTATATTTAATGAAATACATTTTTCTTATCGGAATTAGGATTTTGATTCATACATGGAATAAAATTATTATATCAATAATGAATTAATGTAAATATTCTTTTTTGAAGTTATATTCAGTATGGAACAATGAAAATTGGATATTGATGTATTTTATAAGAATGAATAATTGGATTCTTTAAAATAATTTTTATTCACATAGATATCTTAAAGGAAGACTTATAAGGATATCTGTATGAATTTGAAATAATTGTATGGAAGTTTAATTTTTCAAAAATAATTGGAAAATGATATATTTATAAGTGGAGTAATGAATTAGGTGGTGAAGAGTCCTGTATTTCAAAATCAAAAACAAGGTAAAATAAGAATATAAAATTTTCTACAAAGGTGGAGACTCCACCTGATGTGATTATTATTGATTTCATTTATTTATATAAATATAACACTGTTATGAAATATTCATTCATATAAATAGAGTGACATATTTATTGAACATTCACATGATATAGAATAAAAAATGACCATAGAGAACAAGTTGAAAGATAACAACATTCCTCTCAAAACTAATCATGAGGAGAGGATAAAATACGTAAAATATACAAGTCACATTGGTAGAACATAATGTAGGAAATAAAATAATGGTACACAAATCACCAATACTAGTTTACCCACATTCTTATTCAGGGAATATAAATATTTAAGCTTATAAAGCTGGAAGAAAGTAAAATTTGAACATATAAGAATACTCAGAAAGGATAAAAAATTCATAGGTAGTCATGATTATAATTAATGAAGTAATGCATGAGTAATTTCCAAGTGATCTAATTTTTTCCAAAATAAAAGATGTTAATTTTGTTGGATGGCCCCTCTATTCAAAGAGGAAGCTTGATAAATGATGCAATAGAAATGCATCAAATATATAAAATAAAAACAAGTGAAATAGTTTCATAATGTAAGTGGAACTCAAGAAAAAAATATAAATTAAAAATAATTATTTATAATTATTTATCAATAAGTGGTACCACTAAATTGAGAACCATTTCAAGGGAATGTAAGCAATTTAAACCCAATTGTTTGGTTCACCTAGACCAACCACATACCTTAATTTTATGATATCCTAGAAGTACCCTTCTCCCTATTCAATTTATTTTAATATATCAGGATTGGATTTATTCATTACTAAAGGGGACATATTATTTATCATTTTTATTGATCAAAGTAGAAAAATGTCTTCATAATAAAAAAATACACGTAATAATTGGTTTTAGAGAATGATAAAATGGTATTAAGAATATATATAAATCTTTAATTGATATCAATTAGCCACCATGAAAAATCCATGTATAATATGGTAATAAATATAGATAATATTAGGTATATATATGATATAATGAATCATAGGGCATGGAACAAAGTTAGACCACCATATTTGACTCTTCAAAATCGTCTGTATCCATTTTTGGAATTCAAAAAGTTGTAACAAGTCATTTATAAGTGGTGAAAATCCCTATAAAAGAATGTAGAAATATTGATGGATGATTAGTCATTATCATGGTGTAATGAATGTTATATTTTTTTATTAGTTATGAATATGGGGTCATCTAGTTTTTTTCTTGGACACACAAATATTCTAAAAAGTTATATTGACAAAAATTGGTTTCCCCATTATAATTTTTTTCTCAATAAATTCCATCAAGTGTGTATCTGATTCAAGGGGATTTTGAAATGATAATTAGAATTCATATTATCCTCATATAGAAAAGGATATTAACTATGAATGAATAAGGGTCATGAATATCAATTATTATCATAATTATTTCATGATAAGTGGTGTAAACGGGTTCCAAATATGGAATGGATCATACACATTGTGCTTCTGTGTGTATTTTATGAAATTATTTTATATGTCTGATTGAGATCAAAAAAATAATTATATTAAAAAATTGTTTCTTATGTTGGATGAGATAATTTAAATATGTGTATGAGATGGAAGATAATTAATTTATTGAATTAGAATATTTCTTCCTTCACTAGGTTCTCACTCTGTGGGCTTATAAGATTAATAGATGATTCATTACCAAGTTGTAAATTCCCTAACTAAATATCCTAAATAGGATTACAGATAATGGTGAAAATGGGTTAGATCTTAGGATTTAATGAAGAATTAATAAAAGAGCATAAAATTCCTACTATGAATTATGTAGTAGTAAAAAGTGTATAATTTTTGATGGTGAAAGTGTGTGACAAAAATTTGTGATGGTATGTGATACAAAAGGGGATGGTTCTAAATATCTAAATATTGGATTTTATATTCACATAGTAAATTATGATACATGATGATTGATGTAAAGTCTTATCTACTTATGAGGTGAATAAAAATGGTGGAGTGTAGTAAGCCTAAATTTAGAGGTTTTGGGTTTAATGAGAAGATGGTGATTTATCTTGAAAATTCAATGAAAAAAATATTATCGAAAAAGTTGGAGTAAAGTGGATACAAAGTCCATGGAACATTATTTAATGAAACAATGATAAAAAGTAATGAAGTATTCATTGAAGATAAACCCTTTTCATCATGTTAAAAAAGTTTACTAAGGAAGATCATACAATCCATATTATTAGAAGAAAATGGATTTTATAGAAAATGATTGCGATCATATCTACCACAAGATAGTACTTTGATTTAATGGTAGTAAATGCAATAAAATACTAATATGGATATTCTTTTAATAAGGAGGTTGTATGTTTTATTTCATTACAGTTGTTTAATTTTCATGATGTTGGATGGTTGGGAGTGATAATTGTAGCATAATAGTGGTTGTATCTTATCAATAGGTTATGATAATTACTGGTTAACAATAAGTAATGGTTTGATTTATTGAATACAAGCTAAGATCTTTAGTAGAATTTGAATACATGGTGACATTTATATAATTATGATTAACTTTTAGACATATGGGATTGTTGTATCAAGAATATCATAGTAGATCTATAGAAAAAATTCACGTGGATATACTTTTTGAGAACTATGAATTGACGCATTGATATATCATGATAACCATGATATCACTTTGTAATATCGTGATTGAGATACATTGTGAAATTGAAATTAATGACTATTTAGGAATGATTAATTTTATAATTAGGAATATTTAGGTTTTAGAAAGAGATAAATCATTCCTATAATTATTTGAATATTATTTGAAGAATTTTGGTGTAGGTAGAACTCACCAAACTATGGAGATAATGATTATGTTTTGGTAATCCATGAAACCCTGAGTATGATGTTATTAATGAGCATTTTTGAATCCATTAAATTTTGGTGGTATATTAATTGGAAACTTCTAGTCTTTCTATATCTTATAAAGTGGTGTTTTATAGTAAAATACAATTTTGATATTTTTTTGGAAATTTGTTTCATAGTGTAAAAATTGGGAATATAATTATAATAATATAATATGTTTTAATGAAACATGTTTCTTTAGTTCGTATAGAAACATTATGAACTCTTGGAAATATTTAAATGGAAGGAAAACTATTATGAATGTAATTATTAAGGCCGTGGTTCTTAAAGGATTAAATGACATTGGGTTCTAATTTGAGCCACAGCACAGAACAAAAAAATCTTGTTGAAAAAAATTACCTATATAAAATGGAATATAGAAAACTTCTAGAAAAGAAGATATTTTTAACTCACATATGGTTAATTAGAGAGTATGTTAGACATATCTTAAAAATTGGAGGCCACATGTAGGAATAACCAAAATCAGTTAATAAAGTGTCCATGCCTCATAGATGAATTAATTTCTAGTACCATGATTTCTATAGTTAAAGAGAATAAGGTAATGCAAACATGAAGGGGTTATTTAAGATATTTTTTCATAGATATTTTATATATTATATTAATAGTTATACCATGCCAAGATGAATCCTGATGTAACTCGAACATGGTAATTTCCAAAATATTTTATACAATAGAAATTGAAACACAAGGGTTTATGAAACAAAATTATTAGTCGTCACTTTTATAACTATTTATTAGTTATGGGTCAAACATAAATGGTGTAAATGATGTTTAATGTGGGATATTTTCTTGAAGATAATCCATGGGATGAATTTTAGTCAAAGGAAGTTCAAGGTACTCAATATCATGAATATGAATTTAAATTTTAAATCTACAAAAAACATTTTAAGTGATATGGATGGAATAAATAATGATTTAGATTTTTAATAGATCGGATTATTGATTATAGAAATATATAATAATGGTTGAGCAGGTTATTGGGAATAAAAAGTTGGAGGATACCTATTCAAAGAATCATTGAATTATATAAATATTTTATGATGTCAAGGATAATTATTATTCCAGTAATATTACTCATATCCAAATAATTATTGATGAAGTATATAGAATATAGAATATCCTTTTAATGGAGTTAGAGAGCCTAGAAGATAGATTATTCTATTAAATATTGGTTGAGAGAAGAAAATAACATATAAAATTTTAATTACATGAATTTATATATATTCATTGGAGACGATAATATTATATCATTTAATATAAATTTTTAGTGGATATTTTTTTTATCAGGTGATTTAATTATTTTAGAGATTGTGTGAAATGGCTTTTTATTCAATTCATTTTATTTTGGGTAATTCACCTAGGTTGGTGAATAAGATAAAACATGGAATTTAATATTTCCACACATCTTAAATTATGATTAAATTTATGTCATGTATAGATGTTTATGTTAGAAAAACATGATTGTACATAAATTGTGTAGAGAAATACAAGTTTATAAAGTTATATCTTCCTGTGTTGTGTATGATGGAGGATAAGAGAGTTACCCATAAGAGGAATTTAGTAATTCCCTATGTCTATTATACATGTATGGATCCTTAGTGAGGAGTTAAATTACATAAATATTCTATCCATGTGTCCATATTGTGTTTTGGTACCTTGGTACAATTTAGAGTGTATGCTCCTTCAATGTAGCTCAATGCAGGTGAACTATGTAAAAACAGTAGTGTTCATTTATTCATTAAATTTTATATACCCTAAATTATAAGGAGTAATTTATATACTCACTAGTTTGAACACTAGTTCATTTCAATATAGTAACAAGATACATTAATAAGCACATAGATTTAAGAATGACTTGTGTTTGGAAACAATATAATACCCCCACTCACATGGGGTATCTATAATTACAAAATGTTTAAATGTCACTCTCTATCCCAAAATTGATTTGGACAATATTTATAATGACATGTGTGTGTGGGTTATCTAGGACCCTACACTGTGGAGAAGCTCACACTGTGATTCAACCACTTAAAATCATGTGTCATTGTTTTGTGTTATTTACAATTATTATTTCATACATGCATCCTATGATTTATTATAGGGATAAAGGTACATTCTCCGTAATAGGTTTAAAGGGAAAATAATGATTTTAATTAAAATAATATATGGAAAAATTTATTACCACCACCACACTTAAAAATGTATCTATTTCAATATTTTGGGAAAAAATTTTGTATCATAGATTTAAGTTCCTCCTTGATTGGATACTCATATTTAAACTATAAAAATATTCAATTTATCTTCTAATAGGAATGAAGAGGTGAATAATTATTGATGTTATATCAATTATTGATGTGATGAAAATATCTTCTAAGACAATATAATATTTTGAGAAGATAGATATGTGAAAGTTGAATAATAAATCCCATTAATTTAAAGAGGATGAAATTTCAACATCCATATATATTATTCCGAGTGATACCAAACAATTCATGGATGGAGAAAACATAGTGGATAAAGAAAATAGTAATGTGATGCTAAAAATCTAAAACTCATTAAGTTGAAAATATCTAAATGAAGAAGTAGTAATTAATATTTCTATCCAACACAATCCTATGGAAATTTTTTTTACAATTGTAGAATACCATGCAATAAATGCGTTATATAATGATTTATATGTTATCTTGAAAACAACACTATAGAATTTACATTAATGAATTTACACATTAGTAATATATCATTTTGGAACATGTATGAGGATATCACCTAACAAAATGAAAGTTATGAATGGAAGGTGGAAGCAATATATTAAAGGATATTTTCATGTATACATATAGGTATATAATTTGATTAAAAAAATGTTAGGAATGTGATTGATGATGAATTTTTCTATAAATCTAGAAATTAATTTCCATAATAATTAAAAGGGAGAAAATAATCCCTTAAAGGAAATGAGGTAAATATATATGAATTAAGAGAAATAATTTCCTTCAAAGATGAATAAATGGGGATTAATGATTCTAGGAAAATAGAGATTAAAAATTCCATACAATGGAAAGATAACATGCATGTAGAAAATATTGAAAAGGTAATAAGAGATTGTAATGAAATTCTATGTTCCATTGAATATTATAATAGATACTTAAATCCATTATATCTTAAGATTGATGTATAATTGATTTTTCTGAATGTGGTTCACAAAAAAAATTCATTGATGTCAAGATAAAATTTCATTCCCTGAAAAATTATAATGAGGATATTTATTCTAAAATTCATATATATATTCGGAATAATATATTATAATCATCATGTATAAAATATTATATAGGATAAAAAATAAGTATAATTTATTTAAGAAAATATTTTTTCCATTAAATTTTTTTCATGAAAAGTATAGGATGTTCTATAAAGTGTTGATAAAACTGGGTGTGAAAAATTCATATTGACACACCACCACTATAATGGTGAATATATTCATTCTATATAATTTTTTTTTCCTAAAAGGTACTCATTATAATGGTTTTATACACAAAAATGAATTAAATTATCTCTATAATGATTCTCAAGAGATAACATCATTATTTTTTATTGTTAGTTCTATGAAAAGATTCGTAAAAAGGCCATATATTGATTGAAAATATATATATTTCATTGGAAGGAATATAATTTATAAATATATGGGGAGAAAATATGATTTAATGGTAATTACATAAAAGGAAGGAAAAAAATATCAACCTAAAATAGAATGGGATGCTTGGAGAATAATTGTAGAAATTAAAATCATAACATTCATTGTAATGAAGAATGGTGGTTCATATCAACTATGTATATGAAACAATAAATTGAATAAATAAGACAAAAAAATAATTTAAAAATAATTTGAATGAGTAATTTGTGTCAAAGAAACGTTTCCTTAAAAATTAATGTGATAATAAAATAATTCAAAATTTCACAAAGAAGGATGTAACACTAAAGTGAATAAGTTAAATCTATTATGGTAGTAGATGATGCATCACATATCATTTCAATCAGTTATTGAGTGATGGATTTATTGGAGGTAATATACCATAAAAATAATTGAATTAATCCATGAAAGAAATAATTGTATTGGATTGGTAGGGAAAATTAATTAAAATAATTATGAGCTCAACTATATTTTATGTTTTATAATGAAGTTGATACAATTAGTAGGATGTGTTTTTTGGTAAAAGAAATATGAAATTTTCATAAGATATTTCTATATAATAATACCCTATGAAGATGATATGTTAAATAAAATTATGATATGACCAAGAGTTGTAATTGTTTAATATATAAGTTAAAAATAGAAAATGTTCATAAAAGGAGATAATTATAAATAAAAAGATTTTTTCACAATCAAAAAATATTTTCTAATGGATAATCAAGGGAGTAAGCCTAAAAAGTTCCCTCAATGATGGATCCAAAATAGAAGTAATTTTTTTGTGGCTAATAAAAAATCATCCTTTATATTGTAACTAATTAAATATATAGATCTAACCGTATTACCATATCAACTCTATTTATTCCTTAAGAAAATAAATTAATGGTTTGTTGGAAAAAGTATAGATGTAATGATGTGTGTTGAAAAATAATTATATTAGGTGATTGTTTTAGTCAAGGAAGTTATTTGAAAAATTAGTACCATGATGTTAATTTACAAAAGGAACTAACCTTGTTGAATATGTTCTCAAAGTGCTCCCATTTAGTGTGTAAATATTTTAGTAATCATCTAGAAGTTATAATTTAAATAAATATAAAATTCAAAAAGTATTTTATTTTTTCCTTTTAAATATATTGTTTTCAGGTTATTATATCCAAGATTTGATTGTATAGATTTCGAAGTTAAGGGGGGTGAAAATGGATTCATTAATAAAATTAAATATGAAGTGTATTTGGGTAATACCATGATTTAAGAAATAGTGTTTGGAATTTAATTAGTCACTCATGTATTATGCACTAACCATTACTCAACATGATTTGGATATTATTAGATGATTAGAAAAAATTTGGTATTAGAGTTTTAATTTTTTTTAAAAAATAAAAAAAGAATAAAATGGTAGAATAAGTATTGATATGAATTTTTTTATGGGTACTAAAAAAACAACGAGAATTATTATTGAACCCATTGGTGATTATTTTTTTTGTTAAAATATTTGGTGTCAATATGAGTTTTGAATATATTCATTGAAATTTTTTCAAGTACATTAGAATTTTTGGTAAGAAGATGAAGTATGGAGAAAGTAGATTTGATAACGAGTAGATTACCTAAGATACATGTGCTATGTTGAAAAAATTGAGAACATCGTGTATCATGGATCATGTAGTTCCCTCAGAGTATATATGAAACTATATAAAGAATTTTATTTATATTGAATTGAAGAGTTGCATTCATTGATAATATAGAATAGATGTGAGATTCTTCGATTTTGTATAATAATAGAGATCCATTATTGTGTGTGAAATATTTTTTAGTTTTGATTATGAGTTGGTACTTGTGGTTACATTATGTTTATAATATTCCCTTATCAGTAATTTTAAGATAAAATTTAATTTTGATAATAATTATTCTTGATATTTTATTTGTACAGTATTTTTGGTAGGGTTGATAACTTTTTTATTAGTAAGGAAAGTAATTAAGAAGACACTGATGATTAAATAAGAACACTTCTATAATGAGTTCTTAGAAACTACCCCAATTATTATCATGCATAGCGGATACTATTTATAAATAATTCACACATGGATGATGATGTGTATATAAATATTTATTGAAGGCAAAATTTGTGTTTAATTTATAGGAATGTAATGAAAAATACATTTTTGAAATACTATTAGAAAAAGAAGAAGTTAAAAAGAGGGTTTGTGGTTGATAAATATTTATTGAAAATTTTCTCTCCCATTTATTTAAATATTGAAAGTAAAATTAATTAATTTTATAAAATTATTTTAGATAAATGTAAAAGTATGAAGTTTAATTGAGTATGTTTCTTATATATTCAAAATACCTGAACTCAAAATTGTTTAAAATTACATGAAATTATAATAAATCATTTTGATGTTTGATTAATTATCATTTGAAGTTATTTGAGGTTTATTGAGTTGAATTAATGTTCCGAAGAATGGATGGAGTGATGTTGAGAATGATGGAATTCAATTATGGATGTTTTCAAGATATAAATTTTTTGAAATTTGATAAATTTCAATCTTTGGGAGAATAAAACTAATTTCTTATCTGTTGTGTGAGAATAATGTTCTATTTCTAAGATACATATGAATAATAATATAATACATAGTATTAACTCCATAAAAATATAATCTATGTCAAATCAGAGCATCTCATTATAAGAGTATCTAAATCCAATATAATAATAAATATATGTTTATTATGGCTATGTATGTGCAACCCAAACTATGGATAAAAACACAAAATTCATAATGATTTTTTATATTTACTTTAGTTTTGAGTTAGGTATGTAAGAGTATATTGGGATCTATATAAGGCTGATTTGAGGTTGAATTAGAGTAAATAAAAGTTTTATATGTTCGTATGAGAGTAACCTAGATGTTTTAAAAAAACAATATAACTTTTATATATGATATGATCGAAAAAATAAAGTTTCATGTAAGTGTAAAATCAATTTTTTATGTGAATATTAAGAATAATATATATAATGATTTTCTAAAATCCATGGATTATGTCATGACATGTATGTGATTATACAGGATTCAAGATAAGATTTTTCTAAATATTTATAGAATAATATAGCAATGAGAGACTAATATTCACACAATAAGATTATTACTTCATGTTAGAATGAACACATGGAAATATCATAATGTTCTTTAGAGGATTTAGATAATTAAATTTATCTTAATTAATTGAGATCTAAATGAATCAATAAGTTAACTATTTTAAATAATTTAATGGCGATATTTTATGGAAACGCAAAGAGTTATATTTATGGTTGATTACACTGAAAATTTAATGACGTAATATTTTTATTATAATTGATGAAGTAATAGGATTAATATTTTAGATGATATATTAATTAAAATGAAGATGACCACACTGTCATGATATTTAGAGGTTTCCATATTTAAAAAAGTAGTACATTTCCTGGTGATTTTGAAATAAGTAGTATATATAATATAATTAGATGAAAATATGATGAGAATATAGTATATATCACCCAAATTGAATATACTAGGTTTCATAAAATTTTGAGGTGATGTTAACACAATTAGAGTACATTATTATATTATAAAGGAAAAATAAATTAGAGAATAGAGAAAATCATTGTTTTTTTGAATGTTTATTATAAGAATTAAATAAAAGGAAGAGGAAGAAGATTAGGGAGAGAACATGATGTTATTGACAGTGAATATCACTCATATTGATGTCATGGAAAGAAAAATAAGTAATACATCATTGAAAAATTATTATGAAATACAAAAAACTATGGATTAATTCCAAAACCAACTAGGGTAATCTAATTTTTTTATTTAAGTGAACACTCAATCCAATCTTGTTAATCATTCCTTATGATGTCTTTATGTACTATCATTTTCACACATATGTGATCATAAAAATGCATGTAGGTTCTTCAAAAGAATCTAGTTAGTATTGTGAAAATATTTTTGTCAGTACCAAATAAAGATGGATTATGTCAATCCACATCCTCTTAGATGATTTTAAAAATAATAAATCAATTGTTTGAAGGGTTTAAAAAACCTCCAGGCATCAGGGATGACCTCACACATTGTGAGTGAACCTTATAATAATATGTGTGTCTATTTTATATTGTTCATTTTTATTACATCATCCATGGATATTGAAACAGAGTTTATAGTGTCACATATATTTTCTCTAAGAGGTTCAATGTTGAATGAAAATGTTCTTAAATTGGTGAAATGATGGATACACAGTTTGAACCCCATCTCGATGTAGCTATATCAATTTTTTATAAACATTTAATAGATGATTATTATAACTATATTTGGTTCTACAAACTAAATTGACATAGAATGATCCTTCATTTCTGAGATTTATTTATCCTTCATTATACAATTATATACCTTTCAATATTTTATAATTTTTAGCCATATTATATTAGTAGGCACTATCAAGAATTCATGAATTTCTAACATTAACTACTTTTTATACATCCTCAATAACCATTTTTTTAAATGATGAGACATCCTTTCATTATATATTTATTTTCCATTTATTTTAAATTTCATTATTAGTATAGCGATACACTTCTTGGATGTGTGTCTGATTTTCTTACACGTCCCAAAAATTTTCCTTAAAGTAAAATTGTGTTATGAAACTATATGTTTTCTTTAAAATTTTTTATTATATGAAATTATAAAAAATCTTGTCAACTCCACCATGATTCATGGTCTCTCGTAGATTTAGAGAGTGAATAATTTAACCGAAACATGATGGATTTTTGTCCACAAAATTCAAAACACCAACATCTTACATCAATGTGAAATCACATTGGATGGACATATTGTTCCTAAAAATATTATCATTAGTCATCCATTAAATATTTAATTTTATAATTCATTAAAACAACTCATGATTAGGGAATCCTCTTAATCTAAGGATTTATCCTTAATCATGGCACTACGTTTATTTTTCTTCTACACCTCATGGTTTTTGTTATTTTTAGAAACCACATTTGATTTTTTATTTGGTAAATTATTATTCAATGTTGAAGAAATCACAATTATCTATTTATTATCACATATTCCTCTTTTTATTGTAATATATATTTACTAAGACAATAGTTTATGTAATCATTAGAGATTATATGTGTTTATCAAAAACAAAAAAAATCTCTCAAATGATTTTAATTATTCACCAACTTATTTATTCAAATTATGAAACTCAAATTGTGTGCACTAAAATGAATTTTTAGAATCACTCAACATCACCTCAAAATAATTTTTATATTTAATCTTAATAACGAAATTTTTTGTAGTAATTATAAACTTATTATATCTTCCTCACAATTTATTTCATTGAGAAAACCAATATTCCATGTGTAATCATCGTCCTTTTCATTAATCTCCTTGAATTTTGAGGTATCAATGGATTTATTAAGAGATTATTTTTCCATCCTCCAAGAAGTATTTTAACATTCTAGTTTCTTATTTTCCTTCAATAACCCAATATGTTCTATTATAAATTTCAATTCCTTTTGTATCACCCCATCTTATCTTCCCTCAATAGTGGCCCTTGATCTTCTGTGAAGGGATATTTTGAATAATATCATTTTGTAATAAAATATATAGGTCTTTCATTATTTATGTCCTTATCCTTATTTCCCCTTTATATCCCCTTCACATTAACTGAATTTCCTCCATTTTTTATCTACTAATTATTCTCCTCAATGATGTTAGTGATTCAACATCTTTTTGTTACTTATCAATTTTTTGAATGAAAATGACTAAAAATATCTATTATAACTTGAATAGTGACACATAAAATGAATTACATCATCATATTTACCTTTTAATCATTAGATTTTTTTAAATAATGATATGAATCAATTAAAATTCAAGGAATCTTTATTGAAAATGATTTCATCTGTATCCATATTTTTTGATAAATATGATTGAATGTTTCTATAGATCAAGAACGTATTATTTATCAGATACTCATTATCTATTTAATGTTGTGTAATGAACTATTATTATAGATAATTTTCTCCTATAATATTATCATTATGTTAAATATCTTGTTTGGCATGAAACAACAATCTAAAACATAATAAGACACAATTTTGAAGATAAATATAACCATTTTAATGTACATATAAAATCATATGATATTAATATATGTAAAAAAATTATGTAACAAAATTTGAAATAAAAATAAATGTTAAATTTGATGCTTATGAACTAAAAAAATTCAGTTAGTACATGTAAATATCTAATAAAATCATTTTATGCATAAATTGTTTTTGAAATAATTTTTATGAAAATTGAATTTCTATTTTAAGGAAATAAATTTATTTATGGTTACATGATGCTATATATTCGGTTATATATTAACACTGATTTTAAAAAGGTAAAAAATAAGAATATAAAAATACTATTTGAAAAAGTCATTTTCCATAAAAATATATTTCATTATACTTTATATTTCTATTTAAAATATAAATTCATAAAGTTTTTAATTTGAATTTGAAAAAAATAAATGTAATTTTTTTTATTTAGGATATTAGAATATTCTTATAATTATTTTATTATTTTTTTTAAAATATTTATTCCTTTATAAATTGGGAATAAAATACTATTTTTACATATATCTTTACTTTTATGACATAATTAGAACATATGAATGACTTATAACATATAAAACCACTCCGTTGATCAAAGTGTTATTTTAAAAGCAAATATAAATATTTAAAAATAGTAAATTTAATTTAAAAAACAAAAGTTTACGTTTTAGATCACAAGTCCTACTTTTCAATAAAATATTTTTCAATGAATTATACATTTATTATTTTAGAATTAAATTTTACCACATTATGATACTGTATCTATTAATATGGATTTTATATTTTTAATCATAAGGATGAAATTATTTTATAATATATTTTTTATTACTTCGTATAAAAACAAAATTACACAGATAAAAAATAGTTTCCATGTTAAAAAGTGAAAATGGTAAAAGGTTAAAACATATTGGATACAAAAATAAAATATGAATAATTCATGTTTCCATTTGAGTGGTTGAGACATTAATTGACCTTTCCTCATAATCTCACAAATATATTCCCACTTCGAGACCGCATTCATTGAGTAGAATACCTCTTGTGAAAAAATGTCACTCTAATCAATTATGAAATGATCCATATATTATATCCACTCTAGGTTATGGATTGTTTCAATTAATATTATCTCCAATAGATTGTGTCCCAAAAACAATTGACAAAATATAACCATAAAATATAAAAAATACAAGAAAAATAAAATTATGAGTTAGTAATTGTAAAATAATAAATTTAAATAATTATATATTATTATTCTATTTGCATAATTATTTTCAAAGATGTTATTCGATGAACCATTTAAAAAATGGGTATAGTATATAACCTTAATAAATTAAATTGATCAAATTTAAAAAAATATAATAGGAAATATTTTTATTTTCTTGGATACTATTACAATATATAATTATTTATCAGTTTAAATAAAATAATATCAATGACACCGGATGTATTCGAAGCCTTTTTTCAATAAAACACATTTTTTCTTAATATTTTGTATTTTTATTTAATTAAATAAAATATTAATTTCATATTCATAATTTTATAAAGGATAAATTAATTCTTTATTGTATATTATGAAAATTAGAATAGGTTTAGTTATTTTGGAATCTAAAAAAATTGCTCTTTTAGTGAATAGTGCATGATTTCATTGTAACAAATTATAAGAATTTTTTTGTTAAATAACTATTAATTTTAAATTTATGAAACCCTTTTTATTTTCCAACTTTTTTTACAGACATCTTAATAAATTTCAAAAATACTATTATTTAATTTATAAAAACATATTTTAAATTTGAAATTTATATTATATTTAGTGAAAAAAATAAAAAAAATTATACATATATTATTTCAAAAATAATATTCAAAAATATAAGAAATTAAATCAAAATAATTTCATTAATTTTAGGAATAATTTTTACCAAATTATATTATAATTAACATTTAATTTTTATTCATAAAGAATATATTATCAAGGAAAAACATGATAGAGTGGTGAAAAAATGGTAAAATGATCGACCTAATATGTAAAAGGAAAAACACATTAAAAAAAATTTAATTTATTTTTGGAGGTGTGGATTGAACAAATGTATTTTAATATATAATATTTTTCAATTTTTGATCCACATTAATGAATAGTGAAGTTCCATGATTTAAAAGCTTTGAGTTTTCAACAAAATTAATCTTTGATTCACTTATTAAAGAGACTCTCCTATCTCTACCTACGCTGACACAAAAACATTGTCTATGGGATGAAATTATACATAATTTTCTACTAAAAACAGCTAAACACAATAAATATTTTTTTCCTTCTCAAAATTCCATCCTTAAAAAGATTAATCTCTTTAACAAAAGATATATTTGATGTAGTAATGTATAGATTTCTAGACACATGTCTCTCATTCCAATTTCGTTATGATTTTCTATTGATTATCATATTTAATTTCAATAAATTACACTGATAACATCATTATAATGATAATAACCATATTTTATTATAATTTTTTTACAACAATTAACCACCCTCCCCATTTTTAGTAATAACGACAAAAATGTTAACTATTCATTGTCCAGACTGATGCATTCCCAACACGATGTGTTTCATTTTCCTTTTATATGATACAAGGAAAGTCCAAATAGGGAATATAATATATTATTATAATATTTATCACATATTTGAGATCTTGAAATGTTAAAAGGCATTTCTCATTTCCCCATTCTTTGGAAACTGAAATCGTTTTCTATGTTTTCTTGTGCACTTCTACCGGTATGGAATGATCAATTTTTTTTCATTTCTTCACCACCAAACATTGATGTGATGAATAATTAAATTAAATAATAAATATTATGTTTATGATTTGAATATGTTGTATTAATATAAATTTCACATCTTATTATTAATATTAATGAAAAAAGCATTATAAAATCAATATTCTTAAACATACAAACTGTGAAGAAAAAACCATTTATTCAAGTTATGTAAGATGTTAATATTCACTATTTATTATTATGATTCCTTATAAATTTGAAATATCACTATAACAATCAATATATTAGATTATTATTCTACTATAATAATGTTATTTTATCTAAATCACCTAATAGCCATCTCGTAATCATGGTATATTCATGTTTGGGTCGGTTTGACCACCTACATGAAAACTACCATGAAATTGTATCATTGAAGGTTTATGAAAAATAATTAAAATTATAATATGATATAAATTTGTAAATAATTCTACAAAGGATACATTATTATTTAACTGATTAATTAATAAAACAACATTTGTAAATAATAATTCACTGGAAAATGGTCATTGTAAATTTCATCAATGAGGATAAAAAAATTATACCAATGAAAGAAAATTTAAACATAATAAATCATAGTAAATAATAACTTAATTTAAAATTAATTATTATGGGAAGATAAAATTTTCATGAAGACAAAATCTCGTCACTTCTCTTATGAATGTGGCGTAATTTGTTTAAATTTTAATCACCCAATGATGGAAAATAGGTAAATACTAACTTATATATATATATTTGTGTGTGTGTGTGTGTGTATATGTGGAATTATTAAAAATGGGGAGTGAATATTGCTATAGTTATGAATATAGTTCTTTGGTATACAAATAACTAACTTAATTAAATTATTCTAGATGTGTGGTGAATGTATGGAATGAATCTAGGGAAAGGTAAGATTTGTTCATCTCAACATCCACTCCTTGAGATATGGTTTGAACTATGTGAAAAATTTCATTAATGTGGATTATTTGATATCTATTTGAGATATAATATCCTGAATTATTCTTTAGTTAAGGTATGTTATGTTCAATTACCATTCCTCTAATACAAGTGGTTTTGACTTAAATATTACTCAATTCGTATGAGATTATTTTTCTCATATTTAATTTCATGAGAATTATTTCTTAATATGAATAATTATACCTCATATATGGATTGATTGCTACATAATTATTTTCTTTTACCTTATTTATGTTTTTGATGAGTTTTATCATATAATTTCATTAAATATTCAATAATTAAAATGATACATAACTTTAATCTACTTTTGATAAAAAAATGTTACTCAACCCATAAGGTATTCATTCCAAATATTACTTTCAATTTGAGATTGTTTTTAAAATATAATCCTTCTATTAAATTATTAAAACTTATTAAACCTCTCAAAATTACCATTATTTATTCATAGATTTTTATATATTCCCTCTACATTTTTATTTCCCACTGACTTATATTTTACCTAAAATGTTTCTTATAAGTGAAACAGACCTCATCACTTCTTTCTTATTGGGAAACTCTCTTTTTCCAAGTCATAATTAATTGAATTATTTATAACATGTTCTTATATATGTTTAATAATTTATTAAGTTTATTTTATACTAATTTGAAATAATTTAATAGTTTATTTTAAACATTTTTTGTATGGTTCATTTTGATAAAATATAAAATAGAATCAATTTTTAAAATTTTTTATGTGGGAACCTATATTTTCCAGTATTTTTATTTTCTATGAGTATTCATTTATTTTATTTTATGGATTTAAAAATAAAAAACTCATTCCCATTTATTTATAAAATACACTTTCTAAATTGTTTTCAAAAAGACCATATAAGTTTCTTATTTGAAAATTGATTTTTCTTAATGATCCAAAAAATTGTGTTCATAAAAATTCAATACCTTATAATTAAATTATTCTTGATTAAGGATATCATTCTAATGCAACGATCCAAAATATTTCAATGGATAACGTATATAATGACCCTCTGTTTTTAAGGAATGATCTATCACTACCTTTTTCTTTTTAATCATCCACTACATATAATCCAAACATTTCACCAAATTCCTTTTCTCCTTTCATAAGATATTTTTGATTCATTTTATTGTAGGTATTTCACCGAGATTCCCTACATAAATTAATTTTGGGAAATTATATGATTTATCATATAACCTTTATCTATATAATGTCAAAATTATACGAATTATAATATTTATTTAATTTTATTTACATATAAAGTTACTTTATTTCATTGGATACCAATTTATTTTCCATGGGTTTATCATGTTATGTTAATTGATGTAATTATTAATGATTTCATTATGTGAATCCATATAAAATCCCATTTTCATTCAATGGGTTATTAATTATGTGTTTAGTGAAACTAAGTCTTTATCCACTAGTTCATTATGTTATAAAAGAGATTTTTTATCATTTGGAATATTTTAGGGAACCAAGTATATTTTCATGAGATAATATATTCCTGAGTAATTATTTTTTAACTTGTAAGATTGGTAATTTAGGGGTGGATCATGATTGTAGTGTTTCCTATAATAATGGTTGTACTAAATTTGAAATTTGTCTCATAGTTCAATGTGTGTTCTCAAAAAAATGTTTTTGTTCCATGGCTCTTGAATACTGACATACTCATTTGATTAATGTTTTATAATTTTTAAATATTTATTCCATGATTCTATATCTAAGCATTGTTGGTTTTTATATTTTTATATATCATTATTATAAACACAAGATCATCTTCTTAACACATATTTTTGTTTACTTTAATCACTTATTTTAACCCTTAATGTGTATCTGAGTTCACCCCTTTTTTTATCCATTTTTTGAGTCTATGAATACAAAAAAGTATTTAATGGTTAAGGCAGTCACTCAACTAGATAATTTGTGGGAGACATTTAGGACTCACTATAGATTGAGTAATTTAACATATAATGGAATATTATTCATTTAAAATAACAAAAATGGTTTTTGTTAGTTATTTTGTTCATATTTCTCTAAAACATTAAATCTAAATGGTATTGGGAATGTATTATATAGAAATGTTTTCTATAATTCATGCAATTACTGAAATACTAGGTCTGATATATCATAGTTGGCATTAGATTAGGTTTGAGATAACATTGGAGATTATGATGTTATCAGTAGATGATAATTTGGGAGTTAGAAATTTCATCAAAGAATGATAAGTTATGGTTTAACCTAATTTCAATGGTTTGGATAACCCTGTAGTAAAATTGAGATAATATTAATTCTTTTTTACTATTATGACAATAGATCCTTCATAAAAACTCAGGGGGTAATTCTACGAGATATGTTAACATATTGGATAACAACATGGATTTTGTTAAATTATCATTCTATGGTTTTCAAAGAAAAAAATATCTATCTAGATATAGGTAGGTGGATATGGATATAGAATATTGGTACATAGGTTTCATAACCCAAAATAGGGGATGTTTTGTTTTAACATTGTAACATCCCGAGTTTCCATGATACACTTCTTTTTCATTAATGCAATAGCTTGCATTGTACGCAAGTTTGAGATTCTAACACACTACAACAAATCAAAATAGCCAATATGAATAGTAATACCCCCTTTTGAAATTATATATATATCTTATATTTCAAAATTGACTTCATTTTTGGATTCGGAATATCTAAATTAGCCTATGTTGAATTTTTGGTATTTTTCTGAGAACTTCTAATTTTTTATGAATAGTGAAAAATACTTAAAAAAAACTTTTTTAATAAAAATAATTTATACTGATAAATTATAATATTGAGTGGTTTTAATGTATAATTATAATATATTTTTACCATTTTATCCAATAGTGGTCATTATAATTAATTTCACTTTGAAATTGGACATAAACAATTATCAATCTTTTGATATATATTGTTTCTTAAAAACACGATATTTGTTGTGACAGCGGGAATTAATTATAAAATTAATTAATGCAACTTATATGTTTGGAATTTTGTAAAATAGACATCATTTTTGAAATCGGAATATTAATTATAGCTTAGGGTGAAATTTTGACATCGTTCTAAAAAACAACAATTGTTGATTAATAGTGAAACCACTAAGTGGTAGTTAAAAAACTGATTTTTCATTTAAATGAAGAATTACCACTTCTGTGATTTGATTTTCAAAAATATGACATACATGATTTTCATTAGGAAGTAAAATTTTGTTCAATGGGATTAAAATAATTTTTTGGTGAATAGTAACTTTTAAGTTTAATTAATCGTGATTAAAGGTAATTAGTGAAATTTAAGGTAAAAATGATATTATAAAAATATTAAAATACCCTTAAACTTGTCCTACCCTTATTGTATGAGTCATGGATGACCAATAAAATTCATGGGTCAACTTGGGGACCCCATGGATCCACTTGGGTAAGAAAATGACATTAATAACTTTTTATTTAAAGTAAAAATAAAATTGTCACAAACATGTGTTGTTTTACTAAAAAAATTATTACATGGGGTTATATAAGTTAAATTTTAGACTATAAATATTAATTGGGAAGATAAAACGATTTCCTACATCATGATATATTTTTTATAATTTTTAGACATTAAATAAATTAAATTATTAATGACCCCATGATGATGCAGCGATTACCTCATTAATTAACGATTTAAATAAAATAAAAACATAATGTACAATATAATACATAAACATGTAAAAAACCTTTTGTATGAGTATATTTCGAACCCTTATCACCTTATATTTGAAATATATAATTTTTGGATCTTTGAAAACCGAAAATCATTTCATAATAATGTAACATTTCATGAGTATCCAAGAGTGCCCGTCCTCTCCTCTTATAAAAGGCCCCCACAACTACCACCATATTCACACCATCCAATCCATTTGGCTTGGCCAAACTCTGCCCAAATACTCTCCCAACTTCCCTATCTTACTCCTAGAAGCCTCACTTTGGGCATAAGACTTCCCATGGAAGCCTTTGGCTCAAATCAAAAAGAGTTACCCAATTTTAAGGTAATGTCTTCCCTTGTGTTATTTTGATTTATTTTGCTTCTACAACCCCCTAAACTCTTTTTATTCTTTTCCATTGTAAGAAAACCAGTATATTAAATATACTAGTATGTTTTTATGAGAAGGATTTGATTTACACTTACACACACCATCGTCTAATGGTTAAAGAACAAACTGTTTCTGTGATTGGCGAATGTTTGCCTCACGAAATGATGATTGTTCAATCTTCTTTTACCACCCCTCGTGGTGGCCATTAAGATGTCACTATATTTATATATAATATATATTATTTTTATGTTTTCATTATGCTTATGTATTTTTCATTTATGGCATACCTTTATGATTTCCATTATGGGTAAACGCAATAATTTCAATTTAGTAAGTGCGGACTACCATCCCCTCAAAGTGATTTGAATTGTTAATGCCATATGTTGGATGTATAAAGGATAGAGTAAATGGTATTATACATTATATTATATTGGAATTATAATATACCTTTATATAATTATAATTTCATTCCATTAAATTCAAAATATAAATTAAAGTAGCATTCATGCGTACGTACGTCTTACAATCTCCATGAACGGTGCATTTCATTTCTTACCTCTAAACGTTATATAATACAATAAATGCATGTATATACTGGATATATATGATATATATTCTATCTAAATCATGAATATAATTCTGTATATAATGGATATTTCACCACATGAGAAACTTGTAATTATAAGAGGTTTATTTTTGACTCAAGTACCAAAGATCAAAAAAATGACAGTTATTAAGTTAAATAATAACATAATGTTCATAGCATGGTAATAAGTGATATGAAAGGAATAATGAACTTGAAAAAGGTTCTTAAGCAAGTATATATTAACTCTAGTTTATTATTCAGGAGATTAAATAATGTTCTAGTGAAGTCGGACACGAGGTAAGGGAACTTCTTACCCCAATTTTCATTGTTTGGGTTAATCTTCTACTTTCAAATTACATCATGATATTATTATTTCCTATCTTGTATTTGTACTTTCATTATGTGTACTTATAGTGAATAGACATTATAGATCTATTTTATTAGAAAATGTTCTTTTTAAGGAACTTCTTCTCAATCTCCATTCATTGAGGCATATTTTATTTTATACACAACTTTCTTTTATATGATGTATAAACACCTCTGACTTTTACGTTTATTCAGAGGGAATCTTTTTATACGAATTGTTTTACTAAATGAAAAAATGGAATGTTTTTTTTGTCGTATGTATGCAGCGACAATTACTTCTCCTCCGCTGTGAGCATTATTTGGGTTTCGGCTTCCTCTAAAAGCCATAACATTTTTTTAAATGAAAAATAAATACCAAGTTTTAATTTTCTTTTATTTTGGTATTGAAAATAGTTTTGATAATGTTTTTATTATATCAATGTGTTGTATTTATATCTTGTGATTGAAATGTGGAAGTGTTATGTTTCCTTTATGCATGTTTTATGTGATGCTATTATGTTATTGTTTATGATATGTTTAAACCTGTTCATATGAGGAATGTATTTGACTTAATATGTGATGGGTGGAGCCCGCTATATCTCCTCGATGCATCGACAGGTCTCATGAGACAAACTAGTGTCTTGGCACTAGGCCTTGACAAAATCTTATTTTTAGTTTTGGCCCGAGGCCTTGGCTACGTGGTTATGATATTCTGGCATTATTCATTCCATCATTATGAAAGTGGTTATTGATATTGCATGTGATTATTCAACCAGAAGAATATCCATGTGAATAAGTAAATGGCATTTTTTCATTTTATTTTTCCATATTATGATGAATTTCATGTTTAAAAGGATTTTGTTTAGTTATGCATTGCCTTAAATGTTTATGTTTATTTATGAAAGCTTCTGCTATATTGTTATCCCTACTAAGCATCTGAGCTCACCCCTTTCAATGTTTAAATTTTTCCAGGATGTGAAGAAGAATTTTATGAATGAACTAAAGGGATAATACGAGGGGATATGAAGACAAGTTGTTTTTTTAGTTTTGTATTACTTTATGATGTAATGTAAAACTTATGAATGTATCTAGTGTTTCAAGGCTACTATTATAATCGGTCTATCGAGACTTGATCTTTGTGATCATGCCAATGTTACGTAATAATGCACTGACTCTAGGTAACTGGGGTTGGGGTGTTACAGTTGGTATCAGAGGCAGTTTAGTACTATCCTTTGAAGCTAGATTTAGAAAAAATCTGATTAGAGCACATAGCCCAAAGATAGACTTTGACTATTAGTATATAAAAACTTCCTAGAATTTTGGTATTATAGAGATTTTGTGAGTTTTCCACGCAATACATCCCTGTCTAGATATGAGCAGGTAGAGGCAGCTCTGGCACAGATGTAACTAGGGGTAAAACCCGAAAACACCACTTTGAGATAGACATGAACGGAAACTGGTGCATGACAATGGGCCTTGCTGCACTCTTAGTTACGACACTCCCAGGGGATATGTTTACGATAATTATCATTTTCATTACAAACCATTATGATGGGTTTATGAGTATATAATTCCTCAAATTAAACATTTCTTTTTATGATTATGTATTATATCCATAAATAGTTCATTTTATGTTATGTGTTTTACAAGTATGGAATTATGTATTTTGACTCATAAACTAATCTAGTTTATGCAATTTTTTAGAAATGGCGCCTAGTGGGAGGAATAGAAACCATAAAAATGCACGCACTCCATGAAGGGATTTTCCTCCTGCTCAAGATAATTATTGTGAAGCTGGAGATACAACTGGTGCTGATCAACTTATCACCATACTGGGACAACTCACTCAGGTTATGAATAATAACCTTAATCGTATGGACCACCCTAATCTGCAACGTGTAGGATCATTGTTAGACCGCTTCATGAGGCAATAACCACCAACATTTAATGGGGGTACAAATCCATTAGTATCTAAGAAATGGATAAACTCTTTAGAGAAAATATTCCATACCGTGGGGAGTAGCGAAAGGGAGAAGGTTGTCATGGCAGTTTACCACCTCCCTAGAGATGCCGATCAATGGTGGTCGCTGATTCAAAACACAAAGGAAGATTAATATGTATCATGTATGTAATGGAGGGAGTTCAAAGAGATTTTCATAGAAAAATACTTCCCTTGTGACCATCGAGAAGATATGGAAAGTCAATTTCTGAGTCTAAGGATAAAGGAGGATGAGAATGTTGCAAAGTATAAAGCTAACATTACAAGGTTAGCGAGGCATGCTCCAGATTATATATATAACCCAAGAAGTAAGATTGATCGTTTATTTGACGGGTTAAAACCATTTCTCCATCGAGCCGTAGTCTCAAAATCATTCTCATCGATGAATATATTGTCTCATGTGCGATCAAGAAAGAAAAGGAATTCTCTAAATCTTTTGACAACAAAGTAAAGAAAGAGAAGAAGAGAACAGTGGAAAAAGAGATAGATAATGGGAAAAAGGGAAAGAAGGATTTTCCATTATTCGATAATTGTGGGAAGAATCACTCTGGTACTTGACTAAAATGAATGGGAGTTTGTTACAATTATGGAGAAAAAGGTCACCGAGCTCGTGATTGAAAGGGAAAGAAAGAGGCTATCAATGTTGAATGCTACAATTGTATGGAAATGGGTCATTAAGCAAATGAATTTCCTAAGCGTCAGGGAAACTTAACTCAGAAAGGGCTAAGGGATCAAGGCCAATCTTATGCTGTTACTACTGTTGAAGTGGAATAATTAATGTATTGGTGCTTTTGGACTCAAGGATTATATTGTGGTTATAAGAATAATGTGAAATATATATAAGGACTGTACTGCAGTACTTATTGTTTTCATTAAGGTTCTAATATGATGAAGGTAATCATATTTTTGGTATGTTACAATAAGAGAAACATTACTTTGTTTGGGGAATCTGATGTTACAATTGATTTTGGAATTTAGAGACCTTTTAGAGAAAGTCTGGATAGAGGTATTTTGGATAACTATAAAGGTTGGAATGGATTATGTTGAACCTTGGATAGTATTTTCTAATGTTAAAAAATTTCTAAAGATTATTTTTGGAATATTATAATACTATAGTTTTAGGAAAAGGAAAACCTGTAGGTCGGAGGATAACCCGTCACATCGGACAAAGCTGTAGGAATCAAACCCACAACCATAGTGCGACAGGCCTTTATTACTTACCAATAGCCTATAAGAGGTCCCTAGTCATTACAAAATAGTTTTCCTAATCTAAATGGTATGTGATAATATTTCTAACCTTGTACGATTAGGATAAATATAATATTTTTGAGTTCTATTATCATTTTTAGTGAAAGATGAGTTTGTGGTAGAAATTAGTTGAAGGTTGAAACTCTACTTTTCAAGAATAAATATATATATAACTATCTCTTGTTATGTGAATAAATTAATTATTAAACTTTAGTAAAGGGATATTAAAACAAAAAATGTGTTATCCAAATACCTTATGTCTTGTTGAACTAATAATATTTTAAATCAACATAAATTGAAGGCTTTGAGGCCCTCAATTTTACACTTGTTTATGATTGATGACCTCAATCACTCCCTACAAATATTTACGTTTTTCCTCCAATTATATGTCTCTAATTGACACAAATTTTCTCTTTATCGAGATCATAATTTGGTGGTCACTTTTTCATTTCCCTTTCCCTCTTATTAAGGCTAAATTTTATTAACCTTATTTCCGATGTGAGTTTTCCACAAAGGTATTTTATATTTTTAACATTTTATTTTCAAAGAAAAATTTCAAACTGTGAGGACACTATTTATTAATGCAGGGGGGAATGTAACACCCAGAGTTTCCACGATACATTTCTCTTTCAATAATGCAATAGCTTGCATTATACGAAAGTTCGAGATTCTAACACACCGTAACCAATCAAAATAGCCACTATGAAAAATAATACCCACCTTTTGAAATTATATATATATCTTATATTTCAAAATGGACTTCATTTTTCGATTAGTAATATTGAAATTATCCTATGTTGAATTTGTGGTATTTTTCTGAGAACTTCCAATTTTTTATGAAAAGTGAAAAATACTTAAAAACAACTTTTTAAATAAAAATAATTTTTAGTGATAAATTATACTATTGAGTTGTTTTAAGGTATAATTAGAATATATTTTTACCATTTTATCCGATTTTGGTCATTATAATTAATTTCACTTTGAAATTGGACATAAACAATTATCAGTCTTTTGATATATATTGTTTCTTAAAAACACGCTATTTGTTGTGACAACGGGAATTAATTATAAAATTAATTAATGAAAACTATATGTTTGTAATTATTTAAAATATGCATCATTTTTGAATTTGGAATATCAATTATAGCTTAGGGTGAAATTTTGTCATTGTTATGAAAAACTTCAATTTTTGATGAATAGTGAAACCACTAAGTGGTAGTTAAAAAAATGATTTTTCGTTTAAATGAAACATGACCACTTCTGTGATTTGATTTTCAAAAATCCTACATACATGGTTTTCATTAGGATGTAAAATTTGGTTCAATGGAATTAAAATAATTTTTTGTTGAATAGTAACTTTTAAGTTTAATTAATCGCGATTAAAGTAATTAGTGAAATTTAAGGTAAATATGATATTATAAAAATAAGAAAATACTGTTACACTTGTCCTACCCTTATTTTATGAGTAATGTCCGACCATGAAAATCCATGGGTTAACATGGGGACCCAATGGAACCACTTGGGTAAGAAAATGACATTAATAACTATTTATTTAAAGTAAAAATAAAAGTGTCACAAACATGTGTTGTTTTACTAAAACAATTATTACATGGGGTTATATAAGTTAACTTTTAGACTATAAATATTAACTGGAAATCTAAACAGATTTCTTAAATCATGATATATGTTTTTATAATTTTTAGACATTAAATAAATTAATTTTCTTTATTACACCATGATGATGCAGTGATTACCTCATTAATTAACGATTTAAATAAAATGAAAAGATAATGTAAAAAAAATACATATACATGTCAATAACCTATTGTATGGGTATATCTCTAAACCTTATCACCTTATATTAGATATATATAATTTTGGGACCTTTGAAAACCGAAAATCATTTCGTAATAATGTAACATTTCATTAGATTCCAAGAGTGCCCCTCCTCTCCTCTTATAAAAGGCCCCCACCACTACCACATTATTCACACCTTCCAAGCCATTTGGATCAGCCAAAATCTGCCCAAATACTCCCCCAACTTCCCTATCCTACTCCTAGAAGCATCACTTTGGGCATAAGTCTTCCCAAGGAAGCCTTTGGCTTAAATCAAAAAGAGTTGCCCGATTTTAAGGTAATGTCTTCTCTTGTGTTATTTGGTTTTATTTTGCTTCTCCAACCCCTTAAACTCTTTTTATTCATTTATTTTGTAACATCACCATTATATTAAATATACTAGGATGTTTTTGTGAGAAGGATTTTATTTTCACTTACACACACCTTCGTCTTATGGTTAAAGAACATATTGTTTCTATGGTTGGAGAATTTCTGCCTCACGAAACGATGATTGTTCAATCTTATTTTAACACCTCTCATGGTGGCCATTAAAATGTCACTATATTTATATATGATATATATTATGTTTATATTTTCCTTATTCTTCTTTATTTCTCATTTATGGCATAACTTTATGATTTCCATTATGGGTAAACGTGATAATTTCATTTTAGGAAGTGCGGACTACCGCCCCCTCAAAGTGATTTGACTCGTTAATACCATATGTGGGATGTATAAAGGATGGAGTAAATGGTATTAAATAATATATTATACTGGAATTATAGTATAACTTTATATAATTATAATTTCATTCCATTAAATACAAAATAGAAAATAAAGTAGCGTTCATGCGTACGTACGGCTTACCGTCTCCATGAACGGTGCATTTCATTTCTTAGTTCTAAACATTAAGTAATATTATAAATGCACGTATATACTAGATATATATGATATATATGCTATCTACTTCATGAATATAATTCTGTATAAAATGGATATTTCACCACATGAAAAACTTGTAATTATAAGAAGTTTATTTTTGAATCAAGTACCAAGGATCAACAAAATGACCGTTATTAACTTACATATTTACAAAATGTTAATAACATGGTAATAAGTGATATAAAAGGAATAATGAAACTTGAAAAAGGTTCTTAAGAAAGTAGATATTAACTCTATTTTATTATTCAGGAGATTAAAGAACAGTCTAGTGAAGTCGGAACCAAGGTAAGGGAACTTCTTAACCCAATTTCCATTTTTTGGGTTAATCTCCTACTTTCAAATTACATCATGATACTACTATATCCTATCTTGTATTTTTACTTTGTTTATGTGTACTTATAGTGAATAGACATTATAGATCTATTTTATTAAAAAAATTATTTTTATGGAACTTCGTCTCAATCTCCTTTCATTGAGGAATATTTTATTTCATACACAACTTTCTTTTATATGGTGTATAAACACCTTTGACTTTTACGTTTATTAAAAAGGAATAATTTTATACGAAGTGTTTTACTAAACGACAAAAGTGAATTTTTGTTGTTGTACGTATGCGGTGATAACGAATTCTCTGCTACCGTGACCATTATTTGTGTTTCGGCTTCCTCTACAAGACATAACTTTTTTTAAATGAAAAATAAATACCAAGATATAATTTTCTTTTATTTTGGTATTGAAAATGGTTTTGATAATGTTTTTATTATATCAATGTGTTGTATTGATATCTTGTGATTGAAATTTGGAAATTTTATGTTTCCATTGTGCATGTTTTATGTGATACTATTATGTTATGGTTTATGATATATTTAAACCTGTTAATCTGGGAAATGCATTAGACTTAATAAGTGACGGGTGGAGCCCGGTATAGCTCATCAATACATCAACAGGTCTCATGAGACAAACTAGTGTCTTGGAACGAGGCCTTGAAAAAATCATATTTTTAGTTTTGGTATGAGGCCTTGGCTACGTGGTTATGATAGTCTGGCATTACGCATTCCATCATTATGAAAGTGGATATCGATATTTCATTTGATTATTCGACCAGTAGAATATCCATGTGAATAATTAAATGGAATTATTTCATTTTATTTTTCCAAATTATGCTAAAGTTCATGTTTAAAAGGCATTTGTTTAGTTATGCATTTCCTTAAATGTCTATGTTTATTTATGAAAGCGTCCGCTATATTGTTATCCCTACTGAGAATCTGAGCTCACCCCTTTCAGTGTTTAAATTTTTCAACGATGTGAAGAAGTATTTTATGAATGACCTGAATGGATAATATGAGGGGATATGAAGAAAAGATGTTGTTGTAGTTTTGTATTAATTTATTATGTAATGTAAAACTTTTGAAGGTATCTTGTGTTTCAAGGCTACTATTATAATCGGTCTTTCGAGACTTGATCTTTGTGATCATGCCAATGTTACGTAATAATGCACCGACTCTGGGTAACTGGGGTCGAGGTGTTACAAACATAATGATTACGGACTACACAAAAAAGAGTCCTAGAATCACACATAGATAGAATAACATGGTGGATATGATATGGTTAATTTACATGATCATAATTAACTATTATAGAGTATTTTAATGTATTATTAATAAATTTGATAATGTGAACCTAATAGAAAAATACAATGAACATTATGTAAGCAGTAGGAATGGTCATGTAAAACTGTGAGCCAATAGGTCACATCCTGAAAGGAGTTGATGTCTATAAATTTACATATATCCTCATATATAATTAAAATATTTGGGTATATTTATTCAGAAAAGTATAATGTTATTTGATCATTCCCTGGTATCATGTAAGTGTAAATTATAATAATATTTAGTGAAATTTATCAAAATAATTAAGGAATTCATGACTACTTGTGTGTGGTCCTATATATATATATATTGAAACTATAAGATGGTGAATTTTAGTACAAATCCAAATCATAATTTTCCACACACTTGGGTTCCTAAATTGATCAAAATTAAAATGTTCCAATCAAGTAATAGTATAAAAGTTGAATGTAATGAAAAAAAATTATTTTAAAAAAAACCAAGGGAAATAATATAGAAAACAATTTATTCAATAATGATAGTTAAAAAAATACAATGTTCTGAATAAGATTTTATGAATAAATTTGAAAACTATAATATTACGAAACAATTTCATTTTGGTATTTTGTAGCATTAAAATAAAATTGATAGGTGGACTGGTAAACCAAACCCTTCGTAGTAGCTTATTCCACAAACTAGAATTTCCCATATCAAATTCTTCAACACCAACATATTCCACACCAAGAAACTTTTTTTATAGAAATTTTGGTATGTTGTATTTGTATCCCTAATAAACCCTGGGGTCTATCCATGATTGGAAAATTTTCTTTGTAATTTGGACTCAGTTGAACAACATGATTCAGAAGTTATAGTTTCCCCGCCATAGAAACTCTTCAATCATAATGATCATACGAAAAACATTCCTCTACACGATCTAATTGATCCTGAATAATTCTTGTTGGCTAAATTCGAATGAAAACTAATATATTTAAAATAAAATCTCAGGAAATTAATGGTTTTAAAAAATAAGATGAAAATAAATTCAATTTTCAATCCCAAAATCAATTAGAAAATGTATAACAGCTCAATGTATTGAATCCCCTATCTTCATATCTTCTATTCCATGAAGAATCAGGTCGGTTTGTATACTATAACATAATAAGATTCAATAACCATATTACATTTTTATTAATTATAGATGATATTGAATATGATGCTTCATTAATTTTTGACAAATGTTTCTCTAACATCCGGTGAACTACATCAAAAATCTATCAGAACATTAATGTTCAGTCTAGAAATTATATATTTATACATAGTTGAACAGAACATATAATCAAAATATAGAACCTACACACAAAAAAATAAAATAAAAAACATCAATTTAAATCCAATAAACATGATTTTATTCTGAATTTCAAAATAAATGATATGAAAGTATCTGATTGAAAAAAAATATCACTCTTGAATACCCATTTTGGAAATTATAAATCATGAATTAATGGTTTGTTTTATTAAAATGTGAAATAACTACTGCATATATGTTTTAAAAATACTACTGAATATATCAAAAATAAATGTTATATCTTCAATCCTTTACATTTATCCTCGATTATATTCAGAACAAAAATGTACGATAGGAAAAATAATTTATCTCTTTTAAATAGATGAAAACATATCATTATTATAATTTCATAAAATTGAGATATTCAAAATGGAATCCATGATCAGAGAAAAATTAAGGAAAATAAAAAAATTATAATTATAAAAATCCAATTATCTTTAATAATATCCCAAGGGGTATGATTTTTTACTCAAAAATTATTTCATTAGATAGAAAATTTTCTTCTCTAATTCAATTGATGATCAACCCTAATGTAGAAGAAATTGGAGAAAAATAATATTAAATAAATATAATGTCGATTATAAATAATCATAAAATTTAAAAAATAAATAAAAAATATTCACAATTTATATCAATTAATTTTAATATCATTTTTAAAATAAACAAAAAAAAATAAAATTTAATATTTGTATATATATTTAACCATGATCTTCTCTAACTTCTTTAGAATCTTCTTCAAATATTCTGATGATGTTCAAGCTTCCAAAAATTATTTCGTTCGTTTAATTATCAGGATGTTCTATTCCTTTAAATTAAATTCTTCCAATTTTAACTTATATATTTAATGAACAGATAGAATATTGGATTCTTTTAAATATCTCCTTAAGGTATATTTTCAATTAAGAAAATATCTAATTTCATGGTCCTGATTCTTTTCATGCATCACCATTCTCTTTATATTCAGAATTTCTATGCACAATATTCCATAAAATTTAACACATGTGCTTGGATTTAAACCAATTGACCAAGGATCCTCTTCAATATTGATGGGTTTTTAATGTCTGTTACACTATTTTGTAAATCCCTTATCCTTGAATCAATATGTGGAAGTGTTGAGATGAATTTTTATACCCCATTAAATTGTTATTCTATAATTCTTTATTACTTTTTCATCCCCTCAATTCTATTGTTATGTTATAAAGATCTTTATTATAATCAATTGTTTGTTTGAAATCATTCATCAAGATTTATTTGATTAAATTCAATTTGATTATTATCCTTGGATGAAATATTCTCGATGTCAACATGATGGGAGGATTATTCTTCCTCTAAATTTTATATTTCTAATCCATTCCTATGAGGAACATATGAATACCATTATTTTTAAATGACTAGGGACTCCCCAAAAATAACATGTTCTTGTACATATTTGGTATATTATATCTTTTTATTTTATGATTTATCAAAAGAATATATTTTTAATTTCTTAATTTCATCATTAAATAAACCAACTGACTTTGAAAAACTAGAATGTGATAAATAATAAGGTTTGGAAGATCATAAAAAAGATTATTCATATAGAGTAGTGGGTTTATGGGTGCCTTGATCCACTTACTTCAATTTTTCAAATACTATTATGTACATAATGGAGGATAGAATGGATTGAAAATAAGATCAACTAACAATTAGTTATTTACACTCAATTTTTCTCGATTGACAAAATGATATTTTAAAAAATGTAACTAGAGTTAATTGATCCATTTATATAGGTTAATTAAGGGTAAATTTTATAAGTAAATCATTAGTATTAATTACATTAAAATAAAATCACTTCTTCTATGGATCAATTTGTTGAATCTCCTATTTTCTTATCTTATTGACCACCTATTTACACAAACTGAAAGAGGGTTTCCAACAATTATTTTTTTCAATATTATTTAAATATTAATCATCCTTTATCTATCAATAATTTACATATTTCACAACTAATATTTTATAATATTCATTCATAATTCTCATCATTTTAAAGAGGATGTTATATCTGTTGAAAAAAATATATTACATTACTCTTCTTCACAAGGATGCTCTCATTTTACTTAATTATCAAATGTGTAACTTATGGTCCCATTTAAAAAAATCATCTTAGTTATATAATATTCCAACATCATTTTTTATATCAATCACTATTTAAAATGATTTTACATGATACTTTCTATAGACCTATGCTTTATGAACCCAACCTTCTTTATGATATTCACTAAGATAATATTCAAAATTCAGGAATAATGAACGATATTTGGATTCATAATTCTAGAACATACAACTATGATGTATTACCAATCGAATATTACAATATTGAACATCTTCATGGAATAATTTAAATTGTTGATATGGACAATTTTAATCTTGATAGTGTCCTTATCACCTTTTAAGGTGAGAAACAAACATTAAATCCAATAAAATAAAATCCTAGCATCTAAATCTAGGATAACATCCTTGTGAACACTATTTTTTAAATTGAATGTTTTTTCCAGAAACCAAACATTAATGAATCTTATGAAAACATTTAGTGTATTTTGTGAAATTAATATAGATTCTCCTTGATGATGTAGACTATCCACTTTAGAAAAATCCTAAAATATAAGGTTAAATTCATCATCTATAAAGTCATGATTAATATTCATTAAAAAAACAATATATAAAAATTAATAGAATTATAAAAATATATAAATAAATTTAAATAAATATGTATACTCTCTAATATTTAGAGTTATACATTCACAACTGTGAAATTTTATAGATCTTTTTAGTATATATTTATTCCTAAAATACCAATCAGTTCTCTTCAAACTATCACCAATGATCTCATTGGATGTTATTTCACGAGAAAAATTTATATAAATTTAGAAAATATAAATATTAGTTTGAAATATATGAACTATGATAATAAAATAACCATAGTAAATGAGGAAAACCATCCCCATGTCCAAACTTCTATATATAAAAATCATCTCAACCATTGAACTTATGTTATCTGATTTTTAAAAATACATTATTTAAAAATATATCATGATGGAAAAAAATTAAAATAGTATATACTAATTTTTTTAATAAAATTTTTTTTTCTACCATATTAAAAATTAACTTCACACAATGAAAAAATTATATATTATAATTTACCAAACTATGAAGAGTAAAAATTTCTCAAAACATCAGTGATAATATTTTTTGATAAATAAAAATATTGTTGAACCTATAAAATTTTATCTTTTGAGGAATGAGACTAAACATATTCCAAATAATATGGTTCTATAAGCGATTCTAAAATATTTTTTCTATCCTCCATGATATTAAATGGTAGATAAAATAAATTTCTACGTGAATATCATCCAAAAACAAACAAACACCCCCATTACTAAAGAGTTAATTTTTTAATGAAAATATTATCTTATAAAACCAAATGTATGAATATAAAAACCTAAATAAGAGTAAAATGAAAAAAAATATGTTTTAAATATCAAAATATAAGAGTATAATAGAAAAAACATTTTAGTAACTGACAAAAAAATAAGGATAAACTATTACCGGTTACCAAATATTATAGTTCATCTTTCAGTATACAACATAATTTCCTAGATTGATTAAAAAATCATTGGAATCTAATCATTATAGGTTTATTAGATTTTACAAACCAAAATTTTGGCACGAAATTACAAAAAGTCATTTGATTAATAAGACTATGATCCATTGATTTATATGATCAATAATTTCCAATGGAGTAAATTGTATTCAATGAGATCTTGTTCTTATAATATAATCCCCTAAATAATTTTTTGAAAATGGTTCATTTCTTAGCATAAAATAATTTGACTGCTCATAAATCATTTCAGTTCATTTATTTCATTGATTTAATGTTTTCCATTTTGGTTCTAATTGTATGAAATGCTTCAAAATTATTTTAGATCTATTGGTAATGTTTTAATGTATTTTTTATGAATTTTTTACTTCATATTATATCTTAACTAGAAGAATCTTATCATTCATATATGAAAAAGTCTTATCCTTTTCCAATAAAGATAGATTCAAGACCCTACTTTTCAACTCAATAAACATAGATGTATGTTAAACATTTTCACTCCTCATATGAACTTACTCATTTATTTAATAAGGATGATGACCATTCTTCTTGGAAACCTAATGTTTAAGAATAGTGTAAAAACTCATGAGTCTTAAATAAGTATCATTAATTTCAGTTATATATTCTCTCATCTCCTTTTTATAATAAATTACCTCTTCTACCTCACCATATTACTATTATTCGACATCTAATGATAATTAAAAGACTCCTATCAAAGGAAATTTGGATATTTCTTTCACCGAAATCATTTCCATAAATAATTTTTCACTCATAAAACATTTTTTGTAAAATATATTTATTTCTCAATTGTTGAAACTATCATATGGTGAACTATTAAAATATGGGTCATCACTATCACTTGAGTGTAATCATTTTTAGCTGTTAAATAATTCTTTACATTCCATTTTAATGTTATTTTGCATTAATTTTACCTTTTTATTAACCTAGGGTTATTAGTTCATGTATGATTGGGTTTCATACATTCATAAAGAATAAATTTATATGAGTCTTACTTTATATTAGGATCATCATTCCAATCATTCTTTTACTTATATAAATATTTCTAAAAATTATGAAAACTAAAAATCCTCCTGTTAAAATTTTCATACTCACATTATATATGTTATTGAATTCTCGCATAAAAATATTTCATATAGATTCATCATTATATAAAAGTGATCAAATTTTATGTAATGATCCTTTTTTTTAATCAGATGAATATATCCTGAGAAGTTTCTTAGGTGGTTTGAGGAGTCTTAGGAGCACTGCACCCAGAAAAGATATATTATGAAAAGATGCAGAGGGAATATAGATTTTTTAAAACTATGTGGCCCACTATAGGTAACCCTGAATCCTTATTTATGTTGGTTGGTTATTGTACAAATAGTCTGCATAGAATTTTACAAACCGCACACCTTTCATGTATAATGTGCTTTAGGAGGCAGTAGCCTCACACTGTACCCTGTAGGGATTTCACAGGGTTTGGAAAAACGTGCGTGTCAAAACATGCAGATGGGTCTATTATATGAAATTGAATTAAAATAAAATAGAATAAAATAAAATACAAACAAAAAATTACCCTCGCACCTCTCCTCCCTCATACGTGATTCAGCCCCCAGAGGGGTTCCCCTTTGGGCTACATGACCCCCTCTCCACGACCTTCTATCCATTGACCGTATCTAACTAGTCTCTTATGGTTTCTCCTTTGGAACTCCAAGGTATGGCCTCTCTCACCTTATCCTACATATTTCCTACCAATTTGTTTCTTCTCCATTTCCCTATAGAGTTTTTCTAAAACCCTTGGTTGAGGTCTAATGTTTATTTCAGTTTTCATTTGTTTTAGGGTTTTGTGATTTTCCTCCCAAGATCTATTATTGCATGTTCTGGAAACTACGGCTGAAGGTTAATTGGTTCGCCTCATTTCAGGTAATTTTTTCAATCTGAGGTGAGGATTCATTATTTATCATTTCTTTCACACCATCTAATTTAGGTTCTTTAATTGTACTAATGTTCCTAGTATGTTTTGAGTAGTGCATTGGACTCTTCTATATTGTTTCGAGTTTCCGCGTCTAGGGAGACTTGCCTGCATATACCGAGGTAAGAATATATATATATATATATATATATTCCCACATTATGTGTATATTAATCCATGGTAGTGAATATACATGTATGGTCCTTGGTGTTCCTATGTATATATATGAAAATGCATACATAGTTGAGTGGAAACTAATATATTCATATAAGCATATATGTAAAGATCCCCTTGCACATTTTTAGGGCCATGAAGAAGTATGAATAAGGTCTGGGTATCCTTATATGTTTATAATGGTGCATAAAATCAGTGTGGGTTGCAGTAGATTCTAGTTAGAAAGCACCAATGGATGAAATGTTTGGTTTTGTTCCACCCTGATATAGGATCCCTTTCATTTACCTTTTAATATAGGAATGCATTAATTAATTAATTGTTCATTCTTGCACTGTTACTATTGTTTTCCCATTTATAGATGTTTTTAATAAATTATTATTTTTATTTGAAATGGATGTAATTATTAAATAAGATAAATGAATGTTTGATAATAAATTTCATGGTATTATTATAAAATCCCTCCAATGGTGGTGTGTTGTCTTTAAGATAAAATTATGAAGTATACTTCTATACTTTCCTACCTTATTTCCTTGGTTCCATTATTATACCTTCTTGTTATGTTTGGTATGTAACAGTTTTAATACAAAACCCTTATGAATGTTCTCAAATTAGTTTTCTCTTATAGTCAGATATTTGTCTCCCTACATACCTAATTTGTTCATGATTCATCCATAAATGTGATTTCCCATTAGATATGTTAATTAAATTGACTTGATGAGGATGTCTTAAATGATATTGTGGCATTATTTAAAATAAATGACAATGACACTTCTTCCTTAAAAAAAATTCCATGTTTAGGCCAATTCGGTGGGATGAGATTGAGTAGAATGGCTCACACTGAACAACATTCCATGAATGAATGGTTTAGACATAATGAATTTATTTCCTTGTGTCTGATGGTTTAAATTAAATATCTCCATGAAATGGAATTGAATAGGACTATTAATATGCATAATATGAATTTTCTTATCTGTTATATTATAAATTTAAATGATGGTTTTTATGAATGGGATAACACACTTATATGGGTTTTATAAATTAAATTAATGAGAGGTGTATTCCTCATGTGGTGAATAGAATATGAATATAACCAAGCCTATGAGATTGTTTAATTTTAAATGTATAACAGGTTTTTACATATGAATTTATATATATATGTTTATATATGGGAGGCATTCTTACCCCATTCCAGTATTATAAATTTTTATGTGTGGGAGATATTCTTACACCATGCCAGTATTATAAATTTTTATGGATGAGAGACATTCTTACCCCATTCATGTATTATAAATGCTTATTGATGGGAGGTATTATTACCCCATTCCAACTTATTATATATGTATCGATGGGAGGTATGCTTACTCCATGACAGTTATAATATTTACATGTAAATGGATGTGAGTCATTCTTACCCCATGCAAATTACCTTCTATTTATGGATGGTAGGAATTCTTACCCCATGCTAGTTATCATATATTTATGGTTATGAGACATTCTTACACCATGTCAATTATCTTTTATTTATGGGTGCGAGTAATTCTTACCCCATACCATTTATGATATATATATAAATACATGCATATCTATATATATATATATATATAGAGACATATCAAACTATTATTATAATAATTTTTCATAGTTGGTATTGTTGTCAGGTTCCCCTTTCAAACCTAGACAGGTGTAATTTACTTATTTTGTTCCATTTATTAAATTCAATATATGTGAACACAGTTTAATTTTTATTTCACTAGATTGGGATTGACATCGTTGGGGTCAGCCAACTAATATTTTATCTCACACCCTATGCAGGTACCCTTGATACCAAAGTAGTATTATATCATTTTTTAGGACCTAGGTTGTTTGATGTGTTTCTTATGCCAAGAGTTAGGAGAAAAGGAATGAGATGGAGCTCGGCATGATCAAGAAGGTCACTCATGTGGTTTTTCTATATTTTATTATTTATTTTTTTGAAAAGTATGTTATAATGGTTTCTGATTTTTTTTGTCATTACCACGTCTAGAATTAATTTGTTGTATAAACTAGAATTGACCACATTTATTAAATTGTCATTTTTTGAATTATGTTACTACATTTCTATTCCTTAATTCTTCCACTGTTATCTACTATTTATTTTGTTCATACTCTAATAATAACACTGTGTATCTCTGATAATATGCACCTGAGGCCATGTGACCCACTGGTCCTGCTATCAGTTCGATGGTAAGTCAGAATGGGTTGTTACAAAGTGCTATAAGAAGAAATTGTTTCCTTTATATTACTCTTTTTGGTTAGTAACCATAAGAATAGAAATGTGTCAATGCATGGATAACCATGATTGGGAATGATCACCAAACAAATAGGAAATGACCAAAATGGCCTAGGTTGGGATTGATGTTCATACTGTATGAAATTATAATGTATTATTATTTCACCTCGAGTGACTATTTTATTTTCTTCATATTATTGATTTATGGAATTTCACAAATTTTTTACACTTCCCCAGATATGGAATGTACTTTTTTTGCATTCATCATACAAGGCACATTGGAATTCACATGCCATTCGTAGTGTCATTCCATTTAGCTGTATTTGTGGTTTTCTAACTGATTTGACTGGGTTCCTTGAATTTTGGGCCATGTTGTATGTTTTTTAGCATTCCATATTTCATAATATTCCATGATATTGTTCCAATTATTATTTAAAACATTTAATTTTTATTTAATATGTTAATGGTTTCATGTTATGGAAATATATAGGTTGTGAATAAATGGGAACCATTTTTCGATAGCAAGGTGTATGGGTTACTTACAACCAGTAAAGGTTAACCCATATATTCAAATAATATTGATAATAATATATACACACTATTAAGGAATTTTTTAGAAAGTAAAAGGTACTATGTTCAAATACTAATTTATTATTTATTTTGATTAAAATAGATCCATGTTCCAAATTATAAAGTGCATTGGAGCATTATAAAATGGTAGGTGGCCACCCTGATGATTGAAACACTGTTTCTGTTCATGATAATTTTTTAATTGATTTTTTTTAATTGGAGACAATTATTAAACTATGGTGTTTATGGGTGCTTCAAGAGTTTGGAAAAGGCAACCAATGTAGTCGAACAATTTTTATCTGGTAATATTATATTTTTAAAAGACTATAAATGTGAAATATTTTTGGTTTTTAATCTACAATGATATTTTTTACCTTATAAAATGCATAACCAGACCCAATTTGTTTAGTTGGGACATATAAACTATGAGATGATGTAATGTTCTACATTTTGAACTAAAAAAATGAAGGAAATTTGAATTTGTGTAATAACTAGATGGGAAAATTTTAAATAGAGATTCAAAATGAATTCTCAATGATTAGAACACTACTAAGGGTTGTTTTTTGACTTGGTTGAATTCCCTAAGGATTTGCCAAGTGTCTCAATGATTTATGGATGTTCCAAACCTAGAAAAGAATGTTTTTAAAGTCTGAAATTGGATCCCCATTTATTTGAAACTATGTGGCCCACTGTAAGAAATTGTACAGCTTTGTTCAAATGGGGCATTGGTGGTGCACAAATGATACTAACAGTTTTTAAAACATTTCACCTATCGCACACGCTTAATTGAGTTGGATAGTATCTAAGAATTTTTCACCACAAATTTAGTTTCCGAATCATGTGTCTATATTGTGTGAAGTGCCCCTGGTTCCCAGTAGAGGGTTCATAGTTGGCACATGGTTTCCTAAACCCTACAACGCAAAACATGTGTAGAGAACCTATTAAAAATATAGATTTAAATTAACTAGAATTAAAATAAAATTAAACAAAAACTATTTTTAAATCTATCCCTCCCCTCCCTAATATGTGATGCGACCCCCTAGAGCCATCGGCCTCACGCCGACCCCCTCTCCTCAGATCCCCTCTATTGTGCCATTCAATAAGGATTTCATGGGGGTCTTCGTCTGATCTATCATGGTATTCCTCCTCCCTTATCCTTCTTCCATATTTTGGCATTTTTTATCTATTTATATATCTCCCTACACAGCTCATCCAACACTAGGGTTTTAGGTTATTGCATTTTCCAGTTTTTCTTCTAGTGTTGGGGTATGTGGAGCATCTATCAGGAATCCCTTGTGCATGTTATTACAACCTCTACATAAGACATGGAGATAGGATTGGTTTTGGTTTGTCTTCTATATACAATTTTTTGTTTTCTTCCCAATTATTCATTTAAAACCATAAAAATTAGGGCCTTTAATAATTTTAAGGTTCATAGTAATTATATTGTAGTGTGTTGGGCCCTTCTGTGTGATTTCAAGTCCCCAAGTCTAAGGAGACTTGCTTGCTTATGCATAGGTAAGTATGTATATATATATATGTGTGTGTGTGTGTGTGTGTGTGTGTTTGTGTGTTGGTTCCCCCGTTATGTGTATATTTCTCCATGGTAGTGAATATATATGTATGTAGATAGGTTTTCTTTTGTATATATATTAAAATTCATATGTAGGTGAGTGGATATGAGTATATGAATATGTGAAAATATGTAAGGATCCCCTTACATACGTTCATGGACATGTGGATGTGTTCATAGGAGCTAGGTGTCCTTATATGTACGCAAAGGTTCAAATGATTAGTTGGCATAGTTATAGATTTGAGTTAGAAGGTGTCCAGATCTGAAGTGTTTATATTGGTTCCTCTTTGTAGTAGGATCAATTTCCTTTCCCTTTTAATTTTTTAATGCATCAACTAATTGCTTATTACATTATTCAAAATTTAATTAATGAATTATAGTTTCTTGGATTAAATTTTTTCTTCAAAACTTTTAATAAAATTATTAAAAGTGGTAATTATTTATTGTTAGACAATGTCATGAATTTATAATAACAACCTACTAATAGATGTGTGATGCCTTCAATATAAAAATATAGTTAGTAAAATTGTATGTTTCCATAATTTTCTACATTCACGATTTTGTTATGCTCGAATCTATGATTGATAAATGACTAGTTTAAGATCTTGGACCCTTTTAGTGAAACTTACCAAGTTAGCATATGCTTTATTTCTATAAAAATTGCACCTTAAATTAAATTGTTGTGTTTAGAAAAATTGAGTGTGATAAACTTGAATAGGATGAATTATATGAAATGGCATGTTTCCATTGAAATGCATTAAATGGATAAAGCCTAATGGTTGTTTCCTTTTTAAAGAGATGGCTCTTTGGTATAGTAAGACTATTCCCTTTCATTATTGTCTTATGAAATTATTCTTTGGTATAGTAATGTTTATTTTGAATTGAACATGGTTAGAAAAACAATTGACATGTTATGCCTCAGGTGTCGTGTTTTGTGCTTGACCTTGCCATGGTTATTTTGAAAGTCATGGTGGTAAGACATAATAGGTAATAGTTTATTCACAACTTATAAATTGATAACATGATTATATTGTATATTGAACTATTTTAATGATTATTGGTGGGAGGTAGTTTTACCCCATGCTAGTTATGTATGTTTATGGGTGGGAGGCTGTTTTACCCCATTCTGGTGATATGTTTTTTTATGGGTGGGAGGAATTGTTTCCTTGAACCACTTTTTATTTCAATATATAAATATACATACTTTCCAAGAGACTAAGGGATATTAGTAATGGTTTTGGGGTAGACCATGAGAGCTCACCTACAATTTGGATGGTGGTGGTTTTCCCTAATCCACACCACTATAAATCTAATGCATGGAGACAAAGAGATTGTGGTCTCTTTACCTGGGATAGGGGAATACGCTAAGATATAACCTAAAATTTGGATGGTGGTGGTATGTAAAAATCCACACCAACATAAATCTAATGCATGGAGGCTATGTTACTAAGGGGTCATGGACCTGGATTAGGGGATGACCGTGAGAGCTCCCATGTAATTGGATGGTGGAGGTATGTCTTGATCCACTCCAATGTATGTCTATCTATCTATCTATCTATATTATTCTACTATATATATATAAAGGTGACATGATCTGACATACAAGACATGGGATGAAGTATGTATCGGTGTTAGGCATCCCTTAGGTTTCTGGACAAGTGATTATTTATTATTTTTGTTTTTTAATTATTCTGATATACCTATATGCTACATAATTTATATTACACATGATTTGGATTGAGAGTGTGGGTGCCGAACATCTGGGTTTTTATATCACACCCTTATTTGGTACACATGGTACCTGAATATACCATGTTCACAGGGCCTTGAACCATGCTTATTATTTCATGCTTTTTTTTAGGAATAAGGAGTGAATGATTGAAATAGAGCTCAAGATACTTGTGGATTTCGTCTTATAGAAAATTTGATCCATTTAGCTTGTTTGAGTTCTATATTGTTCTGTATTGACAATATTTTTTTGTTGTTTATTGATTTTAGTTTTGTATCATTACCATATCATGAATTTTTATATTGTATAAACTGTCCTTGGATACTTTTATAATTTTTTTGTTATTTTTCTTCTGATACCATCCTTCACGTTTTATTAAATTCACTATTGCCATCTATTCATATTATGTTTTACCAATGTGCATCTCTGATAAAACATTATAGTCTCCCCAATATCACCTCATGGGACCTCGGTTACTTTTCATCATCCTCTAGAGTATAAGGAGATGCTCTTGAGGCAATGTGACCCATCAGTCCAGCTACAGGGTTGATGGTAAGCACAATGGGGACATTAAAAATTATTATCAGATAATGTTTCATTTTAATGTTATTACTATTTTGGGTTGGTATACAGAAGACTAGTAATGTGTCGGCCTTTGGTTCATAGCCTTCCTTTGGACTAATTACCCCACATATGGGAAATGACCATGTGGTAATGGATGGGATTGAGGTTTATTCTATTTTTTATTACAATTTGTTATTATTTTACCATGAGTGAATCATATACTTTCTAAAAATTATTGAATTATTTATTTATGGAATTTGACCATTGTCCTAATATGGAAAGGAAGCTACATTGCATGCATACTTTTGGTACATAAAATATTCACAAGTCATTCATAGTTCCATTATCTGTAGATGCATTTTATATTGCCCGCTGGATTAATTATATGCCTTAATAGATATTCCATACTTCTACATTTTCTACTTATGATAACATGCTATGTTTTGTTGACATGTAATTGGTTTCAGGGGATGAAAATGTAAGGGTTGTCAATGAATAGGAACTAGTTTAGATTGTGGGGTGTATGGGTACCTTACAACTGAGAAATGGTAACCTATATATTCAAACAATCATGTGTATAAAAATATACATTTTAAGGATGTCGATTAATGGTAAATGTTTATAAAGTTTAAATGAAAACTAAACTTGGTTTTGACTAAATAGAGCCAAATGAAAGTCTGTAATGTGTATGGGATCTTTACAGGTTGGTTGGTGGCCAGCCATATCACTAGACCATTTTATGAAATCATGTCAAATTTTGAATTTAGTTTGGATTCAATTAATGGGATCAAATTTTCAATCATTGAAGTTTATTTTAACTTCATGAATTGGTAAATGGAAACCCATATTAAATCTGGCAGCATGATGATTTGTGAAATGCTTATAAACATAAAAGTTGTTTCATTTTGATCTGAAATGAATCAAGAAACTATTATTGGGATTATTTTTAAAGAACCCTATTTGGATCAATGAGACCATTATAGGTATATTTGTCTCTTAAAAAAGAATTTTTATGATAAATTTATAATTAATTATAAGATTTCTATAGATTTTTAATGTTTGAAACATTCATATTTTTCTTTAATCAGTTAGTCATAAAATCATGTTTTTAATGCTTTCATTTTAAAATTGGTACCTGATGATTGATTTAAATCTTGTTTAGTTTTAATGATTAAATATGATTTAACGCAATGGTCATGGAATTGTAACTTTTAGTGGGTATCTCTATTTAAAACCCCTATGTAAGGGTAGGTTGATTTTATCAATGAGTTTCCTTGTAACAGAAGTTATAGTTCTTTCCATAGGAATTATTTTAATTTTATAAATATCTATGATGGTTGACTTTTTATCCTGGAGATTTCTTTCTGTAAATAAATTCATGGGGTGGTGCATATTCTATATATGGGGCTAGACCAAGGGGGTAACATTGTCCAAACCTTAAGCTTTGTTCGTGGTGTAATATTTATGATGTTTGGTGTTATTTATTTGTTCTTTTTTCATTTTAGGATTATTATTTTTAATAATATGCTTGTTTAGACTCATGGTAATTATTTCCTTGGATTTTTATAGGCCAGATCTTTATTTAATGCTCGTTCCCAGTAGGTTAGACATGACCTAGGTATGGTCGACTAGTTATCTGGTCATTTTAACCCATTTGTTCATTGGGTGGTATGTGTTGATATACACAATACCATAGAGTGTTAAATTTGGTAACTAACTAGTTGAGTTTAGCTATGTTGATAAGCCTCATGTTGTTTAGTATATTATCGAGTAATCTCCATGTAAAGTGACATGAGAACTAAAGAATCTATTCGTCCTGAATATTGGGTTGATGTTCCAAAAACTCTAATGTTATCACACACCAGTAGTTTTTATTTTGGTTCTAACTGGGTTTTTTCCTTCTTGTTATGCTTTGATGTTGTGATCGTGGCTTGGAGGAGCGTCACACATGCTTCTAAGGGGAATATGATATAATGTAGATGTGAGAGACTAGTCTATCCTTTCAATCATTGACTAGGAAACTGCTAATTTTAGGACCAACATATTAGTTATCATTAAATGTTACCTTCCAATTAGAAGTGACACAAACAAGAGTGACTATTTAGAAATGGTCTATATTCTTAAAATATCATGGGGATGCTGTTTTTTATAACTATCATTTCTTGATTGGAAACATGACGTAGATGTGGTTGGTTGTGCATGTAACCCTCGAAAAATATTGTTGGTCTTGAATGGATTTCAATGGTTAAATCATGATTGATCATTGAAAGCCTCGGGTGGTGAAGGCTTGCGATCACCTAATGTGGATGCATCAGAAGGTAATGCAGAAATCATTATAATGAAAGTCGACCAGATGTGGTTCGACATATCTTATTTCTAGTAATTGGGTAAAAATTGAATGGAGACCTTTTAAATCCTCTTAGTGTTGTCTTATAATGAGAAGATAATTTCCCATATCTTAACGTTATCATTTATGTAATAAGATAATGAAAGTATTAATATGTGTTAAATAGTTAAAAATTATTGAGATTGTTGGTGGTTCTCTTTTGGTGTAACATGCTTGATAAGTGGTTTCCCTTATAGAATGGTTTAGGAAATCACCAGAAATATAGTATGTACATCGGTGGATGTGTTATTAGTGAATATGAGATTCTATAAGAAAGGGAATTCCAAATCATATTGTAAAACACTAGTTTTATAATTCATGTGTTCTCATTAATGGTCATCCAGATGTTGGATGACTCTGGGTTATTATTTTTTAAAGTTCATAGTCAGTGGAAGACCATTTACATAGATTTTCTTTTGGAGGAGATGAGAACAGCTTTTCTTGTCTATATCTTTTCAAGAACATAATGCTCGACATGGTCTTTTAGGTCAATGGGTATCGATCATTTTAACAATTTTGGGAATCATATGAGAAGCATCATTGTAACACATAGAGGTGTTCTTCTAATGGAATTCGAATGGTCGTTTCAATAGTGGAATAGAATTGGATACATAACGTTAAATCCTAAGGTGGGAAGAACATTTGTCTATATGTCTAATTATTTGTTGATATGATCTTGTCTCTAGATAAACAAGATCATTTCTGTTCTTTTTAAATGTTTTTTTGGAAATGAAATCATTGGATCAGTATAAAATGTACTAAGATTCATGTTCTTAATAAATTCATGAAGGTGTTTTTAGTGTTCCGAAATGTAACATGACCGTTTGAATGAAGCTCCATGGACCTTGTAAGCCATGTTATGTTTAACATGTTCTTAAGGGCCTATCAGGGATGAGATGTTTTGTGTTGGGAAGGTTGTAACATCCTGAACATTATGAAGGACAAAAATTCAGATGGAATTTGAATTTCATTAATTACTAGATTGGAGGATTTTAATACAGAGATTCAAAATGAATTTCATAAGATTGGAACACTTCTAAATGTAGTTTTTTAGAAATTAATGAATTTATAAAGGGTTCCCCAAATGTCTCGGGGAATTTTGGGAACACCGAACTATAAAAAACATTTTTTTTCAAAGGCCACAGAGGGTGCACGGTTTGTTTGAAACCATGTGGCACACTGCAAGAAACACTGAAGCTCTGTTCAAAGGGGGTAGTGACAGTGTAAATGGGATACACACCTATTTCCGAACTGTGTTCCTAGACCACACAGTTAAAGGAATTGGATAGTAGTTAAGATGTTTTAACCAAAAGTTTGGCACATAGTTTCCAAAACATGTGGTTATCACCTATAATCTGTCCCAGGTTCCTAGTAGAGGGTGCATGGTTGGTACACAGTTTTCTAAACCCTTCAGCCCAAACTGTGCAATGTTACCATATTTCAAAAATAGAATTAAATAAAATGAAACTAAAATAAAATAAAAATAAATATTAATCAATGAATATCACTCTCCTATATCATACACGACATCACCCCCTAGAACCCTAGGGATCATGCTAACCCCCACTCCTCATCTTCTCTCTTTTGTGCCATTCAACATAGATCTCATTGGGTTCTTCATATGATCAGTCGTGGTAAGCCTAATTCCTTCTTTCTCTTCCCAATTCTAGAATATTATCATTCTATTTATCCCCCAACATGGCTTGGATGAACCTAGGATTTTAGGTTGATGTGATTTTCTGTTTTGTTTCCCAGTGTTAGGTTTTGTGAACATCTATCGGGGATCTCTTGGGTGTTTTCCAAAAACTGCCATCGAAGGAAAGGTGGTACAACATGTTTCAGTTATCCATACTATCCAAGGTGATGTTTTCTTCCCGATCCATGGTTTCACACCTTTTAAATTAGGATCCTAAATTTTTTTAAAGGTTTGTAGTAATTATTTTATGCAGCATTGGGAACTTCTGTGTGTTTTCAAGTCACCAAGTTAAAGGTGAATTTCGTTCTTATGCATAGGTAAGTATATATATATATAGGTTCCCTTGTTTTGTGTTTATTTATGCATGGAAGTGGTTAATATGTATGGGGAATGGTGTTCCTATATATATAAATGAAAATCCATATTTACATGAGTGGAGATGAGTATATGAATATAAGTGTATATGTATGGATCCCATTTCAAACATTTATGCCCAAGTCGATGTGTTCATAGGGGATATGTGTCCTTATGTATATGTGAATGTGCATATTCTCAGAGTGGGTATCAAAATAATTGAGTTAGAAAGCATCAAGAGATGAAGTATTCACCTGGGTTTCTCTTTGAGATAGGATACCTTTCCATGCCCTTTTAATTTTTGTAATTTATTTGTTAATTTCATATTGAATGGATCATTGATTTGATTAATTCAATATAGTTTCTTAGATTAAATGATTCTTTTGATATATTTAGTGAAATTAATAAAATAGATAGATGTTTCTCATGAACAAACAAATGATTTTATAATAACACCCCTCCTAAAAAGAGTAATGCCTTCAAGATAAAAATGTAGTGAGTGGGCTTTTATGTTATATTGGTTGGTTGATTTGAATGTTTTTTTATGCTAGAACACATGATTGATAAATGAAATTTTTAGATTCTTGGAACCTTTTAGTGAAATTTCCCAAGTGGTAATATTCTTTCTTTTTATGACACTTATATCATAAATAAGTTTTCTATGTTTTGGAAAATTGAGTGGGATGACCCTGAATAAGATGGATTATACAAAATGGAATGATTCATTTGAAATGAATTAAATAAAAATATCATCATGGTTGGTTTCTTCTTAAAGATATGGCCCATAGGGATAGTAAGACTATTCCCTTTATTTCATGACTTATGAAATGCATCTTTGGGAATGTAATGTTTTAATGGAAGTGAATGTGGTTAGATGAACATGTGAGTGGTTATTCCTCATGTGTCAGGTTCTGTGCCTGACCATTCCTTGGTTATATTGAAAGGCTAGATGATAATACATAAGAGGAAATACCTTATGAACAAATATGAATTGTGACCATGATTATTTTGTATATTGAACTAAATGAACTATTATGGATGCGATGTAGTTTTACCCCATGCTAATTATGTATTTATGGCTGGGAGGAAGACTTACCCCATGCTAGTTATGTGTGCTTATTGATGGGAGGATATTTTACGCCATTCCAGTGATTTACAAGATATGGGTGGGAGTCATTATTACACTATTTCACTTGTGATTGTGATATATAATTATTCTTTCATTCCAAGTGACTAATGGATCCTTCTATTGGGTTAGGGGTAGACCATGAGAGATCTCCTATAATTTGGATGGTAGTGGTACGTCCCGATCATACCAAATATAAATCTAATACTTGGACACCATATGACTAAGGTCTCTTTTATCAGGGTTAGGGGAAGACCATGAGAGCTCACCTGAAATTTGGATGGCAGTGTTTTGTCTTGATCCTCCCAAATTTAATCTAATGCATGGAGGCTAACAGAGTAAGGGATCTTGGACATGATTTAGGAGGAGACCATAATAGATCCAATGAAATTGGATGGAAGAGGTACGTCTCGATCCACAACAACATATATCTATATATATATATATAATTTTAATATATATAAATATATTTAAAAATGATGTGTTCATAAATAATAGCCCTTTGATGAAGTAGGTATCACCATCAGGTGTCCCCTAGGAACCTGGATGGGTATTTATTTATTCTTTCATTTTTTTGTTAGATTATTACACCTACACATTGAAGAAATTATAATACACTGGATTGGTTTTAAAACCATGGGTTTAATCATTCTGAGATTTTATTTCACACCCTTCTTGTGTACCCCTGGTTTCTAAGTAGACATTGTTCATAGATCCTTTGACCTTTCTCATTGTTGTATTCTTCTATCTAGGAGATAAGATAAAATGATTGAGATGGAGCTCAAGATTCTTATGGATATCATCTTACCTATTACTTAATTCATTTCCTTACGTGAATCCTATATTGTTCTATATTGATAATCATGTTTTATAGTTTAAGGAAATCTACATTGAATCATTACTATTTCATGCTTTATTCTATTGTATCAACGGCCTTGGCCACATTGAAAACATTGTTGTTATCTGTCTTCCACACTATATGTCATTTGATTACTACATTATCTAATGTCTTATATTAATATTTTTTATACTAGTATGCATCTTTGATAAGAGTGTATTGTCTCCCCACAATCACTTGTCGATACAATATCTACTTGTCGGTAGCATCTGGCATATGGGGAGACACACTATAGGCCATGTGTGCCATTGATATGAATACATTTTTAATGGTAAGCCCAGTTAAGAAATTACATATGAACCATTATGGTGTTTTTAATTTTTTAGAATTATGAAACTATTATTGGGATTCATGATAATTATCCCAAGATGGATTATTGATACCCTTGTAGGATTCATTATCTATTAAAAGGAATTTACATGTTAAATTACCCAAAAATAACGGGTTTAAAAATGCTCTTAAATGATTTATTAAAGAATTTTGGTATAACTTTATTTTCCTGTTTTAAAATAAGTACGTTATTTTTTTAGACCTTGTAAATTTTTGAAGTTTGAATAAATTTCAAGGGAAATGGAATGTAACAGGGAGTGGTGTCCTCATTTTAGACCCTCTAGTAAGGGTAGTTTTTGTTTTCCTTGAGTTTCCTTGGAATAGAACTATAGATGTTTTTTGAATAAATCCTCTTTTTTAGAAATTATTTTTATGTTAGTATCTTGATCCTCTGACTTTTTTGGCATTAAAAAATTATTGGGTTGATGCTTATTCCTCATAAGGGCCTAGCCATGGTAGTAGCACCCTTAGAGTTTAAATTCTATACTTTTACTATGAGATTTATGATCTTTGGTAACTTTTGGTTTCTATTCTCCCCGGTCAGACTCTATATTTCTGATGAAATCCTTGTTTGAATGAGTGACCATGGTGTCTTTGACTTTTATTTGGGTTTGAAAATCTAGTAATTCTCAAATTCATCTTCTTTGAAATTTCGTGGGCATGTCCAGTTTTTCTGTTGCTAATTTGACCCTTTATTTTCCCCTGGGATGGATAACATGGCACATCATTATCCATGTGAATGGTTCTATTAGGAAATATGATGTTGGGATAGATCTCTTATGTTTCTGAGTATGGTCATGGATCACCTCCTTAGTATAGTGTCATGGCATTAAAGAATTATGTTTCCTCACAATTTCAAGGATTTCTTTCGGATGGCTCATGTGTTTTGACATGCCAATATCATTCATTTGGATTTAATTAAATTTTTTGATGTTTTGATCATGGTGAAGATGAGTTTCACATTATTTTATGTGGTTACACATCCTTTCATGTAAAAGGAACACCTAACAGTACCATTGAAATATGTTCGGTTCAATTTAAAAGATTTTAGGTTTGTGGGTCTTGAATCATGTCGGTGCTTTATTGGCAGCACGATGTTGTTATATTTGAGCTATATGAAACCCTTTATGAAGCACTATCATTCTCAGTTGGACTTTGGTGGGGATTTGACCAATAAAAAATTCCTTAATTAGTAAAGGCATGTGTTCAGTTAAATTTTTACGTGTTTGTAATTGAAGATATGTTTTTTACATGAAGTCAACCAACTACGGTTAAACCATTCTTCTCTTTAGTAGTTGTATATGATAGATTAGAAGATATTAAAATAATTATATAGTATTCTGCTATGTGAAGAGCATTTCCCATATCTTGACATTATCCATGATGCGCTAAGAGAGCGCTATTCTCATGTTGTGGTAATGGTTTTAAAACTATTGATCTTGTTTGTTGGTTCTGTTTCAATGTTACACGTTGGATGTGTGGATTCCATTGTGCCTTGATCATAGAAATGTTATTATAAGTTGAGTGTAGGATTCAATGAATGTTTTTTTGAAAAATGTAACGTTCCATAGAGGATGGAATTGAGGCTCTACTGGGAATATTCCAACCATCTAGGCTGGGTGTTCTTGTAAATTGTTAGCTTGAGATGGCTCGACTCAGGGTTCTTCCTGTTTGATGTCTACAATTATTTATAAAAAGTTTTCTATCACATCGTTATGAGGAGAAATCTATAGTGTGTTTCATCTAGATATTTTCAAGAAAATCTAGTTCGACATGGGCATTGATGTCTATGGAGTGTTGACGATTTTAACCATTTTGTAAATCATACAGGAAGAATCATTATAACACATAGAGACATGCTTGTATAGAAATTCCAATGATTGATTGAACAGAAGTTTGGAATTAGTCTTTTAACAATATAGACTACTATGGGAAGTACCTTTTGAAATATTCTTTCTGAAATGATGACAGGATCATGTCACTCTACCAAAACGGGCTCTTGTAAGAGCCATTTAAATGCTTCGGTGGAAAATAGTGCATTTGATGGGGTATAAATGGCTTATGTTCCATATGTTTAATAAATTCTTGAAGTTTCATTGGATGATATAAAATGAAATAAGGTAGTTTTAATGATGCTTAATAACCGTAATATGTTGGGTGGGGTTTATGTTGTTCCCGAAGGCTTCTTGAGGATGAAAAGTTCTAAGGTATGACGTTGTAATGATCCGTGTTTTGAACAGGATGAAAATATTAAGGAATTTGAACTATTTAATTTACTGGATGGGTCATTCTTAAAACCAATATTCTTAATTCAATTTCTTCAGTTGGAAAACTTCCAATTGATGTTTTTCGACTTGGGTGAAGGCCCAAGAAGTTTTTTAGGTGGCTTGAGGAGTTTCATGTGCACTAGACAAGGAAAATCTATGTTTTGAAAAGCTACAGAGGGCACATAGTTTTTCTGAATCCATGAACCCCACTACATATTAGTGTGTGTTATTATTTAGTGGTGGTATTGAAAGTACATATGGGTTGTGCATGGGTTTCCTACTCATGCTCCTTGGTCACATAATGCCCTTTTAGAGGGTGTATCCTCACACAACACACCAGAGGGGTTGTGCATGGTTTGGAAAACTGTGTGCGTCAAACCATGTTGATGGGTCAATTTTAGGAAATTTATTTAAATTTAAAAAAAATAATATAACTCTCACACCTTTCCTTAATCATACATGACACACCCCTCCCAGGGGGTTCCCCTTCGAGCTGCATGACAAACCTCTCCATGGAATCCACTCTGGTCGTCAGATCCATTCTGTTTCATGTAGTTTATCCTTTTGATCTACAATTTAATGTCTACCACACCTTCACCTCCCTATTTCTAGCCAAATTTTGGCCCCTCTTTCACCCAAGAGATTTCAGCTAAAACCATAGGTTGTGTGTTAACCATGATTTCTATTTTCCTTTGTTTTAGGGTTTTGCGAATAGTCTCCTGGGATGTATTCTTGACTGTTCTAGCTACTATCCCCAAAGATGAAGTGTTTCTCTATGATTCAGGACGCCTTCCCCATCAGAGAAGATGTTTTATTTTAGTTTCTTTGTTTTAGTCCATATAATTTAGGTTATTTAATTTTTTTAAGTTTCCTAGTAAATTGTTTCTATTGTGTTGGATTATTCCATGGGGTTTTGAGTCACCTGGTCTATGGAGAAATTCATTTCTATGAATTTGTAAGTATATATATATATATATAATTATACATAGGATCCCCCGTTTAGTGTATATTAATCCATGGTTGTGAATATACATGTATGGGGCTAGGTGTGCCTATGTATATATATGAAAATGAATACATAGGTGAGTGGGGACTAATATATTCATATAAGAATATATGTAAGGATCCCCTTGAACATGTTCATGGCCATGATGATTTGAGAATGGGGGCTAGGATTCCTTATTTTTATGTGACGACATATATACTAAGCGGGGGTACTAGTAGATTCTCATTATAAATAACTAAGAGTGGAAATGTTTAGTTTTGTTTCACCCTGAGGTAGGATTTGTTTCCTTGCACTTTAAATTTATTAAAGTGTTAAGTAATTAATTATTAATTTTTTTCACAGTTAATTCTTTTCCATTTATAGTATTTATTATTAAATGATTCTTTATTATAAAATGGAATTAATTATCAAATCAGATAAATGAATGTTTAGTAGAAAAAGTCATTGTTTCGTAATAGAACCCCTACATCAAAGGAGTGATGTCTTCAAGATAAATTGTAGGAAGTAGACTTCTATGATTTACTATTCTATTTCCTTCATTTTGATATTATACCTAGATGTTAGGTTTGGTATGTATCATGTTGGGAACATGAACATTATGAATCTTTCTAAATGTGTTTCCCATTATGGTCAGACGGTTGTAGCCCAAAATATCTAATTCATGATGGCTTAACACTTATATGTAATTGAAATTGAGATATAGTAATTAAATGGACATGATGATCCCCAGGTTTTCTACCTCATTGACGGTGCCTTAGTTCTGAGCTGTCGGTTGTTTGAACCATTTCTCTGACCCTACATTTCGCTGCTCTAATCTTGGCTGGATATATATTGGGGGTTACAACCGGGTTTGGGGATGCGTGGTTCGACGACCGTCGATGTCCCTCCTCGACGTTGGCTTTGCGGTCTATCTATTTGATGCTTGTTCAATGGTGTTCCAATTTTTGGTTCGGGTTTGATTTCAACTTCGACGACATGTTTCTTCTCAGTGGTGATGATGACATCTACTCCTCGATGATGATGGTCTCCGATGGATTCTTTCAATGGCGATGACTGGGTTCTGCGGTGGTATTTAAATCTTTCTTTGGTGTCGATGTGTGAATCTCCAAGCAATGCTGACAACGGCGTGATGTTGGTTTACAACGTTTTGATGTTCAAATTTTGATGTTGTTCCTTCAGTGGAGGAATTGTTGAGTCAGTGGGGTTTTCATGATGGTATCTTTTGAATTTTGAAACAGGTTGCATCTGACGGTTAAGGCGTGGTGAATGATTGTGTTTTTCATTTTGAAATTTGTCTCTGTAATGGGTGTTTTATGAGTTTTTGTCTCGATGCTGGATGAATTTTCTATAGGTTTCCACTTACCCTTAAAGTGTATTTTCAATAAAATTTTAAAATGGATTGTGTTGGTGTGTGATGACCTAGAGTATCGTGGATCACATCAAATGAAAACCCTTAAAATAATGGGTTTTCCATAATGAATTGGTTTCCCTATACAATATGTTTTTAAAAATAGCTTCTTGAAATGGAGTTGAATGTGACTATTAATTTTCATAAGATGCATTACCTAATTCATTATATTATAAATGCAAAGGATGGTTTTTATGAATGGAAAAACACCATTATACGGGTTTAATAAATGACATGAAATAGAGTTATATGAATCATGTGACAAATTTCATATGATTATTACCAATCCTATGATATTTATTGATTTGAAAAGCATAAGAGGTTACGCCTTATTAATTTCTATATAAATGTTTATGGATGTGAGGAATTTTTCCCCCATGATATTATTATAAATGTATATGGATGGGAGAAATTCATACCCCATGCATGTATTATAAATGTTTATGGATGGAATACATTTTTACCCCATGCTTGTATTATAAATGTTTATGGGTGGGATGAATTATTACCCCATTCCAGTTATCTTCTAATAATGGATTGGAGGCATTCTTATCCCTTGCCAGTTATCATCTATTTTTGGATGGGGGAATTCTTTCCCCATGCTATTTATCTACTATTTATTGGTGGGAGGAATTATCACCTCACATAATTTATTATCCATATATATATTTATACATAAATATATATATATATAGAGACATGATCAGACTATTATTCCGCTAATGATCTGAATTAGGTATTTTCACCACGTGTCCCTTATAAACATGTAAGGGTATTATTTATTTATAGAGTTTTGTTTATGAAATTCTAAATACCTCCATACTATCTAATTTATATTTCACTGTATTGGGGTTGACACCATGGGTTCTAGCCTATAGATATTTCTTATCTCACCATGATCGGGTACCCTTGGTACCTAAGTAGAACTTATATTTTCTAGACCTAGGTTGTTATTTGTGTTGCATGTACCTAAAGTAAAGACCAAATTATAGTGTTGGAGGTTGGGATTTTCAAGAAAATCACCCATGGGGATTTTTAGTATTTTTTTATTTTTATATTATATTGAAAATATTGTTTTGTTATTTACTAAATTCGGTTTTGTATCATTACTATATCATACATGCATCTCTTTTATTAACTAGAACTGATCAGTATTATAAACTTGCTATTATTTGTCTTCTTCTACTACTTTATTTTCTTTTATACTTTCAATATTATCTTCTATTGTCTTTAATCATACTCTAATAGACTACTACACATATCTGATAAGAGGTTAGAGTCTCCCCACTACCACCTCCTGATATGCTTACTACTAGTCGATAGCCTCTGGTGTATGGGGAGACGTTCTTGAGGCCATGTGACCCAATGATCAGGTTTCCAGATTGATGGTATACTGGTCCTAGAAATTACAGTTTTTCCTCAATAAGTAAATGGTTTAGATGTTCATGAAAATGAAACTAAATATTTACTTTTCACTTCCTCAGTTTCCCTGTTATGTCAGTTCAAATATTATAAGACCATACCAATCAAATCATCAATGAAAATAATTGTGATTTTATTTTTATTATCAAAGAAAATCAATAAAAATTCCCACTATTTTAATAAAATATAAATAATCTTTTCAACTTTCTGTTCATGTAATATTTATTAGTTTTTAGGAAATTAAATACTATTCATGATCATGATACCCATTGGTACATCCATTCAATGGGTTCACAAAAAAATAAATGAAAACCTATATTGTCACAAAAATAATTCTTTACTCTATTTTTAGAACTTTTTATGTTCTAAAACATTTTTTTCCAATTGTCATTCAAATACCATTTGATCATTTTTTGAGAAACATATACTATAAATATTTCTCTAAATCACACAAAATAAAGAAGTTTCTAGCTATAAATTTAACTTAAACTCAATTTTCACATCACAAGTAAAACTATCATGTCGTGGAAGTTATATGGGTCTTTTGATTTAAATGAATCATAGATTTTGAATATAATTAATATATATAGATAAAACTCAAATAGAAATATTCAATAAATATCAAATATACATTAGTGTATTTAGATATTTTAAAAAAATGTATAAAAAAATCAATTGACTCAACAACCTCTCAAATGGAATGTTTAAGCTATATATATTGTATAAATTATTTCTTGAGTTTGTCAATGTACTCCAAAGATTTATGGATACTCTTAATTGGAAAATTTTTTGGAATATATAATGGAATATGTAACAGTCATTCTCTGTGATATTAAAGAAATAGTTCCACCGTAAAGAAGAATTCCATGCCATAAAACCGGTTACTAGAAAAATAAGGATGATATGTTAGATTTTAAAATTAATTTTGATTTTATATTATGATATGAATAATTATTTTGTGAATACATTGGTTCTATAAAATTAAATTTTTTCATGATATGGAAACAATGTCACAGTCTAACAAGCTCAATAATAAATTATGATAGAAGGGTTTCTCTCATGAATGCTTGTTGTTAATAATATATGGGTTTTGATTCTAAATATTATGTTGTATTTGAAAAAAAAATTGTATTAGGTTATTAAGAATAATGGTTCACTGTGGTGACTCTAAGAGGTGAAGATATTTACGGTAGAATCCAGTAGATCAGGTTGTAATGTATATGCGACACTGTGATTTTTTGGAAAAATGGAGAAATTTTAAAATATTTTAAGTCATGGATATATAAGGAAGGATTGGAATTTTTTTTGAATGTTTATTAACATCCTTTTTTGTTTGATTGTGGGTATTTCCTAGAAACAATCATGTTGACAATTATGACTTAATAGAAGATAGATGTGGATTATAAATTAAATTAAAAATTAATAATTCAAATATAAATGGATATAATATATTAAATTATATATAAGACATTCAAGAATAAATTATATAGGAATATTGATGATTTGGAATATTGGTAAGTAGAGGGAAATTGTGTGGAATTCATTTATAATCTATAATTGAGAAGTGAGGTTGATTGGAGTGAATCACATTGAAGATCAGTCTAGGAAGAATTATCCTTTTTTTGTATAAAACTAAATATATAAATCATAAGAAAATAAAATATGGAAAGTCACCCGTTTTTTTGTGTTATACTATTATTTAATATATTTTTTACTTCAACTTATCAGATGATATTATCCTTATTACCCTCTTGATAAGCAGTGAGTAGAAGAGATGAATAGTTTATGGACCTTGGATGAGTAGTGAGATTCTCTTAATGATTTTAACAATAAGAAAATGGAGTAGTGATTAATTATAATATCGATGAACTGTTGAAATTCTTTCATTATTTTTATCCTAATGTGGTTGAACCATGAAAAAATTTTGTCAGTTTTTTTAATATTCTCTAATTGGTTGTGTTTGATTCACAAATTCAATGTTTCCAATGTTAATTGAAGACAATTATCAGTTAATCATATGATGAAAATAAATTTTTAGTCACACTAAATCTCCCCATCTACAGCACTCCCCACCCCATATTATGGTTTTCTGTAGAACCTCAGTTAAAAATAGGTGTTATCCGGGCCATTGGATATTTCTTTGTGAATTTGTCAATAGAAGTTGTTCTTATACTATAAACGGTAAATGAAAATGGTGTACCAAAATTTTACGGGTGAAGTAATCATATATGGAAGAACATAATGAGTTTGTATCTATGATATCATGTACTTGATGAAAATTATTTATTAGTTCCTATAATTCAAGTAATCCATTTCATGGGATAAACAAATACTAAATAAAATAAGAAAATATATAATGTTTATGAAATGGTTATCAATGATTTATTAGTGGAATTATATAATATTATTAATATTAATATGATTTATTTTGAGACATCAATTTTAATCTCGGATAAACATTATAAAATTTATGAATGTTCCAAAAACATGAAAGGATTAGAGCTATAAGTTTTATAAAATAGATTTCATGATCTGAATATGATTTGAATTTAAATATTTTATTGTTTTAGAAGGTTTTATTATAGTGAAGAATATTGTGTTGATTTTAGCTCCAATTTATAATCCAATAGTGTCTAAACATGAAGAATCAACTATTTTTAATAAAACTCATGCGGACATACATATAAAACTTGTCACATCTGCGATGTGTAGGAAGCATTAATTTTCATTAAATCATTATTCAAAAGAAATTTCATTTAAATTAATTTAAAAAAAGTGGTTTTTTGTGGATTCCATAGAATAATATATAGGTGATGATTTCGTAAAACCTGTTGAATTGAATTTTGAATGAGGCTAATTAATTTTTTAGTATAAACTACATCGTGAATGTATTTTTTTGGAAGCATTAGACACAACGCTTCTAACTTTCCTAAAAAATTAAATGCGTGGGATGGGGAGATTGACTTACATTTGTAGAAATAAATTATTTTTCACCATATAAGGAATTCTATGTAAGATATTTCACCTATAAAGGAATTTTAGATAAAGGTGTTTGTTAGAGAAGAGAAAGATGATACTGAAGAAGATATATTTTAATAAATTGAAACGGATTTTATCATAGATATAATTGATTATATTATGGCTTAAATGATGAAATATAAAACAAAATTAAAATAGGATGAACAACCATAGTGATTTTTTTATTTAATGGTATAATTGGATGGGGATCATGTTGATATTGATCTAAAAAAATATTTGGAATCTCATTTGATTGTAAAAGGAATCCTTATTTTAGGTTGATGAAATTGATGCAAAAGATTTATTTTCATGATAACGTTGATTATGTTCGTGGAAAATATTCAATTTAACCCGAGGAATTAGGGAAATGATGTTTGAACATTAAGGAACAAACATATATTATTTTTTATCTTAAAATTTCCAAATAAAAAAATGTTTAGAAATTTTAAACACTCAAATATAAATTGGTTTCTCTATGTACTAAAAATGAATATAAAACTGAAACAGTGGGTTCAATGAAGATGTTATAGTTTATGATGTTTTTGTAATATGTCTAAAAACAATAGGCTAGGTGAGGAACCTGAAAAATTAAGGATGTATTGGGTGTTCAATGTCAAAATTACCTGGAAAAAAGTTTACTTAATAGGAGTATATGAATATTTTATATTAGGCCACCACCAATGATGATCTTGTCAACATAATGCTCAAAATTATGTGAATAAATATTTATAATAGGTTTTCCTCCATTATTACCATGATCAAATCCTTGAATTTGTTTCGATTAATAAAAAGATTATTTGTCATTATCTTGGATTTTTTAAATTATATTTGTTTCTAGAGAAAAAATATCTTATATTTTACAATATTATACACATAAAAACTATATAGTAACCAAAAATAAATTATCTCATTAATACATATCATTACCTTAGTCATATAATAGACAATTGAAAATGAAAAACATTACATATTGACAAAAAATATAAAATAGAAAATATAAAATAGGAAAATATGGATCACCTGAATTAGTGAAAATAATTTCCCCAACAACCAACACTATATAAATGGTAAAATATAATTATACCAATAAACATCATATAAAATTAAAATATATACTTATAATGAATTTTAGTGAATTTTGAGTGAAATAATGAAGTGATATTTAAAAGGAGAAATGTGACTGTTGGACTAGTAATATGACCTTTTGTTGAATATTATTATTGGTAAATATAATCATTGTAATATTTGGCCTTTTATAACTGTAACCACTGGTAATAATTTTACCATTATTGTTAGTTTTTATTATTAGTAATGATAGAGGATAATTGATGAACAAAGGATGAAAAATTCCCTCAACCAGTAGATTTATGATATTTGAATCCAATTTTTTAGAACATGGGTGGGAGGTAGCATCACTGGTGTTCACCCTTTACCATGACCTAGATGAGCTTCATCAAGTGATTATTGAATAAAATATCTTATGGGAGAAGTCCATGTTGGTGGAGATTACCAATCAGTGATTATTATCTGAGATACCCCAAGGAACTACCACTGTCACTCACCATACCCTTCGAGTATATTCAGGTGTAATAAGGGGTTATGTGTCCAGGTATTAGTTATATAAAATTTAGATTCAATTGTATAAATAAAATTTCATTTCCATCTATTCTATTTTTAGAATTTGTTTTGTTAATAAAATATTTGTTTTTATGTAAGACCAATTTAAAAAATTGATAATTTGACATGAAAAAAATATAATTTTATTTTTAAAAAGTATGTTGATTTTTATAATAAACACTTTTATTAGGAATATTTTTTATCATAATAAAATACTCATTTAAAACACTCTTACATAAATATAAATTATAAAATAATGTAATAATATCCTCGGAGACATTTATAAGTGTCAAAAATTTGATTTTTTATTAATTTTTTTCAATAAATAAGAACATTTTAAATAAAAATTTAAAATAATCATATTTGGATAATTATTTTGATAAAATAAATATTATTTTTGAAATCACCACATTTAAATTTATTTAGTTTTATATTTTAAAATTTTTTCTAAATACTTTTTTTATTAGAGGATAATAAAAAGAACGTTTTTGGATTTTGGTATGTTTTATGACTTCATATTAATGTTATAATTATGAAATAATTAATTAACCACAATCAATGACCTAAAATATTATATTTTTTTATATTAAGTATTTTAATATCTTTTATTTATTTTCCGAAACTATACGTGAATTTCCAATGTCTAAAATATAAAATTACATTTTTAAAAGCATTATTTTGTAGAAAAACTACATTTCTAGTTCCAAATATGTCTTAAAATGGTGTTGTATCCTAATGGATTCAAATATGATAAACTTTGTCTTGAATATGAAAATACCTGAGAAAAATAATGTTCATTACAAGGTTTTTAATTTTTCCAAAACCTAGATTTCCATGTCCTATGATTTTTGATTAGTAAACAATTCCACCATTCTTGTTATAAATACCAACTCATTTCACCTTTCCACATCTATACAAATCTATGATTCATGAAGTTATATCTTTTTCCTCCCAAAGAGTCCTATAAGGTGTTCCAATTCCCCCAAGGTTCCATCCCCATGATTTATGAGCATCTCTTCGATGCAAGGGAAATTTTTTCATATTCATTTCCATTTAAGTAATTATTTATTTTATGTATTCTTTTCAGTATGTGAATTTCTTAAATTATGACTTTTATTATACCTTTACTTCTAAAATATGTTTTTACCAGTGGGATTCCCCCATCTCTATCATTTTACATTTATTTAAATGCACATATTATCCCTACCATGATTCGAATTATACTTCTAAATTGTTCTATTTCACAGAGTAAAACCTTATATTTATGGGTACCCAAACCATTAATTTATACATGGGTATTCACCTAGATTTTGATATACTGTTTTGATTTAGGGTCTTGCATATCAGAAACCCACATTCCCTTCCAGTTGGTTTAAAATTATTTTCTGTTCATTCCTTTAAGAACTAATGTAATCAATTATTTTATATAAAATATGTACTTTATTCTCCCCTGGTTAATGAAAAAATTAATTATTATAATCAAAAGATGAATCAATAAATTTATACATATAAAGGTTATTTCCTGATAGCACCCCAATGCATTGGGTAAATAATTAGTCACTAAAGATGACATGTTTTATGATAACATGGTGAATAACCTTGTTAATATTGATTTAGGACACCTTTTTGATAATACATGGTTTAATTATTAAGAATTACTCATTTAAATGTTGTTTCCACTTTTCCATGTAATTTTTATTTTTATTTTGTATTATGATATTACATGTATATTTTTATCATGTTATATTATTATACATCATGTTATTAATGATATCCCATATGATCTCATTCTAAATTTCACCCATTCATATTATCTTATTAGACTCATGTTCAACCATTTCCTATGATGTATGTCCCTAGGATATGAGAAGTATAAAAAGTAACTTAGTTAAAACCAATGAAGAACATTTTCATGAGTATTAAATTAATGTTTTATATTTTCATGTCTTATGTTCCTAATTTCTATGAAACTAAACATTAATTGATCCTATGTTTTATTCCATGCAATGAAATGTCTATGTTAGAAAATGGATGGATACCGTAGTTGGTATCAGAGGATGGTTCTGTTATTTTTAGGAATAGAAAACATTTTTAATAACGCTATGGATACTTTTAAATATATAGAATAATCATAGAAATTTTCTATGTATTAATTGAGTTGTTTACATGTTATGTAATTTCTATCTGGATACCGTAAGTGGATGTGGCTCTAGAATATATGTACCCAATGGTAAAAAAATTATTAACACTGTATTATGCTATATTTGATTAGGAACTGGTGAACAAAACTGGGCCTTACTACACAACTTGATTGACACTCCCAGTGGATATGTTTGGTTTATCACAATATTTTTATGAAAACATTTGTAGAATATATATAATTTAATTTATATTAAATAATAACATACTTTAGAAGGATTTTTTAATAAATAAACTCCATTTAGTTTTATAATTTTCATAAAATTAACACATTTCACCCAAAGGATTTCTTCATAAATTTAAATAGTGGGAAATGGGATGAACCAATTAAATGATGAGCCCAAAGGATGATGAATTTGTCGTTTTAAAATGAAATATTGAATGGAAAAATGTATAATCATGATGAATCAACTATCTCAATTTATGAATAATATCTTTTATCAAGTTGAGCCATCAGATTCACCTCAAATGTAACAAGATGTTCATTAGTACCTCTTATGTCAACGACCACCTTATTTTAGTTTTTATAAAGACATATAGATTATTGGAAATTTATTACCTATAAAGAAAATATATTTTCTATAATCTTTTGTTCAAAGAAATATAAATTCCCCCTATTAGTATACTACTTATGAGGAGTAGCATATCCATGTAGTAAACTAATTAAAAGACCCAAAATAGTGGATTGGTTCAATAGAGTGGGAAGAGTTTAGGGAAGCATTTTTAGTAAATATTCCCCCATTATATTTGAACAAAATTGGAGATGGAATTACTAGTATTGAATGAGATGGAAAATAAATTAGTATGATTCCATGAATTGAACTTCACAAGTCTTTCTCAATAAACCTCTATCTTTTTATGGGTCCTAAGGGAATGGTTGACAGATTCTTCTACAAATTGAGAAACAATAAGTGGTTGAATTTAGAAAATCAAGACTATAAATGATTTGAAGCGATATACTGGAGATCAATAAAGGATGAATTCTAGTTTATAGATATTATGTGGTCATTTAGGTCAAATTAGAAGAATAGAAAAATGGAGCCAAACTCCAGGTAGAATTTTGATCACAAAAGAGGAGGAAAGAATGTAAAACTTCCCATGTAAAACAAATTATAGAAGAAGACTTCAAGGATCTACATTCTTGATAGTGGAATGAGATTAATGTGAAAGAGAGATATGAATATATCGTGGAACTATAATTCTATGGTGAATCCTCAACTTATCTACAATATGATAATGGATAGATGGTCAAGGCCAATCCTGACGTTCAATGATTCATATAAGGAAATCATTGTTACTTTATAATAAATATAATAATTCAAAGATAACATATGGAAACCACTATCAACATCATAATTTCATAGTGGATAAATTTTAGTAACTATTTATACAATGGTGGAAATAGAGGCTCCAAATGATGTAGTGGAAAGTACACTCATTGCGCTCTCAATGCTAGTAAGTACATTGTTTGATTCAGGTTCTAAATATTTCTTTATTTCATCCAATTTTTTTTAATAATATAGATGAAATCATTTATATTCTTAATGTATAGTTTTTTTTCATGTATTATGGAGAGATTATCCTAGAATCAACAGTGTATATATACTGTATAGATTAAAATACCATCACAAATTTTCATTACCATGCTGGTATTTGACACTATAAAATTTTTGGAGTAGTTCTCAATGTATAATGCTATGATCTACATAAGGATTAAGGAAATTTTGGTCATATTGAGAATTTACTAGAAGCACCTCCCATAGCCTTCTTTATAGATATGATCTCTCAAAAGGGAGACAAAAATGAAAGTATAAGGACAAAAATATCCCCATCATTATGTAATAAATTGATATATTTCAAAATAAGTACCTAGAAACCCCCCAGAAAGAAATTTAGTTTTCTATATTGAACTCATTCTTAGATACATGGTGATTTTGAAGACCCCATATAGAATCTAAAATGTGGAGTTATATGAATTAATAAAACAACATCAAGATATTTTAGAGAAGGTATTAATATGACCAAGTGTGTCTCCTTGAGGGGAACACATTCTCTTATTAAAGAATAAGTATGGATAAATGGATGCATATATTTATTTTAGAGAACATAACGGGATCGTAGTGAATAAAAATTACCCTCTATTAATAATAGATTATTTATTTGAATGGATTTATAGGGCTAAATTATTATTCCACATTGACCTCCAATCAATTTATCATCAATTAGGAGAGAAGAAATATTATGTTCCAAGGAATTACTTCTGAAAAGGATATAGTCATTATGAGTTTTTGGTTATGATCTTTGGCTTGACTAATGCTCCCCCAATATTTATAGATTTCATGAAAATATTCTTTAAGTACTACCATAAAAATCCATCATAGAATTTCTTGATTATTGTTTGTATTAAAAAATTATATATGAATATAAGGATCATGTAAGGGTTATATTGAAAACTATGGGGAAGCAGAAACTATTTTGAAAATTAAAGAAATGTGATATTGGTTAAACCAAGTTTCATTATTAGGGAACATTGTAACCACCAAAGGAATATCAATTGACCCTTCCAAGACAAAGGATTAAAAGCTTATGTAGAGACCATTTTTTCCATTTTAAGATATTGAAATATTACTTTATTTATTTTTGGACCCTAGAATTTAGATGACATGTGATTCTGAGCCATAGTATGCCCAAAAATAATTTATAAAAATATCAAATATATTTTATATGATACATTCATAGTTTCTTAAAAAAATGGGATAACTCTTAAATAGGATCTTATATTAGAAATATGAGACCACTATTGATTCTTGAAAGTGGGTTTTTTCCTAGGAATGACCTAATTTTTTTTGATGTGGGTGTTTGGATATTCTGATAGTTGGAACATGTGGTCAGTTATAATAAATAAATAAAGTTATTTATTTTAATTACATAACTTAATCAAAAATAAACGAAATACATCCTTATGATTTTTCTCTAGGTTGTGAATTCATAAACATTGGGATTATTTGGGTCTCTCCTTCCACCTATCATTGAATAATCGAAATCAGATGATGGAAAGACTCAAAATTGTGGTAGATTGAGAAAATAATAATGCATCAACTCCTCTCTTTTGTTGGAGAGTTTGTCCTTCAAATAAGAATATTATAACCTCCAGGTAGGACATATAAAATTTTGTTTTTTTCCCTTATATTTTAAATTTATTGTGGATTATTTATTATACACCTCTCATATGCTGTATTTGAGCCTCTCTATGTTCCCACACATCGTATTTAATATGTTTTTTCAATTTTCCACACCACAAAAATTCCAACTTGTGATAGTTGTCATAGAATTTTTTGAAAATATTATTAATTTTTTTTGATGTCGTTATCCCAATAATTATTTTTTATTCATATATAGTCCACAATGTCATGAATTGAGATTGATGGGTGGGATAAAGGCTAGCTAGACCCCTAAATTCACAAAAAAATCATAAGTGATGAAGGGATCATAAATCAAGTAAAAATGTGTAGATCAATCATTGGATGAGGATAGTTTTTATTTATATCTAGGATCTAAAATATAAAATGGTTCATCATCGGATACGTGGGTGGTAGGTGGGACATATGGAGAATGCACATGGGATGAAGGAATCAATTTATGGCCACCAGATAGCCAAAATAAATATAAAGAGGTGAGAACCACAGATTTTGGGTGGCCTGGAGGTGAGATATGAACTACTCAACATAGATATTGAATTTGTGGGAATATATACCATTTTATAGTAAAAGTAATGACTGCATGTTTTGTACATGGATGATCACACATCATCTACTACCCATACAGTTGTGGATCTAATGTTTGGAAATAATCTGGATAATAGGCTATGTGACTGGGTCACATGATGTGTGACCCTCTCCAAAGGATAGTCCATTTGAAAGGACACATGAGAATTTACCTTATCTAGAAAACACAACATCTATAAGAGTACATATACACAATCATCGTTACATAAACACGGCTACTAGAACAGAAAAGACCACAAGATATTATTGTATTTAATATAGTATCTATACACATCGTGTAAATGTGCATGTAAAATTATCCATGTACCAGAATAGGAATAACAAGGTATTAGGGGATAACAACACAATTTGTGGTTCCCTTAAATGTTGTGTACCACTTATATCCTTTTGAGGAAACATCAACCTCTCATATCTCTTATATTTGGACTCATATTTTAGGTTTCGAGCAGTCTATCCTAAATATTTCTTCACATTGAATGAAATGGAAGAATCTATAGTGGATTTTGAGATGTGATGTAACATTTTCTAGGGCTGATTCTTATTTAGGCATCTCTCGATAATAGTAGTGATCAGGCAGGATCATTAGAGTGGTACCCCCGGATGGAATAGGGTGTCGGTCCTCTCTCTAATGAGTAGTACCCTATATTAGATAAGGCTTGGGTCTACCTTACACTGAGTGGTGGACCCATATAGTATTATGTCAAAGTTCCTCTATATATTGATTGGTTCCCTCCAATGGTATTAAGGAGTGAGTCCTCTACCTAAGTAGTGGTAACCACCCTCTATGGAGTTAGGTTGGTAGTCCTATATCTACGTATTTGTACACTCTATACAATAGAGTGTGGTTCATCCTTACACTGGGTGGTCCACCCACCCCCACCACTATATTATAAGTTTGTGGGTCCTTTAACCACAAAATAGACCCCTCTTATGAAGTATGGTTTCTGGTCCTCTTTCTAAGAAGTTGTACCCTCTATCAGATAGGGTGTCGGTCTTCATTACGCAATGTGGAACCCCTTGATGTACTAGGGATTGGATCATCTAATTACCAGGTTGTACCCCTCTATCCAATAGGGAATGAGTCTTCAAAAAACTAAATGGTACACCCTAAAACAATAGGGATTGGGTCCTCTTCTTGAATATTGTGTCCCCTTAACTCTGTGGTGCAGTGGTGAGGTGAGGGCCCTCCACAAGGTTACATGTATAGGATGAAATACAAGACACTTGGCATAATTGATTTAATCTTGGTAATTTTGGAACACATTTTACATTTCTGTAAATGAAATAGAGATCTCCCTTACCTCTCATTTGGGGTTTTTTGTTTGTGGGTATATATTACTTTATCTATGTTGTTATATTTTTCTATTCTCTTTTGTCTGAGATATATATTTAGTCATGTTGTGTCTCCTAATTATACCCTTAATATTTTAGGGTTTCCTACCCAGTATATATGTACTCACTTCTACATGGGATTTTATTACACATGTTATGTCTTATACAGACAATGAACAGGATGGTGGTGATTTTTGAGGAGAATTGTGATACCTGGTGCATTTGACTACGTATGGTGGTCAGTACTTAAAAATCTATAGATAGGATCTCTCAATAATTTTACACTCTTTTTCTATCTTGTTGATAGATATTTATGGATGGTAATTTGTTTCACCCAATTAATTTTTTGTTTACATTGTCCTACTCTTTTACACCACACAGTTTTTTTTACGCATGGTTATTCTCTAGGTATTGCATCTTTCTGTTATCATTCCTCTACAACTATGAATCAATATGGTTAGGTGTGTGTGTAAGGTAAATTAAGAAAATGAACCTCATTATAGATATTCCTTTCAACGGTTTTCTCCCACCCTAGACCATTGGAGTTTGGTGTGGTAGTTGTACCTTGTGACCCATTGGGTTGAGTTGTGAAAGATTTGTATTAAAGGCGGTTCGATCCTTGGGATGGTTTTTGGAGTAATCCCCTTTTGAGGATTGGATTTAATATAATGAAATAATGTAAAATTTTTTCAAGTGTAACTTTTAGGACAATGAATCTAGTCTTGAGGGGGTGGTTGACATATCCATTAACTAAGACCTACAGTACCTTCTTGTCAATTCATCATACTAAGACATTGGTTGTATATATTAATGGTACATCCATCATATATGAATGAGTTTTTCTATTATGCATCTTGATCCAACATTCCATTGTATATATATGGTCATTTCAACATGGAACATCTTGATTAAATTTGAAAATGCCTCTATGACGATAGCCAATCAAGTTACTAGATTCAGATCAAGTGGAAAATATGATGAGTGATAATGAATCAATTTCTCGGTTTATACCATGATATCATTCTTTATGTTGGATAGGTAGTTTCACCCCCACCTTTTGATTAGTATATCATAAAATTAGATAATTATGAGGATGAATTTAGGCTATGTTAAATCCATGTGTTCCATCACTATAGGTCACTAAGGTTCTACGGGGACTGAGATCTCTATGTAGTGGAGGATTGGCTAGAGTGTGAAAAACATTTTTTTGTCTTATCTAGAAGCTAACGGATCATGTGGTTGTGTAGGTGTAATTTTTTTCACATAGAAGCTAGGAGTTAGTGGAGTCTTGTTGCGTAGATGCACCATGAGTCAACTCAATCATTGATTAACTTTCAACATTTGTTCTATCAAGAGTATTACCACTCCAACATGTTATCAGTTTGGATTTCTGATCTTCTGGAGCTGCAACATGGAGGTATGATAATGGATGATTATGTGATGAGATTCATATACCATACATGTAACTCATTCGATATGATCTAGGATGTATATATCCAAGAGAAGATGTTTTATCATGGACTCCATAGATATATCCATGCTCGTGTAGTACCCTTGTCTGTTCCAATTATTGTTGGGTTATTGGAGTGGTTTTTGTAGATGGACAGCTTCATGTTAGTGGAATTATAGGTACCTATATATGTTAGTGCATGCTCTAGGGATGATAAATCTACAAAAGATATCTAGAACCAGTCTATAGGATCTATGTACAAGAGACCTCCCCATGAAAAGGATTGGGCATACGGTCAACTGACATAGGGACAACACATATTACCATGGGAGCTCAGAGATTGGTGGTGCTATGCATGTGATGGGAGAGGTCACATGGGGTGTGATTTCCCGACCCAACATGCTAAGGAGGGTAGGAATATAATAGATAGACTTCCATTATAGAAGAAAATCCATGATCAAGGATCTCCCCAGAGAGTCTAGGGAGGAACATAAAGAGGAGGAGCTATCAAAGGAGTAAGAGGACATCTAGGAGAACGAGTTTTTGGTGGTGGATTTAATTATGAAATATTTCCACCAACAAAACCTAGTAGCCCATGTTAGGCTCGAGGATCTAGAGTTTATGGGCGTACATATCTACAGTATATAGAGGTGCATGAATATTCTGTTCAAGAGTTGTTTAGAGTTATAATATGTGTCCATTGGACCCCTATCCACCATATTATTAGACAAATGTGTGAGTTATTCCCTCATCTCTTTACTCTTGGTGCAAGTGATGGAGCTTCAAAAAGAGGAATTTTCAAGGATTCATAGCCTTGAGGTTCCTTCATGGAATAATTCTTTGATATGTTTTCTCTGTTAGTATTGTGACCTATCAACTAGTGGAGAAATGTTTTTGTGTCACCATTTGTCTACTAGGATAAAACACTATGACATCATATTAGTTATGGATGGGTTTTCTAGGGTCTGACCCAAGATTGAATGTCCACATAGACGAGTTAGATTACATCACACTAATGGTAAGAGATTCTCATTTTTGGATAAGATGGATCTCAATAAGGGATGACTAGGTTTTGTGATTCGTAGACTTCATCCTCTCACCCATCAGTTGGTGAATTTAGCCCTTAGTGAAGGATACTCAGAAATCACCTGTATTCCTTATTTCACTAAGAATTTTATGGATGTCTTCTCCATGGATGTTTGGGACTGCAATCAAGGTGGGTTTTCAATCAACTTGCATCTTGAGACCACTATGATATCTTCCAAAATATTCTAGATGAACCCAACCTATCATTTGGAGCTGTTTTTGTATTTGGAGGCCCATCAAGAGAGGGTTTTAATAAAACCTAGTGCATCCCCCTAGTCATATATGGTGTTATTCATGAAAACGTAATATGGGATCCTACAACTATGCCTAGATTATCATTAAGTAAATTAGGAAATTATAAATAAAAAGTATACATTATGTAGGATTGATGACCACTTTGATTATTTATAAGGCATGTGATGGTTCTCAAAGTTCAATCTCATATTCATCTACAACTATTTGAGAGTTTGTGTTTTAGATATTTATAATATGTCATTCCAATGTCGTTATAGAGACTATAAGTTACTATTGATTTATTAGAGTGTGATGAGTTCCACCACTATGATTATGGATTTGATGAACCATCTCTTCCATCTATACATTGACAAGGTTTTGGTTGTCTTCATTGATGACATACTCATACAATCTAAATTACAGGAGGAGCATATTTATTACTTGATAATGGTCTTAGATTTTCATTGATACCGCCATCTTTATCGTATTCTCTCAACGTTCTAGTTATAAATTCACTAGGTTTACATTCTAGGGCATGTCACTTCTAATCATGGAATAGTTATGGTCCTAATGAATATAAATGAATTTCTTTCTTGAGATCTTCCTAGAAGTATATTGGCGGTGTGGGTTATCATATTCTTGGTCGGTACTACAAGTGGTTTTTAGTGGACACATCTAGGATGACGACCCCTTTTTCAACCATGATGTTAAAAGGGAATCATTTTACCTGCACTGAGCAGTGCTAGAGATCCTCTAAGGTGTTGAGGTTGAGCCTGATGAGTGGTCTTTTTTTAGACTACCTGAGGAAGGAATGGAGTGTTTAGTGTATTGTGATTCCTCTATAGAAGACTCAAAATCATGTTAATATAGTGACAAGCTATTATTCCATATGGGTTGATTCAGTTGAGACACCATGAGTAAAACTATATGACATGTAACATATAGATGTAAGTTTTATTTTTTTCCTTATGTACGTGAAGGTACTAAATTTTTTGAGACACTTTTTGGTTTACTCAGACAATCAGAGTCTCAATTATATATTCAGACAAGGATATGTGAACATAACATTGAGGCTCTAGTTGTATTTCATTTAGTAAAATGACATTGAGATTGTCTATAATTCTGGGATGAGAATATAATGGCATATTCCCTTAGAATTAAGTCGTAGGCACGTTTTGTGTTTGAGGAATCTCACCAGTTGGCTTTCCTTGCAGCTGACCCGAGTTGTGAAGCAGGGTATAGATTTCATTCAGTTGTTGTGGTTGACACCACCACTACTCCATTGTGAGAGAGAGTCTCAATTTGGATACATTGACTTTGAGGTATTTCATGACTATATATCATTAAAATATTCAGTATATAGAGTTTCAAATAATTAAATCATGTCATCCTTTTCTAGTGATGGATAATGGTCCCAATCATGAGGTGTGAGGAGGTGATGAGAGAGTTTCACACTAATAATATTTTTTTCGCATCATGGAGTGGGGAATATGTAAAGAGACCTTATTCAGCTATTTTGGTGGAACGATATGACATAAATCATGGTTCAGTTCATATCATGAGGCATCACCTATCAATAGGTGAATTTTGAGCATGAGGTTTTATCAATTTTGTTACTACACATGAGATCCTAGAGTTGAAATGGGATGAAATATCCATGGTCATTTTTCCCATTCTTCCACTAACAACTAAGTTCCATAACTCTATCTAGGTGATGGTTGAATGAATCAAAAATTCTGTATACATACATGAAATCTAGGAGTAGTGTTCGGTGGTAATTTTAGGGTATATGTACTTATTGGATATTTTTCTCCTTCACGGGTTCCCTCGTCTATAGTCTCCAACCATGATGTGTTTTATATGTCATGGTTGTGTAGAGTCATGTAAGAGGAATATGCAGCTTATATGTGAATAATATAGAATTTCACTCCCAGAATGATGGAAATACTAAGCGCACTATCCAGATAATGGAGGATACATTGAGGTCTTTAATGTCAGTATATTTTTAGAGTTCGAAGTAACATATTCTCATGTCAAATATTGGATACAATAATTTCTACGACTTTACTATCAAAATGGAATATTTCAAGGTCATGTATGGGAGACCCAGAAGGTAACCTATTTCATGGATATATATTAGAAAGGAATATATTGTGAGTTGATTGATGGTGTTGGAGACTACAAAGATGTTATAGGTCATCCATTAGAAGATGAGGACATCGAAAAAACAAGTCAAAATCTTACATTGATCAATATTGTAGGACATTAGAGTTCGAATAGGGATACCATATTTTCTTAAGGATCTCCCCACAATGTGGATTGAATAGATTCTTTTAGAGAAGAAACCTATACATGAGGTTCATTAGATCATTTGAGTTGTTTTTAAGGGTTGTCGAGGATGCTGACCACCTCTACCCACCCCCACAATTTCAAAGGGTGCATGTTGTCTTCCAGGGTCAAAGATAAGGGGATAAGTGTATAACTACACACATATTGTTGACTAGGGAGATCTTGAAATTGTGAATTGACCTAGTTTGGGAGATCACCTGGTAGAGATCAAGGATTAACAAGGGATAATATTGTCTGGTAGGATAATATCCTTAGTTCATGGCCAGGGGAAGCACAAGAACATGAAATAAAGCTCTTGAGAGTGGAATTTTGAGATAAGGGATCATCATCCTGAGATTTTTGTTTATTTTTTAATATCTGAGGATGAAAATGATGAATGATGAAATGACTTAAATTCCTTTTTTCCTTATAAGACTTGAAAATATTTCTAGATATACAGGATCTGAGCCTGTGAGGAATTATGAGGCCCGGTGTTCCAATAATTATTTTTCTAAAAATTATAAATATATACTTATGTCTTTTACAAGGTTAATTGAAAATATAAGATAAATAATAAATCTAATTTTAGATCATAAAATTGAGGCCATTGTTGAGTCTAGAAAATGATGTTTATCCTAGTCACGATCTAAAATTGCTTACTGTGTGGATTTAAAATTTCAGGACCTTTGGAAGGTAAATTTTGTTAAAATAAATAAATTTATTTATGGAATTTAATTAAATAACCTAATAAATATTCTATAAAATACTTCATTATGATGATTATTCAAATTTATCCATATAATCTATGGGATAACTGAGCATCTTTCCTTCAACCTCTCATTGAAGAATTATAATTGGATGATGATAAGAATCTAAATCTGGGTTGATTGGGTGGATTTGAACCCAATAAAACATATTATTCATTGAAAACCACAATCTTCGAAAAATTATGATCCAATATCTAGGTTCAAAATTTTCATATTTTGGATTCATCCGTTATTGAATAAATTTATTTAGAATGATAAATTCTACACAACTTATTTTCTATATTTCAGCCTCCAAACAAACCCTCACATCTGATTTAATATGTTTATTTGTTTTTTCACCCTAGATATTGCTTTTTTCTTCATTTCTCATAAAAACATGGTATCTATTTATGAAACTTATTTTTATGACTTTATCACAATAATACATTGTGTTAGTCATCATTGGACCATGGGGTTGTGATTTTTCACTACCAGATTAGACTAAGACCAATTGAACCCTCAAATTTGTATCAAAGTCAAATGAAATGAAGGGATTGATAATAAAATATTGATGTGTGGATTAATCATGTGATATGAATGGGTTTTCATAGACGAATGATCTAAAATGATGAATGGAATGAAATTGGAAGTGTGCGAGGAGGTGGGATGCATGACAAAGCACCATAGGATGAAGGAATATATTTCCATCCAACAGATGGACAGAAATGATGAATAGAAAAAAAATCCCACCAATTTGAGGAGGCGTCTAGGTGAGATTTGAAGTGTAGGACTCAGATCTAGAATGTGTGTGTATAGATATAACTTATTGAAAAAATTCCAACTATAAAAAATGTACATGGATAAACAAATCCCACGTAGAAACTCTGCCGCTGTGGTGCCATGGTTTGGAAATGTTAGGGATCAAATACAATGTGAATGGGCCACATGTCCTGTGACCCTCTCTGGTAGGACACACCGTATGATGACACATGCTGGAATGTCCCTATATGGGAAAAAATTTCATGTACTAGAGTACACAGTTATGGGTAAGGCTATATAGAAACATCAAGAAGCATGTGAAGGACCCCGGGTGGATAAGGCATATCGATTAGTCTCTCTGCATGCCATTTAAATATACATGGTTAGTTATTGATGTATTATAAAGTACACATCCATGATGATGATCCATACCATACACAATGTGGGTCCCTTATAATCCATGTACCCCTTCCTTCACATTGAAGAAAATTCAACCTCTCGTATCTCCTTCATTTGGACTCATATGTTGACTCACAATTAGCATATCTAGAGTGATTTTTCACATAGAGTTATTTAGTGGCCAATATAGTGTCTTTTGAAATGTGATTCTATATGATCAATAAAAGAATCTTATTTAGGAGACACAAGATGATGGTAATGATTAGGTAGGATCATTATTATGGTAACCCCCTAACGTACTAGGGTGGATGACATCTATCTACTAGGAGGTAATCCCTAATGAATAGGGTATGAGTCCTCCTTATACTAAGTCATACCCTATGGTGTTCTTGTGTGGTTCTTATACCTATAGATTGGAACCCCAATGTGGTATTACTACATGATTACTTTACCTATTAAGGATTATCCCCTTGGAAATAGGGTGTGGGTCTTCTATCTATGGAGTTCTACCCCTAGAAGATATGGTGTTGCTTCGAATAAAACTGAATTAAACCCCAAATGGTATTTGGGTGTGGGTCCTATACATACTGAGTGGTACATCATATGTAATTGTGTTGAAGATCTTCTATCTATGGAGTTTGAACCCCTATCAAATATAGTGAGGGTCCTCCTTACACTCTATGGAACCCCTTAACAAACTAGTGTGTGGGTCCTCTATCAATGGAGTTGTACTTACTATATGATAACAAAAGAATCCTCCTTGAAATATGTGGTACCACTAATGAAAGAGGTAATATGTATTCTTCTTTGGATATAGTGTCCCCTCAACATAGCAGTATAGTGGCGGGGTGTGGGTCTTCCTTAAGGTTGCTTCTTTGGGTAGATGCACAAGATGATGGGAGTCATTATTGGACTCTTGGAACTATTGGAACTATTTTCTTGGACTTGGATATGATATAGATATCCCCTTCTATATTAGTTTGATTTCATTGTTTTTAGTATATATATATATATATATATATATATATATGTATCGATGTCATTGGATTTTTTATTCTCTTTCTTTATGTTGATTTTTATATTTATTAATATTGTGTCTCTTACAACTCCATCGAAAAATTTCGGGGTATCCCACACAATATATATATGCTCACCACAACAAGGTATTTTCTTGCATGTGTCATGTCTTATGAAAAATAGAGATAGTGCGATGGTGAATTCGGAGGAGGATATGAATACATGGTGTGTTTGACCGCATACAGTGGTCTGAGATTGGAGATCTGGATCCAATCTCTCTCATCCCTTTTATTTTCCAGTTTTTCAAGTTGGGACATATTTTTGGATAGAAGTTTATTTTTTTCTTTATTTTTTAGTTTACATTATTTTATTCTTGTACACTATAGATATTTTTTTATGATTGGTTATTACTTATATATTTCATCCTTTTTATTTTCATTAATCTTCCCTTGTACATTGAGATGGTTGGGTTTGTGAATTCATGTACAATTTTTTCGTGTCCTACAATGTTAGATATCCCTTTTGGTGCTTGTCACTAGCCCCTATACAATGTAGTTTGCCTTGGGGCAGTTGCTACATGCGACCGGTAAGGGGTGTTGAGATAAGAGTGGACACATCCAACAATAGTAACTTAGATTCATTGTTTCCTCTATTTAATAGGATATTCAAGGAAGTTAATTAAAAAAATTCATGACTTTCTAATCCACAAAACATGTTAAATTTAAAATGACCTATGTTTGTCTAGAAGAATAAGTGCGAATAATGTTTCCAGGAACTGAATAATAGATTGGTTCATGTATCTATGTTATCTATACCCTCTATCATAAAAGGATTGATTATTCGATATTATGCATATTTGAAAGGGATTGGGAGCATACTGTTAAAAACGTATTGGGTGAGAACTTATGAATATCGATAGTTAAAGCCCTGTGATAAGAATTATCCATCACTTTATCTTGTGTTTGTTGTAACCACTTTTTCTCTATTGATATGAGGAACTATATTTTAGGGGAAATGAGATATAAACATAGACCACCAATGTTTGATGTATATTTTAACAATAATGGAATTGAACATGTGATAAAGAAGATATTTGGAACATACTAAAGTCTATAAATATTCAATTCATTATCATATTAGAAGTGAAAAAAAATTCATTGATGAATTAAGTAGGAAAGACCCTATTGTGCTTGACATGACGAGGATTCAAGGAGATTTATTGATCAAGGAACTTTTAAGGGAGAAAATTGTAACAATAATGGAAGGGACATCATCAATAATATCCCAAATTATTTCTCAACCATCGTCATTAAAAAAGATCAAGAGATATAAAAGTTCATATCCTTTGATAATAAATAATATAGATGATGTGAGGTATGTGATGTTTCCTGAGTTCAATATTGATTAAGAAGAGTTTCTGAAATTTCATTCAAGGCTCTGTATACCATATATCATGGAGATAAAGAATGAGTTGATGGATGAAGTTCATATATCTATATTCTATAAAAATCTTGGAAGCACTAAAATTTATAACGACCTAAACGGTCATTATTGGTGGAACAATATTATAAAGTGAGATTTTTGACTTCACAGTATGGTTCTTGGAGTGTCAACAAGTGAAAGAAGTGTGAAAAAATCCTAAAGGGGTATCGAAACCACCACCCATACCAACATGGAAGCGCAATAATATCACTCTGTACATTGTCACTAGTCACCCAAAGACACCCAAATGAATCAATTACTTACGAATTATAGTTGATTAAATCCATAAAATCTCTCATTTAATTTCTATTATAGAAGAATTCTCACTTGATGAACTTCTCAAGATACATGTTATGGATGTGGTGGGGCTGCATGGGAAACCACATTCAATATTTTGTGATCATGATATAAGTATCATATATAAGTCTTAGATAATTCTATAATATTCTCTGAATACTAAATAGAATTCCAATATATCATATCTCAACTAAACCAATGGACAATTGCAATGATCTATTCATACACTTGAGTAAATGTTTAGAACATTCTCAATAGAATTTAAATGTGGATGAGATCAACAACTCCAATTATATGAGTTCCCATAGAACAATAGATTCCACTAGAGAATTCAAATGATACCCTATGATGATATATATGAGAGGCTTTGAAGAACTCAAATTTTTGGGATGAATTTTTTGAGAGAATACAACTTGGGATCGATAATGTTAAAGTGATGACAAAAAATGTTCATTCTACCAAACAACATATAAAATATCCTCATAGTTGGCAGAAGATCTTTGATGGAATCCATTGAAGGGAAATAGAGTTTGATGATGGAGAAAAATATTTCATTTAGATATCACCATGGAAGAGATTCATGTGGTTTGGAAAGAAATAAAATATTATCCATTGGTATATAGTCCCTTTGAAATACTTGATCACAATGGAGCAGTGGCCTATCAAAGATCACTTACACTAAATAAAGATCAAATTAATGATGTATTCCATGTATCTATCTTTAGTAAGTACATAATTGATCCCTAAAATGTATAAAATATGGATGTGGTATAACTGGTACGTGACTTACCATACATGGAGCAGTCTGTGGAGATCTTGGAACATTGAGACAAAGTTCTACGCACCAAGAAATATCGCCTTGTCAAATTGTTGAGAAGGAACCATAAGTATGAAGATGAAACATGGGAACCAATGGAAATAATGATATATAAGTACCCTCATATATTCTCAACTAAAAATAAGAGTTGAAATTTTGGGGATGAAATTTATTAATGAGGGAAGATTCAAGTTACTACCGAATTTTTAATACTATTTTTTTGGGAGAAAATGTTTGTTATGTTCAAGAATATTTTACATTTAAAAAAATAGAGGAAATAAAGAAAAGTTAAATCATTAATTAAGATCATTAAATTAGAAAATAATTAAACTATTTGAATTTCCCAACATTACAAATGAGCAAAAAATATAATATAAAAATTAAAATTGGTAAAATATGGAACGTCCTAATCAGCTAGAATCATCATTCCCATGGAAAAAAATAAAAAAATGAAAAAAATAGTAAACAAGTTAAAATTTTATAAAATTAATATATATCCATGTGAATAATTTTAGTGAATACTGATTGAATAAATGAATTGGTATTTATAGGGATAAATATGACGGTTTGAATAGTAATATGACTATTGGTCAAATATGAGCATTGGTCAATATAAAAAATTTTCAATTTGACCATTGGGAACTATAACCATTGGTAAACAATCTTATCATTAGAATTATTATATATAATTAGGAATATAAAAGGTAAATTCATCCATAATGTAAAAATACCGACCTCAACCAACCGAGAAATGTTGTTTAAATTCCACTAGTCAATACATTGGAGGGCGGTAGTATCACTAGTGTTCACCCTTTACCATTCCCTTTCATACCTTTAATGAGTTAATATTGAAAGAAATCTTACATGTGAGAACATAAAATTAGTGTAGATTACCACTCGACCAATGTTAGCTGTGCGACCCCCATGAAACTACCACCATCGTTCACTTTACACTTATGGTATACACATGTGTAATAAGGGGTCAGACATTTAGAACATAGTTACATAAAGGTTAATTTAATTTCAATAAATAAAATATGTATTCCATAATTCCCATTATGAAAATAATTTCATTCATTATAAAATATTTTATGCAAGACCAATTTGAAAAATTGATCAGTGGACACAAATAAAACATATTTTTTAGAAAATATATACACCTTTATAATAATCTCAGGTATTTTTAATAAAAATTATTTTAATGAAATATCCATTTAAAAACACTTATTAAATTATTATTGACAGAAACAATTTTATAATGTACTTGGAAATATTTATAAATGTCTGAAATTTTAATGTGTCTTAAAAACATTTATATTTCAATAAATAAGGATATTCATATGTAAAATATAATATTATCATATTAACTAATTTTTTTCATAAAATAAATATTATATTTGAAATCATCATCTAGAAATTAGGTTATTGTGAATTTTTTAGAATTTTCTAAAATACTTTATTTTTTAATGAATGGTAAAAATAATGTTTAGGGTTTTCATTATGTTTTATGACTTTATTATTATGTAATAATTATGTAATAGTTAATTTACCCAATTAAAAGATAAAATATATTTTATTTTATTAATATTAAGTATTCTAATCGATTTTAATCAATTTCGAATCCAATAAGTGACTTTCCAAAATCAATAATGAAAAATTGTATTTTAATGATTTTTTTTTTGGAATATATACTTTTCTATTTCCAGATACATATTAAATTTTTCAGATAAAATGTATTAAAATACCATAAAATGTGACTCAAATGTACCAAACCATGATAAAAAATGTTTGTAAGATAATAGTTTTTCATTTTTCAACAACCTATATTTTCAATACCTAGATTTGGAAATTGTTAAACAATTCATCCATTTTTTCTATAAGTATCTACCAATTCCACCTTTCGCATTATCCCAAAATCCATCCTCTTTAATGTTATGTTGCTTTTACCTCCCAAAGAGTCCCCCAATTATTTATATAAGCCCCGAGGATAAATCCTCTTGATTTAGGAGCAGCTCAAAAATGTACGAGAATTATCACCGTCTTCTTTTCCATTCAATAATCCATGTTTTCATCTTATAAATGGTTTTTAAAATTAATTTATTATTATTTTTATAGTACCTTTACTACTAAAAAATGTTTTTTTAGTGGGAGTCCAAAATTATCTCCCATTTTAAGATTATTTAAATCCACATATTATCCTCATCATGCTGTCGAATTTACTTATCAATTTCATTCTTTTACATATGGAATTATCTTATTGTGAATACCGAAACCATTTTTTATTGAAAACCGTTATATTTACACATTTAAAATACATAATTATTTAAAATAATTAATACATTACACATGAAGACCTCAATGACTGTATTATTCTAGTGCCTTTGGGAACATGGAAACCTGAAAACTGGTATATAAGTGAACTACATTATATCTCAGCAGGTTCTCCATGACTAAAAACCTTCTTAAAAGAATCATAAGTAATTCATATCATTATAAATAATGTAATGGAAATAAAAAATTGGGTGAGCTCAGATGCCTAGTAAGGGTAAACAAGGGATATATGTATGCATAAACATGTGCATAAGGGTATGAGAATGTGATCATACCCATTATATATTCATACCCTAAATATAAAAAATCAAAACAAATAATCATGGAATAATGATTATATGTTCATAATAAATGAATCATAAGTTAATAAAGAGAATAATCCACCAGATCATCACATTGAAGTAAAACATTGAATTGTCATAGACACATAAACATGTAATATCATTCCCTATAAGTAAAGGCCCACATAGAAAAATTATCAGGACAATTCATGGGGACTGTACTATCCAGGTGGGACATAACCCCATCCCCAGTTGTAGTCCTTTTCCTTCTAAGGGATAATGTTTCCACATCTTCCAATAGTCGATCATGTTTCCCCATATTCCCATATTTAATTGTGTATCCCCATATTATATAGTCGATCAAGCCCATTGATTTTATTCCAATCATTATCTCATTATATAAAAATATTTTTCCAATCCATTTGAGTGAGATATAGCTCTCACTCGTCCCCTAATGAAATCAAACATACATGTCCCATGATATCATAAACAGTTATATCATAGCCCTAATGAATTGGGTTTCATAAACATGAATTTATACATTAACCATATTAAAAATGGAATGGTTTGATAATCAATCCTTTAATTAATAACCCATAAAATAAGTAGGTTCTATAGGAATATAAGTTGTTAAATAGAAAAGGGGTTCATAACCATCATTATATTAAAAAAATAATTTATTTAAATATTATGAATGGAATTATTGGGTATTTTTCCAAAAAAAATCCATGAGAAACACCAATGGGTGTTATCTTAGATGGATAAAAAATTTGGAATCTTTTTTAAAATCATGTGTTGAGGAAAATATTATTTCTTCCATGATAAATTATTTTTATAACAAGATACATTTAAAAAAATTATTTTAAAATACATTGAAAACATATAAAGGAATATTTGAAAACAATATAATATTTTTAAAATACAATTCCCTTGAAAATTGTATAAATATCTAAATGTTACATATTTTTTGTAAATATTTCTAAAAACATGTATTTTTTATTAAATTGGTATCTTACCATAGAGATAAATATAGAAATATTTTATTAACACAACTTTTCAATTATAATAAGAACAAAATTGTTTAAAAAATAAAACTAATACATAAAGAAAAAATGACTAACCATTGGAAATATAAAACTCATGTGTTCACTTGAAATATGGATAATATGAATTTATCAATGAAACTATATTCATAAACAATCTTAATAAATGATGAGATTGTTTCACTAAACTCTTAACGCATGGTAACTTTGAATCATACTCCCCATGTAAAAAAATGACATTTGATGAAGCATATAATATCTAGAAAAGTTTTATATTCATTATATATCATTTCTAAGGGATGTTTAAAAATATATAAGATAAATATAGTTGTATAACATGTCATGTATCTCAACGAAGGCAAATTGAGACAAAATCACATACCGATTTGGTAAACATAAACCCCATTAAAGATATATCATTAAATGGGTTTATAAATACACATAAATGTAATGATAATATTCATATATTTTATTCATGGGATGTATATACACCAAATAAAAGATAAGATTTTGGAATAAGGCATAAATCTCACATAAATAAAAGTGAGATGAGAAATCCTTTTCCTTATGTATTCACTCTTATTGTACTCAATAAAACCTCATACATAAAAAAAATTATTATTATACAAAAACAAAATAACCATATTATTATATCTAATACCATATATTATTTTACTTGTGACTTTAGATTTAATATTTATTAACAATTTCTTGTTATGTTTACATTTATGATAATGTTATCTTTGTTTTTTGCGTGTGTTTTAATTAATTATATGTATCATCCTCATAATTATATCATGAATTATAGAATGAAAAACAAGATATAAATTTCATATATATTTATTATATATGTATTTATAAATATATATTAAATATAAATATATAAAATGATATACACCATTCAAGGAGATGTTAGGTCGTACGAACACGCGAAAATTGTTTCCACTTTCTTATCATATTGGAAAAAGATAAAAAATGAAATATACGTGTATATATTTATATAATATAATTATATTATAATTATTATTTCACATATATCATATAAATTTTAAACCCATTCCTTCTACATCCTTTTTAATGTGCAAATGAATCACATTGCTTTGAGGAGGCAATATTCCACACGTCCACAAACAAAGTTATCGTATTTTCAAAAAAAATATTGAATGAATGTATGTTTTATGTAATAATTAATGTAGAATAAATAAATAATAAATTTCATGTATATAATATAAATATATTATGTACTTCATAATTTCCCCCCGTGAGAGGTGGTAAAAGAAATATGAAAAACATCATCTTTCAAGGTCGTAGTCCATTGTACACTTGAATAGTAAGTTTATTTCCCATTAGATGGAAGTGTCTGAAAGTGTAGGTAGAATTGTTATGAAAAACAAATATCAGTATATTTAGGATAATGAGGTTATTATGTAATCATTTAATAATAATATTTTTATTGTGGAAGGATGTTACCTCATCTTTGGATAACTTCTCTTGGTTTTACCTAAACGGATTCCATTATTTAATTTATACCAAACAAGAGGATTATAGGATAAATTTATGATTTTTTTAGATTATTTAGTCTAATTTTGTCTAATACAAATTTCTTGACAGTTCTGAATAAGTGGGAGGGGTGACTTTTATTTTACAGCAGTGGGGGTGCCATTCTTGTAAATTTTTGAAGAGGTAATTACACCCACATTTTTTCATCTCATGTGTATCAAATAATAATATAAATCCAATAAAAATAATTATTGAGTAAATATAAGAAAATAATATTACTTTTGGATATATTTATTGGTCATTTTGGGCCTTATGTTTCAATTTTAGTCTTTTAGTAGCTAATTTTCCTCTAAATCACATTAATTATTTTCAATAAAATTCCCTAATAGTTTTGGAAAAAAATCATGTTGACCTTATTCGAAATTATAAATTAATTTTATTAGAAGAATTTAATCAATTTTTATAAATTCTAAAAAAAAATAAGTGGTATAAATTAATTTAAAATTAATCCAGCAGACATGTCATGATACCGTGGGTTTTAAGCTAAAATGATTAAATGTTTGAAATGTTTTTATATCCAATTTCAATGTAGAATTTATTCCAATGATCTAAATTGGATTAATTTATATAAGGTTTTTAATTTAACTAAAAAAATTTAAAATATCACTTAAATATATAAATAAATTGGATGAATAAGTATATTGGAAATAAAATTTGGTATTTTCCACTATTCATCAAAAAATGATATGTTTTTGAAAAAACTCAATAATTAACCCTAATATAATTTTGAAATTATGAATTCAAAAATTATTTCTATTTTAGAAAATTAACATTCTAAACGATTCTAAAATAAAATTTATTATTTTTCACAGAAGTACATAAAATTTCGTTCCTGTGAGAATATAGAATTTTCCAACACATAAAGCCTTTACACAATATTACATGTTTTTTTATAAATTTTTTTATTTTTTAGAACCATTATAAATAATAATTTATAAATTAGTTATTAATAATCATATTAATATGTTTAGAATTTTTTTATAACTATTTTTTTTAAATAGTTATAATAATATAATGTTATTTTGTAGAGATTCGGTGTTGTGTGTTACGTAACGATGTTGGAGTTGAGTATAGATAAATCATAAATTGTTTTAGTGTATAACAAAATCTAACAATAGTCTAGTGTGAGATGAAATACATCAATGAAAAATTTAATTTATTCAGAAAAATGTCTATAAAAACAAACGTTTTTACATTCCACAGCTATTAAAATGAATTTATCCTTTAAAATTCACCATTATGATACAAATAAAATGAGGATACTTGGTATCTCCCAAAATTATGATTGTTTTAAGGGTTATGGGGCCTCTTGTAGTTTAGCTTGGGTTGTCGAATCCTCGAAGACCTAAGAACTAGCCTACAGACACATACATTATATGGATTGTTTTTTTCTATGATGTGGCCAAATTGGGTTGATTTTAGATGTTTTTTAAAGAGAACAACTAAATCTATGTGTATTCAAATTATTATAAAATGAGTTTATCGTAGGTTATTTCTCAAGGTGGATTGGATGAATTCCTTTTTTACCAAATTCACTTTCTTTAACTTGTGAATGATTTATTCAATGAATTAAGACTAACTTCATCACTTACAAGTTAAAAACCTTCACAAACACATGATAATCACTAATAAACATGTAGAATCATTTTAATGACAACTCAAACGTAACATATATAATAAGAACACAAATGTGGGTGAATAAATTCAATAAGTAAGAGGAAGAGATAAAATCATTGAACAAAATAAACTCAAATAATAGAAAGTAATTTACATTTAGAGAGTGAGAAATATCATCCAATACAAACCATTTCTACTCCCCGAGATCAACCCATAAAATAGTTATCCCTCCATAGATGTAATTTTCTTGACGGAAGAGGGAAGTATACTAAAAATTGTGGAATTGAAGAAGTGAAAATAACAAAATAATGATTACTCCACCATTTTGTGATAAATTTAACACGGATTTGTGTGAATAAATTCACACCTTGAGGAAATGGTATCAATGTGATATGAATAATAATATAATTAAATTATAGTAAAAAATTTATTAAAAACTAATGTGATTGCAACAACTTACATGCGAATGAATAACATTACAAAGACAAATTGGCAACAACACATTACACTATAAAAAAATATCCAAGATCCCTAAATCCTTATCCACTACTACCATAAATACGAATTTAAAAATCTTTTGGTCTAGCCACCAACTGTCCAAGTCTCTTTAATAAATGGTGTTGGTTTTAGGTGGGTGGAAAATTAATGTACAAGAGACGTTTCCACTTTTGTCCCGAAGTGGTAGCTATCTTGTATCGACTGAAAATAAGCGACGAAATTACATTATAGATGGATGAATTAGAGTGGGCCATAGAAGGATAAAATGTATCATTTAATTTCTTCTAATATACTGTAAAATTTCAGACGAAAATATTTTGTGGTATTTGAGATATGATTTAAATGGTGGGCTGTTTGTTTGGGCCACAGAATCTGGCCCATAATATCATCTTTAACATGGGCCGCCTAGAACTCCATTAAACACTCAGTATTAGCTGGAAAATGTTTTGAAAGAAGTGTTACACATGATATAATATATCTTTAGTTAATGTTTTAGACTCTTTGGGCTTGAACAATGTCTTATACATTACTTTTATTGTGCTGATGTCTAGTTCACTTCACATTGAATATTGCTGGTTCAAGGCCCACATTGGTAGACTTCTAATGTGAATCTTCAGGTGATCCAAAAGCTTGAATTGTTCCTTATAAAATGGGAGAGCTTAAAATAAAATATTAAAATATAATAATTCCATTTTTTTATAATATTCTCAAGAATTTACCATGTAACAATGAATTTTTAGAAGGAATTACAATCGTAATGTGAAATAATGATCAAAATGAAAAATGCACTAAAAATTTTGTTTATGATTAATAAAGAAGATTAATATTATATTATAAAAAATGAATATTAGACTATTTTTTGATATAATAAATATTTATGCATCATCATATCCTCAAGTTCCCACATAACTTCCTAGTTCTGGTGGTTTCTCCCCAAAACTTTTACCAAGTTAGTGTTCTTGTTGCGTATAACATTATTTTTATTGTTTAAATTTCAACAGGTTATTCCTCATAAGAAATATCATTTCTAGAGGTATGATAAATGAGTCAAATACATATGATGGGTCATGTTTTTACTAAATAAAAAGATATACTTTGAAAACATCATGGAATTTAGAGATACTTGAAGAAATAACCAATTTATTGGATACCATCCTCATATGATCAATATTTTAAAAGAGACCGGTATCCCAATTGATTATTTCCCATTTATTCCTAAACCATGTAACCTTATTCCATGGATATATTCATAGAAAACCCATCTAAAAACATCAATATTTTATATCCACTTATTGGTTAACAACATAAATTTTTGGCCAACTTTGAGATTCCTTGATATACATCTGAATTGATATAACCTTCTCATCAATTTCTTCAGTGATCTTAGGTGCAAATTTAATTCTTTATTCATCTTTATTCCTGCATGATGTATCTCTACATTTCATTCCATGGATTTATTTTTAAGGATCCATATGTATTTTTGAGTTTAATATTTTCTTGTAAGAAAACTCAACTAGAGGAAGGTGTTGATCCCAACCACCTTTCAAATCCAACAAATAGAACATCGATATATCTTCTAGGGTTTGAATTATTCTCTCAAAATGACCATCTATATGAGAATGATATGTAGTGCTAAAACTCAATTCGATATCGAGGTCTTGATTAAAAAATCACCTATAATTTGAGGTAATACTCAGATATCCATCTGATACCATATAATGTGTTACTTCATTTAACCTTACCACATCCTTTATGTATATCTTGGTAAGATGATCTTGAGATAACTCTTCTCTGATAGAGATGAAGTGTGATAACATAGTATAGAAATCTAATACCACACATATATAATTAAACCATTTAGCATTATTGGGGGAGCATATTGAATAAATACATAATGATCTTCTTTATTTCTATTTTGGTATAGGTAATGGATGAAACATCCCCATAGACTTTTTTCATTATTCCTCAATTGTTTTTATAAAAAGCACCAAGATACAAACCCTATGATATCAATATTCATTATACCCCAACATAAATATTCTTCCATTTCTCTATAAATATTTCTACTTCTATAGTGAATAGGGAATAAAAATATTTGAGCTTCCTCTAACAACACCTTCAAATATGGTATCGACGGAACACAGAAACAGTTCCTAAAGCCTACCATTTCATCTTGATCAATGTTATACTCAAGAATGTTCATAACCTTCTTTTTTATCTCTACATCTCCCTTCTATGGATCTATAATCTTAACATGTTTATAGGGTTAAACATTCAATTAATAATGAATATATTCTTCACCATCCTTCATGATTTCTAGATCCAACCTTTAAAAATCATGGAATACTGGATCTTTTTTAATCCTCAACATAAATAAGATGTCATGATCCTTTCAACTCCAAGAAAAATCCACCTTCATTTCTTTACCAGGGTGGTAATTTATTAAGAAGTAATACCACCTTATCATCTTTAACCATATTCTATGTCGTATGTTCAACTTATTATCCATGAATATATATTTTAAAAATTTATGACCAGTATATAGATCACAGTTTTGTTCCTACTGATAATTCCTCATTGTCTTTAATAAAAATATTACCACATCTAACTTCATATTGTGATTTGGGAAATTTTTCTCATGGTTGTTAAACTTTCATGATGCATAAGTGATATCCATGATATGTTTTACATGAAAAAATCTCAATCCCTTCATGGATACATCACTATAGATTACAATCACTTATTTACTACAAGGTATTATAAGAACATGTGTGTTCAACAATCTTCTCTTTAGTTCCTTTAACGTTTCCTCGCATTCATATTTCTAGAGAAATTTGGCACCAATTTTTGTTAATATGGTCCGGGGATTAGATATTAATGAGAACTTCTACACAAACCATCGATAATATATATCCAACCCAAGAGAAATATGGATCTTAATGACCACAGTTGGTCAATGCCAAAATTCAATAGCCTGTGTCTTTGATGGATCAATTATTATAAAATATCTTGATATAATGTAACCCAAGAATGAAACCTTTTGCATAAAAAAATAAAAAATTTTAAATTTTTCAAACAGATTCTCCTTCCTTATGGTATTTAGTGAAATTCTCAAGTGGTATTCATGCTCTTTCTTTGTCATTGAATTGATTACTATACCATCTTTAAATACTGCCACCAACTGATCCGCATAATCTATAAATACTCATTTGACCGAATGAATGACGATAAAAGAGGAATTATTAAGACCTAATGGAACCACTATATATTTATAGTTTTCATACCTTATAAAGAATTTTCTCTTAGGTATATTATCTTTCTTGATTCCCAATTAATGATTCCAGAATGAAGGTCAATCTTGGAAGAGTATTGATCTCTATGTAGATGACCAAAAAATCCATCAATACAGGGAAGAGGATAATTTTTCATGATCGTGATCTTGTTCAACTATCGATAATAAATGAAATGTCACATTGATCCATATTTATTTTTCATGATGAGAATAGGTGCACCCCAAGGTGACAAACTTTTCCAAATGAACCACTTATCAAGATTTTCTGGGAGATTGTTATTCAATTCTTATAACTAAATTAATTCCATTCTATATGGTGTATTTGAAATTCGTGTGTAACCTTGTGTTATTCCAATTGTGAACATAACTTCATTTTTTGCTTGAATTCTGGGAAACACTTCCAGGAATACGTCCTCAAATTTTAGAATAACATGCATATTATCGATATAATGTTTCTCCCAACCATTTGAGACAAACACACCTTATGAATGTGAATCAAGATCCATTTATTGGATATAATCTCTATAGAAAATTTATAATTATAATTGCAGGTATAGATGATCATATTTTGGTTTTAAATATCAAATATAACTTCACTTCCTTGATAATTGATGAGGGATTTATGTAGAGAAATCCAACATAATCTTAAGAATACATCAAATTCAACAAAATGAAGAATGATAAGACATATAGGAAGTACATTCCCACAAACATTTACGAGAGTGAAATAATATGCATGAGATGAAATCATCATACCATTAGGGTATTTAATTTCTAATTCACTATATAATCATTTGGATGGAATAATAATTCATTTAGAAAATTATTTAGATATGAAATATTTGGTAGAACTAGAATAAAATAAGACAATAGTAGTTCTAGACTGGATGGTAATTGTTTCTTTAAAAATTTCATAATCTCATCCTCTTCAGAAATAGTGAGGGCATGATATTTATGCTTTTCCATCATCCTAAAAGGTTGTTAATGTATATCTTCATCACTAACCCTATGGTTTTCTCACATGTTATCATAATATAAAATCTACGTACACCTGAGTCACAGAAGTGTGGGATGTGCATTATGTGTATAATTCCCCATATTTGTATCACTAGCCCACATATTCCCATTATAGTGACAATCAGTTTCTAGATGGCCTTCCCTATTTCACATAAAACATTGATTTTCAACTTAAGAAATTGTCTTTTATGCTTCATTCCTAAAATAGATCCTAATAGAAATCACATCTTCCTCTCTCTATGGTTTTTAAATTTTTCATCTCACTCCATATTCCTTTTCATATCAAAACCATGAGATTGATTAATAACCCCAAACTCCATTTCTACCATGATTGTGAAAAACATATTCCATTTGAAGAAATTAAAGTCTTTTATGGAAACACCCTTATGATATATGGTTTTAAACACTGAAGAACTAGTGAACATTATTTTTTGTTGGATTATAATACCCAAATCATATCTCCCGTGTCTTGTGAAATTAGACTCATATGTACCAAAAAATTAATCATCCATTTGCTTTAACTCAAGGAACAATTTCTCCATCATCATATAAAGAACATGAGGAAAGTACTTATTAAAAAATAAGTTCTTGAACTCATCCCAGACCATGAAATAAATTTCTTTTTTCATTATTGTATTCTTGATTAGATTCCACCATTGGTCAGTATTAATTTTAAATTATAAACTACCAGAATGGAATTATCATGTTCCGAAAACTAGAGAATGTATAATATATTTTCAATGGTACTAATGCATTGTTCAACAAAATTTGGATTAGAATAACTACTGGAAGAAGGTTCATATTATCTCATGAAGGACTCAACATAATGTTGTTACATCCTTTCCTCATTTGGAAGTCCAGTATGTCTCATTTCAGGAGAATTTTAGGTGATCATAGTAATGGTATTTTTTAATTCACCCCCTAGAATTCATTCCATCAGGAAAATAATTATATTTTTTATTTAAATCCCCATTAACATGGTTCCTTCAGGTTCAAAAAATTGACTAAAACCCAAAAATATTGAGTAAGAAATAGTTTTCATAGTGAGGAATCACATAATAATAAAAACACATTTATAGTATTTTTAAATTATTAAAACTTATTTAATCTATGATACCTTAGGTGTATCCTAGGTTACTCATAGATAAATTATATTTAAATCTTTTATGATGTTTTAGGAATATTTTATGAATTTTCAACTCAAATACACTAGGTGTGTCAAACCAGGGGTTTAGAAGGGCTGATTCTTTTTGCACCAGTTCCCAATAGAGTCTTACTCAATATGGGTTTTTTCAGGGTTGTTAACCCTATGTAAATTTTTTTCCCAACCAAGTCAACTTTTAGTATCTGAAAACATATGTGTTTATTGGAAACCATTTAATTTATCCTCTACCAAAATTTTAGGTCATTTTCCTATACTTGTTCTCTTCCTTAGACTTATCCATATAAATCTACATAGTTTTTCACTATTTTTTTCCCATCCTAGTTTCCAGATTTTAACTGAACATTTGTTCTAATACCATATATAGTGACCCTCTCTTTTCACACAGTAATATTACATATTTTTTGAAAAATAATGAATACATTGCAAAAAAAAGATTCTCAAAGGTCTTATTAGTTTAGCGACTTTGGAAAAATTGAAAAAAAATGCATAAGTGATATTGATTATCTCCCACTAGATTCTCTATAACAATAAACCTTCTTATACATATCATACGTAATACATATATTCATAACATGGGGAATGGAAACATAAAAAGGGGTCAGATAAAATGTTGATTAAGGGTTAAAAAGAGAGATACAAAATCATAAACATAACCATAAGGGTATGAAAACATGATCATAACATTATAATGTCATTCCATTCATATCATATAAAATAAACATGAATCATTGAAGAACTATTGTTAATTCATAAGACATGAATTGGAATGGGATCGAGTTCATAAGTCATAAAATTATAACATGGGAATGAGACAGGAAATTTTGATAGAGAAATAAATATGTAATATCATTATTTATAAGTAAAGGAACATTTACAAAACATATCAGGGAAAGTATAGGTGATTTCACCTATTGAGAGGTACACATCACCATCCCCAGTCACCGTCCTTTCCCTTGTGAGGGACCGTGTTTTCTCATCTTCGCATTGTGGAATGGGAATACCCATATTCCCATATTGGATCTAGCTCCCCATATTCCATAGTGGATCGTGACCTTTGAATTGATTCCTATTATTATCTCATAAGATATATACATTTACCTTGTACTTTAGACAGAGATATGGGTCCCACCCATATCATTATGAAATCATACATACATGTTCCATGAGATCATAAACAGTAATATCATGACCCATGAACTGAAATAAGTGTCATAAACAAGAAATAATATCATAAAATGTGGAAAAGAACTAAGGTTTTATAATCATTTCATCAATTCCTAACACGTGAAAAAAAGCGTGTTTTATAATCTTATAACCCAATAAAGAGAATCATGTTTTGTAACCATCACACCATCAAAACATAACCCATTGAAAGAACTTATATGAATATAAAATTTGGATTATTTTACTAGAAATTCATTTGTAAAACCAATGGATATTATAATATATTTAAAATAATTTTGAAAGATCTTTTAGAAACATTTCTTGATGAAAATACTCTTTCTTCTTTGATTTTTTTTAAATATTAAAGCATTTTTTTTAAAAAAATATTTGAAAATAGACTGAAAACTATAAAGGAAGCATTGAATACCATAAAAAGTATAAAAAAAATTTCCTGGAAAATTATATTATGATATCATTCGAAATAAATTTATGAAAACATTTATGAAAACACAGTTTTTGAATAAAATAGGAATCTGACAGAAGGGAGACATAAGGGGAGGTTTTATTAAAATATTTTATTATTTATCTTAAGTTCCAAATACTGGGATACATTATATTAATACATGAATACATCAAGACTAAACATAGTATAATAAAATTCATGAGTGTTCTAGAAATATGAATCATAATATTTCATCAATAAAATCATACTCATAAACAATCTCAATAAATGTTTAGATTGTTACAATAAACACTTTCCACTTGGAAACTTTGATTCTTACTCCCCATGAATGAAAATGAAATTTAATGAATATTAAAATATCATGAAAATAGGGAAACTCATGACATGACATGTCAATAGTATTTCTATACACCTCCTACAAGAATATAGGTGGATAATATGGTATGTATCTCAAAGAAGAAAAACTGAGACAAAATTACTTTTATGATTTGGTAACTTATGAATAATAATCCCCATGAAAGAGAGATAATATAATTAATATGTAAATACTAATAAATTGAATAATAATAATTTAATTTATTCATGGGTAGTATATGCACCACACAAGAAATTTGTGGTGAATAAGGAACAAATCTCAAAGAAATAAAAGTGAGGGGCAAAAACCACTACCTTTTATCTAGACTCTCATCGTACTCGTTCAAATAACCTATATTATATATATAAATTATTATTACATATTTTACATAACCATATTCTTATCTAATGTCATATATTATTTTACATATATTACCCTTTTATTAACAATTCCATATTGAGGTTACTTTTTTGCTAATATCCGCTTTATTTTCCATATGTGTATTAATTTGTTTGATTTATTGTTCTCATAATTATATCATGATATAAATAATTTTAAAAAATATATAAATATAATATATATTTAGTTTATTTTTATTTAAAATAATAAAATATATATAAAAATATAACAATAAATATATCATTCATCAAGATGATAGACTGTATGTGGACATAAATGTTGTTCCCATTTTTTTGTCATATTGAAAGAATGAATGTAAACGAAATGTATCTGTATATATGTATAATATCATTATATTAGAATAATTATTTCATATATAAAATACACATGTACTAAACACATACTTTATACATCCCATGTAAACTTTTAAAGAATCACATCGCTTTGACGATGCTGTACTCCACATGTAAACAAATGAAGTTATCGTATTTACAAAAAATGGAATGAATGAAGTTATGTTTTATGTAATAATTATAGAAGAATATATATATATATATCATATATATCATATATATATATATTATAAAAATATTTTTCCATCATAATTCCTAAAAATTAGAGGTGGTAAACGAAAGAAGAGTGACATCGTCTCGTGAGGCAATAGTTTGCCATACCCACGAATAGTATGTTTGTGACCCATTAGAAGGAAGTGTGTGAAAGATTATGTATAACCCTTACAATGAAAATATCTCATTATTTTGAGGATATTTGTGTTATTATATAATAATTTATCGATAATATTTAATGGGGTTGAGAAAGAAAATAAAACAAAATAACTTGTGGATGGATGTTACCTCTTCGTTGGGAAACTCCTCTTAGTTTTCACCAATGGGGCTCCATAATTGAATTTATTATGAAATAGAGGATTTTAGGATGGATTTAATGACTTTGGGGGGGGGGTATCTGGGTTTATTATGGGTGAGAGAAATGGCTTGATAGAATCTAATAGGTGGGAGGTGTGAGATCCTTTTTATAGTAGAAGAGGTGTGGAATTCTTGTAGATTTTACAAAAGTGAATTCCAACCATATTTCCCCCAAACAATAAGTCTCCAATAATGGTAAATATACTATAAAAGGGAGGATATGCTTGAAATAAAACGTACAATTTATTTTCTCAATGTTTCTAGGTCATTTTGGAACTTATTTTTATGGTTTATCTCTTTTTTATGTTAATTATTTTCTTATAGTTGTAATTGATTTTAATCACCTTCACTAATATTTTGGGTATAAAACTAAGATAAAATTATTATACATAGTATATTATTCTATTTAAAAATATATTATAAATTTTTATAAATTCTAAAAAAATTGGTAAAAAATAATTTAGTATTAATCATGTGTGAGAGTCGTGACAACAGGTTTTTAAAAGAAAATGTTTAAAAGCTTGAAAAGTTTTTATATCAAATTTCAGGGTAAAATTTGTTCCAATTACCTAAAATGGATTAAATTAATTGAATATTATATAATTACACTTTCAAAACAAATTAATATATAATTTAAATTAATAGATAAATTAGATGAAGAAGAAGTTTTCAATTAAGTTGCAGTATTTTTCATTATTAATCATAAAATGTGGTTTTTCATAAAAACAAAAAAAACTAAGATAATTTTTTCATTCAAAATTATAATACTGTTTTTATTTTATGAAATTTAATTTAAAAAATTATCAATAATTAATATAATTATTGTTCATATAGAGACATACAAATTAGTACATTTTAAAAAATAGTGTTTTTAAACGCAAACTGGAATTACAGAAAATTACATGTTTTATTAAATATATGTTTTATTTATATAATAAAATAATAAATATTATTTTAAAATTTATTTATTACTAAAAATATTACTTATTTTCATTAATTTTTTATATAATTTTTGTTTAAATAATTGTGATAACAAAAATTTGTATCGTGGAGACTCGATATAGCATTTAACACTAGCCAAGTCAGTTTTCTGTGTATTTAAAGCTTAAATTTTTATATAATATAATGAAAAAATTACATGGTGTAACATGAAATGTAAGAAATTAAAAAAAAGTTTTCCTAAAAAATTAGTCATAAAAACATTGGGTGTTACATGTTTATCCATGGGTATTCACCTAAATCATAACATAATTGATTAATTTAGGTATTTACATATAAAACCACACATTCCCATTCAGTGGGTTAAAAATGATGTTACGGTCAATCCTTTAGGAACATAAATAATCAATGATTTCATATAAAACCCTTACATTATTGTCCTTATGATATTGAAAAATTTATTTATTATGATCAATGTGGCTCACTAGAAATTAAAATATTCTGAGGGTACCCCTTGATAGCTCTCTAGTAAATTATGTTAACAATTAAAATATAGAGATGACATGATTTATGATAACATGGAGAATAACCTTCTTTAGGTTGATTTATAACACCTTGGTTATAAACCATAGTGATATGCTAATAAATTCCCCATTTAAATGTGGTACCCACGTTTCTATGGTATGATTTATTGCCTCTATATTATGATACAAGCCATGTTATTTTGAACATGTTTTATTTTTATACATAGTGTACTTATTAATATCCATCATGATCAAATATTAAATGTCTCACATTCTAATTTCCTTACTTTTCTCATGTTCACCACTTTCTTTTAATGTGTATCCCTAAGATATGAGAAAATGTATAACTATGTTTGGTTGAACCCAGAAATAATTCCTTCACATGGATTAGAAGAATATTGTATATTTTCATTTATTATATTCCAAATTTACCAAAAAATAAAATTTAACAGATCATCTATTTTGTTATAAGTAACAAACATTTTAATTAATAACACTATCAATCTCATTATGTTACATGAATGGTGTTTTGGTAATAATTTTTTCTATTCGAGTAATTTTGGATCGTAATTTTATTTCAACCAAATGTTTTGTGGTTGGAAGCACCATATAATACAGGAGTTTTTTTAAAGAAAATGTGATCATGATTCTATAAAGATGGCTCTTATAAGAAACATATTTATTATATTAAAATTAACACATGATAGCAGTTTTTATTTTACTAAATAGAGTTCTTAGTTTTGTTGAGATACAAATGAAAGTGCATTAGTCGATTGGAAAGGAGACTTGATCATTGGGTTTTAAAATTGGGGGTCCAACATGTTCTAATTGATGAGGTATAATGGACACAAATAATTCCCATGAATGATAAATGATATGGGGGAGTTTGAAATTCACTTTTCTATATGGGAAATTGAGGTGGAACATTGTTCCTGGTTTAGTGGAGGGGTTTGTTTTGGAAATGGGATTTGGGATGGAAATTAAATGGTTAGAATTAATTTAACAAGTGTAACATCCATTAATTGAGGTGTTTTTTAGAGTAGAATAGGTCTTCTGTGTGCCCTAGGGGTTTAATTTTCCGAGTTAATTATTCTTGTAGGGATGTATGGGGATCACGACTAGTATGCAGTTTGCATAAAGATAATTCTAACCATGATACCCAACCATTTGGTATGATATGTATACGTTTTTGGTTTTATAAACCGTTATTGGGTCTCTAGAAAAATGTGTTAGTGTCCATAGAAAGATACAAAGGCATTCACATGGTTTGGATGAGGTTTGTAAAAAGTGAATCCTAACCATGAGAAATAGTGTACCTCAAGAAGTGAGATCATCATGGATTGTTCGTGATTCATGAATATTTGTGACCAAAAAATGAGCCTTATTATAATTGAGAAAATAATATATTTTTTCCTCCAATGTTTTATGTTTTTAACCCCTTTTTCATTCCCCCTTCATTCTGAACCAGTCATGTCTTACCCTCCATTTCTTCTCAGTTTCCAATGAGAGATATTAATTATTCTCATTCTATTTCAGTAAACATCATATCAGATTTAGAGCTAAAATTAATGCTATTAATTATATTCCTTTCAACATTCATTTATTTTTATAATATGTGATTACATTCCACATTTTTATAATAAGACCTATTTTTAGAGAATTTTCCTAATTTACCATTTTCGTTTATTTCTAAATTAAAAAATAGATGATAAATAATGTATAGACCCTCCCAATCAGAAGAAAATCGGTCCTGCATATTCCATAACTTTTTTTTTGTTTTTTCATTCATATGTATGCTTGGTGGCGTTAATATTGATTTGTTAGGCATGACCAGGGTTTAATTAAAATGGTTTAAATTGGGTTTCTAAATGATAGATTCACCTTAATACAGATTTCAACCATTTAATTGATTATTTATAGTGGATCTCATATAAATAAGGTTGCATTTAGAATTGGATAATTGGATACTATGTTTTTTTTTGAAAGATAATTGAAATACATTGAGGGGACACCAATGTTTTACATGAAAAAATTAGGGTTATGAATTGATTAAATGGATATTACATTTATTTTCAAAACCATTAATGTTGGAATATGAAATGGAATCAATAAATATAAATCTATAAGATATCATAATGGATCCCCTTTTATGAAAGAAGATTCCATACATTAAAATGAATTGGCTTACAGTTATGGATTTTGTGCTTACTTAAAAATAGAATGTGTGAAAAAATTATTTTCATTGATGATATTTAATTAGTGGTTTGTTTTTTGTGTATCACCGATAGAATTGTTAAATTAAATGATATAATTGGGTTTTTTTTATGACTGATGAATTTTTTCTTAAATTTTTTTTTTTGTAAATAAATATTTTTTAAATAATTGTCTCTTGATCTGATGATGGGTTGGAATTCATTGGGAGGATTCCTTTGACTCCATATAGGTATAGTAAAGTTTGGAATATTCGGGAAGATCCTTTTATTCCACAATGTGACTTGGATGAATTATATGGTGTGGTGACACCCTTGATATCATAGAGGTCAAATGATATGAAATTCCTTAAATGAACCATTGGACTCCACCTATATTCAAAATCATGAATTCACTGGGGGATTCCCTGTGGATTTGGGTAATATAAATATTTATCATATTTTATGGATTATTTAGGTTCATTCATGTATGGTATTTTTTTGAATGTTGAATGATAAGCTACACAAATTCACTATGGTTATGCAGAGTGTAATTCATTTGGAATAAGTTGGGGATTTCTATTAGGTTGCGCCTCTAAATTGAAATGATGATTCCTTCATTTTAGTCTATGTGTTTATATTATGGGAAACATGGGTTTTTTACACCCTTGGATTTCCCTATGGTTATATAGAATAGGAAAAACTAGGTGAATCCACAATGGTTCGCTTATATTGTTAAGACTATGGTTTTTGTGGTAGTATACCATGGAACTAGTTAATCCATTACGTATACAATGATCAGAGAGTCACTAGATTGAGATGAACAATGTATAAACCATTGTTGGTTTTCCCCAAATTAAATGATAAAATGTTGTTCTTTTACTACTTTTTATTTCATTTATTAATATATAACTACTTAATAGATAAATTGGATAACTTTATCATTATTTATTCATTTCACTTCAACATTAATTCCATTATGGAAATGATATTTTAGGTATACCATTAGTGGTGGTATATAATGTTATACTCACACCCTTCTTAGGACACCATGACACTTTGGTTCATGAGGATATGACTATCTCGTTTTAGGTTACAAGTATAGAGAATGATCCCATTGATTTTGTATCTCATGTATTTTATGGAGTGTCGATGATAGGACTAGGAAGGAATCCAGAAAAATTTAGTGTTCAGTTTTAGTTAGGTTTTATTATCCATATATTCATTATATGCTATCCTCTCATGGAGGATCAGTTATGAAATGTACCGTCTTACACGTTATTATAAAATTTTACTAAAATATTTTTTTTCAATTTAATAGACATATCTATGATTCTTATTTCATTTTTCTTATATAATTATTTTATTTCATGTTTTTATAATTAAATTAATATATGGCATAGTCTCCCCACTGCACCACCTCATACGCACAAAACTACTCACTAGCCTAAAAAATAAATGGAGGTTTACTTAAGGCTAGTGGAAAACCACTTCCACAGATCCTGGGGTGGGGTATTATAATATCAATCCTATATCTATCTTCAATACAACATAATTTATGAAAATCCAAAATCATAACATATTTTATTTTTCTTTTTAATTTAATTTAAAATATTTTAACACCCACAACCCAATTTAGGTTCCATTTTAACTTTTCAAAACCATGTATTTTATCCCATTAACTCTCCTTTTTGAGATTATGTTTGGTCTTTACAAAATTTTAATCATTTAACTCATAATTAATTCTGTATTATATGAAATTGAAATTAAATACTTTCATCATTGTTGTAAGGTGATGAATTTTGTTGGGTTTTGTTTTTATGTAGTAATTATGGAATTTTAAATATTTAATTATTTCATTCAAAAATGCAATTTATCGAAATCAATTAGGAGTCTAAATATATTTTTGGTAGGTGTTTCATATGAACCATTATGATTTATTGGAACTAAACCCAATGAATACAAAAATAGAGAGGCGTTTGGGTCACCCATAGTGAATCAACCATATCCAAAAATTTATATAAAACACATAAATATTTTATAATCATCTAATCCATATTTCTTATAGAATTAATATTATACCATAAATTAGTTTTTATAAACTGTAAAAATATAACTTATCTCTAAAGGAAATAACATCCCTTGATGTAGATTATCAACACCTTTACATCAAAAATTTTGGGGAATCAGCTAATTTCAAATAATAATGTAGTTTAACTTATTCTTTACCAAAATTTCATGGTTATAATTGAAGAGACTAAAACTATATTAATGAAAATTCATAAGGTATTCTAAAATTTAAAACCTATAGGACTTCATAAGGTGCTTGTTAAATTATTATAATTTAAATTTTATATAAAATACAGAAAAAATGTCGATTTATTATATGAAACACCCAATTATGGGATGGGTAGACATACAATTCATTTTTATTTAATATACTTCTTTACCTCAAAAACTATAATTATAAAAAATGAATGTTTTAGAATAAGAAAACCTCAAGGGGTAAAATTTAATTAATACTATAAAAGGTATATAAGGTCATATAATTTCTCCCTTGTAATCAAGAAAGGGATCAACTACTAACAAGTTATTTCAATAAATTAATAATATGAGTGAATTATAATATGATTTATCTAGAGTCAAGTGGTTCAGTAGAAAAAAAGAATTTATTTGAATCAAGGGCCCTAATTAGAGTCATGAAACTAAAAACATAGATATTTAGTTCATGGTAAAGTTCACTCCTAATAGGATAATACAAGGTTCAGAGTCCTAATTTAGATAATATAGTGAATATATTGTTTCAAGAGGTAAGTCATACTCTAGTAATTTTCACATTCAAATAATAAATAAATACATAAAATTAAAAATAAATTTGAATTCTATGCAAATGAAACCAATTAATTAATCCAATTTGATAAATTTAGAGAAACATTTAAGAGTCAAGTAAAAATATTCCATACCTTATAAAAAACAAACTCAACAAGAAAGGGATATACTCTCCATACAACCCTTGATACAATGTTAATGAATTATATAGGCAATAGGGAATTTCAAACATCCTAATTAGTGATGTAACCACCATGGGATGATTACTAATACGATACGACTACCCAAAAATCATAAACCACTACAAAGGCCTTTACAACCACCCATATATAACATATTCCTAGTCTTAATTTCATGATGAATCAATTGGTCATAGAAACTATCAATTCCAAAAAAAATCAAAGCTGACTTAGAAGACATAAAAATTAATGTTTTTTCAAGTAACCATATCTATTAGGTAAATTAAAAATAAAATGGTTAGATAAACATCCTTATATAACTATGTTCAATACTTGTGATAATTTAAATTTTAGTGAAATCACTGTTAAAAGTTGTGTGCAAATAAATAGTTCTAATATCCCATTTTTAGATTCATCCACTCAAGAGAAAAACTCCCTTCTAGAAATCCCTTATAATTCAAATGGGCTAATCTATCTCCAAGAGGGGATTCCTAATAAGTGAAAGAGTATGTATTTTTATGAAACCCTAAAAATGATAATTCTAAATCCATACCCTCAAATGTAAACTGAACCATGAAAACTAAAAGAAAATGAACATGAAGAGGAAATCATTGAAATATTGAAAAAGTGTACAATTTACCACTCTACTAATAGATGTTGTGAAAAAATTTCATTTTATGAAAATATCATAAGGGGATGTGTATGATCAAAAGAAAAATAGCGGGGATGATAGGGTACTCTCAGAGAGGTATATATTCACATTTATCCATTTATAAACTACCTCAAAAAAAGGATCTAGGTACATTATAAAATTTGTATACATAAATATGTCACGTATCATCTCTTATGATTTGACCATTACATAGGTGGTGATGGGCTCTACTTCTGCCCCTCCCCCATTGATGGGGGGGGGGGTTCCCTTCTACAATGTAGAATCCTCCCACTTTTAACCAATTCATTAATTCTAACTTCATTATTCCATTCCCTAAAATTTCTATTTTCTCAAAGGTTCCAGCCCTACACAACCTCTTCCCTCAGCTTCCCCATTAAATATCAGTGTTTAATAATGCTTCGGCTCACCCAAACTAGACCTTGGTTTCTTGATTTAGTTCAAAATTCCCTTTGTTTGATATGTTGGATTGATATTTTTGGATCTTGGGGGTTTCAGGAATGGGAAACTATCAGACACCTTGACTAGAGACATATCATGATTCAAATCTCATCTTCAGAATATTTGATCATCGTGTGGTCTAAGGCTCCTCTATTTTGTAGCAACATCCACTTAAATCATTTAAGATTTTATTTTGATATTCATATGAATAAGGACAGCCCACTAATGGATCTATGGGTAATATTTCACATGCTTCCTTTTCCCTTTCAGAAATGTTTTGTAAACTAAATTCATGAGAACATGGTTAGTTTTTATCTATAATTAGATTCAAGAATGAGTTATGTATTTAATCCCATATCCCTGTGAATTTTTGTCAATGTAGACATTTCAAAATATCTATTCGAATTGATTCACATCTCAGTGGGAGAGAAAATTCAGTTGAAGAAACCTGTAGTTTTTGAATATGGTATGAATTTCTATTTAATGTGGTCTCACCTGGGGTACATATCCCATTCATGCTGATAAGGAAGTATGGCACTACAAGGGGGATGACATCTAGTGATGGTGCCACTCAAATTACAATGGGGGGTTCTAATTGATCATGGATGTCCTATGAATATGGAATTTCTAAAAGAAGATAATGTTCAATGGTTGTTAGGTGCTGATCCACTGCTCTTTTCTAGTTCTGAGATCCCATGTGAAGTAGTCAAGGCTTCTTGGAAGCTATGAATGGTGTCTTATCTTAACATGAAATTATCTAAAATTATTAATTGGATGAAATGTGATTCGGGTGTTTCATGATCTTTTGAGACCGTGCATTCTGAGACTTTTTTGATAGTGTGGTTTCTCATTTAAATGATTCAACTCTAATCTGTAATGCTCAGTCTATGAGTGTTGGGGCAGTAAGAATGCATGAGGGTTTTAGGAGAATGTGGTTGGGAAAGATGACATGGGGGTCCAGTTGGAGGCTGATATTGTGATGCATTGGATTCATCAAATGAAATGGTGAATGAGGCATTCTGTGAGGATTAGGACACTAGTGAGGATCCCCAATGTTTGGTCTTAGGGGACACTTCAATGAAATTTCTATCCATGTGTTGCAGAATTTTATATAAATGAGGTTCAGATATGCTGGTGTAGGTATCACAGGATGGACCTACTTATGAAGATATTGTTAAATCTCTAGGAATGATTAATAACTCTCAAAAGTGATTTGCAGTGCTGGGGATAGAAGAATTACATACTAGTGATGATGGAAATGGGGCGGAGGTTTCCTATAGTGAGGAACCCTCTATCAGATTACAGTCTTCTCAAGAGGATATTGATTCTTCATTATACTCCCCTATAAAATACAAAGAAGTGGATATTGCATAGTACTACCTTATATCCTCTTCATGGAATGCCAAGAACAATATTATGGATTCAGATGGTTTTATTAAGAATAACTGAAGGACACGATGAAGAAAATACAAATCTAAATTACCTTGTACTCCTGTTACTATATCCTCAATTAAAGGTATTCTAACTATAAAGGATCACTATTTTAAGATCAATAACTCTATGAGAAAGTGAAATGGATTTGACAAGAATGTGAAGGCAAAAACCACTATCGATATTGAAACTCAAGCATGGGAATCACATGCCAATGATATGAAGTATATAGAATTTAAGGTTCCAGATCCTATTATCCCCTGGAGTGGTAGGGAAATGATGGAGTTAGTTGAGTTTGAAACTATCTATAATTTCAATGAATAATTTTTAGGGTAGGACCTAGAGGTAAATTCTATGTAAGAGGAGTTTTATAGGCTCGATGTGAGTTGTATCTAAGTCAAATATAACAAGGAGTAGGGTGCCCGTATCCCAAATCAAGTTGGATTATTGGAACAATGGATTCAATGGAAAGAAGAATATTGTAGAAGATCTCATTTAAACTTTTTAAAATGTGGAACTCAATATTGAAGATATCCTCAATGATAATCCAGTTGGGAAGACAACCTCCCATCAGTGGAGTCTCTACAGAGGTAAGGTATATAATAGGATTAAACTACTATTCATGGATTCTGCTACTACCTATGATATTGGTTGATTGTCTGATTATGTTCATGATTGGTTTTCCAATTTTTCCTTCAATTTTTATATTTTTAATAAAAATATTTATTTTGGATGAAATTTATGCACTATAGGATATTTTTTTTCTGATGCCATGCTTGATTTGGTTTCCCCTATAGATGTGAAGAATTTATTGATTTTATATTATTTATATTTTTGGGAGTTGTATTCATTCAACTAGTAAAATTTAATATCTCCCTACATGTTAGTGTAATAAAGTTTGTTCTTATGTGGGTTAAAATGGTAATCCATTATCATGGTTATTTATGGGATAAAAATGAAAGACGATATGGTGAAAATACATGTCCCATGAGGATAACTTTTTGGAAAACTACCAAAAGAATAATTACTATACATAATGGTATATTATATATATATTTTATTTGAGAAATTTTCTACTTTAAAATAACTGATTCCATGAATCAACCCTTAGAGGAACATCCATCTCAACCAATTAATTTCATTGATATACTTGATATCATCAAAGAAACTTTTCATCTTTCCATTGATCTCCATTAATTATTGGAGTCGTTGATACACACTATAGTTAATAATTAATGTGTTAAATATTTTAAGGATATGACAAAATTTAATGTATGTTCAATAATTAATGATTTCTTATGAATCGAGGACGGAATGGCCATCGATGGTTCTACTAATATTTTAATATACTATTCATAAAATGTGGACAATACCATTTGTAAATAATATGATATGTTGGTTTTTATTCTATCTCATTCCTTCCCAACAATCCTAAATCCATTATAATATTACATAGACCGCTACCAAAATTTCAAAATATTCTTATCATGAGAATGGAAACACGTTTCTAATCATCATTATATTTTAATAATTAAATATATTATATTATGATTACTTAAACATTCCATGTAGTATAAACTATCAATGGTATAGACTATCTAATAATCCTATTAATATCCCATCAATTTATATGCATCATATATTATTAAACAATGAGGCTGAACCGGTGAGAAAGGACCAACACTGTCTTAACACAAAACTAATTGATGTTTTTAAAAAATTCGATAACTAAATTATTGGATATTGTAATATATTATTCTATATTAGATAGAAAATATGTCATTATAATCCTTATATATCATAAGAAACAATGTAAAATGATCATTTAAAAAATTATTTGTATCCCATGTGATTAACTATTTTCATTTATCTGTATAATATCATTTGAAAAACACCACACAAGGAAGCACCATTTCGATTTCACATTCAGAGAACCGATGCTAAAGAGGTTAATAGGGATGTCCCATTACTATTTCCGTAAGGGGAATTTGGGATATTTTCATATCTATAGTTCTATTAAGGGTTTGGAGAAGATGACCTTCACTTTCTCCTTCTAAATATTTACATATAGAAGGATCTCATATGTGATGTGTAATGTTATATGTAATTTCCAGTGACGTGTGGTTTGTAAAATATTATATTATATAGAAAATTTCATAGAATTGTTTAGAGATGATATCAATTCCAACAGATCGTTATTATTTTTTATTTTTTGAGTAATATTATCATTTAATTTTATCCTTTTACTAAAAATTATATTGTATTAATTTCTTATAAATACCATTTCATTGTATTATAGGGTCTAGTAATTCATAATTTTATTTATAGGGGTGGTATTATAACCACTAAATCAAAATTTGATGTTATTTATTACCACCTAAGAAACATAAAATATGTGGATTATTTATAAGGCCATGTAGGATTTTATCATTATTTCATTTATTACATTATAAATACTATTTATCCCATTTATTAATTACCCAAAATAAAATAAATTTGGATTTTATTAAATCTAAGGGGTTGATTTTAGTAAATTATAATGGTGTCTTAGTTCACCCAAAATAATCGAAAAACCTCCGCAATTTTAACCATTTGAGCTATTGTGTTATTCTAACAACTATGCATTTGGGTTTGTAATTTCATAATATGTTGATCTAACTCTACATTGAACTACCTATACTTCATGAAAACTATAACCTACCATGTAAAATAATACCAAAACTAAGATAAAATTTCTCAAAAATGATTTTCCCATGGATAAATTCATTCCAAACATAATAAGTTCAAAATTTATTGTGTATTCCAACCATAAACCCATCTAATACCACCTTATGAAATCATAATCCGAATCATTTCTCATTGAAACGATACATCTCGATTGGGAATCTAATTTAGAAATCCATGATTAGACAATAGTGGAGACTTGGGAGGTTGAACATACTATAATAATGCATCAATACTTATATATTTAGTCACCACCTACTTCCACATAAAATATGTGATTCTTGATGGGAAATTTTACTGAGTTTATGATGTTATTATATGGTATTCTAAAATTCTTCATTGTTTGGTAAAACAATAAATTCCAAATAATTTTAATGAAAAAAATGTTGAGAACTAAAAATTGGTATATAATATGTATATTTGAGATCATTATAAACTTTTTCATCATTTTAGTGATGAATTAAAATGTCATTGGGTTCCCAATATTGAGTTTTTATCCATACTCAGGTTTTATAAAACTCTTGAATATCGGGTCTACATTGGTCTTGAATAAACTTCTTAGAATGTATTGATTCTATGTAATTTCAATCAACATTAATTTTGGATTCATATAATTTTTATAAATTTATTATTCATTTTTGATAGATATTGAAATTAAAGAAAGTAAATGAAATTTCAAAATAACACTTTATATTCCATGATTTTTAGTACATTGATTTTATGAGGACATTTCAAAATTTATTAAGAAAATTTTAGATCAATCTTAAAGTTGATTATATGATAAAATAAACACTGTAATTATCCATAAATAAATATTACTCTAATTTAGTTTTAGAGTTTTTATGTACCCAAATGATTTATATTTTTGGATTGAATATGTTTAACAATTGTAATGTGGGCTCCCATTTCTATAACCACACATTTCATGCACTTCTACATTAGAATGCGGTCAAGAATTTAGTTTCCAAAACTTATCACCCCAAAACTAATGGAAAAGACGAGATGTATAATTGAGTGGTAAAAATACATGAAGAGAAAGGTATAACCTATGTAATACATAGAAAGTGTTGTGATAAAACCCCAACCATGGAATAAACATGATATGGAATCATCAATTGTGAGTCAATAGTACAACATGACAACTTAAAAGTCAACGACCAAGAGTAATCATAAGGTATAAGATCATATATAACATAGTTTTATAAGAGCATGTAATTATATGAGATTTAGAAGCAAAAAATAATTAGACATAAACACGAGTCATGTCTTACTTCTTATATAATATCACATGGTGATAGAAATCAAAAATTGGAGTAGGCTTACTCCCTAATCACACACAAAATGCATCATGAGACTAGAACATTACCCAATTCATTGGAGTACTATATGGGTGCACCTATCATAACATATTCATGATTACATGTCTCCAAAAATAGAAATAAATTGTGTTGTCTAAATATAAGAAATACCCATGGAAATATAATCAGTTTCATAATCTTTTCTCATATCATAATCGAAGGAAATTTCATAATGAATGATTTTGAGTGATAAACATAAGGCTTGTATTACCCTCTTAATGAGGGAAAAAAGGAAGGAATACTGTTTAGAGTAATATATACATAATTTATAAGTAATCCATAACATCAAAGTTTGTTTTCATCAATGTAAATTTCTTTAAAAGATTACAAGGAATATTTTTAGGGGAAAATACACTTTCACATTGAAAGAAAATCTTCTTAATCTAAATATAACCGAAATATTTTAGAAAGAAAATTTAATAAGAAAAATAACCATTGGAATATATAAATGAATCATTAAATAATTGATTGTTTATTTCAATGGGTATTTCTATACATGTCATATAAGTTAACAAAATTTCATTCACACTTTTACAAAAAAGGTTAAGAAGTACCTCAATAATAAAATTAAAAAATTAATACTTCCAAAAAAAATTATAGAATTTAAAACTTGGGTAAAAATATATATTAAAACAAATTATATATTTCTTTAAATAAATTATTGAAAATGTTTTTAGAAAACACAATTATGAAAGAAAAGTTTTTTAGACCGATGAGAGTAATAAATTCATATTTTCTTAAAAAAAATTAATAATTGTGTGTACCAAAGTGATTAAAATGGTACTAATACGTGAAATTATTATAAATTACAAGAGTAAAAGAAAATATATTGGGTTTATGATAAACATAACAAAAAATTCCTCTAAGGGTTTCTTAAACATAATCAATCCTAAATAAATATGAGAGTGTGGAATAAAACCATACCACATTGGTAATGTTTGAATCATGAACCGCATGAAATAAATATATTAAAATAAAACATTATATTCCATAAAGATAAATATATTAAGGAAATAACATTAAAATTTCTTGTTTATACCCCACAAAAAAAAATTAGTGAATATGGATTATGTATCCTGAAAGTAAAGGTGATATCAATAACCCCTTTGAGATATAATTTCATTGAATTCAGAATTATTTAATTTTTTTATTATTTTTTTCAAATATAAATCATCATAAAAAATTTGATGTAAACATAAAAAAAACAATGGTCATTAATAATATAATCTAATCATATCAATGAAAATACAGAACAAATTTATCCCAATGAACAAAAATTGAGATATAAAATCCCTTACAACATGTTATATTAAATGTATAGTTAAATGAGATAAATTAAAATTAAAATTAAAATAAAATAACAAGAATAAAAAATTATTCATGATATAATATAAATATTGGTTATTATATAGACCATGTAAATGAAATTTGGTTCACACAAGTACATGATTATCGATGAATGGGGTTTTGAGATGAAAAATCTTACCTCAATTCTAGAATTTTCAAGTATTTCCTTCATCTCCACTATAATAAACTAAAATAATTCTTTTAAGAACATTTAATATGAGTAATACATATATATTTAATCCATTTACCTCATTTATTTTAATAACTTATTTAATTACTTATTTAGTTATGCCTGTGTTGGGAGTTTTGAGGATTCATAGTTAATAATATCAAAACCGAATAGCTGTGTTGACCTTGGTCCAAGGGGTCATTGCCGAATCCTATATAGAATAATAATAATGAATGTAGTGCCTCAACCCTAGTAATTCATGATCTGATTTCCACTAATATTACAATGGAATGATTACAAGTAATCATATCCTGAAAAATCAAAGAGTTTAGTAGTCCCGCTAAACCAGTTATATAAAAGAGTGTTCTATTACAAATGAATTCACTGGTTACAAAATTATTTTTTTCTTTCAGGGATAAATTTATTACATCCCTTATAACCTTTAGTAAATTTCTTAGTAATATTCAAGGAATCTGAGGAAATGATAAAATAAGGGTGGGATAAAATATTGTGTAAGGTTAATGTATTGAAGAAGAAAAAATGAATCAATGAGAATTGCAGATATGTAAAGCTAATATATGAAGAAAAATTACATGTAACAAATAAATTTATAATAATTTTTTTAAATAATATGTAATCTTAAATAATTAGAAGAAAATTACATTTATATAACTAGATAAGGCATAATCAGTATGGAAAGGTGAGAAACTGAAACAGATGAAATTTAATCAATGAAATAAGAGTGAAATGAATACATAGATAATTTGAGAGAAAAAATCAAATGGATAAAAAAAAGAAATAAAAAATAATAATTAATTATTGGATGTCATGTTTCCTAGGAACATGAAACCATTACCATCAATAACATTAATAATAAATTTTAGCATACTAGTGTCAAGATCATTCACAAGACAATTTAAATTTGTGGGTAGAAATCGGTCTATTCTTCATGGATAAAACATGAATGGTTTTTTCACAAAATAATTTTTTTCTTATGAGTCTATTTATTAATCTTGGGGATTACATCAACTAGTCCCCACCTTGTCAGGATTTCATTATACTATCCTCTACCCATGTATTTCATTTCCATATCAATCCTCATATATCGAATAAAAGATGTGCATGATTAAATATCGATATTGAGTAAAGGAAATATATTTATCAATATTTACCTAAAAAATAAAATAACCTTTATAGTAAATATTGTTTGAAAAATTTATTTATAGTTAACCAATGAACGTGTCCATGAAAAATTATATTTATAATTAGGGGAAATTTGATGTTAAAAGATCATAATAAATTGAATTTTTTAAGGGGACTCTCAAAGGAATAAAAGAAGTGAATGTCAATATTATCCTTTCCAAATAAATTTAAAACTATACATTAAAAGAATAATTATGGTATCAATATAACATATTTCATTGGGAGTCAAAAGAAATGATTTTTTTCCTTGATTAATATGAATACTATAAATATATACTTAAAAAAATATTCCTAAGGATAATATCCATTTCATTTTGAAAAAAATTGAAAATACTTTTCTTTGAAAATAAAATTTAAATACATTGAATTTAAAATATTATCTTTTGAATCTTTAAAAGTAAGACTCAATTAAATGGAAAAATGTAATCCTCTATATATCTTGTAAGGTAGAAAGAACATCCCTTTTTCAATGTAAATTGTTAGTAAATTTCTATATTTGAAACCTAACAAGATGATTCCTTAGAAAATTTTGAAAAAGTTAGAAGGGTAAAAATTTATTTAATAAATATTTTTTTAAATATTAAAATCATTTATTAAATATTTTTAGAAAATATGGTTTTTAGAAGAAAGATGTTCTCCATTAAAAAATATAAATGATGTTGGGGTTTCATTAAATCATCTACTAAGAAATTATGACTTCCAAAGAGTAGGAAAATGGTACTATTAGATGAATTGGTTCATGAATAACCATATTAGTATAAAAATAAATCATTTATTTTATAATGATCTAAAAAATTAATTTGATGTAAATTCAATTGTAATAAATCCCGAATAAAATAATATTGTGAAGTAAACCCTAGAAAACATAATAACATTGATGGGATAATCCATTAATGAATAAATTATGTGTATCAAATTCAAATAAAAAAAATAATTGGGAATTGTAATATAGACAGAAAAAAATTATTATACACATAATATTAGAACATTAATTACAAAATTGAAATAATATAACCCAGTTAAAATGAATTGAGTTAGGAAATGTATTCAGTACATTGTAATTTTGCGTTCAAATACCTTTAGATAAATAATTAAAATTGAAACTAAAAATACTAAGAATATAGTATAATTCATGATTTAAAATATCAAAATGTAAAATAGGTAAACCAACCAAATTAATTAAGTGGTGAATATGACATTTATCTCACATAAGTAAAAAAGTGAGATAAATATCTCTTACCTTGCATTTCCTTTTTAGGGGAGTATCCTTTATCCTCTATTATAATGTTTTTAAACATGTATATATCTTATAAATGAACCATAATAATATATATAATTTCATTTATTATCTTTTTATAACATCTCATTAACAATTTGTTAACAATCATTAATTATTTCCACTATTTTGGGTGTTAATTACCTAGTTATTCGAGTATGTTTTTACATGTTACTTGTTGTTCCTGTTAATTAGAAAACGATTTAATCATCTCCAAAATGTATAACCAGATTAAAATATAATTTATATTCATTATATATGTATTTATAATATTCAATTATATTTTTAGGTAAGAAATAAAATGCACCATTCATGGAAATGGTAGACCATACGTATGCATGACCACTAATTTCAGTTATTTTTCATATGTATGAAAATAATAAATAAATTAATTATATGTATATTATAATTATAGAATCATATAAATTTAATATATTTCACAGTATTTTATTAAAATCATCCTTTAAATATTTCATTTATAGTGTGAACGAATCACATTGCTTGGAGTTGGTAGTCGTCCGCACTTCCAAAAATTAAGTTATCATATTTACAAAAAATCAAAAGAATGAAGTTATATGTTATATAAAAATAAAATAAGTATAAGTAAAACATATATATATTATATATAATATAAAAATAGTGTTTCCATCATAATTAACAATCTTGATTGATGGTAAAGGAAAAATAAACATGATTTTGTGAGTTGGTAGTTCGATATACATTAATTGGTGTGTTTGTCGCCAATTATAAGGAAGTGTGTGAAAGTGTAGGTTATGACCATAGAATAAAAATAATTAAGTATATTTATTTTACAAAATTAATTATTTAATCATGGAATAATAATATTTTAGTGGGTGGAGAAGGAAATAAAATTAATGTGATTGTTGATGAATGTTACCTCATTATTGGGTAACTTATTTTGGTTTATAACAATAAACTTGTTTTTGGCCTCATGAATAAAAATAAGGACTCTATGTTGAAGATAAATATGTTGGGATATTAATTTTTTATTTTTTTGGATAGAAAAATGACTTGAGATTTGTTAATAATTTGAGTGATGAGTACTATTTAATAGTGCAGTAGGATGGACATTAACTTAATTTTTCAAAAATGGAATTCCAACCACGTTTTTACCATGCCAAGTGGGACAAATAGAGGTCAAAATTCAATACATGGGTGGTAAGGGTATAAATAGGAATATCCGATGGATTTTGAAAAAGTTTTTAGTTTATTTTTTCCCTTATGTTTAAGGTTTATTCCATTATAAAGATATTTTTTCTCTTAATCAATATAATTAATATTTATTAATTTCATTGGTATTTTGGGTCATGAGCTTATTTGAAATTATTAGAAATTAGAAATTATTCTTATTGCAAATTATTAATTCATTTTTTAAAATTCATATCATATATGTCGAAGAAATTAATTTATGTTTAATCCTGAAGATGAGATGACCATGTTGATTTTTAAAGTACAAATTTTCAAAAATTGAGATATTTTTATATCAAATTTCAATAAATATTTGATTAATGTGACCTAAATTGGATTAATAGTTTTAAAATAGATATAATTAAAAAATAATGCCTCACAGAAAAAAAAATCCACCCCCAGATAATTTTTCTATTTTTAATTAAAAATATATATTTATTTTCACATATAAAATTTATAAAATTTATAAAAAATAAATTTTAAAAACTTTTCTCATTAAAAGTAAGTGAAACTATATATAGAAGATTGTTGGTTTTTATATATAAAATTGGGTTTGTTCTCATATTATTCTTGTAAAATCAATTGGATGAATATAAAAAATATTTGATTGAATATATAATATATATAATTTATTTATATCATTAACTAAATTTAATTTAATTAATTTATTTAGGATACACACCTTATATACAATAAAAATATTTCCATTATATTCAATCAGTTTATATTTTCCTTTCTAACTAATTGGTAACCAATAATTTCATCTGATATTTTTATACACTGCATATTTTTACAAGTTAGTAAATAATATTCATAAAAAAATTTATTGTCTATGTTATATCTTGTTATATTAAACAATAATTTTTTTAATATATTATTGTGCTGTAAAACATTCTCTTGTGTGTGACATATGTGATTGATGAAATTTTTTGTTGTGTAAGATGAAAGATAACTCAATATTTCATACCTAGGAAGCCATATAAAAGAAGCAATTTTTTTAAAATATTTATTATATTATTAAATCTTAGGATATTATATTCCCTTATGTGTTTGGTGTTACATGTCATACATGGTATTGAATACAATGTTATTACTTTAGAATTTTAGGGTGTCACATTCTCCCCACCTTAATTGAATTACGTCCCAAAAATTTAAACATGATCTTGGTAATTTGTTGTTAGACATATAATATTTTTAAATCCCTCATCATTGGAAGGTTTTATAAAATATCCTCTTAAAAATTGACAATGGGAAGTAAAAGGTCACATGTACTAACAGATAACATGGTATCCATATAGGCGAACATTAGAGGCAAGTATAGATACATAGATGGCGGGAAATATATGTCGATAGTGATTGAGGTAATAAATCAAAAAACAATTTAATAATCAATTGAATGTTGACACCCCAATTACATAAATCTAAAATAATTTTAAATACCTTAGGTTAAACAAAATTGAAGGTATTAGGATAATTTTTTTTAATAATTTTCCTAATGTTGAGTAATTATTTTACTACCAAAGAATATATGGAATCATAACTACTTGGTATAAATCTATATCATAATAATTTTTTTCATCCTTTGGTTATTATTTGATCAATTCCAAATTTTCCACTTTACATCAATAAATGAATTCCATATAATAAATATTATTGTAATTATTTTTCATACCCCACTAAAAGTTACTTTTAGAGAATCATATGATATGAAAAACAAGCCTTTATTTATTTTTTAATTATTTTTCTAATACAATATGGAAAATAAATTAATATATAAACATAAAAAGTAACAATATTAGTTCATCATTAAAATTTATTCATCAAATTGTTTTACTCAAAATAATGAAAAATTATCCAAGACATCACGTAGTCTGGTGGTTGGTGTGAAACCCTTATTTTCCTTCGATAATGGGTTCAAGACCCACCACCTTTCTAGTTTTTATGGGTTTTCACCCATCATACTCGTTATCATGTTATAAAACCACATTAATATAATTCCTGTGACATTTAAAAAACTTTTATGGAAATCATCGTAATATGGCTAACCACTCAATATAATTTTAACTATGTTTTTCAATACAACATCAATACATAAATAATTCATCCATTCTATTTCAACATAAGTTCTTCCTTGGTCTAAGGATATACTTAGGTCATCGAATTTCGTTATATTTTTTTAATCCTTCATTATAGTTTCTTGATAAAATGTAAATTTTCCTAATCATATCTACCAGGAGTGTCAAAATAACTACATCAAAATGCTCGTTGTCATGGACCAGGGTATACATGATTAATGTCTGACACAAGTTTTTGAGTTATTAACACTAGCTACATATGTTCTAGAACCACATTCACCATTATTATCTTGACGGGGATGTGATTCTATAAATACAAAAAAATATCTATGTAATGAAAATGTTGAGATTTTATTATATATTGTTCCTCAAATTCTACCTTTGTGTTATTTTTTCTAATGAGTGTTTTCCAAAAAACTAGTTCACAAGGTTTTTACTAAACATACTTTGATGACAAATGATTCACTACATAACCTCATAAGGATGAAGTTAGTGTCTAATACCTTTATATTGGAATATTTACTTTGAATTAAATCATTATGGATCAGAGAGTTTAATAGTAATGGAAAACCAGACACATACCTGATTCATATATTAAAAATGAATACACTAATTTTAAAATAGTTTTTTATTTCAAGAATAACATTATTCCATCTAAGATATCACTGTATATCTTTTTTAGTACACTTATTATAATCCTATTAAATGAGACAATATAAGGGTGATCCCAAATTCATAGTAAGGTTAAATTACAATAAAAGTAATAGTGAATCAGTAAAAATAGTCAATATAGTTTGGTAATAACAGAAGAAACATTAATCACAATAAATTAAGTAATAAGAAAGTGTGTAAAAAATATGTCAAGGTAAATCACTAAAAACACAAGAAAAAAAAGCAGATAAGGAATAATCAATATGGAAAGGTAAGAAACTAAAAAACATGTCACTTAATCAATGAATATAGAATAAAATTAATTCATAGATATTCAAAAATAAATAATCATATGGAAAATAATAACAGAATGTTGAATTATATAAATTCTTAATTACTAGATGTCATGTTTCCTAGAAACATGATGCCTTTACCATCATAAAAATTTAAAGATGATTTAGAATACTACTATCATGACCGTTAATAAGAGAGTTAAAGTATGTTGGTAGAAACAACTCTATACTTATATAAGACAAACTCGAAGGGGTTTTCACCAACTAATTTAATCCCATGAGACTACTGATTTATCTTTTTTAATTCGTTAATGGGTCTTAATATCATAGGGATTTCATTAAATGGTCCCCAACCATTATCTTGATTTTCCAAATCATTCACCATATATCGAATAAAAAATGTTCTTTATAAAATATCTATGTTGAGTAAAAGATAAAAATTCATAAATATTTTCCCCAATAAAGAAAATAAAATTGAAATTAAACACTACATGTAAATATTATATATTTTTTTGTTAATAAACCTATCGATGATAAATGATATATATACATATGGGAAATACAATGTTCAATTATCATTGGAAATTTAATTTTTCAAGGGGACTTAAAAAGGAATCAAGGAAGTGAATATCTAAACAATCCTTGGACAAATCAATCAAAAACCATCCATAGTAATAATAAGGGTAGAATCAATAAAAAAATTTCCAAATGGATTAAAAATAAAGAGTTTTTTCATTGATGAATAGAAATAGTATTAAAACACATTTTAAAAATATTACTTATAACAATATCATTTTTTTACTTTGAAAAACATTTTAATATCCTTTTCATTGAAAATCACTTTTAAAAAACTTTTCTTTACAAAATTAACCTTTCAAACTGGAAAATAAATCATCAAAGAATTGACTATGGGTAATTACATACATTTCATATGAGGTAAAAAGAGGATACCTTTTGTAATAAAAATGCTATAAAAGTGTCATGTCTAGAAACTGAATAGAATATTTCTCTGAAAGAATTGATAAAATAGAAATCTTTAAAATTTTATTTTATAAATGATTTATTATGGTTAAAATATCTTTAGAAATCATTTTAGAAAAAGAATTTTTTTGAAGAAACGTTCTATAAATAAATAGAGAAATGAAGTCATGATTTCATTAAACATTTTCTGAAACATTTTGAGTAGCATTGAGTGGTAAAAAATTAATATTACAAGAAACTTATCATGATAAACTACAGGATAATGAAATTAAAGTATTTATTAAGATATTATTAAATAATTTCCTATAATGTATATTTAAGTGTAAACAATCCCGAACAAAATGAGATTATGAATCAAACCATTGAAAAGGCCGTAACGTTGTTGTCAACATCAATCAATGAATATAATATTTGTGTGAAATGGAAATCATCATAGAAAAAGATAAAATAAAACCATATATAGTGAAATTTTATTATTTATGTAAAATTATAATTTTAACAAAATTAGAGTTTAATATAATCCAATAAAAAAGAATTGAGTTATGAAATTACATTACCACTTTGTGTTTTTAAGATAAAACCCCATATATAAAATAATTCACAGTAAAAATAGTATACCATGAATATAGAATAAAAAATGATATTATATATCAAAATAGGTGGTAGATTCACCATAGATGTTTTTTAAGTAGTATTTACAACATTAATCTCACATATGTAAAATGTGAGATTAAAATCCATTACCTTGAATTTTTGTTTTGGGTGAACGTGTGTTAACCTCCTATATAATGGTCTCAAAAATATCACTATCTTAGAAAATAACTATACTAATATTTATAATTTTATATATTTTCTTTTTATAATATATCATTACTTGTTTGTTAATAATCATTCATTTTTTTCACTATTTCATGTGTTAATTGCATAGTTTTTTTAGTATGGATTGACCTATTTCTTATAGTTATTATTAAGTCGATCATAATTTCATCATAAACCTAATATAATAAAAATATTTGAATATCAAATACATTCAGTATATATGTATTCATAATAACAAAAAATATTTGGTCATAGGAAATCAAATGCACCGTTCATGGATACGGTAGGTCGTACGTACGTAGAAACTCTACTTTCATTTCATTGTAATATTTAAAAAAATAAAATGTAAATGGTATATATATATGTGTATATTATAATTCCAATAACATATATACATTATATATTCCAATATTTTTTTTTTGAAATAGTCATTTATACATTCTATGTATAGTGTGAATGAATCACATCGCTATGAGGAGCCGGTAGGCCACACTTTCACAGACGATGTTATTATATTTCCAAAAAAATTAATATCATGGAGTTATGATCTATATAAAAAATAACTATCTATGAAGAAAAAATAAATATGATATATATGATATTAAAATATTGTGTCCAATTTAATTTGAAATAACGAGGGGTGATAAGGAAAAAAGAACAACGTCATGTTGTAAAGCTATAGTTCACTGTAAAAGAATTAGTATGCTTGTAACCCATTAGATGGAATGTTGTCTAAGTAATGATAAAACCATTATAATAGAGACATATCATTATATTTAGGATATTTTTTATATTATTTATGTATGAAATAAGAATAATTTGTGCGGTTGATAAGGAAATAAAATGAAAGTGATCGTTGAAAATTGATACCTCATTTTAGGGAAACTCTTGTTGGTTTATACCAAAATAAATCAATTTTAGATTTATTAACAAGGTGAGTAATCTAGTTTTTGTAGTGGGATATTGGGATATTATTTTTATATAGTTTTTCTGAACTAATGGGCTTCAGAGGTGTTAATTAATGGAATATGTGGGCTAATTTTCAAGTGGATGAGGACTCACACACATTTATATTTTTGAAAAGGGAAATCCACCAACATTTTCCTAATGTAATGTGGAACCAGTAATGATAAAAATAAATGCCAATTTAGTTAATAATATATTTATATAAATAAAATGGATTTTGGAAAATTTTATAAGATATTTTGGCCCTTGAGTTTATAGTTTATTCCCATGTTAAGATAATATTTCTCCTAATCATTGACATTAATTTTAATCACATTCAATAAATTTTTTTATAAAATATAATTTCAACTTATTAAAAATTACAAATAATTCTGTATCCGAATATTAAATCCATTTTCCAAATTATAATCACATAATTTATAGAAATTAATTTATACTTAATACTACATAAGGGACAACAAAATAGGCTTTTAATGTAATAATATTCAAAAGTTTGAGATTATTTTGTATCCAATTTTAGTGAAAAATGATTTCAATGGACTAATTTAGTTTAATATTTATATATTTGATCAAATTAATCATTATAACCATACAAAAATATAAATTATTCTTATAAATAATTTAGATGAAAAAATAGCATTGATATAAAATTCCTTATTTTTCACTATTCATCACAAAAAAACCTTATAGAAAAATAATGAAAATCAACCATAAGATGATTTTGATGTTTTGTTTTAAAATAATTAACATTTTTTTAAATATAAAATTTATAAAACTTCCAATTACTAGATTTATAATAGTTTCTCTATTAAAGTGTGGTAAAAGTATCTTTAGAAAAATTTATGTTTTTAGGCGTAAAATTGTGTTTGTTTTTGTATTATGCCTATAAAATCAATAAGATGAATAAAAAAAATAAATAGTATATAAAATAAATATTTCACTATTATAATTCACTAATTTTAAAAATTTTAATTTATTATGTCAACACACCTTTGCATGCATAAAAAATTACTTTTATATTTAATCTGTTTATATTTTCATTTATAATTATTGGTAACCAGTGATTTAAAATTATATTTTTATACACCAATATTTTAATAAGTTAGATAATACTATTCATAACTACTAATTTAACAGTTAGGATTTATATTACTATAATAAATAAAACAACTTAATTAATATATTTTTATTCAATAAAACTCAGTCTTCTGTGTAACGTAAGTAATTGATGAAAGTCATTATTGCATGTGATGAAATATGACTGATTATTCCATTCATTTAAATCTATATCATAGATTACATTTATCTAAAATGTTAAATATATTGCAAAGTCTCGGGATATTATATTCTCTTATGTGCTTGGTATTATGTTTCATACACTCTCTAGAATGAAATTATCTTACTTTAGAATTTTGTAGAGTTACAATCAAATAATTAACATTTTTACAAATAAATTTTTATTTTAAAACCAAACATGAAATATTTTTATTAAAAATGAAATAAATTACAATCATAGAGTGTAGGCTATACATATTCTTGGGTAAAGATTCCATATCATAAAGATCATGATGGGAATATAATATGTGTTATTTTATTATAAAATAATGATAAATAAATTAAAAATATCATCATATTTATTCAATTACACTTTTAGATACCATCCATGCGATGCGTTAATAAAAAATAGTCACATATCTTCATGTGGTGGTAGTCAATCGTACACACAAATGTGGTTATTATTTTTCAATGGATTTTAAGGTAAGAAGATATATTATATATTAATTCTAAAAAATAATTAATATTTCATGAATAAAGTATGTAAACATTAAAAACATCATCATAAATATTTTTCCTTGGAAATTATGCAAAAATATTATATTGGTTTATGGGGCTATAGTACACAGTAGATACAGATGAAGGTTTGGCTTCCTATTTTTTGGAATAGTAGATGGATAAATATTATAAAATAAAAATAATGAAATATAACTATAAAAGATAAATTTTATCTATTATTTTTTAATTTTTCAAGGTATAATTAACTGGGGGAAAAAGAAGAAGTAAAAAAACAAAGGATCTCAGTAAAGACAACTACCTTCACTTAGAAGAACCTCCTTTAATTTCTTAATAAGGATGCATAGGTATTAATTATTGAAGAAAATAATATATATAATATATTTTAGGATATATAAATGAAAATTTATTAAGTGTTTTATGAGGAAAATATCTTAAGAGGTGTGAATAATGAGGTGAGGGGGTTCCCTTTTATAACCGAGGATGAGTGGTAATTTTTTTGGATACGAAAAACTCTTCAATAATGGGTTGTCACTCAAAATCAAAGTAACTGTATAATTAATCAATAATGTAGTGGATATGTTATATAGTTGATATAAAACTCAACCATTCAAAAATAAACATGTTATTTGATCAATATATAATATTACTCACTTTTAACTTTATATTTTCTCACCACCGAAAATAGTTTTCTATTCACTATGACTATAATTAAGAAGTCCATATTACCTAATATTAATTACTGTAATTAAAAATTTGAAATATATTTTATCGAATTCGAATAACATTACTATAACAATAACATTTAAAGTTAAAACTATAAAATATGTCAAAATGGGTTTTCATGAAAATAATTTTCAAGCATTAAATAAAATTATATTAGCATTATAACTCTGAATCATTCTTAGATTAAATTCAATTAATTTAAATAGATGTATTATATATTCATTTTATTTAAATAATTATATACAAGGGGTTATTTTATTAAATTAATCGGTATAAACATTATGACTATAAAAACAACTTGTTGAAAACCATCTTATATAAACAAAAATAAACTTATACCAAAATCAAAATAATTAATTATTAAAGTGAAATTAATTGAATTATTATGAATATTTTTTTCCTATTTCACATTAACTCTATATCAGAAATAAAATTGAATTTTTAATTCAATTTATAAAATGGGAAGTAATTTCACTCTTGGAAATATCGATAATTTTCACTATTTACAATAAAATAAAAAATTTTAGTAAAAACTTGATATTTCCCAATATTTTAATTTTAAAATTAGGATTTAAATTTTATTTTAAAATTTTTAATCAAAATTTATAAATGTTCCTTGAATTTATTATAATGTTTTATCTGAAAAAGGCAGCAAATATTATTTTTAAAAGATGTATTTTTTTGTAAAACAAAATATTAGTATTAAATGTTGTGTACAAATATATTATACATTTATAAATAATAATTTTTTTCCTGAGAAAGTCCTATATAAAAATTCCAAAAATAAGTTAATTATATTCATATATTTTTATTTAATTTAAAGGTAATAATAGAAATATATTTCATGTGTCATTTAATATTGGTGTTGTGTGTCATATATGCTACCAAACATTATGATCTTATTTTAAAATATTACGGTGTTATATTATAAACCCTCAATGGTATTAAACCCTTAAAATTTTAAATTTTAAACATTAAAAAGTGTTTTAAATTTGAAAATACATTATTTTAAATCCCACATCGTGCAAAGGGATAATAAAATATCCTTTTGATAAGAGAGAAAGAGAAGTATGGATGTTTTCTGTAACGAAACATAACTATGTTTCCATGTAAAAAATCAGTGGGAAGTGATGATATGGTTTTGTAAGAAAACCATAATTCCTAAATGGTGATGTAGATTATAGGAGATCACTGTTCACGTGAATATTAATGACCATTAAAGAGATAAAAAACACAAAACCCAAAATATGTTAGGAGTGAGAAGGCCAAAAAATCGTCATAAATTATTATAATAAGATATAGTTTTTGTTTTAATATTCTTTCCTAGAGTTCCAAAATTATTTTAGCATATATACTATGAATATAAGGAAATATAATCACTTTATATCATCATATTTAAAATTCACTATTCTTCCCATTCGTTGTGCTTCATTATATTTCTATATCATCACTTACTCCAATGAATGAATATCCAACACATTTTTTCTTCCCTGAATAACTAAGATTAACTTTTAATGGAACAAAATATTCATAAAAGAATAATAATAAATACCTTCAATCTATAAATATTTTCCAAAACTAAAATGGTTACCATAAGATAAGATAACATCCTAAACAATTATATTAATATTTAAAGACAAAGTTCAACCTATATCATTCCATTACCCTACATCAAAAATAATATCTAAAGTAAAAAAAATTAATCATGTTCTTACCAAATAATTTTTCATATTAAGGAACATTTTTTTCCTAGGGGATTCTTATTCCTCAACCGAATGAAACATTTCTTAAAATGTCTTTAATCATGTAATTCCCCAAGCCAGGTAAACTAGAAATCCACCCACTCCATCCCACCATGGTTGTTAGGTACAACAAGGTAAAGAAACAAATTCTAATATATAACAAAATAATAAATAAACAAGAGTAAAAAAGATGAAGAGAGAGAAAAAACGATGATCTATACAATCATATAAAACTAGATAAACCATAATGTATGACATTCAACACAAAAACGTCTCCATGAAACCTACCATCACGTCCAAACAATCTCTATTTGAATTTTACGATGAAAATTTAAGTTGGAATACTTCATAATTCCTTTCCTTTTACATGGGTCCAATAAAAAACTTTTAAAACCTCGTAAACAAAAAAATTAGAGTTTCTGAAGTAATCCTTATATAATTTCACTACTGTATATATACAAAGTCCAATATTAATAATTCAACAGTTCTATTTTTAAAACAAATACATATTTACAAATAGTTTTCAAAAATCAATACCATTATTAAGACATCATTTTTTTCATAAAAGCCTTTCATATTCCTCTAAAAGGAAATATGAAAAGTACATGTAAAAATAATGAAATAATACTCAATAAAATATATGGGTGCACCATGATATATGTATATAATAAATATAAATGTGGCACAATCCATCATCTAAAATAATTTGAGACAATAACCATGACACAATCCATCATGTGGTAATCCAGTCATAAATGAAAAAGCATATTGTTTGGCTCTAATTTATAACTACTTATACTATACATAAAATGAAATATCCCCTACAAAACTCTAGTGGATATAACCTATATAAAATATAGTTACATTACAAACACTAAAGTAAAAGAACACATCATATGGAATTAAATCCACTATGAGTGACATGTCTATTCATGATGCACCCAAGGCTACCCAATGTGTTAGGATTTTTCAAAATTATTTAAAAACATATGCTCAAAATATCTAAATCATTTTGAAATATAATACAATATTATTCAGTTCTGGAATCCCCATTTTTATTCCAAATCAACCATTAAAATATTGTATGAAACACTTGGTATGCACAAATAGTTTTTCAAGAAAATGTTTTAAAAAATTGTTTTCCTTCCAAAAAATCAATTGCAATCACAAATAAATTCAGTTCAATCAATTAACTGAATGAATTTAGATTAATAATACGCGATTCATATAATTATCCCATTATATGGGTATTCCTAACTCCAGAATAGGATATAACTAAATATCATAAAAAAAATATATCATGGAAGAGTAGATTAGGACCTCGTGATCCTAAATCAATAATAAACTCATCAAAAATCCATAAAACACCTCATATTTGATATCCATTTCCCCATGAGTTCCAATGAGATATTTTGGGTTGAAATATATCAACGATCTGATAAAATAAGTGGAATTTTCATTATAAAATCAAAAATACACATGGATATCCATCCAAAATGATGGGAAGTCAAACATAATCCCATGGGAGAAGCACCTATATCACTGTAGAAGGATTAGGTCGAGCATAAAGAAGATAAGGGGTTGATTACGCATATAAAATACCAAGGGAAAGTGTTTAAGCCCCAAATATTAATAGGTTTATAGTTTATTCTATGTTTATCCCACAACGTTTGAGAAATATTCTACTAACCAAGCATGTAAATTGTCTCATTAAAAAGTCTAGTTTCACGGTTTCCTTGGAAAATCAACCCGGTATAGTCAAATCGGGAACCAACTTGGAGAAACACCAAAACTCTACATGGTGATCCTTGGATTTTCCCATATATTATTTAACAATGATCAAACCATGAAAAAACCCAACTGTTAAAACACATAACCATACCACATGGTTTCTATGTGGTTATTACTGACAATGTACCAATCACGTGCATGTTCAATCTACTTAAATATTCACCATTTTCTACCCGTGATCCCCTAAAACCAATATAAAGCCCTTAAAGACATATAAAATTCTTAAATTAAATATTACCTGAGATGTAGTGGGTTCAATAATTTTCCCTATTATAAAATCATTCTATCTCCAATAATTCCCTATGATCAAGGAGTAGTAAAAAAGAAGGCCACTAATGGATCATGAATGATTCCCTCTCCAATATCTCATGGTTATCTCATCCACAATACCACTATACCAAGAATAAGGTAATAATTTTATAAAATATAACCTTATCCACATGATCCATAATCTAAATTATATTCTCATCAAAAGTGATGTTGGGCTCAAGATCAATATCCTCCCATTCCATCAAAAGGTATGTATCTGGCCGATACCTCCTCGGCTAGGAATGATTAAACACATTGGGAATAAAAGTTAAGAAATACGATAATTCCAACCCATATTATATCATTCTATGTCTCTCTATTCTATCAAAGGGTCTAAAAACAATTGTGAAAACTTATTGTACATACCCAACTTATGATTTCCCAAGTGAGGTGAAACTCAATGAAAACCCCAATCACAATCCTCATACTATAGCGATGGATGATGAAGGTATTTAAGAGATTTTCGATGGATATATTATATGAACAACCCCTTCCAACTAACCTATACCTTTTATGTCATATAATAAATGATAATCAACCCAATGAAGTAAAACTATCCCAACACTTTCTAGAACAAGGTTTATCTACAGGGTCACCCATAAAACTTCTCAAAGGGTGCATAATTATTGAATTGTGGTAATTTTTTTTAATAATGATTTACCAAAGTCAAATTATTATCCCAATATATAGAAAAATAAATAAAATAGTTCCACTACCTATCCCCAAGAACATTTAAATCTCTCTCTATCTATACAACCATAAACGATTGATAAGTCGTGCTCAATTTCAACTAGGATACCGTAATCTCATACCAAATATTCCATAACATTGATGTGATCCTTAGGTTATTCTCAAGGAAAATCATAGAAGGGGCCACAAGAACATTCAAAATCTCTCAAATGTATAAATATTTAACAATTTCCACTTTCATCATCTCTTTGATTGTTAATAAATTAGATTATTTTTTAATTAGATCAATGATCACCCAAATGGAATCCAACCCGGTGATTTTGGTTCCAAACCAATGATAAAGTCTCTATATATTCCCTCCCACTTCCATAATGTAAGGGATAAATTTTGTAATAAACTATATGGTATCTAGTGTTCCCGATGAATTTATAGATAAATGAGACATTTTGATACTAAATATGAAACTGACCACCTTATCTCTAGACACCAATATTTACATCTCAATTCACATTACATATTGTTATCCCTAGGGTTTAAAAACCAACATGAATGGTATCCACTATCTATTAACTCCCACATTGGATAAATCTAAACACACAACATTTTATGAAATAAAAAAATATCCACTAGGTGATTGAGAACACTCGCATTAGTTCTCACCACTATAAAATCTTTTTTCCAAATCATTGGAACATGGTGTATGTCATAGGCTTCAGCTAAACTACCTCCTCAAAAGATGATTCATCTTTGATTGAAATGAAGAACACATGTCGACTTAACTCTTCCACTCCCAATCACATCTTACAAAATAGACTCATTATATACCAATCCTCAACAGATTCCTTCATGGATCGTGTCAAAAAATTTCTACTTGATGCATAGATACCCTCATTCTATATCCCAATCTTGTATAAAATATCAAAATAAAATGTCTAAAAGTAATCCACCATGAATGCCTATAACAATTTTAGATCCCTATAATTAAAAATATATTTCATAATATTATGATAATAATACAGTGTAAACCTCTCCCAAAATAGATAGTGAGGCCATATTTTGAGTGAAAGAATAATGACTAACAATTCAAGATTAAGTGTTGGGTAGTTCTTCTCATGAGGGTGTATCAAGAGAGAGATATAGGGTATTAATTATTTCCACATCATCAAGAACCATCCCGAACCCATACCAAATACACTATAGAAATATAATAACTCAAATCCAATGACATAAGAAAAAAACAGTTATTAATCCAAACTCACTATACGAACCACAAAATGTCTCTGATATTTTTTTTCCATTCAACCTTTACACTATTATGGGTTAGAGCATTCATCAAATATGAAATCTTATAGAAATACAGAACAAAATGTCTATAGTAAACCCCAAAACCTAGGATGATATGAATCTCAAAAACATTTCTGGGTTTCTCCTATGAATTATCAGGCTGTATTTTCCAAGGGTCCACTCAGATGCTCCAATCAGATATGGCATGCCCCAAAAATTTACCTTCTCAAATCCAAGACTCATATTTAGATGCCTGACCATAGAGAATATTTTACTTCATTTTTTGAAGAATGATATCCAAATGGTCCATATTTTCTTTCTCGAACTTGTAGTGCACAAAAATATCAACAAAAAACACAACTAATGATGATTATATTAACCAATTAAAAATTCAGTTCCTTAAATAAAAAAATATTGTAGCAGCATCAGTGAGATTGAATGACACAACTAAAAACATGAAATTTACATATCATCTCCTAAATTTTGTCCAAGTTATACCCTCTCCTAAATAGTCAAATGCAGGTACCCTAACCAATGGACAATCACTGACAACTATTTTTCCCCTCAACACTAGTCAAAGAGATTATCGGTTTTTGGAAAAGGAAATTTATTCATAATATTCACCTAATTTAACATTCAAAAATTCACTCATAGTATGAGACTCTTGTGTGAATTCTTAGAAAAGATAGAAGGATAATCCCATGGTGATATGATAGGATAAATTAATCCCCTTTATTAAAGGTCCTAAAGATTGACTCTATGTTCCAGAAACTCCACATGATCCATTTGATAAGATAGAATAGAAATGGGTATCATGCCAGGGAGCTAGGAAATAGTATGATAAACCTCTGTAAGATCATAAAATTTTATGTAGATCTAACAGGATCACATGCATGTACAATTTTACCCTTTATTTCATATATATTGGGTGGTATTTTCATGTTTTTTAAATTAAAAATTTGTAATTTTGTTAAGAATTTGGGAATTTCATGATTGAAGCATGGTTTTCCTAAAAATTGTGCCAACCCATACAAACCATGTAACCCTATATTGTATATTATTACATAGTCAATTAATGTTTTGGAAAACAATGAACCCTCTTAGTATTGACCATGATACCACTTATATATTCTCATGATTAGGGTGCAAATTTTGGAAACCCATATGCCCCTACCTAAGAAACTGTGAAAGAAGGATTAATTATTCTAATGTTTTTATTTAATTTTTTTGAACCGACCTACATTCATCCTCATTATACCCCACCAGAGATAATTCAATATTCATCATTTTTTAGGCTCTAAAATGGATTACAAGGTCTTCTTAAACACCATTCTTGATTAATAGAAGATCTGAAGGAAGAATCTACTCCTCTCCCGATAACACATATCATGGTTGATGGGTTTCTACTCTCCCTTACACACATATCTCTCATTTATTGATGTGATGTTTTCCTCCATTGGATATGGTTTTATAAAATGGTTTTCATGGATCTAATTGATTTGATATTGATTCAATATTATGGGATTATATCTCATCATTCATTGTGTAATTGAATGTTTTACATCAATTTGGGGGATTTATGTTTGGGGAATGCTCGTCGATGATCTTGTGGTATGTGTTTAATATGAAATTCCCATATTATTGTTTATAATGTGTGTATATAATTATGAAATAAAAATTGTGTGTTTGGAAATCACATCTTTAAATGGATGATGCAATTTGTTAATTAATTAATGGAATGTAATGGATATTAAATTTATGGTATTTTGGGATTAGGAATTGGTTAATAAAATGAAATTTAGAATTGGTTAATTTATGAGATGTGGAATTGATTTAGAAAAGGAATAAATTGAATTTTGGATTAACATTGATGTGTTAATGGGTTACCTGAAAAAATGATTATAGCTAGTTTAATGGGGATTTGTTCTTTTTATTCCATGTGATTCATGTAATGAACTATGGTTTTGTTGATAATTATAAACATTATAACTTGATTTGATATATTGATAAGAATTTTGATGATGATTAACCTTCTAAAATGTGATATGTATGATATATGTGACTTGTTGATAAATGGGGTGCGAGAGAATGACTAATGATCCAAATAACCACGCGGTGATTTCCATGAAATTTTGAGACCAAATGCATACATGAGAATATTATTGTATGGAATAGAGACTGATGATCCAAATATCCACGAGGTGTGGGATAGGGATTAATGCTACAAATGACCAGAAGGATCTAGACACGATTTTATATGACCATTTATTGGCATTGGAATGTGGTTCTATATGGACATTTTGTGAAATAGAATTAAATAGATAATAAATTCACATGTTGAAAATTAATTTTGGTTCCCAATTTGATATGGTTCATAGCTTGGAATGTGAAAAATATGGTAGTGATGGTATGAGTTTCATCAAGAAACCAAGGATTTATGTTGTTAAATAATGAATAATGGAATATATAAATTTATTTCTTTATTTATTATAGTTTATTCTATATATAATTGCATACATGGTGATTTAGTGGATTTTTTAGATGTTTTTAGTGGTTTCCAACTGAGTTGTACTCACACCTTACATGGCTAGCCTTATAGGTACCCAAATAGTCATTATGTTTCTGGGATAGGATAAGGCATAGAGACCAATGTTAGATGGCTGATTTGAGTTAATAATGGATAATAGAACCAGACATGATGTCGGGACCCACTTGGGAGTTGTTAATATATCTTTATTTTTGTATTTTTAAAATTTATAATTGACACTTATTATGGAATGAAATATCTAATAATAATTTATGGATAAATTTTCTTTTTTGGGATTATCATGTGATGTAGTTCGTTTTGTTTTGCTATGGTATTACTCTAGTTATTGGTAATATCATTTAGCTATTATTTATTTATTTACTCTTTTTATATTCTTTGATAATGATTGTGTAGTCTCCACATGATATATATTTTACTCTCACTTCTAATCATTTTCCTTTGGAATATGGGGAGGCTTTCTTAAGGTCATGGGAACAATTTCCCCGAGGCACCGATATATGGCACCCAAGTTGGAAAATTACAAAGTTATATCAAAGAGGGTTTATTTTATTTGTTTTTCTTACTGTTTTTGAATGTTATAAAAGATAGTAGGATGATTCAATCCTTGGTCAAGAGCTCATGCATTGGAGTAGAAAACCCATGTACACAAGAAAAACCATATACCTAGGGTGGGATTTTTGTTATTGACGTTTATTTTTCTAGTTCGATGTTATTTCACCTCAATTGAGGTGGTTTGTATGTGATGTGATTATTGTTTATCATATTTCGTAATATCATACTCATTTCCCATTATATAATTATTTTTGAGCATGAATGAATCATTATTAATAGTTAGGATGTATTTTGACATCCATCATTTTTAAAAACACATGAAAATGTATGGTTCTGAGAAAGATGTTGAAACTGAAATGTTTATCATTACTTGTTTAATTAATCTGAAAAAGTTCCAAACGATGAAATTGAGAATTTAAAATTGATGTTGATTATGGATAAATGGTTGTATGATTATAAATATGAATTTGAGAATGTGTTTACACTTTTCTAACCATGATGTATAGGTTGTATGGTGTTGGGAAATGATAGATCCCTGGTATTATCTTGTTCAAGGATATGATGGGTTAATTAATATGGATTTATGTGAAAAACATTCATTTAATCTTATTAATGTTGCGTAATTTTTCCTATGATGTATGTTTGGCATTGTAGTGACATGCCCCCATGAAGAAACATGGTTATATGAAGATAAGAAGATATGTATGGAAATATGCCTCTAATAGTGAAACATAGGCCTCTGATAGATTAAGGTAGGGATGATGGAGATATGTTCCAGGAGAAATTTTCCCAGTTTATGATGTTAATGAAAATATACCCCGGTGCATTGTGAAAAGTATATGAGACATGATTTTAGAATTCCTATTATATCTCCCTCTTAGCATCACTAAAGTGGGTGGACATTTGGTATTTCAGTTCTATATTTACTCTACCAAACAATACATTAACACATATATACTCTTGTCATAAGAGATTCAAAATGGAATATTTTATGTTGCAGGGATGTGTGAAAAATTGGGGGGATATTAAGGACTTGATTGACAAATAGGAAAACATGGTATTCAAGGAATTTAAAGAGATATTCTTGGGGTACATTTATCAAGAGACATTGAGATATCAGAGGGATGTAGTGTTTAAGAGGATGACCCAGGAAAGTATGACCTTGACTGACTATTCTAGTCTCTTAACTAAGCTAAAGCACTTTTCTCTAGCACTAGTGGGGGATAAGATAACTATGACAAGACATTTTATTGATGGTATTAAATATAAAATTAATAACTAGGTTAACATGTTTTAGATAAATAATTTTATTTAGGTGGTGGATCATTCTTTAAAATTGGAAGGGAACATGAAGGATGATTCTAGTTGAGCACATGTGGTTTTTGATGGATTATTAAGAGGTATGTCTTTAGAGAGTGGGAAACCTAGCTATGAGAATGTCAACCAAAAAATGGAAATATAGTGTGGCCAGGGGAAGAATAAGTTACTCAGGATGTTAACCAACTACTTTTTCACTAGTGTAGTAGTCTGAGTAACATTCCTCAATATTTTCCCCAACCAATGGTAGAGTGTCGAGCTTGTGGCCGGATGAGACATCTATCACAGTTCTGTAGGAACCCACAATAGTTGGGTGTTGATGGATCTTATAGGTAGAATCATATTATGTGAATGAAATATTCTGCACCATATTAGTTTTGAAGATATATTTCTATATGACGTGGACATTTAAGTAGTGTGAGAGGTAATTTTGGGGTGGAGTTCTTGTATCGGCATAGTGGTGTAGCTTAGGATAATTAGACTTCATCATAAGTTGTAGGGGTGTGACAGCTGCATGACGTTCAACTTAAAATTTTTTATAGCCTGGCTAGACCACTGGTAGTTGTAGGCAATATTATCATAAATTATACTCATGGTAGTTCCTAATATGATAATATAACAACTCATTCCTTTATATATGCACAAATATTATAATGGGTTCATTTTAACAGATTAGTTTGTGAGCTAGGTTATAAAAAATTGATACTACATTCAGAGTAAGGCTTAGAGACATCTATTTATGCATGATTTATTCTCTCATGTTTGAATAGTATCATAATTTATAGTATCATTATGTCCTTGATATTTCATTATTTTACATGATTTTGGTTATGGAAATCTTAGTATTGTACTAAGACTACATAGATTATTACCGCATGAAAGTGTCCTGTACTTCCCTTAATAGTGAGACTTATGTTCATCGTGGGGAGTGTAATACCCCGACAAGCCATGTGGGATAGTTCCTAATAAAATTGGGGATATTAATGCCCATGTTTTTGTATTTTTCTAAATAATGGTGGTGTGAAGCATTATTTCTTTCCTCCCATAGTGGGAAAGTTCCTAGATGGGTTTCCTGAGAACTTCTCTAGGCTTCCACCAATTAGAGATGTGGAATTTATAATTGATCTCATTCCATGGCCTGATCTAGTTTCTATTAAACCATATATAATGGAACCAACATAGATTTATAAGCATAAAACATAGCTACAAGAGTTTAGGGAAAATGTATTTATATCTCAGAGTATGTTGCCTTGGGGTTCTTAGGATTTTGTTACAAATAAGGATGACTGTATTCTATGTTTATGTGTCGATTACCGAATGTTGAACTACATGATTTTGAATAACTGGTCTCCAATTCCATGATTCAATGATCTATTTGACCAGTTTAGAGGTGCTTGTGTGTACTCTAAAATCAAATTGAGATGAAGGTTTCATCAATTAAGAGTTTGAACTTCTAATATTCCATGGACTACTTTCACAAGTAGGTATAAACATTATGATTTCATCATTCTATCATTCAGGATGATGAATGAATTGAAATGTTTTGTGGAATTGATGAACCAAATCTCCCAGCTATACCTAGATTAGTTTTTTGTTGTTTTTGTGGATAAAATCTTGGTGCACTAAAAGTCTCATTACAATCATCCCCAACATCTTTACATCATCTTGAGTGCACTAGAAAATATTTTAAAACATAAAAAGCAATCTATCTGTCAATTATTGATTGATCAGGTGCATTTCATGGGCCTCATAATCTTTTAATAATGTTTGTTAGTTTACCCAGGGAATAAGAAAGTATTTTTTTTGGGAGAAGCCCAAGAATGTTCTCAATATCCATAGATTTTTGGTGTTTGGAAATTATTATTGGAGGTAAATTCATGAAATTTCCCTCTTTGAAACACCTATTATAGAGTTCACTAAGAAGTGGGAAATGTTTTAATTTTCAAATCATGTGAGACATTCCTCTAAGAGTTAAATAAGTTATTGAAAATGACACCAAAATTGATCCTACCCAGTCCAAGTGAGGAATATACAGTTTTTTGTGACACATTCGTTATTGGACCTAGAGTAGTTTTGATGTAGGTAGATTTTCTTGTGGCATATGTGTCATGTAATTTGAGGACATATGAATTGAATTAACCGAAATAGAATGTTGATTTATTTATATTGATTTATTCTTTATTGTTTTGGTGATGAAAAGTTTACACTTTATAATTATAATAAGAAATTATTGTATATCAATTCACAATCAGTCATGAGCCTCCACCTATAGATATGGGTGGAGTATTTGAAGTCCTTACATTTTGAGATCCAATATACACCCTTAAAGGGAAACCATGTTCGAGGAGGAAAAATTAGACTCCAGCAGTTCTGAAGTCTAGTTATTAGGGAAATATGGCAACCTTTTTAAGTGATATGCATGTTCTACTTTTGGAGGGCCATGATCAGATGACCATAGTATCATTAGCATTTACGTCTATTCTTTTGACACAGGTTAGGAAAGTAAATATGAGGTTACGACGTTTTTATCATTGAGGGAAATATATGATGGAAAGGATATACCTTTCAATTGTACAATAGATGAGGATAAGATCATCTACATCAGGGGCTATTTTGTTGCACCTATATGTATCAGAGAGGAGCATATGTGTGAATTTAATACCTTGAAGCGGGAATTGCATGTGGGTTTGGAAAAAATGTATCATAAACTATTCCAATAGTATTTTAGGATGGGAATGGAAAAGGAAATTCCAGGGTTAATGACATGATTCTACACTTTTCAAAATTTGATTGTCCAACATCAATGACCTAGTGTTTTACTACATCTATTTCCCATTCCATTATGGAAGTGGGATTAAGTTACTATGGGATTTTTGGTGGGTCTTTGGAGGTCACCTCACAAGAATGACACTATTTTGGTGGTTGAGGATTGACTGATAAATGTATCTTATTTATTGCTGATAATGGTGAAATTCCAAGTGAAATACATGGGAGAATTTTATGTTTAAGATATAATCCAACATCACAATTTTTCATTGAGTATATCTACATAACGTTACATTAATTTTACTTCACGCTTATATAAGGGCATACAGAATGCTCTTAGTACATTGTTTTTTTAGAGTATGACCTTACACCCACATACGTATGGATAGTCAGTGCGTATTATACATGTTTTGGATGATATTATACAAGTGTGTGTTCTATTCTTTGTTAGGATTTCTTATAATCACATATAACTTATAGAGTTTGCGTAGAACAATAGTTATTAGGAATCTATTTAGATGGAACCATATGATCCTCTTTATGGTAGGCCATGTAGATCACCTCTATTCAGAATAGAGGCAGTGAGTCGGAGTTTTAAGGATTGAGTCTTATATTAGAGACACCATACTAGGATCATCTAATTTGGATACACATATATATGGCTCTTAGTAGGAATGTTTCATATGTTCATAGAGGTCTATCACCCCTTGAGTTTACATTGGGAGATCATGTGTTCCTTCGGGTGTCACCTATATTGGGTAATTGTAGGATTTTGATGGGGCGAAAGTTTTAACTTTTGTTTGTCAAACCATTTAAGGTTTTGGGTAGAATCATGCTAGTGTCATACAAATTGGATATTTCACAAAAGCACAATGGTTTTTATAATGCATATATTGACTCACAACATTGCTTGTATCACCCTGACACTATACATCTAATTTATGTGCATGATTCTGAGTATGAGACTGATTAATCCTTTGAGGACCATCTTATACATGTCATGGATCACAGTGAGAAAGCACTTTGGGGAAATATCATGTTGATAGTTCCTACATTATAGAAATATGGTCCTGTTCAGGGGGAAACATGAGGGGTAGAGAGCGACAGATATGTGGGCTTAGTGGCCTGGTCTTTTTACCTCAAAATATTAGAGATTCCTTGGAGTAAATCATGTGAATGAGCTATTACAATGTGGGGAGATTTTTAGATCCTAAAAATTTCTAAATATTTATCGTAATATCTTATAAGTTCTCATTTATTATTGTTTTGGTATATCATCAGTTGGTTTTTTCAGGGGTTTTTAGTTGAAATTTGGGAATTTTGGAAGGAAAATGCATAGTGTATGGTTGGCACACGAATTTTCCAAACACTATCCCTACCCTCAGAAAACCATGGAACCCTATATAGAGGTGGATTTCATGATTTGAAAATGGTATGGTAAATTGTGAACCATATTAATTTAAACTATGTGACCCCTAGAAGAGGTGGATGATTAGGGTGTACTAATTTGCAATGTGTGTGTCCATTCCAACAAAACTGTGCTCATGAGATTAATTATTATAAATTATTCAATAAAAATTATTAAACCCCATGGATTTCTCCCCCATTTACCCATCTCAGTCTAATTCAACCTCTGAAAAAAATGGATACTAGATAGATTCTGAGTCCTTTTGAACTCTGTTCTAGATGAATTGAATATTTTTTTTAAGAATCTGCACCTATCACAATATGAGACCTTTTCTATGTCGTTCCTCCCCCATTTATCTTATATTTCTCATGTATTTTTAATGGATGTTTTCCCCCATTGGTTATGATTTTAGATGTTGGCGTTTTTAAAATAAATTTGTTTGATCTTGGATATGGGTTTTGGATATAGATGTTATTATTTATTGTGTAATTGAACATTCCACTTCAATTTATAGAATTTTTTGTTTCGAGAACCCTCAAAAATTATAATGAGTTAGGTTGTATAAATTAAAAATCCCATATTCTTGATTATAATTATGTGTATAGAATTGTGAAATAGTAATTATATGTATGGAAATCACATATTTAATTGTATTAATTAATTTATTAATTAATTAATGGAATTGTGTGATTGTGAAATTGATGGGATATTGGTATTATGAATTGGTCAATTAAATGGGATTCTATACATTTATAAATTAAGATATAATGAATTTATTGAATATATGAATAAAGGGATTTTGGGATTAACCTTAATGGTTTAATGGGTTATTTTAATTAATGTAATATACGGTTTAATAGTTAATTGTTTGTATTATTCCATCTTATTAAAGAAAATATTATGATTTTTTTGAAAAATTCAAATGGAGTAAAATGATGTTATGTGTTGATAAGAGTGTCAATGATAATTAACCCAGTTAAATTTGAGATCTTGGATATATGTGATTTCTTGAGAAATGGGGTGTGGGATAATGACTGATGATCTAAATACCCACGGGTTTCTAGCCATGTAATTTTAGGTCCAAATACATGAATTTCAACCTTTTTATAAGGGATATGGACTGATGCTCCAAATACCCAAAAGGTGTGGGGTTGGGACTAAAGGTCAAAATACCCATGGGGTGCTAGACACAATGTTCTATACCCAATAGATTGGAACAAAAAAATAGTTACATATATTAGTATTATGAAAATGAATTAAATGGATAATAAAATCCTCTATGTTAAAATGAATTTTATTTCCATATGTGATATGATTTAGACTCCATCACAGGATGAAGAAGGTAATGGTGGCATGAGTGTCATTGTGAATGTAGGGAATTATGTGATTAAATAAAGAAACATTAAGTATGTAAAATATTTACTTTACAGATTATACATTAGTACTTGAACAAGTGTATAAATATTTATTAAATGGATTTTGTTTTAGACAATGTTTGTGGTGTCCTACTAAGTTGTATGCACACCCTACATAGACATCCAGATCAGTACATGAATAGAATTCAAGTTTTCATATATGATAAGGGAAAGTTCCCTCTGTTTGAAGGATATGTTAGGATGAGGATGGATAAGGGAACAAAACATGATCTCAGGAACCACATGGAAGTTTTCAATGTGTACTTTTTTATTGTTTTTTTCCTTCAAGACTTGAAACTTATTAAGGAATTATATATCTACAATTTAGTTTGGGACATTGTTTCCTATATTTGATCAACTTGTGATACTGGTCTATGTTAGTTGTTGTATTATTCTTGTAATTGATTATATCATTTGGATATTTTTTATTTATTTCACCTATTGTTCTAATTTTATAAATTATTTATCATCTCCCCATGTTATAGATTTGAAACTCACTTCTAGTTAGTTGCCTCTAGCACTAGGGAGGTGTGCCTGATGTAATTTGACCGACTAGCTTGGGGAACCAGTATGTGGCACTTATTTTCGGATGTTAAAACCTCTCTTTAGGGTAGTAAATAGAAAATTCATCAGAAATGTCCTTAGAGAATGCACATTCCACTGTTGGAAGAAGATATTCCAAACAAGGGTCAATAATGTTGAGAAACATCTCTAACGACTTTTATGAGATTAACCTGTCATAAGGAACAATAGTCCCTCTCTTCCTAATTTATAGTACCAGTCACTTTCGAAAACGTGATTACCCCACCAGAAGATAAAAAATAAATCCAATGATGATAATATTATTTCATCTCCCAAAACATGGTCATCTAATCCATTCCAAATGTTAGGTCAAAGATATTAATATCAAGAACTAAAATGTACCACACCACATAAAAGTCAACTGACATCAACTGACATGTTGGACACTTAAATCAATGTTCAAAACACTTTTCTAATGGTGCAGAGAGATCCTAAATGAATGGAATAATATCCAAATGCAATCCAAAAATTTCAACTAACATTGATGATATAAAATAATGTTTAGTACCAATATCAAAAAAAATATACCACCATAGAATAAAAAATATACATTTTACCTCTAATAGTATATGGTTGTGTTTTTTATTTCTCTCAAAATCAATCCACCACATTAATCCATCTAGTCTTGGCTACATGAAAATCTCCCTTGTATATATGATTAGACCAATCACCCTTGGAATAATTATTAAGAACCTGAAAGAACTTGGTATGTGTTGATCCATCCTTACATCAGTGGGATATCCTATTATAGAAATGCCTCAGATTTCACTATAGTCCTCAATGTTGACAGGTCTTAATATCCTCTATACAATTAGGATGGGTTTGAAAAAACCAGCACATTTTTATAAAAAATATGGGAGTTATCTTGACGAATCCTCTGAAACTATTCCTAATAAAAAGTGACCATCCTTTCGCTTCCTTTTCTTGCCAGAAGGCACACCCTTTCTAACAAACGCAGCAACTGATGTTCCATCCAAACCAATTTTTCTAGCGATGTCATTCTAATCCATTTTTTATTTTCTCACTACCTCCAAAATTTTTGGAAAGAACATTAGAATTTAAATTCACTAATTATTAGAACTCATTTCCCACTCAAACCTTTAAGCCAATATCTACACATTGGTCACTTGCTCTAGTTTCGAATTCACTAACACAGTAAAACGAGTGAAATAATTAAGAATTGTGTTCTCCAATTTTTCCAAGGTCAGAAACTACTTGGTATTCATTTCAAATAATATTTCAAGGTAAAAAATTTTATGGGATATTTTTTTATAATAATTTTTCTTAGGCCCTCATGCAACATATCTGGAACATTAGAGTCCCATAATCTTCTTCGCAGCCCCTCGAGTATGTATATGAAAAAACCCACCATAGATTCCTCATGAGTCATCAAGAAGTTGAATATCCTCTCAATTCATTGAATCTAATCCTTAGATTATATGGGTCCCTTTTCACCATGGAAGATAGGTGGATAATGTTGTACAATCAAATTATAGATGTAGATGCTCAATTACATGTGGGGGTGAATTGTAGGTTTAAAAAACATTCCCCTTTTAAGAATAAAAGGAAATATATGTTTAACAAAGTTAATCAAGGTCAATTCACAAACCATCTTTGGTTTTATCATAATGGGATAATTGGAAGGGCCTATGTCCAATTATAAGAAACCGAAATTTAAACAACCTAAACTTAAGGAAACATAAGTAGATTTTACACAGAGAAAGATTCTACCGTAATGCATATAGAATCATATTTATTAGAGTATGTATGAGTACAAGAATGTATAAGAAGGTATAAAATTCTTTCTTTAACAAAATACAGTGGAAATAAAAATTTTTAACAAAGAAAGTAAACTTGTTGGAAATATTTTAACCCGAAGAGAGGGGTATCCAATAAACATGGATAAAGGTCCCCAGATTTATACATTCAAGATTGTTTGTCTTACTCACTTAAGGTTAAGCCCTTGATAAGAATAACAAAATCTTCCTTGTTATCCCCACAATCCCTCAAGATTTATGGTAGTGGTCACCTCTATCTTCCTAATCTCTGAAGTCCTCGATCATTAAGGTAGTCGGCACCTCTATCATTATATCAAAAGAATATTTCGATTGTACATAACAACATTAGAGTCACACTAAGAAAGTTTGAACAAGTTTTTCATTGTTGAACACGATGTTCAGAGATCTCATAAGGCATGAGTATTTCTCCCTCTAGAAATCACTTCACCACAACATAGATTGTAATCTCTTGATCGATATTGAACTCATTAAAATAATCTCTTATTTATAGTAAAGATTCAATGTTCTTCTCGCTCCTCCAATGGCCATATTTTTCCTTGAATTTTGGAGGTACCTATACAATTTTCAGTCAACCAACTATTTGTTAAACAAATATGTACGACATCATTCATGTATGAAAATCATAGGAAACCGTATCATGGTTAAGAAACACTAATATGTAAGGAAACCCAATATTATATATAAGAAACTAGGATTTGATAAAATTGAATCAATATGTTAGGAAAGTAAATCTACTTTAAAAAATATAAATAATCAGAATCTGGGAAAATAATCAGACTCTATAAATATAAACAATCTTATTTTGATGAAAATTATTCATTGTCTGAATTTTGAGGAATTATGAGTCTGAGTTTTGTGGAATTTAGTGTCAGAATTGTGAGAAATTCAGAGTCTCAATTATGAAGAATTCAGAGTCAGAATTCGGTGGAATTTCGAGTATTAATTATGAGTAACTTAGTGTCTAAATAAGAGTTATTTAGAAGAATTGAAAGTATAATTTTTTGAAAATTCATTGTCTAAAAAGAGTTTCCTAATGGATGGAGATAATTTTAAACAAAAAGTTAATATGAATGATTAACATATGGGTATCATTTTAAAAATTATTCCTAAAATATATTGAAGGAAATGATTTTGTAAAAATGTCAGCATGTTGATCTTGCTTTCTGATAAATTGAAGAATGGTATCTCCTTTTAGTGTGTGATCCCTAAGAAATTGATTCAAAATATCTATATGTTTTTCATGAGAGTGATGTGAAGTATTTTTTCATAGGTCAATGGAACTATTTTTATCACACAATATCTATTTTTTGGTATAACTCGTACCATAGTCTATGAGTGTGTGTTACATCCACAACACTTGAGCACAATAACTTCCAGCTACTACATATTTTTCTTCTAGAGTAGAAAGTGAAACTATGTGTTTCTTCTTTCATGATAAATAAACTAATTAATCATCTAATAAATATAATGTTTCAGATGTAATTTTACTATCCATTTTACATCCACCAAAATCAGCATCTGATTTTTTTAAATAAAACCATCTATCGAAGAATGAAAAATTCCTAAGTCCATGGTTCCCTTTAAATCAAGAAAAATTATTATCACTTCTATTAAATGAGATTTCTTTGGATTAGATTGATATCTTTCATATAATCATACTAAAAACATTAATTTTTTACTACTATCCATTAAGTTTAAAAACTTTATATCATACCTCGAAAGGATGATTGATCTACTGGTTTCCCCACTTCATCATGATCAAGGGAATTTTAGGTACTGATTAGTGTAGTTATACTATTAGTGTTTTCATATCCATACTTCTTAAGAGGATATTTAATACAATTATTTTGAGATATATATGTTCCTTATTTTTTTTTGAGAAATTTGAAAACCATGGAAAAATGTTAACTCAACCATAAAACACTTTTCAAACTCAGATTTCTTGAGATTGTCAAATAAATCAGTTAAGGATTTTAAACTTGATAAGAATATAATGTCATCAACAAAAATTTGAAAAATAATAACATTTTTCATATATTTTTTTGTAAAAGGGTTGGGTCAGTATTTCCCTTAACATAATATTATTGTAAAAAAAATCCTATAAGACTATCACATTAGGATCTATGGGCTTGTTTAAGTCCATATAAATCCTTGGAAAGATTAAAAAAATGTTTAGGATGTTTTGTGTCTTAAAAACCAGGAGTTTTTTTAACATAGACATCCCCTTGAACATATCGATTTAGAAAAAAACACTTCAAGTCCATTTGAAAAAAATGAAGTTAAAGAATGCTGCAAAGGCAAGTATAATAAGAATAGATTCAAGTATAGATATTGGAGCATATATTTCTGGACAGTCTATTACTTCTTGTTGATTATAGACATTAGCAAATAATCTAGATTTATTTTTTAAAATGATTCCATTTTCATCATATTTAATTTGGATGAACCATTTTACTTCAATTACAGAAGTTTCCTTGGGTCTATCAACCATGGTCCATAATTTCTTTCATTTGAATTCATTTAGGTCATCTTTCATAGATTTAATCCAATCATCATCACCTAAAGATTCATCAGTGATTTTTGGTTCTAATTGGGGATGAAATTCTAGATGTTATACTTTATTTATTAATGAAGTTCTTGTTCTTATAGGTTTATTTACATCACCAATGATACTGTCATTGGGATGATTCTTAAGACAAATGTATTTGGGTTTAGTAAAACATATTAATCAACATAAGGTAGAAAATAATCTTGGATAAATACTTTAGAAACATTTTTTTGATTATTTTCCCTTTTAGAATTATTTTTCATTAAAGGGAGATAATCAGTTTTTTAAAACACATCTGAGAAGGTAGGTTGGGGTTGTTTAAAAAAAGGATCACTTTCATTAAATTTAGCATTCACTATTTCATCAACAGTACAAGATGGTTTGTTAAAAATATGTAAGACTTAGAAGTAGTGGAATAGACAAATAAAATGCCTTTATCACATTTTGGTGAGAATTTTGTATAATTTATCCTTTTTATTTAAGATGAATACATTGCATCCAAAAACATTGAACTATGAAACATTAGGTTTTTGACCAGTCCACAATTCATAAGGTATTTTGTTAAAAAAATGTCTGATTAAAACTTGATTTATTGTATAACAATCAGTACTAATAGCTTCAACCCAAAAGTTATCAGCAATTAAATATCCACTCAACATTGTTCTAGTTATCTCTTGAAGAATTTTATGTCTTCTATCAACAACACCATTTTTTGAGGAGTTCTTGGGGATGATAAGTTTTGTGTAATTCCTTTCTTATGACAAAAAGTTTCAAAATCTGAATTTTTAGATTCTCCCATGTGATCACTATGAATAATTATCAATGGAATGTTTTTATCATTTTTAACTTGGGATCTAAAATTTTTAAAATAAGAAATGACTTTATATTTCTTTTATAGAAAATAGACCCAAGTAAATATGGTGTAATCATAAACTAAAACAAGTACACATTATTTGCCTCCAATACTTCGAATTTGTGTTGGACTAAAATGATCCATATGCCCTAGCTATACTGCATTTGATGTTAAAACTTCATCGATTGATTTAAAGCTTGACTTTCATTCCATCCAATATTTACAAGGCTAAAAAAATTGGAATAATTAAATATAAGATCTCATAGATCCTTGAAAAGTATTTTCATTAAATGTTTTCATAGGATCCAAATGTTATAGTGTCCTAGTCTTGTATTCTATAACCAAGATTGATCTTCTATTTCAAAATTTCGTTGTATATCATTGCTCCTACAGTCTTTATATTTCAGTTTATATATATTCTCATGCCTATGGGAAGAGAGAATAAACTCTTACTTGGAATTGGGTACTAAGAGTTTATCATTCCTAACATTCACTTGGTAACCTTTATCACATAATGGGATTATTCTTATAAGGTTGTTCTTAAGACCTTCAATAAATAAAACATTTTAAATTAATGAATTTTCATGAAGAATGATGTTACCTACCCCAAAAACGTACCCATGAGCATTATCTTTGAAAGTTACTTTTCCTCCCTTCGTTTTGATATTATTTGTAAAGAATTTTTTATTACAATTTATCTGTTAGGAGCATCCACTATCCAAGAACCATGTATTCTTTTCAGTACTTAATTTATTTTCATAAAACTAAAATGGTTTGGCTTTCAAAATCCAAACAATTTTGGATATGTAAATTTCATAAATTCAAATATAAGGTATCCATAATTTCTTCAAAAAATAAACCTTATGAAAACCTATGTATTAGTTTTTTTTAAAGAAAAATTTATTCACCCAATTTCTGTTATATTTCCACTGAGTGAAAAAAGGAGCACTCGGGGGAATAAAATAATTATGATTAAATATTGGTTTTCAGTGAGTATAACCAAATACTAATTTTTTTTAAGAGGATGCTATTGTGAATTCATATTATCAAATTATAAAATTCTAGTAATGAATTTTGACAAAAGGTTATTTGATGGAAAAATTTCATATTTTAGTCCGATGACTAAATTCTTATCCACAATATCATTAGTCTTATAACATCAGTTATTCTATTTATCATCTTTCTTAGAAATAACATTTTCATGATCCTTATAAATTTTGTCCTTTTCATAATGAACTTATTTATGGTTTTTAGAAACATTTTCAAAATATATATATTTTTTATAATATCCATAGAAATATTTTATACTTTTTTGTGTTAAAACATAAATTCTACAATTTTCTTTATCTAACATATTTTTTAGTTTGTAGTTATAATTAACATGTAATTTAAAAAATCTAGAAACTTTTTCAAATTAAGGTAAGGTATTATCTTCTAATGAGGAAGATTCATCATCATAATATTCATATTATTATTCATGAATAAAATTATGATATAAAGAAATAGTGGTCAAGGATACATCATTGTGTAACATTTCTATATGAAAATGGTTTTCAATAGGAAATCTGGATATAACGCAAATATACTTCTAACCAAAAGATTCATATTCCAAAGATTAATATAAAGAGTCCCCTCAACTAGCACTCCAACTGTCATTAGCCTTCATGACTTTCATATACTTAGATTTGTAGTATTTCATTCTGTTACTTTTAGAATGATTTTCATTTATGTATTTTCACATAAGCATTGGACAATTAAGTGTGACATATCCAACCCTTTCACATTCAAAGCAAGTTACATCCGAATCTTTCTTATCATTTCAATCGTTCTTTTTTTATCCATACTGAAAATAATTCTTTCACACAATTTTTTCCATACCTCAAGGAATATTTGCTAACTCATTTTCAGACTATTCACATTCACTTGATTTAGATACAACAATAGCCTTCTTTTCTTTAGATATACTTCCCCATTTCGGATTCAAGTATTTTGATGTAGTAGTGAAAGAAACTCATCAATTTTCATTCTTTTTCTTATTGATGTCAACGTCTCAAATTATTCTTATTTCATACTGAGGATGTTCTCTAAATTACTCATCAATAATTAAGTTAGATAATTTCCTATTTTTGTTAGAAGATATACTTTTAGATTCCCACTCATTAGAAATTATATCAATTATCATGTCCATAATAACTTCATCATAAAAAAATTCACTCCCATAGATTGAAGAGGACTGAAAATGGTCATAAATCTTTGATTCCCTTTTCAAATAGGTTCTCTATAAATAAATAAAAATCCATGATACTCAGCTCTTAACATATCTCTTCTAGTTCCAGTAATAATAAATGTTACAAAATTTGTGACTTATGGTTCCTTCCAACTTCTATTGGCAACATCACAAGATGATATTTGATTGTAGATATTCCTGGTCATAGAACATAAAAGAGTATTATGTACCTTGTAGTTTTGTTGATATTCATATTTTACTTGATTTGGGAATGTTCTAATTTCTTTATCAGGAATCTTGTATTCATTAGTAAACATAACAAAGTTATCCACTCCATTTTTAATAAAAAATTTATTCGTCCTATCTCCCTAGTACTAATAATCATTACCATCAATTATTGGTGGTCTAGTAGGATTCAAGTTATTTATAGAACCAAAATTAATTTATTCTATTCATTAAGAAAAATAATTTTCATCAAAAAGTTATAGAAGAAAAATATTTTATAAATAAAATATTTTTAAAAAATTAACAAGAAAAGATGAGCACGAATAAAATGGGCAAGAAAACTTATATGTAAGTATATTTATTTTAGACACCTACTCCAATACCCATTATAGGATGGAATTATAGATGTATCTGCTCAATTAAAAGTTGGATCGGGAATTGTAGGTTTAAAAAAAATTACCTGATTAAGACTAAAAATAAATCCATGTTTAATGAAGTTAGACAATGTAAATTAACAGAACATGTATGGTTTTAACAAAAATGCATAATTGGAAGGGCCCATGTCTAATTATAAGAAACCTATATTTTTAAAAACTAAACTTAAAGAAACATTAGTAGGAATTACTTAGAAAATTATTCTACCTTACAGAGTATATAAATTATTTATCATAGTAAGTATAAGTACAAAAAAGTACAAAAACGTTATACTTTATTTATTTTACAAAATACAGCTGAAATAAAACTTGTAACATAGTACGTAAACATGTAAGAAATATTTTAACCCAAAGTTAAGGGTCTCAAACAACCTTTTATAATGGTACCCAGATAAATACTTTCAAGAATTTATTTCTTACCAACACCAGGGTAAGCCCTCGATAAGAATATCATAATCTATCTTAATATCCATACATATCCTTGAACTTTAAGATAGTTGGATCCTTTGTCTTCCTATCAATGTAAGTCCTAAAACTCTACGGTGGTCAGCACCTCTTTATTCCTATCCCAAGAATCATTAGATTGTACACAAAAAAAAAATTGGAGTCTCACTAAGAATATTTGAACCAAATGTTTACGGTTAAACAAGATGTTCACAGATCTCCCATGGCAGGAGAGTTTCTCTCCCAATAAATTACTCCATACCATCATAGCATGTAATCTCTGGATCAATATTGAGCTAATTGAAATGAGAACCTATTTATAGTAAAAATATTCATTGGATAGCTCCCTCCTTCAACGGTCATAATTTTCTTTGAATTTCAAAGGGACCTGTACACATGTCATAAAACCAATGGATTGTTAAAAACTAATTATACGATATTGTTCAATCTAAGAAAAACATGGGATTCGATATCAGGATTAAGAAATGATTTTATATATGGAAAAATAATATAATTTTTATGAAAGTAGGATCTGGTAAAATTGAAATAAGATTTTGGGTGAGTAATGAAACATTAACAAATATGAATAATTAGAGTCTAGGAAAACAAATGGAGTCGAAAAATATAAACAATCAGATTATGAAAAAAAATATTCAGAGTATGAATTTTGAAGAATTCCAAGTCTGAGTTCTGAGAAATTCAGAGACAGAATTATGAGGAATTCTGATTCTGAATTCCGAGGAAGTCAGAGTCTGAATTCTGAGGAAGATGGAGTCTAAATTCTAAGAAATTTGGAGTCTGAATTATGAGGAATTTGAGAATAAATGTCAGATAATTCAGAGTTTGAAAAATATTTTCTTAATGTAAAGAGATATGTTTCAACAAAAGCTAATATAGATTATTACCTTCTGATTATTATACCTAAATTTTATTTAATATATTCAAATCTACTAGTGAATAAATATTTTGTAAAAGTTTCAACACGTTTATCTTGAATTATGAAAAATTGAAGAATGATGTCTACATTAATTGTGTGATCCCTAAGAAATTGATGCCAAATATCTAGGGGTTTTTCATTAGAGTGATGTTAAGGTATTTTCATAGGGAAATTTAATTTGTTTTATCAAACCATATATCTATTTTGGTAAAACTCATGCCATAGTGGGTGAGTGTTTCTTTCATCCACAACACTTCAGCACAACAAAATCCAGCTGCTACATATTCAACTTTAGCAGTGGAAAGTTCTACTGAGTTTTTCTTAGTACATGACTTATAAACAAATGAATCTCCTAAAAAATGAAAAGTTATTAATGTACTTTTCCTATAAATTCTACATCCACCAAAATCAACAATTGAAATTGTTTTTAAAACAAACCAATTATAGAAGAATAAAAAAGTTTTATGTCCATGGTTCCCATTGAAGATAGAATATTTTTTTCGCTGCTTTTAAATGTGATTCCTTTGGAATAGATTTATATCATTCACCTAAGAATACTAAAAACATTAATTCTGGATGACTATCTGTTAAATATAATAAACATATTATCATAACTCAAAAATATGTTTGATCTACTGGTTTCACAACTTCTTCGTGATCAATAGAATTTGAATTACTAATTGGTGTAGTTATACTTTTAGTGTCGTGATATCCATACTTCATAAGAAGATCTTTGATATACATATATTGATTTATAAATATAAGTTCCTTCGAGTTCTTGAGAAATTTGAAAACAAAGGGAATTTTTTAACTCAACCATCATACTCATTTAAAACTCAAACTTCAAGAGATTCACAAATTAATCGAATAAAGATTTTTGAGATGATCCCAATATAATGTCATCAATATAAATTTTAACAATAACATCATTTTTATTATTTCCTTTATAAAAATATTTGCATCATTAGATCCCTTAACATAATTATTTGGTAACAAAAAGCTTTTAAGTCTATTAAAATAGGCTCTAGGGGTTAGTTTAAATCTATATAAAGATTTAGTATGTTTAAAAAACATGTTTAGGACATTTTGTGTCTCTAAAACTAGGGGGTTTTTAAACATAAACTTCCTATTCAACATATTCGTTATGAAAATCACACTTTATGTCTATTGGAAAATGTTTGAAATTAAAGAATAATGGAAATCCAAGTATAATAAATATACATTCAAATCTAGCTACTGGAGCATAAGTTTCTTCATAGTCTATTCCTTCTTATTGATTATATATTTTACAAAAAATAAAGATTTATTTCTTATAAGGAATCCAATTTTGTCACATCTATATCGGAAGACCCATTTTACTACAATTACAAATGTTTCCTTAGGTATGTTAACCAAGGTGTAGACATTGTTCCTTTTAAATTAATTTATTTCATCATGCACATCTTTAATCCAATCATCATCATTTAAAGCTCCATCAGTTCATTTTTTTTTATAATTAAGAATGAAATTCTTGACTTTCTACTTCATTTTTTTTTAAAAAATAATCATTATAGGTTGATTCACATCACAATTGATACTATCAATGGGATGATTCGTACGAAATAACTTATTTAGGTTTACTAAAACGTGTTCATCAAAATAAGGTATAAAATATTCTAGGGTAAATACTTCAAAAACAATTTCTTTATTATTTTCCCATTTAGAATAATTTACCATCAAATAATGATAATCAGTTTTTTAAAACACATATGTGGAGGTAGGATAGGGATTTTTAAAAAAAGGACCAGTTTCATATAATTTAGCATTCATTTTTTTCAATAAAACAAGATGTTTTGTTAAAAACTATATAATCCTTTGAAGTAGTAGAATATCCTAATGAAATTCCTTCATCGGGTTTGGGTGAGAATTTATGTATGTTATCTTTAGTATTCATGATGAATGCTTTGCATAAAAATATATTGAAGTAATAAAATTTAGGTTCCAAAATTCATAAAGTGTCTTGTTAATAAAATGTTTGATTAAATCTGTTTTTTTAGTTTAACAAGAAGTACTAACATCTTCATCCCAAAAGTAATTTGAAATAGAATATTCATTCAACATGGTTCTAATTATCTCTTGAGGAATGCAATTTATTCTTTCAACAACACCATTTTTTAAGGATTTCTTGGGATGATAAGTTTTGAGTAATGCTTTTCTCACTACAAAAAATTTCAAAATTTGAATTTTTAATATCTCGTCCATGATTACTCGGAATATTTATTAATGGAAGGTTTTTATCATTTTTAACATGGAATCTAAATTTTTTAAAATAAGGAAAGGATTCATATTTCTTTACAAGAAAATAGACCCAGGTAAATCTGGATTAATCATCAACTAAAAAAAATATATAGTATTTTCATCCAATACTTCCACTTTCTATTGGACCAAAATTATCCATATGTAGTAGTTGTAATTCAGCAAGAAGTTTAGACTTCACCAATTCATTTAATTCATGAAATAGGATTCTTTCCATATTGATAAGGATCAAAAACTTTTTAAGAATCATATCTAATCTCTGATAAATCCTTAACAAGTCTATTCTTTGAGAGTTTCTATAGGTGCATATCATTATAATGTCCTAGTATTCAATTTCATAACCATGATTGATCATCCATTGCACTATGGAAGGGTAGATATTCTCTCCAAAGGCCTTTTTGATTAGTGTATAAACATTCTCATTCCTAGTGGTATAGAGAATAATAACTTCCTTGGAATTGTGTACTAATCATTTATCATTCCTAAAATTCACAAGGTAAATTTCATCACAAAATTTTCTTATGCTTACAATGATGTGATTAAGAACATTTACAAATAAAATATTTGAAATTAAAGCTTCTCTATGAAGAATAATGTTACCTATACTAACAATTTATCCCTAAGTATTATCTCCAAAAGTTAGTTTTCCTCCTTTAATAATCATAATATTTTCAATGAAGTTTTTGTTACAAGTCATGTGTTAGGAACATCCACTAAATTTCATCACAAAATTTTCTTATGCTTACAAAGTTATGCTTAAGAACATTAACAAATAAAACATTTGAAATTAAAGAATCTCTATGAAGAATAATGTTACATATTCCAATAATTTGTCCCTAAGAATTATCTCTAAATGTTAGTTTTCCTCCTATCATCATCATAATATTTTCAAAAAAAAATTTTTTATGTGGAATGACTTTCTTAGCCTTATATTTGAAGTATTTATTTCTATTCCTTTCATAATTTTTTTCCATTATGTATTTTCTATTAATAGTAGGACAATCAGGTTTGGTATGTCCAACCATTTTTCATTCATCGAATGTTACTTTTAAATCATTATTTTCCTTTCTTATGTTATTTGTATATTTGTATGGAAAATATTTCTTTCCCACATTCTTATTCATATTTCATGTAACAATGGATAACTCCTTTTCAGACTATTCACTATCAATTAATTCAGATACAATAATAGCTTTCTTAACTTTAGATCTAGTTACAATTTCCAGGGTCTTGTATTTTTATATAATAGTGAAAGAAATGATTCGATTACCATTGTTTTTCTTATTGAAGTCCAAATCTCTCTTCATTCTTGTTTTAGTATGAAAATAGTTCCAAAAAACTCATAAATAGTTATGTTATATACTTTCCTATTTTCATCAATAGCTTTAATTTTGGATTCTCACTCATTAGGAATTATATCATTTAACTTTTCCACTTAAACATCATCATCAAGACCTTACTCTCCCATAGATTGAACACTATTGACAATGACCATAAATCATTGTTTCACTCTACAAACAGGTTCTCTATAAGGAAATAAAAAACCATGATATTCATCTTATAACATAGCTCTTCTAGTTTCAATAACATTAGAGGTTCCAAAATTTGTGACTTCCAATTTCTTCCAAATGTTTTTGGAATCTATACAATATGATATTTAAATTTATATATTCATTTTCATGGAAAATAAAAGAGTATTGCATACCCTGTAGTTTAGTTAACAGTCTTTTCTCCCTAATTTTTGAATGTTCTGATATCCTTTTCTAGAATCTGGAATTCACCAGTAAGCATAACAAAGTTATCCACTCTAGTGTTAATAAAAAATATTTCATCCTCTATCTATAGTACTCATAATCATTACCATCAATGATTGGTGGTCTGTTAGGATTCAAATTTTCTATAGATTCAACATTCATTCCTTCCATTCTATTAGAAAAATAATTTTCCCCAAAAAGGATCAGAAGAAAATTATTTTATAAAGAAAACATTTATTAAGAATTTTCAAAATAAATGTTCATAAAGAAAAACTCAAGCAAGAAGACATATATTGAAGTATAATTAATTTAGAGACCTTCTTTGATACTAATTGTAGGATCGAATTATATATTTAGATGCTCAATTACAAGAGGGGTGGTGAATTCTAGGGTTAAAAAACATTAGGGTTTTTATGCCTAAATGGAATTATATGTTTAAGAAAGTTAAACAAGGTAAATTCAAAAACCCTCATTGGTTTTAACACAAGGGGATAATTGGAAGGTCCCGGGTACAATTATAAGAAACAAAAATGTAAGTAATCTAAAAATAAATAAATTAACTTAGGTTTTACATAGATTATAATTCTTCCTTAATGAGTATAAAATATAATTTATTTGATTAATAATATGTAAAATAATGTATAATAGGTTATACTTTCTTTATTTAACAAATTAAAAGTTAAATAAAACATGTAACAAAGCAGGGAAACAAGTTGGAAAATTTCATCCCAAAGGGAAGGGTATCCAAAAAACCTGGATAATATTCCCTTGATTTATAATTTCAAGAATGTCTATCGTACCCACACTGGGTTATTCCCTTGATAATAATATCATAATATGTCTTACTATACCCATAAGCCCTCAAAATTTATGGTAGTCGGCACCTCTATCTTCTTATCACTAGAAGACCTAAAAAATTAAGGTAGTCAACACCTCTTTCTTCCTCTCCCAAGAAGCCTTCAATTGTACACCACAATAATCAAAGTCTCACTAAGAGAGGTTGAACAAATTGTTCACGGTTGAACAAGTCGATCATATATTGCACAACAGAGGAGAGTTTCTCTCTCTTTAAATCACATCACAACATCATAGCATATAATCTCTTGATAGATATTGTGCTCATTAAATTTATCTTCTATTTATTGGAAAATCATCAAATGTCGGATCCCTCCTGTTACAATAATATTTTTCCTTTATTTTTAGAGAGACTTATAAACATGTGACTCAATCAAAAATTAGTTAAAAACAAATTGTATGACATCGTTTCATGTAAAAAACATGCGAAAATTTTCATGATAAAGAAATAATAATATGTAAGTAAAAACAATATCATGTTTAAGAAACAATGATCTGATAAAATTGAAACAATATCTTATGAATGTAAGACAACTTTATAAAATATGAATGACCAGAATCTATGAAAATAGTCGGAGTCTAAAAATATAAACAATCAGATTATGAAGAAATATATTCGGAGTGTAAATTTTTAGGAATTCAGAGTTTGAGTTCATAGGAATTAAAATTAGGAATTATAATGAATTTAGAGTTGAAATTATGAGGAATTTGGAGTCAAAATTTAAAGTAATTCGGAGTCATAATTCTGAGGAATTCGAAGTATGATTTTTTGAGGATTCGGAGTCTGAATTTCAAATAATTTGGAGTCTGAATTTCAGAGAATTCGGAGTCCTAATTTTAGTGAATTTAGTGTTATAATTTCTTATAATTTATAATTTGAATATCGTAGAATTCGGAGTCCGAATTTCAGATAATTTGAAGTCTGAATTTTAGAAAATTTGAAGTCAAAATTTCAGAGAATTCAGAGACTGAATTTCCGAGAATTTGGAGTTTGAATTTCATAGAATTCTGATTCTTAATTTAGAGAATTTAGAGAATTAAAATAGTATGACTTGATATATAAGGAACTGTATAATTCCATGGTTTCAGATCAGGATCATAATTTTCGGATTATAAATAAAATAGTTAGAATTGTTTTTAGAAACTGTGAGACAAGACAATCAAAGCAAAGGAATCGATAAAAAATTCATCGAGAAAGAATATTTTCCTTAAGAAAAAAAGTCCTTGAAAACAAAAGATTTTCCTCAAAGAAAATGGGTTTGTGATTTTCAAAATATAATGGAATGGAAAAGAAAAAAATGGACCTTATTGACTTGAAAACCTCCAAGTCAATTTTGAGGCATGATGCACTAATCATCTTAGGTTTTTGATAGCTTCCTTACCCAGAGTCAAAATAGTGCATATTATAGCTTATAACAAATAAGGGAACCCCATAGGACTTACCTGTAGGACCTTTCCTATAGCTTCCACACCCGCATTTAGAATATTTCTTTTATGTGGAATTGTATAATAATCATAAGAAAATAACCAATCATATTTTTGATAAAAATACTACAATCATTAGGAAAACTTCAAGAATTTATTTCAATGCTGTAATATAATGATAATTGAATGTCATTTGAATTCTAAAGAAGAAAGATAATTTTTTTTGAAAATTAACATATCCATTTAAATAAAATTTATATCTAGTTCGTTGAAATGAATACAAAAACCAAGTCTCAAACATAGTAAAAAAAATTCTAACCACCCATGGTAACATGTGTTCAGACACGATAGTGTGCTAGACAGGCACACTCATGCACTTACTACATCGATCATAAAGATCCAAACTCTTTTCTACCAAAGAAATAAAGAAAAAATAATGAATTTTCATCATTTTTTATAATAGGTATTTCTCAATAATTATATTACATAATAATCCATCCCATCTCAATGATATAACTCACCCAAACAAAACTGCCAAATTTGTTAGGTGAAACAAATAAAAATAAAGAAGTCTCATATTAAAAAATAATGAAAAATACTAAAGCACAAAGTAGAAGAGGGAGATACATCCAAGATCCAAAAAATTCAAGATAATAGGATAAATTATGTTGTATAATAATATAATACCAACATGAATTCATTTTAGCAACCATCACCTCTAAAACATCCTATTATGAAGGCTGTGATGAGAAGAGAAGATGACATGCACCATATTTTCTTTCCTATTACTCCAGTTATGAAAACAAAATCAACAACCTCTAAAAGAACCATAGTATGGTTTTTTGTTAATCTCTATAGGATTCCACCACATAATCCATTAAATGTCTAATATAAAGAACTTAGTAGTTCTAGATTTCAAAAAATGCAATTCTACAAAGGATTTCCATAAATAAAAAAATAATTAAAATAATCATTTTTTCATTACAGAATTTCATATTCATTAGAAAATAAATATGAAATGTACATGTGATAATTATGAATGATTAATCAATGAAATACTTGGGCACATCATAAGATAAGATTATAATATATAACATAATTACTAAATCTGTCATATGAAATCATGTGAGAAAATAACCATGACACAATTATTCATATGATAATCCAATCCTAAATGACAAAGCACACCATTTTAGAGCTAACTTATGGTTTTATTTACTATATATAAAAAATAATCCCCCAATCCTGTCCTATAGTGGATCCAACACGTAAAACCTATAGTGTAATTACACACATTAAAGTGAATGAAAACTTTATGGGGCATTACACACACTATCAGTGACATATATATTCCCGAAACACTTGAGTTTACATAATGTGGTATGTTTATAAGAGACCATTTAAAACCTCATGATCAAAATTTATAAAACATTTTCAATGAAAATCCAATTAACATTAGACCCTTAAATCCAAATTTTATTCTAAAACCATTATTCCAACATTTTATGAAACACTTAGTTATTACACACTGTCTATAAAGAAATACTCATTTTAAAACATTATTTATTTCAATAATATTCATTTTAATCACAAATTATTTCAATTCAATGAGTAAACCAAATTAATTTACATGAACAATAATTAGTTCAAAGAGTTAACCCTTTGTATAGAGACACCTAACCCAAGAACAAGTTATAACTAAATGCCTTCGAAAATAGAGACTTGGGAAGAGTAGATCAGATACTCACAATCCAATATCTAAAATAATTACATAAAAACCCCCATGAAATATATTATACCTATAAACCACAACCCACATTGGTTCTAATCAGACAAGGGGATGAGAGATCTAGCAAGGATCTGATAATGGAAGAGTAATCTTCTTCAAACACCAAATATACATTTGAAAAAATATAAATAATTGGGGGAATCATCATAAATCCCAAGCTAGTAGCTAGTAGATAATCAGGGAAGGATTATTTTAATCTCAAGAATGTTTATGGACAGACTCTTCATATAAATGACCTAATTATATGTGTAAAACATGGTTTGTGAAGGTTTTGTGTGTCACCCATGCTTACATTGCATGGTTAAGAAAACCATGTTCCAGCCATGAGTTTCTACTATCTATTTAAAAAGATATGTTTCTTGGTCTCTTAGAACAAGCCTTATAGTTTTTTAGACTATCCATCCATGTTGAATAAACTACAAGACCCCACACAGTTTTCCCTGCAGAGCAACAAGGCTTCTTTAACTATGTTCAAATTGTGCGAAACCCCACTGTTAAAACAATGATCCATACTGAATGGTTTCTACATAGTTTTTACAAAACATTTATCCAATCATTTTCTTGGTCTATCTACGCTATGAATTTACATTTTCATCCATCATCCCCCCAAAACATATATAATTACTTTGAAGGCATACCATTATTAAAAAAAGCATACCTAATATCCATTTGTTGACAAAAGTCACCAAATCATAATAAAAATTAAAATAAATTTAATACAATAATATATGTACCAAAATAAAATTAACATTTATCCACCAAATAATTAAAATAAAAACAATTCCTTACTAACCAGGTCATTACATAGGTTAGTGAAATGTGGTGCACAATTTTCACACATCAGTTGTAGGTTGAAGCCCCGAATCCTACCGAAGTTACATGTTTCTCTTTTTCTAAAATTATATTTATATAGTTTCTAAAACATTCTAAAAAATATGATGAACATCCTCATAAAAACATTAATCATAAAATAATATTGTAACCACTATGGTTTTCTATATAGCTTATTTCTTCCATAAATTAAAATAATATTAATTGAATATTTGTACCTTAACATAAAATATATGATACACCCTAAATGATACAAAAACTATTAAAAATGTGTTATCAATAAATAAAGGCATTTTTTCATAAATAACCCTTTCTACTAGAAACCAAACTACACCCAATGGTTATGTTACCATAAATTTCTCCAAAAATACACTTAATAATTTTATAATTCCATTAATTAATACCATGAAAGAGGTATTTATGAATTTTATCTTATGATCAACCATATAATTATAAACGCAAGAGACATTAGAATTTCCCATTGCCAACAATTATTGTCATGTATTCAAGTTCTTCATGATGATTCTGAAAGAGTAAGTGAATTTTTGAAACATATCCTTTGGAGTGTCAATCTAGGTGTGATGTGAGGGCCTTTTTTGCGTACCATGTGACGATCAAGTTAAAATTATGTGTTATTACCACTTGATATAACTATTATAGATCCACACTTACTTTTAATAACTAGACATGGATGAAATTTCTTAGAAACCACTCCCTCTAAACATCACATAAATTCCAAGATATTTTCCAATACATAGACCTATCTGTATACTTTTCCATACAGTTTTCACTCAATTACTCTAGAACTAATCTAAAAAATAACTAGACCTTGAAATGATACTTTCTATAGTTACCCAATCTATTTAAGTATATTTATATGTGATTTTTAACAAAACATTCATTATTTACAATCTACATTTAGTGTGACATAGTATTTTTGAAAGACTATATTCATAATACATGAAAGTGATACTATACTAAAAAATTATTTTATTATACCTAATGAGATCCTAAATACATTATAGATCATAAAACTATATGGGTTAATCATGGAAATATGTAGATAAAAGGTGTGACCATGAAATCTAAGAAAGGGAGTAAATGTGATTTGGAAGCAAAACTTGTGAGGTTAAAGTATAACATAGTATCAAAAAAGTGAGGGATCCTAAGTAATCACATTGGTGAATAACATAATGAACCTGGAATAATACTATTATTGAATAAACGTTAATTTTTAAACACCCTATTACATGACATAAACATGAGAAGAGGAAAAAATCCAAGATAGTATTACATGGTGGAAGATGTGCCATAATGGATTTGGTTTACTCACAAATCCCAAACATGACACCTCATGAGACTATAGCATTAACAAATTCATTGGAGTGATATCTAATAACACGCATCATAACATGTTCATGATTATGTGTTCCAAAAAAATCATAATCCGTAAATATAATAATTTCACATGGAAAGACAATGAGTTGCATAAACCTATCTCATATAATAATCAAAGGAAAATTCATATAGAGGAAATTGATAGATGAACATAAGGAATTCATTACCCCATAAAATTAATGGATGATACTCTATGTATATATTTTATAGTAATACAAACATAATTTAAAAGTAATCCACAACATCAATGGTTTTCTTCATTGAGGAAAATTTCACTAAAATATAACATGAAATATTTCATGTAAAAAATTCCCTTTTGATTTTCAAATCACTTATTCAAAATTGCAAAATTTAAAAAAGGTTATATTAAAAATTTCTTAAAAAATATTACCGTGTAAAATTATAATGTATGCTTTAAATAATTTATTAGTCATGATGGTTTCTAATTCCATACATTGTTTTATAAGTTAAAAAACATTCCTTTCACAGTATTCAAAAAGGTTAAAAAGTAACTCTTCAATAATATGAAACAAATATTCCTTTCAAAAAATTATAGAAATTAAATAATTGGTAGAAATGTCTTTAATAAATTGTTTTGATAGTTTTTAAAAAATCTTATAAATAATTGAGAACATTGATATGGAATAAAAATCATATTCAACCCAAGTAATATATGGAGTCATCTTATCTTTAAAAAAAATTCAATCATTTTACGTTCCTAAGAGAGGAAAAAAGTACCATTTCCAAATATTTTCATCAATAATTAGAGTAGGTGAAAATATATTGGGATTTATATACAAAAATAAAAAAATTCCACCTAGGGGTACTTATACATAATCAATCTCGAATAAGGATAAGGTTGTGAAATAAAACCTTACTTTGTTGGTAAATTTCAGATAATGAACCCCATGAAAATATAAACATAAAATGAAACCGTAAAATACAATAAATATAATTATAACTATGATATAATATTATGAAGGTAGTATATAATGTTCAAAAAATATGTAAGTGGTGAATATTATATATGTCTCACATAAGTAAAAGTTAGATGGGAAATCCCTTTCAATGTTCTTATCATTGAAGTGGGAATTAATAAATGAAGTTAATATGTGTGTATATTGTAAGTACAAATAAAGTTTTTTAAAATAAAACATAAAACAATAAATTTTAATCATAATCGTAACATAATAATATCAACGACAATGAATAAGTAATTTGACCCAATAAAAAATATAGTTTTAAAATCCCTTATCACTTGGAAACTTTCATTTTAAATTTCCTAGGATGAAGTAAAATTTATGATATCCTAAAATACAATGAATTATAAAAAATTCATTAACTAATATAAAAATTTTGATTATAAACAACATATAAAATAAATTAGGTTCACAAAAGAATATTTCTCTCAGAGAAGGATGTTTTTTTTACAAAAACCATTACCCTGAGTCCAGTCTTGTCATGTGTGTTCATTATATCTTGTATAATAGAATTATATAAATTATTTGTTTTCAGAAGAAAATTTTAATAAATTTATCCCTTATAATTAAAAAAATTACTTCATTTATATTATTTATATATATAATTAATTATTTAGTTGTGTATACATTGGGGTTTTCGAGGGCACTAAGTTAAAATTTTCAAAATGACATTGGTGTGTTGATCGAGGCCAAAGGGATAGTTGTTCCATAATATCTAGAACAATAACAATTATATAATTATTATTTTTTTGAAATAAATTATACTTTTCAATCCAACTTTTAAATATGTTTATTCCATATGAACTATGTTACAATCATAGAGACAGTAGGTTCTACGTATGCAAGAGTTACATTTTCATTTTTTGATGATCATGATGTTTATAAGGTAAGTGTTATTTTATCTGTAATAAATTATAATAATAACATAAATATCATAAATTTTCTTTAAAAACTTTTAGATATACCATCCATCTTATTTGGTAAGGAAAAACATCACATCGCTTCACGAGGCTGTAGTATTCCATTTACACGAACGATGTTACTATTTTTCAATGGATAATAATATAAGAAGTTATATGATATTCAAATTTCAAATAATTTTTAATATGTAATTATTATAATTTGTAAACATTAAGTAAATAATCATTAATTTATGTGATAGGAGAATATTGAAGATGAATTATATCGATTCGTGATGTGGTGTTCCTCCATACACATGAATAGTTGTTTCATTTCCAATTTGATTGAAGAGGAGACAGATAAATATTGTAAAATCAATATAATAACATATAAAAATATAGGATAAACTGTTTTTATAATCTTGGAATTACTAATAGTAAAATTAAATTCCAAAAAATAATTTAAAAAGAAGGATTTCGATAAAGAATATTACATTCTCTTAGATGATCCTCATTTGGATCTCCCATTAATGACCCTAACATTGATATTTTTGGAATAAAATAATCCCTATAATTTATATAATGATTTTGGGGATAGTTTTTTGTAGGGTTTGGTTTAGAAAAATTTCTTTAGGGATGTGAAGAAGAGAGGGGAAGGGTTCCATTTTATAATTGAGGAGGAGTGGCATATTTGTAAATATGCAAAACATTTCAATAATGGGAAGTCAATCTCAATAAAACTACTTCAATAATTGATATAATAGATTTCATGAGAGATATGGTTCCTCCAAACCTCTAAATTTAAAAAATAAACATGTCTTGAACATGTTTTTACATATAAATTATGGTTACTTACTTTCACTATTTTAATTTTTCACTAAAATGACTATTTTTGTAAAAAATTTACAATTCAATTTGACAAAAATTAAGTTTATATTATTAAAAAATATAAATTATTCTTATTGGAAATATGGAATCCATTTTATCAAATCAATATCAAATAATTTTGATAATTGAAATTAAAATAAACATTATAATATGTGTTGAAATATCATTTATCAGGAAATACAATTTTCAAGAAATAAATGATCTAATATTAAAAATTATGACTATAAATAATCATAATATGAATTTTAATTAATATAAATATATGTATAGTAAAATCATATAATTTAAATATTTCCATAATATGGATGATTTTATATTATGAAAATGGATAAACATTGTGCATTTAAAATAGTTAGCATAAAAATAATGATATTAAAAATATAAATACAATTATACCAAATTAATGAAACATAATCTGTAAAATAAAGTAAATAAGATTATTTTAAATAAAATTTCTTCTATTTAACTTTTTAACAAAATCAAAAATATATTTTACATTTAATTAACTTTATTTAATGACCATAATTGTCAGTATTTTTAAAATTCTGTAATTTTCACTATTCACTGAAAAAATCAAACATTTCAGAAATATCCAAAAATATCATCAAAAATTATTTTTTATATTACGATTAAAAAAATTATGATCATTTTATAAAATAAAATCTCTAAAATTTTAATAATTTAATTATATTTTTTAACCAAACTAATAAAAATTATTTTTGAAGGAAACATAGTTTTACAGAATAAAATATCATTATTAATTTTTTTATATTTTAATAGTTTTAAAATAAATATAAATTTATAATGAACATTATATATATTTCATAAAGTATTTAATAATATAGTTCCCCATAATTTTAATTTATATCTTATAATGGTAATATATTTTACTAGTCATTTAAGCTTTCAGTTATGTTTTGTATTTGTTATCAAACATTATGTTCTTGTTTTAAAATCTCAGGGTGAAACAGTATCATAATCATTATTTAGTTCCACATTGGTGAGATATTACTTTTATTTACAATTTGAATAATTATTTACACCTAATAAATCATCATTCCCATAATTCGTGTCTATATAGTATCACTAATGTTTATTCTGTTATGAGTTATGAAAGTTAAAAATGAATAAACCCAAAATATTTTCATTGCCATTGGGAACCATCTACATAAATTCCATTAAGCCATTCTAGAGTCCTTAGTGAAATAAAGTTTCCTCCTATAATCCATATTTAAGTGACTCCCACATGGTCATATCCTCTCTTGTCACATTGTCATTAAAATTTCCTATGGGGCGGAGATACATAGCTAAGATTGTTTGGAATTTATTGTGAATTATATTATATCCATTGTATTTCTTATTTTCCTCATATTTGGGATTTTTTATGTTTTATTTTAACATTTTATTAAAAAAATAATTTTTCTACATATTTATCTTGTTGAATTATATATTTAATATTTCTGAATCTCTATCATATTACACTATTTTTATCACTTTTGTTCCAGAATACTCATATTAATTATTATATCATACTAAAATGTTTTAAATTTTCATTTTAAATTTTCATTTTTTAATATATTGTGTCATTTAATGAAATCTAATTTCACCCATAATGGGTGATTTTGAATTGGGATTTGATATTAAATGGTTATTTTAATAACAAGTCTTTTTCTAAAGATATAAATTGTTGTATTTATATAAATATTTTTAGATTTTAACACACTATATATGGGTTTCTGTGATAAAATTATTTAATTTCATATCTCCATACATCAATACACATGATTAAAAAATGGGATTCTTATAAATTTATTTTTAGGTAAATGTATGTTATGTTAATTTTAGTCATATTTTAAAAAAAGTTCATATATATACTTGTTTACTATATATTAAATTTTTTAATATAATAAATTAATTTATGGTTAGTATATTACTTAATTTATATAAAATTTAAAATAATAAACAAAACAAAACAAAAATGTAACACCCCTAAAATGTAATGTATAATTGTGTATTTGATAACATGCATGACATGCATCCCCCAGAGTGTAAGGGAATATAATATCTCTAGAATATACTATATAATTACTATTTTAAATATATTCATTACCTAATATATCTTTTAACGAATGATACTCTGATTTATCTTACGTTAAATGAATGAGTGACCTTCCTCGATAGCTCGGGTTACACGCAATGCTGAGTTTCACCAAATAACAATATATTATTAAAACATTATTATTAATTATTATATTATATATCCTTGAATATATTTTAAATATTATGAATAGTATTAACTAAATTATGAAAAGTTATTGTCTATATATATAATGAATTCATTTTTTACCAACCAATGAGAAATAAAAATTAGAAACAATTGGATAAGAAGAGAAATATTGTTATTTATATGCTACCAAAGGACTTTTGTCTTAATAAAAATTGTTAATCAAAATTAATGAATGATTTTATTGAAATATATATTTTATATATTCAATAAAATATTATGTATATTAAACCAATATGGTTGATATGCATAAGATAAGAACAAACCCTCATTTACACATAAAAACCAATATTTTTATAAATGAAAATCTAAATCCTTTTAATGGATAAAAAAATTTTAATATGAATTAAGAGACTTTAATAGGTTTAAAGTGTCAATATAAACTTATTATTTGAAATAGAAATATAATAATTAGGTTATGGGGATTTTTTTTGAAAATTTTTAGAAAGAAATCAATTTTTAATGAACATATAATATTATGGAATTTTTGGTATTAACTATTATTTCATTTATTTTTTTATAAGGATAAATTTTTTTTATTTGGTTTTTAATGTATATTTAGATAATATTTTTATCAACTAGTCCAATTTAGGTTATTAGAATCAATTTCACTTTAAAATTGACTACAAACATAGCAATATTTGGGACATTTTTTAACTGAAACCCCAGGTTGTCGTCCCTCTTACAAGAAAAATTTTAAATTAATTTCTCCCACTTTTGCGATTTTAATTTTGAAAAGTTTATTTAATATTTGGAATAAAAATAATATATAATGTCTAATAAGTTCAAATTATTTTTTATCAAGAATATAAGTGAATTGTTTTCACATTAATTTCAATTATTAAGGAAACTTTAAGGTTAATAAAGGTTTGAAACTTTAACTTAAGGTCCCAAATGACCTAAAAACTGGACCAAAACCCATTTTATGGTCATATAAAGGAGATTAACCATCCATTATTGAGTTTTTTTGTATGGAATTGTTAGGTAAGAACATGTTTACACCTAACTTATTTCCAAAAATTCCAAGAGAGTTCTTTTTCTCCCCTATAGAAGGCCAACATCTCTCCCCATACATCACTCCATTATAACCAATTATCTTAAGAAAAGATATTCCCAAATAGATTCATAAAATTTCTCCCCTCTTCCTTGAATCCACTCTATGGTATGTAACCCATTCATGGAATCCTTTGGATACAAATTAAAAAAATTACCTGATTATGAGGTAACATTCTCTCTAGCTCTCTAGTTTCATTTCCATTATCCACTCCCTCAAAAATATTCATTCCATTAATATATAAAAACACTAGTATCCGAAATATACTAAAAAAATTTATGTAAGTGGTTTTACCTACACTTACACACACCTATATCTAATTGGTAATGAACATACAATTTCTGGTTACGTCGAACTTCTACCTCACGAAATGATGATTGTTCAATTTTCTTTTACCACCTATCATGGGGGATATTATGATGGAAAATATTTTTATATATGTAATTTTTTAAATTTAAAATTTCTGTATTCTAATATAATTTTTAATTATAATATACCTTTAGAATTCCCGTCTTGTGTAAATATAATAATTTTCTTTGAGGAAGTGTGGACTACTGCTCCCTCAAATCGATATAACTCTTTTATTACAGACATGGAACGTATATAAAATGGTTTTAATATAAATTCATAACATATATTACATATATAATATTATTTAATGATTATATACATATTTTTCATATATTTTTCATTCTTTTAATATAATAATGAAATTTATGTTGTGTTCATGTGTATGTATGACCTTCCGTCTCCATGAACTGTGCATTTCATTTATGATCTCCAAATATAATGGAAAACTATAAATACAGATAAAGTGATTATTTATAATAATTATGCCAATTTTTAAATTTTTGAGATGATGAAACCACGATCAAAATAATTATAAAAAAATAACTGGTTAAAACAAACTCAAGAATACTTTTCAATTAACACCCAAAATAATGAAATAAAGGAAAGAGTGGTCACAAATAGGTAAAAAATGTTATAAAAAATTAATATATGATATTATAAACATGATTATGGTTCTGATATAAGTTAGTAACACATTTTAATCCACTATACATGAGGATAAATACCCCACAACAAATGGATGGTTAAGTTAATGGAATTTCATCTCAATTTACATTTCGTTGACACTTATTTATAATTATTTACCCGTTTAATAATATTTAGTGTACATACTTAAATTTTCATGTTATATATTTAATCCCCTTATTATCATTAAATTTTATGTTTCATTTAGTTTCATACCTATCGAGTTATATTTATTAAAATGTCTCAATGTGGTACGGGACACTTTGGAATGTTTAATTATTAATATCCTCGAGATTTTTCAGAATGGTTATCTTTGCAATCTCACTTCCTTTTGTGATTGTTTACCTTATCATTAAATAATGACTTTATTTTAGTAATTTTTCATTGGGAATCTACTTTAAACTATATATTCTCATAAAATGTATATTAGTATTTTATAAACCATAAACCATTTTATATATGGTGTATACATTGATATTTATTTCATTATTATGCGGAATGTCGATAATTTTGTATTGTTTATTTAATAGAGATTCTTGATAAGTCATATTATTTATTTTTATTATTAAATATTATGAATTATTTGGAATAGAAATTATTGGTAGATCCTAGACTTTATATATCTCTTTGATACATCGATGGCTAATCATGAGCCAAATAGGTTTTCTAAATTAAATGAGTTTATATCTATGGTTTTAATCCCAATTATGAAAGGTCATGATAGTATTTTTTTAATGTGTCTTAGACATTACATCTATTGAGAAATAATATACATCATTTAGTTTTAGTAATTATTATCAATGATATTTTTCATCAATATATCTCTATATGTAATTCATTCTCTGTTTGTTGATTTATGGCATATATTTCAGATTCTTACATAAACATACTAATTATTCCTTATATAGTTGGGTAAATGGATATTGTTTTCAATTATTTACTTTTCTATATAAATTGATTCATTATTTATTCCATTTAATTTGTTGTTGCTAATAATTATTTGAGATCAACCATATTTTTTTCACAGGGTTCTGAAGAAGAGAACATTGAATAAGCTTTCAATGTTGCAATTTATTTATGTTTATTGTGTAGAATGTTTTTTTATTTTCCAATATATTATTAGTATCATGTATGTAATATGGATTTCTAAATATTCTAAGCTAATCGATCCTTATGGATATTTTTCCTTATAATCACGATAATGGAATTCAATAATGTACCATCTCTTAGCTTCTGGGGGTCGGGGTATTACCATCGGAACCAAATGATGTTTAGAAATAAAATTGGAAATTAGATATAGAAAAAACGGATTAGGAATCAAAACCCTAAGATAGACATTTAGGATAAGTATACAATAACATCCTATAATTTTAGAAAGGTAGTGATTATGTGGGTATTCCTAGAAATACATACATATTTGTAAACTACAAGTGGATGTAGTTCTGGAACATATGTACCTAGGAGTATTAACTCCAACACGGTGTTCTAGGACTAGCTTAGGGTAACCAAGTACATGAAAACATCCCTTATTATGCATTTAATTTGACACTCCCAATGGATACACTTAGGATATTTCACATTTTCTTTACCTACAATTATAAAGGATTTGAAATTAATGATTAATCAAAAGTAACCAATGTTTATTATTATATGATTCTTGATGCATAAGTTTATGTTATGTGTTATATTTTATTAAATTTTCTAAAACGTTAAAATCATTATGAGATAATCCATTGTAGGCCAATTTCTAGAAATGGAACCTAGAAGGAAAAATGGTATCAGTACTCATTGAAAATGTTAAGGTTTCCCTACTGAGGAAGCTAATATAGATGGCATTGGATTTGAGAAAGATATGGATATATTAGGAAATCTTAGTCAGGTTATGAAAAATAACCTTGCTTGAATGGATCAACCTATTCCACAGAGAGAATCTCTTTTACTGGATCATGTTATGTGATTTAATCCCTCATTGTTTAGTGGGACTCTTAATCCAAATGTTTTCGAGTAATTTATTATATCTCCAAAGAAGATATTTACGGCCTTGGAATGCATAGAAAAAGAAAATGTTACACTTATGGCCTATTTTCTCCATGGAGACGCAATCCAATGGCGGGCTCTGATCTAAAATAAAATGGAGGAAGAATAAATTGAACGCTTGGAATGGAAACATTTAAGGATAAGTTCTATGATAATTAATTTCCATGTGATCAACATACTAAGATTAAGAGTAAGTTCAATGGATTAATGAAAAAGTAATAAGATATTTTTGTATATTATGAAACTACATTTACAGGGTTAACATGATATGATATGAATTGTATATGAAACATGGAGTATATTATCAACAACTTCTTTGAAGGAATTAGAAAACGTCTCTGAAGGTACCTAGTGTCTCAAAAAAACATATTCATAGAAGGAAATGTTTTTAAGTGCTATCATGATAGAGAAAGAATTCTATATTTCTAATGGATTTAAGGGAAACCAGTAAAATAATAGGCTTTATAAACACCATGTCAAGGGGAATGAGTCATTGAAGATGCAGAGAAATAAGGATTTTCCACCATGTGATAACTTTAGAAGGAATCACCCTGGTAAATTCTTGAAAGGATTTGGATTTCGTTATAAGTGAAGAGAAAAGGGTCACTGGGAAAAATAATTTAAAGTAACGATGGGAAATAATGTTATTCAACGCTAAAATTGCTAGAATATGGGTAACTACACAAACTAATTCCCTAAGCATCAAGAAAATATACCTAAAAAGAATATAGTGGATCAAGGTCAAGCATATGTTATTAACACTACCAAACTAGAATGATAAATGTAATTTTGTGTTTCTATCTACGAAATGTGTTATAAATTTGTTTTATCATCATATGATTTATGAAATTTTTTTTACTATGGTAATTGTTCAATTAAAAATTGAATTCATATACTAAATTATTCCATTTAATTTTATTCAATAGAAAGTTGAAATTTTTAGAAATCACATGATTTATGGAATGAAAAACCCTAATATTTTATAGATTTTATGATAATGGGGATGAAATGATTGATTTTTACAAGTGCTAACAACATTGGAATTGATTATTGACTTGTGGACAAGCAGTGTATTCTATAACATATGGAGTTTACATCATAATTGGATTTAATGAGTATATCTAATAACATCTGTCTTACCTAATCAATATGTATGAATGTATGTTTCCAATATTTTTATATTGTGATTCGAGTTATCATATTATAAGAGGATACATGAAGAATTTATTCAAATGTATAGAATGTGAAAATTTAGATATTCTTAATGTAGATTAAAGTCTAACGATAATTTCATTTTGGAGATTCATTGACTCACCCTTAGAATTGATTAGATATAATCTACTTGAAAAGTTAATCCCTTATAAAATGGTTTATCATGGTAATTGGATGAGATTTTTAGAGTTCAATGTATTACTCCACCATATGATTCATCATGTTCTAATAGCTGAAGTACAAATAGTTAAAGGGATAATAAAATGAAAATATTATGTTTATAGAAATTTATATTTACTTATATTTTTATAGAGTGATATAATTCCTTCACTATAGAAATAAAATGGTTTTAAAACAAAAATGTTTCCCATTACAATCATTTTTTATGATATCAATGACATTTATTCGCACCTATGGTTAATGGTTTTTTAGTACATTAAATTGAACATGTTATATATTACACTCCATCAAAACATTATTATTGGACTTTTCTAACATATCCATCTTTCTATTTCCCACATGTGTTCCCCTATTACGGAATCTAGTTACGTGACCATTGTGTTTTCCTTTTCCTATTATAAATAAAATGTGATATTATCTCTCCATACATTGTGAGTCTTTCAATAATAGTTTATTTTAAATCTCTATATTACTAATTTCATGATTAAAATGTGAGGATGAAATTTAATAATTACGGGAAGAATGTAACACATAGAAATTATGATATATAACTTTGTATTCAATAGCATGCATTTCATGCATCACCAAGTGCCTAAAAGAATCTAATATCATGAGAATATACTATAAATTTAATATTTAAAATATATTAAATACATGATAAATATTTTAATGAGTGTAATATCAAGTTATCTTGCATTTAATGAAAGAGATACTTTTATTAATATTTTATGTTAGACGTGAGATGGAGTTTCACTAAATAACAATGTATTATTAAAAAATTATTATTTAATATGATATGATATATCCTAGCCATTATGTTAATGGTTATGAATAATATTAACTGCATTATAATAAAATATTTCTTATATAAATAAAAAATTAATTCCTTAGTTACCAACTAAAGAGAAAATAACATAAGAACCGATTGGATATTAAAAATAATTATTATTATTTATATGTTTCCAAAGGATTTTTGCCTTAATAAATAATGTTAATTAAAATTAGTGAATGAATTTAATGTAATAAATATGTTATAAATTGAATAATTATTTTTTTATATTCCTCCATTATATTTGATATTCATATGATAAGAATATTGCCTATTTTACGCGTTAAACCAAATATATTTATAAAAGCAATTTTACCACCTTTTAATGGAGAACCCATATTAAATTAGAATTTTGAAACTCTAACTGATTTAATATTTCAAAATAATCCAAATATTTGAAATTGTAACATAATAATTAGGTTACTGTGATTTTGTTATTTTTTCAAAAACATTTCATTTTTAATGAATAGATAAAAATACTGTATTTTAGGTCAAAACTACTTTTTCATCTGATTTATTTATATGTATAAATTATGTATTATTTTGGTTATGAAGTATAATATGATAAGGCCTTTCTAAATTAATTCAATTTAAGTTATTATTGTGAATTTCACTTTGAAATTGACTATAAAAACATAGCAAACCTTTGTACATTTTTTCATTATAAACCTCTGTTGTCGTCCAGCTTATGGGATAAATTTTAAATTTATTTCTATCACTTTTTTATTGGAATTTTTCAAAATGGATTACACATTTCTAATTATAATAATTTATAATTTTCAATAATGTCAACTTATCCTTTGATAAAAAAAATTAGTTAATGTAATTTAAATTAATGATAAATATTAAGGTAAAATTAAGCATAATAAAGGACTAACCCTTTATCTTAATGAACTAAATAACCTTGAATCTTGTCCAAAAACCAATTTCTATCCATATATCATCCATAAACCTAACATTGTTGAGTTTCATTTTTTTGGTATGAATTTTTTAGGAACGAATATGTGTACACATAACTTGTTTCCAAAAATTCCAAGTGAGTCTTTTTCCTTCCCACTAAAAGGCCACCACATCTCCCCATACCTCACACCTCTCAAACAAACAATGATTGGACAAAATATTCAAAAATAGATACCCAAAATCCCTCTACTAGAACAAAAATCCTACCTTTGGGCAGTATTCCTTACAAGAAATCCTTGTGGAACAAACCAAAAGAAGTCACTCGATTAAGAGGTAATGTCTTCTCTCAAGATATCTAGATTCATATTCTTTCTCAACCCACTCAATTATATTTATTCACCAATTATATATCAAAAAAATATCTTTAATATAATACGATGTTATTATTTAACAGGTTCTTCTGACACTTACACACATCTCTATCTAATGGGAAATGAACATATTATTTCTGTGTATAGAGAACTACTGCCCCACAAAATGCGGATTGTTCAATTTTCCCTTAAAATTTATCCTGGATTCCATTTTTATAGAAAATCCGTTTATATATGTTATATAATATATTTATAACTTCTTTATGCTTCTTTAATTTTTATTTATAATGTAACTTTAGGATTTCTGTCTTATTTCAATACAATAATTTTGTTGAAGGAAATGTGGACTACTGACCCCTCAAAGCTATATGACTCATTCATTCGATACATAGAAGGAATAAAGGATGGTTTTAAAAAACGATATAAAATATATAACATATATATGATAATGAAATTATAAATTACATATTTTTCATTTATTTTTCATTATTTTAATACTACCATGAAATGGAAGTTGAGTTCACTCGTGTGTACGACCTTATGAATCCATGAATGATAAAATTCATTTCTAATCTCAAAGTATAATGGAATACTATACATACAAATATACTAATTATATAAGACAATTAATAAAAAATTTTACTCTTCATGTGATAAAACCATGATCTAATTAATTATAATAATAAATAACAAGTTAAAACATACTAAAGCAATATAGGCAATTAACACACACAAAAGTGAAATTAATAACTATGTGTTCAAAAATAGGTAATGAAATATTATAAGGAATTGGTGTATAATATTATAAATATTAGTATTTTTTTGTTATAAATTATTAACATAATTTAAATAACTATACATGAGGATAAAGTCCATGCAAAAAAATTATGGTTTAGGTGAGGGAATTTCTTCTTAATTTAAATTTCCTTGAGACTTATATGTTTTTATGCACCCATTCACTTTTATTTAGTGTAAATAATTCCTTTTTCATGTTATATCAAGAATCCACTTATTATCATGAAATTATAACTTTAATTTAGTATCATACCTTTCTATAGACTATGATTCAAATGTTTCGAAGTGGTATGGGACACTTTGGAATGTTTAAATATTATTCTCCTCAAGATTGTTCTTAATGATTATCTTTGTGATCTCAGTTAATTTGGTGATTGTTATCCTTATATAGAAAAAATAACTTTTTTATAATCATTTTTCATTTGAAATTAACATGAATATCCATGTTCTCTTACAATAGATATTTATATTGCCTAAACTATATACCATTTTTCATTCATTGTCTACTTTGATAGTTATTTTATTATTTTGGGGAATATTGATAATTCTGTATTCATTATTTAATGGAGATAATTGATACCACATATTATTTATTTTTATTATTTATATCTTTATATATACTAAAGTAGGAATTTCTCTTACTGACGTGTAACCACCACATTCTTCCACGACGCTCCTATGCATTTCTCCCGATTTCTTTCCTCTGTTCACAAACCCTACCTCCCTCGATTTTCATTCCTACCTTGCTTGGGATTCCAAATTCCTCGCATTCGGATACCTCCATTCTCTATCTCCACTCCCACATATGGAACTTCATCTTCATACACCCTTCGTCTCCCCGTCTCTAGAACTCTAGGATCCTCATCTCTGTCTCTGCCTGCTCCTCATCTCCATCACTCCCCGTCTCCTCATCTCCATCTCCATTCACAGAAATACATCACCTCCACTCTGGAATTCCTTCACATCACCTAGACTCCCTATCTCTATTCACCTTCACCTCCTACATCTACCAGAATATTTTATTTACTAATAAGAACCTACACTTTTCCTAAACCTGCTCCACTGTCAACCACCCAAGATGACCCGCAAGAACCTCTTCATGAACCCCTTTTACCATCACCAATAGTATATTCAAAAATATTACAAAGCTTCATATCTACAACAGATATTTTCTATTAATTCCATATAAATTTTCACACTTATACATAATTTAATTCCCATATCTATGTTTGATAGCTTCATTGGCGACATGACTTAGTCTATCGACGCATTCTACAACAAATGTCCTCCATTTTCCCTTCGGTAACCCATCACTTCATCCATATTTGATATTATCTACTAAAAACAAACCATTGTCCTTCATTTTCACTTCAGTTCTTCTAAACTTATTTATATTTACCCATGTTGTTTTTTCCTCTAAGGAGTTTCATGATTTATTTTTTCCTATGACATGTACTTTGATTTTATTCACTTCTTATTTGAATATATCAGTTATAATATGAGTCGATTCTTGTGATTTTTACTTTTTTATATTTTATCTACACCATTAAAGGCTGTATGTCACAAAATATGAACTATGTCCTTCCATAAATAGTAATAGATATAAAATAAATATAGACCGATGGACTAGGAAATTGGTCCTCCTACTAATGCTTACACCAAATGAGTAGCGCAGACGGTTATGGATCTGAAAACATGAGTCTTCTGGGTCATGTTCCATAAAGATGAATCCCCAATCCCATTTTCAATGTTCTATTGAATTTGATTTCGATGAACAATTTTTTTCCTATTATCCAATTTCTGTATGTTTATTCATTTTTGTGACTGTAGATTAACTACTGTAATCATTTCTACTATGATAAGCTTTCAAAAAATAGTGGCTATAACCCTATTCTCGGAATTTAAGGATTGAGTTGTAGGTATGTTAATTATCATTCAAGTTATTGAACATAGTAAATATAAATATAAATTTATTTCTTTAGTTTTTTCCTTCATTTCTCATCCCATGATCCTATCCTGCCTTCTCATTTTGATGAATGTTATCATGAATGAGGTGGGGCTACGCCTTTCCGACCTGCTAAAGACTTGTCAGCCTAAAATGGATCAAATAAACAGATGATAGATATGATGAATAATATGAATAGGGCTCAACCATTGATTGATGTGTTGTACAGGGGAACTGATAAGGTGAACCTTTCGATGAATACTTGATTTCTCAGAAAAAACATCAATTTATGTTTTTCATATGTTTTAAACTATTTCTCAACTAATAGAAATAGATTATTTGAACTATTAAATATTTATTTTACAGTTTATAAGTTCAATATATGTTATGTTCATGAAAAATACAAATATTATACAGTGTATATGTTCAGATACAAAAATTTATTTTTATTTCATGTATTAAAAAAGTCAATGCTTGAAAACCATCCACCTATATGCATTGGTTTTACAAATTTATGAAAATAGAATCATATTTATGTATTCAACATCATAGTTTAGTGCTTTGTTCATAACAATGTATAAACTGATTCAATCAAATAACTGCATTTTGTCTATATATTAACAACTGTAAGGGTTTCTATTATGATAACTTTTCCAAAACCAATGGTTATAACCCTAATAGAGAGATTTAAGGCTTTATTTGTAGTTACATCAATAATCTTGCAAGTTATTGAGTAGGGGAAGTATTAATATAAATTGTTTTCTTTAGTTTCTACCTACGTTTCTATTGTATTAACCATGATAATTCTGAAAAACCATCCATCTATATTCATTGGTTTTACAGATTGCTGAAAATAGAAACCCATTTTTGTATTCTACATCATAGCTTGGTGCTTAATAAATTTTCTAAAGTCATTAAAATACATATGCTTCCTTAACTGGGAATCATTTGATCAAATGTCTCATATTATAATCTTGTTGTAGGGACTGAAATTGCATCTGAAAATCCTTTGATGGTAAAATATTTCTCAGTGTAGGCATATCATCTATAGTGAAACATTTATTTATTTATCATCCCCTTGTTGAATATATTTATTTCTTACAATCAGCCACTGACTGTTTATGTGTGGAAGAATGCATTCTGGTAAAACTATGATTTTATTTCAATACTTTGAAGACAATAAATCCTCTTTAAATCGATATTGTCTCTTATGTACATGAAATATACAAATATTTTGTAGTGTATAAGTTTTGATATATAAATTTCTTGTTAGATCAAGTATTAACAATTTCATTGCTTGAAAACCATCCAACAATATTTATTTGTTTTACATATTGCTGAAAATAAAATCACATTTATGTGCCCTACATCATAATTTACTGCTTAGTTCTTAACAATGCATAAAACGATTCAATAAAATAGCTACATTTTTTCTGTAGATTAATAACTATAATGGTTTATACTATGATAACTTTTCCAAAGAAAATGGTTACAACCCTAATCTATGGATTGAAAAATCAATTTGTAGGTACATTAATTATCATTCATGTTATTGAGTAGGGAAATATATTAATAGAAATTGTTTTCTTTAGATTCTTCCAACATTTCCCATGTATTATCCATGTAAATACTTGAAAACATACATCTATATGCATTGGTTTTACATTTTGATGAAAATAGAAACACATTTATGTATTCTGCATCATATTTTGGTGCTTAATTAATTTTCTTATGTTATTAAAATACATTTGTTTCATCAATTGGGAATCATGCGATCAAATCTCTCATATTATAATCATGTTGTAGGCACTGAAAATGCATCTGAAAATCATTTCAAGGTAAATTCTCTATCAGTGTTGGAATATCTTCTGTAGTGGATCCTTTTTTTATTTATCATCCCTTTGTGGAATATATTTTTTCCTTTGTATCAGCCACTGACAGTTTATGTGTGGAAGAATGCATTCTGGTAAGACTGTGATTTTATTTCACTGATTTATTGACAATCTATCCATTGTCAATTGATATTATCTATTATCTAATTTGAGTTCTATATCTTATTCCCTCTATTAAACGTCTTTATGTTTTAGGGCTAGTGATCATTACTGAGAGAGATACCTATTTTCCACCACTGGTGCTCAAGTGGATATTTGGGATCATAATAGGTATGATATGGACTAATTTTTTTTACTAGGGGGTAAGACTATGATTTTATTTCAATTCATTGAATACAATAAAAACTTTTAAAATTTATATTTTATCTTATCTATTTTGATTCATTTATCTTATTTCCTCTGTTGAAATTATTTACATTTTTGGGATGCAAATCATCACTGTCATAAATACCTCTTTGCCACTACTTTTGTTCATGTGGACATTTGGGATCACTATAGGTTTGATCTGGAATCAATTTTTTTCTTTTCACTGAGAGTGGTACCAGCGATGGTGTTTTTTCATAATTTTTTAATGATTGTTTTTTTAGTCCTAAGTAATCCTACATCTTGATTTTAACGTTAAAAATCTTAATATTCTTTCCATAAATTTGTCTTATCCTGTGCATACATTTTAATGGGGACATGGAACTATCCAATATGATCCTCAAGATCATAATGTTTTGGAAACATTTGGAAGGTATGCTCATTGATTTTAATATATTTTGTTTCTCCCCCCCTTTAATAAATGAATATATTAACATTTGGATTTGTTTTTATGTAATTCTGCCTTTATTTTAATTTTTAAATCGATCAATGCCTGTGTTATTTTAATTCTACAAGTACCCTTATATCCTAATGTTCAGGATCATTTGAATGTACATAGATTACCAGAGTTGGATAGAAAATATGAGGCCATGGAACCAATCAAATGATGTGTAGAGAAGCTGACATATTATTTCAAAAGGGGGTTATTGATTTATTAATAGTAAGGAAGACCTAAGCAACACCTGCTAGCAAGTTAGTGGGAAGAAATAGTACGGAGGGTTAGAATTTACTATAGCCTTAGAAATTTGTGTAATTGGAAATTCATTCCTTGAAATCAGGACCCCTACTGTGAAAACAAAATATTAGGCCCCCTTTTCAATTTCATTATTTTTGGGTTTCTGGTCTGCTTATTTAGAAATTGTGAGTTAGGGGTACATTTATATGGAAACTATGGGTTGGGGTTAATTGATGGTTTGGTTAGTGTTGGTATAGTGTATAACATAGTAGAAGATTACTGGGGGGGATGGAAATTATGACGGTGGGGATTGGGTGAGAATTAAAGATATAGCTCAGATTATAGAGGCTACGTTTTGGGTGATCTGGTTCTCGACACTGGTGGTGGTGCAATGTTTCTGGTTTTCTTTGTTTTTGGATTTCAGTGTCTTTTCCTACAATTTTTTTATCAATGATTGCCATCAATGCAATGCATAATTATGTGGTTTTTGAGTTATTAGATGATTATCCCATGGATATTGCACAAGATTATCTTATCAGATGCCCCACTAGCCCATCATCGTCGTCCTGATGGCTTCTAATTTCTCTTCAAGTGGCGTCAGCCCCATATTGATTTTTTTATGTTGTAGGTTTGGTTCTGTATTTCCATATATGATTTTGTACCCTTATCCATTTAAAATGGATCATTTATGATTTTTTTGGATATAGTCATTTTTCTGATGTTAATTCTTTTTATATTGTTTTAGTTTTTAATTAGATGATAACATTTGGAATAAATTGATTTATGTTTAGAAATAACATTTGGAATTAATAGATTAGTTTTCAAGATTAATTTTTAATTTCCTTTTATATGTTTTCTATTTTTAATTTCAAATATTTTTATGCTTCTTCACCGGGAGGGTTCGATTTGGTCAATTTAACGATATTACTCATAACTTCATTTATTTACCAGGGCCTTAAACATTCCATTAAATAATTGATGTTAATAAAAAATATTATAATAATTAAAAATATTATAATAAATATGTTATTATATATATATATATAATTAAAAAAATAATTATTGTTATAACCTAACATAATATCATATATACGTCTTTTGAAAATCATCACCTTTCGTGCAACACATTCTTATATTATTGAACAATTTTTTTTTTATTTGTTTTGAATTATCTCTTTTATGTAATCATTTAATATTTTTATTTTCATGTTTCAATATTCATTAATATTTTTTCTTATTTTTAAACATTATTGTGTATGCAGGAAAACATGGTAGAATATTTTGATGTTAATGATTTAGTATAAAGTGACACCATCATTGGTTTATTCTACAACTTCAACTAACATTCAATGAATGGTAAAAATAGAAACATCAATATTTTTTTTCATTTTTTGTTAAAATTCGTCATTTTATCATTTATCTATTGATTATTAAAACTATTGTCTTCTCTTTTAGTTGCCACCACATTTGATTTCACAATAAAAAATCCATTTTTTGGTGAATGATTTTCGAAATGTATGGTCATTCATGTAATTTACTTCTTCATCCCCATAATAGATTTCCATTCCTTGAGATTTATCCTTATTGTTTTCTACTATATCAATGATCTATTAAAACATTATCCAATTTTATTCTAATAATATATACCATTTATTATATTTTTATTCTAAAAATTATATTATGTTCAGTAACATTACAATATGTTTTTAAATGATGCAAACCCAGATGGTCAATAAAGAAAATTTAACAGTTTTGTGCATTTGCATGGGTGGAGTACTTGTTCAATATAAGTAATGAATTGTAATGGAAAATACAAGTGGTTCCCAGACTTTATATAGCTCCTCGATGTATCGAGGTTTTCTCATGAGACAAATAAGTTAGCCAAATTAAATGAAGTACCATCCTTCGTTTTAAACCATCTTATGAAAGGTCATGATAGTATAGGATTTCATATGTCTTAGACTTGATGTCCGTTAATAAATAATTAACCTCAGCTATTTTAAGTTATTTTTTATCCATTTTATTATATATCAACATTTTTATTTATGTAAATCATTCTCATTTTATTGATTTATAGAATGTATTTTAGTTCATTAGCATGCTATACAAGTTTTTCTTATCTAGTTATCTAAATAGAATGAGTGACTAGTTATTTACAATTACATATATAATGATTCTAAATTTATTCTGTTGTATTTACCCATCCGTAGGATTTTAAATCACTATTTTTTTGTTTCTTTCCCCATGTTATGAAGAAGATAACATTGAATAAGCTTTCAAAGATACAATTTATTTCAGTTTATTTTTTAGAAAGTTTTATTTATTTTTTCCAACGTATTATGGATATAATGTATATAATATGTCATTCCAAGACTATAGTATTGATCAGTCATTTTGAATTTGATTCCTTATAATAATTCCAGTGTAATAAAATAATGTTCCATCTCTGAGTTTCTGGGGTCGATGAATTTTAAAATAATAATTTAATTCATCACGTATGAAAAATTAGAATGGTTTGGATATAAAAAATCCTTCTAAGAGTGGGTTTCAAAATTCAATTGAAATTTATAATTAGAAGTATCGAGGGTTATGAAATATATAAGGTAAAAGAATTTATGAAAACCAATATTTATGGATGAATCAATTTATTTCTATTTGGATTTTTTATGGGACCAATTTAATCTCATTATTTCTCATCATATTCATCTATATGGGGGTTTTACAATTTCATCTTAGGTTATGGTTTTTTTATCTTCAAGGCATTTTTTCTATCACAAATTTCACATCGAGGTTAATATAACCTCTCTCTATATCATATAGAACCCATGAATGATTTTATATTAGTTTCCTAGGGTTATAATATTGGTAGACGAACCAATAATAATATACAATCCATTAGTATCACATTATTGTTCATCAAATATATATAGTGAAGGCTCAGATCATGGTGTCTAAGCACAGAACCAATAAATATTGGTGGACTTATAGGTGTTTTATTCTAGTTTACTAGAATATTACTAGACTAATGAAACTCCTTAGAACCAGTTCACTAAATGTAATGATATTGTTTCCATACCTAAACTTAGTTTATTGTTCCTTTAATCAAAAAATTTGTTACCTAAGAGGTCCTTACTATAGTAAATTTCCTCCATGATACTGGTATTTTAATAAGAGATAGTCCAAAACCTCTGGTCAAAGAATTTTATATAAAAATTTATATTATTAATGTAACTACTCTAATATTTTTTATACATAGATAAATAGTAATAGAAGTCCCCATTTAGTAGATCGTTTCTATGAATTTGTCAACCTTGGGGTTGATCCCAAATAATTAGACGTTTTGGATCCTCTATTCACTCGTATTTTAGTAATCAGGGTATTTTTCCTAAAGGAGGTGGCACATAGGTATGTAGTGATGATATCCCTTTCTTAAAGTATCATTTTCCCATGATTTTTTTCTAGTTTTTACAGTATTAGGTTTAAAATATTTTCCATCTCTCTTTTCCCACAACCCTTTTATGTCTATGAATTCATTTAGTGAATATCATTAGGATTAATCCCCCTATAATGGTCATCAATAGGGAAAAATACTTCCACTTACTTTATAGGGGATAAAGAAAATATAAACTGATATAAATACCTTGATAATATAATATCTTCATCCCTCAAAGGCCCATAGTTTAAATCATTGAAAGCCTCCAAGGAATCTATTTTCACTTCCTCATGATTTCCAAAAATATTTTGAATTCTTGGTGTATCATATCCCTAAATAAATATTACATAATTCCAATGAATTTTTTGAGATTTAGGTCCCTTTAATATATATCCTTTAATAAAAGAATAAAATATACTTCATTCACTACTTTTAAATAATGATTCACATTGGGAATTTTATTCATGATAGTATGAAAACTAATAACATATTTATATTATGGGAAAATTATCTATAAGTGAACCAGATTAATTTCCACACTTATTAAATCATGATATAAGTTAGTATCTCTTATTTATTTGTATACCTATCTATCATTTTTTAAAAATTTAATGTTCTTGAGAAATATAATAATTTGAAAAAAACTATCAACCCTTAATATAGATACAAATAACTTGTTCATTATAGATAATTTTAGTAATAATCTCAACCAAACATCAATGAAGGTAAGAGGTATATACTAGAAGAAATTGATGATTTTTTAAATTATTATTATAAAAAAATCACATACCTCTATTATTTATGTTAAAATCACATCATATAACAAGATATATTAAAATTAGAAGATATAGAGTCTTCATGAATTTTTTTATCCATCCTTAAAGAGATCAGTATATTCCCCAATAGTTTTGATACTCATATTCTACAACATCTAATAGATAAATTTTCAATGATAATCAACCTAAAAAAACTATTTGGATGGATATCGATAGTTCATATTCTAAAACATTAGGAATCTAGATAAATATTTATTTGACACTGTGTACTCTTCTTTGAGTAAACCTATGAATGGGAGTTTATGGATTATGCTTCAATAGGACCTTAGAATTTTTATAGATGATATTCTAGAATAAGTCAATATTCATCGAAACTATCATTATAATCTTCAAGACATGAAAAATCGAAATCAACCAGCTTAACACTAGCCTTCATTATATATGGGATAATGATAATTTTTTTGATCCTATCTAAATGGTGGACAATTTTTTAGAAGTTATTTCTAAAGGAAGAGACTCAGGACCAAAAACAATCTATATTGTTTTGGATGATGGTGGGACACATAAATATTACCTTATTTCATGAATGCATAAATGAATGAATGTTTTCTGGGGTTTATCTATGTGAAATTTTTTTGAATCTTATTCTAATGATTTTTAGGTGATTTTTTCTATTATTTCCAATTTATATTTTTCACTCTCATGTCAGTGGAAAGATTCTATGGTTTGATACCCCCGTGAGGTATAGGAAGAGTCTCACTTGAATTACATTCCATGTTCTATTTATGAGAACCAAAGATTCATTATGGAAACAATTCCAATGGATGATGAGATAAGGTGAAAATCAATAATGTTAACTCAAGGAGTTCAATGGGCCCCAATCACATTCCTGATTAATTTTATATTGAATAATGGTTTATCAACATAAAATAGTCCCCTGAGTCAATCTGGGACTACTTCAAAGGGGGGATTCTCCCCATATGGAAATGTGTGATAGATTTTGTCCTTATTCACAAGGTTCAACACCAAAGATGTTTGAAAAAGTACATAGCCATCAACTATTGTAACATTTCTATAAATTCTTCATCGAATATCACAATGAGAGACTACCCCATGTCCTCCCCAATCATGTAATGGATGAAAAAAAGTAGTATTTTATGGGAATGAGTATTCAAGGTACCATTAGATTGGGGAAATATATATTGTTTTAAATTATACAAAAAATGGTTTGAAATAATATCTTGGTGAAAATTGATATCAAATAATCCAATAATATATTGTAATATAGAATTATTTTATAGTTCATGAGGGTTTTGGTTTGTTAGAGTGGGTATGTGACATACTTATTCATATTTACTATTAAAAATGGTTCTGAAAAACTATTTTTGGAAGAAAATATGAATTCATGATGTTGACATATGGTCTTTAACAAGTTGATCCATCATATCTTTATCTATATGTTTTCGAAGAAATCATGCTCAGTAAGATTCATAATAAATATATTACTATTAGAGAGATGTTTATTTACAAAAATAAATATGGATTAATATATAAACATTATTTTTTCATTATAGATGATATTAAAATATTATTTAATGGAAAAAATGTTTCCATTCAATTATTTGTTGATATCTTGAACTTATATGGTATGTGGGGTGGACAAAATATCCATATTGAAAAATGTAGTCTATTTATTTCAACTCCACACATATCCATATATACATACTCATTAAAATATACCTTATATTTTCAAATAGAAACTTCTCCATGATCTAGCATAGAGATCCACTCTCATTAGGTAGAATATGAATCGACCATTTTTATAATTTATTTAAACTAACCATTTGTTATATCATGAAATAATAGAGACAATTCCCCTTTTTAATTGGTTGGATTTTTATTCAGTTTCATACTTTCTTTTTCAATGACTGTTTTATAGACTATTTGGGAATTCAACTCCTTTTTCAAAAATATATATATTATCTTCAATGTTTTTCAATTACATTCTCACAAAGTGGGTAAATATCATTGGGTAAGATAGTTACGCCTAGAAAAACGGTTGAAATAATGTGGTTTTAATTTAAAGAGTCTTGAAGAATGCACATAAATAATATATTTTAGGATGGTATTATATTTATTTTTATCCCACTCTCTATAGTTGATATATATAAAATTTAAACACATGAGGTTCTGTAATTTTTTTATATAGTTATCTCTTTTAACTCCCACATTTTAAGTGTGTTCAAAAAACCCATTGTTCTTTTCTAAAGATTTTGTGTTGTACTATATGGTGTGGTGACATAATGTTCTCGAATGATATATGGTCTCTCCAACCACTTTACACTATAATTTTACTCTATCCTAATATAAAATTCTATATGTAAATGGAGAACTCAATATTTATTAATTTATTTCTTGATAATGATCAAATGTATTTTATTTCTAAAATTAGTCTAATGGGTGAGCTTGATCATTATATATTTTCCACCGCCTCACATGTTTATATTTTTTAACTATTTAATAACCTAAAAACATCCATATCCATAAATGTTTTGACCAATGAGATAATTTATTTTCTAAAAAAAATTCTTCCAAATATATATTCTTATTGTGGTGTGTTTTTTATAGTGAAATCCCCATAGATAATCAAATTAAATATATAGAAAATTATCTTTCCCCAAAATAATTATGTTTCTAGAACATATAAATGAAAAACAATTATAACAATTTCAAAGAATGGGAATGGGAATACATTATTCTTTTTTTAATTAGGAATCGAATATGTTTCCCCATTTACATCAGTACTCCCAACTATTTCTCACAAATATGGTTTCATAGTGTGGGTGTTTCTTCAATTAATGTTTGGGATCAAATTTTATCATTTTCCACCAGATAATAGTTTCTGTAGGTGGGATGAAATTGTAATAAGAACCTTGGGCATTGAGAAACTATTTCTTACATGAAAACTAAAATACTAATAATGATCATTGATATGAGATAACTATGTATTGGGAATATTTATTCTTCTGATGCTTAAAACCTCCAAGTGATGTTGGTTAGACCTATAAAAATAGAGTCACTAATGTGTGAGGCATATAAGATAAGTGGATCACACAAGGTATGGGATCCATAATCGATATAAATTTAGATCATTCTAAAAATATTACACATTTTGGGTATTATTGGTATTTATTGGGGCTCAGTTGAGTTTTCATTCATCACCTTCTATGGGGAGGAAACCCCACTAATCATAAAACATAAATCTATTCACTTTAAAATTCCGTATTGTAGATACAGAATACTTTTTTTGTGGAATCCTATTTTAAAAAAAATTATCGGTATTCTCTCTCATCAATTGTTAAATCTTTTATTTCATTGTAGAATAAAAGAGGTTGATTGATCATTATATGGCGATTCTGTAGTGTTTGTCGAAGGAAAAATAGAATCATATATACAATATTCATAAGGTGACCTAAATGTAACTTTCAAACTATTTACTATATTAGCCATCCTGTACTTGGATAATAAACACATTGATCATGGGGATTCTCTTCAGCTCAACCAATTTGTACCCCCTTCAACTCTTGTTTGGAGTTTTCAACCTCTCAATAATGATTTTAGTTATTTTTAAAAAATATGCATGAAAGGATTTTCATGCACACATGTGGGGATTTAATGGAATGTTTGATTCATGAATTTATTTTCATAAATTCATATCTTGTATCCGTATGAAATTTTTTCTGATATTATTTGTATGACATACATTTACAAGCTTACTGGGGATGTATCCTTAGCGTGGTTTGTGATTTGTCAAAATTGATACCATGAATTGAATAATCAATAAAATATAAATAATCATGGAATATAGAAAATAATAATTCTTGTTTCATCATTATTTTCTAAAAATTATAAAATTTGAATTTTCCAAAGGGTGAAAATGTTTAGGTTAGGGGGTTTGATTTCATGATGATTCATTACTCTATTCCCCAATCGTTCCACTTTTTTAACTACTTTATTATTCAAATATTATAAAATAATGTTCAATTTAACTTCTTATATTATTCATTTTATTATTTTAGAATTATATTAAAATTTTAATTCATCATAGTGGTGATGAATTGCAGATTCCATGATGAGTTTAGTGAAAAATGGGTCAAACATCCGGTAATTCCATGAAAACATGTCCATTTAAAACAATATTTAAAAAATATTTTCACATTAAATTAGGGTAAAAATGGGTTAGTGTGTCTATAATAAAGTGGGATACAATTATCTTGATGACCATTAATCTAAATTCAATAATTTTGATGGAAAAGTTTTTCAATCATTATAGAGAATCTCAACTGTACAGAATCACAGATTGACTTCTATAATATTGGTATAAATCAGGTTCAAAACAAAAAAAATCTAAAAATTTATTGTGATGATATGAAATTTATTAAGAATAATATTTTAGTTTTTTTAACATTGTTATATAATACAGTCTATAATCCCAAATATGTTTTTTTAATTGTATTTGGAAAACAAGGATTCAAACCACCTTCTAATTGGCCTTTAAATTACACCTTGCATACCTCATATATAAGTTGGGATAAGAAGAAGATGTGCAGCCATTTTAAAAAAATCAGGTTTTCTCACACTGCCCTAGATTTTATGGATCCCTTTGGTCACATAGAGACATAAAGGATGAAGGTGGAGTACCATACGAGCTCCCTCCTCCTAATGGAGAGCTAAACAATGGGTGATCATTACATGATTTTTGGGCACATAGAGAGGGAGTTCCAAATATTATTTTACTACTAGATTAATATTATTTCCTTTATAACTGAATTCATTTTTTGTATATTTTCTGAATTTATATTTGAAATGTTATGTATTATACATTTATTGAAATTATCAAATCCATTATTAATGATTAATTTTTCATTTTCTCTGTAAAAAATGATTTATAACAATTGAAAAACTGTATTAAACATTTTCTCACTAACGTATATGATACTAATTTGATTTCCTACTACCTACACCATAAATAAGATATGAATTTTCTATATATGAGAGTTACTCAGAAGATCACATCTTAGATCTTCATTCCCAATGTAGTTGAGGAAAATTTTAATTCTCATTAACCAAAAATCATCAATATTTTATCAAAACCCAATTAACATGTGTAATAACCATTTATTGATATAAATCCTAAATATATCCCAAATCAAACAACATTTCATTATATTCAATTAATTCACCCATGCTATTTTTTCATTTTTGTTTGAAATGTTTTCAAACCCCAACTTTATAATTTCATATTAACTTATAAAAATTATATGATACTAATTTTATTCTTCTTTATAGATAAACTATGTTCTTCCATATAATATTTATCCATTTTTTAATCCTAAAACATTTATCAAAATAATGTAGCATGGTCTCACCCAAATGATTTTCATCATGTATTTCAAGGTTCTAGAGAAGACAGAGGTAATATATCACTTTCAAGAATATATTAGTTCATCTAAAGTGGGGACCAATTATCTCCCCTAAAGAAGAAGATATATATAGTTATGTCCACTATTTTCAGCAAATTAATGCTTCATTTATCAAGTATTTGATATCAACTTCACTATTGTACTTTCTCCAGGGATGAAAATTCACTAAAATCTAATAAAAATATTATATGTGGTTCTATTTTCAGGGAGGGATCCTAGAAACTAAAATATTTTGTTTCCATAATTTTTTAGAAATTAGTATGGAGATGGAGTACCACTTCCAGTAAAACACATGAAAGATGTTCTTCCATGGTCTTATTAGATTCTGAAATAGGTTCAATAGATTGTTTTTCAATGTAGTAGTGATTAATTTGGTATAAGGTGGCCCCAAGATATTCCAAATAATAGGTGATATAAGTCTATATGTGATTAGTGTGGTTTTCATAGTCAGGTTTTTTGGTATATTGGAGACAGGCACGTTTAAAATCTTTTCATGGAGTTGTACTCACTAGGTTGATCATGCATCATTCAAGGTGGCCTTTTTTATCTTCAACCACAATATAAGTTCTATTTTATTAGATATCATCATAATCTATTATTTATCTTCCTTATTCCTAACTTCAGGGATCAAGGTGGAGATACTTTTGCTTCCCATTCAATTTATAACACTATTTAAAATTCATCTTAAATTTTTTATGATTATGAAGAATCTAAGAATATAATGGATAGTCATCATTTGTCTTATATTAATGTAGTAGAAGGGAGTGACATCCAATATATATAGATATTTATATTTTCATTAATGTAAATATGATAATCATTATATGGATCGTATATAAGATTTTGTTTCATTGATATTTTGGAGACACTCCCTTATTAGTAGAACATTGTAGTCCTCATAGATAATGATAAATTGAGATATATTTTATCTCTACATTATTTGAATTTGTTTTCGTGATTATTGATGTTGTTATTATAGAATTGTGGCTCCATTTTAGATATATATATGAAAAATGGAATGTTTTTTATATTCTATGTTACAATTCCAATTGTTATGTTTTTTATAAGACTATAAAAATGTGGATAATGAAGGAAGTTCTTGTAGTATTACATATTAACATAAAATATGTATATTTTATGGGTTTCATATAACAGATGATGGTATATTATTCCATGATGTTTTTTAGTATAATATCAATATATAGATATTAATTTAGAAGTTTGGTTGGAATCATTTGTTTTTATATATTCATTGGAGGGTTTTCTTGAAGATTATCATCATTGGGTGTTGTTTCAAGGTAAGGGATTTATTTTATTTTTTGGGAACAAGGTAGCACTTTTATTGTTTCATAGATAACATTTAACAATTTATCATTTAATTAAAAAGATGTATCTTTATTTGAGAATACAGTTTTGGTGGAAATGGATGAAGAGTTTGGTGGAAAGATGGTTTTATAGGATTCATCAAGGAAATATATGAAAGAGATTATATGGATTCATGGGTTATTAAATATGATAATATCTGATAATTAACTTAAATTTACCACATATGTGTAAGAGAATCTACAGTGTTCTTTTAGAACATAATTATACCATTGAGTTTTGTTTTATTTGATGACAGATGTCCAAATAGAGTAGAGTATTCAAAAGTTAAAAGAAATTTTTCATGCATGGGTGTTGGATTCTTTTTTATGGTGGGTGAAGAACGTTGTCTTGTTTTTGTTTTCCTATAATAACAGTTATCACTCAATCATTACTTATCACCATTAATTTAATGATAAAACATTCATATTTCTATTTTTTTATACCAAAGTGGCAGAGTTTAACAATTCTTGGGTAAGATTCGTTACAAATCATAATAGAGAAGCTATGGGTTGTTTTTTAATAGATGAAGGCTATAAAATACCAATAAATGTCTTATTAAAATCATAAGAATTGTTTTTTAATATTTTAGTTAGAAGATCATATGTTCTTGAAGTTTTATCCTTTTTGATTTAATTAGAGGTCTGATCATGGAAGCAATACTTCTACGTAGTTTACTATAGAATACATGTTGTTGAATCAAATTTTTGATTTAGTGTGTTGAATGTTTCATTCTTCACATAAGGATCGTATCCAATATGTTTTTTACAAATCATAAAATTATTGCTAATTTCAGGATTTCACTCATGTCCTTATTTAGGAAAAGAAATATTTTGATGACAATGAATCATTTTTAGATTACAGTATTTTCATTTATTTTCATCATGAGAAGATTGTTCAAATGTATGTTATTTCACTGGTTTGTTTCTTAAATTTGAATAATGTTTTGAAGGATAGTACATGGGAAAATGAGGCATAAATACCTTCCTAGTATACAAAAATTCTTAATGGATGATTTTTGTTTATATGTTTTGGAAATTTGATGATAATATGAATGCTTTTTAATATCATTATATCACGGTTCTGGTTATGATGATGGATAAATTTTTATTCAAGAGATTTATCATCAATTTTTTATCTTTATAGTATATTTTATTTCTTATAGTGTTGGTTTTGAATCTTAAACATGAGAATAACTTGAGAGTTATCAAATATAGTCTCTCAAATAATATTTCCCCTCTAATATTTCCATGGAAGGTGTGGCTGGTAATATAATGAGGATTTAAAAGAGTTTGGGATGGGGAAATTGGGTTATGTAATTTTGAGCAATAAAACACAAATTTTGATAAGGATTTTTTCAATGTAGCTGGTTGTAATAATGGTTTAGTGTAATTGTTATATTATTATCATTTTAGAGGATTAAATTTCATTTTGAGTGGTGTTCTAAAATTGTGACCACATTAGCATTATTGTCTAGGTATGTTTGTGATATTGGGATATAAAACAATTAATTTTGATGATGTTAATTTAGTTCTAGATATCATAGAATTTTGGAGGTAATTTAGGAAGGCATTGAATTTAATGGTCCTTGAATGATAATTTATAATAAACATGGTATAATGAAACACTGATTTTAGAATTCATTTTTCCTATAAAATTTTCTTAAAGGATTTGACTCTAGGGACATGATTTGAAGGAGTATAAGAAAAAAGTAAGTCCATTTAGATATATCATGGTGGTTTATTATTGGATATGGGTGTCAGGGATAAAACACTCATTTCAAAATACTTTGTTCACTATAATAATTAAACTCAACATTAATATAGTGAAACAATCATGTTTTTAAGTGGGGTTAGGACATTTTAATGGTTATGGACATTGGATCTTAGTTAACTAAACCACTATGCCATTTTCTTTCATTCTGTACACCAAGAAGTGGGTCCCCTGATATTTATTATAAATTTAGGTTGGTATATCTTGATAACTCAATTAACCTTTTTTTTACTCAAATCAAAGGATAATGGATACTTGACTAGGTATTATTTCAGGCAAGTGATGGATTATAAACCCATCACATCATGTGAATGACTCTATCTTGAACAAATTCTCATTTTTACCCATTCTATTATATTACTTATAGTATTATTCCTTCTACATTATTAATTATTTAATGTTTATTGTATCAATATTTCTCAATTTTTTGTTAGTTCTTGGTATGGTTAAATGGGATTTGATGTCTAAAGGTTTCATAGAGTTATTTATGGTGATATCCTAGTAGTGTATTAATATTCCTCATTATTATTCCAACAAAATGATCATTAAAGTTTCATTTATGGTTTGGAATTAAAAATATCTTTTTTATAATTATATGGTGATATGGAATTAAAATTTTCATATCTTCATTAGGTAAATAGATGTAATTTACATATACATATAGTAAAAAATAATTTAGAAATTAAATTTTGGTTGTTTTTTACATGTTCTCTAAATATTTTTATTCTATTTAGTTTATTTTATGGATTAGATAGATTCAAAATCTTAATAAATTGATATTATGAAAATTTTATATATCCTTATCACATTAATAGTTATATATTTAATTATCAATAAAATGGAAAACATTACATGATAAAATCTTGAATTTATGGTTTTATGTTTTGTTCCTTAATAATGTAAATTTGATTATAGGGTGATTGAATATTTTATATTGATGTTTTATATTGTTTTAAGTATAGCTCATTGATGTTTACAAATCTTTTAGTTATTATAATATTCATTCCCTCTATATTATTGAAAATGGTTATAGTATGATTTTTTTATCATTATATAGTTCGAGATCGTAATGTGCTTTTGTGGTGGTGGTGAATGATATGATTGAAATTGAGGTAGTTTAACTGAGTATGGGTGGTTGTTTTCATTATGATAATGGAGATGATATTACCATTGTATAAAAATTTGTTTCATTTTTTTATAAGTGTAATTAGTTGGGTCTTTTAACAATAAGTTTAATTATTCATAAACAATTAATTATATGAAAAATGGGAATGATTGATACAATATAAATGGTGTTAAATATATGGTGATTAAACGAATTAATTGGGTAATTAAAGATGATTTTTTGTGATATAATATTGGGATTGATATATCATGTGTGGAAAATAGAACTATAATACAGGAATGAAAATGAATATGTGCGTTGTAAATATTGAATTATATTTGGCTAAATAATTGTGAGATAAATTATAAAAGTAAATATGATGAAAATTTTACATTTAATTTAATGTATAATGAAATTATTGATGTTGGAATAAATATATAAATAGTTATATGTAAATGAATTATTGTAATTGATTATGATAAATGGGATGGGATGAATAATGTTTGATGAGATGTAGAGGTTTAATGGGGGAGTCGGTTATTTAAAAGGATAAGGGTGGAAGGGATGTAATTATGTGGTGTTGATAGTTGTGGGATTAGTATCATGTGTTAGTATATGGAAACTTATGTTGGGTCAATGAATATTTCTATATATTCATTATATTTCATGTTATTAATCGTTCTCAAACTCCCATGTTAGGAAATGAAACTGATGACCATGTGAGGTCAAAGGTTCCAGGTGCCTTCTTCAACATACAGGTAATAATGGATATGGAAGGTTGATTACACCCATTACCTCAAACTATATTGAAAATGTATTATCCACTATAATTTAATGAATATATAGTTCTGATGTAAGTTTATAGTATGGGCTTCGATGAAATAAGGAGGGCATGAGGTTTATGTCCTTTATGACTATGTACCTTTCCAACAGTGGGTATATAGTTATGGTAGTGATAAATATGTTACATGTAGTTATATGGCTATGTGCATGTATTTTGGGGAGGTATGGATATGTTTTTTTTGTTCAACTGATAAAATGGGCATGGAGGTGATGATAGAACTAGGGTGTATGATGTTGGGGAGTGATGGAAACTAGTTCGGTGGGGGAGTGGATGTAGGGTGTTATCCTATTTGTATTCATTATTATTATACAACCTTATTCATGTCAATATTTGGTCAACTGAAACTTGTTGGGGATGAGAAAATTATTATAATGGATTGGTAACATGTTCTTTTTTCATTTATACAATGATTATTTTTATAATTAATATACATTTACATAATTTGTTTTGGGGAGGATCTTATTGAGTATAAATATATTGTGATCCCTATATATATATTATTTTGGTCCAAATAAAAAGGCTGGTGGACATGATTTGAATTAATAGATTTTGGTTTCTATTCATGTAAACTAATATCCCTTACATTGTTTTCAAAGGACTTACCGCTTTGTATTACTTCTATAGATTTGTTTACTTATAGAATTACATGCATTTTGGTATTGGTTTATTATTTATGTAGTTTATTTCGGGTGTTCATATTATATAAATTGTATTTATAAGGGTTATAACCAAGGAAAAAGTATTTTTTATGATGGATTTCAATTGTAAATACCACTAATTATGAAGGTTCGTCATCAAATGATCTACCCCGAACTTTTTTTCTAATAGAAGTTTAAATTCATTATAAATATTTATTTAAAATAGATTTAAAATTTCGTCATAAAAAATTATCTTTGATGGATTTAAAATTACATAATAAATAATTATAAGTAAAGAAACTAAATATATATATTAATTACAAATTATTATTTATTAACTAACAAATTCGATAATGAAAATTAATAACACACTATGATATTTACACAAAAAATATATAACATAATTAATTTTTAAAAATAAATATATTAAAATTAAACAATTAAATTAAAATTAAAAATTGTTATAAAAAATAAATATATAAAATGTAAAATTATTACAAAAATTACGAAATCACAAAAATAAAAAATAACAATAATGTTTTTGGAGTATTTGATGATGGTGAATTGATAGAATGATTTGCGGGATGTGAAATGAGAGATGGAGTGTGTGAGGAACGTGGGACTATATTTATTCTTTTTATTTTGATGATAATTTCACGATAGAATATTCCATCACAAAATTCCATCATTATAAATATTTATGACAAAAATTTTCTGATAGAATATGATTTTTTTGATAATTAGTTCTAACTTAATGATAATATGTAGCAAGAAGTAGCCTCTAAAATGATTTTTCATACTTATTAAAAATGAATTTTAACACCCATTAGGAATATTTTTTAGATAGAAAATGAAATATGTCACAAGTAATTTTTTTATTGGGATAGTTGTGGAAGAATCTATTTTTTAACATAAATAATTTTTTATTAAAGGGTTATTTGGGATAGAATATAACAATGTCACAAATAATACTATATTTAAAACATAATTTGAAATAAAATCCACGTTCCATCATAATTCATCATTTTCCATGAGATTATTTGCAATGAAATCAATAATTCCATCACTAATAACTATTTAAAATAGATTTATAAATCCTTTGGAAATAATTATTCACTATAGAATTATAGATTCCACCGTAAAAACATCCTTATTTCCCCATTGTATACATTTACACTATAAATATATGTGATAGATTACAATACTATCGAAAATATATATAGATATTAATAAATAGTATTTTTGAGGAAAATCAAATTCCATCAAAAAATATATATTTCATAAAAATATTTGTGATGGACATGGATTCCATCTTAAATAATCCTTTTCATAATATGAAAATTATTTTTTGAATATATACCATTTTGGGATTTTACAGCCTCTATACTAGTCTTCGACCCATGACATATTGGCGGTGGGATAATGGGTAACACATCCCTTTAAATAAGGACTTAGAGGGTTTCCAATGGGGAAAGGTCGTGAAAAATATCCCCACAATTTCCCTCTTTATTTAAAAATAAAAAATTCCATTCTTGATTTACTTATTTTTCTTTATATAAAGGCTTATTCAATTTTAATTTTCTAGAACTATCACCATCCAGAATTAAATCTTATTATTGTTTTATTAAATCCTAATATGTATGTTTATCATAAGCAATGAACAATTTTAATGAATTTGTAAATAATAATTATCCATTTGATCACATATTATATGAATAATTTTAATTGTTATATTCTATAATATTAGATAAGGTATCCTAAAACTATAAAACCATAATTTGAGAGAATCTCTTGCATACTCCAAGAGAATTATTTCTTGAAACTTGTCCCTTCTCATTCAAATTTTTCACAAAACCCAAATTATACCTAAATAATTATTTCCTTTATGATTTGACATTAATTCCCAATTATCATTCTTATAAATCAAATTCAACTCACATTCCATCATTTTTATCAAAACCTCAGGCTCTAATTACTCTTCAACAATAATTTGTTTAACTTATCATAGAAAGATGGTATGATTTGAATTTCTCATGAATATTTATGTGTGAACACTATTGATACTATTTTAAATTATTTTTTGGATAAAAATGTTTTCTAGGTGTTTAAAACATAGAACCCCCTTTTTCTAGGTCATTCCCATTAGTTTGAGAATTCATAATCATAACAAGAGTTTTTAAAATCATCTTATGCATCCAAATCAATCACATGTTATACATAATTAGCTCAAAAAGATTCCTTAATATCATAAAAAGGTAATTATATTTGAAAATATTTTTAAATTTTTTATAAAATTAAATAAAATTTATTATTTAACTTTGTCAAATTTTTCTGTAACACAAGTCACTTAATCTTATATGCTTACATCCATGGAATATTCTCTCATCAGATTTCCCATCGAACTTTCCCAAATATTTTCTTTAATATTAATAAAACATGGAAATTAAAATGACTATAAACACTCTAAGAAGTAATTCTTCCCAAATTACATCTCATAAGGTGTATTCCCTAAATTGGGTTAAAGTAAGCACTAATTGAAGAAGTAGAAATCCACTATTCTATCTTGTCTCCAAATATACATAAAAGTGATAATTTCAAACAACATGGTTCATTATATATCCAACAAACTCTATTTCTTATACTCTACTAATAAATTTTATATATGTAAGTATATTTGACTATATTATGATTTTATACATTTTTTATCAATATAATCCTGAATGTATTTATTATTGTATTAACATCCATCATTGGACTAAATTCTTTTTATAACACTTCATGTTAGATTTTTATCAAGCCTATGAAAGTTCCTAAGAAACTCAAGAGTATCTGATTTACTAAATATCAAATTATACATAAGTCATATGAGTGAAATCATTAAAAAATGTAACTAAATACCAATATACATTGGTTATCTTCAAGAACATTGGATCGCACACATCTACATGAATTAATAAAAGATGTTTTTTTTATATTGATCTCCATCACCATTTTATTTTTTACCATTTTTCAATTTTCTGAATATATCATGTGTATTTAATATTTCTTGAACCATCTTTAATTGATTACTCATTTTTTCAATCATTTTTAGATTATTCTCATTCTTTTAACTTAAATTTATATGCCTTCATTTCACAACTCATTCAAATCTTTCACAAACATGGAAAATAAACATTAATCATTACAAATATGACATAAGATTTAATTGGTTTTTATACTTTTATAGTGATAGTTCTATCCATCAATCTCTTAATGACACATGCATTCTTGAAAAATATCTCTTTATTCCTAGTATCATAAAGATGATAGAAACTCATGTGTTTATTCCCCATCCCATTAACAAACATAATATCATTAGATTCATTTTTCATCTCGCTAAATTTAGAGCTTCTATATCATTTAACATTGACTGAGCCAACATATCTGAATATGAATCATTCTCTATCATACATTCAGGAATATTGTAAGAGTTTCATGTTTCTAGTACTATGCGAAGATAAACCACTATTAAAATTCCAAATACATCAACATTTACCTAATTTTGATGATAAATAATCCACCAATTATATTTCGTGATTACATCTACTCTTAATAGATTTGGAGTTTTCATTCCATTGAACATCTATGGTAGTATAGTGGGACACTTTTTTAGGGCCTGTCTGTAAAGACCCGTAAAATTCAAGGGAAATTTTTTCTTAATTTTCTTTAGAATTTTACAAGACCGCGGTTTCAGACGGCACCTGATTCCGAGGCCCGGAGTGCCCGGAATTAATTTCTGAAGTTTGGCTCGGGTACGTTCAGTGAACGAACGAGCGGGAATTCCTAACTTTTGATCCGGTGCTCGAAATTGAAATCCGAGGGCACCGATGAACTCGCAGCGCCGATATTCGCTTAAAGAGACCTTTTCGGGAGTTGCGTTTGTTGCGAGTTGAAAGTTAGTTTTGGGGTTTTTCAGTTTAGTTAAATAAAATTGTGTAAGACAAATTTTATTTTTAACTTATTAAAACCCTACCAAAGGAGGTTGGAAGTGGGACCCACACCCACTTAACCTCCCTTGGGAGGATTAAGTGTGGTGGGGCCCACACGAACCCCTTTTTCTTTTCAAATTCCCTTAACCCCCCCTCTTTAATGGCTTAGGTTACTTATTTAATTTTGGGGAGTTAAACTCTTTTGAATTTCAAACATTTGAAATTCTTTTGAGTTTTGTGTTAATAAAATAAGATGTAATCTTATTTGTTTTTGGGTTGTTTGTTTATTCCCTTGAGAGCTTTTTGAGAGCTCCTCTTCATCTTCAAGCTCTGACGAAGAACGAAGAACGCTCAAACTCCGACGAAGAACGACACCCCTCTTCTTCGTCCTCGGTGTCAACAAGAGGGAACGCCGCACCCTTTCTCGGACCTTCTTCGTCGGCAAACGAAGATCCGCCAACGACGTGTCTCTTCGGGAACATCTCTTCGTCAAAGGATTTGACGAACGACGACCGCGACGCCCGACCTCCGCGACGCCGACTTCCGCGGGACGTAGACAATTCTTCGAATCTTAAACCCGAGGTAGGGGTTATTGATTTCATTTTGGTTTCCTTACTCCTTTTCTTGATCGTGAATAGCAAGTATAACGTGTGGCTTAATTTATTTAAGTTGCGTTATTTTTTTTTTAACGTGAGGGGGGCCGGACCGCACGAACACGGCCGAATCCCCCCTCCATCGTTCATGTTTATTCATGCGGGTGGAAGCAAGTGGCGTGGTGCCGTCGCACCACGCGGATGATCGTGCTTATATTTTACGCAACGCCGTCGCGCTTCGCCGAGGAGAGTCTTCAAGAACGCGACGCCGTCGCGCCGCGTTGGAAGGATTCATGGTACGGCAAAGGGGCGCGGTGCCGTCGCACCGCGCCGGATGACGAACGCCGCGGCCGGTTCCGGGCCGCGGCAGGACGAGGAGACCCCGGCCGGTTCCGGGCCGCGGCGGGACGAGAAGACCGCGGCCGGTACCGGGCCGCGGCGGAAAGGGAGACCGGCGGCCGGGCCGCCGGCGTCGGAAGTCGAGGGCGGGACCGGAATTTCCGGTCCCGTTGGTAAAAACCGGCCGGCCAGCTGGCCGGCCGGATACCATAAAACCGAGGGAATAAATCCCCCGGCCGGTTCAACAAACCCCCCTCTTAATGAGGGGGGGCGGTTCATTAAAGGAGGGGGGGGCAACAGCCCCCCGGTTCGTCCAGCCGGCCCCCACTTGCGGGGGCCGTTTTTTTTTTTTGCAAAGGCACGGCACAAGGCCGTGCCGCCTTGACAAAGCAGCGGGGGCCTTGCCCCCCGCGTGCCACCCGCGTGCGCCGCGGCCCGCCGCCGCCACCGCGGCCCGCCGCCGCCGCCACCGCGGACCGCCGCCGCCGCCCCCGCGGCCCGCCGCCGCCGCCGCCACCGCGGCCCGCCGCCGCCACGCCGCCGCGCCGCCCCCGGGGGGGGGGGGGGGGGGTCGGGCCGGGTCGGCCCGGACCCGGACCCCCCCGTTTCGGACCAGTTTCGGTTTTTGTCTCATAACTTGAGCCTCGGACCTCCGAATGACGAACCGTCTGCGGAAACGCGATCCTTGGATCGAGACGGTCGTTTCGGTATATCGCACTGAAGGTTTCGGTTTACTTTGTGTTCGGCCGGGTTGGTTCGTTCACGAAACCAACCGGGCCTTCGGAGCGGAAACGCTCATATCTTGAGCTACGGACGTCCGATTGACGCGCCGTCAATCGCGTTGTGTTTCTCTTAGTGAGACGGATCTTTTGGCATACTCCGCCCGAGGTTTGGACGCAGGTGGAGTACGGTCGGGTTGGTTTTGCCTTAAAAACCAACCGGGCCCCGGAGACGAAAATGCCTATAACTCTCAGACCGGGCGTCCGATCGACGCGCCGTCTGTTGCGTTGAGTTCCTGTTGACGATACGGAACTTTTGGATACATCAACTTCGGTCTTCGTGACAGTTGATGTATCAGCCTCTCGGCTCGTGGAGCGGACCCTCCGTACGAGTTTGCTGTGTGCGGGAACCCTAGTGCTGGCTGCGACTGTTCTACTGCTACGACTGCTACTGTGACTGCGACGACGACAGTACAGAGATCCTGTGTGGATTCGACGACGACAGTACAGAGATCCTGTGTGGATTCGACGACGACAGTACAGAGATCCTGTGTGGATTCGACGACGACGACTACAGCACTCAGCGATCCTACGTGGATCAGTGCTACAGGTTCTGTGTGAGCCCGATCCTGTGTGGGTCCTTGCGCTCAGCGGTTCTGTGTGAGCCAGCGCCCACAGGTTCTGTGTGAGCCCGATCCTGTGTGGGTCTTCTGCGGGGGTTAGTTACCTATCGATCCTTCGTGGGTCCGACGACTTAGATGGATCAGTGATCATCTTTATCGTCCTTGAAGAAGTATACCTGTGTGAGCTGAATCCTGTTGCTTTCCTGTGTGGATTGTGTTGTGCAATCCTGTGTGGATTATGTTTTGCTTTCCTATGTGGAATACGTATACTTTCCTGTGTGGACTGAGTTGTACTTGGGCTCGGAGGATGGAGCGTATTTTAATTGATGACTTAGGTATATGTATGGGCATATACCTAAGCAGTGTCGGTTGTTACTTCGTGATTGTACTTTTCTTCGTGGTTTATCCTTTGTGGATTTGAGAGACCTTCAGGGGTCTCGGGGTCCCTACTGAGTAGCTTATACTCACCCCTGCACGGGCTTTGCCCGCACTACGTTGTGTTGGTTGCAGACGACGGACAGCGTTGACCTTAGCTGAGGCTTGCACAGCGGGATGGTACCCGGAGGTGGACCACTGAGGCGGGACGTGCTCGGAGCGGACGACGGGACCCGTGGAGCAGAGGAGCTATCTGTACCCACCCTTCAGGTGGGATTTCCAGTGGACAGCTCGGAGTAGCGGCTTTTACTTTTCAGTTGCTGTTTTTCCCTTTTCGAGTTGTACTTTACTTTCATTTTGGGTTTGTATTCTGGCCCATTTACTTTTCCGCACTTTCAGTCGTACTCTGCTTGTTTAGTGTTTACTCTCCGCTTGTTTACTCTGTGGTGTGTGTTTACTTTTCAAAGGCAATGCCTTCCCTTTTTACTGGGATTTACGCCTTGGTGCTAGTCGCCAGCCCCTGGCCTATGGAAGGCGGGCTTGGGGTAGTCACGGCACGGACCCCGAGGGCGGGTCGTGACACTGTCTAGGTTGATTACACCTTTCAAAATTTTATTTAAACAAATCAAAAGAATTATATATTTGTTACCATATATTTTGGATTTTGGATTATTTACACTCATAGAACTAAATTTTTACTCATTAGTGATTCACATACTCTTTTCACTTTATATAGTAAGAGATTATACCATATCACCTAGAAATTATTTAAAAAGCTTGCATAGAACACAAATATTCCATAAAAGTTAAATATCTATATATTGAAAAATGGTTCATCAAAATCTACTTGTTTTCTAATGTTCTGATATTGAATATGATATTTTTCTCAACAGAATCACGTTTAAAATAATAATCCTCAACATTAAATTTACCCTTAGGATTTTCCTTTGGTTTATTTCTTAAAAACAACATGGTTTTATTAATTTTAAAAATTACACTTGATTTTTTAGTGGCTCTCTTATCCTTAATAGATGAAGTAATAACATTTTTCCCTTTATAGTATCTAATCTATCAATTTTAATTTAATTCTAAATCATATAATATAATTTTACATAAAATCATGGGAAAATCTACAAAATTCTTATTACTACAAATAATCATCTGAGTTTATTTTTAAGGTTCCAGTCATTTATTGATACAATTCTAAAACTCAAAAAGATTATTCATTATGGAATTCCCAATATCAACTTACTTATCCTCAAGATCATTTACTTACTCATTCTCTAAGATAATATCTTCTTTATTAAAATCATTAAACTTATTAGATGATTCAACAATTGCATTGAGACCCCCCATAACCTCTAAATATTAAAATTATACCACATCAATATACTCGATTTTTTTAGTATTAATGGACTTCATAAGAGATTCATTCTCCTTATATAAGTTCATCATATTAATTTATTTATTCTTTTTTTCTTTCAATAACAACATTAAATTATTTCTCAATGGACTTTACATTAGTGTATCCTCATATTCAATTACCTCCTTAGTTATACTACCTATTTCTCTATAGGTATATTTTCAAAAATTCTATTTATCTAAAATAGATATAGGACCGTTATCCTCAAATTAATCATCATCCTTTTCACTATATTCATCAAAATAATTATCTTTATTTTTTGAATGACTGTTCACATTTTTTAAAATATTAACCAATAACCATTATTTAATTAATTTTTATCCATTAAAATTTATTTACACATTTATATTTCTTGATGAAATTTGATAATTATCAACAATTTATTATCCATTGATTTTGTAATGAAAACTAGACAAAAAAAATCCAATAATTCCATAATTGAAACAGAAATTGGAGTTTGACCCTTATATTCACAATTTTTCATTAAAATGAGTTTGAAAAGAACAATTGGAATGCATTGAAATTAATCAAATAATTAGTGACATTGAATTACTCCTCAAAAAATTTCATTGTAATTAGATGTTTCAAACATTTTTCTTCCTTGAATACCAACTAATTCATCTATTTTTTTCCACTTAAATTTGACCCACTTAACTTCTATAATATTTTCAAGACACTATTAAGAATATCAATGATCTACTCTTCCAAATAATCATAATACAGATAATACAAATATATATCAAATTTGTTAAGGATAATTCTCATTAATTTCATTCTCATTGTATAGTCTTCAACAATGTATCCACATCATTGAATTTTAATTATAGTTATTCCTAAAAAATTCAGAATTAATACACATCTCTATTGTGGGAATTCTAGAATTTATCACAATATGTTTTATACCATGACTCCATCACTTTCATGTCACCCTCATAGATATCGTATAATATCTTCCATATTACATTCCCTCCCTTTAATCCTATAATTAGTTCCAGCTTCATCTCTATGGGAGTTTAGTGTAGAATAGTATACACTCTACAATCAACATTAATATTCTACTTATATAAAAATTTTAAGTCCCTTACATCTTCAAACATATGTACACCATTCTTAGTGACATGAAAAAATTTTGAGACAAGAGAAAGAAGATATAAACTTATCTTATCCTTGAATATATGGAATCACATCCATTTGAATATTAGAAAATATTAATTGTTTATGGTGTCCATGATTTCCAAATATCACATCAATCAAGAATATATTATCAAGAAAGAGAATCTCAGATATAGTGGAAAATAATTGGAGTTATTGAATCCCATCTCTATTGAAATATGAATTTCGTATGTGATAGTAAAACAAACCTTTGAGTGGGGATGAATTAGTTGTTTTAGAAGAACCAACTATACAAATATTTTTTACATCTTCTAATAAATGTGATTAGATCTCAATCAAATTGATACAATTATGAGATATTTATAAATAAATAAGTCACACAACACATAGATTCATATGAAGTTCACTCAATCCTTTTATCAACTCGTTAATACATGGAGTGTAATGGTTAAGATATCAAAACCCCTATATTTATATTATTATCAATAATAAAAATGTATAATTTAGGAATATGGTATTTAAATCCTTGTGGATGAAGTAAATACTAGCATTAATATTTTAATAAATCCTTATTTCTCAATTAAATGTACCTCTATAATTTATATCACATTTGGAAAATTATTCTCCCCCTCATCCCATAAAAAATCTCTCAAAAATTCTTATGAGAATGTTTAGCTAATTGTCTCACGGTTTCTTAACTATTTCATCAACACATTTTTCAATGTGAGGGAAAAATAATTATAAACATAATATGAATTGAATTATGATTCCATTGAGAGAAGTATGGTCTTCATATCAATAATAAACGAATAATATCTCTCAAAATATAAAAAAAATTATCCATATATTGAACCCTAAAAATAATAATTGTAGCATGGTATTTTTATTTATTCATATCAATAAAATTATTTTTATAATGTTTACATAGAACATAGGGTGTTAATATTCAAATTCCAAAAAACCACTAAATTATTTTGGCCATCCAATTAGGGTGTAATATGTTCCCTAAAACACCTCAAAAAAACTTCTTGGTGAAACCCTTCTTTGTTTTGATGTGATCTATTTGATTATGATATACTAATATCATATAAACAACTAATCATGGTGAAGTTATCTCCATAATGTAATAATTTTCTAAAACCTAGAGAATACTTCATTCCTTTGCATCCAACTCAACCCCAATGATACTTTAACTCACTCTTGAGAATGTTTTAAATAAAAATAACATGATACAAACATCAAAAATTATGAATGAATTATATCAGTAAATGATTAAAAGTATGTGACATATTTAGAGGTTATATATATACCATATCATATATTATAATGACAATATTGATTTTAATCTAACTTATTAGAGTAAAAACGAATATTATATTCATTGTGACTCAATTGAGATAAACTCTCACTATCCCCTTTATTAATTCCATTCATGAGGGATATTTTGGTCACATAAAATACAAATGGAAATGGTGAATTAAAACTAAAAACAATAAAAACTAAATGTCCTAAGACTCTTCATATTCATGTATCACAACATTGTAAAGATACTCCCTCAAAGTCCCCGATATAACCTAAATCCTTTAAAAATATATAGTGGTTTGTACATCAACCATTGTGAACATGTAATGTGATAGATTATATATTATTATGGTTCCAAAAATGGTCTCACTTATGTATACTATGAAATATGGAATATATATATATGTGAAATAAGTCAACAAAAAAATTTTGGAATGTAATTAATCATATCAAATAATTGGGTACGAACCATAAAACTATGACACGGGACCCTACCCACCTAGGGTAATACCATACATGTATTTATCACGAATCAGTGAGATTATTTAAACTATATGGAATCCAAGTCACTTAGATTTTATTTTCAAGGGTGATAATAAGTATATGAATGATATTATCATTTTCATGCAATTTATCTTACCATGGGAGATAAACATAGAGTTATATATGGAGCCTTAGAAACATTATCGAACCATCCATGTGTTGTAGTAAATTATTATAGAAGGTGTATCATAAAATATACTAGTTTATCCATATGTGATAAACAAAAAACACATTTAGTAATGCAATAAAAAATCATCAGACTAATGTATCTGAGAAACTAGGGATCCCCTCTTTCATTTGTGATCTCCCAATAACTGCAGAAGAACTAAGTTGTTGGGTGGTTTAGTAGGACTCCCAGAATCCATGTTTTCAAATCCATTGATCGTTTTTTCCAAATACAAAAATCATAAATTTTGGTAAGATAAAATAACATTTTAGAAAAACACAATACCATATCACACCCATCAGGTAGTATCATATCTCAACCGAGGTCCTCACTAGAGGATATCCTCATGAATTCCACTCATGACACATCCCATGAAACCATATACACTACACAAAATATATGGCTATAACAATTTTTCTTGATAATCAAAAATCACTTTGGAAATTTTCAATCCATCATCCCCAAATCACCAATCATACTAATTGAATCAGTTTTTTATAATGGTCCCATATAAAAAAACATTATTCCAATCCCAATTGACATACCCATTATACCACATTATTTATAATCACTATGAGATTATACAATGATTATTCTAACACTCAACTAAAAACCCCTACCAAATTATACCCTAATCATGTGGGTAGACCATTCTATAACTAAACAATCAACCTAATATGTTGTTTAATTAAAATCCACAATATCAATGATATATAAGTCTTCTAACTAAATTTATTTTCCTATAGTATTACAATTATGATCTATAAGCGATAAAATACACAATGGAAACACTATTCCCAATTTTCCCACATTGTGCCTATTGGAATTATCATGATGAATAGTTGTTTTTTTGACCATTCCATGTAACTGAACTATAATATACGTTAATCCATTAAAGATAATTTAGAACCACTTTTCCCAATAATAATAATTGGTACTCTTCAAGAGAGTTTTATTTTCCCAATTTGTAAACCCCCAAAGGATAAAGGGTTAAATGACTGAATGATATGACTCATGTCAACAAGGTGCACATTCCTTTTCAGAAGCCTACCTGATTAGAAATCCGTAGTTAAGAATGATTTCCCTCGAGTAGTGATCTGTATCGGTGACCTTCTAGGATGCTTCCCATGGTGTGTGTGAGTGAAGACAAAGCACACTGGAAAGGACATGTGTTGGAATGTGGGGAAATTTATTAGTTAGATAACCCATTCAAGAACATGGGTAGACCCAAGGTGGGGACCACTTTTCGATGGGGAAACAAGTGTACCTATTGGGCCAGAACCCGATAACCATGTCAAGGTGGTGTGTTTTTACCATCAAAGGGACCCAATTTTCACATTTAGCATCAATGTTTGTACCAAGCCTTAATTTTGATGCACTGGGTAAGTTAAGATGTAGGATCTACAATGAGGACGTTGTGATCTAAAGGGTGTGGGTGAATGTAAACCCCCAAATGATAAAGGGTTAAATGATTAAATGATATGACTAATCTCAGTAAAGTGCCCCTTTATTTTAGAGATCCTACGTGATTAGAACTCCCCAGTTATGCATTCATGGCCAAGAGTAGTGATCTGGATGGGTGACCCTCTAGGAAGTTTCCTTGGGTGTTTGTGAGTGAGGGAAAAGAACATTGGAAAGGAAATGTGTTGGCATGTTGGGACTTCCATTAGTTAGATGAATAATTCAAGCACATGGCTTTACCCCAAAGTGGGAACCACGTGTCTGTGGGGAAACTGGTGGTACCTTCTGGGCCAAGACCCAACAGCCATGATAAGGTGCGCTGTTTGTGCTATCAGTGGGGACAGTTTGTTACACAATTTCATACTTGTAACACATTTCATACAAAATCTTGATTAAACCATAACTGGAACTACTTATCAAGTACACACCCCCATGAATGTATTTTTCACATTCCATTGAGGTTTATTATATACCATTCATAATTTACCATGTTATCTAACACCCTTTAGGTGTTCATCATGCGTAATTGGAAACAATGCCACTATGTAACATATTTACTAGGAACCTCTCAATTTTGAGTACCAATCATAGAAATTACACTCAAATCTTCAATGGAACTATTATATCATCTAGTAAAACTGAGAATCGCCTTCTTCTGAGGTATTAGTCCAAAATCAAAACACCATATTCATTTTAATAACAAAATGTTTCATAAAAAATATTATAGGAACCAAGAAAATCTTTATTAAAGATACCTTTCCATTATTTGAGAACTCTAACCTCATTTAATTTCATATTATTCCTCACTATGATTCCATCTTACACTATAATCCTTTATTTAACATCTATAAAAATTTATAATTGAATCTAAAAATTTATTCAAGGATGCCTAGGATTAAGAAATACACCTAACATCATTGTGAAACAAAAATTATGACAGAAAATATGTCGAATGTCAATACCATCCATATGGAAATCCTCCTTGTAAAATATCCATAGTGTTGAACATAACTGATCTCAAATATAGAAATAAATATTGTAAAATAATAAAAAAATCACCATGTGATTTATCTCAAGATAAATAGAGAAGAGTATTTCATTTAAATTTTCCTTTTATTTCTTATAAACAACATACCAAAAATCCTTCTCATATTAGTAAAAACCACCACGACTTAGTGAAATGTGATATAAAACGCAAAATAGAATACCAATGAATTACAAGAGATGTATAATTGGAATAAATAGAGGATAAAAATCAATGAAAATAGGTCCTATTATCCATGAAAATCACAAAAAACTATCCCCAATGTTAGGGATTCAACAGAGGAAGAAAGTGGGGAAATAACTAATTGTATCCCTCCCAAGACAACATTTTCCAAAAAATTATTACTTTATCTATAAAAATCTTCTTTTCACGTATTTTTAAAAAGTCCATATAGACCCACTACATTAAAAATATACCTATATTAAACAATTCCATGTCTATTACCCAATATAATCCTAATAGAATGTCTCTTTAGAATCTAGGGGATCCATCTAAGGAGTAGTTACCTGGAACCTGGTACCGCTAAACCAAGTACCAAATGACCTTTTATACATAATTATTATAGTATGTCAGACCCAAAGATTATTTTATCATTCACTGGAACATAAAAAATATCATTCTTAGGAGAAAAAATCCTTCATTTAATATTTTAACAACAAAAAATCAAAAAAAATCAATTCAAAACTCCAATTGATCATTATCAATAAAAACTAAAATTTCCTCCAATATTTCCACCTCATAATGACGCGAGTTTTTTAAAATTACCCAATATAAGGGTTTTTTCCAAGAATAAATGACAAATATATTACAATTCTTAATATTTCTAGAAGAAACTATTTACCCAACTCTTTTTTATACTATACATTATATAAGCCTATTTTTAATGTTCTAGATGATGATAAACAATAATTTTAATAAATCCCCTAGAATTAACTTACCAATATATTAGATGTCCGTTGAAAAATACACTTTATTGAACCATTAGTTCCTAATAAATATTTCTCTAAAAAAATTTCTCAATCCTCCAACACTTTGACTACTTATAGAATCAATGACCTCTTCTCAATGAACTATCATACACCATACCCATTCCATAATTCCCCTCCCACATTACATCATATAAAAACTCAGACATATACCACTAGGTTTTATATTTGTTACAGATTCAATACACTAAGAAACTCTTTAATAAAATAAATCCATCATTATGATCAACTTGAAAAGTATTAAATTACAGCAATACCAAGATCTGACACATCCCTCATCACATCACATATAATGCCAATCACCATGCATAATGACATTATCTAGGGATCAAATTTATATTCCTAATATATTTTAATCCAAATAAAAAAAATTTAATTTACCTGGTTATACCCATGTATCATGAATGACACCAAAATCACAAAACATATCCATTCACCTCGACCTAGAAACATTCTACAGTTCTATTCCCCTAACAAGTTCGTTCAACCAGGACAGAGGCTTTGAGGTAAGAATATTGGGAATTGTTGTGATATGATGCCTAGTGGGATATGAATTGTTTAATTTTGACATGTTGAAAACATTGATAATTCCAAATCCATTGAACACATTAAAATGGTGACATGATAAATGAAATGTATTAGTAAGAAACAAGGGTTAATTGGTAGGTTACATGTTTGAACATAAATAAAGATAGCCTATTAAACTATTTACCTTAACATGCCTTCATTTATCTTTTTCATGCACTATCTTCCTTTCTAGTTAATTTTTAGACACTGTTGGAGGTGGGCTACTGAGTGGTACTGACACCCTACTCAGACCACTATTAGGTACCCAAGCAGATTTCATGCTTGAAGGTCAGGACAAGGGCAAGGGCCCTATGCTAGGGAGATAAGCTAGACATGGGAAATGTTTGGGTGAGGTTCCCGACATGGAGTTCAAACTAGTTTGGGATTCTATTGTTTTTTTCACTTTTGGTTTTCATTCACTTGACATTGTAGCAGGGAATGGCATATTTATTTTTCCTTGTACATAGATTTGGTTTTTGGTTATTTATGAAAGTTATGGATTGTTCTATTTTGTCTCCACTATTTCAATTATTGTCTATTATGGCTTACATTGTAATTAAGGGTATAGTCTCCCCATGTGACATATTGGACCCTCTCTACTAGTTGGTAACCTCTAGATTATGGGGAGGCACGCTTGAGGTTATGTAACTACCCATCTCGGGGAACCAGTTTAGTGGCTCCTAGGTCAGCAAATGTTACCAAGTGGTATTAGAGGACTTCCTTCCTATTTCTTACTATTTTGGGATTTTAGACAATAGATTTGAATATTTTGGGGCTTTTTAATGATCTCGTTCATGAGATTAGATGACACATGTATGGGGGAAAATTGAGGTTACATTTGGAATTGATTGTTTTTCTACATGTGTGTTGTTAAATTTGATGATATTTCCCGATTGGGTGATGCACTTGTTGTGTGATTTAAAATTTTTGTGATATTTCTCTCATTTCCAGAATGATTCTAGGTTTTACATTCATGCATCATTCTAGGAACCTATATAGAAATGTTACATGCATCTTGATAGGCACACACATTGGATGAGAGTGCGGGATTTAAAGGTTAGGATGCATATGTTCTCTTAAAAATAATGAATTATTCCTAATGAGATGGTATGAATGAGTAAAAAAGGGAAGTGAAAATTCCATGTAGTAATTAAAACATTGTTCATGATAATGATGTAAAAGTGGAGTAAAATTTTGTAAGGGTAAATTGGAATATGAAAAGGGTTTGAATGGGAATAAACGATAATGATTTGGACCATGATAATTGGATATTGTGTTGACCCTAAACATAGAGATATGGAAGATGGTAGTGACCCGGTAGAGAGTGGGATATTTTGGGTAGTGTATGGAAATTGGTTTGGTTATTTTGTGTGAAGAGCCTATCAATATCTACTCCTTATCATTAATGATTTATGGTTGTGTTCTAAAGATTTTGTTTGGAGTTGTAGAGAGAAATGACACCTCGAAGACGTGCGCAAGTTGGGAGACATGAGGACGTTTTCGAGAACACTCCCCATGTAGAAGAGTAAGAGAATGAGGTGTCTATGGAGATAGGAATGATAAGTTCCATGAGAACATTGCACGTTTTATGCAGATGATGGAATAAGACCCATGGCGGGTTGCGCCGAGCATGTTTGAGATGACTAGGGAGTTTTAGTAGCAACACCATCCGTCCTTTACCGGAGAGAGTGGGCCCAAAGCAGAAGAGTTCTAGAAAGAGTCCATCCAAACTATTCTAGACCATCTAGAGAATCCCTTTAATAAGTGAGTCAATTTATTAGCCAATATGCTGATGGGGAGGGAAAAACGTTTTTGGGACATTATAGTTCAGACGGACCAGGATGAGTGGATAATGTGGAATGATTTGCAGGAGAATTTTCTTGAGCACGTCTATCCAGATACCTAAATGTAGGAGAAGTCTAAAGATTTTATAGGGATGACTCAGGGAACAATTTCTATGATGAACAATGCTAGTCATTTCACTGATTTCATATGCTTTAATCTGATGTTGACAGGAGATGAGTCAGTTGTGGCTAAACTCTTATAGGATTGGATGAGACACTATATCAGGTCTTAGGTGAATATATTTCCTCTAAAAATGTTTGATGAAGTGGTGGATCAATCCCTTATCTCATAAGAAAACCTGAAGCGAGATTCAAGTAGTGAACTTGTGGCACTGGCTAGGTGAGTAAGTAGTGCAACTTTTGAAAGTAAGAAGTGCCATTATAGAACAACTTAGTATGGTGGAAGAATGCAATGCCGTCAGAAGAGGGGGTCAACATTTCAGGGAGGTGAATAGGTCTTTGTTTCCATTGAGGAAGACCGGGTAAAAAGTGTGACCAGTGTCCCTGCGCACTAGTTGAGTGCCGAGTGTGTGGCAGGCTAGGCCATGTGCATGCATTCTGTAGGAACCTACATTAGTCAGGGAATGATGGAGGTAATAGCAAGATGATGAGTGTAGGTAAGGGGTTGGTAACCCCATATCATGTAGGCAGTTGGAGCTCCATGGGCTGTACTGGTAGGGGCGGTAGATGTGGAACTATGAGACGATATCCGACTTACCAACAGAGCAGTTTAGTGCTGGGTACTCATGTTGGATCCCAGGGTAATGGGGAAGGTCATCTACATGCATCTTACGCTACAAATGAAGGTGTCGAGGAATGGTCGTCTACTGTGTAAGGTATAATTATTGTAGCTTCCATGTTTGAAAGTGATTTATTTGATATTGGTGGTACGTATTCCTTTATTTCTGCTTAGTTTCTAGTTGTGTTGGGATTAACTATAGAGACTGCATGTGGGGTATCATTGCTTGATACTCTGCTAGGGGAACAAGTTGAGGACATCAGGCAGTGTAAGGGTTGTTCTATAGAGGTTGGTTGGAATCATTTTTTGTGGGATCTACTTTTCCTGGATATTTTTTGTTTTTACCAAATCATGGGAATGGATTGGTTGGTGTTATATCAAGCCCATATTGGGTTTTACCAAAGTCGGTTAACATTAACATCTCTTGATGGGAGAACTCATGTCTTTCATGGTGAGTGGGATACTTAAGAGGATCGTGCAGGGCCGCTACCCCATCAGATGGGGGGATCTCATATCCCAAGTGGCATGACTTATGATAGATGATGGGGAGAGAGGACAACCAACCTTCCCTTTTGTTGTGGACAAATTTCAAGATGTGTTTCATGAGGACTTCTTGGGGTTACAACATGAGAGAGATGTTTAGTTTATGATCGAATAGTTGCTTGCAGCAGAGCTAATTTTCATTCCACCTTATCGAATGGTTCCTGCATTGCTCCAAGAAGAAATCATTTAGTTAGAATAATTGTAGCGTAATGGGTTTATACATCCTAGTACATCACCTAGAAGATCTCCTGTGTTTTTTGATAAGAATTATGATGGATCATTGAGGATATGTGTCAATTATAAGAAGCTAAACTAGATGACGGTTAAGAACTGATACCCTCTTCCTAGAATTGATGACCTATTTGATCAGTTGAGAGGTACCTCTATGTTTTCCCTGAATGATTTGAGTACAAACGGTTGAAGGTGAGACCTTTTGAGACATCCCTAATGGGTTTTCGAAGTAGTTATGGGTTGTATGAATTCCTAGTAATGCCTTTTGGTTTGACCAATGCACTGGCTATGTTCATGGCCTTGATGAACCAAATATTCCACCTATATCTACATCAGTTCGTAGTTGTTTTTTTCTATGACATTTTGGTTTACTACAAAACTCATGAAGATCATGCCAAACACCTTGACGTCTTCTTGAGTACAATAAAAGAGAATAATCTTTACACCATGCTATCAAAATATCAGTTTTGGATTGATGAGGTGAACTTCTTGGGACATATCATATTTGAGAGAAGCAAAGCGGTGGATCCAAAAAATGTGTAGGTTGTGGTGTCTTGGGATTTTCCTATGAATGTCTCTGATATTCTGAGTTTTCTGGGTTTGGTTGGTTATTAAAGATGGTTTATTAGAGATTCCTCTCATTTGGAAGCGTTTTCATAGGCCTAACCAAGAAGGGGGTTCGGTTTCATTGGATAAAGGCTTTTGAGAATAATTTCCTAAAGCAAAAGAAGGGTTGACTACCGCACCGATTTTGATCTTACCCAAACAAGGTAAGAATTATACCTTGTTCTGTGATGTGTCTGGTGTTGGGAATGGGCAGTGTTGATGTTGGATGATCGGGTTATGGATTATGGGTTGATATAGTTAAGGCCACATGAAATAAATTATCCTACTCATGGCCTGGATCTAGCTCATGTGGTTCATGCCGTAGTGTTGGGGGGAATTATTTGTCGGTAGAACCCTTTATGGTGATTACTGACCATAATAGTATTCAATACATCTTCTCCCGATGGTATTTGAATCATTGACAGTGATAGTGGGTCGAGTAAATGTAGTCTTTGGATATTAAATTGGATCCCACACCGGGGAAAGGTAATAGTGTCGTTGATTCATTAAGCTGGAAGACTTAGAATCAAGTAGTTCAAGAATCCAGTATAGAGTAAGTGATGATGGCCTTGTTTGTAGAGATGCATTTGTTAGTCCATGAGGGGCTTATGTAGAAGACCCTTGCATCCATAGAAGTTGATTCCACACTCTTGAGTCATTTTGAAGTGAGTTAGTTAGTAGATCTGGAGTGCTACGATATGATAGAAAGTCATAATGGTGGGCAGTTACCTTCTGTTTGGGCATCCGGTACTGATGGATTTCTGTATGTCCATGGTCCTGTTAGGGTGCCGAAAAATGTATGAGAAAAGTTGATGTGTGTGTTCCACACATCAAATTGGGCAGTGAATCTAGGATTTACTAAGATTTATTGTGACTTATGTTGGTAGTTTTGGTGGACGGGAATGAAGAAGGAAGTGGGGATTTGTGCGGAACAATGCCTTACCTATCAATAGTTGAAGGCTGAACATCAGTGCCCATGCGGGTTGCTGTAGTCATTGCCTGTTCCATATTATAAGTTGAATGATGTAATGATAGACTTCGTAGTGGGTCTTCTAAGGTCGTGTCAGAAGAATGATTCCCTATGGGTGCTGGTAGGTCGGCTGACCAAAGTGGACATTTTTTACCGATTCAGGAAACCCATACAGTCAGCTAGTTGTGGGTGTTGTATGTTCCGGAAATAGTATGGTGGCATGGTGTGGTAAGAACCACTGTTTCAAATTGTGATACACATTTCACCTTGTTCTTTTGAAAGGGATTATATAAGGCACATGGTACCTAGGTGTTTCTATGTATGGATTATCACCCACAGACTGATTGGCAGTCAGAGTGTACAATTCTGGTATTAGAAGACATCTTGAGAGCATGTGTTCTAGATTTCAGTGGTTCGTGGGAAAATCACTTTTCATTTGTTGCATTTTCTTATAACAACAGTTTTCAAGTTATAGTTAAGATGGATACTTTTGAGTCACTTTATGGGAGACAGTATATATCACCTTTGTGTTTATTAGAGGCAAGAGAGTTTGAGCTGTCAGGGCCGAGTCTTATGTATGAGACATTGGATAAGGTTTGTTTCATTCAAAAGCGTATGGGAAAAACTCAGAATTGGAAAAATTCATATGAATATGAGCATCTCATACCTCTTGAGTTCTTAGTGGGTGAGAGTGCATTTCTTCGGGTGTTTCCAAGGGTTGGCCACCATCAGATTCGTAAACAGGGCAAGTTGGTGCCAGGATTTGTGTGGCCATTTGATATTTTGGAGAAGTTCAGACCGATGGGTTACTAATTAGATCTTTCATAGTAGTATAGTGGGATGCATGAAATTTTCCATGTTTCACAACTCGGACAGTATCACCCTGACCCATATCATGTAAAAAATGCCAAGGTTGTCGATCAAGAGGCTGATGCATCTTTTGAGGAGCACCTGGTTCGTATTGTAGATTATAGCAAGAATGTATTATTGGGTATGGTTGTGCCCATGTTTTGTGTTCTATAGAAATGTGGAAATGTTCCGGAGGAAACTTGGGAGTGGGAATATGATATGCGGGTCTAGTGGCCCAATCTTTTTTCATTAGAAACTCAATGATACTCAGAAAGAGCAGCTTAATGACAAGCCGTTATAAGGTGGGGAGGTTTTAGGATCCCATATTTATCTATAAGTGTTCTTTATTTAAATTTTATTTTAAGCACATTATTTTAGTAAATTAAGTGCTTTCCAAAGTCCATAAGGAGGATTAGGGGTATTCTAGGGGTTTGGGAGACAAAATAGGGGAAAATGAGTTTGATGGGCTAGTTGTGTGTTCTATGCACGGTTAGTGCCAACCATGCGACTAGCCCAGGTAAACTATTAAAGTGGAATATTTTCAGAGAGTAGGCTCTGCACGATTTTGTCATGTTTTTGAAAACCATGTGAGAAAACTATGTGGCCTAAAAACCATTACAAAATTAAGAAATTGCAACTCTAGGATGTTATATCCGACCTGGGATTTTCTCCCTCCTCCTTTTCAACCATAGGAATGAACCAAAAGGACCAAGAGCTCCCAAGGATCGATCTCCTTCATTCTTAATCTATTTGGAGCACCATCAATTTCGGATTGAAGATCCAGGTTGGGCTAATCTCCAACTTGACTTTTCTTTTTGGTTTATGGTTTCTATTTCTTACCCTCTAAATTCGAAGCTCTCAAACCATACTTTTTTCGTGATTTTTAGGGTAATTCATTAATGGGTGGTTGAATCGACATCTAAGTCTTCAGTTGGGAGTGTTTTTTCCAAATGATTCAATGTAGGTGGTCAATAAGTTATATCCTTTGGGTTTTGTGTAGATTTCTGCATGTAAGGTTTTTACTCTTACCCTCTTTTCAAGAGTTCTTAGTGCCTTCGACAAGATGATATGTAGTGGTGTTTATGTGGCTAATTGAACTTTTCTTGATCCCCATGGGATGGAAGGAGGATAACTCAACCAAATTAGGGCCACCCGAGTGGCGTGCTGATATTCTCAGACATAGAGCTTGCTAAGTGTAGACAGTTGTATGAGAACATAAAGTCATTTATGGGTATTTTAATATGCTTAAGTGATGTAAAATTGGTGTTTAGTAAAACAAATAGGATGGGTAATAACCTAAGAGGTTGTTTGTTTGGCCTGAAAATGGGGTTAAATGGATTAATTGGAGAATGATAGGGAATTAACAAATTACATTAATATTCATAAAGAGATAGGCATGGGAAATGAGAAATGGGGATAAAGGGTTATGTAATATAAATGATGAATGTTTTAATGGATTGAGGAAATAATGTTATTTTCCTATTTATTGAGATTATTGTGTTGTTGTAAATGATTTTGGCTATGTTGTTATAATGTGGTGTTTTGTGGTGAATGATAAATAATCATTTGCACATGGATTGGTAGAGTGGGGTATTGACTTGATGTTCTATGTCCACGAGTTGAGTTGGACTGATGTTCTACATCCTCTACAAAATACATGGGTTAGGGAAGGGGATAGAGCTTTATTCGCCTAACGGTTGCATTCCACCCGGACTGAGGCTTCGAGGTGATGATATTAGGAATTGTTGTGATATGATGCCAAGTGATATTTAACTTTTTAATTATCACATGTTAAAACCGTTGATCATAGCTAATCCATTGAACACATTAAAAGGGTGACATGATAAATGAAATTTATAAGTAAGAAACATCAGTTAATTAGTAGGATACTTAAAAGAAAAGTAATAAAGATATCCTATTGAACTGTTTTACCTTAACATGCCATCATTTATCTTTTACATGCACTATTTTACCAATTGGATATTTTGTAGAAACTATTGGTGGTAGCTTACTAAGTTGTACTCACAATCTGTTTGGGCCGCCGTTGGGTACCCCTGCAGTTCTCATTCTTGAAGGTCAGGACACGGGCAAGGGCCCTATTCTACTGAGATAAGTTGGATGTGGGACATGTTTGGGTGAGGTTACCTAATTGGAGTCTGGAAAAGTTTGGAGATTCTACTGTTTCATTTATTTTTGATTTGTTTTTCACATGGCATTGTAGCCTGGAATTCAATATTTATTTTTTATTATGACAGTACCCATTTTTTGAGATTTTTTATGCATTTTATGGATTGTTCACTTTTGTCTCCACTATTTAAATTATTATATGATGTAGATTAATCTGGTGTTTATGGTATAGTCTCCCCATGTGACATATTGGACCCTAGATTCTAGTCAACAACCTCTAGTATACGGGAGGAGTGATTAAGGTCATGTAACTACCCAGCTCGGGGAAACAGTTCAGTGGCTCCTGGGTCGAGGACGTTACACTGTTGCTCATGCGTACATCTAGACTATCACCTCTATGAAGTGATGTGATTCATTTTTAATTTCTATTATAAATAGATAGTAATACTGATATATTTATGAATATATAAGTATTTTGATATGAAAATGATCCAATAAAGGTGATTTATTGTATATTTTTATTTTATTCCATCCATCAATAAATAAAAATAGCCTTCATGAGTAGGTACGTCCTACAACCTCCTTGAATGGGGTATTTTATTTTTCAAGATCTAAAATATATATATATATGAATATATTTTTATAATTATTATATATTATATTTACATCATGGATAATATTTTGGAGATGATGGAACCATGATCATAGTACAATGATTAAAACTAGTAAACTGATATCGTCTTGAAAAATGAAAATTTTAACAAACAAAATTACCATTATAATATTAAATTTTTTATAAATTGGTTTTGAAATGTTATAAGTGTATCAAATATGATAATATAATTATTCAAAATACTCTATTAAAGAATTAAAATAAATTTTAATTTATTTTATATGAGTTTAATGAACATTCGATGCATGTCAAACTCAAGATAAACGTTTTATGTGCAATCACATTGTTTAATTATAATTTTTATGATTTTATTTTAAATCATGAAATTTCATGATCTACAACTAAAGTGTATTAGTAATTTTATTTTATATTATTTATTTCTAGATATTACATTTTTTTGTTTCGTTATCCTGTCTTTAATTACACAAAATAACAAAAAGTTATTATTATGCAAATTCAACATCATTTCCCTCTTCGATCGAAAATCCTTTTTCTTCCATGACCATGTTTTCAAGAAAAAAATTCAAATAATGATTTCAGTATTCACCAATTATTTTTTGATGTAATTTTCAATCATATTTTTCTGTTTATTAAAAAATTAAAATTAATATTCATTTCATTTTATGAATGAGATACTTTTGACTTTTTTCCCATAGTGTGAAGGAAATATTTGTTTTTACCTATATAGTATGAACTAAATTTCCTAACATTGTGATTGATAATTGATTTTATTATTATTTTACAAGTTTTAAATGGTATTTTCAAAAAAATCAATCAATTTTTTATATTTTTTGAATTAATAAAATTGATCTCCAATTGAAAAACATATTTTTAAAAACAAATGTTATAATGATCATTAAAAGGATTTTATAATCTATGATAACATTTTTTCATGTTGCAAATAGTTATCTATGGATGTTATAATAGGATTTCATCCTTACATTTATTATATTGTGTATGTTTGTTACCAAGAAAGGATGAAATATATATGAAACCCATTTCATTTCAATAGGTTATTCTATGATGAATGTTTTATGATTTTGTTCAAAAAACATTTATGATTTTCATTATGTGGTGAGTGGGCCCAAAATTATATTGACCTCAAATTAATTTAGTTAAGAGTGATAAATCATAAGATAATAAATACTATAATGGGGAGTGAACCTAATTTTTTAATGGACTCTATCAAATATGAAATTCTTCGGAGTGAACAATTATTAATGATATGATGGTTTAAGGAGTGAACCCAACCCATTATAATAATCTTGGAAGTGATCCTTGACTAATAAAGAAATTATTTTCAATACATATGTATTTTCCAAAAATTTATTTCATATGATAATGTTATGATTGAATGTTTCATGTTCTTTTATTCCTTTATAATTCATGACTAATGAACTACTAATATTTAAAACATCATTTATGGTTATGATCTAAGATATATTTGGTATGTTTTTCAAATGTTAGGATCTTGTTATCATAACCTTATTCCCATGTTATTATTATGTTATCATTGATATCTCATTTATTGACCTTAATAATAATATTATATCACCCTATCTTTTATTTCAATTTCTTGGTTGTTGGGAAAGGTATTATGTATGATAGGTCTAAAAAGGGTTCTTGTTATGAAGAACTTAGTGATATATGGTGTTGATAACCTATTAGTCTGTTAATTTTGTATCCATGGTTCCAAATATATATAACCTATATAATTCCATCATTAATGGTAATTATATATAATGAATGTCTATATAATAAGATATAATATTTATGTATGAAAATTATGGGTTGATATAGTCTGTATCTGAGTATTTTTTAGTTACCTTTGGAAACTATGATGAGAAAAATTCAGTGAGAACCCTTAGGATAATCTAATATATAAGATAATATCAGAAGTTATGGTAAATAAAAGTGTATAGTGTCCTGAAAAAAACATCCTTGAATATATAAAAATAGTGTATGTTATTTCCTCAATGATTAATATGTAATTAATATCCTATAAAAGAGTGGTTGATTATATCTCGAACTTTATTTTGGGTTATGGTGAGTTTTTTCTTACTGTGCACCTAGTTTTATACTTCTGATGGATAATCTAGTTTAATTTCAAATTTTCATTATGAACCAGTATAAATTATTTGAATAAACGATAATCATAGATATCATTGGACAATCCTAAGGTATTAATGGTTAAAAATATGCGGTAATCATTTATATATCCTATAAATATATTTTCATAATTATGTGGGTTCCCACTCTGATTATTGTTACTCACAATCTGATTTTTGTTTTATCTAATCGACAGAACTTGAAAGAAACATGTTAATTCAAACTGAGATAGATAATACAATGATTGTTCCTACTAATGGACCGAATTTTATGTTAGAAAGATTGTAAAATATTCTTATTATGCTTACCAAACATTAAAAAACAGTGAATCAAGTTAATCATCCAAATGATTAGAGGATGAAAAAAAATTCTCTAGATTAATTATTGAGGCCACATCAAAATTTAGTTAGTGGGTTGACTGATCCATTAGATACTAAGAGATGGATCAGTACCACTGAAAAAATATTTTCTATTATCTAATATTCATAACATGAAAATTTTAATTTAGCTATTTATTATATAGAAGGTGAATCAAATTAATGGTAAAATATACTCAATATAATGAGTCAATGTAAATAAATTTAATCTATATTGAGGGGATGATTTTAAGGTCTTATTTTTCAACAAGTAAATTCCTAGAATTATTTGTAAAAAGTGTTTAAGTAACTCCATAAGCTAAACCAGAAGGATAATAAATAAGTTTTTACCTATGAGGAAAATTTTACAAGGCTTATAGGTATACATATTTATTATCATCCAACATTTATGTAACGTTCAAAAAATTTATAGTGTCTTTATACCATGTCTCTAAATAGAGTTAACCATAAGATACTTTAGTTGGTATAAGAAATCTATGTGAAATAATAGTTGAAATGGAGATTAGAGTTACCCAACTATCCAATAGAGTTGGTAAGAAAATAATGATCGAATTAAAAGGAAATCCTAAAAACCATGGAGAGAATAAGTTGAACATTCCTTTAATATTGAAGTATGTAAGGTTTCAAGGTATAAATTTTTTCAAGGGAATAGGTAAATGTTTTATGTGTGGAAAATAAGGTCATCCAACTATAAAATTTCAATGTAATGGGTTGTTGTAGTTATGTAATGGTGGATAAAAAAACCACATAATGAATTACCAACATTATAGTGTGTCAAATTTAAGAAGTGTGGTAGTTATTCTAATAATACCTCGAATCATAAGTTAAATGATGATGAAAAAATTAATAAACTTATTATTCATAGAGATAATAAGAAATACCATGTGATCACAATTGTTGATGGGGGTGTTATAAGTAAGTGGAAAAATAAGCACAGACCATTCACTTTAGAACTATTATTACATTATTTGATTATTGATTTATCCACTCTTTTATATCTCAAGAGTTTCATTAAGGGTGTCACAACACTACCTCAATGATTGGATACTGAAATACTGGTAAAAACATGAATGGTATGATGATCTCATCTCATGTCTACGATTTCTCTCTAATTGATGTTTTGGTGAATATAGTTCCTAAAAAACTCGTAATTATTTTTCTAAATGAATTTGATATTATCATCTGTATGGATTGTATTTAAATAGAAAAAACAAAATTGATTGTCGAGTAAGAGAAGTCATGTTTGTTATTTTGAACCAACCTATGATCATCTATCAATAAAATAATAAATAAGAAATTTTGATGGATATGAAATAAATTATATGGGTCATGATTCCTTTTAAAAATGGTGTTTATCTTAGATAGTTTGGGGAAAAATAAACATCAATAATATTCATATTGTAAAAAAAAATTCCATGTGTTTATAGAAGATTATTCTAATCTTATTCTTTATCGGGAAATAGATTATTCAATAGAAATCATACCTTGTGCTATGCCGATTTGAATGAATATATGTAGAATGGGAATTGTTGAGTTGCAGGGTATGAAAATGATTCTCTAGGATAATATTGATAAGGGATTCATTTAGCTAGGTGCATCACACTGAGGAGTAGTACTGTTGCAGGTACTGTAGCAGGGACTGTAACAGGACTGTAGCTTGTACTGTTTGGCACTGTAACAGTTGGGAATTTTCCCCCGTTTGGGCCTTTGGGCCACAGATTTGGTCCCTGGGTCCATTAAGGCCTTCGGGCCACCCAGGACTTCGGGTCAGTAAGGCCTTCGGGCCACCTCAAGGCCTTCGGGCCACCTCATGTGTAGATGCAAACCATACGACCTACGAGGAACAAGCTCTATAAGGAGGATGAGAAAAGAGCATTAAACACAACAGAATCTTAACGGACTGCAAGAATGAAAGGGTATGGCACCTATCATCGGGACAAGCCTTGGCATGCATGGGAATGCCTAGTCAAATAGAGATGCAAAGGTGGAGAGCTGATTTCACGATGAAGATGCTGGGGAGGAGCAGTTCCAAGTAGTTAGTCTGGGTTGTATGTAATGTTTGAAGCCTACAGGCAAATGAATTACTCTAAGGCCTATGGTCCATGTAATAAATGAACCTACGGGTCTTGTAGGGGTTCCACCTCACCCCTTGAAAGGTGGATTATTAAAATCAATAAAAAAAATGAAGGCCTTTGGGCCATTGGAGGAGGAGTATGTATTTAATCCTTACTATATTTGAAGAATGATCTATTTTATGAGGCTCACAATTCATCATTATATATTAAGAGGCATGACGATGTATAGGGATATGAAAGGGTATTTGTGGTGGGATAAAATAGAGAGAAATATTTAAAATTATGTATCATGTTTTTTGGTATTTCATCTAAGTAAGGCTAAGAGAAAAAAGTATAAGGGGATTTAACAAAATTGACCACCCCTTAATAGAAATGGGAAGACATAACCATGGATTTTGTCATTATATACTCTAAAACATATAAAGGAAAAAATATTAGTTTCATTGTAATTTATTTCCAAATTAATTCAAAAAACATAATTTCTATTAGATAACATCTTTCTCTATATGAGGTTTCTAGGATATACATTAAGGAAGTGGAATGGTTTCAAGGAGTATCACATTATGTTGTATATAATCAGGATATAAGGATTACCTCTACATTTTGGATAAAAATGGAAATAGAATCTAGACAAATATGTGAGTTTCAGTACTTTTTACCAGCCTCTAATAGATGGTTTATCTAAGGGATCCATTAAAATCCTTGAAGATACTTTGAAAACTTTTTCTATGGATTCCAATGTTTGTAGGGATCAACACCTTCCTAAAATAAATATTAATCTGAAAAATATCATTTACATGAAAATTTATATGTCTCCTTATGAATTACTCTATGGATAGAAGTACAGAACTCTAAAATAATGGGGTGAAGTAAGGGAAATAAAGCTATTAGGACCAGAGCTAACCGAAAAAATGGATGAGAAATTCAAAGCCATTTTTTATCATATAAGAGTAGCTCATAGTTAATAGAAATTTTATTCTCAAAATAATCGATGAGATATGGAGTCTGGGGGTTATAAAAAGGTATAAAATGAATATCACCCTAAAAGAAGAATATGTTATTCAGAAAGAAAGAAAATTTGAGCCCTATGTATATTAGACCGTTTATGATTCATGACTAAGTACGGATAGTAGTTTATCACTGGGTTCTTACATTGATCATATATCATTTTAATGATGTGTTCTATGCAATTATCCTATGTAATTAATTACCTGATCCATTAAATGTACAAATATTAATGTTTATATCACTAAAGAATAATCCTTCCAATAAAGAACGAAAGTTAAAAATCATTGTTCATTAAAATAATGTTCTATAAAACCAGAATAAAACTCTAGTTAATGTTATTTTGAGGGATCACCATTTCAAATAGGATACTTTGGAACCTATGGATGGGATGATAAAGATATATCATCTCTTATTTTTTTGTTGGAGTGACATAACTCAAAGGGGTAAATTCATCTTATGGAGTAGAATGTACCACCCTGAGATTTTATAATATTATTCTTTTCAAATAAATATAATTTCATTGACTGCTTGTGTTTCACAAAACCCATTTTATAAATTAATTATAATATAGTATATCATTATAACATAGTATTTAAGTTTTTGTTCCAAATATGAATAACAAATTTTTTTTAAATAAATTTGATAAACGGTTTCAGATCAAGAATATATATATTTTTAATGTATCCATTATATGCTTCAAAAGGTTTATATTAATTGTTTTGAAAAAAATAATATAATTATTATTTTCTACCTTTTGAAAATTTATTTAAATAAAGTTAAATCATTTTTTAAATTAGAATGTCAAAATTGGCATTGAGGTGATTATTAATAAATTTCTGGAAATATTTACTTTTTGATGAATAGTGATAAATACTAAATTTTATTGAATACTTACTTTTTATTTAATGGATTTAAAAAGTTTCATTTTATTTAAAAATTATTATATATGAAAAAAGTTTTCATTTATATAATGAATATCATAAAAAACTTCTTGAAAACTATTTTTCTTCACATTTTGTCGGTTGAGTTTAAATAAAATTCTTCTAATTCATTAAATTTAATTTTGAAAAATTTCTTAGTAAATTGGAATAATGGTGAAAAAATTTGGTAAATAAGTCCCATTTAATTTTTTTCATTATGAATAGTAACCTTTCTGATTATTTTTTACCTTGTTAAGGGTGAAACTGGAAAAATAGAGTTAAAAATTTGGGATAAGGCTTCAAATTTTCACTATCATATTTTTTTAATCCTATTAGATGAGTATATTTCAATAGTTTACATCCATTTATGTAATATATAGACACCTAGTTCAATTTCTATTTGGTTATGAATTTTATATCAATTTTAAAACATAATAATAAAAAATGTCACTCTCTTCACTTTAATGTCTCTAAAATTTTTACATTTGGATAAAAAGAAAAAAATTTCATTTCTAAATTTTTTGATAAATAAAAATTATTTTTTTGTCATAGTAATTTGTTTCAAATTTTTAGTGACTAGGTAATTATATTATGTGCTTGTGCAATGTCAACATTGTATTTATCCAATTAATTGAAAAAATGATATTTGATTTTAAAAATATTTAAAGTGATAAAATTTCGATTTATTGTTGGGATTTGTAAATGTTTTAGATAAATATAACATAATAGATATTTTTTAAAGTTTTATATTTTAATATTTGGTTACTAATGTTTTGTTCAATGTTAAATTAAATTTATAGTTCCAAAAAATAACATTAAAATTGTTTTATAGTAAATAAGATTTTATTAAATGAATTACGATTAATAAAAATTCAATTATTTCCTAAATGAATAGAATATGTTTAAAATATCAACCATGTCACAATTACTTATCACTTTTACTTTTATGGTAAAACTTTTAACACTTAAAGTGTATAAAATTTTGATATTGTGTCAATTATCAAAAGGAATAATGGGGGATTAAAATGAATTAATAAGGGTGAAAACATCAACGAAACATTTACATATTTATTTTTATAATAATAATTTTAGTAATAATTATACTATATTAATTTTATTTTTTAATCCATTTAACCATGAAAATTAATTTATGTTAATTTAATACATTATGTAATTCCACGAGTGACCCTCACATCACATAAAAAAAGTATCCCCTTATCCTCTCTCCCTTAATCCTTTTTAACCTTCTAGATAATACATTCCCTTCACTAATATCTCTGTAGATTCGTTTTTCACATCTTATATATTTTACTCATTCAAATATATCATCCCTACAAGGCATAAGGTGTAATCCAAATGTGGTTTTTTCAACAAAGCGGTATAACTCATAACTGAGTATCGTCGATTTTATTTCTTCTTCTAACTCATATAAATACATGAAATCCATTATAAAATTATTAATTCAGTATAATTAATATACTTAATTATTATTATTTTTTATGGAAAAATTATAATCCACCTTCATCCCATCCAATTGAAAATGATAATATCGCTCATCTTTACTTGAGGACTATAACCTCCATGAGGTGATATGGTTTGTTTTTCATTACTTCTTTTAGTTAATCCTAATAAGTGTTTCTTTAAGTATATATAACATATATTTTAAATAAAAATTATTCTATAAATCTGAAAAAATATTTTTCTTTCCTTTATTCCATTCATCAAAAAAATGACAACATCGATCATGTGTATGTATGGCCTACCGCCTCCATGAACTATATAATTTATTTTTATATCTCTCAATTGTATGGATGAAAATTAATATATATTTAATGAATATATATGATATTTATACCATGGTAGAAATTCTATATATTTTCTAATCTTGATGAAAGTACACGGACTAAAACTACCAAAATAAAATCCTAATGAAAAATTAAACAGGTAACACAACAAAATGGACACTTTAATAAGGGGTTGTTAATTAATGGGTGATTAAATGTTATAAGTAGATAAAAAATTATATTATAATTTTTTATATTGCTAAATTATATAGTTATAATGCATTTAATATTATTTTATAGGATGTTAAATCTTATTTGAGTAAAGTTAACTTGAGGTGTGGGTTTTATGTTAAAATCACAATGTTTTTAGCATTTTTAATGATTAGGATTCCATTGATAAAATTTTATGATCTACCTATAATAAATAACAAGAGTTGTTTATCTACTATTTATTTTTATTTATTTATTTTTTTATTTCCATTTCTATTCTTTATGTACCCAAGTGAAAACAAATATTTTTATGGACATCCGAGTTTATTTCTCTCTTTGGTCAAAAATACTTTTCATCCACGTAGGAGTTTTCTAATTTTTCTTCAAGAATATTATTTTTATAAAAATATTTTATAATTTAATCTACACCCTTATTTTAATTTTTAAAAGACGGTTTAAATACAAACATATTTTTATTTTTTGAACGAGGTAATTTTGAATATTTTTTTTTTTGAAAACATGAATGGAATCATTGTTTTAATATACATACCATGAATAGAATTTCTAATAATCACGACTGCACAATGTTTTAAATATTTCAATAAATTTTCCTATGTTATTTTTAGAGATAAATTTTTAATTATTATTTGGGATATTTTTAAATTTTATATATGTGATTTCAAAGTGAAAATGGTATTTTCATCAAGATATGTTCCACTTATATTTGGGGATAATTTGAAATCAATGATAACATCCTTAGATGTAAGATATTCTGCACTAGTGATATGATAAAAGGATGCCATCCTTATTAATTTTTTATATGGTTTGTCGTTATTGAAATAAAATAAATATATGTTTATGAAACACATTTCCTTTCCACAGTTTATGCTATGATTAATTTTTAATGATCTTGTGGAACACATAAGTATGATTTTCATTATTTGATAGGTGGGTATGGAGTTATATATCCATCAAATTCATTGGGTAAATATTGATATCTCATTAGATAACAAGGAATATAATGGGATGTTAACCCAATTAATTAAGGGACTCTGTAAACCATGATAGAGTTGGGACCAAACTAGAATATTGAAATAATGGTTTATTGTGTAAACTCAACCCACTATAATAGTCTTTATAATTATATCTAATTACTAATAAATTGAATTTATATTCTTTTGTGCATACCACAATAGTATATATTATGAAAATTATGTGATCTCATGTCTTAAGTTCTTTGGTTCCATAATAATTCTTATCATATGAACTTCCAAGCATTATACCATGATTCAGGTTTATGATATATTTTATTTTTTGGGGTTTCTAAATTTTATTACATTATTCTTAAACCCTTGTGTTAAATTTATACTCTATTTTTTATTGGTATATCACATGTTTACCCTTAATGAGAATTTGAGATCACACTTTATTATGTATCCTTTACCTAGGTTCTAAACAAGGGTATTAAGTATGATTTATCTTAAAAGGTTGAATATTATGAATAACATAATGGGAGATTATTTAGTTCACTTATGAGCTAATTTTTTACATATCCATGTTTTGAATTCTACTAGACATATATTATTAGGGTGTGGTATATAATGTTATATGATCAATATGCATATAATAATATGTGATATTTTTGTTTGAAAATTATGGGTCTATATGATCACTATGATGGGTCTAACATCCTAATTCATCATAAGATTCCTACAACATTTTGAGGATTCATGGGATTACTATAACAACCCTGCCAATAATAATCACCATTAGCCTCACATTCTGAAACCACTAGGGACATTTCCAGTAGAAAACAGTTTTCCCACATCAATGAAAGTTTGAAAACGTCACTACCCATCAAATATATTTCCATTACGTACTAAATGATTCAATATAATCAACATAACAAGTATCTCCCACCAATTCCAATAGATTCATATGCCTTTTTTATATGAAGGTCCATTAATTTATTGATTTCAACATCACTATCCAAACCCATATGGTTCCTCAAACCATTATAACTAAAATCCACTAGTATTAAAATATTGTTTTTAGTATTATAAAATCAAATATCTATTAAAACATCATGCCTAAATTTTATTTTCCATTTTGTTTCATTACAAATATCCTCATCCAATTTTAAGATTCATATTTTCTTTTTATTCCAAGGAACCATGCCTAACCCCACATTTTACCCATGATTCACTTAACAAAAGTAATTCCATTAAATATACTTAGTTACATATATTATTACTACTCACTACCTTAAAAATCATGTGATGTTTATAATTTCTCCTACAAATAACAGCAATAGACCATTTCACATTGGGAAACACTAACATTAACTAATAAATCCTTTAAAAACACTACCAAAAGTTCTATCCCATTATCCCAATAATGCATCACCAAAATCTTGAGCCACTCTATGAAACACCCCTTGTCACAAGGTTATTTATTTTGTGTGTTTGTATTTTTTATTAGGAAAATTTGTGTTTTGGTAGCTGAAGGTAAAAAAATTCTTATTTTGGATGCATTTTAGGTAATATCATGGTTAACCACCATGGTTTGAGAAATTGTACAGTACTCATATAGGTGGTCATTTAATTTTCACAGAATCATTAATCATGGATTACACATATTTTGTTAAACAATGTGGATCTCCCAATAGACCATTTTCGATATTGGGTGTGTCCCAGGTGTTTTCCAGACCATGAAACTACCAAGGTAGAAACCAATCAAGGGGTTCTCAACCAAGTTAGCGGCCAACACATGGTTATTTCATGGTTTTTAGACTGTTTGTGCTTCTAAAGAATTTATTTTTTTTCATTTTACCAATTAGGGTTATAAGCCCCTATCTCTTCCCCTTTTAGTAATGTCATGTCAAGACCCCCTCTCTTCTCTTTCTTGTGTGTATGCCACCAACATTCCAATTCTACCATGTCCTTGAATATTTATCTTATTTTTCTTGAGGATTTTTAGTTAATATTCCAATGTAATATCTCAACTTCTCTGCTCCTCCCCAAAACCAACTTTTTTCTCTTATCTTCATCACCCTTTTTGTTTGTCCTAACCACATGTCAAAGGGTTAACCAAGTTTTTCATATTTCATACATTTTTTGTGCATATAATTGGTCTCACGTGTCCTCTCCTTGTTTTTTTTGATAACTTCCATTGAATGAAAAATTATTTAGTCCATTTATACTCACCCACTATATATTGTGGTTGTCTCACTATTTTTAAAGGGTTAATTAATTTCATATGTATGCATAGGAATATATATAAAGTACCCCCTGTATATATTAATTTTTGGTAATGAATATATATATTGTGGCTAGGTGTTCATATATATATATGTGAATTTGAGTATGTGAGTATGCATGAAATGATGGAACGGAGTGGCCGACATCAAAGGAGGCATGTTTTGGGGTAGGTGTCACTATAATATTGTTTTATTTTAGAATTAAAATAATTATTTTTCTTTCTAAGTACATATTATTTAATGTTTGATTATATTTTATATATTTTGGGTTATTTGAAACCATTTTCTTATGTTTGGAACATGGGAAAAAGGTTTCTGCAAGTGAATTATAAGTATTCATGTTTGAAATGGAATTATTTATTATGTTAAGCTTATTATGAAATGAATTGTGTATTTTTTATATTTTTTTAATGTTGTGTATTGGTTATCGACCCAAATTTTATTCTATTATTGACAACAAAATGGTAAAAAAGTATTTGGTTTTGATTTGGGGTTTTGACATCAAAATTATTTATAAAGGGGTTCTTTAGTGAGTTATAAATTGTTATTCAAAATGTGTTGGTGGTTTACTCTTGTGGATAATGTTGTGATGGTTTGTATTAAAAAACAATCAATGGAATGGATGACCATTGTCTATATTTTTGTTTTCAAATACATAAACTCTTGTTTTAACGGTACTTTTCAATCCTTTTGATTGTGGGGGTGATTTCTATCGTTTCATAAATGATATATGGAAAGCTTATTATAAAATTTTAAAGGGATTAGAGTCCCAATACATGTTTTTGTGATAAAGGATGAGTTGTATCTTTGGTTTTAAAATTATGTATGCGAATGTAATACCTTGATTTATGATTTCTAATCCACCCCTTGTGTGGGTTCTTGATCACTATGTGGTTATTTTTTTCTCCCCTTGTGTGGGGATGTGTTTTGGTATGTCGTGGGTGCCTGTGATATGTTGGGATTTATATCATTGGGTGTTAGGGGTGAGGGTAGCTTTGGTTATGACTTGTGTGTTATAATTTGATTATTTTTACTCCACCTCACTTCCTTCTATTGTTCATGGAAAACTGGGTGCTAGGTGGAATATCTAATGATTTCCCATTAGTTGGTTCACACACCACTAGTTTCCCTTTAGTCATAATTGTGTTAGGGGATAGGTAGAGGTTTATCATCACAATGATGATTGTGTGGGGAAATTGGATTCCTGTTATCAATGACCCACATGTCGGTAGATATTTTCATTATTTATACCACTATTTTAAGATACTTCGCATGTTAGGAATCCTTTGGTTGATCACAAGATACATTAATTTTCATGGCTAATTATTGATTGGGGGCTTTTATCTAGAGATTTTTTATCATTCCCCTTCTCTAATTTTTTTGGAGACACTTCTTGTTTCATTTTACATATTCATTATTTTGTATATTTTTTATTTGTGTTGTTGAATTTTTTTGAGTGTTTTGGGTTGTTTCCTTTAGAAATTGAGTTTTATAAGATGGATGGGAAACCTATTTTCATATTTAAACACTCTTATGTAGGTGTTATGAGTTTTATTTCAAAAATGGTTATTTATTTGAAATATAGATTTGGATTGTTTAGTTTTTTTATATAAATATTTAATTTAAATAAAATAAATGAGTTTTTTTATGAATATTATTGTTTTGTGTGTGGTTTGTAAATGTATTAGGTTCGGTGCATTGTTTTCTGACTTCATGTGTTTGGTTTTGAAAAAATAAGAAGAATTTTTTGAAAATAGTTTATAAGGTTTTTCGATTTCTATAATGTTATATGTATTGAAGGATTACTTTCTAGTTAATTTTCAAAATATCATTGTAGAATTTCATTTTGAGTCATATTAAATAGTTTTAGTGGGTAGTGGTTAACTTTTAGGATTTTTATCTCATGTCTATATCATTTTAGGCTCATGGATCTTAGTTGGAACTTTTTTTGTGTGGCCATTTTTGGGTTGGTTACATGGTGGTGAGAAACCATATATAGCATCAAGATGGTTTGGGCTTGGATCAGGTTAGTTAGTCTTCTTTTATTATTGTAGTTGTTATTTCATAGTTATTTTTGTATCTATCAGGGGAAAAATTGAATGTTATTTATTATTGGCTATTAGTTTTTTTATTCCTCTAAAATTATTCTCGAATTTGGGGGAAATAATTAATAAAGGGATTCATTTTATACCAATAAAATGGGTTTTATCACTAAGTGATTAGGAAATCCCTTCAGGATTTTGAAAAAATCAGGTTGGGTGAAGAGTTTGGTTCCATCCTTGGACAATTAATTACAAAAATGTATTAGATCCTAGGTTCATAGTAGGATATGGGTTCCTGAAAACCTAGGTAAATTTTTATTTTTTTTGGTCTATGTTAGAGGTCATTTTTATTCAGGGATGTCCTTTTTGAATGATGTTATGGTTTCTTTGGATTCAAAGAATGGATGGGAAGAGTCTAGTTAGATCTTTTTCATCCTAAGAATTAATCTGACTATGGAATTTGGGTATCAAATATTGTATTATACTTTTTTGGTTATTTATAGTGTATTTATATGTTATGTATATTTTATAACATCTGAGAATGCATTTGATATTGGGGGTTTCTCTTTGGTTTTGATTTTGAAATGAAGGAGAACTTTATCTATGTGGTTTGCTCAAACATTCTAGGAAACTATGTTGTTTTCATGGAGTTATGTATACTTTTTTATAATGTCTGATTCATTATTATCATGCATTATCCAAACTATATTAATTAGGCATGTATAACATTATTTTATCCATATTTTCTTTATTTTAGACTCCTCGTGAATGTGGATTCTCTGAACATGGTTTCCATTGGTTAAATGGGGGTTGATAAGTTATTTGAATCCATTGTAGTGGGGTTCTTGATATCCATGTTTGGATGTTTGTGTAGTTATTTGATTTCTAATATATTGTGAAATACTTATTTTGGAAAATAAAATATTTATGGAAAATTCTTATCTTCAAAAAATGTTTTTATGGAAGGATATAAAAAATGATATGGTAAATATTCATGGTATCGTATAAATATTTTATAAAATTGTTGTTTCCCTTATAGTGTTTCAAAAATTGGTAATTTCAAAATTATTCCCCTAGGATATTAAAAATGAAATTAATTTTAAAATTATCTTTTGGATGCATTTCAGGATCAAAAATAAATTTTTTGTTTTAATAAAAGTTTGTTAATGTTTTGAATAAGAGAAATGGATTTTTAAATATCCTTAATTGAGTTCTTTTTTAAGATAAAATAATTTTTTTGGAAGGTATTTTTGGTTAATTTCCTTGCTAAGGATATTTTTATGTTTCAGCAGGGGTGTTTTATTTTAAAAATATTTTATTATCATTGATTTCAATCATGATTTATGGTCCAATGTAATTTGATAATTTATTTGTTATAATCATGATTTCAAAAGAATGGTTATTTTCATGTGAATGTTGTGTTAATCAATTAAGGGATTGTTGTTTTGTCCAGAATCCTAGCTTTTTAATGAATAACTTAATCTATTTTATTACGAATTAATTGATTTGGCTCGTGTTTCCTACTTGTTTTTTCCTCAGAATGGACAAAATGGTTTCTGGAGTTTTGATACCTACCTAGCCTCTGAATAGGGTGGTGGATACAGAATAATATTTATTCATAGAGGTAAGGGGTTAGTGGAAGAAGTCAGGTGGTTATAAGATATCTTGGTTATCCTCCATTCCCATGGTACTACATAAGAATTGTGCATGAGATAATTTGGGTGTTGTGTCATATCTTTTAGATTAATTTGGTGGGAATGGGTGGATGACCTTCTTTGGCATTTATTTTGAGGCTGTTTATTTTGTTCCTTGTGCTTATGGTTGGATGGATTGATTCCATTTTTTCAGAGGAACTTTCTAGATAGTTATGGTCACACTCATCCTTGGGTTTAATGTTTGGAACAATTAGTGTCTATATATGAGGGATGAATTGTTTATGTGATTGGGAAACACTGGTGCCTATTATACTAGAAGAATTTAGTCTAACAGTTAGTTTTTGTCCATTAATATTATGTGATGCACCATGTGAGGGTGATCATGGTTTCTTATTTTAGGATATATACATGTGTAATGACCCAAGTTGAGAGGTCATGTCATTATTATGGGTTTTTTATGGTTGTTATATTTCTCCTTAGTTTGGGTATTCTTATGGTTGAGAGTGGTTTTTCTCTCATGGTTTCATGGATGTTTGAGTATGTGTTTATGGTGTTTATTCATTGCTCCATTTTGTTATTGGAACAATAATAGTTGGGATACAATTTAGAGAAACTATAAATAATGAAGAGACCCCATTAATAATCCCATGATTTATAGGGATTCTAACCACTACAAAAAGTGGATTTTACCCACAGAAAATTATTGACGCATAATATATTTTTTGGTACAAATGATTAATTCCAACAGATATTGAGTTTTTTCAGTAATAATTGTAACTACCAACAAATGTTTTTACTGATAGGTATATCTATTGGTATAAACTATCCAATACCAACAAATCATTTACGAACAGTTTAACCTGTTAATTTTTCGTATTAATACCATACTTTTTATACCAACTCATGAGTATGTTATCAATACATATTATTAACAATAAATATTTTACCATTAAGTGGTTTGTTCCAATAATTTGTTTTATAAAAAATGTTTTAAAAATAATTGAATATATATATGTATACCAAAATATTATTTGTTAATAAAGATACATATTTATACATACAGTTAAATTGATATTTAAATGAAACACATTTGTTGAAATTAATACGTAAATACATACATAAATTCACGCATGCATTTACACACACACACACATATACATATATATATATATATATATTGTATCTATTAACAAGTTACACAAGATTCTTGAAACTCACACCTGATTAAAATTCAAATCACTAATGATGGAAAATTTAATGGATTATAGTGTCAGAGGACTTATTATAGTTATATTTTTATAATTATACCTCATATTATAAAAAAACCAATGGAGGTAATTTCAATTCCATTCTATATAATGTTTTATAAATTTTTACTGAAAAAATAGAAAATAAATAACATGCTAATTAAAAATAATAGCATTTAAATTGAATTTAAAATATATTTTCAATAATAATAATAATAATAATATGTGAAAAAATAAATTAGGGGTTAATCCTAATTATTGGATTGAACTGACTCCCTATGTTCTGCCTCCCCTACCCAAAGCCTCCCTACATTCGGCCTCCCCCGCCACAGCCTCTCGGTGTTCTGCCTCCCTGTATTCCTCCTCCCATGCCACCACCTCCTGGAGTTCTGCCTGCCCTGCCACTACCTCCCCACATTCTACCTCCCCTCCCAATGCCTCCTTGTGTTCTACCTCCCCTCCTACTGCCTCCCGGTGTTTTTCCTCCCTCCATTCTTCTTCCATGTGTTCTTCCTCCCCTACCACTTCCTCCCCTTGTTTTTCCTCCCCTTTCACCACCACCCAGTGTTCCGACTCCCCGAGTCCCACCTCCATGTGATCCTGCTCCCCTGCCACTGCCTCTCTACATTCTACCTCCCTATGCTCTTCCTCCCTAGCTTCCATTCACTGTCATCCTCAATTCTCCCCCTATGCCATTACTTCGTGGTTTTCCTCCCTAGATGGTCATTGCCACCCTACATATCTTGCCGGCTTCCATGGAATCAGTTCCATATTACTCTAAAATATTAGAAGCACAGTAAATGAATGTGGAGCGTGAAGGTGTTGTTTGGAGGATGTTTCAAATCAACAACCCCCTCGATTGTTTTTTGAATGACACGGTGTAGTTTTTGGTATAGACACATATTTGTAGATTGACATTGACTAATGTCCCAACCTTTATTATCCCTTTTTTCACTCCATCCCTCGTAGATTATTACATAAATAGATTGATTAGAAGAAGGGGTGCAATTTTCCAGATTCATTTCAGCAACATGGATCATCATCCACATGAGTAAAAAATCCAAGGATCGCCTTAATTTATCATTAATATACACATTAATAGTGTGGTTAACAGTCTATGAATACTCAATCCCATGATGTGAGGACTTTAAATCATATTATTGATATTATCTGAATGGAGGTTTGGCCTACTGAATGCAATACAATGGAATAGTTTCAATCCTAGTGAAAATGGGTTTTATCATCATTATTGGGGTGTAGTATTGATTCATGCTTATGAAGCTAATTCAGCAATCCAATATAGGGGTTTCCTAAAGAATATTATGGATGAATTTCCAGGTCATCTATAATTGTGGTGGATATGATCTTCATGGTTTTAGATTTATATATATGGGTATCCATTGTAGTTCCAAAAAATATTTATCCCATTAATTCTAAAACATGGGATAATAAAGTTTTTTTATTACCATAGAATCTTGATTTCATGATTTTAAATCCTCCCTGAATGGTTTTTTGTGTTAACATGGAATGTGATGTTAAACACTTAAGTTGAAGAAGTGAACCATCCTCTAATGATTGGGGCTTGTTTGGTGCATTCATT